>CM062926.1:98470390-103270390 GCA_031878705.1 Tapirus indicus | reverse complement strand
CCAGAGCTGCAGGAGGTGGTTGGCATGTTCCACTGTAGACAGTCCTCCTCTGAGGTAGCTGGAGGGATACAGACAAACACCATCCATCTGCTGAAGACCTGCTGAGCCTTTGAGGCGTCCAAGCAATGATGTCAAGTAGGCAGCTGAGTACATGGGTCAGGAGTTCAGAGGAGATTCAGAGGAGGAGATATTTATTAGTTGATTATGGCATTTGGGGAGATAATAGAAGTTTAGGGAAGGGGGTAGATGAGGTTGTCTAGGAAAATAATGTAGAATGAGAAGATAAAAGAGTCTCAGATCCAGTCTTGGATTTAGAGTTCAGGTAGCAGACAAAGATGTGATAATGGGAACTGAGGTGAAATAGCCAGAGAGGAGAGAAAAGACAAGAGTGAAGTGATGTGGATACAGACAAAGAAAATAGTGTTTAAGAAAGAGGAAGGGGTGAACAATTTAAATGCCGCTGAACAGTCAAATAAAATGAGGATTAAAATATGCCTGGTGGAGTGAGTGACGTGGAGGTCAGTGGTGGAATAATGGGGGCAGAAAACAGATTGGTGTGGGCTGAGCAGTGAATGGGGTGTTCAGGAAAAAGATATAGCAAGCACTGTTTTAGAGAAAAGTGTTCAGAGTAAGAAAGTAAGAAAAGTGTGGTAGCCTAAAGCAGAAGGATTTATTAGAGAATCTATGTAGTCTATAAGGTACCACATCAACTATTAACAGTTTTGTTACAGAGTTGTGAAAGCTGATTATAAAAAGTGTGGGCCCAGTTTATGATTTGGGCACTACTGACATATGATTGGTTACCTATTTGTGTGTGTGTGTGCGTGTGTGTGTGTGTGTGTGTGTGTGTTTGTGTTCGTGTGTGGTCTGATAGTTCTAAAGGAAGCCATTCCATATTCTTAGTAAATATCTGATAATATTCAGGTCAATGGACGCTACATAATAAATGACTCATAACACAATGCAATTATTCTCCCTAAAAGGCTAAAAATTCCCATCAACAGATACCTCATTTTGGAAAAAGAATCAAGACTGTATAAAGATTGAATGCTCCCTTTATTCACATAAATAGGGAGGATACTTAACTCTGATTTTCTAGCATCTAGGAAGGTCCTCATTTTCCAACCTGTTCTCTTGGCATCTGAGAAACAATAGACCAAGAGAATTATATGTACCGCCCATTCTATACCTGCCCTAAGGATTTACCTGCTATTCATGGCTATTACTTGGCAGTCAGCTTCCCACCCAGGATGGAGGAGGTCTTCAGGTTGAGTAACCCTACGTGGGTGCAGTTACAATTGCTTGGTGGCAGCAGAAATAGTGAACAAGTTACCCAAATGCTGCAAGAATTCTTTGGAAGAAGCACGGGCAGTCAGCCAACCAGAGACATTACTGTCATGCAGCAACAGGATGAAGTCAGCAGTGGGAGAAAATTCAGGTTGTCTTCTTTCCATTTTGATCCTGGAGAAGCTGGAAGGCTTATTTCAGAGAATTAATGTAGATTTTTTTTTCCCCTTGTGCAATCTGTTGGTACCCTCAGGTTGGTAATCTGGAGAAATAACTGTTGAATTATTAAATCCCCCAAAGAGAGATAGACTTCATTTAACAACTGCTGTGAGATCATGCATAACTAGATCCAACCCACACAAGCCCTTATATCTAGTCTATAGAAGGAAAGAAGAACAAGAATTAGAATCAAGTTATATCTGTTAGAAAGCTGGGTGGAGTTGAGGAGGAGGCAAAAAAAAAAAAAAAGAAAAAAGGATGAAGTTATACTGGGAAGAGCAATAAGTTAAATATTGTAAAGTATTTCAGATGACTAGAAATGGGTGGTAAAATTAATCCATTGGTCTTTATTTCTACCACTTTAATAAAAGTAGGATTTTCTTCATAATAATGTCATTAGTTTGAAAGTATTGATTTTAAATCCCCCGAAAACTGTATTAAAAGTCAATTTCATTGTATTCTAGATCTTTTCCCTGTCTGAGGAGATCTGAGATCTCATTTCTTAGTTTGAAAATTGCATCATTGTCCAAAATAAAACAGATGAATGACAAAAAGACACCAATAATCATGGTAAGAGATTGTGAAGCTTTTTTCATTGAAGAGGATGTAGAATTTAAGAAGCTGCTTAAATAAAGCAAGAAGGGAGAGAGAATACCTCACAGAGCTGTGAGTTCTCAGGTCTCCCCCGGTTCCACGTGGGAACAACTGGTGAGATGCTATCAATGCACAGAGTGGGGCTCCTCCCAGGGAAGTCCTCCTAGCACTCTCACAGGCATTTACACCATCCTCTAGAATCTGACTGTGCAGCCTGAGCCACCTGACTGTTGCAGAGATCTGCTTTTGTGCCTACTACCTTACAAGATGCAAGAAATTACTGCAAAAGTATCTACTGCAGGATAGGGTGAAGATGTCGTTTCCCAGCAGCATCTCCCTGTAGCTCCCCAGACTTTAGGTATCTCTGAGCTCGTTTCTCAAAAAAAAAAAAAAAAAAAAATGCAGTAGGGCTGACCCGGTGGCATAGTGGTTAAGTTTGCATGTTCCACTTTGGCAGCCAGGGGTTCACAGGTTCTGATCCCTGGTGCGGACCTACACACCGCTCATCAAGCCATGCTATGGCGGCGTCCCATATACAAAAATAGAGGAAAGTTGGCATGGATCCTAGCTCAGTGACAATCTTCCTCAAGCAAAAAGAGGAAGATTGGCAACAGATGTTAGCTCAGGGCCAATCTTCCTCACCAAAAAATACAAAAACAAAAACAAAACCCACCACCAAGATAAAACAAACATGCAATGATATCAAATATTATCTAAAATATTTACTGCATGTGTATGTCTACCATTAATACACTGAAGAAAATGAATAAATATTTATTATATTTTCATGTGTATTGTTCCTAATTTTCAGATATTTGAAAATTAGGATTATTGGTAAGACATCTCATTTTTGATTTGGATAACTGACACCAGGTATATGTGGCTAAAGGTGAAACATGAAAATTCATGTTTTCTTTCAGTGTTACTAGCAACTCCAAGCATTGGAGGCAGCAGAGGGTGGGCTCTGGAGCCTCACTGATTGGCCTCCACTTTTCTTCAGGGAGAAGAGATTGGAAAGCCCCATATTTTGTTTTCCAGACTCCCTTGTAGCTAGGACTCTGGATTTAAATTATGTTCTGGATAATTGATTCATCTATGAGAGATTTGGAAGACAGAAGGGATGCAGAAGCCAATTTCCTGCTGTTGTTGCAGCCAGGAAGCAAAATCTAGAAACGCTGAATTTACAAGCAGTTGACAAGGTTTATATTTTATATTTTTTTCAAAGGTAATCCATTTATACCAAGTTTTAAAATATATTTGCATAGAATTAATTCCTTGAGTCTTCTGTCTCTCTTCTCTGGATTACAATTTTCAAAATTTATGGTAAAAAAATTGTGCTCTTTTCTTACTAGGAGTGCTGACAGATTCTTTGCTTCTTTACTTTTGTTTTATTCCAATTGATTATTTTGATCCCTTTCACTAGGTTTTTTAGAGAAGATCTTGTAATCTCATCATTGTCTTCCCGCTGTGCCATCCTATCCCCTGCTGCATTCAAACCTTTATGGGCTGCACGAGCACCAGGCAAAATAATTCACACAACAGGCAATCGCAGTCTTTAGCTCCCTGCGTCAGTTTATGGGAACCATCAAACCTGGAGAATGAGCTCTGCCATGTCACAGTCCCTTCTTTTCCCCCACTCAGTAATAGACAATGGGTGGAGTGACACATATACACAAAGATTTATCTACACCGACCACACTGGGAGATACCAAGGTCTGAGATACTCAAGAATTCCCTAAATTATCAGGCCTGATAAAATCCTCTAGTATTCACACCTCTGTCCTATTTTGATTGCACCTTTGTCCACTATACGAACCCCTCAAGCCACTCCCCAGACTTCCCTCCAAGCCAGTAAAAGCGTAGATTTTGCTAACTACTTCTTGATTACTGTTTACTTCCTTTGCTCGTCGCTGTTCACATATAATGTGATTATTAGAAGATCGAGTGGGCACAGGGTTGTGGGAGTGAATTGTAACTAGTAATGCTTCCAGCTAAGTACTGTCTCAGCCAGGACCTCTTCTCCATTTGACTGAAACACCTGTGTTCCTACCTCATCCCACTCATAGAGTAATAACTCAGAGACTCCTGAGTTATTACTCTGACTCCTTATCTAGTTTGATTTTCTTAATGTCTCCCCAAATTTACTAATTTAACATCCAGAATATTTCCAATCCTTGGTCCAAATACATCTATTTATTATGTAATAAATTTCTAACTTATAACTCTTCCATATTTTCCATATAACAAATACTAAACGACATAAACTAATTCTTTATCAGTATTTGAAAATGTGAAAAATATGAATATATATGAGAATAAAAATGACTTTTTATCCCTTACCAGCATGAATTAAAATTTTCCTTACTGAATTCTTTTTATCACATGCTTAAATCATCATATATTGTAACATATGATGTAATTAGAATGTAAAATTAGAATAGGCTAATGATAATGATTTACAGGATTGAAAAGTTAAAAAAAGTCACACAGCATTTTGCAAATCACACATGAATCACCAAGCAGTCTGATAAAGTTACTTTTTTCCTATAAGAAGGACTACTGCAGAGGGAATTTTTGAATTAATAGAAGAAGGCTCATGAATAATGGCAAACAGGTGCTTCATGATACAGAGCAAAAGCAGGAAGAAAGGTGGCCTTGAATATGAAAACCCCTTTCTGAAAGTCCTTCTGTTTTTGCAGTCAGCTCTCAGAATTGAACAGCATTTAGGCTTTTGTGTGTAGGGATCAGATATTTCATGAACTCAAGGACCTGACTAATTGCTTGTGAAAACTAAGAATCCTGCAGAAATAATAGAAATAAATTCTTGTGGAGTAGCAAAGAGCATAGATCTAGGTGCGAATTTTTAAGAACAAAGACTGAAATATTTCATTAGGTTTAGAAAGAATTGCTGCTTGAACTCTCATATTAACATGTGTTCATTCAGGTGCCAAGAATGATACATTGATGGATTGCAGTACAAAGGGAAAAAAAGGAGAGGAAGGTATAGTACTACATATGTTACTAAACTCATTTCACCTGTAAAGGGGAGAATATTGATTTCATTCATCTCACTTAGTTGGGAGTCTGACTTAAGAAAAATTCAAGTTCATTGACATCAAATCTAGAGATGACAGGATTGTATTGAGAACATAAAGAAAAGCAAGCAGGAAAATGATAAATGTAACTTCATTAAGAAAATTTAAAAACACCATTTTTCTTTATGAGAAGGAAGCAGAGGAGCCAGAGATTCTGGCTGCATCTTTAATCTATGGTGACCTCAATGGCAATTGTGATCTCTGGGCTTTAACTTGTGAGTGTGTGTGTGTGTGTGCATTTTTTCAAGAACAATCGAGACACACAAGTCATTAAAACTAGTGCATGAAACTTTTTTTTTCCTGAATGCTCCTTGTTTTGTATGTATGTATTTGTGTTTTGAAAATAACAAGAAGCTTTATAAAAATAATGCAATGAATATAATTTTTGCTTTCACGTTTTTTAAATTAAAAAATTATAGATTTTTTTTTGTGTGTGTGAGAAAGATTCTCCCTGAGCTAGCATCTGTGCCAATCTTCCTCTACTTTGTATGTGGATCACTGCCTCAGCATGGCTTAGGAGTGGTGTAGGTCTGCACCCAGGATCTGAACCCATGAACTCGAGCTGCCAACATGGAGTGCACCGAATTTAACCACTGTGCCATGGGGCCAGCCCCTGTAGTTTTTTCACTTACTGAATTTTGCTCTTTCACTGTTTGTACCATGCCTTTTTTTTTTTTTTTTTGAATCTTGGAAGGTATCACCACTGTTACTTCTGAATATTAAAAAGTTTACTGTGATTCTGTTACCAAACTAAGTGGGCTCACCTCCTGGTGAGTTAAATAAGACTCTACACCAGTGGAAGTTGTCTCACAAAGTAAAGTGTATTTGCAGCAAATAGGAGGCCATGAGGAAGCATTTCCAAAGTCATGGGATCCCTGAACAAAGGTAAGCAGGAACTTTTATTTTGGTTGGAAAGTAAATATTCAAAAGGGAGAGGCAGGTATTTGCCTGCACAGGCTCAGTTGGAGAACATGCTTCCACAAAATAAGGCCTAAGCTCCTCCTGGATTTGCATTAAAAATAAGACAAAGGTCATGGGCATAGCTCTTGTGGTGAGGCTTGTTCAGTTACAGAATGGTTGGTGGTTACATCTCCTTAACATACAAAAGGAAAAGAAACAACTTGGAAAAACAGTTAATTGCTTCCAAACTACCTTTGAGTTTTTGAGGCACACTGTTGGTGACAATTGTTCAATCTATATGTTTAAACATTTCTTGACCGTCTTCTATATATAAGTTATTACATTAGATACTATGGGAGGCATAAAGATGAATCAAACCTGGAAGATATCTTTAAGGAGATTATAGGATATTGTCTTCATCTAATACTTGAGAGACTATGTTTTCTGGCAAGAGTTTTTCCTAATTCTGGATGTGGGCACTCTCTTTGGAAGGCAAGAACTACTGTTCTTGGGTCAAGTGGGAGTTACTCCATGTGAAATATGGGAAGAAGTGGAACTCCCAAATAGAAATTATTGTCTTGACCTCATCTGTCATTCAACATACACACTTGGGTATGGTGCCAGAGTGAACCCTAGTGTCAGAATGAGAGTTGGACAATCAGAAGAATTGATGGATACAGGAGAGAGGCTTAATAATGCTTGGGGATGGGGGAGAGGCTACTTGAAAGGCTGAATTTCAAGCAGCCAATTAAAAAATGCATTACTTATTTCCTACGGCCTATACATAATTATGGAAAGATGAATTATTTTTAAGCACTTTAAATGCCTTAGGTAGATTTTTAATTTGACAAATTGGGCACGGTAACATACTTTATAATTTTATTTAAATTCTTCTGAACTTTTTGTTCAGATATTTGTAAAAAGATAAAGGCAAAGCTCCTTTAAGCAGCTAAGGATGACTGGGTTATTAAGTTATTTTCTTTAGCGATTTTGCACAAAGTAATTAGTAAAGGCTGTGAGCAATGAGCTCCAAATGAGGGAGACGTGAATGACTAGAAAATGGCTAAGGGAATAAATCTTGTCCAAAATTACATGCAACTTGTAAGTGTCTCTGGCCTTCTGTTTTGTGTGGTAGAAAGTGTGTGAAGAAGAGAAGCAACTGCTCTTCATCAAAGGATAAAAAGTCTGGAGCACTTTATAGCTAAATGGAAATAAGGAAGCCACAGAAAAATGACTTAGTTTAGATAAGCCTCCACCAGCAGCTCAATTAGGGAGAGCAAAGAGTGACAATGGAACGCTGAAGTGCTAAGCTTGTCCACCTAGACACTTGGAGGTGAAGTGCCAAGGCAGAAAGAATGGAGCTCAGAAATATTAAAGCCTAGTTAAAGATTTGGGGTGAAGTTTTTATTTTACACCTGATTAGGAGATATCCAATCTAAATTAAATAGTGATAGATAATAGTTGAAATATCTGAAAAGCAGAATATTTAATTCCAATGTGTGTGTAAGCTTTCCTCTTTTTGTCATTTTTTCTTAAAATTACTATTTAACCAACGTAAATTATGTATGGTTTGATAATTTTTGATATTTTATATTTTTAGTAATAACCAACACCAACTGAATCCCATGCTAAATCGTATGAAACACAGCACACTTAGGCAGCTGGGTAGCGGGAAATACTCTGCCCTAATTTCACAAAAATATGGAGAAGATAAAGTGGGTAACTTCCAGGAAAACTTGTAAGAGGAGAGACAAAATATGCATTAGCCTGTTAACAGCAAAATTCAAAAGGCAGCTATGTCTACAAAATTCGTGGTGGTTTTTCTCTGAAGGGCACTGTGTCCCAGAACATCTTGTGGAATATGAACTCCCTTAACTCTGGTTGAACAAGATGCTAGCTTCTTTGCTTGAATGATAATCCATTTAATTGGACATGTTGGGCTACAAACTAGTGACTAAACCTTCAGTTATCTCCTTTGTGCTGAGTCCCTTTATTTTTTCCCCTACTCAGACCAGAGAAACACATGAAATGTTTTTCTTTAACACTGTTGGGTTCTCACTGCTTTCTTCAAGCACATCAGTCCAGAAAACCCAGGGAGAAGGCATTGTATTAAAACATAATGGAGTGTTAAAATTTAACTTCCCAAAGAACAGCAGATATTATAATGTGATAAAGGAAAAACAAAATTGTATGAAGTTCGTTTTTCAATTGAATTTCACCTCAGTCTTGATTCTCTCTCTTCTCATCCCTTATTCTATACAGAAACCTGAGTGAGGCTTTACAGCATTTATCTTAAGAACTAGGAAATGTTTTGCAATTTAGTGTCAATGTCAAATAGAAAATCTATGTTTTGAATACTCCAAGACTATTTATTTGTTACCATTCGTATTTTTCTGCAACTGTTTTTTTTTTCCTCCTTTCCTTGGAAACTTTCTGTTGCCCATGGTTCTAATATGAAGAACTTCTGCATTTCACTTTTTAAAATTTTCACTTCCTTTTCAAATTGAGTTTTCTAAAAAGTCTCGTGGGGTACAAAACTAACTCCAAAGAGACGACAGAGATTTCACACATAAAGTGGCTGAGATCTTAACAATTTTATTCAAGGAAAAATAGTTTCTTCCAGTAGTCATTTAATTATTTACAGCTTAAAAAAAAATCTCTTTGTCTTGTTTTCAAACTAACTTTGAGAAAAGACCAATGTTACTTTGGAAGTCATTCTGGGGACTGTGAAAATTCTTTTGAGTTCATGCATGTGTTTTTTTCCTTCATATTCAGGATAAAAAATGATTTCTTTACCTTTTTTTTCTATGCACACTTTTCCTATTTGAGAATCACTTCTCTCAGATCCTAGCAAATAAGATTTGACTATACCATGACCTTTTGAATAAAGAGTAGTAAGATTCAGAGAGAAATAAAATTGCAAAAAGAGTTCTAAGATATTTACTCCTCATAATAAACCAGAGTGACTATGTGGACAACTTACTGAAACCCTGTGTTCTATTTCTCCATTATAAGTACAGGGCTATAGAGTACATACAGCCTTATGTGGAAAAAGGTATTAGAGAAGACATCAAACTAATTTAAAATATATAAAATTACATATATATAAAATTATTATATATATACATACACACACGGCATGTGCCCATTGTACTTAGGTATTCTTTCATTGTCAGTCAGCCTCATACAATAATTTAGGAAGGGTGACACTATTTAAATCACATAGATTTGCTACCATAAGTATATGATTTTATACTTGCTTTAAATAAAATTTAGTGTGGTTAAAATGAAAATGTTTTCAACCAAAATTTACAAGAGATGTGAAAAAGCAAAAGAAATACAATCTGAAGAGGCAAAGTAGACACCAGAGCCAGGCTCAGATATTGCATCAATTTTGGAATTATCAGAAAGAAAATATAAAGTAACTATGATTCCTATGTTAAAGGCTCCAATGAAAAAAGTAAACAAATACAAGAACAGATGTGAAACGTAAGCAGAGAGATGGAAACTCTAAGAAAGAATCAAAGAAAATGCTAGAAATTAAAAAGTTTTGTAACAGAATGAAGAATGCTTTGGATGAGCTCATCTGTAGACTGGACATGGCCAGAAAAAGAGCTGGGGAGCTTGAAGATAGGTCAATAGAGTCCCCAAACTGAAATGCAAAGAGAAATAAGAATTCAAAACAAAAAATAGAACATCTAAGAACTCTAGGACAATTTCGAAAGGTATAATATATACATCATTGGAATACCAGAAGGAGAGGAAAGAAAACAGAGCAGAAGAAATAATTGAAGTAATAATAGCTGAGAACTTCTCCAAATTAGAAACAGATGCCAAACCACAGATTCAAGAATCTTGAGCACATCAAGCAGGATAAAAGACAAAAAAAATCTACTTTTAGGCATATCATACTCAAATTGCAGAAAATCAAAGACAAAGGGAAATTTTGAAAGTAGCCAGAGGGCAAACAAAACACCTTGTCTGTAGAAGAACAAGGAAAAGAATTGCAACAGACTTACATCAGAAGCCATGCAAGCAAGAAGAGAATGGAGTGAAAGTAGTCCAATTCATTCTTTCGCATGTAACTGTCCGATTTTCCCAACATCATTTATATAAGAGACTGTATTTTCCCCATTGTATATTCTTGCCTCCTTTGTCATACATTAATTGACCATATATGAGTGGGTTTATTTGAGGGCTCTCTATTCTGCCCCATTGATCTATGTGACTGTTTTTGTGCCCGTACCATATCATTTTGATTACTATAGCTTTGTAGTATAATTTGAAATCAAGGAGTGTGATACCTCCAGCTTTGTTCTTCTTTCTCAAGATTGCTTTGGCTATTTGGGATCTTTTGTGATTCCATATACATTTTAAGATTATTTGTTCTAGTTCTGTGAAAAAATGTCATTGTTTTTTAATAGGAATTGCATTGAATCTGTAGATTGCTTTGGGTAGTGTGGACCCCACACTCCATCTCTTAATAGAATTATATATATCCTTTGTCATATGGCTTTGCAATGCCTTCAACTATGGGCAGAATATACTTCCTTGCCCTATTGGCCATGTGGTTTCCTTGACCCTGCAGTTTTCTTGGTCAATGGAATGCGGGTAGAAGTAACAGTGTGTCGGATTTTAGTTGAGATATTAAGAGACATCACTTCTTTCTATTCATCCCTTTCACTCCCATGATTGCTATAAACACTGCATGCTCCAGGTAGCTGCTTTATTATCAGTCTGGGCTAGTCACATCGGGATGTGCAACATATAGAGTAGACTTCAACCCACTGAAAAGTCTGGAGTCCAGCCTTTCTCAGCTGAGACCAGTCTACATTGTTGGAACTTCAGATGACCTGAAGGATTCATGAGCATGAAAATGGATATTGATGTATACCACTGAGACGCTGAAGTTTTTTACCTAGAAATAACTGATATACACTTTTTTGTTCTTAAATTTAAACCTGTGAAACACACTAACAAAAATGTTTTACATATGTATATTTTAAATTCCACCACTAAATTTGCTTATTTTTTTTATCCCAAGAGGGACAAATAATTTATGTTTTATAATTCTTTACTTATTCTGATTATGTACTAATATACTCCCTATAAAATAAGTCTCTATTATACTAACATGATAGTTTTTTTTGTAAACGCCTGTATTGGACACATACAGCAGTTCTCAAATTCCCCTCTAATGAGCACGAGAGAGGCCTTCTTTTTTTTTTTTTTGAGGAAGATTGGCCCTGTGCTAACATCTGTTGCCAATCTTCCTCTTTTTCTTTTTTTCTCCCTGAAGCCCCAGTACATAGTTGTGTATCATAGTGGTAGAGTTGCAGCTCTTCTATGTGGGACATTGCCTCAACATGGCTTGATAACCAGTGAGTAGGTCTGCGCCCAGGATCCAAACCCACATACCCTGGGCTGCAGAAGCAGACCATGGGAACTTAACGCCTACACCACCAGTGGGCCCCTAAGGTGATAGTTTTTAATATGACTGGTTTAATATGGCCTAATCCACTAACTCTGTGAAAAGCAATTATTGAAACTAGTAAAATTAGTTATTTAACTTGTTAGTCAGATGTTGGACTGAATACATACAGCCAAAATATGAGACAGTCTTAAATGGGTAAGAAGGGTCATATTCTTAGATTATAATCTATTACTCTCTTCCACGCTAAGCCTTTGGTTAAAAGTTGATGTATTTAGTTGGATAATTTAGTATTTCTGTACATGTTGGTGATTGTATTATTCAGAGATTTTTATTTATCCTTTCTACAGTCTTTCCTCTTTTTGTAAGAGCTCTTGTTCCTAAATGCTTTCCTATCCAGACAATTTCCTCTTTTCTTTCCCTCCTGCAGTCCTCTTACTTAAAGTTCCTTATTCTCTATTCTTTGATATCTTCTTCTTTAATTTATGTTTTTTGTGTGATTTTAGCGTATCATATATTTTGCTTCTAATCCTGATTATTATATTTCATTTGCAGCTTTCTGGGAATTCAGGAGTAGTTTCTTCAAATTTTTCTCAGTTCCTGGTCTACAGTGTGTGGTGAATAAATGTTGATTGAATGAATGCTGATGATCTAAGTAAAAAACCATCATCCTGTCAAAGCTCTTTTTTCTCAAAATTGCTTATGACTGAAAACAAAAGTCAACGGCAAAAGCTGTTTCCTAAAGTTTACATGTGATTCAGCGGTCTTGAGTTTCATCTGGGCTCATCCTAGGACATCCAAGATGATACCTTCTAAACAGTCAACACTCAGCTTAGGTAGAGTTAGCAGGCTCTCACTGCCATGGACCATTTGCACCTTTTCTCTGGAGCTAAACTTCCCAAGCTGTTGAAGCTCTAATATTAGTGATATTTTTCTTGATGACTGTTAACTCAGCAGAGAACTCCAATACTAATCTAATTCCTTGACTATGACATCCACTTTACACTGGTACTTATAATATCTAATATGTAGGGGAACTTTTTCCTTCTAAGAATCCTCCTGAACTCAATAATTCTTTATACTTACTGGGTCAGGTGGTTGAAGTAAAAATCAAATATCTCAGAAAATATTTACTAATGAAGTTGCTGATAAAAAAGCTAAACCATTATAAAAATAAATCTATAAAAACACTTAGCACTCTCAACAAATACTCAAGATATAATAGTGAAAATATGACTTCAGACAAAAATATTTAATTTACATCAAAGCAATTTTTGTGTCTTACATTAATATAGGTATTTAAAATAAGAACCTCCTATTTTCACAAAACTCTAAAACAATATTGTCTGGGCAGATTCTTGAGGCCTTATCTTGTTTTATTCTTGAGAATTTGTAATCAAAATTTGAAACAATTTTTTTAGGTTAAACTGTCTATGGTAAATAGTCCTTTTAATCATCACATGTCCATTAAATGTTTACGACTTGACCTTTGAGGAATCATAGAGAACCAAAAGCTCTTTGGTATATTCATTGAATGACTCCTGAGGAGAGCCTAGGAGCTTAAATGCCAGTTGATCTTGTGAAATATCAGACTTGAAAGTGGGGCTCGCACACCTGCCACGCGGCATTAGCAGGAGCAACTGAATCAGCAGCCCAGAGTAATGTAAAAACAGAGGCTCTCTCAAACCCTCTATTCCACCTAAAATAGTGTTGAATTTCATCTCTCCCTGATGCTTTGGGGGCTTCATTCTTTATTCAGGGCTTACTTCTCTTGCAACCTGAGTCAGCGTATCTTTCTGTCCACATCAATATCTTAATTAAATCAGTGGCAAGTTCTTTTCACTTTTCGTAGTTATACTTCAGACTTTTAACATGAGATAGACCATGTGAGGGCACAGAGAATGAAAATTTGAAAAGGATTAGGCAATAAAAAGATAAAAATACCAGAAATAGGATACATCTATTCATTTGTGTGTTCATCTTAACAAGTGATTTTTCAGTGCTTAGTAAATACAGACACTGACTGTTCTAGGCTCCAAAGTTATGACAATAGACAATACATTGAAGAAGCAATGAGGAAGTGAGGGAGAAAGTGAGCTAAAAGAAGAAGAGACATAGGGGTAATGGCAAAACAATCAACTTTTCATAGTTTTATTTCTGTTCAATAACGTGATTTTCTCTTCCATTAATTTCTTATCATTGCCATATATTTTTACCCTTCTTTTTAAAGTCTTGATGTCCATGTGTTCCCAGGAAATATAGTTGTGCAGAATAATTGCCTTATATTTCAGTGCCTTATACTGTGGAAGGCAAGTGTTTCTTTGAAATTAATTCAAATCTGGCTGTGATTCATTTAAATATATTTAACATTTGAAATCGAACTGATTTTATCATTCAATTAACTGAATCAGACATTGAAAAATAATTTATTTTTGGATTACTTTCCTAAGACTTAATAGAAACTGTTAGGAAGCCCTTTAGTTAATAGTCTCATTGGTAAATTTTATTATTTGTGATATCATATGCAGAAGCATTAGCTCATACCCTATCTTATAGAATAAACATCCTGTTGAAGAAAAATGTACAGAATCCCTGAAGCTGAGAATCAAAAAGACTGGGAAAAATACTTACTCTTACAATTTATGCTAATTCAGCAACCCAGACGCCTCTGATTAACACAGCAGGGGCATGCTGATTTTAATACTTCTTATTCCAAAAACTAGTCATCATTTGATACATGCTTAGCTATAATGAAATTTTCTAAAGGGCTTCCTAAAGCTTCTCAAGAGAGAAATTAATTTTGGAAATCTCCAAAGTGAAATTTTCTGGGCTTGGAGACATGCGACCTAAAGAATGGTTATTTTTTTTTTCAGCAGTCTTTGTCACTGTGTAGCGGACAGATTCGAGAGTGACTTCCAAGAATCCCTTTCTCTTCCTTTGTGTGATTCTCTCCCCTGAGCACAGGCAGAACCTGTGGTTTGTTTCTAACCAGAAGAATATGACAAAGTTGATGGGATGTCAGTCCCTGAATGTGGTTAAGTTATGTAAGATGGAGTCTTAGAAGGAGAGAGTCCCCTGCTGGCTTTGAAGAAGCATGCTGCTGTGATGTGAGAGGGCCACACAGCGGCGAACAGCGAGGCTTCTGGGAGTTGAGAACATTAGTCGTACACCCACAAGGAAATAAATTCTACAGACAGCCTTGTGAGTTTGGAAGAAGCTCTGAGCTCCAGAAAAGGATCCACCCTAGCTTGCACCTTGATGGCAGCCTTGGGAGACACTGAGCAGAGGGCCCAGCTATGCTGTGTCCAGACTCCTGACCCACAGAAGCTGTGAGAAGAAAATGTATGTCAAGTTAAGCTGCTAAATTTATGGTAATTTGCTACATAGCAATAGAAATTTAATACACCTTGTCTCATGTAGTATTGTTGGTTATAGAAGAGGACAGTAAACAGGCTTGTTCAATGAAATGACTAAACTGGAACTACTTATTGATATATAACATACATCAAAGGACATTAATCACAATAGTACAGCTACCTGAAGTTTTGTAAATTAAACAATCTCATGTAACCAGCATCCAGAAGAAGAAATAGAACATTACCAGCATCCCAGATATTCTCCCCATGCCCCCTTCCAGTCACTAGTTTCCATGTCCCTGAAAGGGTACCCATTAATGTGATTTCCAACACCATAGATTGGTTTCACCTATTTCTGAGCTTATGGAAATGGAATCACACTGTATGTATACTCATTCACAACAGGGAAGCCTACTTTACAAAGCCAACAGAGAGACTCTCTTTAGTCTACCATGCATCTTACGGAAGGTAACAACCCGGGACATAACTATCCCATCACCTTTCTCAGATAATGTAACCTAATCAAGAGTGACTATGCCATTCTATTCACAGGTCCTGCCCACACTCAAGGGGAGAGGATTTTATTGGGCATGTACACCAGGGGACAAGAATCTTGGGAGCCATCTGAGAATTTGGCCTGCCACAAGAAGAGTACCTTGTTTTATAGTTTTGCAAATTTATTTATGGCTGGTGAAATGTAAGACATCTGGAGTCTCATTAATCTGTTGTAATATGTTGTTTTAGTTCAAATATAAAGAGAAAATCTGGCCTCACAGTTGAAAAAGGTGGGATTATTTTCAACACCTTTTCTTAATACTACAACCACCACTTGGAACTGTTAGTTTCTTAAAGGTTAGTTGCAACGTGCAGTCAGAAACCATATCAAAGAACTTTGTATACTCTGTGACATTAAAATCCATTGGCCCTTCTTACTCTTTGAATGGATCTTTTACCCATGCATCATGTTACCATGCATGATGTTTAAATTTTTGCAGCAAATATTGGCTGTTTTCCTTGAAGTGACAAGCTTGCTTCGTTTATTTTCAAGAAAATGTCTGCCAAAGGCCTCAGATGCACAGAAAATATGGAAGTAGACATGCTCTTCTTATTTTTACTTGGTAATATTTCTTTTTAAAATTAGCAAAAAGGATCAAATTAATAGTTCAATTGCAATTTTAAAGTAACCGTTTATTACATATTATCTCACTCTGCCTTTGCCTGTAATATGGGAAATATAGTTTATAAAATAACATATAGAGATATTCATTTACTGATAGGATTTCTTTTTCTTATGTGACAATTATTCTTAGATCTGTAGTACTTCTTTTGCTGTGAAAAGTGTATTTCTTTCTCTTTTAGAAAAAATAAATATTAAGATTATTGGCCAAAAGTAACATTTCATTCAATTTAAGAAGATTTACTTAAAATATATTTTTTATCTTTTATATTATGTTAGAAATATCTGAAATGAGTAATTTCTATAAAATTCTGTAAATAGTGAGTCTAAAATTCCAGTTCCTGTCTTAAGCTATATGTCTAATGAGCCATGTGTGGACCACCATTCTCTCTGTGCTTATGTGATAATTTCCTGATTAATACTAATTAATGACACGTCACTGTTCATTTAAAATGAATGATGAAAATGATTATTCAATCCTGATACTGAAATCACTCAGCCACTTGGCGCCAGATCTCTGTGTCAGGAGGCAGTGCCAGGCTCGGATGACTCTGTGTTGTTTCCACTTTCTGCTACAGTAAGCTGAAATTAAATGATGTTTGTTTTTAGGGAGAGTAGGCCTCTAAAGGCATGATGGATGATTTAGCTTCCTTTCGTAGCTTCTGTTTGATTTACTTATAAATGGCTTTGGGTGGTAAATTAGGTAAACTGCATAGCCTCAGAACAGCTAAGGAGGACTTGCCTAGCAAAGGAGTCGGAAACACAGACCTTTTCTGAACATCAGTTTCTCCCATTTTTACCATCTTGTTGCATTTTCACGCCTTCAAGGATTCTGTTTACTCAATGTCAGGGTTCTTAGAAGAGTGTTTTCACTACTCAGTGTTTCTATTGTCTCTTTTCCCTGTGGTTCCTGTTTTAGCCACAATAAGGTTAACTATGAAGATAAATGATTTGCCAATTTGGAAAATATTGTACATGTGTGTGTGGTAAATTTCTAGAGAACATGGTAGTGGATGTGGTTTCCATCAAAGGACAACCAACTTTAGTAAATTTAACTTTTTACCTCTGAAACAACTATTCTATTTTAAAGCTGCTGATAATAGGCACACATCAGCTAAATAAACTAAAAAGAAATCAAAGAAGTAATTTGTCTCAATTCCCATAAAGAGCTCCAGCAAAGCCTATGTCAAAAAATGCTAGGTTTATTCATAATCTTTCTGGCATTGGAGAATGCTATTAAGAACAGAGTTTCAATAGTGCCTAAGAAAGAAAAGTTACAGAAGCATTTGGACACACAATATACGCAATCCATTTCTTAGTTCTTCACCGAGTTCTATTTCTGTGAATGTTTGGTTACATGTCTCGTTCCTATGAAAGGCCTCAGGTTTGTTTTGATGGAGATAGACACTGCCAGTGCTAGGTATTATGTAATAGGGAGTTTGAGATTTTTGGCTGTCTGGTTTAGTGTAGTGTTTGCCATCTAGTGGTTGAAAACATACTCTTGATACCAATTGAGTCTACAGATGGGACTGGTACTAAAGAAAGCCAGATGGCACCCAAAGAAAATTGGGAACAAGTTGACTTTTGATTTGACTGTATCTTTTAGCCAAATCATGAGTAAACCATAGCCAGGTGTTAGATGAAGGATGATAAGAACAGTAATAAGAATAGGGACATTTAGTAAGCAATAGTGAAGGAGCTACAAGTGTCACAGCCGTCTAAAACCTTAAACCAAAAGAGAAAAAAGAAAGTAGCTAGGAAAATAAAGAACAAGATGATGCAGATTAAAACATGATTATCTATGTTTCTGGTCATCTGAATTGTGTCAAATGGGTTTGAATAGAGACTGTTGATATCAAGAAGTCATCTATCTGATCCAAATCCTGGTGGAAGTTGTCTGCTTTATGATGTCATCTACATTTGGAGACTATCTGGAGACCTTGCCTTAAGGTCACCCAAGAGTTTGGATTGCCAAATGGAATTGAACTTTTTAGGTTGCGGAACACAAATCCAAGTATCAACTTATTGACGTTTGAATACTGTGTGTGTAGTCAACATTACTTGGTAAGATCCTTTCCAACAAGGTTCAAGGGCAGTCTTTCTTGGTTAACTTTTTCTAAATATCAAATATTCAGATTGAAGGTTGTGTGATAGCTGAGAAGAAAGATGTTGTGGAAAGGCAGCTTTAACTTCGTGATAAGAAATATGGACAATATACTCAATTAGCCCCTTATAATATTTAACTAAGTCAGCTTAAAGAAGATTCAAGGCCAAGGTAGGTGGAGATGTCTCCAAGTGATTCATGTTTTTTTGCAGAACTATGTTAATTATGAGTCATGAACCTGCCACATTGTCACTCATCATATTAGTTTTTCATGGTAACCGTTGTCTTTCATGGCAACTTTTGTCTTTCTTGATGGGAATTTTCATGAAGAATTTTCATGACTGTCCATTTGAGGTTATCAGGTGCCAACAATCAGCTGTTTTAACATCGCAAAATTTATCCTTATGGATTATTCAAGCAGATCATTCACAATGTGTTTGTTTTTTTCAGAATTTAAGGCTGAATTATCAACTACTATAATGGACTCTTTGGAAGAATTCATAGATTTATCCTTCAATCATTGAATGGTACTTATATGCCAATCTATGTTAAGGGAGCTTGTTTGGAACAGTGGTCAGCCAGGCACTTCTAGTAGTAGTGTATAGAGCTTTGCTGTCCAGTACAGTAGGCATTAGCCATATGTGACTATTGAATACTTGAATTTTAACTAATCTGAATAGAGATGTACTGTAAGTGTGAAATACACATTGGGCTTTGATCCTTTAAAAAAAGAAAAAAATATAGCATTAATATTATATTGGTTACATATTAAAATTATAATATTTTGGACACATTTGTTTAAATAAATTATATTATTAGAACTAATTACACACTTATTTTCATTTTTTTAATGTGGCAACTAGAAAATTCAAAAATACATATTTGGCTAATACTTATGGCTTGATTATATTTTTGCTGAACAACCATGTTTCCAGAGTTTGTAATTTATACTGTGAACTTCTAAGTAAATGATACCTGTTTGTTTCAACAACTGCAGAGCTTCTAATAATTCTTGTATTTACTGCCTATTTTTAATGGGGGCGTCAGACATAAGGAATCTTCCATTTTCCATAGCATGCCAAAGTCATGTATGACCCCAAAGGCATATCTACTGTCAGTATAGATGTTGGCGTTTTTTCCTTTGGAAATTTGGCAGGTTCTAGAGAAAGCCAAAACTCTCTTGAAGTTTGTGCTAAGCCTCTGGTGAGGGACTGAATTCTAAAGGTTAAACAGAGATGGTGACTGCATACCCAGTCTGGTATTTTCTTTGCTGAATCTTTAAGTAAATGCCATCTATAAAACTCTTAAGTCGGGAATTGCCTCTATGCATATTGGTGTACCAGTCTTTGGGGTAAATGTGTTTCCATGTCTTATGGAAAAATACCTAGAGTGAGATTGCTGTGTCATATGATAAATGCATGTTTTTCTTTATAAAAAATCACCAAACTCTTTTCCCAAATGGCTGTGCTGTTATGTATTCTCAATAGCAACATGGAAGAGTTGTCAGTGGCTCCACTTCCTTGCCAAAACTTGATATTATTAGTCTTTAAAAAAATTTGTAGTGTATATGTAGGGGTATCTCATTGTGGTTTTAATTTGATGTTGAGCATCTTTCCATGTCCTTAATTGTCATTCATCTCTCTTCTTTGATGAAGTGGCTGTTTAACACTTTTGCTCACTTTTTTGGGGTGGGGTTGGTTGTCATTTTATTATTGAATTGAACTTTTGAGAATATATATTATGGATTAAGTCCTTCATTAGATAAATGTTTTACAAATATTTTATATAAGTCTATGGCTTGGCTTTTCATTTCCTTGATGGTGTCTTTCAAAGAACAGAAGTTTTAAATTTTGATAAAGTACAATTATCCAATATTTTCCTTTAGTATTTGTGCTGTTTTGTCCTATTTAAGAAATCTTTATCTACCCTATGATTGCAGAAGAATTTCTACTACATTTAATTTGGGACATTTTATAGTTTTCACTTTTAAATTTATGTTGATGACTAATTTTGAGTTAATTTTCATATATAATGTGAGGGAAAGTTTGAAGTCCATTTCTCCCCATATATATATCTAGTTATTCTAGCACCATTTGTTGAAAAGACTGTTCTTTCTCCAGTGAATTGTCTTGGTAAATTTGACAATGAAAATCAATTGAACATATATATGTTGGTTTATTTCTTTACTCTTTGCTTAGTTCCATTGATCTATATGCCTATCCTTGTACCAATACCACACTGACGTGATTGCTGTAGTTTTATAGTGAGTCTTAAAATGAAATAGTGTCCTTCAATTTTACGTTCTTTCTCAAAATTATTTTGGCTTTTCTAGGTTCTTCCTTTGAATTTCATATAAAGAAATCAGCTGATCTATTTCCACATACACACACAAACCCTGGTATTTTGATAGGGTTTGAATTGCATCCATAGATCAAATTAGGGAGAAGTTTCATCATAACGACATTGAGTCTTCCAATCCTTGAACATGGGAGAATTCTCCATTTTTCTGTTTTCCTTGATTTCTCTCCATATTATTTTATAGTTTGCATTGTAGAGGTATAGAACATATATTATTAAATTTATCCCAAAGTATTTTATGTTTTCAATGTTATTTTAAAGATATGGTTTTTATTTCAATTCTCAATGATTTTTGACATATGGAAGTACAATTTTTTTTAATGTATTGACCTTTTTTCTACAACATTGCTAAACCCTCTTATTAGTCATAGTAGCATTTTTGGGAAGATTGCATTAAATATTCTACATAAATAATTATATAATTGGCAAATTAAATGGTTTACTTCTTTGTTTCTGATCTATATGCATTTTATTCTTTTTATTGCCTTCTTTGGCTTCTACCTTAAGGCAGAAAGTTTGTAGGTAGCAATATGATCATTCTATAGATTATCTGTTGTTTTTAGCTCATAGGTATTCAAGGCCAAGTCTTTAATTTTGTTTTGAAGTTTACATGGCACAGGTGTAAAGATGACTAGGTCAGTAATAAATTGTTCATTGGTAGGAGAACTTCCTGGGACTTCTAAAAAGACTCTCTTGAAAGTCCATCATATTATTCAGTAAGTTTCTGCTGATCAAATTGGCAGGAGTGGTATTTAGTTTTCTCTTTCTTTGGTTTAGACAATTCTTTGATAATGACATGAAGTTCAGCCTGAAACAAATATTAAACCTGCATAAGCCTGATTTCAGGATTATTAAATCTTAAGGAAAATTAGAAAGTTTCCTTCCAAGGAACTTTCTGAGGAAAAGAACATTGTTATAGAGGATCCATGTAGAGGATCATTCTTGTAGAGCCTGAAGGAGTGGTAGAAGGACAAGGAGAAGGTAGTTTAAGACAAAGTGAAAGAGAAGACTCTGTGGAGAGAAATATACCTAAGACTGAAATGACTTTCTCTTTAACCTTTGCCAAAAGACCTTTAAGGACATCAGTTGATATGTCAACTGAAAAATGGTTATTGGATAGTTAATAATTCAGTACTGTATACTTGGAAGTTACTGAGAGTAGATCTTAACCATTCTCACCGCACACACAAAGAAAGAGTTAACTATATGAGATGATGGATGTATTAATTATCTAGATCTTAGTTATCATTCCACAATATATATGTATATCAAATCATCATGTTGTATACTTTAAATATATACAATCATATTTGTTAATGATTCCTCTATAAATTTGAGAAAAGATGATTTTTGGATGTTTGTAATCATACTACTTTTCTTTCCTTGTTCATCTCAAAGATATACAATGTTAGATATATCAAATGTTCCTCAAAATGGCTACTATAATTCTGGTTTTTTCCTTATTAATAAATTTTACCATTAAGGATAAAGAAGATGTGGTATATATATAATGGAATACCACTCAGCCATAAAAAAGACAAAAATCATCCCATTTGCAACAACGTGGATGGACCTTAAAGGTATTATGTTAAACAAAATAAGCCAGACAAACACAAACACTGCATGATTTCACTCATATGTGGAAGGTAAACACATGGATAAAGAGGACAGAATAGTGGTTACCAGAGGCAAAGAGGGTTGAGGGGTCGGCTAAAAGGCTAGAGGGGCACATATGTATGGTGACGGACAAAAACTAGACTATTGGTGGTGAGCACAATGCAGTCTATACAGAAACTGACATAAAATCTACACCTGAAATTACACAGTGTTATAAACCGTTATGACCTCAATAAAATAATTGAAAAAAAATTATACCATTTAGAGGGATAGGTGCATTAAATGAGATTGGGATGTGAGCATATATAAGAACCTGTAGGTGGTTCTAGTGGATGGTGTACATTTGCTGTTATACAAACTCGTGAAGAATGTTAAAAGTGTCTGGTTATAATATTCCACGTCTTGAGACTTATGATTCTGTGTTTTGAGCCCCCACCCTATTCTGATGATCAGACCATCTCTAGACACCAACCAAACAATTGGTGTCCGGGCATAATTTGTGGGGAAGCAATCTCCCTAAGGCTAAGTTCCTCAAAGACAAGACAACATGGAGTGAGTTTTAATTGTTCCAATGAGTTACCCAAGGCAAAGTTTGTTGAAAGAAGGGTGACAGTCCTTTTTGCTTATTAGTCTTCATGGAAAGTTTGAACAGACTTAGCAGGGAATATGTCTGTTTTCTATCCTGTAAGTTTCCTTATATAAATGCACAACAGAAAATGACATTCTTTAGACGTGACAAATTAGGAGGCAAAAGTGATAGTAGGCAGCTTTCTCAAAGGAAAACAAGTAGTTAATTTTAACTAGATCTTAAAATATTCCTGAAGGGGGGCCATCCTGGTGGCATAGTGGTTAAGTTTGCATGCTCTGCTCAGGTGGGCTGAGGTTCGCAGGTTTGAATCCCGGGTGCAGACTGATGCACCACTTATCAAGCCATGCTGTGGCAGCGTCCCACATACAAAATGGAGGACGATGGGCATGGACATTAGCTCAGGGCCAATCTTCCTCACTGAAAACAAAAAAATTCCTGAAGGACCAATTCCAAGGATACAAGATGAATGGAGCAGAGGGCTTACTATATAAAGATCAGAGTCATACCTATTTTTGGAAAATTATTCACCACAGCAGCTTAGGATAGACTCCTGGTAGGACTGGGTCAAGGGGTCTTGGAAGTGCCAGAGAGTCACAAATCAAAAGTCTGGAGCCGTGTAAAAGAAGAGTCTTGAACAGGTCACAGTGGAGCCTCATGAAATTGTAAAATTTCCCACAAAGATCACCAGGAAAATCATTATCAAAAAACAAGTTGGTTTTTTAATAATCTTGCCAACAAATAAATACAAGGTCTTGGAAAGGGAAGTTACAAAGGAGGTTTTATAGGATCGGGACTGGTCCATATGTGATTTTTGAGATGGGCTTTCTAAAGCAGGGAAGAGGACAGACTGGAATAAAATGGGCAGACTGCAGTCACTTTTAATTGTCTGGAGACTGCAGAGCTGGACTTTTAAGCAAACTGTCTACCGAATCTTTATGTTCTTATCTTTCCAGAACAGTTAGGGCAATGAGACTGATTTGTGTTTCCTTTGCAGTTTGACAAATTTCTGTTTCTTAGGTTCTTAAGTTCAATTTTCACTACTCAAGTTGAATTGTGAGGTTACCTCACATTGCATAGACAGCTATAAGAAAATCTCCTCACTCTTTGCAGGCACTCAGTTCTTATCAACTCAAATCAATTGAGATAAAAACATTACAGTACAGGGGCAGGCCTAGCATGCTCTGCTTTGGTGACCCAAGGTTCACAGGTTTGAACCCTGGGCTCAGACCTACACATCACTCATCCAGCCATGCTGTGGTGGCTTCCCACACACAAAAAAATAGAGAAAGATGGGCACAGGTGTTAGCTCAGGGCCAATCATCCTCAGCAAAAAGAGGAAGATTGGCAACAGATGTTAGCCCAGGGCCAGTCTTCCTCATGCACACACACAAAAATTATAGTACAAAGTGTTTTAGATATAAATTATAACTAAACACCATTGTATAACCCCTGTGAAGTAAATTGGTATGAATCTGCTAAACATGTCAGGTGAGCTAGAGGATGAAGATAGTGACTAAAATGAATACAAAAGAAGCATAACACCTAATGTTATTTCTATGCTGGAAGACATCCTTAGGCCTTACCTCAAAATCCTGTGTGACATTTTGGCACTAAAGATAACAATTCTGATTGAGTCATTATACTATGAAACATTAGGTAAGAGATATAAGATAGATTTGGAGGCATAAAAACAGACACATACATAGCGGAACAGAATAGAGAGCTCAGAAATAAACCCATGCATATATAGTCAATTAATTTATAACAAAGGAGCCAAGAATATACAATGGGGTAAGGATAGTATCTGTAATAAATGGTGTTGGGAAAACTGCACAGCAAGATACAAAAAAATGAAACTAGGCTCCTATCTTATACCTTACACAAAAATCAACACAAAGTGGATTAAAGACTTGAACAGAAGACCTGAAACCATAAAACTCCTAGAAGAAAACATAGGTGGTAAGCTCCTTGACATTGGTCTTGGGAATGATTTTTTGATTTGATACCAAAAGCAAAGGTAACAAAAGCAAAAATAAACATGTGGCTCTACATCAAACTAAAAACCTGTACAGCAAAGGAAATCATCAACAAAATTAAAATGCAGCCTACAGAACAGGAGAAAATATTTGCAACCATATATCTAATAAGAGTTTAATATCCAAAATATATAAAAAACTCATACAACTCAATATCAGAAAAACAAACAATCCTATTTAAAATGGGCAGAGGAAATGGGTAGATATTTTCCAAAGAAGGCATACAGATGGCCAACAGGTACATGAAAGGATGCTCAACATCACTAATCATCAGGGAAATGCAAATCAAAACCAGAAGGAGATCTCACTTCATGCTTGTTAGGATAGCTGTCATCAAAGAGACAATTAATAACAGTTGTTGATGAGGATGTGGAGTAAAGGGAGCCCTTGTACATTGTTGGTGGGACTGTAAATTGGTGCAGCTACTATGGAAAACAGTATGAAGGCTCCCTAAAAATTTAAAAATAGAACTACCATATGATCCAGCAATTCCACTTCTGGGTATGTATCCAAAGGAAACAAAATCACTATCTTGAAGAGGTATCTGCGTCCCCATGTTCACTGTAGCATTGTCTGCAATAGTCAAGATATGGAAACAGCCTAAGTGTTCATTGATGGATGAATGGATAATGAAAATATCATGTGTATACACAATGTAATAGTATTCAGCCATAACAAAGGAGGAAGTCCTGCCATTTGCAACAACATGGACGGACATGGAGGGCATATGCTAAGTGAAATAAGGCAGACAGAGAGACAAATACCGCATGGTATCACTTATATGTGGAATCAAAAAGTCAAATTCATACAAGCAGAGAATTAAATGGTGGTTGCGAAGGTGTGGAGGGTGGGGGAAATGAGGAGATGTTGGTTAATGGGTATAAAGTTTCAGTTATGTAGGATGAATAAGTTCTGAAGATCTAGTGTACAGCATGATGAGTATAGTTAACATACTATATTGTATACTTGAAATTTGCTAAGAGAGTAGATCTTATATTTTCTCACCACAAAAAATAACTATGTGAGGTAATGGATATGTTAATTAGCTTGATGGTGGTAATCATTTCACAATGTATATGTATATCAAAACATCATGTTGCCCACTGTAAATATATACAACTTTTATTTGTGAATTATACCTCAGTGGATGCTACTCAATTCATAAAATCACTAATTTATATTTGTATAGTTTGTTATAGTTTTTCAGACTCATTTGGTCTTCATTTTTATGCATGATGGAATTTCTGTATTTCCGTTTTTACGTATAGTGTAATTCAGGCTCAGGAAGATGAAATGACTTTCTCAGCTACATGGCTAGTAGGAACTAGTTTGGGCATGAGAACTTAAGTCGTTTGCTTATAAATACAATTCTTTTCCTACTAAGTTGTAGCAAATGACATAGTGAAAATTTCGCCCTGAGTCATCACATATTTTAAGATCCATTTTTCACTGAATGATTAACTTGAATTTGTATTAAGAACTTTCCCCTAATTCTTCATATATTTTTCCCCCAAATCTTAATTATCCTTAAGATAGAAAAAATAAACTTCAACATAATTTTTAGAGATAATGATGCTGCTACTAGGGATTTAATGGATTTGGCAAAAAGTTATCAAGTCGTCTCATATTCATACCGTTTTTTATGTTCATAAAGTAAAATATTACTCAGCAATAAAAAAGAAATGCACTGTTAATCAAACAACAACATTGACGAATCCCAGAGACATTATGATAAGCTAAAGAAGCCAGACAGAAAGTAGTACATACTGTATGAATCCATTTTTATGAACTAGAACAAGTAAAACAATCTGTGGTGAAAAAGAATCAGAAAAGTGCTTGCTTCTGGCAAGGGGAATTGAAAAAGGAACTGTATTAGTCAGGGTTCTTTAGAGAAATGGAAGCAATAGGGTGTATATACCATACACCTAAAGAGATTTATTGTAAGGAATTGGCTCACACAATTATGGAGTCTGAGAAGTCTCACCATCTGCCATCTGCGAGCTGGAGTCCCAGGAAAGCCGGTGGTGTCATTCAGGCCGAGTCCAAAGGCCTGCGTACCAGGGAAGCAGATGATGTAGATTCTGTTCTGGATCCGAAGGCTTGAGAACCAGAAGCACTGAGGACAGGAGAAAATCAATGTCCCAGCCCAAGTTTTCAGGGAGGAAGTGCTGAATTTTTCCTTCGTCTGCCTTTTCGTTCTATTCAGGCCCTCCCTCCATGGATTGGATGATGCCCACACACATTGAGGAGGGCAAACATATTTGCCAAGTCCTCTCATTCAAATGCGAATTTCATCTGAAAACACCCTCATAGACACACCCAGAAAAAATGTCAAATATTTGGACACCCCGGGATCCAGTCAAATTGATACATAAAATTAACCATCACAGGAATTTTCTGGGAGATGGAAATTATCTATATTTTGTGGGTTTCATTGGTGTATATATGTGTAACAACTAATTGAGTTGCCCACTGAAGATTTGTGTGTTTGTAAATTTTTAACCTAGAAAAAGACTTGCTTAACTTAATAAAAGTTTGACTTAACACAGTGGTATAGGTTAGCAATTCTGAAAAGCACTTTTCCACCTTTTGCATCCCCAGGCTTAAGCAAATTGATAAATATATTGAGAGTAATGGAAATTGGAAGTATCAATAAAAACTCATGAATATATATGTGTCTGTGTATTATTTAATCACAATTAATGCCCATGTCTTAGTTTCCAAATATCATTTGCCAGGGCTCTTTGGAGTAAATTCTGATTCCAGGGCTAGTGCAGAGAAAGTATAAAATGGTCCTTTTGTTGTGTCAGAAATCCATGAAATGTTCAAGGAATGATGGGGAAATATCAAAATTTAACAGGAGACAGTTTGATGGGGCTCTTACTGGTCAAATATGGGGGCAATTTTAGCATAAAAATGAGTAATGAATTATGTCATTGAATAATGAAAAATTCTTGGAGTTCATACAACTTATATAAGTCAGTAAATTACCTAACTAATGGGGGAGAAGGAAAGCTCTTTCTTGTAGTAGAATGCTGACTAATAAATGTAGGAAGAATGATGAAGACAGAAAATTGCAATGATTTAAAATTAGTGAGTGGAAGTTTGATTAGGAACAGGGTATTTTAGAATCTCAAAATATCTCCCCTAAAATTATTATTAATTACAAAGTGAAAAGTGGTAACTTTATAGTGGAGAAACCAGGCAAGTATTGTGTAACCAACTGATCATATGTGACATTAACAATTTAGGACAACTGACATGTGTTGCTGATATAATGCACTGAGAAGGACATAACATTTTGCCAAAAATATATAACCTGAAGCTCATTAGGAGGAGACATCAGAGAACCTAAATTGAGGGTTATCCTATGAAAAACTGGCTTCAACTTTTCAAAAACGTCAAGGTCAAAAAAGACAATGAACGATTGAGAAACAGTTCCAGACTAAAGGAGACTTAAGAGTCGCAACAACTAATATAATACAAGACCATAGATGAATCTCGGCAGGTAAAATATAAAAGGTATAAGGATGTTATTGGGTCAATTAGTGAAATTTGGTTATGAACTGTGGATTAAATAATAATATTGAATCAATATTGTATTTTACTATTTTGCCTATTTAATTGTGGGTTATTCAAGAGAATGTTCTTGTACTGATGAAATGCACACTGAAAAATTTAGGAGTAAAGGGGCATAATGTCTCCAATTTACTTTCAAAAGCTCAGAAGAAATCAAATGTGTATGTGTGTACCTACATGTGTGTCCTAGAGGGATGGGGAGAGAAGCAACAGAGAGAGAGAACAGTGAGGGGAGAAGAAGAAAGAGTGATATAGCAAACTGAGCAAAATGTAAAAATATTGTTGAATATTGATGCAAGATATAAGGGGTTCCTTGTACTATTCTTGAAACTTCTCTTTACATGAAATTATATCGATATTCAATGAGACACAAATTATAAGAAGTCATCAAAAATGGATTCAGAAGTAAAATCTGATTTCTCTATCGCCAAATGGTTATTCTCATCTTCCTATCCACCAATAAGTTTCTTCTCTTTTTATTCTTGATTCCATCAGGTTTAAGGATCACACAATCTTTTCCTTTGTCAGTCTACCCCAAATGTCTTGCATTCTTTGTGCAATGTAGGTTTTTTTATTCAAATGCCTCCATAAGATAATGTGAAGGCAAGAAAGGATCAGGATAAAGAAATGAGAGGAAACGCACTTGCATATAAACCATTCAATTTGTCAGTATGCATTGCACTATGCTTTCAAAACTAGGAGGATAACTATGACTAATAGATGTTAATGCACATGTTTCCTTAAAGAAGGGATGTAGAAATACAATAATACTTTATCTTCAGAAATATAGTTGAATAAATTAGGTGAAAATTTTCAGCCGAAAGAAGAGACATGTCTAAATATACCTTATCTTATTCTTTTAATGAATAATTTCAGTTATCCTTTTATAGTAAATTATGCTCTTCATTTTAAACACTGCAGCTTTCTGTATCAGTGCAAAAAAAGATTTTCAAGCTTCCATTTTCTCTGGGGAGTTAATCAAATAGAAAAAGTCTTGTTGCCTAAGGCTTTTGCATTCAGATGAACAAAAATATAGTCTAAATGGTAGATATAAGTCTATCATTTTTATGATCTGATAGCACATATTAATTTTCTTAGCTTTGGCCACAAAAATAATGAATAATCACTGTAACCAAGGATATTGGCTCTGATACTCAAAATGTTTAAGCATTACAATAACCAAAAATTTTAAAAAATATTTAGAATTGAAGATATGTCACTGTACCTGTGGTCTGAATTTAGCAATAATAAATCAAAGCTGAGTATTTTCTAGCTAAAAGGGGTGGGTGTATTAGATAATGGATCTCTCTTAAGTTGACTCTTCCTATAATTTCTAGGAACATAGAAATTGTGAATAGACATGACTGAATAATTGTGTCTCTCTAATCAAGAGCTATTAACCTTTTTAATATTATATAAAGGTTTTTCCAGGTGAAAACATATTAAATGATGTAGATAAAAGATTTGTTAATATAGGTTATTAATAATATTGTGACTAAAATTAGAGCCACTAAAATAATAATTCAGCAATATTGTAACACTAGGAAGCCCAATTCATTTTTAAAAACATCGTGATTTGCAAATGTCAAAACTTGTGACAGCTAATTTCTGATTTGGGATTAAGGCTAAATTAGATGTTCTATGTTGCTTATGTCATAGGATTTCATAGAATCATTGAATAGAAGAGTTTCCTTAGAAACCATCTAGTCAAACATGATTGTTTAATCTGTAACATAACAGAATGCAAGAAATGTGAACTATCAATTCAAGATTGTATAGGAAGTTCAGTACTAGCAACTTTATCCTAAACCATCTGAATTCAGGTCTTGATCTTCTAGAGTTTTGGGGAGAGCAGTTCATCTCTATGTGGTACCAGTTTTGAGGGGAGTATCATTTAGATAGTTCCAGGAAAACTGAGATTGTACTAGAATCCTGGGTCTTCCAAATACCACCTTTCTGGAATATGTCATCAACTTTTTTGACTATAACTACTAACTTGGCACTGATATTTCAGCTCCAACATCACCTACAAATTACAGGTATATATCATCTATATTTTTAGCTACCTACCGAATATTTCTTCCTGGATATTCCATAGATATTTATCTCAAAAGCAGTGTATCCCCAACTCTCACGTGATTTTGTTAATTGTTGCTAGAGTTATTGTTGTTCAACAGGCCTGGCTTTGTATGTGTGGAGAAGAATACAGCTACTATACATGTTATATGTCATACCCAATTTTAAAAACTTATATTTTTATTAAATGCTTTTACAAACATTTAAATACTATTGACATGACTAGTAAACCACAAATTAATTTGAATTATCTTGAATATTTTAAGTATTGATCACAAAACTAATTAATTAAATGCTCCTAAACAAGTCAAAACAACATTTTCTAAATGATATAACATTATTATTTGAAAATTATATTATGATTTGAAATGGAAATTATTTGAAAATATAAATACTATGGCTTAAAATTTCTCTTTTTCTGCCTAGATATTTCTCTATCTTGCTGTAGTCAAATTTTACCAGACCCAGAAGAAAAAAAATATGTTTTTGCTGCTTGAAAAGTTGCAAATTTGGGTTTATTAAGCAATTGATTCTTGCCCAAGAAATAACAACCACTTGTAATGACTAAAGTCAGCATTCTTTGGTCCAATTTCTTTTTATGGTCAACTACTTCTTGCTACATGTATAAAATTTTACCTGTCCAAGCCTTTTCTTGCAACTTATTGTTGCTTCTCTATGCCCCATGCTTATGAAACCTGGCCAGAGGATGCTGTCCTCCTATTTGCTGTTTTTTTCATGATTCCACATAAGATCTGACTATATTTGTAGGGTCACCCCCAAGGTTTCATCTCTCAAGAGACAAGAGATGGTGTTTAAATTGTCAGAAGTCTACAAAGTCAACTGTCCTCTTATTATGTTTGAAAACCAATAATTTTGGAATACTCTTTCCACCTAGTTATTGTTTAAGAAAACATGTGCTAATGAATCTTTTCTCTTTTTGATACAGTTCCTATATTTTTAGAATCATTTGGTTAACTCACAGTTTTCTATAGCTAACCTTTCCTATTTATGCAGATAGAGGGAAATGTGTATCTATATTTAATAAACAGATAAATGCTTAATAGAAGAAATAGAACATGCATGTATATAAACATTCCTTATATATTGAAATGTGTTAAAATTATGAAATTTAAATTTGTTCTTTTTAATACAGCTAATGTGTATACATTTTATTAAAAATATTTTATTTTTTGAATATTATTATTGATGTTTGGCTTTGTGGGGGATGGGAATTGGTTACCCCAAAATGTGAAGATTATTTGACATAAAGATTTTGGGCTGAAATCTGCAGACAGGGGAAAAGCTCTGGAAAACAAGTAGAAGTTACTCTTTGTAAGAGACATTTACATTTGTAAGGAAAATTTCCATTTGTAAAGGTATCTCCTTCTCTGTACCAGGAAAAAGGGGGGATGACTTTACCTCTAAAAACTCTTATCAGTGCGAGTGAAGCCTTAAATCTGCATGCACTTGTTTACTGTGCTTTTCTTGTAATCCCACCATAGCTAACCAAACCCCCCCAAATTTTCCTTTCTCTATGTAAGAGGAGAATCTCCACCTTTCTGTTGAGAGATACTGTTTCCCTGAGTATCTCCCATGTATACATGTTATAAAGCTTTGTTTGATTTTCTCCTGCTATTCGGCCTCATGTCACTTTAATTTGTAGCCCAGCCAGAAAGGACCCAGAGTGGGTAGAGAATACTCTTTCTCCCCTTCAGCTTTTTATATTTAAATTTAATTTTTCTTTTTATTAGAGTAATTAATGCATATAACTTACAAAATCAAATAGCTAAATTATTAAAAAGTCAAGTAGGGGCTGGCCGGTGGCATAGTGGTTGAGTTTACATGCTCAGCTTCAGTGGCTAGGGGCTTGTGGGTTTGGATCCTGGGTGCGGACCTACACACTGCTCATCAAGCCATGCTGTGGTGATGTCCCAAATACAAAAGAAAGGAAGATTTGCACAGTAGCTAACTCAGGGGCAATCTTCCTCACCAAAAAAAAAAAAAAAAAAAAGTCAAGTAGACATTTTTTCTATTTGGTAGATATTTTTTCCATTTTGTCTTCCCAACATATTAATGGAATTTTAAATTTAAGATATCTTATATCAATTTGTGATTATCATATCATAGAGCTCTTTCTTGTGCCTTCAAAGTTCCATTCTTATAGCAATCTACCATTTTCAAGGATAAAATACATTCTCCTTTCTCTCTGAGGATATAAGTTACAGTTTCAACAAGGATTTGTTTTTGTTTTTCCCTGCTATCTGCATGGTTGGTGTATTGATTAGCTTTCATGAAGTTGCAATATGGTAGCAAACAATCCCCAAATAGCAGGGATTTATACCAACAGAGCTTTATAATTCACTCACTTTACATGACTCCTGCAAATCATCTCTGGCTTCTTTCTAGTTCTGTTGTTCTTTGACCCAGGCTGGAAGAGAAACCCTTATGTGCTTTCTCATTGTCTTGGCAGAGGGAAAAGAACCAGGGCAGAACTGAATGATGGCTCTTACAACTTTTGGTTGGGTGTGGCCCAACTTGTTTATACACACATTCCATTGGGACAAAGCAAGTCAGCTGGGGCAGGAAGTAGATCCCTCCCACAGGAAGAGGCATCAGGGAGAATTTTCTCAAGTGGTTTATGACTCTCAGCTCTGCTCATATGTGAGTCAGGCACTATAAGAACTTACTCAAAGTTTTCTGTTTTGAAAAGAAACTTGTCAGTTGATATGCTTCAGAATGGAGTTACCCAAAGAGAATCTGGTTCTTTCAGTGTGGAGTCCCTAAATAATGGTATCTATAAGCCCCTCTGCAGGACATTTTCCCTCTTCCCTGCCTGATATGGTATAAACTCAGCTACCAACATTCTGGGAAAAGGACAGGGACTAGGAAGGGGTATCAATGTTCAATGTACAAACTTTAATTTAATCTGCTTGGTTTCAGAATGTCATCCAATCTCATCTTTAGCTCTGCTTCAAAGCTTCAGTTCCGATCATCTCTCCTTCAACTGCCGAAGGAAAACCTCTCATCTTCTGCTAGTGCCAGGTGGTGGTGTGTGTGTGTATGTGAAATCTGGGAGTACAACTGCTCATTAAACAGGCTTTTACACAATGCTTCTGTTTTTAACTCCAATTTACATCCTGCACTTCACACATTTTATGATGAAAATCAGCTTGTTTTCCATTGTTTCCCTCCCCTACACCTTGCAGGCAGTTACAGTTCAACTTTCATCCACTTCCGATAATATATTCTCTAGAATCTGCCATTTTGAGTAGATGTTTCATTCTATTAATGTAATGTTATACATAGCCCTTTATTTTAACTCTTTCTTAGAGTATATGACACATAAATATTTAATTTAGGATAAGATATCAAGGAAAGACAGCCCTTACTCTGTCATGAATCTGTAGGTGTTTTTATGAGGTCTTATACTAACGGGAATATATTATTTTTCTTCATCTTTATCTTCTTTTGTTATAAGATGACTCCTTTGTGGACAAAATATTTAGTTATAACTTATCTATTTCCTCCTAAATATTTGAGTCTTAAGGTTGAAACTCTCAATATTTTGAAAATTAAAATTATCCTTGTGTCAGCTGACATCTTGGCATGTTTGAAGTCATTAAACTTGAATGCCACTTGGATTCTCTATGGGGATTGGTGGTGCAGACATATTCACTAAAGTGATACAAAGAGGGTCATTGTGATGGATAATGAGAGAGGAAAGATTTGTTTTTAATGTGGACTACAAGCAAGTGTATAGCTGCCATAGTTGGGTAGGATATAATTATTCCAACAATGACATATCTGGAGAGAATTATGATTGTGACTGAGGAGTCATGCAGGATCGTGTGCTCAGAATTAGAGGTGTCTGAAGGTCCAATGCTTCATTAAGAAAAGCAGGCCACTCACATTTTGTAAAGTACATTGGAAATAAACAAAGCCTTTATGCAATCCATTGATGAAGTCTGTGTGTGGAATGAGCTTTTGCAAATAGAATGACTAAAGACTTCTGCAAATAGAAACAAGAGTCCTAAAATAAGAAGACAACTACTCTTAGAGTAAATGGTATGTCTTAAGAACAGCAGTGGATCTAAAAATGTGGTTCTGTAGAATCTGGAAGAAGAATGTATAGTAAATAAAAATACTTGCTAAAAGGCCCCATTAGTTCCTTATTGAGGAGGAACTGGTAATATGTGTGCACACATACCTATATATACATATATACATCACAGGTCAGTGTAGATCCATCATGGTTGTATATACTTCTATGTGTAATTTTATAATTGGTTATTTACAATTCTTATCTAGACTGTGACTTAGTCATTCTCAGCAAATCCTTTTACTGTCCTCTTAAATTCTAAATTGAAACAACCTCCTTTAAGCATTGTCATTCTTGAGTAATCTATGTTGCTATCACTGCAAAGACATTTTTCTGAATGAAATACACATTCTACTGGCACAAAAGATATATCTCTGATAAAAGTCATAAGTGCCAGTCTGACTTCCAGTCCTGAAGCCCTTATCTCTGCCAAGTCCCCAAAATTGGGGTCATTTAGTTCACACCTGTCAGCTCACCTGGGACTAACTCCATCTGAAAGAAATCCATCTCTCTTCCAGGCAAATTGAAAATCTACCTAAGGAAGCTTAGTAGCATGAGTTTTACGATTGATCTGAGAATGCTTTTGTTGTTTTCAGGTAAGTTCTGATATATTTTACCAATGCAGTGCAAAAATATGATGAAATTGATGTTTGTCTGTTCATTTGCTCTCCTAATGCAGGCACCTGGTACCTGCTTAACTTCTGAAAGTTACAATTCTTAACTTTCTAAGATGATTACAATTTCTAATCAGTGCAGCTTTATTTTGTGGGTGTCTGTTGCTTTAGCAAACACATAAAAGAACACACAACCAGTCCCTTTTCTGCTGAAACCCTGGCTGATAGCATGGAAGTTTGCAAGCATTGACAAAACAATTTCATCAACATTGTAAAATCATTCAGGTAATAAATATTATCCAGAAACGGCTTCTTGGGGGTGGATGGGGGATAGGGAAACAACTGCAGCTACATGGTCTGCTGATTGCTTTTTAACTGGATACCTCAAGTGATCTAAGGCCATGCATCATTTTGAAATACTACAGCTACCATTCAGAAAAAACTATATGTGGTTCCAAAACCTGCAATCAACTCATGGAAGACCTTTGCATTTTCTATTAACACTGGCTAGAGACAAGGGTATTTTCTGATCTTTTCATGGAAAACTGCTTGTTAAAAGTATAGTCCAGGGGCTCATCTTTATTCACATTTATTTCATCAAGTTTATGTCTGGTTATTCCACGGTGGAATCTTCTGCTCTGTCCAAACTTATCTTTCTGGTTTGCATGTTGTATTTTTCTGTCTCCAGGCATTTTCTTGTACATGCCTTTCAAACGTGAAAAATTTTTCAGGAAGCATTTCTAATTGATCTCATCTGATCATTTCTGTGGCCAAATTTAGTCAGATACATGATTAACACTCTGTTCATTTGTATTCCTGGATATGTTGCTTTGTAACAACTCTTCAATTGTTTATTATTTATATAGGCAGCTCTATTCAACTTATTCAGTATTCTTGGTACTTCTATTACACCTTCAACTCAATAATAATAAGATGTGGAGAGAATTCTAGTGGCTGAACTGAAGTTAGATGAAGTAGATAAAATAAAATAAGATAAATACCTAGAACTCCACTATGAAATTTAGAGTCCAGATCCACCCATACATTTTGAGACTCATCACTTTAACATTAGAGATTTGAAGTTTGAGACTCCTGTATTAATCTAAATTCAGATTATGTAGGTGGTGATACCAAATATAGCTATTTTTTTCAAACAAGAGTATCTCAGTTATCCATTTCCTGGGAGATAGATAGAAATAGATTATAAAATGGAATTAAATCCTTTTATAAATTGAGAACAATCAAAAATACAAGAGACATCAATTTCAAAGACTTAGGCTATGCAACATAGATTTAACAAGAATGAAAACATACGCTGTCCTATTTAGTCATGTGCTTATGACTAGACATTATTTCATATTCTACTTCCAGCATAAGGTCCTTTGAGAAAAAACTCATTGCAGATGACCAGCAGTAAGAGCCTAAAGGAAATGTAAATTCTATATAAAAATCTTTAGGAGAAAAATAGATTTTTTTTTTAGCCAAGAATGGAGAAAGTGTAAAGCAGGATATTCAGCATAAAGAAAACACTTTTCTACTTGCAACACTTGGAGTTTTCCAAGAAAATATAACACATTTGCTTGCAGATTCATAACATCACTCTAACTATATACTCAAAAAACGATAAAAATTAATAAGATTACCAGCACTTTACAATTATTGGGCATTTATATATGACTTATACTGTAGTATTTTTATATACATCATTTCCTTTCATCCACACAATAGTCCTTTTAAGTTAGATTTTTATTATTCCCACTTTACAGATGATTAAATAAATTGCCCAAACTACCAAGCTAAGAAAAATTAGAGCTAGGAATCTTATCCTTTCCATCTAATCTAAACCCAATAGTTTTTAACAGTTGTACAATATTGCCTTGTAATTTTATTAACAATTCAGGCTATCATATTAACCTGTGAGTTACAAGGGAGTTTCACAGAGTTTTGAAGGATGAAATTCACTGAATGAATTCAGATTCTTTTCCAAGAAATTTCTATGCTACCTTAACAGATACGTAGATTTCACCTGAGAAGTGACATAAGGAGAATTGTTACAGACAGGATTTTTGATATATAAATCTTGGACTTTACTGATTCCGTGAATAGCTAAAATGGGCTACATTCTTATAAACACATTACTTATAAATATATGAGTGTGTCAATAGATATGAGTGCAGGTAAGTATGTGTCCAGCTTGGGTCAGAAGTGCATTTGCTTTGTAATCACTAAGCAACTTACTGTCCCCTTCCAAGATTTTTCATGCTAACATAAAATAAAACAATAAGTGTAATGACAACATGATTCTTGCTGAGATTAAATTATAATTATATTCTTTAGTGACTAGTATAGCCTAAAACTAATTGGATTACTGCATATCACTGTGTATTACTGTCTCTTTCTTAGGTTATGCCTAGATTGAAACAAGTTAATAACACTATGGGGTGAATTGTTTAAGAAGTACATGATGACTCAGCTATATGATTGTCACTAATGTCAGTAGGAGTTGTATGGCTAAATCCTTGGTGACAACTTTGAAATAAATGTTTTGTCTAGTTGGAATATTGGACATAGGATTGCATATATTTATACTCATTTATTCAGCAAACACATTTCCAAATCCTACTGTCAATATAAACTACCTGAGGTTGGACTTGAAAGCAGAATAGAGCATGTGTTCTTGGAACCTTCTACCTGGGTTTGTATCCAGGTTCCAACTCATTAGCTGTGTGACATTGGCTAAATTAGTGCATGCCTCTATGGCCCATTCCTTAATTAAGTGGAGAAAATGACAGTATCTACCTCATAAAGTGGTTGTTAAATTTTATATTTGAAATTATTAAAATACTTAGAATAGTGCTTACCATAGAGCCAGTATCAATAAGCGCTATCATTCTTATATAATGATTATTGCTGTTATTATTACTATGCCCTAAGTTATAACAGAAAAATATGACAGATATATTTACAAGATAAAATTTGTAGCGACCTTAGATATAAGCCATTGTATTAACAACGATTGATCGCACGATGATTGTGGTCTCAGTTATCCTTTTGAAAATTGTTTATCAAAATAACAGAAATAAATGCACACATATTATGTACTATAAATACTGTACAAAGCATTTTACATAAGCAATCTAATATCATATTCATAACAACTCGTTGTAGCCTGCTCGGGCTGGTATAACATAACCATAGACTGGGTAGATTATAAACAACAGAAATGTATTTCTCCCATTTCTGGATACTGAGAAGTTCAAGATCAAGGTGCTGGCAGATTCAATGTCCGGTGACAGCCCACTTCCCAGTTCATAGATGGCTGTCTTCTCCGTGTCCCCACGTGGCAGAAAGGGTGAGAGAACTCTCTGGGGTCTCTTTTATAAGAGCAGTAATCCCATTCGTGAGGGGACCTAATCACCCCAGAGGCCCCACCTCTAAATATCATTAAATTGGGGGTTAAGATGTCAATGTATGGATTTTGAGGGGATACAGTCAGTCCATAACACAACACTAGGAGGAAAGTGCTGCTTTAAAAAAAATTATCGTGAAGAAGCAGAAACTTCAATTAGGAAAACTTTGGTAACATTCCCCAAATCGTAGAGGTATGAATAGAGGAAGCTGTATTTGAACTGAGGGATTCTGATACCAAAGCTCAAACTTGTAACCAGTTTTTTGACTAGGAAGTTGTGACTGCTCTCCTTCAGTGGACATACTGTCATAACAAATACCATTTTTACCTTCTTTTTCCCTAAAGAATAGAATTTATATAAACTTCAGATTGAATTTCCCCAATTTTTGATTATTTAATATTTGGAGCAAGAAGAGAGAATGCAGTAGAGTTACATCATTTCTATCAAATGCATATACACGTTCCCCAATACTCTCTAGATTTTGAGTTTCCTCAAAAATATAATCCACAGACATTTACTAGAGAGGCCGAGGTAACCAAAATAGATGACTCTCGGTCTCTTGTTACCAACAGTTCCTTCTTGTACATTTACTTTCAGCGGCTTGATGGGACCTGACACATGGAAAACATTGAAATTTTGTAGCTCTAGAAGTTTCAGGAAGTTTTGTTTTCTTTTTCTTGCCGATAGCTTGAAACTGAGTTCACCAAATTCCCTGTCAAGAGGCATTTCTTGAAGCGATCTTTTTTGCGTTTAACTGTAAATAATCTCCTCATTTGGTTGTTTCCCTCTCTTCATTTTTAATGGTAATGCTCAGTTCTCTTATTAGAGGTACTAAATCTTCAGAAGTGGATTCGGCTTCATCTGCTGTGACCAAAAAGACTAGAAAGATTGTTTCTAATAATATTAAACTAAAGATAAATTAGGAAATCAGGAAAGAATACCAGAGATTCCTTTTGTTCTGAAATGTCCCTTGCTAAGGATAACTAACTGGAGTTACCATAACTTCAGCATCAGCAGGTGTGACATGGGCAAACCTGAGGAGAAAAAGAAGCATGTGCTGATTCTGCTCTGTCATTTACTTAAATTTTCAATGTAATGGGGGAAGGGAGTTCCTTTCTAAATGATGAGCTTTTTCTTTTCTTTCTTTCTCTTGCTTCTCGGTTAATAAAGAAGCAAGCTGGTGGACTTTTGTTGGCTCCAAACAAAAACAGAACTCACAACAGAAAACTCTAATAATTTCAGGGTTTGGACCTCTTTTGTGTATTTGAAATTCTTTGCTTCAGAAACAATAAATGCTTTAATAACCTAACTGCAGAAAATGCTTAACGGAAATTTTGATTTTCATCATCTGATCTAATTCATTTCACAATAAGTTGTGGGCTTAATATAGGAACTTTTTCTTTTGTTTATGACTTTCACACCTACAGATATTTGTAGGCACATGGAGGGACTGAGAGCAGCTGATTGTTTCTGAAATTAGCTCAGTACAGACACAGAGCAGTGCTTGAGAATAACTTGTGTTTAAAAAGTGAAAATACCAAAGGGTAAGGCTGATTTATAAATAAAATCTCTATCATCTGTTTTAATACATTTTAGCTTTTGTATTTATTAATTTATTTGTGAAATCGGGTGATAGTTCAATTGGGGTTTAAATTGAAAAATCTTTAATTTTAAGAAAGTCACATGAGCCTTGGTTGAAGATGAGCCATGAAATTAATAGGTTTGGGAAAGGGTTTCTAATTTTGAAATGTATGTACACAAATACACTTGATAAAAAGGAAATCTTTTCTTTTAAGACAGATAGAATTATGTCAATGCATATTTGTTTTGCAATTAATCAGTGTGAAACTTGATGCTAGGTTCTATGTTCTCAACAATGAAAAGTTTTGTAGTCATGTGAGCTGTTTCTAATTTACTTTGTAAAAGTAATGTCTAGAAGTCTAGAGTAGCTTACATTCCTAGACATATTCGAGAAGAAGCATATTTCTCTTCCGTTAATTTATGCCACTTGTATTTCACATTTCTGTGCTATTTTTAAATATGACCATTTAATTTGAAATTTATAATTTTTTAACACAATGATTTGTATTGCTGTAGGGGGAAAGACATGGAATAGAAAAGTACCTCTCTAGTGGAAATTACTTGCAGTTCACATAAAATAAGCCTCTATTCTTTTCCATCATGTTCTAGTCACAGAATAAATAGCTGATTGAATATTGCAGATTGTCATGTGCTATAAATATGAGTGTCTTTGTAATATGTATATTAGTTGTAATTTTTTGTACATAAATCACTTGATTAAAATCACAAGAATTTTATATATAGAAAGCACATCCACTCCACTTAATGTTCAAGTGATGAATTTCTACTTCTACCACCAGATGACATTTGTGAAAATAATTCTTTAAAATTTATTTTTGAGTCTTCCAAATAGGTTCCCTCATGCTACTTTCAAGCTCAGAGGATCTCTTTCCTTGGGCCAGACCAACTGTTTAAAGCTGGTACTATGTTTAGCAACTATTTACCCTCTGGAAGGAGAGACTATGGAAAAAACTGACCTGCCCATTTGAGTGCTAACTGACAATTCTTCATTGTGAACAGCGAATTTTATATAAAATGCTTTTAACATGGTTTTACTCAGACAGCAATTAAGAGTAACATTTAGAAAGAAATATGGAGATAGTTCCTCACCTTCCTACCCTATCCTTCTGTCAATTGGAAGTTGAATTTACGTCTTCAACAGCTTCTTTGTCTGACCTTTATTTTTGGTTTGTTAGTTTCCTGAATGTATGGAATTAAATCTGTAAATGGTCACTGTGACAGAGTTTTCTTGAAGAATTCAAGAAGCCCTGTGGTAATGCAAGAAATATCGGTACTTGGCTCTTGTGTAATCATGTGTTATGATCTCAACTAACTCTGATGTACAATCTCCATGCGGCTTCCTTGTTTTCTACATCTGATGTGATCTTGCAGTGCAGCAAGGGGAAAGAAAAGCAAACGAACAAGCAAACTCATGAAACTAAATTTAATCCACCTGATAAATTCAGTGTCTTCAGGTGTTTGTTTCTCTTGAATAATTCAGTCTTGTAGATTTCCTGCTTCCCCCTGCTTCTCTCCCAGGTGATGTGTGTGTCATGGGGAGCTATGTGATCTGACGGCAGGAAAGGCAGTACACTTCTCAATATTTATGTCTGCACGACTTTGCTTGGTTTTCTGGCTCCTCTGATCTCTGCAATGTCAGCCTTACCTGGCGGCTGAGTGTCCTGCAAGCCTCCTCTGGCTGTAGCAGGGAGCTCCTGCCGCTGTAGTTCTTTCTCGGGTTGGTCAGGAGCCCTTCCTGCTGACTTGGCTCCACCTCAGTCCCTTCTGAGATCTGGCTGTAACTTCTCCTTGCTCCTGAATCTTGAGTCTATCCTGCAGACTTCAGATAAATGGTCGATTACCTCTCCTTGTAGTGATCTCCCCCACACCAGCCTGCCAATACTTTTTGCGCCAAATGGGAGTCTAGGAAGACCACGGGAGGGGAGGTCGGGACTTCATCTCTCTAACCCTGGGGCTACCCTGGGTTGTGTTGGTAAGCTCTGTGAAACTGGCTTTCCATAGAGTTCCAAGTAGAAAACAGCACAAAACCCCTCCATTCAATGGCTTCTTCTCAACATAACATGGTCCCCTCTCATGGCTTCGATGAAGAAAGGGTGGTGAGGAACTACATGCCTTCCTATCTATTTCTACTCAACTTACTTGTCTTCATTCCACAATCACCAAGGAAAGAAGGATTGGGCTTTCCCTGACTTTTTCTGTCTGTTCAGAAAAATCACTTCTGTCATACTTCCTAAGGTGGCATCTCCCCTGTCCTTGATTCAATAATGGCAGTGGAGCATAGGTTTTTCAAAAAGATTTTACCAGTTACACTTGAGTTAGGCTCTCGATATGAGATGTGGTACAGCTGCTCTGCTAGTGACTCATTTGGGATATCACCTTCCTTTCTCGTTCTTGCTAACAAAATGGAAATGATGTTTTAGCTTTTCCTAAGCTCCCCCTAGAAAATCTGGAAGCTATAAAAAATTGAGTTTGTGATATCTGACTGGCCCACACCATGTGGCTATTAGAGTCTTAATTTAGCTTTTCCTTCAGGCTGTCCCATGATTTTCTGCATGGGACTGACATTCAGCATACTCTCAAAAGTCACTAAACTATTTCAGTTTCAGAGTCTGCATCTTCCCGTCCCTCCTGGTGTCCATCATGAGCAAAAGGCCCCTCACCTAACTGTATCAACAGCTAGGTGTGAAGGACATCTGGACACTAGGATAAAACTCTTGGCCCTTAGAAGTTCATATGGCTTCAGGTGAATAAGATTTGAGTCCCCAGTAGTGAAATTCCACTGGTAAAGCAGGATCTTGAGCTACTGGAACCCCCTGCCCCAATCCATCCACCCTTCTCTCCCCTCAGAGCCTGCTCGTCCTAGCTGTGCTCAATCCTGACTTCCTATGGGATTCTGGGAAGCAGAGATTAGGGCACTTCCTTTAAAGTTTGTGGGATAACATATTGGGGATTGTAGTCTCTGTGGAGAGGCTGACTGACAATCTTCCCCAAGCTCTTCACAGAGGAGGCAAAGTTAGGATTACTATCTCTGTCTCCCTCTGCTAAAATGGGACTTGATGAAAACAAACTTTGGGTCTTCCTCCCATGAAAAGTCTCTCCATAGATGACCTAATGGAGCAGGACTCTGGGCTGAGAGGAGACTGGCTCCCTGTGGCGTAGCAGCCCCTCACTTCTCAGAGTCAAGAGCAGCAGCTTGCTGAAACTAAAGGTTCCCACTACCTCTCTGCATAGAAGCTGATGAATTGGACACCACAGCTGAGTAGCTGGAGTGGAGGAAGAGTTAGTATAGAGACTGTACAAAGTTCACCGAAGGGCAAGACTGTCCCACATGTGGAGAGTGAAGGCGTCGGGCTACCTACTGACACAGCAGGGCTGAGGAACATTGAACACATGGGTGCTTATTGGGAACAGAGAAAATGTCTGATCTTTGATCAACCACCTACTGGGGGACCTGGAAAGCTTCATAGTGACTTGGTGGCTGTGACTGTCTGCTTTAGGGAAAGGAGCCAGGAGTGTGGCAGGTACAGCCAGTACTGCAGTAATGACTTGAACTTGGTGGCGGTGCTGGATGACGACATGAGAGGTAAGCCCCAGACCAAGTTGTTCAATGGGATAGAGTCAGTGCAGGCTGACTTCTCAGCACTCTCTTCTCAATGGGATGGCAGGACATCATGAGGAATGGCTCTCTGGTGGTAGACTGGCATTACCTGCTAACTGGCACAGAGTAAACCTGGGATGTACGTATCTTATGTAAAACAAGAGGACCTCTGTATTAGTTTCCTAGGGCTGCTGCAACAAAATGTCACAAACTGGGTGGCTTAAAACAACAGAAATTTGGTCTCTCAGATTCCTAGGGACTAGAAGTCTGAAATTAAGATGTCAGCAGGGCCACGCTCCATTTGAAGTTACTAGGGAAGAATCCCTCCTTGCCTCTTCCTAGTTTCTGGTAATTGCCAGCAATCCTTGGCATTCCTTGACGTGTTGATGCATCACTCTGATCTTTCCCTCTGTTGTCACATAGTCTTCTTCCCTGTGTGTCTCTGGGTCTTCATATGGCTTTCTTATAAAGATACCAGTCATTGGGTTATGGCCCACCCTAATCCAGTATGACCTCATGTTAACTCGTTACATCTGCAAAGACCTTATTTCCAAATAAGATCACATTCTTAGATTCTGGTTGGATGTGAATTTTTTTGGAGGTGGGGGTGGGGAGAGCCCTATTTTATCCCAGTACAACTTCCATCCTCTAATACAGGCAATTACTTGGTAATTATTATTATTTTTTTACTCTTTCAGAAAAGTCTCCTATTCTCTCTCTTCTAAAATTAGATTCTAACATTGTGACCAAAAGATAAATATACAACCTGTGTGTGCCCAGCAGTACACGGCCTCCTTGGCTTCTGCAAACTGTCAAGCACTCTCCTTTTTGAAACCCCTTCCACTTTCATTTCTCAGTGCCTCCTTTTATAGTCACGCTACTGACTCTCTCAATCCCTTCAAGTCTCTGCTCAAATTTCTCCTTTCTATGAGATTTTTCTTCATCTTCCAAAATAAAATAGCACCCATCTCTTACTATCCAACCTACTCCCTCCTTTTTTCTCCATAGTTCTCATCACCATCTGTCATATTGTGTTTTCATTTTTCAAATAATTTCTTCTCCTCTACTCTAGATGGAAGTTTCATGAACACAGACTCTTTTCTTTTGACTCTGTATCCTTAATATCTAAATCAGTGACTGGCATACAGTAGGACTGCAGAAAATCTCTGTTGAATGCATTTGTGTGTAGGGAAAAAGATACATGACCTGCTGTGGTGGCTACACGGGGACTTGACCACTGCCTGAATGAGGCCTCCGTGGAAGAGGACAGAATGTGAACATCACGTCAGGGAAATGGAAGATGAGATGAGCTATGAGGGAGTTAGAGGGGGAAGGTCTTGTTGGCAAGGAATCCATTATTCTTGTCTTTAAAGCCAGCTTCCAGCATCTCCTTTTCCCTTGGTGCACTAGCCATTAAATTGCTGCTTTGATTTTGAGTTAGATTTCTGAAACTTTCAGTAGAAAGAGTTGTGACCAGTACACTAATCACCACCTGAGAGCAGAGCCATCATTTCATCAGAGAGACATGGAGTCTCTTTCTTGATGCTGAATAAACCACCAGCAACTTTCTGTTTTATGGCCACCCACTCCGAACATAGAAACAAGGGACGCAAAATCTGATCCCAAGTAGTGGAGAAATAGTGTGGACGGTCTCCCCACATCATAGGTTCATCCCCAGGCACCTAGGGAATCCACTTTGAAAATGAAAACTCAGAGACTGCTGAGGGCATGGTCCTCCCCACACTTTGAGGCACCAGGGACAGCGACAGTCTGAATGTGACCAACAAGCTTTTCCAGGCAGTTTGAGGAGAAAGGAGGAGCAGCCCAGCTGAAGCATGAAGGGCACAAAGAACAAGGCTGCAAAACACCCAGTTTCAAATTTCATATGATGCTGAGAAGCACGTGAGTGCTGAGCCATATTCTTCCCCGCCAGAGGTGGAGCCGTACACTGAACCCGAGACAAATTAGCCGTTGTCTATGCCCTGAAGGTCGCGGTGCTGCCTGAGATGGAGTTCCTTCCTTCTGTCTTTGTGCCCTGAGATTTTCACAGAACATTTTTTTTTTTTACCTTTCAAAGATTTTCTGTGGTGCAAATAAATGTGACTTTGACTAAATTAGGGAAATTTTATAAGCCATGGAAAGAAAAATAAAATCAATAGGAGCAGAAAATGAAGCATTATTTCAGACACTGACTTTGACTGTGACAACAAGGGTGATATAAACATAAAGTCCTTGTTGTTATAGTACTTTCAGGCTGTTTTAAACAAATATTTTTTGGCAACAGAAGACAATGCAAGGATTAAAGGGTCATTTTCAGAGTGGTGCTTAATCAGAATCATTTTCTATTAGAATTTGTTTCCCTAGGGGGCTGATTTCACCTATACAGGAGTCAAGAAGGAAATGCACATATAGGTAGCATTATTGGGGACATGGGAAAGCAAACAGTGGCTGCCCTATAATGCCGTCTTTAGTGTCTTGGGAAGAATGTAGAAAGTCCATTATCGCTTCTTCAAAAGTAATTTTAAAATTCAAATACAGGGGCTAACAGATTCTTGTCTCCATAAGATTGTCAATCTTCTTGCCCCACACTCATTTATTTTTCATAAAGAATGAAATATGGGGCAGAGATTTATTTGTTGACAGTTACCACAAGTAACTCAGTCTCAGCTCTGACCTAAATTCTTCCCGTGTAGAAGCAGTGAAGTAGAAAATAATGAGGGCTGAGTTATTTCTGAAATGTAAAACCTGAAATTGCCAGAATTTAATCAAATTTCCTTGAAGGTAGAGCGTTCAGAACTTTTTTTGTTGAACTCTTCTCTAACAATGACGGCGCTTGGTCCTTTAGTTTGTTCTGCTTTAACACTAAACCCAAGCCTGTTGCCACTGACCCCTAAATTAAATTGCATGTTCCAAATTTATTTCAGTTTTTGCTTTCAGTCTATTTCCAAGAAACCAACTGCACAATATGCACTTTTCCTCCCTGGAGTTAACTTGGAAATGCTAAAAATTAGAATCCTGTGAGGCTGGTTTCAATACTGCTCAAATGTCTAAACTAATTCCTCTGACCTGTTTATTTTGAAAATGGTAGGCATATTTATTGATATAAATTATTGCTAGTAATTGATATTAACAAGCAAAATTTTCAAAATGAGCAGGACAGAGAAATTTGATAGATAGTTAACATAATGAATTTATATTTACATTTAACTATTAATGCCTAATTCTTTTTTTTTTTTTGGTGAGGAAGATTGGCCCTGAGCTAACATCTGTGCCAGTCTTCTTCTATTTTGAATGTGGGATGCCGCCAAAGCAGAGCGTGCAAACTTAACCACTATGCCACCGGACTGACCCCATTAATGCCTAATTCTTATAAGAGTTGCTATGATCTCATAGATTGTAAGAATATTTTAGAACCATGGTTATTGCATCCATTTTTGGTAGTATTTTGGTTATATTCATTTTTTGGTAGTGTCAAAAGACTGCTATCTAACCAAGGAGGAAAAGTCAAGACTTGAATTTTATTATATATATAATATTCATCTATTCTAAATAATGTTTCATCAATATTTAGCATATTTCAGATTAATCTTCTAAGGAAGGGGGTGTACAAGAAGTCAATGAAGTTTGAATTTAGGTGCCTAAGTCCTGTTTCCTGTATCCTAGTCTTGGAGTCAGGTGCCCCAACCCGTTCTAAATCTGCTGCACCCCTACTCCCATCTAACCCACTGTCCTCAGGATCCCAGGTTTCTTTCTGTTCTTTCTGCCTTATCACTTCCATTTATTTCCCCCCATCCAACCCTATTTTCTGAGAAATTATTTGAATCTTAACATGAATAGGGTGTATATCAGCATTTGCCAAGCTCTGTCATGAGTCTGAGAGATGTGAAGCAAGCACGCTCTGGGAGCACAGTATTCCATACCCCAAAATACTTGCATTCTAAATCCTCCCCCTGGGATTTCACAATGCAAGTTAATATGTGAAATTTTCTGAAAATGATACAAGAAACTTATTTAATTTTGTTTTACAATTAAACAAGCCAACTCATTTGCTAAAGGGGAGACCAATCTGGCTGTGTCTATTACTGTCTCTAAACAGAAATATCTCTCAACAACAGCTTACGTTGGGCTAACTTTTGTCAGGAAAGATAAATTATATCCCTGAGCATGTAGATAGCCTTCTAATTCCCTCTCAGTACAGCTCTCATGGCTCATGCTTAGTTCAGAAATTTTTCATCCAGCATGGAAGTGTGTGCACTTGATACAGGTGAGTATGTTTTTAGAGATGTGATTGTGGCCAGATCACGAAAAAAACCTATAAGGAGTTCAAGATTTATCATATCCGTGTTGGAGAACTATCAAAAGCTTTTAAAGGAGAAAGTGCATGAGAAGATCTGTCGTAGTCAAAGATAGTTGAGGTGGCAATGTAGAGGTGGGATGGGCAGGGGAACTGAGTCAGTCAGCAAATTTTAGGTTGTTATAGTAATCCCAGTGGGAATGTTGAGGCCCTGAACCAGGATCACAACTATGCAAAGGAATTGAGAAACACATTTGAGGACGATTTAGCACAAGAAAATAAGGGAAAGTAATGTGCTGCGATGATTCAGTTTTCTAGCTTGAGTTGACAGTGGTAATGTAATTAACTGAAACAGAACAAAGAAGAAAAGTTGAGAGAATGGAGAGGCAGGGGTACAGAGTTTGATTTTGGTCCTATGTAAGTAATGGGAACAAGCCACTTTCAATGAAACCACACTTGCTAGAGTTGCCTACGGGCAAAAGGGGAAGTGAGATATTCTCTCTGGGCATCTTGCGGGTCTCACTATGGCCAGTGGCCCCATGCCTCTCTCTCTTTTCTTGTTGACTGACTAGTCACCACTCTTTGACATTTTCCATGGTTTTGCCTTGCAGGGTTTTGTCTACCTGTCAAAATTTTCTTTCAATCACTGTGAGTGACAGGCCAGGATAAAATGATTTAAAGGGAAAAAACTTGCAAAATACTACCATGACTTTAGTCCATAAATAAAAATAATAAGGCCATCGGTGCAGTCAAAAGTTACATTATGTCTTTGCAAACAGGTTTGATTTTTAAACTTAAAATTGTCAAAGAGCAAATGTGTAATTCTTTCTAAACCAGATGATTGTTAATAAGATATTTAAGTGTCAACTTATGTGCATGCCACCCCGAGATAGAGAGAGAGCGAACACAGGCTCAATCAGTGTAGGAGGCTGCTTGTTTGGCGTAATGTGAAGAAGTAATCAAAAGACTCTCAAATGTATATATCTTGAGCTTGCCCCAGTAGCAAAATCATTGATCCTGTCTTTAGGTGGAGGTGGCAGGGGTAAAATTGCTCCCACTAAGACATAAATAAAATGGGCTTTAGTATTGGTTGTACCAAGGACTCTGTGACTTTGAATAAGTCAATTAATTTTTGAAGTTCATTATCTCCATCTTAAAAAATGGTGTAGTAATAACTACCTTGCTTTTTATCACAATGCTATTATAGGCATCAACTGAGATTATGTGTAAAAGTATTTTATAGTCTATAAAGGGATAAACTCATGTATGGGATTAATATTTTTGAGCTGAAGCATAGAAGTTGTCCATTAGAAATAAAATATGCCATCTTAAAGAGATAATATCACTATTAGTTCAAATTAATTTAAGAGATTAGCTGATAAGACCAATGAATAATTTAGATGGGAAAGTGGGTTAAAAATATTTAGTTAGGCAGGAGGCTGACATGAAAACGCTTGGCTTCTGGGAAGGAGGAAAGCATTTTTAGAGTGAGAACAAGTGCATGGTATGAAATGGAGGTCACCAAATCAGGCTTTTCCTACGATTTTGCACAGAGTTAATTCTGTTGAAATTAATATGCATTTAAAATCTGATATTTTGACTTCTGAACAATAACTGGATTAATATATTTAATAGTAAGGATGCAGTAACTAGGACTGTATATTCAGAAAGTATCATAGGAAAATTCAGGGTTCTATTCCAAGTAATTCTTAGAACATCCGTCCTCCATCACTCCTGCTCCCCTCAAGATACGCACCCACAGACACACATGTGCACGCACACACACTCCATTGCCATATACCACGCTGTTTCCCCTATCCTGCAATGTCTTTGCCTCTTCTAACCTTACTCGGACAATATATAATGATGCTTTAAGACTCGGTTCGGGTATCAACTCTACCTTCCCAGATCCCCAAAGTGGGCTAAGTAATCCTCCCTTATGATCCTCATGCACCTGGGCACTATTTTATCATGGTACTGACTTTATTACATAGTTATAGATAACCTTATATACAACACACACACACAAACGGTGTGTTTACATATTTTTCTCCTACTGAGGACTGTGAGCTCTTAGGATCGTATGGAATTAATACTTGTTTCCATTGAAGCTATTGCAATGTCTCATATATTAAAAAATACCCAATAGATGTTCAGAGTCAACTGAATATGAGGTTTTTAGAAAACTGAATGATGCAAAGAAAAGTACTTGGTGAGCTTTTGGAAGATGTGGTGGTGGTGGTGTAGCAGTGGCAGTGTAGGATAAGGTTTAGAGGCAGACATAGGATCTTCAAGTTACAAGCTATTGGGTCCATTATTTATTTATTTTGAGATTTATGAATCCGTTCATTTGCTTGTTCTACAAAACTATCTAATACTTACTTTGTTCCAGACACAGTGGGGAAAAAAAGATGAATCTGATATAGGACTTATAGAGGGAAATAGAAGGTATACAACTGAATGCAAGGCACAGAAGGGAAAGTGCAGAGAGCATCATGGCAGAATCATGGGGAGCGCAGGCTTTCAGTTCAAACTGCCCATTTTTTAATCTTTGTCTACCATTTACTAACATGCAACCTTAAGAAAGTTACTTAACCTTTCTGTGCCTGTTTGCTCATCTGAAAAATGAGGATAATAGCACAACAAACATTACATTATTGCTTTGTTGTAAACATTATGTGAGTTAGTTTCCAACAAAATTACTTCTAGTTAGCTATTTAGTGATTTCTAAATTATTTCCATGCACCAGTGAGCATCAACACATTCTCAGGCACATTGATATGTATTACTAAATTGTCTTTTAAAATTATTGTACCAATTATTTTTAAAACAACTATTAATGAATTTATTAGCTTTCTTGCAACCTTGCCAACGTTGCCTTTTGCTAATATAGATGTAAAATAGCGTTTCATAGTTTTTAAGAAATTTGTATAGACATAGTTGGCATGGTTGAGAATTCTGTCTTACACTCTGATTCTATTTGTATGCTTCTTATGTGAATCATTTGTGGGTGTTTTTCCTCCTCTGACAGAATGTGGGCTGAATATAAAGAGATGATTCCCATAGCCTATTTGGCATTCCACAATAGATGTTGAGCATTTCCTTCTTCCAAAACAATTTCTTCCCTTGGTTTACAATGCTATAAATACTCTTCTGTATTTCCCCTAGCCTCTGTTGGATGCTCCTTCTGAGCTTGCTTTGCTGGCTCGTTTTGTGACTGGCTTTTAAATATTGGTACTTTGTATTCTCCCCACAGATGAACAAGCAGGTTTATATTCAGGCAATATGCTGATGACTCCATTTTTATTTCCAGTCCAAACTTCTTCTCTAACTCCAGCTTTGTTTACTCCAAATCTTGAAGGTCACAACAGCAACCAGTCTCAACATGCCCCAATATAAACTCTTGATTCCTCTCACCCCCTAGTCCTTGTTCTTTTATAATATTTAAAATCTCAAATGTACAGTACTGCCACTATTCATGTTACACAAACACGAGAATTTAGGGTCATTTTGATATCTCCCTCATCCAAAACAATCACTGTCTTTTAAAATTTTGCCTTCTCTGTCTTAAATCTGTCCCATTCTCTTCTTCTCTGATATCAATCAACCTCAAGAATCTATTCTCTTGTCTAAACTACTACAATAGATTCTTGAAAGATCTCCTTGCACCCCACATTGTAACCACAGTGATGCTTTTAACATTCAAATTTAACATGCAAATTTTACTGCTTAAAACTGTTCCTGACATCCTACTGGCATTGGAATTAGAATCACAGTCCTGAACAGTCCACAAAGCCCCATATTGCCTGTCCTGCCCTCTCTCCGCTCTCACGCAGCACCGTTGCCCCAGTTGCTCTCTGTTTATCGTGTCATTGTATCAGGGTCCTTGTCGGCACAAACTGTTTTCTCAGCACTGTCCCGTCATCTAGATTATCCCTCCCTTTATCAGTCAGCTCAGAAGTTATTTACATGGGAAGACTTCCCTGAAGTCACAACTAAATGAGGTCCCCCTGGTAGCTGTATTTACTGCAGCCTGAACTTGCCCTTCCCCATAACAGTTATCTAAACATAATTATTTGATGAGGTAATTAGTTAAATGATTGACTCCTCCCATAGACCGTGATCCCAACAAGAGCAAGGCTAGTACAGAGAAGAATCTAGTAAGTAATGATGATTAAAAAAATACATATCCTCGTCTACTTACATAACCTTCTTGAACTTCATTTTCTTAGTTTTTAAAATGGAAATTCCTGTTCTGAGTACCTCACAAGGTTACTGTAAAGATTATACATGATAATATATCAAATCATTTGTGAACTTGACAGTAAGATAGAAATATTTCTCCAACTTTACTTAAATAAACTATTTCCATTTGAAGTCTATGGGATTTGAAACATGTATTTGAATAATGTTTAGGGGGTTTAAACTAGACTTGAAGTAAGCTCTGTGGGTGTCCAACTTATAAAATAGACCGCTTGTTAAATTTGCCCTCTTGTTTTCTGGCAGGCAGCTGGCAGCGTGTCATCACTAAAGGTCAGCTAACCTTGATTGACTCTGGATTGCACAATAGCCTTTTCCTGTATTAAATGGAAAAAAAAAAGTGACAACCAAAGAGAACGTCTAGGTGCCTGCTATCTAGGTGCCACCTTGATTTAGGGAATTGATGTGGTAAAGATAAAGCATGTGTGTTCCCCATTTGATATATAACATTGATGTAACTTAGAACTCTCCATATATGATGCTCTAAGAGGCACATGGTCTGATAAAGGAATGTCAGAGAAGCTTCTCAAAGACAAACAACAAAGTCGTCTCCTACCTCTTTTTTCTGCTCTATGTGGGGAGCAGATGAACATGGTATTTTGGAAGAGGATATTGAAGATTACTGTAAGTTTGCTTTGTTAGTTAGGTATAAATTAGTAAGCCCATTGATTTGTGCATATGCCAAGAAATCCTGGGACCTGAAGAAATCATGACCCAGGGGGATGGGATGATGTTATAAACCAGCATCAGCAATGCATGGAAGGGAGAGAGCATAAATCAGAGTGAAAGGACACTCCGACATTAAATATTAATCCAAAGGTGAGAACTATGCTAAAGAGATGAATAACAAATGAATATAAAAGTGTCCAAAGGAGAAGATTTAATGCACGTCTTGTAAGTTAATCCAATTATTTTAACTTTTTTAATGTACACAGAGTGCCCACCACTTCCTAATTGGGTCTGATTATATGTGAGCAAATTTGGGAGAAATATTCCTTTATATTACATGTTATTATTTATATAACAAAATGAATATATTTTATATTAAGATGGTTATTTTCATATGTAATGAGTACAGACCTACCTTTAAATATATTGGGAACTCTCTTTTTATATGTGCTTGTATCTGTGTGTGTGTGTGTGTGTGTGTATGTGCACATTCTTTCCATCATCTATCTATCTTTACAGGGCTATAGAAAATTATTTTAGGTAATAATTTGCTTTAGAATTTAGAAAGAATTTAGAAAGATCCCAACTTTAGAGTCTTTCCCTTTTATTAGCTTATTAGTGCTTGATAGACCAAACTCACTATAAGGATCTAAAATTAGTTAAATGCTTGAGAAAATGTTAACAACAACAAAAATACCTTGGGAGGGAGATAGTCTAAATTGATTTTAACTCTTTTTGTTTGCTCCTGATAGTTTTAAATTAATTTTTTTTTTTTTTGGTGAGGAAGATTGTCCCTGAGCTAACATCTGTTGACAGTCTTCCTCTTTTTGCTGAGGAAGATTGGCCCTGAGCTAACATCTGTGCCAATCTTCCTCTATTTTTCATATGTGGGATGCTGCCACAGCATGGCTTGATGAACGGTGTGTATGTCTATGCCTGGGATTCGAACCTGTGAACCCCAGGCTGCTGAAGCGGAGCATGCAAACTTAACCACTATGCCACCAGGAAGTCCCAACTTTAAACTGATTTTAAAGATTTATACCAACCATTCTGAAAACTGAACTAAAAAGAGTACCATTTATGATCGTATTTTCTAGATTGGTCTTTTTATATTTTTGGATAATTTTATTAAAATAATTAATATATTTTATGTTTTACTATAATGAAAATATTAAAAGTTATAAATAAAATGCTTAATTTTAAATATGTAATATAATTCAATATTAGAGAAAAGATGGCTGAAATAAAAGGCCCAACAGTCTTGAATTGGCTTCTTTATATATAATTTAAAATTCTCAAGTTTGTGTTGAGTGGACTCAATGTATATATCATAATGTATTTTGCAAATAGATATTGCTTTACTATTATCTTTTATTAATATAGTTCCAGATTGTATTTTAACTTTTTGTGTTGAATATTTATGTAATCCTTTACTTCTCCTTTCCTGTATCACTGTGAGTGACACTGAATAGCTGGTTTTACTTTTTTAATCACATAACATCTTAGAGACATTGTTAATCTATGAAAGCACATTGTGTTTTTTCTTAATCACTTGCATACTCTAGAGTATTCATTAGGTGGTAATTCAAAATAGTTGACATATATATCTCCATTTATTACATATATACATCATATTGGATATTTAATGCCCTATTATTCACCTATTTTACGTTGTGATTGAGCATTAATAAAAGGTACAGGAATATAGAGCCAGAATTATGTACAGTCATGTGCCGCATAATGACGTTTCAGTCAACAGTGGACTGCATATACAATGGTGGTCCCATAAGATTAGCACCATACAGCCTAGGTGTGTAGCAGGCTACACCATATAGGTTTGTGTAGGTGCTGTAGGGAGGAAGAAATTTTCCTCTACCTTTCTAGGTTCTTCTGGCTGGTCTAAGAATTAAATTGACATGAGACAGGTTAACAGGAGAAAAACAAATAAAAGTTAAATAACATGCATACATGGGAGAAACCAGGAAAACCGAGTAACTTGCCAAAATGGCAAAAGCCCTCACCTTAAATTTCATCCTCAGCTAAAGACAAAAGAAGATGTTGGGGTGGGGAGAGTCAGGGACTTCCAAGGGAAGGAAGCAATTCACAGGTAGGTGAAAAGGAGCAAATGTTTGGAAAACAAGTGTTTGGCCACACAGAAACAGAAGGACACAGAGGGGAGCTCAGCAAACAGGCTTTTCTAAGTTCCTCTCTGTCTACCACCTACTTCATAATTATGCTAAGGTAGATAGCTCACTTCCTGAGACAGGTTTTTTTTAATCTTAATTCTTTTATGCACTTAAGGGGGAGGTTAACAAGAGAAACTTTCTAAGTCTTTTGTTTCTTAAAAGTAATCAGCCTAAAATAATTCTCATGCTCAAGAGATACATTTTGGGGTGGCAAATTTTGTTCCCCTTCAGTATACTCTGTGATGTTCGCACAACAACTAAATCGCCTAACGACTCATTTCTCAGAAAGTATCCCCATTTTTAAGTGACACATGACTGTAATATGTCTAGTCTAATTATAAAGGTCACATATAATTATTAATTTTTAAATTCTGATTAGTTGTCATGAAATGTGCTTTGTCCTACTAGGATTTTTAATTATTCATCTTGAATTTAACATATTCAGAGCCTCTATTTTTCTGATTCTCTCATTTCTTATTTCATCTCTCTGCCTGTATTCTAATTCTTTCGTTCTTAAGAGCTGCAATTTTACTTTTTTCCTGTCTTTCTTTTTAAAAAAATTTTTTTGCAGTATAGTAGTGAATATGTTTGATCTTTTTTATGCATAAGTCTTAACTTTTTGCTGGGTTTTTGGAGATGGTCTGTCAGATTTTTTCTTTCCCTCTTTCCTGCAGCAGTAGATACATTGCCCCTAGACACATAGTAATTGCTGCAAAAAGCAGGACAACACTAGGAGTCAGAGTACAGATCTGAAAAAACAAAATGACAAGAGTTAAAAATACCTGTGCACCATGAGGAAGCAGAGCTTATGATAGCAGTTTCCATGTTTCTGATAAAAGTTAAGCCACAATCAACAAGAAGTCAAAATGAATGGGTTATTTAACACATCTTCATTGAGGACTATATTTATATCCTGTTCCCAAGATTGTTCTGGGTGTTTTAAAGAGTTGCTAGATTTCTCATATTGCAGTGTTTTGGAGGAGTATGTCAGATGTATCTGAGCTTTCAGTTAATTATTACATCAGAGTACCTGTGTCCAGTGTCCTAAAATTTTTGTTGTAATTTTGAAAGTGATAAATTTCAAGAAGGCTTAAAGAGGAATGTGGCAATTGGCATCTAAGCTCATATAAAATCCAACTTCAGATTATAGAAGGGGCAATATTTTTATTTTAAATATTTTATTTAATCAAATTCAAACAGAAACATGGCTTTAGCATATGCCGATTCAGTGGATTGTATAACCTTTTTTAAAGAATTTCTTCTTGAATTTAGAAAATTTCAGTTTGACCTCAACTGCATCTCTGTGTGTTCATTTGTCCCTTTGCTTGTCTGTTAAATATATACATAGAAAAGTCCTAGTTTTTTTAATTTTAATTTTTGGTAAAATATGTTGTTTTAGCTTAAAATTATACAAACAACACAGAATATATTTCTTAGCATTTTCCATGTTTTTAAAAAATTCTGACACATTGTTTCACATTTTAATATTTTAGAAATAGAAATCAGAATACATCATATTTTATAATCCTCACTAAAAACAAATCACCACCACCACCAACAAAAACATTCAAGAATACAAAATAGAGTGTACATATATATGTATGATGCTTTTGTCATTGACTTCCATGTAAGAATTATCATTAGATTATCACTTCAGTTGAGTCATTTCCCTTTCAAATACCATGTATAGCTTGATTTTAACATAATTGTGAAGCTCTCATTTTTGCCATGCTTTCAGAGATAACACTATATCAGAAAATGAAAACAAAACGGTACCATATCCTTAGAATATTGTCTGTCATATGCTAATCAACATAATTAAAGACAATAGATATAGCCAAATTTCTCATATTTATGTATACATAGGAAAAATTGTAATGCTGGCATGGCAGAGGAAGGAGTGACAGATATGCATCACGACGGGTTATCATTCAGGCAAAAAACATCTTCAAACTTCCAAGGGACTTTCAAGGGAAGTAGTCTGTCTTTTCCAGTACATAATGCTCTAAGGGGAGAGGTGTGTGGAATTAGACAAACCAAGGTTTCAAGGAAATTGAAGATTATCTATTTTGATTTTCCAAATTGTAGAGCCAGGGAAACGAATTTTTTCCTGATCTCCCCAGAGGAAGCGATCTTTTCTCTGTGCTCTCATTATTGCACTGCAGCCTTTGTCACAAGAGGATCATTAGTGCCCGTCTACGTGTTTGTATGTCCAATTAAATGATAAATTTCTTGAACACAGAATGGTGCCAGGGGCTCTGTGTTCTTGGAGCACAGCACTATACCCAGAACATATTAGGGAACATTATTGAATAAATGATGACCGATTCCCTTCCACATAAGTGGCCACCAATATATATTTGAAAACATCATGGTTGGGAAACTCAAAACAATACATGGCCATAACTCCCATTTATTAGGGATTTTTTTTTACTTCTCTTGTTATAAAGTTCTTATCTGTGTCCTATAAATACTACACATTAACTAATTTTACTACCTTGGAATCATAAGGAATGGTTCTATGCCTTCTTCTATATGACAATCTCTCAAATATTTGAAGGCAACTACTATGCTCCTTCCACCATGTCCATTTTACATTTTCTCTGATTCACTCATGCTGTCTTTTTAGTCTATTTAAGTCGCTGTTTGTTGTTGTAGTATATTGTTATATTTCTGTTTAGTCCTGTAAAACGGAGCTAAACGTACGAGGTACTCTGCCAGATGACCTAAGGTGTCAGGATGAATAGGCATGTATTGTTCTGAGCAAATAGCAGATAAACTATTTCAAACTACTGTGGGATTTTATCATATGATATATTATTTTAACACGGTGTTTGAGATTCAGATATGCACAAGGTGCTTCATGAGCCTAGAGAATAGACTTTTAGCCCAATCCAAGAGATCAGATGATCAATTATTTTATTATTTCATTTCATCCTCTTAGATGTGGCCATTATTCACATCTGTCAAGATCTATTTGGATCTTTAGTCTATCGTACAAGTTATGTTCCTTCCAAACGTTCCTCAACATTCAAAGATTTTATAAGCTTACTTTAAAAAAATTATATTTTCATGTTAAAAATGTTGAAGAGTACAAGATTAGGGACTGAGGTTTATGGTGTATCTTGAGGACCTTTCCCCAGATTGATTCACCCATTACTTGGCTCAGATAACGACTCCCTATTGTTGGTGATGAACAGTTTGCATTATAAAGATTTCCTTAAAATAACCCATTATGCTATAGAAATCATATTTCCATTAGAAAATTCAAAACACTTTGAAGTAGCCAACTTCAGAACATTCCTCCTGGACAATGCTGATGTTCTTGTCCTATGATAAATTCTGGATCACAGCACAACTATTTTGTTTCTGAACAGTAGAATTTTGAAAATATGCTGTCTTTCCATTTTATACTTTCAGATGTGGTACACAGAGAAATCTTAGTAAAAACTTAAAGATATTTTATTTCCTATTAAAATTTTTTTATTTAAAGTTTGAATCTCTTTACTTGCGCTCGGCCTTAGTGACGGGAGAAGGTGAAGCAAAATGCTTTCTTTTTTTTTTTCCACGAACATTTCTCACAGCTGACTACCTACATCCTACGCTCTGGACCACTTCTGAGTGTCAGTTAGAAATGAGACAGCAGCAAAAGCAAAGTAGACATATTTTCCCCTGGAGACAGTCCTTTACTCAAGGAATACCCAAGTGTATATTCCTCCCTCAATATTATAAGGTGATTTCACTTTTCTGTGACTTTGCAGCATTTAGCATCACGGCCACTCTTTCTTCTTTCTCTGTTTTCTTTGACATCACGTTGTCCTAATTTTCTCATGACTTCTTCTGAAATAAAGTCTTTGAAAAAATAGGCTGTGATTCTCATCTTTGGCTGCCCATTGGAATCATCTGGTAACTTAAAAAAAAAAAATGACACCCAGCGTCTCACCCACAAAATTATGACTTAATAGATCTGGGGTTGGGGAGAGGACAGGCCCTGGAACTGGTAGTTTTAAAAGTTCCCTCAGGTAATTCTACTATGGAGCCAGAGACAAGAATCATTTTCTTAAATTATAACTGGAACTGTATGCCATTGCCTACAAAAATGTTAATTTCATATGGTTCAACTTAATGTTTTTATCTTTCTATGCATCTACATTGACACAAGTTAGAAAAAAATAATGATAAAAACTAATGTTTATATAGGACTTACTCTGTTCAAGACATTTTATATGTATTAACTCATTTACTATTTACCACAACCCTATGGGGTAGACACTATTAATATTCCCTTTTTGCAGATGAGGGAAGTGAAGCACAGAGAGGTTAAGTGACTTGCTCAAGGTCACAGAGCAGGTATTCATGAAGTGTCTATTTACTAACTAGATTGCAAGCTCCATAAGGGCAAGAATAATTGTTTTGTTCCCTGATGTCTTTCAAGTGGCTGGAACAGTGTCTGGCACATATAGGAGCTTAGTAAATTTTTTTTTAAAGAAAAAAGGGAAGGAAAAGAATATTTTGTCTTTTAATAAATTATATGTGAGGTTCAAATTTATAGGAATATTTGTGATTTAAGATTTTTCTCTAGTATCTTTAACATATTATATATATCAGAAACTAGAAACTACTTTTGATGGATACGAAATATTTTGCTTCAATTTTAAGTAAATAACTGAGAAATGGAAAGTGCTTTGACTTGTCTTAGAAAAGTCTATAACTCAGTCGATAAAACATTTACATGCACGCTTTTATTTTTCAGTCTGAGTTTGTAATTATGTGGCAAGTAGTTCAAGTTTACTCCAATCTTTACTGAATAGTTGTAGGATTTTGCACTGTGTGTGTTTTTACGCTTATACAGAAGACTCTTCAAGATAAAGAAACTTTAAAACTGTGTCAAATCTTTTTCTGAAGAATTTCAAGGAAACAGTCCTTTCTTTTCAATCTTTCCACCCTGGCAACAGCCCACACTGTTTACACTTAAAGCAAATGCTGAAGAGCTGCTAACAGTGTCATATCCACAAACAGGAAGAAGATGGAAACAATATCTATTTTTTTCTTAAGTGTTTGTTACCGTAAAATACAAAACATAAATATTTCCTATTTTAAATTGTGGATTAAAGTTATTACCCTATTTGTAAATAAAATTTTATACCTGGGACCATTGGCATAATAATTACTTGTATGAAAGAAGAGAAATACATGTATTTTATATACATATATAAGGTTACAGAACATTTGCAAGAATAAATCCTGTTGAAATTATACAAGAACATACTAACTTCCTCCCTTTACACTCTAAGGACACATAAGGGGCATTTTATGGTAACATCTGCAGGCCTTCAGGGACAGAAAGCTAATTCTAGCATTTTCTGTTTAGGGAAAGATAAAGGCCTCTCTGTCTTTGAAGTAGTGAAGTGGAGGCACAGGAGGCCTCATCGCTGTTCCACAGACTGCTTATGAGCCATTGGGTTCTTCTGTGAGCTCTGCCTTACGTGTCTCCTCCCTCCGTGCTGCTCTCCCTGTGTTTTGGAAACAGAATTGGGAAACGTGTTGCACTCAGTGAGTGGTGGGAATCAGGAGTGAGTGAGCGGCTGCCCCGCTCCCGTGTGAAAATGCTAGCTCTGCTGCACGTCCGATATTCAAGTGTGTGTCTCAGCACGGCCAGGTGAGCAGAAACCCGGGCGCCCAGGACCTGAAGTCCTAAACTGATCAAAACATGTTGTGAAAATAGCTGCTTTTCACGGAGCTGTCTATTCACTGGGAACACGGCTGCTACTCCCTGATATATACTACCCAGAGACTTTTAGACTTTTAATTTAATTCTTGTTTCGGAGAGCTTTGGGGATGGGCCTGACATAACTGCTTTGGGAGATAGAGGTTGGCATTTGGCAAAATGTATAAAATGCTATCTAGTAGAAGAAAAGCTGGTTTTAGTGAAACAAAGTCTGTTCTATAATGAAATTTAAGTAGTAACTGTATCAGTCTTATTTTCAGAAGCTGCCAGATATCTATTTCATATCAATGCAATTTACATTTAATCACTGCAATTTATTAATTACTATTCCTGGACTGCTCACTATGGCACATGAGATATAATTTAAATAGTCATCGAAAGCTTCCCACCGATTCTAAAGAATGCACACTTGTGTGTTCCTCATGGGTTTGTCGTATGCCGCAGTATACAGGGGCCATCCATCAGTTTACTGCTGCTGGTTCCTTCCAAGCTTTTGGTCGCTTCTATAAACCCCAAAAGGACTCATTAGGCTGGCTTCCTTTCCATTCCGAAGTCCCAGTGCTTAGAGCACTTCTGCAAATAACGATTTGAACTTGGGTGAAAAGTTTCTGAAACGTACTGAAGATCAAACCAATCATCTAGTATCAAACATTTCAAACGACAGGATCTGGAAGTGAAATCTATTTCTAAAATATCCATCACGAATTTGTTAAGAGATTATGTGGTAATTGTACCCCAGATAATACATCCAAATGAAATAATTCAGAAGTGATAGGGGAAGATGCGTACGTTGGCATTGGCGTGTATGTGCAGGTATGCGTGTCAAGAATGGGAGAGGGAGAGAAAAGGGACAAAGAGAGAATTAGCAAATTAATTAACATTCTCTTTATACTTCTTTTGCAAACTAATTACTACTTCAAATACAAGTCATGGACCTAATTTATGACTCTTACAACTAAATTGGGCTTTTATATCCTAAGTATGCATAAGTTATTCAAATATTGCATTTCATACCCAGAAAACGGGATCACTCAACTTCAGCGATCACGTACTTGGAGACAGGGGTACATGTCTAGGCAGCAGACTTGTGAAGGTCAGGAGACGGTTTTAAAAATGAATGTAAATGTCCTGGGAGAGTACATTCTTCCAGTTTACAACTGGAATAATACTCCTCGTTGAATCATACTTCTCATTGAATTATGCAGTTTCACCCATTTATGTTATGTTTGTAGCTAGCTTTGATGGCATTTGAAATTTTAGACTCCTTAGATGCTAACCCCTCTGATTAAGACAGTTTTTTAAATGAAATAATTACTCTTAAAAATTAATTAGTGGGGGCCATCCCTGATGGCCTAGTGGTTAAAGTCCGGCACACTCAGCTTCAGTGGCCTGGGTTCGGTTCCCAGGCGTGGAACCACACCACTCGTCTGTCAGTGGCCATGCTGTGGTGGCGGCTCACTTAGAAAAAGAGGAAGATTGGCAACAGATGTTAGCTCAGGGCGAGTCTTCCTCAGAAAAAAAAAAAGTTAAATAAAATATTTTTTTCCCGAAAGGTACATAAATCATTATTTTTGAGTACGCTATTTAAATATATATCCATTAATACTGAACAATTTGACTTAGGTGGAATTTCCCCTGTGCTATAAAAATAAGTTTCAATCAATACCAGCTTTTTGTTTTGGCACTAGAGGGAATTTCTTGGCCTTGACTAATTCCTCTCCATGGCTTTGCTTAGACCATGCATACATGCACACATGTACAGCATGATATAAAATAGTTGAGGGAGGCATGTCATGTACACATCGTTCATTCTTCAAGGGCGAGTCTAATAAATGAGGTCTTGAGGTCATACAGAATGGGGCTAATATTAGCCCAAAATTTTGTACATATCATATTTTATGGGAAAATACTGTTAGAGCATTTTTATTATTTTGTTTAATTTATTGCTGCTACTTTTTATTTCCTTGATTTATGGAAGCTGTTACCTTAGTTACACATTTTTGCTCCTAATTTAGTTGACTTTGCAAGTTCATAAAAATAAAAGAGAACATGGCATCAGTAAATTAAAGCAAAATATCAGAATTTCCACAAGAAAGTCATAAACGGCTCTTCCTTTCCTGGCAGTCTTTCCCTCTGTGTTGAAGACTTTGAAGGCACAGGAAGAGGAAGGAGCTTTTGTATGTAAGTTAATCATTTCCTTGTTAACCTTTTGCCGTCAGCCACAATGAGATTCATTCTTCATATCACAGTAGACTTCATCAGCAGGAATACACTTTTATCTTTGCCGCCTGGTTTTAGGTGACCGGAGGGAGTTGGCACCACGAGGGAATCATTAAAGAGATAATGGACAAATTATTTTCTCATGTCTTCATTCAGACTTCTTTCTCATGGGCGCCCTCACCCGCAGTCAGCATCAATCAGAATTATTCATTAAGAACTGAGGGATAGAACAGTGCCCTGAGGGTGAAGATGGAGGAGGGGGTAAAAAAAAAAAAACTTAGAAGCAAGTGGGACTCAGACCCAATATGTCAAAAAGCAGTGTTAGGATTATTTTCCATGTGGGTGTATTCACGTTAAAGAGGTTGGAACAGTACTGAGCTGACTTACTCATCTTAAAGCCATAAAAACAGGTGGCTTGCAACCTTTAAAAACTCATCTCCCACAAAAGGAGTTTCAGGAATAGCCAGAACATTTTCATTTTGTAGAATAAAAGTTTCTTTCTTTAAAGCCATGCATGTAGTGAATGACTGGTTGCTAGTAATTAAGTCTGACCATCTGTCTCACTCTTGTTGAGAAAAAGACTGAGTACTTTAAAGGAAAAATTGCATCAGACCAGTTAAACAGTCAAGGGAGAATTTATTCAGGAATATTCAGTAGGAGAGAGAGACTACTGCAATAGGAGAGAGAGGTTGAACTCAACTCTGCTAACACAAATGGCGGTGGATTTTTAAATTCTGTGCTGAGCTAATGAAAAAGTATTGGAGGACGTTAGGGTAGGCTGGTCAGTGTGATTAGGCTGCCACAGAAACTGGGAAATGATTACATTTCAAAGAGATGGCTTCCAGGACCTTGAGAAAGACATTTCTGGGTTGTAGGAGATTTACATCATAAAGGGGCAGAGAAAGAATGTACAATGGCAAGTTTTCTAAAGTAAATAAGACTAGGGTAGACAGGAACCTATAGTTAGGAGGAAAGTTGTCTAAATTTAGTCAAGCTGAGAGGAATGTTAAGGCCGTCTTGGTCAGTATTTAGTAAGTCTCTGTTTTAATGGAGGAGTTTTCCTCCTTCGATAGATGGAAGTTGGGCAGCAAGGCTAAAGCTATGATCGAACGCCTTGTAGGTCATGCCTCAGTCTTCATCTCCCAAGCTGGGTTGATGCAGGCTTGCCTACGTCAGGATAGTTGGTGGAGAGAATTGCTTCATGAAAACCCTGATTGAGAGAAAGAGAAGGGCCCAGTGCATTTTAAGGACTTATCTGAATTTGTGGGTTGCAGAGGAATCTCCCTTTAGAAGTGAGATGATATCACACGTTTTCTTCAATCGTGATGGCTCAGCATGAACCCAGCTGTTCTCCAGGCTGAACTCCCACCTTCAGGCTCTGAGGGAAGCAAGATTCGATTTGTCAGACTTCTTCATCACGTGTTAATGATTATCAAATGCCAAGCAGATTCCCAGACACATGGCCATCATCAAAATTCTGTCTGAAGACATAAATGACAAGATGTTATTGTCCACTTCTGTCTTAATACACATAGAAGTGACACAGATTCATGGTTATGGCAATAGTGATGGAGAATATTTTCCCCATTGGAAATATTCTTGGTTTTTAATTTTAATTTCCCATAATTAAGCAAGATAGTAAAAATATTGTGTATTTTTACATGGAAGAAGAATAGTATTGTAAATTCTTTCCATGGGCAATGAAGAGAAAAATTACAAATTCTATCTGCAGTTTTAATGCAGTTTTTCTGGGAACTCTCATCCTTTTCTGTTCCAAATTTAGTAGGTGGATACACTGTATTTAACTGAAAATTATTGTAGACTACTTTATAAGACATGAGCAAACCAGGCTATGAATTGAATTTTGAGTCTGACATATTAAAAATATGAGGAGGGAAAATGATAGCATCACTAATGGCCCAGAGTAACAAGGTTATAAATAAACTGCTCACTGTTCTCGTGTATTTTTAGTAAAGGGATTTGGGAATAGTGCAACTAATCCCCAATGCCCAATTAAAGTCTCTTCACTAATTTAACAAACCCTTTGTAAATGTGTAACTGGGGATACTTTAAATAAACATACATTGCATGGTAGGAAGTTTAATATCTAAACAAATGGAAAAGTGCTTCAGGTGCTTTAGCTTTCTCAAATTTCTTAGTAAAATTTGTAGTTAGTGCCATGGAGTTGATTCTGACTCCTAGGGTCACCTTCCGGCACTGTAGCAGACAATGCTCCCTGCTATTCCCAGGGTTTTCATGGTCATTATTTTCGGAAGTGGGTGGCCACGTCCTTCTCCCTCTTCTGTCTTAGTCTGGAAGCTCCACTGAAACCTGTCCACCATGGGTGACCCTGCTGGTATTTGAAATATCGATGGTACAGCTTTCAGCATCACAGCAACATGCAGCCAGCACAGTGTGACAACCGACAGATGGGTGGTGTGGCTCCCTGACCGGGGAAGGAACCCGGGCCGTGGCGGTGAGGGTGTCGACTCTCAACCACTGGATCACCAGGGCTGGCTTCTAAGTAAAGCAGTTATAAGAAAAAGAAAAAAGCCAAACACAATTAATAGGCAAAGCATCCAGAAGAGATTTTCATTAGATGATGGTATTCTGCAGTGTTTGCCTGTTAAGAAAATCTTAAGATAAGTTAATAAGACATTTAAAGATTCCCAGCAATTTTTTAAAGTTACTGATTCCTTTTCTGCTTGTTTCTTTTGTATGTGTGATCGTATTGTACACATATATTGCTCATAGATATGGATGAGAATAGATACACGTAGATATAGAAATGGATGGATGAGATACGATCCCAATCTGCTTAAACAGATACATGTTACTTACAATTGATCGGAAGCTGACCCACACGGAGATACAAGGTTCATAGGTAGTGTGTCCTTGTGCTTTGGCAGCACTTTCTGTAGAGCTGCCAATAAAATGCAGCCTATGACTTTTTGGGGAGGCTCAACTTCTCCTGCACAGGTTTGGTCTTGGCAGAGTTCTTCCGACGTGCACAAACTGCACTTCAATTAGAGAAGTCTGCAGGGCACGTAGAGCAGATGAACAGCAAGTGCTTTGGGACTTCTCTTGACAAGACTGTGGCAGGTGGAAAGCCCAAATGCAAAGCAGGCATTTGGAAATGCTATATGGGAGCAAATATTGAACATACCAGGGGATTGGGAAGTAATGTTGATTTCTCATTAGGTTTCTCATTTTCTTGGAATCTCTAGAAGGCAGTGCTTGTGATTCCAAATAATACAAAGAATCCAATACTTTCAAATAGGAGCAGTTGCAAACTCCAAACTTGGTGCTTTGAAGTGGCTGTCAAGAGGAAAGGTGGTAGTTAACAAGCTAGTACCATCTTTTCTAAACTGAAACACTGACTATTTCATTTTGGCTCAGATTGTTTTTGGAGCCTTCAAAGTTCCCAGTGAGAGTCTTTCATTTTTGTTAGTGCAGATGATTGTCCATGGCTTCTGCTTAACTTCAGCTGACTTTCACGTACATGCACCACAGACAGGGGGATAAAATAGCCATATGGTCACTGCACAATGTTGTTCTGACAGCACCTCCCCTCTCCCTCACCCCTTTCATATGCTGCAATCCCAAGGACTGTGGAATTGGGACAGAAATACGAATTATGTTGATGGGCGTTCCGGCTGCTTTACCAACTTAAAAACAAGGCAATGAGATGGTTTCATTCATTTAGATGAGACCACTTCTCTGAATTCCCAAAGGACACTATCTGATATCATTTTGATTAGAATTACAATTATAATTTGCTATAATGATACAATTAATGGCCAGGAATGACTCAGTTTATGAACATCGATATCTACTCAATTTCTACTGTATTGGTGTCTAAACCTCTCCATACCCCTTCCATTTGCCTCAGACCAAACAGAAAATCTGAAGAGGTATCTATAGAATACATGAAAGAGACTAATATGGTGAATTCAAAGAGTCAGAATGATCCCACTGTGCATTCTGATTTGTTCTGAGGCTGTCTGGGGCACCAGCATAGTTAAAAAGGTTGGGTAGGCTGATGAGTAATAAAATGATTGGCCTATAATAGCTGGTTAGTTTTGATTTAGTCAGTTATGGATCCTTAGGGTAATGTAATATTCAAAGACAGAACGAGAAAAGTAACCTTAACTATGAAGAAAATATCCTTAACAAAGCAGAGAAGGAAGTAGACTTTTATTTATTTATTTATTTTTATTTTTTTTGCGAGGAAGACCAGCCCTGAGCTAACATCCACTGCCAAACCTCCTCTTTTTGCTGAGGAAGACTGGCCCTGGGCTAACATCCGTGCCCATCTTCCTCTACTTTATATGGGACGCTGCCATGGCGTGGCTGACAGGCAGTGTGTCGGCAGGAGCCCGGGATCCGAACCCGCGAACCCTGGGCTGCCAAGTGAGAACTTAACCGCTGCGCCACTGGGCGGCCCCGGAAGTAGACTTTTAGATCTTATCTTTGATGATCATAATCATCGATGTTGCAGATAGGAATATTTCATATAAGCTTTATTTCTTTGAAACATTTTGGGTAGTAGGTTTATTTATAATACTAAAAAGAACTGAATGTAGGGTCTACTTCTACTGGACAGGAATGATATTCTTCCTCTCATTTAATTGATCATTTAAGATGTACCAGAAACTGTGCTGAGAATTATGCAAATATTAATACATAAAGTCCTAACATCAGCCCAATAAAGAAACCTTATCCCCATTTTACAGATGAGGAAACTGAGGCTTAGAGAGCTTAATCAACTTGGCCAATGCAAGTTGCCATGCAATTAGTAAGTGGAAGAGCAAGCATGAGAACCAAGAACCATGTGAATCCAACTTCATGCTATCAACCCTGCTACTTTCCTAATAAATTTAGGAATTGACTTATTAAGACACTACTTATTATTATGCTTTATTCCTTTCCAAAGTGAGTATTGTTTCTATGTATGTTAAATGTGAAGGAGATGGGAACATGTTAGCCAAACTCATATTCTCTAAATTGATAATTGAAAGCAGCTTTACTGTTTCAGTGGAATATCTCATCTACACAATTAGCTAATTAGTTAAGTTTACACATTTAGCATGGGGAAATTGACCTGCCAGATTTCAGTGTCAATATAACCTAATCAGGTATGTAACTTTTAATGCAAATTAAGGGCAACACTGGAGAAGGGTTAAAGGAATTGCATTTGGAAAAGCTCTTCTGTTATGACCAACCATTTACATAGACCGTGACTATTTCTATTCAGTGAAATAGACTAGAGATTCTAATTTGATAAATGTAATTCACTGTGGATGATATGTTTAAATAAGCAAATTCAGCTCTGTTGGTTTTGCATTATGGAAAAGAAGACAGTGGGCTCTTGTGAGAAAGGGCTCCCGTGGGGTCTCCGGTATATACCTCTATCACAGCCTTGCTGATATTGAGGGGAAATTTGTTTTTTTCTGTTTTCTCCATTTGAGGAAGGCAGGCAGGCAGGCAGGCAGCAGGAAGGCAGGCAGGCAGGCCTGGCCTTCAAGCTTGGATCTTCCAGTGATTGTGGACATTGCATAAGTTCTTTAACCTTCCTCATCATCAATTTCCTCATGTCTAAAATGGAGATAATATGAATTGTATTGTTGTCAGTTATGTGAAGAAAGCAATGGACTATATAAATTCAAGAGGTTATTATTTTGAATCTAATAATGAGTATCATAATCACCTACGAATGAAGTTGGATATAATAAATATGGAAAATTAATGAGTATAAAACGAGCCAAAAATGTTAGCTCTGCTAATTTAACATCAGAACTGATTAATGTTCATTAAGGCCCTTTAGCTAGGCAGATTAGATAAGAATTTATTTTCCTGGCATTTGAGTCATATTTTGATTTGCTTAATACCAATGACTTCAAAGAGTTCTTTGCTTAAATCATCCTTCAGTGAGTTCAAAAACAACTGTTAAATGACCTTTTGGACTATAAAACAATTCAAAGTGCTAAATGGTGTAGTGATGGCCTTTTAAAATGTGCTATTGTGTGAGGAAGAGGTAAGGATAGATGGTGGGATAAATAACATTTACAAATTTTTAAAGGTGGGCAAATAGATTATCTTGCAAAATCATGTTTGCCATTCACAGACCTCCCAAAGTGCAATATTAATTTTCTTGTATAACCTCGTGTAATGTCACACCTTCAAAGGCCATGATCAAACAACAATAGAATCAGAATCTGGGAGTTGGGTGTGACCTTAGAAGCAACAACTGTCTCAGGTACTTTGTACCAGCTGTTCCCCATAGGTAGAAGTTTTTTCCCATAGTTCTTCCCAAGGTGGGCTGGCTCTTTCTAGCCACTCAGGAGTCAGCTTAAACATCATGTCCTCAGAGAGGACACTCAATTTAATACTATCCCCTAGGGAGGCTTTCTCCATTGCACCACTCCATTTTACTGCTTTGTGTCATTTATTGCTATTTGATATGTGCTTGTTTACTTGTTTATTGCCTCTTCTCGTTGCCTCCCTCACCCCCCAAACGTAAGCACATCGAAGTAGGGACTTTGACCATCTGGGTCGTGCTCTGGCCCAAGCTTCTGGGACACATGTAGTAGGAAATCAATACAATTTTTGAAAGTTGGATGAATAAACCCCTCATTTTACAAATGAGAAACCACAGGATAAAGCCAAGTCGAGACCTTGCCCAGGGTCACACAGATGGTCACTGGGAGAGCCAGGGACAGAGCCAGTTCTCCTGACGCACAGCTCAATGTTCTGTTTACTGCGCTCCCTTCCTCTCTCTTGGAGTGATTAGATACTCCTGATCCTAGACAAAGGGGCACAAAACACAAAGCCTGTTTATAAGCTCCCTCCATTCTCTTCTGAGCTGTGTACTTCCTCTGGTTGTATTTTTCTTCGGAGCAGTAGCTCTACTCATCACTGTAATCTGATCCAGCTCTTAGTTCAGATTCTATTAGTGTCCTTCCTGTCCTGTAGTGCTACTACGAAGAAGCAGCTTGTAGAACTAGACTTTACACTCCCAGCCTTCTGTGCCACTTTGTATGAAGGAACACAGAGATAGCCTATTATACATGCATTCATTTATACACTTATGAACTAATTAAACAAACATTTATGAAAACTTACAGACATTGTTTGAAATACATTGTTTCTGGATACAAAGAGGAGACTGAGACCTGCGTCACTGGGCTAGCAGAGGCATCATTACGCTGCCCTCTGGGAAGTGCAATATAGGAAGTGGTGTAAGGGTGTTTACCAAACGTTATGAGATCGGATGAGACGCAGTCATGAATGCTGACTGGAAAAGATATGTCTTCATAAAAAAAGAGTAATATGTGAGCATATGTGTAAGGGTGAGTCATTGTATTGTGAAAAGTGAATAAGACAGGGACTCTGGTTCATTGTTGGGAAAGCAAAATGGCCACTTCGGAGACAGTTTGACAGTTTCTTACATAACTGAACACACTCTTACCATATGGTCCAGCAAACATGCTCCTTGGTATTTGCCCAAATAAGTTGGAAGCTTGTCCACACAAAAACCTGCATATGAATGTTTACAGCAGCTTTATTCATAACTCCCAAACTTGGAAACAACCAAGATGTCCTTCAATAGGTGAATGGATAAACAAACTGTGGTACATCTGTACAAAGGAGTATTATTTAGCGATAAGAAGAAGCAAACTATCAAGCCACAAAAAGACATGGAGGAAACTTAAATGCATAATTGCTAAGTTAAAAAAGTCAGTTGGAAAAGGCTACATATCGTATAATTCCAACTGTGTGACCTTCTGGAAAAGGCAAAACTAAGGAGACAGTAAAAATATCAGGGGTTGCCAGGGATTTGGGGAGGAGGGAGAGATGAGTAGGTGAAATAGAGGACATTTTTAGAGCAGTGAAACGATTCTGTATAATACTGTAATAGTAGATACATGTCATTGTACATTTGTCAAAACCCATAGAACTCAACAACACAAAGAGTGACCCCAAAGTAAACTATGGATTCCAATTAATAATCCTGAACCAATATTGGTTCATCAATTGTAACAAATGTACCATGCTGATGAAAGAGTTAATAATAGGGGAAACTGGGGTGAGGGATGAGGGACTATTTGTACTTTCCCCTCAGTTTTTCTGTAAACCTAAAACTGTTTTAAAAAATCTATTAATAAAAAAAGGAAATGAGACCAACTGAACATTTCTGAGAGAGGCAAGTGAAATCTATGCAATTTCTCAGAAGAATAATTTATTGGTTCATCTAGGAGACATTTACTAAGTGTATACTTGGCACTAGTCTCTCTGCCAAGTACTGAGATCCAGAAATAAAACATGATCTTTGTTGTCAAAGAGCTTATAGTCTCATAGAGGGCAATATTTATGCAAAAAAGGCCAATAAAGTATGGTAAGTGTTTTGGCAAAAGTACACGTGTAGTACAAATGGGCAGCAAAATGGGCAGTTCTACCTGTTCGGAGATGAGGTTCAGGAAATTCTTTCCAGAAGAGTTGAATCTGGAGCCAAATCTTTATAGCTAAATAGAAAAGGTGGGTGTGAATTGGCTAATAGATGATTGTAAAGAAAGATATTGTTGCAGTTATCTACCATGGATTATACAGAATACAGTTGTATGCCATGGCTTGATGTGGAATAAAATTAAGATAATTCAAGACTGATGTTACAGAATAAAAGGGAGCAGTCAAGGGCCTAAATAGCCATGATAAAGTTGAAGAATGCACATAGTGGGGGTTAGTGTGTAAGTGATTTAGAAAGATGATGATGAAGGATTCATAGATTGATTTTTTTTTTTTTGGTGAGGAAGATTGGCATTGAGCTAACATCCATTGCCAATCTTCTTCTTTTTGCTTGAAGAATATTGTCCCTGAGCTAATATCTGTGCCAATCTTCCTCTATTTTGTATGTGGGACGCTGCCACAGCATGGCTTGATGAGCAGTGTGTAGGTCTGCACCCGGGATCCAAACCCACTAACCCTGGACCACTAAAGTGGAGCACATGAACTTAACCATTATGCCACCAGGCCAGCCCCTATAGATTGAATTTTAAGAGTTTAAAAGTAGCTCCATCGAAGACAATCAGCTCTTGAAAGATTTACGTCTAGTTGGCTGGAGTTTGGGGCTGAATTCTTTACACATTCCACCTTAGAAGCATGAGATATCTAGAAAATTTATGGCTGTAATCACCACAAACTCTCACCTGTGCTTGCAGTGTGATACTTCAGCCTGTCCATCCCACCATAAGACCAGGGAGAGGCCATGGAAAAGGGATGCTCACAAGGAGTGTGAGTAAATTTTGTTGGCATTTAAGAGGTCAAGGATATTTGAGGCTAGATTCCTTGATGGGTCATAAACCTGGAGACAGGTAGGAAAGAAAGCTAATGAGCCAGGGACCCAAGTCTAGGCAAATATGGATACATAACTGTGAGGTCAGAAGAAGCCAGGAAAATTAAAGAGTAGAAAAAGGCCCATAATCAACTCTCATCACTTTAAGTTTATTAACATAATTACTTATTTGGTTTTTGCACAAATATCAGGAACCTATGGTTTGAAATCTTTAGTAGGGAGTTGGGGAATGTCAGTGCAGCCCAGGATATTGGAGAATGAGCAGCTTCTACCCAGAGGACTGAACGTGAGGGAATAGATAGTCTTGTTGAAGGTGGGGTTTCAATTAAAGCTAGGAAATAGAGGGAGCTACTAGATATATATATATATATATTTTATATAACAGGTTTTATTTTTTATTCTGGGTTAGATGTTAACAGTTAAAACAATAGGGAAGAAAGCTCTGTAAACAGATGCTAGATCACGAGAAGATGGTAGACTGCAGGGTCTAGTATTTTGATCAGTTACTGGGAAAGATGGAGGTAAGAGGCACGTGGAACTGGTAGTGTTGGATTTCAGGAGTTTTTGCAAGAAATCTCTCTGTCAGACAACTTGATCCTAATTCTTGATGAAGAGTCTTAGAGGCCCATGATATAGAGACTCAAAGGTACATGAGGTGAGTTAAAGATATCACACTTAATTCTCTCCAGATAGAAAAGATTTTCCTTGATTGTGGTTAGAGGTCTAGGCTGATGTTTTTGCGTCATCACTTTATCAATCTAAGGTAGTTAGACATCCCATGGCTCTGTCAAGGATAATTGTCACAAATTTCCGCTCACAGGTGATCTGTTCTGCTGCAGCCAGCCTTACGGGGTTCATGATGATACTGGTGAAGTTCCCGGGGCCCATTGTCAGTGTAAGTGTGGAAGGGTGGTGGGAGAGAAGTAGGAACAGGGGAGGACAGCAGCCGGAGACTAGCACAGGTAGAATATAAAGAGAGAGGGAAAGCAGTGAGGACTGAGGCAGACACAAGAGTTAAGGTTGACTTCAGAGGGGCAGGCAGTGAGAGAATCTTCTGAGATTTTCAGACAGAAGGCTAGTGAACTATTTTTGGAAAGAAACACATTTTAGGTTTAAATTAAAGAAACTGTAGCTCAGTTTTGAAACATCTAATGAAACAGTTATTATTTTCACATTGTCGTGACAATAGAAATTTATTTATAGAGACTGCACTGGGCTAAAAAAGTGTTATTACATAAACACGCAAAAGATGTGTTCCTTATACTTAATCACTTCTGAGGGTGTCTGCAATTTTCTTTTGAAAGGAGTGTATTTCCAGAAGTAAATTTTCTTCATGGTACAAAAAATCCTATTAAATTAGTGTGGATTTCCAAGAAATGACTTGTTCTAGAAAGAGCAAATTATGAAGCATCAACTAGTGTACTCATTGGGAAATAGCAGATTAAGAATGGCAGCTGGAACACCCTTGTCATTTAGTGCAAGTATACGTGGAGCCGTAAAAGACTGGGGTTGCTTCCCAGCTGGCCTCCTAGGCTACAGATCAAAACCAGGGAGCCTCAAGGGGCACGGCTGCATGGTTTGTGTCCACTCTGGACCAGTACCGTTTTCCAACAAAAGGCCCAATGGAGCCAAGAAATCTGGATAATAATCCCCCCCCCCCCATGGCCTATTTCCCTTACTGCTTAGGATACTTATTTAAGCTGTTGGGGCTTCACTTTCCTCAAATGCAGCCTACTCCAAAGGGTCATTGTAAGGAGTAAATGAAATAATGGGCTTAGTAAATTGCCTGGAATATAAAGTAAGCCTTCAATAAGTAAGTTATTTTTAAAAGACCAGGCTCAGCAAATGAAAATGAGCAATCACAAATTTTACTAGAGTCCTCATCTGTAATGTAGAGCTATTAATATTATCTCCCTCTTATGTTGTTAAGATATTATGTTAACATAAATCTATTAAGCATTTTGAAGAGTCTGGCCTGCAGAAAGCAATCGATGGGGGCTGCTTCTTATATAATCATCTTCTCTCATTTGCTTCTTATTACTTTCTGGGGTTGGCAGTGTCTAAAGCAGAGATTGAAAAATGGTAACCCACATGCTGGATCTAGGCTTGCTGTGTTTTGTTTGCCCACATGCTACATAAGCAACGGATTTGAATGCATATGGAGGTAGCATGTGCTTCCTCATTTGTCTCAGTCTCACACTGTCTTTTGTCTTATACCTGGCCCAGTGGACATATTTAGGCCACCTGCTTGGTGCCTAAACTATTTATTCTAAAATACATTGTTTACAGTGTTTTTCTTTGCTCTTTTATTCTCACTTTTTAAATTCACCACTTCTCTTCAGGCTCTATTTAATATATGAAGGATAAAAATAGTTTATGCATTTGCAAAAACCCTGACAATAACACTTCATTGGCTTACAATAGGAAAATGAATATTGGGTCAATATACCATCTTGAAAGTTGCTCCAGAGAGAATTCAATTAATTACCTTGCTGGTTTTTCTTCAGCGTAACACAAACGAAAATGAATAATATAGATTTTCATTTCCTCATTTTTCTTTGCTTTATGAGATATTTCATTCTTGAATTCTGTATTGTTAGTTGTTCACAAAAGGTATTTTAAATTTTGTTTTTTATAGAGTAGCTAACATATGCCCAACATAAAAACTTGCAATAATATTAATATATTAAATGAATGCAAAATAATGGACACATTCTCAAGTCAAAAGAGAGTCTGTGGAGAAGCATTATTGTTTTCTTTCACAGGAGGTGGTACTGAGTGACCCAGTTGTTTATGCTAATCGAATCAGTAGCATCTATGATGATCAAAATTGCCACTTGCTGGCAGAAATGTTTTTGTTTTTTTGTGTGTGTGTGAGGAAGATTAGCCCTGAGCTAGCATCCGTTGCCAATCCTCCTCTTTTTGCTGAGAAAGATCAGCCTTAGGCTAACATTTGTGCCCATCTTCCTCTACTTTATATGGGATGCCGCCACAGCATAGCTTGACAAGCAGTGCGTCAGTCTGAGCCTGGGATCTGAAACTGCAACGCCGGGCCACCGAAGTGGAGTATGCAAACTCAACCGTGACGCCACCGGGCCAGCCCCCCAGAACTAAATTTTTGAGTGCAGAAGAAGGCCCATGAGCTTTGTCCACTGACACAAAGCGTTTCTCGGAATACGTTGAACACATAAATGTAGCGGGTAACTTAGTGGAAAGGAAATTTTGTCAAGTAAAAGACACTGGTTGAAATTATTTTACACTTTTTATGTTCATTTATGTTATTAATTATGTTCATTTTTTTAGAGGAGGTAGTTACTATAATTATTTTTATGGGCCAATAGGTAGGCACAGCTGGTAGGGGGATCCAAGGGTAGAGAAAGTAGTATAGGTCTACCTGCATACATCTGAGGTGTTCAGAGGATCTCAACAGCATAAACTGATATATTTTTATTTTAGTGCTACCAACTCAGCCTCTCTCTGGCCAGCTGATCCACTATATGTTGGACCACTTCTGCTTCCTCTAATAGTCACTCATTTTTTCTATCTGCTCTATATTGTTTTAGTTTATTTTATGTATTAAGACTTTAAGTTCTTCAAATGTTATGGAATTTTGTCCAGCACCACTTTTATGTCCAAGTTTAAACAATTCTGTAATGGAAGGATTCTTCGGTCAAATACATTTGGGATAACATTGTATAAGAGATCTAGGAGATTCATAAAGCACATGAATATATTGAGGGCTCTGATGATTTCTGTATTTAAAAGCCTGTTTGATATTTTTAACTTAATTTCTCACTGTAGTTCTGTATTACAAAACTCTTTATTGTTAAATATCCATTAGCTTTCCAAGGAGAACTAAATTCAGTGGATGTTGCTATAGGCTTTATATTATCTTATTGCATTATTTCTCTTTCTTATAACCTGGATTAGCATATTAATCTTAACTTTGTCTCAAATTTCTTCTTCTTGTGTCTTCTTACATCTTAGTTCTCACTGCTAACTGATTTCATTCTTTTCTTGCTTACTTTCTGTTTGCTTTTTCTTAGTACAAATTCCCAAGAGAGGGATTTCAGCTTCCAGCTGTGATGGAGTAGTTTGTGGTAGCCCAGTGCTCTCACTGAGGGAAACTTGGAAAGCCAGATGAAAGATAAATGTTTGAAGGCAATAGATAATCATCGCAGCAGATAGGGCTTGAGGGGACAAAATCCTGATAAAGCAGATTCTGAGCAGACAGGTGAGAAGATATTCTGCAGCCATTATTTTTCCCCCTCGGGGCATTTTTGATTCTCAGAATAAGGTAAGACTTGATATTACCCAGAGACAGAGAAACTGGTAGAACTTTTAATCATCTCATGGGGCTTAAGAGACAAAAATTTGAGATTTAACGGGCCAGAATTCCCTGTAGTAAGAGAGAGCTAAGGGCTTGGCTCAACATTCTCCTGAAAGAATAAAACGCAGAGCAGAGATTTCTCAGTCTCACAGTGGTGCGGTCCCAAGGATCAGCATTCAGGGGAGAGGACACCTGCTCCCACCTCCCTCAGTTAAAACCTACAAAGGGTACGCCCTGGGATCTGTGCCAGAGAGGAAGTTCATGTCCCTTACCACAACTGCAACCCAGCCTCAGGTCAGCCAGTCCCTGGTTGGAAGCTGGTGATCAACCTCCATTCTATCTGCCTTTCGAAGGAGAGGGTGAATGCCCTCTGGGTGAAGATAGCATCATCAGAGCCTCAACATTTTTCATATACAGTGTTTAGCCTGCAATTTAAAATCCGAAGAGAAAAAGACAGGCAGACAATGGAAACAGATGCAGATGAGCCAGACACTGAAATAATCACACAAGGGCTTTAAAATAGCAATAATTAATATATTCAAGAAAATAAGAAAGATCTTTGAAATGATTAGAATAGATGGAGAATGTAATGAGAGAATTAAAATCTTAAAATTTTTTTTTTTCTGAAAGAGAAAATCTAATTGTCTGAGCTCATGCTCTTGTGCCATGTAACAAATATCAGCAAATCAATAGATTGGTAGATTGATGACTAGGTCAGAAGCCTGTACACTCCAAGTTCTGTGGGTTGGGAAAGGGAATTCATATCATGTAATAATTTGCCTATGTAAGTCTGATGCTTTAGCAAAAGCTTCGGGCTGTGGGCAGTAAGGCACCATGATGTGTCTGGTACACATTTCATGATGCATTTAGAATACCATATGCCACATGTCAGCAAAATGATGAACAGGCAAGGATGTTCATTGTTGCACTGTTGAAATATTCATTAATAAGGACTATTTATAAAATGCATATATTAACCATTATAAATAAAACAAGTACAGAAATAGAAGATATTATCAGTAAAAAAAAAATCTTTCAACTAACTAAAATCTTTTAAAAATAGGGACTTGGATAAAGCATGAGATTGGTCACGGTGGTGGTTGCATTGATAACACACAAATAGAGAAATGCCAATCAAGGCTTTCCCCCTCAGTCTTGGTTCTTAAACATTTGCCATCCAGCACAAAAGATCAAGGTCCTGTGGTGATAGTTTGGGGGTAATATGTATGTTTCTTACCCATGTCCAATCTGAATAATAACTTAGGCAACTTCCATAGATTCTAGGGTGAAAATACCCACATGAAGAATGCAAATCTAAATAATTGATAGGCTAATTACAGCATGCAAACCATGGGTTGAAATTATGATACAAACTTTGGATAAGTTTTTCACATTTGTTTTTCAGAATTTTCTGGTTTCTGGGAAGTTTACTGTAACTCTTCTTGTAAATTTTCACTCTTGATTTCCACTAATCTTTATATACCCTAATTCTATTGATTTAAACATGACCTTTGTTTTAATTTCTTTGATATTCTTTTAATGTCTAATGAGAGCTACTGCTAAAAGTTGATATTGTTAGTGGGGAAATCCAACAGAATTTAATTGGAGGTTTTCATTAAGTTAACATTTGGACTTCTAATGGCATCCTCATTAACTAGTGCTTTGCTCAAATTAAACACAAACCCTCAAACAGACTCTTTTTACAATTTTACTAACTCCGATTTCATTTTTCATACATTTGTTCATCCTACATATGTGACATTCCCATTAGGCTCTCTGCTACCTTGTTCTACTCTCAGGTTGTACTAAAAATTTTCTTCTAGAAAAGATCAAACATTTCAAGGAGATCCGTGCAATCAAGTTAGGGTTTATGTTATAAGTAACGTGTCTCAATATTTTTCAGGTTTTAAACCTCTGGCTATGATTTTTCCTTTATTCTAATTGATGCATAATCCCAATTTTTAATATTATTTTATAAGTTTATCATATCATTCATAAAATACATAGCCCTTGTATGGATTTAAATAAGTTATCATATATCTGACTATTTCTCTATATACCTTATGTTCTCATCAAACTGGATTATTGGCTTTCTCTGATGCCTTGAAACATTGCTTTGCTGCCACTAATTCTATTTGGAACATTATACTTATTCACACACAGACCATCACACCCAGACGTGTGACAAGGATGTTCATTGTTGCATATCAAGTGCTCTTTTACATCCTGGTGATTCAATAGTGGAACAAAAACTCAACAATTTCTGCATTCATGAAGCTCACAAACTGGTGAAGGGCACAAAATACAAACAAAGACATCTGTAAAATGACTTAACGTATCACAAAGGGACCCCTGCTATAGGACAAGGAAGGGAAGTAAGCAATGCTGGCAGGCAGGGTGAGGTTAAAATTTTAACCCGGTTGTCAGGGAAGGCCTCACTGAGCAGTTGACATTTTAAAAATCCCTGGAGGAAGTGCAGGAGTGGTCCACATGAACATCTGGGAGAGGAGCACTCCAGACAGAGGGAATATTAAGTGCCAAAGCCCTGAGGATCGTGAGGAACAACAACACGTTCTGTTAAAGGGAATGGGTAAGTAGAAGCAAGCGAAAGGTCTCAGGTAGACCTCTAGATGCATTTAGCATTTTGGCACAGAATTTCCTAGTGGTCTTCTGAAATCTAGCTACAGCCTATCTTTTCCATTTAATTTTCTTATAATCCCCTGCAAGATCTCTCTGCTTTATATTGTCCAAGCTCAAGTCCATTCCTTGTCTGAGGCCACTGGTATGCCACAAAAATGCCATGACAACTCATCACCTTGGCATAGAAATTCTCTGTCTCATCTTTGTTTCAAAAATTTACTTTCATGTTTTCATTTGGTTTCTATTTTCTTGGCTTGTACCTGGAGTCTCTTTCTATGTCTAACTTGAATGTGTGCATCAATGATCAGGATGGGTTACTTGGCTTTATTTTGGTTTCTCTATATGTCATGATCTCTTTCGTTGTTTATTGACCAGTACTATTTGCTGACACCCACAGAGGGAATGAAACTTCAGACTGAATGACTATTCCCACAATGCATCTGGATAGAGTTGGTGGTCCACGGTTGTGGTCTGTAGAAGTGTCACATAATCTGGCAGGAAACTGTCACTATGTATTTCAGACATAAAAATGGGAGTTTCTCACTGGTTTTCACTATGCTGAATTCCTGAAATCAGATTAAAGCAGTAGGAGAATCAGGGACACTGGTAAATGTGTGGTCCAAGCCTTGGTCTAGGAGTTCTGGCTCTGGTTCTGTGTCTATTGTGGTAGACATTACTGACACACATCTGTTGCTTAGACCCAGTGACCCATCAGATAATGACCATTAGCTTTGCACAATGGAGTATCTCAAGAGGGAGAGATTGCCTGTATCTCACTCACTCTCTTATCCTTGGTTTTTGGGAAATCCTAGTTGGATATCCTCAACTCAATCTTTTTCTGAAAAACTTAAGCTGTCTATTTCACTTCACTTTCTTTTGCACTACTTTGGTCCTTTTCTCACTTTTTTCCTTAGACTATATTACATTTACCTGAAGCCTACTCTTTTTTTTTCATTTATCATCAGAAAAATCTCTCTTTATAATATCAGCTCATTATGATATGGCGTGTCCCCAAATTTCTGCAACACCTTTTATATATAATGCTGATCTAGCAATTATATATTGCATTTTATTGTGAGTTTTTTATTTAAGTGGATGGGATTTATATCTGCAATTAGAATACAAGCTTCAATTATAAACAAACAAGGATTATACTTCTTTGTATTCTCTAGTGGTAAATGGATATTCAACCCTATTCATATGATGTGATATGATAATAATATGAGATGACTGATCATAGTGTCTTTGATCAAATGGCCATTTTCATGTTCCTTATGCCTTGAAAGATAGCTCAATAAGTTGTATTGGATGGTTGGTCACACTATAGAAATTGACTTGTTTTATACTTTGGTGATATGAAATGTATCACTTAGATATCATTACATCATATATTGTTGATCATTTTGTTGTGAAATATACTTCAAAAGATCTAACTTACTATTACCTCAGGTTCAGTGTAAAAGCTTCAAAACGATCAGTGATTAACAGTGAATAAACACCTTCATGTATTAATTTTCTTGTGGTTTACCCATATCTGCGTTCTTGCTAACTTAAACTCATGAAGTTGTATTGGTGTTAACTATGATGTCCAATAATCAATGTGGAAAACTGACCGAGGGGCTGCTTTTAAGAGTGCTGTTAGATGCCATGACAATCAAAGCTGCCTTTCTAGTGCAGTGTTTGAACGTAATAATGATTCAGATTTCTTTCAGAACTATGACATTTTCTAAGATTGCCAAATGTTGTAGAAGATATATAGGGAGATCAACTAATTGAATCACTCCTTCCTGTGATGAAATGCCACACTTTAGATAACGCTGGCCCAGTGGTGGTCTTTTCTCTACTGGTCTTTGATCTTTCACGCAAATGAAGCTCTTCAGGAGACTGTGAAGTCTTCTAAAGAAGTTTTTGAGAATAATCTAGATGCATAGCTTTCTGTTACATTTAGATGCATCCTTCTTGTGTATGACATTTTGGATTGGATGAAGTTTAAAGGTCTTTTCCAAGTTCTACTTTCTCTAATTCTATGACATAATAAACTTTTAATAGTGTGACAACATAAAGACAGAAGGAAGGATCCAGAGCAAGACTTGCTACGTGTCTCCTAAGAGACCTTGCAGGATAGTGTTTAAGTTAAGTGACTTGCTGAAGCCGTATAGCCACAATGAGTCGAAATGGGGACCTAGTAATAGATTAATACCTTCATACACTGTACCTCCACACCTATACCTCATGATGTATGAGCTACACCCCTTTGCATACCTCACTTCTCTGCTTATAGCTTTTGTTAAGAAATATGTTTGCCACTGAAAAAATATTTGGTGATATATATTTCAGAAGTGCAAATGATTTCGAGCACTAAAAGAAATCCTTCCCTTTGTGTCTTTATAGATGAGAAAAGCATGTACTCTGGTTTAGACTATTTTGTATTCTTTAGAAATAACTAGGAGCAGGCCCCTACTCTTTGTAACTTATTTTATTCGTATAGGAAATATGCATACTAGATTTTTTCCCCCAAAATATGCAGTTAAATTTTGTATTGTAGATAAATCACTTGGAGGCATTGTCATTGATAATCATGTTACTCATGAATTCATTTAAAATGTTTGTGTTTAGTATATACGAATAGGGAAAAGATAATACTATAAATTGGTTGCTATGACTGCAAAAACTTACATTGTAAATTTTTTAAATGGTGTGATTTAATTATACCAAATAATGTGAAGTAAATATAACATTTTATATTCTATCATATTAATGACACTATTAACTTCTCCTTGTTTTGTTTGTCATTAATCATGCCTTAGATTATGGGGGGTGGGTAAAATATACTTAATGAAATACATATAGGATAAAGAGACATTCTTTTGAAGCATTCAATTCTGAACATTAAAACATCCAAGGTTTTTTTGTTTTGTTTGGTTTTAACCTTTTGGTTAACCTTTTAGGATGCCAGAGTAACTTTTTTATATGGAAACAAGAATAAGGATAATACAAAAGAGGAATTTATAGACCAATCTCAGTCATGAATATAGATACAGAATTCTAACTAAATAGTATCCAACTGAATGCAGCAATCACACAAAAAACCCTATGTTTGTAGATCATATCTAAGTGACGTTTATATCAGGAAAGCAAAGGTTGTTCAGTTTCAGTAAGGTTATATAAATGTTATTCAAAACTAACAAGTAAAACAAGATGAATCATATGATGATTTTAATAGCAAAAAAGAAATTATTCGGATGATGGAGGAGGCATTACAAATCAGTGAGTAAAGGATGAATTATTAAATAAATGGTATTAGGACAATTAGCTTCCCATATGGTAAAAGTAAAATTAGATCCTAATCTCACTCCATACAGAAAAAATAAACTCCAGATGGTTTAAGCATCTTAACGTGAAAAAGAGCTTTAAAAATTTTAGAAAACATGAACAAATATTTTAATGAATTCTAGGTAGAGATGGATTTCTGAAGCAAGACACACAAATAAGAAATCATATGGAAAATGAATTATAAAGTTGCTCACATCAAAATTAAAGCTTTGTAAAAAAAATGAAAACTTTGTGTAACAAAATATACCATAAATATAGTTCGTAGATATAAAACAAATTGAGGAAAATAGCTGTAATATGTACAAAATTGACATATAGAACACATAAAAATTATTAAAAATCAATAAAAAGAAGATGAACAGCCTAATTAAAATTGGACAGAGGTTGTAAATAGGAAATTCATGGATCACCCAATTAGCCAACAAGCATACTCACTAGTAATAGGAGAAAAGCAAAATCATGTGGGAAGCCATTTCATACCTCATGCACTCTTGTGGGGGCCTTTGTGATGCTGCCCTTTGTCACTTCCTTCAGCTGTTGTGACCCTGCCTCCTGTCCATGCACACAATCTAGGATGTGGACTTGGTCTTCTCTGAAGAATCTATGGACTTTTAGATAATGTTTGGTGAAGCCATTTTCTCAGATTTCCCAAATCTCTATGGAAGCTTCTACCAAATCGTGCACTCCATCCCAGATATCTATTCTGGTGGTTGGTAGTGGGAAGTAGGGAGTGAAGACATTTACATATTGCCACTTTTCTCTATACTTCCTCTTTATATAGCCCCTCCTTAAAGAGCCCCTTCTCATAGCAAAGGAAAGGCTTTGTCTTCCTTTCTCCACTCTTCCCTCACCCCATGGAGGTGGAAAAGCTTGGGTAAACCTAAATGATAAATGGAAAGGAGTAATAGTAGTTGAGGGTAAAAGAATGAATGAATGGATTTTGCAATGATGGAAGTCCAATATTATATTAAGGTCCTGATAAAGGCTCGGAGTAAGAAAGGATGTCATCTCTCAGCAGTTATCCCAGATGCCCAAAAGGGTGAAGCCATATGTCCTAGAACCATTCTTGCTTTTGGAACCTGACAAGATCAGATGGAAACCTGAGTGACATTGCTCTGGGAGATATTTTGATCATATGATATGATGATGGACTGGACTAGTTGTCAGTGACTAAGACTCTAGTAATGTGCCAGTATGTTTAGGTTTTAATTTTTACGTTATATTTACTGCCATACTGTAATATGTTGTAACACTGACACTGTTGGTGAGGTTATAATACTGACATTGATGGTCAAATGTGTTGGTAAATTGAGTTCAAGCCTACCCAGGGTGTAATACTGATGGAAAATGATTGGTCTGAGGAAGAACTGGATTTATCTAACCAACAGTTAGAAATTGCCAAGTAGTTCTATTTCTATGCTAAATAGTTCTGCAAAAGTTTATCATAAGGTACAAATAATGGTAAATCAAGGGAATGGCTTTTTAGAATGGATCAGTTGTTTCTTTAAACTATCCCTCCCCTACACTAGCTTCTCCAAATGTTAGGTATATTTGTAATGATACCATTGCTCTGTCTGACATATCAGTGCTATACTAAGTGTAGATGTGCAAACAAACAAAATTGTTTTCTGTGAGAGAGCCTTGGACAAAGGCCAGGGAACAGTCTGTCTTTGTAGTAATGAATTTGGCTTTGCCCAAAGAGAGGTCTGGTCTTTGCCCTCAGCTTCAAGGAGGTAACCTATGTCATAACTGATTGGAGTGTTTTTGTTTATGGTAGGGTCTGGGTATTCCAGATCTTGGGGGGGGGGGGTCATACCTCATAGTCTTACAGTGAGGGTTGGCTATGCCAAATAGATCAACAATGTGACTTAGGGTAGGAGTTTTGGGTCATGCAACATCAGTCAACAGGAGACTGAGTTCAACCATGTAGACAATCAATCAGTCAATCAATCATGCCTACATAATGAAGCCCCAGTAAAAACTCTGGACACAGTAGCTCAGGTGAACTTTCCTAGTTGACAATACTTCATGTGTGTTTTCCTTATATTGACGCTGGGAGAGTAATGTGTCGTGATTCCATGAGGAGAGGACCTCGGAAACTCTGTGTTTGGAAACTTCCTGGAATTCACCCTAGGTACTTCTTCCCTTGGCTAATTTTAATCTGTATCCTTTCCCTGTGATCAACTGTAGCCATCAGTATAGTAGCTTTCAGTGAGTTCTGTGAGTCTCCTAAGTGAATTACTGAGGGTGGTTCAGGGAACCCCTCAAACTTGCAGTTGGTGTCAGAAGTGAAGGAGGCCTTCTGGAAAACTGTAATCTCTAACTTTGCAGTTTTACTAACTCCAGGCACGGTGTCACCACTAATAACAGTAGTTCATTTATTTGTTTACTTTTGTACTTATATGCAGGGTTATTTGAATTATTTATTTATGCATTTTTAATTGGTCCTTTTTGAAATCTCTATGAGGGAAGACGTTTTTACGTTTTATGTTTTGTAACTGACAGAGCTGATAGATGTATGGGGACAATGAATTGTGGGGTAAATCAGGTGTGGACATGGATTTCAAACCTAGGTTTCTTGACTATAGAACCATACTATTCCCTAAGATTATTCCTACCCTTGGGTTGTGAAATATTGTTTGCACATACTTTGATATCTTTTCCTTTCAAAGTAAGCATAGTGAGATATTGCAAAATCACTCTATTCTTCAGTGTTTAATCTGAAAAATGCCCTTTACATGATTAGTATAAAGACCTTTAATTGATGTCTCCGAGTTTCGTATTATATCTAACCAACTACATTTTTCAGAATTATAACATGTAGTTAGATCCCAAATTTATTCAGATAAAGGAAAGCTGACTAGGAGGGCTAAAGTCTCTGCCATTAGCACCCTTAGACCTGTGTTCTCCACCTAAAACTTATTATCATCCCTTAATTCAGAGATAGTCCAATAGGGCTTATTAGGAAGTCCTATTCAGCAAGAAAGCATTCCTTAGCAAGAGACTGGGAAATTTTTCTCAAATGCTTTAAATATTCTTAATCATGATGGTAATAAGATTTTAAAAAATAGAATGAATTAATAGAAAGATTTTACTAGCTTCCTTTCTTTGTTTGATGGATGTCATTTAACTATGCCAGTGACAGAGTGTAGATAAAATTCCTTCTCTTTTTATTATTTTGAAGTCTTTAACCATTTTTCAACGTTTATTTATTTAGAACAAGTGGTATCTATAGTTCCTGAAAGAGCTTCATGAAAACATGTTTATTTTATTAATCTGACCATAAAAGGGGGCTCATTTAATATCCATTTGTCATCTAAGGTGATCTTTTTTCTTGCTATATGGACCATCCCATTATGGCCTGGCCATGTATGCTTTGCTGTCCAGACAATAGAAAGATTTTATGGTCAGACTTAACATAGTTCATAAAAGTTATATAGGTTAATGAGACTTTGTGGAGAAGTGTCAGCCTTCAAGCATCCTTAGTTAGATGATCTTATCATGGTGTGTCTATTCTCTGAAGAAGCTGGGGGCAGAGAAGGAGAAAGACCATATCAAACTCACGTGGGGAGCCATTTTATTATTCACAGAACCCATACGTGGCTTTCTTTTCCACATCCTTCCACTTGACAACCCTTTGTATAAATAATATTTGTGCAAATGTAGTTGAGTATTTTCCTTGAATCTTTAAAGTTCCTGAATATTCTTCTATATATGATGCCTACAAAATTAATTAATTCAAGAGACATTTCCTTTTTACCTTTAGTTACCATAACAATTCTTACCACCTGCTATTATTGTGTTTTGTATCCTGCTTATAGCTGTCTGCAAGAGTGTAGAGTTGCAGCAATTTAATGACATTTCTAAAACTTTCTTATCTTTAGGATACACAGTAAAAATGATTAAGTGGCAACCAAGAGAGTCTGAGAAACAATAGCATCCATTAATTATAGTACTACTCGAGAGGAAGAAACAGGAAACCAGCAACAAATAGACTTAATGGCAAGAAACCAGAAGATAGAGGCTATAGCAGTAAGCAGCTAGAATGAGCAATTAGATTCCATTGAGCACTGGTGACATAAACCGCTCTGCTTTTAATTGATAGATCGCGGGACTTAGCCAGACAGGTACGCCTTCCAGGCTTCTAGGCTTCTTTCCAGTTCTGCACCTGAGGAAGCTGAAAAGCCTTTATTTTAATAGCTTAGTAAATGATAGTTATCTGATATATTAGGCTCACAGGAGAGAGTTGCCATGGAGCTAAAAAGGATTATAATGGCACCCTAGAGGAGGTTGGGGCTTGTACACTGATACCCAAGGAGCAGGATGTGAGTCTGCCCTGTAGGAATGAGCTTGAGAGAGAAGTCTTTAAATAAGATCCAGGTAAAATCAGATGTGACCAGATTCACCTAAAACTGAAGAGAACTTTCATTTGTTTGTTTTTATTTGTTAGTTTTGAGGAAGATTGGCCCTGAGCTAACATCTGTTGCCAATCTTCCTCTTTTTCTTTTTTCTCCCCAAAGTCCCAGTACCTAGTTGTATATCCGAATTGTAGGTCCTTCTAGTTCTTCCATGTGGGATACCATCTCAGCATGGCTTGACCAGAGGTGCATCATCTGTGCCCAGGATTTGAACCAGTGAATCCTGGACCGCGGAAGCAGAGCGCACGAACTTAACTGTTACACCACCGGGCCTGCCCCTGAAGAGAACTTTTGAGCTCCCAATGGCTGTGTAACACATTCTTTGACCTCAAAAGCATTAGAAAATATACAGTGTGTTTATTGAATCATGGATATGTTGCATATATACTGGTTGAAACCCCAATTTAAGTTGATGTTTCAAGATGGGGAAAATGCCTACTAAGTACATGATGTGCTTTTGTGTACATTTTTTTAAAAATCAAAATCATAAAACAGTCTAATTCAAAGAGTTGCTATCATACATATTTTTTAAAAGCCTTTTTCCTTTTAGGAATAGCAGACTCTAAAAATTAAGACATATTTGTGACAAGCAAACATCACTTATTTAGGCCTGCAATTAAGATAGAAACATATAATTCATTGAGAATTAAAAAATATATATATTGGAACACCATTTACAGATGTCCTAATTGCTAGATAGTCACTTGAGCAGATAAAGACGGAGTGTTTTCCCTGTCTCGTGATATAAGGCAATCTGGCGAGGCATGCGTGGTGACACAGGGAAGCAGAAGCTTTGCTCTCAGGATAGAGATATCTGATAGGGTGGGAGAGATTTAAAGAAATTTAAGTCAACTGCTAGAGCTAAGAGGTGAGGCCTAGGCTGATGGGGGAACTCTGTTCAGAGATTACAACATTCTCTGGGTTCTTTTCAAGTTAGAAGTGGCAAGACTAGGGTGAGGGCCAGTCTGAAGAAGTGTCTTTCAGCAGATGGGATGCAAAAGGGAAGAGGGGTGGGGACTGACAGAGATTCTCTCCTTGGCCAAACTCTAGTCAGGCTCCTCTGAGCTGTTTCTTGACTAGGCCTCAACCCTGACCTATAAAGACTAGAACAAAACACTTAACGTAGTTTCTCACAGCTCAAGGTTGCATCCATAGGATGACCCTGGCCCCCCTTAAGGAGCCTGCCTGAGAAAACTCAAAGCTGCCGAAAGAATTTCCTGTTTGTTCCAGCCAAAACCTGAAGATAGGACTCTCCCCCCACCCCCGTCCCCCGCCCCAGTCTCTGTGAAAGGGTAGGAAACTAACTTCCATAAGCACCAGTTCACAAACCCAGGTGGGTTTCACATGGACTGTCATCCCTTCTTCCCACTTGTAATTTTTCACTACCCTGACTCTACTGAGCCTTGCTCGCCCCTCCCTTTGCTCAGTCTCTCTTTAAAATGCCCAGTCACCTCTGCACAAATCAAAGTTGAGTTCAGTTCACACTGGAAGCTTTTTCCTATTGCAACAGTATATTCCTGATTAAATCTGTCCTTGCCACTTAACTAGTGTCTGGCTATGTTCATCTTTGACAGGAGAAGAGGAGAGGCACTCTGAAGTCCCTGCATTCAGTGCTGGGGATACTTATCCATGTGTGCTGGTGGCCCAGCCAGCCAGCTAAGAGAAGTTGCCATCATTACAAGGGGGTAGAGAGAGGGAATTAATATTCGTTTGGCACCATGTGGTACTTTTTAGTACCAGGTCTGGTACATAAAAACACATTATATCAATGAATTTAATCATGACTGCAGCTCTATGAGGTAATAAGGCTCAGATTTAGAAAGCTGCTTAAATTCACAGGGCCAGTGCTAGCTGGATGCTGACCTAGGTGTGCCTGATGGCAAAGGTTGCGTCTGTCCCTCTCCACACTCTTTCTATAGATGGCAACCACACAAATTACTGAGATTGCACTAGGGGTAAGAAATAAAACTGAAGTCCACTGACACAAACTGGAAAAGTCCAGAAGGATGAGAAAGGAAATTGGCACCTGTGGGCAAGACAGGAGCCCAATTAGCAAATCTGGGGCAGCTCCTTGAAGTGGACAAACTAGCATGGGAGACCGCATGAGAGCGTGCCCTGGAATCCAGGGCTAGATGGGTGTGCTCCTCCCGTCAGGGCTCAGATTTCAGGTGGCAATCAGTATGCCAGTGGCAGGTGTGCGACTATATAAAGATGGGAAAACAGTTAAGGTTTGGTATCTGGAAGCTGAGCGAAAAAAGTCAGTGCTGTAACAGTCTCCCCGATAAGGAGTGGAATTATTACCCACAGCATAGTGAAAGTTATGCATAGGTGAACTGTCTCCGGAGGATGCTTTCAAATCATCAGTTCCAAGGAGTGATTACAGTTCATAGATTAAAAGACCATCTATTTGTGTATAGATAGCTACCAGCAGTATATCATCTCCTCTGAATATACTGGACGCTCAGATTTATGGCCACAGCCGCTAACAAGCCACCACATACGACTGGTTATATTGCAGATATAATGCTGTTGAGATAATGTTTTTAGGCTAAAATCTTCCCATTGATTTATTTTCCTTGTTTCCTTTTTATTATTAAATTGCTCAATAAACTTGCAATGGATTCTGAAGCATGTGCTTCTAAAATTGTTAAAGAGTTTTGAGGAAATTTGAAATTGCTCAGGTGGAAAGAGTCTATTAAGTTGCCTTTAACTTCATTAAGGCAAGGAAAATCCAGTATCTTACAGCAAATTTTTAACTTTCCTTTCACGCAACGTTTATAGACACTCTTGTCTCACTCCAAACCCACGCCCTCAATAATGCCATTTTTAAATTTCTTTTTGAAGACTTTCTGAAAATACCTTTTTTGAAGCAACTTACTGAACAGTGTTCTGGCATTAGAGTTTTAATGGGCTGAATGAGGATGAAACACTCCTGCTTGAATTCAAGTTGTTTGAATAGGCCCAGCACGAATTATCACTGGGCCGCATTCTCACGACCAATTCTTTTCCCCTTTCACTAAAGTACCATTCAAGTTCTCAAGGGAAGGGAAAGAGCAGAAAGTGTGCTTGTATTGGTGAGTCATCCTTCTTTACTTAGTCCAGGAGAGCCCAGTCCCCAATATCTAGAAGATTGCTGCTCTGGCGGATGCCCATGCAGAGCAGCGGAGAGCGTGGCCATGTGTGCAACGTGGTGATCTCCGATCCCACCCAGGGTGTGGACCTGTGCACATCTCTAACAATGTGAGAGAAAGGGGGAGGTTGACAAATAGCAATTGTTTAGAATCATCAGAATCAAGATAAACCAAAAAGCCCTCTGGAATCTTCATCTCCTCAGACGCCTGTCTCCCTCGTGCAAAACAACTACGGTTGCCTATAAATGTAATTGCAATGAAAAACACTCAGGCAATATAAACATTACGAGAAAAACCACAAGGCTAGTTTGAAATATTTTTATAGAAATAAAAAAAAAAAAAACAAGAAAAAAGAAGATTGCAGATATAATTATACAAAGTGCATCTTATATTAATTTCTTGTTTATATGTTGTGCATATTGGAAAAGGGAATGAAAAATTTAACCTAGGATTTGGTCAGGATGGTAGAGGCATAGTACTTGCCCAGAACTTTCACTAAATTCCACCATAATAGATAGCCTCAATGCCCCATTTTTCTCAATCAACATTATGCATAACACTGTTGAGTTAGGCAAAATGCGTGTGCCTAGCACTCTCTAAGTGTTTTACATGCAATACTTTCCTTCACCCACACAGCAACCTCAAGTGGTAAACACTAATATTATTCCCACTTTACAGATTAGAAAAATGAGGCCCAGAGAGAAAGTTAAGTTTTAGTAAAACAAATAAGAAGCAGAACTTTTATATCCAGCATAAGGGCTTGTGCTTTTACTTATTAATGTGAAACAACCTCTCACTGGGCCTACTCTTCTTTAACTGGAGGTAACGTCCCGTCCTCTGAACTCTACCTAAATTTCTCTTATGCCCCTTAACACTTTCTGTCTTGCCTTACGGTAATCTATGTGCACGTTTTATCTTCTTGACAGCAGGAATAACACCTCAATCATAATTTCAACTCCACTACTGTCATTCACATGTCATTCATTCAACACTTGATGAATGAATAATGAAACATTTCATTTCATGAGAAAATTTCTGAAAAAAAGAAAGCGTAAGAAGAAAATCACAGCCAAAGTAAAAGGCAGTTCTTCAAAATGTCAAAGTAAAATAATGCTGGCTCAGTTTACTATTCATGTAAGACAGTTCCCTTGAAAGATGATCAAATTTGACCAAAACAACAAAACAATGTGGATATTTCAGTTTTGGATGAACAAATAACAACATTAATCCTAAAAGCTTAGATATTAAATAATAGAAATTGCTTTGTTGTACAGTACAATGTTTCAATGGAATGGTTAACATTTTGGAAATCCTGAAATTATTGTTAAATATTCTTAGTGATATGGAAGGAAATATAAAAGTGATCAAAATGGAGATGGTTGTTCCTAAAATCTGAATATTCTTGATATCTTGATATATGACATTACTTTGGAAAACCCAGCTGAGACATTTCTGCAAAGAAAATAGGCAAATAATAATCATTTATTTGCATTACATCTATTTATCTTCTTACATAAAGTTATGCACATTTTAGAAAAAACTGTAAAAGCCAGAAAATTTAAGACAATTAAAATTACCTACAGACTGTATGCATGTAAAAACTGGTGAAATCCAAGTAAGGTCTGCAGTTTAATTAATAGTTTGTGTCAATGTTAATTTCCTGGTTTTGAAAATATACTATGGTTATGTAAGGTGTTTTGTTGGGGAAAGTGGGGCGAAGGTACACAGGGACTCTGAACTTATTTTGCAACTTCTTGAGTGTCTTAAGTTATTTTAGAATAAAAAGTAAAAACAAGAAAAAAATTATGTACAAACTCACTACCCAGAGATAACAATTGTTAACATTTTTAGAATCTCCTTTCAATAATTAAAAAAAGCTTTTCCAGCACCTCTTTCTCAGAACTACACAAGTTTGAATGCAGTTCCAGAATCTCATTTTAAATTTTTATGTCTATCTATCTATCTACCTATCTATCTACATCTATCATCTATATTAGAATAAGCAAATTTATGATCTATATATAATAAAGAAAAGTAATGTTCAAATAATGTGTAGTTTATTTGTACACAATTATAAGACTCCCTATGAAATAAACTTAACTGTATTTTCATCAAATATTTTTCTTAAGTCTACATTTAACTCCCTCCCACTTCAATAAGGCCTGATGTGAAGCCACACTGTTCACGGTGAACATCCCTGGGGAAATGACAGAAGGGAGAAAAGAGCGCAGAGGTCCAATTTGTTATTTGTGATACTATGTCGTCTCATGTTTCCCCAAGGGGGTGTTATTTGTTCCTTCTATTTTCTAAGAGCGTGTTTGCAACTTTTTCAGTACAACTTCTTCCTTTATCCAAATTAATTATTTATATCTGAACCTGTGAAATAAAGTACAAGTTTCTTAATGGCATATCCATGCCTTATTCATTTCTGTCTCTCTCTAGACCATGGGATGGTGGATGCAGAAGTTGACTGTGCTTTGCTTACAGATAACTCCTTCCATCCCTCTATTCTGTGTAAGCCAAATACTTCAGTGTAATGGAAATAGAGAGGAATCAGCAAGGAAATGAATTCTATGACCCAGTTTTTTAGCAATATAATATTCTTTTCTGGAGATTCTCAGGAAAAATATCCCTGAATGGGATCTGGGAGCCCCTGGTAAATATTTTTCTTCTCACCTAAACATATACATCCATTGTTCATAGTTAAGGCATTCTGGGATCACTGCTCCATTTCCTGTAGGATAACTATCCTTCTACATGGAGGGGTACCAAGTAACATTCATGTATCTTGGCAGTAACATTCACTAGCAGTGGAGGAGGTTGGACTCTGGGCGTTTGGTTTTCCAGGGTCCACAGAAAAATCCAGACTTAAAGTGGCACCAAATCAGGAGTTGCTGGATTTCAGATGTGAGATGGAAGATGAGGATGGTAAAACTGATAAACTGAAGATCAGAAGCCCCTTTCCTATTTTTATACTCAATCTAGGTCTCCCTGATTGAATTTTTCAATAGCCTGGCTAGACCAGAACTTAGATTTATATATAATGGGTATTTCTTGCATAACTGAATTCCTACAATGAAGATTCATACTCACTGCATGTTTATTAAAATGAAGTGACTATGTATATCCTATTGCAGTAAAGTACTAAATAGTCAAAAGTATTCCGGTTGTCTACTGCCAGCAGTGGTAATATTTGGGCTGGGGGTGTGAATGCATTTTTGGTTGAAATAATTCTATTTTCCTTTGTAAACCCCATTGTTCCTCATTCTCTTGCTAACTAGAAGCTTTAACACTCCTCTTGCTCATATAATTTGATATTTTATATTATCAAAGTGTACTTTTCCTCTATGAGCTTGAACCTGAATTTTTGTCATCTGGCTGTTTTTTTCAACAAGAAAAAAGAATATCTGAGATTTTTATGTGCTAGTGATGGCACTACATTATATAAGACACTGATGCTGACTGTGAAATGCTTAGGTAGATGTCCTTTGGAGCTTGTTTCTGTTCTAGCACTCGAAATACATTTACCCCAAAGGAAAATAAAATAGGACAAGAGGATAGAAAACAAGATTGCATTTTATTAATCAATTTTATTTTTCTTCTGATGTAATTTTATTTTAGCTAAGTCTAAAGATAGTTCTATATATTGATAAATTAACATCTATTAAATTTTTGAAAAATGTAGTTTATCTGGAAGTCATTATTAAGGATTATTCTAGTGACAAAAATGAAAAAGATGCATCTTTAAATATTCTTTTCCAAACAATGTATTATTGAAATGATAAAAATGGTAATTAACCAGTACTAAGCTGTCTTTTATTGAAAACGTATTGGGAGTGTGTATATGATTGACTGAAATATTTTGTATTCTTTCTATGTAGCTTACAAGTTGTACATACAGGCATTTTATTGCAATCCCCAAAACACAACAGCAGTGAATATGTATAATGTAGAGTATAATATATATCAGGGTATACAGATAACAGTAAAGTAAAAATCAACACATATTGTTTTGGGGCATTCATTTGTTTCTTATTGTTAATAAGAAATTAACATGTTAAACGATTATGTTGAATCCTTTTATAAATTTAAAATAGAACCAGACAAGATAACCTAAGTCAATGACTTAGGTATCCCTCTCAGTTTATCGGTTTTTTTTCCCACATTTCATAGAGAACTATTCCTCTACCATCTGAAAAACGATAATAGTTTCCTAATGATAAAAAACGACAGGTGCCCTGCTTATCCACCAAGGATTACTATGGAGAGGAGGAGTTTGTGACAAAAGGAGGAATTAATGCTGTTGCTGCCACCAGTTGCTGCCAAATTTTAAAAAGTAACCAGAAATTTAGGTATTTATTTGAAACCCCTTGCTTTTTAAATGCTGAAAATTTGATTTTTAAAAATACACCACGTAGACCAAACAGAACGCTTCTACAGGTTGGATGAATCCGCGCTGTAGTTTGTGAAATGCGATGTAGAGGATGCAATGCCTAGGGCTTACATGGTTATACCCTTGGAGCCTATAATTCTCCCTTCTCACTTGAGCAGGAGAGTAAACAATATTGTTGTAATTATTATTATTTCCTCACACTCATATTATGATAAAGGTTTGTGGTGTTTTCTTACAGCTCTACTGAAAACATAAGGAGTAGTATCATGGGTTTGCCTTTTAGCCAATATTCTGAGTTTCCCTGCTTGTTCTAAGTCCCTCCAGTACTAGTGGCTTCCAAAATTCTGATTTCCAACTGCTTTTCTCAGTTTACTGTCATTTCCTATGTTTGTAGAGTATTTGGATGAGTGGCTCCAATGTATCTTAACTAAAAGCACTTATAATATTCAGGTCATAAATTAGACTTGCAGTTTCTAAATGAATTTTGACTCAGGCATTTAACCTACCTGTGAATTTTATAGCACTTTCCCATTAAAATGGGAAAAATATAAACTGTTGAAAGATGATTGCTAGTTATTCAGCCACACGTGGTAGTAAGCTTTAAGATTTTATTTTCCTCAGAAACTACTACTACTTATAAAGCTCATCCATCAGATGTAATGAGAGCTGTCAGGAATATTTAGTGAGAAATAGCTGCTTGATATGCTAATAGCGGCCCCTCAGTGAATTCATTTTGTTCTGCTTCTTGACATTAATGGTTTTCATAATCTAATGAATGATGTGTGCAATAGAAGCAAGGCCACAGGGAAAGATCATATAAAGTTAAAGTAGGGAAAATCTTTATCAGTTTTTGCATCCATTTAGTAGAACACATCTTCTATATACCCATATTTTCCTTGGCTTTTACTGATCTCTGGTTGAAGATATCATTTGGAATTAGGGATTCCAGTTCACTGACTCGCAGTTTGGCTTCCCTAGTAGCACAGTTGCTTGGGCTTCTCACTTGGTCTGGTTGGTAAAAATGCCGGTGAGGAGTGATTTCTCACATCCTCAGAAGTAGATGAGAATTTTGAGTCCTTAAGATGCTACTGATTTACAAGCAAAAAGCAGTTGGAACCATGGAAGTGCTGTGTAATCCATAAAAATTTGATTGGTTAAATCAGGAGTGCCATTCTGCGCTCTCTATTATCTAGAGAGGGGTGTGTGATTAATTTATATGATCTCCCTCTACAGTGTGGCTTTAAAAATAGGATAGATGCACATTTGTCGGGGGCAGCTAAGTAGGGTGCTGCCTGAGCGTGGCGATGTAAACGACCCCTCCAGGTCCCTTCCAGTCTTGCAATTCTATGAATCTATACTAATCAAAATGGAGTCGCCCAAATCAGTACTTATGAAAGAGCATGGTATGTGCTTTTAAGCACAAAACTTAAATTAAGAGAGTCCCTAACACTTCTCAGCAGGTTTCAATTTCATTTGTAAAACAAGGTATTTAAAAGAAATACTATAATTCCTTTAAATGTAAGTATTAATACATTTCAAACTCTAATGACAACAAATTTTATTTCTTTAGCTAATGAAATATTGCCGTGTTTGAAGAACATTTTTTTTTTGCTAGATTTATTATCTTGTATGAGCTGTATTATTGTGAAAAAACAGAACACTTGTTAAAAGATAAGAGGAGTCTTAATTCTTTGGTTAAAGGAAAAAGGGACTTTTTTTTCAAGTAGAGAAAAAGAAAATTCTGTCTAACTAAATATCCAGGTTTTTAGTAAAGCAGACGAAGAGAATTCATAGGTACCAATGGGCTAATTAATTTACTAATTTATCATACTTTTTGTGGCCAATCACTCTTTTTCTCTTTCAGTTCTATAGCAGATTTTGTATTTGTGTACAGCAGTTTTGAATTTGGGAAGTAAGTAGAGACTGATTTCATATTCATCCAGTGTTATATCCTCTGGTTTCATTGTGTGTGGTTATGTTTTACGTGGCCAACTACATTGTGAACACTAAGTACTCTGTATCATCTCTGAGTTCCAGGAAGTCAGATGGTCTTGATTAGAACCTGAACTTTCCAGCTATGTGATACTGTCCAAGGCACTTAAATTCTCTGTACAGTTTTCTCAAGTGTGAAGTGGGGAGTATAATGGTACCTTTATCAGAGGGTTACCATGAGATTTAAGAAGTTACAAGTACTTAGAACAGGGCCTTACATGTTAGTGCTCAATGTATATTGGCTGTTTTTATTCATTTAACAAATATTCATTGAGTGCCTACTAAGGGGGCACTATGGTAAAAGATAAAAATCCCTGATCTTGTGGATTTACATTCTTATGGTCTTAGGAATTTATTATTCCTAAATCATATTAGAGGATATTGAAAAGGTATTAATAACTGGTTACTGACTACATGAATGAATGGATGAATGAGTGAATAAATAAATGAATACTTAAATCTGTGACCTACTTGCTCTTTCAGTGTGCAAGGCAGAGCGAACAAACATAAAATGTGTGTTAACTCACAGTAGGGAAAATAAGGCAAATAGTCCTAGAAATGGGCTACTGATCTGGCAGCCTTGCTTAGTCAGGGGTGTCGTAGAGAGCCAGAGTAGAAAGTGCCACATTAAAGAAGGAGGGCTGATTGTGAGCACATTAGAATGTCTTTTCCATGTATAAAGGAGTGTGTAAACCTCTGTACGTCCATTCTGTTAGCTTATTAGTGAGAGAGAGATCAAGGACTTCTAGGAAGCTTTGGTCCAAAAATAATCTTCCCTCATGAATATCTGCAAACTCACTATTAGCAAACTATCCCTTGGTTTTACATCTGGCTACTCGGTTGTTCAGACATCATTTGTTCAGAAAATGATTCTTTCTCCATTAAATTGTCTTGGCATTCTTGTCAAAAATTAAATGTAAAGATTTAGTTCTAGACTTTCAGTTCTATCCCATTGGTCAATGTTTATCCTTATGCCAGTACCAGAGTCTGGATTATTATAGTTTTGTAGTAAGTTTTGAAATTAGGAAGTGTGAGTCATGAAAATTTATTCTTTTTCAGGATTGTTTTGGCTATTCTACATCCCTTGCATTTCCATACAAATGTTAGGACCAGCATGTCAATTTCTGCACAACTTCCAGCAGCAATTTTCATGGGGATTGTGTTCAATCTGTAGTATTGCCACCTTAATTCTTCCAATCCATGAACATGGGTATCTTTCCATTGATTTTAGGATTAGTTTCACTTCTTTCAACACTGCCTTGTAGTTTTCAGTGTACAAGTCTTGCATCCTTTTTTATTAAGTTTATTCTTAACTACTTTATTAGTTTTTATGTTATTATAAATGGAATTTTTAAATTAATTTTATTTTTGGATTGTTTATTACTAACATACTGATATACGGTTGATCTTTTTTGTGTGTGTGTGTGTGTGAGGAAGATTGGTCCTGAGCTAGCACCTGTGCCAATCTCCCTCTATTTTGTATGCAGGATGCCTCCACAGCATGGCTTGATGAGCAGTATGCAAGTCTGCACCCTGGATCCGAACCCATGAAACCCGGGCCTCTGAAGCAGAGCATGAGAACTAAACCACCACACCACCGGGCTGGCCCCCTACAGTTGATTTTTATATGTTGATCTTGTATCCTATAACCTTACTGAAATTATTTAATAGTTCTGATTTGTGTGTCCATGTGTTACTTAGGATTTTCTATGTACAAGACACTGCATAAGATAGTTTTACTTTTTTCTTTCCTCTTTGGATGCTTTTTATTTCTTTATTAATTTTTTAAGTGTAAATAGAACCAAAACTTCTGTGAGGCATAACACATTCAACCAGCAACATTTAATGACGTTGATTTTATTAGTTCTTCCTTTCCAAGTTACAAGAAGGGTGGTAGTAAGAGACATTTTCAAACTGCATGATGAAAAAGGGTCAGTGAAAGAAGCAGCAAGGGCACAGGTGACCTGCCTCGCTTAACTTCCCTCTTTCACCTGGGATGCACCCAGTTCCTTGATCACCTGGTCTCTGTTTCTGTCTTCAGAGAACCCGAGAGGTATGGCAGAACCCAGTGTGTCATCTCTTACTAAAGGTTCATAAGAGAGGGATTTATGAGTAAGTTTGATCACCAATTTGTAGACCTGATCCATTCTATCAACAGATTTAATTGGAGTTTCATTTTCAATAAGAAATGCCAGCTCAGGTAAGACAATTAAATCTATTTGTCAAATCATAATTCTGAGTCATTACATCAACTCTATGAAATATAAATCTATCACATATACTACATTCACTTCATCCATGAATTATGTATTTCAATTGAAAAAGTAATTGTTTGCTTGACATGATTTACTTTTTTACAAATGCACTGAGTTCATTGCTCATGTTTTCATTATATTTCACTCATTTGTAGTTATTTTGGTTAGCGGTTTATGAATGATGCCGCAGGAGATTGAAACTTGGCTTATAGGCAGCCTAAGAATTCTCAGATAAGGTTAGCAACGAGCTTCTTCTAGCTCACTGTAGTGCTCTTAATTAATTTGTTTTCAAAGTAATAGATTGTGTATCAATTCTGAAAATTACATTAACTGATTTTTCTTAAAGACTGAGTGGAAAATATTTAAAATTCATGATTACATAAATATTACTTTTTTTCTGGCTATATGAATACCCACCTAAAGGTGGTATAAATTAAAAAATAGACTTATTTATTTATGTAATCATGAATTTTATCAGTATGCCTATATTTCTAAATCATTAAGTGGAAAATACATCTTGGATTTGTCATGGATTATGTCTCACTCATGTATCAAAGTCTCTTTCATATTCTGATATGGCAAAACCAAATCAAATTATTAAGATGAATTACTGAGTGACTAGTATATGCCAGAAATCATGAGCCTACAGAAGTGTGTAGGATTTAATTTCTGCCTTTGAAGAGGTTAAATTATCAATTTAACTTTTAAAAATGCTTGATATATTTTATTCCTTTATTTTAATGAATGAGCTATATTACAATGTCTTGAAAGTCACCATTCATTTTTTTATTATAGTATTGTATAGTCCTAATTCAAATCAATTTTACCACTCCAAATATATAATTGTATTTCATTCTTAATCATTTTACTATGGGCTATTTCAAACATATACAAAAATTAGACTGAATAATATAATGAACTTCTGTATATCTATCACCCAGCTTCAGTAATTAGCATTTTATGGCTGGTGTTTTCTTGTCTATACTCCCACTCATTTTCTCCCCTTCCATGTTATTTTAAAACAATTTCCATATGTCATGTTAATTTATTAATAAATATTTCAATAGATAGTTAAAAAATAAAGAATATCTTTTTAAACATAATCACAATACCATTATAGGGCTTTAATAATAATTTCTTAATATTACCGAATATCTAGTCAGTGATAAAATTTCCAATTGTTTCATAAATGTCATATGTTTTTTAGTTGTTTGCCTAAGGATCCAAATAAAACCCACAGGTTGCCAATGGTTTGCATGTTGCTTGTCTCCTTTAATCCATAGATCTCTGCTCCATCTCTTTCTCTCTTACAGTTTATTTGTTGTAATAACTAGGTCATATAACCTCCACTGTTTTCTACAGTCTAGACTTTGCTGATTGTGCATAATTGATTAATTATATGATTAATATATTCTAACATATGATTAATATGTGCTGGTCTCTATATTCACTCTGTATTGGTAGTTGGATCTAGTGGACTGAAAAGATCCAGGAGGATTGCTTTTTTTGTCAAGTCTTCTTCATAGGTGGTGATGTATTCTTCCCTTAGGTGGCACAAAATATCTATGTGGTTTTCTTTTCATGATGGTCATAACTGTTGATGTCCAATGCCTATCCAATAATTTGTTAAAGGTTTTTTTCTATGTGTGTGTGTACACATACATATACATAAATATTGCAATATATTATAATATATATGAATTTATACACACATACACATATATATATATAGAGAGAGAGAGAAAGAGATTTCTTATTTACCAACTTGTGTTATGTGTAAAGCATGGGTACTATCAATGAGGAACCCACTCGTGCATGACCAAGTATTGTGGTTTGATTTCTAAGAGTGACTTTTCCACTCACAGAGCCAGACAAATGCTATTTTCCTTGTTTGCTTTATCCACACAAGCTTATGGAGTCATTTTTTTTCTATCCCATTGTGGGCACTAACCTCTCCTATGCTTACTCCTACCTGTAATGTCTTGTTCTAAAATGCTCATAAGCCACTAGCCATGAATTGCTGCTCACCACTGTGGCTTTGAATTATCTCTTCATTACCAGGGATATCATATTGCTCCTTTTGAGCTTAGCTATTAAAAACACAATAGTGAACGTAGCTTTATTTGTGTTGGAGAGTGGGTGTTTTTCCCTATCAACTCAGTCAGCCACATTTCCTAGAAGTTTTCTCAACACATTGTGTACGTGCATGTGTGTGTATTTAACACTTTTCCTGAGATCAGATATCTTTCAAATGTATAAACATATGGTGGAATATAAATATCCTTTTCTTTAAAAAATAATTCCAATTATTCATACATAACTTCTACTCATTTGAAGTAACGTGACTGAAGACTGAGCTTATTTAATATTATGTATTATAATACACTTCAGTTTTATAAGAATTCATATTGTAGATGGATTTAAATTATTAAAATTTACAGATATATACATTTCTGAAAACAGAAACCCAAAACATGTGCCCTTACTTTAAGTTATTTAAGATCATGACTTCCTACATACTAGGTTCTTCATGTATATCCTAATATAAATTATTAACTTACATCAAAAAATTTTTAGCATTCTACAATATTGTCAAATTAAAAAATTAAATTTTACAAAACTTATAATGCTGTTCCTTTATAACGACCTGTTTTTGCAATGAGCAGTCACACCTGATCTATCAGTTCTGGTCACAGTCCTGGAGCTCAGTTCCCGTGGATGTCCTGTCACTTCAATGGCTGCTGATTCCTTTACATCGCCTGTTAACACTACTTCTTGTGTCATGACTTTTGGACTTCTTAAATTTCTAAAATGACAGGCTATGGAGGAATCATTTACATTGAAATTGAATATTTATTATAGCAGGCTGCTAATTTTTAAAGTTCAATAGCTCTCTAGTGGTACTCACAAGAGAATGTAACTACCTCTAAATTATTACTTTGTAATAAATATGGAAATGAATGTTCTTATTATATCTTTTTCTTCTTCTTACCTGACAGGAAGGAACTTTATAGATGGCTTTACATCATCAATAACTAAGAGAAAATCAGGTAGATGTTCTATTTTATAGATCCTTTTATGGTACCATCAGATGCATATTCAGTAGTTCGTTTAATGACTTGCCTGCTAAAAGCAAAGAAGTTGAATTCTTTTCCTTCACCAGTTTTCAAAATCACATAGCATGTTACCATATTAAAACAGATATCGAGGTCAGGTTATGCCCCAATTAATTGGCAGCAAAATATACAGAAAAGAGAAACAAGCAGAATTAAACAGGGTCTTGATTTTAGGAATCCAAACTGTGCCCCGTTGGGGAAGGACTGATAGTAAAACAAGTACAGTTAGCTAAAGGGAACATGGCAGAGCGGTCCAGTTCCAGGTCAGTGCTGTAACACTGATATAGCGATGTAGGGGGAGACACCTGACCTTCTTGGAAATAACAGCCAAAGAGTGAGCGTATGTCTTTGTTCAGTGTGTTTGAATATAATTACAAGTCCACATACCTATAGCAAAAGCTAACTTTCAATGCCAAGAATGTGATTAAGACTATCTATTATTTGCCTCTATCATGAGAGCCATCTTTGCCTTTAACCTTCTTCAGTAGCTGTCCCCTAATGTGGTTCCATAAGGTCTCTCTGTCCATTCAGACACACTTTGGATAGTCCCAGGAGTTAGAAACTCATGCAGAGTGGGTCTTACTGGTTCTGAAGATCCATCATGATGGGAAAGCTTAGGTCACTTTTACTCCTTCTCCAGCACATATTTTCATATTCAGTTATTTACAATTTTTGTTTAATAATTCTTGTATGAAATAATAGGAGACAGCTGTAACTACGGACATACAAAGATATTCACATGACTTAGCTATTCAGACATGTATTGCTACATACTTAGAAATGCACGTTTTGAAATCCCCTAGTAACTTTCCTTCATGCCGTGGGGAGAGAAATCAGACATTCTAGAAATTATGCATAGAAAAAAGAGAAATAGTAATGGAAGCATTCATGGGGAAATGTGAATTGTCAGGAAAAAGCAAAATGTAAGGCTCAAGCTTGCTAGCTGGTTTCCAGAACTGGGCTTTCTGAATGGCAACCTCCTTCTCCCTTTCTCTTCAATCCAAACAAGCACCAGGAACCCTCAAGTGTACCCACTAAGTGGCTTTCAAATCTGCATACTTGTTTCTTTTGCTATCATCTTGATTCCTGACACTGTTTTCTCTCTCCAAGACATCTCTGAGCATCTCTTAAATAACATTTCCATTTGTATTCCTCTCTTTGCTCACAGCCCACTATTACCATTATGTCCTAATTAATCATTTACAAAACAAATCTGATTATTTCACTCCCCTGTGTAAAACTTTTCAGAGAATTCTGACCTAGAATAAAATCTGAAAATACTTACCTCAGTCTATGAAGCCCTACATGACGTAGTCCCTAATTATTGTACTTCTCTTGATAATCTTCCTTCTTCACACTGGTGAAATTAATAGTAGGGCCTTTGCAAATGGTGCTCTCTTTGCCTGGAATATTCTTTCCCCCACATTTTGCCCAAGTGAAATTTCATTTTCAATGTTATTTTCTCAAAAAAGCCTTTACTTCATGTCCTACATCAAATTATGTTCTTATTTCTCATCAAATTTGTTTTCTTCTCAGAGTCCTTCTGTTAATTTATAATTATAAACTTAAAGTATGATTCTCAAAAATGTATGTCCAAATTGAAAATTAGCTCCTATCCAGGATGTGATAGGATTTTTGCACATAGAAAGTGCTTGAAAGAGCTGTTGAATGAATGAATGATTGCTAGGCAGGGAGACAAGAAACAGGAGGGGGAGTCTTGTAGGAGCTTTCATCTTCCTTGGAATAATGGTGATTGAGGGAAAAGATGATTGTGGTTATCCTTCTTAGACTTGGAACAATTCAAAGATTATTTTATTTTCTTTTTAATTTTTAAAATTATTTTCAGGTAAAATTTTATGCCTTTTCTGAAAATGAATGAAAAACCAGTAATTGCAAGTTCTTAGATGCTTTTTGGAATCAATTAGGTTAGGATTGATAAAGCAATATTATTTGACAATATATTTCTAGTTTGTTATTATTTTAAAACAATTTAAAATTTAATTAATAGCAAAAAATTTTTAGAAAGCTAAACAATATAATCATAGTTCAGATAATGGTGCTTTGACTCTAAGGACAAGGCAATTTTACCTGACTAAGAATATTTACTTGGTGTAGAGGAGTAAATTACACCACATCTCCCATTAAATGAGACTTCCAGGAAAATTAAACTTTCTTCATTCAGAGAGGAATGAATTGTATGGAATTATGTTGGAATATACAGCCCATAAAATAAAAATTAATTTTGTCATATAATACAAATGCTCTCTTTATTGATGGGACATAATTATTTGTGGCCATTTGAAACAAAGGGACTCTCTGTCATAAATGTTACTACTTTCATTTTACCATCATTTATTTTGTTATTATGGCTGTATAAAAATAGGGTCCAGTTAACATTTGGTGGATTATTCGGCTGGTGAGAGAAGTTTCTGCAGTAGAGTTCTCTGATTATATAAATATACTGTATATAATATAGTAAATTTGGAAACCAAAGTGGTATCATTCTTGGGCCATTCCAAATGTTATTTGTCCTTGAAGATTTTCCTTCAATCCACTTGCTCACATTTAGTGTGGATCAGTGAGACTATGGTAGTCATTATCTCTGTTCCTTGATAATTTCAGATCTTCTCCTTCTGGGAACATAATAGGATTCCATTTCTCTGCCCTTATTTAGTTAGATGTGGTCTTGTGATTTGATTTGACCAAGTAAATATGAATAGAAATGACATGTGTCACTTGTAGGATGAAGCATTTAAGAGCAAGTGCTCAATTTTTCATGTTGATTCCTCTGCCACATTGAACAACGATGATCCAGATGATGGAGATTTCAAATCAGTCTGGGTCCTTGAGGGAGGATGACATGGAAAAAGTCACTCTGTTGACCCAAGCTTATGTGTAACATGAAAAAGAAAAACATTTCTGTTTAATGCCACTGGGATTTGGGGCTTGATTGTTACTGTAGCTTTATCTAGCCTGTCCTGACTGATACAAAAATTGGTACTAGAAGAAAGTTGCTGCTGTTAAAAAACAAAACGCAAGACAAAACCAACAACAACAAACTTCAAAACATATGTCGTTGCTTTAAGGGTCAAGTGGAAAATGGAAAAGAAACTGTTATCAGAGACTGAGAAGATGACAGCTCATGTAAAATATTTGTAAAACTGTCATCTGTGGTAACATGGAAGGCAGATTATGTATCCAAGGAATTTATTGCTCTAGAGAAGAAGGTGAAAAATTGTTAGTTGCTGTTTGGCAAGTTAAGTTAAGGAAAAAAAGAAGAGTTGAGAAAATAATTGCCTAGTTTGTAAACATTTATGCAGTGGAACACAGTCCACAAATTCGGGGAGTCATGGGTTGATATAGGCAACCACTTCTTAACCCACCAATAAAAGATAAAATGAGAAAGTCTTCAAGAGATGAAAGCCAATTAAAACTGTGTGCTGCAGCTAAGGTAAAAGGAATAGGATGGCTGTCACATCCACTGTGAACACATCTGAAAGTATTAAATAATAACCGGATTAAATAATATCTGTTACTCTTTATTATTAGAAACTAAAAATATCTGTTTTCAGTTTTCTTTCTCCCAGCCTTTACTAGCAATGTGTTATATTTTAGTTTCATCAATTAACATATAAGTTTCCATAATATACAGACTTATGGTGATTTTTCCCAGAGATCCCTCTTGACCCCTCTTGATGTGTTGACTTTGATCAGGGGCACTCCCAGAGCCACTCTCCCTTTGTAGCTGTCCTCACCTGTTCACCTATTAGCCTCTCATTTCTCCAGTTTGTTTCTCCATCATTTTGATCCTGTCTTCTTTGTTTCACTTTTAAATTCTTACTCTTTAAAAAAATATATTTGTTGTATATAAATACTGTTATTAAATCATTGTTTAAAAATATTTGAGGAAGAGTGAAGCTTAATGTAAACTGTGGACTTTGGGTGATTATGGAGGGTCAGTGTATGTTCATCAACTGTAACAATTGTACCACTCTGGTGGGGATGTTGATAATGGGGGAGGCTATGCATGTGCGTGGGTGGATGGGAAATCTCTGTCTCTTTGTCTCAATTTTGCTAAGTATGAACCTAAAACTGCTCTAAAAAATTGAAGTCTTTAAAAAAATATTTGGGATAGGAGGAAAGGAAGTCCTCAGTCAGCTGACATCCTCCAGTTTCTTCATTGCTATTTTCACACAGGATATTATAAAGATTTTAACTCTCATTGATGAAAAATATATCAAGACAATCTATTTCAGTTGTAATATCTATTTTGCAGACTTCAGAATCTTCTCAAACACTTGGCATTGCATAGATAAAAGTGCCTCAATCATTTATTTAGTTGATCGGTAAATATTTGGTAGGCTCTATTTTTCAATCAATACCGACAATGTTTATTATTTATGAAATGATTTATATATTTGAAATACTTATTGTATGATAAGTGTTAACTTGTGGGTTTTTTTGAAAGTGTATTTTCTTGTTACCTCAAAGCCTAGCAAAGTTTTTCTAATTCATTATTCCACAATGTTAATGATATTAATCTCAAGGAAACTAAACCCACCTATAGCATTCCATAGTCCTCTTCAATCTCCTGTCAATCTATGACATGGCTGTGTGATGTCACCACTCTAGAAAATGAACACAGATTCAAATTTAGATAAATTTAGATAAATTTAATTATCTGTCTTACTTTGAGAAGTTGTCTAGGCTAGATTTTCATAATGGGTAGATGAAAATGGGTGGTCTAGAGCAGCATTTCTCAGCCTCAGCACTATTGGCATGCTGGGCTGGATAACTCTCTGTTGTGGGGAACTGTCCTGTGCATTGTAGGATCCTGCTGTATCCCTGTATCTACCCACCAGAGGTTCTACTGGCCAGTAGAATGGCCCAGTTGTGACAATCAAAACTGTCTCCAGAAATTGCTATAATCTCCCAGGGGACAAATTTGCCCTCAGTTCAGAACTATTGTGCTAGATAATATATAACATGATACATATAATATAATGCAATATAATATAATACAAATACATTTATAATAAATTTAACAAATGTTAAATCAATTATGTTTACAAATACATGATTAGAATACTATCATGTTTGTAAAATGATAATTAGAATATTCTACAAGATCAACCATAAGTATGTGTTTAAATCTAGAGGAATTAAGTATATGTTAAAATAAAGAAAGCCTTAAACTGTAATTTTATTTAAATGGATAAGGAAAAAGAAAAATATTTTTTGGAGGCTTCTTTTCTCATTGGATTAATTCCTATTATCTCTTTAAAACAATATCAAAACTGTTTGAAGAGAAAATAGGGAAACTAGGAAACATAGTCAAATGTTCACAGTCAGTGCACCAGGACAGAAAGGTGAACACTCATAGGTACCAATCTACAAACGTGTATGTGGGAGCTAAGCACAGAAATCTCATTAAAATTAGGAACATTTTGCTCTGATTGCTTTATAAATGTGCAAGAAACAAGTGGATACATATCTCTGTAATTAATCAGCAAACACTTATTAGAAGCCCTAATAAATTAAAAAAGAACATGTCTGTACACTCTGATATTCCATGAATTTCCTTAATCACATTCAATCTTTTTTCACTCTTTAATCACATTTAATCCCTCCTGCAAATTTAAATTTATGCTTTCGCTGAGTTTGCATGGCAAGACAGGATCTATATTCTTTTTGATGAGTCACAAAATATTACTCTTGTACCATAAAAACTTTATATTTCCTCACTGTATGCCCAGGTGGTCCTCTTTAGTTCTGAACACTAAGAAAAATATGATTTTTGGAAGTGGGAACCACAAGAATAGCATCTGACAGCAATGACACGTAAGAACTAGTCTGGACTTGAACAGCTTGTGGTACATCTGAGTGAAGAAAGTATCTACTTAGTACAAAAGTGTCATATATGGTTTCAGGAAACAAACAAAAAACAAAACTAACAGCACGAGCCATGAGCTCGTTATCACAATCACAGCCTTCCAGTGTGGCTTCCTAAACTAACTTGCTGTTACCTGATGAAAAGGAACAAAACAGAAAAAGAATCTCCTGCATGTCGCCGTTCATTAAAATTGTGTTTGTCTGAGATTTTGTTATTTGCAATTGCTCATCTGTTAAATTAGAACTTTTAATTCTTCACAGTTTGCCACCTTTTTAATTCTGGTCTGTTGACATGCACGTTTTTATAAATCCAAAGAAAGTTGAAAACGCAATTTGAAAGCAAATTAACAGTCATGCTGGCTGCTAAAAAAAAAAGTCTCATGCTTCATCTGTGTTAAGTATGCTTTAAAAAATGAACCAGCCATGTAACGAGGTTGTTAATCTGTTTTTTCTAAACAATTGCAACATTAGCCAATGAAATGGGGTTGCTAGTATTTTAAGGGTATTTCCTCTGTCATTTCCTCTCTTCCATAATATGCCAGAGGACATTGGTAATTTGAAATAAATAAAGATAAGCAACAAAGAAATCTTACTCAGTATAGTAAAGGACAGGACAAGCAAATAGAAAATAACAAAGATATATAATAAATGTTAAATATAAAATGCAATAATATAATATATAATGAGCCAAACAACAAAAAAAAGTAGGTGTAGAATATTTCTAGGAAGTTTAGAAAATTACAAAATTACAAATGCTCAAAACATATGAAAAATATTCAACATGATTAATAATGAAAGAAATGCAAATGAAAGCCAAATGCAAATTAAAGACCATATAATTAGTATGGAAAATTTTTAAAAAGTTAAGGGTCAGTATTGCCAAGAGTGTGGAAAAATGAGCTCTCTTATGTACTGTTGATGAGAATCTGAATTGTTGCAACATTTTTGCAGAGTGTATGAACATTTAGGAATAGATTCCTGGAAAAATACAAAGACCCATATGCATATGTTCATTGTAGCTTTGCTTGAAATCTCAAGCTATATGTCTGTGGAGGAATGGTTAAATAAATTGTGGTATATCTCTACTATAAAAAGTTTTTTTCTTCTTCTGTAAACAAGGTCAATCCGTGTGTACCACCTAGAGAAATGCCCATGTTCAAATAAGTGTAAAAGCAAGTTGCAGACTTCTATGCATAGCCTTTCCCACAGCACAGAAAGAAAAAGAAAATTACCAGCATTAGTGTGTACATTTGTGTATGTGTGTGTATATATATATATATATATATATATACAATTATATATAACATTCCATGCTTTGTTTTGATCTCTATATATGGTAAAACTATGGCATGTTTTGATCTAACTATCTAAGGAAATATTTTACATGGACATAATTCAAAGAAAAGAAGAACGTTTAGTGAGAGACAGAGAGATGCAGAGAGAGAAAAAAAGTTGGTTACATATATAGTGAATAGTTAATAGTGATCCCCATGAAAGATCTTTAGAGAGCTTAAGTGATGGGTTAAGGAGAAGTGCGAGGGTCTTTCATTCTATTAAGTGTATAAAGTAAATAAAAAACAAAAAAGTGGTGTGGTTCATTTGCCTTGTTAATTTAAAGGGATGTTTATCTTGCAAGATTGTTGTGACAACTACGATGAGTATAAAGTGCCAAGTGCATTTTATAGAACAGAACAAAGAATCAGTAAGGATTCACCACTCCCATGGATACCACCCACCACTACCATGGATATCACCGGTGCTGCTTTCCCGATGCAGCCACTCCTGCCGCCCAGCACCGCCTAGGATTGATCTGGGGATTGTCAGACACACGTATCCGAGCGGGAGCTGATTTAGGAATTACTTAATAGAAGAAAATTGCAAGAGGTGTTTAGGTCATGCGCAGAGACAAAAGGCCCAGAAATATTGTGTGCGAGAGGGCTCAGGCACAGAGAGAGTTCAGTGCACTGAGTCGTCCCCGAGAGTGATGTGGTTTTACCTCCTGGGCGGACTCTTTTTCATCCTTGTGGGCATCTTTAGCGCTACTGACAGCCCACATGTGGCTACTCACCTGACATTTCCAAGCAGCGCACTAAACCCACAGGGTAGGCAACCAAGACCTTGGCTTGGTTTGAAACATAAGCAGTGCAGGCGTCACCCAGAAAATGATTCAGGAAGCTCTTTGATACCTGTTCCTGGTCTCTCACAGACACGTCGGTGGAGGGTGGGGAAACTGGGAACCTTCCTGTTGTCCTCAGCCAGCAATTAAGCCTTCTCCTGGGAGGCGTGTGTTTCCTTTGAGGAAAGAGCTGTTAATCCTGAGGCTCTCAGAGGCCGTTCACCTTGGCACCAGGTCTGAGCCTTTCCTCTGCTGCTCCCCATCTCTTTCCCTGTAGGGGGCATGCAGAGGTGTCGCAGAAGGAACAGTGGGACCTTCCTCCGTGAATTTTAAGCTTTCCTTCAAGATAACAGTCAACACCAGAGCAATGCTCTCTCAAGGACCAGAGCCTGGGGGGACTGTTGCTTTCTCGTCCACAAATCTAACTCAATGCCTGACCTTCAGGGCTCTTCCTTTGCCAGTGTTCTTACCTCTGGGATGGACATTATCTTCTCCCTTCCAGGTAGATGAAATATCTCATTTTCGTTATCTTTCATTGCTATTATACTATAACATGCACATTTAAAATAAATTGGACGTGCAATTTAAGAATATTTGTGCTTTTCAGATGGCTCTTCATTTTCCACCAATAAAAAGATAAGGAACAACTGACAAAGGGAAGGACAGGGTTCTGCACCTTGTGTTGTCAGGTTTCCAGGGAAGAGCAGAGGCTGATTGTAAAGTCAAGCACTGAGTTCGATATTATACCATTGAAATATATGAGTCTTGAATGTAACATTTTACTGTTCGCTCATGGCGGGTGCGTGTTGAAGCCAGTTTCTTAATTTTCTTTGTTTTAACCTAGGGTAAATGCAATTGGGTTATTTCAGTTTGCTTTCTTCTGCTTCAAACTATTTTTACTTTTACCTGTAAGCAATTCTTTTGAGCATCTCAAGGAACCAACCGACACATTGTATGGAGCGATATTCTGACACTATAACCATTTGGGGTGGGACAGAATGTAAGAGATGCAGAGAAAAAAAGATGCGTGTATTTGAATCTCTCATTTTTTTCTTGATTTTGGTTTGTTGTCAGCTTTTAAAAAATTTCTTACCAATAAGCTTACTATAGTCTATTTATTGTTTTTTTAAAAATGAAGTGAGAGCAAAATGAATTATAACCAATATTTCCTTTTTAGAGAGGGCCTCCCCCACCCCACACCACCCCAACTTGGAAAAGGGTGACTTGGAGAACGATTGCTGTGAACCTGAAGCTTTTCAAAGCGTTGACACAAGATTGAAGGACTTGGGGGGAAAAGAAAATTGGGCCCTGAGAATCTGTCCAGCTTTTGTTCAAACAATCAATGAGAAAGATACTGGCCTTTTATGTTCTCTGCAGTCTCTTTTGAACGAACAGAGGCTGTCAGACTTCTGATTTTTTACCTTGTTGATTTTTTCCCCTCTATGAAAAATTGCAAGGAGTTTACAGTATAAATAAAAGAAAATTCTCAAAGACAAGTCAGGATACTGCAGCCAGTAATGCCATCACAGCGCTGACACTGAACCTCTCGACGAGGGGGTGCGCTGTCCAGAAAAAAGGAAAAAAGGAAGCACTGTGATCTGACATTCCCGAATAAACACCCAATGCAAGTTGAAAATCTATTTGAACTGCTTTTAGCAAAATAAATTTTACGTTGATAGTAATACATACATAATGAATGCTGAATAGAAATATTACATTTTTGCTGTCAATTGTTTTGCTTACAAAGCTGTGTTGCAGCACTTTGTAAAGTATCTGTTTATAAATTGATGTACCTGACGTTGAGTTGCCCTTTCTTTCCTTTTCCTTTTCCTTTTCTCAGTTCGGGTGCTAAGCAAGGAAAAACAAATCAGCTTTGGTTGCTTCACTAACCTAGGATATGATGAGGTTGGTAAACTCAGTTCAAAGTAAAATTTTTTACCAATGATATTGCACTTTTGAGGTAGATAGTCATTCTAGTGGAAAATTGGTTGCAGTAAGCTAAATATTTATAGGCTATTAGACTTTTAAGAACTACTAATTCTCATATTTGCCTTTCTGACTACTAACATATTCTATAATACCGTTTTATGATTACTCTGTTTCCCCCCTGTGATGTCGAGAACACTGGCTAAAACTTGAATGGATGTGGGACCATAGTCCAAATAGCCTTATAGGCTAATAGCTTCCATAACGAAGCTGTTCTGTCATCTACAAAATGGAGGGAATACTATTTTGAAGATAAAAATAAAATAACACATGAAAATCTTTTAACATAAAGCATAGAAATACAACATTTTTAAGGCAGTTAAAAGACTGGAGAAAAAATATGCATTTCATTTGAAAGGACAATCTATATGAACATCAAGATATTACATATGTATGTATGTTTGTGTATGTGTATATACACACACATATATATAAAACAATGTATCTGCATGTAATTTATGCTTATCTGTATATCTCCATGTATATTTAAGAAAAATTATGTGTGTTGAATATGTATATGTGATTCTAACTCAATCTGAACTTATAGATAGAGCACTTACTTATATAGTGCTTAATTGTTCAATTCCAGTGTACGTATATAGTAGTATCAAAATTGTTAACCGATTTTTTGTTAATTTTTTCTGCCGCTGGACAAAGATGTTCGGATTTCTCATTCTTTTTAATCTTTTACACTCTTATCTAGCTGGCTATTTCCTCTCTTCTCTCTTTGCTCTACTACTTTCTTTGGCTCCCTGTTAAAAGTCCTCAAAATATCCTTCCTCCCCACTTATATACAATTTCACCATTTAATGAGTTTTAATCTTGCAAGATGTATATCAAGCTACTTCGACTCTTTTTTGAATAGGTTCGGGTTACAAGAAATTATTCGTTTAATTTGCATCAATCAAGAAGAAGTCATTAAGAAAATAAAATGTCAGATCATTGACTAATTTTGAACCATTGGGTGCTCTTAAGATTGATAGTAAAGCAATATTATAATTCACATGCATCTTGAAATATACTTAAATTGGTTTTTGTTTGATTATATATTCTTTGGGTATAGATTGTTTCTCTTTGCCAAAAATAGAAAAATTAGTATGTTTGTCATTGAGAAGAGTAACCTCCATTACTGGATCAGAGACTGTATCAAGTTATGAAATATGATGTTATTTGTGATGCCTTTTTTTTCTTATGAAAATGAGGAACATAAGATGGCTTTTGGAACACCAGAAGAAATATTTCAGTATGTAGCTTTAGGGAAAACAGAAGCAATACAAAATATTTATTGCATAAACAATCTTTGAGCAAGATTCCACAGAATCTGTGTTCTAGGTATAGTAAGGTACTGTCCCATTAAAAAGAAAAGCTACAACAACAGCAAAAGAATTGACAATTTCTCTGGAAATATATGCTTATATGAGACAAGAGTGTAGTCAGTACATATATTTATTCATGTGTTGACTTCTGCCGATGTTGCATACAAAATCATTTCCATGTATGTGAATTTTCATGTTCTTGTTTTTAAGGCACATGTATATAAACCATTGGTTCTCAAAACACTCAACATTTAACATCATCCCTACAATGCACAGGACAGCCCCCTACAAAAAGGAATTATCCAGTTTAAACCATCAATAATGCTGAGGTGAAGAAGCTCTGATCTAAATAATAGGAATGCAATGCTTGTCCACACTGTTGAAGATGGTGGGCATATGCAGGTATACACTTAATTGGTGCAATGACTTCTGTAACCACCTATGCAAAAGTTAGGCCAAACTTTAAAGGTTAAGGACATTGTTCTTACTCACTTCAGCAACGAGCCGCAAGTTCAGGGGTTACCAGGCCCCCCTACCTGCTGGTTCTCTGAGCAGCTGGCTACAAATTCAGGGGTCCTCCCTATCCCCTCAGTATTCGATAATTCACTAGAACAACTCATAGAACTCAGGAAAATATTATCCTTATGATTAAAGTTTTATTATAGCCAAAGGATACAAATCAGAACCAGCCAAAAGAAGAGACAGGTAGGGTGAGATCTGAGAAGGTTCCAAACACGAGGCTTCCATGGAGTCAGGACATGTTTTCCTCCTGGTACATGTGTGACAACCTGTAGAGTATTGCCAAACAAGAAAGCTCACCTGCCCTATGATGCCCAGAATTTTTATGGGGTGTCATTACACAAGCATGATTGATTGAATCATTGACTGTGTGACTGAGCTCAGTCTCTAGTCCCTCTGTGCTCTCTGGTGGTCAAGTTGATATCACGTGGCTCGAAACCCTGACCACTCCAGTCACAGGTTGGTCTTTCTGGCACAGTCAGTCCCTAAACTGAATCATCTCTTCAGCATAAACTGTCTAGGGGCCCACCATGAGTCACCTCATTAGCATATACTATCAGGTTCCACCATGATTAACAAAGACACTCCTACTACCTTGGAAATACCAAGGATTTAGAGGCCTTTCCCAGGAACCACCGACAAAGGCCAGCCAGATTCTTTAGTACACAGGAATTGGTTTTCTAGATAGATGAATGCAAATTGGTGAAAATAATATCACTATAATCTGGATATTTATCAAATATTTTTTCTAGCACTAAATTTTACAAATACAGACAGGAAGCAGTCAATTGAAAATATTTTAAAAGTCACATATAAAAATGTAAATAAATAGGAAAAAAAACTTGTAATTTCAATTAGAGAGGGGGATGAGTTGAGATTATACCTAAAAAAATATGAATTTGGATACCAATCTGCAATTTTCTACCTCTAGAAAGACAAAAATGAAATAGTTTAAATGTAATTCAGAGAATTTAGATTTGTTAGAAGAATTTTTTTCTGACAATGGTAGGTATATATTATTGAAATAAACATTTGAGATCAATGATTTTGAAATCTACAAAAACTTATATTAGAGAATGTATAAATGTAATAAAAAAAAGCATTTAAAACACCTTGGGAATGGAATATTTAGAACAAAGCAAGGTGTTGGTCAATTGTCTTCAGCAAGCATCAAAATGTACAAGAAGACTCAGGTATTAACTGCTGAGGTGCACAGATTATGGAAAAGTATAATTGCTAAAGTGCACATAGAGGAAAAACAGCGTACCTAACCAGATGGAGCTTATTTGTATTAACTTAGGACAGATGAGATATTTATATAAATAATTTCAATAGAAAGTAGAATGTGATGTACGGTTTCAGAGAGATGCATGCAAAAAATGTGTGAGAGCAGAAAGGAGGAAGAGAATAAATTGCAAACAAACAAACAGAAACCTACATAGCATACTTTTGATGAAGACTTATTGAAAACTACCAGAGTAAACGGGGTAGCAACTTCCTAAAAGAAAGGCTATTAAGGCAAGGAGACAGCACCACAACATCTGGACAGTGTCATATCTTATGGTGCTGGATCCAGTTGACTAAGATTTGAGAAAGAAGCAATCAACTTTCTTTTGTAGCTGTGGTTATAAAATGTGTGTGTGGGGGGGGGCATTGTTCAAGTTGGTGGAAAACAAAGAAATATGTCCTAGGGCCATAGTACAGAAGAATATGGATAGAAAAATAGATCTAACTTTTAAAGGAAGAAGAAAAGAAGTAAAATAATTGATGGAAAAATAATGAAAGATTGAATTCATTATTTTCAATGTTTAAAATTCTCATTTAATTTGTTTCACGGAGGGAAAATAGTGAAGAATATGTTTCTAAACATTTTTATAAAATATATATCATTCCTTTAAAAGTTCACTAAATGATGCTTCCAGCGTGATCGTCTGAATGCTTCAAAAGTGAATGTCTTCTCAAGGATCTCTTCTGCCTTCTGATCCTAGGACTTTAACCACCATGAGTTTTCTTCAGAGCCATCAAATCTTTTATGGCCTATAAACCGAAAAGTGTGAGAGTTCTTTGGGAAAATACATAATTCTCCACAAAATAAGTGCTTGGATGACATGATCCATAACATTTCTTTGACATACTGCCCACTATTTTGATTTTTAGTTTGATTCATTTGTATGATGCAAAAGAAAAGCAGCATCATAATTTGTTGATTTATGGTTTGTAGGTTAATTACAATTGAACTTTCTTTTACACTGAATTTCTTAAAGTATTATTAGAATATGACAGTTAATAGATTAAAAGGTGTAAGGCAAATGGTCCTACAAGTCTTAATTTGTGTTTGCTAATTTATTAACATTCTTTTTAATATCGTTGTCCTTTCATCGGTTTATATAAGCCAAACACAGCCTGTGGTCAACTGGGTACCACCCGAGCTCTGCACAAGCATTTACTCAGACACCTCCTACCTGTACCGTATCCTGGGACTGGGAAAATACTTCTCTCTAAATGTATGGAAAACATCATCATTAAGGCTTTACAAAATTACTCTCTGCTACCTTTTTAAAAAAATCAGCCACAGTCTGCGAATTTGAATTAGTTGGTCCACTACAAGAATATTGATTTGGACATATGATAAAGAGAAAAATATTATTGTGGAGGGATAGTGTATCAATCTATTAACACACATTAAGAAGGTTTCAAAGATGGCCTTTTGACACAAGGCAGGTAAGTTTCATGAGGATTGTGGATAAAGTAGCAACTGAGATGAATGGTCCAGGGCTTCCTATGAGTGGTGTTAAGAAGGGAATTGGGGAGTTGGGGAAGAGTGATATGAGAATCTAATATTACAATACTTACCATCCCCTGATTTGACTATTGATTAGTCCTATCAGACTCTGTCTTCCTCTACAGGAATGTTAGAGCTAGAGGGAATCATCTAGTCTGGGTCTCATTGGCTCATCCACTTCCCAGATGAGTGTCTGTCAAAGGTAATTATTTAAGAAGCGTTTGTTGAATCAACAAATAAATGAGGTAGCAGAGACTGAGGGAGTCTAAGTAAATGGAGCAGGTTTATGGCTGGTTACTAAGCAAATTGGAATCCACGTCTTCTGTGTTTTTTCAATTACATCATTCTTTCTTGATTTCATGTTAAGTCTCCTGGTAAATAGTTGTTGGTGGGCATGCACATTGAATTATTAACTGAAAATATAGTTTTACAACTACTGCTTTTTGAAGTGGAGTAATTCACACAGTTTCTGACCTACCCTTTCCTTTTTATCAAATGAATAATAATATCGATTCCAACTTTGTTAAACATACACGTATGCGTGTACACACAAAGGACGTGTGCCAAGATATCAACAGAGGCCTCCTTCAAATAATGGGATTTAGGAAGATTTTGTATGTTTATGAATATATTTCTTTAAAACATTTATTTAAAATTATTTTAAAATCATTTATATTAATTAATGTAATAATATTTGTATTTATTTTATTAATTATTATATTAATATAATATTAACATTACTATAAAATTATAATAATATAATATTAAATTTCTAAATTATTCATATAATGTGATATAATACAATGTAAAACAATTATTAAAAATTAAAAGAAATTTGTGGATAGTAAATACAGGAGATATAGATGATCATATTGGCAGCATTTATTATCAAAGTGTGGAACTTTGAAAAACTTTGCAGTCTTTCACTCATCTGCATTTTCACTTTTTCTATAATGTACAATCACTACTTCTAATTGTAAAACCATATTATTTATTATTTTTCAAATATGGAATACACAGATATAATTTAAAGTTCTAAATGCTATTAAAAGTCGTATAGTAGAGAGTAGAGATTCCTCCAACCCTTTTCCTCAATCGCCCAGTTCCTATCCCCAAAGAGATCTACTGTTACTCTTTTTTGTGTATGTAATATGGATGTGTATGTGTCTATGTCTATAGCTATAGGTATATAGCTAAACCATATTTTACTCATTCTTATGTATGTGTATATATATTTTAAATATATGTACTTTATATATGTAAATATATCTAAATATATGTATATCACATACAAGTATAAATATTTTTTTAATTTAATATTTTACCCTGGAGGTCTTTTCACATCAGTCCTAGTGTGTATTTCTTATTCTCTTTAAAGGCTGCATAGCATTTGATTGTATGGATGTATCCTCATATGTGTATTTGCGTACCTCTTGATGAAACTTTGCTTCCAATATTTTATTATTACAATAACATGTCAATAAATACATTTGTATATATTCGTTTTGACAGAACACTCAACAGAAAATTGTAGATAACTACAATTTTTCTTTCTGTTCCTCTACATTTTTGTAATTTTCTTCAACAGATACATACTAAATCCAAAATTTGTTACATTATTTAAGAAGGGAAAACGTTGATATTACTCCTGTTTTATGAAGTGACCATGGTAATGATTTAGTGAGAAAAGTTATGCTAAAAGTCCTATATGTAGGTTTATTAAAAATATTTTACATTTGTTATTGTCTTTATGGTTTCTAAAGCCTTTCCCGCACATCTTCACATTTAAATAGGAAACTAATCAAAGTACAAATTTTTTCTCATGAAGCTTTAAAGGTTAGGCTTAGTGGTTGTAACATTATTAGGTCATAAAATGCTGCTGTTGTGCTGATGACAATGTCAGTTTAAAAATCTGAAAATTAATAATACTAGTATTAACCTGTTCCCCTTTGTGTTAGCATATTTTATGTACGTGTACTTTAATGTCTTAATGAATTTATATTTCACTCTTAATTTAGGCATAAAAAGATATTTTAAAACTTTGTCTATCTGAATATATTAACTAGGCCCTAGGCATTGTAAAAAAAAAATCATCATATCTTGTTACTTTTATTGTATTCATAAAATACATCTTTTCTCCTTACTTTTTAGAATTACTATTATTTTTTTAGAATGATTTGTTGAATCCTTATAGGAAATCAAATCATATTGTCACTAAAGCGAAGGAAGGTGTCTGAGTTTTTTCAAATTATGCAAAATGGTAACCTCCTCTTAGTAACTTTCCAATTCCAATATTATTCTATTTTAGTGATTTTGTTAAAGCTTTATTGAGCATTCAGTTTGGAGTTCAGGCCTGCCTGTCCTAACCCCACCCTTTTCAATCATTCCGTATTCCTCCAGACTAGTGTTCCTCCTGATTCAAAACTGGAGTCATCTGGGGTCTGACCGGTGGCCTAGTGGTTATGTTTGGTGTGCTCCACTTTGGCAGCCCAGGGGTTCGCAGGTTCAGATCCTGGGTGTGGACCTACACTACTCATCAAGCCATGCTGTGGTGGTGACCCATATACAAAAAAAATGGGGGAGGATTGGCACAGATGTTAGCTCAGGGCCAATCTTCCTCACCAAAAAAAAAAAAAAGGAGTCATCTGAATCTGGTTGTTGACATTAGGAACCAAGGTTGGTGCAGACCATGGGTGCAATTGGTGTTTAAACACTGAAACTATTCTGTATGTGCTTAATAAAGAATTCTTCTTTCAAACCTTACCATGTATCACATCTAAAAATAACAATATAAGCACGTCAATTATCAGTTAAGAAGATCTAAACCACATAGCTAATTAATGCCATACTCAAGTTGGCAGGGGAGATTATGCATCGATCTACTTCTGGAACAGTTCACAGATGCCAATGCAGGTAATCATACATTTAAAAATACTTGGGGCCAGCCGGGGGGCATCGTGGTTAAGTTTATGTGCTCCGCTTCGGCAGCCTGGGGTTTGCAGGTCCGGATCCCGGGTGCAGACAGACCTACACAACTCTCATCAAGCCATGCTGTGGCAGCGTCCCACACACAAAGTAGAGGAAGACTGGCACAGATGTTAGTTCAGGGACTACCTTCCTCAAGCAAAAAAAAAAAATCTTTTTTTTTTCCCTGAAAGCGATAATCACACTAATTCACCCGACCAACTCTGAAGGTAAAGGTAAACCGTTTCCACTATTGAAGAAATAAGAACAATAACTTCAGAGATTTCCTTTCAGCAGTTCTTTACTCCAAGGCTTAATTCCTATAGAAAACTTTATAATTATCACTGAGTCTCCAGCCTGCTTTTAAACATTCCTAATTTTACTTTCTTTTCAGTGTGTTTGTGATTTATTTAAGATATTATGTAGTCCTAGTTTGTTCATATTTGTGCATTTGTTCACAAAGGGAATTTCACTAAATTTGGTCAAAATCCACATCAAGCTCAGGGTTGTCTGTATCTAGAATCACTCTGCCTCTGCCAGAAGAAAAATGAGCCCTGAGATGAGGGTCAATTTAGCTGGTACTGTGATTCAAAAGCAAAATTACCCAAAACAAAATAAACAGAACAAAACAAAATACTAATGTTTCATGTGGTTGATGCATTGTCATTTCAAATTTGATAATGGCTAGATACATAAGCACTGCAGTTTTATTTGACAGATAATTTTTGAAACTAGAATGCATGTACAAAAACTTTGACTGCTATTCTTCTTTAGCAGAAATAATTTTGTTACCACTTTTAACAGAAGCTCACTACTGAATGCCTTTGGGGAAGGGGTGGGGCAGATACGAATAAAATGAAGGAAACAGGGACAATTGCTTAAAGTAATACAAGGAATGGGTCTGAAAGGCCTATCATTTTTATTCTGTTAAAATACTACTTTGGGGTATCAAAAACATTTATGATGTTCACATTTACATTCCTTTTTGATAAAATATTGAACAAGTAGTTTTATCCAAGTGACTAAACTACATACATCAAATCGTCATACTTATTTTAGAGAGATAAACAGAGCTACAGACACAAAAAAACTTTATTAAGATTATATGTTTGTATTTGAAGAACTTCAAACAGTCCCCTAAGAGTAAAAGGATTGTTTTGATGATGAATAATCCACAAGACTTTGTTGCATTTTAAAAAGTTCAATTTATATGCTGGGTACTACATTATTCAGTATAAAATGCTGTAACAAAATAACATAAAAGTAATCTTGGGGCGGCCCAGTGGCGTAGCAGTTAAGTTCATGAGCTCTGCTTTGGTGGCCCGGGATTCGCAGGTTCGGATCCCGGATGCGGACTGATGCACTGCTTGTCAGCCATGCTGTGGCGGCGTCCCATGTAAAGTAGAGGAGGATGGGCACGGATGTTAGCCCAGGGCCAGTTTTCCTCACAAAAAGAGGAAGATTGGCAACGCTCTTCCTCACACACACAAAGTAATCTTACTACGAACCTAGTAGTGATGCTTATTTATAATAAATTACACTGTGTAATTATGGAGTTGTCTGGAGTTAGTAGCTTGCACATTATTAATTAAATAACAGTTGTTTTGCAAAGTAGACAACAAATTCAAAAATGGCTAAAGAGGGCAATAATAGTACATATATAACAAACAAATTTCTACAAATCAATAGAACATTTTATTCAATTTGCACAAGGCCTAATATTGTCCTGGGGTATTCAGAGAAAGATATAATATAGATTATTAACACATTCCAAACTGTGTGTCACATAGAGTAAATATTTATGTTTAGGAAGGGGAGAAGTTCAGAGTGAAAACATGCTTTGGAAAAGTTGAAAAATTCATTTTTAAATGTTTTGTTGGTAGGCAACATACAAAGCATGAATACAGAAATATGAGACTGTTCTTCCAGTTTACAATAGTAAAATAACTTGAACACATCAAACGTAGCACATATGCACAAGCAAATAGCAATCATAAAACATTATGTTACCAATTAAGTAAAACGTATCAAGAGAAGCATATTTGACATGTGCCCAGTAAATTATATAAAAATGGATTGCTGAATCAGAATTCAAATATCAGCTATTAAATGAAAAATTAATGTGCTATACTTCTGCAAGTGTATAAAGTAAACTCTAATCATCGAGAGTAACTGAGTAGTTTCCTTTTTATTGGTGTCCTTCTCTAGTAGGAATAGTATTGGCTAAGGAAACACTAGCTGCAGTCATAAATCCAACATTTCAGTGACTTAGCACAATACAGATCCATTTCTCGCACATGTAATGGCAAATTAGGGTGTTCCTGGTCAGCATCAGTTTCCATCTTATGATTTGACCATCCCCCAGTTTCTCAGGGTCTTCTGTATCCAGAAAGTATATAGGGGAAGATAGGGTGGGAAGCCACGCCTGCTTCTCAATTGCCTCAGCCCGGAAACAACACAAATCACTTTCTCTCCTGTTCCTTTGCTGAGGGTTTGGAAATGTAGACCTAGGCTGGGTAGCTGCTTCCCAGCAAGTGCTCTGTACTATGGAAGGGAAAGCACCAATTTTGGTGGACAGCCAGTAATCTCTGTCACCAGAGTGAAATATAGGCAAGTCTATTTTTTATAGAGAGATAAGGAAGATAAAAAATTCAAATCTTAGAAAAAAGCTTGAAGTACAGATTTATTAATTCATTCAACACACACATATACACACATATCCTACTATGTGCTTCTCTTGGTAGGGTTAGTTCCAACAGGCCCGGAATTAGCCAGAACTGTCCACTGAAATAAGAAATGCCCTAGCATGACACTAATCCGTAGGCACGAAATGAAATATACTGATAATAGTGTTGGTTGTAACCATGGATCCCAGGAGTTTCAAGGCAGTTTGTACCAGCTTATCAGCATTCTTTATTGATTACAGTGAGACTGATGATTTGCCCATAGTCTCTGAGAAACCCCAGCGGAGCCTCCACGTGGGGCATCCTGGCTCTGAGGTACTCTCCACACACAGCAGTGGTTCCAGACCAGAGAGAAACAGCTGGGTCTCTACCACCCTTCCAGAGGGAGGACCATGGCCTGGCCTTTCCAGACCTCTCCTGAGACAGCCTTTGGCTGTGATGCATATCCTGACTTTGACTTTTGTTGCATCGTTTCCTTTTCTGGTAACAAACTGCAGATTTGTAAGCTTTGTCATTTTGGTTCTTGTGAGTCTTCCTCAGCCATCCAAGCCTATTTTATTGCCACTGGTTGGTGAAGTGCCACACAATTCTAGTCACTGTAGAAAGAATAATGAGTGATAGAAATTTTTAAAAAAAACTACCCTTTTATTGGACACAACGACTCATTGTATAACTTCAGATAGCGATAAAACTACATGAAGGAAATAAAATAGGGCAGCAGAATTGGGAGTTACTGGAAATGGGGAGAAGCTAACAATGGTGTTATCTAAAGCTTCTAAGAAGATAAGTCATTGGACAAATTATAAAGATACAAAAAATGTTAAAACAGTGATGTCAAAGTTTGGGAGAAAAGTGTTCCCTGTGCAGGAAATAGCAGGAGCAAAGTCTAACGGAATGTACCTATACTTAGCACTCTGAAAATTGAAGCTTGAAACTTATTCCCATGTTGATCAATAAACCTGGTTAAGTTATAAAGAGGGTCAAAGTGGCCAATGAAGAGTAAGCAAGGGTAAGAGAGGTGTTCCCGTCAGAGAGTCCTGCAGTGGCCAGAGCATGTAGGGCCTTACAATTCATGGAAGGGATTCTGCATGTTATTTTAATCACTATGGGAAGGTTTGGGTGGTTTTAATCCCTGACTAATATGACATAATTTAGATTTTGTGAAGAGATCAGACTAAGAAACTTAAGATGCTGCCATTCTATAAATATTTGTTAAAATACGGTTATTTAAATTGTTTACTTTGGAAAGAGAGGTCTCATGACATCACTGCAGCTAACTTTATCAGATTCCTTGACCAACACAAGTAAAAGTTTCAATTTCCAAGTTTCTCAGTACTAACTATAGGTATGAAGTCAATGGTTTGACTTTGTTATTATAACTGTTGTTAACTCGAAAAATTGTATTTATAGCTTTACCTAGCACCAACAGGAGCCACTGGTGTTCACATTTTTCAAGATTAGATATATTTTAGAGGGAATTGGTTTACTTTTCATTTCCTAAATGATCAGATCTGGGAGTCTGAGCTCAACATAAATGTTTCAGGGTTGATATCAAGGAGTCTTTCATCTTCCTATTTAAAGGACTGTTTGTAAGGACAGTGTGATGACTCTCTGAGAAGGTGGCTTTGCCAAAATGTTTTATAAAAGGTATTACAAAGTTTAAAGAAAGTTGTTGCAATTTTTCTTCCTCCAAATATATATATTTATATATACATAAATATATGATATTCTATATAATATTGTATATATCATCGATTCTAAGGAGCACGTTTCCCACATTTTAGCATCTCTGAAGTTGGTATGCATCTTTCAGTCAATGATATGATATGGTTTAATTAGAGATGTCTGTTCTTTATTCATGGTACGTAAAATAATGGTGTTTCTTACATTCAGTGTCTTAGGACATAAAAGTGGAGCCCTCACGAATGGGATTATTGTCCTTCTAAAACAGACTGAAGAGCTCTCTCATTCCTTCTGCCATGTGAGGACACAGCAAAAAGACAGCTATCTGCGAATCAGGAAGTGAGCCCTCACCAGACACAGAATCTACTGGCACCTTGATCTTAGGCTTCCCAGCCTCCCAAACGGTGAGAAATAAACGTCTGTTTAAGCTGCTGAGTCTACGGTATTTTTTATTATGGGAGCCGAATGGGCTAAGACAGTTATCCTAATATGTTTTGTTTTCCAGGGAAGATGGGAAGTCAGGCTGGTTAGAGGGGAGAGAAAGTATCTGAGGAGCTTGCAGGGGCCATGTAGTGGCCTCTGCCAAACAAATAACTGTGATGTCCTGTGACCAGCCACACCGCAAGCACCGAGAGCTGTGAATTGTAATCTGTAATTACAACCTAGTTTAGGGTCTCTGTGGAAAATAGATAAAGTTCAGGTGCCTACTCACCAATTGTGTTATTTTGGATTATCGAAATGTAAATTTCTAAAACATAAATTTTAGCTAAAGGTACAATTTGTTTGGAAACCAGAAAAAAATTTATAAAATATTGTTTTATAGTTCCATTATAAAGCAAAATTGTTTCTTAAGCCCAGTTATGTTCCTTAAAACTGACACTATGAAATGAAGTTCACCATAGCTGGGGATTTCATAAGAAATGCAAAACTGTGCAATTAATGCTTTTTAAATATTTGGTAGTTATTAATAAAGTAAGAATACTTCATATTAAGCAAATGGTTATAAATGACAATGGAAGCTTAACTGCCATTAATTTCTGACTTTGCTAATAACTCTCTTCTCATAATGTTTCCATGTTATGGATTTGGTTAGTTTTTAAGCTTGAATAGCACCGCTGTTTGAGAGTAAAGTCCTGATTTTTCTGAGACTTATAAATGTTTAGGAAATTTAGTCTCTAGCTAAGATAGTTATTTTTTAGACTATACTTGGCTCTTATTTTTATTCAGAGTGCTGTTTTGGTGTGTTTAGTGTAACGAATGTCTTCTCACAGCATGAGACTTGATGTCCAATATGTAAAGTGTACTTATGCATCATTTCAGGAGCAAGGGAAGGCCTTGTATGAAGGTGATTAATTTGATTAGAAAAAGGTGGAAGACAAAGTATATGTTTACCCTTCATTCCTTTTCTCTCTCTCTCTTCCTATTTTCTTGCTTTCTGTGAGATGTTTTAATTAGTCATCCCAGAAGTGTAGTACCCTATCTGATATAATCTCTGAATACGAAAAGGTCATGCCTAAATGGAGAAGAGGGTGAACCTGATGTGAATCTCATCTTAAAAATGTCAAGAGATGTGTCTGAAGAGCTTATAATTATTCTTCCACATATTTTCTTTGGCAAAGATTTATTATTATATAGAACTTTCGTAGCAGAATGTGGCAGCATTATGACAAAATATTCAGAAATTAATGAACAAAAACTCTTATTCATTGTCAACTTTAAAATCAGATATACTAGGCAAAAACACTTTCATATTTTAGACAATTATTACTTGTTCTTGTTTAAACTACTGCTTATTTTGCACCGAGGAATAGAATGAAAGGCCAGTTCATTCCTGTAATCTTTCTTAATGCTACTGCCTACAAAATCATGCAGTTGGGAGGAATCTCCAATATTCATCTCTTCAATTTATTTCAATTCATGTTCTTTCAGTTAAGTATGTCTAATTTGGATTAGTTCAATTTTCCAGCAATATATTAGGAACCATGTGAAAAGGAACAATGAACAAATTATTTGAGTACAACGTAGAGAAAAATGGCTGATGCTTTAGTCCAAATGCGTGTAGTGGACATCTGTTTACACTCTTGTCCTGGGTCCTGTACCTGTTTTCCCTCCCTCTTGTCTTACATTTTCCAGTGGCATTTATTCCACATAGAGTCAATCCACATAGTATATTACATTGTTCAGGCTACTATGGTGGGTTTAAATATGGCCACCAAAGCCAGTTAGAACAATGAAACCAAATGAGTTTGGTTCTGAATGGTGGGGAAAGAATCTCACTATTTTTGGATGGCTTTGAACAGGGGGACTTCTAATGGCCTTCTTGAAACCTATCCGGGAATGAAATCACACAGAGGAAATGTATTGGAGAAATAGAGAGAAACCAGCTTCTGCTGATATATTTTGAGCTCTGGGGTGAGCCAATACCTGAGGTCTTAGACGAATAAATTCCATGATCTGGAATGTTCACTTTTTTTGCTTAAAACAGTTCGAGCTGGGATTCTATTATTTGTAAAGCAACATATTTTAAGGGATACTCTAGATATTAAAACCCTGAAATAATTTATGAGGGAAAAGTCAGTATTGAGAGGAATTAACAAATTTTCCCTTGAAGAACAAGAAACTTGAGCTCAACCACTTACCTTTCTTGTAGACAACTTATAGTTGTGTCCTGTTTTTCTTAATCTACTTTGATAGCCTCTGTCTTTTAACTAGTATATTTAAGTCATTTGCATTAAAGTGATTATTGATACAGTTTGATTAATATCTGACATATTTGTGACTGTTTATCAGGTAAAAGGAACGAGGAAGATTGGCCTTTAGTGTGAGGACTGTTTTATCTGGCTAGGAGTTCAGCCATGGTTATTGTTTGCTGTGATTGTACTGTCAGAACCTACAATTTCTCTAGGGTTTTTGTTTCTGACTCTTCTGTTGTCTTTGAGTTTTTCTAGAGATTCCTTAAATAGGTCCGAGGCTTACAGTTCTTTTAGCGGCAATGTCTTATTATATTGGAGCCTTATTGATGCGGTGGTAAGGTGTTGGGGAGGGAAAGTGTTCTGTAGTCCTATGATTAGGTATCAGTCTTTAACTAAGCTTGAGTTGGGTATTTCTCTTACTCCATGTTGAAGGTTAGAGGGGGCTGGAGTTGGGTATTTCTCTTCCCCTAGGTTGGTAAATCTTTGGTTAAAACCCCAGTAGGTTAGGCTCTGGTAGAATAGGTTCCCTTGAGGCAGGCCTTATTAAAGAGCATGGAGAGCTCTGAATGTGTTTCAGTATGGTTACTTTTCCCCCCATTCTGTCTGAAGTACAAAGGGATTTTTCTTGAATCTTTACTCTGAAAAGACAATGGGCTTCCTGGAGGTAAAACTCACAAGAATGTGAGGGCCCTTTATTGTAGGCCTCCTCAGAGTTTTTAACTCCCAAGCTAGTCTACTCTGAGCCTACATCAGCTCCTCAATTACTTCTTACTGGTTCCAGCTGTGATATTGGTTTCAGAAACTATGAAGGAGTCTTGGTCAAAAAAAAAATCATAGTAGATGATTATGCCACTGAAAGAAGCCTTGATTTTCGTGAGTCTTAAAGGTAAGCTTAGATTCAGATTCACTAAACACTGTTATGTGCCAGGAAGCTTGGGAGATGTTTTCATCTACATTTTGTGCTGTAAGTTTGGTGGTGCACATGTGAGAGTGGATAGAACTTAAAAGAATGGATTCCAGAGCCAGATTTATTGGTTTGAACCCCAGCTCCAGCAGTTAGTACTGGATTGGCCCTTGGCAAATTACTTAACCTTTCCGGGTCTCATCTTTATCTGTGAAAATAGGGACAATAGTGCCTGTTTTGAGAATTAAATTAAATGATAGTATTATCATTATTATAATAACACAGTGTCTCTTAATTTTTGCTTTTTTTCTGCCATCCAATAATTCATTTTTTGCTAGTTCAAAAAATTTCTTCATAAAGGTTTTTGAAAGTTTTGTCACTGGAATTGGCCCAATAAATTTCTTCTACTGATTCTGGTCATTTAAATAACAACAAATATGCTCTATTCCGTTTAAAGATTAAAAAGAAAATGCAATAAATGAAATTTTAGTTTCATATACAATAACTTTACCAGCTTTTTTGTAAAAGGTTATCCAGGAAAATTTTCTGTATTGCTAGAGAAAGTTGTTTTGATATCATGTAATATCACTGCATATCCCTTGTTCGGCGGTCTAGTGGTTGAGATTCGGTGCCCTCACCACAGCGGCCCTGGGTTCGTTTCCCAGTCAGGAACCACAGCGTCTCACTGTTGGTTGTCATACTGTGGTGGCTGCGTGTTGCTGTGATGCTGAAAGCTATGTCACTAGTATTTCAAATACCAGTAGGGTCACCCATGACGGACAGGTCTCAGTGGAGCTTCCAAACTAAGACAGACTAGGAAGAAGGACCTGGCCACCCACTTCTGAAAAAATTGGCCATGAAAACGCTATAAATAGCAGGGAGCTATTGTCCGATAGAGTGTTGGAAGGTGAGAGGATGACACCAAAAGATCGTGCAGGGTTCCCCTCTACTGTCCACAGGGGTCGCTAGGAGTCAGAATCAACTCAACAGCACCGACAACAAGAACAAATCTGTTTTACTGCAGAGTTTTTGTGACTTTAAGCAGACCACACTTTTTTTTTTTTAAACTCTTAAAGTGGCATGCCAATGACTATTCAATGTTGTCAGTCAGGATAAATGCTGTGTTGACAAGCAGATATGCCATTGAACATCAAACCAAAGAAGTTGAATAAATCAGCCCTCCAATCTTAGACTCTAACTGCAAGATCTTAGAGAACAAGAACAATAGACATTTCTAAGGGAAACTAATTCATAAAATATGGAACTATATTTTTAAGTTTTCTTTATTAATTCTCATATTATATAACATGAAATTCATGGACTTAGTAATAAAAATTGCAATAAGAGCCTAAAGTGGTAATGTTAATGATAAATAAAGAAATCACTGTTAGTTTCAGAATTGAGCTATTACCAAAGCAGGAAGGAGATGGAAATACACTATTAAAACAATCCTTGAAGGTAATGTTGAGAGAGACAGAGAAGTCGAGAAACTGTGTGTGTGTTTCCATTATCTGATTAATCAATGAGGAGCTTGTGTTTCAATATCTTAAAAATTATATTTCAATACCTTAAAAATACCACAATTACCTAAAATCTTCTCTAGTTAGCATTTATTTCATAGAGGGGAGAAAATATAATTCATTTTTAGTATGTGCTTTATATTTGTTCTTTCAATATACAATACAACAGACATGCAGCATTATTATCCACATTTTATGAACTGAGACCTTGAGGATCCTGGAAGTTAGGCTTGTATAACTAGTAAATGACAGACCAGATGCAGAATCCATACAATATGACTTAAAATTTCTTGTTCTCTCCACCACATTTCAGTGCCAGATATCTGATGTATCATATAATTTTATGGGTTAAAGACTTTAAATTCATCCAGCCCAGCCACCGATCTTATGCCCAATTCAAGATCTCTCAGCCAGGTAGCTTTTTAATCCCACTATTGCTAAAGTAATGTTACTGCACAAAATTGGGGTTCTCTTTCTCGATGTGCATAACAAAAGCACCAATTACTATGGCATCAGTTTTTGTGAAAAGAGTACAGCTTTATTGTGAGATCAGTCTGTAGGGAGACAGGAGGCATATGCTCTCAGATCTGTTTCCCTGATCCAGAGCTTGGGGCAAAATTTATGGGATGAAGGGCAGGGCAGTCTGAAGTGTGGAGATAGATGATGGGAGGTAAGGAGAAGTGAGGTAATTGATGATCCGCACAGAGTCAAGCTTCATGGCTCTTCATAGGACGCATTTCACAAGATGGTGGTATTCGCGTGATCTGAGGGTGGAGTTTTCAGCCTTTTGATGTCAAAAAGGTCACTTATTGAGCATTTGTGCAGGTCCAGTTGATGGGTTGTGGTCTCAACTGGCTTGAACTGGACAAGGGGGCACTCTCAGTTCCTGAAAGACAGCTCTTAAATACTCTGTTGGCAAGATGGGGTCAGTTGAACTGGTCCTAGTAGGCCTGTAGTTACAGTAACACTGATGTTAGGAAGCGACTGTCTCTTGAGAAACACCACTCCTAAAGGAAGACAAAGAAAACAATATATATAAGGCTTATTGTTTGTTTTTTTTCTCTCCTAAAACTAATTAGCCCAGACCAATTTAACTGTATATCTAATGTATCTTGAGCATTTATTCACACCACAAGTCTTAAAGGAGTGTATGTTGTCAGGGAGGAAAAATTTCTCCTCTACCCTTCTAAGTTCTTCTTGTTGGTCTAAGAATTAAATTGACATGAGACAGATTAACAGGAGAAAAGCTAACAGAAGTTTAATAACATGTTTACCCTCTGTATACATGGGAGAGACCCAGGAAATATGAGCAACTTGCCAAAATGGCTGAAGTCACCACCTTAAATACCATCTCCAGCTAAAGACAAAAAGAAGATATTGGGGGTAGGGAGAGTCAGTTATGGGAGGCTACCTGGAAAAGCACAGCAGACTAGGGTTAGGTTGTTATACAGATTTAAGTCATTGACTTCTCTATTGATAAGAGTTTCTAGAGACTGAGTAATCCCCCTCTTTCTGGTACAGCAGGGAGACACCATTATAAATGGAGATTTCCTGTACAAATGTAAATGTCTTTTACAAAGGGTAACTTCTACTTGGTTTTCAGAGTTTCTCCTGTGTCTGCAGTTTCTTAAAAATAATCAGCCTGAAATAATCCTTATGCCAAAGAGATATATTTTGGGGTGACAAATTCTGCTCCCTTATAATGGCATCAATTGTGTTTTTTACTAGGGCATCTAAGTTTCCTCCTGATAGAAAAGTCTCATAGTAGATAATGTTCTTTGGCCTTTCTTCTGGAGGCAAGGGAAAAAGAATGGTTAAAATAAAACAACCCTGAAATTCTAGTTAGAAGGCTTTTTCACTTTTGCCAAAACAGTGAAGACTTTATAACTTTATAACTTCAGAAACACTTACGTATGCAAAAAACAGCACATCATAAGGCAAACTGCTGTATAACTAACAGAGAAGTAAATACTAACATATGAAATAATATGGTAAGAGGAATCTTTTTTTTTGTTAGCATACTCGGCTCTCTTTTTTCCTCATGTAGCTCTTAAAATCCCACACTCTTCGCTAGTCTTCCCTAAACTCGTAAGATGATCAAACGTACACTATTTAGCTGTCAAATTATAACGATTTCTTCTCACCTACTATATTCCACCATCCTCTCTCTTAACAACTATAAAGTGTAAATATAATCATATTTGTATGTTTATTCATTCACTATTCAACTGTTTTTTACTCATTTTGAGACTGTCAGTGATATTACTTCATTTTCTGACTTTTTTGGGGATGGTGAATGTTTCTATGATAAGAGTTGTGAAACCTACCCTATGATGGCTATATGCAATAAATTATTCATGTGAACTATAGAAAAGAAATGGACAGAATTCAGAGAAAGCCTCAAATATGGGCTTCCATGGCAAGTCTTTAAGCAGGCAAAGGCGGATGAGTGTTTGATTCCTATAGGATAAGTAGTACTGACATCACCTCTCAGAGGGTGAGGTATTAGAGATGAGATCACTGCTAAAAAGCAAGAGTGGGGGCAAGGAGAAACAAACAAACTCCTACAGCATTGCCTGGGGGTACGTCTCATATAAAAGAACATGCCTCAGAGGAGGCTAGCTGATGAGGTCCTGGTATCTAGATACCAACGGGCAAGGTGGCTGTGTCTGTCATTTCTCCAATATCAACGCAGGTCTAGAATTTCTATACAAGATCTTGTTTTGGACTGAGGAAACAAGGAGCCAGGTGGGAACAATTCCAAAATGGATAGGATGCAAGCAGATGAAAGAATGAAACAGAAAGAAAAAAAATAACAAAGAACTTCAAATCAAAAGTAAGACATTTTCAAAATGCATGAAGAAGTGTAATTCTAAGAAATGCAACTGAAAAAAAATCAACAAACAGAAAAATGAATTCATTCTAGATAAAATTCAATACTAGAATCCCTGAAAGAACTATAAGTATGTTATAAGTATATTTAGGATTACCAAATAATTAAATACAAATGCAATAGCCACTGAAAATATTATGAAAGTCAGTGTATTATTTAGGGTTCTCCAGAGAAACAGAACCAATAGGTTATATATATATATATATAAATATTTATAAATATATACATACATACACACACACACACATGCACAGATTGATTGAAATTATTTCAAGGAATTGACTCATGTTATTGTGGAGGCTGGTAAATGCAAAATCTGCAGGGTAGTCTGGTAAACTAGGGACCCAAGAAAGAGTTTGAGTCCAGAGTCAGTTGGCTGATAGAATTTTCTCCTTTTAGGAGGAAGCCAATCTTTCTTCTTAAAGCCTTCAACTGATTGGATAAGGCCCACCCACATTATGGAGGGCAATTTGCTCTACTTAAAGTCTACTGATTCAAATATCAATTCCATCAGCCACAAAAAAGGGAAATCCTACCATTTGTGACAACATGGATGGACGTTGAAGGCATTATGCTAAGTAAAATAAGTCAGACAGGGAAAGACAAATACTGTATGATCTCACTTATACATGGAATAAAAAAAAACTTGTAGAAAAAGAGATCAGACTTGTGGTTACTGGAGGCAGAAGGTGGGGGAAGGGAGAATTGGAGGAAGTTGGTCAAAAGGTGCAAACTTGAAGTTATAAGATAAATAAGTACTAGGGATGTAATGTACAACATGATGACCACAGTTAACACTGCTGTTTGGTATGTAGGAAAGATGTTAAGAGAATAAATCCTAAGAGTTCTTATCACAAGGAGAAAATTCTTTTTCTTTTTTTTTTTAAATTGTATCTCTATGAGATGATGGATGTTAACTAAACCTATTGTGGTAATCATTTCACAGTATATGTAAATAAAACCATCATGCTGTGCATCTTAAACTTATACAGTGATGTAGTCAACTATTTCTCAATAAAACTGGAAAAAATATTAATCCCATCCAAAAAATAGCTTCACATAAACATCTAGAATACTGTTTGACCAAATATCTGGGTATTGTGGCCTAGCCAAGTTGACCATAAATTTAACCATCACAATCAGGTAGAAGTAAAGAAAAAAAAAAATAAGGAAACATGAAAATGAACCAATCAGAAAACTTGGAAATCAAATTTAATATATACACTTTTATATTCATGAAAATTAGAACTAATGAATTGGTTGATCTTTCTGGGATACTCACCCAAACAGTGCACACTGATAAGGATCATGAAAGGACAGTTCAGAGACCTTGAGGATACCTCGTGAGACATTCCCTCAGTAAAGGAAACTTACCTTGCTGAGCTTCACTGAGAGAACTTTTAAAAGATCCACTTCAGCTGGACAAAAAATGTAGGATGCATTGGAGAGAGTAGAAATTTTAAATAAAATATCTTGATTTATTTACCTACTATAAAAATATCATCCAACTCTACATGAATAAATAACTCAATATGAAATTTAACATTGTATACAAATATAAGAAAAATGAAACTTACTGAACAAAAATAATTTAAGAATCAAGAAGCAACAACAAGGTAAAAAATAGGTGGATTTGTTCTCACCAAAATTAAGGATTTGAGTTTAACAAAAACACTATGGACAGAGACAATGGATTACCGAACAACTGAAAGAGAAGATTTTTACCATATTAAACCAAATGAGCTGATATTTAGAATAGAGAAGGAGCACTTGAAAATTAACATATGAAGGACGAGAAATCCAATAGGAAAAAAATTGATCAAGGACACGAACAGGTAACTCATAGAAAAGAAAACACAAATGTATAAGTATATGAATTAATATTTAAACTCATAATTAGTGAAATTAAAATATTTAAAAAGATGATACCTGTTTGTAGCCATTGGATTAGCAAAAATAAAATAGTTGGATAGTGCCAAGTGGTAGAACCTTGGAAAGCTGGACTGCGCACACACTGTTCGTGGGAGTTTACACTGCTTTCACCCTTGTGATGCAACACTTCAGTACGTTGTCAAATTATTTATACCCTGTATACATTTATTTCACGCCTGGCTGTATATGTCACAAACAGGGCCATAAAAAGCCACGTATAATGAAGTGGGGAGTTGAAAGTGATCTTTACGTTCCTAAGTGGAGATTGTAAATAAAATATAGTGAATGTATGCTATGGATGCCTCAAAAATTAGAAACAGCAAGCCAGGTGTGAACTCTGCAGTACCCACAACTTTAAAGAGCACAATGCTTAACGAATAAAGTAAAAGACAGAATGTGGTCTTAACACAAGATAATTTATGTGCTTTTAAAACATTCTCACAAAACATCCTGACGTATTTTTAAATGGACATATAAAATATAAGTATACACATTCAATACAGTAGAGTATTTGCATTTGGGAGAATAAAATGAGAATAAAGAATGAGATTTTTAAGATAATAAATAAAACAAGAGAGGTGCCTTACACAGAGCAATTATAGTTTGCCAGATAGTGTAATGTTTTTTCTGTCTAGATTTGAGAGAATAGTAATAATGAAAATAATAACAGGATAATAAGAAGTTATTATATTTTTGTGAGTAGAGAAAAAAATTGATACCAACTAGGTAACATAACAAGTTGGGGAATTGTCCATGGGTAATTAAAGAGTGCACGGACAAGGCGAGGATGTCCAGTATTTCCTCCACTACTTAGCATTGTATTGGATACAATCAGACATGCAAAATCAATTAGAAGAAAAAGAATTAGCAAAGTAGTAGAACTCTGTTTTCAGATGATATGATTGTATAACTAGAAAACAAAAAGGGATCAGTGATGAACTTACACAAATATTAAAACTACTCACAAACTTAGCAGAATATAAAATTAACATAAAAATAGTCTCAGACTTCTGGTTTCTGGTCGGTCATCTCTAAGCTTGGACTTGATTAAATTTCAAAATGCTGCTCTGTGAAAAACACTGTTAGGAGAATGAAAAGTCAAGCTCAGGCTGAAAGAAAATATTGGAAAACATATGCAATAAAAAACTTGTAGCCAAAATATACAAAGAACTCTTAAAACTAAACAATAAAAAAAAAGTAATCCAATTTAAAAATGGGTTAAAGATCTGAATAGACACCTCATCAAAGAAGATACATAGATGGTGAATAAGTATATGAAAATATGCTCCTCATCACTAGGAAATTGCAAATTAAAACAACAATAAGTTACCACTGCACACCTATTAGAACATGTAAAATCCCCCAAACTGACAATAACAATTGCTGGTGAGGATGTAGAGCAATGGGAGCTGTCATTCACTGCTGGTGGGAGTGCAAAATGCTACAGACTTTGGAAGACAGTTTGATAGCTTATCACCACATCTAGCAATCTATCTCCTAGGTATTTTCCCAGCTGATTTGAAATTTTATGTCCACATAGAAACTTGGTGTGAATACTTATAGCAACTTTGTTCATATAGGCCCCAAACTGAAAGCAACCAAGATTTTCTTCAGTTGGTGAATGAATAACAAACTGTGGTATATTCATACGAAGAAATATTATTTGTGCTGACCCTGGAAGGACCACCATATTTTTAGTTAAGAAGAAACATATTATTCTGAACTTGAGGCTTGAAATATTTTTACTCTTCTCTTTGTAGCTGAAATTTGATTGCTCACGAACAACGGGGCTAGATGTCAGCTTCTATGGGGACAATATAAAGTGAACCGAAGCATCAGAGGAGGTTAGCGAGACTGGTTTTCCTCTCTACTCACCTTCAAGCAGATACACATGGAAAAGGAGAGCCTTCTGGAATATTACTTAAATTTATTTCAAGTTAAGGCTGAGATGCTTATGTATTTTGCTTAATTTAACCAACCTAAAATATACCTTTGGTTACATCTTCAAGTGGTAAAGTTTTTTCTTGTGATAAAGATATATAGAGCATATTGTTAGACTTGAGTGGAAAATTATTTTTCAGCACCTTTCATACTCAAAACAAATTTTAATAGATGTGTAAGTTATTTTGCGTGTACAAATAATTAAATTCCCAAAACTTGAAACAATAAAGGTATCATGAACAACATTTTTAGATTCCCAAGAGCAAAAATGATCTACTCACTGCTAATTATTTATCCAGATATAAAGATATTAAAATACAATAATATTCAAACTGACAAAGTTAAAATCATGTCTCTTTTGAAGCTAATGAGGTGGGAAGAAGAGAATAAAATATAATTAACACCTATCTTCCACATAGTTTTACAGTACAAATCGACATATTTTTGTACTAAGTATTGTAAAACTAGTTTACATTTATATACCAATAGATAATGCATATTATATTAAGCTGTTGTATCTACATCTACTTATACAGTATGAATACTGTCAGATTTCCTTTTTTTACCTGTTCTAAGATCTGATATACATTTATGTAACTGACACATTACTTATAATTCAAAACTTTATCAAATAATCTTTCTGACAAGTAGAGTACAGCTTATTAGAGGGAAATTACTGACAAAGATTAAAGTGTGTGAATATTAAGCATCAAGGACAAATCTACTCCTCCAAATATATTTTTATATTTCTAACTCAATAGATAATTATATTTTTTATTCTTTGATGAAGTAAAAACAGTCCAATCTCTCAGGGCAACAAAGAAGAATCAGATGAAAATTCACTAAATATAACAAATGAAGAGAAAGATTTATATTAAGCATTGGGAAGAAAGTTAAGGATTTAAATTTTCAGAAGGTTTTATTTAATACTTATATCTGAAAGTGGTTTCCCATTCCTTGATGCTGCTTATGGCATAGTTATGGTTCTTTATAAGCTACATTTAAAATCAGTCTGATAATGGTGATTTAAACTAGAAGTGCTTAGCTTCTCTACATAAAAATGTCAATGTTTTTGTTACTAATTAAAAATCTAAGTTTTGTTTAAAAACATAAAAATATATCTTCAATATGTTAAACTCTTAACATCTTGCATTTTGGAAAAAAAATAACTCTCATTTTTTATTAGTTGAACGTATGAAATAATCTTTCAGTGTATGTTTTTCCCTGGCTATGTGTACATGCTTTAAAGAAATTCTTTTTTTTAGAATTTATTTTACTTAAGAGTATAATAAAAACATGTATTATTAAATTGTCAAAGTATTTATATTTAATTTGTGCTATTAAATATTGCTAATTATTATAAACAATACACTTTAAAATCCCCAAGACACATACCTGTATTAGTAAAAAGGTATAGTTAAATAGATTGAATTATATAATTTTGTATCATTTAGGGATGCTCTTTTTCTGGAGAAAAATTTTTCAGTCTGTCTCAGACTACTGTATCCACAGAAACATCACTGAGATGGAAGGTATCACTTTTATGATGGAATTTATCTTCCATCCTTGAGTATTCCAAAAGTACCCAAGGTGCTTACTACCTCCCACTCTTCAGATTCTATTAGTGATTGCATAAAATATTCAGTGAGATGGTGAAGAGCCAAATCCTTACAAAGTAATTTGGGCATAGAGCAAAATTTGATGCATCTCTGAGGCAGAATGATATACTCCTCTTCTTGCCAAGTGAAAGCAAACTACTAATGGTAGTCTGTGTATATTGGAATGGAGAAAAAAATCATTTGCTGGAATAATAGCTACATTTCAGGTATCACGGGCTACACTGATTTGCTCTACTCCAAAACATGAGATAATTTTTTACATGCTCTAAGAAGAGATAATTTTTTACATGCTCCTGAGTTTGAACATTAGCCATAAAACAAGAATTTAGGACACTGGGGTATTTACTTACCAATTTCCATCCATACTGGTTGACTAATGACCCTGGGGCAGTATTCTCCAGTCCATTCCATGTGACTCAAGTGCTCCTGCAATGAGTAAAAGCCCTCAGGCAGAGGATGTGGTTATAATAAAAAGCCATCAGTGTGTACAAGAAAAATGAGAGTGCGGGTATATGACAGGATGCTGAAAGCATCTGCTAAAAATTTAAAAAATAAAATCTTTACTTGATACCTCTACTCCCTTTAGCTACTGCCCTTCTCTCCTTTTTAGAGCAAAATTCTTTTTAATAAGTCTTTTATACTTTTGTTTCTAATTTATTTCACCACATTCTCTCTTCAACCTACCCCGATAATTTTCTCAGGCCCACCACATTACTGAAATTGATACTGAACCTCTTAATCTCAATTTTCTTTGCCCAATGCACAATAAGCCAATCACTGAGACATCGGTGCTGGGAGATGGAGAAAGGTTTATTCCACTTGGCTAAATGAGAAAGCAGAGGGTGGGTTCTCTCAAATCTGCATTAACAAAGGAAGAGAGCAGGGGGTCTTTATAGAGCTGAGGCCTTGGAAGGAGGCATTTCAGAGAAACAAAGGGGAAATCCGTGTTTCTTATCTCCATTATTTCTAATCTGCAGATAAGCCCTTGGGTAATCAGACTTCTGGGCATCAACAGGAGCTGGGGGCTGGTTATCTGGTGATCATCTTTCTTAAAGGCATTCTTTTTCTTCTGTAAAACAAGATCATAAATCCTTGTGACCCGTGAGTCACCCCTCAGGTTAAACAAAAAAACAGCAAATTAACAAGATTGGCTTCTTTTCATCTGTGTCTGTGTTGGGAACAAGGTCAAAGGTAATCATGTTCTTATCGAATATTTACAGTACCTCTCAGGTACCCAACTTCAAAATCATTCTTACCTTCATGGCTGCAGCTTATAGTTCTGCATATTCTCACTACTCAAGGTACTTAGCATACGGAGGATGAAATCTACCTTGTGTTCTGCTCAGTAAACCATCACCTGATGTGGCTCTTTATCCACCCAGCAGAAGTGGCATGTTTTTCTAATTCGTCCGAAGGCATGGTACAGGTTAGCTGTGACTTGTTTATTGATGTCACTAATAGTTACTCATCTTGCTAACTTCAATGACTGATTCTAAGAAACCATCTCAGTCAATGAGCAGCATTTGTCAGAGTCTGATCACTTTCTCCTACTTCACTTCTAGTACAACACATTCTCCTAGTATTTTTACACCATTGTGGTTGTTGTTCATTTTGTTGATTTCTTCTCAGGTATCACACCTCTAAACCTTTGCATGTCCTAGCACTCAGACTTGGGAACTTTTATCACTTTCTATCAACATACTCCTCTTTGGTGATCTCATTAATTCTCATTCTTGAGGACTACCAAATTTACACATAGCACTGACTGCTATTTTGAACTGCAGATTTACTTTGGCTTTACAATACTTGATTATCTAATTGGCATCTCAAAGGATATATTCCAATTGGAAATCTTCCTCTCACCTCCAAACCTTAACATATGCATTGTTTTTTCCATTTCAGTAAAAGACTAGTCCATCTTTCTTGTTGGTCAGGCAAAATTCCGTTTTTCCTATTGGTCAGGCAAAACGCCTTAGAGTCATTTTTGACTTCTCTCTTTCTTCATCCACCTCCACAGCCAATCCAGGCAAAATTTCACCTTGAAAATCTGCCCTAAAACCTAAGGTTATAGACAGTGTTTAAAGCTATGAAAACTAATGAGATTGCTAAGGAAGTGGACGTAGATAGAAGAAGAAAAATATAATGTTGATATTTATTGAGACTTTACAATGCACCAGGCAGTTTCATGTACATTAAACCCTCTTAACTGCCCAATGTACATAATGCTAGTTATCTGCATCGAGGGTTGTCTCATACCATAAAGAGAAACTCAGGAGCCCTAAGTTTCTCTATCGAAGTTGCTGCACCTCTCCAATGCATACCAAATTTATACTCTGCACTCTGGTGATCTTGACAGATAGATTTGTGCAGGACTCCCACTAATGTGAGAATAATTCTTCTCTCTCACTTCACTTGCTTAACGTTAGACCCAAAGAAGTGTTTCCTTTTGCCTCTGATGTCATGGAGTTTTTAGTGAAACAGCCTTTCTATTTCTATTTGCAGCTCCTCTTGCTCAAGAATCAGATATATGTCCACAGATCTTAGTCTCCAGAAATTCAATAAAGGTCGCCATAACACACCTAAACATTCCTGCTTTCCTTCCTCTAGGATGGCTTCTTTCCAAGGTGGTTACCAAGTCTGTTAGCTGAATAGGTCTATGGTGGAACTCCAGACTTCTCTGAACTAATGATCACAACAGCAGTATTTACTGAGAACCAACGTTTCAGTGAGTAGAAATCTCCACAGCTCATGTTCATATTGAGACCTGTCACTCTGATCTAAGTGCTTCTGAATTGTCAACTGTGCTTGAAAAGGACTCTAGTCTAATTCTGAACTTAAACGTGGAATTTGCCTTTTCCCATATCCCCATGTGTCCCTTTTCACTTATTTTCCCGCTGATCACTTGCTAGTCCCTTCATGATGCTTGATTTTATTCCTCAGTCGTTAGGCAAGATGCATGAATATTGTCTGTATCTCAGCTTGACATTGAGTATTAGTGGTTCTCTTTGCTAGCGTGCCCTTTGATATTGACATGCCACTGCCGGGATGGCATTAATGATAAACCCCAATTTATTACCATTTTAAGTCATTTTATTCATTTACTATAGTCTGAAGAGCTAAAAGGCACTTTTAAAAAATGACATTAGTAATTTGTCTTCACTGCAGCCGCTACAGAGACACATCAATATCAAAGGTCCAGGGCTGGCGAAAGCAGCTGTCTTGGCACACCACAGGGGAGCCACCACTTCGGCAGTTTCTTGGATTTCTCAGCAAACATAGAAGAAGATGTAGTCTGAAGAGAGGGAAAGGTTGGGGGGAAGTTAAGATTGAGAACTAGTTTATTAGATATAAAATGTGAATAGCAAATTTAGTCAGCATTACTATAATGTATATAAAAATAGCCTTTGATGGTATCACACAATTTTTAACTCATCTTTTTACTGGTAAAATAAAAGGACAAAACTCTTTTGTCTATATCACAGTGGTCTTATATTTTATTTCCTTGCTAAGTTGCTTATCCTTTCCTAATTTAATCTAAAATATAAATGAAATAAGGAATAATGTTGTAAACATTTTGATTCTTAATTTTTTAGAAATTTACCATTCTAACCATTTTTAAGAGTACAATTCAGTGACATAAAGTACATTCACAATGTTGTGCAACCACACTGTGTTCTTTTTTTTTTTTTTGAGGAAGATTGGCCCTGAGATAACATCTGTTGCCAATCTTCCTCTTCTTCTTTTTTCTCCCCAAAACCCCAGGACATAGTTGTACATCCTAGTTGTAGGTCCTTCTACTTCTTCTATGTGGGACACCACCTCAGCATGGCTTGATGAGTGGTGAGTAGGTCCGCGCCCAGGATCCAAACCGGTGAACCCAGTGTGAAGCGGGATGCTGAAGCGGAATGCACGAACTTAATCACTACACCACCAGGCCAGCCCCTGATTCTTAATTTTCAATCCTTAAAAACAATTGCTTATCTAGTTATATATTGATTAGGTACACAATTAATTTCAATCTATACTAACATTTCCCTCTGTATTTTAGCCTTATACACAAATCAGATAATTGAGGCTGCATAATGATTCACAAGTGCTGGAGGATGACATTTACATTAAGGACTTCTTTTTCATTTAATTTCAGATTTTAGACTTGAGCATCTTTAATCTAGTGGAAGTAGTGTTGTTAATTTTTATTTTATTTTAATATTTGTTGAATAATAATAATATTTAGAAAACTCAGTATGGTATATGCTGTCATGGATGAAGCACAGGTACTCAATGAGGCTATAGGAAAGTCACATAATACAATGTTTAAGTAGTAGAGAACTTTTGTGTTTGTGTGTGTGAGGAAGATTAGCCCTGAACTAATATCTATTGTCAATCCTCCTCTTTTTTTGCTGAGGAAGACTGGCCCTGGGTTAACATTCATGCCCATCTTCCTCTACTTTTTTTATATGGGACACCACCACAGCATGGCTTGGCAAGCGGTGCATTGGTCCATGCCTGGGATCCAAACTGTGAACCCTGGGCCACCAAAACGGAGCATGCTAACTTAACCTCTACACCACCAGGCCAGCCCCAAGAACATTTTTTTAAAGAGTGACACCTAATCAGAGACGGGGGGCTAGACTAGAAATTGTTCAGGGAAAGAGGGAGCAAAGTCTATTTTTAGAAAGAGGGGATCATATAGACAAAGATCCAGAGGCTAAATAAAACATGATATATTTGAGAACTAGAGAAAAATTCAGTATGGCTAGTGTGTGTGGAGTATAAAGGGAAAGTACTGAGAGAGGAAACAAGAGAGTTAAGCAAGGGTGCCATTTTTAATTGACTTGTGTGTCATATTAATGGTGTTAGAGTTAATTCTAGAGAAAACTTGGGACAATAGTTGAATTTTAAGTATTGGAGTGATAGTATGTATGATTTGTGCTCTAGAAAAAAGTCTCCAGCATCTGTATGGAGTTTGGCTTGGACAGGGACCAACAAGAAGTGGTAAAAAAAGGTGGGAGGCTTTACCAATAATCCACGCAAGATTTAATGTCACCTTGCATGATCTGGCCACATGTTTTAATATTTAATTACATTTTATCATATAAAGTTCTCAATTTTATGAAGAAAAATTTTGTCTCCCCAGGAGGTTGAGAAAATTTGCTTTTCCCCTCTTTTGAATTTTGTAGTACTTTTGTTATTATGGCATTAATATCATTCCATCTCCTACTATTGTTTCTTTCATTCTCTTGTACCCTTTTCCCAATATTTGTTGAAATTTTGGAGCACTGTATTATTAATTTCTGGATATTCAGTTGTGTATTGGAGAAATATCTGTAAAAGTGCCCCTAAATTTTTCACAAATACATTATTATTTTACCAAGTATTTTCAAAATTCACATTCTATCAACAATTGGATAAATGAATATTTATGAATGAGTTAATGAATAGAATTTATGTTTATCTAACGCAGTCCAAAGTTTGGGCACCTCTAGCCTCTTAGACTTGCTCTATTCACATAATAATTCCACGATGGACTGGGGAATTTTAGTTTGAATGTCTCCCCAAATATGTACTGGACAGATAAGCCCAAGAAGCTTGGTGGTTTCCATCACCCATAAAGAACACTGACATGTTAGAATTGATATATAAAGTCTCAAGATTTGATTAAATTGTAATATAGTTTTAAAGTTTTCAGTACAATTGGAATCTTCAAGTGATGTTAAGGTCCTGTGTGCATCTTTGGATATTTTCAATACCCATTACCTACAAGAAGAGTAACTCATTTTAATGACCCAAGTTTCTTATACCCGAAATGTTGTAAGATATTCGCTGCGTGCTTTATGGGAAGAACTGGCTTACACTCAGTGTTTATCACAAGACAGTTTTAAGTTATAAGTGATTTTAGATGCAGGAATATTCTTAGAGAAATTTGCAGGCCTATAAAAAAGATACTATAGGAAAACAAAACTAGATATATGATAAATTGTTGCACAGACTGCTGCTGTGGACCCTGCCAGTGTTCACTGTACGGGGATAGTTTATAGTGAGAAAGCTTTATTCTTTATGTCTGGAAATACACAGAACCATAAAAATGTAATGGTTAGTTTAACCTATAAAGAGTTTTCTAATCAGTTAGTTCCTGACAGAAGGTGGAAATTGTATCTTACGAGAGATTTATTTTATTCCTCTCCTTTACTTTTCAGAGCTCAGGAATGCTCTGAAGATGTCGGAGAGAGCCTGATAAATTTCCACAGCATCATATAGAAGCTGTGTGAATAGAAAACACATCAAGAAAATGCTAAGTTGCTTGCACATGGTTCCCAGTTTCATTAACTCATTCCACAGTCATATTGAGAAAGATGGAAATTACAAAAGGGCTGAATTGATGGATTGAGTTAGCAATTTAATCTCCATGGCAACATACAAAAATGATAAAGTAATTAAATATAACATTTATAGCTTGCCCGGTAATTTAGTTGTCTGGTAATTATTAGCACTATTATAAGATGACATAAACAACTGTGTGGCTCAAATGTGTGATTATGTACAATATATGCCAAGCTGGCGCTTGCTGAACATATTTTGCTGATTATACAGGCAATTAATAAATACTCACATAGTGCAGCTGTGCTGAAAATGCTAAATAATTTACCAGAAATCACGTGTGTCTGTGTGAGTTTAATCTAGATGCACTTATGCTGGTATTGAGTTAAGTGGCACTGCTTATTAATAGATCTAAATGTAATTTACTTCAGTAGTAAAACGATTTAAGGAGAAGTAAGCCTTGTGTTCTTGATCCTATTTTTAAGACTCATTTTTGATTTCTAAGCAGAGCATGTTGTCACAACTATCATAGTAAAAATATGCTATATTTAAAAAATTTTACCAAAATGGGATCCAAACTATTTAATGTTTTAGGTTTCTGTCAAAATGGCAACTATTTTGATACATTTAGAAAAGAACAAATAGAAATCCATAAAAAATTTCTTTTCAATCCCGTCTCCTGGACAAGTAGGGGCCCAGGGTGCTGAGGCCAGCATGGGGTAGTGTCTCAAAGCCTTGTGTGTGGGAGATTCCATGATACCTGCTCTATGGGTGCAATTGATGTGCCAAGACAGAAATATTGGAAGTAACATATTTGTGACAATTGAAAGCAAAACAATTTCTCGTCTGAAAGTGGTTAATTAGACAATGGGAATGAAAAAAGGTATAAAGTCCATAAGACAAAAACTGGGAATATTCACTCAAAGACACTCATGTGTTTATGTATACTTGCATGCACACACATATACCAGTTTAAAACAGAAGTTGGGAATGGAACCTAAAGCAATTTCTGCATGGACCAGTGAATAGATGCAGTAAGTTTTACTTTTGGGTGTTCACGGCAAGATCAAGATGGGAGAGAATGCTGGCTGGATGATATTATAGGAGCTGTTTTGTGGAGGAAAAAAAGCTGATAACCCCGGATATAGCTGAGTGATTTCAGGGTCCTTAAGTAGACTTATGCCAAGTATGGGAAGTATAGCACTGAAGGCTATATATGCTCTTCAGTTTTCCAAACCAGTGACAACAGCAATAATAAAGATGATACTAACAACACTAAAAATGATGACAGTTATTTGTAACCTCTTACCCCCACCCATAACCCTCTTACCTCCACTGTTCACCGTCTCTGTGGGTGGCTCAGAAACATTAGGCACCAAATTATTGAATCCATACTCCTAGTAATAATGCTTGGCATCTCCTCAGTAAACCTTCCCCCAGCCCTATCATAGCCCATCCCTATGTCTTATTTATATAACTTTCCAAGTATCTTTAATCTTACAATTCTCTTCAAGTCTGCCTCTTCCACTTACTCCAAGCTACAATCCTGACTCAACTGAAATATATAATAGCCTCTCCTCTGTATTGGATTATTGTTAAAAAATATTCAATTGGTTCTCCCCTCACTTCCTTGGGGGAGTATAATTCTCCATTTCTTAGCCTTGGGAGAGTGAACCGGGGAGTAAAAGTCTTTGTTGGTCAATGCTTGAAACATGCTTATGTAGTTGGGCACATCCTCTTGTGCTTCTGCCATTGCTGTGAGAAAAACAAGCCCAGTTAGTTAATGGTCCACGGAGGGTGAGACAAGCTGGACACACAGCTTACTGTGAAAAATTGAAGTAGACATCTGAAAATTAATACCATTTTCTTAATCTTTAAATTAAAAAATAGTTATTTTTAAACTTACCTGTATTTTATAAGAGCTTCTGGAAAATTCATGATCTGATCTTAACTTTAGCATATATGTTGACATTCTCAAGTGTGCTCAATCCTGAAGCAACAACCACTGATCTCATTTAATGTAAATCAGTATAGGATTGTATTCAAACAAAACAAAACAAAATGAAACAGACAAAAATCTACCTCTAATTCCTAATGCATAATACGTAGCCTAGACTAAAAAAGTACTTGTACTATTTGGAGGCAATGCTGATGGTGAAGACTCTGATATTGAAACCCACCTTTATGAGACATTGTGCATGCCCAGGCATAAACAAAAATGAAGGATCAAATCATTGCAATGAAATATATATTTGGGAAATATCTCCAGGCACGAGGTAATGCATGGAAAGTAGTGGGGAGCTAATGCCTGGGTAGGTAATATGGTATTAGAAAATGACACAAAATGATAAAAATGCTGCAAAAGAAAATAAACTTTTAGATCAATAATAAAACCTCAAGCAGGCAGAAGTATTTTAATATACTCAAATGTACATCATACCATGGGATGCCCATCATCATATGGCTTTCTTCACCAAAGTGTGTTTAGAATGATAGCAAATGGATAAATTATTTATCTTATTCTGCTAAAAGAGGCCTGCTCTGCAAAGTAATACAAGTTCAGTGAAACCAACAATGGCAACAATGTGAATCTTCAAGTATATTCCCACATTGGATGTCTACAAATAGAGCCAGGGTCATAGAGAGAGATCTGGACTGCTTCTGATGACTCTAGCTGATGGACAAGTTTGTATGTTGATGTAATGTCTCTTTAAAGGTTCCAGAAATCCTGAAAAATACTTGACGGGAGCTAGATTCCTCTTTAGACTTGGGTTCATTCACATAGGAGCATAAATGTAAACCTAAGTTTTAGTCAAAATCAGAGGACACTAGGTAAGAGGAGGACATTGCATTCTACTAAGTCATTGAGTAGAATTAAATAGCCATGTCCATTTTTTCAATACTGTATGGTCAACAATAGAAATAACTAAGAATTTGTTTACAATAAACTAGGCTATCACTATATATAAAAACTTGCTTTCCTGTTTTCACTACCTCTCCATTTCAAACTTATCTATCCTTCTGTGCTATCTTACCACTTCTCAGTTTTGTCTGTAATGCTAGAAAATCAGCTAGCCATTATTTAGAACTATGGTCTCTGGAAAATTGTTACCATGAGTACCTAAGAAGTATATGCAGTAAAAGATGTATGCTGAGGTGTAACCATGTTTGTGATATTCTTAAAAGTATTTTCCTATCTACTGCTGTTTGGTTAGCCACAGCTTCCCCGAGAGCGGTCAAGATTCTAGGTAGTTGACTTGGAGACATACCGCCTGATGGCACTGAAACCAGCAACATAAAATCAATTCTTTATCTTGTATACAATATTTAAATAGAAAAACCAAGTTAATAAAAATCATCTGAGATTAAAAGAGTTCAGTTCAGTTTAGTCTTTGAACGCCAATCTAGGTTCTTTGATAATGGAAACACTGGATACTGCAGTGTGTCTGTATTTTGTGAAAGAACAGCAGTCTTCATCGCTATACACCTAAAAAATAAAAATACTCATTCGTTGATTAGTCCTAAAATTTTCACACATTTTGGCCAAATCAAATATAGATACATAAAAAATGTGATATGTGGCGTTGATAATAAATGAAGGTGGTTAAGAAAGTGAACAAAACAGTAAGAAGAATGAATAGGTGAAAAGAAAACAAATAATTAAAAGTCAGGAAGTAATTTCAAGATGACCTATTTTAGAGTGACACTAGGTTGTGTCCTTTGGGGATCTGGAAGCAATGGAGAAACCCAAGGATGATACAGAAGCAGTTGGCAAACATGTATGGGCTCAGGCTCTGTGCAGAGATTCAGTATTGTTCCTATTTTACTAATGAGGAAAATTAGGCTCCAAGATGTTAAATAAACTATCAGGTCACAGAGTCTTATGTGTTGGAGCATATATGTTCCTATACACTCATGACGACCTCCAGTTCCTGCTTCAGGCTTTGTACAATTATATTGACAACTTACATGTGTGTGCGCTTTATTTTTGGCTTGTTTTTGCAAGTAAGTTTTAAAGAATTGTAGTACATATTTTCAGGATACAGACACATTTCTGTAGGCATCATTCCTTAAATAATTATAATTATTTAAATATTCCCAGGCTTTCTAATAACATAGCAATATAAAGGCATGAAATGTAACAGTTATGTTGTAGAGTAATGTTCTGAGACCCTAAATGGTTCCTTTATTGTTTTCTCAGTAGTTCATTTCTTTCTCTGACTATCCCCTCCCTCCTCCCTTCAAGCATCTGGCTCCCATCATCAGAGGAGAGATGCGGGAGAAAGCATAGCAGTGAAAACAAGTCTCCCTGTCTTCGGTTCCGAAAATCTAAGCCCTGATATAGAGAAAACGTTTGGGAGGAACATCAGGAGACAGAGCAGGCCCCACCTCCATTCTCCTATCTCTGCACCTCCAGCAGAGTCTCCTGGGCTGGGGAGAGGAAGAAGATGGTCTAGAGAGAAGACAGGAAGAGAGTGGTCTTTAGGTTCCCCTGTAGAGGAGCGTCACACTTTGCCTTAAGAGCAAAACCCTGAGAGGACAAGTCTCCAGAAAGGGAGCGGCTGAGGGGTCCTAGCTGACAACCTCATTCATATTTCTATTTTAAAGAGTATTATTGAAGCAGTAGAATAATTTCTAGGTGCCTAATCATGACAAGGAAAATACCAGAGAATGTTCTGAACCTGAAGTGGCCATATGGTTGGGAAAACAGTTTGTCTCAATAAGAAATTGTGTGTTCAAACCTGCAGGATCAGGGAGAACAGTGAGGTCTCAGGACATGCCCCTGTGGAGAGATGACCTCAAGATGAGATGGGTGCTTCTACTAGATCCGGGTGCTGCACAAGCTTCCAGGGACTTTGAGACAGGCCTAGGAAATTGAGAAGATCCCATTTGACTGTAATCACATTTCTTCAGGGGAGTGGAGCTGAAATAAACGTTAACTCAAGTTATGGAAAATATGATTACATTTTGTGATGGTTTATCTTATGTGTCAACTTGACTGGGCCACAGGGTACCCAGATATTTGGTCAAACATTATTCTGGGTGTTTCTGTGAGGATGTTTTTGAATGGAATTAACATTTAAATCAGTAGACTGAGTAAAGCATATTACTCTCTCTAATGTTGTGGGCCTTGTCCAATCAGTTGAAGGCCTGAATAGTTAAAAAAGTTGACCCTCCTCAGAGTAAGAGAGAATTTTTCCTGCCTTTGAATTGAAACATAAACTCTTTCTGGGTTTTGGGCCTGCTGGCCTTCAGACAAGAACTACACCATTGGCTCTCTTGGGTCTCCAGCTCGCCAGCTCACCCTGCAGATTTAGGAACTTATTCACCTTCATAATCATATGACCCAATTCCTTATAATAAATATCTATATGTTATATATATAGATATATAAACATATATATCTATATCTATATAATATATGGATAGATATATAAACATATCTATCTATATACACACATTCTATTGATTCTGTTTCTCTGGAGAACCCTGATCAATACATACTCCTTGTACATCCAATTGTGGGTTAAGTTCCTCCCCTCTAAAACTCTTTTACAAATTTGGCTATTAAAGGAGCAGAGAGATAGGACAGTAGTTGAAGAGAAATATGCATCAACAGAGATTTATTTTGTTTGTTTTGTCCATTTGTTTTTTTTACATAGGATCTACTAGACAATATAGGACCCACTAGATACTTTAAGGATGAAGTGGCTGAATTACTCAATTGCTTTATATCCTACATGGAACATCTTTCAATAGTTTATCAGTTAGGACTGATGTATATGTTCAGGCACCTAACATATTACACAGGTGACCAATGCCTTGGATTAGGATCTGTGCTTTTTTGAACTGTTAAAGATCAGTAATTTTTTCTATTTGACAATAAAGATAACAATTATAATATTTACTGTTTGTATTTAGTTTAGTTTATGAAAGTATTTAATATTTAGCATATAATTACAAAAATTCCACAAGCAAGTAACAAGTAACATCGCTTGTTACTTGTAAGCAAGTATGCTTCCTAAATTTTACATTTTTTTTGTTAGTACTTTTTCTTTCTGTGGTGAAGATGTAAAAGAGTGGCTTATTTTTTCTATATAATAACTTTATATGTGTATGTATACAAAATGAACAACCAATCATTGGAAAATTCTGAAATTTAAAATTTAATAAGTACCTTTTTCATTTATTTTAAATTAATTCTGAAGTTCCCACACAGTACACCATAACAACTTCCAGGGGCACTGAGAGACATTTCACATTTCAAGGATAATTTAGCAATCTCTGTCAGATATCAAGCAAACTATTAGCTTGAAGTAGTTTCAATATTAGAGGGCTATATTCTTTTTGATGATGTTACATCTTTGTAAAGCTGGGGTTCTAGCAGTTGCTATGATGAGAAGCAAGTATGTGATTTAAATCAACGTGGAACAGAGAATGAGTCTGAGATGCACATAGTGACAAAGTGCTATGTTGTTAGGACATAAACACTTATTGAAATGTTTGAACCTCACTATTTAATAAACAAAATTGTTAGCTATTTCTTTTGGCTTAAGGGGGCCATGAAAAAATTACTGACACCCTAAATTACAGAGAACTGAGAAAGTTTGGAAGGCCCTGAGATAATCAATCCATTGATTCAATAGATACTATTTGAATCCTATGTGGCAGTGCTGTTCCAAGTTCTGGCTTAAAGTGAGGCATAAAACAATCATGACTGCTGGCTCCACGGATTTTACTGTCCAGTGCAGGCTTTTGCCAAGTTGCTAATCTTGGTTGCTGTCTTGATTGCTGCAGTAAAAGTGTATGAGTTATGCTGAATGTAGAATGAATGCTCTCTCCTATATATATGCCTTTTAATCATCTATAATCCTTTATCACTCCTAGAATTTTTAATCACAATTATTTTATGTCAGGGTTGTTCCTGGGCAACACCGAGATAGATGGAGTCCCCAGCATCCTTTGGCATTCCTTTCTGTGGCCTTCATCCAGTCAGCACAATTGCTCCTCAAGTCCCTGGACTAATACTGGCTTCCATGGCTGCACAGAACCCTTCATTTTTGCCTTTCTCCTAGGCTTGCATTACCAGAAATGACCCATGTTGTAGCCTGGCACCTCCCAATTTCACTCATCTATTAAAATATCCATGTTCTGAGGAAAATGCATTTTAATAGAATACTTCAAAAGAATTAATGATGCTATTTCAGTAGAAATATGTCTATACATACACACCCACACATTGAGTGTGAAGTCAGAACATTACGGGAAATTCTTGAGAAAGTCCCATATTGTACCATATTATCTACTCATCTCACTGAAAAGGGAGCTCAACTATCTCCTTTTATGTGTGTGAAGCTAGATATTTGATTATTCTACTTTTTAGCACTTATCCTCAGTAAGTTCCTTTGCATTTCGTCTATATGTTATGTATTTTAATTGCTTTTTATTATTACCTGAAACCAATCCTCCCCTCCCGTGTTGTCACTCTCCCCTCTATGTATGTACACTCCCATAACATTTCCCTGGTCCAAGTATTTCTCCAGGCTAGAATTCCCTGAAATTTGTGCTCTTCCAAGCCATATCCTTACATCGTTTAAGATCAATATTCCCTGATAACTTTAACCTATAACAATCATACTGCTTCTCCCAATTCTTATTGTTCTTATTATCTGTACCACACATACTTCTGCATATGGATTTAATCTCTAATTCTTGATTCTGTAATTAAACATTTTTATGTCCTCTGCATTATTAACTAGATGGTAGACTCCTTTCAAGTAATGGCCACTTCTTTTACTTCTTAGAGAAATTTGTCCTAGGACAGAAAAATATTGTAGCCTTTTTCTCCCTAGAGAAATTAAGCCTGAATAACTACTTACATGCCTATTCTTTCTTGAAAGATGTAATCCAATGCAACTGTGAAGGAAAAAGAGATGTGCGACAGAGAAGGAGGGAAAGCAAAAATAAGATGGGACCTTAGAGAGCCGGTTACAGCTCCACCAGAAGACAGAACTTGACCATCGAAGGGCAAGAAATTGATCTGATGGAACCTTCTTATATTCTGTCTCTCATTGGCTAAAGTTTACCTCAAACAACTCCTTCAATTTTCAGTCTGTGTTTCTCAGTCCCCTGAGTCACTCTTTGTGAAGGCTGACCCCACGCCTGGCATCAGGAGAAAACAAAAAGATCTAATGCCCGTTATTTCTATTTTTTTAAGTAAAAGTCATGCTCAATATTTGAAAACATTTAAAAATTCCTTATTACCTTATGAATATTAAATAATAAAACAAGGATAGCTTATTAATTTATTAATTTTGTTTAACAAATACTTATTTTATACCCAAATCTGCCAAACATTTGTTTTAGGTGATGCTGTTAATGGGAGTGAACTAATAGACAAACCACTTCTCCTCATGCACCCTGCATCTCAGTGGAGAGAGATGAAACAATAAAACAGCTAAGTAAATTATGTGATATTTTAGATGGTGATAACTGTATGGGAATGAAACAAGACAGTGAAGTAAATAACATGTGCTGGGTGAGAGTGGATGGAATTTAAAATGGGAAGGTTTGGGGATCCCTCTTTTAAAAGATGGCATATGAGCAGAGACTTGAAAGAGGTGAATGAGTGAGCAAAGATTTAAAGGAGGACAAAGCATTCAAGGAAGAAGAAAAAGCAAGAGCCGAGTTCCTGATATGAGAATATTCTTGGTGTGCTCAAGAAGCAGAAAGGAGGTCGATGCAGCTAAAATGAATTAACGAAAGAGAATACTAGGAGATAAAGTTAGAGAGATAACAGGAGCCAGAAAATGTTTGGCCTTTTAAGCTATGTAAGGATTTTGGCTTTTATTTTGATGGAGATGAGAGGACATTATGGAGTTTTGAACAGAGGGGAGACTTGATCTGATTTATATCTTAACAGGATTTTTGTGATTACTTCACTAAGACTAGTTAGCAGACTATTGCAATAACGGCAGCTTGGATCAGACAAGCTGGTGTGGAGTTGTGTGATGTAAGGTCTAAACTTGCATGTGCTGCCAGGACATCTATTAGCCTCACAGACCAGCTCACTTGATTCCTAACCTAATGGGTTTCACTCTCCTGCCAGCTCACAGAATCATTCAAACAAGTCAGTCCCCTATGGGATCCAGGGGTCATCTTCTCCTCTTGTTATGAGAAAGCCTGCCTCCCACAGTCCCTGCTGGTTCACTCTGCAGAACAAGGTGGTAAAAGTCTAATTATTTCTCGAAAGTAAATAAATAAAATTTGTGTGTAGATTGAGGATGGCATGCAAGAGAAAGAGAGGACTTAAGAATAGCTCCACAGAAACCTAAGGTACTGGAATAATACAATTGCTGGTAACTGACATGGAGAAGACTGTGAGAGGAACATATTGGGGTGGGTGGATCAGGAGTTTAGTTTTGGGTATATTTTGTTTGAGGTGTTGTATCATTTTGAGATTGGCCATGAAAATGAAATACTTCATGTATTTTGGAAATAAAGCCATAAGAATGCATGAGATAAAAAGAGATTGCATGTAGGTAGAGAAGATGTCTGTTGGGGGCATGGAGATGAGCTGCCCAGATCCCCTTTCAGTGGCTGAGAGCACTGTCCGCACACAGCTCCCATCTGAGAGCTACTTCAAGCTTTCCCTCAGCTTCTCTTGCTGGGCTGTCCACATCCAATGACTGATGGAGATGGAAGTATAGAGCCTGGACCATTTCAGCCCAATTCAGGCAACTCTGACACTGCTCCCAGTGGAGTCCACTGAGGCTGCCGTGAGCCTGCACTGCAGCTCCACTTCTCCCAGTGCCCAATCCTGCTACCTCCTTCTTCCTTCCACAGGTGTTGATCCCTAATAAATATCCTGCATGCTAAACTCCATCTCAGTGTCTTTTTTTAGAGAACTGAACCTGCAATGAGGTCCAAGAACTGAACATTAAAAGCCCTCCAGTACCTAGAGGTTGGAGATTTGAGGGCAAACCAGGAAAGAAGACATCTAGGGAAGTGGGAGAAAATCTGGAAAGTGTAATTCCTTATAACCTAAAAGATGGTGGTCATTCAAAAAGCTGGGACAGATCAGCTGTGTCAAAATTTGCTGATAGAGTGTGATGAGAAACCAGGAATGATCACTGGATTTAGCACCATCAGTGATGACTTTCACAAGAGCAGTTTCAGTGGGAGAGCAGGGCCAAAGACTGAAGCAGTTTCCAAGCAGAGTGTCAGGAGGTCAGAGAGGTGTTTTGTTTTATAAGAGGGAAATAGAGTACTTTTTTATGTTGATTGGGAAGAACAAATGGAGAGAGAAAAAAATGATGCAGGAGAGAGTGGGCAGTGTAATCTAGTGCAGAAGTCGAGGGGTTGGATTAAATTTGCAAAATAGATCGTTAAACTATACTAAAGGTGGCAAGGCAGAATATGGGTGAATAAATACTGGTCTATAGTGTTGAAAACAGATAAACTTTATTAAACATAACTTCTATGGCACAGCCAAAGAGGAGATATTCAAGGAGTTTTCAATCTCTGTTCTTTTGTAGCCTCCAACTCCTTCTCTGATGAGTTCATGATAGATCATCAAAGCCCATTAAAATATTCACTTCTCAGCTCCCCTTTCTGAACACTTAGACGTGTGGCCATGGTGTATTTTGTTTCTGATTAGTTATTTTTGCTAAAATACATTTTCTATTCGGCCATCTACCTTACCTACCTTCTCTTCCCTATCCTCAATTCCTTATTCTATAAGTATATCAACAATTTGCAGAGAAGTATAATTTAGAGTATAATCTTGCCCCTCTTTACCTCCAGCTTCCCCTGCTCCTAGCTAGTACTCAATAAATATTAATTGATCAATTTTGGGGAATGTTCTTCCTCCACAACTACTTCCTTCCACTACTTGGTAACCTTTCTCACTTCCTTCAAATCTTTGCTTAAGTTTCACCTTTCATAATGCTTACACTGACCAATCTATTCAATTATGCAAATTATCCTCTTATTTCTTACCCTATTTTCCAGATACTCCTTCTCTTACTTTTAATGTGTCTTATATACTCTGTATTTTGCATAGTTATGTTTATTATGTATCATCTATCTCTCTCACCATGATGTAAGCCCCACAAGGGCAGAGTCCTGTCTTTTTTGTTCATTGATGATTCCCAAAAGCCTAATGCAGTGCTAGGCTCAGAGTAGATGCTCAATAAAATGAATTAATTAATGCAATTATAATTCCTATACATTTGTAGCAGCAATTCCCTCTTGAACTTTTCCAAATTTACTTAGGAAGATATATAGGCTCATCCTTTTCTGTAATTTATTATGCACCTAGTATATGTTTGATATTACTTTAAGGTAAAAGCCATGATCATCAACATTTATTTAATTAAAAAAACACTTATTGTACAAATAAATATTTATTCATCAAATGGTGCTATGTGTTCTGTGGTGTATAACATTAGACAATGCTTGCTCCCTACTTCCACAGTCTACAGTTGACTGTTAACAAATGATGAGGAAAAAATATTTCATATCTCGTGACAATTTTGGTAGACTGACAGTGACTATTTAGAAAACTGCTGAGCTGAGACATCGGTCAATTATCTCTGCCCTCTGAGCTGTTGTGAGTGGCGTGTGGACTCATGGGTGCCACGTGAATACCATCTTTGAGCGAGACTGTGAGTTACATGAAGTTAGGGACCACGTTTATTTTGTTCACAATTCTATTCTCAGAAACCAGTATATAAGTAGTGCTTGATAATGACGTTGAACAAATAAATAAATGCCACTGATAATGCGATGAATTGGTCTAACAGGATATTAGTATGAAACTATTTCTACCTCCCTTTTTCACTGAGAAGCTGGTATCATTGATATACTAAAATATGAATAAGACAAGTCTCCATAGGCAGAATTTGCAGAGGAAAGTATTAAAAACAAAACAAAACATGACTTTTCAACTCCCTCACCTATTTCAAGATGTAGAAATGGGTAAGAGTGGGAAATAAGAGAAAAAGGATGTGTCATGAGAGGCCTATCTCTGAAAAAAATGTGAGCTCTGCAGACCATTGCCATATGTTTGCATGGGAGGAGGTGTATGGGTCTTTTGGCAGAAATATCATGAGGGGACTCCCATGAGAACACTTGGAGAGAGTGAAAAGTTCTGAAAAATGGTGAATGAGAGATCCCTCCACTTGACGCACTGGTCATCCTCCCCACAGAGACTTACACTGTTGGAATCTCTGGTTGTTCCATGGCACTTAGATGTCTCTATCTCTTGGCATATGTCAGATCCTCGAAACACTCATGAATATTTTGTTTCTATAAAATTAGGGTGTGCACATGGTCCCCATGTGGTACCGCTTTCCTGACTTTTTGAACAAAGCAATAAATCAACTATCTCATAGCCTCTATATTCCCTAAGTGGAAATCAGGTCTTCTGTTAAGTAGTGTTAACAAAGGTGAAAGAATGACGTTTCTCTGCATGAAAAGATCATTAAGACTCAAAATGTTATTTTAACATTTGAATGTGAAATTGATGGAAAAAGTCTAGATAATTTTGCATTAATTTAGCATTTCAGTATAATCATAGGCATTATTGTACTCTAAGAAGACTTATGCAAAGATAGTGCTCTTCCTTTAGTTTGGTTCATCAGCATTAACAAAGATGAAGTAGGCATCACTGTCTGAAAGTGAATTGAGCATTTATCATTGACTGGATTTTAGACATTCTAACAACTTGCGTATAGTTTAGATCCTCAGTGAGGACTAAGGAGTGTACGGTGCTATAGGATTATGGTCTCTATATCACTCACTCTTAGACAATATATGATGTAGAAGACTGAACAGCAATATGGTTACTCCAAAATTTAGATTCTTTTTAACCAAATTTTTAATATAAGATCATTTTCTTACAATATGGCTCTTATATTAAAGTTAAGGAAATTCTTGATTAATTGAAGGCTTGGCTATGGATTTCTGTTAAAGTTTTACTGTATCTTCTTTCTGAATTCACCTTTGATGTTAATTAGAAATTTAATTTTTAATTCTCATACCTTTGAGACTATAACTATCCTCTTTAGATATTTATGTACTTTCAATTTTTAAGGTATATCATTAAAAGATCATAAGCTGCAAAATATTATTCCTGACATGGGAAAATCTTAATGAAGGAAGGAAAACTTCAAGTAATATATTAGTTACTACTTACTAGTTTGATTATAAACCAATCTTAAATAAAGACTATTTTAAATTTTATTTTTATTATACTATTTATACTTAATTCTCATATGGTTTTTCACAACAATTTTAACTTTTGAAAGTGTGCTCAAATTTTTTTCCTTAATATCATTTTGATTCATCTTTGCAAAGACTCATTTGAACTTAAAAACGCTAAACTCTGGCCATCAATTGATTAAAGAGAATAGAGACAGTGAAGTAAGGCAAATTATTCTATCCCTTTCTCTTCTATTCATCCATGTACTCCTTGAGATTTACTTCTTCATAATTACTCTCTGGAAGGGTAATTTACTGACACATGGCCTTTGTCTAACTAATGGCATATTTTCTATTACAATAAACAACCTATTTGGCCCATTTACTCCTGCAGAAAGAATTACATTATTCAGTGACTTTGGCATAACTTAGTGAATGTCTTAGGTGACCAGATAAAAAGCTTTTCTATGTACAAGGCAAAATGCACTGAAATGCCATGCAGTGCCTCATAAGCCACATAAAACTGTACAGACTCTCAGTTGGAAATCAAGCCATGGCATTTTAGTTCTGACCGGCCACTGACTTGCTCTCTCACTTTGAGTACATATCCTACTTCTCTGAGACCGTCATACCCAAGCCATGGAGGTAACAATTCTACCCACCGATTTGGTAGGGTTGCTATAAGGGTTGAAATTTGATGTATGTTTTTCTTTGTTAACGATTCAAATGATTTTTTTATGGAAAGTCTTTACCATGAACCATCCTAGTCAGTTAGTGTTAGGGTTGTTAGACATCAAAAGAACTTGGCTGTTCTTTTTTGTCGTAGTAGGAATAGAGAACAGAAAAATTATAAATTAATAAAACAAAACGAAATTACAGTGCTCAACTCTGGCAGTTTTGAACGTGTTGCTTCTATATTTTTCCGGTATCTGGATTTCGCCCCATATTTACAACAGTGGATTTATTAGCTACTTTGAGCCACAATGAAATTGTGACTCAACTTACTAGTTAAGAGGTGATAATCCCTGCAAGAACTAAGAATTTGAGAAATTGAGAGTCAGTGTGTAGCACTCACTATGTAAAGGAATAAAATAAAGGTGAAAAATATAAATTAGGTCAAAAATAAATGAAAAGGGGGAAATTAGATTTCTGTTATTTTTCTAATTAATTTTTAGAAGTTGGACAGGTGTAGATTAGAGGTAGGTAGATAGGATCACCTTAAATGTATCTCAATACAAAGCACTTAGATTCACTTAGACAATTTAATAATGAAGAGTAGGAATCATAAAGTGAATTTTTGCTGGTAGAACCTAGCTTTAGAAGCTCAGAGATTCTACATTTGACACATGATTTATGCTTTGAGTATTAAGTTTCTTCTGTATTAATGGACAAATCTTTATTTAACAGCATAATGAAATTTCTCCTGGACAAAGCAAAATATTAATTTGCCATACTGTCCTATCTTTCTGTGAAGTAAATGTCACAGAAAGAAGTCAAAAGCTGGATTTTTTAAAGAATCCTTAAATTAGTAGGGTATACATTAGTGTCCCCTTATCCTCGGGATGTGTTCTAAGATCCCCGGTGGATGCCTGAAACCGCAGATAGTACTGCACCCTATCTATACTGCTTTTTCTTATAGATACATACCTATGATAAGGTTTAATTCATAAATTAGGCACAGTAAGAGATTAACAACAATAATAAAATAGAACAATTATAACAATAACCTACAATAAAAGTCATGTAAATGTGGTCTCTCTCTCTCTCAAAATATCTTATTGTGCTGTACTCACCCTTCTTCTTCTTGTGATGATGTGAAGTGACACAATGCCCATGTGATGAGACGAAGTGAGAGAATGAGGTAGGCATTGTGAGGTAGCAAATTTTTCATTTAATAATTTTGCACCATGGATAACTCAAACCATGGAAAGCAAAACCACAGATGGGGGGGGGACTATTGTAGTATATATATCAAGGAAGAGACAATAAAAGAGTAAAGCAGAAATAGAAAGTTCCAATAGAAACTGTCTTATTAATATCATGAAGATCAGGTATGATACTAGTAATCGAGCTAATTACCAAGTTAACCAAAACCTACAATTTCAACAAGTTTCTTAAAAGAAAAAAGTTATGCCTTTGACACCATTATAGAAATAGCTTCGGGAGGCAATAATCATTTCAAAAATAAAAACGGAATATTAAGATTTTGATTCCACTCTTTAAAAAAATGCAGACCCTATTAAAAATATATATACGTTGTGAAAGAATGAATAGGAAGAATGATTACTCAAATTAAATCTTCTGGTTACTAAGAAAAATCCTGAAATCAAGTTTAAATGTTAACTTTAAAGTCACACACAGCAAACCAAACTTGCCACGTAGTCACGCAACAGATATTTGAACATTTTCAATGATTCTATAGCCAAGACTGCCCTTTTTATCTTGAAATGAGTCTGAACATTAGTAAGCTGAATTGCTGGTTAGATATGTTTTTAATCTGCAAAATCCGAATACATTCAAATAGCCTGATGATAATTCATTGGTAGTGAGTGAATCCATCTAAATAGTTCAGCACGCAAGTAGTGCTTAGACATTAGTTATCATGAGAAATGATCTAGGTCATAGGGGATCAAGAAGAAGAGTACGAATTTTCAATTTTATTTAATTCACAGATTATTAATTGTCATTTAAAAGGTACTCAAGGTTTTGAGCAAAACAACATTTAGCACCACCCCAGTGCCAGTGTTCCAGCTGTATCTGAATTCTAGACAGATTGGGGGTGTGTCAGCAGTGCTTAACATTCAGCTGTTCATAGATGTCCCGCTGCCAAGATGAAGGGTCGTCAGATACACATGGCATCTCTGCACCATTTGCTAATATACCCGGGCTATAAGCAATACCATGTTTGTATCCAAGGTTAGAAAAAATATCAAAATACTTTTTACTCTCTCTAATCAAGTTCATATGACTTGCATTGGATTTTATCAACAAAATTTTAGTTCGAGGACTAAAAGAATTATGTATCTTCATACAAACATAATGAAATTGGTCACTATGCTGTCTTCATTTCTTTTACACAGGAATTAACATTTACTATTTGTTGCCCTTTGTGTTTTACACATTAGGTTGATGCAATAATACATGAGTTCCTCTTATTCGGGAAAAAAAATAGAATGTGGATACCTTTAGATTTAAGTCACTCCTTTTCCCCCATCACTTTGTTCTTATTTTAAGATAATCAACTTTAATTTTTAGGCTTATATACAATAATATCTTCAGAAGACAAACTTGAAATTACAATATATCCTAAGCATCTGCTGGGGAATTTATTTTTTAGCATAAATAAATAAAATTTAATAAAAAATAAAATTTAGCATTGGAAACTGGGCAGTATACAGAAGTACTTGTCTCATTCCTGATAACAACTCCATGGAATAGTTACCGTACCTCCCCACCAGCAAATTGTTATAACCCCAATTTCGGCTTTCTGGAAGATACTGTCTCTAATGACAAACTGTTTCTTGCATGCAAGTTCAGTAAAAGCATTTTTGTACCAAAATTTAATGTCCTAGTAGAAAGCTGCTCACTTTTGACTCTGAGGCAACCCTTTAAAGGATGTAAGTCAACCATCATACGTAATTTCCTTTTACTGTTCCCATCTCTTCCATAATACACCTATTAGAATTTTGTAGGCCAAGATAAGATTTTACCCAGTTGAACTCAGAAAATAAGGCAATAAAATTACCTATTTTTAAGATTCCTAATAAATATGTAAGTGGAAGAATGACCTTTGAAGTACAGCTCTTTATAAAATGGAGGAGATCATCGTTTTTTATTATTAAATTAACATTAAAAGAACATCCCAGGGCACCAATGATTATTCCGTTGAATATTCCCAACGTTATTTAAACAGAAATAGACATTTAAATGTGCAGTTAAATATGCAGCTTATGTTCCACATTTAGAAAATAAAATGTATCACGATTTTGTTTATAAATGAAAACAAGAGATAGAGGATAGTGACTAAGTAACTTTGGTAAATTTTCTCAACCGGGGATTATTTCAAGTTATGATTTAACTCACTGAACCATGAAATGGCTCATACTGAAGTAACTGGAGCTTTGTTGATTAATGTGCTACTATTTGTATGGTAAGATGTACAATTAATAGGGAGAGAGAGATTGTTATATGAGCTAAGCATATCTAATCTAGTGATGAACATGAGACCAAAAGATTGAATTAATCTAATAATAAATTATTTTGCAAAAGAATCATATCCGTATCTTTCCAAATAAGCCAATAAACACTTAGTTTTTACATCAACATAAGAAAAATGCTATTTCACTAGTCTTTTATGAAAGACAACTTGGATTTGTTACCATGGCAAAAAATCTTCAAGGTTATTTTCTACCAGTCTACAACCCACTGGTTTCCGTTCCATCCAAGGTTTCATGGTTGTGACTGACATGTAATTGAGTGTTTGACTATCAGTTCACATACTGGGCTTGGTGATGTGTGCGTGATTCTTTCAGTATACTTGAGATAAAGTGTTATTTTTCTGTGCTCAGATTCATTGTTTTTAGAGTAAAACACCTGTGGTGGGGGACAGTCAGGACATCCATGGGTTTTAAAAAAAGTGTTGAAAACTAAGTTACATGGAAACATTAGTTCCCGTGAAAGTTTATGTGTTTCTTAGTTAACGTCTGTGTAGATAGCTACTGTTTTCTATTCTTATCTCTTAGGGGTCATCTCTTATTTTTAAATGTGTGCTACTGTTACTTGTGATATTTCAGAGAAATGCTTTTGAATTTTAGAGTAAGTGAAAATAAAAAGGAATATGGTTATAGTTTGCTTTGAAATAAAATATTAACTCAAATCATTCTTTTCAAACCTTTGCTTTAGGCCAAGAGAAAGGCAGGATTTGCTATTAAAACCCAGATGATTAGAGCAAAGATGTATACTACTTATTCCACCTGCCACACGCACGTGCGCATGTGTGCGTGTGTGTCTGTGTGTGTATAAGCTGTATGCTTATAGATTCAGGACTTCTCTTGCTCAGTCATTAAAGGAGGATACATTCTCTCTCCATTTCATTGGTGTGATGTCAAGATGAATCAGATAAAACTCTTTTTCCTTCTTCCATAATACTCATCAATTACAATTTTAAATATGGGAATTTACAATTTATTATAGACATTTCTCATCTTAATAAAGTTCTGAGTCTCCTAGTTCAGACACACATTAGCTTTGCTACATCTTTTTGGAAGAAATTATATAAATAAGAAAGCTAGTGATTGAATTGTTTTATCTTTGAGATTTGCTGTGCTTTCTTAATCTTGAACTGTGTTGCTGAAATCCCATTGCACTTTATGTTTTCCTGGGTTAAGTCGTTGTTTTGGAGAGCTGAATAAATCTATGTAGCTGGAGTTCATTCAGATCAGTGCTCCACTATTGCTCTCTTTTACTTTTTCTTGGCAACTTTCTCCTTTTTTGATATATGGTACACGTTTTGCCTTGGTTTGAAACTACTTTTGGAGGTATACTTCTCCTTTTTCCATCAAATGGTGGATAAAAATGACTATTATTCAGTTCTCCTGTGAAAATTACCTGCCATTTAGTTCACATTCTCTATTTATCTCTGTTACCTTCTTTGCTAGTGGTTGATGACTAACAAAAGGCAAAAGATCTTTTTTTCCCCTAGTGCCTATTTCTTTCAACACAAGTAAACCACTATAGTATCAGATTTCCCTTTCTACCCCTCATTGTTCAAATTCTCGTAAGTTATATGTTCCTCTTTATGTAGAGTGCTTTTCCTGCTACCCACAATTTTAGGTTAAAAGTGCCTTGATTCCTCTTTCTTGGAACTTTCAGTCCTGCAACCTGAAGGCAATGTAGCTGCTGAATTCATTGTACAGCTGAATAATATGGACAAGGATAGCTTACTACTTTTGCATTTTGTTCTTTTCTTAATACATCTCCACTTTATACTGAGCTCCTCTTTCTTTCAGTTACTATTGAACACGTTTTCTACCTACTTGAAGACAATGATTATACCTCATTTTTCTTCAAACATTCCACACTGGTTAAGTACAAAATATGCAGCCCTGAAATCATTTTTGTATAAATGATTGGTTAGATTGAAACAGTGTGAATGGTGAAGGGTTTTTTAGTCTGCTTTGGGTCTTCTCTTTACTATCGATGCTCAGTGGTCATTCAGATATTCACCACAGTTTTGATAATATTAAGTGGGGAGATAAACATCTCTCTATATTATGACTCTAACCCTTCACCTCTTACTATTCTGGCGTAAGTTTTTCCCCCTTATCTACAAGAGAATAAGGAAAGAAATACGAATATTTTGAACCCAGCTTCTTTATCACTGCGACTATGATACAGGTATGGTCTTGGGGCTAGACAAAGACCGGGGTCAGAGGAGACCTAACTAGAGGTAGAAAAAGAAGATTTAAGACACTGGCACCAGACACACTTCTAATACGAACTCATATGTCTGTATGAAAACTTTTATACTCATCTTGTTACGATTGAGTTTAATTAACAAATTTGTCCAATCTGGATCTGTAGGTCAAAGCAAGGCATTAGTTTCAACTCTTTTATGTGATTTGGTTTTCATCTCATCTTGGCATTTTGATCTTTTTTCTCACTAAGGGACATGCTGAAAAAAAGATACTATTTACTAAGCTTTCTATTGGAGAGATGAAATAATCTCAACTCCACAGTGGACTAGAACTGTAATCTTGGTGGACCCTATTAAATTGCTCTCAGTTTCCTAAATGTAAAAATAAGACAATTGGATTTACTTTACACAATTAAATAGAATAACTTGCATGAAAGCACCTAGAACAGAGCACTCTTTCTTCCTTTTCTCCTTCATTCTTTCATCCTTTTATTTTTTCTTTCTTGCCTTTGCTCTTTCTAGTTTTCTTTCCCTTCATCTTCCTTCCTTCCTTTCTTCCATCTTTCCTTCCCTTCCTTCTCTCTCTCTCTCTCTCCCTCTCCTTTGCATTTTTTAGTGGATTTCTTTTGCTTTTTTATCATACTATATATGCCCGGAGATGCATAAAATTTTTATATATATCTCATAATGTGAAGAATGGAGTAATGACCATATTTACCCCTAAATAGCTAATAAACTCTTAGTTCACTTGGTTTAATGGAGAAAATAATTTAAAAATTAAGCTCAAATGTAAAACCTGAAGATAAATTATATTTATATTTTGTCCTTATTGTCTAAAGATGTTACACTGAAACAGTGTGCTCAGGTATGTAGTAAAATTGACCATTGCATTAATACCTATCTTAAATTGCAAATAACAAATTTAGTCAATAATGTCTAATTATTATGACTACATTGGATTAAATCTAAAGGAACTGTAATTATAGCATAGGTGCAATGAAAGCTTTTATATTACTGCAGCATTTCAATGTTTTTATTAGGATTCATTCAGCCATCCTCTGGCTGTGCTATGAAATTCAGTGATTCTTTAATGCAGACTATTTAGAGTGGAGGTGAGAAATTGTTTTAAAATTTTAAATAATGCACTGTTTCTATAAGTTATTCACAATAATATAGGCTAACAAACCTTGCTAAGTTAAAATTCTTGACCCGTTTTTGAAGGATGTTTTAGGATGGGTACTTGGTATTGGAAGAAGGCATTTTACGAGGAAGACAGAGATTGAAAAAAGGAACAGAAAAATGGAACTATGGGCTTTATATGAAGAATGTTGAATTAGACAAGAAAGATATGGATCTCATTGACTGTTGATTGGAGATGAAAAATGAAGCCCATTCCGCCTTCCAAATTCTTAGAGTTTGAGTACTAGATGCATGTCAAGGAATAGTATATAAATATAAATAAAGGAAAAAATCAAAGTTATTTTAAATGAAGAACAACTGTGCCATTGTCACTGTCCTGGACACCTATGTAAGCAAGGAATTCATAAGAGAAATAGGATTCTGGTACCAGAATTAGAGAATGTCTTGTCCATCTCATTCATTTGATAAATATGGCAAACAAATCACAGTGTTACATGACTTGCCCGAGTTGGCAAATACTATCCCTCCAATGTCAAGTTGGGACTTGGGCATATTTTGACTTTGAATTCTTTTGTTTTGCTATTTTACATTACAATTATTTGATAACTGATAATTTAATGTACTTTAACATGGTTAGCGTTCTTGATTTTGTGAAGCTGCAAATGATCCTTGCTATCAATATGGTAATCACATCTTTCTTTATTTTGCTGCTAATACAATTCAGGAAAATAATCAACATTACCAAAAACATAATGGAAAGTCCATCTGCCTTGAATTTATGTCTTTAATTTGGTCTAAGCTCAATGTCATACTTCCAGTTGTCAACTGGAAGAGACCATCAGCAGTCTGGCCCTTTTGGTTGAAATATATTTCAATCCCACTTGATTAAAATATGCTTTTGTCCCTGATCTTCATTTCATGCTAATTTCTGGGGTTTTACTCTTTTTCTTACTTCCAGTTCTTTTTCCCCACCTGCTGTATTTGACACAATCTCAACTGACTGATCTTTAGCACTCTGTAATCTGAATGCCTCATCTAACTCTTAAAATTTCTATCCACTTCTAGTATACAATCTCCCAAGTCCATCTCTTGTCCTTTGGACTCCATCTAGGTACTGGCTAATTTAATAGAGACCTAGACATGTTTAATTCATCACTTTTATGAAGGTGATATTAGTTACACTTCACAAAGGCAATTTCTCCCCAGAGATTCTGAAACTGGCAAACAGTTGGCCATTGATGATGAAGCAATCGGAATTGGCCACCTCAAAATATGTCTCTGCCTGAAAGACATTTTGACACCCACTCCCACTAGCTGACCAAAAGAGTTTGGGATGAGAGGCCTGCCCCCAGAAGAGGCCATCACCATAGACATTTCCAGGTATCTGGGAGAGTCCTTGCTAAGTCCATTCTTAGTTCTGGTTATGCTTTGTAAGAGACATTTACATTTGTAAAGGAAATATCCATTTGTAAAGGTATCTTCTTCCCTGTAGCAGGAAGAAGGGGGAATGGCCTTACCTAGAAACTAGTTAGAAAGGAAGGTGAGGACTTAAATCTGCAAGATAAACTTGCCTATTGTTAATTGTGCTGTTCAGGCAATATGCTATCTGACTCCCACTAGGTTCCTATAGACAACATCTCCCTGGGGCCTGGGTCACCATGGTAACGGGTGTTTGAGCTATTTTTTTTCAGGAATTGGAACCCCTTGCCGACTTCAGGCTGGTTGAGACCACCAACCCATCAACTGGGCCCATGCAGACATATGTCCGATAAGCGACCTTTTGATGTCAAGAGGCTAAGACTCCACCCTCAGGGCATGCTGATGCTGCCATTCTGTGGACATGCATTCTACAAGGAGGCATGAAGCCTGACTATGCTTGTGCAGATCATCAATTACCTCATCTCTCCTCACCTCCAATCATTTCAGACCACCTTGCTCCCTACCCCATAAATATCTCTGAGTCTTATTTTTGGGGAAGCATATTTGAGATTCATTCTCCCTCATTTCCTCACTTGGCTGCCCTGTGATTAAACTCTCTCTCTGCTGCAATCTCATTGTCTTGGTGTTTGGCTTTCTGGGAGGTGGGCAAAAAGGGGCCTGGCATGGTAACAATACTAGCACCTCACTATTGTAAAAGGTATTAATTTTGAAGTTTAGACAGAGAAACATCCAATTTCCATAGATATCATATACCAAGGTCAGGTGTGAGGAAGACAAGATTTAAATTTTCAAAAGAACTTACTGAGAAAAAGTTCAATGACTCTAGAAAACTAGCAAACAAAACTAAACTTCATTTGGATGGGCATAATAAATAGAAAGAATAAATGGGGCATTTGTGGGCAGATTTTCTGAGGTGAGATATTTCCCTGTGTAAGTCCCTATTCTCACCAAAGAGAGAAGAATGGAGGGTGCTGCTTTCTTTACGTCAGGTGTAAATAAGGTGGGTTTCAACAGGGTCACTTAGAGAGCCTGAGATGTTCTCTACATGGGAGGACACTATAGACTTGTGTCTGACTTACCACTGAGGATAAGGGGAGTGAACAGAGGGCTGGGAAGTAACTGTACTTCCACCAAACGCTGGGCAAGGAGTGTAGTAGTGTTTCCCATTGACTAGATGTGGGCTTCTTTGAGGAGAGATGACCTGGTGCTGTATTTAATCTTGGCCAAGGAGATCTCCTAATGGGTGAGGAGTCTTCAACAGGGAAAGTCTAGTGTAGAGTGGATCACCATATCCAGGAAAACGTGAGGATGATGGGAGGCACCAATGAAAGGAGAGCCATCACCTGCTTAGGAGAGCACCATTCACCCACTGTGTGAGAACTTCCATGTCCCAGCTCTAGCAGCTCCCTTTCTTTTCCCTACCGTGGATCAGAACAGCAGCTCAGGTAGGTGTTGAATACAAAATGGAGGATGAAAGATAAAGAAGCACAGTCCCTTGCCCCAGAGTAGGTTGCCAACCAACTATTGACAATTTCTGGGGCAAAGAGAGGGTCTTTTTATTGAATAAGGATTGATTAATATCTTGGACTAGACCCTTTTAAATGCTGATTACTTTTTACTGTCTATCTTAAGGTGGCCATGGAACTGTTTATTGTTTAAGGGTGCACATAAAGTAATCATGGAGCTTGAAGAACTTCCATCTAGTGGCAGGGGAAAAGCTTTCCCCACCAAATGAATTACAAACAGACGACAGAGATAAAAATAAAATTGGACTTTGATGAGATCCCACACATCATGTTTATTCCTTGCAACAGGTACACGAATATTCCTGAAGGTAAAATTTTTATTAACAAAGTACCATGCCATGATATGAATGATTCAAATAAGTCAGCCTATCCACATTTTGCCATATGACTTAAATATTGAGATAGATGAGAGTGGTATGTCCAGCATGTTATAGACATCATCTGAATTAGCACTGTGCCCCTGATGACCACTACATAATGGTTGTGTTTGTCCTTGCTTCCCTCTAGTTTTACCATTTTTAGTTTCCTTCCTTCCTTTCTTTCTACTTTTGTGTCTCCTGCGGACACCTAATCAAGACGGCCTGACATTGCCCTCCTTGTAACACAGGCTAGAGCTCCCTTGTTTTGTTGGTTTCACATTTCTTTTGACCCATTTAAGTATATCCATGTTCATCAATTCAAAATCACTGTACTTTTTATATCCAATATTAAAAATTAACCTGAGATAATAGGAGATTAGTCAACCTGTAAGGAGATATTTGGGAGGCAGGCTCGAGTACTTCCAACTAATTTCTAGAAGGAAGGCATCCCAGCTCCTCAAATAGCTACACCACATTAAACAGTTGCCAACAGGTATACCTTCTTTACCTTGCAATATGTATGATAAATATTTAAACATTTCATATAGGTATACACACATGTATATATGTGCATATATTTGTACATATATATGGAGAGATTACATATTATTAGAATAAAGACAAATAATCTCTAAACATACACTTCTGAAATTTCATTATTCTATATTATATACTCACAAATTGATCACTGGAAAAAATATTGATAAGAGCAGACCTCATATATAACATCTATCCCAGTCTTTTGCAAGACACAGACTATGATGCCAAATAGTGTTTTGGACTTCTACTACAAAATACCTTTTTATTTTAAGCAATTAAAGTGACTAGAACTTAGTATTAAAAAAAAAATCTAGATTCTATACGGTTGGGACGGAAAAAGAGTTAAAATTCATGATTTTTGAATTCACTTTTCATAAAATTGAGAAAAAATGCCTTTAAAAATGTAAATAAGAATTCTATATACATATAGCAGTATACCCACACAGAATTGATTTGCTTAACATATTTTTTAAAATCCTATATGCAAATAGCCAACTTTTTATCTTCACAGAAATGTGAAAATACATAACTTGGAGTTCTCCTACTGTGTAAGTAGGAAATATACTAAACAAGAATAAAAACATATTTCACTGAACTTGTATCCTATGTGACCACCCTATAAATTGTGGTAAAAAACAAACTGAACACAATATTTCATAAACATTGCTGTAACTACCTAAGTTCATTTCAAATGAAAATGAGAATGGAATATTCCTTTAATAAGTTATGCTAATATTGACAGTGCTTTGTAATACCTCAACTGGTAATTCTTCTCATTTCTCTTTTTGTGGTAAAACAGCTGCTAAACACCCAATAAATTTGTATTTTTATAAATTACTTTTTATAGAAAACTAAAAAAATACATGTTTATGGGGAATAGCAAGTTAGTACTTAAAATAAAATTATAGAAGGTGGGAGATTAACTTGCAGGACTATTTTTTCAAACTTTTCATTTTTATTTTCCTCTTTTGTTCCCCACATCCTGACATCTACACTGGACCTTCAGTCAATGAGGCTTACAAGGGATTTCTTTGATGAAAAAGAGATCTACGCATTAGCTTTAATTTTATCTCTAGTGCTCACTGTTCCCCAGAACAAATATTAACTCCTCTGGAGATGCCAAGCATATGAAAAGAAAGCCCTTCTAAATTATATTATGTACTCACACAATTTTTAATAAGACTGTGAGAAATTAGAAACATCACATTGCAGAATGATAGGCATATTTAGACTAGTTTTCTTGGGAGAATCTCTCATTTTAAAGTTGCTGTGATTCAGATTTTAGTTACAGCTTCTGAAATTCACACGCAAAGTTGAAATTTGACCCAAACGTAATACATACAGAATAGCGTACATTTTGTGGAAATATTTCTGCAATTACCATTTTCTGGCATCAAATAACAAAACAATATAAAATCAACTATTTCGGCCTTCTGCCTCCACACTTTGTGCAAGTGTTCATACACACACAGGCACACAGAGATTTAAATCATAAGAATGCATTTTTGTATTTGATTGCAGCCAAAATATGTACTATTTTATTAAAATTGATATACACACTACATTAGTAACTATTGTACTTTTGAAATGTTTGCCATCTTATTGCTTGACTTTTCATGCATCAGACCTCTGAAAAAAACAATATTGAATAGAACAAGATAAAGATGAAGAAGTTAAAAGTTGTATGTATTTAGTGTCAAATTTTTAGAGGTGATCAGATATTTTGTATTTGTTTCAATTCACCACAGGCAGTCGGATATTTTAATAATTGATGTCATCATGTCAGAACATTTGTTAAATGTCTGTTCTGGCAATAGAGCCTATCCTACACATGTGAAGGTGGAAACACATAGTCTCAGCTTCACAGAACTGACAATGGCTTTCTAACTGACGATTATAATCCAGTTTGATGTCTGTTGCCGCGAGGAGAGCACAGGATGCTGTGCGGACTTGTAGGAGCTCATTGTCATGTAGAGCAAGCATCTGAAGTCTGACTGAAATGTTCACTTTCACTTTGGATGTTTTGATGTTATAGAGACATTTCTGCTTTCAGTATGTTCATCACAGCTGTGCTTCCCCGCCCCGTAATCTCTAGAGATTTCTTGAAAGTATATTGAATTTTGTGGAATACGGGTTATAATCCTTATTGCTTTTTCAGCATAATATTTTTGTAAAGGATTGTCTTACTCAAGTGAAGAACTCTGATGAAGTTCACTAACATCAACTGGAAGGTTCATATAAAGTCAGAAGAAAAAGGATTAAGTTTATTTCTTGCTAACAAGAAAGCACAATCTGATGGGTGCAGCAAGAACTGAGACTCTCTCAAAAGGAAGTAAAAGCATCAGGTTGCTAAACATTTTGAGGAAACACGAATTTCAGGCATGCTAATTTGGAATTGAAATATACTACTTGGTCATTGGCTGTGCCAGCCTGTAAATTTCAGTATCTTCTAATTTAGGTTCTAGAAGAATGTAATTACAGTTGTTTTAATAAATTGTTCTTTAGAGGCCTGCTGGTGACGCAGTGGTTTAGATCGCGCTTTGGCAACCCGGGGTTCTCGGGTTCGAATCCCGAGCGCCCGCCGACGCACTGCCTGTCAGCCATGCTGTGGCGGCGTCCCATATAAAGTGGAGGAAGATGAGCACGGATGTTAGCCCAGGGCCAGTCTTCCTCAGCAAAAAGAGGAGGATTGGCAACGGATGTTAGCTCAGGGCTGATCTTCCTCTCACACACACACACAAATTTAAAAAAAAAATTGTTTAAAATTTCTATGCTTATCACTATTTTAGAAGTATTTTGTAAAAATCATCAGAGACAGGAAAATGATGAATAATATAATTATATAAAAGACCTAACATTTACTGAGTATTTACCTTGTGCTGAGCACTGCTTTAAGTGCTCTAAATCTCTAGCTCATTTAATCCTCCCGACAACTACGCAAAGGAGGAAATATAGAATTACATCCCCATTTTACAAATGAGGAAACTGAAGCACAGCATTGTTAAATATCTTTTTCAATGTTACACAGCTAGTAAGTGGCAGAGCTAAATCAAACCCAGGTAGTCTGGCTTCAGAGGCTGCACTTCCTAACCACACAGCCTCTAATTTGCCTTACAAGAATATCTAAATTTTCTCAATGTGTTATTTTATATTACAATGCAATCTTATTTTTGCCACATTTGACATTACATTAGCACACGTTAAAAAATTGCAAGGCTGGTACAAATATCAATAAATACAAGAACAAAAAACCAAATTAACATGTAGATCAAAGTATTAAACAAATAGAGAAATGCGAATGCCTAAATTCAACCTACTCAATACTTATTCAGTATTCTATTTTAACTAATCTTTGTAGATTTTTTTTTCTATTTTGGTAAAGGATTCGGTGTTGAGGGCACTAACGATGGGAGGCAGTACACTGCTTTTCTAAGCTGGTGTGGTACCTATGTGGAAAAATCTTGCATAATATGGAATCTCTCTAACTGGATTGGCATATGCATTTCTTTATTAATAGGAATCTACTTTTAAACAAATTGTTATAATTCAATTAATTATCATCATTATAATTCAAGTTAATGATTTTTACTGAATTTCTTTTTTTTCCATTTCTGGTTGATCTGTGGCTATTATCTATGGTTATTCATATCTTTCAAAATTGTGCTCTCCCTTCCACATAGTTTACACATTAATCCTATTTTCTATTGTTCCATAATCTACAGACTTTGGATAGTATGTCTTCCTTTTACGAAATATGTCCATACTACTTGAGTTGTGCGAGTGTAAGCTCATTTTTTCATAACCAGTTTCTAGGATTTAATTACCATAGTTCCATTTTTTTTAAATTGACCATTGATTGTAAGACACACCAATGAGTTCATAAATGCCACTGCACTGGAACTAGACATTGTAAAACCCATCGTTCATGTCTAATGTGTCTCACTACTGAAGATCCATTTGCACACACAATCCTGAATATTAGCTAGGCCCTCCCTCTGTAGATTATGTGAGTAAATTTCAGGGATTTCTCAACAAAGAGCAGTGCTATCTTGGCTACCCAATGAAGCAGTTATGTACAAAATTCATCTTCTGATTTCTGGTCTATGAAGTGAATTTTAAGATAGACTTTGTCTCAAAGACACTAGGAGAAGTGGATAAACATAAAGAAAACATTTGGAACAAAATACGAATAAACAGAAATTCCTGGCACTTTCAGATTCAGTAATATGAAAATGTGCATTTAACTTTTTTCTTCCTGTGTTTTAAGCCTGTCACCAGCTCATTTAATCACTCTTGCTAGAGAATGTGTATTTTGGACCCTGTTCCTAATGCTTTTGTGCTTGTGACCATAAGCAGGTAAAATGAACGAGTCCAGCTTTCAGCTCTGTTCCTTCACTTTTGTTAGGACTCTCTTCTTTTGCTTTGAACCGTGTTCCGTCCAGAGAGGTATCTAAAAATACCAGCAGAAATCCCTTTACATGGCTCTCCTATAGGTCTCTATTCACCTTCTAAACATTTAAAAATAGTCTCCTCATTTGCATTCTGTCTCCATTGAAGAGACCCTCCTCTGTACAGATCATGCTTCATTACCCCATCTGGGACTGGCTCTGTCTGTTTGTGGCTCAGGTCAGTAGGGCGAGCAACACTATTACCCGCGGTACCAAAACTAGCAAAAACCTATAGTCTGCTTTAAATTTAAAATCATTCTCCCTTCTCCTCTATTTTTATATTTTGTACATGCTTAAAAGTGACCACAACAGTGTTACTGCAAAGACTTCATAAGTATCATGGCTGAAGAACAGGGAAGAAATAATGGAAGCATGTTCATGAGCACAAGCTGAGATGAATACAATATTATTGCTGTTTAGAATTTGAGTGTGATATGAAATATTAAATGTCTGAAATAAAAAAAATACCTAAGGCTTTTACTAGCCATTTAGTAGGAAAAGGGGAAAGAGGAAAGATTGTTAAAAGAAAAGAAAAAAGCAACGGGGAAGAGAAGGAAAAATTAAAGAGTGAGAGAAAGAAAACAAAATGGTATGTCGTAAGAATGCTAAATGGATCATCAATTTTATTAACTGTCAATTACAAGGCCCTTACAGTAATGTCTAATAATTGCTAGAATTTATATTATCTTGTTGGCTTTCATTCCTTTGATAGTTAATAAGGGTATCCATGAGTTATATTTCTGGACTGAAAGGAGCAGAAATTATTTATACATTCTCTCTTTACAATATTTTAAAATCGCTAATTATCTGAAAAACAATGTTTAAGACTTTAGTAATTAGTTCATTAAAATAGATTGCCTTTATAGTGTTTCTTACAGTCTTGTTATTCATATCAGATAGAATTTTCTGTGGAAAATGAAATTTCTTAAGACATTTTGGGAAAAGATTATATTTCTGTTGTATTAAAAAGTTATATCACTCATTTGATTCAGGGCAAAATTTGTCATATTGACTTAATTTTGCAAAAGGAGTGTTATTGATTACGTGTTAATAGACAGATAGAATCTCCAATTTTGGCATCTTGTATCTCTCAATAGGATACTATTATTCCTCTATAGGGTGTTCCACGAGTCAGACTGAACATGATTTTAACAAAAGTTGTGAGGGATAAAGGAATGTAAGGGGGCTGGAGGTTAAGTAGCTGGTTCCTGCCTTGACTGTCTCCTGATGGAGAAGTAGAATTTGCTGCTTTTTTAGAAAGGGCAAGATTTAATTACTAACATTTATTATGATGTTCTCTATACAGTCCTACACCTCATGGAAAATGAGAGAACTGAAATAAATTTACCACACTCGATTTGACCCATATTCTTCAAGGTGGTTGTCCTGAGAGCTTCTTACTCCACTAGGGGGCAATTTCATATTAGACATTTGATATTTCTCACTTCCAATAAAAAAACCTCTTAGATGTCAGCCTGGGATTATTGACAGACAAAGTGAATTTTGAAGGTGTAAAATCTGATGTCTGATACCAGAGTCAGCCTTAAATACATTTCAGTACTAGGCAGTCTTTTAGAGCCAACAGGGATAGGAAAGCTAGCGTCTGTTGAAATCTGCTAGCGGAAGATTGTTTTCTGGAGGCAGGAGGGAGAAGATAATTTTGTCATGGAGAGGAGAGGTCTTAATAAAGGCAAAGCCTTTTGAGGGTGGTTCTGTTCCTATTACCCTGAGCCATGCTTTAATTTTAGAAATCCATAATACATAGTCAGGAAAAGGCCTGAGGGTATTTTTATGGTAATATATTTTCTTATTTTAAGTGATAACACTAGTTGACCTACTTGTTTGATTCTAACACATTTCTTTATGAAACTGTTTTTTGAACAATAACAATACCTCAGCAGGCTCCATGCAATTTTTACAAAAGAAAAGAAAAGGAAGTTTCACGATTTTAAGCACTGTTTTATTATGAATAAAGGTACTTTCAAAAACCCATGAAGTGTATTCAACCTGCGTCGGTATTTGCTTGGCTTTTGGTAACAGCAGGCCTGTGGAGTCTTTCTTACACTGAAACCCCAGTTTCTGGGGACCATTGTTTATCTTGGCTAAGCCTTAAAAAGCACCTTCCTCTTTAAGATCATAGAATTTCACCAGTCTTATCAAAATCTCACCACCAATTGCCTAATCCTTCATTTCATGGTGACACAGCTTTGGCTGTAGGGAATCAAGAGGCTTTCCTTGTAGAAAGAGAGAAAAAGGAAAAAAAGGCAGATTGACATGCAGACATGAACACACATGAATAAATGCACACACATTCACACATGTATCAAAAAGAAGGAAAATTACATACACATAAATTCTGTGTGCTTTCACGTATAGCACAAGAAAATATTTTCAGTCAATTTTCTTCATTTTTAGTGGCAAACCAAGTTCAAATTAACTCATTTTCAATCACATTTAGTTTAATATAATTATCTTGTTTTTTTCCTTCAGTCTATAAATTTGCTTTCTCTTAATCCCAAAATAAATTAGTGCAATTTGACAGGTTGCACTAGTGCAATCTTTACTTATATAACCAAGCAAAATTGCTAATAAAATGATTTTAACTTTCAGGTACCTAGTTTTATTTAAAAGTTATCAATTGCAAAAAATAAAGATTGCCAGATTAGTTACAGGTAATGTTTGATAGAATGATAGATTAACTGATTGTGCATTATGGGAAATATTTATGGAAGCATGATTAAGTTGTTTTTTATTTACAAAGAAAATTGAAATTGAAATGTTCTTTGTACTAGAATGTATGTAAAACACACAAAAATAATTTCTTTTTGTAGGGAAAGCAACCTGGGCAAATTTTGGTTGGCACTTGCTTATCAAGTTATTGGGGAATGTTTGTCTTGGATTGTAGGTCAGGGAATCTGTCCATTACCTTTGGTGACACCAGCGTCACTAGTAGACGGGTCAATGAAACTTCATTTGGTTATTCTGAATAAAGCGTCTACCTAAGAGTGTGAGAACAAGATATATTTGAAATCTTGACCATGAATGCAATACATGTCCATTATAAAAAAAAATCAAAAATAAATGAAAACACAAAAGAGACAATAGATAGCCATTATTTAGTTTGGAAACTATATACCATGAAATAACTTCTTTTAAGCATGCAAAAGACTATAGAAGAAATACTCTACCAAATTCTGATAACCAGCAAGAATGATGAAATTGAGATAATCTCTTCCAGATTAGATGTGCAAATAATATGATTTTTAAACATTATCATACTGTACATATAATTGTATTATATGTCATCAAAAAACCTTTTACATCAGCACTTTAATTCACTGTAGACTATAATTCAGTAGATCATAATGTAATTATTAGTAAAATATCAAAAGACATTATGAAGATTAAATAAAAATAATATGTATGAAAGAGCTTTATAAACAAAGATATTATCTTTAAGCTCCTAGAGGGTAAAGCCATGCCTAATTCACCTGTATATGCCTAGACCTGTCTAATGCAGGGGCTGGCATAGAGTATACATGCAGAGAGTTTGATGCTATAAGAGACTGAGGATTTAGGTAGAGACCTTATCAATTCTCTGAGATATAAACAATGTTTAAGAGCCTTATGGAGCCCAGAATTTGGACTTTTCAACACGGAACTCTTATGTTTGTGGATTGATAAGTAGCATGAGATTGAGTAGGAGTATGAAAAAAATGCGCTAAACATTCTACATTTGCACTAGCATAAGTCAGAAGTCTAAAATCTGACTTAAGACTTACGAAAGATATTTTTACTGTTTGGATATGGTTAAGAAATAGAGGTACAGAGGTTAATGGTAATGATTTTCTAAGAAAACAGACACACATTAAAGTCTGCCAAGTATCCATCTATTGGATGTGTAAAGGACACAGCCAACTTTTGAAGAATTGGGCAGTGAAAGTACTTGTCCTTCTTGTATTATTGTCCAAGGACCTTCCGAAATTCAATCAGGGCAAAAACAGTAGGAATGCTTCACTTGAGTGATCATTTGTGCTCATCAGATATTAGTAGATATGAAGCTTTTTAGTAGTTATTAAAACAAACACATGGCAGTTAAACATTCATAAATCAAACAAAAACCAAATTAGTGCCTTAGAAAAGATTAGGTTAGACTTCAGTTTCAGCTTAAAGAATTAGAAATGCTAATTGAAGTAAGAAATCATGTAAAGAAACAATACTACACATATTGAGAGATAATAACTATTGTAAATAAATCACTTTAACTAATTCCTTGGCCCTCCATGGGAGATAATAACAATTTCACCATCCATGCTGGTAATTAGAATTTGGGAGAGTGTTTCTCTCATAGTCATTTGCATTTTCACTTAAATCATGTTGAGTGGTTCCTACCCGTATGAAAAAAATAACTATAATTTACATATTAGTTTAGGATAGATTTGGCCTCATAAACTTAGCAAATTCAATTCAGAATTCCTAAATCTGGGTCCAACGTATTAATTTAGTTTTTTTTAAGACTTTATTTTTTATAGAAGTTTTAGATTCATAGCAAAATTGAGAGAAAGATACAGAGATTTCCCAGATACTCCCTACCCCCACACATGCATAGCTTCTCCTGTTATCAACATCTCTACCAGAGTGTTACATTTGCTATAATAGATGAACCTACATCAACATATCATAATCACCCAAAGTCCATAGTTTACATTAAGCTTCCCTCTTTCTGAAATATTTTTAAAGAATGATTTAAAAACAGTACCTGTATATAACACACATGCTTTTAAAAAATTTCCCACATTTTTAAATGTAACAATTTTAACAATGAATAAAAGAAGACAGGATCAAAATGATGGAGAAACAAACTGGAGAAATGAGAGCCTAATAGGTGAACAGTTGAGGACAGCTTCAAAGGGAGAGTGGCTCTGGGAGTGCCCCAGATCAAAGTCAACATACCAAGAGGTGTCAAGGGGATCTCTGGGAAAAAATCACCATAAGTTTGTATAGTATTGAAACATATAGTTAGTTGATGGAACTAAAACATAACATTTCCTTTGAGTAGATGTCAAGGAGCAGGATTGCTGGATTGTATGGTAAAAGTATGATTAGTTTTGTAAGAAACCACCAAACTCTTCCAAAGTGGCTGCACCATTTTGCATTCCCACCAGGAATGAATGAGAGTTTCTGTTACTCCACATCCTCATCAGCATTTGCTGTTGTCATTCTTCTAGATTTTGGCCTTTCTAATAGGTATGTAGTGGCATTTCATCATTGTTTTAACTTGCATTTCCCTTAAAAGAAAATATACAGATGGCAAATAAGAATATAAAAAGATATGATGTTGAGCATCTTTTTATATTCTTATTTGCCATCTGTATATTTTCTTTTAAAATCTTTGGCCCATTTTTTCAATTGGGTTGTTTGTTTTTTTATTGGTGAGTTTTAAGAGTTCTTTCTATATTTTGGATTACAGTCCTTTATCAGATGTGTCTCTTGCAAATATTTTCTCCCAGTCTGTGACTTCTCTTCTCATTCTCTTGACAATGTCTTTAGTAGAGCAGAAGTTTTTATTTTAATGAAGCTCAGCTTATCAGTTCTTTCTTTCATGCATTGTGTCTTGGTGTTATATCTAAAAAGTCATTACCATAGCTAAGGTCATCAAGGTTTCCTCCTATATTATCATCTAGGAGTTTTATAGTTTTGCATTTTACACTTAGGTCTATGATCTATTTTCAGTCAATTTTTGTGAATGATGTAAGGTCTGTGCCTAGATTCATTTTTTTGAATGTGGATGTCCAAGTTCCAGCACCATTTGTTGAAAAGACAAACTTTGCTCCATTGTATTGCTTTTGCGCCTTTGCCAAAGATCAGTTAACTATAATTATGTGAATCTATTTCTGCACTCTTTATTCTGTTCCTTTGATCTATTTGTCTGTTCTTTTACCAGTACCACACTGTCTTGATTACTGTAGCTTTATAGTAAGTCTTGAAGTCACTTAGTGTTAGTCCTCCAACTTTGTTCTTCTCCTTCAATATTGTGCTGGCTACTCTGGGTCTTTTGCCAATGTATTAATTTTATTAGTTGATTATAGTACCTCTGTGACATGGATTACATTCTATATTTGACAGCCCTTGTTGTCTATAAAAAGATGGTAATACTATATTAAGGATAAAGAAGTAATGTTTTTAAGAATTCTCTGCCAATAATGTTATTCTGGGAAAACTAGGACTAGATTTTTGTAAACCCAGACATTGTTTCAAATTCAGTAAATGTCAAGTAAAAGTAAATGATGTTCCTTTCTCGACTTTCATGATATACATGACCAAAAAATATCGAGCAAGAAGGGTGTTTGATTTGAAATAGATTCAGGGCTGGCTTCAGGTATGGTCCTGAGTGTAAACGTTGATTCAGACTACGTGCACAGGGTCTTCTGAGGAGAACTGAAAGGCTCATTCAACATTCAATAAATATTATTGGAGAACATACTAGATGCTAGAATATGAACATAGCAAAAAAATCCACATAATTGAAGAAGAGAGAAAATTAAAAAATAAAGGTAAAATTTGTAATATGTCAGATAGTGATATAACAAATGATGCAGAAAAGAAAGCCAGGAAAGAGACAGAGAATGTAGGGTGGTAGGTAAACTTTGAAGTGTGTTAGTAAAGAGATGCTTCAAAGGAAGCCTCCTGAAGACCTGAAGGACTGAGAACACAAGTACATACATCTGAGGAAAGAGCACTAATTCAAGGCAGAGGCTCTGAGACAGAACTCTTTCCCCTTATTTGTTCCTGAAGCATCACTGAGGCAGGTGTAGCTGGCAAGGAGTAAGTTAGGGGAGATGATAGAAACAAATATTAAGTCAGAGTGGTTATGGAGGTGGGAACATTTGGGCCTTTGTTGGCCACCACAAGCAATTGGGTTTCTACTCTGAGCATGAAAAAAAGCCACTGGATAGTATTGCAGAAGGGATTGGAATGATTAACTCTATGAGAGCAATGGTGGAATCACAGAGATAGTTGGGAAGTTATTGTAATAATCCAGACTTAGACCGGGGTGATAGCAGGGAAGGTAAAGTGAAGTGGTTGACATATGGATACACTTAGAAGATTGAGCTGTGCCAACAGATTGAATATTGAGGATAAGAGAGAAAAGTAAGGAACAACTCCAAACTTTTTGGTCTGAACAACTGGAAGAGTAGAGCTGCTGTTCCTGAAATGGTGGGTGTGGAATGTAGGAGTAGTTTTGGAGGAAGTTTAAGAATTCGGTTTGGAGCATTAAATGTGAGACGTGTTAGCCATTTAAGTGAAGATATCAATCTTGAATTAAAAGGAAAGGACTGGGCCAAAGATATACATTTTTGGAGTGGTCAGCATATAGATTATATTTAAATCCTTAAAAATGGTTGAGATGGCCAAAGGACTGTGAGATGTAACAGAGGACAAAGGACTGAGATTGAAGACACTGATATTTTGAAGTTGGAGAGAAGCAGTAGAACCAGTAAAGGGAATGAGAAGAGATGACTAGAAAGGTGGGAGGCAAACTAGGAGTACGTTGTGTTCTGGATGCCTCGTGAAGGAAGTTTTCATCTTCCGTTAAATATCTCCTTCACTGACTATCAAATATACTGCTCTGTCCACCTGCGTAACTTGAGATTCTTCTTTTGGAAACATTAGGAAAATACATAATCCTGAGTAGAGAAGAATAGATTTCACAAAGTTTCTATTAGATGCTTTTTACTTTTTTTATGGTAACCTCGAGCCCTTTTCCTGAAATGCTATCAACAATTATTTCACAAATGACAGATTGACTTTTCAGGCTACACTGTCAGAGGAATTGATATGATCAGCACTGTGGCTTTCATGAATCTTTACTGTCACAAAACCTTTATACCAGAAAGACTAGATTATCAGTTATGTTCTTTAGTCGCTTCCAAGGAAATACAATAAAGTAATTGTAAACATGAGAAACTTTTGAATGTAGGCATATATAGCTTCTCCGCCTTTTGGCTGTAATCAAGTGTACCGAACATATGCACGCCGTCATTAACAGTTACACAGGAACACATAAAGGCGCTTTGCACGATGCTGGAGATATTCAGATAAAAGACACTTCCAAGATTCCAGTTCTTTAATAAGAATATAGGTTTTGAACTAGGATAAAACACTAAGTCACATGTTAAGAGAGTGTAATAATGTCAATGAAAGTTTGTGTGGGTTTGTACGGGTGGGCTAGGCAAGCACTGAAGAGGAGTTGCACTCAGACTCGGGCTTTTCATGTAAGCGGTGATATGTTAGTCTTAGAGACTGAATCAAATTTGGGGGGAAGCGTATTTCAGACAAAGATAAATGTAAAAATAAAACAGCATACATAGCAAAAGGCAAAAAGTCTATGGTCTTCTTCTAGGAAGACTTTTGTGAAGCCCCTTTCCTCTCAGTGACATTATGAGACCTCACTTGTGTTCAGGCCTGTCATATTACATGACGTATAACCTAGAGTTCAGGTGATTGTTTTTTATGTCTTCTTTGCTAGACTTTGTTTCCTGTGAGCAAAGAAAGCAAAGAATAATTCTCATACATCAATATTCCCAACATTTTTAATATTTCCTGGCATATAAACGCTCATAGTTGAAAAACAGAAAAAAAAATGCATTTAAAGCTATATGGTTTAACTCTTTGTAATATCTATGATTAAAATGACAATATGCCCCGCTTTGATAGGAAAGTTCAAGTTTATGAGTGTTTTTTGGGTATAATTGTTAACTGTGTCCCCTTTCACTTTCAGAAGTGTTCTGGTTTAGATGATAAGTTATATTGTCACCATATCTATGACAAAAAAAAAAAGACTATGATTCATAGAAACAGATTTGGAACAGGAGCAAATTTGACTGGTGGATACTAGGTAAAATTTCCAGGAAATTAAAGAAAAAGAATTGCTAAAAAGTGACCACTATTTATATAAAATGATTATGAAAAGCCTAGACTTTACAAAGGGCAAGTCAATCTAAGAGAGGTCAATTCATCTCTGACATGAAAGGCCAGATCTGGGGTAAAAGGGATTAGAAGGACAAAAATTCCTTCAGTTCTCACCCATGAGTTTTCATTTGATTTGGAATTTACTTGTATAGCCTTTGAAAAACATTACCTTGAAAATCTAAATCAAGCGTTTATTGAAGGTTATTAATCATGATTCTTGCACGGAGAGACATGCTTCTAAAGCGTAAAAGTACAATTGATTATATTAATTAGTGAATTGAATATGTGTATTCTTAGTCAGCTTGGGCTGTTATAACAAAATACTGTAGACTTGGTGACTTAGAACAAGAGAAATTTATTTCTCACAATTCTGGAGGCTGGGAAGTCCAAGATCAAGGAGCAGGCTGATTATGATCCTGATGAGGGCGCTCTTCCTGGCTTGCAGATGGCTCTAGTCTCCTTCTCTTTTGATAAGGATACTAATCCCATCATGGGGGCTCTACCATCGTAACCTCATCTGAACTTAATTACCTCTCAAAAGCCCCACTTCCTAATATATCCCATTGAGGGTTTGAGTTTCAACATATGAATTTGGGGGGAGGACACAAACATTCAGTCTATAGCATGTATATGTGTCATAAAGAATATTAAAAAGTAAATAATGAAATGAAAAAAAAAAACTGTAACGTGCTACAAAGTCTTATTAGTCATACTACCTAAAGAGCTGTGCTGAATTACTAATGAAGATTTGACAAACATGGTGAAAGGACATATTAGTCAATTCATGATAAAATAAATGCAAATATTTAATAAACATGAAAAAAGTTTAGTAATTTTAGCAATCAAAGATTGAAAATTATAGTAGCTGATACATAATTTTCTTCTAATAATATTAGTAAAAATTGACCAAAGATTCCCAAATTATCAGTGAACAATATTTTCACAGAATGCTGATGGGAGAAAACATATGCACACACCCACTCATACTCAAACACAGTGACATGACCATTTGGAAGACCAATTTGGAAATTCTTATCAAAATACCAATTTTTGTTCTTGTTGATTCAAAAATTTCACTTCTGGAAATTTATACATATATATATGTGTGTTATATACATAAATATATTATATATTGTATGTTAAATATATACAATGCTATATATCAAAATATATAGTTATATATACAGAATTATATGTTATGTGATTATATTATAAAATATAAATATATTGTACAAAATATATATTATAAATATATTATATTGTATGAAATGGTGTATTTATATTATTATAAATTTTATATCATATAAAATAGATATGTATTTATGTTATAATTTACATTATATACAATAGATATATATTTATATGTTTTACAGATTTTTTAATATTTTATATATATATCTCCATCACATCCCTATTGATAATAGGAGAAACTTCAATAAAAATACAAACAAGTAATTGCTTAATTCTTGTGATAGAATATTTAGCAATAAAAAAGAATCACATTTTGAAATATCATTTAATAAAATGTGTACATCTCTGACTTATTTACGCCCCAATTAAACATCTACTTTCCTCTCTTCAATAGTTAAGTTTCCTATGGATACGCTGGAAAAGTGAAGGTTTTGTCTTAAGCCTCTGACAATTGCTCTTCTCACTAACTGCTACTTCGTATCTTAGTGTACCTCCTAGATGTAAGATGTTCTTTCGTGGGGCAATCCTCCTATCACTGTTGGTCACTGCCTAGGATTACCAGAAAGTACCCCTTTGACATCCAAACATCTGACCCAGTTGCGATTACCACTAAAAATGAATCACTGAAAATCTTAATAGAGAATTCTCTTACTACTTTGTGTCCTGTGGCAGGGGGGCTGGTTTTATTCTTCTCATCATATTCAATTCTCCCAGTTAACACATTTGTGGAAAAAGTAGGATATAAAATTCCTTATAATTTATAAACAAATAAAATCTGGAAAATACATCTAAATTTCATAGGAGTAGAGAAGATTTTTTTCTTTATCATGCATATCTTCTAAAATAAGCATAAATTTCAAAAATATTTTTTGAAATAAATTGTAAACTAAATGAAACGTGATCCTGGATTAAATCGTGGACAAGATTTTTTTTTCTGCTGCTATAAAGTTCACTCTTTGGACAATTAATGAAATGTGAATGTCTTTAAATTACATAATATTGTTGGATATAGTATCAATGGTTACAGAAGAGAATGTCCTTGCTTTTAGGAAATAGATACTAGTATTTAGAAGTAAAGAGAAATCATGTCTACAATTTTAATACAATGGAGAAAAATTATAAATAATCTATCTGTCCATCTGTCTATCTCTCTATCTATCCAGATAGAGAGAGAGACAAGGAGAGACAAAGACCACATGGTAAAATATAAGCATATTTTTGAAATCTAGGATTTTTGTACAATATTGGTAACTTTTCTGTGTCTGAATTATTTCAAAATTTTAACAAATTAAAAAAATAGAAAATATCTTTTTGAAAGAGTAAGAAATACACAGACACATACACATGGACATCTACACTGGACTTGAATCTAATATGTTTTTGAGTTTTTAGAATTAAATAAGAAACAAAAACAAGTTGCTGATTACAGGACTAAAGAGGCATTATAGTTCAGTGATAAAAAATGGATTTAAAGTTGGAAGGTTTAACCTGGACTTCTGAACTGTCACATTATAGCCGGGCACCAATAAGAGCTTGGAATCTCATATTCTTCTAGTGGAAAATTAAGAAGTAATTTATATTTTTTCTATTTATATATATAGATTTATTCTATTTTATGTATTTAGATTTCAAAATGGAATGATTTGACTTGTCAAGTAACAAATGCTTCATCATTAGACCTAGTCAACAGAGTGTATATATTTAACTGAGGAATATTTACAGGGTATTTGTACAAAGGATTGTTACTTGATTACATTTTCTCTGCGACTTTATATGAACTATGTTCGAAAAGATTATGAAGTGTGAATGAGATTGTATAGTTTTAAAATTCCACGCATTATAGAGTTCTATTATGAGTAACTTTGTTTAAAACTATATTTTATATCATATTGTAATACGCTTTTTATTATGATCTTTAATGACAATTATATAGTTTTGATTTTGAGTTAAAGTATATTGTAGAAAGTGGATTATCAAACTAATATGATTAATTTCTTTTATGTGTTATATATACATATATAATGTGTGTGTGTATTCTATGGTGACATTCTTCAAAATGTCTAAGTATGTCCCTGGGGACTACAAGACATTTTGAGGACAGAGTGGATTTAAAAGGTCCAGAAACAACAAATACCATATTAAGTCTAATATGGTGAAAATATATATACCTTATTAATATATTATGATGCTTTTGAATTATACAACCCAATAGAAGTAATATAATACTTCTACTAACGGCATAATTTTCTCTTAGAAAATATTTAAAATAAATTCTATATTACTAGGAAATGCTATAACTTTGGGAGAATTAGTCCATGTAACAGAATTGCATCTTAATACAGTATAATTTGCAACCAGTTGAGGATGTGTCGAGTCACATGCTTCTCTCAAACTGTTCTGTCGTGTAGTGTTTTTTTTGTTTTTGCTTTTGATAATCACACAGTATGTGACTCCATCATTCTATCACAAATGCACATTGTCAATAGTCTTGGAGAAAGCTAATTTTTGAAATATTATTAGATGAAATAATAAAGGAAATAATTTATAATTTAGAAATAATTGGCAATTTCAATAAATTAATTTTCTGTTAATTCTATATTTAAAAATTTATGTGCATATTAAAATCAGAGTATGTGTTAATAGGATCTGTACTAAATAATCAATTTTAGTTTAATGTAATAAATATAATGCATTCATCTTTATTCTTTAATAAATCCTTAAAATTTAACTTTACAGACAATTTATAGCAAAGAAAATCAAACATCTCCTGCTTTGTACCAATAATTTGCAATTTTTGATTCAGTTATAACTTTCTTTTTTTGCTTGAGGAAGATTGTCTCTGAGCTAACATGTGTGCCAATCTTCCTCTATTTTTTTTCGTATGTGGGACACCACCATGGCAGGGCCTGACTAGCGGTGTTTAGGCCTGCCCCCCGGGATCCGAACGTGCAAATCCTGGGCTGCCGTAGTGGACTGCATGAACTTAACCACTATGCCACCAGGCTGGCCCCAGTCAGTTATATCTCTTTTGAAAATTAATTCCAAGTTAGAATCTTGTATGGGGATGTGAATTTGCAACTTTATCCAAAGAGAATCTGTTTTGTTAAATTTCTGCTTCACCAGCCATGACCTACCTTGATAAAGTAAACCTGTTTAGTGGAAAATGATGATTTGAACAGAAAACATTTCTGATTCTGTGAAATCTTTTCAGGCAGTTGATGAGTAATAGCATCTGAGGGGGGAAATCTAAGAGTATTGACTTTCTTAATTATTTATTGTTAACTGGTCAACAAAATGGGCTCTAGAAATGTGAAAATAGCATCCATCTCAATTGTATTACCTGATACACAGTAGATATTAAATCAATATTTGTGGAAAACATAAATGAATAAATAACTGAATGGATATATAAGGAAAATCATCTTTAGGATGCCCATTGTAATGGTCATTATAAAATAATCTTTTAAAAACAGATTGGGCATAATAAAAATTATTACAAAGAAAATAATACCATCTTATTTGTACACACTAATAGAGAAATTTTTCATAAAATCTGAATCTGTACTACTCTTCAAACTCCTATTACCTATTCTTCCCATTTATCACCCTAAAACATCTGCTCTCACTTTACGCTGCCTACTTTCATCACCACCATGAATCTCTTTAAGGGTTTTCTTTAAGGATTTGATCTTAAATGGAATTAGAAATTCTTATAAATTTACTTTCCCTTAAAATACAGTAATTTATCTTTAAAAAATTACTTAGCTCATAGCTAAATTCTTAAAATACAGAAAACACTTTTTTTATATTTCAAAAAAGGTAACCAAAATCACTTTAGACCTTCAAAAATGGCAAAAGCTTGCAGAAAGAAAAATTTACATTGCTGCAGTTGTTACACAAAATATATTTGCCCTGATGTTTTTTTCTGGATGGTAGCATAAATGCTTGATGAAAGAAAGACAGAGAAAGAGAGAGAGATGTTATTGTAGATGAAAATAAGTGGTAATTATAAATGTTACGAAGAAAAAATTGTTCAAGAGAACAAAAGGTAATTAAAGACCTGAAACCAGGTTCAGAAGCTGGTTAAAATTTCACATAGCGTTTTCAGGGAAGAAATTTTTGAGGCGACGATATACGAGGAGATACTTAAATGATGAGGAATAAACCACGAGAAAGCCTAAGGGAAGAGCTTTCCAGATGGAGGGATGGCAAAGGTCACGACTCTCAAGTATGGGCAAGGTTGGGATGTTTGAAGAACAGGAAGCAAACATGTAGGACTGTGGTTCTCTTTTCAAAGTAGGGAGTAATAGGAGATAAATCCAGGTGGTTCTGTGGTTCAAAATAGTGCCTTGTTCTAGAGACATGGCCAAGAGGAATGCTGGCGTTGGTTGGAGCGGAGCGGGGTGTAAATATAAAGAATTAAACTTTATGATGGATATTATGGATTGATTTCCCCAACCTCTTTTCTACTTTTCCTGATTTTAGAAGCAGGAAAGCTAAAAATCATGTGTCCCAGACTCCCTTGAAGTGAGAATTCTGGATGCAATTTGGGTTCCTCCAATTACATATGCTTAATACTGGGAAAGTAGAAATCATGTGGAGACCATGTTTCTTCCCCTCTGCTAGAAGGCAAGATCATAGAATCTTGGGTGCTTAGAAACAGTTGCATTGGCCATATTTACCATGCCAGAGACCCACCAGCTTTCTGAGGGAAAGAGGCCCTTTGAATGGAGGTGTGATGACTGTGGTAGTATCTTTCTGACCTCCAGATGTTGATACAGAATTAATACAGCCATAAGTGTGAAAGACCTCACTTCTTTTTCTGGAGCTCTCCAATCGTTTTGTGAACACCCAATTTCTTCTATTAAAGCTCTTTCTGCTTAAAATTTCCGAATCATCACTCTTAACAGTCTTTGAACTAGAGTAGATTATTGCAACCTATTTCAGCTCAGATAATGAGCAGAAAGAATTAAGAACTGACTCAGATACAATAACTCTTAATGAAGCATCCTTTTAAATACTGTAGATCATGACAAGTACTTCCAGAGAACTACCTTCCTTGACCTCACTGCCCTTCCTTATCTTATGACAAAGCCTTCTTTCACTAATTCACTTTACACTAAGATTTCTTTAAGGAAATCCATTGGATTAGTTCAGTTTCTGCTTTGATTTTTAGTAAAGATGATTTAAAAGTTATGAGTATAGAAAATTTGTTTTCTTTTGGTCTACTAGGTTTATCTGGTACTTCTAGGACTCCACTGGTCCCTGCTGGTGCTGCCTAAGGGGAAGAAGGAGTTTCCCTAGGCTAGGCTGCCCCACTGTCTCTCAGTGAGTGAGGGGAGTCTCAGGTCTACTGGGACAAGAGACTTCCTAGTACAGGTTGCTTGTTGTGACGCAGTCTCTCTTGCCTTGCACTTGTCATCCAGCAATGCTGGTATCTCTTGGTGGAGGAGGAAAGTCTTAGGGAATAAGAATGCTTGTCCTGGATGCTAATTGTTAGCTGAGCGCCCAAATGATCTCCTGTTGCTGGTAATACTGGGCTCTCGCAGTCCTTTTGGGACGGTTCCTGTTTGATGATTGCAATTGCAGATTTGTTACGATTTAGGAGGGGCCAAATTTAATTAAATTCTGTGTAAAAATAAGTATTTTGAATGTTTAAAATATTCTAATTAGGTTGTGGTTACTAGCAACACAAGGAAATTCCTATATATTGAAAGTTTCATTGGGATTGCAACCATGGTACAGGAATGAGAATAAATTCTATTTACATATGACTTTTCAGGAATATTACTATTAAATATAGCTTTATATATCTAATCACAGATATAGCAACACAATCTGTGGACAAATAGATGAAGCATCTTGTATTTTATTATGAAGAAATTATTGTTCCATGAAAAAAATTTAAAACATATTTCTATGGTGGAGATGCTATTCTTGGAAAGACAAATGTGATTTTCCCAAATGCTTTCAAGTCCATCTGTGAAACTACTAAGCCTTCTAATATTATTTCAGCCAATCTTTAATGTAAGTATTCAATATTTAACTTAAAAATTTCATCCTTGTAAATTTCACTCACCATACTAAGATATATATACATATATATATATATATATGTATATATATATATATTAGCAACAGAATGACACTGAGCTCATTAAATATTATGTGCTAGGACATATTTCCAATTTTTTAATCTTTGGATTAGCAGTATAATAGTATTCCATCTTTTTTTTTAACTTCAAGAATTCTGAAGACTTTATTTATAAGTCATAAATTTTCATTTGCACCTAAAAAACATAGACAAATCAGCAAGTATTTGACAGCCTGTAATATGTAAGATATTTTTGGTAGGTGTTAAGGGGGCTGCAAATAAGTGAGAACACTAGTGATAGAAACTTATAATTAAATTGGAGTAAGAAAACACTAGTATATTATGGAGGATGTGAATCATAGATTCAGTTGTACAGAACTGATACGTCTTTATTTTTTATAGCAATTAATTCTAGATCTAAGCCCTATCCAAGCTTTCGGGTACAATTCAAGCTCAGTCTTAGGGCTTGGTCCCTTCTTCCACTCCACCAATGTTTGTTGTACAATTGCTCTAGCATCTTCCACTGAATTCAGTCATCATTCAGTAGTCCTCACTGATATCCACTGAAACACCCGTTATCCCAGTCTTCAGGGTCCCTTTAGGTTCAGAAGCTCTGCTGTTTCTGTGTCATCTTTGAGGTCCATGCAAAAAACCTCAATATCTACTTTATTGGAACATGAGGTGGCTCTTCATCTCTGATGCTTTCCATTTCCTCAGGGTGTTGTCAGCTAACAGGACCAACAGCCTCTGTTGAAAAGGTCTACAGTCTTTTCCCCCCTACTCAAACTTTCTTAACTTTTAGTCCCTGAAGCCTCTCTTTTTTCTTCCCTCATCTGTGACAACCCTTCTAGAGATTGACTGGCACAAAAGATAGGAAAAGCTGATGATTTCAGCTGCTTTTACTCTCACCTTGCTGGGTTCTCTGAGAAAAAGGAGTATGAAGCACCTGGCTGCCTTCTTAGAAAGAAGTAAATATAGGATTATTCAGATTATTGTATTACATTATCCTGCCACAATGAATAAATCACTAGATAAAATTCAATGCTTGAATCGGACAATGACTGTTACAGAACGCTGGAATATGAGTGAGGAGTGTGACTTGACACGGAGCTGGATGAGAGCAGGAGCAGCAGAGAGATGCGTTCTGAAAGTATACCTATAACATAAAGCTGACGACAGGAAAACAGCATGGCTACGATGTTTAAAATAAACATCATGGGAAATGAGTAAAATGAGTTAATAAAAAGTGCATTCAATTTTTTGTTTTCTAAATACAGGCTAAACATACGAAAATATTAGTTGGAATTCATAACTTGCGAAGAAATGGCAATGAGCACTGTCAAAATTAAATAATGATAAATTAGCTATGACAGAATAACTGTAGTGATAAATACAACAAGGAAGTGGAATGAGATGACCTTCACACATCTTACATCAGTCCGTATGTCACTCTTATACTGTATGAGATTGTGAGCACCCTGATTGGATGCTCGATGGCATGTTACAAATGGCATTGTGACCTTTATTAATAAGAATATTTAATAACAAACAAGTGAGAAAGATCACAGATAAGGAAAAAAAAGGATCCATGTGACTTGAGAAATAATTGTAATTGCTGTAGACGTGGGCAGTCTTTAAAGGCTTAGACGTCAATGCAAGAATAAACACGAATTGTATTACATGATATTACTTTCAATAAGGAGCTGTAAAAGTTGCATTATCTAAGTGAGAAAGTATATTCTTTTGTTCACATTATATCATGACAAAAATGTTGCTATTACCTACAACTGAGCTGCGATGCCTACCTGTAGGTTAATACATTATCCATTTTATAGTCTGTGTGTACAAAATAAGTTGCAGAGAGTTTCCTGAGGAAGGAGAAACAAAACCCAACAACAACAAAAAAAACCCTACAAAACAAACCTATTTTGTCATGCTAAGTGCTATATTAAATGTGATTCTTTCTTTTCATTTAGTCACTTTTTAGTGATGATATACATCTTTTTAAGCCAATGATAAGGTATTTATCAATTATTTACTTTGTAATTATCATTACACCACACATATTTTATCTACTGACTCTTGCTTAGTATGGAACAATTTTAACTATGTATCTTGGAAAATTATCCTGTATTCTCGATGGTGTGTATCAGACTGTCGATTAGAGTGGTTACCAGTGGAGGCTTTGAAGTATAAGTACCTGGCCATTTACTACTGTGAAACCTTGGATAAGGGATTTCATCTCTTCAAGCCTCTGTTCCCTCAACTCTAAACGCTGGTGATAATGATACATAACTTAGTATTATATAGGTTAAAGGAGAAAATTTAAATAGTGCTGACCATAGAATCTGAAATATTACTGCATGTACATGTAAATGATAGGAAGGTACAGTGATACAATATGACTTGGTGGTATGATAGAAGATTGTTGTAGTGTCCTTATCCCTCAGGTATCTTCAACTGGGCATACCCCGGTTCTTTAAACTGAATCCAGAGTGTCATTCTCTTGGATTGAGATTGTCTTTAGTAAAATACATTACCATGAATAACCAATTCAGCTCTTATCAGCCTGTTTGTCAGATACTTTCCAACTTGAAAGTTAGCTTAAACTAACCTATCTCACTTAACATTAATAAACCAAGCAAATAAACATATAATGCAAACATGTGACTAGACTTGTAAATGTCTAAGTTTGCTTCTGCAAGGATGTTGTTACCAGTGTTATGCTCTTGCTTAAACTGGGGCCGTGGTCTCAACCCCAGCTGCACGTAGAATAATCCGAGCTTTAAAACGTTTACCAGTGACTGATCCTCAACCTAATAGCTGTAATTCAACTAGTCCGGGGTAAAGCTTGGACTTCAGAATTGCCGAAAATATTTTCAAGTGAGTCTAATAAGTAGGAAGTTTTAAGAACTGAATTAGAATAAATTGCTTCTAGGCAAATGATCGTACTAGATACTTTCTGCATAATAGAAGTACAGCACGCTTTTAATTATAATTTTGTGCAACAACTAAGCTTAAAATATCATTAGTTTTAAAATATATTTAAGCAAAATACACAGGTTTTAAAAAATCATATAAACTTGTTTCTAATATTTTAAATCCACATATATATGTATATAGCATCAATAAAATTTCATTATAATTTTTTTAAATTAATTAATTAATTATTTTTTTGTGTGTGTGGGGAAGACCAGCCCTGAGCTAACATCTGTCACCAATCTTCCTCTTTTTGCTGAGGAAGACTGGCCCTGGGCTAACATCGTGCCCATCTTCCTTCACTTTATATGGGACACCACCACAGCATGGCTGACAGGCAGTGCGTCGGCAGGCGCCCGGGATCCGAACTCACGAACCCCGGGCTGCCAAGCGCGGACTGAACCGCTGTGCCACCGGGCGGCCCCTCATTATAATTTTTAAAGAAGAGTTTGTTCTTTATGTGTGACCTTGAGTCCATTGCTCAGTCACTTACTCAAAGGACTTAAATTGATTTTATGTCAAGGATTTTTGTCAAGTTCATAGCAAAATTGGCAATGAATTCCCTGACACAAATATTAGCATTCTCTATTTGAGACATTGGGATTTCTTAATTGCACTAGGTGAGCTGGCTAAGATTAAAGAAGACAGAAAGGTGAAAAGAAAAAAAAATAGGGAAGAGTGCACACCAAATCATATCTAACAGTTCAAACAACTAGTCACAAAGGAAATTATTAATGAAGATTCTAGTGAAAGTGAAAAGAGAAATCATGAGGGTACTAAAAAGCTGGTGTTGAAGAGGAATTAAGAAGATAATAATGACATATTTTACCTCCTGATCAGCATCTGCCTAAATCTGAAGTGGAAACTAATCCCAAGTCATTAACCTGGATCTAATATAGTAGAGAAAATATTATGATGGACGATAGGAATTTAAAGATAAAATATAGTTTATAGTTCTTTAGATGTCCTTCACTTTTAATAACCTAAATGATCTGCTCCTGAATGTCACATATCACAAAATTTTCTCACATTTTGCATTCCATTGTCTTCTTTGCATTCCCTCTGACTGGTCTGAGAATTAAACTACCTGTCCTTATATATAGGACTTATAACAGAGCCACAGATAATCTTCCAAGCTATACAATTTTCTTTATTCATTTGAAGGATTAAGTGTTTGCTGGTTGTGAAAATAGGAAAGTTCAGAGTTGCTGGTTTATAAAGGATTAACCACGTAAATTTGACCAGGTCAGTTAAATTCTCTGAACCTTGGCTGTAAAGAAGAGGTATGTCTCTAGTACCTCACCAAGGTTTAGATCCCAGGACCTGCTAAAAAAAAGTGCTGATCCTATCTTCAAATCATTTGAAGGCAGTAATAAATTGAAGCAAATTATAAGTTTAACAAAGTCCAATACCAACTGAATATATTGAACCAATTATATTGACTGAACCCCCACACTAGCAGCCTGAGAGTAAAATAAGCTTGTTTATTTGTGGAGGTAAATATGGTTTATTTCAGTCTCCATTGTTCTTTATACAAAATACCTGACATACAATCGGTGATTACCAGATGCATTAAAGATCAAGGAACTATAGCCCATTGTCAAAGGAGGAAATAATCAGTATAATTAATCTCAGAGAGGGCTAGATGTGGGAATCATCAAACAAGGACTTTAACTCTAATGACTATGATAAAGAATCAAGCAGAAAAGTTTCATGAAGAAATGGGAAATTTCACGAGTTATGGAAACTATCTAATAAAATTCTAGAAATGTAAAATATAATTTCAGAAATGAAATATTTATTTAAGTAGGCTAAAAACAAACTAGATGCATCAGAGGAAAGTGTCAGTGAACTTGAATACAGGTCAGTAGAAAGAATCCAAATGTAAATACAAAGAGAAAATAATGACTAAAATATAGTAAAGATGAATAATACATCCAGAAATTGAAAATTTCTGCTCATAAAAGATGTAATTAAGAAAATGAATATATAAGCCACAGCAGGGAAAAATTATTTGCAACACATATATGTGAAAAAGGACTTTTATCTAGAATATTTCAGAGCTCCTAAAAATTAGCAATTAAAAGATGGAGACCCCATTTTTAAAAATTGGGCAAAAACTTGAACAAGTTTTTCTTTACAAAAAACCTGTTTTCTTTACAAAAACACTTCTTTAAAAAAAGAAGATATCTGGTCAATAATCACACATAAAGATCTCTAAGGAAATACAAATTAAAATTACAATGAGCTATCTTTTCACACCAACGGGAATGGCTAAAATAAAAAAGATCGAAAAGTTAAACAGTGGTGAGGGTATGGAGCAACTGGTGCTCTAGCACATTCCCGGTAGAAGTTTAAAACAGTCAACCACTTGGAAAACTATATTGCAATTCTTAAATAAAAAGAAACATATATCTATGGTATTACCAAGTCATTCCACTTGTAGATATTTAGCCAAGGGAATTGAAAACACATGCCCACAAAAGAATTTGTACAGTAGTGTTCATAGAAGCCATATTCATGATAGCCAAAAAAATGGGAAAAAAATGTCATCAATAGAAGAATGCATGAAAAAGTTTCTGTATATTTATACAATGAAATACTAATAAGCAATAAAAAAAACTATTGATATCCAACATGGCTGAATTTCAAATATATTATATTAACCAAAAGAATCCAGATACAAAGTGTGCATACTGTATGATTCCATTTATGTATAAAGTCTAACAACAGAAAAAAACTTATTTGAAGTGATAGAAATCAGAAAGCTGTTGTGGGAAGAAGTGTCTGTCAAAGGGGGCATCAGTTGGAAAGAGACATGAAGCTTTCTCGTAGGAGGGAAATGATCTATACCTTGTTTTGCTTAGTGGTTGCACACACGTACACAATTACTCAAATTCATCTGGCTGAATATGTAAACTCTGTCCATTTTGTTGTATATTAACTATACCTTAATTAAAAAATGTTAAGTGAGAAATAGGCAAAGAAACTAAACAAACAACTCAAAACAGAAGAAACATAAATTGCCACTAAGCACATGAAAATGTGTTGAATCTTACTAGCAATCAAGTGTTCTAAATTAAAGCAACAATATGAAATAACTTTTCATCTCTTCTAGTAGTAAGAATACAGGATGAATGATAATTTCTACTTTTAGCAACTGTCTGTGAAAAGAAGCACTCATTTATCTCTGGTGAGAATGTCAACTGGTACAAACTCTGCAGAGAAATGTTTCTAAAACTTTACAATGTCTCTATCATCTGAACCGATATTTCCATTTTTTAAAAATATGCACATAAAAAAGCTACCTGATTTGCAGCTTCCTGTCCTGTAAAAACGAGAATAATAGAACTTGCTCTACCTTTTTAAAAATGTTTTTACATGTAACAAAACACTATTTAGGATAGAACGATTGTCCATCATGTTGTGGGGGAAATGGGAGAGTGCTACGATGTGAAATAGATAGAAGGAATGTTGTGCGAACCTGGGATATGAACGTGTCACGGATAGAGGAATGTGACTAACTCTAGTCTTGGCGCCTGAGTCTAAGAGAAGCAACAGCAGCAACAACAGGTGTGCTATGACAACGGACACGAAGGGTCTGTCATATTTCAAGTACTTTGCTTGGTAATGTGCCACTTTAAATACATACTTATGATCATTGCCAATTTTATCCGTCTGCACTTTGGATCTTTTACCTACTGCTTCCTACTAAATTCACACTGATCTTTCAAAATTTAAAGTAATGCTGAGGAAGCGATGGGCTAAACGAAGTGAATATTATGAAGAGTAACACAATACGTACATTTTCAAATGACTCTGAATTCCTTAGAATTAACAGACCAGGACTTCAAAGTTTTCAACTGTGGCTGCATAGTATAATCACTTGGAGATATACACATATAAATATATTATAAACAAACTGTTCTCTCCTCCCATCCTAGACTAATTAACACAGAATCTCTGATTGCTAGAGCCCAGGCATTGATAGGTTTTAAAAGCTCCTTAGGTGATTCAAAGGATCCTTTGTGAAGAAGCTGGGTTGGGTAAAGTTGTAGGATTAGGGATTTTACTCTGCAGCAGAGGATATGAAGACTGTGCTTATTTGACTTTCTTTTAGAAATACAATGTGATTTGCGAATACTGCATGGTCACAGGTCAACTATTACACTTTCTCCTTTCTTTTGCAGGTAGTATCATAGTTATAGGCTAAAAGTTTCTCCTTTGACTTGTTTTTATCACAGTTGGTTTGTTAATTAGATACAGGGCCTGGCTTCCTTTGCTGTGAAACATAATTCTGTTATCAGCAAAACCACATTCTGCCCAAGGTGATTTCTCCACTGGCTTTAATCTCCCTTTTCAAATCCATGCAATAAAGAGCCTTCCAAACTAGGGAATGAGTAGTCATTTGGGCTAAAAGAGACTTTCAGTTTAGATTTCAGATATTCTAACCCACTGTAAAAGTTTGATAAAAATTGAACCGGGGCTTTTAATTAATTGTGTACAGAAAGTTGACAAAATTCTATTGGGAAACATTCCTAATAATTCACACACGTAATGTGGTGGGAATTGTTTGTAAATATAAATGAATTGAAAGGTTTTAACCCTGGAACAAGACAATGAAAAATCAAACCATGGTTGGCAACCTCACAATTAAATTCTCAGTTAATAAGTGACTTACTTGAGAATTCTCTTTAATCTTTGCTTTCCAATATGCTCCTGGAAGCAAAGAGAAAAGAAAAAGCTCAGCCAGAGCTTGAGTAGGAAACTCTTAGAGAGACTACGTTACATACATAAAATTTTAATAACTCTTGGTTAGTGCGAAGATCCTTGAATTTACATGAAAACATAATCTCCTTTCTATATATATAGCACACACACACAATATAAGTTATGACAGATTTAGTGATCTTTTCAAATGCAGAAATTAAAAAAAAATCAAATTATGGATTTTAAAGGGAAACATTTCTGAAAAAGAAATTGATGTTGCTTGTGTGATGTTTGTTTATTTTACAGTCAATACCTCATATTGAATATTTCGTAGAACTAAGGATCGAACTTTTGTTTAATGGTGAGTCTAAATACTTGCTCTAATATCTGGGTTTGCAAAATTTAGCTGTTCACAAAATTATTCCCTCCTCTTATATTACAAGCAGACACATATGCTTAGTTATCCAAATATAAGCAAATAAATTTGCATTAAAAATTATTTGACTCTTTGCAATTACATCTGCTATCTCATTTTATCTTCTCCAAAATTATATGAAGAAAGAAGAACTCATTTTATATCAGAGAAAATGTCAATGTGTGTCTTGTACTTGGTGAAACCCCGAGTGCCTGTGTTTGTCTGTCTTCTACACCTGATTATTGCTTTCTTAAGGGTGAGAAGTGTGGCTTTTTGCTACTCCAGTACATCATCTAGCACAGTCCCTGGCAAATATTTTGTGGTTTATAAATTATGTTTTCTTGGGACAAACCCACTTAAACCTTATTCTATCTATAAATACACCCAAGTGTGATAAAACCATTCCATTTATTTGCTGAAAAGTCCTATTTGGATGGCTCTGATCCAAAGGATGGTTATTTTCCAAACCAACTTGACTCACTGAGATGTAGAACATGATCTCTTCTTATACAGGTTGACTGGTCTGGGGTGCTCATATATTTTTCACCACCGATCTGCTACGCTAACATACGACATGCGGTTACTAAGGTGAAAAAACCTATTCAATAAGAAAAACCAGTATCACAGACATCTAGCCCCAGCTGACGTTTCCATTATTGTTACATTTAGGCATGAATGCAGTTCTAATTACATATGCACGATAGCAATGCTCTAACCAGGGTAAATTGGTCTGCTCAAACCTAGTCATAGTAATGTCTTAGCAGCTGAAGGAACCTAGATTATATGCTTTACTAGGCAAATGTTTGCATTAACTTCAAGATAAGGATTCCTAGGAATATTCTTACAGAACCACAAAAGCATTTTAGACATAGGATGGGTCAGAAATATAAACTGGCAAAAACAGAATTTTCAATTAATTCTGATAAAGGAAATATGTATTCATGCAGAATATGTTAGGTAATGTTTCATGATTAAGAATCTTTTTCATGAATCATAAATGATAATACATTGAATATAAATTCCATAAAATGTTTCTAAATTTTAAGAGGTCATTTTTGATCAATGAGATCAATAGGTATAAATTTGACCATTTTTTCTTTCCAATACTGTGCACATTCACATTACTTCCGTATAATTTTTCTGTTCTTTTGTAATTCTCTGCATGCTATAAGATAAGATTATCCTGCATGTATATACAGAATTAATTTTCTCTGGGGATTCTGTCCAGAGCCAGTTTATATCTAAATATTGAAAGTGGTGATATTTTAAGTTCTGATTAAGTTTAACTTGAGACTGTAAACAGTACATTTTATGGCCAATGAGAACTAAAACCTAATTTCCCGTAAAAAATTGGATTCAATGTTGGTTAATTTGTTTCTTTCCATCACTAGTTATACAGGACATAGCACTTTTCAGCCTCATGTTCATATATAAAACATGAAAGTGTAGTTGTTAAAGGAGTGCTACAAGCTGGGTCAATATTTCTCATTTAGCAATAACCTTTGAAGTATTTCACAACAGAACTTTAAAATCTCTTTAAAAAATATATCTTTGACAGGATGCCATTAAATCTTTAAAATAAGAGGTATTGATGAGATTTTCTAAGAAGGGACAGTATTTTCTATTTTCGTGTCAGAACTAAGGTTATTCATTTTCTCCCAAAGAAGATGGTGACTTCCAAGTAAATAGTATATCTTGAGTGTTACAATATAGGGTAGTGTTTAAGTTGGCTGCCTGTATAGTTACACTGGGTTTGAAGCTTCGTTTGTACAATTATGAGCTATATGACCTTGGGTAATTATTACATACTCTGTTCCTTGCTTTTCTAATCTGTAAAGTAGCAATAGTATTAGGATCTACCTTATAGAGTTTTTGTAGTAGTTAAATAAAATTAATACATGCAAAGTGCTGTGTCTGGCATATAGAGAGAGCTCAGTAAAAGTTACATATTATCACTTTTCTTATTTCATTGAATCTAAGATGCCATTGATTATATGATACACTATTATATGGATTGCTATGGGGAAAATTGCTACCAATTAAAATGTGACAACATGTTTCAAGACTTGGAATTTCTATTTTATGCTTATTGAAAGAGCTCTTGTGCACTGACTTAGATGTAGATTTTAATCACGGATACCTCTTGTGCATACATAAAAAGGGAGAAATAAGGGAAATAAATTGGATAGGTTATTTCAAAACTTCTTAACATATAGGGTCCAACTCTTCTGAATAAGCTTTGATTCGGGATCATTGACAGCTAGATGTTTTCAACTATATATTGTTCTTGCAGCCATCAAAGACATCACTTATGTCACTTTTCTTAAGAGTGGTATATTATTGTCTAGATCCCGGGCGCCTGCCAGCGCACCGCTTGTCAGCCATACCGTGGCCTCGTCCCATGTAAAGTAGAGGAAGATGGGCATGGATGTTAGCCCAGGGCCAGTCTTCCTCAGCAAAAAGAGGAGGATTGGCAACGGATGTTAGCTCAGGGATGGTCTTCCTCACAAACACAAAAAAAGTGCACTTTAAAAAAATAAATAAAGTATGTATCTCAACTTAGCTCCTATCAGTAATATTTATTTCTTCATCTACTGAATCTTTTGTCTTTCTCTCAATTTTTATTTAATCCCTTCCCTCACATACACACAGACCATAAAGTAATATGGCTGAAAAGTGGCTCTCACTCAGTGCTCTCTCATTCCTTCTGCCACTTTGTTGTTTGCTTCAGCTAGATTTTATTAATTTTGGCCTTATTCCACTCCTTCTTAGCAAGGATTTTTTTTTTAAGCTAGTTGTCTATTTTGTGAGAGTAAATTTAATTAAAACTGGAAGATGTCTGGGCCCACAAAAACTACAATCCATTAAAAGAAAACCATAAGAGAAGGCTCTGCTGTCAACCTCTCTAGGTCATGGAACTCGAATCTGCCTTCAGGTAATGTTTCCAAATTCCTGGCAAATATCCATCTTCAGGATTTGGAAATGAGAAATCAGAATTCCCAGGAGTTTTAGGAAATTTTCAAGTTATAACTTATTCTTTGTGTGAGTATGTTTAAATAATAATGAGTGAGTGTAACAATAAACAGTGAATTATTTTTCTGAAAGGGCAATACTAAAAGTTTCAGAGGGTTTCTGTAAAACAAACTGAAATAATGTAATAATACACTAATATAATAATAGTATGATCTGATATATCATGACAAGATTATATGTTTCATTAACATGTAAAAATATTCCTACTTGACTTGAACATTTAATAAAAAGAAAACATCAAAAGAATGGAACATTAAGACAAAATAAATTCCAAATAAAAGTCATCTTAAAGTGAAAGATACCACATGTACTTAATATTTAAAAGTTACTATTTTTAAAATGGTATTTTAGAATACACAAAACATTAATTACCCCATCTGATCTTTGTTTCATGACAAATATTGTAGATGTTGAGAAATTTCTTTCATCTTTGTTGACATTACCTGAATTGTCCAGAGAGAGGGCTTACAAAGGCCTCTACAGGTTGGATGTTACATAACATATTGCTTTGTATCAGTTCATTTCTTTTTTATGGAGATAAAAATATTCTTTCTGCTCTCCCTGAGTTTGGTTTTGCCATTAATCTATTGTTTTCACTAATTCAGATTTTAGATCAGTTTCTGATGTCATATTAGAATATTCCATGTCTACATTCATATCTTCTTCTCTTTGCATTTCATCTGTTAAAGTATTTACAAAGAACTATAGCCTATAGTGAACATGTGAGTACTGGAAATCTCCACCAATTTCTGAAAGTTGCAGAATCTGCTTCCAGGCTCCTCAATTACAATTCAACTTGATACTCCAAAATTCTATTACTATATATTATCAATATTTATTAACATTAACCTGTAGGTATTATTTTGTATGGTTCTAATAGAACCATAGAATGTGAATTTTACTCTTAATTTCAGAACCTGATCATTTGACTCTGAAAGAACTGTAGTCTAACAATTTGTGTCAGTCCACTCCTTTTAGTATTGATCTCATATCCCAGGATGACATAAACAACTGGAATACACTTTGTGACCTAGACGCATTATAGAAAGTAGCAATTTCTGTGGAATGAGAGGTTTTCATAAGGGAAGGGATATTGCTTGTCTTTTTAGAAAAAAAGTACAGCATAAATGACAGACCTGCATTAGACAAGCACCACATTTCCACAAGAGTCAAGTCTCTCTCTACTTCTTCATTTTGCTCTTTTGCTTTATTTCTTAGTAAAGCTATCTACTTCTACCTAGGGACAATTCCAGCCGTGAACTGTCAGTGTCCAGATAGTGTTCACACTAAGTGTGGAAGGTAAACGATGAGGAGATCGATCAGCACAAGAAAAACCTTGACACCTTCGCACTGATTTTAAAACTGAAAGAGTCAATTCTATGAAGAAATTTATTTTAAAATGTGATGTTCTTGTAGTTGACAGAGGTACGGCACATTATAAATCATCATGAACCACTGATGAATTACTTAGGCAACTCAAGCAAAAAAAAGGGAAAATAATCTATAGTACCCCTTTAAAAAATAGACAAACTGTAAATCTTAAAAAATATATTATTTTTTATTGAGCTAAATATATTTTATTATTATCAAGGAATGTAACAGAATTTTTCTAATGAATTCAATTTCTAAGATACTTGGCTGCTCTGTGGCTTTGGGCTGAGACTTTTAGACACAGAGACCATAATATAAGGCACAAGTAACTTAAGTTCCTGAAGTAGCCAGGTTGGACAAAACAAAAACCTATCCACTTTTTTAGACTTTTGACTTGTAAAACCAACTGAGGAATTACAATGGTAAAAATGGAGGTCATGTCTGAGGAGCACAATTAAGAATACATTAGCAGATGGACTTTATTTTTTAACTTACTGATTTATGGCTGTTAGTACGAACTCAACATATACTGTGCAAACCGATCACGGCAATAACTATTATTTCTGTAAATGTAATTCATATATATTGCCAAGTCAAGTGGATTTTGTAACCTAATGTTACAGGGTACACTGTTCACAAGCACAAAGGCTGTACTAATGTTCTTTGAGCTTCAAAATTTTCAAGACGACTTCAGAAGGTTAGGAACAAGGATGTGCCTTATAGATCTGTATCTACAGCAGGAGTTTTTGGGGTCAAGCACCCTTTCTAAAGAAACACATAACTCCCACACCTCAGAGCAACAGTATAAGCTCCCACATCATGATAAAGCCAATTAATATTGCTCTGTCTTTGGAGGTGTTTTTTTCATATTTACATGTGCAAAAACAACTCTTTCTATGAAACAGAGTGAAGGCAGCCAATAGACTGTAGTTTATCTTGAATGATGGAAGTGGCAAACAGGGCACTTTTATCTTTTTTAACAGGAAGTAAACTAGCGGAAGCCTGTACTCAATTACGTGTATATATACATATATATATACACATATGTATACGTGTGTGTAACAATGCATCAAAACAATACTTAGGAATGAATTTAACCAAGGAAGTGAAAGATCTGTACTATGAAATCCACAAGAATTTGATGAGAAAGAAATTGAAAAAGATAGAGATAAATGGAAAGATATCCTGTGTTCACGGGTTGGAAGAATTAATATTGTTAAAATGTCTATACTACCCAAAGCCATCTATAGACTCAATGCAATCTGTATTAAAATTCCAATGGTATTTTTCACAGATACAGGAAAAACAATTTGCAAATTTGTAGGGAACCACAAAAGACCCTGAGTAGCCAAAGTAGTCCTGCAAAAGAACAAAGCTGGGTGTATCACACTTCACGATTTCCAATTATACTACAAAGCTGTAGTAATCCAAACAATATGGTGTTGGCATAAAAATAGACACATAGACCAACAGAACAGAATGGAGAGTCCATAAACCCCATATATGCATAAACCCCTGAGTATACAGTCAACTAACATTTGACAAGGGAGCCAAGAATACTCAATGGGGAAATGATAGTCTCTTCAATAAATGGTGCTGGGAAAACTGGATAACCACATGCAGAAAAGTGAAATTGGACCCCTATCTTACACCACTCACAAAAATTAACTCAAAATGGATTAAAGACTTAAACAGAAGACCTGAAACCATAAAACTCTTAGAAGAAAATATAGGAAAAAAGCTTCTTGATATTAGTCTTGACAACAAATTTTGGCTATAACACCAAAAGCACAAGCAACAAAGGCAAAAATTAATTACTGGGACTACAGAAAACTAAAAAGCTTCTATATAGCAAAAGAAACAACAAAATGATAAGGCAACTTATGGAATGGGAGAACATATTTGCAAACCATATATCTGATAAGGAGTTAATCTCCAAAATATATAAAGAATTCATACAACTCAATAACAAGAACAACAAAACAAACAACTTGATTAAAAAATGGGCAGAGGAAATTAATAGACATTCTTCCAAAGAAGACCTCCAAATGGCCAAAAAGTATATGAAAAGATGCTCAACCATCACTAGTCATCAGAGAAATGCAAATCAAAATCACAATGAGATAGCACCTCACATCTGTTAGAATGGTTATCATCAAGAAGACAAGAGGTAACAAGTGTTGGCAAGATGTGTAGAAAAGGGAATGCTTGTGCATTGTTGGTGCAATGCAAATTAGTGTAGCCACTGTGAAAAACAGTATGGAGGTTCCTCAAAAAATTAAAAATACAACTACTATATGATCCAGCAATCCCACTTCTGGGTCTATATCCAAAGGAAATGACAATAGGTTATTGAAAGGATATCTGCACTCTCATGTTCATTGCAGCATTATTCACAATAGCCATGATATGGAACCATCTAAGTATCCACCATGGATGAATGGATAAAGAAGATGTGGTATATACATAGAATGGAATATTATTCAGCCATGAGAAAGAAGGAAATCCTGCCATTTGTGATAACATGGATGGACCTTGAGGGCATTATTCTAAGTCAGACAGAGAAAGACAAATACTGCATAGTATCGCTTATATGTGGAATCTGAAAAAGCCAAACTTATAGAAACAGAGAGTAGAATGGTGGATAGCAGGGCTGGGGGAGAATTGTTGGTCAAAGGGTGCAAACTTGCAGTTAGGAGATCAATAAATTCTGGAGGGCTAATGCACAGCATTGTGACTCTGGTCAACAATACAGTGTTATATATTTCAAAGTTGCTAAGACACTAGATCTTAAATATTCTCACCACACAAAAAATCAATAATAATGATAAAAAAGAAAGAAAATAAACAATTAAGACATTCCATATCATCAGTTACTAAAGTACCAAAATTAGAGGTAATAGCTGGTGTTTTAACTGAATATTTGTGAAATTGGAGATTTTTGAAATCTGTAAACTTGAAATACATTTTCTCCTAAAACTTGATAGGGCAGAGAGAAGCAAACAGAAAAGTGATTTATTCTAGTCTCTAGAATATGCTTTACATATCTGAAAAATCAGGAGTTTCCCCTGATACTTGTTTTTGGGAGACTTTTCTTTGGCAACGTACATCTTCTTCAGCAAAGATTAATTTTTAAAAAATCATTCATGATGCTTTACTTCTTGGATCCTCAACCACCAGGAAAATAGTTTTGTTTTGTGTACTCTCCATCTAAGCCAAGAATAACTCTAACTGCATTTAGAAAGATTTTAACATGTTTGGAAATATACATTTAAGACCACCTCCAATGGTCAGCCATCCTCCCTTCCTCTTGTTACCTGAGTATGTGCTGCTTCTTGTGTTGAGGAAACGTTGATAGATTGTCTTAAATCAATTTATTCATATCTAATATTGTACAGAATGATATTATGTACATTGTTTCTCTATCTCTATGTTCATATGTATATAGACGTAGCATATACATACCTCCTGTGCCTCCAAAAAGGACAAGAATCATGGATATTTTACAATCACTACCTCTTCTTCCATTATGTCAAATGTGATCCTTATCAATAACTCAGTGCATTTTCTTTTTTTATATAATGAATAAAAAAGTTCATGAGTTCATCCTAATTTAGGCAGAAAGTCAATTTAATCAGAATATCATATTCCCCAGGCATTCTGGCTAAACAAGATTTTGTTGTCTCTAAAGCCAAGGAATTTGAGAGTGCCATATCTGATAGTTATTTTTTCACCCTAAACTTGGTCTCACTTCCGTGACTTGCCTGCGATGAATTCTCAGACTCTGCTCAGGGTTAAGCCCATGTCTGTTCATGGAGGTGTGACGAGTTTCAGGTAGAAAAAGTGACAACCAAATGTGATACATTCTAATTATATTTTGCTGTCATCTAGGCTAGGAACTTCAGTAATAATATTTCCACAAGAAGTAGAAAGTTGAGTATTAAAGGCTAATGAAGGAATCTTAATAAAAATTTATAAACACTTTCAAACAGTACAAATTAAGTCTGTTGGGCTCTATTCAATTTTATAGGTACAACATTTTCTGAGACTCCTGCTGCCTTACAATCTGAGAAAATTGTGTTATCAGATAAAAGGTCTTTGTTAGTCAATTTAGGATTATAAAATTCCTAGAGTTTTCTTTTAAAAAAAATGTATTCTTTCCCATGTTTATTAGAGTATCTCCAAGCTGTGCCTCATTAGGTTTTCTTTCCTTGTTATTCTTGTTGTTCAACTAAAAAAAATAAAATGAGCCAATTAGGCTACAGTAGGTTAATTTAAAGAAGTTCCTCGTAACCTTTCAGAAGCTTTGTGCCAATTTGCCTGTCATTCTGTCAAAATATGCGTCAACCGGAGTGTAGGTAATGACCACACCCACTCTTTAGAGCAGCAAGCTGGGAATGGATAATAGATATTCTGCAGGATCTTTAAAACAAGGCAGATGGGTGGGATCTGAGTCCCTAAACACCAGCTTTCCTTGTAAGTTGCCTATCTATAGTCAACCTCTTGACATTCTGAAAGGAGATAAGTACAAAGGAAAAGTACAATGCACACAGAATATTACATAAGGATTTTGCCCCTAAACCCTAACTTCATGTAGAATTTCTGCTTCTCATAAGCTTGCCTAGACTAATATATGAGCCAGGGAGACTCCTCTCTAGGGAGGCCTAGCCACTTATTTTTTCTTTTATTGTTTAAAGATTAATTATAATTTTTGATAAGGACTTCTATTTACCCACGACCTTTAGCCTAATAACATATATGCTGTTCCTGCCTTTATAGGGTAAAATGACAGAAGAAGACATGTGGGACCACAAATAAAAATTTATTACTAAAGGGCCTAACAAAGGTAGGATCCCTTAGGTAAGGAATTAAGCAGAATTGCAAAGAATGACTTTGCCAATTGTATTTTTCTAGTTGGTTTTCTGTCTTTAGCCATAATGTATGTGTTTTATTTATTATCTTATGTCATCTATGTTTACAGTAAGACCGATCTTTATATTTTTTGATTTTTATCTCTCCTCCTCTATGAGGACACGCACTGTGTTGGTCCTTGGTGAATATTAACTAAGGACAAAAAGCCATTTCTTAACAATGCATTAAATCAGTCTCCTCTATTTCTTTTATTCTGTGCATATATATAAATGTATTCTTGTAGGTTTTTCTTAGTATAGAATACATGCATTCAATTAATACGGATCCAATTGTCTAAACTTCCCGAAAATGTCATTCGTGTTACATTTAGAGAGCAATATAATGTAAAGTTATTATAAAAATATTGTGTCTATTCTGTTTCCTGGTCACATTTGCTTTTAAGAATGAAATATTTCTGAACCCTTTGATGAAAGATTTACCTTCTAAACTGAGTTTAATTCTGGAACCACTACAGAGCACTTTGTGGTGGAACATTGCCAATAAAATATCCACATGTTGACACCATATAGACAGGCCAAAAAAGGCATGAATATTGTTACTGTTCCAGAGTTCTGGTACGGAGTCTTTAGGTGGCACTGTGGTTCCAGCAGTAAATCCTTTAATATTAAAGAGTCTTCCGTTAGGTCTGTGAATAAGGAACTCTGCCACTAATTTTGTGTTTATTTTTCAAAGTTATGCCTTCTATTTATAGGGATTATTCTAACTTATAAAACTTTTTCTCATATATTACTTCACATTATTTGTAGACCTAAGAACAAAGCAAAATACGCATTTTATTCCCCTTTGACAGATGGCAAAAATAAGGTTCAGAGAAGTTAAGTGGTTTTCAGAGGCCGCCTCATGCCTTATAATATATTTTGAAAAAGAGGATGGTTTACCTTTCTTCCTGGGCTATGTCTGCCTTCGTGTCATGCATTTTCCCAAGTCTCCCCAGTTCCAGTGTGATTGACGCTTACTTTGGGGGTGTTCAGCGCCTGAAGATATTGACACTGTGCCCTCACTTGGATGATGTGTCTGTTGAATAGAGAGCAGTGAAGGTGTCAATATGCCATGGTCCTCTTAGTTCCTAAATCTCTTGGTTCACCTCTACATCTCTATCCGAGTCTAAACAGAACAGCAAACCTGAATAAGTATTAGGGTAATTAATGATCATAGGGTATACAATTTAGAATTATACACTAAATAAATTTTTTTCACATATTACAAAGGAAAAAAGGAACTTCCCTTAGTGTTTCTCTAAAGAGATTCCCTCTTGTATGTCCTCAGTTTCTAAATTTAATACCCTGTTTCAAGTTTTCACCTCTCTGTGAAAATATCTTCTTCCCTCAAACTTGAATGCACAATCTCCATCCAACTTTTGGGAAAACCTAGCACCTACCTATCTAGTTGGTACAGGCCCACTTCCCCAGAAGGGCATTTCCCCAAATTTGACATCTGCAACCAATAAAACATATCTGGGGCTTCGGTAAGAAATTCTGTAAGTTGTCCATGGAGCAGTTCGTTGGTGGGCTAGACATTCTCAGGTCTGTGCTCTTTCTTGGTTATTTTGCCAGAGAGAGTTGAAAGCATGCCTCTGCAATTTTCTGTTTTCTCAGTTCATAACTTAAATAAGATACAGACACACACACACACACACACACACACACACACCCCTACCTTCCAGGACAATATGGATATTAATTCTCAGACTGAGCACCATCTTCACTCTCTAAGAATGAGAGGACTATTTTCCCAATTACCCCATAACTTTTCAGGCGACCTGTCTTCCATGGAGTTAGTACTGCATTAGTAGGCAGAGCATCATCCCACTTTGAGACTGCTCCTTTGGCCTACACAGGATGAGATTTGGGTCCATGCTGACCCATGTGATCCTAATAACCACTTCCTTGACTATATCAAGACCTGATGAAGGTTTTCTATTTCCATTTGCGACTACTCAATTAAATTGTTAGTAAAAGGCTCTTCTCTTCCCCAGTCTGGAGAGAAAGGAGAAGAAGAAAGGACATTGTTTCAATTATAGTTGAACCTGATTGACTGATTGCAGATACAAATTATGGGAAAAGGAGCCAATGTCAGGTTTTTTTTTTTTTGTGGGGAAGACCAGCCCTGAGCTAACATCCGTCCAATCCTCCTCTTTTTGCTGAGGAAGACTGGCCCTGGGCTAACATCCGTGCTCATCTTCCTCCACTTTATATGGGACGCCGCCACGGCATGGCCGACAAGCAGTGCGTCGGCGGGTGCCCGGGATCCGAACCCGCGAACCCTGGGCTGCCAAGCGCGAACTAAACCGCTGCACCACCAGGCGGCCCCCAATGTCAGTTTTTTAAATGGTGCTTTCTACCCCTCTCTTCATTCTGATGTCCAAACTAATCTTTTCTCTGAGTTTATGCTATGTGACTTCAAAATACTTTCTAAAATGCTGACTGCTTACCGTGGGGTGGTGAAGGAAGAGCAGAACCCTTCATCACAGAGAAGAGTGGAGGGAAATGCAGAGCCAGACAGATGGAAAGAGTGTGACTGACTGATGCCAAGCTGCGCATCAATTTCACAATAACCCATCGGGTTTCGAAACTTGTATTTGAGTGATCTCTAATTTCTTATTAGTTTGCCTTTAATGTTCTTAACGTCATATTTGGGTCACGATTATCTCATATTAGGAGCACTCCAATAACAAGGACTATGTGGGGTTTCTTTTTTTTTTTCTATCACAAGGTATTTTGTCATTTTACACTGAGAGTGTCTTACCAGTCTAGGGTTAGAGGGACGGATCCACTTATTTCCACAGTATTTCTTGGATGACTGTAGCCCAAACAAAGCTTGTATCAGCAAAGACTAGAAACAATATCTTTGGGTTTTAACACTCTTACTCATTCTCAAAGTTCTTATGAGCACATATGTATACATGTTGCAAAGTGAGCAATTAATAGATGTGAATTTAATGGATCACTGTAACAATCTAAAAAGAAGAAATATAAGCAAAGAAATAAGAACCCACACAAATTAATTGTTTTATAAAAGAGGGAGATGATATCCATTTTACAGATGAGGAACCTGCCTTTCAATAAGGAGGCCAACCAATTCCATGATTTTCACTACATTTTCTAAATTTCTAAAACAAAATTAACAGTGTAAGGAATTATAGCGGAAATGTTTTCAGTTGTAAGCACAGAAGAAACAAGACACAATTTATCATTTAGAGAATCTAAACATTTGTGGACATCAGAATTATACAGACACACAGGAGGCCTTAATATATTGACATGATTAAAATATGTTGCTTTTTTTCTATTTTCCTAGAACATATATTATTTTGACAAGATGAGACATTTAATTGCAACCTTGTATATAAACCCAGATTTCAGAGTTTCAGAAGTTTCACTATGATCAAAATTCTTATTTTTTAAAGACTGTAAAATTGTATTTGGAATTTGGGGGACAAATAACTGAAAGGTAAGAGAAAATTTACTTAAGACTGTTAGATTAATGTGAAATAACCTAGAGAAAAATTAAAGAATGTATATATACATTCATAATATTATATAATGTAAAATGTATATAATTGTACATATTATAAATGTTATATACACATATAATATTACATAATACATAATAAATAATATGTAATTTTATAATATATAAATTATAATATGTACATATAAATATATGTAATATATTTTGTTTAAAAATCATTGACACTTTTTCTAGGGTATTTTATCTTCATTGATGTTTATTTTAAACTGATAAAATGAAGGTCTTCTTATACTCTTAGTGTCAAAGAAAATGAAATTTAGGTTCATAGGGAACTGAATTTCAATCAAGGCTCTGACACTTTCCAGCTAAGTGTTTTTAAACAGGTTTCCTAATCTCTGAAAACCTTAATTTAATTATTTTTGTAACAGGTTTTGTAGCTGACTCATGGAGTTGCTGTGAGGATGCAATGACACAGCACATGTAAAACGCCAGACAAGGTGACATTTTAATGCCATAGGAACAAAGTAATAAGTGTTAGATGTTACTCTTAACTACTATTATGGCACTTTATGTCCAGATCTCAAATCGGTTCTTGACATATTATAAACAAATGATGGTTGCGCAGATGCATTTGCTAAATTTGATTAATGATTTTTAAAAATATGTATTTTAAGAAAAGGACTTAGAAGTTGCTTTGTGCTAATTTTTAGATGTTTCATACTATTTATTTCATTTTATTACACACTTTATTACAGACAATGTGCTTTTTGTAAATATACCAAATGATTCCTTTAAGATCTACAAAATGTTCTGATTAATATATATTCCAGTTATAAGGAGGCAATTTTCGTTGACTACATTGTGATGATTAAATATGATTAATTAGTTTAGAAAGAGTCACATTTAACAATAAATATTCACTTATGGTAATTAATAGTAACATTGTCTACCTCTTGGCTTGAGTTTAGCATTGCTACTTTTGTTATAGCAATGATTTTGAGTAAATCCTTGGTAAACTTTTTACTCTCAGTAAACTTTTTACCCTCAGGATTGTAAGAAACTTATTCTTCTTCTGTGACATGTTTTAACAAGACCATTTTTGGGACTTTGCCAAATTTAGCAAGCTTTAACTCCACGCAGATTCAATATTATGTTTATACTTATATATTGATTATTAAATTTTCTTTCTCTTCCAGTTTTACCAATGAGCACACCGAAAACCTTAATGAAATTCAAGAGTTTAGCCAAATTTATGACATATTTTTGCATGATGAAAGTAATTATTTTGGTATATTTCTGGGCTAACAACAAGATTTGTAGTGTAAAAAGTAGATTTTGATTGAGAGACATCAACGTGGCCCGTGATTTCTAGCATATAGCACTCAAGAACTGAGATCACATTATCCAAACACAATGGAAGAAATAGTATTGGAGCCTCTGGTGGTGTTAGCCCCCTTTCAATATAATCCTTAAAGCCCAATCTCCACGCCATCTCAGGCAACCTCACTCCACTCAGTAAGAATTATCATACCTTTGTCATCTTTGTATTCAAAGACCTAGTGCAGTGACTGATACAGATTAGGCACCAAGTAATCATTTGGTGAATGCGTGTTAATAAATAAATTAACTAGTGAAAAATGGTAGAGTGAAAGCATAAGCTAGAAAAATATGGTAAACATATTTTATCAGCACATGCTAGTGGTTGTTATATTAGAAAACAAAATAGACTGCTTAAGATGTTAGGCTGGTTATAGTTAAGAGATATATATGGTAGAAATTCTGAGAATCACTTCCGTTACCATTTTCTGCAAAGTTTAACATACTCAAAAGTCTCATGGAGGAGAAAAGTTCTCCTGAGGAGATTTAATAATGTGATTCTCTCAAGATGTTTGGGGATTGTGACTTGTTTTAAGTTGGAGGGGCACTTTTGCTAGGATGTAAGCTGTTACTCTGTCCATTTAAATCCTGTATACCAAGAATCATTTTAAATCCCTTCTTCATGTGAGTCTTGGGTTGAATACTCTCCCCCACATAAAAGCCCCTTTCAAATCTCTGTAGCAGTTACAAGATATGTATGGTCTCCTCTCCCTACAGCTCAGGTGCTCAGTGCTCCAGCCTGACGCCATAAATCAGGGCTCTTAATTCCCCTAGCACCTTTTTTTTGAGTCACTAGGAAGACCAACCAGGGAAATTTCCTTCCTCCTGTTGTGACTTCCAGGGAAAATCCTATAGCAGTTTAACTTGATTGAGATTATTCTAACATGTATTTGTGGACTTGTTCCTCTATTTTTGCCTCAGCACCTGCATGAACAATCCTCACTAGCAACCTGTACAGAGATTAGACTTCAGTTTTCCCAACTCCTGGTTTTTCCTCCTCCTCTCCTTCTCCCAGGAGTCTCATACATTTTTCTTTGAGATCCTCAACAAATATGAGTTGATGATGTACTTCTTCTCTCGCCCCTCAAGTGTTACTTGTCCTCCCTAGAGAATGGACAGCTGTGGTACCTTTCAGGATTCCCCACGAGTCCTCTTTCTTGAGAAAGTTAAGCCCCTTCAGCAACTGATGCTCCTTCTCCTGTAACCAAATCACTAACCAACCAAGCAACCGAACAAAAGGCCTTTGCCATTCACTACTTTTCTCCCATTTAAAACATATGCATTTAAATAATACTTTGTGTGCGTTGACACCCTGTCTAGTTTTTAAATTCCTTGAAGAGAGAAACCAAGGTATATAGTGATTTACTTTCTATGTGTGCTCTTAAATATTTGTTGAAAGAAAGAATAAGTGTAAAGAAGTCACTGTTTTTCTGTTTGCTTGTTTTAGTTTTGTTTTTTATGACAACACAAAGCCTTGTTGACTGAGGTACAAAACCTACACAGAACTGAAGGGATGAGAGTAAATGACGTAGGAGTTCTGTATCTTTAAAAGTTACAGGTTTCTCCTTGAACTGTGATTCTGGACGAATATGTAAACATGCTGTGCTCTGAAGAACTTAATTAAATTTGTATTGTAGACGATATGATGAGAGAATTTCATAGAAGACATTCTCAATCTTTATTTCAAGTAAAATATTTGCCTTCTAGTTTCAGTCCTTCACACTGCACGTAACTTGTCTTGGACTATATAACTTCTGGTACAACTGAAAGAGGGCAAAATTCCCTTTTAATCATGATCGTATTTCCTCCCTCTATACCTCAGAGAAGACAAGCTTCCTTGTATAAAGAGGTTTAAATCCTGAGAATGTTCTTTGTGCCTTTCGTTTCTTAATTTCTGAAGTGCTCTTTACAAACTAAGACACTCTGTTACTTAGCAAGAACACAGATGCTAACTGTAGCAAGAACTAGTTGAGAGTGAAAAAGCATTCTGGGTAATGGCATAAAAATAAGCATATTAAGCATTTGTGTTTACTTGCATCCTGTTTAAGGCTTGAAGAATAAATCAATGATACTCTCTGTCACTAAATTGAAGCTACTAATAAAATAATAAATTGAAAAGAAAAGGAAAAAGTACTAAGAGTTTGTTTGGTGTGCTTTCTTATACATAACCAGTTCATTACCAAGGAAGAGTAATAAAAATCCTACCATTTATGCTGGTAGAGTACAAAACTTGATTTATAAACAATTAAACAAATTCCAGTTTAAAATAAGTATACCAGCAATCTGCATATTTACATTCCTATTAGTTTTTTATGACATGAGTAGAAAAAAAGAAAAGAAAAATGCTGTGTTTATATCTGATGCTATAGTTGCATCTGCTCTTACTGCTGCTGCTATGTTTATAGAATTTCTTTCTAATATCTATTTACTTCTAGGCATTTCTTTCATTCTGAGAAAAAATAAGTATTTGGCTTCCCCCCATTCCCATCCAGTATGATGCTTGAATTTGAAATTATTTAGTTTTACTTAAGCACTTACCTTTAGTAAATTACATTCCTCACAAAAATAATTTTTCTTTTAAGAAAATGAATGTAATTGCCATTTACTGTTCATATTTAGCAGAAAGTTTTTATTCTATTTATGATTCTTTCTCAAGAACTTTTGCATATTAAAATTCCATCTATAATCCATATAGCCTGATTTTTGATATCACTTTTTCTGTACTCTTGAAAATTCTTGGAGAGTAATGATGATTATGGATCCCATGTTTAATGTACTTGGGGTGCATTTCAACATCAAGGACTAAATACCATCCCCCAACAGATACAGACTCTAATTGGGTTAATTAGAAAAAAAAAATCCTACTGATACACTTGGCTTTGGCCAGAGGTTTAACATCCCTCTCTTTTTCTCACTTCCATGCGTGTGTATTTCTTGACCTTTGATAGCTATCTCTCTACATATTTATGACCTTGTCTGCCCTTAAGCACTGCTTAGATCTCACCTCCTCTGTGAAGCTTTCCCTGATGAACCCTATTCATCTTCAGTTAATTCATTCACTTTAGTATCTCATTAGCACTTAGGCATGTAATTTAATATGACCATTGAATGATAGCATCCATGTTTCTTGCACCTATTCATTGGACTTCGTCGTGTGAGTTTGTCTTGTCATTTCCATTAGGAGTATGAATTTTTGTATAGTGCACCAGAATAGGTTCGAGAATATAGTGTTTACCTTGATTCAACTTCCAGATCGTCTACCTACTGACCCATGACTCATTATTTTCTATTTAAAATAGGACAACAATTAGTATCTTTGATGGTGTCATCATATTTCATTAAAAATATTAAGCTTGAGTTGGATTGAATAGACCATATATGTTTCATAAACTCTGGCTTAAGTAGTTTGTCTCATATCCTAAAGAATATATATGTATATGAACATGGAGAAGAAATTCTAAAGGCAAGTACTTTATAAGTATTTATATGCATTTTATAATAGCTAAATACTTATTTATTTTTAATCACTAACTAGTTAATTTATGAACTTAACTGATTTTGAAACAGGACATAGCTTAAAACTCATTCCAACTCCTCATTTACGGTTGACAAAAACTGAGATCTAGCACCTGTTAGGTGACCCAAGGCTGTATATAGGAGGTGGTGATATTCAGGTACCCTACTTCAAAATTTTATACTTTTCCTCTAAGTAATATTGTTGTATGAATGCAAATTTTTTTTAAGTAAGACTTCTAAAAAAAACTGCAAAGCCTTATAGTATCTGGTTTTATTTTTACGAACGATAAATAAAGAAATGTTAAAATTTTTAAATAAATAAATAAAAGAACAGCTGCTCATGTTCAGGTCCTAAATGAATTTATATTTTTAGATATATTAATAAGGGTGTTCAAATTTATGGACAATAATTATGAATTTTTCAAGATAGTAACTCATAATACCTTTTGAAAGAAAACTTATGACATATCTAAATTACGTTGTATAATTGGAAAATATTGAGTCTAGTGTCCAGGCAGTTGTTTCATGTTTTCATTAGGAAATTCTTTATTGGCATTACTTGGGAAATTTATATAATTTTATAAATCTCAAGTAAAAAAATCAGTCAAGAAATCAGGAAAAAAGAAAATGTATTAAATCTTTCTGTGGAAAGTAAATGTGAACCATCCACATAGAGATGTTACTGGTTGAAAGGAATTAACCCGAATCAAGTTGAAAGTAAGAGCAAGGAATGCTGACATGTGAGTCACAGGTTAAAGTTAACGGTTCCAAAAACACAAAATGAGATTCGGTTGTGATATGTTCCGATCAGTTAGACTTGTTTGTAGCTGTTGCCATGTTATCAGTCCATGTTTCGGGGCCTGTCAGCTGCTAATGGTGAGTCAATCTTTGAAATAAAATAAATATTAATTAGTTTTATATGTATATTTTACATAATATAGTATATTTTATATATATCACATTAGGGCTATTCCAAAAAATAAGTTTTGGAAGCAAAACAAGTATTTAAGTTAACAACTCAACGCATGGTTGATTCTGTATAGAGCTATCCAACTTGTTAGGAGGTCCTAATGCTATATATTATTCAAATACTAGCTAATAATGAATGCCCTCTGGCATGTTTTAGTGTTTACTTGCTATAGAATACATCTTAAATTTTAATGAAAAATAAAATTATATATATATATATATATATATATATGTGTGTGTGTGTATGATTACAGGAATTCTCAATAATTCCCAGAATTCAAATTTCTTGCTTCCAAATCCCAAAGTTTAATATTTGTCAGGAATTTGGTAACACTGGTGTTGTTTATAAGTAGCTATTGGTTTCCAGCACTAATTGTACTATTAATTTAACTTGTGCTCAGAGCTTTAATCAGGCAACATATTTCTTTTCAACACTTGTTCTTGAACTCAAATGTATTTATATCCCAGTCAGTGTAATGTCAAGTCATAATTTTATAGTGTTAAGATGAAGAGTAGATGGTCAAAGTATCAATCAATTTTACATGGTAATTATTAATTAAACATCCTCCATCTGCAAGACCCTAAGGAAGATTCACAGATAGTCAAGGAATATTCCCTTCTCTGAAAAGTGTATCACATAATGAGGGAGGTGAACACATAAATAGCTATAATGCCTCAGTATAGATGTATAAATAATCTGCTCAGGCTCATGCGCTCTGCTGACTATTTTAGAGCTGGGAAACAATTCTGAGTGTCTAGAACTGGCTCAAGCTGCTATTTAGTGTTTAAGTCTCCCATTTCTTTAAGGTTTTCTGGTCATAGCAATGGTAACGTATCCACTTTGTATTGAATAACTACTCTGGCCCAGGCATTGCAATGAGTGATGTATGTTTACTATTACTACTCATGAGAAACCTGCAAAATAGATATCATTATCCCCATTATTATTTTACAGAGGAGGAAACAGAAATTCAGAAAAGTCAAATGACTAATGACTTACTTAAAGCCTCAAAGCTCTCAGATGGGGAAGTTGCAATTATAGCTGTATATGTCTGAGGCTCACGCAAGGCATGATAAGAGACCAAGAGTCTCTATTATAAACATGGGTGTGAGGCAGCACGTTGTGGGGGGAAGTCAGTTTATAGTCATACAGTTCTGTGTTCAAATTCATAGTTTGCCTATTCCTGACTGCACAACTCACTTAATTTCTTAGAGCCTTGTATTCATAGTGTGTAAATGAGGATAATTGGAAGAAGCAAATTGATTAATGTTCTTGGAATTAGACAAAAGCAAAGAAGTGTAAGAGATAGTGTTTGGGTAAGGATAAAGGATGAAACATATGAAAGGGATTCCTTTTGCTAAGCACAACTAAAACCCCCGGACATTATATATAAAACAAACCTAAGAAAACTTTGAAAGATGTAGAGATGGCGGCAGACTGGCTAGGAACATCAGGACCCATGCAATGATATAATGGCAAGTTCCTTAAGGGTTCTTTTGCCTCATATATCTCTGATTCAGAGCTGAAGAAGCTGACAACCCAGAAATGCCAATGTGACCAGCTAATAAGAACCCCAGCTAAGACTGCTTTCTCAGCCGAAAGTTCTGACTGAAAGGTCAGCTAGGCTGACTCTGACTCAGGAAAGTGTCAGCCTAATAAGACAAATCTTTTAGACAATCACTGTCCTACTCCAGCCAAACACTACCAAAAAAAAAATGTGGCCACACTCCCACTCATGCTGGCAAAGGCCAAATGGGCAACTTAGACTTCTACCCTCTAAAGTCTGTAATAAGGCTCCCCAACTCCACTCCTGGGGTGGTCTTAAAGAAGGCCTATGAGGGAGCCTGGATTTCCACCCTGACTTAGAAGCAATGAGGAGCCCTTCTCTTTCTCTGTTAGCTGATATCAGAGGAGTCCTAGGACTTGCGTCATCACTAGCGGTAATGAGGCTACTGAGATGTCATTGGAGATCACACAGGGGACCCAAACTCTAACTCCAACCCAGCAGTCATGAGAATCCCCACTCCCAAAGTGTCAGAGGCTGAGTGAGGACCCTGAGTTTCTACATATGTGGCAGTAACAAGGCAGTGCCGACCCTCCGCCTGCTGGAGCCGTTTCAGATAAAGCCAGCTGAAACAGAACACTTAAATATTATCCAGAATCTCCACACATCATATGAAAATGTCTGTATTTCAATTGAACATCATTCATCATACCAAGAACCAGGAAGATCTCAAACTGAATGAAAAAAGACAATCAATAGATGCCAACACAAGGTGACAGAGACATAACCCAACATATTAACTGAATAAAGAAGAAAAAAAATCACATGATCACATCAGTTGATGCAGAAAAAGTATTTGCATAAAATTCAACATCCATTCATGATAAAACTCTCAATAAAATAGGAATAGAAGGGAACTTCAATTTGATGAAGAGCATCTACAAAAAAAAAAAAAGCTACAGTAAACATTATACTTATTGGGGAAAAACTGAATGCTTTCTTCCTAATATTAAGAATAAGCCAAGGATTTCTGCTCTTACTACTCTTATTCAACATGTTACTGGAAGTTTTAGATGGTACAACAAGCCAAGAAAAGGAAATAAAAAGCATACAGATCAGAAAGGAAGAAAATTGTCCCTATTTGGAGATGACGTGATTGTCTTCATAAAAAATCCCAAAGAATCTACAAAAATCCTTCTAGAACCAATAAGTGAGTTCAACAAGGTCACTGTATACAAGATAAACATACAAATAATCAATTATATTTTTATACACTAGCAATAAACTCATAAGCATGGTCATTAAAAATACAGTATCATTTACAATTGCACAAAAAGGAAATACTTAGTTTAAATTTAACAAAATGTGTATAAGATTTGTATGCTGAAAACTGCACAAGATGATGAAATATATCAAAGAGGTTCTAAATAAATGAATAGAGATACTATGTTTGTAGATTGAAAGATTCAACATAATAAAGATGTCAATTCTCCCCAAATTGACATACAGGTTCAACCAATTCCTATTGTGATAGCTAATTTTATGTGTCAACTTGAGTGAACCATGGGGTTCCCAGATATTTGGTTAAACATTATTCTTGGTGTGTTTCTGATGGTGTTTCTGGATGTGATTAAGACTGAATCAGTAGACTGAATCAAGCAGATTGCCCTCCCCAATGTGGGTGGACTTCACCATATCTGTGGAAGGCCCAAAAAGAACAAAAAAGTGATAAGGGAGAATTTACTCTCTTTTTTTCTCTGCCTGTCTTCAAGCTGGGACATCAGTCTCCTCCTGCCTTTGGACTTGGACTGGAAGTTACACCATCGGCTCTCCTGGGTCTTCAGCTTGCCAGCTGCAGACCTTGGGACTTCTCAGCTCCATAATCGCATGAACCAATTCCCTATAACACACACACACACACACACACACACACACACACACATGTATACACACTATTGGTCTGTTTCTCTGGAGAACGCTGACCTAATAATACACCTATCAAAATATAGACAATAGTATTCTAAAATTTTCATGGAAAATCAAAGGAACTCGAATAGTAAAAATAATTTTGAAAATGAAGAATAAAGTGGGAGGAATAAATATTCTGTTTTCAAGACTTATTATATAGCTACAGTGATCAAAACTGTGTTGTAATGGCAAAGAGATAGACCCAAAGATCAGTGGGACAGATTAGAAAATCTAGAATTAGACTCACACAAATATACTCAGCTGATTATTAACAAAGGTCAAAGGCAATTCACTGGAGGAAAGATAGCCTTTCAACAAATGATGCTGAAGCAATTGGAAATTAATAGATAGAAAAATAAACTTCATTCTACAGCTTATATCCTACACAAAAATTAAGTCAACATAGATCACAGGCTTAAATGTAAAACCAAAAAAGTTTTAGAAAAAATAATATAGGAGAAAATCTTCAGGATCTAGGGCTAGACGAAGAGTTCTTAGACTTAAAACCAAAAGCAAGATCCATAAAGGGAAAAAAAAATGATGAATTTGACTTCAGCAAGATTAAAAATTTTGCTCCATGAAAGACCCTGTTAAGAGCATGAAAAGACAAGCTACAGACTGGGAGAAAATATTACAAACCTCATGTGTGACAAAGAACTAGTATCTAGAAAATATTTAAAAAGTCTCAAAATGCAACCATAAAAAAGCAAGCAATCCACTTAAAACATGGGGAAAATACACAAAGAGAGATTTCACTGAGATATATAAATGTCAAATAAGTATATGAAAAGATGTTCAGCACAATTAGTCATTAGGGAAAGGAATATTACATTCATCTGAGATATTCCTACACACCTATCAGAATGGTTAAAGGAGAAAATAGTGACAACACCAAATGTTGGTGAGATTGCTGAGAAACCGGAGCACTCATACATTGCTAGTGGGAATGGAAAATGGTACAGCCACGCTGAAATAATTTTGGCATTTTCTTAAGCAAAGTAAACATGCAACTGACATACAACTCTGCCATTTCACTCCCAGGCATTTATCTCAGAGAAATGAAGACTCATATTCTCACAAAAATTTGTACATGAGTGTTTATAACAGCTTTATTTGTAATAGCCCAAAACTTGAAACAACCCAGATGTCTTTTAATGGATAAATGGTAAATCAGCTGTGGTACATCCATACCATGGAATACTACTCAGCGATAAAGGGAACAATTTGTACATGCAACAACATTTCCCAAGAATTATGCTGAGTGCAAAAAGCAAATCCCAAAAGGTTACATATTCTGTGATTCCATTCATATGACATTCTTGAGATGACAACATTATAGAAACAGAGAACAGAATAGTGGTTGCCAGAGTTAAGAAGGTGGTAGGGATGAGAGAGATGTATGTGGGGCTGTTGAAAGGCAACATGAGAGATCCTTGTGTCAAGGGAAGCATTCTGTATCTTGACTGTGTCAATGTCAATATCCTGGCTGTGATATTGTACTATAGTTTTGCAAGATGCTACCATTGTGGAAAACTGGACATAGAGTACAGGTGATCTCTGTGTTATTTCTTACAACTGCATGTGAATCTACAGTTAATTCAAGGTAAAAAGCTTTATTAAAAAAACACATAGAAGAGAATGACAGTAGATAAAACTGGAAATGCACGTGGAACCAGATTATGAACCATTTTGAATGTGGTACCTGAAGGAGTACAGACTTTGGACTTTGTCTTGTAGGTGAGGAGCAGTCATCAAAACATGCTAACTACATAGAATTTATAACTTGGAAATGTACTACTTTTCTCTGTAGTAATATAATGCAGTAATAATGCAGTAATTTTTAGGAAATTATTGTTTTAGTTTACTTGGAGGGGATAAAATATCAATAGAAAGAGAAAGACATTTTTCTGAAGTAGAGGAGCCCCAAATTTTAGACTGACTGGAAGTGTAATCGGTGAGGAAGGGTATTGAGAATGTATAATCAAATCTGACTTCATAGTTTCTGGCCTGAGTGGCTGGGGGAATATAATGTCATTAACTGAAATAGACAACGCAGGTGGAGCAGCAGGCTTGTGAAGGAGGTGAGCGATGAAGGTAACAGAGATTTGGTGATAGATTTTAGTTTGAGGTGTGCTAAATCTAAGGTGTTGTGGGATATCCACATGATGAATAGTAGGTATGAGGAAATATGAGGAGACATTTAATCTATAATGGTCTTTGGTCGGCATTGACATACAGGTATGAACTGAAACCATGAGCTGGAAGAGAAAACCTCAAGAAATAAAGGAACCTTAGACGTTAGCAACATTCAAAGAAGAGTAGAAGACAAAGGAAACAACATGAGAAATTGAGAAAATTATCAGAGATGTAAGAGGACAATCAAAATGATGTAGTTTTCTGGAAGCCAAAGAAGAAATTGTTCAAGAAAAAATCAGTAAACCCATAATATCTACTATTAAATTTGCAACTAGAGATAATTTATGGATGTTTGAGTGCAATTTGAATTTAGTGTATAAATGAAAACCAAATTACAGTGGCAATGAGAGCAAGGAGTTGGAGATAAGCAGAAAGGAAAGGAGACAGAGGGACAGTTGTTAGAGGTGGAAGCAGGAAGTAGGAAAGAATGGGAGTGCAGTTGGTGGGAGAGAAGATATAAGATAATTGAACTGATTTAGGGACGTAAGAAAGGATTCCGTAGATGATGCAGAGACAGGATTGGGGGCTAGGATGATCGTAAATCTCCCAGCATATTTACAAAACACACCAATTTTAGCCATGAGCTCTAAAATGACTTTTTCTGCAGAAGATTTGAATATAAAAGCAATAGGCTTATGAGGCACGGCAGGCTGTTGATGAGAGTTTTCATTGAAACTGGCAGGCGCGTTGGGAACCAGCTGTTGGTTGTAGGTAGATCATTTTAAAGTAGTTAAAAAATGTAAAGGATAATTCTAAGTTTCTGTGCTTCAGACCATGAAAATTCCCCAAGTATTTTATCCAAGAAAATTACACATCTTTCAGATATAGAATTACCAGCTGCCATGCAGTTTTGCTTTATGATGTATTTTGTCAGTGAATTAAAGAAACCAGTGTGTGTTATACAATTGGTTATTGTAATGATTATTCAATATGTTAAAGATGATAAAGGGAAGTGCTGATATTTTATTAGACATTTCATTTAGTGAGTTGGTAGAAACCCTTTCACTGCAATTTCTATGTAATATTGTCATTATAAACTCCAATACTTACAAGAAATTATATCCCTAGATGTAGGGCTAGGAGCCACTTGGCCAGCTGCTCAGCTATCTGAAGATCCTTGCAGAACTCTTCAGTGAAAGCCCACCCCTTTGCAACGTTGCCTCCGGGTGCCCTCACTTCCATGGACAGCCTATTGGAGATTCTGCATTCCTTTACACCAGTGGCTTCCCTTCAAGAGTTCCAGTGGCAGCACTTTGTACATGAGATGCACTTTCTCATTAAGAGTGTTGGGTTCTGGAATCAGATTGCTTGAGTTCAAATCCTGGTTCCACTACTTAAGCCATATAATTTGGGGCAAGTCACTGAATCTCTCTATGCCTCAGATTCAGAATAGCTCCTACTATACAGAAAGAGATGTTTGAGACTTAAATTAGGAAAGCCTCAGATAACACTTTTAAAGGACTTAAAATGTTGTCTGAGATACAGGAAGGACTCCATAAATGATAATAATTTTTTAGTTATATGTTCATTCTTCTTACTATAATGAACAACACTCTCTAATATCTTAACTGGATACCAATAAACGATTTTAAAAAAGTAAGTTTCTCAAAATATAAATATGTAGTGTTCAAACACTATCTAAGTGGAAAAATGTGAACTTTTATCATGCTTTGCCAAAAGATCTAATAACATTTCAGTGAGAGAAGAAGGTGAATTGTCAGCTGGCATTTTTATTGCCTTGAACATTTTTTCCTAAACTACATAGCATAACTACAAATAACTGGATAACTGGAATGCCATCCTTTTTCCTTTTCCACATATTTAAAATTTGAAAATATAGAATTATTTAAAGTCATTTGGCTTATAAATGATTTTTTGAGCCAACCAAATCCTAAAACAAAGTGAAGATTTTTTGGTTCCCATTTCAAGCCATTTTGTATACTCCTCAGAGCTCACACAGAATATCCCTACAGTACTTTGCAACAGGAAGACAGAATTTCTAGTGTCAGGAATGACAGAATGCCATTCGGACTGGGAAATCCTGTGGGTAATTTCATTTTCATTTGCTAGTGAAGCAGAAAAATCAACATGTTGTGTGTCAGAGTACAATGAGAAATACTTCTTGGCAGTTTGAGTTTTAGCCATTGGTAAGGGGGGAAATATCTGAAGCGAGCTGTCAAGGTGTAACTTCACATGGATAAGTCTGGTTTAAAGCAGGCAGGTAGTCTGCATTTTGATATTATCAGAAATAGAAAGGGCCCTTTAGCTTGAACCAAATGCCATAGGGAATTATAGCTCTTGTGAAATCCGATGCTCTGATGGTTGATCATCAAGTCTGAAAATGAAATAAGTCTTAAAGTCTTCTCTTTGAACATTTCTACCTTGCTTGGATTTTATAAAGATAGAAAAAGGAAACTGGTGATGGGAAAACAATAGCCACGCTGGAATTTCACACTGAAGTAGAGAATTTTTCAATTAAAAAGGTAATCTAGTATAACATAACTCTAAAATTTAGTAAGTTGACTCCTTTTTTTGATGTGAATAGTGTTTTGCATTTATATTTTACTGAATGAAAGGATAATTAGGACAACTTGAAATTGATTTTTTAAATGATAAAGTCAAATAGCTTTTCATTTGTCTGTACTATTTTATATTGCTCATATCTTTGCAGATAGGATTGTTCATTACAAAATGACGGACGCTAATTATAAATAAAAAAATTCACAGTGGAAAATGTTATAAATAAACATATTTCTCCATCATCACTGCAAATCTCATTCCCCAGAGCTAACTGCATAAACATTTTGATGTGTATACTTTAATGAACAAAAGTTAAATATATACATATATGGAACACACATAAACATATGCAGAAAAACATGCTTTGCGTTGGCAAAAATGTTATCAATCTATAGACTGTTATGTGAATTGTTAGGACTTAAAAGTACATTTTATATTAACATATGTAAATTACATATTTACATTGGAGAGTGTTACATTAATTAAACAATAAATTTAAAATATCTTCACATATTGTTTGCAACTTTTCTAGGAGAGAGAAGCTATTATAAATACTGCTGCAGTGAACGTGGATAATTGCTTACTTTTTACATAAGATAAACCTCTAGCATTGGAATTATTGAAACTAAAGGCAGCATATTTAAATTATTGATAGATGATCCAAAATTGTTTTACAAAGAAATTGTGCTAGATTACTTTCTCGTCAATATTTTTGTCAATGCTGCATGGTATTAATCTGTCTCTAAAATCATTGCAGTTTTACAGGTTAATATTTTTATTGTTATATAAATTTGAATTCATTTAATTACTAATAATATGAATATCCTTTTACATATTTGTTTTCATTTTTTCGTTTGTAAATTGTCTGTAGCCTTTTTCTACTTTTTCCTTTGAAATGGTCTTTTCTTATTTAGTTAAGATATTGTATATTCAAACTTTTTTTCTTTATACATGAAGAGTAGTGACCTATTCATCAAAGAGATTTTTAATATTTTTTCTGGTGTATCATTTGACATTTAACTTGATTACAATATATTTTACTATACAGATGTCTTCATTCTAATATACACAAATCCATCATTTTGTTCTGTCATGACTTCTTGATTTTTCTGTTATACTTAAAGGTCATCTCCATTCTTACTAAATTTAAATGACTTTTTAAAAAGTTACCTATCATCTTTCATCTATCACATACCCAAACATAGAGAAGTCTTTTTCTAAATTCTCAATTCTGTTCCACAGATGAATTTATCTATTTTTGTAAGATAACCATATTATCCTTATTTGCTAGCTCTATGCATGTGTGTTTACATAAATTCATATATATGTGTGTGTATATATATATATATATACACAATAGGTGTGGATAACCTCTTCCATTTTTTTCTTACTAAAAAAAATTCTTGGCTACATGCATAAGCTTGTAAAAATAGATGGTTATCACCATTTTAGTTTTGATTTTCATTGAAGAATATATTCTGTAATTTTTCATCATTGAAGTAAATTATAGTGCTTGCTTTCATTTATTATTTGATTAAATCTATCAGGGTTTGATTTTACATCCTTTAATCTTCATTCCAAGCATTTGTCTATTTTCTGCCTTGATTAAGGACATTCACATCTGAAATCCTTATACATCATTAAATTGCTTGCTATTCTCCATTATGGATCCCACCACAATGATACTAATATATTTCTTCATTTGCATATCATTTTACCAGCTCCAAATAGATTCTTGACATTTTCTTCTCAAATAGTCATGTAAATTTTATCTCTTAAATGTATAAATTAGGATAATTTTTTAATACTAAAAGAGAATTTTCAGAAGCTTTTATGTCATTTTGTTTTCTTCAAAAATTGCTTCAGTCTATTTTATTAAGGAAGAAATACTAAATGCATGAGAGTTGGAAAAGGAAGAAGTAATTGCAGTTTGTGCCTTTACTAGTATAAATATGGTGACATTCATTAACATACAGCATATAAAATTATTTTCTTGATTGCCTTCTCTTTAGGGCACAATGCAAGAAATCTCCTAATCATGTTAAAACCTAGACCAGACACTAGAGATGTGATTGCAATTACTTTTTCCTTTTCCTCCACAGCACAAAGAGTAAATAGTTGGGAGGTCTTGCACTTGCATGCCTGCCTCGTTTATGGTGATTTGCATTTACATTAATTCATTGTTGATGCTCCTATGACACTTATTCAGTATTTCTATAAAGAGGTTACTAAAAATAATACAAGTGCCACTATTGTTATTTCTAGAAAAAGTTCTTCACTCTAGGAAGGCTTGGAAACCAAGGAGAGGAAGAACAAAAGTGTCTTATGTTTTTCTTGTGGAAGAATACTGAGATATTTATTTGCACTTGTTCTCCTTGTGTTTCTCCCTCTCCCTGTTTCATCAGGTAGCTAATTGTAGTGCTGCTTTGTTTTGTGGAAGGTCTGTACAGGCCAGCATGAAACTGAATTTGCATGAAGTTCTCTCTCAGCCCTTTCTCCTTTTCTTCCTTTCTCTCTTTCCTATTTCTTCCATTTTTCCTTCCTTCTTTCAATCCTAAAGTAATTGAAGAGATTATGTTAAGTGTCCTGACGGGCAAAGATAGGAAAGAAGTGACTAACCGCCAGAAATGGAGACGGGGAAAAATTCTCCCAGAATGGTGTAAGAAGAAGAAGATTTTGTGGCCCTTTAATCCCACATATTGCTGATGCCTCTTTCCACCCTGTTATTTAAGTTCATAATGACACCACCGATTAGCATTTATTATTTATAGCATTTGTATGAAGCTCTATTTCAAGATCGTTGTGTTCAAGTACTCTGTTTTGTATGTTGTGAATCTTTGGCAGTTAGACCAACACTGTGCAATAGAATTTGCAGCAATGATAGAAATATTCTATACCTGTGCTGTCAAATATGATAGCTACTAACCACATGTGGCCGTTGAGCACCTGTAATGTAGCTAGTATGAATGATAAATTGATTTTTAAATCTTACATAATTTTCATTAATTTGAATTTAAATACTCACATGGGCTGATGGCAACCATATTGAACAGCACAGATCTAGACTAATGTTTTATGTGTAATACTCTCTTAATAAGTGATCAGTGACAGTGATAAAAATTCAATCCTATATTTATAATTAAATCCATCATTCTTTCATATTTTTCTTATACGGCGTTAGTAGTGGTATCCACTGAAAATGAACCATTAACATTTCATTAAAATTTGTGAGTGAACTGATACTAATGTGTCTGGGTTTCCCCTTATCTCACCCGTCATTATTAAAAAGAATAAAACAAACAAGAAATATGAATATATTTTTTCTGAAAAAATTATTTTTTCTGAAAAAAGCATGCTTGGAGAAAATTGTTTAATATTTAATTATAGTATTTATCATGTCTCTTTGAAAATAATAGTAAAATACTGGCCAACATATTGAACATAAAATAGAATAAGCATGAGTTATGAGTTGCAGTATTATGTCAATATGCAAATTTCATTTGCATGTGCGAATTAATTACAATTTTATACCATCAACACTTAGGACTGAAGGCCTTATTAGCTAAAAAGAATTCTCTTGCAATCTGAAACTCAATAATGAAGGTCACAGATTTTTCTTCATGTTATTAAGGTTAATTGTAAAATTAATTAGATCCATTTGTAACTTGGATATGAGTGATATACACTCATTTGGAATTGACATAAAATTTGAAATTTTGAATGGTAGTGTGTATAGTAAATATTTAATAAAACTTTTTTCTATAATATTTCAGTAAATGTAAATATAAATTTCTGAAATTTTCTATTGCTGCTGTAACAAATTACTACAAACTTAGTGGCATAAAAACCAACAAAATTTTATTGGTTTCTTTAGGTTAGGAGATTCTCTGGGTTGGTGAGGCTGGTTTCTCTGCCAATATCAAGATGTCGGTCCAGTAAGCTCTTATCTGGAGGCTCTGGGGAGAATTCTCTTCTAAGCTCATTGAGGTTGTTTGTAGAATCTAATTCCTTGTGGTTGTAGGACTGAGATCCTTGTTTCCCTCCTGCATGTCAGTCAGGGACAGTCTTTGTTCACATAGATTGCCTGTATCACTTCTTGTGCTTTCCAGGTGGGTTGCCATCAGTGGGTTGGATTTCTCTCAGGCTTCAATCTTCCCAACTGTTTATTCCGGCCCATCTCTCTTACTCTAGCTGGGAAAAGTTCTCTGTTTTTATGAACTCGTGGGATTAGATTGGACCCACATGGAAAATTCAGGATAGTCTCTCTAATATATATAACCTTAACCACACCTGCAGTGTTCCTTTTGCCATGTAATGTAACATATTCACAAGTTCTGGGAGTTAGGGTGTGGACCATTGGGGGGCCATTTTCTGCCTATCACAAGTATTATCAGGCCCACTCAGTCAAAACACAGAAAACCACATTTTGTCATCCTCTACGGCGATAAAAGTAGTAGTTCGGCCTCCATATTAACTCTTTCATCTCCTCAATTGTTAAGAACTCAGGAGAGAAAAAGATTTTCTGTTTGTTGGGAGCTCCCTCAGGGACTCTAACATTTTCAGTGAAATTTTATTATAGGACTTCTTCAGAGGAAAACAAAACTTTGCAATTTAAAATTAGGTCTCAATAAGAAATGTATTGTCTCATTAAACCTAGTAAAGCAAATAAAAATTATTCTACAGATGTAGAGACTCTTGTCTCACTTATACAAAAAGTCATTTCTGTTTTACTTTTTCAAAAAACATCCAGGTCACCTAATTAATGTGGTAGTTATATTCCCATGTTATGAGTAATATCTATTATCAAATACTTACCATTTAGTAGTAACTTACATACATGGTGAAGAAACAAGCCTCATAAAATTACTCTTTTTTCTCTTTTATAAGTACACGTTTAAAATATTGTTTGTCTCTATCTTCTAGTTAAGGAAAAACGACATATAGGCTTATGGTTCCATATTTTTAACACATCATCTCTAATTTATTACTTTCAGTCAATATATACATATTTAAATTATCAAACAGTAAATAATTTTAAAAAATAGTTTCTAGACACAAATAATATTATGGATGAATATTTCTCTTTAAAATGTTTATAGAAACCTTTGAAGTTAGGAGTTTAAGTTTCTGTAGCTATTCCTATTTTCTCATTACCTGTTTATTTCCGTTTGACAATTGACACGAATGATAATCTCATTTGGAAACTTTGAGTATAAAGCTTGGAACATTGTGTGGGTTTGTTTCAAAAATTATTGCCATTTTAAATATTGTGACCATAGTTCTGCAATTAACTTCATCTTGTTTGGATTGAATGCTAATTTGTTGATCAATTGATTTAACAAATATTTATTAAATAGGTGCTATATTATTGGCTCTGGAATATAATTAACTGGCTCAATCACACCATAATAAGCTTCAAATCTGGTTGTGAAAAACAGATAACGAAAAAAAATTAACATTAATTTTGTGTCACAATGACAATTCCATGAAAGAACAGAGTTAGGATGCCTGACTTCAACTGCAATATTGAGGAAAGTCTTCCTAAAAATAACAGTGAATATGTTTCTGATTTCAAATTCATAATGTCTTATAGTCATTCACATTATGAAAGTCTTGTGATCTTTCAGTTCTTGAACAATTTTTCAAGTTTAAGGATCCTTCATGTTATGGACTAAATGGTTGGGTCCCCTACAAATCCATATGTTGAAATCCTAACCTTCAATGTGATGGTATTAGGAAGTGGGGTCTTTGGGAGGTGACAGGTCATGAGGGTGGAGCCCTCCTGAATGAGATTAGTGTCCTTATAAAGGAGACCCCAGAGATCTCTCTTGCTCCTTCTGCTATGTGAGGACACAGTGAGAAGATGTCCGTCTATAAACCAGGAAACAAGCTCTCACCAGACACCAAATCTGCCTCTACCTTGATCTTGGACTTCCCAGCCTCCAAATCTGTGAGAAATAAATATTTGTTAAGTTACCCAGTCTATGGTATTTTTGTTATAGCAGCCTGAACAGACTAAGACATTTCAGGTGAAAACCAATAGCTGGTTAAAAATAATTTTTATCACCTATACATGCAACCTTTTATGAAGGCATACAACTTATGAAGACATTTACCAGAAGCATGTGCTATTAGTCATTAAAAATGAGACATCTTGGACTAAGTGTAAGGTTATAAAACACTGATTAATGCCATTATGTCTTGAATTATGCTCCAAAGTTTGTATAATCTGTTTATACATTGCAAACATTAAGCAATTACTAAAACCATTCAGGAAAATAACCAAAACTATAGTTTGAAAATTTTGGATTGTTGTGCTGTTACTGTTATTGTCTTAAACTACCTACCCACCTGGCAACTTCTCTATTTATTACTGTGTTTTCAGAATAGTGAACAGGGGCTACAACAGGAGGGGTCTCATTACCAACAACGTAAAGTATATTTGAGGTCTTTGACAATGCCAAATCTTTAAGGAAATTTGAATGTTTTCTTGAGGTTCTTTGTCATTCCATTTCCTGAGATAAAAGCAAGAGAAAAAAGATGCAAATGCTTAAAGGCACATTGATAGATGTGAGCAATCAACTCAAAAATACTAAACAGCTAAGGACTAGATGCCAGAGATGATTTGGAAGGAGAAATTGGAGCATAATGACAGAGATGAAATTTTCCTTCATTGAGTAAGATTCTTAGTCCACATGTCTACTTCACGTACGTTTTATTGTGCTCATCCTTTCTCTTTGTTATCTTTGAATGCTCTCTCTTTGTTTTAGAAAATGAAAAGTCTCAGGGAGATTAATTTTTATTATTTTTTTTATTGAGGTAACATTGGTTTATAACATTATGTAAGCTTCAGGTGTACATCGTTATCTTTCAGTTTCTGTGTAGAATACATCATGTTCACCATCCAAAGAATTACCATCCATCACTGTACACTTGTGCCCTTTTACTACTTTCACCCTTCTTCCTCTTCCCTTCCCCTCTGGTACCCACCAATCTAATCTCTATTTCTGTGTATTTGTTTTTTGTTATTGTTGTTTGTTTGTTTTTATCTTCCACATATGCATGAAATCATAGGCTACTTGGCTTTCTCTATCTGACTTATTTCTCTTAGCATAATACCCTCAAGGTCCATCCATGTTACAAATGGAAAGATTTCATCTTTTTTGAAGACTGAGTAGTATTCCATTGTCTATATATACCATATCTTCTTTATCCATTCATCTGTCAATGGGCACTTAGGTTGTTTCCAAGTCTTGGCTATTGTGAATAATGCTGCAGTGAACATAGGTGTGCAAATATCTTTTCAAATTAGTGATTTCATGTTCTCTGGATAAATACCCAGAAGTGGACTACCTGGATCATATGGTAGTTCTATTCTTAAGTTTTTGAGGAATCTTTGTATGTTTTCCATAGTGGCTGCACCAGTTTACACTCCCACCAACAGTATATTAGGGTTCCCTTTTCTCCACATCCTCTCTAACACTTGTTATTTCTTGTCTTTTTAATGATAGCCATTCAGAAGGGCATGAGGTGATATCTCATTGTAGTCTTGATTTGCATTTCCCTAATAATTAGTAATGTTGAACATTTTTTCATGTGCCTGTTGGCCATCTGTATATCTTCTTTGGAAAAATGTATGTTTAGATCCTTTGCCCATTTTTTAATTGGGTTGTTTGTTTTTTTGTTGTTGAGTTGTATGAGTTCTTCATATATTTTGGATATTAACCCCATATCGGATATATGGTTTGTAAATATCTTCTCCCAATTGTTAGGCTGTCTTTTCATTTTGCTCAGAGAGATTTAAAAATCATTGAGTATTGGGGCCGCCTGGTGGCGCAGCGGTTTAGTCCGCGCTTGGCAGCCCAGGGTTCACGAGATCGGATCCCGGGCGCCCGCCGACGCACTGCCTGTCAGCCATGCCGTGGCGGCGTCCCATATAAAGTAGAGGAAGATGGGCACGGATGTTAGCCCAGGGCCAGTCTCCCTCAGCAAAAAGGGGAGGAGTGGCAACAGATGTTAGCTCAGGGCTGGTCCTCCCCACAAAAAAAAAAAATAATAATAATAATAATAAAAAAAAATCATTGAGTATTTTATTACATTGGAGCAGATAATAATAAAAAGTATTTGAGGCTAACAGGCATTAGAAAATTATTGGAAGCATCTTTCCCACCCTTTCTCAATAGTTACTTTACTATTTTGATGATTTTCTTAATTCCTTAAAATTTATAGCTCGACCATGAGATCTGATTGAAGAGAATTTACATTCATAATCCACAAGAATAACCAGCAAGAAGGAGGATCTGATTCTAAATGTATATGGGAGTGTGTGTGTGATATATTTTTCTATAAAATATGTCTACCACCTAAAAGTAAGATGAATTGGTGAAATATCCCCCATTGGAGCAGAAATCATTCTGTTCTTAGTATTTTCCAAAAAAAAAAAAAAAAAAAAAATCATATTCACAGTTGCACAAAGTAGAAGAGTATTTTGACAAAAGACATTAGAGAATGCACTTACACTTTTGGAACTTAGGACAGTCATTTTGACAATTTGAATACAGTCAGGCATTGTCTAACAATGGAGATACATTGTGAGAAATGCGTCATTAGCCGACTTCATTCTTTTACAAACATCACAGAGTGTACTTACACACAAACCTAGATGGTATAGCCTGCTACACACCTAGGCCATGTGGTGTAGCCTATTGCTCCCAGGCTGCAAACCTATACAGCATGTTACTGTACTGAATACTGTAGGCAACTGTAACACAATGGTAAGTTTTTGTGTATCTAAACGTAGGAAAGGTACAGTAAAAAATATGGTATAAAAGGTAAAAAATGGTACACCTGTACAGGGCACTTACCATGAATGGAGCTTGCGGGACCAGAAGTTGCTCTGGGTGAGTCAGTGAGTGAGTGGTCAGTGAATTGAAGGCCTAGGACATTACTGCACACTACCGTAGACTTTAAAACACCATACACTTAGGCTGTACTAAATTTACAAAAAATATTTTTCTTTCCTGAATAATAAATTAAACTTAGATTACTGTAACTTTTTACTTTATAAACTTTTGGCTCTTTTGTAATAACAGTTAGTTTATCGTTACTAGGAGATAGGAATTTTTTAGCTTCATTGTAATCTTACGGGAGCACTGTTGTGTATGCGGCCCATCATTGACAGAAACATTATGCAGTGCATGACTGTATAGCAAACAGGTACAGAAATGGTTAAAATAACAGAGAGATAATGAATTTTGTGAGCAGAGCTAAGGTCAAATACACACTCTGAACGCAAATACTCTCTATAGATCTTTTGTCATTCATGAATGAGTAAACATTAGGACAAATAGATCTTTCAGACGATACTGAAGAACAAGAAAAAGGACAGTGAGAAAGGAAACCAGCTTGATTAACATTCAGAAAAACAGAAAACTAAGTAGTAAAGACAAGAAGCTAAGATTTTTTAAAAGAATGGACTGAGAGAAGAAAGAATTGCAAAGAAACTGAAGTGATAACTAGTCTAAGGGAGGAAAAGTTTTCCACAACCCTCTTAGGCTCCCTGGCTAGGTCTGAAAATTAAACTGACAAAGCAGATTCACAGGAGAAAAGTGTACAAATTTATTTAATATAAGTGACACAGGAGCCTTCATAAGGAAATGAGGACCCAAAGAAACAGACTTGTATATTTGTGTGCTAGGTTTGATGAAGAGTGGACAGTCATGGAGGAGTATGACAGGTTAAAGAGTATGAGATAATTATAGTAAACTGGGGGAAACTTAAAAGGTCTGTTAGGATTCTTTTTGGCGTCCCTTTCTCTTTGGAGATAACGATGCTCCTTTTCTTGGAGATAAGGAACCTCCCACACGAGGATTTTATGATCTGTTTCAGGGGAGGAGGATAAGGAGGAAGGAGGTCAGAGTGACTTTCCTACTTCTGCTATTTTCTCAAACTCCCTCAGCTTAAAATATTAATAGACCAATGTTCTATATTTTGGGGTAGCATGTCTTGAACCCATCGGTAGAATTGAAATCTCTATAGGAGATGTTAAAAGCAAAAGTGACATTGATAAAAATTGAATCAGTGCTATGAAGTAAAAATCTGAGTAACGTTACCTGAATGCTGACCAAAGAGAGCAAGTAATGAACATGACGGTATGTCATCTGAGGAATGTGTAGAAATGATAAAGATTAAACCTTGGAATTACAGGCATTTGTGAGAAAGAAACAGGAATCATTTGGATAAAAACATTAAATCAAAAATACTTAAAGAAGGGGCTGGCCTGGTGGTGTAGTGGTTAAGTTTGTGTGCTCCACTTAGGCGGCCCAGGGTTCGCAGGTTCAGATCCCAGGTACGGACGCACACACTGCTTGTCAGTCATGCTGTGGCAGGCGTCCCACATGTAAAGTAGAGGAAGATGGGCACGGATGTTAGCCCAGGGCCACTCTTCCTTCCTCAGCAAAAAATGGAGGATTGGCAACGAATGTTAGCTCAGGGCTAATCTTTCTTACCATAAAACAAAAACAAAAACAAAAACAAAACTTAAGGAAAACTTTCTGCAGAAAAGAAACAGACTGGACTATGAAAAGTGTCAGGGTTTCTCTGGGGTACGAGGAAAATTAAAGAAAAGAGATTCACAGCAATTCAAATTTTATCTTTCTCTATCTGATTATTAAATGGATGGAAAAAGTATTATATGATTTTTTGGATACAATTTTAAAGCTAAAACATAAAACAAAGTTTAAAAAAATCTTACCTAAGAAGTAAAAAGATTAACTGGCCTCCAACTTCTTAGCAACACTAACAATCAGATAAGAATGAAATGAATGAAGAATGAATTTGAAGGGGGAAAGTTTTATCCAAATGTTAATAAAAAGATACTTTATTATCAAAAGACTCAGAAAGTATACTTTTGTACGACTCTTAAAGTGTCACTGCAAGATATATCCTGGCCTCTCTCATAATGAATCGAAAACCAGAGCAAAAAATGGGGGAGTTTCATATCCATTATGTGCAAAAAAACTGTGGCAGAAGCAAAGATGAAGAAATGAAGACATTGCTTTCAAGGAACTTTATATTCTATCCAGAGCAAGCTATATGTAATCAATTAGAGACAAAAATAGCACTATAATAAGTAGCATAATTGTGTGACTTAGAATGAGGCAATGCTTAATGTCTACCACAGGGAGTAGGAAAGTCTCTACTGAGTTAGTGTTGGTTGTGCTGGATCTTAAAACATTTGCTAGTTTAAAAAGTTGGAGAGGTTATTCCAAAGAAAGACTGTAAGAGGAAAATGTGCAAAAAGTTTTGGGAGGCTCAGGAAAAGCTCAAAAAATTTAAATATACAAAAGAGTAAATTGTTGTAAAAGAATTTAGAGTTAGATTATGGAGGCAGTGAATGCCGTGCTTTCTTTGTAAGCAGTGGGGAACCATTAAGGAACCACTGAAGTGGAGTGACATGCTATTATTCATGACCTTAGCAGATAATCTGATGAATGTGTTAATGATATTTTTTGAGAGATTAGCTGTTAGAAAACTGGGATATCTGTTAAGTTATTGTAGATTTCTGGAGAAGAGTTTATAAGACACTGAACTCAGGCAATCCCATTGGAAAGATAAAGAGTAGAATATATTGGGGAAAGATGATAGAGGCAGAATTGACAAGACTTGGTGCTGGACTGGTTGTGGAGATGCAGGAGATGAAGGACTGTGACACTTCTATTGGGAACATGCCATCAGCAAATAAGATAAATAGCTAACACTTAAGCAGGCACAATCCTAAGAACTTTATGAATATCGTCTCAATTAATCTTCACAGGAACTAATGATGAAGGTGTGATTATTATTATTATAGCTACTTTACAGATGAGGAAACTGCATCAGAAAGGTTAAGACGCTTGGCTAAGTTCATATAGAACTTAGTGGTAGATGCAGACTTTGAACCTAGACAGTCTGACTCCAGAGCCTGCATTCATCACCACTTCATTCGACAAATTCTCATTTGAAAGAATTTCAAATGATCAAGCTAATTTCAAATCAAGGTAGCATCCAGAGGGATATGTGAATCAGATGTACATCAGGGCTCATTAGCGACCTCAGAGCTCACGGTGTGAAGTGGGTGAAATTAGTATACATATGATATTTGGAATTATGTAAATAGATAATGTTATCTAGCAGACAACATTATTTAGTCAGAGAGTGGACATAGAGTTGAAATACGGCAAATCTCTTCAGTTAATTTTCAATGCACCTTAAAGTAAAGATGGTATGTTTATTTTTTAAAAAATTATTATTTATTTATTTTTTGTGTGAGGAAGATTAGCCCTGAGCTAACATCCGTTGCCAATCCTCCTCTTTTTGCTGAGGAAGATTGGCCCTGGCCTAACATCTGTGCCCATCTTCCCCTGCTTTATATGGGACACCGCCACAGCATGGCTTGACAAGTGGCGTGTCCGTCGGAGCTCGGAATCCGAACCTGTGAAACCCTGGGCCAATGAAGTGGAGCGTGCAAATGTAACCGCTACACCACCAGGCTGGCCCCAAGATGGTATTTTTAGATTGCTGTTTGGATTTTCTGACTTTGTAAAATTTTTATTTTTAGAAAGGAGTAGGTAAAAAATGGTGTTTAGAGAAAATTTTGCTTGTAAAGTGAATAACTTAGCATCTTACTCTTAAGGATTTCTTCAAACAGATATGAAGGAAATATTTAGACTTTATAAACAATGTCCTACGGGTCTTTCTGTCAACTGTGGCTAGGAGTTCTATGTCATAATAGTTTATAGAATATAACCTATTTGCTACATAAGCATGCAAAATTGCCTGCATCATATGTATATCTATCTATTACACGTGCTTTTACTATTGCTTATAATTTAGAAAACCACACTTAAGTGCATATTTTTTATTAATTTGCTGCATATTTGCACCCTTAGTGAATATGGAGTGAAGTGGAGGTAATTGAGAAAGAAGGAAAAAAATTAGTTACTGGATTTACTCTGAGATCCATGCCCGTTAGTGGTGGAGGTGCCTGGGGTGGAGGAGAGGGGAAAGGAAGAAGCTATCACAAATTTTTCTTTTCTTTCCTGCACAACACATTCTACTTTTTAATCCACTCTCCAGCACCCTTTTATTTCAATTCATATTAATTAGAGTTCAACTTTAAAGTGTTATGATATCAATTCACTTAATCCTTAAATTAAAGAAAGATTGAGGTTGTTTTGAATATTTTAAATGATAACTATGATATTTTGTTTTCATCAATGATTTCTCCAACATATTAAGATAATTCTTAAGAGACTATGAGTAGAGAGAATATGTCACACAGAAGTTAAAATAGGACATATTAACAAAAACTAAAAGAAAGTGCATTGTTAGGGCACTTTGCAATTTTTCTTTGTTGATAAAATATGTGATATTTTAGCCGTACAAAACATAAGAACAATATTAAAGCAGAGGAAGTAAATCCTGAATCCAAAATGAAGGAAAATTTGTTCTGATTTGATGTTACGGAAATATAATTTTAGTGAAGATCTCACTTAATCATATATTGCAAGAGATGAATTCTCATGTTTATTAACTGATAAAAATGCATCCAGAAATTGTCTGCTCTACTGGAGAATTGGAAAGCTAACTAGGCAGTACTTTCTGCTCTAAGTTTATGCTTCAAATTATATTGTGTTTGTAATTACCAAACACTTTTTTCTCATTTAAATTGATTTTAATTTCTGCCTGTATGAAAAGGACACCAGGTATTGAGTTAGATAAGGACTTTCACTGTATTGTCCACAGAGGAGATCTTTGGGTGGGAGTAGTCAATTTACTGCAGTGGGTAAGATATTGCGTGTTAGACTGAACCCATCTAAAGCAAATATCTCTCTGATAGCTGAAACCTCTTAAAGGCTGGTGGCAGAAATTAGCAGATCATTTCCTTCTCGTAGCAAAGTTTGATAATGAATGTCCTTTGAACAGAGGTACTAAGGCTAAAATAGCCTTGAACCTTAAAGTATCAAGGTGAATAATGCTTGTGTGACAAAAGTTAAAATAGTTCTATAGTACAGCAGTTAATTAAGAGATAGACTAGACTGGTTTTATAAGTTACTATGATCGGAATTAAATTTACCATTGTCCTACACTCCTTTTAGTGGCTTTGGTTTACAACTGATTCCTTGACCCTTTGGTAACTGGTGTCCCATTGCTGTAAGGCCTTATAATCACTGTTAAATGTTAATCGCCAAAGTCTTAAAATTTAATCTTTCCATTGGAGTTTACCTGCTTATAGTCACTTTAAAAACCAAAATCTTATGGTCCCAAGAATCAATCGTGCTGGATTTAGATCCTGTGAAAGAGCCAGGAGATTTGAAGTCCCGTAGGCTCTCACCCTGCATTTGTGGATTGTTAAAGAACATTTTTATTTATGCCAGTGACAGCTTTATTTAACCATCAGAGTGCCAGGTTAAGGTACTCTTGTGAATGAATGTTATTACATTATAGAGTACATTTTTGTTGAATTGAGTTTTTTCTTTCTTTTTTCTGCTATTAACTCTGCACTTTTGCCAGTAAATTATAGTGGGTGACTATTTGTATGGAGGAGTTCGCACATAGAATGTAATTGCAGTTGTTAAATAATAGATTTCCCTTGTCTACTTTTCTCAGTCATTTTAAATGGCAAAAGATTTGCTCAGAACATTAAAATACCAAGGAAGTATTTATGAAAGGAATAAAGCAACATATATTACTAGGTTTATACATTACAGATAAAAGTAAAGACAAAGATTATTTTATATATGGACAGAAAACTTGATAAAATTTTAGATTCAAGTAAAACATTTTAAGATTTATTAAAAGTAGGCCTTCTCCTTCCAGTTAGGATGAAGTGGGGATTGAATTCAACCTTCTACCTAAACCAGATGAATAGAAAAACAACAACAGCCAAATGAATGAAGTGATCCCCATGATACTACGGCTTATGGCCTCGAGAGAATTTTGAGCCAGTGACACAAGAAAGGAGAAGCCAGACAGAGCCTGTTGGACTCCCTGAGTGGAGGAGACAGAGTTGAGAGTTCAGGGAGACCACAGTTCACAAGACGGAGAAATGGAAAGGAGAGTGTTGCACAAAGCTGTAATTCTGAAGATGTGCAAAAGGTCTCCCTGGACGATACAGCTGAGTACTGATCAGTATATGCATGTGAGAAAACTACTCAAGGATGGAGAAATATCAACCCCAAAGGTCTAGGGGTAACATCCCTAGTTCTCACAGAGGGCTGAGAATAGAATTTGTTTCCATAGACAGAATGGAAACGAAGAGAAAAATGAACTTCAGACTGAATTCTGTTCCAGTTCTATCTAATAAATCTTAAAAACAAGACCCCCAGAATCAAATTGTTTCTGATTGTATGCCAGAAAAGAATCTCAAGAATGTTTATAGGGAGACATAAATATCCTGCACCCAAGAAGCTAAAATTCACAATGTCTAATAGTCAAGAAAAAATTGCCGGTCATGCAAAGAAGCAAGAAAATACAACCTCTAATGAGAAGAAAAATTAAATTAAGTCCAGAGTAAATAGAAGAAAGGAAATAATAATGATCAGTGTGAAATAGAAAACAGAAAAACAATAGAGAAAGTCAGTGAAAACAAAAGACAGTTTTTTGAAAAGAGATAAAATTGAGTAACCTCTAGCCAGAATGATCAGGAAAAAGTCCAAAAAGATCCCAATTAATACTATAGATGAAAAACACTATATATTTTAATTCTTCAAATTTATTTATAGAAGCAAATAGAGAATAAAATGTTTCACCAGACTAGATGAACTATAATAAATAAATTTGGAAGGGCACTGGAAATAAACAATTACATAGAAATATCTACTATAGCTAAGAATAAAGAATTACAGACAGATGCCAAAAAAAAAAAAAAAAAAAGCTTCTGCCTGAGACACTGGCTGTCAGTAGAATTTTAAAAATGAGTATAAGTGTTCCCACCCCAAGAGTAACCTGTTTCTTAAAAAAAATTATGTAAGAAAATGACTTTTATAGTTAATTAGCTTCCCTTAGTAGCTAATTAACTATGAAAGGAAATAGTTGAATTAGTAGCTAATTAACTAAAAAAGGTAGAAATAAGCAATTTATAGGAGAACAAAAGTAAAAGCTACACTACGACTAATTGTCTCCCCAAAGCTGCATTATAGGCAAGACGACAACGGAGTAATAGCTTGCTAGTGCTCTGAGAAAATAGAATTCTATACCCAAATAATCACTCCTTTGGAGATTAAGGCATGATAAATACAGTCTCACAAAAAGATATGTAGAATTCACCACACAAAGACCTTCACTCAAAGAGCTACATGAGGAAATTCTTTATGACAAATGAAATTGAACCCAAAAGGCTGTATCGTGATGCAGGAAGCAGTGGGGAAGAAATAAGTCAGTAAGCATGAACACTAAATATAAACTGACTCAAGCAAAAATGCTGATTGCTGGGAGGGGAATGGGGATTGTACAGGCTCAATGTGGCATATTAGTTCCCTATTGCTGCTGTAACAAATTACTGCAAACTTAGTGGCTTAAAACAACATGAATTTATTATGTTACAGTTCTGGAGTTCAGAGATCCAAAATGGGCATCTTCGGCTAAAAACCAGGCTTCATTCTTCCTGGAGATTCCAGAAGGAAGTTCTTCTAGCAGCTGCCTGCATTTCTTGGCTCCTGCCCTCCTTCCTGAAATCTCATCCCTCTGACCTCTTCTCCAATCAACATCTTCTTCTCTCACCCTCCTGCCTCCTTCTTTCACTTATAAGGACCCTTGTGATACATTGGGCCTACCCAGATAATCGAGGATCATCTCCTCCTCTTTTTAATCACATCAGCAAAGTTCCTTTTGCCATGTAAGGTAACATATTCACAGGTTCTGGGAATGAGGATGTCAACATCTTTGAGGGTGGGAAGGGGCATTATTCTGCTTACTGCAGGAAGCATTAAGATGCAAACCATACAAGTAGGATGGGAAAGGGGAGGATATGAACTGAAATGTCTTTAAGTCCTTGCTGTATTCCTTGAGAAGAGAATAGAGACATTAATTAATTGTAAAGATTGGAAAATCAAGTCTGTTAAGAAGTATACATGTTAAAAATGCAATGTATATCATGAAAACCAGTGGAAGGAATAAAGGGGTTTTATAAGATGATGAATCCGATACAAAAGGAAAGTGTGGGGGATCAAAATTGGCCACCACAAAATGTGTCTCTTTGCCTAGATAGAACAAAAAATTGAAAGAAACTTTGACCTTGCCCTTAACTGCCTAAAAGAATTTAAGATAAAAGACCTGTTCCCAGGACAGGTCATCACCATAGGTAACTCTGAGTAGACTGGGAGGGTCCTTGCTAAGCCCATTCTTATCTACAGACATTTGCTTTTCCATTTCCAGGTGAATTGCCTTCCTCTCCTTTGAGGTCCCAAACCACTACCCCCAACATCCTCCTTTGTCTTTAGCTGAGGACGATATTTAAACTGGCAGCTTCAGCCATTTTGGTGAGTTACCCAGTTTCCTGGGTCTCTCCCATGCCCACATGTTATAAAGCTTAGTTTAATTTTCTCCTGTTATTCTGTCTCATGTCAGTTTAATCCGTAGCCCAGCCAGAAGGACCCAGAGGGTAGAGGATTTGTCTTCCTCCCCTACAAAAGAAATAAGAATACCAAAGAAAATAATGTAGAAAAAGGTGATAAGTTTGAAAAACGTCAATGCTACAAGTGCAAAAGGACAAAATCACCTTTATTGTGCATGTGGGCAGATATATTCAGATAAAATTAAAAATAAAATGGTACATATCTAAAACTTAAGGGTACTGAGAGTTTAAAAAAAATATGCAAAAGATACAACATGTAGGTTCTAAAAAAGTTGGATTAGTGGCTGTAAACCAGGGTCAATTTTGCATCCCATGAGACAATTGGTAATATCTAGAGATATGTTTGTCACAAATTTTGTGAGGGGATGTTCTAATTACTGTAGCCTTATAATAAATCTTGAAATCAAGGATTATTAAGTACTCCAATTTTCTCCTACTTCAGAATTATTTTGGTTAAATAAACAACCAACGAAATACTTTTAGCCAACAATTGTGGAATACACGTTCTTTTTAAATTCACATGGAACATTCACAAATATAGACTATATTCTGAGCCATAAATTCAATTCAATTTATAAATTGAAAAGAATTGAAATCATACAGAATATACTCCCTGACCAAAAAATAGAATGAACATGAAAAACAATAATTGAATGGTCATGAAAAATATTCAAGTATTTGGAAAATAGACAACGTTCTTCTAAATAACCCAGGAATAAAAGCAAGGACATTAGAAAATATTATAATGAAAACCAAAAACACAACATATCAAAATTTGTGGATTGCCCCTAAGTGGTGCTTAGAGGAAAATTATAGCATTAAATGCTTATCACTTTACCACAAAACTTACAATAAAACTTCCTTCACACAACTGCCTTGTGAGATTGATCCTGTGGGAGAAATCTAAGAAAGGAAACTGAAAGATACCACTCAGGAGAAAAGTCGCAGGAAGACTGGATATTAATCAGAGGTAGGAAAGGGGAGGAAAAGGCTTCTAGGAGTCATGTATGAAATTTTATCACCAAGAATCTCATTTCTTGTACACCCCATTATTCATGGCTTTTTCAATTGCAAATAAAAGGCACAGATTAACTTAAAGCAAAAGGTGGATTTGGTAGTTTATGCAAGATGCAGAAAGAATAATGTGGCTCCCTGTTCCTACAGAATCATGTCTTTTTATTGATTGTAGCACATTTACCTATTTTGCTGCCAACCGTGCAATGGCAAAAATGCTTTAACTAAACATAGTGCAACTATATCTCCTACGAACTAAAGTTCTTTCAAAGGAGTAACAACAACAATAAACAAACCTAGTGTCATATTTATCTACTGCATTCAGTTCCAAGTCCAGTTTTTCTCATGGACTTCATAATTATTTTTGGGTATGGCTCTTAATATTGCATGTGGTCTAAATATTCATGCCCTAATGTACCGTAATTATAATGGTGAAAGGCAAACAGGTAACTATTGTAAAACCTCTCACTTAGAAAATAAGAAAAGGAAACAGAATGTACTGTGATCTCTGCTACACATACTATATTTCCTGGACAGTGATACTAAGGATTCCTCTCTCCAGAGCTGGAGTAAATTTCTTGATCTACTAATATGTCTGAATCACATTATCATACTCTCTGCAATGGGTATTTCCACTGCTCACTCTCTTCCACATCTAGAGCTGAGAAGGGTGACAAATCTCCAGTTAGGTGCTGGGCCACTTGAGCCATCCACTTTGGGTTGTTGTGATTATGGGAATCTTGGAATTGACTTAGAGATTGACCTGTGACAGGTCCCTATTAGAGTCTTTGGATTTATCTGTGGAAAAAAAAAGAAAAGAAAAAAAATCTTTTTTAAGACCTTAGTTGGTTTGCATTTTATTTCATCCTAAATGACCATTTGGAAATTTTAAAAAGTTTGCAATAAAGTCAGCTTGTAACTTTGAATTCAGACTTGAATATTGAAGATTCTGTTTCTTCCTCTCTTTTTGTTAATTGCATTTCTCTAGACTTTTGCATTGAAACAAAGGGAAACAATAGCCTGTTCTGATAAACATAGAGGATCTGTTCACTTGCATCTGGTCTCCATTACTAACAATTCCAAACAGCAGGAATAATTTCCTTGTCAGGAAGGATACACAAAGAAATACTTGGGGAGGAAGGGAGGAATCCACTTCTACCTTTCCTCTAGCTCCTCGGTCATTGTCCATTTCCATTCTATAACTTTAATGCAGATTTGAAAACTGAGTGCTTGCAATTTGGCAGAGTGCCTGATTGACTCATGTGGTCTTGAGTTACTTGCCATGGCAGAATAATCATCTTGCTATTTCCTTTCTAACAGGCTATCTGATAGAATGTTCACTCATTTGAAGTAACTCACTGAAGGCTGCAAGAAGTAGCCAAAAATACTCCAAAAGCTGGGCAGTTTTCTTCCAAGTCCTCCCAAACTGCAAACTCAAAAAACACAAGGTCTGAGGAATAACAGGCAATAATCTAGTCATCTGCATCACCGCCAGATTTAGGGCGGGACTTGGAGTCAAATTTATTGTACAGTCGTGTTTAGATGACTCCATAGTTCTTTTCCTCAGCTCACATTCCGAGTTACCTTTACGTTTGGTTGTGTGGGTTAACTCTAAATCCTCACGGAATTCCTTGCACCCTCCTCCACAGTTTGAGCGTAAGCCCTGTGGTTTGGTGGATACAGGTGTTCTCACCGCCGAAGGAACTCCAGCTCGGCTTTATAGCCCAGCGCATGCTGGTTGTGCCTTTGGTTTGTGCGATGAGTTGATGAGGCAGAGAGGGTGGCGATAGGCATGGCAGCAGTCAAGAGGAGAGAAATACAGGGCAACTGCTCTGGAAATAAATTTAAAAGCATTCCTGCTGGGATTAAGGATGTTCTAAAGACAAGCAGCTAAATGTGTTCATAAAGGCACTTACTGAGGGGGTTGGCACCTGTATTTTGTCAAGCAGTTAGAAGCTGAATCCTGGGATAAAGGCTGTAGAAAGTAAAGGATGGAATTAGAAGCTTCTGATCCTGAGGTGCAGGTGAATTTCTGTTTCACCTCTTCCACTCACTGTGAAGGAAATGGGGGAAATATTCTTTCATTTTGACTGAGACAGAAAGTTCATGGGGCTACTCACCTTCACGTGCCGTGTTCCTAAGAGACCTTGAAAGTGAGGGTGATTTCCCTTGTAGGAGATTCATTTTCATAGATATTCCTGGTGGATTTTAATGCCAAGAAGATTATCATCACCACCAGAGAGCAATCAAGGCTCTTTTAGGCTTGACTACACACGAGTGACATATATAACTACTTCTTAAGTAACTATTTTATAAAGTGCTAATTTACAAATATTTTCTCATATAAAAATTGAGTGGTTCTCACTAATTATCGCATCACTTAAGTGACTCCTGGGCAGAAACTGATGGCTTGTGGCTGATTCTGCATTGGAGAAAGGATGAAAGAAGAGATGAGCGCTATACTCAGAAATCTTTGTGCAAAAACAAATTCTGAACTATACGTTTTTTCTTAGGCTGTAATATATAGTGTGAGCATCCATAATCGGGCGGCCTACATATTTAAGTACACTGAGAGTTCAGCATTAACATCTTGTCAAAATAAAAAGAAAAGAGGACTTTTGCAGATTGTGGTACAAAAATAATCTAGTGAGAGACTGAATGTACAAATGGACAATGGCCAGATCATATGTACAAATAGAACTCTGACCACAACTAGCCCAGGAAAGCAACCTCTTATCTACAGTAACCAGCCCAGGAAGCCAGCCTGCTCCAAAGTCAGACTTATGGGAGGTCATACTGCTATCTCTACCAACAATCTGGGAAGCCAAACAATGACCCCGTAACCATTGGCCCCACATCGCCAGAACTTGATTAATGACTAACAGTTTCCTTAATTTTTGTCCCTGCTTCTAACTAGGACCAACTAGAGAAAGCCAAAGATGCACCTCTAACCAATCACATAAAATGCCCCGTTTCTAGTTAGTGCACCTACAGTTTCTCCAGACAGGGCAGAACCGAAGCCTCCGTTTTTTTTTTCCCCACTGTAAAGCTTTCCCACTCTTCTGCCTGCCTTTGAGTCTCTGCCCAGACACAAACAGTGGTCGCTGACGCCCTTGCTCCAGCAAGCTCTCAATAAATAGCCTCCGCTTGTTTTCATTTGGTTGCTCTTCATTTATTTCCACGCTGGTATATCACAGGACCACTTTATAGCAGCTTTACAAAGAACTTAAAATCTCTTTAAGGCAGTGATGAGGCTTTTGCATTCTCTCTCTGCTGCTTCTTCAATTTGACAGACCTGCTCTTCAAGTCAACATCAAGGAACATGCTTTCTATTCTTGTAAAGCTTCCCTTATTAACCCTTCATTTCACATTAAAACTGTAGGTATGCGTTGATATCTAAATCTTTAATCCATTCTTTGCATTTGTCCCATCTACCATTTATCTCCATTTACTTAGTATTGCAAATGTTTATTTTAAGGGTTATGGTTCTTATTTTCTTGATTTTCAATTGATTCCTTGTCATATTCACCTGCACTTTATTCTCATGTGCTGAGATTCCTTATCTGTTTTATAGATTTGGGGTTTTATTTTGTAGATCCTCTTTTCTACTCTACATATCTGAGGATTTTAAACTATGACTTTAAAACACTTAAAATTACTGTATTATTTCTATTTCTTTGGACATAAATTCTTCCATCTTTCAGGTTTATTGAATGAGTGTATTAGTATTAGTTTTCTTTCTACTTTTGTTAGTGGGATTTGAGAGCTCATCTCTTGAGGGAGTTTTCATTTTCTTTCATCCCTTTTCTCCCTGTTCTATTTTGTGGTTCCACAATTATTTCATCCAGAGACATCCAGATTTCAGAGACAGTGTTATATTAGCAGTTCAGACTCTCAGTCCATGATGATGCTGCACTATAATCCCATCAACCTCACATAGGCAACAATCCACTTTCCAGTTCCCAGTTAATGTTCCGCACCATGAAAACCCACTGTGGGTAGCTGGTAGTGTTTCTCTGTTCATTGATGAGAGGATGAGCAGGATCCTACTTCCGGGCTTCATATAGGGAAGTTGGTTCTACTTCCTTATTTTATGTGAGGTGTAATCAGTTTCATTTTCACCTAGGAGTAAAATTCTGTGTCTATACTGCTTGCTTTTGGGCTCTACACCCTTCTGTTACAGGCTTACCACCTAAGTCACTACTCAACTCTGTGAGTTTCCTATTTTATTTTTAATCCAGAGATTTTTTTCTTTGTGTTAGAATGTGGCTATATATTCCTAATATATTTTAAAATATTTTATTTATAATTTCTTTTTGTTTGGAGCAGATAAAGTGATTACAATCCACTTGCTGAATTAATAAACAGTTCTTTCTCAGCCGTACTGTTGCCTAGATCACAGACAGCGTGATTTTTAGCAACCCCCATTTTCCCCCAGGTTTACTGAGACATACTTGACCAATAAAAATTGTATATATTTAAGATGTACAATGTGATGTTTTGATATACGTATACATCGTGAAATGATTACCACATTCAAGCTTTAGCAAACCTCTTTTATCATAGGATCAATTTCTTTGACGAGATTATCTCAGAGTAATTTCGTTCAGATAAGTAAGTACATCTACTTTCTGTGTCATTAGCTGTCCTACTTTCTGGCTGCCTAGTGTGGCATGGTTATGAACAATAGGCTCTGAAGTCTGATCTAGGTTTGAGTCCTGGTTGTACCACCTAGCTATCTGACATTTGACAAGTGAATGAGACCTTGCTCAAGCCTCAGGTCCCTCATGTGTAAAGTGGGAATGACAAAATCACCTATCTCATAGGATTCAGAGAGGTAAATAACAAATGTATAGCAGTCAACACGGTGCCTGGCGCATAGCAAACAAACACTGAACACGTGGTTTTGGTGCCACTTCTCCTGCTCTTGCTGCCATTGTTCTTCTCAAGCTGAGACCAAAATGCCTTCATTCCACCCTTTTTTGTTTGTTTTTGACAATTCTGTCTTTTAATTCCCCTCTCGCTGTTTTTTCTTACATTTTTTGGTTATTGGCTTGGTAACTTTAATCTGGTTATGAAATTGGTATATTCAAAACTCCACTCTATACTATTTCAAAAGTTTTTTTTTAAAGGAAAAAGGACTAGTAATTTAATACACAACAATTATTAAGACAAGGGATATTTATTCATAAACCAAAATACGCTTTGGTCATAGGGGATGTACATCACAGAAATAAATGTTGATGTATATATGTCACATGGCTAATATTACACGGAGGGCCACAGTTTAGAAAATAGTACACACCCAATGCCACATACACAACGGGACTCAATATGTACTCATTTAATAAATGCTATTGCTATAGTCTTGCTTAAGGTTCTTATTTTATTTTCATTTGGTGAGCAAATAGATGAAAACATGCAATTAATGAAAAGAAATTATATTCCGAGGGATAGAAAGACAGTGGTAATCCAAGATTAAATCTCATTTTAAAATCTTGACTCTATAAAAAACACATAAAAATTATAACATCACAGGCATATTTGGTTTGCTTTTAGCTATTCAAATGCAGAGTTATTGCAGGATAGATGTTTGCATTCTGATTTTATTATAAAATATATACTTATAATTAAATGCCATAACACCCTTTATGAAGGAAATATTTTAATGCCTATGACTCTAACAGTATCCTGTTATTACACCATCTCATGCAATGCAGTAAAATTGTGTTATTATACAAAAACTCTATAAAGTAAAACACACACAGAGACATAAACTCTGTCCTTTAGGTTGAATCTTAATATTGTGCTTCCCAGATTAGCATTAGGAAGGGATTCTACTGATATTGATATTACATTTTATTTCCCATTTTAAAATCAGTCACCGCTTGCTGAGTTTTTCATCCTAAATTGAATTCTGTCATTATTCTGTACTAATAATATGTTCCTTCACTTCATCAGAGCTCATTCAGAGGAAAGACAATGTTTTTTTTTAAACACAGAAAAAATTGTGTCACTAAACACTTTATTTATAAATCATACAAACTATATATTTTGTATTTAAATGTGTAAAAGTGGAAAGAAGATGCTTTAAGAAACATGTATATGTTGTAAGTTCTATAAGTTTTGATTGTGTATACTTGTGGCTATTTAAAAACTTAATTTTAATAATTGTATTTTTTTTATAGTGAGTAAGATACTTTTAAGTCAAATTAATCTCGGGTTTAGTGAAACAATGACCTTTGAGTTTACAGACAACATCTGGAGGAAACAGCTGGGTAACTGATCAGGTGTTTTTTCAAGTAGAAGTGCAATGTGGTGTTCCTGTGGTACTGTTTAGAGATTTTCAGTTCTCACATCATGTAGCACACAGTGGTGCTATTAATTAGAAACTGATGGAAAGCCAGAAATAAATCCTTATGTCAAGCAGAATGTCTTACATGGAGGAGATTCGAAAGTCATGCAACTTTCTGAAATTGAAATGTTCAGAGTAACAGCAAGGATAACAGACTCCCTGCTACCAAGTCAATATTTTCCAACTGCTAAATGTTAATTTCTCTACTACCTACTTTCTCTGTTAAATGCATAACATTAAAATGGACTTTTCTATCCTTTAAAAAATTAGTGATACAGGGCCAGCCCGGTGGCGTAGTGATTAAGTTCTCATGCTCCACTTCGGTGGCCCGGGGTTCACGGGTTTGGATCCCGGGCGCAGACCTATGCACCACTTATCAAGCTATCCTGTGCCAGGCGTCCTACATATAAAGTGGAGGAAGATGGGCACGGATGTTAGCCCAGGGCCAATCTTCCTCAGCAAAAAGAGGATTGGCAACAGATGTTAGCTCAGGGCTAATCTTCCTCACCCCAAAAAAAAAAATTAGTGATACAAAATTGCTATTAAATTGTTCAGGTTCCATTGTAAGTGCCTTATAAAATAAATTCAAAAATTATGCATATGTTCTTATCACAAACTTAATAACTACCAGATTAATGTTATTCCCTTGCACTCCTCTCACTACAGTGCATTTATCTTTTCCTAGACCCCTAGTGATGAGTATATTACTGAACCATAATTCATATATAAGTCATAAATCTCGAATATCACTTTTGGCAGGTAGATTGGGCTTTTCCTAGAATGTCTGACAGGATCTGTGCTCTTAACACCTGCCCTAATACAGTAGATAGTTCCTAGCGCCTCTCTTCTCCACTTTATTTATAACATATTGGGCTATATCAAAGCTGATTCACCATTAAAAATAATATAGTTCATTGCTACTCAGTGTGTGGTCTGTGGACCAGTAGCCTGGATATCACCTTGAACCTTGTTAGATATGAAGGATCTCAGGCCCTACCCCAGACCTACTGAATCAGAATCTGCAGTTTTGCAAGATATTGGGGTGATTTGTCAGAACATTAATGTTTGAGGAGCCCTGCCTTGGAGCGATGGTTCTCTCCCATGGCTGCACGTTAACACCTTATGGAGCTCTAAATACGTTACCTGAACCCCATTCCATTGAAATGGCATTTTTGGATGGGGGGACTGGCAGGTAGAGGATGGCATCTGCATTTTTTTCAAAGCTCCCAAGTGATTTGGGTGCAAACAGCAACTTAAAAACAAATTTTCTGGTGGGTGACATCAGAATCATCTAAGGATGCCTGTGAAAATGCACATTCCTGGATCTTTCTCCAGAGATTTGTATTCTTCAGGAATAGGGTAGTTGTTTGGAAGTCCCCGATTTGTCATCTCACAATACACAATTAAACTGCAGTCTGGCTAAAGCTGTTGTAAGAAGTCTGACATTTCAAAGAATTAACTAAAAAAATTACAATTTTTCTTATATGTGGAAGAAAAATAATCTGGGAAGGTAGGAAAGGCTTAAGGCATGTTTAGTCAAGGCTAAGTGTCAGTTTTTCTAAGATTCTCCCAACAGTGCCTCCTTGAGCATCCAATTCATCCTTGGGTAGAAAAATGCCTTTAACGCTCATAGGGATCGCTCATGAGGATCTCATATCACATCTACTAGAGGAAAAGAAAGCATTTTTTAGAAGTTTTTTTTTTTTAGAAGAGTAAGATAACTTCTTTTTCCCGAAAGTCTCAGTAAATACATCCTTCATGCTTGTCTTTAAACTAACCACTGTGACCAGGTCCTTTGCCAATTGGCTTAAGCCCATTGAGGATTTCAGAAGGGCTATAATGCAGGGCAGAGGTGAACTCTACCATAGGAAAGCCAGGGTACCTTAGGCAGAAAAGAAAAGAAATCCACGCTGGAGAAGAATTCAGCCGATATTCATTCTAGAGTTGTTTTGTCAAATGTACTTTGAAGAGTTAGAACTTGTAAATGGCTATATCTTTGCAAAATACAGTACTTTGGACTCAATAGAAATGCATAACATAGAAACATGCACTCTAGAAAAAATTTACAAACAGAAACTATTAATAATTTATAATAATAAATAATTCTTAGAAATAAAATTCTTTTGTTTTCACCAAAAGTCCTGAATATCTTATCTATCTCTAATTGGTACATGGCCAAATAAAAACTAATTGTTTCTCAAAATTTTGTTCATTTTCATATGATAAAAGCTGATTATGCTTCTTTCAGTATATATTTAAATTCTAGTCACGGACTCAATTTCAGCATATGAAATTTTATAATATGAATTCCATGTTACATTTGAGATAATCAATCATGTTTCAATGTAATCCACATTGCAAAGGAGACTTTTATTATGAGAATTATCGTTGTAGTATAGTAAAGTGCATTGTTAATGAAGCATGGAAAAGGAATAATTTCAACTAATAGGCATATATGTCAAATTTCAATTAGGACTATGTTGGAATCCAAAAAGAGATATGAGCATATAAATTTAAACCTTTGACCTTCACCATAAAGAACAAGGTCTGAGAGAGAAATTAAACTATTTTGATGTAGCATACAAATTTGAATAAATTAATGTGTTCTGAACTCTTTGTCATGACTCTTAGACTGCATATGATTTTTAAAAATTTTATATACTTGCAATTTATGGCTTTGAACTGTTTGCTTCCATTCCACATATTGAAATATTAATGAATAAAACCAACCAACATTCAAAAAAAGTTTATTGTGTTCCTACTCTATTAGGCAATGTACCAATACTTAGATGTCTGGCCTTGAATTAGTAACCCATGAAAGAGATCAGGCCTACAGATTTTTTTCCCAAAGGAAATAACAATAACTTCTTAGTATTATTAAATATTCAGTGAATTTTCCATTTGTCTTGATTAATGTGTGTATATATATATTTTTTGCAGTTGATTTATTTGTCAGAATCCAAATAGAATTCACACACTGAATTTGGTTGACCTTTCCTTTAATTCTATCTTAATCTGTTGGTTGCCTTTCCTTCCTTACATTTTTTTTTTGTTGATGAACTGAGTTTTTTTCCTTCAGAATTTCCCATGTTATCAATTGTTCTGATTGTACACCTGTAATACTTTTTAAAAGTTGTCCCTCTGCCCCATGTATTTGCTGTAATGAAATCTGGAGGCTTGCTCTGATTCAGGTCTGATTATTTTTGTCAAGAATATTTCATGGGGATTGCAAGATTATAGATGATTTTAAAAATGAGTGTTTTATTCCAGATCTGAAAGTGAAATGACTTAAAAATGTGAACAAATACACAGATTCATATATATATGCACATATTTGGGGGACCATCTTCCTTAATGAAGCCATACACAGATGTTATTTGATACCTCTGTGACCTATTCCAATTATAATTCTCTATTTCTAAATAAATAGTTTTAAAAAATTTTACTTTATAGTCTTTCTACATTCTGTTTTAGCAAAAACATCTTAAATATATGAAATTCTCAAGTTACTCCCTTACATGTTGGAGGACAGTTACTTTTTGCTTAAAAGTAGATTTTTGCTGCCATCCTTAGTCTTAAGACCTAATCTTTCTCTTCTTCATAAGTCATTTTTCAGGCCTATAAGTATAAAAAGCAATTTATTACGTAAGAAATGAGATAAAAGGCGTAGAATTTAGGAATTGAGATCGATGACATGTTGTATATTCTTCTGAGCTGAGGTGACCAAGGTCAAAAAGAAGTAAGATTAAACTGTTATCCACTGGATTCTCAAAGCCTTTTCCAAAAATATGTAGGAATGAGACATGGAGAAATTTTAATTCAAATGTCAACCAAGACTTAGTAATTTATCAGAAATGCCCAGATACAGGAAAAGATCGACAAAGTTAAAGTAATGCAGCATGCACATGTGGATTAACAGTGAGGGATATATTTGCTTAGTTAGAATTAAAAACATGTTATTTACAGCATGCAGTGTCTAAAAGTGTGACTGGTACTGAGCAGGCTTTGTAAAATTTTAAAAACACAGGAAAATAAGAGCTGTTGTACATTGCTACAATATTTTATAAGATATATATTAAAAATTGCTGTATCTGTGAATTGAGTGAAAGTATTATTAAAAAATGAAATCTTTGTCATTATAAAGTGGTGTTAAGATCCTTTCACTCAATTTCTTTCATTTTAAAGACATGGAAAATAAAGGCCAAAGAGGCTATGGTTTGAGCAAGGTCAGAAAGTATGTCAAAGGAAGGACTGAAACTGGAGCCTAGGCCACATGGAGCACCATTATTGTGTTCTTTTTTTATATCACCTCAGTTACTGATTTTATTTCCATTTCCTGGAGAAGCTTCTCCTACATAATATAATACTTCCATTAATTTAGAATATAGTCTAGTTTTCTAAACACCTATTAACATATCAATTTCTAAAATATATGAAACCAAAGTCTTTTTATTGTTTTTATAGTTCACTCTATTTTTTATTGTTTATTTTTATTGAGGTAACATTGGTTTATAACATTATATAAATTTCCTGTGTACATCAGTATATTTCAATTTCTGTGTAGATTACCTCATGGTCACCACCCAAAGACTAATTACCATCCATCACCACACACATGTGCCTGGTCACCTCTTTTGTCCTCCTCCCTTCAGCCTTCTCCTCTGATAACCACCAATCTAATCTTGGTATTTATGTGTTTGTTTGTTGTTGTTGTTTTTATCTTCTGCTTATGAGTGAGATCATACAGTATTTGACTTTCTCCATCTGACTTATTTCACTTAGAATAATACCCTCACCCATGGTCCATTCATGTTGTCGCAAATGGCAAGATTTCATCTTTTTTTATAACTGACTAGTATTCATTGCTTATACACACCACATCTTCCTTATCCATTCATCCATTCAACCTAAGTGATGGGCACTTAGGTTGTTTTCAGGTTTTGATTATTGTGAGTAATGTTGCAATGAACATAAGTGTGCATATATCTTTACGCATTCGTGTTTTCATGTTCTTTGGATAAATACCAAGCAGTAGAATAGCTGGATCATAAGTTGCAGAAAGAGAAACTAACAATACAATCACATTTACATTTGCAACAAAAAGAATAAATTACCTAGGAATAAATTTAACCAAAGAGGTGAATGACCTGTACACTGAAAACTATAAAACACTGTTGAAAGAAATTGAAGACACAAAGAAATGGAAAGATATTCCATGCTTGTGGATTTGAAGAATTAACATAGTTAAAATGCCCATACTTCCTAAAGCAATCTACAGATTGAATGCAATCCTTATCAAAGTTCCAACAGCATTTTTCACAGAAACAGAACAAAGAATCCTAAAATTTGAGTGGAACAACAAAAGACCCTTAATAGCCAAAGGAATCCTGAGAAAAAAGAACAAAACTGGACGTATCACACTCCCTGATTTGAAAATATACTACAAACCTGTAGTAATCAAAACAGCATGGTACTGGCACAAAAACAGACCCACAGATCAGTAGAACAGAATCAAAGAACCCAGAAATAAACCCACACATTTATGGACAGCTAATTTTCAACAAGGGAGCCAAGAACATACAATGAAGAAAGGAAAGTCTCTTCAATAAGTGATTTGGGAAAACTGGACAGCCACATGCAAAAGAATGAATGTAGACCATTATCTTACACCATACACAAAAATTTACTCAAAATGGATTAAAGACTTGAATGTAAGACCTGAAACCATAAAAATTCTAGAAGAAAACATAGGCTGTATGCTCTTCAATGTCAGTCTTAGCAGCATATTTTCAAATACCATGTCTGACCAGGCAAGAGAAACAAAAGAAAAATAGACAAATGGGACTACATCAAAAAAAAGCTTTTGCACAGCAAAGGAAACCATCAACAAAAAGAAAAGACAACCTAACAATTGGGAGAAGATGTTTGCAAATCATATATCTGATAAGGGGCTAATATCCAAAATATATAAAGAACTCATACATCTCAACAACAAAGAAAAAACCCAATTTAAAAATGGGCAAAAGAACTGAACAGACATTTTCCCAAAGAAGACATACCGATGGCCAATGGGCACACAAAAAGGTGTTCAACATCACCAATTATTAGGGATATGCAAATCAAAACTACAATGAGATATCACCTCACTCCCATCAGAATGGCTATAATTAACAAGGTAAGAAATAACAAGTGTTGGAGAGGATGTGGAGAGAAGGGAACTCTCAAACACTGCTGGTGGGAAAGTAAACTAGTGCAGCCACTATGGAAAACAGTACGGAGATTTCTCAAAAAATTAAGAATAAAACCAAACTATTTTTAAGGTGCAATTTTGTGTTTTTCATTCTTTAACCAGAGCCCTTTATTTCATATACTAAACCCAAATGATGTTTTACTGTCCCTTTTAGGTGAAAAGATCACTAAATACTTTTACTTGGATTTTTACACTTGGGAATGACAGGGATAATGCAATAATTGCCATGCTAGTGAATAGTTCATTCATCTGCCTTCAGAAATTATTTAATACTTACTACTTCAACCTAATATTTTCTAATAAATTTGTTAGTAACTACATCCCATCTTGCTTATTAAAGGATATTGTGAATTTGCACACCCTAGTGCTGACCTGTTTCTGATCGGTTTATGTAAAAACTTTATGCACACATGCAAAAAGAATAGAATGGTAAATTTTATACGTTGGTCTGATTTCTTCTATTTTAGTTGATTTCATGGTCTTACATCTACAAATACTCACCTTCTGTATTCTCTATTAATAGTGTTCTGAATGCAGTGACAAATATTCTGCCTATGACTCATCGATTTACTTTACACATGCAGAAAATGTTCACACATTTCATAATATTTTACTGAAAGAATGATTTGATCCTAAACCATGCAGGCGTACGTTGAAAGACGCTGTGGTAATGTCAAAGCAGGTAGACATCAGGGAATCTGATCATCTATATGGTGGTTATGTTTAGCTATTATTTAACTTGTCTAATTTTAAGTTTAGAATAAGATGACTATTTCATCAAATTAATGATTTTCAGTGACTGAAAATGCACATCCTAAGTCCAAAGCGATCGATAGCTTCTAAAGAAACGATTAATGATGCAGGTCACACCATTATAGCAATTTGCTGAACTATATTCTGTGACCTGTAGGAGCGTTAAATGTTTGTATCTTTTGATTGTTTCTCTAATCTTACATACCATTTAAGTTTATTTCAGGAAAGGCATCTCCAATAATAAATGCAACTTAAAGTTCAAAATTAAAAACTATGTTTCAAAATGGGAAATTATAAGGTAAGTTCATTGGTATAAAAAAAAGATACCATATTCCATTATTCAGATGATTATGCTTATTAGTGCAAAAATCATTTGATGCGTATGATAAGAAGGTTTCTAGCAGATGTCTCTTTGATGTAAGATATAAAACAGCACATACCTCATTAAACAACACATCAAAAGCTTAAAAATGCAACCATTAATCTATATTTTATAATTTCCCCATAATAACTCTAAGTAAAACTCATTGAACACAAATGAAAGAGCTGCAGAAGAAGGTGATATTAAAATTAACATATGGTTCAGTCCTTGTTCCTTTGAATTCCATCAAACATCTGTTGGTCCCAATTGAGTATAAAGAATGAAAAGCAGTTTGATATATGAATGATAACTTAGGAACATTTCCAATAGGAAAGATGACCACTTTCATGAGTTCATCAAAAATGTACCTGCTATCAAAAAATGTTAGACTCGGGTGAGACACTAAGTACCATCAAACCCAATTCCTACATTTTACAGATAAGTAAACTGAGGCACTTAGCAATTAGTTAACTTGCTTTGACTCACATAATTAATCATATTAGAATCTTGATTAGAATTGAAGTTTTTCGACAAATATTTCAGAGGTCTTTTCAGCACTCTGCCATGCTCTTGGAAATGTACTTTGTATCTCAGAGACTCTTAATTTCTTAGAATTGGAAAATGCCTCGTCTTTGAGATGTTTGTTGTTCAACAGCATGAACAGAGGCCCGGGGCAGGTGTAATATATGAAGTACAAAAAGAGGCATCATTAGGGTAGAGCGCCTTTTCATTGCCTTAATGCCTACTGACCGTTTTTATTCCTTAGTTATGTGAGACATAACCTTCATAAACACACTCTAACACCAGTGCTTCTCTCTCTGTCATTGTCACCTTCATCCTTACCAGAAGCCTGAGCATCTTACCTCAACCTATGCTCTTTGTCATAAGTCAGTATTTAAAGGCCATGTATCTCTCAAATCTATCCACTTTCTCCTCCCTAACTCTAGTACTTGTACTGTTGCCACCTTGTGCTGTTGTCATCCTTTTCCTCATGAAGGGACCACTACATATACTGTTCCTACGTCCTGAGCTCTTATGGCTTTCTTCAACATCTGCCTAATTCTGGGGCCCATTTCCTGACATCCTGAGACCAGACCTGTTCTCTTCCATGGCACACCGTAGTGACCCTTCCCAAATCATTCACCCAGCATTTATCACGTGGACCTGAGCTTGACAGCATATTTATCTGCCTCATTTGCCTCAATGTATGCTCCTAGAGAGCAGGAGTTGTATCCAATTCACTTTTGCATCTCCAACATCTAGAATTGTGTCTGACTTATTATAGACACACACACAGCACTTTTTGAACAAATGCTATAGGTAAGCCATATTTTAGGAAGGAATCTCTGATTACTTATTTTTAGTTCCCAATTTTCTCTAAAGTGTGTTTGTCATTTTCTGGAGAGGATAACAGGTTCCAAGACTTTAAGAGGCTGTAGTCTATTTTGTGTTATAGTTGAATGGATTGCTTTATGTACTACTGAGATGAGCTTGTCCTCTAGAAAACCCTACTTGATCATGAATAATCATCCCATCTTTTCCTGCAAACTCTAATGTAATTTTTTGGTCTCCTCCATCCTGCTGGATCAGTAATGGCTATTTAGAATTTATCTGTGGCAATCTTCAGTGCAGAAATAACCAATAAACAATCATTTTGCTTACTAAAAAGAATGTCTGTGCAAACATCTTTATTTTATTAAAAATATTTGGGCTTTAATTATCCACAAATATAGTTGCTATCATGAAATTTAAATATTCATCTGCTATCAAGATATAAACAAAAAGTTACAAGGTGAAATGATAGCAACAAAATAAATGATCTGCCCATTACATTTACCTTCAGAGCCTTGACATCATGCTAACATACACAAACTGTGATGTAAGTTTACGTGAGATAGTAAATCAAATAATAAAAAATGTTTATCAAATGTTCTTGTTCTAATTCTTATAAAGAACTCTTTTACTACTAACACATTGATGTTTACCATATTGTATAGTGTCTTTGTTACATAGTGTTCCCATAGCATCCTTGTGCAATTTATTTCTGTATCAAGAGGGAATAATTTGCAAAATGCAATTTCATCAACTCTCCTCCTCCCCAACTCCACTATCTGAATTGAAGCCACTGCCAGGCTTTCATGTCTGCATGAGAGGAGTAAGAGTTTTTACTCAACATTTAATTGCAGAAATTTAGACTTTAAAATATTCATTATGACTTTGGATACATTTTAATATTGCTATTTATTATAAAGTGAATATGTTATCTGGAGAAATAAACATAATTAGGACAAATAAATCATTAACAATTTTATTTACATTTTGAGTAGATTCCCCCTCTGTTGCATTTTGCAGATTGTTACATATTACACAGAAGTAAAGTTACTAACAATTCAAACTATACAGAGGCTTTTATGGACATCATCTACAACTACTATACTATTTGGACTCAGTTTAGACTTATTAAATCCTTTTGAAAAAAAATAATGCCAGCTAACAATTAGTACTTACTTGTGTCTGCATTAATCTCAGTATTTTGCATGCATTATTCATCTAATCCGATGTCCAAGGAGTTCACTATTTTCATCCTCATTTTACAGATGAAAACACTGAAGCACAGAGAGGTTAAATAACCAACCCAAGGTTACACAGTTTGTAAATGAAGGATCCAGATTTTGAACCTGAGCAATTGGTTTCAGCACTTTTGACCACCTCACTATTCTGCTTCTCTGAATAAAAAATATTTTTAACTCTACTCAGGTAAATAGAACTTTAGATGACTTGAAATAATTTCATAGTTATTTTTAATGTTTTGGTCCTTTTAAATGTGCCAAAAATCAAAATTAAGTAAGTATATCTAACTTTCTTATAGCAAAACTGGAATCTAGTTATGCTTCTAACTTCTAATACTCAGCGGGTTTTTTTTTTTAAGGAAGATTAGCCCTGAGCTAATATCCATTGCCAATCCTCCCCTTTTGCTGAGGAAGACTGGCCCTGGGCTAACATTTGTACCCATCTTCCTCTACTTTATATGTGGGGTGCCTGCCACAGTGTGGCTTGATGAGCCAGGGATCCAAATCTGCGAACCCCGGGCTGCCGAAGCAGAGCACATGAACATAACCACTATGCCACTGGGCTTGTCCCCTAATACTAAGCTTTTTAATAAAAGAATACCATATTTACTAGGTTAAAGTAACTCTTTCCAGAAGAAATTATTTAGACTTTTGAGTCCATCCAGGAACATTACCCATCTGAAATTTCAGTTCACAACCAGGGATATTTTTAAATTCCTTTTTGACCAATTTAACTGTGGAAGGAAATTTTGATAGTTTTCTTAGGTGGTTTATTTTAATAGTCCAACTGGATCATCTGCCTCACAGCGTCATCTTTACTATGTTAGTGAACCACAGCATTCAGTGCAGTGTTCTCAATGTGACAGTTATCACTTATCTGTATTATAACAAGAAGTAACTTCAGAGGCATGAAATTGTAAGGACTTTTCAAGGGCAGTTGTTACCGATATTTTCAAATAGTAATTTTTGAAGATTTAAGGGTATTGCCTACTATTCTTTTTTGAAACTTTTTGAGAAATTTACCCCCCAAATCTATTCCAATGCCTTCTGTTTTATGGCTGTGAAATTTTATCTGAAACCATTTATACATTTTAAAGTTCAAGGTGATGGCCCTTTTACTACTTATGAAAAAGATGACCTTTCTGCTTTTGTCACTGTCACCTCCTCAGAACTAACAGCTTCAACTTAAAGTCTGATATTATAGAAGGCACATTGACCTTGAATTATGAAATTTAATTCTCCTATGAATTTAATTATTCTCTATGTATGTATTGGTGTCTCATGTTATCAGAAAACTTGAAGCAATGTTTAAGTTGTTGCAATTCAAAACACAAAACATCCAGCTTAAAACATTTAAAAGTTATAATTTTTCTTAGATTTATGTGCAGATTGTTGAGGAAACCAGGAGTGGAAATATACTGGAGTATGTGTGTTGTGTTTGTGTTTGGAAGAGGTAAAGATTTTGGGGGGGTGGGTAAAGAATAAAAGAATAGAGGTTGTGGTCCAAGGATTATAAATTCAAATATCTATGAGGGACAGGCCGGAGCAGAAATGAGGAAACAGGCACAAGGTAGGGGCTGTAGCAAACCAAAGAGATGTACCCATTTAGATGTGGCAGCTCCAATTAATTGTTGACCTGCAGGAAAGTGGATTCACTGGAGTCAAATCTTCTCACAGTTCAAGAGAGGCACAGCATCCAGATTTGGAAGAAATATGTCTCCATGTTCAAATGCCAGAAGCTAATCCAAACATTTTAATATTCTCAGTGAACCAATCCAAATATATCTGCTGATCAGACCCATCCCCAAGAATACAGCCTTTGCTTTATTCAGTGAGTCAAGATGACACACTGGAGGAGGCAGGTGAGGACTCATAAAATGCGGCCACCATTAGAGGTGAATTCTAAATCAAGGAGTCACCACGATTTTTGAGCAAGGAGAGGGCTACATATTGAAAGCTTAAAGGAAATGAGAGCTTACACCTGCAAATGATCATTTTGTTCCAAAGTAGTCCTTTTGACTACTAGTTTATTTTCAAAGATACTGATATTTATTTCTTAGAATCTTTTGGTGTGTATTTCTCAAATTCTTTAGGGAATGTTTACTACTTATACATCAAAGTGAACCTCATTACTTTATAATCAACAACTTGATTCATTATCATTTTCAATACAGTGAAAATAATAGTTATTGGACACATACCATTTAGCAAACTCTTTACTTGATACTGAGACCATAAAGATGAAAAATTCACTCCTTTGCTGGATCTAACTGTAGAGTAGGAAACCAACAGGGAGATAATAATCTTAAAAATATGTATCCCATGGTAAGTGTAGTATTAGTGTGATGTGCAAGGCATAGAAATGATTGAGAGAAGAGAGTCATCATTATTCTGGAAAAGGGTTTAAGTCTCACAGAAGCAACAATGCAATCATGTTGTTTGAGTAGGATTTTAAAGGATGAATAGGAGTTTTTGGAGGAGACAATGGAGAGAAGAATGCTCATGAATTCATAATATCACTGTTGTAATTATAGTTCACATTCCCTAATTTGAGTCCAGTAATTCTCCTTTGGTTGCTTGTTATCTCAATTAACTAAAATAAAAAATTCCTTCAGTTATGATAAACATTTTCATTCCAGACCTGATAGATAACACCTGATTATTGTTGAGAGAAGGAATATAACTTATAAAACGTTTTAAAAAAGTAAAACGTGGGCCAGTGCCAGTGGTCTAGTGGTTAAGTTTGGCACATTATGCTTTGGCCGCCTGGGCCTGGTGTGCGGGCACGGACCTACACCACTGCCTACAGTCGTCTTGCTGTGGTGGCGGCTCACATACAGAAAGAGGAAGATTGGCAACAGACGTGAGCTCAGGGCAAATCTTCCTCAGAAAAAAAAAGTATGTTTCTCTGAGAGTCTTATAACTGGCTCTTTTAAGCCTATAAGCTAATTCAGGGTCTCAACCAACCAGTTCTTTCAAACAGAGTTGTTCTAAGTTATTACTCTTTACTTGCTTGTCCTGACTAATTACAGGTATAATCTAAACCTCTTGGTCCAATATCCTTCTTTTTATGTTAGGCCGAGACCCCTTGACACACTTTGCCATCTTCTCTGAGCACTATGGATTTTAGCAGTCCTTCATTATCTCCACCTAGTCCTACACCGCTTCCTGCTCCTTGATGTCCTCAGTTGTTTTGATCAAAGAATCCTCCCCTTAGCTGCCTTTTCCCTGAAAAGTCAGTACTCAGATAGTAGAGACTGTTTCTCATTGATTAGTTATCCAGAAGGGATTAAAAAAAAACCTGGTTCACGGAAAAGGTCACAAGCTGATAGCATGAATATACTTGTGTTGGAGTAATACCTGGGAATCATCACAAATTAAATCACAATATTATGTCATTGCTTAGAATTATCACATCTCTTAGCAAGGTTTTCAAGAGTAAAGATTTATGGCTGTCTGAACCTTCTATTTTCACCTTTCCCTGTTTAAGTAATTATCTTTGTTAGTTTATTCAGTATCTTTGTATTCTAGGAAAAGATAGTTAAAGATTTCATTTCAAAGGGTCATACCAACTATACAACAAACTTAGAAAGAAAAGAAAACAAAAAGATACCCTCTGCCAGAAGGAGAGGCAATATTACTCATTTCTAATGTGGAAACTGGGTGTAGAAAAGAATTAAGAAACAGACTGAAAGTTATAGGACTGTTATGTTTCTAACACCACCTGATATATCTTCAATGTGGTTTTGCTATTTTGTTTGAAGAATTGTAAATTAACAAAAAGAAGTTCCAGTTTACCATTATTCAAATACAAAAACACACAAATACAAAACACAGTCCTAATCCTTAGTAACAGAAAACAAAACTTGCTTTGATTTTGAGTGGTCTCTGATAGTGCTACTTGCCATTAACTTATAAATCAAGAATTACTTGTGTAGTGTTTTGTAAGATAGGTGAGCAGAACAGTGAATGCAAAATACCAGTCTAACATGAGAAGATCAGTATTTTCATTATTACCATTTTTTGAACACGGAGAAGTCATTCTGCTATGCACTCCTTGGGAATATAAAAGGGGAAGGAAACCTACGTGTATTGGTAACTTTCTACAAGCCACAACTTGGCTAAGGTATTTACATGAGCTATTTTTTTCACACCATAATGCCCTGAGGTGGGTTGTATTGTGCTCATTTTGCCTATGGGAAAACTAAAGCTAAGAGAGGTTAATTACCGTGTATCTCAACTAATAAATAGCGGAGCCAGGTTTGCACCCAAGCATATTCTGACTCGGTAGTCCCTTGGTTGAAGACGTGTCCTCCGCTCCTGTGGCACATTCAAATGAATCCGATGGAGATAAGACATGTTCACAAAAAGGAAGAGAAAAATTCAAAGTAGTAAGAGTGACATGTTAAATGAGTGAACTATAGGAATTCAGTGGTGAACTCTGGACTTGTCAATAGAATGGTTGAGAAAGTTAAACTTCTTTGAGATCTTAAAGGAAAGAAAAGAAGTGTGAATTAGATAGTAATCAGAGTAGAACGAGCATAATTGAGCCATCAGCAAATAGAATGTGGAAATGTTTAGAAGAAGAATTGTGCATGGGGTTTTCAGGAAAGTTTGAGGCGAGACATTAGCCTAGAAAAGAGCAGAAGTTACTTTTGGGAGTAAGGGGAGAAAGGGTGGGATAACACAGGCCATAGTTGAGACATATGATAACGATTAGATTGTCCTTGAACTTTAGTCATCCATTTGAATTTCGAACTGAGAGAAACTAACATGAACGGGATAATAATATGTCTGTAGAAGACATGTGCTTGATATTTTCTGTAATTTCTAAAGATAACCTAACAAAATACAAATACACATGCACACACACACAAGAGCTAGATGATTTTCCAAAATGAAAAGAAAAGACCATTTACACATGTACATTATTTGTTACCTTCTATATCTATAAGAGAGAATGGAAGGGATGGTATATGTAAATCAACAAGACAGTTATAAAAAAGAAGTTTGAGGGGCTGAGGAAGGAAATGGTCATCTGTGGTCTCTTCTTGCTTTCCAAACATACTACTACCACTGCACAATAATAGGAAAAAAAACCCAATAAAAATGTATTTTCATCTTTTTAGTGCACTATTCCAAGGAAAGCAATATCCTACAACTCTACAAATTGAAGGCCTCACTTCTTCAGTTTTTTAGGGTAAGAAGAATCATCACTTTGAATCCTGTGCTCATGATACTTTTTAAATATAATGCTAATTAGTTTTGAAATGATTCATTCAAATCTATAGCAGACATCTAAAGTTAAAAAAAAATGCCCAAAACTGGTACTTGATTTATATACACATCTATAATTTTAACCAACTTATGAAAACATGATATCATTGAAAGATGAAATTTTAAGAATTAATTCATTTAGTAAGCACAAATGACGTGCAGAAGTCAAACAGATTCTCCAACTTGCAAATATTCTGTTTTGACATTTTTGTTGAGAACCACAATTTCCTCCACTCTCTTTCCTCTCTCCACCACACAAATATTTAATACATTTTATCTTACTTATTTGAATTTGTTGAAAAGGAAATCATTTCAACAATGCATCCAGGAATGACCAAGCCATGATTATATAGTTATATTCTAGGAAAACCATTGTTTCTTAAATATGAGTATTTTTTTCATAATCTTTTCTAGAATTCTGACTGTTCCAAATAACATTTTAAACCCGGGATGAGGTAGAATTTAAAAAGCCCATATATCTAGTATGTTTTTTTCTTTGACTACATATGTATTTACTTCTCTTGATTTAAGACTAAACCAGAGGAAGGAAGGAGAATCATATACATATTAGGCTCGTTTATTTGAGTAAAAAAGAAAGACATGCTGATAGGCTGCCAGTGATCTATAGGTGACAATAACAGGTTATGTGGAAACTGATTCTATGGTAAATATTTTTCTCAAAATAAGGCCATAGATAAACTACAAAACAAGATATACAATGCCCACAGGGAAGTGTTTTCTACACACTAAACCAGCCATTATTGCCTCATTAATCTTAATTTCTTTCTTACCTAAGATATCTCTGTGTCCCTTGTGAAAGACTGTTCTGTTTTCTGCATCAGTATGTTCTGTATAGTTTCAGGTTGGAAAAGACAGTGGGCTCACAGCTAACTGTGACAGTCTGGAATGTGCTATCATTTCCTTCTACCTGGGACATTCAGACAAGCATAAATATTCATCCCACCCAGATACTTAGAAAGATTTCCACTAAAAAAGAATGCTGTAAAATTCATTGCTAGAAGGACATGGTAATAATAATAAGTTCTATTATGTTTCATTTTATGGCTATAATTTGGCTGTGAAAATGAGTGGAAACATCATGTCTGCTAATGTACATCTGCTAATATGCTTATTCTGAAATTGTATAAAATCACATTTCCTTGTATATGTTTTTATTTTACCCATTTATTTCAATTTGCTTTCTCCTCTGTGAATGCATTTAGTGTAATATTTTCCCCACATTAATTCACCCTGTTTTACGGCTTTATTTCCTCCTTTCTTTGAAAAGCATCTCTAGACGTCTTATGTTTGATCCTTGCCGTGCAGATCATGGATAAAGTGATTACAAAGAGCTCAAATTAGAACGTTCATCGGGGGACCTCTTGCCACACTGTCTCTGTTTGTCCTCTGCACTAGACTATATTACAGAACCACCCGGCAGCCATCCTCTCCACCCCACTTTATTCCCAAGGCAGGGACATTGGGAGCATACATGTATCTCTCCCTTTGGATCAAATATGCAAAAGCCAAAAAGATATAAATTAAAAGGAAAAGAAGATCCCGCTTGTAAATGCATCTTTCAATCACTCGCAAGTAGCCAGCCACCCATTCCAAGGTTTCAAATGTGTATCTCTCCCAACCTAAGCTGGCACTTCCTCCACTCAGCCCCTTGTTCCTAGCAGGACAGACTTGCTCAAATGAGGATGAAAGTGTTAGGAGACTTGGGTTTAGCTAAACTGATAACTGTCAAGTAGCTCTCAGGGAGTGCTTGCTTTCCCGGACTTGTTGGCAAGACTGATGCAGATTTGTCACGAACGATGGGGAAATCAGAGCTAAGAAATGAAGTTTATAAACTGCTGTCCCACATCAAGGAATTCAGGGAGAAGAGTGAAGAAGGCTATATATTGAGGCCCATTTCTTTTAAAGGTGCGAAAGCTACATGAACACTAATTTTAGATAGGTTTGATAAAATGGAGAGCAGAGCAATAGCCAATTAATAGAGCTAGTGTAGGAGAAAACGGACAGTTTTCGTTGTTGTTTATTTTTTCTTAAACAGCATGTTTTATGTACCCTGACTTCGAGTCTGCAGCCTGTTTCACAGGCCAGGAGAGGACATGGAGAGGTGCAAATTGTGCATTAGCTCTATTAATTTATTTTAACCAAAGTGCCTTCTGTGGTCCACCAGGGGAGGGAATGGGTTGCTTTTCCTCTGGAAACTGAATCAGCATGGTGATCAGACTTAAAGGTATGAAGAGCAAAACCCGACTTGATCAAGTAAAAAACAAAAGGTGGGTATACTATAGACATTATTTTTCATATTTTCAACAATGCCGTGAGGTAGAAAGATCTTTTGTTTTGTTGTTTCTTCCTTTTAAATTTCATCCGATAACTGAGGAAAATGAGGATCAAATTACGTGCTTCATATTATGTAACCTGGAAGTGTGTAGCTGGAATTCTAATTCCTGTCTGTATGATTCTAAAATATTTTCCATATGCCTCAAAATCAAAATCAAGGGTCTGCTTAGAAAAGGTTTATTTATGTAGAAAGTAATGGAAAAGGAATGGATATCTATCTAGTGTTTATCTGGTGTTTACTATGCACCAGACTCCGGGTCAGGTGCTGGGAACAGAAACACAGACACAACAGATGACCTGCCCTCCGGGGGCTCCTCATGACAAGCCTTCAGAGTGGACTTTTTTTTTTATTAACCTTATTCTGCATTTAAAGAACATGTGGCTCAGAGAAGCTAAACAACTTACCCCAAGTAGAATCTGTGTTTGTTCTGTTATGCATTGCTGATTCATCCTGCAAAACAAATCAAATAGAACAGAACCAAAAATTATGATTGAACTTGTTTTTTAAATTTTAGCACCGTGCCAAATGAGAAGCTCACTTGAACAGACATTTGAGAAAGAAAAATGATTAATCCTCTCTCATGATTAATCCTATATGTAATATAATTTACCCTCCCCTCATGCCCTTTGCATGGATACTATTTTACTCTACCCTCTAACCTGTTTAACAAGGTCCTCTCCTTTATTTCCTTTTTCCCCTCCTTCAGTCCTTCATCTTCTTTTTTGATATTGTTTGTTGTTTTCTTTAATTTTATTTATTTTCTTCCTAACTCCCACTTCAGGATACTTCACGAATGGAGATTTATTCTTTTGGAATAAAACTAAGAGAAGTAAAGAATCTGAGAAAGAAAAAAGGAACTTACCACTTATTTTCATGACTATTTTCTTGTTCAAGGAATTTTATAAACTAATTTTAAAAGCATCTGGAGTTGGAAAGGCCCTAAATAAACAGAAATTATAATTATGCAATGAGTTGTTTTCACTTAGCAAATAGATACCACTCCAACTTCTAAGTATCTAGCTGCTAGTGAAGAATTACAGAAAAAGATTGAAAAAGCATTTTGGAATGCACTACTATGCTTTGATACTTTTTAGCATTTGACAAACTAAACACTAATAAATTGAAATCTAGATATTTTGTAACTAATCCTTTACTATTTTTCCTAGTAGTCTGAAAAATATCTCTAAAATATACCATTAGTTATTGCCATACTTTGCTTTTAAAAAACATATGATTTAAATTTGCTTTCATAAAGGAATATTTAAATATACTTAGAAATATGGCTTCATGTTTTTTATAATTTTTATTTTTAAAAAGTTTCACTAGGTAAACATGTTTATTGTAGAAAATATAAATGAGTTTAAGATAAAAGGAAAAGGAACTTAAAACATTATTTTTTAATCAATATTCAACTGTTTTCATCCACACATTCCTATGTTTTTATTTTTAATGCATTTTTAATATCTATTTACATAAAAACTGTGCTTTAAAATTTTAATGTAGTTTATATACATTATAGGTACTTATACATGTCTCTCTGTGTGTGAGCTTAATGTTTTTAATTTTTGTGTAAGAAATGTGGTCAACGAAATTCTTACTCTTTTCTGCTTGAGAGACCTAGGATGTGCAGCCAACTGGCGAGATAAACAGGCAATAATTGTCTTTCCTTTTTATGTGCCGTGTTAGAAGACCCTAAAGAAATACATTTATATTTTCCTAATATAAGTCATAAATAGAATTTCTTTGTGGTTATTTAAAAATTCTAGTGGAGAATGCACCTTTGTAAACTAGAAATATCATGTGACATATAAATATATCTCTTGATGTAATTAAGAGATAAAACCTGTAGCTATCTGATTCTGATTTTGCTATTAGCTGTCTTTGTGAAATTAGACTTATTTTATTCTGTAAAGAGGAATTTATTTGTATGAACACTAGAGTGTTTCCTACAGCTCCAGAATAACACAACTTTGTGACTTAGCACATTCTTTACCAGATTAAAATAGAACCTAGTTAAAAGTAAAAAGTTTCACTACATGTGTGGTAGTAAAAGAAATTGTAAGATGTTTGCAGAAAACTACAGTCATTTTGTCTGTTCAATAACAAAGGACACTCACTTTCAAAACAAATTTTTACATGTCATTCCTGTTAGTCAATTATTGCAAATTTTACATGGAACTATAATGAAGAAATTTCTCTTTTGTAAAAATGTCTAACATGTTCTTTTCAAATCCTAATTTACTTCATTTCTCAAACAAGCTATTCTCAGTCATAAATTCTACTCCAAATGCTGAAAGTAGTCAATATTAATAAAAAATAGAATATGTGAAAAAGACTTGAATAATTTAATTTGTCAAATGACAATATTAGTATACTTTTTGAGATATGCACAAATAAATAATTTGCTGTTTTATGGAAAACAACTTTCAAAAATTCCAAGTGTCACTGTAAAACTGAACTCATATAACAAATATTTCTAACATTTATTTTAAAATATTATTTTCATATTTACATAAAATATTTAGTTCTCTCCCTCTCCCCCCCCAAAATGATGGATTACATAATGAAGGAAAAGATAAAAGAATTCTAAGTTAATGAATTATTAAAGTATTCAGATGCATTCTGATTCCCATTTGCCTTTTTTAGAACTTTGCCTCTGGGGGTATTTTGACTTGAAAACATTTGTTGAGGAAAGGAGTTGCGTTGATGAAGCTCAGAAAAAGATATACTTGTTTGATAAAAACTTTTCGTCTTTCCACAAGTTTATTAAAACATATTGAAGATAGTACAGAAGTGTCAAGACAAAAAAATTTCTAAAAAGTGTATCAGATTATTCCAAATGATAAACATGTCTCTGAATATATTTAACTGTTATAAGACCACAAAGAGATGTGAATGTAGTGATGTATATTTATTTGGAATAATTATATCACTCAACTAAAGATATGTATACCTTTAACATTTCTAATTAAGTCATCTTCAAGATGGTATACCGCATTTGTGATTGAAAAGTGTGTATAGTCGCCTAATTTTAATCTTATTTTCAAGAAATGCCACATCTAAACTTTGAAGTATAAATTCATATATCAAAATTCTTTTTCTTTTCTTTTTAGAGTTTACTTTTTATTTTAACAGTACAGGGAAATGCATAACTTCTCTGGACACCACCACTCACATTCCCTTGTCACTGTTCAACTTTATCTGAGGTGTAGAAGCAAAGGACTTTGGAAAGCTTAGCTCATCTCTAGGGATTTGAGAAACAGGCATAAAGTGAAGGCAGAGAGAAAAATACAAAAACAGTCCTTTCTTCTGAGGTTCTCAGCCATGATGGGTTTCACATCCAGGACCACAGTCCACAGCAATCTTATATACAATTGATGCCACTGGAAAAGGCGGTTTGTTTCTACATGGATTCCTCCCCCCGCCCCCCATTCATCATTCATGTCTCCTTTTTATTTGTTTTCTATTTCTACTTAAGTTTATCTTTTAGCTCATTAAGCTTTTAGCTTCCCTCTTCTCAGCTTCTCACAACTATCACGTCTCCCTAAAGTTTCTATTATGCTCTAGTTTTATTTTGTAGCTTTTCATTTTCAAGTTTTTACCCTATATTTGTGCATAAAGTCAATTATTTATTTCTCCATTCATTCTTAATATCTTATTTTATCTCTCATTATTCTGAAATAGTAACTTATCTTTAATGGATTTTTAATTATCTTATTTGTAAAATATAACCAAGTACTGTGCCTTTTAATCTTTGAACAAGTATGCTTAATTTTTTAATAAAATTTTTATTTTAGATTAGTTTTAAATTTTGAGAGTAATTGTGAAAATAGTGCAGAGAATTTACACATACTTCACACTTAGTTTTCCCTATTATTGACAGCTTACATTAGCATGGTACAATTGTCGCAACTAATGAACTAACATTGATGCATACATTATTATTAACTAAAAGTCACTCTTTATTCAAATTTCCTTAGTTTTTACCTAATATCCTTTTTCTGTTCCAAGACTGCATTCAGGACAATACATTATATTTAGTTGTCATGTCTCCTTAGGCTCCTCTTGACTGAGACAGTTTCTTAGACTTTGCCTGTTTCTGAGGACTTTAACAGTTTTGAGTATTCCTGGTGAGGTGTTTTGTAGAATGTCCTTCAGTTGGACATTTATCAGATGTTTTTTCTATGATTAGACTGTGGTTAAGGGTTCTGGGATGGAAGACTGCAGAGGTAAACCGCCATTCTCATCACATCATATCAAGGGTACACCCGATCAATGTGACATCATTATTGATGTCGACCTTGATCACCTGGCTGAGGTCGTGTTTTTCAAATTTCTCCACTGTAAAGTTCCTATTTTTCCCCTTTTTCTGTGCTGTACACTTTGGAAGGAAGTCACTATGCCAGCCCACACCTCAGATGAGGGGAGCCGTGCTGCCTGTTTTTGAGTGTCTACGTAAAATAGTTGAAATTTATGTACGCAGGGGATTTATCTTTTCTCCTCTGTTTATTTTGTGTTCAATAATTCATTTATATCAATATGAATATTTATTGGATATCAATATCAATGTTGGGTATTTATTTTGTAGTTTGGGTTATAATACAACACCACTCCGTGTATTCTGTTACTTACATTTTTCCAGGTGTGGGCATCAGCAGCTCTTTCAGTTGGCTCCTTTGTCCCTTTGACGTACTTCCAATACTGCTTTTTGGTTTTTTTGGTGTCTTTGCTTGTTTGTTTGTTTTAGCACTTCCCTACTCTCTGGTGCTACAAGATGCTTCAAGCCTATCTCGTGTATTTCCTGCCACAGTCCTAAAAAGAGGCATTGTTCCAAGGTGCACTTGGAATATGTGTGTATATATACACACACACGCACACACACACACATAGTTATAGTATCTATAACTATTTCTATGTGTAACCATCTGCAATGATATTAAGCTAACCCTGAATTTATACTGATGACCCAAACTCTAATTTATTACCACATGAATCATTCTGGAGTTTTCCTCTTGCTGGTGTGTAACCTCCCACTCCAAAAGTGAGAAACCTGATTCTCATCATTCATCATCCATTTAATTAATTGTTTATTTCCAGTATACATATATAGTGGTTTCAGAGTTGCAAATCTGTACCTATGTGGGGAAAATCTTTATTAACTTGAGTACAGTCCTTGTGTACAGTTCCTTTCTACATTTACCTTACAGACTTCATTCATTTCAAAATTATTTAGGTCAGAATCTTCAGTGAGATTGTTTCATTCATAATATGGTAGAATGTTTTGTCACATCCCACATTCCATCCTTGAATCCTCTGACTTCCTAAATGGTTTTTAAAAATATTGAAAAAAAAATTAAAGTTTACCCTTTGTGCTGTAAAGTTTTATTGGTTTGGACAAATTCATGGTGTCATGTTTCCATCACTACAGTTTCATGCAGAATAGTTTCCACCACCCTAAAAAAATCCTGTGTGATTCACCTATTTACCTCTTCAGCCTTCTGTCCACCCCCTGAATCCTTGAAAACTACTGATTTTTTTCAACTGTCTCTATAGTTTTGCCCTTTCCAGAATGTCATATAATTGAAATCATATAGTATGTAGCTATTTCAGATTAGCTTCTTTCACTTTGAAATATACATTTAAGATTCATTCATGTATTTGCATGACTTGATAGCTCATTCCTTTTTATCACTGAATAGTACTCCATTACATAGATGTACCACACTGTCGTTATCCATTCACCTCTTAAAGGACATATTGGTTGCTTCTAGTTTCTGATGATCATGAATAAAGCTTCTATAGACATCCATGTGCAGGTTTTCACGTGGATATAATATTTTAAAACAGTTGGATAAACACCTAGGAGCACTATTGCTGGATCATATAACATGAGATTATGTTTGTCTTGGTAAGAAACTGTCAAACTATCTTATTGCACTAGCTTTGACTTCTAGTACAGTGTCAGATAAGACTGGTGAAAGAAGACATCCTTGCCTGTTTTCAAGGATCTTTGTGGGAAAGCGTCCAATCTCTAACAATTAAGTACGATGTTAACTATTTGCTTTTTGTAGATTATCAAGTTGAGGAAATTCCTTCCTAGTTCTAGTTTTCCAAGAGTTTTTATCATGAATGGATATTAGATTTTATCACTGCATGAATTGATATGATCATATGATTTTTCTTCTTTAGCCTGTTGATATGGTAGATTAGATTGATGGATTTCTGAGTGTTGAACCCAACTTGCTTACTTGGAATAAATCTTATTTAGTCTTGATATATAATTCTTCTCATTGGATTCAATTTGCCAATATTTTGTCAAGGACTTTTGCATCTATATTTAAAGACAGATTCTAGTCTGTATTAGAGTAATGCTGCCCTCAAAGAATGAGTTAGGAAGTATTTCCTTTGCTTCTATTTTCTGGACGAGATTGTGGGAGTTGGTATTATTTTCCCCTGAGACGTTTGGTAGAATTCACCAATAAAAGCATCTGGTCCTCATACTTTATTGTTTTGAAGGTTGTTAATTAATGATTCAATTTCTTTAATGTTTATAGGGCTATCAGGTTACCTATATCTCCTTGTATGACTTTTGTTAGTTTGTGTCTTTTAAAGGAATTGGTTCATTTCACCTAAATGATCAAATTTGTGGTCACAGAGTTTTTCATAGTATTCCTTTAATTATCCCTTTAAAGACCATGGGCTAAGTGCTGATGATTCCTCTCTCATTTCTGATACTGGCAATTTTGTCTCCTTTCTTTTTTTCTTGGTTAGCCTGGCCAGAGTTTATGAATTGTATTTGTGTTTGCAAAGGGCCAGCTTTTGCTCATATGCTTACTCCTATTTTTATTTTTCACAAACTTCTATACCAGCTCTTTATTATTTTAATTTGCTACTTTTTCCTTTTTTGTTTTTTGATTATATGATGAATAGTAAGAAATATTTTACAAGGTTAGTATCACTGAAGATAAACCATATTTTACGTAGAAGATCCATGATATATATGCTCTATCATCCCAGAAGCAAAAATCAATTTCTTTATTTTTTCAGTGCACCAAAATTCATAGTGTGATTTTGAGCACCAAATTTCATTTCTGGCCTTTTCTTTTTGCTAATTCTTTTCCTTTATATTTCATCTTTTACATTTACATCTATGTTTTATTTGAATTATATTTTATTTAGTTGTATTTAATCTAGAAGAAATTTGCACAGTAGATCAGTACATACATAAATACATACTAGAACTGTAGTTGTTGATGGCTCACTCCTTTTCCTCTTGATCTACTTCTGGGTTCACGTACAGCTGTAGTAGACAGTTTTGCATATCTTACTTTTTCTCTTCTGCTCAGGCTGTATGGCCCACTCAATAGAGACACCACAGATAAAATTATTCTTTGGAGTCTATTGAAATCTTCCAGTAAAATAGCCATGGTTAAGACCCTTCACATGCTCGAGGAAGGCAGTATCTTCTGCAACAGAGAATTACTCTCTGTCAAAGCAGCTCCTAAACTCATATTGGACTCTAGTAGAAACTGAGGGACTAATCACAGGACCCCAAGGCTATGTGAGTGAGCCTGCTCATCAGGGGCTGGAGATTGTCAGACCCACTAAGTCACAAAGTTGGGCAGGAGCAGCAGCGATCCACCATACCATGGAAATGGGATATTCAGGACCCAGTTGGAATTGGTCCAGAGATACAATTAAGTTTTGTGAACAGTTGGCTTACAATGTCACCTGCCTCTTTTTCAACAGAGACTTACCCTCTATCCATACCTACAGCTTTGTGGGTGGGGGAGAATATTCTCTACAACTAACTTCTGGAAAACATTTGTGTCTGGTTCATAGATGGGTCAGCTCAATATGTTGGTGCAAGCTGAGAATGGACTGTTGCTGCACTCTAGCTACACTCCTATGTAGCAATAAGGATAGTTGGGAAATCTTCCCAGTGGGTTGAACTGTGAGCAGTACATGTGGTTATCAGTCTGGTATCATAGGAGAAATGATCAGACATAAGGGTATACTCAAAGTCTTGAGAAGTAGCAAATGATTTGGTTTGTTGGTCAGAGGTCTGGAAAGAGCAAGAAAGATCAGACTAAGAGCTCTGAAGAAGTGCCTTGTCCATGGGTGAATAAGAGTAGGCACAAGCACAGATTTTGTCTCATAGTAAAGCCTCATTCTAAAGATAAACTTAATAACTAGGTGGACAAAATGACTCATCTAGGTCAGACAGCCTCTGTCCTCAGCCACTCCAGTACTTGTGCAACGGGTCCATGAATGAAGTAGCCAAGGTGACAGATGTAGAGTCTATACACAAGGCCATAACATGAAACATGTCTCACCACGACTGGCTTATCTACTGCCATTGCCGAATGCCTGACAGATGCTGACAACTTGATTTGATACCACTTAGTGGCAAGTTGACTGCCTGTCACTTTTACATGGATAGGACAGTGATTTATTACCCTGGAGATTTTAATTGTATTCTGAATTTGGGTTTGTTACTTCTGCCCTCAGTGTCTTTTTGGCATCTCTATCCAAGGACTTTCCAGGCTCTTGATTTACTGACATGTGTTCCTGCTAGCACTGTCTTAGACCAAGGGATGCCTTTAAGGCAAAGAGAGTTAGACAATGAGCACATGACCGTGGGATCCATGGATCCTATTATAGACTTCATTACTGAGTACTTGCTCTCTTGAGAGAATGGAAACGTCCTCTTAAAAGCACAACTAAGGCACTAGCTTAAAGATGACATTTTGCAAAGTTGGGGTACTATTATTCATGATATTTTATAAACTTTGAACCAATGACTGTTGTATGTGCTATGTTCCTGACAGACAAATTAAATAAGTCCAGGAAATAAGAGATGGAAGGAGGAGTGGAACCTCTCTGTGTAGCCAAGTGACCCACTTGGGGACTATGTAATACTTGTCCCTAGAATTTTGGGCTTTATAGGATTAGAATTCTAGTCTTTATGGGAATACACGTCCATCAATGCCTCAGTAAAATGCTGATGAACTTAGAGCTACAATTTTCACCCTGTAATATTGGGTTCTTGGGACCGATAGACAAGCAGGTAGAAAAGGAGTTACTGTAGTGGAGTGGGGAAAATTGACCATGATCATTATGAGACGCTGGGGTTCTAATGACATAATGGGATCAGAGAAGAACATGTCTGAAACTCAGGAGTGAAGTGTTGGCTGAAGGTGAGGGGAATCTTAAAAAAGTGATGGAGAAGGAAGATGATGAGTATTAATTATGATTTTGAGATTGTGGCTTTTAACAGTAACCTTCCCATGTTCAGGCTTTTTAGAGATCGTGCTTGGTCTCCACCCTCAAGTGTCAGGAACAGAGCTGACTCACTGTGGAACACAGCACGATCTGAGTAGTATAAAGACTTGACAGTAACACATCTACCTGTCATTAGACTGGGGATGCACATATATATATATATATATATTTCCTTCTAGAATGTAATGCTCATCCTGGGGACTTCTCAATACTCTCCAATAAATATAGTGCAAGCATAACGGACTATAGAACCTTCCTTTAGAACCTAGTAAAAAAGGAATCATCTATTGGCTAAGACAGGAAAGGAGCATAATATTCTACACGCTGCATGTCAAATATCCATAAACATAAACCCTCTGTAATTTTCATTTACAAAATATTTTTGAATAAATATTTAAAAAATACCATGGCAGAATACTTTTGCATAAAATAATGGCCTCTATTATATGTCTTGAATAGTATTATATGATGAGCTAAATGAATAGTGGATATAAACTGAAATTGATTGTGACTCAAATGGAATGATTCATGACCAAAACCAGCAGATGCTTTTTAGCTTGAAATTGAGTGACTCCCTGTTAAATAAGCATAATAAGTATCCTGCCATACATTACATTTGACTAGTCAAAACCATAAATCTGAGTACTGCTTATGATTTGCTTGGCTTACCTTTAATCTATTAATTAAACATTGTCTAAGCTGTGAAATATAGGATGCTTTTGGCAGCTGTGCCTCACAGGATTTAATTCCTGAAGTGACTAAATTCCAATCTACTAGCCATCCAATTAATTGTGCTTCAGCACTGATCAGATGCTCTGCAGATTTCTTTGGTTTCCATCCTATTTCTAGAAAGAGGAATTGAAATGCAGATTGTTATACAGAAACTAGGACCCTCGTCGCTGCAGAAGCTGATCATGTGATGACGAAACCCTCACATTTTTGAAAGCTACAACTGGATTTATTTTAAATGCTTGGTCTCTTTTAAACTTTGATTAATTCCAAGTGCACTTACTGTCTGGATCCATATGAATTCTTTAGCAATTATGACTTTTTCAAACATTCGACTCTACTCCATTTGATGTATGACATGTGACGAAGGACCCTGATGTTAATCTGTATATTAAATATTAGCAAAACTAAATTACTTTATTCATTTTTTGATCAAAATAAATGTAAATTGAAGTTTTAGTATTTTATTTCAATTGTTCCTCTGGTAGCATTCTAATGAGGATTCAAGATCTCTACAATAGATAGCAATGACTTATAGAATAGAAGATAATTGTTATTTGCATAAAATGAAACTCCAAAAAAATAACTAGAAGTGAGAGCTTCCATTTAAAAACTTATATTTACTATTAAATTGGTCAATACAAGAAAATGTGCTAAGACCATAATATATAGGGATGTGCCTATGAGAAACCTAGACTTTTTAATAAGCAGTTTCTTGCTGTAAGAACTTAGTTTTGTTATTTTTAGTAGTTTTGACTGAGGATATCTGCAAACGTTGACAAATGAGTCACTCTAAATAAGTGGTAAACTGACCTGAATTCTATAGTCAGAAGGGATAAGATTTGAGAGAGATGGCTTGGAAGACACGAGGAAGACTTCTAGCATATAAGAAGGAGATTTATGATTATCTGCATATAAGAAACAGGTTTATATTTACATAAAAGTAAATTATCTTGTATTAAATAAAATATATTAGTAGAAACTAGAAATACCTAAACAGAATTTTCTTTTTACTTTCAGTTCATTGTAATCTGAAAGTGGAGGGGAGTCTGCAAAACACCTCTCCAGTATGTGCCGTGGTTAGAAAGATAAGGGAAATAGGCATAAAGCTTTTACATTTACCTGATTTTATGACTGCCCTGGGGTTTCATTTGGAGTGTCCAGATGTATTTGGGTCACAAGTTGGAAGTCAGGAGAATTGGTTCATGGATGACCCTAGAAGCAACTAACATCAAGGGGAAGATCTAAAACTAAAGTTTTATAGGCCATCCATATTTTTATGCAAGTGGGTGACATGATATATTCTGTGATTGGGAGTTATAAATCTCAAGTTCGAGCCCCGTGAGGCTGCCTAATGTGAAAGTCAGAGTACCTCCATCTCAGCTGCGCTTCTCTGCTCCATCTTTTCAGCTTCTCAACTTTTGCCACTCAAGAATTATCCCGTGGGGGAAGTGTAGTGTTGGACTGACCTCAAAATGCTGCTTTCTTTTCAGAATACTGGCTCCTCAAGTCCTGGCCTCCTTAGTATCTCTCCGATGGCTTCAATTGGAAATGTGCTTATTTGTTTGTCTGTATTTTATCCAGATTTTGTTGTCACTTGTTTGTTTGAGGAAGGGATAACTTGCAAGAAAGGTTATGTACCACTCTCAGAAGCTAAAATCCCTCCATCAAATTTTTACATTTATCTCTCAAAAGACTCTGAGTTGAGTAGAGAAGAGATGTGTCATTTTTAGGGTCCCCAGATGTAATTTAAAAGTAGAGATGGACATTTTATGGAATGAACTGAAAAAACAGTAGATGGAGAAAAAATAGAGACAGGAATGGCCAAGGTGGAGCATTTAGCCTGGTGTCAAGAACAAGGTTCCTGGCATCTTGGTGAGATTTAAGAGCTACATGGTAGCGTCAGTTGCACTCACTTTAAGGTAAACATCACAATCTAAAATACCTGTAATATAATAGCCTTCCATGCTGAATTATAAAAATGCATTTTCTATATAAAAATATTATTCTCTATAAAGTTTGAATTTGTTATATACATTAACTATTTCAAAATTTAAGAGTATTTTTTGTTCACATGGTACCAAGATCATATTAGAGCTCGATCACCAAAGAGAGAAAAAACAGGACCTTCTTAAGGACAATGATATTCGTCTCCCAACAAGGCTGGTGTCGAGATGGTTGATACAGTTCTTATTGTGGTTTGCGCTGGCCTCAGAAATCTCATCATTTCCCACAACGCTTGCAAAAAATAAGTCAAATGAACATTAACCCATGTTTTTAAATCTTAGAATACTTTAGTATTAATTTTAATTGGATTTTGAAGCCTTACCTCTCATAGTGTTTATATTATTGATTCAGTAATTGAGAAGAAATCATCATCGGTATGAGTCACTGGACATTTGTTATTGTTGTTGCTGCTGAAAATGCAAGAAAAAAAAAAAAACCCAAGCAATCCTTGGTTTGCATATTAGAGTCATAATTTTGTATGTGCCTTCAGGTACAAGATCCTTCTCATCCACAATTTTTGTTTGATCTTGTAAGTGACTAAAAAATAATGAGAGTAATAACAAACTTTTATTTCCCAAAAGATTTCCAAAGCTTTGACTGATCTTTCTGGAATTTCCAAAGATATTTTATGAGCCTCTGCTATATCTGCTAGGAATTCCTGACCAAGATGAACCTTAAAGAAGCTGTCATGAAATTTGAGTGGCTCTTCTATGTAAAAGATATGCAAATCAAAACATTACCAAAATGCATTAAATGCTCCACTGCAAAACTTCATGAATCAAACATGGACTAAGTCACATTGAATTCTATTTCATAATGCTATGGTTATTTACTCTTTAAAAAAAAGTATTTTAAAAATTGTTTAATTTGTGGATCCTCAAAAACTTAGGTCTGAGAAAGAGTAGTGTCACTTTCCAAATAATATACAATTTGGAGAGGGGAAGAACAAACACCCAGACAAGTGGCCTTACCTAAGGCCAACTAATGTATTAATGTTGCAGAAGGAAACATCTTGATCTGTTTCCTGTGCTGTGTTCACTTGAGCTGATAATATGGAAATAACAGGACAGGAAAATGAAGAAAAAAGTTGAGTTTTCATTTCAAGCTCCAATGACACTTTTTCTGTAGAGGCTGATTGTTTTTAGACATGTAGTTGAACCATTTAAGTTTAAGCCAAGATCCCAGGAGTAGCCATTGCTTGAGAGCTTGGGACAGGTATCAGAAGTGCTAGTAGCCAGGGGGAAAAAATGCTACAGTTCCACTTCATGGAGATTAAAAAAATAATAATAAAATAAAAAAACAGTTCATTCTAATGAAGTAAAATGTTTTGCACCTTTTTCAGCTCTCAGTTTATATGCCATATTAATATAAGATCATGTCACTTTAGAACTAGGTGTATTATTAGACATTACCAAGCTCAACCCTCTTATTTCATGAAATATGGCATCCGGTATTTCAAGAAAGGTTTGTGAAACTTCTTCATTTACCCAGCATATGGTATAGAAAAGTTCTGTATTAGAAAGCTTTCTGAAAACATATTGTTTTGGTACCGATATATTAAAATAGCAATTTACCTCACATCCTCTTGCTTATTGGCTTTATTATCTCTCTTGTATCTGGTTGTTTCCCTGCAAATCTGAACATTCGAGAACTACTGTTCTATTTCCTTACAGACGTTGTGTTGAGAAACTGACAACACAACCCGGCAAAACTAAGTGTATGGTTGACAATTCACATAGGATAGAGCTACCCTTTCTTCCTATTCTAAATGCCCTCTCTGGGTCACCAAGGACCCCTTCACCCCCAACCTTCCCATTTAAAGTTAATGCCATTTTAGAGGTTGAGGGTATCACAAGGCAATTCTCCAGATAATTGAGGATTTTACACTTGAACTAATTTTACCAACATAATTTGGAGGAAAACTTGTTTAAATGGAGGGAAACTCCAAATCTCCCTTTGTATAAACCTACACTGTGTAATCCTGGTATCCTTTGTGTTAAACATCAAAATTGATAGAAGGCAAACCTAAAGATTTACCCAACCATTTCTTCCACAATTTATACAACTATGTATTTAAAGTACAACTATATATATATATATATATAATATTTTATATATTTATAGCTATATATTTGTAAATATAAATATATAATAAAATATACCCCTGTACCTACTGAATTTGTTCACTTAGGAGTGAATAACAGGGGGCAATCCTCAGGTGAGAATCATTAGGAACAAACCAGCACAAACATGGTGAGATAAGCTATTTTAAGATAAGAAAGATTAAAGCAGGAATTTGAAGACAAGGATACATTTTTAAGTCACTGTGGAGAAGAAGAAAAGCGTAGAAAGACTTTGATCAATGACAGTGATGAAAAAATGAGTAACTTCAATCAAAACCACCCAAAGCACTTTATAAGCCTGCAAAAACAAATTACTGTAGCCTGGGCAATTCGGATCAGAAGCATAAAAACACTAATAGATATAAATGAAAAAGCAGCATTGGTCAATCCAGCTATTTTCTGATGATCCAAACATCTTATTTCCACTCTACATTTCAAATGATGATCAAAAAGTACCTTAATAAATATAAATGAAAAAGCAGGATTGGTAAATTTAGTTATTTTCTAGTCATATACTCATTTCATTTTCCCTTCTCATTTCCAATGATGATCAAAAATATGTGGAGAATTAGATTAACTTTACAGAGGAACAGAATTGTATAGGTATATCATTTGAGGCTATTCAAAATAATCATGTAATTTTCAAAAGTTCTACTGTTTCAGAAAAGATAAAATAGTTTTAAGTAATAAAATTCTTTATTATTTTTAAAGCACTATTTTTGGAGGTTAAAGGGTCTGTATAAATAAATATATGGAGGGTTGATATTTTTGAACTTTCATTATATGTAAGGAACTGTTCCAAGGGCCTTGTGTATTTCATGCTAAGGACAACTCTAATGAAGTAGGTAATATTGTATTTTACCAATTGTATAGATTTAAAATGAAACGTTCCTAAGATGTTAAGTTATTTGCCAAAGGACACATAGCTAGTAAGTAGTGAAGCCAGGATGCACACCTAGGGAGTCTGGCCCTAGGGTTCAATACTTCTTATCTACTTCATCTATCTATCTTATCTATGTCTATCTATATCATCTATCTATCTATCTATCTATCTATCTATCTATCTATCTATCTATCTATCTTTCTATTTCTCTTTCTATATAAACCAACTTAAATGGAGAGGAGTGGTAGAGCAGTTTGCTGAAATTCAAATGACCTCAATCTAAAACTAGGACTTTATGGATCTCCTCTCCTATTCTGAAAAAAAGAAACAGTAACTGCCATTTCTCTAATTCATTATGCGCTGAAAACTACAGAAGAGAAACTCAACCTAAAGTTTAGAACCGTTTGGAAATGGAAACAAACAGGGAAATAAATAGGGAAAAAAATAATATTAAAAACAGACAATCAGATATTAAAGGAAGAGAGATATTACCTTGACCTAATTCATTCATCTTTTAAAATTTAAAACAAATTCATCAGGATTATGATTAGCTAGATTTTATTTTTAATAGCCATTGTATGTATGATCCCATTTAGTCCAGGATTTCTTAACCTCAGCAATATTGACATTTTTAAGGCAAATAATTATTTCTGTGAGGGGCTGTCTTGGGCATTGTAGGAAGTTCAACAACACCCCTGGCCTTTATCTCCTAGATGCCAGTAGTACCCCTCCCCAGTGTGACATTCAAAAATGTCTTCAGACATTGCTAAGTATCACACGGACAGGCAAAATTGCCATTAGCTGAGAACCAATGGTCTAAAATACTGGAATGGACTGCTCACGTGTGACATCACTTTGGTGAGATTTGCTAACGTGGAAGATTTATAACTGCTCAGCCCTCTGGCACAAACTCTGTAAGTCTGACCTAGTCACCCATTTACAAAAAGATCACTTGTAGTGACAAGTACACCTTTTTAAATGACACAATTTGTTTTGCCCACATAATTGAGAGTTGACTGGCTGTGGTAATTAGTCCAATTGGATATGAACGTGTCCTCAGAAAAAGAAAAATTGAAGTACTTTCACGTCTGTGAAAATTCTGAGTATGAGTGATGAATAATACATACAAGATAAAACATGCTCTGACTCTGGTTCACAGACCTGAGATCCAAAGAGAGGCACAGCGCTCTTCCAGACTTGCTAATCATCAAACTCAAGTCATTTAAGCTTTAGGCCTTCAATAGACCAAAACATTAACTGTTACACATTAATGACATGAAATTTAACAGCCTGGGAGCCAACACAAAGTAACAAAAGAATTCATTAAAGAAGAAGGAAGTGAATAAGAAAGATATTTTGGCTATGAGGTATTTTCCAGAATTAATTTATGTTGTGTGGCAACTTACATCTTTAGAAACTGTCTTTAAAATAAGACTTAAACTTCAATATCATTTTGCTATTGTATTCTTCGTAGGACTAACCAGATGTGGTTCCCGACCTTGAAGACCCTGCGGTTTTAAGATCCTGGCATTTGTATTAGGCATTTTAAAACCTTTATGTTTTTAATTATATATTATATTCAAACCATTTATCATCTACACACACAGATGATGGGATGATAAGTAATCTTAGAAAATTAAGGAAGAAAAGCACATTTTATTTTAAAAAATCAAATCAAACAACGATTTTGGAAGAGAATTTTAACTGTTTTTGGAATTGTAAAACATGGTTTCTAAGTTCTGCCTCTGTTACCTCTAAGGTGTGTGATTTGAGTAGCTCACCAAATACTTTTCTGGAAATTAGTCATAATAGCATTTGTCCTACATATTTCACAAGGTTATTTTGGAAATCATGTTAAATATCTAAGAAATCACATTGTCAACTCTAAAACTAATTAGTCTTTTTAGAGCATTGACTTCTTACAGAATCTGTCCAAAACGATTCAGTTGCCCCATCAAAGTGAGTTGAATTAGCACTGGATTACTGGTGATCATTCATAACTCAAGGGCAATAGGATTTCCAAACCCAGAGGCAGGAAGATAGTAAAGTTACATTCACGCTTTTGCACAAGGATTGATGTGGGTCAGTTTATAATGAAAGACCAGAAACGTTTTCAGAGAGGAGTAGTACACATCTGGGCCTGGTGTATAGTTTGTTTAGCAGTACTTGTCCTTGAAGCTAATCTTTTCCCTCTAACACCAGAAAGGGCAGAAGAAAAAAAAGTCTATTTTTGCCACTACAGTTACAATGAGGAAGGAATTTTTCTTTTGTTTTGTTTTGTTGTTTGTTTTTAACTATAACACTTATAGAAAGTTGTGACAGTGAATAAAGTTGACTTGGGGTTGGGAGTGGAGAGTTCAGAAACAAATATATATACACATGTATATATATATATACACACACATATGTGTACATACATATTATATATAAAATATATATCAACATGTATAATATACATGTATTTGTATGTGTGTATCCATGTTTGGTGGAGTCAATATTGTGAATATTTTCACAATTTTTTGGTAGACGTTTGTTTCACATATTGTATGATTTTATAGAGATTTAGCACCATAATTTAAATTTTTTGATGTGCAACTTTTGTGTGAATGTGATGGAAGAGTAAGTGAAGGGGTTTTGGTCTTTGAGGTTTTATTTGTTTTATTTTATTTTTCCAGACTTGAAGGCTTTTACTCGAATAATCCTGGTCTTTACATGTCAATTATTTGCCTATAATGCTGGGGATTTAAGATCTCCGAGAAAGTTTCACTTTATCATTTTGAATAATTTCTTCCCCATTTTGCAAAGAGTCTCCCAATGTCAACAGTTGTTGATGTCTCTAGGAACAGATGGTTTGTGGGAGGATTGTTGAGTGAGATATTCTGCATCGTGGTCCCAAGACTGCACAGTTGCTGTTGGAAAGGTTACAGAAATGACAACTGGTATAAGAGAAGTTGCAAACCAGAGAGTGAAAATAGCCAGACAACTGTATGGAGACTATCCAAATTAAAAGACTTTTTGATGAAATCTTGACATTTCTTACAGAACAAAATGCAGCGATTGCAGGAAGTTTGGATGGTATTGAGGTGGTTGACATATTGGCAATGCTTTTCATTTCTATGCTTTAACAAGTTTCACAATTGAATTTGAGGATGATGAATATGTGGGAGAGTCTTTCTATAGCAGGATTTTTTTTTTTTAGTGTCCTTGGGTTAGAGGTAATGGATTTGTTCATTCCCATTTGCATATCATGTCCCTAATTAAACTAAAAGTATTTTTCTTCCATTAAAAAAAATGGAATGGTTAAGGAAACTTTAAATTATTTTCTATCACTTAATTAACTGAGACATTCTTTATCAGAGAAAACAGTAAGGTTTGGAAAATGAGATGAGAGTGTGACCCCTGGGTTAAAGTAGATATTCCAAAAATGGGGAATTTAGGTTTGAGTTAGGAACACAGCTAGGACTCATTTCTGGATTTCTAATGTTCTGTAGCATCTCTCATGGATGTGCTCTAAGTCAGTCCCTTTCAAGTCTCAGCTTAGTACATGTAAGACTAGAAGTGCCAGTGGATAGGGTTTGATATTTTAAACGTTTTTGCTTATTTACCTTCTAATCTGGCCTCTATCAATTAAAGCCCAGTGAATGAAATTGTTAGCACCTCTTTTCAAATATCTGACTATTTAAAAATGGGAGAAAGTACATAGTATATATAGTGTTTAATTATATTATTAAATATGTATTGTGTGTATTATAGGATGCCAACTAAATTATACTAACTCAGATTTCAATGTACAGTTAAAAATACTAGTAGTGCATATCTGGATCTACATATTTACTTAAGAACATTAAATGAGGGCTCATATAGATGCTATGAACCGCTGTATAGCTTAACCAACATTAGCAAGAGTTAAATTATGAACCCCAACTGTCTTTTCCACATCTCTCCCCCCTACTTTCTATCTTCTTGTATCACCTCCCCTTCTTCTTTTCTTTTTTTTTTCTTGTGATGAGGATTTTTAATATCTACTCTCTTAGCAACTTTCAAATATGCAATACACTATTATTAACTATAGTCTCTATGCTGAACATTATATCCCCATTACTTATTTATTTTATAACTAGAAGTTTGTACTTTTTGACCCCCTTCACCCATTTCACACACCTTCACCTCCTAACTTTGGCAACCACCATTCTGTTCACTGTAACTATGAGCTTTTTTTTTTTTTTTTAGATTCCACATATAAGTGAGATCATACAGTATCTGTCTTTGTCTGAATTATTTCACTTAGCATAATGCCCTCAAGGTCCATCCATGCTGTCACAAATGGCAGGATTTCCTTCTTTTTTTTATAGCTGAATAATATTCCATTGTATATGTATACCACATCTTCTTTATCCATTCATCCTTCGATGGACATTTATCCCCTTCTTTCTAATAATCCCAAAAGACAGAGCCGACACGATGTTATATACTGTGATTGGAAACATACAGATGTCCTTCTTTGAAATGAGACGACACTGTAAAAGGACTGAAAAAACAAAACAAAAAAACAAACAACCCATAAGGTGTCCCTGGTCATACACAGCCTGGGAACACGTAAGGGGACTGGTAGTCTGTACACATCAACTGTCTCAAGCAGTGCAAGGCAGCTATTAAACACCTGTCTGATCATCAGTTGATTGGTTTCCTTTATGGAGGTATAAATGGGAGGTATAAATTTCCATCATCCCTGCTCCACCCACAACGAAAGTAAATGGACAGGCCAACATGATGCATGTTACAATTTGTCTTGATAGAAATTCTACTTGAGTTTCTCATGACATTTTAGTTTGGGCCATTTCACTCTGTAGCAGACTTTCAAAATTTTCTTCCCCATCTATCTCAACATTAATTTTAGGGACAGATACACAAAAATCATAGTGAAACATAGAAAGGTAAGGGAGAGGGAGGATTTTTGGTTTGTTTTGTTCTTAAATAAATAGATTTTATTTCTCAGAACACTTCTAGGTTTAGAGAAATACTGAATAGAAAGTACAGAGAGTTTCCCTTTATTCCCTCTCCTCACCCTGCTACATCCTCACCCCCCCACTGAGTTTCCTCTATTATGAACATCTTGTATTGGTGCGGTACCGTTGTTACAGTTCATGAAACATTACTGAGATATTATTATCAACTGAAGTCCATAGTTTACATGAGGGTCCACTCTTTGTGGTGTACATATCGAAGAGTTTTGCCAGACGTGTAACGTCATGTATCCACCACTATGATATCATGCAGAATAGTTTCACTGCACTAAACTCTGCTCTGCTCCACCTGTTCATCCTTTCCTCCCAGCCCCCAGTCCCTGGCAACCACTGATCTTTTTATTGTCTCAATAATTTTGCCTTTCAAGAGAAGGGATTTTAATTCAAATACCTCTTTATGTTAAGTGCTTCTTTTTCCTGAAGGGTATTTCAATTCTGAATAGAAATGATACAAAGTTCAAAAATTATATGATCAATGCATTTGGGAGGACCAGCTGTGTTAAGCATTTGTTTAGGACTTAAATGTGGGAATTTGTGTGGCTAATTTATTTTGAAAAATAGAAAATATGGGCTAATGATGATAATCTAGACTTAAACTTAATTGTAGCAATTTAAAAACCCATGCCTCCGGGAAATTCTTTCATTCTATTGGTTGTTTTTGACTGATTCTTTAGTAATCCAGATACAACTTACAGTAGTAAAGGCTCTTTCTAACCTAAATGTAATAATTGCTACATTTAGTTTATGGTGGGTTCATTTGGAAAATCAAAAGTGATCAGAGCAGAGGAGATTGGAGCCAAAGAGATAAGTGGCAGATGGTCACAAAATAGTTCCTTTACAATACTGAATGGCCAAGCAAAGTGACAAACAGCCACTGGGAGCAGGAAGAATTTTCAGATGGGGAACCAGCAATGTGATGCAGTTTCAAACTCACAACTGTTTGCTTCTTTTATAAAGTAACTTACAATAATTCTCTGAAGAATTTTAAAACCTCTTAAATATTGTACCCAGGGGAGGGAGCTATTTTTGCATGGGTAGTGCTTCCAAGAATGAATTTTGGCAAGCTCAGCTCTATTCCCTTGCTATACAGTACATGGTAATGTTCAATACAACTGCATTGAAAACGATCCATTTGGTATAGTACTAAATCTGCTCTAATTCAAAAATGAATTCAAATTCCATAAAACTCAACAGTACAGCTGAACGCATTTTTTTGTCTTTTATTGATAATGGTTTTATCAGACCTAAATTACGTTTTTATTTTTGTTCATAAGATTAAAAGATTTGTCACCATTTTTTTCTAAAGACAAAAACATTTATTATCTTAGCAAATCAGTTAGGTACTTTATGGGAAACTAAGAAATAGCTGTGACAATTATTTCAAGACCCTAGAGTTTATTTAATTCTCAACCTGAAAGGAGCAAAATCATTATATATTTGCTATATCAAGGACTGCAACTCTAAAAGGTTTTGCATGTTAACTGTTTTAAATTTTTCTACTTTACCACAGATGATGTATATTCATTCATTATAACATCATCAGGGTGGTCCCCAATTTTGTCAAATAATAGTATTCAACTCCTCATTATTGAAAATCCATTTATTTAGCAGAAAACATGAAATAAAGATCAAAATAAATACTTGAAATACTTGGTGAAAATATTTTTTAAGTACTTTTTTAAGATGTAAATTTCAGAGGCAAGGTACATATATAGTATTCTATTAAATATTTTCATTTAAAAATATTAAACATGCCATATTTTTCTAAGATAACCAGACTATAAGTCCCAAAACATAATATGATAGAAAATTCACATTAAATAGTGAGTTGTAAATGGGACTGAACAGAATGGAGTTCCAAACCAAGAGTTTAAGCATCATTAGCTTAAGCCAACATTACATAAATTTCTTCTCCAAAACTCAAATTCCTTAAGACACTCAATGAAAAATAAATTTGTGTGTGTCTGTGCCTGTATCTATGTATTTAAAAAGATATATAAGATAAAAGTGTGCAATGATTCTCTCTTGTAGATTAACATGAGATATTAGAATATTAATGACTTAAAGGACAATATGTCTGAATAAAGATTCTCTTGACAAATGTCAACAGTATGAACATATGGATAGAAAGAGCAGGCATAGACAACATTTGAATACATCAAACAAGGTTTACTCATCTAAATAATGAAGAATTATGTTAGTATAGTCAGGATGTAGAGAGAGAATGAACATTCTCTGAAGAAGGTAAAAGATTTCCAGCCCCCAAAGCCTTAGCAGTGGGGACATAGTTCCAAATAGTAACTTCCGGGTAGGGGTCATATCAAGAATTCTGGAACAAGTATAACTTTTCTTATATAACTCTTGGATAGTCCAGCATGTAGTTTTTCCTGGACATATGTTGTAAGCCATGTCACACTAGCCACATCAATTCTGAATTATATGAAGTAGAGTATTGCTAAGGTATGGCACATGGTGTACTCAGGTATAAGCATTTTTCATTCGTCATTCTCAGTCTCTCCATAACACAGCTTGGTCCAAATATGCTCCTAAAATACTTTTGCACTCACTCCTTTAAGGGTTCCTATTATTCCATTAGTCCTGGACCATTGTCTGTCTTGGGATTGATGGATATACAAGTAGTATAAATTTGGGTATTCTTGCTTGAAGGATGAGGGTATTATTATACATAACTCATTTGTGTAACTCTTTTATCTCAAGTGACTTTTTTTAGATACCAACTCTTTAGGCCATCTTTTTGGCTGCTTTACATATTGTCCAAACACCCCTAGCATGGCACCAGATGAAGGCCCGGGAACCTAGTCCCGATTCAGCAAGTTCTAGAGCTACCTCTGTGTGAACCAAGTGCTGAGCAGAACCAGCTCAGCTTTGCCAGCAGAGAAGTGATTCAACACTTTTCACAGCACCCTGGCGATAGCTTCAATTCCTTTGCTTGTGTTACAAGTTTGAGAAGCACTGCCTTGGGAATGATGCTAACAAAAAATCTTAATTGTAGTTTAGGGCTTACTGTTCACTGTCTGTAAACAACAGAAACAAAGAAAAACCTAGTTTTATACTTCTGTTTGTCCTAGCTCATTGGGAGCTCTTCATCTATAGGTATTTCCCCATGTGTGAAATGAAGTATTAATGCACGCTCGTGAGAGTTTGGGCGGAGATTAGGAAGATGGTTCATGAGATATGCATGTCTGCTACTGTTCCTAGCACACAGCAGAGGTTTGTTAAACGAATCTGCTCTTGAAATCTTTAAAATCTATCTGAGGAGTGTGATGGTTTCTGACACTGAAATCAGTATGACTTGTTTAAAACGGCTTCTTGCACATGCCAATTGCTCTCAATCCTCGTGCCTGAATATTAAGTAGCCACCAGTGATAAAAATAGTAATAAAAGGAAGCTTCTTCATGAGCATTTGATATCGTAGATATACACCAAGCAATTTAAAGACATTATGACATCTGATAACTATAGCAACTTTGGCATGTAGGAAGTATTATCATTTTCATTTTACAAAGGAGCAAGTGAGACTTTGGTGAGTTAAAGGATGCTCTAAGTCCATATGTCAGTACGTGCTGGCGTTGGTGTTGTCTGATTCCAAATTCCATGCTCACATCAAATAAGGACTGCAATAGGGCCACTAGCCAAGAATTAATAGCTTTTTAGGGAAAGAGAATAAATATATCAGAGCTGCTCAGAAAAAACAAAACTTTTCAAAATTAAAATGTCACGTTAATGTTTATTTAGAGAAAAATTAGCTTAGGATTTCGAAGCATGATTTTAAGAACGCCAAAGGAAAGGGATTCTCGCTTATCTTCTACTTCATTTAAAAAATTTATTTATAATATTTTCACAGGCATTACTGTTGCTTGTAATTTTGCATTCTTTTTTATATACTAGACTTTAAATGTCCCCTTTTAAAACTCATGTCAGTAGTTAAAACAGCATTTGTGGCCTTTGCGTCTCTGGCTTTAGCGACTTTAGTCTTTTCTATACTAGAGCTTGGAAGCCCTGCATTTCTAGATTTGATGAAAATGCCAAGGCACAGCCTATCTTGGTCCCCTGTTCAGTGTCTCAAGGGGACTGCAGGGTTGGCGATTCATTTCAGGTTCAGGGTCTTCTTCTAAGCTCATGTGGTTGTTGGCAAAATTTATTTCCTTGCTGCTGGAGTACTCACGGGTGCTTGCTCCCTCAAGGCCAGCTGGAGACTCTGACCTCAGGAAAAGCCTTGTTTTAGGCCTGACTCTCAGATCTGTGTTTTCTGAGCTATATGTGGACATAATGACATATACCTCTTAGGGTTTCTTGTCAGTATCAAATGAGACAATAATATAGCCACGTCTGACACATTATAAATATTCAATATGTTTTTATTTTTTAATCAGAATCCAACTTTTCCCGTCATCATCAAAGTAATCTGTGTTACCTTTCATTCTAGAGTATAGGTAATATATAATTTACTTGTACTTCTCACTTTCCAGGAAAGATTTCATTAGCTATTTGGTTTTAGAAATTTTCTAAGTAAGGAAGTTAGAAAATGCGGCTGCAGATATAGGCAGGTGTGCAGGTTTTGTGTCGAAGTAGAAATATTTTCAGTGTCATTGTTTCTATTTTCTCTGTTTAGTGGTGAAGATGATGGTGAGACGAGATGTGTAAAAATGCTTTGTTATCCATGAAAAGTAATGCAAATATTAGCAACTAATTTTGATAAGCTGATGAGGACTCAGTCTAAAGTGAAAAAAGGGAGCTAGAGAAGAAGAGAATAGGAGGGAATGTTATGAAGAAAAATCAGATTCAGAACAACTCAGTACCTGGGTCATTGTGTAGTAGTTAACTATTAAATAATACTTATGAAGTAGGGCATTGAAGTAGGCAGGACTTCAAGAGACTGCCACTTAAAAGTTTTCTCCAACTTTTCTGCCAGGTGGACACAGGAAGTCACTCAGAGGACAGATCTCTTTTGCTCAGAGAAGAGCAATTTTGAATACTCCTATTTGTATCCAAGTCTAAGGACGGTCGATCTTGGTGCCCTAGGGATATTTTCTGATAGATCTTTGATGATTTGTGATCGTCTTTTTAGTTATTTTTGTATTGATGCAAAGGCACTTCCTTGGAAGGAAAGGAAATAAAAGCTGTCTCCTTACCTCTTGAGGCTCTGTGGTTTTATGATCTCTCTGATAAACAGAGAGGATCTTAAGTTGGCTGGCTGTAAATGGGCCCGTTTCCCACGGCGAGCTTGTCATGAAGGAAAGAGGAGTCTGGCTGGTGTCTTCAGCTTCATATCAAGATCTGAGAGGCGGCACAGGAGGACTGGGTTTGTCCGAGTCTGTGGCTGACAGAGGAGTCTTCCTCTTGGCTAGTTCAGACATCTCCACTGTGAGAGCTTATTTGGGAGCAATGGCTGGTCATGAAAATGTAAACGGGAGTGCTCTAACTTTAGATGCCAATCAAACGAGATTCCTACCCAAACAAGGGAGCGGGATCACATTTCTCACAGCTACTCTGCTCTCCAAGGGCTATGGCTCAGCAAGTGCTCTGTTAAGAGAGAGAGACACTTCAAAAGGAGTAGCACTAATTTTAAATGTGACCTCTGTGGCAGAGAAAGGTGCAAGGACAGCTAAAAGTTGGTGTCTGTGTTTGGATTATTAAGGTTCTATAAGCAGATTTTTTCTTAAAGTTTGGAAACAGACTTGGCTTTGGGCTGTTTAAAACTCCAGCATTCGTTGTTAATTTTAGGTCCTGAGAATGAGAAAATGGTTGTTCTGCTAATTTGGGCAGGTTGTGGCTCAAGTGATTAATTTGAATTAAAAAGCTGATGGAGAAGGAAAAACCAGATGTGCCCATAAAAGTACTTCAAGGTCTTATTTAAATCAATGCCACCATTTATCCATTTAACAATCATTTAACAAACATTTTTTATAACTCCTATGTGCCTGCAACTTACTATTATGCATCAGAAGGTCAAAAACTTCTTTGCAACACCACCAGACGGTAAGAGAAAGTAACAGACCTGTATTTATTTCAGAGTCACCTTGCAACTAATAATGAACAGAAAGTAGAACTCTGTTCTCAGTATATTTTCAAGGTAAACCAAGCAGTCACCCACGATTATTTTTCACATCCAATCTTTTAGGGAGTATCAACTTGCTCTGTTCCAGTTTGTGCATTTTCAAAGCAAAAGCTCTGCTTTGACAAAAACGCGACTGAGAGAAGTGTGCATTGAAAAGGAAAAAAAGCAGAAATGTCAGGTGGAGAACCTGGAAACAAGAAGAATACCAAGTATACCAAGAATTATTTGAATTAGAGTGAACCTTCAAAAGCTGAATGATAGGTTTAGAGTTGCTTCTGGCTTCTTCATTATTTGGGCACTGCTTCTAAACCCAGGACAATTTAGGGTATTCTATAAATAAAAAAAATTAAAAACAGTGTAAGATAGGTGTTTTATTCTCAAGCTAACTACACATTAAACTAGCAGTGAATTTTTTTTTTTTTAATTTGTCCTCCACCCACCACACAGGGTATCCTACTCTATTTGCCCTAAGCTAACATCTGTTACCAATCTTCCTGTTTTTCTTCCTTCCCCTCCCCGCCACAGCCCCGGTACATAGCTGTGTATAGTTGTAAGTTCTTCTGGTTTTTCTATGTCAGCTGCCACCACAGCATGGCTACTGACAGATGAGTGGTATGGTTCTGTGCCCTGGAACCGAGCCTGGGCTGCTGAAGCGGGGCGTGCCGAACTTTAACCACTAGGCCATCAGAGCTGGCTCAAACTAGCCATGAATTTTAAAAGTTCTGTGTGGAAATATTCATCACTTAACCTTCCTTGACCTGTTTCCACATGTATAATATGTAGGCTGGGATTAGCTGACCTGTCAGTACCCTTCTAGATTCAATATTGTACTTGATATTTAAATACACACAAAAGGGATAATATATAAAATATATAGTGTCTGTTTTCTGGTAAAATATCGGGCAAACACATATCTCCTGAAAAAATTAGAAACGTTGAATTCAATATTAAAAGACCGGTAAATAAGGTCAGGTACAAATGCAGAAACCTGAAAGTTATTTAGTTGGTAGAAAACCTCCTGGGAGAGAATCAGCAATTTTCCTTGCCTTATGTTTGCTATTTCAGGAAAACTTTAAAGTTGTCATTGATTTTTACTCGATTTGATATAAAGCTACTGAGAGTCAACATACAATTAAGTTCTACTTGTGGTTTTACTCTGATATTTTTAATAAGCATTTTCTTTTCATTATTCCATGAGAAGTGCATCATTAGTCACTGTTTTCCTGTCTTTGAGAAATATTCTCAAGGACCTGCATCTTTTATGGTCCCCTGAAATACAGTGGATCCCATTACTTTTGCATTCTGGATTTGCCAATTAGCCAGCTCACTGAAATTTATTTGTAACTTCCAAATCAATACTCACGACCCTTCTGAGACCACTTGTGGACCTGTGTGGAGGTGTGCAGAGCAGCGAAAACATTGACTTGCCTGATGTGCACTCCCAGCTGAGGGTGAACGAGGAACAAGGAGACACTGACTTCTTGTTTCAGCTCTTATACTATAAAAACGAGTGTTCTTTTCATGGTTTTTCAGTGTGATGTTTTCAGCATTTTTGTGCTTTTTGTTGATGATTCACTGTTTAAGATGGGCCCCAAGGGTAGCGCTGAAGTGCTGACTGGTGTTCCCAAGTGTGAGAAGGCTGCGATGTGCCTACAGAGAAAAGTCACGTGTTAGGTAAGCTTCCTCCAGACACACAGTATTATTAGCATTGCTGGCCATCAGTTCAATGTTAATAAAACAACAATATATATCAGACAAGGTGCCTTTAAACAGAAATACACATAGAACAAGGTTATGTATTGATTGATTGACAAAATATTGTGACCAGAGTCTCACAAAAACCTAACCCTGTATTTCTCCTCGGAGCAATGGTTCAGTATTAGCTAATTCGATGTTCACAGCAATTTTATAGAACATAACTACTGTGAATAGTGAGAATCAACTATGATAGAAGGAAAAGAAAATTTAACATCTAGACTACTGGGGGTGTTGGATCAACTTCCCTGTGTTTGTGAAGAGGTGGTGGGTAGGAGCAGTTTCTCTTTCTTATAAAATCTCTGATAGTCTCTTTTTTTTTTTTTTTTTGGTGAGGAAGACCAGCCCTGAGCCAACATCCGTTGCCAATCCTCCTCTTTTTGCTGAGGAAGACTGGCCCTGGGCTAACATCGTGCCCATCTTCCTCTACTTTATATGGGACGCCGCCACGGCGTGGCTGACAGGCAGTGCGTTGGCGGGCGCCCGGGATCCGAACCAGCGAACCCCGGGCTGCCAAGCGCGGACTAAACCGCTGCGCCACCGGGCCGGCCCCTGATAGTCTCTCTTAAGCCTCACAGTAACCAAAATCAGACTCACAAGTTGTATGATTTCATTTTGCACACGCATTAGGGTGGATGTTGTCTAAAAAGTCTTTGTGCTAATTGACATGTATACAGAAAACCCAGATCTCAGGGCACGCTGAAGTTTCTGTGTTGTACCCACAACTAACAGTGGTGGCAGTGATGCAGTAGCTCACTCTGAAATGCCTGAAAAATGTTTATTCACTCACTTAAACAGTTATTCAGTACTTACCATACGCCACATATTGTTCTACTCACATAAAAAACATCTCACAGTCTGTGAAACAGCAGATAGGAGAGGAATCCCAGTTCCTGAACTTGAGGGTCATTTGTAGTATGAGAAAGGAAGCAATCAGAGAGATAAGGTTCTTTTTTTTTTTCTATTGAGATATAATTGACATACAACATTATATTAGTTTCAGGTGTGCAATATAATGATTCTATATTTGTATAGAGAGATAACGTTCTGAATAATGAGGAAATCTCTTTGAATAATGTTTAATTTAGGCAATAAACTTGTATTCACCCAAAACCAGTGAAACTTCACTAGGCATTGGGTGCAAGATATTTTTAGAGTGATATTCATAGTCACTTTCAAGTAGAAGACATAGATGGAGAGTCACACCTCCAGAATTTACAGTATTTCATGAATTTGTGAATTTGCACATTGGAATAGAAATAGCTGAAGCAATAAAAGTATCATTTGAAAAGCTTCTGTAGTAAAGGGAAAATCTTACTTTGAAGATCGAATTTAGAGCATTTGAAAACATATAGAATGATATTTTTCTTCCATCATGTCCAGTAAAAAGAAGTTACCTATCTGACATGGGCAGACTTGGACATGTACAGGACAAGAGGCAGATTAGGAATATTCAATTTTGGAAAAGTATTAGTGGATCTGACAAGAATAATGGAAACAGTTTGTAGTCCACTTCTTACTCTTCTTATCAATAATGCAGTAAGCAAATGTTGGTATTTATTCTATGTCCACCTTTTATTTATAAATACATACTTTGACAATCTGTTGGTAATTTTGCTTAGGTTAACCATATCATAATCTATTTTGAATTCAGCATGTAGAATATTTGAGTCCCCTTAAATAATAACTTTTTGCCTTTATAAACTTTCTTTTAATAAATCTAAATCTCCCATCAGGCCTCGATCCTTGATCTCTTCTAGGCACTCTAGCAATGTCAGTCCGGCCATTTCCTCACTTACTGTTGATGTATCCTGGCCAGATATTTGTCTTTTCTGAATTCGAAACATGTATATCCAGAAGTTGACCTGACATTTCCACTTGGATGTTTCAAAGGTCTCTCAAAAATGAATGTGGCCCAAAAATGTTTTCTTTCAAATATGATCATTTTCCTGTGTTCACTCTCTCAGTGAATGGCAGACACATTTATCTAATTACAGAAGGAAGAAACCTTCTTCTCCTTCACCTCATATCCAATCTGAATAAACTCTTGTTGATTTTAAGTCGTATGTTCTTCTCTGTCCATTGCTAAGACCATAGTTCATGCTATCTCAATAGCGTACAATCTGGTCTCCTCAAATACACTCCGCTCCCTGTCCAAACGCTTCCCTCAGCCAATATGAGTCCCCAAACGTGTTGGAATAAACAGTTCTCAAAAGTTACTTTTCGCAATTCTCCTCCATTACTCCATCCCTAATGTTTTTGTTTTCCCTCAATTCTTCATTTTCTCAAATATATAACGTTCCCTGCTACCTCAGAGACTTTATACTTTTGTTGCTTTTAGATACTCTTCCCCATTCCCCACCCCTTGTCTTTCTCTACTTATCTCTATTCATCCTTCAGATCTCAGCTGAAATATCAGCTCCTGCTAGAAAGCATCCCCAGACAACGCCATCCTTCGACTGGATTAAGTTTTCTATAATAAGCTCATAGTATATTGTGTTAGGCCTTCATTGTGTTATTTCTTTGTTGTTTGTAATTATAAGCTTAGGAATTGAACTTATTTTCTGTTTTTCTAACTATTTTGAGGAAATATTCCTAGAATTAACTGATTAAAGAAAATTTTGGTATATTTTAAAAACAACTGAACAACTCTATTCTTTTGGGAAGCATTACCAGCAATCTGGGAACAGTGTGGGGTCATGTCCACCCAGCAGCACAGATTGTTCTGTCAGGATGTTGACTGGACCCTCTTTGAGGTCCATTTCTGAGATAACGCTTCCTTTTCTAAACATGTGTGTCTGACCTAGACGGTTTTGCCTCTCTGTCATTTTATTTACCCCAAAATAAATTACATATTGTACTCCAATTATTTGTTTTGTTACCCCTCACCAAAAACAAAACAAAAACTTGCAGCCAATAGGGCTAGCGGTAAAACGATATATATATGTTTGGTCCTGGGACACTATGGCTTTTATTAATGGATACTTTCAATCATTTCTCCCCAAGAAGCAAAGAACAAAGGACAATGAGACTTATTATACCCACTAAAGTGGAAATGTACATACCATTGATAAAAGAAACAAACAAAACAAATAAGCAGGAAAACAACACAACTAGCTTTCCTGAATTCAGTTTCAAGGACCTATGTAAAGAATATCGTCATTCCCCTTTCTGTGTCTTCTGAATAGTTATTTCTGATACTCCGTCCTGCTGGCTCATACAGTATCCTTCAGTGTTCATAGGGGCTTATTAGGTAGTTTTCAAATGAAGTGTACATCAGAATTACCTAAGAAGCATTTTTAGATCCCAGATACCAGAGCTCCATCTTCTGAATTGGAATTTCCAGTTGTGAGTTCACTCATATGGAACAAACACAAGAGCAAATTCTCTAGGCACCATTGGGATGTGGAGTCATGAAGGGGACTCACTGTGTCGGATTTGCACATATTGGGAAGTTTTAGCTGTTAAATGCTTATGCCTGAGAAGTATTTGTGTTTTCAAATATACTTAATAAATCATTTTTAGACTCACTAACTTTCTTAATTTTCCTTCTAAAAATGTATAAACTGATGTCTTTAACAAGTAGGATTTATTTTAGATCTTTTATTATAATAAATTCCACCTATAATAACTAATGTATGTGGGATAAAGAATAGCCATCCATGTTAAGATTGAAGTAAAATGTACACAATATTAGAGTGTGTAGGATATAGGTAAAGAGAACCTTACCTGAATTAAAAGCTGGTTATGGATTGTTACAAGATATTCAAGACAGTGCTAGCCTCAGAGTTATTAGGAACGTGTCTTATCCTATCTAAAATACTTTAAAATGCCTTAAATGTGGACAACTCCTTGGTCAGTATTTTAATATTCTGCTAGGCAATTTCTAGTAGAGGTATTATTTCTTGAATACAAAGCAAATTCAGAGGTATTTGGTTCAAATTTTCAGCATTCTATGTTAGAAAGTAGATGAGTTACTTGACAGGATATCTGGGTCACATCTACCGGAAATCAGAATGTACAAGTGGGTTCTTGTATAAATCAGAATGTTGTTGGCTGCATAAAACTAAAGCCAATTAAATATGCCTTAAATATGAAGGAAATGTATTATTTCACATAATTTATAAGCTTAACAAAATCATAAATGACAGTTGGTTTTTTTTCATCTTTCTGCTCTTCCATTCTCAGCATGTTCGTTTTAGCTGCTCAGCATCAAAAGATGCCTTTAGGAGCTCCAAGGGTCACACATTCATACAATAATTAGCAGAGGCATTTAAAGAGGATGCAGCCTGAGTCTTTTCTGTGTCTATCATTGACCAGTACTATCCCATATGCCTGAACTTGATAAGAGTTATAAAGCCAACTATGTTTAGCTTACAGCATTCACATTTAATTCTCTGGGGATGTTATTAATTCCTGGAGGGGCATGGCTATTCAGAAGAGAATGAACAAACCAGAGTTCTGTTAGCAAAGATGAGAAGTGGGATGACTGCTGGGAGGTGACAATGGATTATCTGATGTCAGTCAGCACGGCCAAACAAGACATTTGGGCAAGATTTTGTATTCAGGAAGGTTGGAACTAGACAGCATTCAAGGAATGAGGGATGATGATAAAGTGAACAGACACTGATGGTTTTGATTTGAGTAAGGTTTTGACCCCATAAGAATTTTTTATACAGTTTAGCTAAAAGGTGAATTGTTCTTATGGTGAGAGCAGCCTAGAATCTGTAGGCCAGACTCAGAAGTTGAATGTAAGGAGTGAAGAGATGGGGCGTAATGACCTGTTCCTCTCTCACTTACATTCCTCGTTAGAGTTTATTGCAGTATTGTACACACTGTGGATGATTAATAAATTATCTGAACTAATGGAGTTGTGTGTATATTCATTCTTATAACAATGAGTAAGAATGCATATTGGTTCTTATAACAATAGCAAGCAAGAATTTCATTATAGGAATCACCAGTAAAATGCATTATATTACTTGCCTGTATGAAAGTGAAAAAAAAATGGTTCTCATTCTTTGTTATGTCCTATAGACATTATATTTAAAAGTTAACTGCTCAACTTTTAAATTTTGGGAAGAATAATTTAAGAGTTATCCTTGTAAAGGGAGTAAGGGAACTCCACAGGGGATGGGGACATGACTTGAAGATCTCAGTTTCTCATGTTAAAAACATTGCCCTTTGGGGACTGGCCTGGTGGTGTAGTGGTTAGTTCACACACTCCACTTCAGTGGCCTGGGGTTTGCAGGTTCAGATCCTGGGACCAGACCTATGCATGACTCATCAAGCCATGCTATGGCAGCATCCCACATACAAAATAGAGGAAGATGGGCACAGATGTTATCTCAGGGCTAATTTTTCTCAGCAAAAAAAATGAAGATTGGCAATAGATGTTAGCTCAGGGCCAAGCTTCCTCACTGCCCCCTCCAAAAAAAACCATTGCCTTTGAAAGAATGTTCTGTCACAATATTAAACTTTAATGTTTGTATACTGTACGAGTTGCATATCAAAACTGCAAAATAATTGATAGCCAGAAAGTTCTGTAAGATTGCTCAGAGCTTACAAAAGAACTCAATAATTTTTACAAAAAAAAAAAAAAACCCAGAAGAAGAGTGTGGAATTAAAGTCCAATAGGCTCAGGTTTATTTAACAAAATGTTAATATTTCTTCTCATACTGAAAAGATATATTGAGAAGGAAGCTATGATCTTTTTACAATGGAAGTAGGGATTATGGGAAAGCACAGGGGGATAAGAAAGGTGAACCAGTTTAAATGACCTTTATTCAAGCTCCATTGAAACAAATGAATAAGAGGATTTATCTAGCAGGCTATAAAATAGAATTAGAAAAAAAGATCCAAATACCAGTGAATATACTTTCATCAAAGGAAGCTTATAAATGTGTAATTATATAGAAAAGTATTTGCTCTGGTTTTTTAAAGTTAAAAAAGAACAGTATTCATTGAAAATGTTATACATGATTCTGTTATGCATAAATTAAAACATTAATAAAATGTATTTTGTTGTTTAAACTATTGTCACATATTTTAGAACATACCCAGTTACTCAAATATGTCCATACATTTATATTCCAGAGAAAATTTGTTAAAAATCTAAACATTTAGATCAACTGTCAGAAACTAACCATTAAGCCATTCTATGTGGTCTTCTCTGGTGTCTCAAAACAGATGATACCGTCTAAAGTGTGCAGATGCAGTGACACTAGCAAGGCAACAGTCACAATTCTTCTGTTGGCTTTTCTGAAACAATTCAGAACTTTCTTCATTGTAATAATTTTGTAACTATACTAGTATACAATCTGAGTTTTATTTTCCAAATAATTTTCTTTAATGACTGTATAGTGAGAAGAACTCCTAATAGAAAAATGCAGGGCAGAAATTAACAAAGAGCTCTGAGAGTAAATTGAGGATAGTGTGTATAAATACACAGAAAACCTCAAAATCAGCATTTGTTTCTAAAAAGTGCTTCTCTTTTAGATTGTGAACTCCTTAAGTGAAAAGATTCTGTTGGTATTTATTTATTTATTTATTTTTTGTGGGGAAGACCAGCCCTGAGCTAACATCCATCGCCAATCCTCCCCTTTTTGCTGAGGAAGACTGGCCCTGGGCTAACATCCGTGCCCATCTTCCTCCACTTTATATGGGACGCCGCCACAGCATGGCTGACAAGCAGTGCGTCGCCGGGCGCCTGGGATCCGAACTTGCGAACCCCGGGCTGCCAAGCGCAGACTAAACCGCTGTGCCACCGGGTGGCCCCGAAAACTGTTGGTATTTATATATATATTTTAATTCCATGTTTCACATATTTACCCAATATATTTACCAATATATTTACCCAAGACGATTAACACACGTTGACACTGACTAGTTGTTAAATGATTTGCAATCTTATCCCTTCTCTAAATATCATTGTTTATATTTTATTTGAATCTCTGCTCTTACACATCTACTGAAGATGTTTGTTTTACATAATATCTTATATTTTTGAGAGAATATGATATGTGGGATTAAATTGTTATCCTGCATTATTAACTACGTTAGGTGGAATCTGCAGATCTCCCCTGTCTACTTTGGTAATCACTAGCCACATGTGACTATTTCCATTTTGATTTAAATTAATTAAAATTAAATAAAATTGAAAATTCAGCTTAATTGCACTAGCCACATATCAGGTATTCAATAGCCACATATAGTTAGTGGCTACAACAGCACTAGTAAAACATTTCTGTCCTTGCAGAAATTTTCGCTGAAGAACGCTGTAATAGATTATGTGATGTACTGGGGACATATGGACCAATAGCAAATTGGTTGCCTTTGCATTATAAATAATAAAATGGTAAATATTTCTACAAGTTGATCATTAATCATTTTAGGTATTCTGTACAAATTTTTAATTTCCCAAGAGTCCAGGTCCCAAGATTTTGTGCAGAGTGTTAGAAATATTACTCTCTGAATTTGACGCAATGAAAGTTAACATCAAATGGAAGAAATTAGCCATCTGAAGATACAAAATACTCTAAAACATAACTAATAAATATGAATCTAAAGTCTGAGATTTCCAGTTGATTGTAACATCTTTGAGGTAAGGTTGACATATTAGAGGAGAATCATTTTAAATGCCCTAGAAAAACGATTAATATATTCCAAAGTTTTTGCAGCAATAATCTACAGAGAGAAAGAGATATGTTAGGCACTACAAAAACCATGCCAAATGGTAGAAGAGGAATAAATTACACAGTCCCAATTAGAGATATGTAAGTGTATCCAAGACCATACAAATATCTTTACAATGACATAATGATGACAAGAATAAAATACTATTATTTATAAAGAAATTTAAGTTTATAAAGCATTTTCTAATATGTTACCTTATTTTATCTCCACAATGATGTGAGAGAGACAGAAGGGATGATAAACAAAACATTGTAGATTAGGCCTTACCTATACGGCCTTACCCACATCTAGTGTAAGTCCCAATAAATCACAATGCCCAAGCATGCTGATGATAATTAATTTGATATGCCAGAACCATGATACTGGGAAGAATAATGTGTTAAGTAGAGGAGAGGAGAATTCAAGTCACTGGAAAATTATTGTTCTCATTGTTAAAATGTATATATAATTAGATTCTGTTTATAAATTAACACATCAGGCCGTATATCCTATGTCAGAAGCAAGTCTCTATTATGATCCAACATAGTAAATAAGTAATGAACAACACATTAGGGAAGAATCAAGAACAGAGAGAATATCTCTTCTTGAAGGAGTAAAACTATTTCACAGAGTGTTTTACATTTTGGGCTGGGTTTTGAAGTATGAGTAGGAGTTTGTTCAGCAGAAAGAATGGAGAATGATATTTTAGACAGAGAGAACAGCATGAGAAAAGTCACAGAATCACAAATGCTTATGCATTTGTAAAACAATGAGAAAGTTAACGTGACTGGAACACAAAGGGAGGGAATAGAAGGAAGGGAGAAAAGACCGGAGGAACCAGTTTCTTTTGAATTTTGTTAGCATAATTTTGTTTCATAGTGTCTAGACACTCCTGGATGAACAAATGAAATTGACTTTCCAGATTGACGGGAGTTGAGGACCTGACCCAGGCTTGTAAGTTAAGGCTGCGCCAATGGGCCACACATTGTGACACAGTCTATCAGATTGCTTCTCATCTGTGTAGGCTACAGTTGTCATGGAATAGTAATCATCGTGAGTCAAACTGTCTTTTCATTTCCAAGGCAGTTCAGAATTATGATCAAATAGTATTCTCTCTTTGGCAGACTACTTTACTGGAAGGATACATATGAATTTCTTGCTAGGTATACATTTTTAGGTGCATGATTAATCTTTCCTGGATGTTTTTAATATCATTATTGCTGCCTTGAAGTCTGTACGATTTTATATATTTTGCACCATTCCCACTAATGCCATCACTGAGAGAAATAGGCAGATTTAATAAACCATTCATTATTTCATGACACGTGAGATGGAATGAAAACATAGGTAAAAACTGGATCACATTTATAGTTACTAAAAGCAATACTAAGATTATATTCCTGTGGAAAAAAATGGAAGGTGTTTGCAAATATCTTGTTTTTCTATAAATAGTATTGCAATTTGCTGGAAAGATCTCATAAGCTAAGCACAAAATAGATTAGTTTGCTGTCAAAGAAGTTAACTAAATTTAACTAAAATGACATAAATATCTGGGAAGAAAATGTGAATTTGATTCAAGGAGAATGAAGTAAGACAGACAAAAGAATTCTACAAAGGATGGCTTCCACAATAACAGTGCAAATAAATGAAAGGAAATAAGCAAAATCAGGCAGAAAAGATTTAGAAATTTGAGTTGTTTGCAAAAAGAATGCTCTCTGAGAAAAGCAAAGAGTTCCAGCTGTCCTTACGGATTCCCATTTGTCCTTGTAAATTTCAGTTGCCATGATGAGTCTTTGCTCTTCCCTGAAACATCCTCCCTGATTGCTAATCTGGCTGATCTGTAATGACTTGCAGCTTAATACTAGGCCTAGAGCCAACAGCCCCACAAAGAACTCCATCAGCTCCCACAATGGCGTAAAATCAAACTCCTAGAAGAGTTCCTTCATTCTATATCACATACCAGTTCTGCTTCTTTGATCAAATCCTTACAGATACTGCCAAAACAGAAATAAAATTCTAGAGAATATTCATTGAAATGGAATTGATGAGTGAAAAGTTTAGTTTTTATTTTGACAGTCACTGCCAAACTATCTTCCCAAAATGCTGCACCAAAATACAGGCATAAACACAAACCCATTGTGAATAGTTTTGGAAAAAATGGTAGAACCTCATTCACCACAGCTATTGTGCACTGATAAGAAGGATTAGTAATTCTTGCCAGTTAGTTAGTTTTCTAGTACTCCCTAATTCCTGTCAATCATTCTTTAAAATTTTTTCTAACTTGTGGAATATGGCAAGTAAAAAAATAATAAGACAAATATTTTATTTTTTTCACTTAGGGTTTCTTGGTTTTTTATTTTCCTTAGGAAGTTTCTCCTTATTCCAAAAGTATAAAATATTCTCAGCAGCCCGAGTAATATTTGAATACATAATTCGGGTCATTTATTTCTTTGCTGATTACCTTCCAATTGTGCTTAAAATATCAACAGACCTCTTCCTCACGCCATGGAAAGGTCTGCATGATTTCAACCCTGTGTTATTCATCTTATTTCAGGCCTTCCTCAGTCATATACTGACATTCTCTTGATTCCTTAATATTCTAAGTTCTTTTCCTCCCTGTATTTTATTGTCTAAAGTGATCCAGAGTATTCTTTTATTATATCTTAATAACTATTGTATCTAAAATTTGTCAAATTTTTAAAATTCCTAATATTTTCTTAGTGGAGTTTTTCTTGCTGAGCCTATCCTTGGCATTACAGGATCCCTCTCCATGGATCGCTGGTTTCCCCTTCAGTCAATAGGCTTAGATATGAAAATAAGAGTAGGAATCATGATTTTCCGTGATAACAGCCGACGTCCTTGTTCAGCTCAAGCACTACTGACCACTCTGCTTTACAAGCCAGGAAATGTCCTTATCGGCTGCCTGGATGTTTTGCCCCTGGGAAACAACCATTTATCAGTCATTGCCAAAGTTGCCGACAGGTCATGAAATTCTTGACCATTTTCGGCCTTGCTGTTCTGATAGTTAAGGACCACTACCTGGCGTCTGCTACTCCAGAATCCTAATACCCCAACAAAAGAAAGGGGCTGGTTCCACAGAAACGTGTGCTCCCTGGTTGGAGGAAGACAGCCCTACTGAGATGCTCTAGAACACTGGCAACCTCCGTACTAGTGCATACGATATCACTGCAGCGAAAAGAATGTCTTCCGGGCCATCCGGAAACATAGTGACCCAACCGAGTCTCTGATCTTACGTAACTAACCCACACTAGTACGCCCACTTCTTGAGTCCTCTGGCCCCGCTCCTAATACTTTACCAAAGCAGTTACAACCCCACCTCATTCACAACAACACATCATCATCTCTAAATTTAAATATCATATTAGAACCACCTTCAGGTGTCTGGCCGACATGTTAAATTCAGAGTGACTATTGATAAACTCTCCTCTCACCAGCCTTATATTTCACCCTTGGTTCAGCGCCCTCAAGGTCCATGCCTACATATGTTCTCTTGGTTCCTGCAGGTAGATATATGCTGGGCTCAGCAGCTCTTTTCAGTTAAGATTCCATTGCTCGTTGTTCCAGGATCCCCAATTAGGCCGTGCTGAACGCTAACAGTAGTTACCTGTCTGGAAATAATGAGAGGAAGAAGAGACACTCTTGATGCAGACAAGCATTATCTTCTGAGGCATGCATCTCAGGTGAGTCCTTTCCGTTATCTCCAGCCAATGGTGGTGGTGGGTAGCAGTCTCTCCTGGTAAGAGAAGGGGATGCTGTTGCCAGCCTGGAGGTATTAGGGGAATCTGCAGTTTAAGCTATTCAAATAAATCCATGCAAACGTTCTTCTGTGGACATCTGTCCTTCATTACTTCACTATTAAGGCCCTGATTTTAACATGAGCAATTGTCAGGTTGTGAACATCTCCTATGTAACTTTATCACTCTTATAATTAACCTTTCAGCTTTATTTTCAGTACAGTCTGTGCTACAGCTGCAGGAGATGAGATCTCTTTAAATGCTGCCGTGGAGGTCTTTTGGCTTTCTTAGTGTGTCGAGTTAATTGCTGACTGAAACTGAACATTAAACATTGGTGTTTTTTGTTATTCTTGTTTTTAAAAAGCAGTTAAAAAAGAGAATTGGCTCCACAGTCATTATAACTGCTGTTGGCGCCCATGTTTTTCGAGTGGTAGAACTAGCACATGTCAGTGTTTCTCCCTTCCCTTTTACCCCGTCATAAAGCACCGCTAATGAGAATGTTAGAAGGAGAGAACGGATGGGTGTGTGGGAACAGTCTCCAGAGCTGCCATCTAGGACAGAATAAGGAGATACAGTTACCGTCATAAAATAAGACCATGATGCAAATTAAATAACATTCAGAAGTTTAATTTGTTTTCATTGTGTCCAAGATCATGTGATTAATCTCTGGAGCTTTTACTAGTCAATCCACTTTTAATTTTTGTATTATATTTTATGTGTGAACATTAGAGAATAATGCCATATATGACTAAAGTTGTTAAAGTAGTTTTTATCCTACCAACCTAACAGTTTTCTTCAGAAATGTATTTATGAGTCTTAGGATTTTAGTGAATATTTCAAATAGTTGACTACTTTAATCAAAGTTAGAACATAAATGCAGTTGACAAAGACCACCTAAAAGCCACAAATATTTACATTTTTGTTTTTATTGAAATAAATTAAATTTGAATAATTGATTTACTTTGATGTTTTCTGTGTATCTAGAACAGCAATATAATTATGAATTCTAGAATCTCTTATTTGAAGAGATTTGTTATTATTATTTTTCAAATTAAAAAACATTTAGATTAATATCCTGAAATAACTTAGTTTTGTTCCAAATTTGCTTTGCTTTTCCATATATAGTTTGCTTAAACTTTAATTTTTGCTGAATATTTTGTTTGATTTTCCAGCAGCACACAAATTATCACAAAATACCATGAAAATTCTAGTAGAGCTAGAGAGAATTGTTTGCCTTATTTGTTATTAAGCATTAAAATTGATGTTAAACTGAAGATAGAAAAGAAATGCATTATGCAAACGGATGATTTGATCAGGGAATTGGAATGAAATAAAAAGCAAAATCAACTTACTTTACATATTGATAACAAGTGAAAAAAGTTTAAATATGTACTTTTTCATTCAATAATGAATTCTATTCTTTAGATAACAGATCATTCTGGGAGCATGTGATAATTCTAGAATTATTTGAATAACCAAAATTGATGTGCTTACATTTTGAGAAATATGATAACATTACCAATCATAAGAAGTAAAGTATGTGACTTGTTTCAACTTTAGAAAATGAATACTGTATTAATATAATGATTTCATATTGTCTAGCAAATTGATGGATCTTGCTCATAAACTTGTGGTTGGTGCATTATTGCATATATGGCTTATTTTAAGCATGGAATTGAATTATATCCACATTTCTCTAACTGTGTTTCAAAATGAAGATTCACCAGGTAAATGAGTATGAAATTCACCACCTGCAATAGATTGTAAATTTCTACTAAGCAAGTAGAAAAGTTATTGTTTAAAAATCTGATCCTAAATTCACTTTAGAAATCTAGAGCCAGATATTTTCTGAGCACTCCTTCTCCTTTACACTCCCTTTGGCCTTTTATCTGTATATTAATATTTGTAATTAAATGAGTAATGATATCATTCATTTGCCCAAAAGGAACGAGCTCTTCAAAGAGGTTCTGTAAAGATGGCAACTTGAATGTGACCATACTACCTCCCATTCCCAATTCCCATCCAACCACCAAATACCTTTCTGGGATAGAAATATTTCTGTCTGGCAAATCAGTGGGACTTGGAGAGTTTGAGTCAATGCATGGTCTAGAGAGATTTGGATAGAGGTGCTGGCCCACAGTATTTTCCTCCTTGGCCAAAAGAGAGCCTACCTAGGGACCAGCAGTAGAGAGCCTAGGGTCAGGCTAAAAATGTTGGATTCTCCAGAAAGCTTGACTAAAGAAATTCATGGACCCTGAGAGTACAGGGTTAGCTGGTTTTGCATCGCTACCATCATACTTCTCATCACTTATCACCTTTAGATTTGCTGTGCTGGTCCTGTGTCTCATATATAAATAATCATGGCCACAAAATGGAAAATAATAACTCATGAAAAAGTTGTGGACTTCTGGAATGGCAGTGTGAAGAGCTCACTGGACCCTCTCCCCAGCAAAATAAACCATTTAAATGGTGAAAATTATTTTTGAAAAATTTAAACTCTGAAATCTGTCTTAAGGGCATACAGTAAATGGAGAAATATTTATTCAAGAAAATCTACTAACTTTCATTAAGAACAGAGAGCGTCTGTGGCATCTGAACCATAACTGTTCCATTCTTCCCCTCTCCACTTCAGCTAAGTGTGATGGACTCTCTACTCTGGGTGGATGTGGTCAAGAAAACAAGACTCCCTCTCCTCCCAGCTCCCAGGTTATGACGATGATTTCACCCCAGGAGGGACAGGCCACTGACATCTCTCATACCCCCCAGTTCCGTGTTGCAGTAGCTCTATTCCAGGCGGGCATGGACGAGAGGGAGAGAACTGGAACTCCCTTCCTGCATCCAGCCCCCATTCATAGGGCAGAATGTCTACCTCAGGTGCAGCTGGTTCAGAATATTTGGCTTCAATTGTTCCCACTCCTGCTTGCTCATATGTCACAGGTTTCATGCTAGGAGAATAGTGCTACCATCCCCACCCCGCAAACTGTTCATAGAGAAATGATGTTACATAGGGAGAAGCGGGCTACCATCCCTGCTTGCAGCTCCAGTGCACTGGCTCAGAGACTCTGCCTAGGGTAGAAGCAGACTGTGAAAACAGAGAATTCCAGAGCTCACCCGAAAGCGGGGCTGACTTTATATGGAACAGAGCATGGGGAAATTCATTCTTAAGAGTTGTGTTGAAAACAAGCAACATTTTGTTGTTGAGTAATTAAGTTGGTAGCTTCATGACACTATTAGCAACAAGAATAATGGTAGATCAGCTTAACAGAGAAGTTTAACAGACAACCAGGGAAAGAGACAGGTAAGAGGAATGCTCCTCCAGTCAAAGCAAGACTCAGAGACTGGCAACACTCTGCATCTGCAAAAAGGACTCAACTTTAGTTGAATCAGACTATGGAGCAATTGATATTCCAGGGCATTGTCAAACCCAACAGAGAGTTAATATACCAACTAGTGGAGGGCGCCGATAAGTTTGATAAAGTAGAAGATCAGGCAGAAACTTAGTGGGAAAATGAAAGAAAGCTAGTCAGAAAGAGCTTGGTGAAAAGGTGAAGGACTGTTCACCTACCCAAGGCCGTGCTCTCTGGAGAACAACATCAGAGGCTGCACAATGCAGGGGAAATAGAATTCACTAAACTAGTCCAGTGAAGTCACTAAATAAATACACAAGCAAACAGTAAAAACAGTAAGCTCTAGAGCAGAGGAATCTACTTCCAGATTCACTACAATGTATTATCTAAGATATCTATAATCAACACAAAAAAATTATGAGACAAGTAAAGAAACATGAATGTGTGACACACATACAATAAAAAAAACATAGAAAAGGAAAAGCAGGAAATAGGAATTTTCCATGAGGAAGCCCAGACATTGGACTGATAAGAAAAGGACTTTGAATCAGTCACTTTAATAAATACCTAAGATGGTGCCAGAACGGTTTGTTGTTCAGGGTTGCTCATTCAGAAAAAGAGCGCTACAGTCCCAACACTCTGGGAGTTAAGAAAAGAATTAGCATTTAGCAGAGATCTGCGAGTTGGCTCTGTTAATCTCACAAAATTACGGAAAAATACATAAAACAGTGGGATATAATCAGAGTCAGACCCCAAACAGACATCTATGAGTGTTAAAAGGCTGAAAATCTGTAGCAGCAGATGTATTTGTATATTTGTCCTGTATTTTATTTCACCACATATGGTTCCATATTCCCACTGAACATGATTGTAGTAGTTCTGCTCATGTTAGAATTAAGGCAGTAATGCCATTTATGAACATTTTTCCACCCAGGTGTTCCAATTATATTTAACTTTATATACTTTTCCATGACTTAAATTTTGTCATAAAGTTAGGTCACTGAAAGCATAAAATATCCCAGTGGAAGATTTTCATTTTATTTCTTTCGATAGACTTGGCATCAAAGAGTTTATGAAATCATGTGTATCTCTATATTCTATCAGTTTTGTTGAAAGGTTTTTAGAATAGGCAAAACCTTACCTACATACACACAGTTGGCCACATCCCCGAGGAATTCTGATCTCTACAAGCCCCAATTCCATATTACTTTCCCCCCTTGCCCTTGACCTCCATCTCTTTCAGAGAAAAAGAGCTTTGAAAACATGAGAATTGAGAGTCACCATCCATTGGGGTTGGCTTCAATAGGTGACAGTTGTCACATTCAGAGACTGGAAAAACTTCTTTCTGCTTGAACAAAACAGGTAGTAAGGGGTTGAAAAAATGGTACAATTTATTTATTTTTATCCCTATACAGTGAAAATTATAGTACCCAGAAAGGCATTGGGTTCTGGAAGTGTTCAATCTTACTTGACAGATTTAGTTGAAAAACTTCTTTAGAGAGGCTGTTTGTTTCAATCATATCCCTTTGGTCTGTTATAACTTAAAATCATCATTGTGTTCTCTTGTAATAGATTAGAACCATTGTAGAGATCAACGTTGGACATGAATGCTCTGTAAGCCTACTCTTCCATCAACAAATTAATAGGTTGATGCAGAACGGGGACAGATCAAAACAGTATTTCTGGTCTCTTTCCGCATCCTCATAGTTAAACAATGCAACCCAAAACTGTGTAGACCATGTCCTATGTGACTTTATTAGGCATTTTAATGAAATCATTTCATCTTATTGAAGACAAAAGATTGAGTCTTACATCTGATACTCTAAGATGAATGGGGTGTGAATTACTGAGATGTTGGTAAGCCGCTCGCACCTCCCTTCTTCAGACTTCTTCCTCCCTTACCCTGTCCTTTCCTCTTCCTGACTGAAAAGCACACTCTAAGAAAATTCACTTGAAATCAACCAAATTTTTTCAAATTTCTTTACAGAGACATATTTTTAATTACCTCCAATAAATAGCTAGAATTAGAGCTATAATGGATCTTAGAAATTATTCTGGTTCAAACACTTTATTTCACAAATGGGAAACCAATTATAACACCATTTTATAAAATATCTCCCGTGCCTTAAGATTTTAAGTTAGTAAAGTGAAAACTATAACTAGCTGCTTCTGTAAATTTTTGGTACTTCACAGAGATCATATTTGATTCAGATTACCTGTAAGAAATATAGTTTTCTATGTGATTATTTTTATTTATGTTATATGAGCCAGTTATTAAGTTCACCAGAATTAATAATGGAAAATGATTAGCTATAATTGCCACAGTTTGTCTAAATATTTCTATCAAATATATATATTTAGTATTGTATCCTGTATTCTTAGAATTGAACATACTGCATTATGTTGAACAATTAATTATTACATGAAGGCATGTCATTTTATACTGTTATATGTTGATAAGACCTCAAAACAAGAAGACATAACACATATACAAAATTGCATACTACTAATTATGTAAGGTAAAATCTGATATATATGAATAAGCAGACAAAAATAATGATGATGGACTATTTCCACACAATTATTTTATATGTTAAGCGGAGAATTAATAAAGAATGTAAATGCTCGGTAATAGAGTTGTGAAGGTTGAATAGATATAGTTAACTTCATATATTTCATTTTCAAAGCAAAATGTGGAATTTATATAAAAGTGATTATATATTTGACTAAAATAAAACTTAAAAATATCTGAAAAGTAAAATTTATATCAGGAACATTCTCTAATAGAGTAATATGCCCATAGATTATTAATGTAATGTTAATTTTAAAAGAACACTTGGAACTTTAAAGTCATATGCTCCTAAATTATCCTTGAATTAAAAAGGGTAGTATGAAATTATTAATTATTCTAAAACAAAATTAAATAAAATATTGCATCTGAGAGGTATTAGAGAAGTGCTTATTGAACTAAAAATGAAGATAAGTGAATGGAGCATTCAAATTAAGAGGTTTATAAAATTTAATAAGATTCTTTTGCTATAAAAATAACCATTTGTATTATACACATTTGTTTTAGCCTTCCTACTATTATTATGCTTTAATATTAAATATATTATTTACATTTATTTAAGTTAAAAAACATAAATACAAGTAAAATGAATGTAATACTATCTTGAATTTTGTATAATTCCTTCCTTAAACTTTAAAAAGAATAATTGTAATGTACAGGTATCTATGCCTAAGAATATATTTTTCAATTTTCGCATGTTTGTGAGCTTTATAAAAGACACATCTAACAGTACATATTCTCCTAGGACTTATGTAATTTTTTTGCTCATAATTATTTTCTCAAAACCCAACTTAAGAAGTGTAAAATTTAAAAGTGTCTTAAATTTTATAAACATAAAAATAAAAAATAAGCAAATATTAAGAAATATAATACAGAAAAGCTACATAATAAATTCAAAAGCTAGTTCTCAGAAAATTCCAATAAAACAGACAAAATTCAGAAATATGATGAAGGGGCAAAGGTGAGAAAGAGAAAAAGAGATTGAGAGAAGCAGATGAAAAAAATTAGAAATAAGAAAAAAAATCAGTGACCATGAATATAGAGTTTTTTTTAATTCTAAGAAAATTTCATGTGTAACTGCTCTTCTTATTGAAACTGACACATTAAACACCATTTGAACAGAAGTCATGATAGTGGCCCCTCTCCCCTTGGTCTTTACCTTAAAGGAAGTGGTTTTAACACCCCACAATCAAGGAGAAATTTTATGGATAATCTTCATCAAAGTTAACAAAATCTCTTTGAATTACTCGTGTTCTAAGAAAAAATATTAAATTTTATTCATTGCTTTTCTGCGCTTTTGATATAATTCATTTTTCTCTTTTATCTGTTAAGGTGATGAATTATACTTGCTGATTATCTAATATTAAAGTCAACCTTGCATTCCTGGAATAAATTCCATCTGTTTAAGGAGTTTTAGTTTTCTCTATATACCAGAATTTGGTTTCCTAGATTTGTTTGGAATTTTTGCATCTGTATTTCTAAGTGAAGTTGTCCAATAATTATTATTTCTTTTCCTAACCTTGTGATGTTTAAATTATGGTAATCTTATACAAGAAGCTGAGGGTTACTTCTTTTTATATCACCTGGAATAGTTTGTCTAAATTTGGAAGTGTGTGTTTCTTTAATTTTAGGTAGAACTCACTGACAAAACCATTTGAACCTGGATGTTTCTTTTGGGGGAGATTTAAAATTACCCTTTCAATGTGTTTTAGAATTATTCAGGTATTGTGTTTCTTCTGGAATAAATTTTCTGTGTGATATTTCTTTATGAATTTGATAATTTCTCTAAGTTCACAAATATAATGATGTAATATTATTCAGAATAAAACTTTATCTTTAGTATCAGTGGCCCCTAGAGCCAAGTTTTTTTTACTTCCTAATATTGACCAGTTGTAACTGCTTTTCTTTTCAGTAAACTTTTTAGAATTTTGCCAATTTTCAAATATTTTATTGAGGTCATGTTGGTTTATAAAATTGTGTAATTTCAGGTGTACATTATTATATATCAGTTTCTGTATAGACTGCATTGTGCTCACCACCAATAGTCTATCCCTCCCATACATATGTGCCTCTTTACCCCTTTAACCCATTCCTACCCCCTCTGGTAATTACTAATCTGTTCTCTTTATCCATGTGTTTATCTTCTACATACGGGTGAAATCATACAGTGTTTGCCTTTCCTTGTCTGGCTTATTTCACTAAACATAAGACCATCAAGGTCCATCCATGTTGTTGCAAATGGGACGATTTTGTCTTTTTTATGGCTGAGTAGTATTCCATTGTGTATATATATATATATATATATATATACCATGTCTTCTTTATCCATTCATCTGTTGATGGGCACGTGGTTGCTTCCACATCTTGGCTATTGTGAATAACGTTGCAATGAACATAGGGGTATATGGATATCTTTGTATTGTTGATTTCATGTTCTTTGAATAAATACACAGTAGTGGCATAGCTGGATCATATGGTATTTCTATTTTGAATTTTTTTTGAGAAATCTCCATACTTTTTTCGATAGCGGCTGCACCAGTTTGCATTCCCACCAGCAGTGTATGAGGGTTGCCTTTTCTCCACATCCTCTCCAACATGTGTTATTTTTTGTCTTATTAATTATAGCCATTCTGACAGGTGTAAGGTGATATCTCATTGCACCATTGTGTTGTTCCTGTTCTCAGAGGGATATCGTTCACTTTTTCACTGTTAACTATGATGTTCACTGTGGGTTTGTTGTATATGGTCTTTATTATGTTGAGGTACTTTCCTGCTATACTCATTTTATTGAGAGTTTTTATCGTAAATGGATGTTGGATCTTGTAAAATGCCTTCTCTGCATCTGTTGAGATGATTATCTGATTTTTGTTCCTCATTTTGTTTATGTGGTGTATCACATTGATTGATTTGAGGTTCTTGAACCATCCCTGTGTCCCTTGTATAAATCCCACTTGATCATGGTGTATGATCCTTTTAATGTATTGCTGTATTCGATTTACCAATATTTTGTTGAGAATTTTTGCATCTATGTTCATCAGTGATATTGTCCTGTAATTTTCCTTCTTTGTGTTTTCCTTGTCTGGTTTTGGTATCAGGGTAATGTTGGCCTCATAGTATGACTTAGGAAGTATTTTATCTTCTTCAATTTTTTGGAATAGTTTGAAAAGGACAGGCATTAAATCTTCTTTGAATGTTTGGTAGAATTCTCCAGAGAAGTGTTCTGGTCCAGGACTTTTGTTTTTGGGAGGTTTTTGATTACTGTTTCAATCTCTCTACACTTGCGTGGTCTATTCAGATTCTCTACTTCTTCTTGATTCAGTTTTGGGAGGTTGTATGATTCTAAAAATTTATCCATTTCTTCTAGGTTATCCAATTTGTTGGCATATAGTTTTTCACAGTACTCTCTTTTAAGCCTTTGCATTTCTGTGGTATCCATTGTAATTTCTCATCTTTCATTTTTAATTTTATTTATTTGAGCCTTTTCTCTTTTTTTCTTAGTGAGTCTGAGTAATGGTTTGTCAATTTTGTTTATTTTCTCAAAGAACCAGCTCTTAGTTTCACTGATCCTTTCTGTTTTCTTTTTTTAGTATCTATTTCATTTATTTCTGCTCTAATTTTTGTTATTTCCCTCCTTCTGCTGACTTTGGGCTTTCTTTGTCTTTCTTTTTTCTAGTTTTGTTAGGTGTAGTTTGAAATTACTTATTAGAGATTTTTCTTGTTTGTTGGGGTAGGCCTGTATTACTATGAATTTCCCTCTTATGACGGCTTTTGCTGCATCCCATAAGAGTTGGCAGGATGCATTTTCATTTGCATTTGCATTCAGGTATTTTTTGATTTCTCCTTTGATTTCTTCACTGATCTGATGGTTGATCAGTAGCATGTTGTTTAATGTCCACATATTTGTGACTTTCCCAGGTTTTTCTTGTAGCTGACTTTTAGTTTCATAGCATTATGGTTGGAAAATGTGCTTGATATGATTTCAATCTTCTTAAATTTATTGAGGCTTGCATTGTTTCCCAATATATGGTCTATCTTTGAGAATGTTCCATGTGCACTTGAGAAGAATGTGTATTCTGTTGTTTTTGGATGGAATGTTCTATATATATATGTATTAAGTCCATCTGGTCTAGTATTTCATTTAAGGCCACTGTTTCCTTGTTGACTTTCTGTCTGGATGATCTATTCATTGATGTAAATGAGGTGTTGAGGTCCCCTATTATTACTGTGTTGCTGCCAATTTCTCCCTTTAGATTGTTAACAGTTGCTTTATATACTTTGGTGCTCCTGTGTTGGGTGCATATATATTCATAACTGTTATGTCTTCTTGGTGGAATGTCCCTTTTATCATTACATACTGCCCCTCTTTGTCTCTCATTGCCTTTTTTACCTTGAAGTCTGCTTTGTCTAATGTAAGTATGGCAACACCTGCTTTCTTTTGATTGCCATTTGTTGGAGCATCATCTCCCATCCCTTCATCCTGAGCCTACGTTTGCCTTTAGACCTGAGATGTGTTTCCTGGAGGCAGCATATTGTTGGGTCTTGTTTTTAATCCATCCAGCCACTCTGTGTCTTTTGATTGGAGAATTCAATCCTTTTACATTTATATTGATTACTGATATATGAGGGCTTAATACTGCCATTTTATCTCTTGTTTTCTGGTTGTTCTATATTTCCATTGTTTCTTTTCCATTGTATTTCTGACTGCCATTTCAGTTTGGTGGTTTTATTTGATGGTTTTCTCTTTATTTATAATTTGTGACTCTACTCTGATTTTTTGTTTAGTGGTTGCCATAAGGTTTGTATAAAAGATCTCATAGATGAGACAGTCCATTTTCTGATCACCTCTTATCTCCATTAGCCTAAGCAGGTTCCATCCCTTTCCTCTTCCCCTTCTGAGTTATTGTTGTCACAAATTGTTCTTTTTTGTGTTGTGAGTTTGTCACTAAATTGAAGTGTTCATAGTTATTTTTGATGCTTTCCTTCCCTTTATCTTTTATACTATAATTATGTGTTTACTAACCTATTCTGACATGGAGCTGCAATTTTCTGATTCTATCTGTCTATTTACCTCCTTGCTCAAGATTTTGTAAACCTTTGTTTTTTAGTTTCAGACGGGAGGGCTCCTTTCAAGATTTCTTTCAAGGCAAGCCTAATGACAATGAATTCCCTCAGCTTTTGTTTGTCTGGGAAAGCTTTTGTTTCTCCATCATATCTGAAGGGTAGTTTCACTGGATAGAGTATTCTTGTGTGCAAGTTTTTGTCTTCTAGTATTTTGAATATATCATTCCATTTTCTCTTAGCCTGCAATGTTTCTGCTGAGAAATCTGCTGAAAACCCAATAAGGTTTCTTTGTATGTTATTTTCTTTTGTAGCTGCCCTTAATATTTTTTCTTTATCATTAACTTTTGCTGGTTTTAATATTATATGCCTTGGAGAAGGTCTTTTTGCATTGATGTAATTAGGAGTTCTATTGGCTTCATGTACCTGTAGGTCCAGTTCCTTCTCCAGGTTTGGGATGTTCTCAGCTATTATTTCTTCAAACAAGCTCTCTGCTCCTCTTCTCCCTCTGGAATACATAGATTCCTATGTTGCTCCTCCTAATTGAGTCAGATATTTCTCAAAGAATTTCTTTATTCTTTTAAAATCTTAGTTCTCTTTCCTCCTCTGCATGAAGTGTTTCTATATTTCTGTTCTCCAAATCACTAATTCTTTCCTCCATAATGTCAGATCTATTTTTTTTATGGTTCTAGGTTATTTTTTATCTCATTCATTCTTTTCTTCATATCCAGAATTTCTGTTTTTTTTTTTAGAGCATCAATCTCTTTGGTGAAGTACTCCTTCTGCTCATTAATTGTATTCCCGAGCTCATTGAACTGTCTTTCTGAGTTTTCTTGTAACCCATTGAGTTTCTTTATGACAATTATTTTGAATTCTCTGTCATTTAGATGGTAAATTTCTGTGACTTCAGGATTGGTTTCTGGAGACTTGTTATTTTTCTTCTGCTCTGAAGTGTTACTGTAGTTCTTCATGGTGTTTGATCAATTGATCCTTGGCTGGCACATTTGTGGTAGTATCAAGTCACAGATTCCACCTGCCACCACTGGTGGTGTGGGCAGGAGCTATGTTTTCTGATCCTGCCCTGTCTGCTGGAAGTTGTGCCAGTAGGGCAGCTCTGCATTTGTGTGTTGGCCATGGCTGCTTGGTGCGTCACCCACACAAGTGCTGGCAGGGCCTCTGTGCTCCTCTGGCAGGTGGCTGTCATGTGGGCAGGACTGCTGTACTCAGCAGGGAACCAGCCGAGCTGCTGTGCTAGGTGGGAGGAGAGGGGCACTTTCTTTCATGTGCAGGCTGGATCTGCTCTCATTGGCAGTTTGGCTGAGCTGCTGTGCTTGGTGAGTGGGGTTGCTTTGTGGGGGCTGAGCCACCGCCACTCAGTGGGGAGAACTCCTATGGGCAGAGCTGCTGTAGCATGGTGGGTACTCCTGCAGGCCGGGCCTGCACCCTGCACAAGCTGGAATGCCCTGCCTCCTCTTACAGTCATGCTGGCCGCTGTATGAGGACCTACAACCTGGATCGTTGCTACTGGGGAAGGGGAGGGGTCTGCTCACCTAGTTCCACTGCTTCCTGGGGATCCAGTCCACCCATTTACAAATGTATGGCTGCATGGGTCTCTCAGGCACCCTATTGTGCTGTGTAGGGAATCCTCTGTTGGTTAATGAATGTCCTTTTAGTTGTGACTTAGAGGGGAGAGACAAAAGGAACAACTCACTCCACTATGATGCTGACATCGCCGAGAAATTTTGTCAATTTTATTAATCTTTTAACAAGCTCAATTTTGGCTTTGTTGATCATCTCTGTAGTATTTTTTCTATTTCATTGTTATTACTTCTTCAATATCATTTTTTTTTGTTTTAATTTGCTGTTCACTTTTTATATTCTTGAGACTGATGTTTAGTTTATCAATTCTAACTGTTTCTTCTTTTTTGACTCTAAGCCATTATAAAGGACATAAATCCTCCCATTTAAGTACTGTTCACCTGAATCATTGAAATTTTGATATATATTATTGTTTATTGTTAGTTACTAAATATTTGCTCATTTTCATTATAATATATTCATTTTCCCTTAATTTATTTGGAATTAAGGAACTCAATAACTGTATGGGGCTTTTCTGCTTCTTTTTTCATTACTGATTCCAAACAATACTGTTGTGGTAAAAGAATATGATCTCTATGATAATAGTTGTTTGAAATTTGTTGAGCTTTGTTTTGTGGTCCAGTCTGATTACTTTTCCCAAGTATTTCATTTTTTTAAGTATGTATATTCTGAAGTTATTGTCTTCAGCATTTTATATGTGTTCCTCAGTCTACATTCTGTATACATGCCCATTACAAGCAGTTGGTTAATTATATTGTGCAAACCTTTCAGATTATTTTTCTCACTTGACAATTAGTGATACAAAGCCTTTGCATGAATATTCTGGTCTGATACAGATATACATTCTCTTTGGATGTATTTTAGAGTCACTTGAACAATGTATGAGTGGCATACCATTCAGCCAAATGTCCATAAACATTGTTTTTCTCAGTCAAGGTATTAAAAATTATTTAATGACAATGAATCTGTTACAATTATTCACAAGAACGCTATACAATGTAATTGGCCCATGCTGCCCCAAAATTGCAAAGAATTATATATTCAACTTTAACATTAAGTAAGAAGAGTAAAATGAAAAAGGGTCTAGATTAGAAATCAGTAGATCTAAGAATTTTGAACTTATTACATTACATCAATTGTCAACAAATATTTATATCAGTAAGCTATTAACACAATAGTGCTGTATAATGAACCATCTCTAAACTCAATGTCATTATTTATATTCACCTCATTGAAGCGAGGACCAGCTGAGGTTGGTGAATATAAGTTGTACTTAGCTGGGTTTTACTCTTAGTTTCAGGTTACTCCAAATCCACTCCACTTGACTCTCATCTTCCTTGAGCCAATGCACTAGCTGTGACAGAAGTGCAGGAGGGATCAGCAGAAACATATGATGCCTCCAGGAGACAGGCCTGAAATGCCACTTCTGCTCGTATCCCATTGGCTAAATTGCATGACATGGTCAAGCCCAACACCAACAAGGACAGAAACTATATTCTACCCACAGTTGGAGGAACTGTGAAGTGGCATAGCAGAAGCTGGGATACAGGAAAGGGAGGAGAATTGGGAAAAACAAAGGAATCTGCCACAATATTCACATTGAATATCATCAGACTTTGAAACCTATTAGAACTTAAAACTTGTTTTTGTTTGAGAAGGAAAAGGCATTTAGTGCAATGCTATAAATACTTATTTTAAATGTAGCCTCCAATTATTATGAACTAGGTGGCATTTATCTGTCTAAAAAACAGGGTAAGACAATCTGACAACTTTCAAATGTCAAAAGCACTTTTAATCTATGTTTGTAAATGGCAGAAGTGAAGTTTCAGAAGTTAATTCTACGTTTAAAATGATTTGTTTTTAAAAGCATATACTTAGTGAATCATACACCAATATAAGCTTTTGGAAAATGAGGTTTTACTTAAAATTGAACAATACATTTTAAATATAACAGTGTGTAATATAATTCTCTGATTAGAAATTATCTTTTTGAAACTCTTTTCTTTGGGGGGGCGGGAGGAAGACCAGCCCTGAGCTGACATCCATCGCCAATCCTCCTCTTTTTGCTGAGGAAGACTGGCCCTGGGCTAACATCCGTGCCCATCTTCCTCTACTTTATATGGGACGCCGCCATAGCCTGGCTGACGAGCAGTGCATCGGCGGGCACCCGGGATCCAAACCTGTGAACCCTGGGCTGCCAAGTGCGGACTAAACCGCTGCACCACTGGGCGGCCCCTTGAGACTCTTGAAGAGTAAATTACCACTTCAAAGTGTACTGATAACTGATGACAGAGTCTACTTATGCCCACAGTCCTAGTGAACAGAAAGATATGATTAGAGAAAATTAATTGTAGTGATATTCTCACTTTAGATGCAACCAAGACCCATCTCTGTCTTCACTTTTTCTATTCCTCTTCAACATCTCTCTCTCCCTTTTTATGCCTCCACTAATCTACCCTTCTCTCAGTCTGTCTCCTTTTTTTGTTCATTTTCCCACCATCTGTGTTTTTCTCTCCTTTTATTCTCTTTTAATCGTTTTATCTTTTTCCAACTGTCCTTCCTTCCTTGGTCTCAATTTCTCCTCTCCTTTCTCTCTCCTTGTTATCTTTCCTTGATTACTACTGAGCACCTTGGTTCTATGTTATGTTTGCCTTTGAGGATATATTCCTCTAGTGGAGTCAACTCAGTTGACTGGGAATGTGTATTAAGCATTGGGAACAGAGCCCAGGCCCTAGCAGGTGTCATTATGGTGGGTGCGAGAGCCCAGAGCACTACAGTTGTGCTTGACCACCCTTCCTTTTTGCCCCATCATCAACAGTCCTGCCCCTCAGGGACACTGTTTCTCTGCCTCCTACACTTTCTCTTTGAGAAGGTTTTTCTCTCCTTTTTTATTTGCCTTGCATTCAAGGTGTGGAGGAAGACAGAGAGAAGGAAATTCATGGGGGAGGGATTATGACTCTGGACCTGTTGTAATCCACAACTTATCCCAGGCATGGCTCTGGTGAAGTCCTGATGTTAAGACACCAATAACTACATGCTGGGCTGGCTCTGCTGTCACATTGTCCTGCAGAGGCAATGATCCAGTTCAGATATGCTAGAGGAGAGAAGAGAGCATGGCTCCAAAGCTTTGCCCAACTGACCATGGTACAAGGCATTCCTTGCCCCAAGCTGCTGTTTCCTCCCCATATCTAGTCAACGTTCAGCTATGCTCTGTCCAAAAGCAGTCTCAGTTTTTTAACCTTCACACAAATAACATGGTATACAGTAAGGGGGGTAATTTGTTTGCATATACAGATTTCTAATATGTACAACTTCATTTCTAACTAGGTGAGGAAAATCAGAAAAGAGTGAAACAAGCAGTCATCTCCAAAGAGTCTATTCCCACTAGAGTCTCCCCCAAATCCCTTTGGCAAAATAGGAAACATAGACTGTGTTATTAAAAATATAGCAGATTGGGGCCGGCCTGATGGCATAGTGGTTAAGTTCACACACTCCGCTTTGGTGGCCCAGGGTTTGCAGGTTTGGATCCTGGGTGTGGACCTCCACACCGCTTATCAAGCTATGCTGTGGCAGGCATCCCACATACAAAGTAGAGGAAGATGGGAACAGATGTTAGCTCAGCAACAATCTTCCTCAGCAAAAAGAGGAGGATTGGCAACAGACGTTAGCTCAGGGCTAATCTTCCTCACACACATGCACACACACACACACAAATAGCAGATTAATGATAATAAATTTTTAAAATTTTGCATAAATGTATATTTTTAATGGTTAAACTATTAATGTATTTAGATATGACAAAGTCCATCCATACAAAATCAATATAATGGAAAAATATCTATTTTTAAGTTATATTTTGACACAAAAATGAAGGAAAGTCCTCTAAGTTCCAAGCATTTTAACAGTAGTTTTAGTGTCATTTCCTTGAAACTGGAATGACACTAAATATTGCCATAATATGTAAGCATTGTGCAGCTGGGTCATAAAAATTGGATGGTTTCTGATCCCTCCCTATGTATTATATCAGAAATAGCCTTTTCGTAAGTACATCCACTTTAAATTTAATTCCTTACTTTTGATACTTAACAAATCCAGATTATTTTTAAGCTCTTATTATTACATGACCTTTAGGTCCTTAAGGAAAACTTAAAATTTTACAGGCAGCTTTTTTTCTTTTCTGATAATGGGGAATAAATAGCATTAGTTACTCCCAAGGGGGAGAAGTGGAACCAACAAACACCAGGCTTAAAAGATTAAAACTTGGGCAGCTCATCACTAAATAGTTGAAGTACAAGCAGGGACTGACTCTGTTGGTCTGATTGTTTCCAGAGGTTTTGTTATGTTGTCGTTGTGTGTGTGTGTGTGTGTGTGTGTGTGTGTGACCAGCTAATGTCAAAATCTCCAATAAGCATTTCATTATCTTTGGAAACATGATAATAATGTATGACGATTTTCTAATGAATCTTAAATTTGCACTCATAGCAGAATATTGATATGGGTATTTTCCTAATCATTGCTTGCAGTATGCTACACAGTACAGCCCTCACAAATCAAGTATTTTTTTTTTTTTGTTCTAGTTCATCCTCATTGCGAATGGCATCCACTTCAAACACTATCCACACTGAAAGCACTGACAACATACCGTTTGCTTACCAAGTACATTTCCATGGGTTTAGTGATAATGTAGTTTGTGGCAGCAGTCGCAGGTAAACCAAATAGAACAAACATTACTTTAGCTATATTAAAAATTCAATTTATAATTCAAATGGTAAACCAAAGTGGCAGTGAAACATAATTCATGGAAAATGAGAAATACTTTTTAGTAAGAAATATTTGCTGTTATAAAACACTGTTCTTTTTAAGCAAACACGGAGTGTAAATTATTTGATGAAAAAAATGGAATTCTTATAAAAGTTAGGTTGACCTCAGGCAAATCATACTTCTATAGACTGTGACACTCCTTTTGTGCAAAATAAAGGCGATCAACTATATGAGTAGTAAACTTTTCCAGGTTTAAAATTCTATGATTTTTAAAAGTCACTAGAAGCATTTTTAATATTTTTCTCAAAACTCCTCTTTTACGCATTGAAATATTAATCTGTTACAATAAAATAACATCTGAGTTTAATTTTAATTAATTCTGCTCATGGATCAGAAATAAATTATTTTAATGTATTTTTGTTCTCTCTAATGATTTTGAAGTTGTATAATTATTTTCTTCTTGTTGTCTTCACATAAATCAGTATATCCATTGACTCCTGGAAAATATAGGAATCTTAAATGTTTAACCCTCTACCAATCTTCTATCATTCATAATCTAATCATTTTCACATATCATAATTCATAATCTATTGTTTTTAATGTTAAATTTCATCTTTTGTACTTAAACTGTCCAAATTAGTCAATGCTTATTTAGATGTATCCCCTTGTTTATAATATCTCTACTCACTCTCTGCGGCAAATAGACACTAATGTGGTCTACATGATCCTCGCCTCCAGATATCCAAGCCTCTGTGTACTCCTCTCCCCTTAAGTGTGGATGGGACCTGTGACTTGCTTCCAACCCATAGAATATGCCCAGTGTGATGGGATGTACATGATTATGTTAGGTAAAAGGGTCATGCCCATCTTTCGAGGAGATACTCTTTACTGTTGGCTTTAGAGGAGCAAGCCGCCATATTGGAAAGGCTCATGTGGCAAGAGACCTAGAGTGGCTTCAAGCAACAGCCAGAAAGTATGTGAGGCCCTCAATCTGACAATCTACAGGAAACTGAGTACTGCCAACCACTGGATGAGCTTGGAAATGATCTCATCTTAATTGAGGCTCCAGATGAGAATGCAGCCCTGGACCACACCTTGATTGCAGCTTTGTGAGCTTGTGAAATAGGGGACTCAGCTAATCTGTACCCAGACTCCTGACCCATAGAAACTGTGAAATAAAAGATGTATTGTTTTAAGATGCTGAATGTGTGGTAATATCATGGTGCAGCAATAGATAATACACTATACGTTTTGCTGCTGCAGCTGCATATTTTTGGCACATATAGCATTATGACTTATTTTTAATCAGAAATTATGTCATTTATAATATGTCTATTTTAGTTTTATTTTAAAATTATAATCTTTATGATAATAATATAATTTCCTGCTTTCTGTTGTCACTTTCTACGTTCTCTTCGTGTATATCTTGCAACTGATTCCTTTCTCTTGCATTTAATTTTCTTCTCACTGAAGCACATTCCTTTGCAGTTCCTTCATTGAGGTTCTATTTGTAGCCTTTTCTATTTGTCTAATAAGGTTTGTATTGTGCCCCCATTCTTAAATGATAGCTTAGGTGGTTATAGGTTGACCTGTATTTCAACCTATAGATATTATTCTATTGCTTTTGGCCTATCATTGCTCATAATAATAACATGATAATACTGAGTAATGTATGATGGTTTTCTATCAATTATTGTTTTTGTATAGATAGTATGCATTCTCTCTCTGTTTTTTTAAAAGACAGGTTTATTGAGGTATAATTTGCATATAGCAAAATTAGTTTTTTGGAGTTCAGGTTGGTGACTTCTGATGAACATACACAGTCATGTAAACACCACCACGATCATAATAAGAATATGTCTATTACTCCAAAAAGTATCTTCATGCCCATTATGGTCAATTCCCTTCCTCCAATCCCCTTCACCCTCCCCAAGCACTTATTTGATTTCTGTTCCTTTAGTTTGCTTTATCCAGTAAGTCATATAAATGGAGTCATCTCTATATATCTTCTTGTCTGACTTCTTTCACTTAGCATAAAGCTTTGAAATTCCTTCATGCTGTTGAAGGTATCAGTAGTTCATTTATTTTTACTTATGAGTAGTATTTCATTGTGTGGTTAAACCACTGTATGTTTATGCATCCCCTGGTCGATAGACATCTGAATTGTTTTGAGCCATTGGCAAATATGGGTAAACCTACTATAAACATTCATATAAGGGTCTTTGTGTGGATAGATGTTTTTACATTTCTTGGGTAAATACCAAGAAGTGTGATTTCTGGGTTGTATAAGTGTATGTTTAACTAGATAAAATACTTCCAAACATTTTTCCAAGTGGCTTTACTATTTTGCATCGCCACCAGCAATATAACCAGCAATATACAAGAGCTCCATTTGCTTTGAATCTTCTAGCACTTGGTAGCCTCAGGGACTGAGTGCATGTTTGTGCATGTGTGTGTGTGTTGCCATTCAGTAGGCATGGAATGCCAATCTCCTGTGGTTTCAGTTTGCATTTACCTAAAGATTAATGATTTTGAACATCTTTTCATGGGCTTATTTGCCATCAGTATAGTTTCTGTGATAAAGTGTCTGTTCACATCTTTTGCCCATTTATTTAATTGGGTTGTGTGTCTTTTATTGTTGAGTTGTAAAAGTGCTTTATATATTCTAAACGAACGTTCTTTATCATATAGGTGTTATGCAAATATTTCTTCTAAGTCTATGGTTTGTCTTTTCATTTTCTTAGTAGTGTCTTTTAGAGTAGAGTTTTGTTTTAATGAAGTTCAATTTTTCAATTTTTTCTTTTATGGTTTGTGCTTTTTGTATCCTATCTAGGAGATCTTTGCTTAACTATAGGTCGCAAAGTTTTCTCCTGTACTTTCTTTTAGTAGCTTTATAGTTGTAGCTCACATAAATTTAGGTTTATGTTATATTTCAAGTTAATTTCTGTCTATGATGTGAAGTAAAGGATAAATGTGATTTTTTTTCATATAAATTCCCAATTGTTCAAGGACCATTTGGACTATCTTCTTCATTGAATTGCTTTGGCATCTTTATCAAAAATAAATTTACTGTATTTGTTAATGTGTGTCTATTTCTAGATTCTCTCTTCTGTTCTAGTGACCTATATATCTCTTCTTATTTTAATTGGAAACTGTGTTGATTGCTGTAACTTTATAGTAGGACTTGTAATCAAGTTGTGTAAGTTCTCTAACTTTGTTCTTCTTTTTCAAAATTAATTGCCTATTCTAAAAGTTTGAAGAAGAATTAAATCCAAATTTTAAGCATAAGTTTCCTAAATCCCTAACTGATTTGTGTGTGCTTGTTTCCTTTGGATCACAGATTTGAAGATTCTACTATAAAGAATTTGTGTAACAAGGGCGGCTAGAGATGTATAGAGAGATAGACTTTCTTTTAGATCTCCATTCTCTGCCGCCATTAAGTCAAGGATACCTGGGGCCAACTTTGATGACAGACCTGAGTATCAAAACAAGCTAATCAGAATCTTCTTGTGACAACTTAGTTTTATAGAATGACTAAGTAGAATTTAGAATTCAAAGAAGCCTGAGCTCATTTAGTCCAGTTTTTACTCAATGCAAATATTCCCTCTTTAGTATTTTGATAGATGATTTTGAGCCCCTGCCTAGAGCATTTAATATTTTGTAACATACTTTCCTCCACTTAAGTCAACCCTAACTGTTGAAAAGCCCCACCTTATTTTAGGTAGAATCGGCCTTCCTGAAATCAAGTGCTTGTCCTGTGGCACTGCCCGGAGCAAATCGAATAGTCCTTTTTCTACAAGACAGCTCTTCAAAAATTTGAAAACAGTTATCAAATCCCCATCAAGCTTCTTTTCAATCTCCTGCAACTTTCTTATATTTTCATTATTTGCCAACCTTTCCTGTTCCTGCTCAGTCTCTTCTGTGTGTGCTTCAGTTTGCCCAAAGGACCTGCTCAGAAGTGAAACCAGTACTCTAGCCAGAGTCAGATCAGTGCAAAGTACTTCTAGGACTCGGGCAAAAAATCACACTTCTTACTGGGAATTGGGTAGATTACTCAGCAAATCAGACTAACAAAACAAAAGCACCCTTAATAGAAAGCTTTTCTCAAAGCAAACCTGCAACTTGCCTGTGTTGTAAACCTGGGCTGTTGTTTACAACATTTTGGGACATTTGGCTTCGACCATAGTTTATGAACCATATTATTTTCCTGATTCTTTGTGACAATTCAACTTAACTTCTACCTACTCCAAAAAGTAAAATGTCTCTGACTCTATGCTTTTCTTCAAAATTCAAGAAAATTTTGTAACTACATTTAGTTCTCTATTCCAAGACTATCTTCAATTCACTCTATATTTTTTCTTAAATTTTTTTTTCTTTTTCATCATTACTAAATGCAAAATAATAGGATACTTTTTTCCTTCCTACTTATTCATTTACTTGTTGATGTGCTCACACTTTATTTATGAGATCATTCATCTATATAAGCTTTGGTGGTGCCTAATATATGTTAGGCACTATATTAGACACTGAGAAATGTAAGTTGGAAAGTCAGAAAGGGAAATCAATTCATCAAATACTGTTTTTAAGCAGGACAGTTCCAACCAGGGACATCATAGCAGCTGAAGTCCTGCATTGTAACAATGTAACGTTCCTCTGTTACGGATTTCTGGACAGTGTTCCTGCCACAGATACTTCTGGAAGTAAAAGCATTTATTAAAATATATTCAACTTAATAAACACATTTAAATGTTTTATTTCTGCATGAATCATATCTACCAACCTAAATTTTCCCAGTTTTTTTGTTTATTAGATTTTAAATTGACCATTTTTCACAAGTGGTGGTTACATTCTTGGGCCATACCTAGAACTGCTTGAATTAGACCTAAAATGTTGAAAGAATACAAATCCCCTGAATGAAGAATACAAAGACAGGTGTGGGGATCTGAGAAGAGAGGAAACTTAGGCTCTGCTTCATACCTGGGATTCTGGGAGGTGGAAACCTCCCAGCGTGTTGCAGAAAGGGCAGCCATTTAGCGATAGAGAACTGGATAGAGTGACTATGGAGATGTACCTGGGGCAAGTTCAGAGTCTCATTTGAGCCCTCTGGTTGAGCCCAAGTTGTGAGAGAGAAAGATGCAGCAGATGGTAGTATGGACCATACAACCAAGGATCATTCATCTCTTCTTAATGCTCCTAAGACCCTGAAATGTATATATAATCATACGGAGAAGGAACACAAGTGTTATCCCAGTCTTCACTGGAAAGAAAAGAACTAACACGTTTTAAATTTAAATCTAAGTGAATAATTTGGATTGGGTTAAATTTTAACCATCTGGCAAAATTGGGGTTCAAGAAATAAATTTATCCAGTTCCAGAAAAATGAAGTTACAATTGTGAAAACCTGCATTAACAGCCTCTGGAATTTGTCACAGAAAATTTTAAGGTAATTCTTAAAAGAATTATGGCATGAACATATTGTCCTTGACAAGTGTTTGCTAAATCTCTTTTACTGCTTTGTGTCATTTAAATGGGAAGTCACTTTATGTTCTTAGAAAAACTCTTAGAAAAACATCAAATAAAGAGCCCTTCATCAGCGGGTATACTCATTCTTTACTAGACTCACACAGTCATAAGCAGATATCAAGAAATGCATTTGAGAAATATTCTGAACTGCTTAAAATGCAATTCTTTATTTCTTCTCATTGACATTCCAAATTGGTAAGCTTAGACTTTTCTAAAGTTAATCAATTTCTTGTTTCCTCTGTTTATAACTATGTACACATTTGCACCAACTGATAACCTTTGTGTCAGAATGAAAGATTAAACATTTATTTAATTTACTTTAGGTTCCGTTTGTTTTCAATTAAGAAGGGAAAATCCTTTGAAGCACGATAGGTTATTTATACTTGTTTTGCTTCATTTATAAACCAAATAAAGCTTTCATGTTTTATGGTCATTAATGTCATTAAAAAGAAATTGTATTAAATGAATAGGTTGCAGTAAAAATGAAATCATTTAAGAGGTAAAAAAATTAAATTAATTTAGATGATATATTTGTCCTCCAATTGTAATCTAAAGTTGCTAGCAGTGAGATTGTGAGCTTAAAAAAATCATAGGAAATTATTTTTTTTTCATTTAATTCATGTATTAGGCATATATCTTTGTTAAATCTATGTCAGCCTCTGAGGCACACAAAACAACTATTAATACCTGTATATCTACCAAGACACGTTTTTCTGCCAGATACTGCCATTTACAGTAATATTTTCAAAGCCTCTGTATAAAACTACAGTGCTTTAAACATACGTGTGACAGGCAGAATAATTCACCCCCACTCCCAAAATGTCAATATCCTAATCCCTAGAACTGGAAACCGTGAGTACGTTACTGTACATGGCAAAAGGCGTTGCAGATGCTACAAAGGTTAAGGACCTTGAGATGGAGAGATTATCCTGGATTATCCGGGTGGGCCACTCTAACCACATGGGTTCGTACAAGAGAGAAGCTTGCCTGGATCTAGTCAGAAAGAGGTCTGACCACAGAAAGAAAAGTCAGAGAGATCCGACTTTGCTGGCCACGAAGATGGAGGAAGGGAGCTATGAGCCAGGGAATGCCGGCAGCCTCTAGAACCTGAAAAAGGCGAGGAGATGGATTCTTCCCTGGAGCCCACCAACACCTTACTCTGTCAGACTCCTGACCTCTAGAACTGTAACAATAAATTTGTGTCATTTTAAGTCACTAAATTTGTGGTCGTTTGTCACAGCAGCACTAGAAAACTAATACAATATATCACATTTCGGGCAGAAATACTTTTAAAATCAAGACATATTTTATAGGATCTTTTAAATCTTTTGCAATATTTTGGTGTAAATTTTTAAAGCGAGAGAAGTAAATTTTGTATGAAGCTATACTAGTTTTCACAAACCAAAACATTTTTCCTACTGTGTTTCTGAAAATCAAATATTTATATATTCAACACAAATACCCAGTAACATTGGTAATTCAAACTCCCAGATTCTACTATGTGTAACATGTCATGCACACTATTAAATTTCCCTGTGAGAAGATTTCATATATACAGTCCTCACTTAATCTACATACCCCTTTGGAGTTTGATCTGCTCTTTTAGATGGAGAATTTTTCGGGAGATTGAGAAATGCATTTTATAACTGTGGGGTCATAATTTTCACCAAAACTAAGCCAATCTCAAGCTCACTATGGATTTCAACTAGGTCTCTATAACAGACACATGAATTCAGGAAAAAAGGTTGCTGACATTATTTTTCTTTTGTTCAGAGAAAATTTGATAGCATGAAAAAAATACCACTTTGCCCAAGCCTCTAATTTCTCTACATTTAGAGTCTGAGGTTGTGAGTAAAATCATATTCTTGAATAACCTTCGCAGACAATAAGTTATTTTCTGCAGCATTTCATAAACTTCAGTCAAATCATAGTTGTAGAAATGAAATCAATGAATAAAACACTGTCAAAGCAGGGATGAATTGAAGATTATGATTGGAAGTACATTGGAAGTTTTTTAATCAATGACTTAAAAGCATGCGGATAAAATCTTATACACGGTCCAAAGGTGACTGCCATTGACCTATTAATCTGAAATAGGCATATAAAAAGTATCATATTTGCGAAACAATACCAATTTAAAAACAAATCATTAAGGACAGATTTTTACAGTACTCAGGCGCAACATTTTTAAAACCTTATTTTCATGCTAGGGAGGCAATTAAAAATTAAACTTTAAATCATTTTCATGTAGTGTACAAACCATGGTGATCTATGATTTAAATTAAAAGTCATGTAACAAATTGAGGTTTAAAGAAAATGTGGAAAACAGATGCCTATGGATGTATATCTATATTCATATATATAGATAGAGGCATACTACAGATATATTGTCTACAGATATATAGTTTATAATTACAAAGAGCTACAGTTAGTATATGTGTTGCCTTTCTTAAATTACTAGCATCATTCACCTTCTATAGTTTTGTTTTCCATTATTATATAGTGAATAATTTTATTACATGATCTTTAAGGCTGATACCTATGCAAAGCTCATTGAAAGACTCCCCCTATTTTTTCATCACCAACTGATAATTTTGATGAGAGTGTGTGATAAATATTTGTAAATCGTCTGTTTAAAAGGTACAACATAATCTTTAAGTAAGATATTTCTTTTCTTTCTCTTTAAATGCGTATTCTTCCCCATTTTACTTTAGGTTTCTGCGTACTTTTACGCATGACATATCTAATTATCAAAGAGAATAAACAACATCTAAGGTAGAGGTCAAGCTGCCTAAAGATGAGACATATAGATCACTCAACTCCTCAATCCCAGGTTAGCCCATCCATCATCCTCCCTTGCCATATTGATCCCCTCCCATAATAGTGACCTAAACCATGAAGGCAGTCAGTCCATGTGATTAGGTATTCTGCCCCAATTAGGCCTACATCCTTAGAGAAGAGAAGGCTTATCTCTGGGGAACTTTTCCTTCCAGTATGATTCTATTAGAACTATTTCCTTGGCTAACACTTTGCTTGCAAATTTTTTACCATAGCTTAATGCTTTCCAGAGTGAAGTATGGGCACCCCAGGAGGCACTCATAATGTGGACCTAAAATATTAGATTTTACTTAAATTTACATTCTGTTTCATTCTTTTAAAATTTCAATTTCTGCGCATGTGTTTTTGATGTATATAAACATATATGAACTATTTTTAACTATATTTTAATTTTACGATTAAGAAAAAATATGTTTTGAGGGTATGTGCTTAAAATTTTGAGCTGATAAGAGTATGTGGTCAATAAATTTGGAGAAGATTGCCTTGGCTGACTGCAATGGGGAGAAAGTCTGGCTGTTTAATTAATTCCTGACATTGTGTTCTCAGAAGCTGAATACAACTTCTGTTCTCCTTACCCAAAATCACCTTATACCTACAGCTCTAAACTCCAGATCGCTGGTACTATCCTGATTCCTTAGAAATTCCTTAGACTAGGGTTGGAAAATTTTTTATCTAAAGAGCCAGGTACTAAGTATTTTGCCAGCCATGTGTTTGCAGCCACAACTACTCAGCTTGGTAAACTCTGGGGTGATAGTGTGAGATAGCATGTGTAAACAATGGGCATGGCTGTGACCCAGTAATGCTTTATTTACACAAACAGGTGTCAGGTCTGATTTGGCTGACAGGCCATAGTTTTCTGACCCCTGCTTTAGACACTATTGTCCACCTGAGTTTTCCATACTTCTGATTAAAGTTGTTCTAAGAATACTTACCTTTCCTCTGATGCTATTGTTAGCATCTTTTCCAACTACAGCCTGGGTATTAATAGTTAAGCCTATTCTGTCATCCTGAAAAATGCACACTTATCATGCTCTGAATCGTCTGTAAAAAAAATATAAGAAGAAAAAAGAAAGAAAAAATTTCATCTAGTCTAGATGGGTGCACTATATCTGTGTGAACACAATGATCACTATGGAAAAAATTTTTTATCCTTATGGTCTCCTTAAATATACCCAGAAGAGGTTGCAAAACTTTAATAATGACTAGATGTCTAAAGGAGTGGAGTGCAGCTTGTTTTGGAGATTGTCCAGTTGTAGGAAGGAAGGAAGGAGGGGAAGGGGGAGGGAGGTGAGGAGGGAGGGAAGAGAGGAAAGAAGAAGAAAAGAGAAAAAATATCCCTCAAAAGCTAAAGACCAAACTCTTCATACCTAGAGGAAATACATGCCTTAGTCCCTCCGCCATGACACTTTGGAGAAATTGTAACTACTGCAAAAAGCTTGGACATTGGAAAAATGATTGTCTGCACTTCAGCCATTCTACATTTTACTCCTATATTTAAAAGTCTCTGTTGTATCTAGTCTCCCCAGGACTTCTTAATCTCTTCTTCTGAGGATGCCAAGAACACATCTATTAATCTTTTCAGTATAAAGTGAAACTTTGCAAGCATTATTGATAAAGTCTTTGAGTTCTTACGGGCCATACCCTAAAAATAATAGCCAACGATTTCTGTCTCTTCAATATGTGATTGACCAAAGACTCCTCCCCAGGAACAGTTTATTTAATTGACCAAATTTAATTCTGCCATTGTCTAAATTCACAGCTGTGAAGGGCTAATGAGGAAGATGAATAACTTTATTTTTAAATAAAGAATTTTTGTACAGCAGGAAACATTGAGTTGATGCTGAAATTTATATATGCATATCTGTATACAGCTCTGTTTTACTTTATAAGGAATTCTCTTACTAATAAAAATGTTTTTTACCTTAAAAAAAGCACTTCAAGGGGGCCGGCCCTGTGGCCTAGTGGTTAAGTTCCGCACTCTCGGCTTTGGCAGCCCGGGTTCAGTTCCTGGGCACGAATACACCACTTGTTGGCAGCCATGCTGTGGTGGCTACCCACATACAAAATGGAGGAAGATTGGCACAGATGTTAGCTCAGGGTGAATCTTCCTCAGCAAAAAAAGAAAAAAAAATAGCACTTGAACAATAACAAATATATGTTTCTTGAATTAAAAATAATGTTCAAAGATCAAAGGGTATGGGAAATTGTCTTCCAAAAATTTTTTGTATAGATATAGGTATCTACAGATATATATAGTGGTATATCTGTGAAATGATTTCTTTTAAGACACTTTTCTGGAGTGATGTTATGGCCTAGAGAGAGTGAGAGAGAGAAAGTGTGGGGGAAATAAATGGGATGAATTAGTCTGAAAATTTTGATAGAATTGTGTTAAATAATGTCTACATTAAAATATTTTAAATAATTATTTGTTTTCTGCTAGCAAAGTTTTGGCTTTTTTTCTTTAAAAAAGAAATCCTGGCTAAGTTCCATCAGCTTTGGGGATGTAAGAACAAGACACAGGCCAAGCAATTTAATAAAAGCAAACATACCAAAAGCAAAACAAACAAAAAGGCTTGGGATTGGGTCAAGTGTCTTTAAGGAAAAAAACCCACAGTCTTGCCTAGTAAAAAGGCCGTAGTTCCAGAAAACATGCAGGGGATAAATCTCTCTCTGGTAAAACACTCAGTAGTAAATCTCATTGCTTCCCCCACCCCCCACCATGCCCTGCCCCTGCAAATCTTTCTTCCAATATTAGGATTAAAAAAATACATTTTAAAATTTCAAAGGGTGATTTAAAAACGGGTTATAAAAAGCATATTATGCTGCTGGACAAGCAGGCAGAGCACCACAGTGACGTGGCCTTCCATGAAGGCGATGTTTATACTCATTTCACTGGAAAATTTGTTGTTTATCTTAAATTTATTTTGTAGATGAGCATACTGTGATTTGAGGTGTTAGGGAACTTTCTCAGGCCTATAAAGTTATTAAATGCGGCAACTGCTTTTTGTAGTAGCTCTCTTTAATTGCAGAACTTATGTAACCACAATGTTATAATGCATTTCCGGATGTGATTCAATAGGCTGGATATGAAGCTGTGCTTGTAATAGGACTGCAGCAGCAAGCATGGAAAAGAAGAAATGGATAGATGCAAGTGGCATAAGAATGGATTAATCAACATCCATTATTAATTAGATTGGGGGAGCATTAAAAAGTCTGTCCATGAATATTTCAAATTTTTCCAAATTAGATAAATAGAAGAAAGTAGTGACTAATGACAGAAACAACAAAATCTGGAAGAGAATTTGTGAGAAAATACTTATGAGTCTAGTGTTGAGTTTAGAATGACAATAGATTTCCAGGTTACAACAGATGGCCATTCAATTGAAGATGCAGTCCAGCAGATTTGTGAATTTTCTCTATAAATTAAAGCTATGATATTTAATCAGCTGTCTGATAAGGAGTACACAGAGGTCTAATAGAAGTATGATAATAAACTGTATTCTCGTGCTGCTGGAGGATGTCTACAGTTAAAGAGAAGGATAGCAGAGCTGAATAAAACTTAACTTCCTGTTACCTGATACTCCTTCTTTTTCCTCCTCTGCCTTCTAATACAGCTAATTTTTCTTGTTGGCTGGTGCTTTGTCCTCTTATGAAACTTCAGTGCCTTTTTTGAAATGAAAACTTTCTTCAAAGCAAATAATTTCATCTCTGCTACCTGAATATATTTATGTAAATTACTGTCTCTTTTACCCCCAAATTACTGGATGACTGCCAGTTCCACCCTTTGCATTATAAAGAACTGCCATGCATCTGGCACCCCTCCACTAAAAGCAGCTCTGGGGTTAAGTTTTCTCTTCCCATCTTTGATTTCTTTGTGAGTTCAAAATTTTCTCTAATGTGGATTTGGTGCACATTTCATCTTACAGTATTCAATTTTAATATATTCATTTAATGTGAAAAGGTTAGTATTTTATATTCAGCCATCTATGAAATGTAATTATTCTGGCTATGCACCCCTCCAACAGCAAAGTTGCAAGTTAGCGTGATAAACTGTAGTATGATCTTGGAACACAGAGAAGATAAAATCAAGTGAAACATATTTGCATAGAAACATCTCAAGGATAATTTTTGATGTCTCAAATAAAGCACACAACCTCAGTCATCTGTATTGATTTTCTCCTTTAACTGATTTATTCAGGCATTTGTATTTTGAAATAGTATCTGACGCACACCATCCTGCAAATAATTATTTTTCGGTAAAAAAACATGATGCTCAGGGCTGTCTCTCTCCATGGTATAAACACAGGGAATCTGAAGATGCAATACACTGCAACTCTGTGAAATGGATTAGTAGCGTATCTATGAAATGATGTATTTGGAGACACTTTTCTGGAGTGATGTTATGGATAGATAGATAGATACATACATACATAGATAGATAGATGGATAAGGTGTATACACAATTGTGTGATACTGACCTACAACTATGGTGTCCAAACATTAATTATTTATGCTTATATTCAGGATAACTGAAGGAAACTGTAATATATCACTTACTTTTCCTGAGCATCAGCTGTCAGAATTTGCTTTTGATTCTGCTGCCACCCTGGCAACAACTCCTGAGGGAAGCTCTCTTAGAGACTGCCCCTGAGCATGACTTAGTCAATTTATGACCACATTTATATCTAAGAAAACAAAGAAAATCTTAAATTAAATCTTACATCAAAATCTATATTAAAATACTGAATCTTGAAACAGGTTCTCAGAGAGGAGAAAGAAAAAAAAATTAATCGGCCAACTCCTTACTGTCTCCTGTAACTCATTGATCAAGAATTCACCCATTGGATGCTAACTCCCATATGCTTTCAAGTTTTGTTATCCAGCCTTTTCTGGAAGCTGCTGGGGAAGCTAGATCCCATTTGACAGGAGTAGAGGCCTCCACAGCATAAATCATGGAGCACAAGGCAATCAGCCAGAAGGTAAGAGCCAGCAGCACCCTGCCCACCTCCAGCTCACAGCCGTGTAACCTGCTCAGTCTAGCAGTGAATGCATGTGGGCACCAGGCATGTCACCTGGCATTCCATGCTTCACAAGTGAGAGGAAAGCCTCTGGAATTCATTTAAGAGGTGGATGGTATAAGGCATGAGGTCAGGCTCTATTGAGTTATTCCATGATCATGGGAGCAGCTGTTGTACTGGGTACTCTGGACAAGACAGTGGAGCACTACGGCGATGTGGTCTTTCATGAAAGTGATGTTGAAACTCCAGCTGTTTCTTCAAAGAAATAGAAACCTTCTCTCTGTGGCCTATGAGACTGTGGATGACATGAGGGGATATCAGTAGCAAACAGTAGAACCCTCTATCCAAGTGAATCTGAGGAAGTGCACAAACTGGGTTCACTGTGGCAATGTGAAGGATGAGTGGGAAGGGTGCTGCAAGAGACTTATGCAAAAGATGGAGACCAAAATTTAGAAAGTGACTTTGGGCAAATAGAGGAGGTGCAGCTTTAAGAAACATTTTGCAGGTGGACTCCACTTAATTAATGTAGAGGGATAAGTGAGAAGGGAGAGGCAAATTGTTTATAATACCTTTGCTTGAGCAACTACATGGGATGAATTACGGAGACCAAGATAGTGGAGAATAAGAAATACCTAGCTCTAAATGCAATGTATTTGAGATTCTCGTGGTATTTATAGAGGAAGAAGGAGGACAAAGGTAGAGTGGTATTTTGGAATAAAAATTAATGAAGAAAAGTTTTAGGTTTTGTTATATTTGTTTTTTAAAAGGGCATTGACCTACAGTATTGTCTAAACGATGCTGGGAAGTCAGGTAGTGATCCCTGAGGAAAGAGGCGGGAAGACAGGGCTCTAGGCTCACTCTGGAAGCAGCGAGCTTGGGTCTGAAAGCCACATTCAGCCATGTGCACATAAATAAGTTACTTAATTTTTCTAAGCCTCAAGAGAAAGCCAGATTTAAGTTAGAACAAGAAGGTGAGCACGTGTTCTGAGAAGAGATTGAAGATATAGATGATTTTGCTGGTGTCTGACAGTGGACATATTTTAGAAACCAATAAAGGTGTGACTTAAGATCAAAAAAAGATGATGGATATAAGTTATTTTAGATGTTAAGTGATGTAAAGTGGCCTGGAAAAATCTGAGTTTCCTGTGGGCATGAACAAAGAAATGACCTGTCATGAAAAAGGGTAAACATTGTAATGAGTTTAACCTTGATGGTCTCCAGGCAAACAGTGTCAGTGAGGTTGTGTGTGTCAGGGTGGTAAAGGACTGCTGAGCCTATTGCCCTGAGTGCTCCAGCATCTCTGGCCCTTTCTATTTCTGTCTCTTGGACTCAAAACTTGGAATTTGGATTCACTGTGCAATATTTCTATTCTATATTTTCTCATCGATGACTTTCATCTGTTAAGGATTTAGGGTGAGTTTTTTGTTGTTGTTCTTACTTCTCTTTCATGATCTTTTAAGGTGACTACCTATGTGGGGTATAGATATTAGGTAGTATAATGGTAAATACAATGTTGATTTGTTAACATCTTGGCAAGCTCCTAGTGACTACTCAAGTAGGAGTTTTTATACTAAACTATGTGTCTTAGGCCCACATAAATGTCTTGGCCAGCATCAGGAGAGTGAAGAACAAAAAAGAACATATTCTATGGATTCTAATCTGTGAGTACTATAACCCCACCTAACACTAAACATGGACTAATGGAGATTTGGGTTTCTGAACAGTGAGGAGCTAGGGAGGGATGTGTGCTGACAATTTGAATTGTAGGCAGAAGGCTTCCCTACCAATGGAAGAAGCAGAAATTCTGGGAGAGTGGGATGAAAGTTGCAATAGCCCTACATCATCCATCCCCATGGTTTCAACAACCATTGATATACTAACATTATCAAATCTAAATATCCAACCTGTTTTTTCTCCTGAGATAGAGATTGTTACATGCAGCTGTCTACAAGGACACTCTCATGTAGGTATCTAAAGAGTCTCTCAAACTTAGCATGTCCTAGATGTAATACATCATCTTTCTACCAAAATAGTTATTCCTCCTATCATATCCATTTCTTTAAATGACAGCACTAATCACTTACTTTCTGAAGCCACAAACTAATCTATGTCTTCCCCAGCTCACCATATATACTCACTCACAAAACCTTTAGACTCTACTTCATGAGGATTGGTGATTTTTTTTTCACTAATCTCCTTTCTACTGCCACTATCAATCCCATTCTTCAGTACTTCAACAGACTCCTAACTGATATTTCTTTTCTTTTTATCTTATTATTTATTTAATTTTCATTTTATTTCATTTTAACTGGTAGTTCCATTTTCCACCCAACTGTTAAAATAATTTCCCTAAACTACCAACCCGAGCTTACCATTTCTGTTCTTCAATTCCTTTAGTGACTTTTCATTGTTTTAATGATAAATTACAAAAGTGTCATCATCGCATAGACACCCGTTCATTGTTTGACTCCTGCTTACATTTCCTCCTTCATAAATTATTTGGTCAATCAACAAATATGTCCTATATGTCTATTATGTGCCAGAGACTATTTCAAGCCCTTTAGGTACATCATGAATAAAACAAAGATCCCTGCTGTTGTGTAATATGGGTACTATCCAAATGTAGGATTCTCTTACTTACAGAACTTTGAACAAAAGTTTTTTTCCTTGAAATTAATTTTCTTTGTTTTCTAGGATAATGCAGTCTTCTTATTCATGCCCATGTACTGGGGTAATCTGCTTCAGGAAAACTTTCCTTGTATCCTCCCCTAATCCTTCCCCAATTCTACAGTTTCAGACAGCTACCCATTGTATATGCTAATTTAACACCATTTCTCATGGCCCGTATCAGGTTGGTTGCCTTTTATTTTGTTTTAATTTAACTTACTTTGTTTTCTGTATTTATTTAATATTTTACTATACATAAGAAAATAAGACCTGAAATAATTGAGTCTACTGAGTCTTTTTTTTTTTTTTTGTATCCCTGCTACCTACAACAGTATTTGACACAGAATAATTCTAAAATAAATTGGAATAAAAATTTATCTGTTTTTATCATCTGTTTTTTGTAATAACTAGTCATGGGGCTACAATTATGCCTTGTTACCCCTCTAAGCCATATTTTATTAAAAATAATAATTTGGACCAGAAACTATCCCCATACATCTAAAAGTCTACAATTATGTTCCATAAAGATGAAGTATAATTTAACTGCTAGGAAATTGCTTCTAATCTTGTCTTCGATAAATCTACTCTATAAAACAAATGGTAAAACATACAACTTGAGATAAATAGTCCCCTCTTTATATTAAATAAAATATTCTTTAAAAACCAAAAAAACTGCACAATTAATTATAAATTTCAAACTGGAAAAAATCTTTATTCATGTTTAAAATATCTCATTTGCTTTTCCAATTCTTCTTTAACTCTATGCTCATCTTCACCTTTATTGTTGATAAATAGAAATTACAGATAAGGGATGTTAAATCAAGGTTGGTGGCCCAACTTAGAAATTTGCTACTGAGGTGACTGTCCATGTTATATACCTCCCTATCTTCTTCCTCTAGAAATATGTAATTAACTATTTCATTAACATGATAAAAATATCTGACTTCTTAAAATGAATTTCATAAGATTAAAACCATCACATCCCTTCCTAAACTTGCAATAATATATTAAATAAAACTTCTTATCAGTATTATGAATTAAATGCAAAAGGTAGAGGAACCATTTTCTGAAACCGCCACAGATGATTTTGAACTTGGCAGCAATGGTTTTATTGCCAATATATTCATTACAGCTTTTGTGAAAAGGGACCATCCTAGTTTCGAAACACCCTCCCTTGGCCTCAAAATGTACTGTAAAATTTCAGAGTGCCCTCCTATCTCTTTGCAATTAAATTGATAATGTAAGACACAACTAAAGGCATGGATGAAAGTAAGACAAAATTATAGTAGTTGGTCTGTTGATCTGATTTTAGCACTGCCTTATATATCCTTACTTGCTTTTGAAAAATGAGTGAATTTAAATTTTCTCATTAACAATTAGGCCTTTGAATTAAATATTTAATATTTTTGCAACGGCAAGAATATACTGGTTATCTCTTTTTTCTTGAGCTATATCTTTCCCCTACACTTCGCTTGGAGGTGAAAAAATAAGGTTTCAAATTCCCTAACAACTTTGGCCTGATTTACCAAAGCACTTCATTAAAGTTTATTTCTAACTGACCAAAAATATAGTTTAAACACTTGTCTAATTCCTTTTAAATTAAAATTGTATATATATATTTCATTACCTACCTATTTTTATATCAAATTTATTGTGTGTCTTTTATGGCAAGATTAAATTAATAGTATTTGTGGTCAAGCACCCAGAACATGCCAGGCTAGTTTATTTTTTATCATTGTTTTTAAACTCTTCTTGAAAAACATGTAATTAATCCTAAGAGATTAATAGTAGGTACTATTTCAAATTATATTATATTGTGTAATAGATTGGGTAAGAGATGAACATGCTAACAATAGTCCTTAAGTAAGATAAAAATTATTCCGTACTAACTCTATATCAGTCAGTAAAATTAACAAAATAAACTTACCAACATTAACTCCTACAGTAAATGACATATATTTGCAAAACTAGTAAGAATTTTCCCAAATTATGTGTTCCAAGAAAATGGAAGTTTTACCTAAATAGGTTTTTTCCAGTACAGAAATGTGAAGTTCTGATTGTCAATTTTGCCAGCCTTTATAAAATAATTGTGAAACTTACAAAACAATGATCATCTTTTACCATTTTTCTCTGTTGTGTTCCATCTATGATTTTGGCAGGAAGTTCTTGATTTCTGCTTCTCTGATCTTGATGGTTAAGTTTCTCAAGTTATATGCGCTATTTCACATCTATCCAGTAATTTTATTTTTGCTTAGTTTGTCCAGAATCAGTTTTATTTGCTGCAAGCAAAGATCCATAACTAAAACACAAATACACTCTTTCTTATGCATCCTAATTAAGAGCACACAGGGACACAACTCTAAAGCCCATATCACGAGCACACAAATCTTATTTCATACAAGAGCAACAAGAAATGCTATATTGGATATGAAACAAAGCTGCGACAGATTCTGTAAGGCTTGTTTTGGGTATTCCAGGGTTGCCTGTCAGCTCCAAAGTCACCAAACTATACTCTTCTTTGTGAAGCTTGGGTTAGGACTCTACAAATCACATTTCTGCTTTGCCAGCTGGCTCCCTATCAGTCTTTGTCAACACGGCATTAGAGAGACACTACTAGACTGAAGGAAGAAGGGACTCACTCCTTTCTATTTGCTTCCTATTCCTGTGTGTGTTACCTCACTCGTGCTCCTTCAGCCCAGCAGGGGCAGGTTCTTCCTGGAGCAGCGGCTGAATCTAGTTTTCAGTGTTTCTATCACTTGCAGAACAGTCTCTTTGCAACCCTGCCCCCTGCTGAGATGCCAGAACCAGCAGGTCAACACTCTGCCTCCCCATTCCAGAGAGTGACCTGGGTTGCAGTCCCATGATGCTCTTGCTCTGAAACCCAAGGCACATGAGTAACAGCCAAGCAGAACACCCTCCTCAAAGGTTTCAGTTTCAAGTCTGAAGAGTCTCCCTTACATGATTTCATTTTTTAGTGGTTCCATCCTCTTCCATTTGTTCCTCTAGTCTTAGGTATGATAGCTACTTCCTTCAATTGTTACCTCTCTGACACCCTAGTGTTCTTTTATTGACTTTCCAATTATTTAGTTAATTTTATGTCTAGTTAACAATTTCTTATATAAAATTTTCTCTGTCCATGAGGAGTGTTTTATGCCTCCTGATTGGACCTCAAATGATACTGAAATTGCTGTCAAAAGGAGTTCCAGAAAACAGACTCTCAAAGATGGAATTTTGATATTAATTTTGCCATGCCCTTGAGTTTGAATATAGTGCTGATCTCTTTATCACTAGAAAGTGGGGATGCTAGTAATCCATGTTATTCATTGGCATCATAGTTAATCATATTATCACCTGTGGTTGATTCTGAAATAATATCTACCAAAGTGTTTTGGGAGCAAAGTTGCTGCTACAGTTGATTATTAGGACAGTAATTACAGTTACAAATGCTGTTGCGTGGAATGGATTCTTCTGAGTACTCTGTAGGCTTATAGGAGGACAAACTCATATCTTTAAATTCTCATTTCTGTGATAGTCAAATAATAAGAAAATGTCTAAGGTGGCCATTAAAAGTTGTTTATTTCTTATAGCTTCAAGGTCAATACTGCTGAAAATCAAACACAGAATTAAGTTGTGTAGGTTACATAATTACAATGTAAATTTAATTCATAGCCTCTCCAAGTCTCTCACGTGAAAAGGTGAAAGTGCTGATTGGGAAGGAGTGGAAGCATTTAACAAGGCTTGTGGATGTCTGGTTGGACTCAGACACAGCTAATAATCATGTAATCTGAGGAGTCTGTCAGTCTATGTCTAAGTTGGACTAGCCTTTCTGCACTTGAAATTACTTCAGCTGAGAAATTTGACTTGAAAGGAGATGCCTATTATCTTCCAGACCTTTTGTTTATACTAGACCAGTAAATACATTGAGAGTTCCCAATACTCCAGGAGGGGTAAAGAGTCTGACCTGGGAGGAAATCACATATACATCAAAAGAATTGCAAGATTTTTCTAATTTATGTCAACAAAAATCTGGTAAATATGCATAGGGATGCATTGTAAGGGTATTAAACTGAAGAAGATAGAATGTAACAAAGGATTTGTCTAAATCTGATATGGGTGCATTTATCAGAGATTCTAGATTTATCTAGATTCTAGATTTAGCTTACGCAGATGGAAGGATCCTTTAATTTGTTTGGATGGTGAACTCAAACCTACAATGAGCCATGGCTTAAGCTAATGAGGATTAGATGCCTGAACTTCCCCGGCATAATGTAGCAAAAGGAATCAAAAATCTTCTGGAGATAGGGATTTGGGAATAGGTTTGTCATATGTAAACTGCACACCCACTGTGCCCACTATATATCCCTAGAGGTCCTAGGGGTCACTCTCTTCAATAAGACGTTAAGAAATACATTAGTGACAGCCACCTTGAAGAGCTCTGTGTGGCTTTCCTATACAGGCCAGTCATAATGAAGGAGATGCCATTGAGATGGGGTCCCTGATTGATGAGATCCCAGAAGAGCAAAGACCAAATGGAAGAATTTAACTACTGTTTCTGTCACAGTTCAGTGACAAGAGAAAACCACACCAGTAATTTGAACAGGTAAATATAACACAATGAATTATTAACTAGTAGAAAGGGATTAACTACAAAGGAGTAAAAAGAATGCCAAGGAATACAGAAATGGCAGATATAGGGAGCAGGCCAAGCTGATAAGCAGGGTGAAACTTGCTAGGTGGCTGCACAGTTGGGGTGCTAGTGAGATTTGCTGGAAAACTGCAGGCAGTGGTGTTACTCAAACTTGCTGGGATGCTGCCCTCTGTGGTGTCGGTTGAAATTTCTGGGAAGCTACCTATGAGACTCACCAGGAAGCTGGCTGAAATCCTGGAAGAACTCACTGGGAAACTACTCGTGTGGGGTAAGATGTAACGTTGGCCTGGCTAGGTAAAGGCAAACTGCTCTGGTTGTCCTTTCAAACTGTTATGGAGAAAAATACATTAGTTAGATCAAATAGCTCAATACGAGGGATCGTGTTGATTTGCTCCAGTAAAGATACTACATATAGGACAGCAGCTATGATTGGAGTCATCATCTGATTATGTTTGCAGTTGTCCCCAGTCGATTATCTCAGATCCACCTGACTTCTGTACAGGCCAAACTGGTGAGTTTAATGGGGATGTGATATTACTCTCTTGGTAGCCAGAATATGTTCTAGATGTTTCCATCAAGCCTTTGCCACATGGGTAGGGGAGCTAAGGTGGATGATTCTCCATTGTGGTGACTTAAGTAAGGTCTTTAGTCTTCAGATGTAGAGATTTTTTTCTGTTACATGGAGCAAGAAATACTCTAGTAAGCTTCCCATCTATTATATTTCTAGGCACACCATGACCAAGTAGCCATCACTGAATATCCCTGTAGGTCAAGGCATTTGGCAGTTGTGTGCTGCAACTTTGCTATTCTAGGATTCCATCATCCTCATTGACATCAGAGAACCCATCTCAATGATGGCATCCTCTCCAGTCATATCTGGCCGGTAGAGGACGGAAGCCATAGACTGTTTCAAGGATGCAGGAATCCACTAAGTAATGTACTTCTCAACACTTTAATGAAGGGAATGTCTTTGGATCTCCCAGTAGCACGTAGTTTTGGATTAGATGTGCAGGTTTCATGTGACGAATCCATTCCAACAGTCTTATCTTTTGAAGCATTTGGATTTTTTTCCTCCACATGTTGCTGGGAAAGTTCTGACTTCTCGACCTCATTAAACATTGGCTTCCATTGAGTTCAAGTTTTAGTCATCAAACCAAGTGAGCTGTCATAGACAGTTCCAGTTGTCCAAGCTAACACATGAAATCAGTGATCTCTAGTAAGTATGTTTAAGTTAATAAATTTGGCTTGATTTAGTGTCATATATCCCTACCACTTTGCACTAATGTTCTAGGAATCTACTCTCACATACATTACCACTGTTTCTGCTGTTACATACATCTTATATTCTTTTGATGTGTAGTGAATATAAATATAAAAGTACATATATGTATACATACATACATGTACATATGTGTATATAAATACATACATATAAACTTATGCTTGTATCTATATATCTTGTAATTATTTTAATGTGTAAGCTATTTTATTCCAGATCCTGGTGTATGCCTGATGCTCAAGAAGAGCCTGAGACTTTACCCTACTTATAGGTCCAGTGCCAACGAGGAGTGGTTGTGGTGGTTCTTGAGGAGAATGGGCTTACTCCTGCAAGACCTCTGCCCTAGGTTATGATATCACAGGGTTTTCAAGAAAAGGTAGGTTAGTATTCTTGGACATAGGAGGGCAACCTATTTCCACTAGCAGTAGAAGCTAAGAGTGATGTGGACGTTCAAGATTTTTAGTTTCAGTTGTGTCCAAACAGATGTCCCCATTTAACATTTGAGAGTCTCATTCTTTCCCGTTTATTGCCCTAACTTTCACATAAGAAATCATGAGACTCTGACTTCAATCCACTCAATTTAATTTTGCATTTCATTTTTTGTAACCTCTTGTAAAACAAGATTGTTTTAAGGCTGTCACAGAAACTCCCCAGTTCTCAGATTATATCTCAGGCTGAGAGTTATATTAACCGAGCTTGTCATTTTTTTATTTGTAAGAGCCCAGTGCATTCAGGAGATTCCATTCACACCATGGGCCTTGTTTTCACCTTACTGACATAGCAGTCAAGAGCCACAGTTACTTTGGATCCCAAGGTATTTGCTTCAGTAGGCAATTCATCAAAATCAACCACATAGATTGATTAATTGTGAGACCCCTGCATGCCATGGATTATTATCATCCTATTTCGTATTTACAAAGAGCTCGGCATGGCACTCAAGACTAATGACACAAACCACCAATCCCAAACTCTCGTCTTTGCAAAACTATTTCCTTGGATGACTCTTTATACCAGTTCTGTATTAGTCATCGTCCAGTCAAATCACACAGTAATTTGAATAGGTAAAATTTAATACAAAGACTATATTAACTAGTAATCCCTCGTAGGGATTAACTACTAAGGGGCTAAGAGAACTTCCAAGAGTGCAGAAATAGCAGATGTAGAGAGCAGCCACTATCTCAGACTGAGGCAGAGTAATAAAGGAAGAAATAAATTTGCAAGAGAGCCCCTTTAAGGCTGAGATTCAGACCTCATTGGAGAAAGTGTGACTGTGGTCCACGGGACAGTGGACAAATTCACTGAGATGATGCAGACTGAGATTGTCAAGGAGGAAGCCACCTTCTGGGGTGGAGAGATAACTTACTAGGAATCTGGCCACTGGAGCTTTGCTGGGACTCACTGGGAAGCTGCCACAGATGTCCTACCAAAACTCACAGGGAATTATCCCATTATTTTGCCTATAAAACTTATCCATCAGGGGTATCAGCAGAACTCACTGAGGAACCTCTTTCAGGGTTGCCATGGACATGTGCTGGGAAGTGAGAATCACAGGATGTTGCACATACCACTGGATGCTGTGTGTCACAGGAGCAAGCAGGAGAGAGCTCACTGGAACCAGAGAGAGAAGGCCCTTCACCCTACAGTGTCCCACTTGCACCCACTACTAACTACGCTTATGAGCTTAACACTGTGTCAACTGACAAAGAAGAAGTGTTTACAGGGTCCAGCTCCAGTACAACAAATCAGGGAAAAGATGGATGAATGGATTATCTGAGTGGCGATATATTGATTACTGGTAATTGATCATATAAAGAACCTCAACCAGCTGGGGTGCTGGCTGAAAGCAAAAAAGCATGGAGTGGGCAGTGGAAGAAGAGGTTATAAATACCAACCCTGGCTGCACATCTGGCTACAGAATTGAGGACTGCTATAGTTTTATATAATTTATTGTTTTGCTTGGTTTGTATGCGTGTGTGTGTATGTGTATGTATATTTGCGTACATTAATTTTCCTTCTTTTCCCACTTCCCTTTAATATATTTTGTTGGAGGTTACCAATACAATTTAATCTTCAGGTAACAGGATATTCTGTTCGGACTATGACTGAATTTGAGGGTAATTAACATAAACTAAAAGTGAATAGTGTGGCTGTCTTCCAGAGATGGATCCAGTAAGTGTTGGAAATTTTCAACTCTCATTTTAAGGAGAAGATGAGAAAACCTTTATCTGCATGAAGATTAGCATCTTGCTAAGTGGAAATAAGAATTATTTTTGATGTTTTATGGAAGTTCAAATTTGCATAGAAGGAGGTGTATGGATGAAGAGTAGCCAGAAGAGTAGACAGTTATTGCACTATCATCTCTCAGCTCCAATCCCATCCTTCATATGTTTGTTTTGTGAGGCCTGTTTATACTTTATAGGCTCTGCCAAGGCTGGAGGAAGAAGTCAGCTTTTATTCCTTTTGTTTGCTTCCTTTGGGCTACCTGTTTCTTCCTTATGTGTTATCTCAATTTTTTTCTTCACCCCACCAGAGGTAGCTACTTCCTGAAGCAGCAGATGAATTTAGTTTGCAGATTTATTTTATTTTTGGTGAGGAAGATTGGCCCTAAGTTAATATCTGTTGCCAATCTTCCTCTTTTTTCTTGAGGAAGATGGTCCCTGAGCTAACATCTGTGCCAGTCTTCCTCTACTTTGTATGTGGGACACTGCCACAGCATGGCTTGATGAGCAGTGGGTAGGTCCATGCCCAGGATCCGAATCCATGAACCCCTGGCTGCTGAAGTGGAGGGCGTGAACTTAACCACTATGCCACTGGGCTGGCCTCCAGATTTTTTAAAACTAACAAAACAATCTCATTATGTTCCTCTCACAGGCACCAGCAGTAGGCAGCCGGCATCCCCTCTCCAGTGCCTGAGTTTCATTTCCATAGAGCCGCTCCTCCAATCTTCTAAATTTTAATAATCCCAGCCTCTTTCCTTTGCTGTCCTTGCTTGTTGCAGACACAGACTAAGGTGACTCCAGTAAGTCAGAACCTTAAATATCCCCTCTTCTTGAGTGCACCCAGAAACTGTGAGTTGCATTCAGTCAATAGAATATACCAATGGTGAAAGCAGACGCAATTAAGGTCCCAAATCAGTTGATTTTGAGTTAATTAAAAGGAAAATCTCTTGGGTAGCCCTGATTTACTGAGGTGAAAGTGCTTAGAAAATGGGCTTGAGGCCTGGGCTGAGGTCTCCTGTTGGCCATGAAGAAGCACCCAACCATGTTGGGAACTGCCTACAGAGTGGGGGTGGCCTCCAGGATCTGAGGCCCTCAGTCCTACAGCTGCAAGAAACAACTCTGCCCACAACCGGAATGCACTTGGAAGAGTTCCAAATGAGAAGGCCAACCCCCGGACACCTTGACTCCAGCAATGTGAGACCCTCAGCAAAGGAGCCAGCTAAGCCACGTCTGAACTCTTGACGGACAGAAATTGTGAGATAATAAATGTGTATTGTTTTAAGCCACTAAATTGGTGGTAATTTGTTACACAGTGATGGAAAGCAAATATTTCTGGGTTTGGTGGCTACAGTCAGTAACTACATTCATCAATTGCTACATCTGTGATGTTTTAATGTGTCCTTGCTTTTTCTGCTGCTTTGTTATCAACTTTATACCTAGTTAACTTTCCCTATGTGAGATTTTCTCTTTCAATTACTGGTGTTATTTCTGTCTCCTGACTGGACTGAATGATAACAGGATTTCTTGCCAATTCAAGGCCTCTGGTAATTGCCCATTCTATGAATGTATAGTACATGTACAGACCATACTCTACCCAAAATTGTGCACTTGAGAATGTACTACTTGTCATTTCTATAGAATTACAGTCAATACACCTTTATATTTTATGTGCTACAGACATATTCTTATATGCATATGTTCAGATTCCCTGTCTGTAAAGGGTCTGGGCACACACTCAGGCCAGTGTCTAAGAGAAATAATTAGGTACAAAACAACATAACTGTTTTATAAATGTCTTAGCAGCACGTTAATGTGTCAATAATATGTTAAAAATAGGTTGAAAATTGACATATGATAAATATTAATGTAAATTAGTTCATTCTAATTATTTTTTATGAAATAATTTTGTAACAAGAACTCCCCTGTATCAGTGTGGCTTGGCCCAGATTCAGAGGCTAAGATAAAAGTAAGTAAAAAGAACGGTAGAGGAACCAGTGAAATGTTGTTTGACTCTATGTAATAATGATTCTATATTGTTTTAGAAATATTTCTCCACGAATGCTACATCTTATTCACTATGTTTTGGTGTCATTATAACATATAACACAGATATACAGAAATGGAACTTGTTAAGGCAGCATGCTGTCTAAAGTGCCTCAAATTTATTTTTCTCCTCATTCTGACCACTAATACTTTATTATTTGTAGAAGTCAAGTGAGAATCCACCCACTGTATTATCTATCTGTCATAATATCTCATTTTGTTCCTTCAAATTTTGATTTTAAAAAGGTGACAATTAATGGAGAGCGATTTAGTCACTATCGAATGAGGAATACATGCATAGAAGAATCCGCGAGAGAAGCTGTGGCTCTCCTTGACATTTCTCTAACCTGATTGCAGATTTTGTGATCAGCATCCTCTCTATTGCGCCTTCGTGTTTCCTCTCAGGCTGTTGTATATGTGCTATACAAATATGAGCTCTTGTAATATCAACGATTTTCTGCTCCAATTTGAAATAGGACATATATTATAAAATCAATTATTGGAGATATTGTGGCTGACACTCTTAAAACATCCTTTCTACCCAAGATGACTAATCTAATCTATCCCTCTCACCAGCGAATGGTTCAGGAAGGCACTTAGAAGTCAATTTTGGGTTAATTAGATGAAAAAAATCATTCTACGTGGAATCTTCTGGAAAAGGCATCTTTTCTCCTAATCCAGCCACAAGAAGAGATGGTAGTTGTTGTGTCAAATACGAAGATAGGAACTGCCTGCTATGTTGCTACCAGTCTGAGAATGAAGTCAACACCAAGGACAGCACAGCAGAGAGATGTAACCATGAGAAAGATTTAGGCACCTGAATTGGAGGAGTTCAGGAAAATGTCTACGGAGGGCATTGTGGAGTTCATCTAATTATTTATCTCAACTGGCCTGTACCCAAGGAGGACAGTCCTAGGCAATTTGATGCTGCCAACTATGCAGCATTCAGTGGTGCTTCATTCCTGGACTCTTCTCCACATTCCAAAGCTTGAGGGAGAGGGAATCCCTTTAGTGAGAATTTCCCTTTGTAAGGAAGACTGTACACAATATGCTTGTCTGCCTACAATTGCCTTCCTCAGCTGAACTTCACATTAGGTACTTTTTAAAACATGACAAAGCTTTAAAATTGTAAGAAAAATTCAATATTAGAAAAGAGCATGATTTATAGGTATTTTACTCTGAAAACCTTACTGAATTCCTTCTCAGAAAGAAATAAAAAACACTGGCCACCACATATAGCAAAAGAAGCCACTGCTTTTGCTGCTTTTAAAGAGGTGGTTCTTTATTGACTTTATTTTTGCACTGCATTTCTTTCCTGAGTGATGTAAATTTGATTTTGATATCCGTAAAGGCAGCATAATGTAATGGTACAGACCATGGACTGTGGAGCTAGATTGCCCAAGTCTGAATCCTAGATCTACCACCTGCCAGATGTGTGACCTGGACGAGTTCCTTACATTCTCTGCTTCTTGGTTTCCTCATCTGTGCATTTAGATATAATCATACCTCTATCACAGGGTTGAGCAACACATTCAGATCATTGTTTGGCATGAGTATTGTCTGTTACTATTATAACGTGCTTCTGTTATCTTAGCATCTACCCTATCTCATCTTCAAGCTTTTACTTAAAGACAGCAGGTTTCATTCATTTCATTGGACTCACAAAGAAGCATGTGGTTCTTTTTTTTTCATGAAGCAATTATTTGGGATATTTTGTTTCTTTCAATAAATTTTGTACGATCTGCATAAAAATTGCTCTCTATAATTACTGATTTTTAATGGATTAATCTTAATTCAGTCCAGTTATTAAAAAAAACATTGTGGGGTCAGAGTGTGGCTCAGGGAAGAAAACTTTACTGTTTTTTTCATAGGTTTCAGAAAATGCTGTTGTGATATCCACTGTGTTTTTTGAGCTGGAGTCATGTCTTCATCCACTGGTCTGTTTCTTCCTCTCAAACCTGAGTAGAAGGACTCCCCAACTCATCATCCAATGTGGTAAAATATTCTCTGCTTGTTTAGCACTTATGCTCATTTCTCTTCTCTTGTCTTGCATTTCTCCTGACTGGTTGCTGCCAAACAGCATATTTACAACTGTATTTTATTCAGTTGATCTGCTGATCTTCAATATAAAGAAGGACTTGGGTATACTCAGATTGTGTCCCTCTCATTTACCCATAAAATATCTTTGAAAATAAGGAAATTCTGGTTTTCCCTATTTTAGAGAAATTCATGTATTGTGGGTCATAACATAAGTTTAAATCTATCTCTCTCTCTCTGTCTCCATCCTCACCGGAATCAGTCCAAATATCACTCTATGGTGATTAAAATTTGTCGTTTGTGGCTTGGATTGTGATGGTCTCTAACTCTTTTCTTTCTCCTTCCTTCTCCTTCCCTCCTTCCGTGTCTCACTCTCTTTCTGTCTCTCTCTCTTTTTTTCTTTCTTTCTTTCCTCGTGTTAAAGGGAAGGTATTATATGCTGAATTGTGTCCCACTCCAAGATTTTATGTTGGAGTACTAACCCCCACCACCTCAGAATGTGACCTTATTTGGAAATAGGGTTGTTGCACACGTAGGTAAGATGAGGTCATACTGGAGTTGAGTGCGGCCCTAATCCAATATGACTATAGCTATTCTAAAAAGAATGCCAGGTGAAGACAGCGACGGGGAGCAGTCTATTAGAAGACAGAGATTGGAGTCATGCTTCTATAATCCAAGAAGTGCTAAAGATTGCTGGTAAAGCACCAGAAGCTAGGAAGAAGCAAGGAAGGCTTTCCCTACAGGTTTCAGAGGAAGCATGGCCCTGCTGACACCTCAACGTCAGACTTCTTGCCTCCAGATGTATAAGACAAATTTCTGCTGTTTTAGCCACCCAGTCTGTGATACTTTGTTATGGAAGCTCTAGAAAACTAATATAGAGGGGCGGAGTAGAAATGTTTTCTCTGTCACCTCCAACTATTGGTCCCTGGTTCTTAAAACTTAAAAATCTGAAAGTGCATTTTTATGATAGTATCAATATTTTTATTTATTTTATAATTAGTGACTCTATTAGAAACACACCCGTTTAAGTAGGAGATTATTATAAACAAATTTTTAAATCATACATCTTTTTTACCTAGCATTATTTAGAGTAATAAATATTTTTATTCAAGAGTTTTCCCTAAGTGTCATGCCATCAAATTCACAATAGGAGTATACAAATTTAACAATGTAAAGTTTTACCTAATACTCTGAAATATGTAAATCTGCACAAAGACAGATCAAATTTTGCAAAACTGTTGGTAACTGCCAATATTTTTCACCTTTATTCAAGTTGGGGAAAAAACATAATTAGCACTTCACGCTTAAGAACTAAGCTGAGTCCTCGGTTGCCGTTGTGCCAAGAAGTTGATAAACACAGCATCTTCAGAAATTAATTTTAATAAACACCTAGGTGTGTGTATAAATTTTGAGCAGGCTGGTGTTAGCATTAATCTATCAGTACAGCTGTGCGACGTAGTCCCAATTCGCCTCCAAACCCTGATATTAGCACTTACTTTTGAAGTTGTTTCAGAAAGGTTTTCAAATTATATTCAACAGATGTGTTGTTAAATCAACTTATCCTAACACTTCTAACATCTTAACATATGAACATAACACCTACTATAATCCTGAAATCTAAGCTACCTCTTACCAGTTTACAGCCCCGAAGTGTAAGAATCAGCATTATTCATCACTACCTACATGTTCATAGCCTCTTACAGATAAATTTTCTTTTTTGCTTGTATTCCACCAGTGTGATAAAAAGATTACATAATTTCTGCTCCTTTTGTTTTCTTCTAGAAAAGTACGCTCAGACAACAAGGCCCTTTAGAAGCCAAAAATGTCTGGAACAGTGGCAGTTTCTTTTACTTAAAACTCTTCAAATATCTATGAAGGTTCCAAGTGTCTAGTTACTTTTAACAGGATGCACCTTTCCTTCTTATTTTTTTTCCAGTGTTGATGGAGATGTATCACATTGCGGACCTATGATCCATCTGTGGAACCATTCACAAACCTTGAAAATCTTGAACCACTCTTTGAGATTTCCTCTGACTAAAGATCGTTTATTATGACAGGTTGCCCAAATCTAGATCCACTGAGCCTGAAAACGGACAATTTATTTTCAATCTGATATTTGCCAGAATGCTTCTTTTAAGACCCATCGTATTTCATCTGACACACAAATGTTAGGTTTTCTTGAACTGATCCCAGTTTATTGGTTTCATTATCCATATTTATATAAAAATCTCTGATTTAAATTATTTACTACTTCATTTCATTTGTATTAATATTATATATCAAGTAAGTCCTTTTTTCATATTTCACATTAATCAGGAAAAGTTTTCTGAGTCCCCACTAGTGAGAAACTCTGTTACTTTTCTTTCCTTTGATCCACTTCTCAGGGGAACATATAATTTTTTAGTGATTTTCCTTCAAATCCCTCATATCAACTGGATTAAATTCAAATGAATGGTTAAAATATTTCTATTTTCCTGTCCTTTATATTTGATATTGAATTTGCAATTCTTCATTTTTCAAAGACAAACAAATATGAATCTACACATGATGTCCTTCAGTTGGAGAACACTTGCTAATGCCCCCATATAGCTGTCAGCATTCTGGGATATGAGTAACTTGCAACTCTCTAACTGGCAATGAAATATATAATTATCTACAACTCATATTTCCAAAAATCCAACCTTGCTCTGGTGTACCTCCCTAAGCTGTGACTCTCAAAAAGATATTTTCTGCCAGGACCATCTGACAGTATGAGTTTAGAACATAGTACAGTGACTAGTTTCAGTGAGAAATTTCAGACCAATTGGTACAATATATAAGGACTTTAAATTCTGACTTTTTACTCAGTAACAACCAGTATTTTCTATAAATCTTTTTAAACTTACTTTGAACTGATACTCAGAACCTGGGTGAAACACTTCATTCAGATTGTGTAAAGGCTTCTAGACCTTCAGAACTGATTTGCTTTCTTAGAATGGGAATGGATTTTATTTAGGGATTGCATGTTTTATCAGTCTTGTTTTTAATCAGCCATTCATTTTTCAGATTCTTTTAAATATTAGTCTGTCTTTCAGTCTCTCACTTTGTCACTCTATATAATTTTCTTGGGTGACTAGATCCCCTCCCACAATTAGTCCTTCCTGAGGACTGTGAAGGGAAATCTGTTCCGCATCTCTTTCCTAGCTTCTGGTACCCTCAGCCGTTCCTAGGCTTGTAGATGGCATGCTCCCTGTGTCTTCCTATCCTCTTCTTACTGTGCCTAACTGTCTCTGTGTGTGAATTTCCCCCTTTTTATAAGGACGTCAGTCATATTGAATTAATGACCTTATTTTAGTTTGACTAACTCTGTAGAGATGCTATTTCCAAATAAGGTCACATTACGAGGTACTGGGAGTTGACTTCAACATATATTTAGTGGGTTGAAGGAGCACAGTTCAGCCCATAACAACCTGTCTCCCCAGATTTTGGGGTGGAGGTTTGCTTTGTGACCTCAGTTCCCTGATGGGTCCAAGAATTGTCATTAATTTGCAGTTTGTACAGCTTTTTCTTATAGTAAGAATGGGAATGATGACTTCTAAGTGCTTTACATGTTGGAGCACCCCATGGCTTTTTAGCTTTTACATCCTGATAATACTCTTGTCTATTTTAGATAGTCCCCTTGATTTCTGAATCATCTAATTGCTTCTGGACATGTGAACCTGACTCACAGATTTCTAAAAGAATTGACATATTCCAAACATATATTATTATTTTCCCTCAACACACACTCATTTCTCTTCCTTTATTACTTTTCCTGAAAAATGATTCAACCGTTAAGCAAGATTTCAAGACAGAAACGTATAGAACACTCTTATACAGATTTCCTTCTCTTATCCTTGAGGGGAATGGGTGCAGGTGCAGAGATGAATAAAGCAAAGGAAATACCATCAAACAATAAAATGGAAAAGTATATGACAGATTTAGAAAATAATGAGCATTTAATTATATCTTGTATTTAGGATGCTCAGCAAGGATTGATGGGAAATAAAGCTGGTTAATTAAGTTGGGACCAGGTTACAATGGTCTGGTACTGGAGTCAACAAACTATGACCCTAGGGCAAATCTAGCCCACTGCTTGTTTATGTAAATAAAATTGTATTTTAACACAGCTGCACTCATATTTTTGTATATTGTCCGTGACTTCTTTCACGTTACAATGGCAGTGTTGAGTACTTGTGACATTAGACTGCATGGCTTACAAAGCCTACAATGTTTACTTGGCCTTTACAGAAAAGTTTTGCCAACCCCTGGTTTACTATATCATGTTAAATTGTTAGAATTGTTTTTTGTTAGTTTTATTTCCTTTTTTTAACCTAATGAAGGACATCCCTATTCTAAAAAGAAGATGGGGGAGGATTTACACAATCACATTTATGGTCTTGACAGAACATTTGGTGATAATGAAGAAAAAATCTGAATAGTGGAAAGAAAAGTGAAAGGAAGACAATGAAGGAAGTAATGCAAATGTCCAGTAGATTAAGGAAGGGGGAAGCTGTAACCCAGAGGATGAAGTAATAGAGACAGGTTTTTGTTCGTCTTTACTAAAGGAAATGAAATGCACTGTGGCAATTTATATATTTTTTTAGAGAAAAATGTCATTGTATAACATTAAAAAAACAAGCCAAACAAAAATAATATGCTTTATAAAATTAAAATGATCTGAGGGGACTTTAAAGATTGTTTTGGGGTATGAAGATTGATTGCTTAATCCCCATTTTAATGATGTAGATAGATAGATAATATTGAGCTGATAAATAGCAGTAACCATCTTTGGAAAAATATCTGCATAATTATACCTACAAAAGTTCAGTATCAATTTTAGATATAAAATATATGTGGCACACAATTTAGAAATAAAATACATACTACTCTATTTTAAATTATGTATAGTCAATTTATTCTTGAAGAATGCTGTACTTGATTTTTGCCAGACTCATATTTGCACCTTGACTGTGGTTGCAATTGACAAATGAGCATAGTTCCAACATGCATGTTGGTTGATATTTTTTTTTTTTGTGCTATTGAAGAAGATGAAACTGAGATGATGAAGATGCATGTCAGAACTTTCCTTGTTTGTTAATGTCATGAACCATTTCTTAGCCAAAACTACTAATAATACTTAAAATATGGAAGGATATTTCCTCAGTTTTTTTATATAATTCATAATATAACAAGTACAGACATGACACACTTTTAAGCTTAACCTGAAATATTAACATTTTCTCCATCTTTTAAGTCTATACAATCAATAAAATAATAAATCATACCTGATTTACAGTATCTGTTGATTTCCATGAAAAAATACTTCCATCATGGCTAATTTTCAGCTATCAACATGATGCCAACAAATAGAGAATTGAAAGAGATGTGCCGTGGCACACCATTATATAATATTTCCACTATCAACATATAAAAGATCTGATAATGTCAAGACCATAGCTAATAGCAAAATGTAGTAAGATGTTTTAAGTATTTATTATTTTTGCTTTTAATACAATTTATTTAATTGTAAACTTATATAATTTAATCTTTAACAGTTGCTGTGTTTCAAAATTGTCTTGCAAAATTCCTGAAAATTTCAAAATCAGCTGTTGTAAGGCAGGGTGAGGAGGTTCAGCACAGCACTGGACAGAGACCAATATGGTTTCAAACACTTATAGTTCAGATATTTATGTTAAATTCTCATTTCATGCATTAGAATTTTTTAAATGATTCAAGTCTTTATTGATGATTCAGAGTCCTACATTGGGTCTAAGGTAAATAAGTAGGACCCATTTAGCAAATGATTTAATCTCGTGGATCTTACTTTACTCTTCCACAAAATTAATTTGCTGGATTAGATGATTATTCTCGTCCTCACTTTATCTCTTTTTCTTTTTCTGGTTTCCACCTTTTATTTGGCTAGTTCTGCATAAAGAAATCTAGATATAAAATATGCATTTTGAAGGAATTCAGTTTGGTTAATATGTTCTTGGATGAACTTTTTTGGATGAGATGGCTTGGATGAAACTTGATCTTGCGTTTAACACCATCCTGGTTATGAATCTGAAGTTAGTTCTGCTAATGTTTCATATTAGTGATTTAAATGACTATAAATCCACATTTCATTTCCTTCTTAACCCAGTGGGATATGGGTAGATATGATCTCTGAATTGGTTCAAATCTTAGTTTTTTCTTATGCTCAATAAAATTCATGGTGTGAATATTCCTTTCTACTTCCTTATGTGATGAAATCAAGGAAGTGAAGAATTCACAACTCACTGAACTAAAACAATAAAATGAATTTCCTCCAAGTGATAAATTGTTTTTTCGCCAAAAATGAACACTTGACTGTGAGACTAAAGACAAAATATAAAATACTCGAAACTTCTTTCCATCAGTATTTTGTATGCATTAAAGACATAGTCTTCTACTTTTGTATTTGAAATTAAGCTAGAGAAAGCTTTTGCGTACTTTCTATTATTTCTCTTTCCCAAAGGACTACCTTGACACTAATGTATTATTCATTAGTATTTTTGTGTCACGATTCTGGTGTTTCTCATGGTACTTGACTACATTAGAAAAAATCACTACTGTATTTTTCTGTTTAGATAATTACTTTGTAAGACATAAAAAGTTAATTTATTTAAGATGTAGACAGTAGCAGATGTAGTGAATATATGACAACTTTCTCTACAATATTGAGGGGGTTTTTTATGCTTTGAGGAATTGTAAAATTTTCTGGTTGAATTTGTCCAACTCCGCAAATTAACGTCATGATTTAAGTGAATTTGGCATAGCACTCATTATATAAAGCAGGATGAAAATGGAAGCTGTCTTGGAATTAAATTTTAATGACACTCAAATTATCATTTGTTTATTGGCCCATTTTGTTTTTTTTCCTTTTTGTTGTCTGTCAGGTTTTTTGGTTTTTTGGTTTTCTTGCTTCTACAGAGATGCTGAATACATGAATTATTACAGAAGAAGCTATTCTTAGTATACCCTTCTCATTAAACAAAAATTTAACAATTTTAAAAGAGCATAAAGTTTTCTTTTGACATTTGGATTCTGTTTTTTTTTCGGGAAAATTTTCTAATGTGATGGCATTAAATTTGCCTAAGGATTGAGAGAAAATTGAAAAAAAAAATCTCTCCAAAGCTTCTGATTAAGATCAATGTATATCACGGGTAATTAAATTAGGTTATCCAATATAAAATAAGACCTTGAAAGCATATGAAAAAAAAAGGTGATTCCTTTAAAAAAAGTTATGGAAAATATTGATGAGATAACTAAAATGTCAGAGGTGCTCAGTCCCTTATGAATCACTGAAATAATTAACCACTTAACATACATGATTTATAGAACATAGGTAAAATCTCAACTTCCCAAATTCTTTTATTAATTTAAGTGAAGCAATACTATTAAAACAAATCCCTTGAGATAAAGCTTTATATCTTTATTTATTTATTTATTTTGTGAGGAAGACTAGCCCTGAACTAACATCCATCGCCAATCCTCTTTTATGCCTAGGCAGACCGGCCCTGGGCTAACATCGTGCCCATCGTCCTCTACTTTACATGGGATGCCGGCACAGCATGGCTTGACAAGGTATGCTTCTGTCCGCGCCCGGGATCCGAACCTGTGCAACCCCGGGAAGCCTAAGCCAGAGCACGGGAACTTAACCACTACCCCACCGTGCCGGCCCAAAGCTTTATATCTTTAGGAGAGCCCAATTAAAGATACAAAACAATCCACTATTAGTCATTACTTTTCTCATTGGAGAATTATTACCTTTATCTAAACCTAACTGAGAAAAAACTTTGGGCTTTCTTTCACTCCACACATATCCAGTGGGCACTTTTCTCAGTGATGAGGACATAGCGGTGAGTAGACACAAATACCTGCTCTCATAGAGCTTACAGTCTACTGCCAGTAACAGAAAAAATAACCACTAGAATTAATCAAAATGTGTAACTATGTAGAATACTGGAAGATGTTAAGTGCTGTGAATAAATATAAAGTAAAATGGGTATTGCTGAAGGTAAGCCTCATGTATTTTTATTAGAGACCACATAATTATAGATACTTTAATTACAACCCTTCTATCTCCAAATAATATTCACTGTTTAAGATTTGTCCCATAAGATCTATGTTTGGCCCTATCTTACTCCATACCCAATTTAACTGTACATTTATGCTTTTTCTCTTTACAGTGGTGGGTAGTACCGTGTACTATTGAGCCAGGATGGTAAAATGGTCAAGAATGTGAGATTTAGATTCAGAATAACATGAGTTAAATCCCAAATCTTAATCTCTACCGGATCAATTTGTTTATCCTTTGCTTTCATTTCTTTCAGAGTAACATGGAATAAACAAAAACTATTAACAACTGTTGTGAAATTAAGCAAGATGATGTGTTTATGTAAAGTATTTAGTGTAGAGGAAGTTTATAAGTTCTTGATGTTACTCAGATTATTATTATATTTAAAAAAAAAACTCATTGCCTGCTTGTTTATAAAACCAAGGCCCTTTTCAGAATGTCACCAACATGGCTGATTTTTACCAAAAATGTTCATTTATCTTTATACCACAGAGACTGGTGCTATTCTCAATATATGTCAAGCATCTTGGAACTAGATTCTTCGATATTTATATAAACAATCAAATATCATCTTTCCTAAGGAATAATATACTAAGTACTTCATTAATTAGTTTTTAGCAGTGTATACTCCACTCTTTCTCTAATTATCATTCATCTCATTAAGATATATGTTTCTGTAAAATTTTATCACATGCTTAAAAAAATACTTGTTAAAACTGGTAATATATTTAGTTGTTTGATCAATTATATAGTTGAAAACTATAATGATAACCCAATCTAGAAGAAAATTTTAATATCCTGAGACTTATGGCCTCAGGTAATCAAATAAAATTTATAATTAAAATCCAGACAAATATTTTGTTATAGATATCTTTCATACTATGACCAATTAAAGACTATATTACCCTAAAATATAATAAGGTAAAAGTCTTTGAAGGAACTGGAATGAAAATATACTTTCAAGGACAACAAAGGCAAGAGTAAAATTTCTGTAAGTTAAAGAAGATTTTGCTCATGAAATTTTAAAATAGGTAATAGTCGTATCAAGTTAATATTATTATATTGGAATAAAATAGTGATACAACAGTTTTGTTTTAATTTTTTTATTGAGATATAACCAACATATAACATTATATTAGTTTCAGGTGTACAACATAATGATTTGATATATGTATATGTTGCAAAATGATCACCACAATAAGTCTAGTTAACATATCACCACATGTAGTGACAAATTATTTTTTCTTGTGATGAGAACTTTTAAGATCTACTCTCTTAGCAACTTTCAAATATAATATTATTTACTATAGTCACCATGCTGTACATTATATAACCAGGACTTATTTATTTTGTAACTGGAATTTTGTACCTTTTGATCACCTTTGCCCATTTTGCTCGCCCTCCACCCCACGCCTCTGGCAACACCAATCTGTTCTATCTATGAGTTCGATTTGTTTGTTTTTTTAGATTCCACATGTAAGTGAGATTATGCAGTATGTGTCTTTCTCTGTTTGACTTATTTCACTTAACATAATGCCTTCGAGGTCCATCCATGTTGTCACAAATGGCAGGATTTCCACTGTGTATGTATAGCTGGATAATATTCCAGTGTGTGTATTTATATATATCACATTTTCTTTATCCACTTATCCATCAACACTTAGGTTGTTTACATGTCTTGGCTATTGTAAATAATGCAGTTTAGTTTTTAAATAACAATATTCAAAAGATGAAGAATACATATCTCTTGAATTGAAAGTTTCTGTGAAAACTTTTTAAAAATTGAAAATACGGTAGGAATAATTATTATTTAAAAATTATTTCAAGGTGTATGCTAGCAACTTTTTAAAGACCTGTGGCTTAGTCCATAAAGTTTTGGGGGAATTGAGTTAAAAATGATTAACAATAGGCCTGAAATCCATTCTCTACCTTTATCAGGAGTAGAGATGGGTATCAGTTGGGAGAATGAAAGCTTACAGTAATTCAAGCAAAGTTTAATATAAAGAAATATTAACTAGTAATAGAGATTCACTACTAATAGGTAAAGAAAATTCTAAAGAAAAAACAAAAATTAGATATAGGGAACAGCATCTACATGTAGGACTGAGATAGAGCACCCTCCCCAAAAATATAAAGGACCCCCTCCCCCAATCTCCTCCATCCAGATCTGATGGTGAATGTGTAGTGTCCACGGTGTATTGGATGCTAGGAAAGTGTGCTTTCATGTTGTGAGCCAGGGCTGGCTGGCAGAGAACTGCACTCTCAGGAGCTGCCACGATTCACTGGGAAACTGTCCCTTCAGGCACCTGGGAGACTCACTGGATGTCAAGGGAAGCCAAAACTGGGATGCCAAGGAATTCACTGAGCAGCCACCCCCTGGGGTGGTTCCACCGAAGCTCTCTGGGAATATGCCTCATTGGATGCCACACATGCTGCTGGTGGGCATCCGCTGCAAGAGCAAGCAAGGGGGAGAGCACCAAAGCATCAGTCTTCATGGTAGCTGTATGAATGCCAAAGAACCCCCACCATGTGATTTTTCTACTAACCTCTGTTTCAGAATATTGCTTCAATCTGAAAATCTTGCTCCTGCTCCCTGCCCTGAATCTAGAACTTGTTACTCAGATGTAGCGTCTGGGTTTGACCAGCTCCGCAGAGCAGGTTCCATATGCACTTACTCAGCCAGTCTCCAGGCAAGTGGGTGAACAGGAGGGAAGGAATGGTGAGGGAAACAACATCCTAGTTTCTGTGTGTCAGGGCAGGAATGCAGAAAGGAGAGGATATTACCTGAACGTATAAATGGATGTATCTCAATGTGAATTTAGTGTTTTAAAATTATTGGGTTGCCTTTCAAAGCAGCAGCAGCATGCAGCCAAAATGTGCAAATGCTTCACTAAAATAACTAAAGATCTTAATTTTTACTGTAAAATATCATTTTTTTAAAGAGGCAACTACAGAGCTCAGCAGCTGATGAGAGACAATGCTCTCACATTTCTGCATGTCTTCTGAGAAGAGGTATTTCAGCTTTTGTTCAGAACTGTCTCTTCAAGAATGTTTGTAGAGCAAACAGCTTTGGAATACAGAGATAATGTCTCCTTCAGGAGCAGAAGGCAGATTTACTTGTTTTAAAAAATAATAAAGATAATGCCTGTCACCAGGGAAAAGATTGGCAGGTTTCTAGCAGCCCAGCTTCAGATCAGAGTTCCTCAGCTATGACACAGACCCACTGGTGAACAACATCCACAAAGGATGCTTGAAAGTCAAGGGTAACTGAGGCAAACATGCAGCTCATGTTTGCTGCTGTGCCATGAACAATGAAGTCCATTGTGTCTTACCCAGGAATCTCTGCTGTCTGCCGTAATCTCTGAAATCCTGGCAGGCCAGCACCTTAGTTTACAAGTAAGGTAAAATTCCACATCTTTCAGAGTTCTTGAGAATAGCACACAGCCAATAATGAATCAACTGGTAGAAAGCACAATTCAGAGCTCAATTACCAACAAAGTATAAGAGAAATGGTATATAATAAAATCAATTTGAGATAGGGAGCAATGAAGATATTACAAAATTAGTGACAATTACAGGAGCTTCTAAAATATGAAAAAAGTTTAAGGGTGATATATTTCTTCTAGTTCTCCAAAGAGTCTACAATGCGTTCTATGAAATGAGTGAAATATGTGTAGGATTTTCAAAGAGGTACTGCAGCGTTGTATAACAAATTATCACACACTTGGTGGCTTAAAACAGTATATATTTACTATCTCACAGTCACTGTGGGTCATGAATGAGTCCAGGCACAGCTTATCTGGGTTCCTTGCTTAGGGTATCACTAGGCTGCAATTAAGGTTTAGATTGCAAAAAGTCTTCTTCCAAGCTCATTCAGACTGTTGGCAGACTTCAGTTCCTTGCGGTTGTGGGACTGAAGCCTCCACTTTCTTGCAGATCAGTGGTTGCTCTTTGATCATAGAGGCTCCCACAGTTCCTTACCACACAGCCTGAGCACTCTCACAACATCACACTTTCTTCAAAGCCAGCAGGAGAATCTCTCTTTTCAGGAAGGGCCCACTTCCTCTTTTAAGGATTTTCACCAAATTAAGTCAGGCCCACACAGAGTAATCTTCCTTTTGATTCACACAAAATCAACTGATTTGAGATATTAATTACATCTTCAAAATGATAACCTAATTGCAGGAGAGACCATCCATCATATTCACAGGCCCTGCCTACTTTCAAGGAGAGGGGATTCTACAGGAAATGCGCACCCGATGCAGAATCTTGGAGACTATCTTAGAATTCTCTCTCTCCAGGTACATTTAAAAATAAATATAATTGCATTTCTTCCATAGAATGAATATCACAACCTTATCATTTAATATAAATGATAAAAAAATCTTTATTGAAGGTTTAAGAACCAATGTAGTACAATGGAAAGAGAGCTAAATTGAGAGTGAAGAGAATAGAATATATCTTAGTCCAGATTTTGCTATTATAAATTTGCTCTCTTTAACAAATTTTATCTTTGTCTCCTTTAATTTACTATTTACATATTGCCCATTTCTGAAAAGTATTTTAGGAGGCACATACACAATAGATCCAGCAAAGCAAAACACAAAGAAGAAAAAAAATAAAGAAATGTATGAAGACTTTTAATGATATCCACACCAGAAAATATAAACCATACAGTGACTTCTTGTTCAACCTGAATGGGTTAACTGGTAGAGCGCATGAGAAGGAGAAATCTGGAATGACGAGTTGGGTTTTAGCACCGTAGGACTGAACTTCTGAACAGGAGGTCAGCAATACTAATTACAAGTCTGAAGAAATGAGGTGAATTTGATTTGGCATTTGTTCTAATTTTGGAGTGAGAAAAGCAGCAAGATTCTGCGGAAATTGGTGATACTGAGTCAAGCAATGGAAATTAATATTGCCAAATGGTCCACATGGCCTTGAACTGAACACTATTTTTTCAAACTGTAATATGGAGATCAAGTTCTATTCCCACAGGCAGATGTGGCTGGCAAGAATAGGCAAGGGCAAGAGTTTCTGTCTCAAAAGAGTATAAAAAAGTCCAATTGGGATGTCAAGTGATTTATGAGATGGGGAATCACTAGGAAGATGGGAAAAGGGGGGCTGGAGCTTGATGGGCAGAATGTATCTTAGAATAATTCAAGGCATTCCAGATTCTGGGCTTAGAGCATCAAAACTAATAAAAAAGTAGTTTATCGATACTTTTAGGCTTCTTCGGGGAAAGAAAACCAAGCACAAAGAGCTGTGGGTAAGGCAGCTCTGTCACTCAAAGGAAGGCAATTATGAAAAACTCTCAGAGTGTGTCTCTTGAATCAATTTAGGATGAAGCTCTTTGGATATATGTTTCATTCCTATAGCAAGCAAAAGTTTTATAAGTGAAAAGTAAATATGTGTACCACCAAAACTCAATAAACCATTGGGGCATAAGAGCACTGTTTGGGGTTTTTGCAGAGTATTACATATATTGCAAAGAGGAATTCTTTATTTCTTTGCAATAAAGCATCTGACTTTAATACCACTAGTGGTCCAAAGTCCGTGGACATAATGTTAACCAGAGAATGCCTGGTAGGAGATGAATGCCAAATTAAATTGAAATTTTACTCAAAGGCATTCAAAATGGAATTGATTAATGATCACTTGATAACACTAACTCGAGACTCAGAATCATATTGCTGAGCAGTGTCTGTGTGTACGTGAGGGATGAATTCTACCATGATGGTAAAAAATCAAATACGGTAAAGTATTAATTATTAAGAAAATGAGGTCCCATATGTATCCATAGGCTAATTAGGACCAGGAAAACTCAGGTTATGCTAAAATATCTTTTAAAAATTGCATTGACAGCTTTGCTTATTACATCTATCTATCATCCATCTATCTATCAATCTATTTACCTTTACTGTCTAGATGTTTTTGGCTGCAAGTAACAGAATACCCAATGAAAAGAGGCTTAAATAAACGGGCTTACTTTTCCTGCCTGATAAAGTTTGGAGGTTACCATTTGCTGACATGCCAAATTGCTTCAGAGCTTCTCTATCGGGGATGTTGATGGACTGAATGTTTGTGTCCCTCAAAATTCAAAAGTTGGGGCTTATTCCCCCATGTGATGGCATTTGAAGGTAGGGCCTTTGGGAGGGGATATGGGATTAACACTCTTATAGGAAAGACTCCAGGTCACTCCCTCACCCTTCTGCTATGGGAGGACACAATGAGAAGGTGGCCATCTGTGAGCCAGGAAGCAAACTCTCACCAGACACCAAATCTGCCAGCACCTTGATCTTGGACTTCCCAGCCTCCAGAACTGTGAGAAATACATGTCTGTTGTTGACGTCACCTAGTTTATGGTATTTTTGTTATAGCAGCCCAAATAAACTAAGACAGACATGGTTGACACCACATGGATTTTCTTGCCTTTCTAATCATGTTTAGGGATGCTCCAAACATTGTGTCTACATCCCGCATCCAAATGTACAAAATGGCATGGATTCAGGGAAAAGAATCTTGAAAGTCTGTCTTTCATTAAGGAGAAAAAAAATCTGTCTCTAAAACCCCATCTCTTTTCAGCAAACTGTCCTGAAATGTCTCTATTGCCAGGTCACCTCATGTTGAGCTCTAGGCTGGGGACCAGGTCCACAAAACCTGAAATAAAGTAATCGTTGCTCAGTATTTGTAGAACATCAATGGTTTGAAAACAAATGTGGAGAAATAACAGATTTCAAATAGTCAGACTATCTGCCACATAATCCTGTATAAAAAATACTGAAGAAAAATGTTTTTTAATTTCAGGCTATAAAAATAGCTTGTTAGTTTTTATTTCATGAGGCACTGGTAGGTGCTCTACTGTTTGCTATACCATACGTATGCCCTAATCTGTTTCTTTTCCATTAAGACATACACCCTAATCTGTTTCTTTTCTGTTGAAACATTCCCAACTCATTTTTTTCCCCTCAGAAAAATCTTTGTAGTTCCTTGGAAATATTTTTACCCTCAAAGATGTGGGTTTACCCTGTTGTCCGTTGCTGCAGTTGAATCCATTGCAGAGGATTCAGTTCTTCCATTCTTTTCTGTTTGGTCTTGTGCAATAACTTCACTAAGATGGAAGGTTTTTTTCCTTCTTAATTATGGCTTGGATTCAAAAGCCATCAGGTTGAACAGCGCCTATTCAAGTGATATTACTTATCAGACACAGGCACTGAGGATAAGCTATTTTGTGATCACAGATGATCTTAATGTAGGCCCCTAGAGAATTTAATATCATTTTCTATCTTCTCTGAGGCATAGATTAACCTAAACTCAAATACTTTCTTTCCCAAGTGTTAGCACAACATATTCCGAAAACACCCACAGCTTTTGGTACGTGGTGACTTCACGTTAGAACTTATTTCATCATCTGTTTCATTATATTTGTTGGTTTTAAAATTTTTTAGATAGACTTTTACTTGTGAGATAATTTTAGATTTATAGAACACTTGCAAAGATAGTACAGATGGTTCCTGTATAAGTTCACTCAACTTCCTCTAATGGTAGCGTCTTTGATGATCACAGTATAATTGTCAAAACTAAGAAATTGACATTAGTACAATACTATTAACTAAACTTCAGACTCTATTCAGATTCCACCAGTTTTTTCACTAATGTTCTTTTTTTTTGTTCCAGGACCCAGTCCAGGCCATCACGTTGCATTTAGTCATCATGTCCCTTTAGTTCTCCTCTAATCTGTGACAGTTTCTCAGGCTTTCCTTGTTTTTAATGACATTGACAGCTTTGACAAGTACTAGTCAGATATTTTAAAGAATGTCCTCAAGTTTGGGTTTATCTGGGTTAAACTGAGGTTATGAGTGTCTGGAAAGAATACCACAGAGATGAGCTACTTTTCTCATTGCATCATATCATGGGGCATCAACACGACCTGTCACTGGTGATATTAACCTTGATAACTTGGTTAAGTTGTTGTCTGCCAAGTTTCTTAACTGTAAAGTTACTTAAAATTTTTTAAATTGAATTATAATTGACATACAATACTATATTAGTTTCAGGTGTACAACATAGTGACTTGATTTTTTATACATTATTAAATGATCACCATGATAAGTCCAGCCACCATCCATCACCACACCAAGTTATTACAATATTATTGACTATATCTCCCATGCCATACACCACATCACTGTGACTCATTCATTTTATAGTTGAAAGTCTGTACCTCTTAAACCTTTTCACCTGTCCTGCCACCCTCCTCCTCCCAGCAACCGCCAGTTTGTTCTCTGTATTGATGAGTTCTTCTGTTTTGTTCTTTGTTTGTTTTGTTTTTTAGATTCTACATATAAGTGAAATCATATGGTATTTGTCTTTCTCTGACTTATTTCACTTAGTGCTCTTTCGGACTAGCACGTAATGCTCTCTAGGTCCATCCATGTTGTTGCAAATGGAAGGATTTAATTCTTTTTTATGGCTGAGTAATAGTCCATTGTATACATACACCACATCTTCTTTAACCATTTGTCTCTTGATGGACACTTAGGTTGCTTCCATATCTTTGCTATTGTAAATAATGCTGCAATGAACAAAGGAGTACATATATATTTTTGAATTATTGTTTTCATTTACTTCAATTAATTACCCAGAAGTGGAATGGCTAGATCATATGGTAGTTCTATTTTTAATTTTTTGAGGAATCTTCATACTGTTTTCCAAAGTGGCTGCACCAATTTACATTCCTACCAACAGTGCATATAGAGTTACTATTTTTTATTTTCCATACACTGTTTTTTGGATGTGAGTCATTATGTCCACCTCATTCATACTCAAGGGTAGAGAATTAAGCTCCACTTTCTAGAGGAGGGATTATGTATCTAAATATCTATCTATTTATCTATCATTTGGAATTCTTCTGTAAGGAAGATTTGTCCCTTCTCCCTCATTTTTGTATTTATTCACTTTTTATTTATATCTGTATGAATTCATGGGTATTTTATTTCTTGAGCTATAATCCAATATTATCATTATTTATTTTGATGCTCAAATTGTCCCCTTTGTCCACTGAGAACTCTTTCAGATCATCTCCTGTATCTTTCGACTTTCCCCCAAGATCCTCTTTTTTTGTGAGCACGGCCTTACTATCTGGCACTACAGGAGGCCAGATTCACCTTCTTTTTTCCTGACCAAGCCTTAGAATCAATCTTTTCTCAAGTGAGCCTTGGTTCCTTTTATGGAGAATGATATTTAGACACCAAGATCTGGACATTGTGCATGCTAGTAGTTATTGTGGTGTCACTGCTTCTAGGCCCTCTGAGAAGACAGAGATAGGAAATAAATGTATATTACTAACCCATACGTACACATATCTGTGATTATTTCTATATCCATCTGTATGAATATCAAAATAAACATAAATTCACACTGTCTCCAACTCTAACCTAGCACCACAAGTTCACTATAGTAACCCCTCCCTCTTGCTTACTTTAACTTCTTTTTCTGACAGTATTAAACATGGCTCCTATTATGTTCAATTTGTTTCCTTACTTGTTCAATGATATTATACTTGTAGTTTCAAAATTGCTGACCCATTTAAGTACAGTTCTTTTTGTTTTTAGTCTTACAGTATCTAATCGAAACACCATTTTCCAGTTTTATTTAGATCACCTCCTTTCCCCTCATACCTTTAGTGAGGTTCCTCAACATTCTGGTTGATTTTTTCAGGGATTTTAATTCAATATTTGTACATAAAATCCCAGAGCCCCTCCTACTTGATGTTCTTTTATGGCATCAGTGGTATTCAAATCCATTATTCATACTGGACAGTTCAACCAAAATGCAAGCATATTATTATTTTCTGATAATCAAATCATGCATAGTGCATTTTTCCTGTCTATATTCTACCCTCAGAGACCCTGATATGTGTGTGAAAATGTAGTAGTGTCATCATCTTTCCTTTATCTTTGGTTTATACTATAAAGATTGGCACAACCTGTGTGAATGTCCATCTGTATGACAGAGCACAATTCATCTGCTAATTTGAAGATCTGAATGAGGATGCACTCCTGGTGATTTCTCGGTTGTGATTGGTCTATAGTGCAGATGCACCCTTATTTCTCAACACTCCTTGATGGGGTAGGAAAAGCATCAGTGCTGGTCCACTAGACTTCATCAGCTTGGCAATAAAGATGGGGATCCTAATTATCCTGGTCTCGGTACCACTGAATGATGCTGAAATTCAAAACACCCTACAGAGTACCCTCCAAGTAATTCCTGAATGCTCATGGATTTCCTTACATGCTGTCACAGTTGAGTCTGCAGCCAGCTTGTTGCTAACACCACTCTGTTGAGTATCTGAAGAGTATTGCTGTAATTACCAGGGTTTTATTGTCTTACTTTCAGAATCCCCTGGATAATAATGTACCAACTTGGAACCTACCGTCTCACTCTGTGGATAACTATGACGTACTATCAACTCACCAAGAATCAGCTGACTTCCTCTGGATGAATACTGGCTTCTTGGATTTTCCTTGTGATATGGAAAAGTTTCACCTCCCCTTTGTAGTATTTTGGTAGAGAAAACTGAAAGCAATAAAGCCCATGTTCTAATATTTTAGAGACTTTTCGTTTCTGTTTGTTTTTTTTTTTTTGGTGGGGAAGAGCAGCCCTGAGCTAACATCTGTTGCCAATCTTCCCCTTTTTGCTGAAGAAGACTGGCCCTGAGCTAACATCCGTGCCCGTCTTCCTCCACTTTATATGGGACGCCGCCACAGCATGGCTGACAGGCAGTGCGCGTCCGCGGGCGCCTGGGATCCGAACTCGCGAACCCCGGGCTGCCAAGCGCAGACTAAACCGCTGCGCCACCGGGCGGCCCCCTCGTTTCTGTTTTTATATTAATTAATTAATTGATTGATTAATTAATGTTTGGCTCATCTTACCTTCATATGCTTAGGTATTGGGAGAAAAGGATGACAGACAACAAAAAGAGGCCGGTGACATTGTGCTCTTCTCAGTATTTCCCATCACATCTAACGGCTGAAGGTTCAATTTCACGTTTATAAATTATTTGTGTCTCTTCTTCTACAAATATTCTTAGTCATGTCTCATCCCCATCTTTGGGTTTTTTTCCTATTACCGATTTGTTAGACTATCTATCTATCATCTATCTTTCTATCTATATCTATCTATCTTTCATTTTATTATTTTATCAGGTAGAGTAGTCCCCCCTTATCCATGGGGGATACATTCCAGGACCCCCAGTGGATTCCTGAAATTGGAAATAGTACCGAACCCTGTATATACTATGTTTTTTCCTATAAGTACATATTTAAGGTGCAATGGCAAAAATAGAATGAATTTCTTTTTTCTTCTTCACAATTTCATGGATAGAAGATTAGTTCTCACATAGATCTTAGCAACCTCAGCATACAATTTTTTTTTCCTTTCCTTATTAAATCAAGAACTCTCACCTTCTCAGTAAAGGAAGCACTTTATGGCTTCTCTTTGGCATGTCCGAGTTGCCAGCCTCACTAGTCTTGCACTGTGGGACCATTATTAAGTAAAATGAGTGTTACTTGAACACAAACACTGAGATACCACGGCAGTCGATCTGATAACTGAGACGGCTACTACTAAATGACTAAGGGACAGGTAGTGGATACTGTGTGAATGCGCTGGACAAAGGGATGACTCATATCCTGGGCGGGATAGAGCAGGGCAGCATGAGATTTTAATCACACTACTCAGAATGACATGCAATTTAAAACTTATAAATTGTTTATTTCTGGAATTTTCCATTTAATATTTTTGGACTATGGCTGATTGCCGGTAACTGAAACCATGAAAAGCAAAACTGTGCATAACGGGGGACTACTGTGTGTGCTTTATGATATCTTCTCCCTGTTTATGACCTCTTTTTTCCTATCCTTCTTTCCTTCCTTCTTTCTTTCCTTCCTTCCTTCCTTCTTTCTTTCTCTTTCTTTCTTCTTTCTTTTGTCCTTCCTTTCCTTCCTTCTTTCCTTCTTTCTTTCCTCCTATCCTTCTTTCTTTCTCTCTTTTCTTCTTTTGAATTTTGTATAGATAGAAGTTCCTACTTTTATGTAGTTGACACTTTTAATACTTATCTTTATATTTCTGTTTAAGAATTATTTACTTTGTGAAAATGACCCATAACATTTGTACTGAAACTCCTAGTTTCCTTTCCTACTGAGACTACACAAAGTAAAAAGGCAAATTAGAGTGGGAAAAGATATTTGAAATGGATATAACAGGCAAATACCTTGTATAAGAGTACACAAAAATATTAATCACTCGATACTGAAAAGACAGAGATATGGGTAAAGAATCTAAAATGTGACTTCATAACAAAAGAAACCCAAATACCTAATTAAGTTGAAAATATGCTCAACCTTGTTAGGAATCAGGTAAGTACTAATTAAAACCACAATGAGATACCATCACACATCTAGCAGATTTGAAGAAATTATAAAATCTGAACAAATGTTGGGGAAATGTGAAACAACTGGAACTCTTACATAATGCCAATATGTAATTGGAACAACTACATTGGGAAAAGGTAGGGCAGTATCTAGTAAAGCAGAAGATAAACATAACCTATAACTCAACAATCCCATGCTTGGGCATATATTCCACAGAAATGGAAGCGTATGAGTATCCATAAACATGCACAGGAATGATGAAAACATTGTTTATAACACATCAAAGCTAATAACCATAGAATGTATAAACAAATCATGATATATTGATTTGATGGAAAACTATGTGGTCATGAAAATGAAAGAATTGCATAAATAAGTAAAAACCTGGAAGAATCTTAAGGACATACTGCTGAGAGAAAGACACAATAGAATGTATGCAGTTTGATTACATTTAAACAAAATTCAAACTTTGTTTAGATACTAATAAAATAATGAAGAAAAATAATTAAGTGCCACAAATGTTCAATTAGTAACTACTGCTGGGAACATAGAGGAGGTAATGATCAGGAAGAGTAATGTGAAGACTTCTGGAATACTTTTTTTTTTTCACTTATTTTAGAATTACAGGGGAATTCATCTCACAATGATTTATACCTCAAGTAATGTTCTCTATGTTTGTCATATTTCACAATAAAAATGCATTTAAAGAGCAATTTACAAAACACGATGGTTAGACTCAATCTCATTATCTAAATAATATAAATATGAATATACATTTTACTTGTCATGTCTACATTGTGTTAGAATATAAATCAAGTTTTACTCATGTGATGTTAAACATTTAAAATATGGATTCAAAAGAAATGAGATACTTTGTAACTCTTCATTATGTTAAGCTATTGAGCATGAAATATATGTTTTTAATTGTGTTCTGCTGACATAAAGTTTTTGGAGTATCTAAAATTCTAGAAAATGTAATATTTTTAAGCTGCCAAATCTGGTGTGTTTAAATCACATATTGCCAAAATTCACTGAATAGATTTGGCCCTATTAAAATATTATTCAATCAACTCTGTGCCCCAGTTTGCTGACAACGTGGAATATTTCCAATTTTTTAAGTGCATCTCTAATTTCTGCACAAATTTTTTGTTATAATTTACATTTTTTTGAGCCTACACTCTGTCAACTGCTGGGATTCAAATATATCTGAGGATATCTGTGAGAATAGTTGGGGATCTGACCGAGACTCTGTTAGGATGAGAAACTGAGCAGCCTGTTAGGAAAGAACGCACTCTGACGTCAACATAGAGTCAGGACTCTGACAGAGGGAGCATAAATTAATGATTGAGAGCATAGGTTCTAAATCAAAAGAGAGTTTAAACCTGTCTCCTCCATTTCTGTTTTGCATGACTTTGAGCATGTTATTTACTATTTGGGAGCCATAGTTTCCTCATATATAACATGGCACATTAATAGTACCTAATACAAATATTGTATTAAATAAGGTAATGTATTACAGGGCTTAGCTAAATGGCAGGTATGCAGCAAACTCTCAATAAATTGTAGTTGCTTTTACGATGTTTAATTTAAGAACTGTCCAGATAATAGTTTTTCAGTGTTGAGAGGGTTGACCCAACTGAAAAGAACACAGCATGTGTACGGCTCACCGACCACAGCAATGCCTCCTCTACATTCGCGTTCAAGTGGCAGAGTTGGGAGGCAGACACCAATGGGAGGCATGTAGGTTTGTAGATATCAGAGGCCTTGGAAGAGATGCTGAAGTTACGTTATAAAAGAGAGGAAATTATTGCTGGGAATTACTTGCAGTCTGCCAGAGTTTTGTGAAAAAAAGATACAGCAAAATTTTAGAAATAATTGGTGGAAACATTGAGGGGAACTGAAAGTGTGCAGTATGTGGCAACTTACTACATCCACATATAACATATAGCACAATAAGGTGAAGGTGGTGTATTTGAAACTAAAGATGATAGAATGTCTAAAATCCAAACTAAGTGAGATTCCAGAATTAAAATAATATTTATTTATTTTTCATAATAGAGATGAGAGTACTGTGTAAGTAATGACCCATGTCTTAGATGGCCAAATTCTGAGACGAGCTTTTAAAATTGGAAAGTATAGGAATGTCTTATGAGCAGAATGATTCTAGGCTGTTGCAGGGTCGTGCATTCTCTCCAAAATTACTGATTAATTCCAATATGACACAGGTATAATGCTATTAGAATAGGATAGGCTCTTCAGGACTTAGAGAAGACAGGACAAATTTCTGAAAAGAGTCACTAATCATATTAGGCATTAAAACATGGAATTCTTGCTTAGGAACATCAGTACTTTATAATCTGGTGTAACAGTCAAGATTGGCTGGACTATGCTGTAATAATAAATGACCACAAAATACTACTCATTTACAAAAACATAAGTTTCTCACTAATACTGTATGACCAGCCATGGCTCTGATTCATGGTGCCTTTTCTCTGAAATCTAGGCTGAAGAGCAAGCTGTGTGGATACACACACACATATATATGTATATATATTAAAATAGAGGAATCAATCCTTTCTTTAGGTTAAATATAATTTTTGTTTTGTTGGTCTTTTCCTTTTCTTTATTTTTAAAGCAATAAAGTGGAGAATTCAGTACAACAAAGTACCTAGATACTAGTCAAATGATTATCATGCTGCTTTTCCACTCTTTACTCAAAATAATAGTATATTGTGTGTGAAGATATAAATACACTGGAGTGAGCCCTCTGTTATATACTTTCATCTTTTTCCTACACCCATGGCAATTGGGCACATTAACCCATTTACTCCAATTTCATCATCTGCTTCAAAAGAAGAAAGCATTATACACCTTTTTTATAACCAATCTTAGGGTAGCTATGATGGGAAATAATGATATCCAATGTTAAATCTTTAACCTCATTTTAGGCAGTTCTTCAGTACAAAAATTAAATAGTAAGCCAACAATCTATTTGAACAGAAATTTTTCACAGGAACTTTTTAAATATTATCTGCTCAATTTAATGGAATAATGTAAAAAAATATCTTTCTACAAAAGAAACACATGTTGTCTATGACTTGCTTGATAATTGTAGTTAAGAGTCACAATTTCATTCTATCTCTATATTTTCCTCAAGAAAAAAAAAATCTTTAAATGGATGATGAGTTTTAAAGAAGTTTCAGGATGCTGAAGCAGAATTTGAACACAGGCCTCTTGGAACAGTGAACAAAGGCGTTTTAGAACAATGACCTAAATAGTTTGTTTTTCGCTTGCTTGCATGGAATTAGTTGCTGAAGACTTTAATTGCTAATTTATTTCTACAAGACTATAAGATCTATGATGCAAGGGCCATCTTTAGGCTGTTCATTGTTTTATGGAAGCACGATATTTCAGAACATGAGAAAGAAGTTTTTCTGTTTACTGGGAAGCATCAGCAGACTACCTTTAGGGTAAGGATTCAAAGATATAAGTCACTTGGATAAGATTTTCCCTGCCCTTCAGCCCCAGAAAACTCTTCACACATGAATTCTAAATCCCTATCCTAACTTCCATATTCCAAAAATTTCTTGCCATAGTTTCAAACTTTCAAGACACAAAACTAGGAAAGTTTTGCATAGTTAATATAGGAGAACCAAATTCAAACTCAGTGGTGGTACATGATTTAACTTGATACCATTATATAAAAAAGAAAAGTAAAAACTCTGGTAGTTATACAGTTCTGTATTTCAGAAAACCCATCTGCTACCAGATTTGCTTATAGCAAACAGCAGTGGAACAATGCCAATTGATGAGTCATACTGTAAACTGGGAAATTCACTAAGTCCTTTGAAATATTTTATAGTAAATGCAAAGTTAATAGATGCTTATAGCTGTGCATGTAATATACTTTCAATTATTTCTGAAAACATGAATAGTATTACACGTGTCTTCTTGAAACCAGTGATTTCTTAAATTTGTGCATAGTAAAACAAATTTTTGCTTAGAAGTCATCACTAAAAACAAAGAACTATCTGAAAATGATAGGCTGTTAAAATACTAGATAATGATTTAATGATTTTTCTCCCTGTTCACTTCCCCCCACCACACTACAAAATAAATAGCCTGGACAATGCAAATAACTATTTTCTAACTTAATGATCTTTATAGGACAAAAAAACATATTTTAAAAATCTATATAAAATTACCTGTGCAAAAGTAAGGGGGCATGTTCTCTTGTTTGTAACATCGCTCTCAGTTCTTTACTAACCCCCACAACAGCATGCTGTATCAATCTGCTGCAACTGCCATAATAAGATACCACAGATTGGGTGGCTGAAATAACAGAAATTTATTTTTCACAGCTCTGGAGGTTGGAGGTCCAAGATCAAAGCAAATTTGGTTTTTCCTGAGGCCACTCTCCTTGGCTCCCAGATGGTTTTCTTGTCTCTGTGTCCTCACATGGCTTTTCCTCTGTGTGCACATGGAGAGTGAGAGAAGTCGCTGATGTTTCTTCTTCTTCATATAAGAACATATCCTATCAGATTAGGGTCACATCCTTATGATCACATCCAACTTTAATTACCTCCTTAAAGGCCCTATCTCCAAATAAACATTGGGAGTTAGGGCTTCAACACATGAGTTTTGAGGGGACATGATTTCGTCCAACACACACACTAATTCAAAGGGAAAGATACTTTTGAAGAACACCATAATGTGGCTGATCCATAAAGTCTGGCAACCATCAATAGCTAACAAACATGAAAATGGAGAGAATTTTTGTCAGCAAATCAATTTTCAAATTTTTAATAACATCAATCCCATTTTAGAGCAAGAGTTTCTCCACGATTTTTAACACAAGACCACTTTTGCTAAACCAACCAATCAACATCAAAATAATACAAATTCAGCCTCGCTTCTAAATATTACTCACTTTTTCAATATAACTTGAATTTTATCACTAAAACAAATAAAAATAATTGTAGTCTTATCATGCTTTTATTCAAATATCATTATTGTCTTTATACATTCTTTTATTACTTGCCCTAGATGGAGATTCTATTTAAAAGATGTTAGATTGCCACAAGCATAGATGTAAATAATTAAAATGGGAAAAAAGAAGTATCTATAAGTAATAAGTTAACTTTCCTTAGACTAAAAATGTAGCACAGAGAAGTGAAAGAGGACAGAATTTGAATTGAGAATAATTGAATCTGCAACATATTGCAGGATGACCTTGGGAAAGTGTCCATAAAATGGGAGAATATTAAAATAATATTATCCTGAATATGTAGTTTTGAAGTGTAAATACCATAGCCCACAAGCATGCTTTTAAATTATAAAGAATTGTATAAAAATTTGGTATAAGTTTATTTTATTATGTTAGCTTTATAAAGGTAAAGTAAATGAACTGATTAAGAATTTATCTAAGACCAAAAGTTAATGTAGTCTGGAACTGGAAGTTGCAGATAAGCAAGGAGACAAGGTGTCAAGTTTGGATTGACCCATGCATGTAAGAGATTAGATTTGAATACATCAGTACGAACTCAGATTCGCTTAATATAGATACATGTGGAAACATAGTTAAATATTTATAGATAAATGTATATACATGAGTTAATATTCACACATATAGTTACTTGCTCCGCCAGCTGAGAAGACCTAGAAGCAATGTCACCTCAGTGAAAATGAGCACAGCTAGAGCCCAGATCTTGGTTCCTAATACCAATCTCCAATAAAAGGAACCTGGGCTCCTTGGAGAAATGGCCTGTTCTAGGGCTGAGGCGGGAAAAATACAAGATGAGCATATAACATCTTGTAGTGCCAAAGAGTAAGGAAGTACAAAAAACAAACAAGCAAAACAAAACAAAATAAACACACGTAATGATAGGGATATGTCAAATGGACACCAGAGCCAACTGATAGGAGCTTCCCATATTCAAACCTATAAAACTTGAGCAACAGAATAAAGTATCATTAGATTGTAAGCCAACATAAAATGTAAATACCCATAAGTACAAACTCATACAAATAAAGGATTAGAAAATACATAAATGGGAAGAATAGACAAATATTCCATATAGAAGAATCCCAAATAATTTAGGCAGCTACTCTGCCCTCAAGGAAGTGGGGTAAAACTTCCCACTCCTTAAGAGTAGGCTGAGCAGTGGCGTCCTTCCAAAGATCAGTAGGGGAAGTGGAGGAGGGAGAATAACTTTATAGTAAGGAAACCTGATCAACTTTATATTTGCCACCAAAATTAAGGGCAACATCAACAATGATAAGTCATATTGATAGTAGTTGTGCTTCATATGATGTGATGAAAATGGCACTTTACATCTGTGTTCTTACTCCCAACAACCTATAAGCCCAGCCTAATCCTGAGAAAAATATCAGCCAAGTCCCACTTGACGGACATTGTACAAAATATCTCACCAGTTCCAAAAACTGTCAAAGTCATCAAAATGAGGAAGGTGAGAAACTGTCACAACCAAAAGAATCCTAAAAAGACATGATGAATAATTATAATGTAGTATCCTGGATGGAATCCTGGAACAGGAAAAGAACATTATACTAAAAACTGAAGACATCCAAATGAAGTATGGATTGCAGTTAATAAGAGTGTATCAATATTGGTTCATTAGCTGTGACAAACGTACCATACTAACGTAAGATGTTAAGAGTAGAGGAACCTGGGTTTGGGTATATGGGAACTCTCTGTACCATCTTCAAAATTTTATGTAAATTTAAAACTGCTAAAAAATAAAAAGTTTATTTTAAAAGTGCTTATATAGACTTTTCTTTATAATAATCTACTTGTTCCTTTCTTGCCATTGTCATCTTGATGGTTTCTCCTTATACCATCACCCAATTTTTATTTTCTTTTTAAACACAACTACCATTCATACTGCTATAGTATTCTTTAAAAATATTTTATAAAATCTTTAAAATATAATGATCACTATATTTTTGATACAAACGAGATGGCCACCAACAATTCAAAACTTGTAATAAGGCAGTCAGCACTGGAATACAAAGTTTTGTACTTTAAAAATAATTACACCCAATAGATTGACTTCTGGTGTGACAACATGAGGATCTCTGCTGATCTGGGAAAATTATTTTAAAAACAACTATTTAAGTCATCTGGAAATTGTCCTAAGAGAAAACAGCAAATGAAAAAAAATCTATTCATGGAAATTCAGGAAGAAAAACAAGACTCTATCAGATTTGAACTAAGATTGTTCCCTCTCTGCCCGCTCAGTGCTCAGCAAAGTGGAGATTCTACTCCAGACTGCTGTAGCCAACAACACAGCTTCCCTCTCCCAACAACTCCCAACCAGAGGGCTCTCTTTGTAGCAGGAGAAGGACTTCAGCATTTTCCATCTTGTCCCCAGCTACCCCTATCCTGGGAAGCATGATTGAGAGGTGGGAGTGCCCTTTTTCTGCCCAGACCCTCATTGAACAGAGGCTCTTGCTTGGATTGGCACACTGAGAATACTTGAGCCCCAGTTACCCCACCTTGGCTTGTAAACTGAGGGAGGCCTTAGGGAGGCCTCCAGCCAAGATCCAGAAAGAAACTAGGCCCCTCGACTCAACAACTCATAAAGATTTGAGGCCTTCCAATGACAGCATCAGTGAGCTTAGAAATGATCCTTCCTCAGTCAAACCTTCATATGAGACCACAGTCTCGGTTAACAATTGATTACAACTTAATGATAATTTTGAGCCAAAGAGACCCAGCTAAGTTGTGCTCAGATCTCTGATACACAGAAAACACATTTTAAGTTGCTAAATATTGTGGTAGTTGGTTATGCAGCAATGGGTAACTATATCAGATGAGAGTCAGCTTTGGAATTCTGCTCATTCAGTGAACACCAATGCCAAAGTAAAAATGTACCTGTCAAATAACATTCCCTCCATCCCTCATATTTCTTCCCCCCTCCTTCAGTTCCAGAGAACTCCAAAACAACAGGAAGCAAGTGGGGTGGAAAAGAGGAAAAACTGAAACTATTACTTCTCCTCTCAGCATAGACTTCCCAGCCTGAGGCTCACTTGACCTTGGGAAGAGGACAGTCTATTTTTTCTAATGACTGGCCTGGACTTTTAAATAAATTAAAGTGGCCAGAGAAACTATGGGAACTTCTCAAGATTCCATCAAGGTAGAGAGGAACAAGTTCAACCAATTGCAGAGGCAATTATAGGAAGAATTAAATTGTTTTCTTCATTGACTTTATCAGGTACAGTTTATTAAAAACAAAAACACAACTGATTATACATATTTTAGACATTTATCTTAAACACTTCAGTAAAGTTTCTTGGAATAGGTGAACTTTGTATTTTTGAGAAAAGAATCAGGGTTTTCCTGAGAGGCAAGATATGTGTTTCAGATGATTTTAACAACATGAATAAAGTGCTTTTGGTCAACTTCAAATAACTCAGCATAGGTGGTGAGTACGGAGAAATTTAAAAATAATCAGAGTAAGTGTGGAGAGGAAAGCCCAATAATGGGTATCTTTGCTGCCATGCAAAGGATTTGGGGAGATGGCATGCAGTGAGTGGTCATATTTTGGTACAGCAGTAAAGAGCAGAATTTTATGGGAGCAACACTGTAGCCCCAGAGAATTAGTTCAGAATCTTTAGCAGGAATTCCTTTCCATTCACTTGTGAATCTGTACCAATTTGAAAAGTATTTTTGTAAGCCACCCAAAGTTTCTTTAATGTCTAACACTTTTGTGTCTTAGAAGCCCAGCAATGGAATGGGTTCCACCACCCATTTTAACTATGACATTTTAATTATGTGTCTTGGTGTGGGTCTCCTTGGGTTCATCTTCTTTGTAATTCTCCCAGCTTCCTAGATCTAGAAGTCCGTCTCCTTCTCCAGGTTAGGGAAGTTTTGAGCCATTATTTCTTCAATTAAGTTTTCTGCCTCTTTCTTTTTCTCTTTTCCCTCTGGGAGTCCTAATAATTCTATGCTAGTTCCCTCGATGTTATTCCATAAGTCTCTTAAGATATCTCCTCATTTTTTCATTCTTTTTTCTTTTTCCTTCTGTGAATGAGTTCCTCTGTCCTGTCTTTGAGTTCACTAATCCTTTCTTCTGCTTCTTCTAGTTTTCTGTTGAACCTCTCTAGTTTAAAACTAAAATTTAGTTCAGTTATTATATTTTTCAGCTCTGTGACTTCTGTTTGTTATTTTTTTATATTTTCTATTTGTTTGTTGAAGTTCTCATTGTGTCATCCATTCTTCTCCTGGGTCTGGTAAGCATCTTTATGACTATTATTTTGACCTCTTTATCAGATGCCTTACTTATTTCCATTTTATTAGAGTTCTTTTCTGAGGTTTTATTTTGTTCTTTCATTTGGGAAGTATTCCTCTGTTTCTTCATTTTGCTTGACTCTCTGTGTTGGCTTCTATCATTAGATGAAAAAGCCACCTATCCCAGTCTTGAAGAGTTGGCCTTGTGTAGGTGATATACCTTACTGTTCAACACTGCCCTAGCTCTTGGTTGTCTCTCAAACCTTTGTGATTTCCCAAGCAGCCTATTTTATTTTAATAGCTACCAGTAGGAGTGTGTACCAAGACTAGTCAGTGTCCCAAAGCGAGGATCTCAGTCAGCACCTAGATTCAGGCTAATTGCAAGCCAGACCCTGAGGCAGCAGCTTTTAAGGAATGCAAATGTGTACAGACCTGTGGGACCACAAGTGTTAAGTCCTGCTGGCCACCAGAACCAGGCAATCTGAAGGTGTCCCCTTTGGGGGAGTAGCAAAAATCAGAGCACCAGACATTGGTATAAGCTCCTTCCTGGGAGATACAGGCAAGCCGGAGCAAGGCAGAGGTAGAGCACGAAGATTGCATCCACCAGCTTCCATTCCCTGAGAGCACCTCTGTAGGCTTCTTTGTCAGAAAAACTGTGGTGTGTTTCAGTCTGCCATCTGTGCAGTGCCCTGGGGGTGGTAGTCTTCCAAGAATTGTCTCTCAGATTGTTGCAGTCCCATGAGACCTGGGAATGCAAGCCCCTCTGGCCTCCAGAGCCAGGCAATCAAGGGGCTTCCCCTGATGGCAGCTGCAAAAACCAGGTCATTGGATGTAAAAATCGGGGCACCAGAAGTATGTAGAAGCTTTCCTCCAAGAGAAACTAGTGCTCTGAAGCACAGCAGGTGGAGGTCATGAAGATGGTGCCTACTAGCTGGAGTGAGGCAGAGGGGGAGCCCAAAGATGGCACCCGCTGAAAAAAAGGAAAGAAAAAAAGAAAATAAATTTAAAAAACAGAGATAGCACTTACAGACTTTAGCAGGGCAGAGGGAGAGTGCAGAAGTTGGTGCCCAACGGCTGGAGCATAAATATGGCATCTGCCAGGAAGGAAGAAAGGAAAAGAAAAATGATAGCATTTGTCAGCTTTAGCAAGGCAGAGGGAGAGCAGGAAGATGGCGCCCACAAGTCTCTGTCCCCAGAGAGTATTCCAGCAGTTCCCTGTCCCTCAGAACAATGCTTTAAAACTAGCAAATGAGTCTTTTTCACGTACCTAAAGTCTGGGCGCTTTCCAAAGGGCTGCTTCTGTGCTGGGTCCTAGAGCTGGTGCGTCTGAAAGCAGCGCCCTTTAGAGCAATTTCTCAGTTGGCGAGTGCACTTCGGGTCTCCTGGATGCAAGCCCCATTGGATTTCACAGCCAGGTGATTTGGGGGCTTGTCTTTCGGGTGCAGGTCTTAAAAGTTGGAGTGGCTGATTTGGAGTACGAACTCTTCCTCCTTAGAGAGAAGCTCCAGGTTTGTGAGTTCCCCGACCACAGGTTTTAGTGCCGGGTGTGGGGTTTATTTATGGTGAGACTGTGTCTCAGCCTTTCCTACCCACTTCTGTGTGGTTTCCCTCTTGTTTGCCTGATGTGAAGCAATTGCTCCACCAGTTTTCAGCATTTTTCAGAGGAAATTGTTTCATGCATAGCTATAGATTCCTACAGAGGAAGTGAGTTCAGGGTCTTCCTACCTGGCCATCTTGAACCAGAACGTCTACAGATATGTTAATAGTGTTCTTTTCCCTAAAAGAAAAAAATTGGAAAGAACCCAAATGTTCATTAACATGAGATTGGATAAGTAAATTGCGGTATATTCTTTAATCACATACACCAATGAAATAAATGAACTATTGTTATGTGCAACAATATGGATAAATCTTAAACTGTATATTGAGCAAAAGAAGGCAGAAACAGAAAGAGTACATACAGTAATGATACTGTTTATATAAATTTAAAATATGTATACATAACCTAAGGTGGTAGAAGTTAGAATAGGCGTTACCTCATGGTTATTTACTGGGAAGTTGCATGAGGGCGCTTACTGGCTTCTGGAAAATTTCTTTATCTTCATTTCTGTGTCAGTTACATTACTGTTTACATATGCAATATTTCAACAAGCTGTACATTTGTTAGTGCACTTTGCTGTATGTGTTATACTTCAAAAAATTAAAAATAATATTGTTTTCTACACATTAACAATGAACCATAAGAAAATGAAATTTCAAAAAATATCACCTTGAAATATGAAAATGATCAAATATCTAGGAATATATCTAATGAAAAAATGTACAAGACACCTACATAGAAAGCTATAATGAAATATTAAAGAAAATATAGAACTTAATAAGGGGATATGTGATGGTCTTGGGTTGGAAGCGTTAATATGGTGGGGCTGTAAATTATCCTGAAATTAACCTATTAGTAGATTTAATACAATTGCAATTCCAGTCCTAGCATGTGTTTTGTGTGTGTGGCAATTTACTAGTGGATTCCAAAAAATTTTTATGAAAATTTAAAGGGCCAAAACTAGCCAAGGTAATCCTGAGGATGAAGTCAGAGTAGGATAATTCCTATCAAACTTCAAAATCAAAGTGAGGTTTAGTGTATATATTTATTTCTCACTCAGTAGTTAAAAAGGAATCCCAGGGATTGTGGCACCTTCCATCTTGTGGCTTTGTCACGCCCTGGAGCGCCAGAATCCCCTGCTGGTGCCTCTGCCTCAACTGAGAACTGGGGAAAGAGACAGGATCAAACATGTGATTTATTTATTTTGTATGAGCCAGGCCTTTATATTGTATACATTATTTCAGCTTACCTTATATTGGCCAGAAATAGGTCTCATGGCCTCATCTAATTGTAAATAAGACTAGAAAAGTTATTCTAAGTGTCATGAATAGAAGAAGTACACAACTACTAGAAATCACCAGCATTTGAGATTATAGCAATTGATGCTATCATAATAATAATTTTTTTCTCTGGGTGAAATGTTATATCAATTAAATCTTAACTCTCTTCAGGTTTTATATCACCACCACAGTTTCCTAAGAATTTCAAAAGCCTGATGCTTCAAGATGGAATAGACTTGATTTGCTGATTTATCAGTTATTATGTAAAATTCCTAAGAATATTGCTATAGCGTGAACATTAATTATGAAATTCAATTTCAGTGTGAGCCTGTTTTTTTTTTTGTCTACTGTTCAGAGGATCAAGAGAAAGAAACCCTATGCAAAATTTGACAAAGTTCTAATAATACAAACTTTGTGAAAAATGAAGCAAAAGTCCCAAGAAGAGAAATGTGAACAAGTGAGCTAAGATTTATTCCAAGTCTTTGGCAATTAAAATATTTTGCATATGAAAGCCTTTGGAATATTTGCTATCATTATTGTAAGCCTCAAAGGCATCAGCTTTCATTTTCTAAACTGTAAAAAGGAAACAAACAAATGAAACTAGCTCGACTGTGTTTCACACAGATGTGTAGAGATGCTTAGACTGTGTGTTCTATTCTCCCAAACCAGATGCTTAGGGATACACCATGGCCGATGATTTCTTCTTTTTCAAGATGTTGTTTCAGAGGCAGCCTCCTTCTTTATGGACTGTAGTATAAAGTAATGAAGAGCCATGTGATAATATACAAAAAAGATGGCCAAAGAAGAAACATTTATGATAAAATAAGAAGATATCTTCTCATAGTTTTACGTTTTCAGTACTTAAAGCAACACATACACAGAAATATTAAAACAAAAAGAAAAAAGGAAAAGACATCTTATTCAAATCAGAACTGAGCTTATGAAATATGTACACAGGTTTTAACTGCATTTGTATGTTAATTTGAGTTATGGAGTTTTCTTTGCGTAATTACACTATATAATATTTGTGTTTAATTTAATTTCAGGGAGAGAAAAGGAAAACAGATTCACAAGCCCTTGCCCTTTAACAAACAACCCAATAAAAAATTTTTAACAGAAAAGAGTATAAAAATACAGGCCTCAGAATTAAGATAGAGATTACCATATCTTGTAAAACGAAAAGACCCCAAAACCAATATTTTCTGTAGTTGGAGCATTACTTGTTTTCTATGTTCACTAAATCATATGATATTCTTTTTTACACTCAATGATTTTTACATTTTTCTCAATTAGGCAACAAATGTCCTGTTTGTGTAGTGTATGTCAGGAAGAAGATGTGTATTTGGGCAAACGCCAGCTACCTGCAAGTGGGCTTCTGCTGCTACTTTGCAAACGTACCCTAACCAGAGCCTGGTCGTCGACTCTTGTATAGATCTAACTCCTTTATAAGGAAAAGACATTCAACAAATGGACTCTTAGTCCAACAAATGGTTATTTTCTCTTTAAATGACTGTACTAAGAAAAGCTACATTAAAATGTATTTGTTAAATAATCTATTATCTAATTGTAGTCATTTTCCAGGAATCATCATTTAATATGATGATGAAAATGACTGAAAACTCTATCTCAAATCACTTTAAAATTTCTACAATTTATAATTCTTAATTTTAAATTCCCAGTGATATTTTTAAGGTAAAGTGGTTATAGAATTTAGGAGCAAACTATTCATTAATAGAGAATAGAATTAAATAAAATATAATGGCTTTATAATTTTTTATAAAACAGATATTTTAGAAAGATAAATTAGACATATAAATTGATCCACAATGTATTGCTGATGGAAAAGAATACAATAGCACGTATCAATTTTTTGATATTCCGGGTACTTTTTTCTACCCAGAATATCATGCCTTTTTCTAGGGCATGCAATTTTCCTTTTGGCTCAAGCAACTCAAATAGAACCATTTGGTTCTAGAGGGGGTGGCCAAGCATAGTTCCCTGACACCCAACAACAAATTTGGGCATTTAACAAAGGCTGACCTAATCAGAGTGCTTTCCTGGTATAATATATATATATATAAGGTTAAGAGAACAGTGTCTTTTTTTCATTGTAGAGAATGCTGGTGGATGTGAGTCATTGTACAGTCCTTAAGACAGGGGGACATTGAGAGGAAACACAGAGCAGGATGCCTTGAGGGCACCTGAGACATTTGAGAGTGGGTGTCATGTTTGTATCTTGGATTCACAGAAGTAAAACAGCATGTAATGATGAAGAAAAGGAATTGCTTGGTGGAGGGGGGGGAGGGACAGTACAAATGGAGAAAAATATGGCTTTCTGTGATCAGTTTAGCAAAGTTTTATATAAGATCTAGAACTGAAGTACCTATTTAAGCTATCCACAAAAGAACAATCCAAAGCATTAAATGCATTTAATATAATTAGTGTCGACTCACCAAGAGGAATTTGGGGAATAGGAAAAAAAATTGGAAATAAGAAAGTAATTCATGGGATGAAATTGCTTACAATTACAGTAGAATCTTGCTATTTTGTATTTTTCACTTGGGGTATTGTGACTGAATGCCAAAGACTTACACATCCACTTAACAACTTTTCAGATTAAAGACTATTAATACTGGAAAATTGTTTTTTCTTGTTTTGAGGTTTCATTTGGATTTTTGTTGTTGTTGATTTGAAACTGCTTTGTTACAGAACTTTTCAAACATATCCAAAAGTAAATAAATAGTATAATGAATCCTAGGTATCCATCAAGTAGCTTCAATGATTATGACTAAATTTTTGTTCTGGGTTTAACTCCACCAAGTCCTTTTTCTTCTCAACCGCATTATTTTGAAGCAAATCTCAAAATACCCTATAATTTATCTCTAACTCGTTCAGTGTTTCTGTCTGCTGAAATGGCCTATAAGCAATGACATGTCAGCAGCAGTGAGCAAACCTAGCACCCATATATTGATTTCTAAATACAATTTTCCATTTAAAGGATCTATAACACCTTGGGGAAGTAATTGATTCTAGGGCTGGGACAGCGCCTGAAAATTCACTTTCTGTAATTTGGAGGCTAAAACAAAATAACAAGAGAGGAACATGTCAAAAGAGCTCAGAGGACCCCCACTGGTCAAATTGAGAATCTTAAGATAATGACAGTGACAGCCTACACATCACTAAGTAAAATAAAGATCCGTAGGTCATATTGATAATATTGATGATACACACATATCTATGAAGTACATGTTCTTCCTTACAGTAGGATGCACATTCATTCATATAAAAAGACTTTTGAGAATAGAAAATCACCATTTTCCTGTCATCATAGTAATAATTAATTAAGGTAAGAATCATCAATGGATGCTAAAACTAGTAAGGAACAGCATATTTGCGTACATTCAAAACTTCTCCCCACAAATTACTTATTAGTTACAATAAGGAAAAAGGTAAAATAACTAACTTCAGAGTGGTAGAACATGTCAGACACTACCTTAATCAAGTGATCAAAATTAACATGACCAACCATGGTACCAATCAACATCGTGTGCCTCCTATTATGGTATTCTGAGAATGACACAATATCACTTGCATTGTATTCCTACCAAAAATGTATAACATGAACATAATCATGAGGAAATATGATACCCAAGTGGATGGAAATTCTACAAAATAAAGGGCTTAAGCCGCTCCTCATCACCATCACAGTGGCAGCTGTTACTTTGGCTTGCCACACTTCCGAAGATTCAGCTGGTAAGAAATTGAGTCCCAATGGATTTAGATAGTTTATTACTTACAGAAAATGGTAAAACATTGGTGCTAGTTTCTTAAGCCCCAATTCCCAGAGGGCCAGATGTTGCCTGCTCATATACTGGAAATATGTTATAGAAGAAGAACCTCAAAGTATCTTACAGAAGAGGGACTCTAATCTTATGCAGGGGCTGCTGGCAAATTCGGGCATTCTCATCTCTGGAGAGAGAAAGACCTGAGTCGTGAGCAAATCTCTCCAAGGTTTTCTATCTTTATTGCTCTGGGATGTATCAGCTTAGGAGAATGTCTCAATCTTTACTACCTAAGAATGTAAATAAATCTCCTCCAGAGGGAGTCACTTCTCCATTTTTCCAGAGATGTCTGCTTATACAAACATTCTTGAAATGCTAGTCCTGAAGCAAATGGGCTGTTAATGCCTAGATGTGTAGAAAGTGAGAGATTCCTGGAGAATTATCTCCCAACAATGAATGGCTTCTACTATTAAAACACGATGTTAGGGACCAGCCTGGTGGTGTAGTGGTTAAGTCCGCACGCTCCTCTTGGTGGCCTGGAGTTTGCAGGTTCGGATCCCAGGCGCGGACAGACGCACTGCTTGTCAAGCCATGCTGTGGCGGTGTCTCATACAAAGGAGAGGAAGATGGGCACAGATGTTAGCTCAGGGCTAGTCTTCCTCACAAAAAAAAATAATAAAACAACAAGAAAAAAAACACACAATGTCCGTGACATTAAAGAAAAAGAAAAACCCAGGAGAAAAACAGAGCACTACCCTCAGAAAACCAGCCAGTACAATAACACACAAAAGGTAGGTTCTGCTCAGTTCCCATCCTTACTGTGAAGCATAAAATTACAATACAACGATTGCTGCCCTTCTTCTCAGAAGTGAGATTCCCAAAAAGAAATGTTTAACAAGAAATTGCAACAGAAAACTGACTGCACAATCAAGAAGACCGAATATAGCAAGAAAACAACATAATGGAAAAAAGTCAACAAATTCACTTATTAAAAACATTGAAATTTGATTAAATAGAATTAGTAGAGCGATCATGCTAATTCTTTAAAACAAGTATAACACTTGACTTCAGAATTATAAAAGAGGATATCACATTCTTATGGCAAGAACATGGTTGACTTATGTTTCTTTATGGATATCACCTAATTTAATAGTTTGGGAATGTAGATCATTATTTGAAATAATGAACAAACAAAGAACCACACACATAGCATGCAGATGAGCATAGGACTAAAGTTGTTATAAGAACTTCTCAAATAAATCATTACAAAGATTTCTCTAAGAACTTAGTTCAAGGAAAAGTGAATATAAGAACAGGATAGTATGAAAAAATTCAGTAATAAGCTGGGTGGATTGGGAGGTTCCAACTTGTAAAAAAAAATAGGAGTTCCAAAAGGGGAAAGTAAAAAGAATGAGAGCCAAGATATGAGAAATGCCTATGAGTGTCTAGTGGAAATAAATTAATAGACTCATCCTTTTGCTTAATCCTTCATGTTTCTGGAGCATCTAAAATTTTCTGTGCAATTTTTAAAAGAATGTTATATGTTAATTGTATTGGACAACTATAGGTTTATATGCAATGAAAGTATTAAAGTCTTCTAAGTGTTATGGATTAATTAAACTAAGTTGAGAACAAGTCATGGATATAAATATACAGCTAGTTTATTATTTATATTTTGTCCCCACATTTCTGTTGGACAACATTAGAATTAGAATTCAAAGGGATATTTTAATTTCATTTCTGTACTAAATGAATGTCAGCATTATGTGTTCCAGATAGACTCAAACAATTTTGATTAATCATTAACCCATATCCGTTGAAACAAATGACCTATCTTTTAAGTTGACATGTTGCTTAAATAAATAGGATTATTGGTAATTATTATTATATTTTATATTATAAAAATATATTATAGACAACCAATCTCTGTAAAGGTGAACTCTTAGAAGATGAACTATTTTTTTTAAGTGAGTGATTCACTCAAATTCAAAGTTACCTTTCTTAAAAATAAATCCATTTCGTTATATGGCTCACTTTTCTCAGCACCTTTTTTGGGCATGCAGGAATTAATGGTGGTGGTGGTGACATTTTTGTTATTGTAGTTAATATAAGTGATTTATATATTTTTTACTCTAAAAGAGGCAGGGCTTTGTTCAAATCTGCAATAAAAAATTAGTCATTAAAGAAGAATTATAGTGAAATAATAAAAAAAAAATCTTGGAAGAGGCTTATGTTTCCCTGAGACTCACAAATAGTCTTTATGTCATTATCCATTTATTAAATTGGCCTGTAAGTACATTCTCAAAGTTCAGATGAATGATCTGCTTGCAGTATTAATCCCCCCTGAATATGTTTAGACCAAAGCTTTATGACCTCTATTTATTATGGCAGACAATGCTACCAGAAAATATCCGCTTTTAAAATCTTATTACTGTCAAATTCTTTATCTAGACCAGTGACTTGACATTCTCACATGAGTGAGCATTAAAGCTTTTGCCTTTTTAACCTCACAATCCTGGAGCATAAATCATTTATAACGGATTCAATTCTCTGTGTCTTTTCAGTGTTATTGGAGTCTTATCTTTCATTCTGGTCTATGTTTTCAATTTAATCTATTCCAAGCACATTCTTTCTCTTTCTCTCTTTCTTTACTTCTTCCTTCCTTCCCTCCTTCTTTCCTTCTCTCTCTTTCTTTCATTCCTCTCTCTCTCTTTCTTTCCTTTCTTTTTAAAACAAAGAACGAGGATGTTAACCTTAGTGGTGCAATAAATTTTGTGCAATATTTTTATTGCTTTGGTATTTATTTGAATTTAAAAGGATACATACTGAATTAGTGTTCATGTTTCTTTTATGTCACAGCAATTGTGTTATCGTGAGAAAAATGAATGAAAGCCTTTATTTTGCTTTTGGTGCCATGAAAAAAAATCCCTACATTTAAGAAAATAGATATCCTTACACTTGAGAAAATAGACAACTTTACAGAAAAGAAAATATAAAACAGGGATGAGCCATAGCATTTTTCAAATCAAGTGGTTAATTCTTAAGTGGAACACTGACACATCCAATTTGGCCTTCATGTAAAAATGGGTTTTGCTAAAGAAAATGATTAGATTTGGATGATTTAATTGACAGTTGCTAGAAAGTATACATATTGAGAGGCTCTACATTTTATGTCTTTCTTTAATATAAAAATGTAATAAAATGTACTACACTAAAAGTGTAGGTTAAAGAAGGAAATATAATTGTGCTAAATATGCACTATTACACATTATTATCACATACTTCTATGTTATATATTACTAAGCTCTATCCTGCTTTATTGTCACATAGTAAAAATGAACTTATTCTCTGACACTTGACTAATATGCAATTCGCGTTGTTCAAAATACTATCTCACTTTTCCAGACAAGACCACTTTTTTCCCTCTCAATATTTTCCATAAAATCTACTTGTAGACAGAGATGTGTTGTTTCTTTATCTTCCATTTCATGTTTTGTCCTCTATTATCATGTTGTTTCTTGTCCACAGATGCATTTTTACAATGTTTCTCCTGAAGACAGGCTCAACAGCTGCACATTTATTACACAAAAATAAGAGTTTTAGATAATGATTTTTCATGAAGTTATTACAGCATGTATATGCCCCAGTTTTATTTCAACATGAGGCTAGGGCTGTAGGGAAGAGCGGTAGCAACTGAAGTGCTTTCCTTTCAAAAAACTTTCGAGGATTTGTAGAAAATCCTTTTCTTCTCATAATCAGATGTGAATAAAACTATTCAAAGAAATGCGATGTTTCATATAATCAGCATTTCTCTGGGTAGTTTTGTGCTGGGTAAGAAGCATTATATATTTCATCAATATTGTGAATATTTGATACCATAACCAATTTTGAAAAATATGATTTGAAGAAGCAAATAACCCCTAAGTGCTCATCCCAAATTGTTTTGACCTTGTGCATATAAGATAAATAGCACTCAATACAATCCAAAAGCAGAATTTGCAATTAGTTAAGGTTTTAGTCACAAGACTCTTCAACTCTGTATTGATGAATTCAAAATCTGTTTCTGGGCCAAATGTTTACATCAAACTTTGTCCTAATATTCTTATGCCTACAAGATAGATACATTTGGTTTTTGTTTCATTTAATTAAACGTAATGCCATTAATACATTCATTCATTCATTCATCACTCGATACTTAATGAAAATTTACTAATGAGTAAGACATTATTGAGACATTTCAGTGAGTAACAAAATGACTACTTCACTGTCACAGCACTCTTGATGCTTAAAATCTTGTGGACTATGGAACTACCTATAACAAAGAAGTATATGAAACTGGCACTGTTGGTGCAATTTCAAAAGGCAAAATTTTGACTGAAAGCTGCTATTGTCATCAAGTGATATTTAATTATTTTTTATATTCTCTTAGCTTTGAGTATTAACTTCCTTCTGTGACTTTTTGGTGGGTATTCCTAATATGACACTCTTTCTCTCTTTATCCCTTCTTCCCTCTCTCCCTCCCCCTCTCCTCTCTCTCCCTCTCTCACACACACTTACTGGGCTTGTGAAAAGACTGTCGTATTTATTAATCTTTTTCAAATGCCAGATTTGGGTTTTGTCGTTTCTATTTCATTATTTTCAGCTCTTAACTCTGTCATATCCTTTCCTCTAGCTTTTTGGAAGGGAAGTGAGTTGATTTTTTTTATAGCTTCTGTAGGTGAAAGTCCGATTTTTACATTGGTTCTATTTTTTTACATTGTTTACAATATTTTAGTAACTGACTTCAAGACTGTATATTTCTTTCTATTTCCCAGTTGTTTATTGTTCTTAAAATTTATCTTGCTGATTATTATATTTCTCTTATTTTCTAATGTTAATATTTTTCAATGACTTAACTGAGATATATTCCCTATACTTTTATTCCCTCAGCTACCTTGTCAGATTTCATTCTTCTTGGTATGAAAAACTTTTTTAAATGTGCATTTTCAAGAGTTGGAAAAGAGCCCTTTTACAACCTAATGCATGTGCATTCTTTCTCTCTCTCTCTCTTTTTCTCTAACACACACACACATTATACTAAGCTTATTTTTGTCTCATGTTTATTTTTTATTAACAATAAATCTTGGAGATTTTTTCACATCAGCATATATAGATATGGCTCTTTTTTTTAAAAGCTGTATTGTTTTCCCTTGTAGGAATTACCACAATAAATTATTTTTCCTCCACCCATTATTTTGACAACTTTGTTACTAATGAAAACAGAGATAAAAAACATTGTGTATATGTTTATAAATATGAATGGAACTATACACACTGAGTAAACTATTAGCAGTGAAATTGCCAAATTATCCTATAAAATGTTTCATCAAATTCTATAGCAGTATGAGAATGCCTATCTCCAGACTCTCACAAGCAGTGAGCATTATCAAACTTTTAAATTTGTGACTAAATGACCAATAAAAAATAGAACTTCATTTTTCTTTGTAGTTTGAAATTTATTAATTAAAAGTAGAGTTGAATATTTAAATGTTTCAGAGCCTTTCTATCATTTTTTTCTACAAACTATTTACTTATAAAATTTATCTTTTGGAGTGAATTTTTTTCCCAGAAAAACTATGGGAAAAAAGTGCACACTTGATGTTCTGCCTAATTACTTCCCTGTTTTCATTTTTTTTCAAATATAACAAATATAATAGCTATTAGGAGAAATCTTTACATTATTTCTCCATTATCTTTTTGTTTGTTCTTTGATTTTGCTTTAGACTTTCAAAACACAGAAACGTAAGTAACTATTTAAGCAAGAAATAGGAATTCAAAAGTAGCAATAATTTAAATTATATATCATCATGAAGCAAGACACAATTTTGCAAACATTAATTAAAAACCCATTTATTTTAAAGGCAACATAATTTTAGTAATTTCTAGGCCTTAAGAATTAACTATTTTATTTATGACATTTTTCTCCTCAGCTTTTTGATAAACTAGTTTGTCTGTGACATACCATGCCATTCATGCCATGTATATAATACCATACCATGGATATATATACCCATATATATATATACCATGGGTATACATATCATGGCATGACATGGTATGTGATAGACAAAGTAGTTTGCCAAAAAGCTGTTCTATACACACTATAGTCAGCAGAAATTTTTCAATTAAAAAGACCCATACAAATAGCAAGAATATTGGAAAATAGAGGTTTTGACATTTTTCAAGTAGTCACATCCATATATCTAACCTTAAGTCTGGACACTCTTTCCTGCTCACTTGAAAGAAATTTACAGTGATTTCTTCATCACACAGAAACTTCTGAGTCTATAAATATAGAACAGAAGTGCTCCCCAAATAATTTTATTTTTTTCCCATTAATTTTCTGCTTAAAGTAAATTGATGGACTTGTGGAATGCTTTGAGAATCTATTAATGAATAGAAATCGTTATTTATGGCTATAACTCCCAATAAAGAATGAAAAGATATCACTTTATCAACAAACAAAATCATAGAGTAGTTCAGTATAGGATTTGAACTGTAAAGAGACCTCTTGTTAATCTGCAGAGAAAGCCAAACTAGAGCAAACCAAAACGAATATTCTAGGATGTATTCTCACTGATTTTACTTTAACAATGGCAAACTGTATTATTCAGCATCTTTAAAATGATAGAAAAATCTGTCAACCCAAAATTCTATGGCTAGTGAAGGAGTGACGTCAGCATCAAGATGAAGTGAGATTCCCTCGTTGAATCTCTGCCCCCTAAGACACAACAAAAACATCATTTGCATACCAATAGAGGTCAATCAAACACTACAAAGGACTTCTAAGAGACCCACCCCGTGGTACATCTGATAGTGGAGGTGCAGGAAGCCCCAAAGGACTTGAGGAGAGGTAAGGAGATTTACTTCCCTTCCCCATTTGATCAGCAAAGACAGACAGTGTGGCTCACAGACAGAGATGGGGGAGAGGGGCCCTCTGTAGGAAAGCTATTGCCCTCCAGGTGCTCTCACAGACTAGAGAGATTCCCACTGGGAAGCAATGTTGAACTGTTGTGGGGGTACAGTCAATGTCCAGGCTCCCCAAGAGAGCAGGAGAGCAGATAGTCAGGGAAGAAGGAAGCCCCCCAGGACGGGCAGGTGAAAGAGAGAACCCCTCCCCCCACAATCCCTGCACTTCAGCACAATCCCTTCAGGTACTGCAGTGGGCTCTGAACACACAGCTCGTGACCTCCACCCAGTGGCGGCAAGTGGAAATTGCAGAACTAGATATTCTCAAGATGAGAAATAACAAAGGAAAATCAGCCAACTCTATGCAAAAGTATCTTAAGTCTCCAGACCAAGAGGAAAATGACAAACACCCAGAAACCAACCCTGAGGGCATAGAAATCTATAAGCTAAACAACAGAGAATTCAAAAGTGCTATCATAAAAAACCTCAACAAATTGCAAGAGAACACAGAGAGATAATTCAATGAATTCAGGAATTTCTTCACAAAAGAGATTGAAACTATAAAGAAAAACCAATCAGAAATATTGGAGATGAAAAACACAATGGATGAGATAAAGGGAAACCTGGAATCTTTAAAGAGCAGAACTGACAATATGGAGGAAAGAATAAGCATTATCAAGGATAGCCATGCAGAAATGCTCCAGATAGAGGAGGAGAGAGAACTAAGACTAAAAAGAAATGAAGAGGTTCTTTGAGAAATATCAGACTCAATTAGGAAAAGTAACATAAGGATAATAGGTATTCCAGAGGAGAAGAAAGGGAAAAAGGAGCAGAGAGTTTGTTCAAAGAAATAAGAGCTGAGAACTTCCCAAATCTGGGGAAAGAGTTGGAAATAACAGTGAAGGAAGTCAATAGATTACTTAAGTATATAAACAGGAAAAGATCAACTCCACAGCATATAGTAGCAAAGCTATAGCTAGTGAAAATATGTTTCAAGAATAAAAGTAAATGTCCATCCTAAGTGTCCAATGATGGCTGAAGAAAATATGGTGTATATATATAGAGAGAGAATGGAATATGACTCAGTCATAAAAAAGAAGAAAACCCTATGATTTGCAACAACATGGATAGATCTTGAGGGCATTATTCTAAGTGAAATAAGTGAGACAGAGAAAGACAAATACTTGATAATCTCACTTATATGTGGAATCTAAAAAAAACAAACTCATAGAAATTGAGAAAGGACGTGGTTGCCAGAGGTGGGGATGGGAGGTAGGAGAATTGGGTGAAGGTAGTCAAAATGTACAAAATTCCAGTTATAAGTTAAAAACTTCTGGGGATGTAATGTACAGCATGGTGACTATAGTTAATAATACTGTATTGCATATATGAAAATTTCTAAGAGAGTAGATTTTAAACATTGTCATCATAAGAAAAATTATAACTATGTGAAGTGACGGATGTTAACTGAACTTGTGAAAATCATTTTGTAATATATACATATATCAAATCATTATGTTGTACACCTTTAAATTTATACAATATTCTATGTCAATTATAGCTCAGTAAAACTGGAAAAAGTCTACAATAATCAAATCAGTGCCATTTTGGCATATGGATAGACATGTAAATAAATAGAATGAAATAGAGAGTCCAAAAATAGATCCACATTTATATGGTCAATTAATTTTCTTTAAAGATCTCAAATGAATTAAATGAATAAAAATAGTGTTTTCAACTGGGTGATAGAGCAGCTGGATACATGTAAAGAAAAAAAAGTCCCAACCTATTATAACCAAATACAAAAATTATACATGCTATACATATCACTTATGTAGAAATATTTTTTGTATATAAATATTAACTAAACTTCTAGAACAAAACATTAGAGAAAACTTTTGTAACATTAAGTTAGGCAAAGACTTTTCTTTTTTTTTTTTTGGTGAGGGAGATTGTCATTGAATTAACATCAATGCCAATCTTCCTCTATTTTGCATGTGGGACGCCACCACAGCATGGCTCAATGAGTGGTGTGTAGTTCTGCACCTGGGATCACAACCTGCAAACCCCCGGCTGCCAAAGCAGAATGTGCGAACTTAACCACTACACCATCAGGCCAGCCCCAAGTTAGGCAAAGAGTTTTTAATGCAGCAAAATGCATACACTATGAAAGAAAAGTAATGAAATGGACATCCCCAAATTAAAACTCTTGCTCTTTGCAAGGTAAAGTTATGAAACAGAAAGTGGGAAAATTACCTTATTTTAAAAATCAGAAAAATTCTGAAAGTACTAAAGGACATAAGTTTCAGGGAGTCAAATGAAAGAATACCTATTCAAGCACATGTGATTGTCCTACCAAGGGCTTTTATCAATGGGAATGGAAGCCAGATATTTGTCTGTGCACAGGGCAAGGTGGAAGTGTCAATACCCTTTAGAAGCACCCCTTAATCATTGATTAATGTACCAGTAATGGATAAATATGCAGACTCCTTACTTCTTGGTTAGGATAACTCTGAGATGTTTTCTATAATTTCCCCAGAATTCTCCAGTAAATTAGCTCCAGTTACTTCCAGTGGTAACTGGACTGATAATGAACACTTTATTGACTTCCTCCTTTCCTCTGTCTCACTTGCCCAAACCACAGTCTGTGTTTCCTGAGATAATCATCCAAGTTGTTTATACTTAAATCCCTGTCTCAGTATCTGCTTCTGGGAGAGTGCAAACCAAAACACACATCGCTCTCCAACGTCACAACAGTGAGACAGCTAGTCAACGATAAGTTTGCAGAGAGTAAAACCTAAACCAAATTCAAACAAACAAAAAGGTTCCCATTAAAGCATCAAGGATTAGGGCAGTATCAGGTATTAGAACTTCCTGAAAGTCTAGAAGATAATGGTGCCATGTCTGAAAATCCTTGGGGAAAATAATTTCCAATCTGTAATTCAATACTGAACTAAGGCATCAATTAAATGGCAAATCCAAATGGAAATATTTTCTCACATGCAAAGTCTAAAAGTGCTATTTGCAATGTATTATTTTTCATGAAACCACTAGAGTTATAGAAAGTCATGAGACTCAGGAAACAGATCTAACAGATGAAATCGCTAGACTGCTTAGTAGAATTGAATATATAGAGAGGAAATTTATTCAATTGGGAGAGAGTTTGAGGTTGAATTCTTTAAAAGTATGTAGAAAATGAAACAAGGCAATAGCAAAACTCTGGAGAAAACAAAATGTTGGGGAGAAAGGAAAAATGATCATAATATACCACATTTCTGCTCTCAATAGTTCTTTTTATATTTATATTAATGAAACAAAACAAAAATGTGATATAAGTATATGGGAAGTATGGGGTATGAGCATGTAGATGAAGGATGAAAGAGACAGAAGCCCTAATGTTTTAATGTAAGGAATCAGTAAAGAGTATACAGAAATTTAAAGTAATTATCAAATGAGCACATTATTTATCAATATGGGGATAAATATAAAAATGAGCAATGAAAATAATTAGAAGCATTTGAGGAGTGAAAATGGGAAATACTATTGTATTTTTCAATAAGTCTTAGGTATTATTTGACTCTTTATGTTTTTGTATGTTTCTTTTCTTTTGATATATCAAGCACCTTCCTGGAAAAGAGTGGTACCATTCACTTCACATATGGCAGAGAAATAGAAAAGGTTCCCACAGGAAACCAGAAGTCATAGCCTTGCTGTAAATGGACGTTGAAACAGTTCTATCTACTCAAACATGGTAAAGCTGAGCACTTGATATTTCTTACCCTTTGCTTAGCTCCAAAGCAGGGATGCAGAGGAAGGAATGGGAGCTAGTAGACCTACGCGATATATAGGCCATATATCACAGAGGTATGTCAAAGAGGACTATTCATGCAGGTGGGATCCAAGCCACTAAGCCTCTATCTGGTGAAGAACCTTATATTAAGTGGGGCCAGGACTTAAAAGAATGAATAATCTACCTAACAAACAGAGGAATGAAAGAGTTGATGCCCCTGTCCACCTCCACTAATGAGCTCTTAAATAAAAATGATAAAAAGTCCAGAAAAACCTTTTTGACCAAATAGGATTCTGAATATTTGGAAAGAACATACAAATCAGAAAGGTATTAAAGGTAGATATATGGTGAATAGGTAAACATGGGGACTAGCCGAAAACTGAAAGGAAAATATTTTGGTAAATTGATTGCAGTTACATTACCCTGACAGGCTCAAGGGTAAAATCATTTTGGGAAAAATTATTTAAAAATATCAACAAAGAATGTATATGTGGACATAAGGCACCCTAAGCGACGATATTTAAATGAATGGCTGAGGAGATTCAGGAGCATCTAGATCCTATTCAAGGGGCCAAGGGGTAATCTCAATAGAGTGAAACACTGTTGATATGTGCAAGGCTATGGCTTTATTAATTTGCATCATATCTTTATAAAAAGGACACTTTTCATGGAAAAAGAGTGGAGAATATTCTTCACAGAAGATAAAGAGAAACTTTTGAGTGGATTTCTCAAAAGAAAAAAAATTCTGTTCAAGTATTTTCTACAATACTCATAATAGTGTCCTGAATATCACACTTGAGTACCTAGTCCCTTTAGTACTCATATACCTACAATGATGGATGATTCAGCTATCGTGGTTTGATGAGCTCATCCATTAAAATGATCCAACTACTCTTTTTAATGAAGAGTTTAAGTAACCTTTACATTTCCCAGAGAAGGTGATCATTACATTGCCAAAGTGGTTATTTATAAATAATTATTAAATAATTTCACAAGCTGTTTTATAATAATAGCATCTTTCTCAGCTCTGTTCTTCACACAAGCTAGAGAATAGAGGTGTCTTTCTCATGTGCTAGGAATTACGATGTTGTCCCTTGACTGCTGTTTACCTTAACCTCTTACATGACAACATCATTAGTTTACCTGCTTTAGCTTTCTGATTTTCATGATCTTCAGGGAAAAAAATGTTATTAAAAGGTGGAGAGATTATAGGTAATTTCCTTTACTTGGGGCTAAGGTTACTTTTGGTTCATTACTTTAGAAAATAATCCATAGATGAAAATCAAACCAAAGACCTCCATTTTTTGTAGACCACAAATGTAAATTAATGATTTTTTAAATAAATTAATGAATGTTTTCATCCAAAATTATAGCTGAAAATACAACTTTAGAACATAATTTGCAATATTATGTGTTACCTCTAATGTATAAAAATTCAAGCACAATGTTTTTCTTCTTAATCAATGACAAATTAATAATAATTTTTATGGCTATATCATAAACTTATTAATATACTAAGTAGTTTTTTTGGTTGGTTTGTTTTATTTTTTATATTTTGTTGCACCAAAGTTTTTTTTTTCCCTATACATCACTACTATTGCAAAACCCTTGGTATTTTAAGACATGTTAAATTCAAATTATAAATATTTGTTTTAGGCCTGCCCAGTGGCGCAGTGGTTTATTTTGCGCTTTGGCAGCCTGGGGTTTGCAGGTTCGGATCCTGGACGCCCGCCAATGCACTGATGGCAGCCATTCTGTGGTGGCGTCCCATATGAAGTAGAGGAAGATGGGCACGGATGTTAGCCCAGGGCCAGTCTTCCTCAGCAAAAAGAGGAGGATTGGAAACAGATGTTAGCTCAGGGCTGGTCTTCCTCACACACACACAAAAAGTATTTGTTTTATTTGGAGGTTGTCATTTTCTCATATTAAATATATATTTCATTCATCTTAAGGAAAAAATCATGTAGGGTTGAAAACTTTAAAAAATCAGTTAATGACATCCATTTGATCATTAGAATCTAGTTAATTACACATATGGTGACTACCTACAAAAAGTCAGGCACTGGGGACACAAAATTGAGAAAAGCATGGTCCCTACCCTTAAGGACTTCTGAAGCTGAAGAGTCAGACACAAGGTTTTGTCTATAATCCAGTGTAATCAGTGCTAGGTAGATAACTATGAAGATTGTCGTGTGGAGCCATAGGAGACTGTGCTTAACTCTGCTTTAAGGTGGAGTCGATGATGATTTCAAAGAGGAGTAATGCTGGTTTAGTGTGTGGAAACAAGCTATGGATGGCAAATTCACTGACTTCATGGCACCGCTCTCCTCTCAGTTTCCTCACCCTTCTCTCTGATACAGGACTATAGGCACAAATCATCACTAGAGCACAGCTTGCACATAAGTATACACTGAGTTGTTTGTCCTGGACTAAATAATGGCACATGGGCATGAAAGTCAGTATTGGATTCAAAGTTCTTCAGTTTATTCTCTAAATGTACACAAGTGATTATAAAGGATGACCCATGTTACTTCACAGCCTAAGTGAAAATTAGAAGGCATGATCTAAGTAGTCATGATTTGCAGGTGTAATATAAGGGAGAGACAAAGATTTGCACTTTATAAACATAATTTTGGCAGCAATTCAAATATTGTATTGGAGTGGGGAGAAATCAAAAGGAAGAAAATAAGTTAAAAGTCATCAGGAAATGATCCAGTTGGAAAATGATATGAACTGAACCGTTGGTGGCTCTGAATAGCCATTTCATGGACACAGTTTGAAAGACTTCCTGTTGCTTGGCATGGAGTGCATTAGGTATGGTGCAGTAGCAGGCTAGACTCCTGCAGCAAAAAGACCAGGGGTTGAATCTCAACTTTGATACTTACCAACTATAGAGTCTGCACAATATTCATAGTATCTTCAAACCTCAGTTTCTTCCTTCCTTAAAATGAAATAGTGTTTTTTACTTCATAGATTTACTCTAAGAATTTAATAAATAAACTACTAGATGCCTGGAATGGAGCAGATATTCTATAAAATGTTGTTGGAATAAGAAATAAGCAATAGAGAGGGAAAGAGGGAACTATAGCTCTGAAGTTAGAGACCATTAGAGCTTTATTTCTGATTATTTGTTATTTACCCCTTTATTGACCCTACATTAATGGCTTATCACACACCTCTTCCCACTGACCTCATAAACATATGTAGAATGACCAAATAGTCAGTTCCAGAAATGCTAACAATCTAGACTTCATCTACTCCTTTCATTGTGCTTCATGCTGAAGATGCCATTTCTTTGGGGCATGGCTTCATTTATGGCTCCATTTTCTTCAATCAAATAGTCTTTGGAGCCAGTGCTTGGATCTTGTACTGGTGTCTCCCGTGACTTTGTTTCTGCTCCTGACAGACTTGGCAGCTGGAACTGATTCCTGAGATGGGGGTAGGAGGTTCTCCATTCTGAAATACCATTTGGCAAAATGATCTTTTCTTCACACATGGCCAAAACAGTTGAATTGGAGATTAAGGGGTAGCCACTTCTGAACTTTTTCCTTGTAGAGCTGGATTGAGAAATTGAAATGGAGAGCACAGAATTGGGTCTGCTTTTGATAAGTACTGTCAAACATCTTAGGTCTCAAGCCTTTCATCTACTCTCCCATTAAATTCTATCAAAAGAAGCTATTAGCGAGGGAGTCAAGTTTACAATAGCATTACTTTATTAGTTCTAATATACAGTCAAGTGCATGGTGTAGGAAGGAGAGAGAATTAGTCAGTATTGGCTTAATGGGAAAGGAAAAAAAGGATATCCAAATATTTATTCTTGTTATTAAGGTATATGCTTTAAAAAAGGAAGTATTATATAGTAACTACTCACCAAATGCAAGTATTATTTCTGATAAAAGAAATTTCTTGTAAAAGAGAAAAAATATATTTTTTGGACTATAAAAATTGCGGACTCCAAAAGAATCGTAACATAATGAAAATGCTCATATAAGTTCGTATATATAATCGCACCATAGCATTCAGAAGTTTTGAGTAAGCATGGCGGTTATGCATGCCTTCTCGCGCCCCCTCCATGTCATGTTCAGCAGCCATTTTTTCCAAGGCATCTCCCTCACTTTTAGTTTCCAGAAGATACAATTCTAATGCTTATGGTGACTTCTTTCAAATAACATTTCAATATATGTTTATTTTAGGTAAAATTTCATTCAAATGAGAGTTAAGATCCTTAGCTTATAATTCTAATTGAAAATTCCCTCAAATCTACTAATGCTTCTCATTTATTCACCATAAAAAATGATGTAATACCTAATGTATCCAATCATGTAGCTTTGTTCCTTTATAAAGCAAACATGCAAACACAATGAATAAATAAGCAGTCGGTTGGTAGATTCATGGCAATGAAAGGGGTGTAGAACATTTGTTCAGCTTGACAGGTACAAACATTTCTCTACTGATGATTTATATAAATGTCCAAGGTGTATTCATTTTACTGAGAGAAAAAAAATTGCAGAAACCATAAAGTGCAAGGGAAAGTGTGTGTTATTGGAAGGTCTGATATTATATATAAGTTATAGCATGAATATTTCAGAGTGACTTTGATAGTCCTACAACTGTAGTTTCTCAAAAAGAGAGCCTAGAATAGTCTCTGTGATTATTTAAATACAAGTCCAACCCAAGGTTGCAATACATTATTTTTATAGTTTTCTAGGGCTAGAGAGTTTAAGTAGAAGTATTTTTAAATGTATCAAATTTCTAAAACCACAATATAAAGCTTACAAAGATCTATGATATGGGAGGGAAACACACACAATCAGGTATCCTTGATCAAATTCAGGGAAGAACAAAATTATGCTTCCAATACAAAGACCCCCTCAGAGGAAATATCCCAATTTCTTCAATAAAAGTGCTAAAAGCACCAAAGACAAAAATATGTTCTAACCGTTAAATGTGTTACTGCTATAGTTTGTATTGCTAATGAGGGTCTGGTTTCTGTAAAACTAGGAATAAAAACATTCCTATTAAACATAAAAAAACAAAGATAGGTACAGTGGATATTAGCTTGGGTTCCCCGGAAAGCACAGCCTGAGACAAAGGCTTAGGAATGTGATAGCAGGACACAGAACTGAGGGAGAGAAGGAAAGTGAAACAAGAATGGAGAGAAGGACAAGGCAAGGAAGTGGTATTAAGTTGGTCACACTGAGGGTGCTGATTTCCTTTAGGTCATTAAGTCTTATAATACATCTCAGAATTTTCTGCCCTGGAGGGCAAAAGATGGAGGCTTTTATCCATTGGCTTCAGTCCCTCAAAAGTCAACTGTGGCCCCAAGGACCTTAAATCTCCAATACTTGTGGGGTTTAGAGTAATGTAGGTTTGTCTGTGGCTCTAGTGGTCTGATGTAGCAGGAATTAAGTATGATGTTTTCTTCACATTTCCTTTCTTCCTTCTTTCTTGGCCTTCCTCTCTGTTCATGGGACAGTTAGAAAACATAAGAAAAAGGTCATGTCTATCAATTTAATGGAGTAAGGTTGTGATCTCCTCCTTGGTTGACCCATGTCAATGGGCTAAATGTGGGCAGAAAATGGCTAATTCCTGTACAAACCCCTAGAAATTGGTTTTCCCTTGTGATATCTGGCAACCACTTTCAGCTGACCCATGCCTATCAGCATGCACACAACAGCTTCGTACAAGTCCACACGCCCATACTTCTCTCTGGGGTGGGGATGGGGGGGAGTAGGAGACAGTGAATTCAGTGACAGTTCTGTATCTCTTAAGAAGTTTTACAGAGTGGAGGTTGTTTCTCATCTCTGTTATCTCCCTGAAGATGGGTTTAGGGAGTAATTTGCTGCTTTCGTCCTCAGCTTGTGGGTAGCCCCATTACTGAACAATAGGAAAACTCTTCTCAACATCTGGTTACTTTCTGGTATATTTGATTTTTTTTTCATTTCTTCCTTGTGAAGGCACCAGATCTTTGATGCAAGTTTAAGTTTTATCTGTTTTTCTTCTTCAAGACAGCCAAAAATATTTACTTTAAGTACAATTAAGAGACTACAATAGCTAATTAAGAAGAGCATAACTTATCTAATGGGTGCTTTATACATACATTTAAGTGTGTTTATGTATTTAATAATATCCATTACCAATGTAGTTGAATATGTCTTAACTTTCAAAAATCTTAAAAACTACATTAGTTTCTTATATTTTTTCTTCAGTGAGCAAACAAAAATACACTATTTTTAAATGATCTTTTAGATTTTCATTAAAATATATTACTGCTCTTCTGCTTGTATGTTTAATATTACACTGCTTTGTCTTCATTTTCCCTTCAGTTACTGAGGTGAAAATTCTGACCTAGAGCATACTAATTACTTGGCTTATTAGCTTCACATTATATCAGTAACGGGGTGATAGCCAGCATAATTACTATGACTTGAAAAATTATGCTTTGCTTTACTATCATGAACTCTGAGATGTTCTCAATTTTTTACAACTCTTCTAAGGTTGTGAGACAGAATTTTCATATATTTAACTTTTAAGAAAAAGATTTAAGAATATTTTCCTTTTGAAATGCGCTTTTAATATTAGAATAAAATCTATATGGAAAATGAAAGTAATATAAATGGAATTTGGTAACATCTTTCATTTTTTCAACTCTATAAGTTTGTTTTGTGTGGATTAAGATTTTCTCATTTAATAAATTTTTTTTGTATTAAATTGAGTGATCTTTTAGCTTGTTATAAAGTCAATTTATTTTAGAAAACAATTCCTAATTCTTGCATCTTAAATGGCATATGTAATACAATGTGAAAGTGATCAACTTGAAACACACTACCAATTGATTTCTAGAATTGGTTCTCCATATGGCTAGTTTAAGTCCATCAACAAACCACATGTGCTTTCCTAAATCTGTGTGCTTGCTGACTTGAAGGGGATGGAATATAGGTTTGAAGTAACCATTCTTGCCTTGCTGGAAACACTAATCCATTCCTCCATTTTTTGGAGATGATGAAATCATAAATAGGCAGAAATTTATTGAAAACAAATAATCAACTACCTATACTGTGTAAGACTCATAATGTTTATTAGCTTCTTAAAGAAAAAGTTATGAAAAGTCAGGATTTTATTTATCTAATTAAAAATAATTAGACTGACTCTCACTAGGAATAGTTATAATTTTTGTTTATTAGAGCAGAGTTTCATGCATTATTTCAATGACTCATGTAAGCCACTCATACATCCATTTATTTATAATTAATATGTTGGGTAACAACAAATCTGATAGCTGCAACAGAATTAATCAAATGAGGAGCAATGAAGGGGGAAGAATTTTAGTTGGGTGAGAGAAGAAAATATTCCATACATAAGAACAAATAAAAGTACCAAGATTAATTAATTGATTAATTAAGCAAATACTGATAGCATGTCTATTTTGTGCAAGGCATTGAAAACAAAACAAAATAAGATCCTTGTCCCCATGGAGGTTCCATTCCAATTTGGGGGTGAGGAGAAACTATATAAAATAAATAAAGTATAGCTATATAGATATATATTGCTGAAGAAGTACACAAAAATCTGGGAAGGGAAACGGAAATACTGGGACAAAGGTTGGGAAGAGGAATTGCTATTTTAAAATAGGGTTATTTGGGAAGGTCTTACTAAGAAGTAATTACTGCTTAACAAACCACTTCAAAATGTAATGCCTTAAAACAACAAACAGTTACTATTGTTCACCAGAGTGTGGGCCAGCAAGGTAATTCCGCAGGTCAGGCACACTTCAGTTGATCATGGCTAGACTCATTCATGCATCTACACTCATTTGGTGAGTTGGCTTGGCTAGCTGATCGAAGACAGCCTCCGCCACATATCTGGAAATTTTCAGGCTATTGACTGGGGTGACAAAAATGACTGGACCATGTACATATCATCTGGAAGGCTAACTCAAGATTGTTCGCTTGGCGGCTTAGCAGAGTTTCAAACGTATGAGCAAATGTATGTGAGGCCTCTTGAAGCACAGGCTTGGAACTGGCATATAGCCATTTCCACTGCATTGTATTCATCAAAGCAAGTCGCAAGGCCAGCTCAGATTTAAGCGGCAGGGAAAATAGATTTCTCCACTCAATAGAGGACCTGCAAAAAACTACTGCTAAGTGGCATGGCTATAGTCAGGGAAGAACTCACGGCCATTTTTTTCAATCTACCACTATGAGATTAAAGCAAAATCTGGAAGGAATAAGAATACAACTTGATCTAAGATTTCTGGCTAATAAACAAAAAAGGCAAAATCAATATGCCACACTGATTTCTGAGGGGAATACATGTTCCTCAAATCAAATCTGGAAAGAATTGTTATGAAAGATACATCTTAGGCAACATATTTAACAATTGCAAAGTGAAATGAAAGAGAGGCTTATAGGGCATTTTACTGTACTCATTTACTCACTCAAAATTATTCAGTGCATCCCTACTATAGGTCAAGAATTCAGCCGTGCAACAGGGATATAGAAATGAGTAGAACAGTGTTCTCAGGTAGCAGAGAATTTTCTTTACCTAATCCCCATCATTGGTCAGGACTCATTCACTTCATCTGATGGTCCACAAGGATTGCCTTTGTCTCCCTTTTAAAAACTTGTATAATTTTGATATAAAAAGGGACAAAAAAATCAAACAATAAAAATATGCGAAGAGACATGCTAAGAAAAATATAATACACATAAACACAGAGAACTAATCTAGTGAGGAGGGTGAAGAAAAATATCCAGAAGGAAGTGATGAGCTGTCCTGAAGATGAATAGAAGTTGGTCGAGCAGAGCTATGGGGACGGGAGCTCACTGTGCGCTAAGAATAACTGAATATAATCAGACATCTTGGAGACACAGATGACGTGGCAGGGATGTTAGTGGTCTCATACCTATGTGTTTGCCTTTAAACTTATGCTACCTGGGTAAGGCCATCAGTGATTTTAGGCCTTAAACTTTAGTAAATATGACTATTATGGACTTTTCACTTTGGCATGTAATTACGCCTGATGTTAGCTTTAGCAATCGTTGGCTACAGAGAAATTAGCAAATAACAGGCTTGGGGGAACAGGCAAATGGCTGCCATGGAAACCTTTGTAAACACAATCACAGGAGCTTCACAGATGTGCTGCAACGGAAGACTTTAAACCGTGTACTTTTTCCTGAAATTTCAGATGAGAGAGAAACGGGGGGAAAAACCCTAAGAAGGACTTCTAGACCCAATGAAACCACACTATGAAATAGAAGGTGTTTTAATGACAATATTTCCTGTTTTCCCTATGGTGCTCAGCCAACTCTGCAAGCTACATCGTTAAAGTTCAAAAACCACTGAATTCCACATGAACTACGGAAGAATAAGGATATTCTGTCATTAATATGTTAGTTCAGCATGTAAGTAAATTGTGCTAGATTAGCAGTAAAATTCCATGCCTATTAATGTTTTAAACTTCATTTGGGTCAATTAGGGTAACCTTAACCATATAGTGAAAAGTTGGCTCTGGATTTGTTAATTTTAGAAGCCATGATCATGAATTTTTATGTCAGAGCTTCACGCACAAAAGGGTGTTAATTTTTAAAAAGAAATAAAGACCTATATTATCCTTTTAAAGTGTATTTCATTTTCATGAATTATAGTACAGAAACAAAACAACGACATTCCTAAGTTACTGCAAATCCAAAGGCAAAGAAGGACATTATACAGCCCTATGTCTTGAATATTCTGTCTCCAGGGATTACATTTATTTGGAAAATCAAAGAGGAACTAAAGCTTTTTGGGGAAAAAAATGCTTCAGCGTTAAATATCAAAAGTATTCATTAGCTAGAGTAAGTGAGAATTTTTCTTCTCAGAGAGGCTTAGATCCTAAGAGACAAAGTAGAGAGCTATGAGGGAGAAAATGAGATCTCGAGGGCATGGTAGACGGGCATAAAAGGGAAATGGATGTGCACCCAGTGCTATGTTCTTTAAGATGGTGATAGAAAAAGGTGGAATATTTGGCTGTTGCTAGATCAGAACTAGTGTCTGGACCTAACACATAAAATGAAGCAAAATATCAGAGAGCAGAACAAGGTGACTACACTGGAGGGAACCAAGATTCAAATTCTTTTAAAGTTGGGCAAACAGTTTTTTTCTCAAAGAGCAAGTAACAATCCTTAATTAAGTCAATAGAACTCAGTGGTTAATAATTGTGTGATCATCAACGAATAGATGTTAATTTCAGTAATTTTCCCAAGTTCACATTGCTTATAAGATGTCAGACCTGGGAGTCAACTGAGGCCAACCTAGCACTAGAGCATATAGTCCTACTTCCTATTCTAGAGAAAGACCCTGAGCGGAAGTCTGCAGAACACTAATGTTTAAAGGATTGGAAATGGAAAGGACGTGTGACTTTTGACATATGTTGAAAACACAGCACTAAAATCAATTCATGCAAATGCAAAGGGCAAGTATTATGTGCTCAAAATACATAGTCTTCCGATAATCTATTTAACAGAGATCTCATGATTAAATTCTTAGGTTTAAGTAAAGTATTGTATAAATAGCATGTTTCTTGTGTTAACTTCTCTACATTTTTCTCTTTGCCAAGTTTTTCATGAGAGTTGTGGAGAAAGCAGTAAGATTGCATTATGTAGCAAGATTCAGCAAGAATGTAAGCCTGCTCATTAAGGTGGTTCTAGGACATTTAGAAACTAACCAAAAGAGGTGATTACCTTAGAATTTTAATACGAAAGCTAAGTCTCACACCCTACATTCTTACTGAAAGGGGTATCTCATCTCTACATGTAGGCGAGATGCCAGGATATTTAAGGCCCAAACCAAGATTTTCTTCCAGAAAAGAGTTTATATCTGCAAAAATACCAAAATTAAAATGGGCCCCCAGGGGCCGCCCAGTGGCGCAGCAGTTTAGTTAGCGCTCGGCAGCCTGGGTTGGCGAGATCGGATCCCCGGCGCCTGCCAGCGACGCACTGCTTGTCATCCATGCCATGGCGGCGTCCCATATAAAGTAGAAGAAGATGGGCACGGATGTTAGCCCAGGGCCAGTCTTCCTCAGCAAAAAGAGGAGGATTAGCAACGGATGTTAGCTCAGGGCTGGTCTTCCTCACACACACAAAAAAAAATGGGCCCCCCAAATTTCACTATATAGAGATTATTTTAGCCTAATATTTTTAAAGATATGTTCTAGTGATGAAATCTACCATGGTTTGTCTATTTCTAACCAATATTGTCTTTTGCTTGTGTGTGCTGAATAAACACGCTGCATTTGTTTCAGAAGTGACCTGAAACCTAATGCCAAATCAACACCCCCCCACCCCGTAATATGCATTCTTACCTATCGTGTCTGTCAAAGTAGTTGGCAGGTGCTCCATAAATATTCAAATACGTAGAATCTATGAATATTTATGTGCTAAAGTTTCATTTATTTTTACATACCTTATAAATAAATAGGCAAAGACCTGCAAAAGAGAACAATTTAGTCATGTCAGGTGGTCTATAAATAAATTCATCTATGTGTGTGCTATGGATTCCAAATTAATTCAAAGTAGAATACTGAACATTTTCATCATGAAAAATTACATAATTACTATTTTTTTTAATCTGAATCTAACAGTTAACTTGGTTACCTGAATTATCTCCATGAATTAAGAGATTATTGCTTGCATCTGTGAAAATAATTAGAAAAACAAAGTGTTTTGGTTTCTGTTTCCTTTTATACATAAAATTAAACATTACTGAGGCAGGTAACCAAATAAATGGAGGTTAGAAGGGAAGGAATTCTTTGGGAATAGCACTTATGTACTAAGAAGTGTGCATCATCATTCCTGTGATCTCTATTCCCACATCAATTGACAGAGTGATCCATTGTCTTACCAGCTCATTTGGGTAGATGATGTTGATGATGTAGCCCAATTCACTAGTGGGATCTCTGGGTAGGATAAGAAACACTGCTCAAAGACTAACATACTTCTTTAATATGAAAATAGCTTCATTGTTGTCAGGGTTTTGGCACTCCTTGTAGCATAGTATGTAAGGACTTTGGGTTTCTAATTTAAAAGAAGACAAAGAGCAATCTGATTTCAGTAACCTGGGAGCATTTATTTTCCTTATTCGGGCCAAGTATCAAATGGGGAACCAGCAATGCAGCTCCTCAATTCTGACTCAAAAGTGTCTATTTCCAGTTAAGACTCATGTGGACCATAAGAAATTACTGTCATCTACACTCTATAATTCAATCTTCTTCTGCTTTCAATTGCATCTGAATTCAAACCACTTACACTGTATGCCATGGAAGGGGCTTAGGGGGAAGGGATAATAGGGAATGACAGGACAAATCTTGACATTGCAACGTGCACCATTTTCCAGGGAAGTTCCTTCCCATAACTTCCTTGATATCCATTGTGCTTTATGGCAGCCAATCTATAAACTCTACCAGATTTTGTTAGATATCCCGGTAAGTGTTTTCTCCCTCTGTGCTACACATGAATAGATTTTCAAATTATACACAAAATTATATAGATTTCATTTGATTTTTCTATGGAAAAGTGGTTGCAGTTATGAACATTTATTAGAAAATGATGGTCAGGCAGGGACTTCTAACAGCCCAGAAATAATTTCCAACTCATGATGTTTTAAGAGACTAGCCCCTAATTTTGGTGAAAATCACACTAACGCTGGAGATCTTGAGCAGAGTTTTCAGCCTCCTAAAATAAATGTAATTTTTTGGAATTTCAATGTTTATTTTCTGGGAAAATTACCCACAAACTTCAATAGAGTTTCAAAGGGTATATACTACAGGAACATATTTGAAAAACTAATTTAAAGCCTATTGGCATAATTGTCATTCAAGTCTGCATACTTTTATTGTCTAGTTTGCTGAATATAGTTTAGAGTTTGATCAACAGGAATTTATTTCAGACTAATTCAGATGAGATGACTTTTTACCACAAAAAGTAGAATGCCTGCTTGAGATATTTTAATCTGATGATTACACAACAATTCGTAATAGAAGGTAAGAGAGCTATCTTCATTGTTGTTATAGCTTAATTTTTACCATAGAAAAACATTTTATAAAGGGTGATGAGGTGTCCTGGTTAACTCTCTGATGTATTGTATTGCCTAGCTTCTATTGCTTCTAAAGGAAACTACAATTCTGAGTATGAAATAACTGACTTAAATTGAACTTTCTGAAGAGTCAGTCTGTTCATTGGAAACTGTTTATTTCCCATGACTTAAATGGTGTTCTCATGGACAATAAACCACAGAATGTGAATAGGCTTCCTGAAATGCTTGAGAGGGTCAGAGAAACCATGTAAGAGATAAATGCATTAACTTAAGAAAATGCTTAGTTTAGTCCTTGAGAAATCTGCAACTTTTAAAAGTACACATTTCTCTTTGGAGCTTAGAGTTATAGAAGCTTTTCTTTGGTAGATCCTAATAGAATGCTTTATTGCATGTAGTATTTACTTTCATTTTTAGCAATAGGAGAGTCAGGACATGCTTTTAAGGTTGTTGGAGTCATAAAACCACGTCCTATTCAGTCTGCCTCATAAGGTCAGATCAAAGTCAGTATTTACTTTTTGCTCAAAATGTTATATATTTGTAATAAATAAAGGTGGTCAAAATGCCTGTTATGTATTAATTATGGATTATGCTCCAAAATGTATTTTGAATTTTGAAAAATATTTTTTGAACATGGAATCTTTTGAATTTATCAGAGTGATCTGGGTCAAGTACAGATTAGTATGGTAATATTTTAACTGTCTTCTTGGGATTCTTATAACATATGCTAAATGTCTTATGCAGAAAAAATATTCCCAAATAAACAAAAATAAATGAATGTCTTTTTTTAGAAACTTTAAAATTATTTTGTATGTTATATCTAATACATATAACATGTGTTATATATATTATGTATTATATACACCCATACGTTATGATAGCATTGTATATATGTGTAGGCAGGGACTTCTAACAATGCAGAAACAGTTTCCAATTGCTGATGTTTTAAGAGAATAGCCTCTAATTTTGGTGAAAAACACACTAACACTAGGGGTCTTGAGCACAATTTTCAGCACCTATGAGCCCCCTAAATTAAGTATATATATTTTTGGAATTTCAATATTTATTTTTCTGGGAAAATGATCCAGAAACTTTGACTTCCTAACTAAGGTATATTGTTTCACAGTGTACTTATTAGCATTTATTAGAACCAGGTGCCCTTGTACCTTATTTGTGAATTCTAACTAGCACCCAAAAAAGGATTTTTTTACACTTGTTGGTTGTTAGGTGCAGGAAGTGACTACTTAGAAGCATGGGGATGAACACCAAATACTTGGTCTAATCCAGGATCTCCTCATAATTTGCCTGCTGAGAGATAATGTTATAAAAGAGTTAGGAAGACGAGACTTGGTTTAATTTAGGGAAAGCCCAGATAAAAAGAAATTTCAAAATTATAATTATTTCATGAGATAATCATTAAAAGTGAAAATCATTAGCAAAATGAGTCGGCAAGAAGGAATATCTTTTGGTGTTGAAATTATTACTGACCAGTGTCGTGAACTGTGACTAGGCTGTACAATATGATTTTAGAGACCAAGAAGCAAAAGGTTACCTGAGGAGTCAATTGAACCTAGCAGAGGATTAAGGAAACCAGTCTTGGGAAAAAGATGATGAGAAACAAATGTGTATTGTGTATAAGTGTGTGTTTTTATTTTCATTTAAAAGAGTAGGGCACGATGGCTTATATTTAAATGTATAGTGACAATCTCTTTGAGACTCAGTCATTATTTTGGATCAAAATCGCGTTATTATTAAATATTGAGCAATAGATGTGGTAGACAGAAGGGTGTACATACTATTAGTCTAAGCAGATTTTAAATAGATAACTACCAGTTCACATTAATAAACAATATACCCTCTCACCTTCGGAAGTGGAGAAGAGAAGTATGAGTAATGACAGGTGCAAAATTATATACATGCTACGTTGTTAGGAGTCTTAATGGTATTCTGGAAATTAAACCTTAGTTATTAATTACATCAAAATAACCTCTTTAACTAAATAGTTTAACATCTAGAAAATAAGATCTGAGATTTCTCTGTTAATATTAACTTCACTAAGACCATGTACTTAGCTACTATTCAGGTTTTTTTGACAGGTTGGATTGTCACGTCAGATCTGGCATATAATTCAGATTGAGCACAACAGCCAACAACAATAAAAGTTGTTGAACGTTAAATGGTGACTTGAGACTTCGAGGTGGTAGCTTATCTTTGTACATCCAGCATCCTTGAACCAAATTCAGGCAACGAAAATACATCAGTATGTTCTTAGGGAACATAAAAGCACCAATTCAAAGGAAATAAGACTGATAAAGATGTCTTATGATTCAAGTTAATGGAAAAAAGTAGACTTTTTTTTTAAAGTAGTGAAATTCATTCTTGAATTCATTCTATTCACTGTAAAAATAAATAAAACCCCTTTGTGTCAAATCTATGTTGTTAGGCTTCCATGAGCCTTAAATTTGATAAAATAAAAAGTTTTCTGGGAAAACCAAAATAAATTACAATAAAGCAAGCGTTAACGACACTTTCAAGTACCTATATTTAAATTTGATAAGCTGCCAAGGGTACACTTGGATCTTTTTTAAATTTTAGTTTTCATAGTGTATTGAATATTGAAATGTTTGTTCAAAGTTTAAAAGTTCATATAAGTATAAAATACCTAGAAATTACTTAAGAATAAATTACTTTTTTGTAATTCATGAACCGTATGGTATAGATAAAATTATTTTTTAAAATACATTGTTTAAACTCTACTACTTTTTGGTTTCTCAAACATCCAGAGGGTACATTTCTCATGCCTCATGATTTGTTTTTAAGGAAATGCCTTCCTAGAGTAAAGTTAATTATTATAACAAACTGGACTTAAAGTAAATGTCAAGTTATGAAGGATAAATATTGCTATTTTGAAATTGTGTTTGTAATTTAATAAATACCATAGGCAAATTGTGAGGAGACAGTGAGATACAGCCACTGAAGAAGTTGAAAATAAAAGAAATTGGGTTGCCCTTTGAGTTACCTCACAAAATGATACATGATGAACTCATTCAAAGTCTTCTTGAAAGAGAAAGAGTAACTGAAGTGGAAGAAAATTTGGTGTTAACATATACAAATAATGTGTTGACCACAAATGTGCATTATAGGCAATAAACAATAGAAAAAACAAAATTCATAGAGGACATTTTGACAGGCTTCTTTGACTTGGATGTAAATGATAAGAAACAAACTCACTTAAATAGCATGGAGGAAATGATTCTGTTTAAAGACTTGACTATGAAGACAAACTCTCTCACTTTGCTTCTATTTGTGGAATGGCTTCATTCTCCTCACTCCCAACCAACACAACTGATGCTCTTCATCCTTTCTGCTTTCATTGGCAGGTATACTGTTTCAGTCTCCTTATAATTTCAGTTTCACCATCCCAAAGTAATGACATTATTCCTACTCCCGTTCAAAATCCTGAGAGAGAAAACTGCTTAACTAACTCATCATTTTGAACCAGGACACACGCTGTGGTCAGAAATGGCTGGCCAGCCTGGAGATCAGTTGTTTGGAATCAAATGTTCACTTTTGGTCCAAAATAACTGAGGCCAGTGGTGCGTGCAGAGACATAAGCACTTGGCAACAAGAGATGTGGTCAAGGGAGATATCCTTAAGACTTATGAGGCCGTGGTAGACCAAGATCGACATTTCCAGCTTAGTTTCTATTCAGGCCCTGTCTAGGGGAGAGTGTAGTCTACCCAAGACCATGTCTGTCTGATCTGAAAGGCGAGAATACTGTATTTATATTGGAACTCTGACTCAGTCTTCTTTAATCTCATGCCATCAAACCTGTGAATTTTAAAACTAATTCTTCTCGTTTGTGCTTTGCTTTCTCTGCAAACTTCTGATTATAACGTGTGTTCCCATGTAGTTTATCTACTGGAAGAAAATATATTGAAACGAGAATATGCTGGTCTGGTTTACTAGGCATATATGTCAATTTATAAATTTAAAAAAAATATAGTTTTTATAAAATTGTTTCTTATGTTTGCTGTTTTGAATCAATGTTACCAGTACCCTATCAACTTCGAGAATCTCATAAATTCAAGTCTCTGAGCCTGCAAAATTGAGTGCCAGATACTGTAATGAGACAAACAGCCAGTTAGCAAACTGGCTTTCTCTAGTTGAGTGACTTTCTTTCAATGTCTATTAATCACTTTTTCCTGATTTGTTTTTATCAGTGTGATTATACAGCATACATATATACTCCTCTAGGCACACACACACTCACACATATTAATACATACAAAAACAGATTTTACAGATTTGTTCTTTATTGCAGAAATTAAATTTCAAGAAAATATTTATTTTATGGCAATTTTGTGAAAATATATTTCTTTTATAGAAATAAAGGAATAAATTTAACCTCTTCTATATCATTTATTTCACTTATGAAGAACACAATAAAACTGACTTGAGTCATTCACTTTAACATGTTTTGATATCACTTGGATGACCTTCCTTCTGAATATTGCGCTAATTATTTCTGACAATGTAGTATTTATTGTAATATTGTTGGCAACCTTCTGACCTAAAACTGGTTTATTTGCTTTTTTTGTGCAATGATATTAAAAGATAGGGAATTGGTCATTACAGTTCTGCCAATGTTATACATAATGCTTAATTTGTACTGTTAATATTAGTTTGAATCATGTACAATTGTCAATATTCAAATTTTATGACCTACAAAATGGCAATTTCATACCATTCAATTTAATAATTCCAAAATACATTATATTTAGAAGGATGGTGTTGTTGGGGACTCCCAATGGATTGCATTGGGCTTCTTTATGTATAAATGTGTAATTAATATTTGCTTCTCACCACTTTCTTTGAGGACTGCTTTGCACTTCCAACCATATAACTCTGTGTTTAAGAATAATGACTCTGGAGTAAGAACAGGTGTCAAGTGCTGTCCACAAAACTTAATATCTACATGACTTTAAATAAGTTCTCCAAGCCTCAGTTTCCTTATCACAAAATCAGGAGACTAACCACATGAGATTCCTAGGATAATTATGAACATCAAATGAGATGATTTGTGTAATTAATTAACAGTGTATTAAGTAATATTGTCTTTAATAAATGTTAACTTTTTTTACATTTATCACTCATTTTTTTGTTGTTGAGAACATTTAAGTTCTACTCTCAGCCAGTTTCATTTATACAATGCAGTGTTATCAACTACAGTCACTGTTATATCCTCAGATCTCATTCATCATTTTTTTTTGTGAGGAAGACCAGCCCTGAGCTAACATCCATCACCAATCCTCCTCTTTTTGCTGAGGAAGACTGGCCCTGGGCTAACATCCATGCCCATCTTCCTCTACTTTATATGAGACGCCACCACAGCATGACTGACGAGCAGTGCATCGGCGGGCACCCGGGATCCGAACCTGCAAACCCCAGGCTGCCAAGCATGGACTAAACCGCTGCACCACCGGGTGGCCCCCAGATCTTATTCATCTTATAGCTGAAAGTTCGTAGCATTTTACCAACCTCTCCCTATTTACCCCACCTCCCAGCCCCCGGCAACTACTTTTTGACTCTGTTTCTATGAGTTTGATTTTTTTTTTTTTTTTAGATTCCATATATGAATGCCACCATGCAGTGTTTTCTTTTCTCTGTCTGGTTTATTTCACTTAACATAATGCCCTCAAGGTCCACCTATGTTGTTGTAAATGGCAGGATTTCCTTCTTTCTCATGGCTGGATAATATTCCATTATTTATATATATCACATCTTCTTTATCCATTCATCTGTTGATGGACACTTAGGTTGTTTTCCATACCTTGGCTATTGTGAGCAAGATTGCAATGAACATGGGAGTGCAGATATCTCTTCAATATCCTGATTTAATTTCCTCTGGATATATACCCAGAGTGGGATTGCTGGATCATATGATAGTTCTATTTTTAATTTTTTGAGGACCCTCCATACTGTGAACTATTAGTAGTAGCAGTAGTTATTTCTAAAACCTCAAATGCCACTTCCTATCTTCTAAAATAATAATATAAAAGCGTAAGAAATCCTGCTAAGCAGACGTCTTCAAGATAAATTGTGAATCTTTATCTTCATGATTGTTTAATGTCATCTAACTCATACACTATGCAGATGCTTCTGTGTAAGAGTGATAATCAAATGCATGAGTGTGGTAATAATCTAAGCAACCTGCTCAAGCTAATGTAACACCCAGTTATTGAGACCTTGATATGTGTAAATTACTATTCTAAGTGACCCAGCTGTGAAAAGAGTGTTCCAGGGATGCCATAAATAAAGATAAAGAATGAGTTTGCCTAGGAACTGTTCAAATTGTAATGAGGATTCAGTTTTACTGTAACCAAGAATGTGTATAGATTTGTGATTAAGAACAAGACTGGGGGGGGCCTGCCCGGTGGCATAGCGGTCAAGTTTGCAGACTAAGCTTCAGCTGCCCAGTGTTAGTGGGTTTGGATCCTGGGTGTGGACCTACACACTGCTCAAGCCATGCTGAGGCAGCATCCCATATATAAAGTAGACAGAGATTGGCACAGATGTTAGCTCAGGGCCAATCTTCCTCACCGCAAAAAGAAAAAAACAAGACTGGGAAGGGATTTGAGGATCATGCTGAACAGTCAGCCCAGCTGAGCCTTCAGTTGTCTGAAGTCTCAGTCAACACCTCACTGCCTAAGTGACCTACAGCAAGGACTGCCCAGCTGAGCCCAGTCAGTCCACAGTGTCATGAGAGAGAATTATTGTTTCTCTAAGGCCCTAAGTTTAGGGTTGTTTTTTACGAAACAATAGATAACTAGAGCACCAAACTATCATTTTTGTTTGTTTGTTTCTTTGCAGCAAAAAGTAAGCACAAATCAATCATCACAATTGTGTTAATAAAATTAGCAGTACTAAGGTTATTTATTTTTATGTTGAGCCTAAATGTATTTCCAGCAAATTTTATTGAAATAAGGCCAACAAACTTCTCAGGAATAAAGCTTTTGTTAAAGTATTCACTTCAGCAGACAATCGTGAATTTAACTTTGCTAAGAAGTTCTGTTTCGATTTCCTGCTCGTATCAATTCATTTGTGGGATGGATTAAGAAAAATCTCACTTAAAGGTTTCCTACCTAATTTGCTGTCTGTCACGTGTTGCCTCAACCTAGGCACATACTGGATGTGGAAACTTGTGAATAGGTTTCTGCTAAAGAGTCAACTTCTCTGATGATCAGTTAGTTGGACCCACACCGTGTCTATAGGAGGTTCACACCGTTTGCCTGTTGGTGTCAGCCTCTCTCCGGGGACCCCCTGATGATACAGTCAGGGGCTGTCCCGGATGAAGTGATCTTTTCCTCAAAGTAGATCATGAATATCAGGCGAGAGTAACAACCCAGAAACTGGAAGAAAGTTATTTGTATTAAATGTAGCTTTAAGAACTTTAAAAGTATAATTGGAGTCCATGAACTACCTGGAGGAATTTTTTAATAACAAGGGCATTTTTTAAACTGAGAAAATGTTCTATGTTCTCCAAGGTAATAAGGATCCACTTTTTAGAGCTCTCTTTCTCTTTTTTCTCCATCTCTCTCGTTTCTGTGTTTGTACACCGGCACACACATACACACCATTCTCGCACCGTTTATCTTATTTGATATAATATATTAAAAAAATAAATAAAAGAGAGAAAACTTCTTGAAATGATTAGACTAATTGCTAATAGACAATACTTATTTTATTTTAACTATACACAGGCTCATATTAATTGACAGCAATCAAAAATTGTTTTATTGTATGTTTGAAAAGTCAATAGTGGAATTTGAAACAGATTGGAGCTTTACAAAGAAAATAAATTTTCTGATGTTTCAAGTTAAACACGTAAAACAGCTGAATGAAACTTGGATGTGTTTATTTCTTCCATGAGTATTTGAGAATGAATCTTATTTTAAATGGTTCAGTCTCTTTCTTAGCTTGTATATTTCATGTTGGATTATTATGGAATGTTAGCCTTGATATTTAATTACGAAAATTAAATAACATGCCTACTTTTGCATCTTTTCTAACTAAATGTATGAGGACTTTTAGGTAACCTCCAAAGAGAACTTTCTGACTGAAGTGCTAAATAAGGGTAACAAGAGTCTCTTTTAGTAAAGTAATAAAATACAAATATAGATCCATTTGAAAAATACTTGATGAATATGACTATGCTCTCTCTCTCTCTCTCTCTCTTCCTTAGAAATTTATGGGAAGATTATTTTCCAAAGTGCACTTTAATTTTCTCATGCTAGAATGAGGAAGAGAAAATCAATTTCTCACAGAATACCAATGTTCTTATCCTCATGCTTTACTGTCCTCCTAGCATCAAGAAAGGATTAGGAGAGCTCATTACGGTGAGAAGAATGACTAGGAGAGTGAAAAAAGTAAAATAAATAAATTAATTAATATCCCATTGTATTTTTTTCCTTGTACTATCTTTTTGGGACCGTGGACTGAACTAGAACCTCCCACTATTCACATAATAACTGTGTGGAAATTGATATGTATATAGACAGAAATGTAATAATATGTGTGAAAGGAAAAACTTTTTTTTGACCAAAAAACTAAGTTTTTTTTTTTTTATAATTTCCCATTATCCTTTAGGAAATATATTCATCAAATCAATGATTATTTTGGTTTGGATATTACAAATTTGGTCACTGTCCAGTCCAAAGCTTATTCTTTGAAAATTGTCCTCTTCTCTCTCACTAGGGGCGGTGACAAATGTTGAGTCTGCTCTTTAGGATGACCATGTCCTAGGTTGCCTCTGTGCATGGGTGAACTGAGGAGACAGGACCTCTTCTCCTAATCCTTACCTCTAGCAAATATTCTACTCTGTTTATACCACTGGATGGCTACTTGAGCCCGTGCTCAGCCTTCCTTAGGACTTACCTAGATAAACTAAGCCCTAACATGGTCAAGCTTGTTCTCCACACTTTGAGCTATGCCATTCATTACTCAAGGCTGTCCTCCCTCAACCAATGAAGCACCAAGTGCTTCTGTAGATGTTGCAGGTAGCAGATTTCTGCTGAGAATCAGGACTAATGTCTGTGTTCAGAAGGTATCCCCTAACTTCTTGGCAACCTTCCATACTCCAGTTACCCAGGGAGAAGATAGGGAAAGCACGTCATCTTTATTCTTCCTTTAACACTTCTTTAAATTCCACTCTCTCATTCTCTTTGTCTGTTCTGGTATCTATTCTCTCAACAGGAAGTTGGGAGATACGGGGAAAGAGGATTTATAACTACCTGTGGCTTACACATATCCTCAAATACTTTTGTTTTCTATGTTGCTAGATCATTAGTGAATTTTGCAATTTATTGTCTCAAGTCGTCATCCTCATTGGTTTACATGTGCAGTGTATTTGTGGGTAAGGTGGAGGTGGAGGGACCCCAGGGGACTTTGAAGCAAAAATCTCTGTCCTTCTGATTCCGTAGCTCAAGTTATTGCTGCAGATAAACATTCTGTATCTCACCTCTTTACAAAAATATTCTACTGTGGTAATAAATATGCTCTGGTGGCACGCCTGAAAGCAAAACATGTCATAGATATTTCAATTCTAGACCACCTATAATTATTAGAGCAAGGTGCACTGTGTTCAGTATTCTTTTAGATGACTATTTATTGTACTATTCAAAAAAAAGATGGTTTCCATAGCAACCTTGTCTGCAGATAGTTTCAGAATAGCCTTTTACAGCTTCAGAATCATGAATACATTTTATCCACTTGGAAAAAAAAAGGAAGCAGAACAGATTTTACAATTAATTTATATTCAATATCAGGAAGAACTGTTTCTCCCCAAGCTACCTTTCACATGCACAAAATATCATTAACAACAAAGCTTTCAGTTTGTAGGAAGAGAAAGAGATTCTTCCCACTTCTCCCAAAAGATGGCAGCTGTTCTCTGATGAGGAACTAGAATTTCTTTGTCTATTTCCTTACAAAGCTCTCTCTGTCTGAGTGAAGTGTATGTCAAAGAAGCTTGTGATTCCTCAGGTAAGTATTCCCAGAATGTGCTTATACGCGGGCATGTCTGGGGGATTTACACTATATTTATTTTCCTTTTGTTTAATGAGCATTTATTAAGCATCTTTTTGTAACAAGCACTGTGTGGGCCCAGGAAGTAAAAAGATGAATATGACACTGTTACTGCCCTCTAATAACAAAAAATCTGGGAATGGAGTAGACAGCTCATGAAAAGGTAAGATAATGTGGTGAGTTCTGTCAAGACAGGTTCGTGATGGGAACAGAGAGGAGGAACAGCCCCCAGTCTGAGTGTGTAGGGAAGGCTTCCAGGAAGGGACAATACTATGGCTGAGTCTTTAAGGATGAGTAAGACTATTTCATCAGTTAGAAAGAAAGTGGGCAAGATGTTTCAAGTTGAGGGAATAGTATGAGATGAGATAGGATACACAGGGAAAACTAAGTGCAGAATGGTGCACTACTGCTGTAATATGAGGGGGTCAATAAATTAGTAAATGGGGCAGAAGTAAGGTTTTGAAAAGGTAAGGACAAGTAAATATTAATGTGTCATAGTTGAATATATATAAATGCCTTTATAGGTTTTTTGAATTGCTGCTGGTGACACAAATTTGGCTACACAGTTTAAGGAAATGCTGAGGGAAATTCTTTTAGATTCAATGCACCCTTTTTATAAAACTTCTTTTATACTGGCACAAAAATATTGATTGTAGTAGTTCAATTCTTTGTTATGTGTGTGTGTGTGTGTGTGTGTGTGTGTATATATATATATATATATATATATATATATATATATATATATATACCCTTCATATAAAGGATATATCTATATCCTTTAGATATAATATCATAAGAAAATAGAAACACTACTCTAGCACCAGAGCACCCACAGACTTCCAAGGTGAATTCCTGAGGTCCCTTCCCTCCATTTGTTTTTTTAGCACCATCGAGTGCATTCTGACTCCTAGACCCTGTATACAGCAGAGCAGAACCCTGCCTGGTCTTTTTGCGCCATCCTCTCACCTTCCAACACTATCATACAATGCTTCGAGCTATTCATAGGGTTTTCATGGCCAATTTTTTCAGTAGTGGGTGGCCAGGTCCTTCTTCCTAGTCTGTCTTAGTCTGGAAACTCCACTGAGACCTGTCCACCATGGGTGACCCTGTTGACATTTGAAATACCAGTGGCATAGCTTTCAGCATCCCAGCAATACGCAGCTGCCACAGTGTGACAACCGACTGACGGGTAGTGTGGTTCCCTGACCAGGAAACAAACCCGGACCATGACTGTAAGGCCACCGAATCTTAACCACTAGACCGCCAGGGCTGGCTGCCTCCATTAATGTACATCAAACCTTGCCAATAAGTAAGTTTATGGGGTGCTCCCTTCAGTTTGCAGCCTTTTCAATCTCTCTAATAAACAAGAGGCGGCAATAAAAAGAAGCTTTGATGTTTATGCCGAAAAGTTACATATGCATTGTTCCTTGACATTATCTCAACAAAAAGACAAAAATAAAAAGTACAAGATACAAAATAAATAAATAAATAAGAACTTGCCACACAGCTGTAACCAGGACTGTGACCTGAGGGACCACTGCGCATCGATCTAAGACAGTCACTGCCCAGGTTATTAGAGCTGAGCACGAAGTCTTCACTAGGGCACACTCTGTGATGACTCAAGTGTTCACCAATTTTCTCCATTTGAATTACAGTGTAAAACTTCTCATTTAATGAATATTTATTTGACTCTTATTGAATGAATTTGCGAATTATCCTTGCCACTTATAAGGTTCACTAGCTTCATTTGCGAATAAAGGAATTGAAATAATTTATACACTACGCAGAAGAAGATCAAAAAGTTCTTATAATTCTCAGTAATACAAATGTCTTTCCAGTGCATTCCTTCTCTTGAAGCCATTCTCATTGTGTGCCCTAATTCATTTTTTCTTAGAAAACATTCTGGCCTTTCTATTATCTCAGTGACAACTGTTTCTTATTGCTTTATTTAAGACATCAAGACCCATCGGTGGTTTCTCTGTTCCTTTGACTTTTTAATTAGTCCATTGAACAATCTCCCTAGAGCTCAGAAATTTCTGCTCCTCCAATTTACTCTCTCTTTGTCAGTTACTTGTATTAGAGGGGCAGTCTGTGTGCCTCAAGAAATCTAGTAATGATCATTACTAGAAACACAAATGTTTTCACCTAATTTCACTCCCAATAACTACATTAGAAGTATTTTATTACTTAGGAAACAGAGAATAGTGAACAAGATAGAAGAAAAATACTCTAGGATCAATAACGCAAAATTGTCTCTTTGGAAAGTCTCTGTGTCAAATAATGTCTCTGACTATTCTAAAAATCAGGAGTTTACGCACACATAACACATGTCAACAAATGTGTAAGATATTTTACATGTTGTATATAAGTAATTCTGAAAATATTGCTAGTGATATTAAGTGGAATCAAAGGTTTTTATTTGTTTTGTTTTATTTTTTTAAATGAGTGAGGAAACTGCAATTCAGAGAGATTGAATAACTTGCCCTATCTTGTATATCTAATACATGGCTGAGCAAAGATTTAAATAAGATACTTCAGACTCTAATGCACTTTCACACTTTTTGCTATTTTTCACAGCTGCATTACCACAGTGAGGACATTTTGCAAGAAAAAAAGATTTTGATGGGTTTCTCTTTCTACTTATGAGATTTTACTTTAATGAATGCCCATATTTTTACTACAAGAATTCAGACAAACAGCATTTTTCATGGAAGATGCATGCCTTAGGCTCTGAAATGATCTGAGGCCACATTATTCTCCTTCAGGGTTTAGTTCAAGAGCCATTCCCATGATGACACTCTTTGATGTACATTAAATTTATTCTGTTTTTAATGCTGTTTTCTGATTTAACATTGCCACCAGTTCTATTTTAATTAATTGTGTTTGGTAGTATTCTCAGGGACTCTCTAGCAAAGTGTGCTTCCTCAAAACTAAGTAACATTATTTTCTAGGTCATCAATTATAAGGAAGCAGAAGATATGTGTTCCGATCCCTGGACTATCACTAATTAGCTGTGTGATCTCAACCTTGAAAAAATACGTCACTTAACCTCTCTGAAACTTTCTGGCTTTATTTGTAATATAGTGACTGGACATACAAATTTCTAACTTCCTCTCCAGCCCCAGGATTATGTAAATCTATGATATTTTCTTTACACTCAGCCTCCTCTATGTGGTGTCGCATAATCTTGGTCTAACCCCTATGGAATATTCCGAGGGTTTCCCTGCAGAGAGCTCAGGCTTCTCACATCTGCAGGAGACAGTCTTGGCATGCTTTCACAACCATCAAGACATCCCCCTTCTCTCAAAATTGTTCCAGTTTAAAAAGATGGAACACTGCCAGCAGCATTTATACTGACTCATCCTAACTCAGCAGAGTGGACTGTACTGTAGTCAATTAAGTAAAGTTGGACAAATTAGATTTTCTTGACAAAATGCATTTGGGGTTGGAGCTCAAAGAAAAACAGTTGGTGTAAACATTTAAGAATTTCAGGATATTACTCTCTCTTTCATTTACTCTTTTTAAATTTTATTTATTTATTTTTTGCTGAGGAAGATTTACCCTGCGCTAACATCTCTCGCCAATCTTCCTCTTTTTTTTTGTAAGGAAGACCAGCCCTGAACTAACATTCTTGCCAATCCTCCTCTTTTTGCTGAGGAAGACCGGCCCTGGGCTAACATCCGTGCCCATCTTCCTCCACGTTATACTGGAAGCTGCCGTGGCATGGCTGACAAGCAGTGCATCAGCAGGTGCCAGGGATCCAAACCTGCGAACCCCGGGCTGCCAAAGCGCGAACTAAACCACTATGCCACCAGGCCGGCCCCTCCTCTTTTTTTTTTTTTTTTTTTTTTGCTTGAGGAAGATTCACCCTGAGCTAACATCTTTGCCAATCTTCCTCTATTTTGTATGTGGGACACCACCTCAGCAAGGCTGCCAATGAGTGGTGTAGGTCCACACCTGGGAACTTAACCCAGGCCACTGAAGCAGACAGTGCCAAACTTAACCACTAGGCCATGGGGCTGGCCCTCTTTCATTTACTCTTGAAGTCACACTTGTCTTTTTGCTATTTCTTAAACACGCCACATATGCTGGCACCTCAGAACCTTTGCACGTGTAGATATCTCTGCCACTAATGCGTTTCCTTCAAATACACGCATAGCTTACTCCTTTTTCAGAGACGCGTTCTTTCACCATCTTATTTAAACTATCACTTCTCACTCCATAAAATCTCATCCTGTTTCCACATATCATTTTTCTTCATAGAGTTCATAAGCATATTCTTATATTATCTGTCTCTCTTCTTTACAATTTGAACTTCATCAAAGGGAGTAGCATCATCCCTTGTGGTTTGCCTACATCTAGCCTTCATCTTAGTAAATAATAACTCTATTAAAACCTCCTCCATACCCATCTGATCTCTACCAGAATCCTAACTGATGTGTCTGGCATTTTATTTCCTTCTAGCACAGGCTGCCTTTGAGTACTTTTAGTCAACTAGTAGAGAAAATTATTAAAATTGCTCAAATATTGAACCCAGGATTTCTGGCAAGTGCATGTATCTGGAAAAAAAGCAACATTGATTAAAAACTACATTCTTCTCTTCTAGATTAAGCTCCTGCAGAATCTATTGCCACACTTATTTCTCAGATTTTTGCCAATTTAAATCAACAACTTCACATAATTCTTAGTGTGTAAACTTTTGGCTTCATATTTGAAAGTGGCATCTTGCTTCTGAAACTGCTCACCTCACAATTGTGATTTCCCACAAAACAAGAAGGGTTTAGAATCTGCAAGCAAAACAAGATGGGGAGAACAAACATCCATCTACTAGCTAGAGGAATGTAGAGATTTATTAAATTTGACACCCTGTACAGCAGCTGAGCCATCAATCGTTAGACTGTCCACATTGCAAGGTAATGAAAGATAGATTTTTTTCCTTTCTTCCCACTCTGAAGGACAGTACCCAAGGCAGGAGGTTGGGAGAATTGTGCTTTAGATGTCTCATAAACCAGGGGTGCTGTGACTGGCCTAATATGCATTGGATAGAATAATAACCTATTTCCCCCTCTCTCTCTGAAATTGGAGAAATAGAGCAAAGTAACTGAGCCAAGATCAAAAAGTCACAAATATATCTAGCACGTTAGCCAGTCAGACATTGAGAGGGAAAGAATGCTCAGAGGCTCCAGATTCTTCTATTATGTGGTTGGGAATGGGGGAACAGAGTTGGGGATAGATAATTACTACCATTTTAATCCTTCTTTATTTGTCTTTACATTCAATATACAGTCTCCTCCTTCATCCCCTTGTAGAGTTTTATAATAAAAGGCGCTTAATTTTTTTGGCTATACAAGTGGGTAAATTATAAATAATATTCAAAAGTTAAATATAAATCACCAAAACTACCTGAGAAGTTATTCTGCTGTAAGTGTTAACAATTTGGATGTTGACTGTACACTCAGACTGCGGCCCTAAGTAAATAATACCTCCATTTAGCATTTCCTCAAACACTCATCTGATAAAACTCAACAATGAGAAGAACAATAGAAAAGCTGATATTGAATTTAACATTTTTTGTCACCAACAGGCCCTTTCTCACCAGTAAAATGCCCATATAATTTAGATCAAAACATGAAAAAAATCCCTAAAAATATAGATAATTGTCAAATATTTTAAAGGGTTGTGGAAATACTGCCACAGAATTGTGAGGACAATGAGCAACGGTGTCAGATGTAGTTTTGGGTTTAAGTCCCAGCTTGGCCACTTACTTGCTCTGTGAGGCCGGACTAGGCATTTAACTTCTTTAATGCCTAGTTTTAATGCACAAGTCATTTATATTATTGCAGATTTTGTTGTTATTATTGTCTGGTAACATGTAGAACATTGATGATCTTCTATATAATAGATTGAGGGAGTCATAGATTTTTCTAGTAGAGTGAGGAGAGAGTAGCTGCTGAGGGAAATGAAGACAATTATTTTACAGAACCTTTTCCACAAAATGACTATGAAAGATAGTTAAAAGGGTAATCACTGGCTTAGTGGATCTTGAAGGGTTTTTCTTTGTTTTTATTGTTTTTTTTTTTTTTTTTTTTTTACTTCCTTAAAGACAAATGAGCTTAAATGAAGGAGAGTTTAGAGACTGTGGAAAATCAATAAATCAATGGAACAAGAGAACAACTTCATTGTGTGTATTGCAGAAGGCAATTTTATACAAGTTAAATGATTAGCCTTAGAAATGAGCAGTGAGAGCTTTGTTATCATAACAGGAAAGAGCAAAGAAAATATTCCAATGAGGTAGGTTCATAAGTTTAGAAAAAAGGTGGTTTCATGTCTCTGTGAAGTAGTGGTAGTAGCAGTTGTTTGCAAATACTCTCAAAATAGTGATTACTGGGTCAAAATGAACACACATTTCTAACCTACTATGGACATATGGGTAAAATGATTTTCAGGAGAAAAGTACTAATTCACACCCTTTAGTAGTGTATCAGTGAGTCTAGCCATTCCCTTACCTGCCAACCAGACAGCACTCACTAATCATCAATTTATTCAATAGGAATTATTTGTGCGGGGCCGCCTGGTGGCGCAGCGGTTTAGTCCGCGCTTGGCAGCCCGGGGTTCGCGGGTTCGGATCCCGGGCGCCCGCCGACACACTGCCCGTCAGCCATGCCGTGGCGGCGTCCCATATAAAGTGGAGGAAGATGGGCACGGATGTTAGCTCAGGGCCAGTCTTCCTCAGCAAAAAGGGGAGGATTGGCAACAGATGTTAGATCAGGGCTGGTCTTCCCCACAAAAAAAAAAAAAAAAGAATTATTTGTGTGCCAAACAAAGTTTTAGGCAGTGATGAAAGATATAGATGAATTTTCTGCTCTTAAGGGGTGTAAATACAGTGTGTGGGGGGGGATAATAAACAGGGCATGTAATAAGTGATAGCTATTCTCTATTTATCTATCTATCTGTCTATCATCTATTTATCATCCAGCTAATCTATCTAAATATACTATGGATAAATGTAGAGTATAGAGAGGAGGGAGACAGGCAGATATATAGATAAATAGATTGATAAAAGATAGATACCTATTTCTATCTGTATTATATATAGATATAGATATAAATCCACATACTTTGGACTACAACAAAGAAAATAAAATAGGATGGTTTGCTATAGAATGTAGGATCTACTTTGTTAAATAAGATAGTGAAGGAAAGTTTCCTTATTTTTTAACCTCCAAAATCCGTGGGAAATAAATACTATCTACTTGATTGGCATGAGTTTCCTCTCTAGATTCTATATTGTTGGTATATTGTAGCGGTCACATACAGGTAGATTTTTTTCCTGAACATAACTTGTTGCTTATATAACTATATTTTGCTGATTTATCAAAAGATTTTAAAAAGAAAATTGATAACATCACATTTTATTTTTAGAAAAAAGTAATTTGGAACTGGTATAAAGTTGAAATGATGGAGAGTCAGAAAGAGAAGAAATAGGAGACATTTTAGGAAGACAATTGAGAATAGAAATGATGAAGGGCAGAAATAAAGTATAGGATTTGGGAACTGGAAGAGAAGATGAACTGGAGAAATATTTAGGAGGTAGAAATTGTTACTATTCCTTCATTTAAACATTTAATTTCTTTGTACCTAATATCTATTGACAATTTTTGCAAGTGGTTGCATTGACATGGCATGGGGAATGAAAGTTATCTCAGGTATATGCATGGTCACTACTACTCCAATCTCAGGGAAGTCTGCCTCATTGCCAACATCAAACCTATTTCCTCTACAAATCCAATTTCACTTCTCTTAAATGGGCCCAGGGACCAGTAGCTAGAGCTTAGAATTCTTGTTCTAGTTAAGCATGCCTCTAAAAATTATGCAAAGCTTTAGAACTAAGTGATGGATTTAAAACTTTCTAAAAGAGTTCCATTTTAAAAGTTTATAGAGACTAACACCATATGATTTCACTCTATGGGGAAGATAAACAAACACATGGACAAAGAGAACAGATTAGTGGTTACCAGAGGGGAGGGTGGGTGTGTGGTGGGCATAAGAGGTAAAGGGGCATATATATATATATGGTGACTGACAAATAATAATGTACAACTGAAATTTCACAATGTTATAAACTATTATGACCTCAATTTAAAAAAAAGTCTGTAGAGAGTTCTGAAATTATCTTTACACATGTTATCTTTGTGATTTGAGTTCTAAATCTCTAAATTACGAAGACTCAAACTCCCTAAAAATATTTTTTTCTGGGTCTCATTTGAGGGTATAAATTTTACTTTGAGCTATATCTCTTCTATTTATTTATATATATTTATTTATATATATTCTATTTATTATATATATTCTTGCTTCATTATATATATATTCCTATTTCCTCTTATATATATTCATATATATGTGTATTATATATGTATATATATAGAGAGACACAGAGGTTTTAGAGGTTTTAGAGAGGAGTTTATAAAAACCTTCAGACAATATGATACAATGTAGATTTCAATAGTTTTGCAAATGCAACAAAAAAGGAACACTGCTCGGTGATTAAAACTAAAACAATATTTGCTTTACTGATACTTTGTTAGTGTGGCTCCTACAAAATTAATTTTTTCTGAATCTAATTTTTTTCTTTCAAATCTCTTTCAAGACTTCTAAATAAACCTAGCCCTGAGAACTGTAATCACCTTTTATTTAGCCAAGATATTGGCTGACGGTTGGAGATGGAAATCACAAATATTTCCAAATCACGTGAAAGCAAAACTAGTGGGAATGGTATAAAATGCTGACTTTATTAAAAACATGGACAATCTAGGTGATGAATTGCAGTGAGAAGCATTATCTTCTTTCGCTTGTTAGGTCCTTCCCTGTCATTTATCTGTTACTCTCCTTTCCAGCAAATGGATCTAAAATAGCTTCAGGAGCTCAGTGTCACCCAATTTTATTATAAACAAGATTCATAATAATGGTAATTTGCCACGAGTCCCATGCTTTTGTTTGAACATGTGAAACTATTCAGAAGATGAATCACAGTAACCAACCATTCAGAGATCTCCAAAGGGGAAAAATGCTTTTCCAATCTTTTTTATGCAAGCCACTGGATTTTCCTGTGCCATTTGCAAATTGGACCAAGGAAGCTGTTTTAGCAATGATTTCTATGAAGTTTCATTCTCCTTAATGATGCTTCAACAACTTTAGGGATATACAAGGGAAATTGCACTGTTACATGGATGTAGACTGATCAATGGAGATTATTATTCTGCATTATAGAAGCACTTCAGTTAATATAAGCATCTTCTTGTACTACTTCTCCACAAATCCTGAGAGCTAGTTCTTTGGAGGAATTAAATCAAAAATGAAAATAACTAAAAAAACAAATAAGCAGATTTTCAATACTACAGATACAACTGAAAAATATAACTGAATGGAGAGAAATTAAAAGAACATGAAAAAAGTAATTGAGGGAAGAATCAACTTCAAATTATAGGCAGGTATTTTTTTTTAATTTAAATTTAAAGTACTTGACCACAGAATTTCCCTGATGAATAGACATTGTATATTTCCTTCTTGCAATTAGAATTTCCTTTTAATATTATTATTTATTTTATTTTATTTGAAATCCCAAATTTTAAAATGCCTATCATAACAAAAGCCTGTCTTCCTATTTCATTTCTTTTTTTTTCTCAACCAAAAAGAAAAACAAAAAGGTAGATCTGGGAAAGGAAGAAAATTGTTTTTCTTCTGAGTCCAAATTCTTATGAAATAATAAGTGAAAGTGTATTTTTCAGCAGAATTCATTTTGTAAGAATGCTGTTTTATGGTTCATAGATGAAAAGCAATATCAAATAGTAAATGAAGGGCTTTGGAGGATGGAATATCAACTTTTCCTACTATTTTTTTAGTAAATTTTGGCATTTCTAACATGTTAGATCCGTTTGCCAAAACTTCATAAGGTAAAAACCAAATCATGATTTAAAAATGAAAAATAGTTTCCATGATTTTAGCAGTAATTGCTTACAATGGAATTGAGTCCAGAGAAGTATTGTACATGTTGCCAAGAGAGCATGTTAGGTAACTATTTCATAATAACTTTATAATTTATGCACTGTTAATTCTAATCAAGTCATTCTGAACCTTATCAAAGAATAATAATAAAAAGAAATCATCAATAGGTGAATATATCATTTGGAAGTCTTCTAAGTAGCTTGTTCCTTAAGAGAATATTCAAGACGTATTTGTGGCAAGAATATCACTGAAGCAATACTGCATCCTCAGGGAATCTTCTCGGAGGGGCTAGCTGTGGGTTTGTCCCCACGTTGACAATGTGAGCTTAGATCACACAGACAGTTTAAGTATCCCCCAGCTCTTGCCACTGTGAAGTTACTGTTTCTGTATTTTTTCAGTAGTAAGTATTTTGTTGGGAGATACTTTGAGATGGTTGTGATCACGCTATTGTGATTCAATAACATTGAACCCACAGCCAACAGCACTATAACCGATGTCTGAACAAAGCTTATCTAACTCATGTATTTGCTCCATAAAGCACATCACCGCCTTCTCGTGTTTATGCACACCAGACAGCACTTCAGCGCTACACGTGGGGGCCATTTTAAGCAGCAAAATTGCCAACAAAAAGCACACCAATATGAAAAAACATGGTACTCAATACACCACGAAAAGGACATTTGCATAGAGTACGAAAGCTGAAACAAAAAGGCAGCATCCCCTTGTTCAACCTCAGCTGAGAACACGTGCATCAGGCAACTGTAATTTTTCACCGCTCTGCACAGGTCCTCAAATGACTATGAAGGCACTGTGACTCTTGATTTGGGGTTGCAAGTGTATTTCAGCAAGTAGGTGAATTGACAAATATACAATCTAAGAATAATGAAGATCGACTACATATAAAATATAAAATGTATGATATAAGCATATATGAAATATACAAAATATATACACATAAATTATTAATGCATAAATATGTAGTACATTAAATAATGTTCAACTTGGCAATTTACAGGCTAGTTTATTCAACATTTATTAAATACCTATCACTGGACAGGACCTGGAATGTAAAGACAGAATACAATATAGTCCCTGCTCTCAATTTGTGTGCATGTGCATATAAAAATATGTGGATATCTAAAAATAATCTTGATAATAAATTATATATTGTCTAAAAAGTATATAACATATTTGGAGGGATACACATACACATATATATTTCTTTATAAATTTCTCCATCTCTCTGAATTTTCATATATGTGCGTGGATAGATAGGTAGGTAGACAGATAGATGTAAATGTAGATACAGATATAGATATTGATAGGTGTCATATCGATACCGTCAAGTGCAATCCAACACCAGAGGATACATTCTAGTCTTCACTCTTTCTGTTTGCAACTCTTTCCAAACATATGAAACGTGGCTTCCACTGTCTTCATTACAGTCATTCATTTACTCAAGTCTAAAATACACAGAAGGCAGATTCAGTATTGCTAATATATGACACTGCACCAAGCAAACCTACTTACTAGTTATTAATGTCTATCTACAGTTCTTTATTAGGTACATATATATAAATTTAAATGTACGAACTTGGATATTTAAAGTCAATATTCCAATTAAGTGAAAAAGTAGATATTTGATAATTCTTAAAGGTTTTGATTAGCACTGTGCTTTCTATAATAAACTTCTTAATAGTTTTCTACATCTAAACACTTTTGAAATTCAAAAAATAATAATACAATAAAGCTAACTTTGAACAGTAATTCCTGAAAAGACAAAGTCTTTTTGAATTGGTGTTGAAATAATAAAGCAGGACAATTGAGCTAGCTAATATAAGTGTTAACAGTATCAGACTTTAAAAGGTCAACCGTTATAAGGAGGAAAAATAAATCTTGAAAGTAACAGTATCCTTATCTTTACAAATAAAATTTAGGTTTAATTTTTTTCTTTTTTTAAAGAACACTTATTCCATTCTGAAATAAAATGTAATATTTAACCATTAAGAAAATTTAGGAAATTTGTTTAAAAACACACCTCTTCCCAATCAGAGATACTCATTGCTAGCACGTAACTTTGTAGCTTACTGGCAAAAAGCTTGAATTTTTAAGTCATAACCGGATTCATATTTTCCACAATGCTATTTACTAGCAATATGATGTTAGGTTTATCATTTCATCTCTATAAACCATGATTTTATACAAAAAAACTTCATTATCTCAATCTCAGTTGTATTAGTTAATAAATCTTAATATACCACAAGATAATACTACTCTTAGTAGTACTCAGTAAAAGGCAGCTTAATATATACAATCATGATCTTACTCTATATGTAGTATTATATGCTGGATTGTTGCTCATTCTTATATTTTAAAGATTTCCCTTAGTCGTGGAAAACATTTGAAGCATGATTCCTAAGATTCCAGTATATTATGTGCTATAATTTATTCAATTCGTCTTTATTGGAAAATTAACTTTTTAAATATTATAGCGATTCAGTGTACATCCCTGTATGTTCCTTCTCTCATTCCATAAATATCTAATGAGTGACCACGTGTACTGAGCTCAGCGCTAGGTGTAAAATGTATGTGAAAAGGACAAAGTCCCTGCCTTTTGAAGGCTTAGAGTCTTTTGGAGAAGATATACGATAAGCAGAGGAGCAAACGTTAATTACAAAACGTGACACGCTGTATGAACATAAATGAGGCTCTAAGTAGTCTCTCTCTCTCTCTCTGCCCATCTTGATCTTCATCTGTCTACTTATCTATGTGACAGGAGCTAGAGAAGACATTCCAAAGATCCAGGCTCTGATCTGATGCTGAATTGTCAGAAGGGGCCAACCATGCGAGACTAGGGAAAGAGCATTCCTAGCCTAGAAAACAACATGTATAAATATCTTGTGGTCAGAAAGAGTTTGGTGTATTTTAGGAACCCAAAGAAAGCCTCCCGTATGTCTGAAGCATATTGAAAGGTAAGGATGGGGAGCCGACCAGGGGCTACACTGTTGTAACAGATGTATTAATAAGCACTGAGCAAGGTTTTGATCAAAGTTCAATCTGAGTCATTCCCCCTCTTTTTCCTTTGACTTTACCCAGTTAGATTAATCTCTTTTCCTTGCTGAAAACTCCAGTCCCATACTCTGTTAATTCTTAGGTAAGAGACAGCCATATGATTTTGTGATGTCACAATCAATGTGTTAGTTTAATAAAAGGAAAACTTACAAGATTTTTTTTTAAAACACAATATTTAGGTTAATGTTAAATGTTTTCCCTTCCCCCAGCTCAGCCTGCTTCTGAGTGGAAGTTTGCAACTGCTGCAGCTGCATTCCAACTGGAAAGAGGGTTACGATGGGATAATCCTGCCCTCCGTCTCAATCTGCTCACCAGCATCACCACCCTTGACCAGAAAGGTTCTTGTCTGCAATTTGTGTCCTTTGTCCTGGGAATCCCCTAGTGTCCTCCATCCTCTCTGTCCTCACACTACAGGCTTTGCTATTGGGTGTCCCAAGACTCCCACACTATGACTCTTTCTCCCAGCTGGCTCACATCTCCTACCTGGTGGCACCACTACCCCTGGACCACACAGTCTCTGAGACACTGAGCAGGTGTTGCAGCCCTCTTCAGGCTGCCCACAAAGCAGTCAGGCCTTCGCTAGCTTTCCAGATTTCTCAAGCCAGGATTCAGACTCGATGCCATTGTCTGTCTAAGTCCAAGAAATAAACTGTGTTTTCCCCAGGCCTTAGACAAAACATAAACATAGTTATCTTCCTGCTGTATTTTAGTCAAGTGAATAACATTCTCCCCTGAATGAACCAACTGAAATCCGTGGATGTCATCCTTGATGCTTTTCTCCCCTTTATCCTTCATCCTATCTTTAAGTTCAGCCTCTCAGAAACATTCATTGACACCATTGGTATTGAGTTCACGCCAACATCCCTCTTTCCCTGCATGAAAACAAGAGCCTGGTAACTGGTCTGCTTCTGTCTGTTTTGCTTTCATCTAATACTGTTTCTTCTATTTGCTACTAGAGTGATTTTTTTAAATTCAAGTCTATTATATCATTCCTCTGTATAAATTTTTTCAATGCCTCTTCACCATATACAAAATATACCTTCCATAACATAGCCAGGAGCTTAATTCTCGAATTCTCACTATCCATCTTCCTCATTACCACACACATCAACATGCACCCCCCCCACCCCAGGTTGTGTTGAATCATCTACATATAGCCTCATAAAATCAATGGCATATATTTATAGATTAAAACAAAGTTGTGACAAAATCAAATATGCCACATGGTGCAACAGAGAGTTCGAATTGGCAAATTTGAGTTTGTATCCAAGCTCTGTCTTTTACTAGCTCCATGACCTTGCATCTTGATTTTTCTCATCTGTGAAATGGGGTAATGTCTCCAGTGTCATTGTGAGAATTACATTTATATAAAGTATTCAATAAATCTTACTTTTTTATCGTTAAAAAAAAAAAAAAAAAAAAAACCAGGGCGCAGTTGGAGGCGCGCTTTGTAACTTCAGGTGTCTGGGGGGCAAGGCCAGGTCTTGATGGAGGGGCACAGAGGATGGGCTGGGAGGTGCGAGGGTTCCACGGCAGCTCAGAAAAGGGCGGAATCAGGGCTGAGGCGCTGCAGCTGGGACCTCGCTTCCCGGATGCTTGATCTTGAGGGAATTCGGAAGCTCGACGGATGCTGGCAGGGAAGACTGGGGATGAAAAACACCTTGGTGCTCTGGTGCCCCAAGTCCCTCCATCTAGGCTTGGCCGTAAGGAGTTTGGCTCACACAGCCTATCATCCAATAACTAACGCTCTGGACGTCTTGACCCCTTCAGAGTCACCTTGCTGCAACCCTATCCCCAGAGGCCGGGCCAGGTGCGGACCAGCGTGCTCTGGCCCAAATGCTGTGTGCGACGGAGAGACCACTCGCCAGCCTTGTGCTCTCCAGTAAGGCTAGAAATTTCTTTAACCTAGCCCCATATTAACGATTAATAGGTACTTTAAATATACCTCTTAAGAAGCTCTCTTTACATAAAATTCACTTGTGTTTCTATGCCCCAGCAGTGAACAATCCAAAAAAAAAAAAAATTAAGAAAACAATTTCACTTACAATGATATCTAAAAGTATAAAATACCTAGGAATAAATTTAACCAAGTAAGTGAAAGATTTGTACACTGAAAATTACAAAGCATTTCGAAAGAAATTAAAGAAGACCTAAATAAATGGAAAGACAGCCCATATTCATGAAATGGAAGATTTAATATTGAGGTGACAGTACTCCCCAAAGAGATCTATAGATTCAAGGTAATCTCTATCAAAATTCCAATGACGTCTTTTGCAGAAATGGAAAAGCTTATCCTCAAAATCAAATGGTATTGCAAGGGGTCCCAAATAGCCAAAACAATACTGAAAATTGAAAGTAGGAAGATTCACATTTACCAATTTCAAAACTCACTACAAAGTTATAGTAACTAAAACCATGTGGTACTGGCATAAAGGAGACATAGACTAATGTAATTGAATTGAGAATATAGAAATTAACCCAGTCTCACCCCATATACAAAAATTAACACAAAATAGATCAATGACCTAAATATAAGAGCTGAAACTATAAAGCTGTTAGAAGAAAACATAGAGGTAGCTATTCATGACTTCATGTTTGGCAATGGATTCTTAGATTTGATACTAAAAGCATGAGCAACAAAAGAGAAACTAGATAAATTGGACTTCATTCAAATTAAAAACATTTGCACATCAACGAACATTATCAAGAATGTGAAGATAAGCTGAATAGTTGTTAAAAGTATCTGCAAATCATATCTGATAACAACTTAATGTCCAAAATACATAAAGAACACTTACAACCCAACAACAAAAAGATAACCCAATTAGAAAATGGGGAAAGTTCTTAAATAGATATTTCCTTCAAAAAATATAATATATACTTATATATTATATAAATATTGTAGTCATCATGCAAATATTATATATGTCTATATATACACATCCCCCAAAAAGGTCAATCAGCACATGAAAGATGTTCAGCATCGTTGGTCACTAAAGAAATGCAAATCAAAACCACAATGAGATATCACTTCACACCCACTATGATGGCTTTAATTGAAACAATGGAAAATAAGTGTTGGTGAGGATGTGAGGAACTTGGAACCTCTGCTCATTGCTGATGGGAATATAAAAGGTGAAGCTACTGTGGAAGATAGTTTGGTGGGTCTTCAAAGAGTTAAACATGGAATTACCATATGACCCACTACTCCTAGGTGTATACTCGAGAGAAACACAAACATATGTCCACACAAAAATTTTTATACAAATGTTTATAGCAGCACTATTAATAATAATGAAAGGTCAAAATAACTTGTGTGTCCACCAGTGGATAAATAGATAAATAAATTTTGGTATATACATACAATGGACTATTATTCAGCTATAAAAACAAAATACTGATACATGCTATAGCTTGGATGAACCTTGAAAATATTATACTACATGAAAGAAGCCATACAAAAAACATGACATATTGTACGATTTCTATTTTATGATTTGTCTAGAACAGGCAAATCTGTAGAAACAGAAGGCAAATCATAGATTACCATGGGACAGGGGAAGGGGAGAATGAGAAGTGACTACTTAATGGGTACAAGGTGTTTTTATGAGGTGATGAAAAAGTTGATCTAGAGAGAGATGGCTATTGTATGGCATTGTGAATACCATTAAATTGTAATTGCCATTAAATTGTAAACTTTAAAATGGTTAATTGTATGTTATGTGAATTTTACCTAAATTTTAAAAATGTATATACCTCCACCTGTGAAGATAATCTGTGTATATCTTTTCCATGTGCATACACACACACAAAAAGCCTCTTGAAACTTCTGTCCTCAATGCCCTAGTTTAGGCACTATTATCTCTTGCCTTCAATACAAGAGATTGTTCTTCATGAATCCAGTTTTGTCCTCCTAAGGTTCATATTCCCCAATTTCTGGCAGAGTAACCAAGTGCATACAGTTCTTTACTATCTCCTTATTGCATACAAGATAGTTTAAATTGCTTAAAATGACACACCCTCCTAGATCAGAAATTTAGCCATACCCTAAGTCTTCTTATTACCATTATCCACTTTATAATTTATAGTTCTTCAGTACCAAATAATGTTACCAGAAGACATATTATGTTCTTTGATGTCTCCGACTTTGGTGACAATGATACATTTTGAATTTCCTTTCCATCCTTTGTTAATATGGATCCCCTCTACTTGCCTTCTAAGAATTGGCTCATTCCTCACCTCCTTCCTCTCAAAAACGTTTAGATGCCCCACTTCTTATTCCTATAATTCGTCTGTTTAGTTGTACTGTTGCATTTTTTACATTCTGTCAAAATTACATTTTCAAATGTTTGTGTCCTCCCAGGCAATAAGATTCTAAGTTGTAGGGTTTGTTTTGATCATTGCATGCCTCTAGCACTTAGATTCTCAAATTTCTTTGTTGAAATATCTTGTTCATTATCCTGGGTTTACATTTATTTTCTTAGTTTTACATCTTGTATATTTTTGCATCTTGTATATTTCTCCATTGAGTGTTTCATTTCAGATTTTGAGTTTCCATTGATGAAATCTTTTTTGTAATCGCAACAGCCAGGGGTATACATGTTGTTTGAAGATCGGAAATTACTTGGGACCACATACTCATAATTACCCAGCATTACAAACCTGCCTAACTCTTTACACAAGAGTTCAGGAAACTTTCTCTTTGATGAAGTTCAAGGTTAAATCCCTCATTAACATTGCCAGAATTTTGAAGGCAGGAGGTCTTGGTCCTTATTACGTTATGTCCCAAGCCTTCTGAAAAATGAACTGAAACCTGGAAAACACAGGGAAATCTTTGCTTCAGAGTCCCTCAGAGTTAATCTTAGCCCCTAAATCTTGCACAATGTACCACTTTTGCATCAATTGCTGTGACTCAGTTCTGAGCGCATGGTAGACGCGTGGTAAAAAGTTACAATAAAGTAGTAGCTTTCTGTCTATTTTTATTTTACCAGTTTTAAAAAACAACATGATTTCTAAGTTATGAAATAGTACAGATTAGTTTCATAGGTACAAATGAATTCTAATCTATGAATATATCTTTCTGTAAAATCAACATTGTCAGATAAAGCTATCATATTGACAACAATAAGCAAAATAAGAGAAGATTGTTTATCTTTTGCCTGAGCAAGGAATGTATATGAATTTTTGTAAGACCCTATAATTACTTAAGATGAATGAATAAAAATACTGGCATGCGTTCAAAAGTGTCAACACTCTGAACACTTAAATCTGTAAATTCTACAGAACTGCTAGTGCCTCAGCTCTGACATTAAAAAAAATCAGTTTTTGAGAATTTAGAAAACCTTCTGCTTTTTACACTGATTGTAATTACATGTTTACCTGTTAAGATTGTCAGATTCCCTAAAGACAATTCCAGTACTGAGGTTACAGACAAGGTGAAGATGGTGTTAGAGAATTAAAAACAAACTGAAGGTATTTTCTAAGACTTCAGATGTTCCTGACGGAAAATAACACATTAAGCTGAATAATTCTGAATCTGGAACTATTGGTTTTGGTGTCATGCCAGAATTCATTTTTCCCCCTCAGAGTATATGTCCAGGTTTTTCAAAATGCAATATATATTCAGACCCAGGTGATATAGGATATAACTAAAGTAAAGCCAATTAAGAATCAAGAGAGATACTAGAATTTAGATTTTGTTATCTTTCAAAAACAAAATATTGTCCTTCGGAAACATGTTCTAGAATGTTTTGAACTATATACAGGTATGGCATAAAGAGCTGGTTGAGGCAGGACTGCGTCAGAGGAAGGGTTTTTTGTTTTGTTTGTGTTTTTCCTCACCTTCTTTTATACCATGCATTCTTTTACTGTTTCTCTCTTTGGTGCGCTCTCTTATCCCTTTCATAGTAGGTACTCAAAGCAGGGTCTTATTTTCAAAGCGTGACATTCTTACTGGTGCACCATATAAATCCTCTCCTCTTTATAGATACAAAACTATCCTTAGAGAGGCATTGGTGACAGAACAGGAATTCTAACATTTCTACTTAAAGTCCATACTCTGTCTATCTCATAATATCCTTCTCTATTTCACAAGCTTACTTCTTCAAAGTCAGGATATCATCCTTCCAAAGTGATAAAGTATTAAATAGAAGGATCTGTGCTAACTTAGGAAGCCAGAAAAGATGTAGGCGTTCTGCCCTTGTACTCAGAAACAGGTAATTAGCATGTTTACAAGAATCTTTGCTTTTTCCTAATCGTTAAGCTGTGGGTGGGATACTTTAGCAGAATCCTCAAGGTTTCTGGGTTTGTCCTAAGGTACCCATTTCCACAAATTTCGCTTTGTTAGTACAATTTAGGGTAACTTTGATCTCAGACTATCATATATGTATAATGAGTAACCAGATTTCAATTTCAATTTTAAATTGAGGAATAAAATAACTTCCAGATTGACTACAGTACAAATTTTGTTTGGTTAATGATTTTTTTTTGTAGTGCATATTTAAATCATAAAGCAAAGAGCACCCATATCCCTTTCAATAAGCAACTGTTAATATCTTGCTACATTTGATTCATCTATGTATGCTTCTATTGAAGTATTTTAAATAAGTTACCATTATAAAATATATATCAGACGTAAATAGTTCAGTTGGCATCAGTACAAAATAAGGTTATTTTTCTAACATAACCACTATGTCCTCAGACCTAATAAAATAAATAATTTCCTAGTCATCTAAAATCTGGTCCTACTCACATTTATTTACCCAGTTCACCAAACATCTTTTAAGCTGGTTTCATTTAATCAGTATCTATCAAGAGCCATGCATTACATTTGGTTGGTATATCTTTTAAGTCATTTCAGTCTAAAAGACAACACCCATACAAACAAAAACACATGACTGCATGGTCACACACACACACACCCCTTATTTCCTCCATGGTGCTGACTTGTTGAAGAGCTCCTAGAATGTCCCACCTGCTGGATTTGTTTGAGGATTTTTATATGAACTGTTCATTCATCATCTGAATTACTTAACTGGAAAGCTAGATCTAAGAGATTGAATACATTCAGGTTAAATATGTTTTGCAAACACACTTCAGAGGTGGTGCTATGAACTTCATATTGGAAGACGTCAGGAAGTATGTAATATCTGGTTGAGTGATAGTAAGACTGATCACTGAGGTAAGGTAACGAAAGTTGGCTCCATCCATTGTGAACAAGAAATCTATGGAGTCAAACTTTGGTGCAACACAAATACATGGTATCTCATCAGTCTTTTAGCTAATGGTTTAGAATCAATGATGATCACTGTCAGAATCAGTTATTTCATTGGGGATTACGAAATGATGATTCTATCATTCTTTTTAAATTTAATTGCCTTTCTTCTTTTAGACAGATCTTTCTCTGATCAACTAAGACTACATATTTTCTACTGTAAAACAAGTTTATTACTTAAGTCCTTCCTTTTAACTAGCAATTTTGAGAGTAAGTAGTTGGTGTTATGGTTACTTAAAATTGTGGCAAATAGGCTTTTTTGTTATTTTGAATATTATTATAGACTAATGGATTTTACATGTGAAATGTGTTTCTGTCAATAACAATCTTTCTTCTATGTGCTACTCAACTCACCTTTTGTCTGTGGGCCCAACTTTAAACTGGCTTCTTTGTCCTTTTGACACAAAACCATTCATTTCCTTATTTTCTGGTACAACAGGGTATTTCAGACTAACATTATCACTTCCCTCCTCCAGACTTGGAATCAGACATTCCTCTAAGTAGCCCTAGTACCTGTAAGATAGAATGATAATTAGAGGCCAAATTCTGGGAACTAGAGATATACATTGCTACAAAAGCGTCATTGCGTCTAGACTCCCTTAGGAGACAGAACCAGAAAAAATATATAAATATATGTACTTGTATTTTGATTTGATACTGACATTTCATATTCCAAATTACTATAATGAAGTTTTTACATATTTTTTTCTCTTCTTTCTTACATTACAAATACTGTTTCTCCACAATGATTTATTTGTTTTATATTAAATATAAATTCTAAGTCCTCTTTTAGACATCTTTAAAGCAAAGGCTACTGACTCTTTAGGAGTCCACGGTAAATAATCCTCATAGAATTTATTAGCTGTAGTATGTTAATTTTTTTATTAAGCATCTTTAAAACAAAAGCTGTAACTGTTCAAATTACTGAGAAAGCCAGTTTTTGTATGTTAGTTCATTGTGAGTCTTCTAAACTGGACAATGTGGTTTGTATTAATTCCCTCACCATCTTTTTTCTACTCAATTTGAAATGTGAATCATTAGGAGAGAAGATTTTCCTATATCACTGTAAATTCCCTGGAGTTCTGTTTTGGGTGAGGCTAATAGTTAGTGTACTCAATGTGAATTATGATAGAAGAGGCAATTGGTAACCTTTGCCCCATTTGAATGTCGGACAAGCTTTCACTGAAAATCCCACTGGATTGTTACTGACAGAGATCTTATCTCCCGTTTCTTCTCACCAACACCAAAGAAAGCATGGAATAGAATTTTGAACAGATAAACCCATATATGTACAAGAAAGTTGTGAAATGATAAATTTTCTTTGTAGAAGAAGCAGAAAAAGCTTAATGAGAGAATGAATTCTACTCATCTTTTCTTGAAGTTTTGTGTCAGACAGCTCTTCCTGTTTCCTCTTAACTTTGGGTGAATTTCTTAAGTTCTTTCAAGGTTTCACATTCTTTCTCTATAAAATAAGTATGTTAATTGTATCTAATTCATGTGACTAGAATAGTCATTGTGGCAAACACATGTGTGCCTAATACAGGTGTAGTTGAGAAGTTAGGAGGAAAGGAAGATGATACAGATGGAGTGGACAGTCTTTTCATTCCCAGAGGCTTAAAGATCCTAGAGATTCAACAATCACGTAACAAATTACGGAAGCCATGGGATTGGAAAGTGTGAGTGAAGTGTTCATTGGAGGACACATTCAACGCTATCCCCACAACGTCTGTGCTAAAACCTAGATTGAAAATTCAAATTGCAGGGTATATGGTGGCATGGGGAAGTGGGAATGTTCAACCTAACATATCAGTTTCCGAGCTAATGTTGCCTTTCATGTTTCCTACTACTGTAAGTTCTTAATACAGTTCTGTTCCAGTCTTAGTGTGTGATGGAAGAAATACGGCTTACCTCAGTGGAAAAAAGCTATCAAATGCACAGAGAAGACAAAGTGAAACAGCCTGAGTGATCTGATCCTAAGGTAAATGTAAGAATCAATATAGGGACTACATTCAACGAAATCTAATTGTTACATATTTTTAATCTCTCACTTAGATCTGTATTTTTCCCTGTGTTACTTTAAATGGTGCTGAGAAATAAGATCTCATATATAAGGCAGTTTAGAAAAGAAACTAAAGTTCTGTTTCTGCCTCTCATGTTCACCAAACTTTATAGTTTTGTACAACATTTTGCCTACATTTTCATCAGAACAGTTCTGTTTCCTGATGAACATATTTGTAATCAAATGTCATTGATAAAAATTAGAAACAAATTACTTAATATTTAGGAAATATCTAGCGTTTTTTTGTGTGTTCCCTTGGAAAATACATGTATTATAATGTATTTAAAAATAACTGTTCTCTGCTCTTTTGACCAAGGAGGCTTCTGAAACCAAATCTCTAATATTCATAAGCTGTCAACAATGTCTTTTCAAATGAAGTGACTTATCAGTAACTTCCCAAATGGTTTATATCTGATTTCCTCTTTTACAATTGCTTAATTCGTAGCCATTTGTTTAATTACACCATTTCTATCCACTTAGTTTTTACTGTAAAATATGATCGTAATCATTTTGTAGAAAACTGTACTTAAAGCTCTGTTAGGATATAATAATAGCCATTAATGCATATATTATTGTGATATAAAATTGCTTATATCACTCAGCATTCTTAGAAGAATTAAACTTACAATGATATAAACTGAATTATTTATAGAGCTTGATTAAGGTTTTCTGCCAAATGGTTACTCTAGTAAATAACCTATTTAGATATACTTTATAGAGTTAATAATAGATAAATACTCAAAAGTATTTTTATATTAAGGCAGAATAATGTAAAATATTTAAAATATTTTATAACAACTGTCTATACTTATGAATTCATAGAACTCAGTTTTGAATAGGATTTTAATTTGTCAATATTGAATTTTTAGTGAAAATAATTTGGGAAAAGAAGTATAGATTATAAAGGAAAAGTAAACTATTATGGCTCATTATTTGAAATTGTCTTTTTTGTTGTTAATTTTTTACAATTTTGCCTTTTAATTGGAGTTTTTTGTCCATTTACTTTTATATAATTAATGAAATATTGGATTGAATTCTACCACCTTGATAATTAATTTTTATTGTCACATCTTTTCTTGTAAATTTATTTACCCTTTCCTATCTTCTTTTAAAATACTCTGATATTTTTATTCTGTTTTTCTTCATCAGTTTTTAATTTATATAGCGTGTATAATATATGCAGAGTGTGCCGTCTTTAACATTCTGGAACTTTCACTGGTATTAGGAGTGGCCAGATCTTCAAAATGGAATTTTGAGATTCAGTTGCTAACATATTTGAGGAGTGTGTAGGTCATTTACTTGTAACGGGAGATGGGGCACCAGTAATCTGTGGCATGAGGCGGCATCATGGTGGGTGATTACAAGGGTTGTGACTTGGGAGACTGGTTTTGATGACCCTTGAGAGTATACACAAGTGAAAGGTCAAACTGAAGACTTTTAAAGCACAACTCAGCACACTGGCATAAACTTCAATGCCGGGCTTGATGGAATCTCTTCTCTTCTAGATTTGCAGGGAAGATATTTCAGAATCAGGCCAAGGTCTGATCTTATTAAAGGTTGAGTCTGGGCACACTAAACAAGTCTGTCCTGTTGCTCGATTACTTATTCTAAGGTAAGGGAAGATGTAGCGAAGGAGTAGAACCCTGAGACATGGTGTCGGGATATTTGGGCAAACAGGAACAAAGGAAGAAATGTGAACCTATCAATCCTCCTATATCTAACCATCTGGCAGAACAGCTTCCCTTCCTTCTGAAGGGCTCGACCTTCCTCTGTATAAAAGCCTTTCTGTGATGACAATTTGCCTTACAGGGAGATGCCTTCATCCTCAAGATCACTACCCCACAAGCTCCACCTCCTATTCCTCGAGAGTCTAAGCCCATAGACAGAGATCGATCTCAAAACAGCCACTCCAGTACAACTCTACCTAGGAGGAGTCAGCTTAGACAGGGAAGGAGTGGCTAATTTGTATCAGCAGGAATCTGGGAGCATGTAAGTGTGTGGAAAAGCTGTAGCCCAAGGGAGAATGAAATATAAAGTTTGGTTAGGCTGAATTTATTAATGGATGTCCCACACCCAGAAATGAGGTTTCAACATGTTGGTTTGATTATAATTGAGTGGTATTACTAGTCGTGTTGGTTAATTGAAGCCTTGACTCACAGTTAGATACAGTCAATGAGGTTGCAACGCCTGGATTTCCCTGAAATGTTGTAAGGAATCCAAAGACTAGGGAGTTAGGAACTTTGGAACTTAGTTTTATGAGCAATATAAGTAGATCCTTCCCAACCATATCCTTCACAAAGTTCATTGAAAATATATTATTAGAAGGGAGAGTATCAGAATCCTCACAAATCAAGGGAGAGGTTGCAATAGAATTGGTTTTCCTGTTTCAATAGGAAAAATGGAGTTCTTATTTGTGGGCCCCAGAGTAAAATGAAAATATTTAAAAAGCAGGAAAAAAATTTTAATATTACTTTAAAATTATTTAATTTTAATAAATGTAAAGCATTTTCTTTTCTTTCATATCCTCTCTCAACTTGTCACAGAGTTTTTTATTTGCTCTTTAATGTCATTCTAGGTTTAAAAAATAAAATAAATGAAATAAGTTATTATCAAATGGATTTTGTTCATCTCTATATTGTGTAATGACAATTTTAAATGCAAATATTAGAGCATTGAACTCATACTCAGAATCACAAGAAGGACACAATTTGTTTTTCATAGTTTGCATATGAATATGTATTTTGTTCTGACCAGAACAGTGGAAATGCTGCATAAAACTAACTTAACTGTTTTTATTTCACTTCTTGATCTGTACACATTCGATCTACACTCTCTACCTTTGGCTTACAAATGAGTAAGGAAGAACTGAAAGGAAAGGAATGGTGGTTGCCTTTTCTTTCTCCCTCTATGTCATCATTCCAGCATAAATGGGTAGCTCATACATAGAAGTAAACGAGTGAGAAAGGATATGATAGAGTTCCTTGGTCTCTTGTCTTTCTTATAAGCCCATTGCCTTCTTTCTGCATTTGAAGCAAGTTGTGGTTCATTGGAGAGCACGGTAAGTTGTCAGTGCTCCCCCTTGCTCAGCTGTAGACACAGCATGCTGACCTTGTACTTGCTTTGAGTTTCACTCAACTCCCACAGATAATGGATACACCAGAATTCTGTGCTTGTGGGGTATTGCAAATACTGTATGCAAATGAAGAGACAGGAATCAGTCGTGAGCACGCCTATTGCACATATCTCCTCTGCTCACATGCAGACTCCATTATCCCATCAGATTCACATACAAAATACAAGTTCAGAGTTAATTATTATTAAAATTTCAAGACAGCAAAAGCAGAACATTAGGTGTGGGACCCTGCCTCACCATTTTATGCTCCTCATGCCACTGACCCCTCCAGACGAAAGAAGGTAGCTCTATTGGGCAGGGTAGTTGGTGCCAATTATTGCTACACAATAACTCCAAGGAGCTTTCCCCCCCCAGCTTTATTGAGATATAATTTATATATAACATCGTGTTAGTTTTAGGTGTACAACATGACAATTGGTATATATTGCAAATTGATTACCACAACAGGGTTAGTTAACACCTCCATGACCTCACGTAATTACCTTTTTGTGTGTGTGTGATGAGAACATGTAAGATCTACTCTCTTAGCAACTTTCAAGAACGTAATATAGTATTGTTGACTATAATCACTTTATTATACATTGATCCCCAGGACTTATTCATCTTAAAACTGGAGGTTTGTACCCTTTGACTAACGTTTTCCCGTTTTCCCCATCCCCTAGCTCCTGGCAACCACCATTATACTCTTCGTTTCTCTGAGTTTGGCTTTTTTAGATTCCACATTTAAGTGGTACCAAGAATCCAGGGCAATTCACTAGGGACCCTCTTAGTACTTTGTATTCTAATAGCCCTGGTCAGTGGAAGATTGTAAGAGGACCGCTTCCTGTTGTTAAAACTATTACCTCTGGGTGCCTGAAATCACTTCCTCCCCTTGTCCGCTTGGCTACAAGGGTGAGAAGTTTTCTTGCTCTTGTTGACCCTTGGCCACACTCTTGAAAATAGTCCCTTCATCAATTTACCATCATTTATTTTGCGTGTGGCACTAACTTCATGCCAAAATCCCAACTGATTTTCAATATTATTGAATACAAAGGTAAATACATGACACAGAACCATTTTATAGGACTATTATTTTGCTTGTTTCAAAAGCAATAATGTGAAAAAAGAAGGTTACATGTAATAACCATTTAAAGTTACTTAGAATATATTTAAACTTTAAAACATTTTCTTAAAAAGGAGATTGATATTTCCAGCAGAATTTCAAAGACAAAAATTGCACAGTTATATTGTTTTGTGCCACATGCTGAAATTATAATTAATATTTATCTCCTGTATTTTATTATTTACAACTATCTTAATAGTATTTAAAAAACGTGAAATAACTTTTATAATATCAATAATATTTTCATGAATGTTATTCCATTTTCTTTTTGTTAGTAAAGCATATTTAGAATATTTCTTTTTCTGGAGGAAATTATAACAGCTTGTTTTCTTTCTCAGACTTCTTTCTTTCTGATTTTAAATAATATATATGTATACATAAGAAAATGGCCATTTTAAAAGTAACAAGATGTTAACCATATAAATTGGCCAGTGATTTTCAAAATATCTATTTTTAAGTTATTTTTAAAGTTGAATTAAAGATTTAAAAAAGCTTTATTTTGTGTGCAGAGACACAACCCAACAATCCTGCTGCTCCTTCCCTGGGAGAAATAGCCATAACAATTAAACTGTTATCTTTATTTTGATATACGTTGAAAACTCCTGAATAGGCGGTGCTCAGATCATCACCCATCTTGTTTGCCTGCACAGACACAGGTCACACATAGTGTCCCAGTATAAATATTAATCAGCACTTTCAAAATGATCAGTTTAGATGATATGTGTTTGCTCGAGCCAGTTCTATATGCAGCAAGTTTTAGTTGCCAATCTTTGTTCTTCATTATCCATATTGAAGGGTTTACTTTTTATACTACCTGTTCGTTTATGAATGCTTTCTTTAAAACCTATTAACATTTAGAGGAAAATCAAAAGTTCTTGCAATCCCCAGTGACTCACTGTTTTTCTCTGACTTTCAGGGGAATTAGTCCTCATAATTCTCTGCTCAAGAATGCCTGAGGAATTAATATGAAGCATTAATTGGGCAAAGCTTAATAGTAAACACACCCTGAAAGGTAATATAGACAGGAAACAAAAGGTCATTATTTTTAGCACTTTTTGAAGAACGTGTTCTAAAAAATCCAGTTCAGATCCGTGTGATCTAGACCAGTATTGAGCTGCAGAACTTTTAAAGAATAGTAATTAATAAAATAAATGTACATAGATGAATTTCTAATCATGTAAAACATGATTTGAAAGAAAATTACATCTGCAGGATATGAAAAAATGATGAAGCAAAACCAAGTAAACCAGGCAATACATCTTTACCCATATTTTCCTGCCCATACATATTCTCAGGCATATTTGCAGTACCAATCCAAGTCTGACATGTATGTTTACATTTAATTAATCTATGTTTCCCTCTGGGAAGATACCTGTTTAAATAATCTTCATATAAATTTACATGTTATATAACTGTTTTTGGTACACTGATTATATTCTTTATTTAAATTGTGATTTTTTATTGTTAATTATATTCAGTAAGTATTTACTGAGCACTTACTATGACTAACTCTAATATCTCAGAACATTGGGAAAATGAATAACTATTAATTTGATCAAATTAGAGTAAAACACACACACACAGACACCAGACTAGTGACATAGAAGCTCATTTGATTTAGCACTTTGTAAACATAGTGTCAAAAAATATACCCCAGTTGGTGACATGAAATGAATAATGTACCAATTTTCTCTTATGTAAGTGAGATGAATAAGAAAGACTGGGGAAAACCTTTAGCTTTCATCAGCTCAATTCTTTCCTACAACAGAAGGAAGATCTTATCTAACACAAAATTCACTGTTTATCAGCATCTGACCTATCATTAGTAGTTTCTCATTCCCTATTCTCAATACCCCTCTTTCTAGGGACTAATTAGTAAAGAGTATGAATTTGGTAATCAGATTTCATAATTTAGTAGAAAAATTTGTCAATCACAGCCTACCATACCGATGACAATTTAAATGAGACACTTAGTCTAAGACATACCATTATGAATTAGATTCGGTAGATTTTATTGTTTAGTTGCTACGTAATGATTTGAAATTTTCTATAGTGTTAGGCTAATATATAGCAGCTGAACATGATAATAATTTCTAAGCACTAATTACACATGAATACTAATTACATATGGATACAATTGTAGAAATGTTTGTTAAGATGAAGTTTAAAATTTTCAATTAGTAATTATTTAGTTCAGTGTAACATCATTGAAACGTGTAAAATATGATAAATTATCTCAAGATAGAAGGAATAAAAGAATAAAATTTTAAAAAGTGGGACAGTGTTTTTCAGTATAGCCCATGAAGCCAACATTTCAAAATTAAAGTAAAATATAATAAAAATCTGTGTATCTATCTAGAATCTCAAGTACTTTTAATATAGTAAAAATATAGTCAAAGCATTCTAGTCAGGAAAAATTCCAAAATATCCACAGAAGGTCAAAATACATTTTTGAAGAGTGTGCGTGAGGGGAGGGACAAGGGTGTATTATAAAGCAAATCCCAGCCATCACATCACTTTATCTACATGTACTTCTATGCACATCTTATGCATCTGATAAGGACTTCAGTAAGTATCTCATAATTACCAGCAAGTTATTCACATTTAACCAGATTAACAAAATTATCTTATAACCATTCAATATTGAAATTACCCCACATTTCTCAAAAGGTCACTTTAGAGTTGGTTCCTTTGAATCAATAAACAAGGTACGTTGGTAGCATTTGATAGTTATCTGGGGTACATCCTTTTTATTCTATAATGCTCCTGCTTCCATTTTGTGTATCGCTGATTTTTTAAGATAAGCCAGGCCGATTTCCTGTGGAATATTGCTCATTCTAGGCTTGACTTCCTGCTTTCTTGTTGTGTTATAGACTTATTCTTCTACCCTGTGTTTTCTATAAACTGGTATTTAGATGCAGATGTTTGCATACAGGGTTAATTCATTACGCAAGAATAATGCATTCATGGTGCTGTGCATGTCCCATTGCACACGAGGCCTGGTTCATGGTTATCTCTTTTTTTATAGTGCTAAAATTGACCAGTTCATTCATTAGATGCCAGTCTTAGTTTTCTTTTATTAATTTATGCTTACAGTTTTAGTATTTATTAATGATTATTATATAGATCTATTATTTTATTAAGGCTTGCAAAGTGATGACTTACATCACACCTTTTGTACGTATTGACTAGACTTCTTCTGTAAAGAACTTTTCTTCTCAACCATAAGATCATACTAGATTACCATCAAAGAGGAAAGGCGTGATACCGCCTTTATTCTTTCCCTGTATTTATCAATTTACTGAAATCAGCCAGTACCTGACATTGTCATGAAAGACAAGAAGGAGAATTCTTTCAGTGCTTTGGTTTAGTTTCAGCCTGTGTCTCTATTCCCTCAAAAACAAAATTTACACTAATCAGAGGACAATGGTGATCCCAATCAGGTTTGAAGACGTTCACTTTCCTCCCACAACAGTTTAAATTATACAATTTATAGACTTATGAACTTTTCAGCATTGAACACCTAAGAGGTCTAATTATGATGTTTGTCAATTAAAAATAAATGTTGCTTAGTCGAAGAGAAATTGAAAGAATTGAAAACAAAAGGGAAACTTCCTTATCTCCTTTGTTCAGCCAAAATGAATCCTTTTCCTTTACATTTAGACTAATGTTGCCAATTACTCAACATTTTTGTTAAGATTAACTTTAAAAACAAAGCAACTGTTTTGCATTAAACAGAAAACAGCATAAGTAGAAGAAAGATAATCTTATAATTCTGATAGTGGAACATAAATTTTAGAGAGTAGGGGCTTTTTAATTTTGTTCTTTGATGTCTTAACAACTCCTGCCTGATTTTAGCAGTTGCTCAGTAAGTACTTGCTAAATAAGCAAATGACCTCACATAATTACCCTTAAAGTAATCTGATAGTGAAAGCCACCATGGAGTTTTATTTATGCACAAAGAAGGCATTTCCCCATAATGGACCAAATCCAGGATTGACTGGATGTTTTCCTTCTTAGCCCCAAATTTCCACCATTGTCACTTAATTGCAAAGAAATAGGTGGGTGATATAATGCCCTACCTATTAAGATATGCTCATTACCTAGATGTTCACAAATATTACAATAATTTAGAGTTTGTTTGTTTTTGCTGAGGAGGATATGCCCTGAGCTAACGTCTGTGCCAATCTTCCTCTATTTTGTTTGTGGGTCACCGCCACAGCATGGCCACCGAGGAGTCATGTATGTTCATGCCCAGGAACTGAACCCGGGCCGCCAAATTGGAGTGCGCTGAACTTAACCACTAGGCCATAGGGCCGGCCCCTGTAATTTAATGAATTTTAATTTCTCTTTTAGTAGTTGGTGTTATTATAAAAAACATTATATTGAGATTAGTGTTTTTCTTCTTTAATTGCAGGAAAAGCTTATACACTTTTATTCATGCCCAACTTTAAAAGACATTTAATTCTCCACAACGTGTACTATCAATTTACTAGTCTTTGACATTTGGCAAGAAATCTCATGGCTTAAAAATCTATGTACCTAACGTTAACATTCTCTAACCATTGATTCTAAATTTCACATTTCTGAAGTATTAAATGTCTTACAATTCATTATCTAGGATTGTTGGTTACCTTTAGGAGGTATAGGTTTATCCTGCATTTGTAGAGAGATGGGATGCTTTTTATCTTGTATGTAACACGCGTTTTATTATTGCTGATTTTGTTGCTGAAGTGTTTTGTATGTGTTATTTTGTTTAAGCCAAAGACAACCTCTTAACCCTAGAGAAATACTCCAGTGAACTAAAAAGCCAAGGAGAAAATCTTTAGTAAACTTAAGTATATATTTATTTATGGTTTATTACTACAATTAAAAACTTTATAGGCACAAAATATATATGTTTTAAAACTTTAGCAGAGCACACTCATAACATAGATATGGTAAACTATGCTTCTAATGTATATATTTGGAGATTGTCTGAATGCTTAATTCACAAAATGTTCCACATTTTTTCATGGCCAGTAATAAAAAGATGTTCTTTGTAGAGAAGGTAGAGATTACAATAAATGTAGCTCCACACATTGGCATTGAGACTGACATTTACATTTTAAAAAGAGCATTTTAAGTACTAAGAACAAAATAATTGTTGTTTTAGAGGGTTCCTAAGGGGTTTAATAAGAAGAATAGTTATTATTGTGCACTATGTGCCAAGCACTGTGTAAGCATTCTGTATGTGTTTTGTCAATCCTCAAAATGATCATATTAAATAGTAGCTTTAGTGAAATTAAGTGATATTCTTGATTCTAAAGATGCAACCTGGTAAAAGTGGGCTCTACATTTCCGGAAGGATCTTGGATTCCTCAACAGTGGATTTTGTATGTTTAAAAGACTGTTCATCAAAACCACAATGAGATAGCACCTCACACCTGTTAGGATGGCTCTTATCGAAAAAACAGATGACAATAAGTGTTTGTGAGGTTGTAGAGAAAATGTAACCCTTGCACACTGTTGATGGTAATGCAAAATGTTGTAGCCACTATGGAAAGCAGTACAGTCATGTGATACATAACAACGTTTTGGTCAACAATGGGCCACATAAACAATGGTGGTCCCATAAGAATAGAACCATATAGCCTAGGTGTATAGTAGGCTATTCCATCTAGATTTGTGTAAGTACACTCCATGATGTTCACACAGCAATGAAATAGCCTAATGATGCATTTCTCAGAAAGTATCCCCATCGTTAGGTGACATATGACTATATAGAGGTGCCTCAAAAAAATAAATGTAGGGCTACCGTAGAATCCAGTAATCCCACTTCTGGGTTTTTATCCAAAAGAATTGAAATCATGATCTAGAAGAGATCTTGGCACTACTGTGTTAATTGCAGCCCTATTCACAATAGCCAAGATGTAGAAACAACCTAAATATTTGTCAATAGACTAATAGATAAAGAAAATGTGGTGTATGCACACAATGGAATATTATTCAGCCTTAAAAAAGAGAAAAATTCTGCAATACGTGACAACATGGATGAACCTCAAGGACAGTATGCTTAGTGAAATAAACCAGTCACAGAAAGACAAATAGTGCCTATTCCACTTGTATAAGGTATCTAAAATAGTCAAATTCATAGAATGAAAGAATGGAATGATGGTTGCTGGGAGTTGGGGGGGGAGGAAATGGAGAAGCTACTAATTAATGGGTATAAAGTTTCAGTTAAACAAGATGAATCAGTTCTAGAGATCTGCTATATCTCGTTGTACTTATGGTCAACAATAATGTACTATACACTTAAAATTTTAAGATAGTACATCTCTTGGTACATGTTCTTACCACAAAAAAATAAAATTAAAAAAAGATTATTCAGAGATTCACTTTGGCTTTTTAATATTAAGATTTAAATTATTGAAGTAATAGCAAAAATATTTTAAGTCTTTAAGTTGTGCATACAGATTTTATTATTTTGTTTATACATTTAGTGAGTAATAGCAATCACTTTTTATTGGCTTTGAGTGATGTCTGATCCCATTTACAAACTTAATTAATTGAACATCTTCAGATATTTTAACTCCATTTTAAAATTTAATATATTTGATTCCCTTCATAAGTACTTCGATTGTCTGACTTCTCAAACAAAACTTTTCTGAATAATAAATAGTCTTTAATGTTTAATAACTTAGATATGTAAATATGAGGGGATTGAAATTCTCTTAAATGCTCTAATACTATATAAACTTTGTAGGATTTCAACTTGAAATTAAAAGTACAAATCAATTAATTACACTCTCTAAACTGAAGTTATAAGGCTGTTGCTCCAATAAACAAAATTTGTTGCACACACATAAAATATCACTAATTGCTTCTTAAACAAAATATTAATATTATGCTATTGATTTTTTTTAAACTAGGGTCTACACTGAATTCTAAATTTTCCACAGTTGAAAATGTTTACTCTCAAAGAAAAGGTTACGATCTTCATTACCTGAGATTACTGAAGACTAGATATTTTTGGCCTGTGTGAAACTGCAGTCAGCAGACATGCCGAGCAATTTTTCTCACTATTAATCAACAAAGTTATTATACCTTCCTGAGTAATTTGGGAGTGACTTTTTCAGTATGTTTGAAGTGAAGACAGACCAGAGATGTTGAGTGGAATGCTTACAGATTTGTGTAGATGACATTGGTGGTTCACATAAAATCCTATTTGATAGGGCTCCTTGTCAAAGGTTCCATAACACAGAAGAGAGATTTATGTTGACCAACTCCTGAGATTCAGAATATACACATTACCTGATTATTTTCTACTTAGAGAATCTGCCACTCCTACCAAATTTGATCATTAATCTGGAATTTGAAATTCTCTGGCTAAGAAATATACATACTTTTTTTTCTTCATATTCTAAAAGCATTTGAACTAGATTGTATCCTAATATATATAAGTATATTGTCTGTCTAATGATAAATGCTTTGAATTTCATGTACTTGCATTCTTTCATGTTCATTAGATATAGCGACTATTATAGATATTTAAAATGTGGTATGTTTGAATTTTGGCTCTCTTACATGAATTTGTCAAACAATGGGCCCAATTTATAAAGATACTGCTGCTGACACAAGAGGCGTACATTTCTACAGAATATCAGAAAATTTAAAATTTCCACTGAATTCAGAATATTGTTTGATTTGAAAACACGTTGCTTGTATTTAAGGCTGTGCCTATCTCTAGAAAATATTCCCTACAGTTTACTCGGAGATCATATGCTTTCTCTTCAAAGTTTGTAAAGATAACTTAAATTTGGGGATTCTTCTTTCCATTGAACTGATTTGAAGCCATATATGTACTCCTCAATTGAATTTTTGTACTAAGATAATTCTCTAACTACAACAACTTTTGTAGACCCGGGTATAAAATATCTTGGGATAAATCATTGAAACTTAGCATCGGAAGGAAGAGCCAGAGGAGAAAAGGGGAACGTTGAAGGAATAGATATTTTTTAATAACATCCTCTATATGTCATGCACTAAACTAGGTACTTGATACATTTATCTCATTTAATTTTCATAGCAATGCTTCCTGGGGGATATTATGATATGGATGATACAGATGAAAAAAATGCATGAGGTTTTTGTCTCCAAGCGAAAGTGCTTCCCACTGGAGCCATACCATTGCAGCACCGCTTTAGAGATGATCTATAGGCCCAACTCTTCTTTTTATAGAGGATTCAGTTTCCTCCTAGAGAAGTAAACGTCTTGCACAGATTCGCTTTCTGTCAGGAGCACGGCCCAGTATTCTCAGGATCATATAATTCTTTTTGCTTTCTATCTCACCAACCCTTTCACCCACTCAACAGATTTTTTTTTTTTTTAGTATTAAATTTAAAAATATTCACACATTGGGAAGTCCTCCTTGATGAATAGTTCAGCATACATTTAAACCTTTCCTTAAATGAGAAACGTCGCTGAACAAGAAAGCCCGTTAGTGAACAATAGTAGCTTCCCCCACAAGTGGAAATAAATAACTCCTAAACTTATCTTAATTTGGCATAGAGAGCAACATGCTCCCTAGACCAAATATCAGGTACGTTTATGAACATCCCGGAGAACTGAGGAGTACAAACCTCTGTCAACAGTGTCCTCTACACTAAATAACCTCTGCAATGAGGCGAGTAGACGAAGGTTTGTCTTGGAAAGTGTTCTTCGAGATGTGATGTCTCGACATTTGAATTGTTTTCTCTAACGCATGTGGAACAAGAATGTTATCACTTGACTTTTTTTCAAAAAGGTATGTATGTTTTATTAAAGACTGCTTAGTTAAGTATGCCAAAAAGTTGGAGCTACCATTAAGCAAAATTAAATGCATTTAAAATTAGTAACTTTAATAAAATGAACATGATGAACTATAGTTTTGTCTGGTCACTACTTCAGAATTCTGAGTCATTTGAATTTTTAATAGAACATTTAATGGAATTGGGGTTGCTCATATAATATTCTTAAAAATCAGAAGTACTTTAGTTCCTGAAACTCGGAAGGGAGGATAAACTTGTGTAAGCTGGCTTTGAGTAAATATTAAGTTATTAGTCATCATACACTAGAAACACCTGAAATGGAGCACTGTGGCGTGTTATTTCACAGCATACTGGTAAACTTTTAGTAGCATCACACTAAAAACATCTGCAGAAAGTATTTCCTTTGGTCTCTAAGATATTTGTCTTTGGCTTTTTTGTTTGATTGTTCTGTTTTGATTTGAGAAAGAGTCTGCAATGACAATATTCCAGATCACCTTCTTAGGATTAATTATTTTTAAGGAAGGGAATTTGTTTAAAGCATTTTATATAGTTATGAAAAAATATACTGCTGTTCTCTGTATTCGAAAGCCCCAACTGATGACAATGAAATTACTCACGTACATTGAGGACAGTGTGTGGGATTAAGTATCTAAATTCTTTATATCCCTGATAAAATTTTATTACTTATGAGTACTGAAAAGTTACTGGAAAATCATTCAGCATTGCTGAGCTGTCACTTGATTATCCTGAACTTAGTAATATTGTAAAAGAAGCATAAAATAGCAAGATGAAAAAAAAAGAGGTTAAAAAAAGAGCAATAGTAAAAACCACAGCTCAGGGTATTAATCGTGTTGAATCGCGTTTCTGACAGATAATAAACCAGTGATAGATGTGATCTCTAAAATTGCTTGCGTATCATGAGCTGAACCCCCAGTCTAATGCAGGTCATTGGATTTTACAATCTCATAAGCTTCCAGGAGTTTGGCACATCAAAACAATTGCTTAATGTGTAATAAATTCTACAGCTAACCATCTGCTTACCCTCTTGACCTTTCAAATTTTTAAAAGCCCAAGTCCATAATTTCTCACTTCATGAACCACCAGATTTTTGGAATATGTTATATTCCAGGGTTACTTTATCATTTTATGCCACCAAAGAGACTTAATATATTGGATAATATTTGGCAGCAACATGCCTTTTCCATTGAAATGGTTATGAGAGCAATTACTAGAGTTAATAAGATTTAGGCTTTTTCTATCCACTCTGTGGTTGGATATGCTCATTTAAACAAATGTGTCCTGATTGTGGAGATTCTTAAACTAAACAGTAATACAAACTACAGTAAATAAAATTCTAAAAATAGTTAAGAAATCAGAAAAATGGTTCCAAAATATTTGGAATATATTTGCATGAATATATATTTATATTTGCATGAATAGAATGTGATTTTTATGTTTATGGTTTAGCCTGTAAACAATTTACCTAATCATGTGATGGAGAATTTCTCTCTGAAAAGGCATAATAATAAATTTTGCACGTTAAAGAAAACTTTAAAGAACAACTCTAGTTGTGAGATTATAAACTCTAAGAGCCAGAAAGGTTAGAAATCTGAGACAAAACAGATCATGTAACTCACTCAAGTTCCCAGAGCTAGTTAGTGGCAGAGCTGGGGAAGATCCCAGAGCTTCTAATCCCTTGTTCAAAACTCCTACTGTGTCCTGAGCATGACCCAGGTCTTAGCCTTGAGAAGATGGTGGAGAGAGGGCAGACAAATATCTAACTGACAGAAATCTAGCTGCTAAAGGGTCTTTAATCTTTAGTGATTTCCCCGAGAATCCTCTTTCATCACTTATGTCTGTCATATATTTTGGTAGAAAATGTGGAGGTCCTAGGAGGATCAAGAAATAGTGAGACCTTGCCCACTCCAGACACAAGCCCTGATCAGCTTCCTTCTCTCTTCTTATCTTCTCCTCCCAGAAGAGCCAGGACCCTTCTCCCCTTATCTTAAGCAATGCACTTCTGTTACAGTCTGGTCCCTTCAGAATTTAACTTTTGTTTAAGTAATCTTACAAGGAATTTCTTCTGAATAAATACGATATTTAGCTTCAAAGAGATGCCAGGGATGTGGCTAAATCTGAGGGATCTGAAATCAGACAGCTGGGTTCAAATCCTGGTTTCACCACTTCCCAGTAATAAAAGAACACCTCTATGGTGGCTTGCCTTTGCCTCTGTGAAATAATGGTAGTAATAGTATATAACCTTGTATTATAATCTTAAAATTGTTTATTCCCATGCTGTCTCAACGTCCCCACAAATAAAATGTGAGCACCCGACCCAGGTGCCCAGGTGCAACAGTGTAATAAGGCTGGCCCCTGCCACATATTTCTTTTCTTACCCTCACCTAACGGTGACCTAGCAACATTCAAGTGCACAATGAAATCACCCTTTGCTTGTGTACTTGACCCTGACTTCCAGTAAAGGCCCTTTCCCACGGTCCTGAAGCCTGCTCCTTGACACTCCCCCCATGTGACTCCCTGATGCATGTAGTGACTCTGTTTCTCTAGGATCTGCAAATGTAATAAAGATTGCTTTCCTGCACCTCTCGTGGCCATGCCTGACTGACCACTTCATGAAAGAATATATTTAAACTTCATAGGGATTTTGTGAGGATTGCATTTCATTTTATATGTATATATGTTTAATGTGAGAACCGTCTTTACCTTATTGCAAAACTGGTGATTTTTCTTTTTTTTTTTTGTGAGGAAGACCAGCCCTGAGCTAACATCCGTCGCCAATCCTCCTCTTTTTTTGCTGAGGAAGACTGGCCCTGGGCTAACATCCGTGCCCATCTTCCTCTACTTTATAGGGGACACTGCCACAGCGCAGCTGAGCAGTGCATCCGCGGGCGCCCGGGATCCAAACCTGCGAACTCCGGGCTGCCAAGCGCGGACTAAACCGCTACGCCACTGGGCGGCCCCAAAACTGGTGATTTTTCTTAACTCAAAGAATGCCAAGCAAATAAAATGGGTAGATGCCATACTGAATGGCTACTATATGTTTTGCAAGATAGTTTATGTAAATTATGTCACTTAAATTTCACAATTATTATTGTTTTTCTGACATTTTCCAAATACTGATACATTGTCACCAATTAATTGTATGCATTGAAGACTAGGTCAATTTATATAATATCTGTATATTATTTTGTTAGTTCTGGCTTTGGAAATCAAATAGAGACTGACGTTGACAATTAAAGAGAAACTGCAAATTGGTCTGGACTGGTGCATGAAGGGTAGGCCAGGGATAACCCATCGATTTTTCACCCACAGCTTTATGATCTGTCTATATTCTGGACTGAAAAGTTTCCACTGAGATTTGCAAAGACATGATCATGACTCAGTGCCTTCCAAAACTGAGAATTATAGGATGCGGTCTTCTTTCCTTCCTTCCTTTCTTCCTCTTTCTCTCTTTTACTTTCTCCCTCTTTATCTAAATTGCTTTTCTCAAGAAAAGCCTTGAACAAATTCTGGGAGGTTGGGAAATAACATAAAATCCTCTCAAGCAATTCCAGTTCTGTCAATCATTATGTTTATTTCAAAAATTTAAAAGGAAATTCTTTAATTGTTTAGTAAGCATAAACATGAACAACCTCCAAAGAACTTCAAATAATCATTTTTCATATTTCATTACTATCATTAATAATGAATAATCATTAACACGTTTATCATGAGTTTCTCACAGAATTATAAAATCTGAGACCTATTCTGAATTGACACGTTGTGTTATTTATCCTTTTAAGAAAGTGTCTTCTTTACAAAGCTATTTGTCAATTGTAGTTGGCTCTGGCCCCTAAATTATGAAAAATTCCATAATTGCTAATTACTTACAAAGATTTAGCATGATTTTTCGCAGCGAAGGAAAGCAACATTTAATTGAAACAATGGAGCAAAACTGAGAAAATCATTCATATTTCAACAGCTGGAGAAATAATTTAAATTAGTGCTCATTACTGTTTTGCAGCTAACATTTGCCACACACACACACACACACACACACACACACACACAGAATACATGTAGGCATGTAGACCTAGCACCGCCTTCTGTTTTTGTTAAAATCATATTGCAAAGAATAGAGAACTTGATATTACGGAGCAGTGTGCTTGGAAGAATACTGCGCTTTGTATTACTGCTTTCATGTTTTAGTATTTATTTCTTTCGACTCCTACTTCAAAACTACCCACTACCTCATTGTATCATACAAAGCTAAGAGAAGTGCAAAACCAATTATTCTTGACAGAATTTACGGGGACCAAGGAATGCATCCACTGCATGCTTGTCAGCTGTCAAGGTGGAACTCAGAGGATGCACCATCTTTTGAGAGCAGGGAACCCTGAACTGTGGGATGGCATCCAGTTGTGTTCAGAAAAACTCATAAACCATCACTGGAAATGCTCTTACTTCATCCTCATGTAAATGAATGTTCTACTGATTACTTCAGTATTCCACAGTCACCGCAAAGCCGTGGAGAGAAGGCACTGCGGTGATATCTAACCAGGCATGAAATAACTCATTTTCCAATCAAGCTGTATGTACAAGACAGGAAAGTAGAAGGAGGGAAACACACATCCTTCTATTGTTTTTTAGTGTGTTAGTAAAGAATAAAATATAAGAGAAATCCATTTCCAAATAAATAACCCACATTTATTCATAATCTCTCTCAAATTCAGTAGTAAAGCCTGAACATCATACTGAGGAATTACTTTTCTTAAGAATGCCATCATATAAATAAGCATTACATGATGTCAACAGATGGCAAGTCAGTGTTATTTATAAATAATTTCCTTTTGCAAGGTAAATCTGTCTAAACGTTTGAACTCAATACTGCAATTAATTAGAATTTAGCACACTAAACTTTTGCTTTGACATTTTATATCTTTCTAAATTAGGCTTTTAAAGAGTGATATTTGTTTCTGCCTTCCTAATACCAGAAACATTTAACACAGTTGATGTCTGTTTCATTCATTCATTCACCCATTTATTCACTTGAATTTCCATATTACCTATGTTCAGGGAAGAGTAAGAACTGCTTCAAACAACTTAAAAGTAATTATACATTGTTTTTGTCTTTCTATTGTTTTGAACAGCCTCATCAAAGATATTCTTAAATCCATAATAGTGATAGTTTAGGAGTTTCACCTAACTTGAAAATTTAAATGAGAACATCAAAAAACAATGGGAAGAAAAGAAAATATTATATGTGGAACAGTATGTTATGTGATTTTAATATGTTATCTCACATAAACATGCCAGCAAACTCACTAATTTGAGTTTGTGTTTTTAAATCAAAAAACTAAACCACCCCAAAATAAAGTAATTTGCACAAATTTACTATTACTATTTCAGGCATTGTTGCTTGTCTGCCGCTAACTACCAAAGCGTAGTGCTTCATGAGGATCTTGGGACACACTCCTCCTCCAGATTAGAGCAGTCTTTCTTCAGACCTGAAGAATATGCTCTCACTTCTCATTTTATTTGAGTCTGAGGAAATGCCATCTCCTTTCTGACCATCCTGTCTGGAATAACCTTTCTGCTTAACTTCCTCGCTTTCTGTATTATTATTTTGATCTTTTCTCCATAGGACTTATCACTACATTAAATGATACATGCTTGCTTTCTCTTTACTCTCAGAATGTAAGTTGAACAAGAGTAGAACCATGTGGGTTTTTCTGAAGGTTCTCCAGTGCCTTGAATAGGATGGAGCATATTAAAGTGCAAGATTCATATTAAATACTTGTTGAATAAATGAACAAATAGATAAGTCAGTGCTTACATTAAATAATAAAAATAACAGCGAAAATGTGAGGAAGACATAATTATTTAGAAAAATATAAGAAAGAAAAGTTAAACAATTAATATTTAGGAAATAAAGGACTTTGGGGGTGGGATCTCAGCAGATTCACATAGAGGCCTTTCTCTCCTTTTTTTTGAGGTTACAAGATGGCTTCTTTCCCCGCATTTGAGATTTCACATTTCTGTTAGAGAGAAGTTGATCGGCTCAAACTTAGATCAAGTTACTACTCTTGGATCAAACCACTGTGGCCCAGCGTGGCAGAGTCACACAATATAAGCACCATCACTGAAGGTATACTTTTGTATTTTGTTGCCATTCCTGGAGATGAGAGAAAGCTGTGCATCAGCAGACAGCCAAAGAGAAGACTACCACTTAATTATAATTATAAGAAATAAATGAACGTTTAAAATTTCTCTGTTTACAGTAGTTCTCATGTTCTAGTGATGAAATATTTTACATTTCAGCTTGATATTAGTTTAAGAATTTTCTCCATTAATAAATCTGTATTTTAGAAAATTTGAAGATTAATCACAATTACTTCAGATTAAGTCAGATTGTCTTATTACATCAAAAATTTGAGGGAAGTGAATATTGTTGGAAGAGAGTTGAGTGTCTATTGTAGTACATTTTGTTGCTTGTAAAGAGAGAGAGAGAAAACAGCTTTAGATAACAGAGGGTAATATAAGAAGGTCAACATCAAATAACGTGTTTCATATTGCAGAAGGGATATGTGAAGTTTTTTCTTGTTTTTAAATTTATTCAACTGAAATAGTTCACACTCTTGCAATCAGTGTTTGAGAGTATTAATTTCTCCATGTCCTCTCCAGTATGGCTACATAAAGTTTAACATACAGCAGAGGAAAACTGCTTGCTTTTAATTTTGCCGTAGCTCAACCGATTTAGTTTCTTTTACTGCATGGCTCAACCTCCAGCTTTACTGTAAAATTGTATAAAATATAAAATGACTATTAAAATATTGATGAAAATTCAAAAAGACAGGGCAGAATGTTACGCTGAAATGGGTAATGGTAAGGGATAGAAATTGGACAGAAATGGTTTTGAATCTCTGCCCTATCTGTGTGAGACTGGGCCTGGAAAATCCTAGCCCCATAACCAGATATTAGTTCTCTGAGTTTTGAAATACTTACGTGTAAAATGAGAAGAATAATTAGTGCACAGCAATATTTGAAAACTGTATGATATAATACATTGATAATACCACAAAATTTTTGTAAAAGACTGTTTAAATAAATTACAAACAAAACAAATTATAGCACTTATATGTAACTGAATATCCGGCAGCCACTAAAAAGAGTGTGGAAAGTTCTTGTGAACTAATATGCTGTTAAATGAATATATACATATATATTAATAAGTGCAAAATTAGCTTTGGGAAGACACGTGAAAACTGATATTGCTGGTTGCCTCTGGGGCGAAGAACTGAGTGAATTTTCCAAGAGTGAGAAAAATAATTTTTTATATGTTTTTTGTATTGCCAATCCAAAGATGAATAAATGATGTTGAAAGCTAAGTAAAATGTCCCCTTGCCCTATCCTTCCCGATTCTTTAGAGAGGCCACAGGTAAAGGAAATTTAACACACAAGTTAAAAAGTCTTAGAAGCTAAAATTTATTATTTTTTAAATATTAAGTATTGAGTAAAGTTAATCATTTTAGTTATAAAAATATTTTTGCATCTCCTGCATTTAGTCCCTTTTATTTTGGTTTAGGATTAAAGTATTAAGATTCTTACTAAAAATCATACTCAACTGAAAATTGCCTCTTTTTTCACTTTTAATATATGTTAGCCTACCTGAAAAAATAAAAACACAAGGAAAAAGTATTTGTACTATATAAAATATGCTTATCATATAAATATAGTAACTACATGCTTTGTTCTTTTTGTTTAATGAGTCTTGTGTTCAACCTATTTTTATCTGATCTTATCATCAGCACAAGTATTCATTGAGCATTCAATGTTTTTCTAACACTTTAGACAATTAGGAAGAGCAAATATTAAGCATGTTCTGGTTTATTTACCAGCAACTACCCCCTGCTCTATCCCTATTAAATATCTCGTCCATGTAGTAGTCACATTACCTTTGAAAGACAAAAGTGCCAAATCCTCAGGTTAGCCTTTGCATGTTAAATGACATGATGCATTCTACAAAATATTACTTCCTATGCCAAAAAATTCAAAAATAATTGTTCAAAATGACGATGCAGGGAAAATCATTTTAGGATATTGCCAACTAAAGCTCAACAATATTTTTAGTTATAAAATAACAACTTCTCGTACTTGTGTGGTGCTTTACACTTTCACATGTGTCATCTGATTTGATTTGAGTGTCTTTGTACAGAGTATGGACCTTTAACAAAGGCAATAGTGACTCATTGTCTTCCCATTGCTGAACATGGCATAGGATAAAAATAAAATTTGACATGAACAAAACATGTAATCCAGCAGGACATGGAGTTAAAACAATCTTTTATTTTTTAATGTGCCACAGATTTCATAATGCCCAAAGGATAGTGCTAGAAATACCATGCAGAGTTAAAAATTATGTCTATATTTTACTGGCTCCTTTGTTCAAGTATAGCTGTCTTACCACATTTTAAAACCGGCAAAATTCCATTATGACAGATGGACAAAAGTAGTAAATGCCAATTTTCGGTGTGGCAGAATCATATACAAAACGCTTGGGTAGACAAGGCCAAAAGAACAAAAATGTTCTAAAATTCATCTATTCAGCTATTAAAAAATAAAACATTGCTACTTCAGTTAAGGTTTGTGGCATTTAGGATCACCAGTTAATCACACCTTCAACATTATGGCAATTACGTATAACAAGAACAACAAAAATTACATTGATTTGATGAAGCTAGGGATGGAATAAGATGCTTCAGAATGTAGAGTATATTACAAAAGAGACTAGAAACAAATTGAAAGGATGCTGAGAGAGGGATAAAAGCATTAAAGGTATTGTTAGAGACCCTGGCCTTTAAGGCTTACCCAATCTTGAGATTCTGAGTCTACAGTACTTTTTTCTTCTGTGCAATTTTATAGGTACTGAGTAGAGCAAAATGATATATCATAGAATTTCTAAAGTGATTTGGTATTCTAAAGATGCAAATGGTGATTTCAATTTGTTTTATGCTTTTATTCAAAAGATAGACATCAGCTGAATTTTATATTGGAAATATGTAGACGGGGGATTTTTGAAATAGGTAAATTGATGCATAAAATAATAAAAGTCACATATCAAGTTGAGTTAATGCTAGGTTGTAGCATTTTTACCAAATTGCAAACACTATTTGATTAAGGATAATAAATCAAGCCTTTCAACATCCTAGGTGTATTAGTTTTCTATTTCTATGCCTGCAGTAACAAATTATCACAAACGTAATGGTTTAAAATAATATAAATTTCTTATCTTACAGTTCTGAAGGTTAAAGTTGTACACAGATCTCGTTGGACTAAAATCAAAGTATTGACAGAGCTGTATTCTTTCCTAGGGGCTCTGGGGAAGAATTCATTTCCTTGCTTTTTCCGGCTTCTAGCGATCGCCCTAATTAGTTGGATCATGGCTCCTCCTTGTATCTTCAAAGCCAACAACTTTGCATCACTCTAATTGTTCTTTTACAGTCACATCTCCCTGGTACTCTCTTTTCCTGTCTCCCTCTTACAGTTTTAAGCATCCTTTGATTACACTAGACCTCCCTAGCTAATCCAGGAAAATGTCTCTAATTTAAACTCAGCTGATTAGCAACCTTAAATCTATCTTCAACCTTAAATCCTCTTTACTATATAATTTAGCATATTCACACGTTCCATGGATTAGTATGTGAACATTTTTTGTAGAGGTGGGCTGGCATTATTGTACCCATCAGTGTGCCCTCTAGGCTCCGAAAATTCACATCCACCCCACATGCAAAATACATTAATCTCTCCCCAAGATCTCCAGAAAGTCTCCACCCGTTAGAGTATCAACTCAAAGTCCAAAATCTCATCAGCTAAAAAACCCTAAATTTCATCATCTAAATTAGATTTGCATGAGGCTTCAGGTGTAATTTGTCCTAGAGCAAAACCCTTTCCCATCTGTGGACCGGGGAAATAAGAAAACAAGCTATCTGTTCCTAAAATACAATGATGGGAAAGGAATAGGAATAGTGGTAAATATTCCCCTTCAAAAAGGGAGAAAATGGAAGGAAAAAGGAAATCAGCAGTCCAAAGCACTATCAAAATCAAGCTGGGCAAACTCCATTAGATGTCAAGGCCTGTGACTTGGTGGGGCATCTCCGCACTCTGGGCTCAGTCTGAGTCTTCCTTTTCTTTTCAAGAAAAGTAGCATCAGACTTTATTGCATTTAGACTTTTGGGGGTAAAACAGCCTTTTTTCATTTCATACTCTCTCTCTGTCCTTTCAGGTCCAAAGTGGCAGTGTTTCTGCTAGTTTAAAATTCTCAAGTATTTTGTGGGTCTCCAGTGTATGTCAGAGGAATTCACTCCTTTAGACAAGATCTTCCTCCACGAATTTTTCTTAAATAACATCATATCTATTTTTGTCTTCTGCTGAGATGGCTGAGGGGATCTAGTCATCACATATTTAATCTCTTAAAATTGCCTTTTCTGTGACTGAATACTCTGACTTTTTGATCTTTCTGAAGTATTAGCGAAAGGTTGTGCAGAGTTTGGGGTCTTCTGGGTCCAACTATAGGCAGATATAGGCTTTGCCTGGCAGGCTTCATGAGGATAAGCTGTCCTCCCCACACCAGACTGGGTGCACAGCCAACGCACTGCAGTTTTCTAAAGAGAGTTTCAGTCAAGGACTCAGCACCCGCTCCTTTCCCTAGGCCAGCCATGCTCATATGCATAGCTGCACTCCTAACCCAGGTGCCTCTACTCTGAGACCTCCCAATCAGGGGCTTCAGCTGAGAAAAATCCCAGGCACCTGCACTAAGACCTCATTATTGGAGGCTTTGACTGAAGCACTTTTCTCAACTTCAACTCAGTACCATTCTATCCTGGCCTTTCCCTCTCTCCCCACTTCCTAGCCCATGGATTCATAAATAGGCTGAAACCTTTGGTTCTGGCCTCTTTGACAGTGAGATGATTCTCTTTGTCTGTCTTGTATCCACTTAACTTTCTCAAAGTGCTGTTCCTAAGGGAAAAATGGGACATTAGTGAGCCAGTGCCTCTTTTTGCCCCTTGTTTTCACTGTCCCAGTAAGAAAATAAAGACTCGTTTGCTACTTTCATTTTGGCTTGTTGTTTTAATTGACCACCTCAACTCCTGATTCTTCAACAGGTTGTACCTCACACCCTCAGCATTTTCTCTATGGAAAGTGAATCTCTTAATTGTAGTGTCCTTTGCTATCTGGGAATGCAGAAAATGTGCCCCCAAATCATCAAGTTCTGCCTCTTTTTGTGTTTAACAGGTCCTTCATTAATCCAGCTCTTTCCTCTCTCATTCTACTATGAGCAGTAAGAAGAAACAAGGCTGTACCTTTAACACTTTGACTGAAATTCTTTCAGATAAATGTCTCTTTTCCTCCTTTACAAGTTCTGCTTTTCATATAATGGTGAGACATCATTCGGCTAAACTTTCTGTCACTATATAACAAGGATTCCCTTTCCTCAAATTTCCAATAACATGTCTCTGTTTTCTTCTGAACTCTCACCAGCAGTGCTTTTTTTTTTTGCTGACGAAGATTTGCCCTGAGCTAACATCTGTTGCCACTATTCCTTTTTGCTTAAGGAAGATTTTCTCTGAGCTAACATCTGTGCCAGTCTTCCTCTATTTTGTACATGGGTCACCACCACAGCATGGCCTCCAATGAGTGGTGTAGGTCAGTGCATGGGAACCAAACCTGGGCCACCAAAGCAGAGCACACAGAGCGAATTTAACCACTAGCTGTGGAGCAGGCCCCTCACCATCAGTGCTTTTAGTGTTCGTATTTCTACAATCCATTCAGAATGGTTTAGGTTTTCTCTAAGGCAACCTATGTTTTCTCTACCATGCTCCTCATTTTGTTTCGAGTCCTCCCTGGCAGAGTTGTCAACATCCATGTTACTACTAGCAGTCTGTGCAAGACAATCTTAATGTTTTCTATCAAGATCCTCCAATTTCTTCCAGCTTCTTCCTAATACCAAATTCCAAAGTCATTTCCACATCTTTTTAGGTATTTATCACGTAGCACCCCACTTCCAGGTACCAAAATCTATAATACTTTTCCATAACTTTGTAACAAATTACCACAAATTATTTAAACAACAAAAATTTATTATCTTACAGTTCTCTAGGTCAGAAGTCTGATCTGGTTCTCACTGGACCAAATTCAAGATGTCAGCAGGACTGCATTCCCTTTTGAAGGCTTTGGTGGGGGTGGGGGAATCCATTTCCTTGTCTTGTTCAGCTTCTATAGTCCACCTGCATTCAGTGGATGATGGCCCCCTTCCTCCATCTTTAAAGCTAGCCATGTTTCATTTCTTTGGTCATTCTTGCATAATCATATGTCCCTCTGATTCTCTTTCTGCCTCCCACATATAATTTTAAGGACTTGTGATTGCAGTGGGTCCACCTAGATAATCCAAGATAATCTTCCTATTGTAAGGTCACTTGATTAGCAACCTTAATTCCATCTTCACCTTAAATTCCCCTTTGTTATATAACCTAATATATGCACAGTTTTCAGGAATTAGGACATGGACATCTATGGAAGGCTATTATCTGCCTACCACATCAGGAATAAGAAATATATTATAAATGAATGTATATTGACTATAGAGAAAAACAAAACTACTTACTAAAACTCATGGCATTTCTGCAAAATGGTATCATATGTAGGAGACTTTTCAAATGCCAACACACAGAGATTCTCATTCTGTAATTCTAGGGTAGAGCAAATAAATTGGCATTTTGAAAAAATCTTTCAGTACATATGATCAGCCAAGTTTGCAGTAAAAATTTTAATAAATTCTCAATCATTCTGAGATACACAGTGATATACCCTCCCCTAGAACTTGTAACAGTTGCAAGAAAAAGTGATGCAAAAATAACCTGAGCATTAATTGTGATATCTAGGTTTCAGGTTGGTTTCTGCCATTACAAGTTGCATAGGACTTTGATTTCTCTAACACAAATTTTATTTTCTGAAATGTGGAAAATCTTTGAAAATGTAATGAGACAACAATGGTGGAAGTGTTTTGTCAACTAAAGGTTGCTAAATTTTTATTATTATAATTTTCTCAGCAAAAATTTCAAAGTTTAACAGTATAAACTTTTTTCAAAAATGATTGCCATAGTGTTTATAAGACCTTACAACATGTCCACAAGAATGCTGAGATGGTCTTCAGCCTGATTTTTAAAAATTAGCCACTGCTTCATGTCCTTATTAAGTCTGGGAGTTGAGGGTAAAGATATTTAAAATATGCTTTAAATACCCCCTTTTTAAAACTATAGCACTTCGACCTAATTATGATGTCCATTTCTTAGATTTAAGGGCATTCAATTTCAGGAGCATACTCTGAAATTCATTACTTTAATGCTTTCTTGCATTAAATGAGTAATAAAGATTGTTCATTTGCTTATTTTTGATTCAGTCCATATACTTGCTTAAAATTTGTCATAGTTATATTATCACCAACTGCTTTTTTCTGTTATTAAAGTCTATGACCAAATATATTGTAAACACATATAAAGGTTTTTCTTTTTTTTTTTAATGTGTTTTTATTCAAAGGAAAAAAGAAATCCAGATTAGCAATAAGTTAAACTACAAAACTAGTACAGAATTTTTGGTAACATTAACTTAATTGGATAATTATTACATATTTAGATATTTACCAGGAGCTAACGATAGAGACAAAATGTCACCAAATAAGTCAGAAAGCCAGCAAACTTGATTCTCTGATCAGTGTATCTTGTATTTCACTGTGAGTGTTGATGGCTTGTACTATTTACCTCCCTTCCTTGATTAACATTTGAAATGATGCTTGTCCCAGAGGAAAGAAATGTCAAGAAGTAGTAAACTTTCAAATTCAATCTCGGTAATTATTGTAGCCAAATTTGGAAGGGGTAAGATGCCTTTCAATATCTTCCCAGGGCCAAATATGATGTGAAACTTAAAACGCCAATACTATAATACAATTACCCTACTATTTACTTCTGGATTTATATCATTCACAGACATTGAAGCATTTTTTGAAAAATGGTGTGAATATTAATATATTTTTGTTGTTATTCCTCTAATATTAGTGATAAGAGATAGATAGGATCATGTGCAGAGGGATTAAATGACTTCCAAGATCCTAGAGGGACGCTGCAGTGAAAGAAGCTCAGTTTAAAACCATATCTTTTAAAAGCTCCTCCAAACCTTGCCTTAAAAGAAAAGGGTAATTAATCATATAATCAAATCTTATAATAGAACAAACAAAAAAACCTTTAAAAGTTATTAAATGAGTTCAGGAATTGCAGGAAAAGTAATTGGTTTCTTCAAAACTTCCTTTCAAGCATCACAGGACTAAAACACGATAAGAGAGAATGAACTTTGTATGAACTCTACAGACTCACATTTTTTATCATTGTTAATACGTTTCACTTACATTAACAGGTCTCTGTGAGTTCCCTCTTGTGGCTAATCTAATATATAAAAAACCCCATTTTCTTCATTTACCTATGATGGCACCACATTAGGGAGATAACGCACTCTAACTGCCAGCTGTATGAGAGATTTGTGTTTCAAATTCTTTTCTGGAGTAGTTTCTTAAATCTGTTGATGATTAAAATACATATTTTATGCCACTGTTATAGGAAGGAATATATTTTTACCAATTATTTTTCCTAGTTATTTCCAAGCATATCAGAAGAATTGTAAACTAAATTATAACTCAAATATTGTCCTAGGAAATAAAAGTTTTTTATGCACCTACTATATAGAAGCATAGGAAGCACTTTTTTTGTCTCAACAGGAAATACCGTTATAACTCTTTTGTCTTCCATGAATATTTTGGGGACTTAAGATAGCCTGTTTTTTATGCTTTAGAGTTATGCTCTTGTGTGTCCTCATCTTACAAACATTTTATCTGTAGCATTCATATTGCATGATTTCCTATCTTAGAATACAGTCATTTAGGTTCATGTCTAGTTTGCCTTCTTTAATAAATTATAATCATCTTGAAAACAAGATTCGTATCTGATTTAACTCTACACATACCCCAAACTCTTGGTCCAGTGCCCTGATATATGGTTACTAAATAATTTGAATAAAATTATGAATTCTCATAATCATGAAATTTTATTGAATATATATTATATTTGGTTATTCAAATAATTGTGAATAATGCAAAAATACACAATTTCAATGAAAAATACTGTGTATATTTACAAAATAATTTGATAAAATATTTTTGTTTGCATTTCATTCACATTTATAACTGGTAATTTGCTGTTATATGCATGGAAACTTGATGATAGGTTAGTTTTCTGTTAAACTATCTGCACTAGACTAAATACTGGGCTTTCTTACAATAAAAACCAACCATGGATCATGACTTCTAAGAATTACAGTCAGATAGATGTTAGCAAAGGCTATGTTGATTAAACATTAGTGTAGATTATTGAGTATAAATACCCTAAATAAATTAACACAACAAAAAGGCTCATAGAGAGTGAAGAGAGGATGAAGGAGGCAGTAAGAACAGAGTTCTTATCTCTGAGCATGGTAATTGCCTGCTTAGGTCTCATTCTCAAAGATCCTATTTAAATGGTCAGGGGAGGGGCCCTGATACCAATAGTTTAAGTACCTGAGTGATTCTTCTTTGCAAACATGTCTGTAAGTCACTGGTGTAGGTTTCAGCATGGTACGGATGATGCAGGGACTTGTCAGTGTTGCCAAGGATTTGAAATTCATTCTCAGGCAATGGAAAGTCACTACAAGGTTTTAAGCAGGGCAGCCATAAATTCTCACTTGGTTGTTGTGTGGAGAGTGAATTATATAGAAGAAAGAGCAGATGCAGGAAACCAGTTAGAAAACTGGTCCAAAAGAGAAGAAACAGTGGTCTACATTAGTTTAATAGCAGAGGACAAAAAGAGAAGTATAAGTAATTAACACAGTAGTTAAGGTACAGACCCAAGTCAATCTTGCTCTGTCCTATTAGCAATATGACCTCAAGTGTTTACTTTCCTCTATAAGCCTGTTTTTTTTATTTACAAAATGGGAATGATAATGTTAAATTCAATGTGTAACTATTAGGATTAAATGAGTTAACCTAGTAAGATGGTTTGCAATATAGAGTAAGTATGTATTGTATATCAGCTATATTATATGTAAGTGGATTGGCTTGAAAGATAATTTGGATAAGAATGGGTAATTTTTTCATTTTTCTATTTATAAGAAGATTGTATGTACAAAAGAGAATAGATATAAAGCTTTCTCCTTTCTATTTCTGGGAGTGAGCTTATTAGAGCTCTTATTTTGCTTATCAATATTGGTAATAAATAAATGGGAGATGCAAAATTTGGGAAAAGACACATAAAATAGTAATTCAAGAAAGAACCCTCATATAACAAGCATTAAGAATTTTGAAATTTAAATAATATAAAATCCCATTACATTACAAATTTATCCCTGACTTGGAATTCCTCTCATTTGACTTGTATAAATTAACTCTTTATTTTTAAAAGAATATATCAGAATAATTTGTTGTAAGATTAAAGAGGTAGTTTATTTCTCAGAAGTATTTTTGTGACCTATTCTCAAAAGATATTTAAGAAATAATGATTCAGGAGTGACATCAGCATCGTGGTAGAGTGAGTTGTTCCCTTAGTCTCTCCCTCCTAAATTACAACTTCACAGACATTAACCAACAGAGGATTCCCTATGAAACACGATGAAATGTCTGAGAGATCCACACAGCCATACATCTGAAGGTGGGTTATTGGATTCATGGGAAGCAGTGGAAAAAGTGAGTGGATGCCCTTCTCCTCCCCAGTGGCAGCGATCTAGGTCACAGCAGCTAGCATGCGACTGTAAGAGGTGGCAGGGGGACAAGCAGGCCTGCATGTGAACACTTTCACTTTCAGAGTTGCAGCCTGGCCCACAGGATCTCCCACTGGACCCTGGCACCCTGCTTGTGGGAACACTCCACACCAAGTGGCACGGCTCAGCCCCTGTGAAGAAGCCTCCACCAAGCGCAGGAGCTCAGGCAAACTGCCTGTGAGTGCAGAGTGGACCTGCACACATGAAAGAAAGTGCACCTACCCTCTCATCTAGTGCACCAGCTTGGGTGGTCCCCTGCCAAGGCAGAGGTCCTGCACCAGAGTGCCCGTGTGTGTGTGTGTGTGTGTGTGTGTGTGTGTGTGTGTGTGTGACTTGCCAAGCAGCTGCAGCCTGCAGGCAAATGCAGATGAGCCCTACTAGCACAACTTCCAGCAGATGTGGCAGGGTCAGAAAACACAGCTCCTGCCCCACCCAGAGGTGGCAGGTGGAATCTGCAATCTGACACTACTAAAAAAGACTTGGCAAAGGATCAGTTCATCAGACAGCATGAAAAACTACAGTAACATTCCAGAGCAGAAGGAAAATGACGACTCTACAGGAACCAAACCTGAAGTACAGAAATTTACAACCTAAATGACAGAGAATTCAAAATAGTTGTCATAAAGAAACTCAACAAATTACAAGAATACTCAGAAAGACAACTCAGTGAGCTCAGGAATAAAATTAATGAGTGGAAGGAATACTTCACCAAAGAGATTGAAACTTTAAAAAAAACCCAGAAATTCTGGAGATGAAGAACACAATGAATGAGATAAAAAACAATCTAGAATCCTTGAAAAACAGAGCTGATGTTATGGAGGACAGAATTAGTGATTTAGGGGACAGAAATATAGAAATGCTTCAAGGATAAGAGGAGAGAGAACTAAGACTTAAAAAAGTGGAGGAATTTGAGAAATATCTGACTCAACTAGGAAATGCAATATAAGGATTATAGGTATTTCAGAGGAAGAAAGGAGCAGAGAGCTTGTTCAAAGAAATAATAGCTGAGAAATTCCCAAACCTGGGGAAGGAACTGGATTTGCAACTACATGAAGCCAATAGAACTCCTGATCACATTAATGCAAAAAGACCTTCTCCAAGACATATAATATTAAAACTAGCAAAAGTTAATTACAAAGAAAAAATATTAAGGGCAGCAAGGCAAAAGAGAATAATCTACAAAGGAACCCATCAGGCTTTCAGCGGAATTCTCAGCAGAAACCTTACAGGCTAGGAGAGAATGGAATGATATATTCAAAATACTGAAAGACAAAAACTTTCAGCCAAGCATACTCTATCCAGTGAAAGTATTTTTAGATTCAATGGAGAAATAAAAGCTTTCCCAGATAAACAAAAGCTGAGGGAATTCATCGCCACTAGACCTCCCTTACAGGAAATGATCAAGGAGGCCTTAAAACCGGAAACAAAAAGGCATAGGTTTACAAAGCCTTGAGCAAGGATATAAATAGACAGACAAAATCAGAAAATTGCAGTCTATCAGAACAGGTTAGCAAACAATTATAAAAGATAAAGAAAAGGAAAATATTAAAAAAACTATAAACACTTTAATTTAGTCACAAACTCACAAGACAAAACAGAATAATTTGTGACAACAGTAACTCAGAATGGGAAGAGGAAGGGGATGGAAACTGCTTAGGCCAATGGAGATAAGAGGTGATCAGAAAATGGACTGTCTCATCTATGAGATCTTTTATACAAACCTCATCGTAACCCCTACACAAAAAAATCAGAGCAGAGCCACAAATCATAAGTAAAGAGAAAACCACCAAAATGAAATGGCAGTCAGAAATACAAGGGAAAAGAAACAATGGAAATATACAACAACCATAAAATAAGAGATAAAAGGGCAGTATTAGGGCCTCACATCTCAATAATGACTCTAAATGTAAATGGATTGAGTTCTCCAATCAAAAGACACAGAGTGGCAGGAAGGATTGAAAAACATGACCTAACAATATGCTGCCTCCAGGAAACACATCTCAGCTCTAAAGACAAACACAGGCTCAGAGTGAAGGGATGGTAGACAATGGTCAAACTAACAGCCAACAAAAAAAAGCATACTTACATTAGACAAAGCAGACTTCAAGACAAAAAAGTCAATGAGAGACAAAGAGCGGCAGTATATAATGATAAAAGGGACATTCCACTAAGAGGACATAACACTTATGAATATATATGTGCCTAACACAGGAGCACCAAAGTATATAAAGCAACTACTAACAGACCTAAAAGGAGAAATTAACAGCAACTCAATAATAGTAGGGGACCTCAACACCCCACTTACATCAATGGATAGATTATCCAGACAGAAAGTAAACAAGGAAATAGTGGACTTAAATGAAAAACCAGATCAGATGGACTTAATAGATATATATAAAATATTCCATCCAAAAACAGCAGAATGCACATTCCTCTCAAGTGCACATGGAACATTCTCAAAGATAGACCATGTGTTGGGAAACAAGACAAGCCTCAATAAATTTAAGAAGATTGAAATCATATCAAGCATCTTTTCTGACCACAATGCTATGAAACTAGACAGCAACTACAAGGAAAAAGCTGGGAAAGTCACAAATATGTGGAGACTAAACAACATGCTACTGAACAACCACTGGACCAATGAAGAAATCAAAGGAGAAATCAAAAAATACCTGGATATGAATGAAAATGAAAATACAACATATGAACTCTTATGGAATGCAGCAAAGCAGTTCTAAGAGAGAAATTCATAGCAATGCAGGCCCATGTCAACAAACAAGAAAAATCTCAAATAAGTAATCTTAAACTACACCTAATAAAACTAGAATAAGGTGAGCAAACAAAGCCAAAAGTCAGCAGAAGCAGAAAAATAAAAATTTGAGTAGAAATAAATGAGATAGAGACCAAAAAAAAAAAAAAAAAAAAAAAAAAACAGTAGAAAGGATCAGTGAAACTAAGGGCTGGTTCTTTAAGAAGGTATACAATATTGACAAAGCCTTAGCCAGACTCAGTAAGAAAAAAAGAGAGAAGGCTCAAATTAATAAAATTAGAAATGAAAGAGGAGAAATAACCATGGATACCACAGAAATACAAAGGATTAGAAGAGAGTAAATACTGTGAAAATCTATGTGCCCACAAATTGGATAACCTAGAAGAAATGAATAAATTCTTAGACTCATATAACCTCCCAAAACTGAATTAAGAAGAAATAGAGAATCTGAATAGACAAATAACAAGTAATAAGATTGAAACAGTAATCAAAAACCTCCCCCAAAATAAAAAATCCAGGACCAGATAGCTTCTATGGTGAATTCTACCAAACATTCAAAGACTTAATACCTATCCTTCTCAAACTATTCCAAAAAATTGAAGAAGATGGAACCCTTCCTCATTCTATGAGGCCAACATCACCATGATACCAAAACCAGACAAGGACAACACAAAGAAGGAAAATTACAGGCCAATATCGCTGATGAACATAGATTCAAAAATCCTCAACAAAATTTTGGCAAACTAAATACAGCAATACATTAAAAGGATCATACCCCATGACCAAGTGGGATTTATACCAGGGATGAGGGGATGGTTCAACATTCACCAATCAGTGTGATACACCACATTAACAAAATGAGGAATAAAAATCACATGATCATCTCAATAGATGCAGATGAAGCATTTGACAAGATCGAACATCCTTTTATTATAAAAACTCTCAATAACATGGGTATGGAAGGAAAGTACCTCAGCATAATAAACACTGTATATGACAAACCCACAGCCAACATCATTAAGAGTGAAAAAGTGAAAGCCATCCCTCTGAGAACAGGAACAAGACAAGGGTTCCCACTCTTACCACTCCTATGCATTGTAGTACTGGAGGTTTTAAGGCAAGAAGAAATTAGGCAAGAAAAAGAAATAAAACGTATCCAAATTGGAAAGGAAGAAGTGAAACTATTGCTATTTGTGGATGACTTGTTCTGTATGTAGAAAATCCTAAAGAACCCACCAGAAAACTATTAGAAATAATCAACAACTACAGCAAAGCTGCAGGATACAAAATCAACTTACAAAAATTGCTTGCATTTCTATGCACTAATAATGAACTAGCAGAAAGAGAACTCAAGAATTCAATCCCATTTACAATTGCAACTGGTGCATCCCCTTTGCAAAACAGTATGTAGATTTCTCAAAAAATTAAAAATAGAATTACCATGCAATCCAGCTATCCCACTACTAGGTATTTATCCAAATAACACAAAATCAACAATTCAAAAAAATCTATGCATCCCTATGTTCATCACAGTATTATTCACAATAGCCAAGATGTGGAAGCCACCCAAGTGCCCATCAATTGATGAATGGATAAAGAAGATGTGGTATATATATACAATGGAATAGTACTCAGCCATTAAAAAAGACAAAATTATCCCATTTGCAACAACATGGATGGACCTTGAGGGTATTATGTTAAGCAAAACTAGCCAGAGAGAGAAAGACAAATGCCACATGATTTCACTCATATGTGGAAAATAAACAAACACATGGATAAAGAGAATAGATTAGTGTTTACCAGAGGGGAAGGAGGTTGGGGGTTGGGGGAAAGGAGTAAAGGAGCACATATGTATGGTGATGGATAAAAATAGATTGTTGGTGGTGAGCATGATGCAGTCTATACAGAAACTGATAAATAATAATCTATACCTGAAATTACATAACATTATAAACCATTATGACCTCCATAAAATAATTGGAAAAAAAATAAAGTGGACTGCTTGTAGACTACAACAAAAAAGAAATAATGATTCGCATTTATTACTAAATATTGATATTTAATAAAAATGTAATTGGGTATGCCTTCACAAACAAATAATGTTAACAATTGTTCTATTAGGCTTTTGATAAACCAAAGTTATTATTATTACTGCTATATCCATTCAGAGTCCTCAAAATATGTCTAAGTATTCACTGAATAAACAACATTTCCATTACCTTAATAGAAATTCAGGTGATTTGTAGTTCCAGGTTATATTGTTCCTTTGCTCTTACCACAATCATATTCACAGATTTATTAATTTATCCAATATATATTGAGGACTTTCCATATGTCAGGTACTATTATAGGCTCTGGGGAATGTAACAGTGATAAAATATTAAAACAAACTAACACAAATCAAATTTACTCCCTTGTAAGTTACACTCTTGTCAGAAATGATTGACAATATACAACAATAATAAGTAAAATACATATTGTGTTAGATTGTGATGTGTAACAAAGGAAAGTAAACTAGGAGGAGGAGTTAGGGAGTTGCCCAAGGTGAGTGGGGTGTAATTTTAGGAAGAATGGTTGTGAGTAGCCTCCTGAGAAGGTCAGATTTGACCACAGCGTCTGACTTAACAGGTGAGAGTGGATCTACATTGACAGCTGAGGTACGAGAGAATGTTAGGCTTCGGGTGTGGGTTTGAGAGGAAAAGATGATTTTTTCCCCCCAGCAACATGAAGAATGAATTTGTCACTAACAAGGAAGAGCCTGGAGAAGAAAAAAATCTGGGAAGAAAAATGAGGTGTCCCATTTTGAAGATGTGATATTTGAGACATCTTAGTGGATATAGAAAAGTAGAAAGTGGAAACATAAGTCTTGGGTTCAGAGACAGGTCTAGATTTGAGAAAAAATTGAAAATTATATATTATACATGTCTAAGACTCTATGTGTGTGTGTGTGTATGCACACATATATATGGTATATGTAACATCTAGTTAAATTTCAGGTAAACAATGAATAGTTTTTAGTATAGTATGTTTCATGCATTTAAGAAATATTGCATGGTCATAATTATACTAAAACATTATTGTTTTTCTGAAAACCAGATTTAACTGGGCATCCTGTATTTTATCTGTCAGCCCTACATGTATATTATGTGTAAGGCTATGGTCCCTAACAGAAAAAAGAAAAGGCTCAAGGAGGAGCCTGGGCATCCCAATGGTTAGTTCTGAGATCAGACGGAAACACCAAAGGATGATAAGAGGACGTGGCCAATCTGGTAAGAGGGCAGTTACAAACAGATGAAAGGGCAGGAACTCTGGAGTGATATTCTTGAATAGGTGAGAGGGGAAAAAGATCTATCACAAAATAGAGGGACTGGCTTTGTACAGAAGCATGGGTAGCTTGTAGGCAGAAACAAGTACAAGGAGAGGACATGGCAGATGCAGGTAGTTAACACCTGTGTGGGGGCGGGGCAAGGAGGCTAGCTTATATAAGTTTTCTTCTGACTGCTTCCATTTGATCAATGAAATATACACTTCAGACCATCAGTAAAGATGGAGGAAGAGGTGCTGGAAATTTGAAGCTTAAGGAAACCACAGAGACAAATATGGTATGTCTAAATTCTCATTTTCAAAGCAAAATTGTTAATTTAACTACATTTTATATACCCTTTATCTTTGATGATCTGTTTTTGGTAAGTAAATATTAAACATATTTAAGCACAATGTATAACAAAAAAGTTTTTAAGCGAGTAAAATAATTTTATTCACTGAAAATATATAATGTAAGTTTGTAAAATAAGAAAATACTAGATATTTATATCTTAGCTGCTTTGACCTTTTCCTCAGTTCTCCAGGAAAATCTAAATTGTCTTCTCTGTGATGTGCTATTAACCTTATGTGAGCAATATGTTTGTAAGCCAGAGATTTAAAAACAGTATGACCTAGAACTAGGTGATAGTCATCAACAGGGAAACCATATACTATATCTTTCAAATCAGCAAATATTTGAGAGTGAAAGGAGGCACTGGTAATAATTGTGCTGGGGTAACAAGTATAAACTGGGACTGTTCTAGGTTAACCAGAATGTATATTCAAGAGTAAGCTTTAAAAGGTGTGGGAATAGAGATGATCTCTGTTACTTGTTTATGAAGCCATAAGAGAGGAAAACCACAATGTTTTGATTTGGTTAGAATTGTTAATACTGCATTCTACCATGAAGAAGGATGTATTTTTTTCAAGATTTTTACGAATTCTTAAAATGACAAATACCCACAACAAAAAAACTTGGCTTCCTTTGTGTTATGCAGTGATAAAAAGGGAGGCAGTACATCTATATCAACAAATTCTCTCCAACCTCCAGTAAGTAGATGTCCCAGGATAGCATTCTCTTACAAGGGCACCAACTAAGGTGTGGCAGAATTATGTTTTCAGAGTCGTTTTCTTTTCTCTTTTCTTTACGTTATCTCAGTGTAAAAAAATGATTTATTAAACGCTCCAAATGGGATCACACTCTTCCCTTTCTTCTTCTTTTTTTTCTTTTTTTGTGAGAAAGATTAGGCCTGAGCTAACATCCGTTGCCAATCCTCTTTTTGCTGAGGAAGATTGGCCCTCGGCTAACATCGTGCCCATTTTCCTCTACTTTATATGGGACACCGCCACACCATAGCCCAACAAGCAGTGTGTCGGTCTGCATCCAGAATCCAAACCTGTGAACCCCAGGCACCAAAGCAGAGCTTGCAAACTTAACTGCTACACCACCAGGCCAGCCCCTTCCCCTTCTTTTTTGATGGTAAAGATTTATATTCTTATGTCCTGGCTAGTTAGCCCCACTATTGAGAGAATTCTGTTAATTGCCCAGTGTAATCACATTCTCTGTACTCTGCAGGGGCCTTTTAGAAAAACCTATGATAAAAGTTTAGCATCAATAAACAATTATGGACATAGGTTTTTTTTTTCCAAGTTATAAGTGCATAGATCTATATCAGTTTCAGTGGTTAATAATATAATTAATATATGATTATCATCAATCATCATCACATAACATAGACAGTAATTTTTGCAAAGGTGCCTAGAAGCTTAATTCCAGCCTTTTTGCATGCTGCTACTGTTGTGTGCAGTATATCACCAAAGGTTATCACTAGCTCCTCAGTTTGCATGGTCACTGATGCTTAACTCCTTTATCTCTCTTCAGCCTCATATCTAACCAGTTATCAGGATTGTTGAATTGACCAACAAACTTTTGTTTAATCCATCTAATGATCTTCCCCTTGGCCATAACGCTAGATCACTGCCATCTCTTTTCTGTATTAGAGACCATTAAATTTTCTCCCTGGCTTCCTTCTATCTGCCTTACACAGCTTCTTCTAGGGGCGATTGTCCCACTCTTTGGCTTTGCTCATGATGCAAGCTTGTGTCCACAACAGTTTACCATCTAGATAGTTATAGATTATCTGATAGGAATGGACATTGATTTGAAAACAATTAAGCTGTAATTTTTGTTGTTACTAAAGGCAAGTTAGATTTATCACTCTCTCTTTGTCAGTGTCTGTCTGTCTCTTGGTCTCTCTCTGTCTCTGGAATCCAATTTGGGAAATACCTAATAAATAGTTCAGTTAATCCTGAGAACTGAAGTTGAAAGATGCATAAATAGAAAGAAGCCCTGAGGTTCACTAGGAGACACAAATGGATCCTGTTCATAGCAATGATATAAAATCAGAAGCTATGTGCAAAAAGAAATGATGGTATAGAAAAGATGTAGGGTATAAAAACAATCATCCAGCAAACTAAAAGAGAAAAGAAGAGGGCTGAAGAACATTAGTGTACTACAGAAGATCTTTATCATCTTTCTGCTGAGCTTTTTAGAGTTGCTCATTGTCACCAGTCTCCATGAGACCTTTCTCCATCACTATTCCTGTTCTTGTTAGCCATGAGATTTTGTCCCTTTACTGCCAGATGTTTCTCTTCGCAGTTACAAAGTCTCTTCCCTTGCTTGCGCTAGTTGAAGGGACTCTCTATTCCTTACAAACAAGAAGACCTAGGTGTAACACCATAATCCAAACTGCTGCCAGAGCCACCATCTGTTAATAACAATCTCATCATATGTGTTACCATATATGACTTATAAGCACATCATGATATGACAGATTGCATATCAAACCTTACTTAACATTTTCACTGTATAGTGCAGTTTGACTGTATTTCCTCATCCCCCTTTTTCATCTCCTATATTCTGATTCATTTGTCAGGTATAAAATTATGTGGTGCCATCTCTAGAAAGTTCTACTGGATTCATGACAAAAAATCCTGGTTGTGTGCTTTGTTTATGTATTCATGTAGGTTTCTGTGCTTCCACCCCTTAATATTTATCACTTTTTTTATTGCAGTCTACTGTTTACTTGTCTGTGTAAGGATTTGCAGAGTTTTATGCATGAGAATTCTTATAGGGCTGATCCTTAGAATGAGGCAAAAGGTGTGGTCAGAACTGACATTATACTACACTTTCTTCAAGGTTCCGTAGGCAGACAGCCCTTGTCTCAGGGTGGGGCTTCCGGAAGGGAACAGTGAGTGAATAGAGCAGGAGAAAAAGAATTCAAAGCAGCATGGCATTCAGGGTCTTTGTGAAGATAAGTGGGAAAGGTTTTAGCAACTGCTAAAATACGTGTTTTATTTACCTTTTATTAGTAAATAATTGTGATTATTTCATGATATAATTTTATCTTATATTCTGCGTACAACTTTTCTCAAATGGCTACTAAATTGTTAGAACACAAATCCTGATGAAGTCGTTTGTACTTACCTACTCAATATAACATGGCTGCTGTGTGTTTCTTTTGTCTTAGGAGTAACGGGAACACAGGAAATAAGAAAATTTACAAGCTGTTTTTATCGCTTATGAAAGCTCCAGAAATTTAGTCTTACTGTACTTTCTCATGTGTTGGCTTCCTCGTTCCCATTTCCTTATCTCTACTTCACCTCATTTTGTCTTATTTACAACTATTTATTCCTTCTTTTGTTTGGCAACGTACAGGACATGTGACAAGCCTGAGCCTCCATCTTTTGAGAAATTTTGGCCATTTATCTCACATGTTTTATCATCCAAATCTGTTCCAAGGTGGTCTCATTGAAACTCTGAATTATACTCTCATAAAATGTACCAGAAAGATTAAAACCCATTCAGTGCACCGCACTATTAAATGCAACATAAAGAAGATGATTTGTACTCTCTGTTTAGCCACATTGGGTTTCATTTTGGGTTCTTTTGCTACAAGATTTTTTTCTTCCACAAAAGTAAAAAAAAAAAAAAAAAAAATACAGTAAGAAGGAAAAATGCACCAGTCTAGACTATTTATATGGAAAAGGCTTACATTATTACCAAATTACAACTGGTTTTTCTGAACAGCACTTATTTGAAAAGCATACACATTTTATTGAACTATTTTAATGAGTTCACTTAAGTACAGTCTCACTCTTTGTTCCTTTATTTTATGGTCTAGGTCACACCACACAGTACGGAACACATTTTCTGAATTAATTTACATTGCCAAGAAATTGAAGACAGCAGTTTATAGGAAGCAAAGCATATTATATCAGATGCTTTTTTATTAGAGTACATTGTCTTCTAATACTGTTCCTCTTACTTGATATTCTGTGTCATAGACTCCTAGTCTGTATTCTTTATTGAGGGCAGTTGATGCTGTAATTGCCTAACTTTTCGGTAAACCGTGATTTCACATGCAGAAATTAAATTTAATATAAATTTATTTACAATTATTAAACCATAAATAACATTACTGCTACTTCTTGGAAACTGGCCTGAATTAAAAAGGTCTTTTAATGCGTTTCTTCCCCATAACATTAATTTGTTTTAATGCAATATGCTGACAATGTTGCCCTAATAATGAAAGCATCTCCATTTGTGTTCAAGCACTAAGGATTCCTAAGAATATCTTCAGACTCACGAAGTGATGACTCATTCCTGATGTCTAAAATGCTAAATATTAATTACTCATATGCTAATCTACTATTTCTATAAAAGATATAATTTCCTTGATGACAGTTTTTTGTTTAAATAAATTGATGATAAACGATTTAAAAAGAAATATGTGAAAAATTTTTTATCCATGTAATTCACAAAAAAATCAGTTCTGTTTAATGATCTCCTATCTGTTAAAATTAGACTTTATAGTTAATTCCATGTGTGTTACTAAATTTGGGTGTCTACCTTTAAAAAAGACAATCAATTGTAAAATATATTCTCATTTATTTTGAGTTGAGAGATTCTAAATCAGTTTACTACAAAATTCAATAACCATTTCCAAAAATAATTGCAGTTTCTAAAATAGCATGACTAGCATATTTGGAAAATGTAATAAAGGGAGCATACCTTTGAAATATAAACCATTTCTCATCGCTGTGTGTCTGGAGAAGACCCTTAGCCGTACTGATGGGCAGCATCACACCATGACCACAGCCACGACAGGCTCTGATGCAACCAAACATAATGTGCTTCCATTGCCTATTCATTCATCCACATGCACAGCTGACTTTTTTCTTCCTTTTCTTCAAACCCCCAATAAGCCATCCTCAATCTTCACTGTTGCAAAAAGTAACCTGCTTTCTACTTAATTGAGAAAATTGAAGCAATTGTGAAATGTAGATGCATTGTTTATTCAAAACAATACCGAATAGTAGTAGTGAAAGTGGCTTGTCCCTAAATTCGGGGGAATTAATTCAGTCTTTAACCATTAAGTGTGTTATTAACCCTAGTATTTTTTAGATTCCCTATTTGCCCTTTAGCAGCTTGAGGAGGTTTGTTTCTAGTATATTGACAATTTTGATCATTAATAGGTGTTAAATGTTTTTAAAAGCTTTCAAATGCTTTCTCTGCACCTACTGAAATGATAATCTGGTCCCTCCTCTATCTTGTTAATACAGTGAATTATATTGGTTGATTTTTTAAATATTAATCCAACCTTGCAATATTGGATAAATCCCTCTTGGTCATCATACTTTTTATATATTATTGGATTTGATTTGCTACGATATAATAAGGATTGCATTGTCTATATTTATAAGGGAGTTTGGTCTAGAATTCTTTTTTCTTTTTTTTGTAATGTCTTTACTAGATTTTGTTAATGGTTATTCTAGCCTCATAATACGAGTTATAAATTGTTCTCTCTTCCTCTATTCACTGAAATATGTTATGTAAATTGGGGCTATTTCTTCTTTCAGTGTTTGATAGAATTCACCAGTTAAACCATTTGGACCAAGAAAACCTGGGGTTTTCTTTTGAGGGGCATGATAAATTAACATTCTCTATTAGGTATACGCTGTCTTCTATTTCTTCTTACGTTAGTTTTGATATTTGCATTTGATAGTTACATTTTTATGAAATTTATCCATTTTATTTAAGTAAATTCATTGTTCTTGTTATTAATTTCTGTTTTTTATGTTTTAATTTTCATTTCATTGTGATCAAAATATTGGTTGCATTATTTCTATGTTGTGGAATTTATTAACGTTTTCTTTATGTTCTAGTAGTAAGTCCTATGCTTACTTGCAATGGAATTATATTCTCTAATATTCGGTTTTAAGTGCTGGTATATTTTTATAAGATCTATTATCTTTCTATAATACTATTTAGAATTTTTATAATTTTGCTTACTTTTTTGTCATCTTGATTTTTCTTGGACTGATAGTGGTGCATTAAGTTCTTCTCCTATAAATATATTATTTTCTACTTCTTGCCTCATGTAATTTTTGATTTATTAAGTTAGTTATGTTTATTTTTTGCATAGCTGTGTAGATGGTTATAACTGTTAAACATATTCATTGTGAGTGTGGCTTTTAGAGTCTGAAGTTTTTCTTTGTTGATATATTTAATGTTTGGGGTCTGAATTCTGCCTTCTCTAGTACCAGACCAGAAATGCCTCGTTTCTTTGTTTCTTTCTCGTTGGTGACATAATTTTCTCATCCTTTAAATTTTAGTCTTTCAGAGTCACTTTGCTTTAGGTATGCTTCTTGGCTATAGTATTGAAATGGGTTTTGCTTTATGAGCCAAAATAAAGTTTTTTGTTTGTTTAATGTGTCAATTGCATTCACATTTATTGATATAACAGATATGCTTGGTTTCAATTATATTGTGATATTTTTTCTATGATAATTTTGGCCTTTATATTATATATACTGGGGTCCTCTATGTGGTTTGTTTTCTTTGTCCAGTGTTACTATTGCTCTGGTATTTAGGAAGTTTATATTTTTATTCTAGTGGCTATGTTTATACTAATAACATTTGTAATGCTCTTATCCTTTTTCCCTGCTTAAACTTTTAACACTGGGTTTTGTAGCAAGCAAAAATATCTTTGGACTCTGCTATGGACTGAGTTATGTCCTCTCAAAATTGATATGCTGGGGGCCGCCAGGTGGCGCAGTAGTTTAGTTTGCCCTTTGGCAGCCCAGGGTTCGCGGGTTCGGATCCCGGGCGCCCGCCGATGCACTGCTTGTCAAGCCATGCTGTGGCGGCGTCCCATATAAAGTAGAGGAAGATGGGCACGGATGTTAGCCCAGGGCCAGTCTTCCTCAGCAAAAAGAGGAGGATTGGCGACGGATGTTAGCTCAAGGCTGGTCTTCCTCACACACACACACACACACACACACACACACAAATTGATATGCTGAAGCCCTAAACCCCAGTGTGATGGTATTTGGAGATGATGCCTTTGGGGGATAACTAGGTTTGAATGAGATTCGTGCCCTTGTAAGAAGAGATATAAGAGAACTCTCTCTCCCTCTGCCAGGTGAGGACACAGGGAGAAGGCGACTGTCTGTAAGTCAGGAAGAGAACTCTCACCAGAACCCGACCCTGCTGGCTCTGTGATCTCGCGCTTCCAGCCTCCAGAACTGTGAGAAAATAAATTTATGTAGTTTAAGCCCCCCAGGCTATGGTATTTTGTTATGGCAGCCCAAGATGACAAAGAGAGTCTCAGTGCCTATGTAAAAATCCATAAGCTTATTGTATTTTCCCTTTCCCTCTCTCTTCTCCTTCCACATTTTTGGTTATATTACTTATACCTTGTCAATACGTATGTCAAGTGTATATTGGTTGTCATCTTTGTTCCAAACTTTTAGTGTTTGATCCACAATTTAAATAGATTCAATGCATACATTTTGCTAAAATATCCAATATCATAAAACTCATTTTCTAGTAGATTTCTCAGGAGGGTTCTAAGTACAGTGCTCCTTGTATTCTGGCGTGCCCAACGGCTTCCTGTAGACTTGATCCTTGAAGGGCCACTTGGCTAGATGTAAAATCTTTGAGTCACTCTTTTATTTTTTGGAATTCTCTATTGACTTTGTCTGTTCTGTCAAGAATCAAGAAATCTGACACCAATCTGATTTTGTTTTTCTTCGTTAGTAGTTCTTTGGTCTTTTTGCCTGAAGGCCCTAAACAACGTTCTCTTTATCTTTGTTGTCTAATAATTTTGAAAGGACCCATCTTGGAGTTAAAGTTTCTATGTCAATGTTCACTGATATGCAAGCCCTTTCAATATACAGATTGGGATATACTTTCATTTCTAGTATATTTTCTTAGATTATAATGTCCATACTGTTCTCTTCCATTGTTTTGTTTTGTTTTTCACAGAGTCCAAATATATACATAAATGTATGTCAGCATGTGGTGGTGTGTGTGTGTAGAGAGAGAGAACCAAGAAAACAAAAACAAAAAAAATTACAAGAGAAGTAAAAACAATCCTAGAGAAAACTTGAGGTAAAAAGAATATTCAAAGTCAGTTTTATCATATTTGAAAATTATGGCATAGCATGTCTGATTCATATTTTTCATTTTGGAGTGTTGCTTTTGCTTTGTGGTTGCTTTTTGGAGGGGGGGTAGATTTTTATCAACTGATTTTTTTTTTTAAACCATGAGTTCTAAAATTTCAATCCAACATCCCAAGGTTCATTCTAGGCTTCTACTGTTCCATGTTTGTAACTTCTTTTCCCAATCATGAAAAACCCAGTTCTCATTACTTACAATATATTTACTAATTTGTCCAACCCCAGTATACATATTAATCCATGTATTGGAAATACAGACACTGATGCCGATACTAGGCTGGTATTTTCAGGAGGCAGAGAGAAGCAAATAAGGCAAGAGCATGATGGGCATGGTAGAGAAAGTTGAAAGCTGAGTTCAGAAAATTAGTCTAGGGCCTAGAACTGTGAACAATAATCTGGGTACAGAAATATATTAAGGGTATCAACCATGCTTTGCTTACCGGGGATTGGAGCAGTCATGAACAAAAGCATAAATAATTAGAATTTTTTTTTTTTTTTTTTTGGTGAGGAAGACCAGCCCTGAGCTAACATCCGTTGCTAATCCTCCTCTTTTTGCTGAGGAAGACTGGCCCTGGGCTAACATCCGTGCCCATCTTCCTCCACTCTATATGGGACGCCGCCACGGCGTGGCTGACAGGCAGTGCGTCGGCGGGTGCCGGGATCCGAACCAGCGAACCCCGGGCTGCCAAGCGCGGACTAAACCGCTGCGCCACCGGGCCAGCCCCAATAATTAGAATTTGATACTGTGTTTGCTTTCAAATATTGTCTAGCTTGATTGTGATTTATTTCCTCTCAGAAAAAAGGAGACCCAGAGTGTGTTTCGGCTCTGTTCCTAAGAGTCAGAATTTGTATTCATTTCCTTCACATATTTCTATGGCAGTTTCCTAACGTAGTTTCCAGAGAACATAGGTTTTTTGTTTTATTTTGTTTTGGTTTTGAAGATGCTTTATACAAATAAGTAAATGTGATTATGAAAACATTTAACTTTTCTATTCAGCTGTACATTTCTGGAATTTATTTGACCATAATTTTGCTTTATGTAAATCCCATTAAGATGCTTTCGGTCCATGTGGTTCCATGGAGCACACTTAGGGAAACAATTCGGCAAATTCTAAACCAGTAAGAAACTGCAGATTTATTGTAACTCTTTCTCAAGGAGTGAGAAAAAGAAAAAGGCTTGCTGAGGAGAACAATACCATTAGCACCAGGTTTGAATAGGGAAACACCTTTGTAAGCGGGCTTGACATAGACAGGATTTATTCCCCAGTAAAATTTTTCTCTTTAATATGGAAATGTAGACTCAGAAATTGGAGAAATTAATCTCTCCCATATCTAAAAGCCAATTTTTTGAAGGGTATTCATTTTCATAAACTGGGCATAATGTTTCCAAAGATGGAATTTATCAGGAATAGTATAAGCTCTGAATCTCTCCAACGAGTCGAAGTTAGCAAAGCAACTGCATTAAATAACGTGATTATAGTGGATAGAGAAGATTTGAAACATATTATTTGACCGCTTTTCTTCCACCAGAATTTTAAAGCCAAAATAAAAGGTACCATTATGAAATCTGTGAAACTTCCTTTGAGATAAAACAAGTCATACTTTTAAAAAGAATATCAAATAGATTTTCAAAAGAAAATGGAAATTCCGATTTGGTCAGTCCAAGCTTTTTGCCCACTGCTCTACAGATTTCATAGTCTTGATTTTGACTCTAAAGTGCTTCAGTAAGTTTTCATTTGCAGAATTATATGTTAATACAGTGAATTGTTATATAGAAGCACTCTTCAAATTGCCTTATTTTGTATGCAAATTTTAAATGACCTTCTGCGACTTGTTATTTATTTACCAAATGAGTGGCAGTAAAATATATCCTTATATGTGAATTTAGACCTACATAGATTTAAATGAGGTATGGATGTAAATTATACATGCTCAATTGGTTTCATAGGAAAGAATAGTCATCTCTGTGTATCCAAAAGGGTGGCTTAGTAATTGTACACATAGATTGAATATTTGAGAGAGACAGAGTAAGAGAGAGAGAGATTGAGAGACAGAGAGACTGTCGCATATGCCAGGGCACTGCACAGTAGCGTGATGCTTCTTGAGGAACACCGAGACAACTGGTTCTAGCCACCTAGCATTACATCACACAGCTTGAATCATTTAAAAACTCCCATTTAAAACTTATACAATGAAAATTCAAAACCTGATGTAAACATCAGTAAGAATCCATGAAGCTTTATTGTTTTCTTTTTGTTTGTTTTCAATGAGTCCATATTATTAAATGAGTGGGAAAGCAAACAACTAAAACCTGTAGCAGTATTATTCTTAGAGTTAGTCCTTTTCTGTCTATATAAAAATCCAACCTTAATGGCTATGTGTGTGTGTGTGTGTGTGTGTGTGTGTTTGAACACATGTGTATACAGATCTTGGGTTTTGCAGGGAAAGAGACCTGGAGTTTGAATCCGCACTCTGCCATTCTAGCTGCATGCAGTTGATAAATTCACCAGTACTTAACACCGCAATTTCCACAACTTTAAAAAAGGATGTTTTTTCTCAAAGTATTGCAAAATATCGTATCAACAAATATATTTTTGTACTGGAACCAACTCAAACTGGCATGCAAAACCTGGACATATGAGTCTTTTTCCAATGCCCATTCAGTGACGTCACATGGGCAGTTGAAAGTTACCTTGGTGGGAGCAGCCACAACATGAAAACCCACAACACATATTACCTGCCCCTGCCCAGAGTGGTTTTAATAGAACACAACTGAATGGCACATTATATGTACACAATGATAGTAGTCCTGTAACTGTTATTAAACCATTTAAATAGTAGCTATATCTGGACTCATTTATGGGTTATGAATCTACACAAATATCTAAGAGCCTTTGAGTAAAGGTAACCGTAATTTAAGATCTGAAGATCAGTAATATATAACAATAACAATAACAACAAAAATTTTGAAATCCTGAGTTTCTAAATTAAATAATCTTCAGTGGCTCTCTCAATTTACAGACACATTCATATAGAATTAGACAACTTTTCTAGAACTATGTTATTAACATAATTTGTTGTATTGTTGCCATTTTTCCAACTGGTTTACTCTTTTTATTTCTGTTTTCTTTTGGAGTTCAGAAAGCTGTTTGTGCTTTCTTCTTTCCATGTATGTTTTGTTGGGTTGTGCATAGACACCCTTGGACTCTATGGTTTTATGCTACCTTCAAAATAAAATTCTCTAAATTCTTAAAAGACAAAATAAAATGTATTTTAATGTCACATAAGAGTGTTTTTTTTTCTGGGCAAAAATACAAAGTGACAATTTCTGTAGTTGCTATTGGCAGGGCAATATGCTAAATTCCTATTAAGTCCAATCATGTACTGTGGTTCCAACATTTTTTCGCTTTGCTTTGTATTGTGCTGTGAATTTTAATAGAAATACTGGTTCCAAGTTTCCTTAACGGGTTTTTTCCCTATAGTATGTGCATTTAGTGATGAGTAGGTAACTGTATATGCTAACTTTCGAAAAAGGCTAAATTATTATAGATTATTGTTATTAAATGTGAAGAATTGTGTGAATTGTTCCTGGAGATAGAATCAGGAATGGAGTGAAAGTACACAAAAGAAAAAATGAATCAAGAAGAATATATAGGATGGTGCAAAGTAAGGCTCATTCTCATGAAAGGAAAATATATGTCTTTCACTGGTGATATTTCTTTGTTAAAAAGTAAGTTGCTGGGGCCAGCCCAGTGGCGTAGTGGTTAAGTTTGTGTGCTCCACTTCAGTGGCCCAGGGTTCACAGGTTTGGATCCCGGGTGCAGACCTATGAACCGGTTATCAAGCCATGCTGTGACAGGTGTCCCACATATGAAGTGGAGGAAGATGGGCATGAATGTTAGCCCAGGGCCAATCTTCCTCAGCAAAAAGAGGAGGATTGGCAAGAGATGTTAGCTCAGGGCTAAACTTCCTCACACACAAAAAAGTAAGTTGCTGATATTCAAGTGTGCTTACCATAAAATATCTTTCTTATACATTCTCTTTCCATGGGCACTTTGTTGTTTCTCCATATTCTCCAAAATCTGGGAATCAGTTGTTAAGTTTAATTTTTTTAACAATTTTTTTCTGATTTTTTAAATTGAGGTAACATTTATTTATAACATTATATAAATTTCAGGTGTACATCATTATGTTTCAATTTTTGTGTAGATTACATCATGTTCAGCACCCAAAGACTAATTACCATCCATCACCATACACTTGTGCTCAGTCACGCATTTTGCCTCCCTCCCCTCCTACCCCTCTGGTAACCACCAGTCTAATATCTGTCTCTGTGTGTTTGTTGTTTTGTTTTCTGTTTATGAGTGAGATCATATGGTATTTGACTTTCTCCATCTGACTTATTTTACTCATCATGATACCCTTAAGGTCCATCCATGTTGTCACAAATGGCAAAATTTCATCTTTTTTTATAGCTGAGTAGTATTCTGTTGTGTATATATACCACATCTTCTTTATCCATTAATCCCTTGGTGGGCACTTAGGTTGTTTCTAAGTCTTGGCTGTTGTGAATAATTCTGCAGTGAACATAGGGGTGCATATATCTTTACACATTCATGTTTTCAAGTTCTTTGGACAAATACCCAGCAGTGGAATAGCTGGATTGTATGGTAGTTCTATTCTTAATTTTTTGAGGAATCTCCATATTGTTTTCCATAGTGGCTGCACCAGTTTGCACTCCCACCAGCAGTGTATGAGTGTTCCTTTTTCTCTACAGCCACTCCAACACTTATTATTTCCTGTCTTGTTAATTATAGCCAGTCTGATGGGCATGAGGTGATATCTCAGTGTAGTTTTGATTTGAATTTCCCTAATCATTAGTGATGTTGAATATCTTTTCATGTACCTGTTGGCCATCTGTATATCTTCATTGGAAAAATGTCTGCTCAGATCTTTTGCCCATTTTTTAATTGGATTGTTTGTTTTTTTGTTGTTGAGTTCTTTATTTTGGATATTAACCTCTTATCAGATATATGGTTTGCAAATATTTTCTCCCAATTGTTAGGTTATCTTTTCATTTTGTTGATGGTTTCCTTTGCTGTGCAGAAGCTTTTTAGTTTGATTTAGTCCTGTTTGTTTATTTTGCTTGTTTATTTCCCTTGCCTGGTCAGACATAGTATTTGAAAAGATGATGCTAAGACCAACGTTGAAGAGCATACTGCCCATGTTTTCTTCTAGAAGTTTTATCGTTTCAGATCTTACATTCAAGTCTTTAATCCATTTTGAGTAAATTTTTGTGTATGGTCTAAGTTTTCCTAACACCATTTATTGAAGAGGGTTACCTTTCTCTATTGTATGTTCTTTGCTCTCTTGTCAAAAATTAGCTGTTCATAGATGTATGGGTTTATTTCTGGGTTCTCGATTCTGTTCCATTGATCTATGTGTCTGTTTTTGTGCCAGTACTATGATGTTTTGATTGCTATAGTTTTTTAGTATATTTTGAAATCAGGGATTGTGATGCCTCCAGCTTTGTTCTTTTTTCTCAAGATTCCTTTGGCTATTTGGGGTCTTTGTTGTTCCATATCAGTTGTTAGCTTTAAATGAAAAGTTTACAATGCCAATGCTAATTATTTGTCTCGATACATGAGAGCTTGGATCTGAAATAAAAATTGCTGCTACTGCAAGTAGGTGGGTGCAATATAATTTTTTTCACCCAAAAAAGTAATTATAAAGCATTTTGGAAAGGTTTTAAATTATATTTTGATGTCCATGTTTGACCTCCTAATCATAAAGTTTTAGAGCTGGAGAATACTTCCATCTCTATGAATGCCACTGAAATAAATGTCAAGGATTCAGGCTTTGAGATCATTTCATTTGCTTTGAGTTTCTTAATCTAGTTGTCACGTAAAGGAGTGATCATATATTTAAGTATGTGGTCTTGGAAAAGAGTGCATAAAAATTTCTGCTTCCATCCTGATAGAGAAACTTACCCTGGATTTGCCCTTCCATAATAAACAACTAAAAAATAGGCAAAATATACAAAAGACACTATTTCTAGACATTGCCTAAAAGGAAACACAGTATTGTAATTTTAACATATAATTTGGAAAGCAGATCAGTGTTTGCCAATAGCCAGAGGAGAGGGAAAGGATTGACTTCATAGGGATATAGGGGAATTTTGTAGGGAGATGAACATGTTCTATATCACTTTGTGGGTTGTGACCCAATTGTTTACATTAGCCACATCCGATCAAATTATACACACAAAATTGGAGAATTTTATTGCATGTAAATTATATCTTGATAAAATGATTTAAGAGAAATGATCATAGACCTAAATGTAAAAACTCAAACCTGTATTATATCTAGAATAATATATTTGAGTAAATCACCCTGGTTCTGCAATAGTAAAATTTTCTTAGATATCACAAATAGACACAGATGCATTCTAGGTAAAAAGGAAAAATAATCATTAAACTGAATCTCATCAAAAATAGAGTGTCTTGCTCTTCAAAACACATTACTTAAGAAAGTGAAAACACAATCTCCAGCTGAAATAAAATGTTCAATATATCTATATTCATCTCTCTCTATATATATGTGATAAAGAACTTGTATCTTTCAAAAATTCTTACACCACAATAATAAAACAAAAATCTTATTTTGAAAATAAAGATTGCAGGAGACATTTTACAAAAGGTTATATACTAAAAGCCAATAAACAAAATTAAAATTTAGTGGCTCAATAATTTTAGTCACCCAGGAAATGCAAATTAACCCACAATTAGATGTCATTATGCACCCTCTAGAGTGGCTAAAATAGAAAAGACTGGCAATATCAAGTGTTGGTGGGAAAATTAAGCTAAAAAATTTGTGCTAGGAGTTTAAAATGATAGAACCACATTGGGAAACCTTTAGCAGTTTCTTGTTAATTTAAACGTACGATTTCCAGATGACCTAGGCATTTACTCAAGAGATCTGAAAACCTATATCTACACAATGACTCGTACTGAAATATTCATAGAAACTTATACTACTGCAAACCTGGACACAGTCCACACATCCCCATATCTTTTTATATAGGTATTTATATATGCTACGTTTTTTGACAATAGAATGTGAAGAGATGTGCTATGTTTCTTTCACACTATTGTTGTTAGGAGCCATGGTGCATTGTCCACTATCTCTTTGTCCTTTCATTCTTTCACCTGGAAGCTTCAAGTCATAGTTCCAAGGCAGGAGAAGACTGCCTATATCACCTTACATAGAGCTGCCTTGAATTTTGTCATTGGTAAGAAATAAATGTATTAGAGTTAGCTCTTTGAGATAGGAATTTTTATTGCTAGAGCATCTAGTATTACTTTAACAGACATAGATAACATTTTTATCTATAATTCAGATGATTTTTATAAATACCACAAATCCAGGAAATACCACTATCTAATACAGAAAGAAATTCCTAAATTAATGCTTGAACAAATTCAGACTGTGCATATTTTGCTTTCCAATGACAGACATCTTATGCTTGAATTCAGTGTTATTTAAAATTTTCAATCTGCTTTATTTGCACAAATTCTGAGTTAGTAGAAATCTGTTATTTTTTTCATTATCCAAACAGTGTTTTCCAGAATTGGACATGAGGCAACACATGATAGTGATCACTGAAAAAGGAGAAACAAATTAAATGAGCCCTATGATTACTCCATTTTTACTTCCTGGGGTGAGTTTACAGGGCACAAAGGAGAACAAGCTATGTTGGACCTAGCTATTGCCCAAGTTAAAAAAGTGGACCTGAAAGTCCCTCAGGAACAGATTGGCTAAAGTTTGCAGAGTATTGAAAAGGAGAGATTTTCTTTTATAGAACAAGAACTCCAAATATTTCTAGATGGCCTCCTTTGAGTCTTTATCTGAGTACTCATCAGTGCAAGTATGTGGAAAAAATAAATCAAAAAGAGTGGAGGGAACAATCCTCAGAGCTCGCTCTTGATTTTCATGTAATTAATGGGTCTACCAGCCAAAGTGGGAAAGCTTGTACTTCAAGGGGCTTAGACTAAAATAATAACAAGAGTATTGTCTCAGTAGTGGGGAAAAGAAGCCCTAGAATAAAATCTGTTGTGATTCTGTCTTAACGAAGCTTAAAAGAAAATCTCTAAAGGATCAAACTGTTTCCAAGTAATTTATCTACATCCAAGTAAAAACATCAGGGGTATTTATAGAAATATACAAATATCTAGCAACAAACAAGGTAAAATTCAAAATGCCTGGCTTCCAATTAAAAAAAATTATCCCAGATGGACCCTGGGACTATCTCATATGCAAGAAGTTGGAACATATGATCCATAAAGAGAAGGAAATCAATCAATCAAAAGTGATCCAGAAAAAACACACAATAAGATTAGTGGGCAAGGACCATAAAATCTATTATAAGTATATTCCATATATTCAAGAAGGCAGGAAAAATACTGAATGTGTGAGCATGGGTATGGATGATATAAAAATATTGAGCTTCTAGAGGTGAAAATTTCAATTTATAAAATGAAAAAATATACTGTATGGGATTAACATGAGATTAGACATAGAGGAAGAAAAGTTTAGTGAATTGAAAACATTGCAAATGAAACTATCCAAAATAAAAGACAGACAAAAGGCAGGAAAATAACACAGAGTTTAGTGAGCCATAAGAAAACTTCAAACAGCCTAATATGTGTATTACATGTATAATTGGAGTACTCAAATAAGATAGGGTGCAGAAAGAGTATTTGAAGAAATAACCATCTAAAATTTTCCTAATTTGATGAAAACAATAAACCCTCATCTTTAAGAAGCTCAATTAACTTACAAGTGTAGTAAATGAGAAGAACATTACAGCAAAGTACAACATAATTGAATTTCTTAAAACTAGTTCTTTAGACAAAATCTTAAAAACAGCCAGAGTAAATTAACCATTTCACAGAGAAAAACAAAGACAACAATTGCAGCAGACTTCTTATCAAAAATGCAAGTCAGGAGTGATGTCAGCATCATGAGCTCTCCCCTTAGACTGTCCTCGCTAGGATACAACAAAAAGGACATTCATATACCAACAGAGAACATTATACAACACAAAAGACATCTGAGAGACCCATACAGCCTTACTTCTGAAGGTGGAGGTGCTGGACCCCCCCAGAAGAAGTGGAAGGAGGTAACAAGAGCTCCTCTCCCTCCCCAGCAGTGACCCTGGGACCACACACACATCTCTGAGAGGAGAGAAGGGAGGGGCAGCTCTCTATGAGAACACTGCTGCTCTCTAAGTTCCCTCACAGCCTGGCAGAAAGCCTCACATGGAGGTGAATGAACTATCACAGGGATGTTTTCATCAAGGTAGCACCCCAGGAGAGCAGATAGCAAGGGAAGAGGGATTGGGCAGGTGAAGAAAGCACCCCTCCCCACACCTGGCTCTCCAGCTGAGCCAGTCAGCCAGAGCACTCACAGATCACAGCAGGCTCAGAATATACAGCTCTTGACCCCCCCCCCCTCAGTGGAGGCAGGAGGAAGCTGTGACCAGATACTATCACTATGTGGAGGCACAAATCCACACTGCCAAATAGTATGAAAAAATATGTTAGATCTCTAGACCAGAAGGAAAATGACAAGCACCCAGAAATCAATCCTGAAGGCACAGAAATTTGCAATCTAAACCACAGAGAATTCAAAATAGCTATCATAGAAAAGCTCAAAGAGTTACAAGAAAATATAGTTAGTTCAATGAAATCAGGGACTTCTTCACAAAGGAGATTGAAACTGTAAAGAAAAACCAATTAGAAATGTTGGAGATTAAAAACACAGTGGAGGAGATAAAGAAAAATCTGGAGTCTTTAAATAACAAGGCTGACAATATGGAGGATAGAATTAGCAATCTAGAGGATAGGACTGCAGAAATGCTTCAGATGGAGTGGTGGAGAGAACTAAGACTGAAAAGAAATGAAGAAATTCTCCAAGAACTATCCAACTCAATTAGGAAATGCAACATAAGCAGTATACGTATTGCAGAGGGAGAAGAGAGGGAAAAAGGAGTAGTGAGTTTGTTCAAAGAAATAATAGCCGAGAATTTCCCAAACCTGTGGAAGGAGCTGGAAATACAAGTGAATGAAGCCAATAAATCTCCTAACTATATCAACATAAGAAGACCCTCTCCAAGGCATATAGTAGTAAAGCTGGCAAAAGTCAATGATAAAGAAAAATATTATGGGCAGCAAGGCTGAAGAAAATAACATACAAAAGAACTCCTGTCAGGGTCAGCAGATTTCTCAGCAGAAATCTTGCAGGCTAGGAGTGAGTGGAAGGATATATTCAAAATTCTTAAAGAAAAAAATTTCAGCCAAGAATACTCTGTCTAGAGAAAATATCCTTCAGATATAATGGAGAAATTTTAAAAATTCCCAGATAAACAAAAGCTAAGGGATTTAATTGCCACAAGACCACCACTACAAGAAATGCTCAAGAAGGCCCTCATACTTGGAAAAAAAAAGGGAAAATTGGGTACAAAGCCCTGAGCAAGGAGAAAAATACGCAGACAAAAATCAGAAAAGTGGCAGCTATCTATCAGAAAAGGTTAGTAAACACTTAATTATAACATCAAGGATAAAGGGATGGAAAACAACAAAAATAAATATAATCTCATCATTTTAACCACAAACTCACAACACAAGATGGAATAGGTTGTGACAATAATAACTTGGATGAAAGGGATGAAATCAATTTAACCTAAGGAAATAAGAGGCTATCATAAAATGGACTATCTCATCTATGAGATTTTTTTTTTGTAAACCTCATGGCAACCACTAATCAAATAATCAGAACAGAGAAACAAATGATAAATAATGAGAAAACCATTGTGGAAACCTAGCAAACTAAATTGGTAGTCCAAAACACACAGGATGAGAAACAAAGGAAATGCAGAAGAACCAGAAAATAAGCAATAAAATAGCAGCATTAAGCCCTCATATGTCAGTACTCATTCTAAATGTAAATGGATTGAATTCTCCAATCAAAAGACAAAGAGTGGCAAGATAGATTAAAAAACAAGACCCAACAATGTGCTGCCTCTAGGAAACACATCTCAACTCTAAAGACAAACACAAGCTCAGAGTGAAGGGATGGAAGATGATACTCCAAGCTAATGGCAAACAAAAGAAAGCATGTGTTGCCACACTTAGATAAACTAGACTTCAAGATAAAACAGGTAATGAGAGACAAAGAGGGGCAATATATAATGATAAAAGGGACACTCCACCAAGAAGACATAACACTTATAAATACATATGCACCCAATACAGGAGCACCAAAGTACATAAAGTAACTATTAACAAACTTAAAAGGAGATATTAATAACAACACAATAATAGTAGGGGACCTTAACACCCCACTTACATCATTGGATAGATCATCCAGACAGAAAGTCAACAAAGAAATAATGGACTTGAATGAAAAACTAGACCAGATGGACTTGTTAAATACGTAGAGAGCACTCCATCCAAGCAAAGCAGATACACATTCTTCTCAAATGCACATGGAACATTCTCGAGGATAGGCCAAATGTTTGGAAACAAGGCAAGCCTCCATAAATTGAAGAAAATTGAAATCGTATCAAGCATCTTTCCCAATCATAATGCTATGAAACTAGAAATCAACTACAAGAAAAAAACTGGGAGAGTGACAAAGATGTGGAAACTAAACAACATGCTACTGAACAACCATTGGATCAATGAAGAAATTGAAGGAGAAATCAAAAAATACCTGGAGATGAATGAAAATGAAAATACACCATACCAAATCATATGGGATGCAGCAAAAGTTGTTCTGAGAGGAAATTCTTAGCAATACTGGCCCACCTTAACAAATAAAAAAAAATCTCAAATAAGCAATCTTAAACTACACCTAACAGAATTAGAAAAAGAAGAATAAACAAAACCCAAACTCAGCAGAAGGAGGGAAATAATAAAAATTAGAGCAGAAATAAGTGAAATTGAAACCAAAAAACAGTAGAAAAGATCATTGAAACAAAGAGCAGGTTCTTTGAGAAGATAAACAAAATTGACAAACCCTTAACCAGATTCACTAAGAACTTAAGAGAGAAGGCTCAAATAAATAAAATTAGAAATGAAAGAGGAGAAATTACAACAGATACCACAGAAATACAAAGGATTATAAGAGAATACTATGAAAAACTATATGCCAAGTTGGACAATCTAGAAGAAATGGATAAATTCTTAGACTCATACAACCTCCCAAAATTTAACCAAGAAGAAATGGAGAATCTCAATAGACCAATCACAAGTAAAGGGATTGAAATAATAATCAAAAACTTCCCCCAAAATAAAAGCCCATAACCATATGGCTTCTCTGGAGAATTCTATCAAACATTCAAAGATTTAATACCTATCCTTCTAAAACTATTCCAAAAAACAGAGGAAGATGGAACACTTTCTAACACATTATAGAAGGCCAACATCACCCTGATACCAAACCCAGAAAAGGGCAACACAAAGAAGGAAAATTACAGGCCAATATCGCTGATGAACATAGATGCAAAAATTCTCAACACAATATTGGCAAACGGAATAGAGAAATACATTAAAAAGATCATAAACCATGATCAAGTGGGATTTACTAGGAACACAGGAATGGTTCAGCATCCGCAAATCAATCAATATGATATACCACATTAACAAAATGAAGAATAAAAACCACATGATCATCTCAATAGATGCAGAGAAAGCACTTGACAAGATCCAACATCCATTTATGATTTAAAAAAAAACACCTCTCAATAAAATGGGTATAGGGGGCTGGCCTGGTGGTGTAGTGGTTGGGTTCATGTGCTCTGCTGTGGCAGCCCAGGTTTTGCAGGTTTGGATTCCAGACGTGAACCTATGCACTGCTTATCAAGTCTTGCTGTGGCAGGTGTCTCACATAAAGTTGAGGAAGATGGGCATGACTGTTGGCTCAGGGCCAATGGTCCTCAGCAAAAAGAAGGCAATTGGCAGTGGATGTTAGCTAAGGGCTAATCTTACTTACACACACAGAAAATGGGTATAGGAAGAAAGTACCTCAACATAATAAAGGACATATATGACAAACACACAGCCAACATCATACTCAATGGGGAAAAACTGAAAGCCATCCCTCTGAGAACAGAAACAAGACAAGGGTGCCCACTCTCACCACTCTTATTCAACATAGTACTGGATGTTTTGGCCAGAGCATTTAGGTCAGAAAAAGGAATAAAAGGAATCCAAATAGGCAGTGAAGAAGTGAAACTCTCCCTGTTTTCAGATAGTATGATTTTATATATTAAAAAAACTAAGGAATCCATCAGAAAACTATCAGAAATAATCAACAACTACAGCAAAGTTGCAGGGTACAAAGTCAACTTACAAAAATCAGTTGCATTTTTATACTCTAATAATGAACTTACAGAAAGAGAACTCAAGAATACAATCCCACTTACAATCGCAATAAAAAGAATAAAATATCTAGGAATAAAATTAACCAAGGAGGTGAAAGACATATTCAATGAAAACTATAGGACATAATTGAAAGGAATCAATGATGACATAAAGAAATGGAAAGATATCCTAAGCACATGGATTGGAAGAATAAATATAGTTAATATGTCCATACTACCTAAAGCAATCTACAGATTCAATGCAATACAAATCAGAATCCCAAAGACATTCTTCATGGAAATAAAACAAAGAATCCTAAAATTCGTATTGGGAAACAAAAGACTCTGAATAGCTAAAGCAATCCTGAGAAAAAAGACTCCAAAATACACTACAAAGCTGTGACAATTAAAACAGCATGTTACTGGTACAAAAACAGGCACACAGATTAATGGAACTGAATTGAAAGCCCAGAAATAAAACCACACATCTGTGGACAGATAATCTTTGACAAAGGAGCTAAGAACATACAATGGAGAAAGGAAAGTCTCTCATTAAATGGTGCTGGGATAACTGTACAGCTACATGCAAAAGAAGGAAAGTAGACCATTATCTTTTGCCATACACAAAAATTTACTCAAAATGGATTAAAGAATTGAAGGTAAGACCTGAAACTTTAAAACTCCTAGAAGAAAATATAGGCAGTACACTCTTTGACATTGGTCTTAGCAGTGTCTTTTCAAATTCCATGTCTACCTAGACAAGGGAAACAGAAGAAAAAATAAAGTGGGACTTCATTAGACTTAAGAGCTTCTGCAAGACAAAGGAAACCAGGATCAAAATGAAACGACAACCTGCCAGCTGGGAGAAAATATTTGCAAATCATATATCTGACAAGGAATTAATCTCCATAGTATATAAAGAACTGAACAATCAAAATGAACAATAACAAAAAACTGAACAATAAAAAAAAACCCTATCAAAAAATGAGCAGAGGATATGAACAGACATTTTTTCCAAGGAAGATATACAGATGGCCAATAGGCACATGAAAAAATCTTCAACATCACTAATCATCAGGGCAATGCAAATCAGAACTATGCTAAGATATCACCTTACATCTGTGAGAATGGCTATAACCACCAAGATACAAAATAATAAATGTTGGAAATGTTGGGGAGAAAAGAGAACCCTCATACACTGCTGGTGGGAATGCAAACTGGTGCAGCCTCTATAGAAAACAGTAATGGAGATTCCTCAAAAAATTAAAAATAGAAATGCCATATGACCCAGCTATCCCACTACTGGGTATTTATCCAAAGAACTTGAAATCAACAATCAAAAGAGACTTATGCACTCCTATGTTCATTGCAACATTATTCACTATAGCCAAGAAGTGGAAGCAACCCAAGTGTCCCCTGACTGATGACTGGATAAAGAAGATGTGGTGTATATATACAATGGAATACTACTCAGCCATAAAAAGACAAAATCATCCCATTTGCAACAACATGGATGGACCTTGAGGGTATTATGTTAAGTGCAATAAGCCAGACAGAGAAAGACAAACACCACATGATTTCACTCATATGTGGAAGATAAACTAACATGCGGACAGAGAGAACAGTTTAGTGGTTACCAGGGGGAAGAGGGTAGGGGGTGGGCATAAGGGATGAAGAGGTGCATTTATATGGTGACTGACAAATAATAATGTACAACTGAAATTTTACAACATTGTAAACCAGTATGACCTCAATAAAAAAAAATGCAAGTCAAAGACAGTGGAGGTACAATTTTAAACTGCTGAAAGAAAAAAAAAAAACAAACAAGAAAAAGAGCCCTATCAATATTGAATTCTATAACTAGTAAAAATATCTTTCAAAAATGACAGGGAAATAATTTTTCAGACACACAAATGGTGAAACAATCACCAGCAGACATGAACTACAAGAAATGTTAAAGAAAGTTCAGTAGAAGGAAAAACCTACTCTGATAGAAGGCTGAATCTACAGAAAAAAATAAAGCTCACCAAGAAAAGGTGGATATGTGGGCAAGTATAAATGACTTGGTTGTCATTCAAAAAATCATCTTCAAAAGATGATTAACTGTTAAAACAAAAATATTAACAACATAGTGTGAGGTTTATAACATATGTACAACTAAATATATGACAATAATAACACAAAAGCCAGTAGGGGGAAGCAAGTGTACTGTAAGATCATAATGTGAGGTTCTTACATCATATGTGATACACTATATTAATGGTTGAAAATAGAATGTGGTAAGTTAAAGTCCTATAAATGTAAGTTCTGAAACACCCATTATTACCTATAATTAAAAACCAACAAAGGAAGAAGACAGAAACATATGGAAAAGTGAAAAAAGAACAGATGGAATTAATAGAAAACAAACAATAAAATGATAAATTTAAACTCAAATATAGCAATAATTATATTAAACATAAATTGTCTAAACACCTCAATTAAATGGCAAAGATTCTCAGATTATATAAAAAAAGAAAGTTATGCCTAAACATAATCCACTTTAAACATAAATATACAAAGAAGTTATATACATAAGAATGAATATATGACATAGCAGTCTAATGCTAAACAAAAGAAAGCTAGAATGAATATGTTAATACGACAAGAAGACAAAACATATTAACTGGCATAAAAAGGTAAATTTTATACTGATAAAGGATCAATTCTTTATGATGACATAACAATCCTAAATGTTTTTACACCAAATTAAAGAGATTCACAGTACGTGAAACAACTGATAGAACTGCGAGAAGAGGTGTACTCAGCCACAACTCAGTCAGAGGTTTCCACACTCCTCTCTGTTTCTATTGCCAAGTACATTAATTTTTTAAAACTATTTCATGGGAAAGAAAAAAAAGAAAATTTGATGATTATATTATATAAATCATCTATATATTCTTTATTGTTTTTTTCTGCCAAATTTGGAAAAAAGTATGTTAAAATCAAGACATATAATTCTAGTTAATCAATTTTTGGAAAATTCCATCAGATACATTCTAAACGATTAGAATCCTCATGTTTGCAGTATTATTAACCAGTTGAGAAATAAGCGACAAGCCACATCAAGCCAATACACCATATTTATTACTGATAAAGGGCTAATATGAGAGCAGATCTTGGTAAGAAATCCAGATAAAGCTGTTAATGGAACTGCACAGAACAACGGTGCTGGGCTAGGGAAGATGTCCCTCTACCAAAGTACAAACTTGTTCCTAGGGGAAGAAAGCAAATGTGTGGTTTCTGTGAATAGGCAGAATCTAAGAGGCATAAGGACAGAGCTGAGCTGAGCATGTCTGTTCTTCTATTGCCAGGTTTACACCCCAGAAAAGCCAAAGCACCTTTCCTAAAACAGAATTAAGAAAAGAGGCAGGAAGAGGTTGGAAGTGTTGCAATAATGAGCTTCCTCAACATGAAGGAAAACATGAACAATAGGTGAGAAGTACTATCTTTTTGAATAAATTTCCCCAAATATCTACCATTAAAATGCCACTGAAATTAGAGCACTTTCTCATTATCATAATATTTTGAAATACAGTAAGTAGTATTAGGAATTAGCTGAATAGCCCAGATCAGATTACCATACTCAATTTGTGTTTATGCAAGAAAATATTCTCAAAATTTTCTGAATATATATAATTCAAAGTGCTAGAAACACCATCTAAAAATACAGATGTCAATCACAAGTGTTTTACTTTCCATAAAATATTCCAAAGAAGATGCACATGTGGAGTCAGTGAAATGTGTTTCAAGCAAATATGTACTGGGAGTTTTTGTTAATAGTCTTTCTGTAATTAGAGCATGCTCTGGAAAGTAATAGTTTTAGTATATTAATCAGTAAAGTGTCTCTGGCATTTTGACAAGATTTAATCCAGTGTGTAATGTGCGTACTATCAGAAAGATTCCCCCAGACACACAGAAAAATACAGCAAATCAAATTTCCCTTTTATCTAAATATGTTGGCAAGTCGTGGATCATCAATATGTAACCTGTCTTGGAACCTGAGGTGAATATTGAAAAAATGAAAGGGAAATATGAGGGAAAATTTGTCAAGACAAAAGCATCTTAGCATGAACATACTATGAAAAACTGAACTAAAGACAGAACATAAGGTTGCAAAGATTAGCAGGGAATCTTCAAGGACTGCCTTTCGCATACTATTGGTTATTGGCATTCGCCCTCTCATTGTCGTCTTCTCTGTCTTCCACAATGGAGTGGTGGCTGTTCTTTGAAACACCCAACCCACCAAAATATTCAATGCTTTATATTTTCCCTGTGTTACCATCAATTTTCAGAGATGACATTTAACAATGTCAAGTGTCAAATTAAGCAGACAAAAAAATGCATGTCTGTTTTGTTGAAAATATTTGGAATAGAAAAAGATAGAGATGGAAATGAGCCAAGTGTTCAAAACTGATAAGACTAAATGGGAAACACAATAAAAATCACAGAAAACAAAGTAAATGAGCTCTTTTAATATGTGAGGCATAAAAAGGTTGCCTGTGAATTCCTTAAGGGTAAAGTTGAGGAGGTTAAAGCGTGCGAACCCTGAAATACAAGGAACTTAAATTAATCACTTTACTATTCAATTGAGAAAAATAAAGAATCCTGCAATTAACTTTTCTTTTTGCCATAAGACCACATATATACGTATATATATAATATAGGTGTATATATAGTGTATGTGTGTACACACACACTCATCTTGGCACAGTCAAAATTTCTTTGTAAAGGATTCTTGACTAATTACATTTTATTAACCATTGGAAGAGCAGAAATTCTTAATATTTCTTGGCAATTTAATACAATACTGGATTTCTAAATCTATAGCAATATCAAAATATTTTGGTAATGTAATTCTTTGCAAAATAATCTCTCTATTAAAAATGTTATATAAATTTGAAAAATACCCTCTTTTAAAAATTTCTTTGCATTCACTTTGTTTCCTTCATGATATCAATTGCAATTAGATAACAGTATTATCCACTGTTCCCTTGACTGCACTGTATAGACTGAGAAAAAAGTGTTCAGTTATTTCTTTTGACTTTGCAGATAACTTTAGGCATAATGTTATACTTTGAAGCCAGACAAAAGTGCCTGAGGCAACATTTATTTGACTTGATTACTCACAATTGAAACAATATGAGTTTTTGGAGCCAAGCATTTGTTTGGATGATACTGGGAGCCACCTGTCAAAGCTTTGATTATAGTTTAAAATAGCCATCTTAATGCTGAAGTTAGGTTCTAGGCAGAGGAACTGCAAATTGCTCCACAGTGTATTTATTCTCAGACTTTGAAGCTATACAATAAATAGAATTTTTACTCATTTGAGCATAAATTCAGTTTTGCCATTTTGGTCATTATATTTTGCTTAATCATCTCCCAGATAATAATATATTGATCATTAATATTAATACCTTTTATGGGCTGAATTGTGTCCCACCAAAATTTGTATGTTGAAGCCCCTAACTCTCAATGTGACTATATTTGGAGACACGGCCTTTAAAGAGGTAATTAAGGTTAAATGAAGTTATAGGGGTGGGACCCTAAGCCAATATGACTGGCATCCTTATAAGAAGAGGGAGAGACAGCAGGTATGTGCACACATAAAGAAAAGGCCGTGTGAGGACACAATGAGAAGATGACCATCTTCAAGACAAGGAGAGAGACCTCAGGGAAAACCAAATCTGCTAACACCTTGGTCTTGAACTTCTAGCCTCCAGAACTGTGAAAAAATAAATTTCTGTTACTTAAGCCTCTGTGCTATTTTGTTATGGCAGCCCTAGCAAACTAATACAATACTACCTATAGGTGCATATATCTGGATTAATTGATTTAATCTTTACTACATCCATATTAATGGATATAATAAAATTGGGCATCTCTACTGTATAGATAAGAAAAACAAGACAGAAAAGTTAGGTAAATTCCCCTAGAACACGCAGCTAGTAAATGACTTATCTGATACTTGAATGCAGGTAGTTGGACTCCAGAACCCTTGAGATTACCATTTGACTGTGGCTTCGCTCCGGATCTAGCAGTCTAGCTGTCTGTGTACGTTTCTGTTAACCTAATGTCCATTCATTCATCCATCCATTCATCAATCTACCCATTCACCTAGCTTTTTTATTTGAATATTCAAAATATTTCTAGATTTTGCTTTGGAATTTTTGTGTATTGAAACTGCATGTCATATATAAATAGGCAAGGTTCAATAATGCATTTTTTTGAGAAAGAACTATGACATAAATAAGTTCTTATTAAAAATCAGTTAAAATCTTTTATCCTTACGTGGTGCTTTCAGGTGATGAGTAATTATGGCACAATCAGAAATTCATTGTTTTGAAGCATATTAATTGGAAAACCCTGCAGACAGGCATGCAATAGGGAATAGCAGTTGTGTTCCCGGTAATTCAAGAGATGTGAAATCCTGAAAGATTGTTACCCTGATGAATGTTTGCATAATCATTCACAGTTACCATCCCTGTGGATTTAACTCCTGATGGGTTATGAAAATTATTTTTGAGTCCTCTTTGATTACCAATGCTTCAAATATTCTGACTGTCATCCCTTACACTTGTGTCACTCTATATTGAAACTTGATGAAACATAATTATCTAAACAAGTTTGTACTTGTTCAATAAATATCCATTGATTCCTTAAAAGACATGTCATCTTTTGATCATTTTTAAACGTGTCTCTTCAAAACAACCATTTTAAGCTTCAATCTGTATAGATTTCCAATATTCAATTAGAATATTAAAATATCATTAATAGATTATAAAATAGTTAGACAATGCAAAGGGAGTATTGTATAAGATCCTCTAAACCTTGTGATTGTTCTGAGCATTTTAAACATGATTAAATTTGAATAGGACATAAGTAAATTTGGATTTAGGTATGTACGTTGACTGTTCTAAAACAGTCAATAAGTATTAAAATACATAGATTCTGCATTTAACTAACACACATTTATACAATATGTAAATTAATCACCACTGACCTCTTTAAGCTTAAATGAACCACAAAAAAATGTATTGAAGAAGAAATAGTTCCATTATTTTCTACTATAAGAACCAAATGTTCATATTTTGTTTTGATATATTCTTTAGAAAAAAACAATGAAAGGAGTTTTCTTGCTTGGATAATAAGATAACGTTATGCACCGAAGTCAGTAAATGTAAAAAGGTAGGCACGCGACAAAGGAATATAGAGGAAAGTACTGGTGTCAAGAAGCAGATAAGTCTTTTACTGGTCTATTTCTAGCTATAATTTATACTGTTTAAATACTGTAAGAACGCTGAAGTTCTTTAAAATATAACAGAAATGAGGGCCATGGAGTCGTCAAGTAAATTTTTTTTTCAAATGTGGTCATATAGCTAGTCTGTCCAGTTTCCAAAGACAGTAACTTAGAGAGCTACTCAAGCTCAGGGAGTCCAATTGGCAACCTATGCTGACAACTGAGTCCTGTAAAATTGAACATCAGGTAAAATTGAAAAGAAGGTAGAGGATTTCAGATTTCCAAAATCAGAAACAGTTGAAAATCTGGAAACCTGGGTGTCAGAAGAAATCAAAATTCTCCTTAGGTGACGGCAAGGAGGGAGCAGAAATTCAAGGTCTTCCATCATTAAGACAATGCAACAATTAGAAAGATCCATGTGAACCTACTGTGAGCCCAGGACATATTGGCCCTCTGGGCACATGTATGCTTTCTGTAACCCCATTTTCTCTAGCTCTTGCCAGATGTGTCATTCTAATGTGCTTATACCAAAAATGATAATACAAATGTCACTAGCTAATGCCCTTATATGCATAACGCAAGACTTCAGCCCACTAAAAAAATCTTCTTTCTCTCCGCCCACATTTTGGAGTTACATGTACTTATTAACATGTTCATCATCTTTGCACACACCTCCTCACGTTTGTTGTTTTCTGCTACTGGAGGAATTTCTTAAAGGCAATACTTCCCAACTACCTCTGTTGCTGCTGCCCTTTCCTAGTGTTCCCGTCTCCCGAAATCTTCTATGACCAAGTGGGGCAGAAATTCTCTTTTATCCCCCATGTGTCATGGTTTTTCAGTTACAAGCTACCATCTATTTCCTCCTTCTCCTAAATCAAGAGTAACACCTTTGTTCTCTCTTCACATCTTGCTCTCCACTATGTGAGAGGTTAAATGAGTAACTTTTAACTTGTATTCTTTAATTTTAACATCATTTTAGACCTACAGAAAGTTGCAAGAACAGTACAAAAATTCTCGTATATTCTTCACCCAGATTCTTCCCTCCACCTCTCTCTCTCTCTGTCTCTCTTTTTCTTTCTCTGCCTCTCTCTCTCTCATGTTTGAGAGTAAGTTACTGATATTATGCCCCTTCTGTAAATACTACATTGAGTATAGCACACTTAATAACATTAGGAAATTAACACTGATACAGCATTGTTATCTAATTTGAAGACATTATTCAGGTATGGGCAATTGTCCCAATAATGCCATTTATATCAAAAGAAAATCCTGTATCGTGCATTGCATTCAGTTCATGCCTCTTGAGTCTCTTCTATTTGGGGACATTAACTTTTTTTAGAGAGAACAGGTCAGTAATTTTGCATAAAACGCATCTCACTTTGAGTTGTGTGACATGTCCAGATTTAGGTTATGAATGTTTCGTCAGGAACACCACAGCAGTGGGGTTGTGCTACTCTCGAAGCCTTACGTCAGTTAGCATATGGTTCTGATACGTTTCATTACTGGTTGTGTTAACTTGATCGCTTTATCCAGTTGCTTCTGTCAAGTTTTTCCACTAACTTGTAAGAAGTTATATTGACATGATATAAATATTTTGTGACACTTCAAAATGTCACTACTTTTAGTATCCATTTATGAGTCTTGCCTGAATTAATGTTGATAGTTGTCAAATGGTGATTTTTTTGGATCTCTTCATTCCTTCCATATTTATTACTTGACAGTCCACTGTAGGGAAGGGCTTGTCATATCAATATAGATATATGAATTGTTAAAAATGGCATAGTAGTAGGTTAATTCACATAAGAGGTTATAATCTTTTACTGTCATTATTTAATTTGATGCCGAATTGCACCGTATTTGGCCATGGGAGCTCCTTCAAGTTGGTTTCTGTGTCCATTTCGTGTCTCATTTTTGAGTTCTTCCTTGCATTCAGAAGCAGTAAGATTATTCAGGTTCATCTTGCACTTTTCCTGCTCCAACCCAGAATCAGGCATTTCTCCAAAAAGTCCTAACTCCTATTAGTGGAGAGATAGTATTTAGAAACCATGATTTGGCTCTAGGTCTGTGATTGTTACTTGATTGTCATTGCTTCTAGTGGCCCTCAGAGGACAGAACCAGGCACTAAGACCTCATGAACTGTTTCTGTATCTTCGTCAGAGAATCTGATTATAAATTAGATTTTCTTTGCCACTCTTCCATTTTAACCACTTTTCCTCAGGCACCTTTTACTTCTTTATTTTATTTCCATTATTTTTTTAATAGTCTTGTTTTTCTTTAAAAAGCCCTTTTTAAATTTTTCTTTCCAATCTTTTCTTCCTTGACATCTTGTCCTCATTCCCGATGTAGATAAGAAAACACAGAGCCTGAATACCCGGGTGTATTTGTAAGAGCTTAGAGCATGAAGAAATTACATGATTCCTTCATTGATGAGGGGGGATGGATTTAAATCCAGGTGTTGTGACACAAAATTAAGCATTTTCTCAGTCTGCTTAAAGAAAAGCATTTCAAAACTCAGTCACTCTTATAGGATGAAAAACAAAAAGATGTTGGAGTCCTAAACCCCAGTGTCTACGAACGTGGCCTTATTTAGAAATAGAGTCTTTGCAGATGATCAAGTTAAGATGAGTTCATTAAGGTGAGCTCTAATCCAGTATGATCGAGTCCTTAAAAAGGGGGAAATTTGGACATAGAGATAGACAGACATACACATATACACACACACACACACACACACACACACACACACACAGTACTCTACATGATAATGAAGACAAAGGTCAGGATGATGTACGTACAAGCCAAGGAACACCAGAGAGTGTGTGCAAACCACCAGAAACTAGGAGAGCAGCATGGAACAGATTCTCCCTCACAGCCCTCAGTAGGAACCAACCCTGTCGACGCCTTGATCTTTGGCTTCTGTCCTCCAGAGCTGTGAGGGAATAACCTTCTGTTGTTTAAGCCACACAGTTTTTGATACTTTGTTATGACAGCCCAGCAAACTAACAGAACCACAAAAGGTAGGGTGTTATCAAATTTTCACATTATGCTACGTGTCTATTGAATCATAAATAGTGTTACATTTTTCTCTTCCTACTTATTTGAGAGAGTAGGAAAAATAAAACATGGTGTAATTCATTCTGTACTTAATGGTCCAGACATTTAAAATATCAACCATTAATATCATGCATTAGAATAAAAACAAAGTACATCATAAATTAAATAAGAAATTAGAACTGTAGGTCATTATAAGCAAACAGAAAATACTGTATTTGGGTAAAAATATCCATCTCTGGATTGAACAGTTTCTATTAAGTAAAGAAAAAGGTTTTAAATGACATAATGTAAATGCTTGTCTAACTAATGGGAAAAACTTGGCAAGCAGGGAGTTTAGAGAGAAGCGCACACCTTGATTATTTTGAAGGTAAGTGTTTCTAAATTTATTACAGAATTTAGTTTGGTTTAATTAAAGGAAAAGACTCTCTTGGCTCTCTGGGTATACAGGTGGGAGTCAATGAAAGTTGTGTTTCTTTTGGTTCTACACATAAAATTTTCTTGGTGAGGCTGCTTTTATCTTTTGAAGATGAGTACTAAAAGTGGAAACTGTTGCACTGTATAAAAGGAGCATAAAGTGTTCTTTATCATTAGGGAATTTCTTTCCTATTGTTTTACTTTTTCCCTGTTTTGAAAAAGATGTAATACCTTTGGCTTCCAGAATTTAAATCAAAATTTTTATGATGAAAATAAACTCTTATTAAATTCACTTATAAACAGTAACTTGTAAATTTATTGAGATCTCAGAAATCCTAAAGTAACAATGAATTTGCAGAAAAACTACCACGGAATGGATTCTGAAAAGATGTGATATATTTATTCACTAAAATTTCTCTCAGCATCATTGTTAGTCCTTTCACCTTGGTGAAAGTTAGGGTTAGAAGAATTTAATATTTTCATAAGAAAATTAGCCTAATGTTATTAAGTCATTTTATGACATTTTTGGGAGAGTTAACATAGTTATATGTAAAGTGGTGTATTTAAAATTCTTCTATGAACTGTGAAGTGGTTTATAAATATGAGTCGTGTAATTATTTTAGCTAAACTGAATACCCTCAAGAAAACTCTCCACAGTGACACCTGTGAACAAGTATGTTCTGGTACTTTTTGGTATAATAAAGGATTGGCAGAGTATCAAATACACCATTTCCTCTTAGACTTCATACTTCCGTGTCTTCTATTTCCTTACTCAAGACTAAACTCTTCTTTTTCTTAGTTACCTGCCAAATATTTATTATTCCTTTTTTTTTTTTGCAGCTCAAAGTTTACTCCTTTTTTGAGCCTTTCCTGGTTACTTCCTCTCCTACCTCCCTAAGCAGAGCTAAGCGGTCAGTCTTCTGAGTGCTTATTATATCCTTCCTGTACCTTACTTGTAACGTTCATGTCATAACCATCTGCGAACATGTCTTTCTCCATCGATGAACATATCTTATTTTAGGGTAAGAAATTTTATGCTGATTATCTTTTTATTCTTAAAAAGTATCACAATAGTCTATAGAAGAATGGTTACCGAGTGAATTAATAAAGTCAGTTTTTGTTACATATTAGCCAAAGGTCACAGGTCATTGTATGTGCCTCACTCATCCTTCAGTTTTATAATTCCTTATAGCTAGACTATTTGTATATCTTGGGTTTCCCAGGACAGTCAGGGTTTATGCTTATTATCCTGGCATCCTGTCTGGCTTTGGCTTTTCCCAGATTTATCATTTTTTAAATGAATTACTATTACTAATGGTTACGTTAAAGTAAGTTGGATAGGTTGGGTGAATCTTCAATTTGTATTTCCATTTTCCCGTTAAACTGTCGTCTTATCTAGTAGTGTGGGGGATATATTGCAGTGAATAGAGTTCTCACTTAACTGGTTATTACATCTGAAAGATGAGCAGCAATAACTCGTTTATCTTTTTCCATCTTCTTCTAGACAAAACAACCAACTCCCTTTCAAGAATAACGTGCTCATAAAATTCTGTGTGCTCTGACAGAGGCAAGCTGGGAGAGCTAACCTTTTCTGGTGTGTAGGGAGTGGGAAGTGTTGGATGCTGTTGCTTCTGCTGGCTGCCTGGTTTCCCAGTATGGTTCAGTGAGCTGTGCCGTGGCTTTCGTGGCCAGTACTTGATTAGTTGAAAAGTCCATGGATAGGAGTGACTTGTGATCAGGCTTAATGCAGTGGCTTAACCAATCTCCAGGTCTTGGTTTCTCTCTGACCTTATCTTGACTTTATTTCCAGTAAATTGGAACAATTATCCTCAGACTCTCTTTCTGATAGCAAGATGGCTGCAGCTCCTAAATTTCTAGTTGAGGAGAAAAATGAAAGATTTCATATAAATTTCTGAGATTCATTCTGAATAGTCAGGCTCTGGATATTCATCATTCAATATGCTGTTTGGTTTGGGTCATGCATGTCTCTCTTCTGGAAGAATCCAGGGGCGAATTCCCATGGAGACTTCATAAACTGACCTCAAGTAATATCTGGAGGGAGAATGGATATAAGGTAGCAAATAAAAATATCTATGACATTGACCTTGAAATGTACTAGCTATTCTATAATTATTAGTTTTCTTCTTTTCTTCATAAACAAGGCCAATTGTGTAGGTCTGCTCCCAAAAATCTCCTCCCCAAATCAGTTTTAATCTTTCTAGTTGAGCTAGTTATACATAGCAGGTCAAATTTTCAGAACAGTTTAATTCAAGATCTAAAAGCAGGCTTGTCCTATTCATTAGATCTAACATCTGGCTGTCCATGTGCCTTCTGGGGTTCCACAGGTGTTATTTTTGGTTAAAAATAACAATGTACTACTGTGGACATTTGGAAAAAGAATAGTGTATATTTTATGTGATCTTTGAAAGTTTACTAAAAACAGTTTGGCATACTTTGGCATCTTTAAATAAATGTTACATATTGAGAGATGAGAATTTGTTAAAAGATTAAATGGGGTAATTAGCTGGAAAAGAGGGAAAATAAAAATACTAAATTATTAAGTAATATCTTATTTTACCCAAGAATGGCAGTTAAATTCCTTAAAAAAAATGGAAGAAGCTTATTACCTATAGTGTTTTTGCTTTTCTGGAGAGAGGATTGATTGAGAATGACAACTTCAGGAGGGTGGTCTGCTGACCCCAACTCAGGGCCTGACTTCGAGTTAGAGAAAACAAGAGTTCGCTGGGAAACATTGGCAAAATGCTGCTAGATTTCTTTCCATGGTTTTCTTTTTGTATACTTTTTCTTAATCTTTGGAGAAACATTTGTAGTCCTGCTGCCTCTAAAAGTGATGTTTGAATGTATTTTGCACAAGTTGCAAAGCTGGTAACTCATAAAATATTCCTGAGGTTGGCAAGTTTCACAAGATGAAAGGTTCACACAGCTCTAACAAGTAACTAGAAAGGAGACTGGTGTGGTGGGCACTAGCACAGCAGTTTAAAGCCCATGCTGGATACTGGACTGTGGTTTGAATTCTTATCATGGACTCAGAGGATAACATCCCCACCATGCTTATCCTTCATTGGTATGTTTAAGCTTAATCCACCGTACTATAAAATAACTGACAATATGAGTAAAACAGCTCTGTTCTTTCTTCCTTTTTTTTCCCCTTAAAAGAAGATGAAAATTTTACTATGAAGAGGATTTTCACATTTATATTTAGCTCATTTTGCTCTAGCTTGAAAAACAGGTCTGTAGTTTGTGCCAGCACTTGTAACCAAGGAGAATGATTACCACATGCAGGTGTCACTGATTGGGTGGAACTGAAAGCTGCACAGATTGGCTTGGAGGCCTGAACGGATCTCTCTATCCTCTGATCTCTGTTTACTTCTGCCAAATGCCATTAGAGAGCAGTCATATCTGTTTTGACTGACAGCATAGCTAATAAGTAGGATCGGTGTCAATATATCATTGGTGTTTGTGGGGGGAAAAAAAAAATATATATATAATAGATAAACATTACTGTCTACAAAATTTTATTTATACAAGTATATATTTTTAAAAAGATTAGTTATAAACACATTTTAGCTAACTAAATGGATCTGCTGTTGAGAATTCTGCTTCCTATTCTTAATTTCCCAAACTACTTTGCAGTAGTGTCTTAAGTAAGGAAAGGACATATATGAAAAAAACACAAAAAACTTTTATCTAATGAATAGGCATTAAGATTTATGGCATAAAGCCCTAAAAATACTTTAAAATAATTATAAACTCCTGCTAATAATACATAAAATATATTATAAAATATATTAAAATAGATAATATATTTTATATTATAATATAATATAGATAATATATAAAAGCCTTATTAATTAAATGGGCTGTGTCTTCATTTACAGAACATGCAGAAGCTCTCTTAATATATCTTTACATGAATAAGCTTTGAGATTAACTGAAGGTTTCAATTCCCTTTTGAAAATGTACCAACTGAATTACCATGCTAGTCAGTGCCTCTCTCTTCTGCTCCACACCTTCTGCACTTCTTACTCCACCTGATGAAACCATTGCTAGATACTGTAGATGAGGCCTCACGATGTCTTTTATGTAAAAAGGTAGAACACAAATCAGCAAACTAAGTCTCAAAGGAAAGGCTTTGCCCGTATGTCATAAGGTAACTGCGTGTTTTAACTTGAAAGAAAAATTTTAAGGTATGTGTACATTCTTTGGTTTGTTTATGGTTCCTACTTTAACCAACTTTTTCGATAATTAACCAAATAATTATCCCAATCAAATAAGATAAGATAGCTCCTACTATAAACGTATTATGAGTTCATAAAACATACAATTTTTTAAATTAAACATAGTGATGGCCCTGAAAACTATATTTTGATCTTTGAATATTTTAAACATGTGTCTTCAGTTCCTCTAATTCAGAATTCTTCTAACTTAGAACTAAATATAAAGAAAATCCCAAGTGCAAATAATATGAGGGCAGGAGAGACAGACCTTATATTTGCCAAGATTTTAGAGGCAGATTAAAACCCCTACCTATAAATACCCATTGCCTCAAATGATACTATCATCTCCAGAAATTGATTAACAAAAATTCTACTATTAAAGGTTAATTCCATCGTTTGGCAAGTCTTTCTGTTATGAAGGAAGAATAAACGAATCAGAACAAATCAGGTTGGTGAACAAATGGAAGTGTTGGGACAGTGTAGTGCCCAGAAGGGCATGGAAGCTCCACACACCACCTCCCTATACCTGGCCCTATGCACCTCTTCCACTTGTCTGTTCTTGAGTTGTATCCTTTATGATAAACTGGCAACTAGTTCTTCAGGTGCTGCATACTTGGCAAGGCAGGTTGGTTCCCAAGTGGGAATCCCAAAAGAGACCTCAACTCTCACTGTTAATAGGCCTTTGCGGTTCTGGTTTCTAGTCCATAGTGAATGGATGTCAGGAAATTTGTGTTAAAAATGCTGAAGGCGTCTTGTGTGAAGGAGCAGAAATTTTGAGCCAGGTTCCCTACTGAGTCAGAAACTTGTGTTTCAGAACCATGTTTGGATCAGATCTCAAGCTGGAAGATTCTTTGGGAGCAGCATTAGCGGATCAGCATGTCCAACTCCGCATGGGAATTACTGCAGAGAATTTTGCTGCAAAACATAAAATAAGCAAAGAATGTAAAAAATATGTCCTGTAGTCACAGCAGAGGTGGAAAGCTGCTAATCATGCTGTTTACTTTAACAATAAGATGGTACCAACTGAGGTGAAGACAAGGAAAGGAAAACAGGCAATGCAAGTAGGTGAGCATGCTTGTCCCCGAGCAAGCCTGGAGCAGTTAAATAAATGTTCGCCAATATTCAAGAAAGAAGGGACCATCACTGCAAGGAGGGTACCAGGAGTATCTGATGCTTTCATAGCTAACGAAGATGCTGTTAAAAAACATAACCTCACCCCACTGGCAAGAATTGTGGGCTATTTTGTATCTGAATGTGATCTTTCTATGATGGATATTGGTCTTGTCCTGCTATCAACGAGGCACTAAAGAAAACAAGACTGAATCTTAAGGACAAATCCATGTCCTTGCTCCCCAGTACTTGGCAGTTGAAAAAAGCTTGGATCTCGACCCAAATAAATCCAATGTGAATGAAGAGTCATTGCTTTGGGTCAGCCGTTAGGAGGATCTGGATCAAGAGTTACTGCACACCTGGTTCATGAATTAAGGTGTTGAGGTGGAAGACATGCTGTTGCATCAGCTTGTGTTGGAGTTGACCAAGGTATCACACTCATCATTCAGAGCACAGCATGAAGACAGCAAGGAGCCCACTGTGGCCCACTGTTATTTTCCTTGGCCAGGCCACATTAAAACAGGTGATCTTCAGAGCAGGTGCCCAAACTGGCCATGCCCTGCTACTGAAACAGTGATTGAGTTTGATCAAGGGATGGTGAGGTAAAGATGTATTTAACATGAAAAAGAGCTCGGGCCAGAAATAAGTTTGCTCAAATTTGCACAGTCAAATGTGATGTGTTTCTGAATTAAAATCTAGTTATAGAAGGCCTTAAAAGAAATCAAATCCTTGCCAATAACCACCACACATTCTTTAGATAATGTGATTACAAAGAAATTGAATGAATGTTGCCTTAACTTCCAAAAATAAATAAACGAGTGAATCAATGAATAAATACTTCTATTCAGAAATCTCAAAATTTCTTATGATTTTCTTTTTACATTTTATCCTTGTCTATGTAACATTCTATTAACATTCTTTAATAGAAACAAGTGAGAAAGAGCCAGCCCCTGACATGTGGGGCCTAGGCTGATACTGCCAGCTCAGCATTGGTGTTCTACAAGCTGGCCTGGCACTCATAGCTACGTCTTTGGGTCTCCTGTTGAACATCAACTTTTTTACAGAACCTCAAAATCAGATAAGACCATTCTGTGACCATGGTGGATAAAGTCAAAAACAAGACCACTCCAGATCATGCCTGAGCATGGATAAAGCATTGTCCAAGCCACAACATACCAAAATAGAGCCCTTTTCTGGCTAATATGAGCGACTGCTGTTCCTTAAATAGTTATAGCATTAGCCTTACTCTGGTGTATCCTCCCCGTAGATAAGATTATTTGAGATACCCAATCATGGAATTGCTCCCACCTCCTGATAGGAGACAATCCAGGGCAAAGACCTACTTCCTTAAACTCTCCCCCAAATAACTCAACCAAAGCCTAAATTGTATAATAGGCTCTTTTTTAATACTCCCTGTGACGGTAAATTTTATGTGTCGACTTGATTGAGCTAAGAGATGCCCAGATAGCTGGTGAAACATATTTCTGGTATGTCTGTGAGGATGATCTGGAAGAGATTAGCATTTGAATTGGTGAACCAGTAAAGCAGATGACCCTCCCCGATGTGGTGGGCATCTTTCAATCCTTTGAGGGCCCAAATAGAACAAGTAGGGAGAGGAAGGATGAATTCGCTCTCTTTCTGTTTGAGTTGGGACCTCTGCCCTCAGACATCAGCCATCCCTGGTTCTCAGACCTTTGGACTTGGACTGAATTATACCACTGGCTTTCCTGGTTCTCTAGCTTGCAGATGGTGTATTGTGGGACATCTTGGCCTCAATAATTGTGTGAGCCTATTCCTATGATAAATCTCTCTGTATATAGATATAGATATAGATATAGATATAGATATAGATATAGATATAGATATAGATATAGATCATTTGGTTCTTTTTCTCTGGAGAACTCTTACTAATATACCTTCTTACCAAGACACCCCACATTTCTCCATGTGTATGGCCTTTGTTGCTCCAAACAAGAATAAACCCACGTGTGTTCTTGGTGGTCCTCGGCTGTAGGGCACTAACACAAGGAACAGAAAATAGGTTGCAAGTGTTTAAAGTCTTCATTGGAATGGGGAGATGTATTACCTAAATCCTAGAGGAATGCAATGCAGGAAGATGGAAATAATAGGCAGCAAATATCAAATTTCTCTGCTCCTAGAATTTTACATAGCACCACACTAGAGAGTACTGTGACTTATTGATTAAATTATCCAATTCAATAAAAGTGTGTTGAATAGAAAGCTGTTTCTGTGTGCTCTGTTTAAATTACAATTAAGTTTCCAGCTGGAGATCTCCAAAACATAGTTGAACCCTCACAGGGATGGTATTTTCCTTCTTCTATTTTGGGATTCTTTAGCAACATCACCTTATAGCAACAGCTGTTCAGGGTGCTGGGATTGGTATGAATTTTTCTTCTACTGCTGGCAAGTTGAAAAGCTGTAAAATATTTTCAGGTCATTTCAGGTTCAGGTATCCCTAGGAGCAACTGTCTTCATGCAGTCAGAAGGGAAGGTACTAAGATTGTAAAACAGAGATTCAGAAACTAAATGCAAACTGCTGTTGGTTGGAAACTCCAACTGGGAATTTATTGCTGAATACCAGACATGAGATCAGTAGCTAAATTAGCCAGAAAACATCCCGAGGTGTACAACTAGTGCCAGCTCACAGAGTAACAATAAGATACACATGGGTTGGCAGTAGGGCTGAGGAAAGACTTAAATACATATGGATAAATTCAGTATCTGTTTCTATATTGAAGGACATGATTTGAAAAAAAAAACAGAAAATAGATTCAGCTAGAAAAATGTAGAATGGAATTTTTGGAAGGTTTATGCCTTGATTAGAATATAAATAGCTATATTAGCATTGTATATGTAATTTGAGTGCTAATATAAGAACCTCATGAAAATCATTGTTAATATAATTAATCTTAATTTAATAATCATACATGGAAACTTTAGATCTTCCATGGCATTATTTATTAAATTGAGCATATATTAATATATATTCCCCCCTCTCCTCTTTCCTTTCTTATTACTGTTCTTTTTTCTTCTTCCTAAATCCTCAATTTAAAAAAATTTTATTGTTATAACATATAATTGCAAAAATAACAGTTTTCCACTTGATGATTGAACTGATCAATATAACCAGCACTCAGATCACGAGATGGAACATTATCAGCATCACAGCTTCCCATCTAGTGATTTTAAATATCTGTAATCCAATGACATTTTTCTTTATAGAAATGGCACCCTCTGCCAAACCACGATGAATAACTACAATTATTATTATTAATTTGTAGTAGTAGTGTTGTGTGTAACATCTCTGTTCACTGCTCACGAAGGCTTATGAGATGACTGAAACTTCAAGCATCTGAATTTTAATTTTTAAAAACTGTTTTGACATTTTTTTCAAAACTATAGGCAACAATCACGCATTTGAGCCTTATCCCACGTGCAATGGAAAACCACCAAAGAAATTTCTGTGATGGAAGGGCATTAGTGCACTTCTTTTAAGAACAAGACTTTCAGGAATGTTGATGATGAATTTATGAATTAATACAAATCAAGTAGGGCTGGAATCCACAAAAGCAGTTTAGAAAGTAAGGAATTAATCCACTAGATAAATTATAAAAGTTTGGACTAAGGACATCTCAGTCAGGTTGCAAGTACTGGAAAGTATGTAGCAATAAATGACAAGAAGAGTAATCATGTCCAAGTGACTAGTTAATGAGGAGGTTTGGGGAGACAAAAGAGTTTTAGTTTCAGGTTCTGGCTTGGTGAATGGTCATATCATTAATGATGAAAAATATAGAAATAATAGCTAAAGGCTTATTTTTTAAAAATTTCATGGCAGAATAAAATTCTTCCTACATTCTTTCACGCTCCCTTTAATTTTTTTAAATAAAGTTAACATGACAGTCACATTGCAAAATTCTTCACAACAGAAGTCTCTTATCAGGAAAATGTGTCTGAGATTCAAGTGTTGGCTCTTTAAATCATCAAGCTATTCAGGGATCTGTCTCTCATAAAACATGCATTTTTTTCTTAAAGTTACTTTACCTTTCAACAGTTTATACATTTTGATTCCTAATGAGTCATTTAAATCTTCTTAAATGTAACTGTTTCAACCTTTTTTTTCTATTGAGTGAAGCCAATTATGTTTTACACCATAATACAATAACTCACTTAATTTTCTCCTGGATATCTAGGACTCAATATTTCTAGATGACTTTTATTTCCCTTACCATAATTACCTGTATTTCTTTTTCTTTTACTGTGTCTTATTTTCTTCCATGTTCACATATTTGCTTCTTCTTCTTCCACCATTTTCAGCCATTAGTGGCCACGGGAAAGGCACTTTTTTAACTTCCCTTATTAAATAATTTTCCTAATTTTTGTTTAGAGCGAAGCAAATGTTCATTTTATTTGCATTAAAATTAGCACCACTGGGGCCAGTCCAGTGGCATAGCAGTCAAGTTCGCATGCTCTACTTCGGTGGCCTGGGGTTTGCCAGTTTGGATCCTGGGCATGGACCTACGCATGGCTAATCAAGCCATGCTGAGGCGGTGTCCCACGTAGAGTGACTAGAAGGATGCCCAACTATGACACACAACTATCTACTGGGGCTTTGGGGAGAAAAAAGGCAAAAAAGGAGGAAGATTGGCAATAGATGTTAGCTCAGGGCCAATTTCCTCAAAAAAAAATTAGCACCATTTTCATACACTTGATAATATTCAGAACTATTTCTTTCTTCTTGATTGGGGTAAATTCCATTGCATCTTTATCAGAATTATACGAGCTGGAATGACATTTGCTTGTCATGTCTCTTCTGCAACCTGACACAGTTCCTCAGCCTTCCTTTGTCTTTCCTGACCTTGATATTTTTTGGGGGAGGGTAAAGATCAGAATATCCCTCAATATGTATGTATCTGATTTTTTTTGTAATTAAATTCACTTCATACATTTGTGGCGGATGCTTTAGCAGTGATTTTTTTTTTTCTTTCATTCTCAGTAAATGAAATCAAGAGGAAAACGATTCTTGTTTGCCTCAGTATTGGTGATGATAAATTTGATCACATGTTTAAGTTGGTGGTACTAGGTTTCTCCACTATAAATTTACTATAATTTACTATGTGATCTATCTAGAAAACAGTAAGGAGATATTCTGAAACTATGTAAAAATCTTGATGCTCTTCAATCTTTCAGTCAGTATTAAACATTGATGATTTTCTGATTCATATATATTCATGTATGTACATATACATTTATAATATATACATTACTATATGTTATTTATGTTGTTATGATTACATATTATTTATATACAATGTAATATATAATATATATTTTATATATATATATATGTGTTGGCTTCCTATTGTAGGGAGAGCACTCTCTTTGCCTATTTATTTGTTTATATCAGTATAGTTTCATAAATTATTTTATTCAGTGAGTTAAAAGCAATTGCTCCATTTATTTTATATTCAAATTGTCCATTTGATGTGTCTATCTGTCTGTAATGATGTATCTATCTAGGTCCACTACCCGTTGGTAACAGAAGTCAGAATTTTTGTATTTGAGAAAGGTAATAAATTGCATATGTTATGTGTCTGTTGTGGAATCTGGATAAACATTTATTTTGGCAGTGAAATATATGAATATTCAAACTACGTGTGATTAATAAAGACAGCATATACAGTATCATAGTCAATTTATGTCACATTTTGCCATAAAATAAGTTAGAAAACATTTTGATTTTCAAAGATTTGGGGATTTCAGAATCTGAATTTTAGAAGAGTTGTAAAATCTAGAATTTGAATGTGATTATGAGATTCTCTTAGGATTTAGAGAAATTAATCTTGGTTTAAGTATTGATGTAAATGCACACAGAGTTAAAAAACGTTCAGGAAAATCTGTTAATAAAGTATAAAGAAATTTAAGATGATATCTATGGAAGCCCAATAAGATTATTTTTAAATTCATGGCTGTTTAATTCATGTATAAAAGGTTTATTTAGATTTACATGTTGTCTAATCAGTTGTGCCATGATATAATACTAATACCATACTGGGAATTTTCTGATTTATATAAGAATATATAAACTTGTAAAACTTTACATATTAATCTACTAAAACTTATCGGAAAAGTGGTTCTGGTGGCAATAAAATGCAAATCAGAACCTTAGATTAAACACTTACTCTAAGGAATTCTTTCTTGGAAGATTTTGTAACAGCAAAAAATAATAATAAAAAGAAAAGATATACAAGGATATATGTTAGGCTATCTGAAACTAGTTGCAGGATCCTTTAAATTAGATTACTCCCTAGTTCAAAGATTACACTCGATAGTTTCCTCCTCTCCATTGCCCTGCTTTCTAGTGAAGTGATAGGATGTTGAATGAAACCATAAGACGAATGGAAAATTTTTGTTGCCAGGGAAACCTCTACTAGACATTGTGTGGTCCTCATGCCCTTCTCCCTTTTTTTCTAAAAGTAGCATTCCCTTGATGCTGGAAGAAAAAGATTGGGACTAAAATGCATTCATACAATGGGAATATATTTCATATAAAATACCAGTACCCTCAACTAATCTACTACTATTTTATGGTCTCTAGTAATATGTGGAATAACTGTTATTAAAAGGAAAAGTTAGATCCTTTATCTTTGAGTATATTATTTAATTTTATTGTTGCCCTCGAGGCTTCCATTAAATGTGTCGTGTCTTAAATATATAAAGTCTAAATTGGTAGAGAACTATGATGATTTCTACCTGTTCTGTTTTTAATGCCCTACTGTGCCAATGCATTATCTATAATAGTTCCTCCACATTACTTTTAATGTATTCCCAGAAAAAAAGAACACCTACATAGTTTGTCTAAAAGTATTTTTCCCTGGGATTAAAAGGATTGCCATTTTTACCTGCTGACCCGAAGTGAAAAGGAATAAAAGTGAGAGCTATTTTCATTTTCCAAACATGGCCTTTGAAGTTTTCAAAGTGAATCTTGATGGCGAATATGGCTGGATAAAAATGCTACTACTGCTCTGGCCTCAGGAAGAAAAAAATCAAAACAGAAATTTCCCATGGTGATTCCCTTTCTGGAGAACTGATCGTTTAACCATCATGCTGTTTGACATACTTTACAGAAGTATGGTATTACTTCTTTTGGAGCTTAATTTGGGGAATTACCTTCAAAAATTTTTTTTAATCCTGTAACTTCAGAAAGAATGAAATAAAGACATTCTTCCCATCATGATGAATGCACTCTGTACACCTGAAAAGGTTATTTTCTCTTAGATCCCAAAGGACTAAATCTGGATTTGAGACCACCAACGAGCTATACACGTGGAAGGCCATGTCTTGGCCCTGATAGAATTGCTTCTACTGAATGGCACTTGGGCATTTTACCACCAGCTTATGTTCTGGACATTAAAGGAAACAATCATAAGAAACTTGTTAGCTTTCCTTTTGTGTCAATGTTATTGAGGACATCAGTCAATGTAGGGAACAGCTTCCTTTTTACAGTATCCCAAAGGAGACATTTGTCTCAGGCCTCAGTATCAGTAGAAAGTATTTGTCTTTTGAACACTGCCCCCCCTCCCTCCCCACTTCCCTAATCTTATAGACACGATGTCTCTTAATTTTATCCTGATTGCTCTGACCACCAGGAAGTTTGGAGTCAACATTTTGGTACATGTCTGCACCTACTCAGGCCTTTTTCTAGGCGTTTCTGTCTGCTAACCTTAACCCTGAATTTATTATTTCCTTTCTCCTATTACTAAACTATTTGTTTCTCATCTTTTTCTATTGTAGGCATTTTAAATATAAAACACATAAATGTGATTAGTGAGTGAGATAGGATGTTTAAAAAATGTTTTAGCTTTTTATATATAACTGAAACCCAAATGCTTCTTCTACAGTTAGTGACTGCTTGAAATAATACTTAATGGATTAAACATTTTCTGCTATTATAGACAGGGTGAAAGGCGGGGTGGGGGGGGGGACATGGTGGTGATAGTGAACTATTTTTTTTCTTTGTCTACTATTTTTAACTGAGCTATAATTGACATATAACATTATATTAGTTTCAGGTGTACAACCTGATTCAATATATGTATTGAAGCCTTGACTCTAGACTCTTCTTTAGCTTTGAGCCTTCTTAATCTCCTTACTCCTTAATGGGTGTCTTTGTCTTAGGAGTTTCAATATTCTTCTCAAGCTATGCTTTTCAATGTTCCAAAAGTATCTCTAAATTTCTTGTTGTGTAGTTGAAACTTGAGGTTTTGAATAGTAAACTGCCAACAATTTAATTAAGGTAAAGAAACTAATAGGATATGGTAATAAGGGAGTCTCTGCAAGGTGTTGCACCTTTGTGTCTAGGGACATAAGCAGTAGCCTATTGACGTTAACATAGAACCACTGCTGCCATACGTTTATAGCAAATGTTATTTCAACACATTTTTTAATGCTCAAGGGAGAGTCTATAGAAATCTCCAAATAATAGTGTGATTATTTGCACATATGAAGTGGGAACCGGTGAAGAAAATTAAGGCATTGAGAAGGTGCTCACATTTACTGAATATTTACTATATGCCGGGTGCTAATTTATCATATTTGGATTTTTAAAAATACTTCTGTTAGCTTTGGAAGAGCAATAAAATATTGTCACACCGCTGTTATGTTCCTTGTTTTAATAGACATGGAAGTTCTCCATGAGAGAATGATAAGATCAGCATCTATAAAATGGCAGTTTTAGAAAAGAGCTGAAGCTAAGAGCAGAAAATGCCCTCGTTTGTTTTTATTATTTCTATTGTGAGAATGATAGAACCTAAAACTTTCTATTTACAGGCTTCTTGGAAGCTCAAAGCTTTGCTTTACATCCAATGCAATTATTCAAACCTCAGGTACCTAGATTTGTTATTATTTACAACCCCCAAACTTTTATTATTGTTTCTGTTCTTCTAATTCTTCTTTTAAATTGAACCTGTATTAATCATTGAGTCTAGGAGGGAGGCAAGATAATTATAAGATTTTCATTTTGTTTGCTGTTTATTTACCTGTTTTTAGGATTTACATGAAAAAGGATGAGGGGAGTATCAGTGGCTCTGGGTAAGGGATATCATTACTGCTAACAAATTGGAATGGGATGCTCTGTTTTCCAATCCCGTTCCTTTTGTTGCTTCAAACATTAAGGATATGCCTTGACTACCCTATCACTTTTCTCTGCTTGTCTTCCATCTTCAAAAAGTGTTCATGTTACTTGTGAAGGGCTAGCTTTTCTGTGGCTGAAAATCGTGGATTCCTTTCCAGAGTGGAAGAGGGCTAATAGCCTTAATTGAAAAGAGACGATCATCTGTGGTTTGCCAAGAAGTCTAAATCTCTGAATTAACAAATTAAATTTAGTGTAGAACCCCAGTATTCGTACCTTGCATGAATCATGACTTAGAGGTTTCATCTCTATTATTACCTTTTTTGATATTAAACATCACCCTCAAATATACACTGTACATGCTGTTACCTTAGGGTCCCCACCACAGCCCTTGTCTCTGCTTAGATTGTTCTTCCCCTCACCTCTTCCGCAGTTTTTCTCAGATGTGACCATCCTACAGAGGCCTCTCCTGATTATTCTACTTAACACTGTACTTTCCCTCAGGCTTGATCTTCCTTATGCTGCTCGATTATTTCCATCACACTTATTACTTTCAAAGGTAATATGTTTTTTTGTTTATTACACGTCTCTCTCCATTAAGAGGTAGCTCCATGGGCCATTTTGTTCATTATCTTATCGTAAATACTTACTGGCATGAAGTAGGTGTTCACAAAATATTTGTTCATTGAGTTAGTACATTTCTTTACAAGGAGTAGGATTAAGAATTATGTAGATAGTAAAGTCTAGAGTAAGAAAACATTTTTTTGCATGAGAGTTTATACCAGCCAGTTTGATAAGAGGTGGATAGTATGATGAACAGTGAAAAGCAAATTCATGTATGGATGAAATTTTTGTCAAAATACAAATAAATAAAAATGATTTGGTGTTGAAACTGTGAAATATTAGAGAAAAAAAGAGCTAAAGAATAACTCAAAATATTGTTTATTAATTTTTTGTTTAACCTCATTTTGGAGATGGCTTCATTTGACCAGTGAATATGTACATCAGGAAATTACACGAATATAAATTAAAAGCTATGAAACACTTTTTTGGCATTATTAGTCCTCATTTGGCTATGAATTGACTTATGCCATTAAGTAAATTGTGAAGTGCCCAGCTGGTCATCCAGGCTGTATATAATCTAGCCCTCCTCTGAATTCATATAAATAGTTATACCTTTCTTAGTCAATCTTTGAACCATTTTGTAAAAATATATATGCATAACTTGTAGAACTGAAGATCCTTGTGACCTCTTCTTTGTCTAAATAATTTTTATATCCCCAATTGGCCTATATGTGTGTCATCAAGAAATATTTGTTAAGTGAACAGATATATGATTACAGTGTGCTTTTGGGGAATAAGACCACATTTTCCGTTTCAAAGAGGAAATTTCCTTTCAGCATAGCTTCTTATAGACCAGTTTTGGGGAGGTTATCATATCAATTATAATCTTATTAGAATCAAGAAGATAATCATACACAATAGCTTGGTGATAAGCATTTTTATTATTATTATTATTAACTCTTTGAGTCTGACTCCAAATTATGGTACTAGACTCCAAAATATAGTCTTGTGCTCGATGAAAGTAATAACATTGAGAAGCCGTTTCCAAATACTTGGATATTTGGTGATATTATGTATGATAACTCTTTAATGATGAAAATTTTTCATTTATATATGTTACCTGACATGTTCTGGGAATGTTTTTTGCTACTAGTGGAATTTTTCCCCAAACCATTACATATAAATTAATGAAAACACCTACTTTATGCTAAAATTCTCTTGACTTAAAACTGGAGGATGTACCAGCTACCAGATTTTAACCATGACAGACGATGGCCACTGTCTGGCAGCTATGTTCATGTGGTACTGTCAGACTCAGTAGCCAGGCTTACCAATGGAAGTCTGTCTTCTGGAGTTTACTCCCTCTTCTTTATAGGAGGACTAATTATCTGAGATATATATATATATATATATATATATATATATATATATATATATATAATGGAAGGTGCTTTAAGTTGTGAAGCACATATTGTTCTCATAGCTTTCTTACTGTTAGTGAGACTGTATATATTTATTGAAGAAAAAATCCTTAAAGATGAGAGAAAGCGGAAGGGAACTGATATTTGCTGCATGTGTTCTATGTGCGTACACATTAATAGGCAATTTATGTATATTTCTAATAGATGTACCTGATAAAGAGATATATTTCTATATTTTAAAAATAAAGAATCTGAGATTCAGAAAGAAAAATGGCTCTCACTAGGGTCCACAGCTATTAAATGGCAGATTCAGGATTCAAAGAACCAGCATTAAAGTCCAAAACCCAATTTCTTTCTACTGTACCGAACTTGCCTGGAGATGAGAATCATCTGGAGCTCTCCCTGGAATTATTCTCTTAGGCCCTCTGCTTCAAGATTATATACTGGTTGCCCAGAGTACTTTCCAGCAATTTAAATCTTAACCAGGGCATCACTTAATTCTTATCATCAAGCAAATTTAGGAAACACTGCTGTACAACTTCCTACTTTCTCTGCAGTTGAAAAGAATGCCTCCCTTGTATCTAAGGAACAGACATTTCTAAGTGAGTCTATGGATGAAAAGCTTTATTATATTTGTGCTGTTTCTATATGGCATATAAAGATGAAAGTCTTTATAACCTTTTGAAAATCCAAAGAAATTACCAGAGCATGTGATAGAAGGCCAAGGTTGGATGAGATTACCTAACAAAATATTTAGACAGGTTTAATTTTTAAAATATTTTCCTAAGACATTGTACTTAATAGATTACAAGCCACTTCGTGCAGGTGGGCACCTTTTCTTATACCTGGAATTGTCCCCAAAGCGTTATCTGTTGGAAAACTTTATTTTTTAAATTGTACACTTATATTAGGCCGTGTAGATCTGGGCAGCGGTGTTAAATTACATTTCTCAGTAGCTTCAAGGCTCTCTATCTGTAATTAGTGGCTTCTGTTCTTTATTACACTGATCAGTAATGCAGCTCTATTCATCACCACAGTCTCAGTTAATTATCCTTGCTAATGATTTTCATGGTGTAAAGAATCTACAGGATCCATGTGTAAAGATACTTTGCATTGAGATTATTGGAACATATGACACCATGTTGAGCGATAAGCTGTTGGAGGGATGTCACCATGGGAGATGGTGACTCTCTTTCTATTGTATTTGCTTTGACAGAAGTTACAGAAGAGGGATTGTAATGTAATTTTGCGTTTACAAGGTTAAAATACTCCAGGTGTGCAAGGAGGTGGGGAAGGAGTCAGCCAAAGCATAAAGAGAAAATTAAACTTCTTCTGCGTACTGGAGCCAATGGTAATACTGAGTTAGTGGCTGGTCCATCTAGCAATGAAATTGAGTATGTTTCTTATTTGATAAAATGAAATTGCTACCTTATTATGTGTTTAAATTTGAAAATATCTGATGTAGAGAAAATAAATCACATTATGATTTTTCTGTTTCTTTTGAATTTTAAGTTAGAATTTTAGAATAAATTACAGGTCTCTAGTAGATATGATATGTTGAATTAAAGAACTTTTCTTTTGAAGACTCACATAATTGCAAACCTTACCTAAAAATCCTTAATTTTAGAAAGAGGTTTAAAAAAATTTTTAGCTTTATTGTATATAACAAAATTAGGATTGATTAGATATAATTTCATAAGGTAATATGTATAATTTTTAGAGGAAATACAGTCTTCAAAATTTTTAATTTTTTTTTATAAAAACAGAATCACATACATAGACAAGGATCTTCTATATCCTTTTAGAAATTATTTTTTTAGTAAGAAATGATTATTTGAAGAACCAAAAAACAAAATGCCAAAATAAGTTATTGAGTAAAGAATGTCATTGAGAGAATTACATCTCTCCATCCATCAAAGTCAGATATATAGTCAGATATGTTTTTTATTTTTGAATTTGTTAAATCAAAATAATCATCATTGTAAAAATCAAAAATACAAAAAAAGTTTTCATTTGTTTTCAGAGCTCTATTCTTATTTTTTTCTCACTTAAATTGTTTTCTTTCAGTATAATCCAACCTAATTTTATAAGTGCATTTAGAGTATGGGTGGTGGACACTGAAGCCCCTGAAATTAGAGGATAGAAGTGATATTGTTGCCAGGCCTGAGCTAATTGTTTGTGCTCATATGAAAAGGAATGAAATTTAATAGCAAATGAGGTGAAATCATTTGGTTGTATGGATTAATAACCTCTATGCTCTATGGAATCAATTCCAAAAGAATAAAAAAGATCTTATAAATTAAGTCCAATGTCACCTCTTAACATTTATGATAGTACTAAGACTGAGTATAATACCAGAACAGATATTAACTACTGATTAATCTTCTTGACAAATTTTTGTGTACTTGCTTATTATTTGTTTATTTTTGATGGTTGTCATCTGGAAACAATAGCCTGAATCATAGTGAGAAAACACAATATATAATGATTCAATAATGGCAGACTGCAATAGATCATTAAATTTCTGACTGTTATAAATTCCAAAAGCATAGGGACTAGTTTCTCAAAATTTGGAGACATTTTGATATCAAAAGTAATCAGATGATATAATGAAACAATTCGATATTACTCCAGCCAGCAGAATGATTCCACCAAATGCATAAAATGTTTTATATTAAAAAAATCTATCTATCATCAATCTTTCTGTGGCTTCTGGTTATAAAGAGGGGCAAAATTTAATGTCATACTCTTTGAAAACAAGGGGCCAGGGAAAAGAGATCTAGAAGTTTCCAGAAGTTGATGTGCTTCTTCCATCCAACTTCATTCCCCTCTCCAATGAAGCACTTTGGGACAATGAACTTCAAGGATTAGTATATAAAATATATATATATATTTATATATATATATATAAATATATATATATATAATCACCAATGTTTCTATAATAGCTTAGGCTCACTGACCATTTCTAACCTAAAGATTCTCAGAACATCTTGGCCTGGCCTGGAAAATCATATAGTCCTGGAAACTTGAACTAACTGGAACATGCTGACTTTAGACAAATCACTTAACTTTTCCTCAAATATAAATTGGGTGGAATAATAACACATACATCATAGGGTTTTATAAAGATTAACTGAACTCAACCAGTTAAAGATAACATGATAAGGAAAGGATACAGGGATTGACTTTCATTCACATCCCCATCACTTTGATTTCTAGTTGACATATTTTCCTCACTTTTTCCTACCACGTCTTCTTTCTCTTTCATTGAATTCTTTGTATATTAAGGATATCAGTCACATACTATATGCACTGCATTTATTTTTTCCCATTATGTCATTCATCTTTTGCTTTGTTATGATAGAGGTTTCCTTAGTAGATTTAAAAATATGTAACTAGGGCCGGCCCCGTGGCACAGCAGTTTAGTTCGTGCTTTCACAGCCCAGGGTTCGTGGGTTCGAATCCCAGGCGCCGGCTGACACACTGCCTGTCAGCCATGCTCTGGCGGCGTCCCATATAAAGTAGAGGAAGATGGGCACGGATGTTAGCTCAGGGCCAGTTTTCCTCAGCAAGGAAAAGGAGGATTGGCAAAGGATGTTAGCTCAGGGCTGGTCTTCCTCACAAAAGAAAGAAAAAAAGTAGACATATCAACTTTCATATACTGTTTCTGGTTTTGGTCCTGTTAATTAAAAGCTTTTACCTAATCTAAGATTATAATTTTGCAGAATAAGAAGGCAGACAGGGTTAATATACTCAATATATCCCCTAGGTATGAAATAGCACAAACGGAGGTGGGGAGACTTCTTAAGATGAAGTTGATTAAGGCTTTTAGTGAGAAGATTATGGTCTGATATGTGGCAGTAGTACTGATGATGAAGAGATCAATTTGAAAAATATATTTAAGCAAAACTAGTAGGACTATGTGCTTATGACATAGATCAGAAAACAGTCACTAGTTCAAACCGAGTCACTAATTACTTTGTGACTTGTGGCAATTCACTTAACCTCTCTAGATCTTAGTTTTCTTATCTGTAACATAAAAATGTTGGATTCAACTATCTCCAAAATCTATTCCATATCTGAAATACTATAATTTCTGAAAAAATGTCTCTGGAGACTCAAAGTGATAAATGCTATCTCTCCCTGTCTGTTAAAAAGGAAATAATACGAACAAATGAGCAAATACAAAAACAAATGTGCACATAAATAAATAGCAGGGCATTACTTAATTGAAAACTCAGCTCACAGAAATACAGCTAAAATTATAATTGAAAGAAAAATGAGTCTGGGTAGCCAAAATATATATTCCAATGTATACTACATACCGCCCACAGTGGATAATAAATAATTAGATGGATAAGATGAAGCATTTCCTGTGAGTCAAAAGGCTTTAATCTCAGCTCCACCTGTGAACAGCTTGAAATGAAAAATGCAGGGTTTTCTGAAGGGTGAGACTACCTTCATCATTATGGTGCTCAGAAGCTAGTTACTCTAGGAACATACAGGTTTTTCTGAAAATTTTTAAATTAGAGCTTCCCAATAAATAAGAAAGTCATCTCCTATTCAGCAAGCAGTGGTAGACAGTATGTCTAGGAAAGAGATTCAAACTCATTCCTCTCACCAAATACTCAGATTTATTCATCTATCCATAATCCTCTATTTTATACCATAAAGATTGTTTCTTTTCAATGGATATGTCGGAATGAAATGCTAAATTAACCCAGGTCTTTCATATGCTGTATCCTAGTATTCAGATCATGAATATATAAATAATTTTAGAATGGCTTCTCCATAGATATTCCAGTGAAACCAAACTATGCATGAAAGGAGATGTGAGATTTATAAATATAAAATTAGCCCACCAATGCTTTTGTAAAATGAGAGATACTTCCATGTGTTTTGTACTGTGGTTAAAAGTATAGGTGGAAAGCTGGAAAAGTAAAAGCTAAAATTTATTGTGTGCTTTTGTGTGCTGGAGATTATGCTAAGTACTTTACATGCATTATCTCATATAACTCACACAGCAATTCAATGAAACCCTAGGTAAGGTTATTAATACCAATTTACAGATGGTGGAACCATCTGTATAATGGAGCCAAGAATTAAACTCCAGAGTAACAACTTTTATAAATTCACAGATGGGAGATAGCTCTCAAGAATTCAGTTAATTATAAAGCAAAACTAAGGAAATTTCCACAGTGGCAAGGCTTTCATTCTATTTTTTTTTCAGCGATGCTTTCTCTTAGTACAACTCTGCAAACTTGTCAACCTTGAAGTAAAGCTGACCAAGCATCATGCTTGTCAAATAAAAAAAAATCTATGTTAATATCAGATACCCAAATTGTTCCACTTTTAAAATATCCATTGTGATTATGATCAAGTATCTATTTTCTTCAGAGAAAAATTTGAAGTTTCTACTCATTGTTAGCAAAAGTCATATTTTGTTACACATCTCTTCAAAAATATATTGATATTTGAAAATTCATTTTTCAGATATCTTAGGTTTCATGAAGAAATAGAATATATATGCACATATATGTAATGAAAGTATGTTTTTTCATAAAATTATGAAGGCTAAAACATACTTAATAAAAATTCACACTTTATGATAATTTTAAACTACTAAAAGATATCTGTTAAGCCCATGAGTAATGAAAGGTACTAAATGGAATTACAAAATTAAACATTTTATTTATCCTCAGTACTCATAATTTGGAGTAACATTATATATATAATTTATATATTAAATAGGATATATATATTTTAGAAATTATTTGTTGTTTTGAATTATTTCATGCAGGTATTTCATTTTTCCCAAATATTATAGTATCCTATTTTAGAGTACAATAACTTATTAAAATTTTAAGTAGCAAAAACCTATGTGGAATGGTGCACTACAAGCATTCTCTGAAAATTTAAAAATTAAAAAGTTAGTATATAGGAATATATTGAAAGGAGATTTTGAAAGAGAAAGGTTTGCTGGTAGAACTGGAGGACAAAACAGAAAAGTAATTCTTAATTTATATTTTCAAGATTATTAAATATTAATTAATACAAGATGGAGGAAGGAATATTATGAATATCACCCGTATATTTTATATTCAAGGACAATTTAGCCCAGAAGATGACTTCTTAACTATTTTATAAAGAAATCATTTAGTAGGGATCAAATTTGTATTTTCTTTTATTATTATTATTATTATTAGTTTTTACTGCATCGTATAACTTGAAATTGGACTGATGCTCATATAGCCTAATTGGTTTTTAGTTAGTATGTCTATTCAATTTGAACAGACTTTTAAAATCAATTTATTCAGGCTTTTAGCTTGACAAAGGTCTAAAGTTAACTGAACCAATTTGATAAATTCATATTTTTCCTTTTAGTAGACATGGATAGCATTTATCACTTTGAGTCCCCAGAGACATTTTTTTAAAATTCTTATAGAATCTCAGACATGGAATGGATTTTAGAGATAATTGAATCCAACTCTTTCATATTACAGATAAGAAAACTGTGATCCACAGAGGTTAAGTGACTTGCCACAGGTCACAAAACTAATTAGTGACTCAGTTTGAACTAGTCACTATTTTCTGACTTACAGCCTCATACACTACTTTCCTCCTTACATTCTCTGCAAAGTACTCAATAAACCACAGTGAATTTTGTCATCTTTCAAACACTCCCCTTACACGGTCTGTAGAGAGGAAATTTTCTAATATACAGATTAATTTTTTTCTGGATTACTATATTTTACCCTATTACTCTCTGTCACATCTTCTTGATTAAAATGTGGCCTGTTCATCTAGCTGGTGTAATTCATATTTAAATAAGACTAGAAGTGATCTGTAAGAAAAAATATCTTTAATTAGAAACTTGAGAATAAGATATTTAAAAATGAAAGGTCCTTGCTAGAATAAGTGGAAAACATATTTGGTGATAGTCCAGTAGTATTTCTTCCTCTCACTTCCCACCATCACTGCTATTCGAGCTTGGCTCCTGGAAGTCATGAGGTCGTATATATGTAGAGACACAGAATTACATACTATTGTAAAACAATACATGTATCATGTTGAAAGCAACTGTGCTGTTTTTTGCGAGATATATAATATTTTGAAAGTAATTTAACCTTTTGTTCTTCGTTTTTGGCTAAGGTTGTATCTTTTGAGTCACCCATCTGTTCATTCCTTTCCTCATTTAACAAATATTTATTAAGGATTTACTATGTGCTACACAAACTTATGTGGTCCTGAAGCTGATATTCTAGTTACCAAAATGGAAAAAAAAATTGCTAAATATATAATTATCTGTGCAGCAAGAGTCAGGGTTAGAGAGGGAAAGAACTGCCTATTAAATAGTTGGATGAGGGTGGACTTCTGTAAAACATGAGCAGATGCACAAGGAAGTGAGGGATCATGCCCTGTGAAGTCTAGGCGAAGATCAGTCAGTACAGAATGGGTGAAGAGGAGGAGCAGAACTTGTATCCTGATTGGGGAATGCACTTTCCACGCTCAAGGAAGGACAAGAAGGCCAGTGGGGCAGAAATACATTGAGTGTGCAAGAAACTGATAGGATGTTAGGTCAGAGTCATTGAAATGTTTGAGAGCTTGGATGTCACATGATCTTATTTCTGTTTTGAAAGAATTCCTCTGGTACTATGTGGAAATTTACCTATAGAGGGCAAGAGAAGAAAAAGAACGTTCAAGTAGTGCACTAATGATCTAGTGCAGGATTAGTGATGATGGTGGTTTGGCTAGGGTGGTATCAGTGGTGGAGGTGAGAAGTGGTTAGGTCTGGGATATATTTAAGATGTTAAAGATAACTCTTAATTTATGGACTGAATAGCAAGGAGGGCAATGATACTCTAGTGAGAATGGAATTACTTGTGGTATATCATGTTTGGGGAAAAAAAAAAGTTAAGAATTAAACCTTAAATGTGATAATCCTTTAATGTTTAGATATACAAGTGGAGATGAAGTGTAGGCAGTTAGATATATGTCTGCAGTTCAAAAGAGAAATTAATGATTTAAATTTTAGGGTCTTAATAAAATAATTTCTAAAGACATGGGATATGATGATATGACTTAAAAAGAGGATATATATATATATATATATATATATATATAGAGAGAGAGAGAGAGAGAGAGAGAGAGAGAGAAAGAAAGAAGGGAAAAGATGAAAATTAAACACTAGTTTAGTTCAATATCTCCATGTCAGAGAGAGAAGAAATAACCAGCAATGACACTGAGAACTGGCCAGTGTGGGAAGCAGCAAATTAGGAGATAGTTCTGTCCTAGAAACAAAGTAAAAAGAGCATGTAATCAACAGTGTCAAACAATGCTTCTCAGTTCAGGATGATGAAGTCTTATCATTGACTTATTTTATTTGGTCATATGGAGATCCATGCTTAAAACTTGATTGGATGGGTTGAGAAGAGTGAGGGCTATGAGGAAATAGAGACAGTAAATATAACCAATATTTTATAAATTTTACCTTTGACTTGAAAAGATGAATGCAGCAGTAATTAGAGGAATTTCCAGGTTAAAGAAATATTTTTTAAAGTTGGGAAATACATAGCATGTTTTTATGCTGATAAGGAAGATTAATTTTCAGGCAAACATTTATCGAGCACATAAAATGTGGTGTCTCTCACTTTTCCATGCACTTAGCATCAAACACTTAAAAAAAGTTCTCTCCTCTCTCCTCTCTGGGACTTTATGTTCTAGTGGGAAGAGGTATATAATATATAGCTATATAATTCATCAAGTGATAGTGAATGCTATACAGTAAAATAAAGGAGGGTTGGAGATACAGGGAATGATGGGAAATATGAAGAAATATTTTATATATGATAGCCAATGAAGGCAAAGGACTTACTACTTGGAGAACACAGCATCTGCCTTGACCTGAGGATGGAGGAAAAGCAATTGTTTGGTGTGTTCAAGGAACAGCAAGGAGAGAGATCAATGACTCAAGTTGAAAGCAAAGAGGAAGAGTGCTAGGAGTTGAGGTCATGAAAGTCTAGGGCCTAGATCGCTGAAATCCTGTAGGGCGTGGTTTGAAGTGTGAGGTTAACTCCAGTGAGATGAAAAGCATATTGGGGTATTGAGTAGAGGAGTGACATGATCCAATTTATGTTTAAAGGGATTATTCTGGCTGCTGGGTAGAGAAGAGACTAGGGAGGGATAAAAACTGGAAGCATGGAGATCAGTGAGAATGCTAAAGTCCAGGTAAATTATGATCATTGCTTAGATCAGGATAATAGCAATGAAGATGGTGAAAAATATCATCATATATTAGACATATTTTAGAGGAAAAGCCTGAATAATTTACTAAGATACTGTGTATGGGTTTTGGTATGAAATGAAGTAGGGATGACTGTGGGAGGAGTATGTTTTGCAGGTGAAGTGTTTGATTTTGGACATATTAAGTTGGTGTTGTTATTAAAATTCAACTGGCTATGTTGAGTAGGCAATTAGATGTGAGAGGGAAAAAAGTGCCAGAATTACAAATTTGAGTGTCATTGATTATTTATATAGTACATGGTACTAAAATGCTCTAATGCCCCATATACTTACCATCCATGAGATTTAAATTATAGCAGAGTAGGTTTTGGTTAGGAAAACAATTTAATCATCAGAAAACAGCTCATTTATGCTTTGTCATCTTTGAATTTTGTGGTATAACTACTTGAAACAAATTGAAACATTGTAATTCTATGTAATATTGAAATATTAAAAGACAACATGGTTTTACTAATTTTTGCTTGTCTTGATTAGGCAAAGGTTAAGAGGCGAGATCCAGAGAAAGGTCAGTCCAAATTCTGTGTATAAACTAACTCTTGAACCATGCATGTGGGGAATGTATGGGATAGTCTTCAAGTGGCTAGGAGTAAAAGAACTCAATTGCTTTTCGAAGTGTTGTTCAGCAAACACCAAGACAATGACACCTGGACACGTTTGCCTGAAATCCAAATATAAATAGAAAAAAGTTTTCTTTTTAAAGCAGTAAGGGAAAAATAAAAGGCACATCTCATACACAACAATGATTAGAAATACTGCTGACTACTCATTGGAGACAATGGATGCCAGAAAACAATGAAAACACATTACTAACATTGAAAGAAAATAAAAACTGTCACACCAGTATTCTATATTCAGTGAAAATATCCCTCAAGAATACAGTCAAATAGAGATATTTTCCAGGAATGAAAAGTAAGAAAATTTGTTCCCAGCAGAGCTGCACTACCAGAAATATTAAAGGAAGTTCTTCAAGCTGAAGGAAAAGGAAAGAAAATGGAAACTCAGATCAGAAAGAAATGGAGTGCATCAGAAATTGAAAATATTTGGTTAAATACAATTTTAAAAGCCCTCTTATTCTTTTATAAAAATATGTAATCATTCAAAGCAAAAATTATAACGTATTGTGGAATGTTAGCAAAAATTATAACGTTTTATTGTGGAAAGTAAACAAAAATTGTATTGTGGAATTATAACTTTGTGTTGTATTTGAAAACTCTAACAAAAAAAAAGAAAATAGAGATGAGAAATACTATGTCTGTTATCCTAACTCTGAGTAGACTGTAAGTGGACAAGGATGTATATGGTAGTTACTAGAGTAGTGGTATCAGCCCCAGGGGATATTTGGCAATATCTGGAGACATTTTTCATTGTCACAACTTGGGGGGAAGGGTGCGTTACTACTTTGAATGGGTAGAGGCTAGATATGCTGCTTAATTTCCTACAATACTGAAAGCAGTCCCCACAATGGCCCAAATGTCAACAGTGCCAAGGTTGAGAAACCCTACTCTAGAATATCTACTAAAAAATTAAAAATAAAATGAATTAATGCAGAGGTAAAAATAAATTGAAATTATATTATAAAGTTCAGTTACTCCAGAAGAAGGCAAGAAAGGGGGAACTGAGGAACACAATTAAAAGGGAGGAAAAACAGAAAACAAATAGTAAAATGATGGACTTGAATCCAACCAGATGGATATAAATCTTAGTGACCAAACCCTCCAATTACAGAGGAGTAATGTGACTTCTCTCCATCCCACTCTTATTTTAATAAACTGGACAGAATTTGTGGTGTCTCTTGAGGGGAAAAAAGTACAGGTTTGTCATTTGTACTTGTGATATTTCAAGCATGTTAGGTGAATAAATTTTTAGAAAATTATTTGAGAAGAAAAAAATGTGTATGCTGGGAAGCTAAAATGCCTCCAGTTTTCTCCTCATCTGCGTTGTTCTTAGAGAAATTTCATTAGCCGTGTGGTCTTGCCTCTTTGGTCATAACCAGTTGGGCCAGGAACATGCTATCTTAGAGGAACCAATCTATATTTTGGACTGAGTAGATCAGATATTTTCACATGAAAATTTGAACTAAATTCCAGAAACTGTGTGGGATTAGGATTTACTAATATTTTGTTAGAGAATAAAAAGACCCTTTGCTTCTGTGTCAGAATATTCCTCTGTTCCTGTTCATTTTCTTTCTTAAGTATTATTAGCTTCTACAAACACACTCATTAGCTTGTGCTATAATTAGTACAGTTCAGATTCTTGTACAAAATATTAGAATGAGTTTCAGAGTTGTTAAAAATATAGTGCAAAAACTTCAAAATATATTCTCTTTTGACAAATGTCTGTATGCACCACTCTTGGGTACGAGGTGGAATTAAACAAAAACAACTTGGGACTTGATTTCTGAGAAGCAAACTATTTAAACTTTATATTTGAAAGTAGAAACTAATGCCAATATTAAATGGATTAATTTCTCAACCTTTATTAGGTAGTTAAGCCAGCTGATTTCTACAGAATGGTGACATTATTTTAGCTATTACTTTAAAAACTAGTTTATATAAAGCAGATCTGGAACTCAAGGGCTCTTGGCAACAATTTACTTTTCAAATAATCTTTGGCTTACTTGAACTTGCAAACAGAAATGGCACTACTCACTGGAGAATTACATATATTTATGGAATCAGTAAACTTTTTTAGTTAGCATATCTGCTTTCATGAAAACAATGTCAGGTGGCTTTGTTTTTATGCCGTGGCCATGAGATAAAACTGTAAATTATTATAATTTGGGGACAGGATTTCTCATGAGCTAAATATTCTAGGCCAGGTGTTGCAAATTAATTTTGCCTACACTGTCTCAACATGCTAAGACTAAAAGAAGCCAATTTTATAAATAGAAAATTGGCAAACAATTGAGACAGGTTAGTATCATCAGAGCTAGAAAAAAAAAACAGCTCACAAAATTTTCTGTAGCCTACCGCTGTCTGTGGACTAAAACAAAAGATTTCTGTATTGTTTTATTGTTTAATATGCTAAGATAAATATAGTATTTGAAAGTAATAGAAAAATATTTGGAAAAGTGTCTATAAATTATTATAGTGTAAATTATGAAATTGTTTTAAAATAACAAGATAACAAAGGTAGTCAAATAATAGTGATAATTTCTACGTCCAAGAAAAGTCTTTGAATTACTGTTGTAGTCACGTTTGTACCCCCATGTCATGTTGATTTATTCTTCTGTGAAAATTCACTTTTTTTTCATCAAGTTGAAATTAGCACGGGGATATTATCCCCTGTAATAAAACCACAGTTCCTATTTAGAGTTCATTTAGCTAGCCTGAAATTTTAAAACGTATTTAGCACCAGTAAATCACAAGTGGATTCTGAAATCTGCCTTCAGTTTTTTTCCCTCAGCTCAAATTCACAAAGCTGCCTCAGGAATATCACTCTAATAAATCTCTAACTCTTTAGGGTGCATTTATAAAAGAAAATACATTAGAGAATCATCATGAATGAAAATCAACAAATCAGTCAACCAGCTGAAACTGAACAAAGAAACATACAAAAAACAGCCTCTGTACTAGAAACCAAGGATGCAAACTCTCAATTCCTTTAATTAATTCTCCTTAATTAAAAGTAGGACACTGAAAAAAAGAAAGGAAACTACATTTAATGAAACCTATAGAAAAAATATTTCCAGAAACAGAAGTGATTTCAAAAATAATTAGGAAATTTGACAACACGGGCACCAACCAATCAGTTCGATGGCTGGCGCTCAGCAAATGGAAGGGCGTGCACGCACCAGATCATTTTCAGCTGATCCTCCCGCGGAAGGTAGAGCAACTGGATGTACCAACTTCTATTTCGCTCCAAGATCTGAACATATTACATGTAATTTGAACAGAGCCTAAAACTCACATTAATGGTGTGAGGCTTGCAACTGATTGCTTTATAAGCTGAACAATTTATAAAATCATCATCAATTTAATTCTCAATTATTCTCAAAAACAATTTTGATATCGAAATTTTCTCAATTTCTATATTCTGTCTGATGAATAATTTAACTAGTTTTATGTTAATTTAATTTTTGCCTCTTTAAAAAAGCAACTCTTGATTTTCACTTAAAGTATAAATTAGCAGAAAAATCTTCCTCCTAAGTTTCTTTCTCCACCTTCTGGAGAATATTGCGTTGATTTAATTTTTATTAGGTTGAAGTACTTCTTTGAGGTCTGTTCTCAGAAATTGTACTTATTTTCTGAGACTTGTGTGAAAAAAGCGGTAACTTTTATTTGCCTTTATCTGAAATGTCATCTTGACAAGGAAAAGAATTCTTGGCTCTCAGACTCTTATTTCAAAGTTTTTCAAGGTGTTGCCACTGCTTTCCGGCATTCGGTTTTACATTCAGTAAGACACACATTTTTATGAATGAGAAAAATTACGTCACCTGAGTTCTCATTCCTTTTTAAGCAACTGATTCTTCTGACTGGAATGCTAGTAGCTTTTTTTTTGTTTTCAACCTTGGCAATTTTCTTATATATTCATATTCTTATCTTCTTTCTTTTTTTCCTTTTCCTTTTCCTTCTTTCTTCCTTTCTCTTTTGTTCTAGCTCTAGCACTTTCTCCCTTTCTAATTAATTAACCCTCTCAGGAGCTTGGGATTAGTGTGGGGTAATGTCTCCCATGAAAAACTGTAGTTCCAACTGGGACATTATTTAGCTAGCCTGAAATTCTAAAAAATTTAACACTTTGCCTATTTTTTAGATAGGGTTATTACCTCTGTTATTTATATGATTATATATTTTTACATGGGCATGTGCCTGTTTCTAGGTACTAATTTCAGTGTCATTTAAGATGTTAGGTTATGTTGTTGTAACTTAACTCAAGAATCCTGGGTTTTTCATTCAGACTTTATCCCTGAATTCTTACTCTGGAACGCAGACTGATTGATCAGGCTGTATCTTAAATTCTTCCATTTGCTAGAAAAAGGAAAAGTATGAAAAGCCCACCGTGCATTTTCAAAACTTCATCATAGGGGCTGGCCTGGTGGTGCAGTGGTTAAGTTCACGTGCTCTGCTTCGGCTGTCAGGGATTCTGGGTTCGGATCCTTGGCTCGGACCTGCTCACCGCCTATCAGGCCATGCTGTGGCGGGCGTCCCACATACAAAGTAGAGGAGGATGGGCACAGATGTTAGCCCAGGGCCTACCTTCCTCAGCAAAAAAGAGCAGGATTGGCAACAGATGTTGGCTCAGGGCTAATCTTCCTCACACACACAAAAATTCATCATAATTTTTTTGCAGTTAATACAAAGGTAATTTTTATCTTCAGAGAAAGTATCAACTTTGTCTTTGGTTCTTCATTTCGGTTGTCCTAGTGCAATATATGCAATGTTACAGAAAATTTTAATGAGTTAATAAAAGTATTAAAGAAAATGTTAAGCTCCTGGCATTCTTTTCTTCTCTTTGAAAGAGACTTCTTTGTCCTTATTGTCATAAATCTAAGGATAGATGAGATGTTAAACGAAGGAGTTAAATAAAAATGCTAATCAACATATGATGGACGTTATCATTTACATATGCAGTCATCTTAAAGAAATAGATTGTCATCCATGGAAGAGGAAAAATGGATTTTACCATAGCCTTTTATATTTAGTATAAAAATGGAACTTCCATTGCAAGTTAGTGCCTTACACTGTGGCTAAACTTATTAGATCAATGGAAAGTATATTGCCAGCTATGAAAAGAGTTGCAACAGGCTTAACAATTTGATGCCAAAATATATTTGAATGGTACAACCAACTCCTCGTATTCTGATTTCATAAACAACTGCCAGCCTTCGTATTATATTAATATCTCTGGCAGATTGTTTTTTACAGTTGCAGTTTATTCTTACCAGAGGTTTCCATCTGCTTTAGAGTTATATTTGACATTGTGATGTAAAAATAATCTGGCATCTTAGTTCATACAATGATCTCTTTTGAGTTGTATAGTTTGAGACCATTTCAAATAGACCTTTATTTGGTTAACAAAAACAAACTTCTAATACGGCAAAGCTAAAAACCTGACTTTAAATCATAAGCCAAGCAAATTGTTGTCCAAATGGACTTTCCCAAACATTTTCCTTCCTTAATGCAATCCCTTAAATTCCTGACAACAAGAAGCAGATACTTTAAAATAATGATTGTTATATACTGATGAAATGAATTAATATGTTAATAAGAAAATTCGAATACAAAAAAAACACAGATTGGGGATTTTCTCATAATATGCATTATTCTTCACTATCTTTCTTTTTTTTATTTAGGTATAATTGGCATATAATATTATATTAGTTTCAGGTGTACAACATAATGATTCAATATTCACCATCAATTTTGAATGTGGAAGAGAAACTAAAGTTTCGATTATAGAAATGTCATAAACTGAAATATATTATTACCAATAAAGTGGCATCTGAGTCTCAATACTGTATGCTTAATTTTCAAATGCAGACCAATTGATAAAATAATGAAGATCATCTACATTCTATTGCATTATACTTTAGGTAATGTCAATATTTTAAAAAATAGTACTTCAATAGTCTTCTGAGAGGTATTATTTAATGAAACAATACATGTCATTAATGGCTTCATTTTTTGCCCCAAAATATTCTCAAGAAAGTATGAAACTTTGTATCTTTTTCAGAAAAGGAATATTGTTTAAGAGACATATATTTCATTTTGCTTTACTCAGAACTTATGCTTTTTGGCATATAGCTATATATTTTATCATCTTCAGCATTCTTTTCTCTGCTTTACTTCTGTAGTACAATTTTGCTTTAACTGCCACTCTCTTCTTATAAAGGATCCCAAGTACTCCTACGTCTCTTTTTTTAAAAAGTCATTTTGTCAAATATAAGCCAGATTTGTAGCTGCTGATTATTTGATAGTTTGTCTGAATTAACAAATTAATTAACAAATGCCTCATTATAGGAAATCTGTGTATGCTTCCTTACATAATAAAAATACTTTCTACTACTTCTTTTACCCCTCAAATTTTGTGAGAAAATATTTTAATTGTGAAAATTCTCTTGAGAAAGAGGACATTTTACAGGATTTAATGGTTATGGTACTATTGATATAACTTTGTCAACCTGTGTTAAATGTCTAAAGGCGGAATTTAACCTGAATGACTTTGCTCTTTACAACCTCATTTTAAACACATACATTTTTGTGTATGAAAACAATTTTAACAACAGTTAGCCACCTGCCCATCATTTTAGAGCAAGCAAGGCTCACTGAACCTGCAATTAGCTAATTATACAAACAATTATGTTGCTTGCAATTGTCAACAGAAAATAAATTCAAGAAGATTCCTCTATACTGAAGGAGTGATATGTCGGTGGCTCATTTTTAGTCTCGGATATAGCATGCTATGTTTGTTTTTTTACTGTAATGACTTTATAAAATGATTAACTGTTTTGTCACCGTGGTTTTCCCCTTAGTTGCATATATAATAAGCTTCAGTGCTACTCTTTTCTCTTTTGTTGTCTTTCAAAGTGGAAGTTTACCTTCAAATGCTAACTATATGGAATAAGGATGCTTTTTGTAAAAATATTTCATTTGTTTAGTTGATTAATAAGTATATAGCAGTTTCTTGATTTAAGGGATCTTAAAAGGGATATCTATATTTCAAATAAAGATTCTTATACTATTTGTTTCTTATTGATTACATTAGATGTGAAATTAAACAGTTAACTTTAAATTTGTTTGGATCAGAGACCCAAATCTTTTGAAAACTTAAACCATTATCCATTCTTTTAGGCATATACCCAGAGGTGGAATTGCTGGATCATATGGTAGTTCTAATTTTAATTTTTTGAGCAACCTCCATATTGTTTTCCCTAGCAGCTGCACTATTTTACATTCCCAAAAACAGTGTGCAAGAATTCCAATTTTTCCACATCCTCACCAACACATTATCATCTGTTTTTCTGTTTTTTTATGATAGTCATCCTAACAGGTGTGAGGTGATATCTCATTGTGGTTTTGATTTGCGTTTCCCTACTAATTAGTGATGTTGAGCACCTTTTGATATACCTGTTGGCCATTTCTATGTCTTCTTTGGAGAAAGGTCTATTCAAGTCTTTTGCCCGTTCCTTAATCAGATTATTTGTTTTCTTGCTATGGAGTTATAGGAGTTTAAACATTTTGGATATTAACCCTTTATCAGATATATGATCATTCCTACTTCTGGGTATATATCCAAAATAATTGAAATCAAGATCTCAAAGAGATACCTGCACTTCCACGTTCATTGCAGCATTTTTCACAATAGCCAAGATCTGGAAACAACCCAAATGGTCATCAACAGAGAAATGGATAAATAAAACGTGGCATATGCATACAATGGAATGTTATTCAACCTCAAAGAGAAGGAAATCCTGTCATTTGCAACCATGTGGATGAACCTGGAGGACATAATTCTAAGTGAAATAAGTCAGTCACAGAAGGACAAATACAACATGATTTCACCTATATGAGATATCTAAATCAGAATCATAGAAGCAGAGAATAAAACAGTGTTTGTTAGGGGCTGGAGGGAGGAGGAAATGGAGAGTTACTGTTCAATGAAATAGAGTTTCATGTATGTAAAATAAATTCTAAAGATCTGCTGTACAACATAGTACCTATAGTTAACTATACTGTATTGTGCACTTAAACATTTGTTAAGAGGGTAGATCTCATATTAATTGCTCTTACCACAAAAAAAAAATGACAACAAAAACAACCCATAAAAACCAAAGAAGCGCAAGGAAACTTTCAGAGGTGAAGAATATGTCTATTGCCCTGATTGTGGTGATGGTTTCACAGTGTGTGCAATTATACCCAATAAAGATGTTAAAAAAAATCGTCCAACTGACCTGTTCCATCCCTCCCCAAATTCTTGCCTCATCCCTCTCCAATCCACAGACACAAAATTGGTGCGCAGTTTTAGCAGGATCACAGATTCTTATAGATGGCAGTTTAGAAATTCTGTATACATTCAAGATTTAAAGAAAAATGTGCTAGAGAGTATAAATTTACTTTCATCAAAATGTTTGTCATCTTCCCAAATCACAATAGACTTTTTTAAGTGTTTTAAAATTTAAGTCAAATACCCTATTTTTAATATGTCGGCTCTACCTGTGCAATGTATAATTAGAAGGCTCAGTCCCCTACCGCCTTCAGCATTTTGCTATCTTTTATAGATATTAAAATGATTTTAATAAAAGAACAGCAAGCATTACACAAATCCATTGATATGAGAATAACCAATGTGAACAGTAAGTTGCACATTTATAGTACCCATACATTTTATTTCTCTGGGGGAAAACATCGAACTTGTATTAAACTTATTAAAAACAAAAGCAAAAGGCAATAGAGAAAATAGACTGTTGATTTTAATACAATTATCCCCTGACACTATAACCTCTAACCTCTAATATCAGGAAGAATAAACTTTAAATATTTCTCCAAATTTCCCACATAAATTATTAACATGAAAATTAAAATGTAGGTAAGGTGCTGAGTATCGTTCAAAGCACTAGCCATTGGACATGAATAGTTGAGGCCATTTTGAGCTGTGCTAAGCCAAGTTTACTTTCCTCTGGGGTCTTTCCTCATCACAGGTTCAAAAAATACTGAGGGCAGGCAAGTCTTTTCACTCTATGCTCCACAATTCTCTCACACGTAAACTCTAATAAACCTTGTTTGCTTTGCTTCACTAACATTTTTAAGTAATTACAAAAATTTTACTTAAAATTTTTGTGAAAAATGCAATATCTAAGTCAAACACCCAGAATGCATTTCTTTCCAATAAGACTCTTACAAAAGGAGCTTTGGAAATGTAAATCACGTAGACATTAATTAATTAATGTAATGTACTACATTGATAGCTGATGATATAAATGTGTTAGTCATAGTATTAAGTTTTCATTTTTGTTTTTGTTCTAACAGGAATACTTAATTATTTTAATTATATTAGTTGTACACTTTAGGAAGAGAAAGATTAAGAGAGTAAGGCAATTTTCTACCAAGATACTAATTTATCCTGATAGCAAATTTTAGCAACAACATAAAAGGTTAACTGCTTAAATTATACATTAGGAATAGAGTTAAAATTGTGTTTGGCTTCCTTGACTCTGTTTCACAGTCTACAAAGTTAGTTGAGTTTCATTTGGTAGAATATAGGTACGAGAAGAAACGGGGGAGGAACTGAGAAAACTGGAGTGAATGAATCCAAAATCATGCATTAAAATGGGTCAATTCACATGCAATCAAAACTTCAAAGAGAAATAACATGTAGTAAACAGAGTGTAGGAATTGGGACCCAGAAACTAAAGGAAATTTTCCATATCACTTTTTTTCTGATTTTAGTGAATTGATTCTGATCATCTCTGATCCTTGTTGACCCTTCTTTATTAAGTTTCAAATGACCCTTAGAAAAGCATCCCATATTTTAATGAAATTGTTTGTTTGATGGAACAGTTGGCTTGTCAGTTTTCAGTACATGTTTATCTTTTAAAAACATTTTGCACAGTTTATATGTTTAATCACTTGTCATTGACTTTTTTTAACATTTATTTGATTCCATGTGAATAAACGTTTTATTCCTGTTGTTTTAGTTTAATTCCAATAATTTTCTAATATTTTTCTAATATCTGATGTATTTTAGCCTTGCAATATTCCTTGTAAAGAAGAATATACCAATAAACTCAATATCTATTTAGCTGTCAAAGGAGCCTCTCATAGCGAAGCTAGGTTAGACCTTAGGACTCTGCCCACCAAACCACCCTACACCCTGTGGTGGCCCCTGAGGCTCCTCTAAAGAAGTTAAAGCCCATGAAAGTTAGTGATACACGTCAAACACATTCATTCCCAGTGTGTTGTCTTTACTGTTAACAGGTTAGTAGGGCTCCTAATCAGGACCTGCAGTACTCAACAAGGAGGAGCCTCGTGGGGAAGTTCATGATATGATGAAAAGGATGTCAGGAAGAACTCTTGGTTTGAAGAACAAAAAATCTAGACTTTAATCTTAAGAGTAGAATATTCCTTGTGTTGCATGATTGACACTGTTTTACAAAATGTGAAATAGCTGGCACTTTCAGGCATGGGGGTATAAACAGGAAGTGCTTTTGTTTTAGTTTTTGTTTTCTCCTCACCACTGTCTTTAAACTCAGTCTTGGTTCTAGTTCCTTGTTGACAACTCAGTTGAAACTGAGCTCCCATTTGAAATCACAACGTTAATTTTTATCAGCCTTATTGAGGTATAAATGACAAGTAAAATTGTAAGATATTTAAAGTGTACAACATGATGATTTGCTATATGTATACATTGTGAAAGAATTTCCCCCATTGAGCTAATTAACACATCCATTACCTCACACATTTACCCTTTTTTTGGCAAGAACATTTAAGTTCTATTCTCTTAGCAAATTTCAATTAAACAATACAGTGATATCAACAATAGTCACCATATTACACATTAGATCCTCAGATCTTATCTATCTTATAACTGAAAGTTTCCCAACCTCTCCCTGTTTCCCTCACCCCCCAGTTCCTGCCAATCACTTTTCTACTCTTTGTTTCCTTGTTTTTTAGATTCCACCTATAAGTAATACCATGCAGTATTTGTCATTCTCTATCTTATTTAACTTAGTAAATGCCTTCCAGATTCATCTATGTTGTTCCAAATGACAGAATATATATCTCTATCTATCCAAATCTAAATGTATACCACATTTTTTTTATTCATTCCTCTTAGGTTGTTTCCATACCTTGGCTATTGGGAGTAATGCTGCAATGAACATGGGTGTGCAGATATCTCTTCAATATCCTGTTTTCGTTTCCTTTGGATATATACCCGGAAGTGGGATTGCTGGATCATGTGGTAGATCTATTTTTAATTTCTTGAGGAACCTCCATACCTTTTTCCATAGAGGCTGCACCAGTTTACATTCCCACCAAAAGTTCACAGGGTTCCCTTTTCTTCACATCTTTGCCAACAATTATTATCTCTTCTCTTTTTGATAATAGCCATCCAGCAGATGTGAGATGATATCTCATTTTGGGTTTTGATTTGCATTTCCCTGATGATTAGTGATGCTGAGCACCTTTTCATGAACCTGTTGGCCATTTGTATGTCTTCCTGGAAAAATGTCTATTCAGGTCCTTTGACCATTTTTTAATTGGGTTATTTGTTTTTTTGCTATTGAATTATATATGTTCCTTGTATACTTTGGACATTAACCCCTTTATTGGGTATGTGGTTTCCAAATATTTTCTTCCATTCCACAGGTTACCTTTTCATTTTGTTGGTGGTTTCCTTTGCTGACATAGCATTAATTTCTTATAGTTTAAAGCGTCTCCCCTCAACACACTTCAGGGCTGATTTAGGAAGATGGTGGCACATCTTGGGCTGTTATTCATTCTGCTTTTTCTGCCTCTGCATGTCCTGTAAACCGTCTGGTATTGGAAGGGTGGGAGGAGGGAGCAGAAGAAAGAAGAGTAATGGGATGAAATGGTTTGTCCTTATGTGGTGCTCTGTAAAATTCTCTCTTAATTATTAAGCATCCCCTATTGTGACAGGTACACAAGCACTGACTCTCCTCTTAGGACAAGGTTGAGGGCCCTTGTCCCTGACACTAGTGAGTCTCTTATCATTCGTGTCTCAGATAGTACACCTTCAGCTGTTCTCTCCCAGGCGGCCCTTGTCCCTGCAGGCAGCCTTCTTTTATGCAGATTTTGAAGAACAACTTAAGATTGATTTTCTTCTGCAATACTCATTTGACCCAGGGGGAAATTCATGTTTTCTTTATCAAATGGCAAAACTGCTTGACAGACTGCCACTGGAATGTATTAAAAAAATAATTGGTAATTTACATAATTTCCCTTTTTCTCACCCTCTGCTGAAATACCACATGGTCTGGTAAGGTAATAATTTAAAATGCACATGTTCAACTTTGTTTTTTAACATTTCCTCAGCTTCATTTATTACCAGCAGTTTGCCTTCTGCTTTTACACCTTGATCCTCATATATTCAACTTCCTTAGGGAAGAAATGTTATAGGAAAGATACTTTTGTTAACATTGTAAAAGTTCTCATATAAGCCACTATATAAGTCATACGTTTGTCCCTTTCCATGTATTCTCTATGATACTCCAAAACCCATGCAAATAGTGCAGAACCAATAGAAACTAGCATCTAAAGCCTGGGCTCCCTAAGCCTGAAGAGCAGGTTTCATAATTGAAAGTTTTGGGGACTTCATGGATGCACCAATATTCAACTGGTAGTCATTAAAATAAAACTATACTTTTCAGTTTGACTTTTGCTTGCTTTTATCAATTTTAAGATCCTCCTTAATCTTCCCAATTTACATTATTAATATTGTGGGGGAGTTTGGGAAAAGTGGACCAATGAAAAAATCAAGTAAAAGGTCATACAATATAAATCAAACCAAAACTTGAGGTTCTCTCAACCTAGATCATCAATTCAGTCAAACTATTATTTCTTAAACATAAACATAAATACAGTAAAAACATGTTGCACAGGTTTATAGCATATATATTAGGAAATAATATTTTTTCTAAATTTGGCATTCTTCTTGATGACAATCATGCAATGGGTTATTTTCTTTTATGTGAATTCTTACTTTTGTGGACACAAATATCAAAAAAGAAAATAAATCCAGTTATTAATATCAGTTTTAGTTACAATAAGATTTGGTATAAGTTGCTTATAAAGAAGAAAGAAAATTTCACTATTGATTTTGGGGTACATGTGGAAGAAAATTTTCCAAGAGAGAAAATTTGTATTGTTTCCTTAACTAAGAAAAATTTTCCTTTAAAGATTCCAACTTTATATTTTATAAGAACTTGGCATTATATTGGTGATTGTTATTAACAAATAATGACTCATCTACCATACACATAGAAACTTAGGATAACCTATTTGAGTTAACTTTGGAAGTAAAAAGAATTGATGTTTTGAAAAGACAACAGAATATATTAAAATGAAAAGATGCAATAGTGTATCTATGATTCAGCCAGAAATTCAGTTGTCAGTCTTTCTTAAGGGAGAGTATAGCTTCATATTTAGAAAGATATCACCGGCTATAGTCTGTTAAAATCATAGATGTGCCTTTAAATAGCTATCCATTTGAAAGTGCCACCATAATATTTCCAAAATGATTGGGGTAACAAGTTTTAGTATATTTGTTATTTAAGCAAACATTGTGATCTTATATTACCAAATGAATATTTATAAATTGTGTTTAAAAAAATCAAAGAGTTAAATTACATAGGGTAGAAGAAAGGAATAAGAAACTATAAATCAGTTTGGATGGATGGATGGATAGATAGATTTGAAGTTTTCTGAGGAATTAAGTTAGACTTAAAAGCAACGTGTGGGTATTTTCCATAATTGAATTATAGCAAATAAATCAAATAAAGAGGAATCATCTTAATCAAATTTTCAATATAGCTGCCGGTACTTCTCTCTGGATAGTTACTTTAATTATTTACATTTTCCTCTTGATTCTTCTTAATGCTACTCATATCATTTACTAAGGATTATGGATTAGAGTAGTTAAAGTTTCTTTAGTGGATATAATATAGGAAGTAGGTTTTATAGCCAAATATCTGGAAAAATTTCATATTTTTTTCAGACTCTTCCAGAAAATGACATGGACTCAAACAAAATTATATATAAATGTAAGACATACATAAATCAGCAAGACAAGCATTTTTCCTACCTGCTTTTTTGTCAGCAACTACTATTTTATTATTCAAGTGCAGATCATTGCAGATGAAACATCACATCAGTGACAGGACTTTAAAGCTTCAATATCACAGCAGGGAAGAAAAATAGTATTTCAATCCAGGGAAGGAAATAATTCAATAATTCATGTAGTACTAAAAATTTCTGTTATCAAACACTATATCATCAAAATCAGTAAGTAAAAATGTAAGTATAGTTCTTCTACTTTACTTGAAATCAGTACTCTTGAATATGACTTGTAGCCCACCTTCTAAATCTTCTCTTTCTTAATACAGTGTAACATTCAAAAATAAGTGAATTTAATAACAAATTACAAAAAAAAGTATTTTTGTGCATACTTTTTTTCCTTAATTTGTATCTAAAAGTCTTACAGTCTTAATAAATCTACCTTCAACTTTCCATTCTCTGAAAAACTAGCACATCCTATCTTGTAACTTTCTTTTACTATATATATTTTGTCCTTTCAACTAGAGTTTACATTCTTTTATGATGGTATTCTTGGTTTGTACTTCTTTCATGTAATTGATATGAAAAGTGTATAATATAATTAAAATTAAAAGTATATTGATAATAACTAGATTTACTGATGATTTTCCCTCTGTGCATAAGGTTCGTTAACACTTTGGTCAGTCGTAATAACATTAATGTTCTTATGATTAATTTTTCTAGGTGTAAGTTAATAAAACAAGTTACCAAGGGTAGATTTATTTGGAAAATAAAGAAGTGCGTATGACTATTAATCACTGGATCAATTTCTTCAAACTTAAGCACGTATAAAAACAAAAAGTTGAAAACTCGCAAGATTGATATTTAGAATTTGCAGCATCAGAATTAGGACCAAATTTTCAACAAACACAAGACATTTAAGAACTCAGGTCCAAATACTCAATAAATCCAAGAGCGGTGATGTAACAAGCATTCCCACAGAAAAAGGATAAAATTAAATGCCTGAAAAAAAAAATCAGTTGAGTTGATTAAATCTTCAGCACTCTGCTCTGAGGCTTAGCAACACAAGGCCTGCTTCAGACAAAACAGAGAGCTAAAGTTCTACTGTGCTGGCTCTTTGTGAGGAAGCTAGGCGTGATAGCAGCCATCATGATGGCCCCTAATGATTCCCATTGCCTAGTAAGCACATCCTTGTAGAGTCCCTCCCATACTGAACATAGGGTTCACCTATGTAACCAATAGGATATTGTAGAAATTATAGCGAGTTTTTTCCAAGTTTAGATCATAAAAGACACTGCTACTTCAATCTTGCTCTCTCTTGGATCACTCATTACCAGGGACACCAAGACCATGATTTGGACACTCCAGCACCTCTGTGGAGGGATCCATAAGTCAAGTGACTAAGGCCTCCTGCCAACAGGCAGCATCGACTTGCCAGTCATGTGAGTGAGTCATCCTGTAAGTGGATCCTCCAGACCCATTAAGCCTTGAGATGACAGCATCCTCAGCTAACATCTTCCATGCTAACAAATTCATGACAGAACCTGAGCCAGAACCAATCAACTAACCCTCTGTCAAATTCCTGACCCACAGAAACTGTGCGAGATAATAAACATTTATTATTGTTTAAATCCCTATGTTTTGAAGTAACTTTTACACAGTAGTAGTAGATAACTACAGAGTAGTTTACACAGAGTAGTAGATAACTAACTCACTGAGGTATCTCTCATCTCACTCTCCTATGCAGTACATAACTTTCTTTTCCATTCTCCATCACAAAACAAAGAAGATAAGAACTGGGAGAATGTTAGTTGGTGGGTGAGGTTGGAGAAAGTGATTTATTGATTTCATTTATAAAACATTCTAGGCAAGATACATAGACATGAAGGTCCATGAGAGCTTCCCATGCTGAAGAGTGGAAATGTACTGCACTTTATCAGTTAAAATAGTGAAGCTGCTGGAAGGAAAATTCTATTTCAGCTAAGGAGGACCACGTGAGACGAGCACCTACTGGACACAATAACTTGGGTGACAAATGATCCTTTTCAGCAATAGTTTTAAGAAATGGCTTAATGGACAAGGCCAAAGACTAACACACAACCTGTCTATTGTGAAAATTTGTGTAGGAATGCATCCCTACCCATCAAAGAAGAAAGAAAATAGGCCAATAACAATAATGTGGATAACATTCTAAAATTTCCCAGAAAATAGGAATATGGAGGTTGATAATGTTTACCAGCTACAGAACAAAACTTAGATTTATTATACACTTTCTCAATGGCCAGCAGACCATCAACTATTATTTACACCATTTTTGAAAGGATTACAGAGGGGCCTAGAATGTATACTCAGCCATATTGTCATATGTTTTGGAAAGTCAGAGAAATATATGTATGTATGTGTTTAGGGGCTCAGGAGCTATTCACATCACTTTCTTGAAATGTATACATAAAGACATACACTAGTAAAATGAGTGTGAAAAAAATTTAAGAACTGAAAAGCTGTGACATAAAAGGTCAGAAAATAAACATTATAATCATGAAAATAAAAGTGAGTTTAAATTATTTTTACAAATGAGGTAACAAAGACGATAGCACATGTTAAAGGAGAAAACAACCGTTGAATTGATCAATGAAATGTTTTTGCTATGTTGTCTCTATTTTTTATGCTATATTTCTTATATGTAAACATATAATATATGTTTTCAAAGTCAGTTTCAGAGAAGAAATTCATGAGTGCCTGTTTTTTGACCTTTCAAGTCCATTTTGCTATTAAATGTTTGTACATTGAACATAATTTTTACTAATCCTTGCATTTATGGCAGCCTCCCGTTTGGGAGATTGTGGCAAAAAGGATGTTTATAATCCCAATTGTCTCTAATCACCAAGGCTACACATATGTATGAATATAAGTGCCAAATTTTGAGCAGCCAAATTAGCTTAGGATACCACATTGAACAACTGTCTCTTTTAGGGAAAAAAATGACATATCACTTGTCTCAAAAGTCTTTTTCTTTCTGTTTGAAATCATCTGGGTCCAATGATGTCTGTCCACAGTCCAGCTCACATTACGTTTTAAATGATATTCTTCTCCTACTGATTCATTCTTTTGTATTAAAAAAGTTCAAATATTCTTTAAAGTATTAATACTTTATATCCAGGCCCTGATTCTTTTATACCTGAGGGTCACATTACTGACTAAAATCAATGCTCTGCCAATTGCTGGTGGGGCATTTTAATTAAATGGGAGTAAGAAGAAATATTATGAAGCACATAGTGTGAATTCAGAAGAGCAGGTACTACTAGTGTCACTGGACAGCCAGATAACAACGAGGACACGCCGCAGCCCTGTCCTTTACCAGACTGCCGACACGCCACTGTTCTTCATTGGGATGCTTCTAGCAGAGAGGACACTTGTAGCACACTTTAAGAGTTAAGTGTATATATTTGTTGAGGTCTTACTCACCTACCTGCGAATTATTGGAAAAGAATTGTTTGAAGAGAGAAGACAGAAAATGGCATATGAGAATGTCAGAGAAATTTCTTTTATACTTCCTTATTTTGCCATCTTAGTATGTTGGGATATATTGAAATTAAGCCTTGGAAAATGATTATTTATAGGAGTATGAGCAAACTTTTCATTTCTGCTTAGTCCTTTGCTTTGGCACTCAGCATTAAAATTCATTTCATGTTAAAAGTGTACTTGGAAAAAGCTTTTAATACAGCTGCGTTTATCAATTCCAATGTTAAGTGACATTGGTTTTGGATAAATCTTTATGACAGATTTATAAATAGTGTGAATATAAGCAAGCACAATTTCAGCCACAAAGATAGTCACTCCATATGAGAAGTTAGTTTTAAAAAAAAGAACCTGTGCAATATTTTCCTCTGTTTTCTATTCCTGAATTTCTCTTCTCAATATTTTTACTTTACACTTCATTGCTCTAATGTTTCTCCTGAGAGAAGCTATGAAATTTCTAGTTTGGATGAGTTTATGCATTGCGAACTTGTTGAAAGTAAACTGAAGACTTGAATTGAAACTTCATTTTTCTGCCAGGAAAATCATTTTCCTAAATTATTTGTATATATACAAAGTCTGAGGCACAGTTGTTAGAAGTTAGGGAAAGGAAACTGTGATAAGCACCATACTTGTTTTAAATGTATTTTATATATATATATAATATTATTATATAATTTATTATACATTTTGTATATCATAATTTATTACATATCTTATAATTTATATATAGGGTATAGTAATTTATATATATAATTTATTATATATGTGATATATATATAACATTAGAACTCTAAACTCTTTGAAGGCTATCTAGTCCAGATTTCTTAGACTGTGGATATTAGAGGAGCCTAAGTATATAAATGTGGTTATGGCTTATGTTTCAGTTTCAATTTCTAGGAAAAAACAACACTTAAAATTATGTAACTGTAAACAATTAATGAGTATATTGGTAGTTATTGATTAATTTATTTATCTAGTTGATATCTTAGTTAACTGGAACTCACTAACAGCTTTGGTGGTTTTGACCATAACACAGTTTTTAAGCTCTTTTATTTATAGTCGTCATGTTGTTTATTAGAGACACTGGTACAGATAGAAAGCTTAAACGATACTAAAATGGGAAAAAACAGATCAGGATTCTGCTTTCCGTTAGTATTTATTCAGTTATTACTGCAGCAACACTATCACTAAAACAACTTTAAAAAAATCAGTAAGGCTTCTGAAGGCGAGGAAGGAATTAGTGGCATAGAACTTGGCAATGTGCCTTAAAAATCTGGAACATTGAACAGTGTATATAAAACAAGTGTTTTTAGACATTGCGACAGTAAGCAGTGCAGAACTGTGGTTCCTGAGAGAAGGAAAACAAATCAGCGGACTCTTGTAATCATTCTGGCTTTTGGCCAGAGGAAAATTTTGGATCATGGAAAACGGTTGGGAACTCAAGCAGAGAATGGAGGTCTCTTTGAGTTAAGAAGACAAGACAAAGTGGCTGAAATTTGTGAGATGGAGTACAGGAGACAGGGAGTTACACAGAAACAAACAGAGCAACAGCAAGAAAGAAAAATTCAAAGATCTGCAGATGTGTTCCCTTGAGTCTTTCCAGAATATTGATATGCATGTGTGTTAGGTGATGTTACATGAGTGAGTAAAGACCAACTGCCAGGGAGCTATAGATTAAACAATTCTTGGGACATACACAGGGCTGAGAGATGTTCAAATTCCATCCAGCCTGAGAGAACCTGATGAACCATTGAGCGATCTTTAGAGACCTTGAGGAACCACTGAGGGATCCTTAGAGACTTAAAAAGTCACACCTTAGTATTAAGTAGAAACTAGCACTGGTGTACACTAGACTCACCCTAATAAAGCATAAAACAAACCTCAAGTGATCAAAGGCAGAAAATGATATTCAAACACTCCATAATGGAATATACAATGTCCAGCATCCAATCAAAAATACTATATATGTAAAAAACAAGGCATAAGAGAGCTGACCATCTTTAAAGGACAGAAAGGAAAAACAAAAAAATAGCCTAGAATTCTATACTCATAAGGATCTTTCAAAAACTAAGGTGTAATAAAAAATATGTAAGAAAAACAAAAGATGGGAAAGTCATTGCCAGAAGAAATTCTCAATAAGAAATGGTAATGAAAGTTCTTCAAATTAAAGACAAATAACACCAAAATCAAACTACAATTTCAAAAAGTAATGGAGGGTCCGTAATTGGTATATATGTTGGCACATATTAAAATTTTTTTCTTCATCTTTAATATTTTCAAAAGGTAACTGAGTGTTTAAAATAAAAATAACAATAGTGTATTTGGGGTTTAAAACATGTAGAAGTAAAATGTATGACAAAAATATCAAGACGTATGAGAGAAAATGGAAATTTGTGTGTTTCATATCTTATACATGAAGTGGTTTAATATTATTTTAAAGTAGATGTGATAAGTTAAAGATTTATATTGTACACTTTAGAACAACAACACACCCATGTATGTCCAAAAATCAAAAACTTTTAGCTAATAATTTAATAATGGATATAAAATGGAATTTCTAAAAATAACAAAATAATATGTTTTTAAAAATAAAGAGAGGGAAAAAAGCATTGATGAGTTTAATTGAAAACAATGTCATGATGGTAGAATTATTCCAAAAAAATCAATAAATCAATTATGTTAAATACAAATGGTCAAAACACCCCAATAGAAAGGCAGATATTGGGGCTGGCCTGGTGGCGTAATGGTTAAGTTCACGTGCTCCACTTCAGTGGCCCTGGAGTAGCAGGTTTGGATCCCAGGCATGGACCAACCCACCACTCATCAAACTATGCTGTGCCGGCATCCCACATACAAAATAGAGGAAGATGGAACACAGATGTTACCTCAGGGCGAATCTTCCTCAGCAAAAAGAAGAAGATTGGCAATAGATGTTAGCTCAGGGCCAGTATTCCTCACCAAAAAAAAAAGCAGATATCATCATATGGAATTTAAAAAAAAGACCAACCTAAATGGTATCTAGAGGAAATATATGTTGATATGACATCAAAAGAGGATTACAACAAATTAAAAAGCTTTCCTGCAGCAAAGGAAACAATCAATAAAATGAAAAGGCAACCTACAGGATGGGAGAAAATATTTGCAAACCATTTATCTCATAATGGGTTAATATCTAAATATAAAAGGAACTTATATAACTCAATAGCAAAAACAAAATATATGATTAAAAAATGGGCAATGGGGGTTGGCCACATGGCCTAGTGGTTAAGTTCAGGGCACTCTGCTTCAGCGGCCCAGGTTTGGTTCCTTGGCGGCCATGCTGTGGTGGCAACCCACACACAAAATAGAGGAAGACTGACACAGGTGTTAACTCAGGGCGAAATCTTCCTCAAGAAAAAGTGGAAGATTGGCAACAGATGTTAGCTCAGGGTGAATCTTCCTCAGGAAAAAAAAATAATAATGGGTAAAGGGCTTGAACAGACATTTTTCCAAAGAAGATATGCAAATTGCCAACAAGTATATGAGAAAGTACTCAACATCACTAATCATCATGGAAATGCAAATCAAAACCACAATGAAGTATTACCTCATACCTGTTATTATCAAAAAGACAAGAGATAGCAAATGTTCATGAGGATATGGAGAAAAGGGAACCCCTGTACACTGTGGATGGGAATGTAAAATGGTACAGCTGTTATGGCGGTTCCTCAAGAAATTAAAAATAGAACTACATATGATTCAGAAATCCCACTTCTGGGTATATATCCAAAGGAAACGAAAACAGGACACAAAGAGGTATCTGCACTCCCATGTTCATTGCATCATTGTTCACACTAGCCAAGCTAAGGAAACAACCTAAGTGTTCATCAAAAGATGAATGGATAAAGAAGATTTGTTACACAATGGATTATTGTTCAGCTATAAGAAAGAAGGAAATCCTGTCATTTTCAACAACATGGTGGAACCTGGAGGACACTATGCCAGGTGAAATAAGCCAGAGAAAGATAAATGTTGTATGTTCTCACTTATACGTGAAATCTAAAAAAGCTGAGCTCATAGAAACAGAGTTAGATTGGTGGCTGCCGGGTGCTGGGGGTGGGGGAAATGGTGAGGAGATGTTGGTCAAAGGGTACAAGCCTTCAGTTACAACACGAAGTAGTTTTGGGATCTAATGTACAGCTTGGTGACAATAGCAAATAATAATGTTTTCTATACTTGAAATTTGCTAAGGGAGTAAATCTTAAGCATTTTCACCACACATACACACAGAAATGATAAGTGTGTGAGATAATGGATATGCTAATAACTTAATTGTGATAATTATTTCACAATGTACATGTAAATCAAATCATCACACTGTATACTTTAAATATATAAAATTTTATCTGTCCATTATACTTCAATAAAGCTGGAAAAAAAAGAGGTGAAAGAGATATGGAAACCAAATTCATAATGTGACTTTTGATTGGATTCTGTTTCAAACAAACAAAAGCATGTAACATATTTGGGGAACAAATGGGGAAATATAAATATGGGCAGAATATTGGTTAATATCACTAATTAATATTAATTTTCTCAGAATTGATCATGGCATTATGGGTAAGTAAGAAATTGATATTTTTAACAGGAAATGCACCATGAAGAATTTAATAATGAGCTGTCACAATTTATAGCAAACACAAAGAGCAAAACTTTAACATGTGTTGAATCTAGACAATGAGACACTAATATTTGTGGTACTGTATTTGATGGTATATATTGATATTCAATGTACTTTCCATTTTTTGTTAAAATCATTAAAATTTTCCATTAAAAAGGATGGAAAAATAAATAGGAAATAAAATGAATATGAATAAATAGGAAATAAAATTCAAGTATGTGCTGCTATAATTAGCTCTTCTTTGAGAATCCAGAGAAAGTTTTCACACAGAGATATCAGTGGACTGAACTTTTCCAGGGCAAATGACGTTCAAGAGTAAAACTTGGCAACATTACACCCCTCATTGTCTGCACTCTATGCTCTTTTGATTTTCCCTCCCATTTCTGAATTGCGACATGCTCTTTTCTATCTCAGGGATATTGAACTTTGTGATACATTTGCTGGCACTCTCCCTTCCCCTGCTTCCACTCCTAAATCCACCTGATCACCTAAGTCACACACTCCCATCTAGTTAGTGTCTTTTCATCTCTTCAGACAGCCCAAACGACTCTTCCTCAAATCAGTTTTCTCATACCCAACCAGGCTGCGTCAGGGCAACTTGTCGTATGTTCTTGTCACATCCCTCTTTTTTCAGATTCTTATCACAGTTTTGATTACATATTTTAATGCCCTCTTAAAGTGTTCAAAAGTGATCTCTGCACTAAGATGTAAGCTCTGAAGGGAAAGATAACATATGTTTTATTCATTGAGGTGTCCCCAGAGAATAGACCAGTCACTTATACATAGTAGGTACTCAAAATATTTTTAGTAGATGAGTAAAGGGAAAAACATATTATGATTATAAAATGTAATTTTGGAAAAAATGATGTTAGCCTTCTTCGTGTTTCAGTTCATGTAATTGATAAATATGCAAGTTGCCTTCAATATTAAAGTCCAAAACATTTGCTAACAATTAACTAGCAGCTCTTCTTTTCCTTTGAATTTTGAGAATTATAACACAGTAGCATTCAGGATAGAGAAGCAATCAATTATAAATCCCCAAATGAGGCAAGCTTCCAATACAGGATTGTTCCAACTGGTAAAATTCTGATGTGTTTGTTTATCTTCTTAATACCTTTAAACATACAGTGTGTAGGTCTGTTGATTGTATTGATCTTGGAGCATCCTGTGGAGTTTTGAGTTACTCCCGACCAAATAATAGGCTCACCTTGAAAATATAAAGGTCAAGACATGGTAAAGGTTAAAGCTTCTTGATTGACAAGCGTTTATTTCTTTCATGAGATTGTTTCCACTAAGTCATTGTCACTGATTTTCTTCTGCCAAAAGCTATAAACCTTGTCCAAAAACCATAGCAATTGAATGAAAATAAGAAAGAGAAATAAATCAAACCAAACCATAAGAGAATTGCCAAGGTATTCAGACTTTTTTTGAAGGAATATTGCATCTTATGTTTGTTTGAAGGATTTTCCCACCAGACATTCACATTTTCTAACACCCAAAATGCAATTATTAAACTGGCTTTTGCATAATGACGTACAATTATATGAAAAAAAGTCTTTTAAGTATTGATCGTGTTAGTTTCTTTCCCAAAGAAGTCCTGGAATGTGATTGTGAGGTGACTTGAGACATAATTTGGAGATTCAAAAAGCGTTTTCATCAGGCTTATTTTAACAAAACTAACCTAATAATAATATCTCTTTTATTTATGTCCTGAAGCTGAAATTAAGAATAAATAAATAAATAAAGCATAAATTAAAAATGGTAACAGTAAACAACAGAATCTGATTTCAACTGGAGATCCGTGCATGGCTGCACCCCTGTTTTCTGTTTGTTAGTTCTAGTCTTTGTTTTTGTTTTTTAAAAAATGGCTACCCGTTCTGATTGTCACTCCACACAGAAAAAGGCATTCATATGGCTGGGTTTCTGGATTCAGAGCAGGCAGGAGTGTGGCTAACTTCCAAAATGAAGCATACATCTATATTAACTTGATGATTGTCATTATGGTTAACATATGCTTATCTGATTACAAAAGTAGGAAATGTGATTTAAAAGTATCTATAATCATGTGTAGCTTCGTATTATATTCCAAAGGGGTTGATGAAAGTAGTTACTTTAAAGATGTATAAATACTTTAATAGCAAATAGTTTTTAATCACGATTTCAGAAACAGCGTACCTATTGAAATGGAATTGAAGTAAATTAATTTCAACATTAGCCAAAGTAACTGACCTTCAGACAAAAGCAGCTAAGTGTTTAGAGAGAAAATAGAAAATCAAAATCTATAATCTTATTCACACAGTTTGGCAGAATAGTCGTTTTATTCTCTTCCAATTTGAAAGCACTGAGTTTTGCCTTCAAAGACTTATCTCAAATTAAAATATTTATGCTGACTAAATTATACAAGAATGGTTTCTCTTACTTTAATGTAGCAACAACTTCAATACAATCTCTTTACTATAAATTTAAGGCTATGCTATATGGAGATATGTTAAACTCAACCCAAGTGACTTTATGTGTCATTCTCCTTTCTGCATAACTGCACAATGACTAATTTGACCCTGCTTGTATTCATTCATTCATTCATTCTTTCGTTCTTGCATGGCAAATCTCCTCAAAACAGCCAATATGTCTAATCTAAATTTGAAGTTTAAATTTAATTAAATCTGGACAAGGATTTACATTTCAGAAACAGTGGCAAGTGGTGTGCTGATCTTCATCTGCAAATTGCCCAACTAAATTATGGATAAGCTATTTCTGGAGAGTCTTGAGAAACAGGAAAATATAAGATTACCAGATGATGAGTTGAGCCCACAGAACTCTATTCTTAGCCAAAAGCCCAAAAATAAATTTAAAATACATAAAATAAGAACAATGTGTGTATATTACAAATTCTGTTGCCCTGCCATAAGCAGTATAGTGATAAATAGCTTGAACTTTATAATCGGACAGACCCGAGCTTGAAGACCAGTTCTATTACTGAACAGCCATGTCATCTTGGACTGGATCCTTAACTTCTCTAGCCCCAATTTCCCAAATTATAAGTGGAATTTTAAGTACCTTTCTCACTGGCCTGTTTTAAGACTTCAAACTGGTTTTGGAGGCAAAAAAATAAAATAGAGCATAGTACTTGATACATACTAATTCACATCTCTTTAGTAGATGATAAAAATAATGCTGCTGATGATAATTAACTGTCAGAAATTTTAAGAAAATCTACAATACATAAACAGAGAAGGAGACATAATTCAAAAGAAGCACAAGAGAGGAATCCTGGAAAATGAATAGGATAATTTTTCAGCTAGAACCTAGGACAACTCCTAATCTTGGAGCAGCAGATACTGGGGTAAGAATGCACCCTGAAGCAGTCTTACTTAGCACAGAATGTTTACACAGAAAATTGGAGAAATTTAAAAAATTAAAAATTCATATATATAAAGAAGAATTAAAAATAAGAGTTTCAAGCTGAGCTCTCAGAGCAAATGCCCCCTTTAAAAAAGTTAATTCAAACATCAAACACAACCTAAAATATCTTAATTAGAATTCTCAGAATGAATTAAGAAGAAATTGAATTGAAGAAGTTGGAACAGGCTAGGAAAATGAGTATTAGGCGGTAAGAAAAAATCTGGGAATAAAAAAGCAAAGTTATATACAACAAAAATACTCCATCCCATCCCATCCTCCACAGAGTTACAGAGTCCCACACTTAGAGGCACTATATTGCAGATAAGACATTGCCTAAAATGAAATTAGTAAATCATAATTTCTAACCGTGTTACCCTCATATTGCCACACTATTATGAGATAGCAATGCCTAGTAATAGTAATATGTTCCTTTCCATTTATTCATATATTCATTTAACAGCTTCATGAAGATAGAATTCTCATACACAATTACACTTATTTAGTGTCCAATTCAGTGGTTTTTAGCATATTCACAGAGTTGTGCAACCAACAAAACAATCTAAAACTAGTAAATGGCAGACAAAAATCCAGCCATAACAATAATAACATTAAATATATTAAACAATTAAATCCAAAGTCAGAGATATATTCACATTTAATGTTGTTATTGATAGGGTTGTATTTGTATCTGCCATTTTAATAATTACCCGAATAGTTACATTTACTGGCTGTCTCTGTTAATTCTTGTAGATCTGAATTATTGTCTCATGTTGGTTCTTTATCCTGAAGAACTTCCGTTAGTGGTTCTTGTAAGGTGAATCTGCCAGCAATAAATTCTCTGTGTCTATTTATCTGGGAATCTTTATTTTGCCTTCAGTTTTAAAAGATAGTTTTTGTGAATATAAGACTCTTAGTTGTTAGTTCTTTTTTTTCTTTCTGCACTTTCTAGGAATCTAGACAAAAATCGGTAGAAAAATCTAACAGCTAAGATTATGTAAAACTTACCTAAATGGATTGAATAAATAACAACAGATTTCAGTATAAGAACAAATATTCCTATATCAACATATTAACTCAAATATGTTTTAAAAGTTTATAATAATATAACAAAACTTAAACTAACAAAAAGTAATAAAGATAAGCAACATAGCTATAAAATATAGAAAATTTTTTGTCAGGTCCAGAAGATAATGTCATTTAGAATTTCAAAATGACAAAAGTTGAAACTCTCTGAAAGATCAGAGGAGATTTTAGAATAGAAAATCAAAACACTAGGTAGAGTAAGCATTTGAAAGAGAGCCACCATCTGTCACATGTAAAACTGTATGTACATTATGAAACTTAGCAAAGATTTAGTCTTCACTAGTCTTCAGAAATGGAATGGTGATCACAGTAATAGCTAAGATTCATTGTTCCCAACTGCTAGAAAATGAATTTAGTATTTTGACTCATAATCTCATTTAATGTTCATGAAAAAATCCTTGGATCAGCAACTTTCACAAACCGTATTTCATAGGTGACGATACTGAGCCATACAGAGTTCAAGCAAGTTGCCCCAAATCAGTAAGTATTAAGTGATAGAGCCAGTGTTAAATACAATATATTCACTCACACACACGCATAAATAACACACACAGATTTTAGTAGAAAAGTTATGATAGGAAAGTAGAGTAACTCAGAAAAGTAAATTTATCAATTTTTATTAAACTAATATTAACTAGAACCAGAAAATGGTTTAGGATACAGATAATACTCTTGAATCTTCACCCTTAGAATGTAATAAATGCTTCACACTCTTAAGAAAACCCAATTTTTTTAACCCAAGATAAAAATTGGGATATTATCTCTATATCTAGCCATCTCTCTATATAAGCATCTATGTATGTATGTATGTACTTATCTGTCTCCCAAGTAAGAAAAAAAATCCTCTTGGCAAAACAGTCCTTTTCAGTCAAACTGATGTCACTATCAATTCTGGACTTCCAGTGTGAACTTTTGACAGCGTTTAAGAAAAATTTTAAAGTAGCTGAATTTATCACAAATCTCAGTTGCATCTTCATAAGTTATGGACATTATGTGAGATGACCCAATAAGTTACTCTCTTATCCTATTTGAAACTATTAAAAGGAGTTCCTTTCACAGTATCGAGAACAAACTCTTCTTATTGCGAGGCAATTGTTAGGTTTAAGATTGGCTTTACTGCAGTGTCTCAAATACAAATAGAGATGTGTTGAAAGAAGAAAGGGCTCTCCAAGATGGTCAATCAATTTTTGCTAAAACTGTCAAAATAAGACCAGTAAATGTGACTTTTTATGTGAGGTTGTTGTGAATTTGACACTTTAATGTCAAATTATTTTTGCTGACATTTTCCAGAGAATACAAACAGGTACTGAATGGTCATAATTTTGAGTCCCTGGTTATATGGCATATATTTTGCTGCATGATTGATTCCCATAGTTATTTCACACTAAGTAAAATCAAAGAATATAGAGAGATTTTTAAAAAAAATTGTTTTTAATTTCCAAAAAAATTTGTTGTTTCTCGCCAGAAAGTTTACCTAAAACATTATTGCCCATAGGAAACATATGGCAAAATATATTATTATATTTACTTTTTGTTTCTCTTGTGCTTATTTGTGCTGTATAGGGGCATTAATTATACAGCTTTTTGCAAAGGCCTGAGGATGGAAATTGGTCAAAGAAATGTGGGTTTAGAGACAATGGATGATACATTGAAAATCCTGCATTTTTGGAAAACAGGACCTAAAGATGATGCTTTAATTTAGCAGTATGTTCACCTATGTGCTGGGAGTATGTAATATAGGTTATGTAAAAATAAACTCAAGAGCATTTAATAGAAATTAATAAATCCATTTTAATTTTATGGAATTAAAAATGCATTTAGAGGAAAAAAATGAGGAACTTTGGAAAAGAACACGTAAATCCTGAAAAATATATCATATATGATGTACTGCATTTGCCAAGTTATTTACAGTATTTTTATTATTTATTGCAATGTGTGAGCAATGTTATATGCTAAGGGACAAAGATTAATAATGTATGGTTTTCATCCTCAAGGAATACGTAATGTGATTTCATGTCTCCTGAATTGGTAGTTGCTGTCCTGGCAGTTTTCTCCTCCACTCGTTTTAGTCCTCACAGCACAAATTGGAGGGTAAGCTAGGACCAGCAGCAAGCCAAGCGATCTAAACTCCAGGCAGTCCCTGGGCTCACTGGGTTTCTTCTTAGAGCTGGAAGTTTATTGAAGAGTTCAACTAAGTTAGTGAGAACTCACCATTTTTTCAACGATATGCTGGCTGACCTTAAAGGAAGCATTAAAATAAATGGCAAAGAACTCAAATTGTGTTAAAAGCAATCTTAAGTTAGTGGAAAAGAATACTTCTTACCATTGGGAAGGGCTGAAAGGTGGTTTTTTTTTTTTTTTTTTGCTGAGGAAGATTAGCCCTGAGCTAACATCTGTGCTAATCTTTCTCTATTTTGTATGTGGGTCACTGCCACAGCATGGCTGACTAGTGGTGTAGATCTGTGCCTGAGATCTGAACCTGCAAACTCATGCCACTGGAGCGGAGCATGCTGAACTTAACCACTATGCCACGGGGCTGGCTCTTTGAGTTTTTGTCTTATTATTTTACACTAATTAGCCTATACATTTTAGCATACATATGGGACTGTTTGCCTAATAATAATAATAATGATAATACTAGGTAACATTTTTTGTGTCCACTATCTTGACACTTTGCAAATTACATTGCATTCATTATGCTTAACTGTTTACAACAACGTACGGGTCAGGTATTTTTGTCAAACTTCTTGAATGGAACATGGTATTCAGTTAGAGGGTGAGAATCCAAACCCTGTGCTCTTTCCAAATTATCCTGCAGCCTCTTGATCTAGGTCAGTTTCTTGTCTATGCCTGTTTGACCCACACTTCATTGCCTTGCTCTTTGATTATCTCTAGGAATTTGCTTTGTAGAGAGAGGCAGAGCAGCAAATTGTTGGATATTTTAGTCCTGCCAATACTCAAATATCCTGATAAGTATTTCTAGGTTGTCAATAATGCTCATATTGCCTAATGACCTTAATTCTTTAGAAAAATGGAACATAGCTACTCTGTATTAGATAGGATTATGCTGAAATTTCAGTGGTTTAACAAACAAAAGATAAGTGCTTACTTGCACCATATGTCCCACATGTCTAAATGGTATGTGTGTCTCAGCTTCACGCAGGCCGATGGAAGCATCAAACTTAGAGCTGCACCATCAGTATGCCCCGCCTCCTTCATTGCCATGGCAGGAGGCGAGAAGACATGGGGACTCATCCGCAATGTTTTCACAGGGCAGAAGTGATAGATGTCACATTTCCTCACACTTCACATATCAGGGTGGTTTCCTGAACCATCCTCACATGCAAGTGGCCTGAAAAGTATAGTCTTCGTTGTGGCAGAAGGAGAATGAGAACTAGATTCTGGTGAACACTAGTCATATCTACCAGATCATCTTCTCAAAAAGGCTGGGGGTTCCCGACAGGGGAATTCACAAGAGACCGCCTCCGCACGGTCAACAGAGGAAGACTTTGGGCAGAAGGTACAAGGACGGTTGTTGATTGACGTGATGAGGGTCAACATAAGGAGCTGTATAAATTGTACACAGTGTAAGACTGCCCCCCCCACCCAAGGCCGAAAACGATCTCTCTCCCTATGCTGCAGATTGAACAGAAAATAATGATACAATTTACCACTTGTAAGGATAAACAAAGAGACCTAGAAGATTGAAAGCTCTTAAAAACAACCATTTGGTGGCATAATATTTTAAATGGCTCATGGCTTTTATACTTGTTTCTCACTGTGCCTGAGAAAATCAGAGGAGAGCAAGGAAGGAAAACAAAGGCAGCAGCAGCGGAGTCAGCAGTGACGGCTCCCCACGGAGTGCCCTGAGCTCCATTCTCTCCCATCTTAGCAGCTCCTCAATCAAAGGGAGGCAGTGCTCCAGAAGCAGGAGATGGAGGAAAAATAAAACATATGCAAATCGCCCAAATTGTAGCACAAACTACTACTGAAGATAGTTAAAGAATAATAGAAAAGAGCAGTCATTTTCCTCCAATTTATTTCTTAAGTTCTAGCAAATGTTATATCCATTTACTCTGTTACATGAGATAGAATGTGTTCTCTGAAATCAGCGGTGACTTTTGCATTTACAACAGACATTTCAGAGTGCTTTTCCCGGTATTATAGACAGAAGTTTAGAGTATCAATCTGTTCTAGGTGAGGAACTGGAAGTGGCACAGGTTTTTCATAAATAATATAGAGTTTGCTGATGTCTGTTTTAACTTTATATTGTATATTTATAAATGATATGACTAATACATTTCAACAGGAAAAACTTAAGGACGAATGCTTTGCTGTTCCTTGTATAAATGCCTTTTATCTGAAAATTAACATTTTTGGTCAGCTGTGTGTGTGCCTACCTAGGTCTTGACCAAGATAGTAGAGAAAACACCAGTTTTCTATTTACCAAACCTGTTGATGAACAATGAAGTGACAATAAAAGAAAAATTCTTAAGATGCTTATGCAGCACGGAAACATTTCTTAATTTTTTTAATGTAATTTATTAATGTATTCTCTTCTGCTTTTTGAGTCGTGAGGAGAATTGACAATTTGGTTTTTTTCATTTGATTTCTCAATTATGGTAATATTCTTTAAGAGTTGCATAATCTGTACACTAAACCTGGCTGCTCTGCGTTGATGACTGTACTCCGACTGAATGGCACAACTTCCTACAATGAAAAGAATGAGTGCTTACTATAGATACCTATAGGTATACACATTCACATGCTTCCTTTATAATTTATTTCCTTTTTTAGTGCCTGTAATTGTCCCAAGTACTACTAACAATCGCTCATTTTAATTTCTATGTTTTCCTGTTGCATCATTGCCTTCAAGTTGTGTAAATATAAGAGGTAAAAATCTTTTGTATATAAATCCAAATGGAAATCTCAGGGTACAAAACTTTTAGGGAAGCAGAGTGATCAGGAAAAATAATTGTCATTTTGAGTTGTTTCCAACAGCATTTCCGTTTTCATTAATGTTCTATCAATTTCATATTAAAACAAGATTTTAAGTTCTCTTCAAGTTCTGTATTGCTGACCTCAATATTAGGTTGATGTATGAATTGTACTGCCAATTAATCTCTGATAATTGCCCTAAATGTAAAATTGATGCAGCTGCAAATTCTTAAGAATAGTCTGTCAATTTGAAAAGTCTTTCCAATATTTTCAGAAAATATCCTAGAGAGGCCTTTACTGAATTCTTTGATTTCTTAAGAATAACCTTGAGTTATGGGAACAAATATTACTGTGTTCAAGGCTTAACATCATTGGAGATATTTCTGTGTCTCTATAAAAAAAATAGAGGTTGTTTTGTAATTAAGCCCAATGATTGATGTGAATCAGGTTGTATGAGGTTATTAGGTATTTTAGAGAGTTGAGTAGTTGAATAGCTCTGAAAAAAATTCCTTTATTCAAGGTTCAGGTAGCTTTCAAGTAGTGTAGTTAAAGTCATAAAGACAAAATTGTTGATAACTCATGTAACCCTATCTCCTACCTATAAGTAGGTGCTGCTGTTATCCTTGTTTCCCAGATGAGAAGATGGAGGAACAGAGAGGTTAAGTAAGTTGCGTAAGGTTATTCAGCCCAATAGGTCAGAGCTGTGATTTCATCTCAGGTAGCCTGGTTCCAGAATCTGTACCTCTAATCAGTATTATAAAACATCAGTTTTTATTTACAACCTCTTAATTTTACTCAAGCTTTATTCATTTTGTTTTCTCTCATCTATGGGACTTCTGAGTTGACAACTTTTGTTTTAGTATTTGTGGTCTTAGCAAAATATAAACAAACAAAAAACATTCCAGGACATTGATTTTAATTTTGACTGGGATATACAATCTGATACAAGGCAGAATATTAATCTGCTTCCCAGCCCTCAGAGGAAAATCTCTTCTGTCTCTGGAATTTTCACTTTGCAGCTGAGACTGCTTTTCTCGATAACACTAGGATGTGAAAGAGGCAAGCAGACCTCGGCCAGGAAGTGCTACTGGTGTTCTAGTCACAGGCTACAAGTCTTTTCCAACTCGGTTTTTCTGGGAATTTGGGGAAATCAGCTCTTCATGACTAACTTTATAAATCTTATTTCATAAAATGACAACCAGTGTAAACCAATGTGAAGCACAGTGTTCTTCTCACTTGACACGAAAAACTCCACACCGTATTTGAGACTGCAACCCCGGACCCCGAGTGAAATGTGATTGGCAACACATTTCAAGTGAGGAGGACACAAGGTCACAAATTTGTCTAGGACATTTTCCAAAAGAAAAAGAATAAGAGAGAGACTTTGGTTTTATTTAATTTTGCATATTACTTTTTTTTCCCTTTCATTCTCTTTCTAGGAGTTCTAGGTAACTCAGACAAAATTGTGACAACCTAATTTGCAGACGCATCTGAATCTTTCAGGTACAATAGGGTGTGTAACGACTGTAAATTTTCTTCTTTGATAAAGTTCATTTAGTTTTGATTAGAGCCACGATTAAGAAGTAAGCTGAAGGAGGAAATGCAAATGTGATTAACTTGTTTTGAAAACATTTCATTTAGGTGGACAAGGTAATTTTTTATTGGGTGGTTAAAAATAATAAGTCTCAACCAAGAACGTATTTTGTTAAAAGTAAGTGAAGACACATATATGGAAATAAATTTTAAAAAACTTAAAGAAGTTGAAATTCCATTTTCTAATGAATTGCTATTCTTCAAGTGCAGAGAGCTATATCTTTGATTATCTAAAATTCTGCATATTCTTTCACTCATTGGAATTTCTTTTCTGCTTCTTTTTCCAAATATGCTTTTTCATCTTTATTCTTAAAGCCACTACCATGACCAATTTTACATATCATTGAACACTGAAATACTTTAATAATTAGCTACTTAGCTACATTTTTACCCTTTATTCCTTACTTGGCTCAATTTACCAATTTATGAGACTATTCTTCCTAACACCTTGATGTGGGAGTCTGTTAACTGGTCCAATAAAGAGCATTCTTATTCCCTTCTCAAATTCTCAACAAATTTAAAAACAACATAAAAGCATAAAGCAAATTGAAGAGCAAAATATCAATACACTGATGAAGACCATATTGGAAAATCAAGTTAATATTAGAGTCAAATGTGCCTGATACCTGAACCCAAGAACACAACAGATTTACTAACCCACGCAGAGGCACAGCTAAACTGGCACAGACCCCAACATGGCAGCTTCATCCAGGAGGTCAGAGGAGAATAAAGTTAGGCCTGCTGCCAAAAGAGAAAAGAGGAGAGGTGAAAGTTTGTGAAATGTTCTCTTTGGATTTCTCGATCAGATAAACTCCAGCACTCCTGGAGCCGAGGAGTAGGGGGCAGGGAGAGGCTGCCTCACATAGAAGAGAATGTCAACAAAGGGGAAGGAATATTCACACTAGCAACACCTTTCGTGGTGCGACTGCCACTTAATAACTTATACACTGTGGCCTTTCATACCAAGCTCTCAATTCTCTGCATTTGAAGACTTCATAAATTTTCCCTCCTTCTTTTGACAACAATATTCTCCAATTCCTCTGTATTCTTCCATTATTTTTGACCATCAAATGTCTTCCTTGTCTCTCACATATACCTAATGACTTAACTTATGAAGCCCCTTATGAATCATAATTTGTGATCTGTCTCAAGCCCTATTTTTCCCAATTAGGTATCTTAATCTATTAAACTTCTCATTGATTTTTCTTTTCTTTCGCTAAAGTTCTTCTATTACTTAAACTTTAGGTAGTTAAATTTTGTCTTCTATACTAAACTGTTAGGCCTTGAGGTCATTGATCATACAATATAGCACCTAACATGTAGTTGACATAGAATATCTACTCACTAAATACCATTAAAATATGAAATTAATTAAAATATTAAATAATTTTCACATGCTCAGAGTGTTGAACATTTTAGTTAATTTATTGCTAGATTTTATGAAAATTTAAGGCATAACACTTTTTTTTTTTTTGGTGAGGAAGACCAGCCCTGAGCTAACATCTGTTGCTAATCCTCCTCTTTTTGCTGAGGAAGACTGGCCCTGGGCTAACATCCGTGCCCATCTTCCTCCACTTTATATGGGACGCCGCCACGGCGTGGCTGACAAGCAGTGCATCGGCGGGCGCCCAAGATCCGAACCAGCGAAACCCGGGCTGCCAAGCGCGGACCAAACCGCTGCGCCACCGGGCCGGCCCCAAGGCATAACACTTATTTATGATAGATTGAGTAATACACTAAATTATGTATACTGAACTTAATCCTACATTTCTGTGGCATTTCTCATCAGATTAAACATAAATTACACGTAAGGCAGAAACTGGAGATATGGAATGTATTTCTTATGTGCGTGTGCAAGTAAGCGTGAGGGGTGGAAGGATTACCGGATTCTAAGTGGTTAAGTCCAACAGAGTTTGGCAGATTCAGAACTGATGCTCTGGCTTTCGCGGTGAAGATTTCATGAAGAGGAAAGTTCTGTGACAGAGTTGAAGAAAAGTTTGTCTTTCCTCCCTCAAATGGTTTCCAGTTGAAAGATTGGGGATGGGTGCTTAAGGGAACACTCCAGGGAGATTTAGGAATTGCTTATGAATTGAGAGAACTAACACCTACTCATCACTAGGGGTTTTCTGAGTGACAGACGCCACAAACATGCTATTTGCTATTGGGTCCGGAGGAAGAAGAATGGAGAAACGGCTAAGCAGGATAGCTGGGGTGAATTGGGAAGTATTTAAGAAATAGCTCTGAGGGTGAGGGAAGAGGACTCTTGTATGTAGCATTTCCTAAAATTTCCTCAGCATAAATATTCTCACTGTGGCTGATTTCAAGCTACCAATATGAAATCACCTAAGAGGGAGATGGGAAGTGTTGTACTTAATTGGCCCTTCGAAGCCGGTGTGAGTGGCTCCAGCACCTATGGGCTAGGTGGGTGGTGACAGTGTTCACTTCAGGTTTCCCCTGGAGAGGATTTTCACGGGGACCCAACTTCTGAGCTTCCTGTGTGCTGATGAACGCACCGTGTGTTTAAACTTTCCTAAACACGCCTAGATGCCAATTCATTCCTCCTGTACTTCCTGATATCACGAGAATACAAACACATATAAACCCTGTTGAAAATAGAAATGGAACTAATATACAAGAGAAACAAAAATGTTTCAATAAAGAAGAAAGATTGCAGAAGGTGTTCTGACATTGCCTGAGATAATTATACATGAATTGAATTGGATATTGACCTAAATGATATATTATTTTTGTCAGAATGAACTAGAATATCTGAAAGCTTTTCTCTGTTGCAGAATGAAAACAGGGCACATAAAATAAATTAGATTTATTATAGAAATAGTGTTATTGTACATTATCTGATCTGTGACTATGTAGATTTTGTATATTATACAAGAAATGTAGAACTAAACTTTTCACCCCAAATCATTTCAATCTGACACAATTTTCATTCCCCTGTGGTCACCTCTCACCTTTTTCTTTCTCTTTCAAGCTCCAAACCGTCTCCAAATCTAGTAAAATCTTTCCCCATTTCTGTCTCATTATTCCCTTTATTTTCCACATCAGTTCTCACCATTAGTTTATCCATGTCTATTTTTCGATCTGATCTCCTTTATAGTTTCCTTATTTCTATTCTTACCTCATGCTACCCATGCTGTGATCTACTCCATATTAATTCACACAAAACACTTTTCACAAATGTTGCCCTTTCCTTATAGAATTCGCACTTAACTGTAACTTGTGCTGCAGCTTCATTGCTTGTCTGTGTCTAAGGTGAAACTCTGAGCCAAACTGAAGCACTCACTGGTCGCCCAGTCACAACAGTCTTTTACATCTTCTCACCTTTCCTGGGCTGTTCCCTCTTCCTTCAGCACTCTCCCTTCAGCTTCTCTCTTCTGGAACACACCTCTGATGTTATTTCATTATAAAGTGACAGTCAGATTGAATTATGTCCTATATTCTGTGCCCTGTTTTGTGATGCTTATCAAGACTTCCCTCTTTTTATTATAGATGCTCCTTCGTAGGTATCTGCCTGTTGGGTGAGGAGTCCTTACAGCAGGGAGGAGATGTGTTCATCTCTGTATTTCTAACATCTATCACAGGACTGGAAAATGTGGCCATCAGGTAAATGTAAATGAAACTGGTATAGATGCTGAAAATATGTCCCTGATGTGAAGGGACTGTGTAGATGCTGAAAATATCTCATTGCTGACCTTGATGTTTTTCATGGTAACTCGTAGTTTTTCGTTAAGCTAGAACGGGGCTGATTTTTTAAGATGTTTAAGGAGTTATCTCAAGAAATTCTAGGCAAGGCATATGGAGAGAAGTGTAGTAGAGCTCATCATGTAGAATAGTCATTTCCCATAAATTGTGGTGACAGTCTATATAAAAGGCAATAGTTTAGATGTTATCCTGCCAGTGCATATCACAATAATACAGTTGATATTTTTCTATAAAAATCAATTTCAATTTATTTAACATATATGAAAATTATCAATAGCAGCAGAACCTTAGAATTAGTATACACAGTAGTTTGTTATATATCAATCAACATGCAGGTAATATCAATAAAATAACATAATTGCATGTGTATCATGTGCAAGACACTGCTTCAAGTGTTTTATGTGGATTATGTTATTTTACAAAATGTTATCCCTGTTTTGTAAATGAGAAAGCAAAGGCACAGAGTTGAGGTGACTTGATAGTGTATATTTACTGTGAAAATTGTTTTAAAATCCATATACTTTTTATTTCAGAGAACGCACAGTCAGTTGCATGTGCTACCTCTCTAGGGAGTAGTGATTAAGAATTTTTGCCTTTGAATTCAGAGAGTAGAAATCTTAGTGTCATACACATGCTAAGATATGGTTTTACTAGCCATTCCTAAAAAGTCCCAATAGTTACTTGTGTACTCTGAAAGAAATATATTTTGCATGATGGCTATATATGCAGAGGGTTTCCATATATGAATTTCCAGTCAGAATTCGCTAACTAGTGGGAAGAATTGAGGGAATTGAATTTTATGTGAATTGTTCTAGTTGGCCAGCACACCAAAATCTATACTCAATCCATTTCCACTTCACAGGGGATTACCATTCTAAAAAATACAACTAGACCTTTAAAATATGTTGACAGCACTACAGTTTGAGCAATAAGAAATGGGGGAGGAAGCATGTTACATTTCAGATGAATGTCAAGAATGTCGCTAGGAATTTTGTGTTCTCTGTCTTCCATCCAATTCCGAGAAGATTGTCAGAACTTTGCACATGCTGCAGAGTTTTCCTGAATGAGGAGAACATGCAAAATCTCTAAGCAAAGAAGGGCCCCTGCCAATTGTGCCTTTATTTGATTATTGTTTGTGTCACATTGGACTAAGCTTCTTTAGGGTAGGGACACATCTGATTTGATCCACCATTATATTTACCATTCCAAGCACAGTGCCTGGAACAGAGTATGCATGTGGTAAATCTTGATAGAAACAACTAAGTAATTACCCATACTGGTGAGGGAAGTAGAAGCTACCTGGAAAGCTCAGGTGGAAGTGCATGTGGTCCCATGTTTGTTCGTGTGAGGTTCACACTAGATCGCTCCAGAGAAATACGGCCAAGAATCTCAAACTTGGCAAGTTGTAGCTCCATAGTGAAGATTAGGAAAGATCTACCCACTCAAGTGAACTATTTATGGGGAGTAGCTTGTGCTAGGATTTCCTAGGATGCACACTGAAAAGGGAGTGCTCCCTCCTGAAGGATGAATAAAGCATTTAGGAGGAGTAGCTTGTCCTGGAGGGAAATACACGTTAGGCATCTTGACAACAGCCATAGCAATTATATCAGTGAACAGGGGCAACACTGAACATTCTAAATTATTTTGAACAACATTCAGCAACGCTTTCAGTCCCTTATCCTTAGCACTGATTGGAGGAGGAGAATGTCTAATGAATGAGAAAAGGATGAACTGCAGTTTAAATAATCTAACTAGTGGGAACATGTCACAAAATTCCCATTTTTGACTCTTTCCTCCACAAATATAATGTCTTGGGAAACTCGTAATCATGTTGTACTGCAGAAGAGTTTTGCATTCAAAGTTTCATATTTATTAGGGTTTCTTTCGGCTATTCAGATAAAAAAAAAAAAAGAAGAGGAAAGGGGTATTTAAAAAAAAACTTATTCATCTAAGAACTCTGATAAAAATTTACATGTTGTTTTCATTAATGTGAAGAGATCTCGTATTCCCTGTTGTTTATGGAGTTGCAGGAATGCATTATGAGTTAAACCAAAAAGCATATTGGAGTTTTTATATTCAACTTTTATTTCAGGATGTAAATCTAAACTCTAAATGAACATTATGCCTGCTATTAGCACTTAGTTTTAAATTATAGGGAGTTGATAATGTTTTTTTCTAATCAGCAGACATTGAAAAAAGCATTGCATTTAAGTTTCTTGATTAAATACATTATTCAGGTAGTTAAGTCTTCACAAACATGTCACATGCATACTAAATATTAGATACGGGGCTTTTCAATTGGAGTCAAGAATTCCCTTTCAAGTGACAGAATTTCGCATCTTGCGAAATTAGATATTTGTAGTTAATTGTCTTTGAAAATAATTTTGTTCAGAGTTTCATTTATTGTTTGGTATTATGAAATATGAAATATTTCATTTGTTTTTGATCTGCCTCTTTCCTCATTGCTTACTAGATTTGATTTTTAAAACAAAATTACATAAAAAGTGATTCGTTTATAACCAAGTCATATAATTCCCAGGACTCAAATATTCATGGCTCTAAAACATTTTATTAAAAAATTACCTTCTGAAAAATATTAAATTTTATAATTCATATCTATATTACTCTCATATATTAAAACATATAATGTAAAGCTTCAATTTGGTTTCACAAGTGTGTGTGTGTTTTGTTTTCTGTTATACCCCTAGGGAAGGAAAGAACAATGGTTAGTATGTATGTGTGCATAAACATGCACACACGCACACATACCCACAAAGGATGCTAAAAATCTTTGTTGAATAAATAAATGAAGCATAGGTGTTATCATGGAAGTTTTAGGTAGAACCCTTGGAGATAATCAGCTACATTTCAAATCCTAGCTGTACTACTTTCTAGAAATGTGATCTTAAGCAAGTTAACTAAATGCTCTGAGTGTTGATTTCTGCGTCAGAAAATAGAGATAATAAGCATACAGTGGTAATGAGGTCTAAATGAGATAATCTACATAGTAAGTATGCAATAAATATAAACTATAATTGTTAGTTTTTAAAATACAATTACTAGAATTAATGAGAATATGAGAGTGATTTGTAATGTTAATGAAGGTTATAGATCACAATAATTTAGTAATTTATCCAATAAGTTAAGTCTTTTAAGTGGCCCACTCCTATGGCATTTGAAAAATCAAAAAGGAGCCAATTTTACAAACATCTTATAAATGTGCAAATGCTGCTTAGAAATTCCATTTTTAAATTATGGAAGATCTTCAGGTATTTCTAAATCATAAACATATTTTAAAAAGTTTTGATTAGTGAAGAATATTTTTTGCTCATCAAAGTCTTCTTGTTTTTTATTGTCTTTGAGATTTTTCATAACTTGCTCAATTTTGAACAAGAGATTACTTATCTTTTAAGCTTACTCTCTTCGGTCAGGTAGGTTACCAAATATATGAGAAGACCTGAAAATTAGTGAAGCTTTCTTTTTAACTGAATAAATAAACTTTGTTCTTTTCCTACTAGAATTAAATTAGAAAAGTTTCCCAATACAAGTCTTTTCAAGAAAAAAAGAATATAAGAACTTGCTACAAATGCAATAATTCAATGGCTTTCAGGAATTCTGTATCATCTAGTAGTCTTTACAAATACTGTCCATGGCTGTGCAGTATTGTAGCCACTAGTCACATGTGGCTACTGAACACTCAAAATGTTGCTAACGTAAAGAAGCAACTGAATTTTCAATTTTATTTAATCTTAATGAATTTAACTTAAATTTAAATAGCCACATATGGCTAGTGGCATTTGTAAGAAAACTTATAATTGGCAAATTCCACATGACATGCTACAAATACAGTTTCAGATAAAGTACTATTATAACCAAGATATACAACAATCTACTTTTTTATTCTTTATAATATATATATATATTTTTTAGAAATTAGAACATGTATCCTCCCCAGAGGTTTTCTCTCTCTCTCTCATCTTGTCTTTCTGTGTATCTACCGTTCTATCTGTCTATATACTGTCAACATCTTTCTCTCAGTGGTATATATATGTAATCATGCTTCAGTGAGAGAAGAGAGTCAAGATGATCAGCTAAAAATATGTTACAGAGATTTAGTAAATTTTAATTCCCATATGAATTTTATGTCTCCTTGCTTCTCCCACTGTCAGAGATAGGTAACCATTTATTTTCTCATTGAATGATAAATATAAGCTGTACTGATGTAATTTCAGTTTGGAATCTCCATTTCATAAGTTGTAGAATTTCAACAGAAGTATCCTTTGATTATCTATCTCAAAATTCACTGCAACATAATCTAATGATTCAAACGTTTCAACCTATTGAGATTTAATCTGTTTCACCAAGTTCACAGCAATGAATGTATCTGTAAGATTTCCTAGTTTTACTTACTTGTTTGTTTCTTCATTTACTTTGCCACTGGAAGAGAAACAATAAAAGCAAAATATCAGTGAAACAACTTTGTTTATGGATCCTGAAGCCTGTTAATATGAATTTCTCCCAAGGGTATAGATCTTGAATACTGCCCATGTTTAGGGTTTTGATATGTTTAGCTTATATAAATCATCTGAACCTACAGAAAAGAACGTCTTAGGTCATAAAATGTCTCCCTAAGTATGATACAATATTTGAAACAGTGATAATTTCACTTACAGTTTTCTGAACAGGGATTTTGGAAGAATTAAACCAATGGGAAGTTCTAACTTTATGGATAGTCTTGTGCTGTTGCAGAAAACTAGACAAGGGAAGGGATGCTAAGAAAGGTTTGAGTTTTAGTCACAGATCAGGCCACTGAACTTTTCATAACATGCATTTATGATGTTTGCTGGACCTCAGCCCCTTTCCTTTGCCTCCCCATCCCTGAAACCTCACCCCCCAATAGCAGTCTTTGAGGCAGTGGCACAGGTTGGTCTTGTTCCAGAAGAAATCATATCACTGCATCTTCCGCAAGGGTGGGCCACAGCCATACCTGGAGCCCAGATGTCTGACCATAAAGTGTGATATCATGATATCATGACCACAGGCTGAGGAATAGGGACACTAAGATGGCAACTCAATGATTTTTTTCTTCATAACATCTAAAGCATTAAGTCTGTTCTCCATCTTAATTAGCTTGTATTAAAAGTTTTGTCATTTTAAAATATGCAGATGGGTGTGATTGGTAGTCTGTAATTTAGACTATTACAGGAGCCATTCCACACACTTCTTTCAAAAAGACCAATTTTGTGTGTGCATGTGTGTGTGCGCATGTGTGCATATTTGTGTGTGTCTAATTCAAGGTGATAGAATTACTAAGTGAGATGGTCTGTGACAGTGCTGTGGGGAAAGAGAATAGTAGTCTAAATGAGGATCACAAATAAGTTTATGAAGGTTAGAAATTAAAATGTTAAGAGAAGTATTCTGAGGGGTTTGAGGTTATAGCACACTAATAAAAGGTGTAGATCAGTGAGTGCTTTGAATCTCATAAGGAATTGGATTTTTTTTTTTTTTTGGTGAGGAAGATTAGCCCTGAGTTAATATCTATTGCCAATCCTCCTCTTTTTGCTGAGGAAGATGGGCCTTGGGCTAATGCCCATTCCCATCTTCCTCTACTGTATGTGGGATGCCACCACGGCATGGCTTGACAAGCGGTGCATTGGTCCACGCCTGGGAACCGAACCTGCAAACCCTGGGCCACCAGAAGCAGAGCACGTGAACTTAACCTCTATACCACTGGGCCAACCCCAGGAATTGGAATTTATTCTAATGGCAAGGGGAAGTATTCATTGTCTTTTTTATTTGAGAGGGGCATGATGGGATCTAGCTATGTTTGGGAAAACAACTATGATAGCAATGTGTGAAAAAATGTATAGAGAAAAGAGGCTGAAAATAGGTGAAAAGTTAGAAAATGTTTATAATTGTCTACATCAGGGAAGTTGAGGTCCTGAATTAGAAAAATACAGGGAAAAAAGTCTTGTTCATCTCAGTGGAAATATAGAGTAGAGAAAAATATGAAGGGTACATTGAAAGTTAAAGTTATTTCAAAAAGTTCTTACCCTTGTGACTGAAAATATGGTAGGAAACTTAACAAATATAGGAAAAAAATAGAGAAGGAATTTTGATAAGAAAGGTAATCAGTTGTGTTTTGGATTACCAGTGCCATCCCTGATAAATCTGGAAAATAGATGTCTTGATTGATGGGAAAGGATAAGACCATACATGTAGGTTCTAGATTTATTCATACGAAGATTATAATTAAAGAGTTTATGATGGATGATGTTCCCTTGGGAGAAAGCTTAACATGCAAGAGTGAATTTAAAATCTTGGAGGTTGGAGTGGTTCCGAATGATGATCAGGTTGAATTGGTGCCCCTTAATTAGGGGTGCTGAGACTGAAGAATAGGCTACAAAACCGCTTTTTTAGGTTTATTGTAAAAAACAGCCATTAAAGTGGCTAGAGAGTAAGAATGGGGAGGTAAATTGTATTCTAGATTCCAAAGTCCTGTCATAGAGATCAGTTGGTGGTTGTGATATGAAAGGTTCTTGCTAAAAGTGGTAGTGGGGGAAATGGAGAAAAAATCTCTCCTTGTGGTTCTTAGAGAATAAATGAATCGGTAAAGTATCAGTCGTCATTTGAGAAGGAATTTTTTTAAACTAGTATTTTTAATAGATAAGAACAACAGGCATTATAGGTTTATCCCCTAATTATGGGTATGTGAATGAGAAATTAGACTATTTTGTGAGATTATTTTTTTCATTATGCTATATTAGCAAATTGGACACAATAGTTGATTCCATGGTGTCAGTATAAAGGAAATCATGATAAAACAAAAGAATGAAGGTCATAAATTTAAGAAAATTATTGAAAGATTATGCAAAAATTATATGTATTGATTAAAGATTTCATGTTGTGTGTAACAGAGCTTTCTGAAGCAACCACAGAAACTGGACTGTGAGTCTTCTCAATGCCTACGTGCAAGGAGAGATGACTGATGGACCAGAAAGGCTGTCACCCAATTCTTGACAGAACGTCAGTGTCCTGGTAGTTGATAAAAGTATTCAGAGAAATGTAAGAATTTTGTATTGACTGAGGTCAAGTTTCTGCCACTGAAATGGGGGCTCCAAATAGAAATATCAAAGAGATGTTGAAAATTAAGGAATGTTCTTTTACTTCTGTCTTTGTGGATTGAGAGTTATACCTTCTATCTTAAACATGAGTGTTTTCAAGAGACTTCTTATGAAACATATTCCTGAGTATCTCTCAGTAACTACATAAAATGGTGAATATAACTACTAAGAACATGGTTCTGGTTTCCATTGCTTTCCTCTACTTGATTAATATCTGCTTCCCCTTCTCCTCTATGCTTTGTGGGTTTGAGCTCAAAGATGAATTCATTTGTGGAAATCAGTTACTATAAGGGTCAGATTCCTTGTTTCAGCCTTAATTAAAATTATGTTGAATCCAGGGGCAATAAGTGTCAACTAGCAGTAAATGAGAAAATCTTGAGAAAAATGTTAAATACAGCTGTTAAGAAGAATGTTTGCACTGTAAGAACATGGTATCCCATTGCCTTTGTTTAGAGAAAAATAAGCATTAAGATGGTGAATATTTAAATAGCTGTTTTCAGAAAATTTAAATTAGAGCTATAGTTGCTCTGAATCTTTTCATTATAATATTGAATTTTGTTCTAAGGCTGTTTAATAAAAATGACAGAGTCCTTTTTTGTAATATTCAATTTTTTTGTAAATCTGATATGTAAAATGTTTGTTATATGAAATTACATTTGTAAAAATGTTTGTGGTAAAGTATGGCATTTGTGTTCACTTAAAATTGAAAGTGTATTTGTCAAAGGAAATTGTATTTGAAAATACTCATCAATCTTGGGATATTTAACTCAGTAATGTTGACTTGACTCATCCTACTATAATTAAAACAACCAGGTAATAACCCTGCCCATATATTGCTGAAGTTTAGGGGGGAAATTATTTTCTTACCTACATAAATTGTGCAGATAAAATTAGATAATGCTATGTTAGAAACATTATCAAATCAAAATATAATAAAGTCCACTTTTATAATTTTCTGAAAAGGAAATATCTAAATTACTCTTAAAATGCTTTAAAACAGCAAGTGTGTATAACTTCTGTTATATTTTATATTTTTAACTACATGCCTATGCAATAGACAGCTATTAAAAGGTTCTTTTCTGGTAAGGATTTATGAAAAGCTACTGATGATTAGTCATTTCTCATCCCCCACAGCAAAAATCAAATCCATCATTTTTTTCAAAATGTCTTAATCCTGAATATTTCTCAACACCCACCCTCACACTGTACCCTATTACAATATACCATCTCTCCCTGAGGTTTTTTTTTTTTTTTTTTTTGTATCAGCCTTCTAACTGTTTCCTTGTTCTTACTTCTTCCCCTTCATTTTATTTTCCACACAGAAGACACGTGGTCCTTTAACAACCCTGTTTAAAATCCTCCAATAGCTTCACCTAGAGTGAAAATAAAATATTTTTCATGACTTGAAGACCTGATATAATCCATCCCCACCTCCCCCCTGCCGACCCCAACACACACACGCACACTGCTTTTCTTTCTCGTTTCAAGTCCTCCAGGGATGTCCTGATCCAGAGCCTCCACTCTGGCGGCTCCGTCTGCCTAGAAGGACTTTCTCCGGACACTTGCAAACCCTTCTCCCTCACTTCATTCTTTCGTCTACTCAACTACCACCAGTGTGTGAGGATAATAACTCTTGTATTTTACTAATTGCTTCCACTGATTTTTTAATAACGTTTTCCACTTTATAAAATCAAATTAAATATTACTTATTTTTGATTTGTGGTTGGCTTCTTGCAGTAGAATATAAGATCCATGAGAGCAGAGTTTGCTTGTTTTATTTGCCCTTAATTACCACTGCTTAAAACAATGCCTGGCACAAAATAGTTACTGGATACTCTACGCTGAATGAATGGATGAATGAATGAATGATGTCAGAGCTATACATTACAACACATACTCCTATCAACCATAGTTAAGTGGTATTCAATTGTTGCTAATTATTTTAGAAAATACTTAAAAGTTTTTCTTCTTTTTTCCTCATGAATTTCTATTTTTATGATCATTTGAACAAAGGCATGTGAATAACACCTGGTTGGAAAACATATTATTGGTTATATGATATGCTATTTTCCAATACGTAAATTAATTTGTCAGTAATTAAGGAACAGTCATATATATATATATATATATATATATATATATATATATATATATAATCTGGAAAATTTTTTAAATAGTAATTTATAGCGCTAAAGAGCTAGTCGGCATTTATTTTATTTACTTAATCCTTAAAGTAACCTTGATGTTTAGATATGTACCTAAAGGTATGAGTATTAAAATTGCAAACAACACGGTGTGAGGTTTTCCCATATTAAAATTTATGCTGTCTGATTCCTGGAGACTATATCTGTTGTGTGTGGAAAAGTGTACAAATTGGGCTTTTTATGACACTTTTAAGTTTTCTGGCCTAATTGAGGCAATGTAGGTGATTGGAAATTCAGATAACAAGAAGGAGCTAGAACTCTAAATTTTATTCACAGAATCTGAGGCCTTAATTTTCAAATAGAAGGCAGACTGACTGAATAAAAAGACCTCAAAGTAAAGATTCTCTAGCCCACTCGTAGATGTTCTGCATCAGAATTCTAATGGGGTGGTCCAGGAGTCTTTTTCGAGATGCTCTGTCTTTATTATGTGATCTGTAGACTGGCAGCATCAGCCTCACTCGGGAATTTTTCAGAAATTCAAAATCCTAATGCACACCCTAGACCTACTGAGTCAGAATCTGCATCATAACAAGATCCACGGTGATTCCTGTGCACATTGCATTTGGAGAAGCAGCACTTTAGATGATTTTGATGCCTAGAAATGATGTAGAAAACGATGGATTCCAGAAGCTTCGTAGTGCAGCATTAGGGACTGTAGATAAAAGGCAAAAAAGGCTGGAAGCCTTTCTTTCACAGAAATAATTCTGATATCCAACCATTGATTTTTGTCCCTTTTAAACTAGACGAGCTCTCTGCTCTGTCTCATTCCAAAAGATTTATCAAAGTAAAGCATGTGAAGCTACAAAACCACAACTTGCTGTCTAATATCAACATTCTTAAGGTGTAATCTCTTAACAGACACGATCTGTCCATTTCTGCTTCTTAAAACGCTTACCGTATCACTTTGAGTATTTAATTTAATCTAGTGATAATATATTCCTAATTACTATAAAAATTTCAATATTTTTTAAAAACTGAAATTTACAGGAGTAGAATTTTTAAAATTGAGAATTGTAGCCGTTATTAATGACCAGCATCAATGTTTAACATGCAGTATAAATATGCCACTTGAGATTCCTCCTTTACCCTCCTAAAACTCCTAAAAGTACATTTCTCATTGACACAAAACCTACTTATCAGGAATATCTATGTGGAAAAATTGGGAACTTAATAAGCAAAATTAACCCAAAATATATTTCTGTATCTGTTGCTGTGAAATAGTCAACAGAACAGAATTTTCTAGTTCATATCTTGTCTCTCTGGAAAGGTGAAGATCTCTTACCTGTGAAGAAAATAACCTTCAAAATACTACGAAGTCTTAGAGGAAATTTAGAAACCCTCATATAACAGAAATTTGGGAAATAAATGCTACACGGGGAACTAAAAACACAGTTCTATTGTATTATTTCTCATAAATTAGTTTAAAATTTGATATACACTTCATCACAAGTGCCAATGAATTTCAGTAATTAAATTACTCGATTCATTATTAATGCTTCTGCAATATGTCAAAACTTTATCCCTCATTTAAGAATCAAATGATTTGAAATTTTGCTGAAAGTAGAATTTTTAACATACTACATTAAATTATTAGTATTATCTTTCTATACCCACTCACACGTACCTACACATATCCCATGCACACAAACACTAAATATCTACCTCTTACCTTCTTTTCCTGGAATTAGATAGATTTTAAGTCAAATAAAACTTGCTACATCATAGTACATATATTTTACTGAATCATTTATTTGACAACTATGGCATTATTCTTAGAAGAATAGTGCCTGATTTTTTTTCTATCCATTCCAAGAGAAATTGTTTATTCTTTTAGTCATTTCTAACTTTCTTTCAGAAATATATATTTGATTATTTCATTGCACACAGGGAAATAAGTGCTATTTTTGTAGTTGTTAGAGAGAGAAGTGAGACATGAGAAATGGCATTGATATTAAGCATTTAGGAAAATACGTATGTCAAAAATTGTTCAGACTGGTCTTAGACAGATGTAGGTGGCTGCCTCCAGGGGTTTAATGGGGAGAGTTTAAGAAGGGTCTATTTACAGAGAGGTGGGCAGAGTGACACAGAACAGACAAGGGGTGACATATTCTCTGGGGATTAGTAGCAGAGGGAAGCTGATGTCACCATCCAAATTGAAGGGATAGAGGGAAGGGACAGTGTTATAGGACACTGGAGAGACCACGAGCCTGGAAGAAGCCTGCACCCAGTAACAGCACCCACAGTTATGGGTACCCAATGCTGTGGCGCCCAATGACTGTGGCGACGTAAAGGAGGAGGGAATGGAGGGAATACGTGTTTCTACCTCTCTTTGCACAGAGTTCCGAAGTGCATGTTCACTCGACTATCCCTGAGGGTGTTGGAATGAAATATCACAGTGTGTTCTCACCCCGCTCCTTCCCAAGTCCTTATAAGTGTAAATATTTTAATTCCATAAATTCAGATTAAAATGTACATGTAGGTGAATTTCTTAAGGAGCGAAAGCAGAGGAAAAAAGAAAGAACAGCTTTGAATAGTGAGGAAACGAGGGAAAATTTATCTGTCTTGCTTCTGGGTAGTGTATCAGGGTTTTTGAGAAAATTCTTTATATATAAATAATGATAGAGACTCTTTATTCTTTTATTTGGCTAGTAGCGTCTTCTCTCTCATCAGCTACTTTTCAGTCACATGCTAGTTTTTTTTGTTTCTTTGGGTTTTTTTCCCCCTTAAGATACAAAGTCTCAATCATTCATTTAACAATTATTTAATGAGCCCCTATTCCTATCCAAGGAACTGGGGTGAATACCTTGGAATATTCGAATAGTCCTTGGAATATTCTGATCTATGGGCCTTTTTTTTTTCTCTCTAAACGGGGCTATATTTGAGTGAATTCTATCCTCTTTTTTTTATATTTACTAGTTCTTAGTACCAAAATTTAAGAAGTTCAATTATAAACACGTGTCCATCATTTTTATAACCAGAATCTGAACTGTAACTAAAATGAGGTGATTACTAATAAATCACAAAAATAAATTATTATATTAAAAATCTAGATAGTATGACTGTTTCTTTTTCATTTATTTGGTAGTTTTTTTTAATGTTTTGATTTCTTTTCTTTAGCTTTTACAATGCAATAATTTATGTGATTTTTCTGCCACTAAAGATATTAAGCAATATAAAATTAATTTTCCAAACTTGTCTGATCAAAATACTTCCTTCTCAATTTTATAATTTTATTTACTTTTTCTTCTGATTGTAATCTGTTACCTTCCTCAAAAAGAAAAGACTGCTTTTTTTTTTTTTTTCTCTAGGGATTAGAATCCTGGAATCCCTTATTAAGTTTGGAAATGTTATGAGGCAACACATATTCAGGGTGGATAGTTCAGTTGTTAACCTGTCAGTCAAAACCCTTGTTACACTCAATTGTTGTGTCAGATTTATGTATAACAAACTTTCCTGTCAATCAAATGCTTTTTTAAAAGGCTTTATATATTTCATCAAATTCAATGGTGAGGAGTCTGATTGACAGTTGAGGCACATATAGTTTTGGGGAAAATATGTTACAATTAGGTGTACTTTCTTTTAAAAAAATAAAATTTTAGTATGGCCATGATTTCAGTGGTTGCTAATGGATTCTTCAGAGACACTTGCAGTAATTGCTGTGTACAACTTTTGAAATTTCCTCCAAGTTTAAGAACAAATAATGTAGTCAAAGTTGCAAGGATGAAGATAATAAGTAGCCCAAACAGGTTGCTTTGTGATAAGTCCAATTACCGAAAAATACTGATAAACTAGTAGCTGGCAGCCCCTGCTAACTTTCATTACTACTGTTATATAATCACATAGACAGTAGATACATTGATTTTTTTTTTTTTTTTTTTTTGTGGGGAAGACCAGCCCTGAGCTAACATCCGTCACCAATCCTCCCCTTTTTTGCTGAGGAAGACTGGCCCTGGGCTAACATCCGTGCCCATCTTCCTCCACTTTATATGGGACGCCGCCACGGCGTGGCTGACAGGCAGTGCGTCGGCGGGCGCCCGGGATCCGACCTCGCGAACCCCGGGCTGCCAAGCGCGGACTAAACCGCTGCGCCACCGGGCGGCCCCGATATTTTTAATTTTTTAAATGGAAAGTTGAAATAATGACAAAATAAACTCTTTATGCATGTGACATTGACTGGAGATAAATTTCATGAAACTACAATCCATAAACATTAAGGAATTTTTATTTCTGCCTGCATTGGCTAGCATTTACTTAATGTCTTTCCATTAAAAAACTCCCCTAATTTAAAATTCTGAGGATATTTTGCTGAACTATCTTCTTCCTATCTTAGTAGGACCTGTCCAACTTTACTTTAAGCAACAAAACATATCCTTAATATCCTGCCCTCAACTTCAAGCCCTGAGATGTAGCCCATCCCTATTGCCTGTCATTCAATGTGTATGTAATAGTATGCACTACCATTATAAAAGGATTTTCTCCATTATTTCAATAAGAAAACATGAGTCTATTATGAGACAAATAGTGTGTTAAGCATAGAACATACAAAAATAAATTTCATAATACTCGCTCTGCCATTTTCACAGTCCCCACTCCAGGTATGGACTGGTGACAGCTTCATCCTCTGATTTTCCTAAATTCTGTAAATTTTAGGATTAGAAAACAAAGAAACAAACAGGGATTATTCTTCCTCTTTAGATGAAACAAACAAACAGAAAAGCCTACAAATTTATTGAGTAGCATTCTACAAATTATTGGGGGACTTGAAGACATACAGCAACATCAGCTCAATGGCAAATAATAAAACAGTGTAGGTTTCAGTGTGTTGGGTGTTATTCTGATGAGTAAGGTCAAAGTTATTTATAGTTACTAAATGATTGCTATAGGCTAAACATTTGTGTCCCTCCAAAATTCTGCACGTTAAATCCTAACTCCTAATGCGACGATATTTGGAGGTGGGGCCTTTGGGAGGTGATTCGGCACTTAAGAAAGTCTAGAGTCAATATTATTACTTTGTCATAAAACTCTAGATTTTGACTCTAGATCTGACACTACAGTCAGTTCACCAATATTCCAGCCCCAGAATTTTGACCCAGAATAATAAAATCAAATATGATCTGTGGCAGAGACTATTTGTTGAAATCCACATGTCCACTCTCCCTTTCATCTTTAGTATCAGAACTCTAATTTTTGTTCTTGCATATTTCCCAACAACCTTTGCAACTGAGTGTGATGAAGAGATTACATTCTGACCTGTAAAATGTAAAGGAAAATGCTGTGTTGGACTCTTAGGAAATCTTGCTAAAGAGAAGAAGGCATGTACTCTTCCCTTTCCTTCTTTCTGAAAATCTGATACAGTTGCTGGTGCACCAGCTTCCTATTCAACCCTGAGGTGACCTTAAGAAACAATGGAAACAATATACTGTGTATAAAACAGGTAGACATGAGCTTGGGTCCTTCCGGTCATTAGGCAGATGTAGTACTAGCCCTGGACTGCCTACTTCTGAACTTTTTTTACGTGAAAAGTAATTCACATTTTAGTTTAAGCTAGAGTTTTTATTTTTGCTTGAAGCTAATCAAATACAGACTCATAGTACTAAAGTGGAAAGTTCATGCAATTGAAACTTTGTTTATACAGGAAATGCTGTATAATGCAAGCTACTGCTTGGATAATTTTAGCATTGCTATTATGTGCGTGGTTAATGGTAAGATATTTTCATGATTATGTGGAAAATAGGAAACTGAAAATGTAGTTGCACTCAGAACAGTTCAGAGGCATTTGAAAATTATCCTTATTTTGAAGATAATGCATAATGAAACTATGCACTGAGAACTCTGGTTCCACTTTATGGTTATTTATAAAAAAATACTCACATCTGTTAATTGTTTATTACCTTTAGTTTTCACTCTTTAATTTCCACATCAATTTTACTGATTATTTCTTTCCTGAAATATTTTACATTTGAAATTATTTCCTTTAGAGTCTTCCTTTATTGGCACCTGCAGCATTTAGATTTTTTCTAAACCTCAGACTCTAAATTAAGGCTAATTCACTTCATTGTTTGCAAACAAAGCATCAGTTCCCTATGAATCCAGAATTAAAATGATCTATTCTGAAAATACAGCATAAGTCCACTAAAATGCTTTTATTAAAACAGATGCCAGAATTCAAGTGTATTCATATGCTGCCACATAATTTTGATTTGTTACCTTCCATTTAAGTTTCAGATTGTGTATACATAAAGCAGAATCTTTAAGTACATACAAAATCCTAGTTGAATATTTTGGAAGACAGTACAAACTCATCAAAGATGATTGAGCTGGAGAAAACTGCCTAGATGTTGGTTTTCCACAGATGTACTGAGAATCATTAGTACTAGGTTATGATGAGCTCAAAAACATTTCAACTTCTCAAAATATAAACATCACTAGTAATGGTATGCAAATTACAGTAATGGTGGTAAAAAGTTTTAGCACCATCATAATATTCCATTTTAAAGTGAAAACATCTGTGAAATGCAGTAATTCATTTTCATCAACTGACTTTGCAGGGAGGATTTCTTTTTCCATAGGAACATCTATTTTGTAATGAGCAACAGCTAAAAAGCAAATACAATTAATGACATCATATCCTATGTTCCTTGTTTCAGAGTTGTAACTATTTTGTTTTGTTTCTTCAATTTCCGTTTTATAAGCAACAGAAATAAATTTCAAATCACAATTACATATTGGTTTTCAGCTTAGGATGGAGACTAGAGGAAGGGACCAGAGTCATATCAGCTCACTTTTGTCCTAGGCGACTTAGGCTTTCCTCCTTGCTTAGGCCAAAAACAGCACTTGAGGCTTATAGAGTTCAGCTCAGCTCACTAGAGTCATGGGTTTGACCTCAAAGTTTGGGTATGGAACCATATTATAGGACACAGAGGGATCATTTTCCCAGGACATCCTCTCCCATATTTGTCCTTCCAAATCTGTGTCTATAGGAGAAGTCTTGGATAGTCTGAGTCCTAAACGTCTGAGATTTGATAACACTGATCAAAATTATTGGTTAAATAAAGGATAAAATTATCTTCCATCATTACTCTAAAAAATCAGGTTTTGAGCCACAGATATCTCTATAAATATATCACATAATTCTGCAATTTATCATCCTTCTGACAAACAACGAAGAAGCCATTTTGAGTATTTTACTAATGCTTTTTCTGCTAGAATACCTAAAGAAAACCACTATGAGAGGTGTGTTTACCTATTCCATACAATGCAGGGACTGCAAAAGTTAACCGCAAAATTATTGTGAGTGAGATGTTTTTGTATAGGCTTTGTCTCTTTTTTCTTCACAAGCTGTGGTTTTATTGCATATCTATTTTCTTTCCAAAACTTTGGGAACCACTTTTGAAATACCAAGAAATTCAATCACCACACATTGTGACATCGTGAATAGATTTATTTAATTTGCCATGAGGAGGAGAATAATGTGGGGCAGTTCAGGTTTTTCTGAATCTTGACAAAAAAAATTATCTGGAAACCACCAGATATATATTGTATCTTCATTGCTAGAAGGAACATAGTTTAGTGAGTGAGAATACTAGTCATAGAAATGATGTTTTGGAAACACAGTGGTGGAAACAGTCATTCCGGCTTGAGGAGCAGAGAGATTTCTGGAGCACTCTGTCCTGGTAGAAGTTATAAATTTCACCTTTGTGTATGTTGCCTCTAATCTTCTGGGCAGGCCGCCACAGAACATTTCCGTGATGATCTGAGAAGCAGGAAGATCCACTTGCTCCCTTTCTTAGGGGTAAAGATAACAATGGTAAAAGTAAGTTCTAAGGACATACTTTTTGCAATCCAGTTTTGCAGAAATTTTTAGAGATCATGTCGAACTTTGAAATGTACTATGGCTAGCAATATAATGTCTCAGAATTTATTCTTTGTAGGAATGAGGAGACAGAAGCTTTCATATATGCTAGATTGTAATAGATTACATTCAATCATGCATCATCTCCCTAACATTGGATATTTTTGAATTTTTAGAGAAGTCATTACTTAAAAAAAACTAAAATGGGAAATTTCTTCAATTATTTTTTTGTAATTAAAAAAAGAAGTATCATAGAAATAGAGAGTAGAGTGGTGCTTACCAGGGGCAGGGGGGCCGGGGATAGTGGGGAGATTAGTAAAAGCTACAAACTTCTAGTTATAAGATTAACAAGTTCTGGGGATCTAATGAACAGCATGGTGATTATAGCTAATAATATTGTATTATATACTTGAAAGTTGCTATGAGAGTAAATCTTAAATGTTCTCACCACAAAAAAAGAAATGGTAATTACGTGACAGATTGGAAGTGTTAGGTAATGCTATAGTGGTAGTCATATCGCAGTATATGTTTACCACATCAATGGGTTGTACACCTTAAATTTACAACAACAACAACAAAAAGGGAGCTAGTTTTGAGTTATATCCTTAGAGACTGCTACGGTCTGAATGTTTGCATCCCCCGAAAATTCACATGTTGAAGTCCTACCCCGAGCTGATGGTAATAGGAAGTGGAACATTTTGAGCGGTGATTAGTTCACGAGGCAGAACCCTCATAAAGGAGATTAGTGTTCTTATAAAAGAGACCAGAGAAAGCTCCCCAGCTGTGAGATTGCAGAGATGAAATACAGTCTTCCAGGCAGTGAGCCCACAGGGGACACCAAATCTGCCAACCTGTAGGTGCCAAGACGTTGACTTCCCAGCTTCCAGAACAGTGAGAAATAAATGTTTGTTGTTTATAAACCACACAGTTTATGATATTTTAGCAATCCAAATGGACTAAGACATGGGCAAATTATCATTGAGAGAGAAAACAGATGTCTTTAAATGTGTAGAGAGCACGTGGGAAAGTATAACTTCTTATCAAAACCTCAGACATGTTAAAGACCATACAGACACAAACCACAAATAAAAATTTCAATATTAGTGGTTGTTACTGACTTTTTAAAATCTTACATTTCTAAATTATTTTGTTATATGCCATCTAGAAATAAAGACAAATATCATAAGACTAGGGCAATTTCTAGAAATACGTACATTTGCAATTCCCCTTATGTTCCTGTGTGCTAAAATAACTTTGAGAGAATATAAGCAGGCTAACTAAAGTATTAACTGTCTACATGGGCTCTGTTATTCATTTATTATGGTTAATTTGCTTTAAGCAAATTACTGTGAAAGGTGTTAATTAAAAATATTTACTTATAAATAAAAGTGATAAAACACTCTTTGGTACAATATGACACAATATTTAATTTTATCCAAATATTTTTATAAAGTTTAGTTTTACGTTGTCTTGCCTATTTGGCTGGTTAGATGAATTTGTAATTTAAAAAAATCATTCTTTATTTCTAACTAAACTACTTGTTAGAAATTGATGAACTGGATATAACTTCTGCCTCCACCCATGAATGATTAACTACTATAGGAATTAGTGCCCCCCCATAAACAAATAGCCAACTAGATAAGATATATGCAGCAATGATTTGCCAATTTTAGACAAAAGAAACTATAAGAGTATGATACCTGAGAAAAGAGAAATAAAGTGGACACTAATCTTGCCCTTGTAGTTGTGGTTTATTGCCAGCAGGTGGTTTCCAGACCACAGTGCAGGTAGGGAGAACTAAAACACAGCCCTGTGTCTCACCTGGGTTGAGGAGAAACAGATCAGAATTAAGGGATGCTGAGAATTTGCATGGCAAAGTAACAAAAAAGACAGTGCTCCACAGTGAAAGAGCTCTAGAAACTTCTGGATGGATTGCTGAAGATGTTGGCTGAGTCCCGAGGTGAACATGTGAGAGAGGAAACCCTCACAGCCGGGGAAATTACCACCAGAAAGCAGTAGGATGAACAGTTCTCAGAGATGAAACAAGGCTGAGACTAATCTGCGTTCCTAGGGTGTAGGGATCTTGAACTATATGGGCCACTGGGCAGAGTCCTCAGGAATATGCCTTCAGAGAGGGACTGAATTAGATCCAGAATAAAAGCTGCTCTGGAACCACTGTTAAAACAAAAGCAAAAACCTTAAAAGCAAGCCTTTAAAAGATCAAATACATCTGAAAGTATCTGAACTATGAACTAGATTAAAACTCAATACTCTTTAAAGGGATACAGCAAATGCCTGCAGTCAACAATGTAAAATTCCAGTATCTGGAATTCAGTCAAAAATTGTTAATATGCAAAGAAATGGAAATTATGACTCATGATCAGGAATAAAAATAATAGCAATCAATAGAAATAACCCAGAAATGATGAGGATGATGAAATGAGTAGACATAATAAATTTCATAAATAGATTCAAAGACGTAAAGGAAAATATATACATGATTAGGAGAGAAATGGTAGATTTTAAAAAGACTAGATGGAGCTTCTAGATATGAAAAAGATAATATCTGAAATGAAAAATACATTATATGATATTAAAAGAAGATTAGACACTGCAAAAGAAAAGACCAGTGAACATAGAGAGCTGACAATAGAATTTATACAAATGAAGCATGACAAGAAAAAGACTAAATGCAAATGAATATAGCTTCCTTGACCAGTGAATTATCAAGCAGTAAAGTATATAAGTAACTGTACTATTATAAAGACAAAAGGGAGAGGAAAAAATAGTAAATTACCTAAAGAAATAATGGCCCTCAATTTTCCATATATGTTGAAATCTGTATCCCACAGATAGAAGAAAGTCAACTAAATCTAAACAGAGGAAAAATAAAGACAACCCCATCAAGTCATGTCATAATTAAATTGTTGAAAAATAGCCAGAGGGAAAAGAAATAAAGAGCTCCAAAATGGAAAATATGTGGGTAAATATAGTAGACATTTTATTTTTAAATCTCTTTTAAAGATAATTGAGTAAATAACCATAAAATGTGGAGTTTATAATGGGTAGAATGAAAACTATTGCAAAATACTTGAATGAGGAAATGTAAGTGTATACTGTGTTTCTAATACTACACATGAAGTCCTGGGTAGACCATGAAAAATAACTGAAGTGTACTGTAAAATCTAGAGCAAACATTGGAAAAAATATCTAAAAAGCCAACAGTGATGATGAAATTATTTTTAAAAACTCAATTAATTCAAAACAAATCAAGGAAAGAGCAAAGATGGAACAAAATATTCATGGAACAAGTAGAAAACTTGCTGTAAAAGATAAAAAGATAACTATAACATGAGCTGCTTATGTTAGGAAAGAAGAAAGGCTTGAAATCAATTACTTAAGTTTTCTCTTAGAACATAGGGAAAGAAAAACAAATTGAGCAACAAAATAAATAGCATAATATTGATTGTAATACACAGTATAAGATAAATGTATGAGTCCATTCTGACATAAATAAATGATTGACTAAATGAATAAAGACAGAGAAAAAGAAAAATCATCCTTAGAGAAGATTTCCAAATAATATAACTAGAGTGTCTCCTCTTCAGGGGATGAAGTTTAATCATCCATCCACTCCCCAACCCACCTGAGTGTGGGCTGGACTTAGTGATTCACTTCCAAAGAATAGAGTATGGAAAAGGAAAGAGGGTAACTTTAGAGTGAATAGAACTGGCAGACATACTTGAATACTACGTTAAGGATGTGACAAAGTTAACATCACTGGGGACGTCATGTCAATGTTTTTGTTCCCCCCTGATATGATGTGATGAGAAGGGCTCTTTACCTCTGCGATCTTCTTCCCCAAAATCTGTCTAAACATAAAGAGATCATCAAAGAAGACAAACTGAGAGATATTTTACAAAGTAACTCACTAAACTGTCTTCAAAACAGTCAGGATCAAGAAAAACAAGGAAAGACTAAGAAACTGTCACAGACCTGAGGAGACAAGGAGACGTAACTAAATGCAATGTGGTGTCCGGGATTGCCACCCGGAATAGAGAAAGTACATTACTTACGAAACTGGTAAAATCCAAAAATGTTTGGAGTTTAGTTCATAGTATTGAACCAGTATTGATCTCTTAGTTTTGACAAATGTACCACAGTAATGTAAGATTTTAACATTAAGGAAAGCTGAATGAAGAGTATATAGGAACAGCCTACACTGTCTTTGCAAATTTTTGGTAAATCTAAAATTATTCCAAATAAAAAGTTTATTTTAAGATAGAAAGCTATTAGGGTATTATATTATTGTAAGACACGGGTCATTAGGCCAAAGAATATTACTAAAGATAACAAGCTCGTTTCTTATTTATAAAGGAGACATTTAATCAAGAGAACCTAACAATCCTATGTTCTTGCACTTAATAACAGAGTTCAAAATATCTGGAGCAAAACCTGTTAGAACAGGAAGGAGAAACAGACAAATTCACAATTACATTCAAAGATTTAATAGTTCTAACTTCATGATTGAGAGAATAAGTAGACAGAAAATCAATAAGGATACAGAAGACTTGAATAACTATCAAACAAATTTACCAATGAATAAGGTTTTTTTGAGATTCTTAGACCAACACCTTGCACTTCGATGGAAAAACAAAAAAAGGCTGAAGATGCAGATGGCTAGCTTCTCATAGAAAAGTTGTTAGGCTGTGGCATTTGGCTTTACAAGAACCGCGGAGAGAATTTGATACATTCTTCTGAAATTTAGGTTACACGGGAACCTAATATTCAATTCACGTCTAAAAGTAGTCAGGAAAGAGCGTGGCCGAAGTGGCCTCAGTAGTTGGGTAAAGTGCCGGAATAAGAGTGTGTGGCTTCGTTTCTGAAGACTTGAAGTGGGCTCTGCAGATAGGGACTAGGACGAGTTGTTTTAAAAGAATCCCATAGAAGAGCAAGAGGAGGCATCAGCAGAGAGAAGCTGGAATTTACTGCTGTGTGTAGAATCTGGGGTGGAAATGGTTTGAATCAGGCAGCTAGATGAAAAACAGAGCCCAAACCATACTGTACTTGGGGACCTTTCCAGTGTAGGAAAGTTTGGGAAAATTAAGAGAGCACCTTTGTTGCTTCACAACCTCAGGAGTTCCCTGGGTGAAATCTGAAACTGGCTCTTGGACACAGAGGGCAAGGAGAGACTGAAGAAAGAGGCAGACCACTCCAGATTAGTAGGTGACAGGTTTAATAAGTAAGGGAACTTACATATGAGGCTTGTTTTGGGCTCCCACAATGCAAATAGATCTCCACACTCGCCCGCCAGAATCTTAAGAGTTATATAGTGGCCTTGATGGGGTTCAGTCACGTTTAGTTCATATGGTCTCAACAATACATTGCATTCTTGAAACGGATCCAGCTATGGGAATGGAATATACATTCCTATGGGTGGAATATACATTCCAAGGATAGGGGAGCAGGTGAGAGTCTGATTGACCAGGTTCAGCTTTCGGGTGACCGGTGGTTATGCCCTCTCAATAACCTCCTCCAACAGCCCCTCACGAGAAAGCATTAGCTTTATACATCACCCACGCTCAGGAGTCAACACCACACCACAATAGCATCAATCTAGGAAATTGTTCTTGCCGCTCCGTTCTTCACTGACCCACTCACCTTTTCCCTGATCACAAAATTTTTCCTTTTGTCATCCGTTTTACCACTCTTAATACCAGAAATCAAGAAAAATTATACAAACTTTGAACAAGACTCAGATGCTATCACTGCCCACAATATCAGCATCAAACTTTGTGCTTTTTATGTTTACAAGAATAAAATAGCTTTGATGAACTTTGAAAACTATTGTCTTCAATCTCCTGTGGAATAAAAACATGCTTAAAAAAATGATGAAACTGCAAAATTAAGGAAGTACCCAAATTGTCTTTCAAGACAAGAGGGAATGAACTATAATGACTATAAAAAGTAAACCACGAAATTGAGGAAGCTTTAGCTGTAGGGACCTTCATTTGACACAGGTTATACCCAGGCTAGTTCTATCCTCTTCCATGGATGCCAGAAGAAAGCAGATAGGTTTGTGGTTGTCTTGGACAAAGAAAGAGGCTGGTAGATTGTTCACATTACTTCCATATTTGCCTGGCTCTCAACAGCCACCTCTCTGTTTCCTGGTAACCCCCTGCCCACACCTCCACATCCAGCTCTGTGGGAGACAAAAAGTGGTCAGAGCAGTGTGGGTGGTGAGGATCTAGCCCCACTGGTCCAGCTTCTTCAAAAGCAGATTTGTAGGCTGTGCCAAAAAAAGTACATTCTGAGTAAAAACCAGAAGACTAAGTTAAGAATGTAGCATTGTCAAAAATAAATCACGATGCTATTGTTTTTTTCCTAAACTGCCCTTAATATGAAAAAACAGCAACAAAGCTAAAAGAGAAAGTTTGAATTATTTTCTCTTTTCTCAATAGAAGATGATATTACAAAATAGTTGACATAGGAAGAGGCAACCAAAATCTATATAATGAACAATTTTAGCATAAAAGTACTCTAAGGTCATATCGGGTGTGATAAATTATAATAGTGTTAATATGTTTTGTATTTTGTTGATGTTTAAGGTTTTTTCCAGTTTTTAAAAAAATGTGTAATTTGGTTTTAATTTATTTTTTATTTAAGTAGTCACTCATGTAGTTAATTTTGCTCATGATTTCTTATTATTTCTCTTAAAAAGAGTTCCCCAAATTATATAATCTTATGGTCCCATATATCTAGATCCTAATGGAAAGGAGGATGGATAATATGGAGTTGCACTACAATTAGAAAAAAAATGGGCCAATCATTGCTAGAATTATACAAATTAACAACATAAAAATAACACCAATATTTGGGTATTGCCCTTGTGAAAGATCACCTGAATGAACAGGTGAAATTCATCAAACACTTGTATAATTATGTAGCAAACTTGTTCAAGATGAGTCTCCATAGTTGCACAGTGGAGTGCATTTATAATAGCACACCCTTGGATATGGTTATAATGAAATAGGTGTTAGACTAGTCTTCCCACAGCCGTGCATTAGAAAGTTTGAAAGAAGCTTGTCATATATATATGCACACACAACATATACTCCAGCCATACTGTCCTTTTAGTTCCTGGATCCCTCCAAGCTTGCTTCTACCTCAGGGCCTTTGCTCTTGCTCTTTGCTCTGCTTGGTAATTTTTACAGTGAATCTTCACATAGCGGCTCCTTCAAATTATTCAGGAGTCAATTCACCTATCTTTCAGGGAGGCTTTTCTTATTACACAATCTAAAGACAGCGTCTTCCACCCCAATCATTGTCTACCCTCTTTCACTGCTTTATTTTGCTCTTAGAACTCCTCCTTATCTGAAAATATCTTGTTCCCTTTTTCTTTACTTACTTATTATCTATCTCTTACCCTCTATGCATGAATGGTCCTGTACATAGACATTAATAATTATAGCTATTTCAATTTAAGTAGAAATTAAATAAAATTTAATTTATGATATAATTCCTTGGTTACATTATCCATATTAAGTAGAATGTAAGACTCTTCTGCCTCAATATCCAAATGTGGCTACTGAGTACCACATTAGACGCACAGACTGTTTCTGTCACTGCAGAAAGCTCTACTGGAGTGTGCTTCTCTATTTTATGAGTCAAATGACGGAATCTTCGCCAGTTATTTCACTGTCATATGTGCAGAGTCTAGAGGAGTTCTAGGCATACAGAAAGCATTCCAATAGTATTTTGTTGAAGAGATTGTTAAGTAAAATCCAGCACATTTTAGCTTTCTCTGAGAACAAGAAACTGAACAACTTTCCAGATGAGCAAACACCAAAAGAACACAAGAGCTATTAAAGATTTGAAAGATATTGCATATCCGAGGTAAACACTTAAATTTCAGAAAGTCGACCTCTCATTCTCTGGCTCTTTCTTACCCTCTTTCTTTCCCAAATAGGCATATGTAAGGAAACAGGAGGCAATTATAGGAAATTTCTGTTTTATATTTCCTAAAAGGTATAAGAAGATGCTGCATCCATAAAAATAGAGAAAGCAGTTATGGAGAAAAATCAATTTAAGATAAAGAGTAATTACATGTAGATGGAAAACTTGATTGGTAAATGCAAATCCTTGATTGAAGCAGTAAACTGTAGACTGATTAGTACAGAAAACTGAAGAACAAAAGTAGAACATATTTGCCTAGGACTCAAAAAAAAGTGCTGGAAGTTAAACTTGTATAAGTGAAGAATGTATCGAGGAGATCCTATCTATGTATAATAAGAAACAGACAGATGATTGAATGGAACAGAGGTGATAATTTAAAATGTTAAATAACAATAGAAGGAAACTATGTTGGTTTGAAGGAAGACCTGAGTCTTCAGATAGTTCCACACATCAATTAATTAAAGGAGATAAACAAATTTAAAAAATCAAATTTCAAAGAAAGATGTAAAAAAATCCTAAATCTTGCACCCCCCCATACCCTAACCCAACATACCCGAAAAAAGACTTTCTATACAAAGAAATTTAAGACTTTTCTGCTATAATAAATAGTGAACCAATAGAGAAACATCTATAGAGCTTTCCTTTTTGATGGGAAGGGTACCGAGGAGGTGAAGGGTGAGAATTACGAAAAGAGGTGCTATATCCACCCAGTTATATTCATTTACAATGACAACTTAAAGCAAGCTTTGGCCTCCACCCAATGTGAGACTTCCAGATAGAGTGGGTCGTTCAATCTGTTAAGGATCCAAGAAGAATCCACAAGCCGTGGCAGTAGCACAGATTCCACTCTTACTGGAGTGATGAGGTATAGTGGGTATGTAGAGAGCCATGCCTCTCATTTCTGTCAGATTTCTAATTGTCGAAGAAGGATACGGGAATTAAGCCCCTTGATCATTTTATCAAGAAGCAACCTCCTGAAACCTTTTCAGAACTCCTTTGAATGTTTCTTTCCACTCAACTTTCATATAAGAAGATTTGGCATATACAACAGGCCTGATAACTGCCATTGTCAATGGATTGTGGTATTAGACCCCACGGGTGAAATTTCAAATATTTAATTTAAGAATCTAACCACCTTATAACCTCCATAAAAAAAGGCTTTCATAGACCAGGGCCTCTGGGTAATGAGATCAATTGTTTCATCTCCCAATTAGGCAACGGGCAGGAAAGAGAGAGGAAGCAAAAACAAAAATCCACAAATACAACAGCAGAAACTTCCCTGCCACCTCTTTGATTTAAGGAAAATGTGTTATTATCTGCCTTAAGAAGTCCAGAGGCTAAACTTACCATGCATCCAGGATCTCTGCATCCTGCCATTGGTGGCTTTGATCTGAGGCCAGCTCCTTTTATAGAACTAAAATTCCTGCAGCTTCAGGTATCATTGGCTGACACAATAGCATTCATTGAAGGAAAACAGACTATATCTTCCTGTGTGTGTCCCTTTTTATGAGTCTGGAAACCTTTTCCAGAAGCACCCAGCAAGTGTCCTCTTTCATCTTATTGATTAGAATTGTGTCGCTTTCTAGTTGCTAAAGCAATCATCAGCAAAGGGAATGAGGTCCCAGGGTTGACTTCAACCTCTGAGCTGGAAATAGTTACTCAAAGCTGGTTACCTGTAAAAGTCTGTGGTTTAATTAAGAAAAAAGAAGAGGGAAGTCGGTATTGAATAGGAAACTAACGGTGCTGCTGTACTACCCAAACCCTGAAACTAGTTTACGATAATAAATGGCATTTGTAGCAAAAAGTTACATGGATCAATGGAGTGTCCTGAAAATCTATTGTATTGTTGCACAATAACTGCTGGTTTGGTCTCATCTCTGCCGGTTGGGTGTTGATAAACAATAGCTGGGCTGTAGTCATTTTGGCCTTCTCTGAGCGTAACAACATATGGCAGCACCACAGGGCATGGAGGACAGGAAATTACCATTTATAGCATCAAGTAGAGAGACAGGTAGTAATGCCAGGAACCGTAGGTCTCTGGAGTTGAGGTAGCCTCTCTTTTCTGACAGATGACACCGTACAGGGCAGAACCCACCTAACGGTCCCATGAGACTGAGATCGAGTTGGGCTCACTACAATTTTGAAAGTGAAATGGATCCGGGGGTTGAAGAGCAGAATTTACATTTTAGAGATTTGTTGTCTCAGCAAACTGATGATTCAATTGTATAGGAGAAAAATTGGAGTGAAAATTTTTTTTGGTTACAAGAACAAGTCAATAAAATTATTGACTAAAATATTACATATGTGTATGTGTGTTTATGTATATACGTGTGTGTGCATGTATGTTTATATAAGTATCTGTATGTATGTATATATATACACATATATCTTTATATGAGTCAAAGAGAAGTTCAAGTTCAAGTGCTTCAGTTTGGTGTCTCTAAATCCTAGTGCAGCTCTGTAGCTGCAGGACTAGTTAATAATATGCACCAGTGTATAGAGAGCCAGCACGTGACTTCCTTTCACGAGAGTATTTGCCTGGAGTCACCTCGTGCATCATTTTATACATACAGTATAAAGGAAAAGTGTACTATTTATTTGAAGACATTGTCAACTGTAATATTTTACATTTCAGTTAGAACTTTTAAAAATTATGCCAAAATACTTTTTAGAAAAAAATGTAGTTGAATTTAGCAGTATAATATAAAATAACAGGTCTTATCAATTTAGATGACAAAAGACTAAATTGTTGGAAAGTTTTACTTGCCCTTAAAAACAATTTAAGGAATGTTGCAACTATTTTCCACTATAAAGATGAAATGAAAGCTTAATTTTCAAAATTTAATTGTATTTTGTTGCCTAATATCCAACAACAATAAAAAGAGTATATATGAGGGTCAAAAAAATGGGCTTTTGATTTCTAGCTGCTCTATTTTTTTCTCTTTCTTACACAAAAGATTCAATAGTTTAGTGGTATTTTTGACCCTTTACCCTTAGATCCTTTATGCCCTTTGCAATAGTTTTGTGAATGTAAGAAATCATTTGGGAATGACATGGGGCCTTTATTGTCACAAGAGGAAAATATCAAATGATGGTTCTGAGTCATTTACTTATGTTCCACTAATAGACACTGAAAAGAGTAGAAAAGCTTACAGTCTACACAAAAATGGTACACTATTCAGTATATACACACTAAATAAATAGAAGTCATTTGGCAAAAATATCACTTAACGGACTTTATCACTATTAGTTTCTTGTAAATAGAAAAATATTAAAAATGCCTCAAGCAGAACATTTAAGAGCAATAAAAAGAAAAACTCATCTGAAATGGCACAATCTTAACATACTACATGCTTGAAATGTTATATATATCGTAGTGTATTTACAATTACAATAATTTAGGTATCTTGTGTAGCAAAAACAATTTGGATTGCTATGTCTAAGGAATAAAAACAACTAAGAATGTTGTGAAAAATAAATTGAATGATGCAGATGATTATTTGTTTGGCTCATTTATTGTGTTAGTTTACAGAAATAATTACTTTATTTTTATAAGAACTACTAAGTACTCAATACCAGTATTGCTAGGTATTCTCTGTTGAAATAGTCATTTGGTCTATATTTTTTGTTATGCCGTATAGATTAAAAAAAAAATCATGTACGTGCTATATTGAACTCTTCAACTGCAAGATTTATACAAATGCAATGAGTTTGAGTTAAGATATCTAAGCCAGAACAATGGGGAAAAATCTTGTTTTTAATGTAGGTTTCTAAAAACTTACTATAACAATTTTTAAATGTGAGCTTCCAAATTAGCAAAATGATATTAGAATGATTTTCACGCCATCTCAATATTTTTTAACTATAATGATAAGTCAATACATATTTATTGAATACTGTGTATTCAGAACTAAAATTTGAATGCATAAGCAGTATAATTTGCAGGACATATTGATTAAAACTGCAGCTATAGAGTTTATTGACCCCTTTTGTCTGGAGCAGTGAGAGTGTTGCTCCTGGGAAGGAAAGAATTCTGGAGACCCAGTCTTATCTTCTTAAAAACATACTAGTGGGCAATCATCTGGGAAAAAAAATCTAGCAGAAAAATGCTAATCTATGTAATGCTTATGGCAGATAGGATTACTTAAGGTAAAAATAGTTGGAATCTATGGTTGCTGGTGAACGGCTCCCTGGAAAATGTCACACAAATCATGTAAATGTCTAAGTATAAAATGGACAGGTTTCATGACTTAAACGACTTCCTCATGTGAATGAGGGGACCGCACATTTCTCTTGAAAACCTCAGCCCGGGCCTAATGCATCTGACGTGAAAACAAGAACTTGAGGAACCAACCGGAGGATCCTGGATTTCTTCCTGCTTCTAGATTTAATTACTAGTAGTTTGATAAGAGCTCTGATTCTTGTCAGAATTTCACTATCCCTTACTATCCTCATATTACTTTCCTTTGCTCTCAGGCATTTATTGTATAATTTGGGTTGAAAAGGACAAAATATGTGTGTACTATTAATGTACCGCTATCTGAAAATAGTTGGTCTGCTCAAAATATCATTTGTTTAAATTTCAAACTGTGGTTTTAAAATTTTTGTTTTAACTTAACATCGTATGTAAGTTAGCATAGCATTGTAGATAAAGTGAAGATTGTGGCGTCAGACAGCTTGAGTTCAAATCTGGCTTTATTGCTTAGAGGAAACTCATCCATTTTGGCTTTACTTTTCATTTTGGTGAAATAGATATATTACCAGAACTTCACATATCTGTTCTAAGATTTTCATAGCATATCATATAAAGCACATAAAATAGTGTTGTAAGTGTTAGATATTATTCCATTTTAATTTTACCGTTATCTAAGAATGTTATGTATCAGAATAATCTGAAATTTTGCTTTTTGAAATATATTAAAATAAATATTTCATGAACATTGGACAAGAAAGCTTGCTAGACAAAATATATTTGAATATATATATTTATATGTAATATATTATTCAAATTCTTTATGTGACCATTAATTTCTTATCAGTTTCTTGTGTGATATACTGAAGAGTTTGAATATATTTGAGTTTGTTTTTTTCTTTATACCTACATTTTAAAAATTTTTTGGTGAGGAAGATTAGCCCAGACCTAACATCTGTTGCCAATCCTCCTCTTTTTGCTGAGGAAGATTGGCCCTGGGCTAACATCTGTGTCCATCTTCCCCTACTTTATATGTGGGAGGCCCCCACAGCATGGCTTGATAAGCAGTGCGTAAGTCCACGCCCGGGATCTGAACCTGTGAACCCTGGGGTGCTGAAGCGGAGCGCACAAACTTAACCACTACGCCACCAGGCCAGCCCCCCTACGTTTTCATTTGTGTGTTTTCATCCTATGCTAAGCACATATTTATTAGGGAATGTAGAAAGAGACCTAACAGTATACAAGGAGTCATGTTTCCTTTCTATAGTATATATTTCTTGCTAGGAAGCAGATGCCCATCAAAGAAATACATTTTCCAGAATGTTTAGCCTTTAGGAGGAGTCATGTAACTAATTATTACTAATGGAAAGGAGAGAAAATAACACGTGTCCCTTCAGAGGCACAGTCATAATGATGATGTACCTTTTCCACTGTATTTTGCTATGACCCCACTAGGAGCAGAGAACGCCAAGGCCCTCTCATGTCACAGAGCTGCAAAACGGGAGTAAAACCGGGTACCTTGAATCACAGCATGGAATGCCACCCACCAAGCCCTTGCCTTAAACCATCACACGTGGTGAGAATTAACTTTTTGCTTTTTCCTATTGCGTCATTCTGTGGTATTATATCTATTCTTATTCTGACAAGCCTCTGAGATTTGCTAGGTTATCTGTTATAGCAGTTACCATCACTGGCAATGATACTTATTGAAAATATTAGAGTGAAGTAATCTTCTCTGTCTCTTCTAATTGGATCTGCATTTGTTTCGGTGGCCGTGAAAATGCATCTTATAATTAAGATTGGATTTTGAGGATGCTTGATAAAGAGATTCAGAATGTAAGTCCAGGTAAGTCAAAGACACATTGTGAATAACTTGGTTCATTGGAGTGACTCATCTTTGTCTTATTCACCAAGAGTATCAAGTGGACATAGATCTTTCCCCACAGATGGAGCGTTACCACCAATTTACCAAGTTTGATATAGTCTTCTATATTTTCAGGGACATCCAATCTCAATATCTAAATTTTATGTCCAGTCAGATGTCAAGATTTAGCCCTCTCAAATCAGAGATGATAAGACCAGCGAACCATCATGACAATATCTCTTCTGTTCATTTCCAGCACTTTGCTAGAGAGATTTAGCCATTAAAGGAACAGGCTCCTTGTCTCAATTCCACTTCTGCAATTAACCAGTACATACACAGTATGAAAAAACATCAGCCATAGATAAAGATTGAAAGAGAAAGTACACACAATGTTTGGATAATCACTGTTTACTTATCTAAAAGATACAGGAAAACTGAGTGCATTCACTGTTCAGAGCATGAAGTTGAGTAACGTCCTATAAGAGGGATAAAACTCCCTAGCTCCAGTGAGAATCTAGCAATTCAGAGTTGACGATGATAATTTTTTTTTTTTTTTATTAATGAGGGTCATATTTAAATGTTTGGAAGCAGAGCTGTTTTCTTCCATGTCAGGCCTGTTGGAACAGTACTGCATGAAACTTGTTTGGGATACCTACAGAAATCCACCAAAGGACTCATAAGAGTATCTCAGGCCATGAAAGCAGGCATTCGGAAGCTAAGAGGAATCAACCAATAGCATAATATAAGTTAAAGGCCTTACATCTTTTCCTTTCATCTGTCTTCCCTGACTATTGCTGTAAAAGGAGAAACTTGAGTAAGGGAAGAAGATAGGAAGGATCAAGTGAAAGAATACTGGAGCTCACAGTGACTAAGGGAGGAGGTAGAGCAAGAGGAATGAAAGAACAGACATCAACTCACTACACCATGCTGCTCTACAGAATTCTCCAGGGGGCTTCAACTGCTGCTGCTGTTGGTGGTGGTGGAGGGGTCATTAAAATGTATTACTGATTAATATTTTGATTTTGAGTCATCATATTCAGTTTTAGGAATTAAAATTAGACTGTTCATACCTGAAAATGTTTAAAAACTTTATGAATTCTGTTTTAAATGTTTACCGTGTTCATGGTAGGAAGATGTGACAACAAAGAGAAAGGCTATACTATAAATACAAATTAAAATAATTTCCTGTTTGTGACCTGTCAAGTATAGCCCATTAAATAACCCAGTAAAAATTATATTTTTCTTTATGTACATTGCCTGATAATATTCTTTGCCCATGTATCTATTCTGCATGAAATACAAAATAAAACAATCCACTAATTCTATATGCAGTAGTTAAAATAGACATTGTAGAAATATGAAAATGTTTATATTTATTAAATTTTTAAAAAGCTAAGTATATTAAAGAAATATTACAAAATAAAATTTTCCATCTATGTGTATGTAACATGTAAAACCTAAAATACCAGTTTTACTAGGTTTGTGTAAGAATTTGGAGATTCTTTTCACTAATTTGAAAGATTTACAATTTTCTATTCTCTTTTTAATAAAATGGCTTGAATTAGCTAAAAATTAAAGGTGCTTGACTTTAGAAGGAAGGAGTTATATAGTATCATAAAATACTAACTGAATCTAGAATTGCTTCACTTCACATTTCCTGAAGGACAATTTAAGTGTTAAAAGTCACATTGATAAAACTTGAATTTGATACTTTTTAATATACTTTAAGTATTTAGTTCCTCATAGAATATATATTTGACAGATTTTCTACCCAAAAAAGGAACAAATAACTGATTTAAAGTACTACTCGGACAGAACTGTCCATATGATCCCAACTTGTTTTGACATTCTTTAGTTTAGCTCACTATTTTTAAGTGGCATTAGGCACTTAGGAATCAGTACAAATGGGGTGAAAAATCCTTACTCTCTAAGAATGTCCTGTCCTTGCAACCTAAAAGTATCTACTATAAGGGAATATTTGACTGGTGCAGTAAAACCAGTGAGGTATAGTTCACTGATACATGGTAGATGTTTTGAGAAGTCAATGATTATAACCATTTTGTGCATTCTTATTTTAAATAATTTCTAAGGTGAATGGTATATATTATAGTAATATATAATATAATATATAAATAATATGTATCTTATAAAATATCCTAAATGCTGTCAAAACCATTTTTAGCAAATTTGCATATTATACTTAATGGTGAAATCTTGTTCTTAAAAATTGATTCATTTCAATCACCATTTAAATAGTGCCTGAGGGCATTAAGAAGGAAATGAATTATATAGATCCATTTTGTGCCTGGAAGTAGACCGGAAACTTCTGAATAAAATTAATAAGCTACAAAGTCTCATAGACTGTTATTTGCCTAAATGCTAAAACTCTACCTGGTTTCACATACTTGTTGCCTTAGGATCATTCTCCAGGGAGACAAAAAACGATGGTGTTTTACTGGCCAACTCAATTCAATCTGATTACCATTCTATGCATTTTAAAATATTGATGTATAACTTCTCTGTCTCTCTTTCAAAAAAGTCAATAGAATTATGCTTTTTGCCATACTTTCATCATAAAATTAATTTTATTATCTATATGGATTTAACCAAATCAACGTAGCTCAGGTATTTAACATATCATTTCTCCAAATTAATATATAACTATTAACGTCTGTTATGTTTCACAAGTGTATTCCAGTCACATAAATTAAAACACTATTTTAATTTCACTTTTACCTGGAAATCTTACAGAGACAATGAGGCTTGTCATGATATGCAAATTCTATGATATCCTTCTTATTCTTCATTTCACCAACTGCATGTACCCTATTTTTCATTGTTTTAAATGCTAAACCAACTTATTTAATTTTACAGAGTAGAAGATATCTTTGTGTATCATGAAGCATTATTTTGGGTGGCATTATCAAATGGGGATTCTTCACCATGCATTATTTGTAATTACCCCGCAGCAGAAAGGAAAATAAAAAGACCTATCTTTCGACAAGTTCAGAGCAAACAAAAAGTTGTGATAATTGTGTGCTAAATGATGCTTAAAATATTCTTTTTTTGTAGAAGATACTTTGAGTACTCCAAGGAAAGTGATAAAATACAATAATGTTGCTTGTGGTCTGTGTCTTAGAAAAGCCATCATAGAGGACGTAGCATTTATGAGGAATCCAAGTGAAGGGGAGAGAAAATTTTCACTTAAAAAAAAAAACAACGGTGCTTGTGGAATGAGTGGGTATTTGAAAGAGCAATCATTTCGGGAACTGCACTTAGTCCCGTGGTTCTGGAGTTTGGTAGGACAATAGAAGGGTGGGTGTGCCCGACAGAGGTAAAGCATGCGCCAGAAAGTTGTGAAGTAAATCTCATTTTTAAAACCATGAGCAAATAGACTGAACCTTAGTTTGAGTTGCAAACTGCGGTGTACCTAATTTACAATTTTTGAAGTTTTGCTTTGCCTCGTTTTAATCCCTTAGGGAAGGTTCATGGCCAAAAGGTCAAACTAAAACTTTCAACACCAGCTGGATAGGTCAATTGCCAGGAATAGTCTAAAGCTGAAAGCTGACATAAAGCAGAGGCTGTCTCTGTTGAAACTTGTATTGCATAGTCCTTATGTAGCACTAAATAAAATTGGCACTAAATGCGCCAACTGCCTTTGCTAATGTGATCACTTATGTTAGGCTCTTCTCTCTGATTATTGCCCATTTTAGATTAAGTGTACATTCACATCGTGTGCTTCCTTTGGAGGGTAGAAGTTTGTTTCAGTTCTATGACCTGCATTTGCACTTTATTTTCCATCTTTGAAATTTTTGATCTGATTTTCCAGGCAGGTAGGCGCATCAAAGGGCTTTTATATTTCAGTACAAAGCATTTGTTATATCTGCAAGTCCTTCACTACTTACTATTATTAAATTAAATCTCTATATTGATATATGCATATTGTTATTTTCCAAACATTTTATAGCCTATTTTGTGAAATGAGCTACAACTGGAACTGGATAAGTTGATTTCATCCCTTGATACGGGTGGTTCTCAAACTTGAATGTGTATGCGAATGTCTGGAGGAACTCGTGAAATGTGCATATTTCTAAGGCCCACTTCCACGTACTCTGATTTATTAGATACAGCATCAGGCCCAGGAATCTGTAATTTTATCAAGCTCTTCAACTAATTTTCTCTTGTGAGGTCTTTTGCAGGTCATACTTCAAGAAATCTATGTGTTATAGGTAATGATGTTTTAGAGAGAAGAAAGATGTCAAGTTTTTTATTTGTTTTGTTTTATATTTTTATAAATCATTATCTAAGACTGGCTAATTGTTAAATAATGCAAATAAAGAAAATAATTCTCTATAAGACAATAGATTTTACATTTGGTAATTTATAAGGTGCAAATTAATATAGTGGTTTTTAAGTGATAAATAGCTCTTCCACCCTGCTCTGGGTGACAATACGTATTTATGAATGAGTAATGGTTGTATAAACGTGTTTGTACTGAGGGGAAATTGAAAATAATTAGCTTTAATTAGAAGCTGAAGTAGAAACTGATTTAGGTAGGGGAATGACAGTTTAGGCTATGTATAGTTTTATTGTCCTTGTCATTGCTGTTTTTGAACTTCTGAAACTCCCAGATGGGGATCTAATAGCTGCATATTGTCAAGGTTATTATTAACATCGCTATTTTAGATGACATGATATCTATAATAAGCTGAACTGTGATCCCAGAAACATGGATTCACTCTATATTTTTCTCTTCTAAAATTAACTGTATTCATTTTATTAAAATGGCACATAAATGGAGATTTATCATATAATTGTAGGGAAACTATAAGACACAAATCACTATTTTAAAACAAGAATTGACTCGTTTTACAGTTTAAGACCCCTCTGACTCTCTCCTACTGTTTTTTCACATTATTAACTGTATTTTTCCTCCAGGGGGGTTTGTATCCATCAGAGTTTAGCCAGAAAAAAATAGACACAGTTTTATATTTTTAAAAGAGAGAAAATATAATGCAAGGAATTGGTTACACAGGTCATGGAAAAGTTGAGACCACACTGACATTAACAAAAGCAGGAAGCCACTACTATCCTCAGAGTCTGGAACAAAGGGGGAGACAGTGCTCCTGGAGGCCAGGGCCTGGGGGCCCTGGGGATGAGGGGACCATAGTGCGTTCTTCTTCTTCATGGCCAGACCCTGCAGAGACACTGCCTGAGTCAGAGAGGAGCAGGCCAAAAGCCCTGACTTTTGCCTAGGTTCTTCCCTGTAATCTTGCTCCTATGCCTTTGTTGAAAGTAGCCAGACAGTGTCTGAGCCAAGGACCAGCTACCCTGAGACACAGAGCAGAGCAAGGAGGACAAGGATTGGATGTGGGGACAGAAAGGCCCAGGATGTGCACAATGTTTCCCTTACACTCTCTTTCTGCTTAGACGCCTCTGATTCTGCTCTGACTCCTCAGGTTTGGAGTGACATGAAAGTATAGTTTTTCCCACCTTGGAGACAATATTTTTCTAAGAAATTAAAAAATAATAATCATATATGAACTGAATAATCAATGTTCTTTCCCCTTAATGACACAGTGGCAAGCAGAATCATTAGGTCTCTTAAGCACAGAAGCTCAAGAGATCTAATGATACTCACAGGTGTTCCTGTTATGTTGCCTCAAGATAATTTGTAGAAGGGAATGGTGGGCTTTCTGAAAATCATGCAGAGAAGTTAAGGAATATACCTGAAGTTTTGTTAAATTCTCTTTGGTATTCCACTGTAAAAGATAAACAAAGCTGGGTACGAGTTAAAGTGGTAAGGATGGATTTTATTTAATAATTTTTACAATAGGGAAGATGGTCCAGCATGAACAAAAATCAATTTCACTGAAACAAAAGGCTGGAGACCTTAAAGGCTGAGGTGCTAAAGGAAAGGCACTGAGAAGTGTTAGGGGGTTTGGTCCCCTTAACCTGGTGTGACTAGACCATTGAGGTTTGTAGTTGGCACTTATGTGAAGGAGAAATAGATTTCTCCTCTCTTTACGACAGGACACCAAAGTGCCCATCAATTTAGGCCCTCATCCTCCACAGGGACTGAGAGGGAGATGGAGAATTATCTCCCTGCATGTGTACATTTCAAAGAGACAGCTCTCAAGTCCTGGAAGGGTTTCACTGGTAGATTTACTTATTTAAGGGCAGAGGGATTTACAATTACAGGCTCTCTGAAGTAACTGCTCTAAGAAGACGTTCAGAAGCCATTCTGACTATCATCAGGTTTTGGCTCAAGCAAACAGTAAATTCTCCTGGCAGACATTTTACGGGGGTCTCAGGTCATTCTGGGGATATGGCCCGAAGCTGCTAGAAGCTGTGCTAGGGGTGGGTCAGGTCTCCTGGTGCGGTGGTTTGGACAGAGTTGTTCTGAGCTGAGAGTTGGGCAGTTGTCACCGGTTCTTTGAAGATCACACTTCCATGGTTTAAAATGATTTAAAATCATCCTGTAAGTAGTCCGCCTCTACACCCCTAGCCAGAATTTTTGGCTAATCTCTATCTGTATGTATTAGATTGTTTTGTAGTATGCTTTTGAAATATCAGAATCTCCAACTCCAGAGTAAGCGCTCAGAGGCCAGGATCTATATTTCATTCACTTCTCCCATCTCAGTGTTTAGCACAGGAACAAGTATAAATAATAAAATCTCAACTTATGAAATGTTGCTGTATGCACCAAGCACTCTGCTAAGTGATGGTGATGCCCCATCTTATTTCATCTTCACAGAGGCCTTGTTCAGGAAGGGCCAGGAAGTCCTTATTAGTCAAAGATATTTGGCATTGGGAAATGGAAAATTAAAGTAAATCCACTCAAAATTGAAGCCATTTCATATTTAATGGAAGACATACTTGGAACTTAGCTTCAAATTAAAAATAATTGCAATGAAAATATGTGTATTTTATCTTTCATTTAATGAAGTGTAGGTTGTAATTGCCACTATATGCTAATTCCTAGGCTGAATAATATTTGGCACAATTTTTGAGAGTAGTAAATGACAACAAAATATGACAATCATTACTTCTCATTTTGCTTTAGTAATATGATTATAAAAAACAATATTCCTGTAAAAAATATTTGGGAGCTTTATCAAGTTTGACAAAGGCCTTTATTTTTTTGAAGCATGCTTCCTTGTATATTTTATAACTTCCTTTGTAGATTTTCTATTCTTTATTGTTACTTGTCCAACTCTGTCAGACCTTCATTTTCAGTTACTTTAAGTTTTAACATTTCTCTAACAATAATTTCATCAGAATTCACCATAAATTTCTATATTTTTGACTATTTTTTATGAACAACTCTGTATAATTGACTAATGTTATATTTCTTTTTATCAGATGTTTTAGACATTTTACAGTCAGCAAGAGTCTGTTAGGTAAGTTGATCATATACAGTCATGGGTTACTTAATGGGGATATGTTTTGAGAAATGAGTCATTAGGCGATTTCATCGTTGTGTGAACATCACAGAATGTACTTACACAAACCTAGATGGTATAGCCCACCACACACCTAGGCTAGATGGTGTAGCCTATTGCTCCTTGGCTACAAACCTGTACAGCATGTTACTGCACTGAATACCCTAGGCAATTGTAACACAATGGTAAGTATTTGTGTATTTAAACATATCTAAACATAGAGAAGGTAGAGTAAAAATATGATATAAAAGATAAAAAATGGTACACCTGTATAAGGCGCTTACCATGCAATGGAGCTTGTGGGACTGGACGCTGCTCTGGGTGAGTCAGTGAGTGAGTCACAGTGACTGAATGTGAAGGCCTAGGACATTACTGTACACTACCGTAGACTTTATAAACTCTGTACACTTAGGCTACATTAAATTTATAAAACAATATTTTTTTCAATAATAAATTAACCTTAGCTTTACTGTAACTTTCTTTGTAAACTTTTTAATTTTTTTAAACTTTTTGACTTTTGTTATAACACTTAGCTTGAAACACAACCACATCGTACAGCTGTACAAAAATATTTTCTTTCTTTGTATCCTTATTCTAGAAGTTTTTATTTTTAAAATTTATTTTTTTTACATTTTAAACTTTTTTGTTGAAAACTAAGACACACACACATATTATTAGCCTAAGCCTACACAGGGTCAGGAGCATCGATAGCACTGTCATCCACCTCCACATCTTGTCCCACCAGAAGGTCTTTAGTGTCAATAACAAGCATGGAGCTGTCATCTCCTATGGTAACAATGCCTTCCTCGGGAATACCTCCCGAAGGACCTGAAGTTTTGCTTACACCAGCATCACCACAAACACATGAGTAATGCATTATGCTACAGTGTTATGACAGCTATGACGTCACTAAGCAGTAGGGATTTTTCAGCTCCATTATAATCTTATGGTACCACTGTCATATATGCCATCCATCATTGACTGAAACGTCATTATGCTCCACAGTTTGTATTCCAGCTTGCCTGGGAGAGTCTTGGTTTATGTTCAGGAATAATCATTAATGGAGCATCCATTCATCTCAAAATGTTATGATTTGGATCATCGATTATGTACTGGCCCTAATAATAGCTACCCTTAGAGAATACTTATCAAACCCAAGTATGCTTCTAAGTGGTCACATAAGTAGACCTCTCGACACTCACAACAACTCTGTGAGGTAAGTCCTACTGGTATTTGTACTCTACAAGTCAGGATATTGAGACCCAGTTGGCTTAAGTATCTTCCCTCAGCGATACAGTTACTAAGTACTTCGGCTGTTTTCTAAACTCAGGTGATAGAGCTCCGGGGCTTTTGCCCTTAACCAAAGTCACAGTATACTCCTCCCTTTGCCCAAAAAGACATTTTATTGATGAGCATGTCTAAATGCTAATGTGAACAAGAAAAAAGTTCATCACAATTCAAAAGTGTTTGTGGTTTGTTTTCAATCTGGTAACATTGCTTTTCCATAAAAAATTGTAACCTATTAAGAAAACTATATTATTATTATTATTATTATTATTATTATTATTATATCAGATTAAAAAGCAGAGGCTCTTTTCCCCATCCAGCAGGTGAGCATGTAGATGAGCTGACACGTGATCCTAGGACATGTAGTTTAGAGCTGACTCCCTTTTACACTGGCCCTGCCTCCATGCTCCCAATATTGACAAAAGAGAAGACTTTAAAAGTTAGCTGCCGGAATGAATAAATAAGGATTCAATATATTTAGGAAAGTTTCATAATTTTTCTTTCATGAGTTTCTTCATAAATTTTCTAAAGATATTACAGAAAGTGTAGTTAGAAATTTGAATCCAAAATAAATGCATGGTCATAAATTGGAAATGACTTCTATGAGATAAATTTTAAAATGGGTTAGTGCTTTATATGTCATGCTTCTGTGTAAGATTTTATCTGAAACAAAGATTTGCTATGAAAAAGAGAAGGTTGAAACTACTAATGTACTATTTAAAAATCCATGTATAAAACAAAAGTGGGCCATAAGATATAAATTGGAATGTCACAAAAGAAAAAAGACAAATAGAAAAACAGTGTAAAGATTTTTTTTAATCTCAAATAGTTAATGTGGTTTATAGATAGCCTAAGTCGGAAGATTAATTATTTAATTTTATACCAAAGAAAATTTGATAGACGTTTTATCTCCTATACAATAATAAAAGGTCAAACTTATGTAGAATTAAAGTATTTTCATTCTTATGAATTATTCTGATCCATTCAAAGAGTATATAAGACTCAGATTAAAAAAAATCTTTGCTTTTGAATCATGAATTATTGATCTTTGGAAAGATTTATAGGCTTTTGAAAGTAATGTTTTCTCTTCTGTATTTTTTAGAAACAATCATGCATTCAAAAAAGTGGCATGTAATAGGGCTTTGAGCAAATTCCACAATGTTAATGATATGGTTTAAAACAGAGTCTCTATTGAGAGAGCTTATAAGCCACAAGCAAGCAGGAGAGAGCACAGGTCCACGATCCCGCCATCAGCCTGCAAGGTGAGCTGTGACGGGGCTGGGAGACATCCAGGGAGCTTGTGCTCCACGGGAGACACTACCCTGCTGTTCCTTCCATTTTATATTGAAGTGTGAAAAATGCTTTTTACTGGGAGAACTATAAGAACCATGCAATTTAGTTTAGATGTATGCTATTTGAATGACCTAGTGCTTATAAGCACCTGGGGAAATTGGGATCTTTGGTAAATCACAGCACCCTCTTACAGGGGTGGGGAAGCCCTGACCCATGGAAACCTGAGTTCAGCTGCAGCCTCCTCCTGCTGGGAGCAAAGGGAAGCTCTGCTCCCATCTAGCATATTACCCAGGAAATCCAGACTGAGCAACTGGGGTCACTTTTGATCAAGTCTGTTCATTAGGCATCATATATACGTTGGTGAACCTAGTAAAGAGAAGCTCTGGAAATATTACGTAAGCATCTATAAATGCTTCCACTTAGTCAGACTTTCAGACTCTTCCAGCTTATGTGGGTGTTCGTGCCTTTTTCTTACCAGAGTTACCATGAGTGATATGAAAGTGGAACAAAAAAAAAATTGAGAAAAGCTTGCAATTTTGCTATAGGATGGAACCAAATTAAAAAAGAGGCACATTTTATTGGTTATTTTTCTAGTGATATGTAAGAGCTTTACAGGTTCCCTTTGGTCAAAAAAAAACCTCTCTATACCGAATGAAGCGCAAATTAAGCCTGAGCTGACAAATTCATTGTTCTATTTTCTAGTTTCAAAATTGGTTTATGAAATATGCGAGGAATAAATATTGCTGTGAGAAATCAATGTTTCTGTATGTTTGTTGTCCTAGAAATATTTAGGTAGGCATTTTTTCACTATTTTAATAAAAATCCAGGGATATTTTAATAAAAATCCAGGGATACAATAATTTATAAGGGTGTTTAAGAACAAGTGCATGTGCTACAAACATCTCAAAAAGATCAAACTAAGATTCAGAGAAGGTAAGTGAGAACTGTCCTTGGCTAAGGAATCGTGTATCTGATAACATTATTTGAGCTGTGATACTTCTGACTTAAAATGTGTTTTGAGAAAATGTATAAAATTTATTAGGAAGAAGGGAAAACTTTAAAATTATATAGGGGGCTGGCCTGGTGGTGTAGTGGTTAAGTTCGCACACTCCGCTTTGGCAGCCCGGGGTTCGCCGGTTCTGATCCCGGGCGTGGACCGACGCACTGCTTGTCAGCCATGCCGTGGCGGCGTCCCATATAAAGTGGAGGAAGATGGGCATGGATGTTAGCCCAGGGCCAGTCTTCCTCAGCAAAAAAATAAAAGAGGAGGATTGGCAACAGATGTTAGCTCAGGACTAGTCTTCCTCACAAAAAATAAATTAATTAATTTAAATATATAGAATTAAATATTTCTGTTTTACCAAGAAAAAAATTTAAGATATTGCTAATATTTTAGCCTATGTAAAAAGTGTGGTAATGTAACTATTTTCTGCCTAACACACAAAATTTGTTTCTTACTTCAACAAATTTAATCTATATAAAATTGACATAACTTTCTGTCTCTACAAACTAAACTTAACTAACCAAATAAATAAATAAAGAATGGATTCTTAATAATTTGGCATTTTTATTTAGTTTTTAGGCTGAAAAATCCTATGGCTGTTGGTGCCATCACATACACATACCTCAGCATGCTAGATAGTAATTACCTAGTCTATTATCGAATTATTTTGGGAAATACTCATAATGTTCTGAGAAAAATTAATGTGTCAATTTACAGTATCAATAAAGAGGCAGATATTGCTTTTTAAAAGCTCATAAAATGCCCAAATGTCTTTTAGCAGTAAAATACAATTAAGACAAAAATTTTATCATTATATCAGAACATTGTAAAATTTTCTGAATGAGAATTGTCAGAGCACTCTTTGGGATACCTTGGCAGAATCAATACTGGAATGATGAATTTAACTGATTGTATAATTACTAACAGGAAATCAAAACAGCAAAATGCATGTGCTTTTTGATTTTGAGAAGATGTTTTGCTCCTTCAAACTGCTACCATGTAAACCAGTTGAAAGTAATGATAATTTAATTGATTTATCATAAAATTTATATCCTATTTAAGTTTTGATTTGGATGTAAGATATGAAAGATTTCTGCAAGTACAGAAGTCTATGTAACTATAAAGTATAATTAACATTAGAAGTTTTAATATTCTACAGAATAGTAAAGTGAACCATGATCTACATGGTGACAAGTACCCTCACTTGGCAGATTGTAGAAGGAAAGCCAGCCAGTGGCTCACCCATAATACCTTAAGGAGTTACCAAGGCTTCTCTAAATAATCTTGTTTTGGTGCTTTAACTCCTGATTGTTTGATGTTAGTAATTTGAAACAACTCCTTTTTTTTTTTTTAATTTAAACCTGTCCATAGTGCTCAAAATAAATGCAAAAATTAGTTCATAGGAAATCTGAAATTTAGCAAGATAAAAAAATATGCAGAAAATGATATGGTCCAATCTTGTAATGTTTTAAAATCTCATTATGACTTTCTCTACACATTTTTAAACTTGGCTTATTGGACAGCTAATATCTTAACATCTCTATTGATCGCATCCTAGTAAATTCCCCCCTCAAATTGCCCCATATTATAGCAGGAAGAGCGACAACAACAAAAGTGTGCAGGGAAAACAGAATTTCAGACAAATTTCTGGGTCATTCTTCACGAATTCTTCATCTCCATTTCCCTGCTTGTCCCCGTGGTGCCCACTTCTCTACCCCAAAATTTGGTTGTGATTTTTGCTGTTCAGTTTTGGTGACATGTTCAGATGATATGTCCCTGTACCCAGCGCTCCTGAGCTCAGATGTCCACTGAATTTGCACGTCTACATGCTCTCTGACTGATGGCAGCCGCAGCTGCAGGTGAGAAGGTCCTTGAGACAGCAAGGATCTAGCTAACCTCCATGCCCCTGAAGAGTGGGGCTTTCTTCATGTGTTTAGAAATCATTTATTGTGTGCCAGCATTTATTAAGTATGCAGTTCTTTTCTTGTCACTGGTAATTTAGTAGGAGAAAATCTAAAGTCCTCTATTAACTTCCATCAGACTCCTCTTATAATAAATAAGTGCACAAATATCTACATAACCTAAGTCAAGGATGTATAAGAACCTTACAGTGAAGAAACATAAAGCAGGAAAAGGGTAAGTGGGGCCTAGTGGATGGTGTTTTTTAACAGCTTTATTGAGGTATAATTGAAGTATAAAAATTACATAAGGTGTACAACTTGATATTTTGATATATATGTATATATATATACATCGTGAAATGATCACCATAGTCAAGCTAATGAACATATCTGCCATCTTGTGTCTTCTCCCTTTTTTTCTTTGTGATGAGAACAGTAAGATCTACTCTAGTAGCAAATTTCAAGTACACAATACAGTTGTTAACTATTGTCACCATGACCTACATTAGATCTTCAGAACTTATTCATCTTGCATAACTGAAACTTTGTACCCTTTAATCCACATCTCCCCAATTCCCCCTCTCCCAGCTCCCAGCAACCACCATTTTACTCTCTGCTTCTATGCGTTTGACTATTTTAGATTCCACTTATAAGTGAGATCGTGCAGTATTTGTCTTTCTGTGTCTGGCTTATTTCATTTAGCGTGATGTACTCCAGGTTCATCCATGTTGTCACACATGGCAGGATTTCCTTCCTTCATAGGGCTGAATAATATTCCTTTTATTTATTTATTTATTGTGCCTTTTTAATGCCATGGGGGACACCTGTAGGCCAGAGTCAGGGCCTGGTCTGAGTGGGTGGAGCGTGGGGACTCCCCGGAAAGCAAACGGAGAAGTTGGAGCCCACAGGGTGCACTGATATGGCTTCAGGTGTGTCAGGGAGTAAGTGAGGTTTCTGATGGAGGGGCAGGGAGAGAATGTGCTGGGATGCTGAGTGTCAAGGGCCGCTCAGAGAAGGGTGGAATTTGGCCAGATACCCTGCAGCCACAACTCATCCATAAGGAGTCTGGCTCACACAGCCTATCACACAAACAGCAATGCTCATTGACTCCTCGCTGGGGTACAGGTGTATATATACCACGTTTTCTTTATTCATTCATCCATCAATGAACATTTAGGTGGTTTTCATATCTTAGTTATTGTGATTAATACTGCGTTGAACATGGGAGTACAGATATCTCTTCGAGATCCTGATTTCAGTTCCTTTGGATATATGCCCAGTAGTAAAATTGCTAGATCATATGCTAGCTCTATATTTAATTTTTTGAAGAACCACCATACTGTTTTCCATAATGGTTGTACAAATTTTATTCCTAGCAATAGTGTACAAGTGTTGTCTTTTGTCTTTTTGATAATAGCCATTCTAACAGGTATAAGTTGATACATCATTGTATTTTTGGTTTGCATTTCCCTGATGGTTAGTGATGCTGAGCACCATTTCATATACCTATTGGTCATTTGTATATGTCTTTTTGAGAAAACTCTATTCAGATCTTTGCCTATTTTTTAATCAAGTTATTTATTTTTTGCTATTGAGTTCCTTATATATCTTGGATTAACCCCTTATCAGATATATGATTTGCAAATGTTTTCTCCCATTTTGTAAGTTGCCTTTTCATTTTGTTGATTGTTTCCTTTGCTGTGCAGAAGCTTTTTAGTTTGATATAATCTCACTTGTCTATTTTTGCTTTTGTTGCTTGTGCTTTTTGTGTCATACCCAAAAAATCGTTGCCAAGACCAGTGTCAAGAAGATTTTTTCCTAGTAGTTTTATGGTTTCAAGTCTTATGTTAAGTCTTTTATCCAATTTAAGTAGATTTTTGTATATGGTGTTAAGATACAGGTCTAATTTCATTCATTGTGTGGATATCCAGTTTTCCTAACATCATTTATTGAAAAGACTGTTCTTTCTCCATTGTGTGTTTCAGCACCATTGTCAAAGATCAGTTAACCATAAATGTGTGGATTTATTTCTCGTCTTTCTATTCTGTTCCATTGATCTATATGTCTTTTAGTTTCTATGACACTAACAATGAATTATCTGAAAAGGAAATTAAGAAATCAATCCTATTTATGATAACAACAAAAATAATAAAATACTTAGGAATAAACTTAACCAAAGAAGTGAAATACTTGTACACTGAAAATTATAAGATGTTGATAAAGGAAATTAAATATGACACAAATAAATGGAAAGACATTCTGTGTTTATGGATTAGAAAAATTAATATCATTAAAAAGTCCATATTACCAAAGTGATCTACAGATTCAATGCAATCCCTATCAAAATCGCAGTGGCATTATATACAGAAATAGACAAAACAATCCTAAAATTCACATGGAATCACAAAAGACCCTGAACAGTCAAAGCAATGTTTAGCAAGAACAAAGCTAGGGACATCACATTTCCTGATTTCAAAACATATTACAGAGCTACAATAATCAAAATATATGGTACCAGCATAAAAATAGACAGTATTTTAAAAAGTTTTTTTTTCAAGACTGGTGCTTTATTTTTTTATTTCCCCTCTGTCTGCCCACCTCTCCCTTGGTGATGGTTACACCCATTTGGCATTTCTGAGCACAAGACCATGATAAGTCTTAAAACAGAGAAGCAGAATTCTTGTCTGAATAGTAACAGAGGGGGATTAGTTGCAAGGGTAGTGTAACTGTTGTACAGTAACAGAAGCTGCCCAGATCTTCTTGATGGACAAGGCATGGAAGACTTAGAATCATGGAACATCTGTCCCCCTAACTCCCTTTTCCCACCCTTCTCCCCAAACCCCAATCCCACTTCATCCCAACATTAATACCTTCCAGTTCTAAAATGCAAATGATTTGAGTGGTCAAGGAAGACTTCCATCAATAGGGAATATTCTAACACAACCTGAAAATGTGAGAGAGCAAACAGCTGGACTATCTGGAGAAGAAATGTATTTGTCAGGAAGTACCAAGTTAGAATAGGCTGTAGTAACTAAAAATCTCCAGCTCTCAGAATCTAGGGCAACAAAAGATTTTCACTCACAGTAAATTCCTATGCCAGTTGGATGATATTACAAGTTAGCTTTTTCCATGTAATTACCTAGGGGCTCAAGTTTTAATTTATGGCCTCAAAAAAGATGTTTGGGGTGGTTAAAGAGAGGAAAGGAGGAGGCATATTTCCTCTTCAATGCCTCAGGCCAGAAGTAACTCCCGTACTCACTGTTCTTTGGACAGAATCGTCACCTGGTCCCAACCTAACTTCAAGGAAAGCTGGGAAATATTGGTAGTTGGCAGGTGGCATGAATGTTTTCCAGGTATTTCAGGCATATGGAGCCATAAATATAGTATCTTCTTATCTTCCCCACCCAAATACTTTGAAAAATTCTGTTTTGTATTAAAGAACAAAGTGAGAACATACTCTCATGACCATTTATCCTTATTTGCTTGTACATGCCTGCTGTCCCAGTGTTCATTCAAGCTAATTCAGTCCTCTAGTAGTTTGTAAGTTGAATATTCAATGAACCAAGTACTAATTTAAAATATGGATAAATCTAAAAAAATCCATTTATAACACTTCTCTATTATCTTTATACCTTCAAGGAAGTAAGTATAAGGCTGTCTGATAAAATTAGGTGTGTTCAGACAGCAACAATTTTGAAGAGCTAGCTTCTCTTGGCTTGGGGTGGTGATAAGAGAAGTATTTGGTGCAGCTGCCAGCTAGACCACTTGGCATACCAGCCAGTTTTCCAGGGGGCCCCAAGGGCATGAAATTGATGTCAGTTGGAAACATGAGGAATTAGTTGTATATAAAATATGTGCAAGAAATGGAGGCTGGGCATCTCTGGTATGTGCATACAGAAAGTTGTTTGAAATGTCACAGTAGTTTGGTATAAATCTTCAACTTTCTATTTATGTTATGTTTAGGTACTGCCTTTTATTTTGCAGTGAACCCTTCTAACAGGAACAAGCTAAAAAAACAGAGCATGTTTACTGGTTTTCTATTTTTAAGGCAGTTGATGATTAATGTGTAGGTTAGACAAAATATCTGTAAATATTTAGCATCCACCATGATAGCTGTAATTATATTACTACCATAAGATTCAGAAGGCATATATTTTACCACAATTCAGAAAAAAGAAAAATCAGAAAATACCAATCTACTGAAGAAACATCAGCATTTTCTGCCATATTTGAAGAAGACTGTCTCGAAATACCTAATATGTACAGCGGCAGAGGTGCTGTTACATATCAACGAGTGAAGCATGGCTTTCATTTAGATCAAATAAGTGTTCTAAATTAGTTAGTCCAAGTTTTATTTTACATGTGAACTATTTGCCACAAGATATAAACTTGTTGATATTCTGGTGTCATTAACAAAAAGTTAAAAGGTGGCAATTTCAAAGCAATGTTGTCAGACGGTTCAGACAGAAAACCAGAGAATTCCTATAATCTTTCACTTTTTTATATAATTCATAGATTGCAAGTAAGCATAAGAAATTCATTCTGTCATATTGAAACATCCGACATTAATGAGAATGCTATTATACATTTACTAAAAAGTTCAATTTTGAAGACAAAAGTATATTTTTTGTTATTATAATAGGACCACAAATTTTGATGGAGTAGATTATCGTATTAAAAAGTCTTCTTCCTAAATTAACAAATCTTTGGAACATAAATATAACAGGAATTATTTGTAGTACAGATGGATTTAGAATTGCATCTAAAAAGGAGCAAAAATCCACCAATCTAAATAGAAGCTATAATTGGCAAAACTTACAAATATTTTTAAATATATACAGAGTAATTAGATATTTAGAATATTTTTGTGAAAAAATTGATGTTGAATATACATACTTGTTCTTCAGCATGGATGTAGCTACTTTCTCTTTGATAAGAAAGCTAGCCATCATCAGTTGGGTTTTTGAAATATTTGATTCTTTGAAGAACTATGTTATAATTCAGTTTGTGTCCTAAATAAATACTGAATTTTCTATAATGATATCTCTAAATTGGCTTCCATTATATTCAATATCAGTTGGAAATTTTTCATCAAAACATCCAAAAATAATAAATCCCAAAACTTCAATTTGTGACACTTTTATGAAATTGCAGTAGTGGAAAACAAAGCTTGTTCTAACACATAAAATCAGATCGTCAAATCAGACTCATGAATCAGAAATCTTATTCAGATCAAGGTTTACTAAACATTATTAATGGTATAGAGATCAAAGTCTCAGAAAACGAGGAGAGAGTTCTGGGGCATTAAGGGTGACTCTTATTTAAGCATTTAAAGAATTACGCTGGATACTAAGTTGAGACTAGACATCAAGCAAAGATAGAAGCAGAGACTTAACAGGCTACTGCTATAAGCTAGGGATGCAGGTGGCTCAGAGTAGAAAGGAAGATGCCATATTTCCTGATGACTTGACTGTGAGTCCTGTGTCCCTTCATGGCAAGCTCTAGGCATTGAAAACAAGAGGCAGGTTACCTTCTAGGATGTTTGAAACTTTTTAGTATCTTATATTGCTTAAGCTACCAAAACAAAAATAATTATTTTAAAGAGATATTGAAAAATATACATATGTTTTAACAAGAGAAGGAAATATATCATTTCTTTGTATAGCAAGAATTATATATGTCATATGTATATGTATGCATATATATATATAATAAGTATTTACAATGAAAGAAGAATTTTCTTAAATATATTTCTGTTAAAAGGAAATGGAAAAAATGCACAGCTGTAACATTTCCCTTTTGTTAAAGGAAGACGTTAAATTTTCCATTAGTTAAATGTTTGGAAAGTATTGTCATAGAGATATATCTTTATATTGCAAAGTTTTAATAAAGAGATAAAAAGTTTATATAAATTTCCACTGAGTGAACTCAAGATATTTCCAATACATTTTAAAATGTAGTAAGTTTTTAACCATGAAGACACATAATTTATAATTCAAGTAAAAAGTTTCTAATCACTGAAACAGGCTCACTATATTTGGTTTCTTGTATACTTTTAACTGTTTCGTTTCTTTCAAATACCTTCAAGAATTTAATTGCTTTTAGAGAAAGGATAATCTAACAAAATTAACCGGACGTGAAGAACTTTTATTAGTTAGTAACATTGTTTTTTAACAGAACTTCATCTGTGATTAGATGAGACCACTGGATCAAATTACCGTAACATTGGCGCCGTGTTTAATAGGATAATAAAACAAGATGAAATTTGAATTGGGCATGTTATGATAATACACTTCACCCTGTTACTAATACTTAAGCTGAACATTCTCAGAGTAATGAATTGATGTTTTAGAAAAGTTCTATCCCACAGTTCCTGATTATGATGGGCCCAAAATATATGACTTCCAAATGAGATGGGCCTAAAATAGACTGAAATGGGGATTTAAATGAAATATAATTTCAGTCTCATTATGAAGCTATACTGCATAGTTGAATATGAAATAAGCCTATTCTTGGAACTTAAAAACATAGATATTTGTTTGGTTGTTTTGTGGTGGACTAAAAATATTTTAAAAAGTTAGGGAAACTGAGTGAAATTTTGTTTAATTCTCTCTAACGGTGTTAAAGATCAACTCCCATGTCAGGTTTCAATGGTCATTGGGGACACACCCCCCCAAAAAATGAAGTTGTCTACTTTCACACTAGTTAGTAGAGTTTGTTTGATAACAAGAATTAATGTCTTATCTCATTGTCAAGGGTATAGGATGCGACGCTATTTTTTTTAATTCATCCTTATTTTCAAAAGTGTTTATGCACGCTGCCTTTAATAAGTCAAATGCACAATAAACATTCATTAAAATTTATATACACATGTTTGAAAATAAGCACTCCTGGGGTATAATATGGTTCAATTAAATGTAATATCAATGGTTTAAAAGTGTGATGTGTTAGCTTTCAAAACTATAACACTTATGAAAAATGTGCTTCCATTTTTGTTTACCCTTCAAAAATGTTATTTTCACTAACACAAACTATGACTAGACAATTTCTGATATAATTTTGAACAAACCTAAAGTTTTCTTTAGTTTTCTGTTTATAAGCTTTCACAGAAGCACACAGCAAAGAGGAAAGTCAAAGGATTATGAAATTCATTGATTTAGGATTTTTTGGTTTAATATTGAAGGTTCTCAAGAGGCAATACTGACAAAGTTTTTTCCTATTTTGGAGCACCTTTATTTCTTCAAATACTTGGTATATGATAATATTTTAACCAAAGTATTAATGAAATATACTTAGCTTCAGTAAAGGAAAGGAAGAAAAATGAAAAGTAAGAAAACTGTGTGTGTGCGTGTGTCTGTGTGTGTGCATGCACGTAACATATGTCTGTTTAAAAGTAAGACAAGCTACACTGGATGTATAGCTTACTTTGCTGCCATCATCACATGCACATTTTGCTACTTGCCCCTGTGGGGGATAGTCTCCTAGAATAGTATACATTCAGTGACATAAATGTGAACGCATGCATACTGTTTTTATCATATCAAATAAGATTTTCATGTTACAATTTTCCCCTTCTATTCCTAATGAATTAGTCATTGACTTAGGACTTTTTCCTTGAAAAGTTAATAATATAATTAAAAACATAAGACTGTAAATTTTTTTGGTAAAATCTTAAATTCTTTGTGTGTGTGTGTGTGTGTGTGTGTGTGTGTCTGATTCCAGACGTTTTCTTTTCTTTTCTTTTTTTTGAGGAATATTGGCCCTAAGCTAACATCTGTTGCCAATCTTCCTTTTTTATCTTTTTTCTCCCCAACGCCCCAGTTCATAGTTGCGTTATCATAGTTGTAGAGTTGTGGCTCTTCTATGTGGGACATCACCTCAGCATGGCTTGATGAGCAGTGAGTAGGTCCGCGCCCAGGGTCAAAACTGGTGATCTTTGGACCACCGAAGTAGAACGTGTGAACTTAACCGCTACGCCACCGGGCCAGCCCCTTAAATTCTTTTCATAAGTGTTTTGTGCCTAAGAAGGCTACATCAAGCATAAAATTTAGTTATGTGATATGGAGAGAAGTCTAAATGTTCTTATTTTCTCTATTCAAAATTGAAATGTCTAAAGCCACAACACCTACATTTTTGTTATACTACTCATTTGCTTATTATTTAAAATGTATCTAAATAAATTAACTTGATAGATAATAGAATTATCAAAGGCAATTGAAAGCCTTCACTAATATGTGGAGTTTTCATAATGATCTAGAAATATTATTTTTATTTTTTATGTCTCAGTATGGTTCTACTATTAAAATAAACACTCTGCTTTTATATTATTGATGTTTTCAGTCAGTGGAGCTTCATTTTACCTAGTATTTCTTCCTTTTTTTCTGCCTGTAGTGTTAAGAAATGTGAAATTTTCCTGTGAAAATTAATGTTTAAAATATAGGTAACTTTCACTGGATTTTCTGCACGAAATACTCAGAACTAACAATTCAATTCAGAATCAAATACTTAAAGTTATCAGGCTTAAAAAAAGTACAAACAGTATGAAGATTTTCAATCTGTATTAATTTAGAATGACTCTTTCCCTGTGGAAATTCTCAGAGCTGTCACACCTTCACATGTCAGATTTGCTTTACCAGTAACTTCCATTTACTTACAGCAGCATAGATTTTGGGTCAATATATAAATAACAATGATTTTCAGGGATCTGATTTTGTTTGCTTTAAGGCAGTTACACACAGTAATAAAAGGCCCACTAGAGTGCATTAAGGTTGTTGAATGGGTTTTGGAAAATGATATCCAAAGTACAGACCCCCATCAGCCTATTGAAAAGTGATGCGGCTGCCCTAACGCCCTGTGATTACCCAGAAGTAGAACGCCGTGGGAAGTATGGAGTTTGCTGTCCACCCACGCCAACTCCATCACAAGATTTTGCCTTCAGAGGCTGATTTGCGGGAATTTTTGGCACATTCATAGCCCTAGTAGGTTGATGTTTCTGAGTAAATAAATTAGTTCTGACTAAAAGGAAACTGTGGATAAGTGGCAACTGTCTGGTTTCATTCTTAGTCTTCCTGGAGTTTGGGTTTGTAAGCCAACAACTATCTTTTATTTTTGCTGCCTAAGTAATTCATACTGTCTTTCTGTTCTTGTACATAAATATTCATACTAACATCAAATTTTGAGAATAGTGGACATTTTCAAATTAATTACCTATCATTTCCCTAAAGCACCTTAAAAAGACACTTGTTTCATCTTTTCTGTAGGTCTGTGGCCATTTCACCACAAACATTGTTTAAAGAGCACTCAAGGGATTTGATATATTAGGAAAAAAAAGGTAAACCAAAGTATTAAAAAACAATCCTCTATGCATTGCTTCAAAATAAATGATAGATTGAGTAAAGTGAAGAAAGTGAGGAAAGAGTTCTGCACAGGAACAAGTCTGACTGGGAAACATTGTGATCTGTCACAGGCGACTGATAAATTCCCTGGATTAAGAGGAGCATCTGAAAGTTTAGACAGGAGCATGACCTTTCATGTTGAAAGTTTCCTTTCAACTCTAAGAGTCTACAGTGTTCTGGATAAAACTTGAGCCTAAAGAGTGGTTGAGAATACACTGTGACAGATGATCTTGTCACGGACTCATCAAGAAATCGGAGTCATCCATTCAGGAAGGCGATGGAGTATGTAGAGAACATATTAGGTTAGCTGTCAACCAGTGGGTCAAGGCTAGGACACATGCCTCTTACCTTCCAGCAGGCTGGTGCCAGGTTCTGAGAGAGTAAGCAGGAGTGTGTGATGAGCCCAGGCTCTGGGAGAGTGCACTTGGCTAAAGCAAGTCAGAAGGCTAGCCCACCTCAAGAGGTGAGGAAAAGTTTGCAGGTGAAGCTGCAAAGTCACATTGGAAAGGGTCTTACTTCAGGAAGGAGTAGAGAAGAGGTAAAGAATAGAAGTGAATTTCTTTTAAATCAATCCAACCTCCATGTGGAGAAATATACTTTAACAGATTATTTATTCACTTTACTTTCCATATTTCATTGCTTCCTTTTAGATCTTCCCCCCTCTCCCCCCGTTTTTAAATTTCCTTGGCAGAATTCAAGAAGGCAATTAAAGTGAATCTTTGGTAAATTTTAAAAGAGTTCATGTTCCAAATAATCTTTCACCTAAGTTTAAAATATTTTTAAACATTTTGAAAATATAGGCCCATTGTTTTCTATAATACAGGATTTCTGTTAAATCTGCCATTAATCTGAAGTTTGTTCCTTTGTGTTTGACATGCTCTTTTATTCTACATTGCTTTTTTCGGTTGTTTCTAACGGTTTAGATTTCTAATACATCACCTAATTGAGAGGTTTTGTTTTTTCCCTCACTTATTTATCTCTTCTTGGCCCTCTGAAAGCCATCAATCTGATAATTTATACCTTTCTTTAATTCTAGGTGACAGTCATTATTTCTTTAAGTATTTCTCCTTCCCATTTAATTGCTTCCTCTTTACCTGGAACCCATGTATGTATTGAACACAACTGTTGTCTTCCATGGATGTTACATTTTGTTTTGTGTTTTCCATATCTTTATCAATTTTAGGTGGCATTTCAAATGGAACATTTGCCGTTCTTTTAGTTCTCTAATAAATTCTTTGTGTTTTATCATTTACAGTATTGTTTAATCCAAATGATGCCTTCAATTCATCTCTTATAATGGATTCTCTTTGCTTAACTTTCTAATACTGGGTTTCCCCCCGCCCCCCAAGGCTATGTATTATGCATGTTTTAAGTTTTTGTTCTGGGTGATTTGTTTCTTCTGATTCCTCTGTTTTAAGGTCTTTAGTTTACTGTGAGTTTTTGTGTTTTTTTTAATGTGTAGTGTTTGCATTCCTCAAAGGTTCCATAAGTTTCCCGTTCATGTTACCTGAAAATTATTAGACACTGTGCTGGAATATGCAGGTTTTGAGCCAACTGGTGAATTAAGCAGGGTGAAGCCCTCAGAGTCATATAAACTTCCGTGTTGCAATCTGGGTCCATCCCTTCTGACCTTGGGAAGCCCCCCATTACTTCACCCAGGCACTGCTTGTGTCCACAAATTACCTCCTCGTGTTGAGCTAACATATAACATTGGGGTAGAATGGGAAACAGTAGGGTCTGGCAAGCCGAACTGCGCTTGTTAAAATACTTCTAAACTCAGCCATATCCCAACTTCCCTAATGTTGCAAGGCCTTTGGAGACTGTGGCTCCTGTACTGGCGGCAGTGGGCCAGGTAATCACACCCCCAGGGCATGAGTGAGAGGGAGGAGCACAGCTGGAAAGCTGTCATGCCCCCTCTCCTACACTTATGGTGCCTGGCCCTCTGCCTCACTAGGCTGTCATTTACCCCCCATACACTAGGAGCTTGCCGCATTCTGTCTTCCTGAGGGTTTCCCAAGGTTTTGTTATTGTTGTTGGCTGTGTGTGTATTTTATAGTTTTATTTGGCTCTGGAGTCTGTCACCCTCCCTCTCACTTCCACGCCACCTCCAGGAGTTAGGTTTAGAGGAGCCAGCAGCTTTCTTTTATGACATTGTGCTTGGAGGCAACTTCTAAATAATTGTTATTGCCCCCACATTAAAATTAGCGGCACTTTCTAACCACAATTTAAATTTTCTTGTTGAGTCTTGGCACCATACTCCTTATAAGTGTGTCTTGTTTATGATAAAAGTAATATTTGTTGACTTTTCCAAAGCTTGCTAAAGAGCAGCCCCACACTGTGGTCCAATTTCTCAAACTTTAATATTAAGAATTTACATCCTCAGGCCTGAAGTAGGGCACAGGGGTATGCAATTTAAAAAATTATCCTGGGTTATTCTCATTTGCTTGCTCCAGAGCCCATACTATAAAATAATTGCTAAGAGCAGTATCAGCTCAGTGAGTAAAGCACAGTAGAAGCCAAAGGATATCTGTTAGGAACTACCCACCCCCTTCAAGAAAATAACCGAACTTCCTAAGAAATTGTTTGCCCCTTAGGCAAGGATTAATAAAATTTTCCAGCATGCTATTTTACAAAGGAATTTCTTACACATATGTATTCCAGTAATCTCACATATTACTGATTCTCCGTGTTAAATATACTACCAAAAACAGTGCAAAAAAGGCTTATCTGGCCCTGAAGGATTTTGTGCCATGCAGGGAGTGTGGATTCAGGCCAGGAGTCCACATGAAGTCTGGTTGAGTTTCTCAATGGACACATTTTCCTCCTTTATTCAGAGATAAGATATGAGCAAATGCACTTTCTTACTGTCCACTTTTGTGGGGTCGACTTTTATAGATTGCTCAATCACGGAGTGTGTTGTCCTTTGAGGCACATAGATTTATGCAGATGTCTCTCATCTGGCTCATTCCCAAGACTTTTCCTCAGTTACCCAAGATGACATTAGAATTGCAGCTTGAAGTTACGTGAATTTTCAGAACATGCAAGACAGTGTGCATATCCTGATTTGTGTTTATGTTTTGGGGGGTTCTTTTTCTTGACTTTTTGAGGATTTCCTTTACTTGTGAGGAGGTTTTTTGTTTTGGTTGTTCTGTTTCAATTTTAGAGTTTGGAACTGTGCATTTTGAGCTATAAAGTTTCTGTGCAATGACTTCCCAGAAGTCAGTTTCTGCTCTCTCAGTGCTCACCTGTAATCCCATAGGACCTTATGCATAACCTTATCTAATAACCTTTAGCATTTTATAGTTCAATCACTTGTTTTTAGTTTCATATTGAACTAATTGAGGGCAATCATTTTCTCTCACTCATTTATTCATTATAATATCCTAGCAAAGTGGCTGGTATATATTTGATTCTCAGTAATGAGTGTTGAATAAGAATGAACCATTGAGATGAAACCATTTGAACAGAATTCCTTTCTTCATAATACCACTCCATGGAATAGAATTAGGACCTGATAATATCTGCACACATTTAGAAAATATATGTCAAATAAAAAAGAAAAAAGTTTATATCTCATTGAAATCTTCTATCCAGATTCATACACATTTTCAACATTTTGCTATTTAGATATGGTATGTATGTATATACACATATGTATACCTATTTTATGTATATATGCATATATATGTACTTATCTATAAATGCATACATGTATACATTTTAATGTATATATATTGTATATATATGTATATAGGAACTAACCTTTAAGTACAGAATTTACTATAGTACCACATATATAAAAGTGATTCATTAAAAAATAGAATATATTTCAATGTATTAAGAAACTCTCGTTTTTACCCATCTTGTACATACTACGTTTCTCACTTATTATATGTTTTAGCATTTTTTCCAAACAATATCAGGCCTTTCTTTTCCTGATTGAATGCCATTTAATATCTTTCTCTCCCTTATTGCAGAACATATGAGAGAAAAGCAACAAGAAAATGCCCGCCTACATGGACTTTATCTTCAAGTGGGAAAAGACACTAAACTTTGCTTCTCTTTGTATTTGCCTTATGATACAGGCATGCAATTCCTCCAGATAGCTGTTCTCCGCAGAAGTAAATAGAATGTTGGCTCAAAACAAGTTATCAAAGAGTAAGGAACTGCTACAAACACATTTCTCAGCTCAGCATAATAAGGTTGTGATCAATAAAATGATAGTTTGAATCCTAGAACTAAAGCCCATCTGACCATTCAGCTCTTAGTCTCTCAACAGGATCTGGTTATGGTAATAAATTTTATATTGAAAGCAGGATACATGACAGAGGCTACTAAATAATATTATACAAAAAAAAATGTTTATAACCATTATTTGCAGGCAACAGATGGGAGTCATTGAAGAATGTCTCCATCTCATTCACCCCAACATATCAGCCAACTCAACACTATTAACTGCCTTATTCTGAACTATCTGATTTTTTGTTTTGGCCACTAAAATTAAAATGTTTTCTTCTTCCAGTGCCAATTTGGCAAAAATCAAATTTATCTAAGTATATTATCATCTATAAGTACACTATTCTGTTGGATCCCTTTTCCTTGTCTTCTTCCTATTTTCCTCTTTACCCGTAAATTATTCTCACCACCTCTACACACCTTTATATCAAGACTTTTAACATCCAATATTTTTGGATTCTTGGTATCACTCAAGACTGTTCCCTTGACTTTCCTCTCTATGTAAGAAGGAGACATTTCTCTGGTTGGCCAGGTTTAAAGACATTTTATTTGCCACATTTAGTGGGCAGAGCTTTTAAATAGCATGGATAAATGATGGTAATCTATGTTATTATTCTCTCTGCCTCTTTTTTTTCCCATTTCCTACTCTTACCCTCATCCCCTACTTTGGTCAGAGTTGGTTCTTGCTTCAAGACAGTCAGAAGGGAAGCAAGTGTTACCTGCTTCCTCAAAGTTGGGGGATGAGCTACAGTTTGCTCCTGTCCTTCCTCACATGTTGGATCCTTTTCCTCCTGGAAGCCTAGACGGCCGTAATTTAAAATATCTCCTCTTGTGGGAGAGTTGAGAATTCTATCTTTTTAGTTTCTTCTTTATCTTCTCTGCTGCACAGTTGAGACTAGACTTCATTTGCTCTTCCTGGCCAGACAGCTCTACGTATTGTAGAAAACAGTCTTTTCTACTTATAAGATGTCTCTCTCTTATTTCTTCTCCTTCAGCAAAAACCATTTCTCACGACAAAATAATAAAAGTCAAATCTTTGGCTTTGCATTGGGAAAACCAGTTTTTGACTGCTTTGATTCACAATTTTTAGAGCATAGGAAAACAAACAAAAATACCTTGTTTCAGTTCTACACCTGGACTGGAGCAAAACCTAATTTATTAGTAAAATGCTTTAATTTGCCAGTTTTCATCCTGAGCATATATATTCTCTCAGAGATTTCTAAGGATTAAATTTTCTGGGGTAGAATTTGAGTACACCTGGCCAAAATATTAATATAATTTCATTTTACTAGGACCTCTTATAGGATTTGAACATTTAACTAGAGAAACCACAATGGACTTCCTATATCAACTATAGAGGGGATGGGTTGAGAGAATGTGAAGAAGGAGAACTTGAACCTCTCATACAGTCGGGGACATGCAAGTGACCTGAGCCTTCATCATGCCCTCTCAGAAAGACTATGCATTCTTTATGGAAGATACCACATATCGTGTGCATTTTCTTATCTTAATCACCTAGTATGGTAGCTAGAGTCTAATATATGCCAAATACATTAATGAACAGATGAATTAATATATGTCTAATTTAAGCATTTCTGCAAAGATGCTCAGCCTATAACACCAGATTTGAAGTGATCGCTGCTTACTTTTCTATCCTCACTCCTCAGTTTCTATTGTTCTTACTGTTATTTATTGCATTTTAGCCACATTAGCCTTCTAGGAAAAAAAAAAAAAATCATGCATCCTGCTAGAGTTTTTGCACTTGCTACTTCCTTTGCTTGAAATGCATTGTCACCAAATCTTCACATGCTGTTACCTTCTCAATGTTTAGGTCTCAGCTAAGATATTTAAAGAAGCCTCCACTTATCAGCCTGTGTAAAGTCACAACCTCTCACCAGAACCCAGTTGCTCTAGCTTATCCATTACTTAGTTCTGTTTTTGTTGATTTCATTTATCAATACCTGAAATTATTTTAGTTAAATATTTCTTTATGACTGACTAGGACAGAAACGTTTTATTTTTTGCACAAACTTTATCCTCAGGACAGTGCCTGACACACAGAAGATACTTAAACGCTTCTTGAGTTTTTGAGTGAATGAGTAAGTATTATTGTGTGTGTGTGTATACTGTGGTATGCTGGTAAGCGTTTAACAACTGGCTTCCTGGGAAATAAAGTCCTGATTTTTATAGCATTTGCTGATTTCCAAAAGATAAATAAATACTCCCAGCATGGCCAATTTCAAGCTACCAACGTGATGTTACTGAATTTGGAGCTGGGAAGGTATGTGTACAATCTCCCCTTTCATCCTGTGCAAGTCGGCTTGAACTGGCTCCAACTTATCAAATCTATTTTTCTTCCATCAAGTAGATGCTCATTAACAGACATTATGATGTGTGGCCTTTATATGTTTCCAAAATTTGGCCCTAACCTACACTTCCCAACCTATTTGCGGCCAGTTTATTGACCCGCTGATCACATGTGCTCATTTGGTTGTTAATATGCCATTTGCATCTCCCTTCCTCCTCTCTTTAGCAAATGCCTACTAGTACTTTAAGATAAAACTCAAAAGTAACTTGAATTTTATAGTTTCCATAGGTTTTTACATTCATCACTCAGTTATGTGTTATACTAAGTCGTACATGTGGGTTTCCCTAATTGGACTGTAGTGTGCTGTGGGCAGACGACATATTCTCCTCATCTCTACATCACTAACATATAGTAGAATGCCTAACATATAAGGGAATCAATAAATATTTGTTTAATTTAGTGTACTTTTAATAGTTTAGTGGATTTCAAATGAAGTGAAAATTTAGTTCTTAACAATGAAAATAATACCAGGTCAGGTGTATTCTCAATAAAAAAGCATGATTGTTTATCACCTTCTGTTTTTATGGTGAGTAACAAATTGTGATATACACCTCCACAGCAAGTTGGAGGGACAGAGAGGGTTCTTCCCTTAAGATTTGGAGATGGTAAGTCATCAGCAAAACATAAAGGAAGAATAAGTGAAAGAGGCACACACACTCCTATCTTGCAAATCCTCCATTTAAACCACCCAAAAGAATTTTGAAATTCAGTCTTTGAAAAATGGTTGGTCATAATCATAATATGTGTTTTGAAAGGACAATATTAGATATGAAATATGATTCACAGTTTTCCTTAAAAGTGAAATTCCATCTTTAAAACATGCCAGCTCAATTATCAGGATTCCTGTGCAGCATTCTGCAACCAAAGCCAAAGTTGACAAGAAAGTATAATCCTTGTTTCCACTGAAACTTTCTAGATAGTGATACGTGGTAGTGATTCCATTATTCTGAGGTCAATTGGTCAAATATCAATGTAGCACAATCCCAGCGAACCGTATCATCACGATTTCTACATGGAGAAAAAAAAGAAGAATGTTGCACATGATTTTTAAGAGAGCTAGAAATCAATGCTTGTGCAAAGGCCGTCATGGGGAACTCACTAATTTACTTAATGAGAACTTTGTGGGAAACACAAACAACAGATTTTATTAATCAATGTTGGCTTACACTAAAATGAATATATCAAGCTTTCCAAGTGATAAAGGATTCACAGAAAAACTCCAGCATATAAACAGTTTTTAAAGTATATGATTATTTATAAGAACCATGTTAACGTCCTCTAAATTCAATTTTTATTGCTATATAACAGATATACCACAAATTTAGCAGCTTAAAAAACATTTGTTATCTCACAGTTTCTCCACGATTCTGTGGTGAGAATTCCAATCAAGGTTTAGGTAAGTCTTCTGCTCTAAGTCTCACAAGGCTGAAATCAAAGTGTTGGTCAGACTGTGTTCTCATTTGGAAGCTGTACTGGGAAGAAGCCACTTTCAAGTTCATTCCATTGGCAAAATTAATTTCCTTGTGGTTGTATGAGCAAGAGCCCATCTTCTTACTGGCTATTGGCTGGGGGTCACCTTGAGCTCCTAGATGCCTCCTACAGTTATTTCCCTGTCACACATATTGCTGTCTCCTTAAGGCAGCTTACATTATGGCAGTTTGTCTTTTCAAGGCCAGCAAGAGAGCATCTCTAGTGGTGTGTGTGATAATATATATAGTTTTGTATTTATGAAACTAACACCATCCTCTTTGCCACATAATGTAACCTAATCCAAGCAGTGACATTCCTACACTTTTGTCATATTCTATTGGCTAGAAGCGAGTAATAAGAGCCACCCACACTCAAAAAGAGGAAATTATACAACCTCATGAATCACTGGGAGTCAATTTGTGATGTTTGTGCCATACCCTTGTAGTATTACCATAGCCTATTTCCCCTAACATGGAGAGAAGTGAGTACTGAATGTTGGCAGAAAAAAAAAACATTTTCTATAATAAAAACATTTTCATAGTGCATTAACTCAACTATCTCAATCCCCCCCATTTAACAGAAAGACCAGAGTCTATTTTTGTCAAACTTTAAGAGCATATTTTATTTCATTCTATGAAGGAGAATAAGCTGGAGACATTTTCTGACATTTTATTTATTGGAAAAATAAAAACAAAGTCTTATTTACCAATTAAATTATTGAGAAAAATAGATGTCTAAATTTTTTTTTCTAGACTTAAATAGCACACATTTTTTTTGGTCCACAAAATCAGGTCATGAATAAAATACAAAGCGTTGTGTTTGGCAATGAAAAATATCAGGACTTTGTGGCTTATCTAGATGTTTAATGGCATATTTTCTGAATTATATGATTTCTACATTATCAATTTCTAATTGGCATCACTTTATTTCACCATGCTAATTCCAACAAAATCTATCAGGCACCATACTCATTTGCTTTGGTATTCTTCATTTTAAATATTTTTCCTCTTTTGTCTTTTTGTCCTAGTGCTTTATGTGACCTATGAACTTTCACTATTTCTGTTCCAGTGTAGCAATGTCATGCATTAGCAATTTTCTTGAATGAGGCAGGGCACACCATAGGTTTCAGCGTTTATATTAACTGCCCTTTTTGGTTGGTGTTTATTTCAATCTCAATACTCATGTGAGGTACAGAGGTGAGAAAAAGAACAGAAAAACCAATAGCACTTTCCTTCAGCTAACAGTACATAGTAGAGATTCAAGATAATTGAAACAGACAGACACAATAAGGCAATTAAATTTTTATTTCTTTTTTTTAATTTAGCTTCTGGCACTCGACTAATACAAATTCACACACAGATGAGGTAGCATAGAGCCAGGGATAAAGAAGATTGAGAAAGCTTGACAACATTAAAAAAATCTAATTTTATTTTTATTTGACTTTCAACCAAGAGACCAAATGTTGAAATCAAAACAAACCCTAAGGCTTATACATGCCAGTATCCAATGTACCCAACAAAGCAGCAACTTGCGGTATTATAGTAGATAAGCAACTTCTTGCCGGATGCAGAAAAGAAAGCAAAAGCTCAAAACAACTTCTGTCCAAATTTGGATTACAAATTGTGATGGTATGTAAAAGAAAACAGCAACAAAATACAAACTGAAACTAAAGTAATGGACAAATAAACTAAGTAACTTTTTTATGAGGGTAAATTCTAAAAATATTAAGATTTATGTATGGATTTTGACTTACTGTACAATTGTATGAACTGGAAGAATGCCTTTTAAAAAATTAATTCAACTGTGTTTATCTGGAATTACATGAAACCATTTTCAGATATTATTTGTTGGTATAATTGTCATCATTCTGCTTTATTTCATGATGTTAGCAAATAAGCATTGTTTTCACAGTTTTTATTTTTCCCATTATTGTTTTCACAACATCAACCCCAAATCTTGAGGTCCGTCATAGATTTGCATAAATCTAAAATGATTATGACTATGAACATCATATAGAATTTCCATTTACATTCAGAATATGTATCCTTATTTTTGAAGACTGTATTCATATGTATATCACCTTTTTGATCTGTGAAATTAAGAGAAAATTGATGCCATTAAAGAAAATGCACATTAAATTACTGGTTGGATAAGGTTACTTTTCCAAAGTTTAGGATATTAAATTAATTCAAAAAATACAAAAAGAATGAAGTGCAACAACTGTTTAAGTGCCAAGCAATATATTTAGAAAAAATAGACAAGCAACAGAAACTGACAAGGTCCAATTAACTTCTCAAATTTAATATATTCAAAACTGAACTTATGATCTTCTCTAAATGTGATTCTCCCCTAATGCTCCCAATCATAGTAAATGACATTTCCATTTTTCGTGTGGCTCAGACTAGAAATCTGGGTGTTATCAATTACCTCTCCGTCCCACACACTGCCCGCGTCCATACCATCACCTGGTTGTGCTATTTTCTTCTATTCTGCTTGTGTCTCAAGTATGTGATCCTCTTTTCCCCATTGTCACTGCTGTCACGTTAGCCCTCACTGTCATCGTGTCTTATCTCTACTACTTCACCAGCCCGACAATCCCTCTTTCAACACCTACTCTTACCGTCCTCAGGCCTTCCTTGTTATAATAACCAGAGTAATTTTTAAAAATACAAATCAGATCATGTTATTCTTGGTTTTAAAATCCTCCAATCACTTTGTAATAAACTAAGGATGATATTTAGAACCCTATACATGACTGACAGATTTCTGTGTGTTCCTGTCCCTGAATATCTCCCCATCCTTTCCAAGCCACGTCCTTTTTGTTCACTCTGCTTCCATCACACCATAACTGCCACAAGCATCTTACTACCCCAGTACCTGCTCTCTTCCCAGCCTCTTCACGTGGTATATTCTTCCTCATCTTCTGATCAAATGTCGCTTTATTCTTGATCCTATTATAGATTATTTCCTGTTATGATTTGATATGTCATATTGTTTTGAGTAATTTTCATTTATAGCATTCTTACTTTCATGTTATTTGTGTGATTATTAGCTTTTGCCATTATCTCCAATCAGATTTTAAGGAATATAAATGCAGAAAATTTATTTGTTCCTTGCTGTATTCTTGGTATCTGGCACTGGGCTAGCTCATAATAGGTAAAGAAAATTATTGTTGAATAAATTATTAGGGGGCTAAACATTAGCATGTGTTATAAAGATTTAATATTCAAATAATGTTGCAATTCTCTAGTATGGTACATTTTGGAGAAATAATAGAGGAGCCATGGGAATTTAACTTGAAATAAATCTTCAAGTCTCTTAGGTCATCCTTTTCTTACCAACCAAGTCTCAAAGAGAATAAGAGGCTTGTTAGATATCGTGCCATTAGTTAAAGTCAGAGCAAGGACAAAAAGCGAGGTCTTGCACCTCCCAGTCTAGTGTCTGTGCCACTGGTTTGGGTCTTAGTACCATGACTGCATAAATTTCTTTACCCCTTTTCTCAATAATGTGGATATCACTTTAGTATCTATGGGTCTTTATAGTTTATCACTTATTCCTGTGGGAAACTACTCTTTGATTTCCAAAACACCACTAAAAGCTCATTTTTCTACATCTCTGACCACTCTGTTTTCTCTGTTTGTTCCTGAAATGTAGCTTTTATTCAAGATTCTGTTTTTGTTCTCACACACTTTTCATATTCTGTAACGATTCAGGATGATTCCATATACTTCAAATCCTTGCACTACTGCACATACGATAATTGATCCAAAATTTGAATCCCAAGGTGATCTATTTTCCTTGTCTTCCAGAACCAAATAACCATCGACTAGATATTTCTGTTAGTAGAAACTGGAAGTAGTAGTAGTAGTTGGAAATCTCATAATATCCTACGAAAATAAAAATCATCATCTACTCTCCAAAATAGTCTTCTCCAATCTGACACTTAATGGACAGTATTGTCATTCTTCTACATGCCAGAGCCCGAAAAGTGAGAAATATCTCATTCTCTGTCACTCGCACTCTGCCTCTCCATAGGCAACTTGTCATCAACTTTGTGGACTCTCACTTAAATATTTCCAGGCTCGGCCTCCTCTCTATCCTTGCTGCCACTGTTCTGTTGCTCTGCTCTCTCAACTAGATTATTGCACCAAATTTTACTGGTCAACTAGTTATGTCCTCATCAAGCCACACTTCATGCTACATCCAGGTTTCTCTCTAAGAGTTTATCATGGTGTTCTTCTCAATTAAATGCTTTATCAGCAAATATTTCACCTGTCTTTAACATAAAATGCAAACATGTGAGTCTGTTCCTTAAGATTCTTGGTCACAAATGGCAAAACCAAGCTCAAATTACTTTGAGAAAAAAAAAAAAGAAATTATCGTCTTGTGGAATCTAAGGAAGGAGTCAAGATCAAACTACAGGAAAGGCAAAGATAAAGCTAGGCATCAGATATAACTGAATAGGGGACTCAAACACTGCTACAGCACTCTCTCCTTTGTTCTCTAACTTTCCCTAAACATTAGCATGATTCTCTCACTTCGTACTCCCTCTTTTGAAATGAGGGAGAACGTTAGCTAGAGACAGGACCTCAGATTTACATGAAATAACACCATTTCTTCAAATTGAGGTTATGGTAACCTTTAGTCTTCTGAAACACATTTTTTATTTGTTTGTTTAAATAATAACAGAAAGGAAGACAATTGGAGCCAAAGTAAAGGAATAATAGAACAAGGAATTCTATAAAATGACTGAACTTCAAATATTAATCCAAAGTCCTTAAGTAGGGACTTAAGCAGCTTAACCAGTACAATATATATATTACTGTCCTACTTCAGTCATATTACAAAGTTTGAACTTTATTTCTTTTTATTAGTATAAATTGATTTGCAAGAAAAGCTGCAAACATCTTTCAGGGAAAGAAAATGAATTGTGGTTTCAGAAAATATTTACAGCACAACGTTATTCCTGCAGTTTTGTTCAATAAAAGACTATTGTGTTGCTGTTGTTCAAGATGGGAAGCCAGATCTTTCCTACTGTTGTTTTGTTAGCAGAGTCATGCAATTGACAAGGGCATCCAAAAGAAAGTAGAATTTCTCAATACTCCTTAATTTCCATATGTAGCCACACAACTTAGCACAGTATGCATTTGAATCTAATTTGCTTCCTTTCTTATTCGTACATAAAATATATGGTTTCTAAATTGGTTTAATGGAAGCAATTATCAGAACAATATTCACTGGAAGTGCTGTGTGTGAGGGAAATCCATAAAAATAGAAAATGCATTTTCTAGATAGACTTGTACAACCATTTTAGCTCAAGAAGTATGCAGATCAGTACTATGTGATTGAACAGCATCCTTGTTAATCTGGCTTGAATTCAACTGTGTTCCATTAGACTCTAAACCTCTTGAGGATTGCTGGGACTTTGTTTTGTTTAATACTAAATTCCCATTGCCACAAACAAGTAAAAATTTGCTTATCATTTCCCACAGACAAGTAAAAATTTGCTGATCATTTCCCATGTATGTACTTACTGATGTTCATATTTCTAATTTTATTGTCTTTTTCTTTTAAACCACTAACATCCATGTTTAGAGAGTTATTAATCTATAGCGTTTATAATTAGTACCTACTATGAGGAAGACCTTACACAAAAAGCTGGTAACTACTTAAGCTATATCAAGATGAGCTCTTCTTTTCTGAAAGTCAAATAACAATTTGGAAAAAATAGTAGTAGAACTTATCATTGACCTAGGAAGTTAACAGGCATGAAGAGCCAACAGTCTGCAGTGAGTGGGCCATGCATACTTGAATGGCATGCATTGCACAGCCTCTGGGTCTAAAGGGTTTGTGTTTCCCAGTCATTGCTGAGTGCCTAGAATAGAGAGGACAGCTGATTCTTGAGTTTCAGTTCTATCCATTTCAGAACACCTGTTGTTCCCAAATTATGGAACATCTCTTCTCATGCCAAATTTATACCCCCATTTATTTCCCTTTAAACTTGAATCTCATAGCCCAAAGCTTTACAGAGTAAAGCAATCATGCTAAATTTTGTTCTAGAAGGATAAGAATAGAGATGCTTATAGTGCTTATCAAGAGAAAGTAATTGAATATAGGTAGGGTGTCATGGAGAAATATAATGCCCTCCTGAAACTGTTATGTTGTTTAAAATATGAAAAAGAGGAATGAAAGTTAAGCATATGGATAAGGTAAGACATCAATAGAAAGTAGGTAGAAGGATTCGTATATGCAAGCCTGCTTGGTGATCTCTCATTAATGCAACTATAGGAATATATTTCCAACCAATATTTCTCAAAATTATAACCACCACTACATTTTATGTGAAGTCTCATAAACTCAAAATTCAAGTTACTTCTCATAAGCTTAAGTTGAATAAACCTAGAGGGAAAAAGGAAATATTTTCTCTAACATAGATTTCTAGCCAAAATGTGGAAAACTTCAGAAGCTCAAGAGAAATTACAAATATTTCAGGATAAAAGTTGATTAGAAATATTAGAACCTAGAGGTAGTTTTGAAAAGTATTGTAAAATTCAAAAGTACTTGTTAAAGTAATCAAGTATAAAAAGTAGAGATAAAAATGTAATCCAAAGTTGCCCCTGGATCTCTCCATTGGCTGAAAAATTTGTAGAAAGGCTGAAACTATTTTAACTCATATCAAAACTGCAGTTTTTTAGTATGAGAATTTAAAAGCAGAAAGTGGAAACTTTCCATGGCTCTTTGTGAATTGTCTAGCAACGTGTTTCAATGTTCCCTGTAAGTGATCATGCTTTGAAACACTACCTTTAGATTGTCAAAAGGCAGATTAAAAGTTGTAGGCAGAAGTCAACCTGCAAGTAAACACTAAATAATTAGTTTACGTGTTAATTCACAGAGAGGCTAATGATATGAGGATAATTAAACAAAACTAATTTTTTATTAAATAAAAAACATTTCTCTTCTCCCATATATTCCCACATTGTCTATTAAACAATATTTAGAGAGATAATCCCAACAGTCAAAATCTACCACAGTCTAACAGTAAAGTATTTTTCATGCTATTTCTCTTATTGTTATGCATTCCTTTACATAGACATTTTCTAGAAAGTACTCAATTTTTGTTGCTTCATTTCTTTCAAATTAGATGTTACATGTTCCTAACTTGTTCACATCTTTACATTTTTAATGATCACAAATGTAATCTATCCCCAAATCTTCCCTGATTTCCTGAGCAGGAAGTAATTATGCACTCATATCAATCTTTTTAAAATGTTTGTGGTTTGTATACCACCTATTAGATTATATTTGTTGGTAATAACTTGTATATTGTTGTGTCATCTCCACTACCAGATTTTAAGCTCTTTTAAGATAATCAATCGTTCTCTTTTTCCCATTCACACTTAAAAGGTGCCTTGTACCTAGTAATCTTTTTAGTAAATGTTACCTGAATAAATATTCTGACCACATAAACAGACAGCATATCCTATGATTTTGATTAAATTCTAAAAATACACACCAAAAATGTCAAGATGCTTTGATTGAAATCCCTAATTGATTAATTATCATTAGGAAAATTTATAAGTAACCTTATTACATAATTGTTACCTTCAGTCACTTTTCATTTATACTTAGAACTCATGTCAAAGGATGACATTCCAGAATTCGGGACTGATCAACAAGAAAGTCAATATAATTAACAGGATATTTCTCATAAAATGTTTTGACTATTGGCAGCATTTTTTATGTAATCAAAACAAATTATGATACTTAACACTTAATCAAAATCACTTCTCAAGAGCAAGTTATTTCATATAATTTTTCTTTGCTTTCTTAGTCACTTAATGACTGTAAAATGGTTAGCATTGTGAGGTAAATTCTCTGTTTAATACTTTATTTTAATTATATGTCAAATAATTTTTTAAATTTAGGACAATGTGTTTTATTGGCACAAATGTTCTTTTATTGATTAAATTATTGTAGGAATTTATTCAGTGACATATAAAATTTACTTCCATCTTTTAGATGGTAAAAATAATTTTAATAATCTTCCATAAAGGAAAGTTTTGCCTTTTCCCAGTTGTAGAATAGTTTCTAGATATGTTTATTGTCAATATGAATAGTGAAAAAAAATTCTTGACTAGACTTTTATGTTTCTACATGTTTATTGTATCATATTTGAAATTATTTTATATGGTTTACCAGATCTTTTTGAAATATGAGTGTTAATTCATGATGCCCTCTAAATGAGTAAGTTTTCTTTCAAATTCTGCCACTTAAATAGTTTTGTTAGTAGAACTACATTTTAAATGACATTAATTTACATTATAACTTAATTTCTCAGGTCATATATCTGATTTTCCAATGATGTAAAGAGATATTTACAAAATGAAAAAAAAGACATAAAATTCTAATAAAATTCCTTTTTAAATTAATAAATATAATATGACATAAATTAAAGTGGAAAATCAGAAATTGATAAAATAACCTGTAAACTTATATGCCAGAAAATAGTGGTTTGTCTTAATATATGGAGTTTTTATAACTCACTTAGTTTAATAATTGTTTTAACAAATTCATGTGAAAGAGTGTTAAAGCACACAACAGACAAAATTACAAAAAGAAGGGTGAAATGTTGAGATATATTGAATCTCATTTCAAATAAAAAGAAAAAATTGAGAGCAGAATTTTTCAAACTTGATTTAAAAATGATAATACGTGTGTCAAAAACTACTTACTTCAATATCCAGTGACTCTCTTTTGTTGTTAGTTCCATTGAGTTAATTCTGACCCCTTGCAACCCTGCGGACTGCACAGAGGAACCGTGGCCGGTCGTTTTGTGCTATCCTCTCACCTTCCAGGGCCATATCAGACAACGCTCTGCTGGTATTCACAGTGTTTCAAGGCCAATTTTTTCGGGAGAGGGTGGCCAGGTCCTTCTTCCTAGTCTGTCTTAGTCTGGAAACTCCGCTGAAACCTGTCCACCATGGGTGACCCTGCTGGTGTTTGAAATATCGATGGTACAGCTTTCAGCATCACAGCAGCACGCAGCCACCACAGACTGACAACAGACAGATGAGTGCCTCTCTTACCTGGACATATACCTGGACAATATAGATGATTGTGTTTTCCTAATCTCATACAGAAAATTTTTACATTTTTACTATTAAATATGATGTCTAAATATCAATTTTGTAACAAGGGTTTTTTGGTAAGTGCCCTTTATCAGATTAAGGACGTACCCATTGATTTCTAGTTTGCTAAACTTTGTTTTTACTCGTGAAAGCGTTTCAAATTTTTGACATGATTTTTGTGCCTATATAAGTTTTCTTTTTAATTCTATTAATGTTGGAAATTAATTAAATTGATTTATAGGAGTATTTTGAATATTTGTATTCCTTTAAAATAATCAACTTTAAGTTGTAATATTTTGCTATTTTTAATTTAAAAATTTTTTTCTAATACTGCAATAATATTACTAATTTCTAGTACTGCAATGATTTCTAATACTGCAATTGAGCAATAATTTCCTGTCTAAACAGGCTGTAGTGTTTCATTACACAAATTTTGATGCTTAAGATATTTTTACCATTCAGTTCAAATTGTTTACTAATTTTGAATTATTTGCTAATGCTCATATATAATTGTATGTTTTCTTTAACCTATGTGTTATTTAGAAGTATATTTTACATTTTCAAAAATATAGGGGTTTTCAAGTTATCTACTTTTAGTTTTTTTCTAGTTTATCTAATAGAATGTCAATCTTTGAAATTTGTTGAAACATGTTTTTGGTAAAGTATATGAAGAATTGTTTGACAGTTATCTGATGAGCCTGAAAAGATTGAGTTTCCTGTAGTTGGTGAGAGTTCCTAAGTTGACATTAAATCAAATTGTTAACCACTTTTTCCATATCTTATCTACTCTTACATAATTTTTTGCCTATTTTCATTGTTTCTGAGTAATATGTGTTAAAATGTCCTAGCATAATTTTGTACTTATCAGCTATTTTCTAATAGACCATTCAGTATTTGCTTTTTATTTCTGAGAGCCATGTTAGTAAAAAATGCATAATAATTTAGAATTGTTTTCCTCCTGGTGAATTAAACTTTTTAGCATAATGAAATATCCCTCTTTATCTTCAATGATGCTTTCTCTTGATGTTTACTTTGATATTAATATAGCTATTCTGTCTTTCTTTTGTTAATATTTTCAGGTTATATCTTTTCCAAACTTTCTTTTTCATCCATTTGGTATTCTATTACTTTAGATAAATATTTGTGTGCAGAAGATAGTTGAATCCTGTGTCTTTTTTTTTTTTTTTTTATAATCCAGTCTGGCTGTATTAGTGTTTTGATTGGAACACTTAGTGCAGATATATGTAAGGTAACTAAAAATATACCATTTTTAAATTTATCAGATTACTCTGTGCTTTTATTGGTCTGCTTGTGCTATGCTATTTTTTTCTCTCACTTTTGACATCCTTTGCATTGGCTAGATATTTCTTATTATATCACTTTTTTCTCTATTAGTTTGGAATTTATATACAGTTTGATGATTTTTTAAATGTTACTCTAGACTAGATTACAGCATGCATCATTGAATTGTGAATATCTAATGTTAATGGCACATTTATATCTCCCCAGACAATAAAAGGAAATCAGAACACTTTAGCTCCATTACTGAACCTTTTTGACATATATAGCCTTTTATTTCACATTCTTAAAATTTTCTGTATATTTCAAACTCCCCAACACAATATTTCTATTTTTATAACAGTCAATATTTTTTAAGATTAATTCAGAGTTCACCTTTTTTTATAGCTCTTCTTTTTATTTTGAATCCTTCTTCACCAAAAATTGTATTCAGGGCTAAGGTATCATAACAGGGACTGGATTTACTTCCTGTCTAAAACAATTGAAAAATGGACAAAACATATGAAACCATGAGTTTCAAGATTGGCCACCAATCAGTGAAGGACAGTGATCTCTGAGAGGTGGGAAATTCATGAGACAAATTTTCTAATAGCTGCAGCATGCTACCTTGAGAATTTCCAGGACATGGGACAGAAAAGAGAACCCAAGCAGAGAGTTCTCATGGAAGGATACTAGAGAGGGAGAGCTGCACTGAGACAGCTCTCCAGTGATGTGCAGATTGCCCTCTCAGAATATTCGGTAGAGTACTGATCAGAGCAAATGTGTGATAAAATCATTTAGGCTGGAGAAAGGGCCCAAAAGGCTTAAATAGAAAAATACATAGGGCTCAAACAGGGTCTGGAATAGACCCTGTTCTCATCGTTCTGGCTGGAAACCTCCTAATTCACAATGCATTGGGCAGAGTACTCAAAAAAATTTTGTCTAATAATTAAGATTAATAAGCTCTAGACAAAATACTGCTTCAGTCCAGACTGAACAATCTTAAAAGCAATGATATAACTGTTTCCCTATAATTGAAATGCATCCCAGATCAAATCTCAAGAATATGCATAATAATACAAAAATATCCAGCACACAACAAAATAAAATTCACAATGTCTGGTATCCAATCAAAGATTACTCAGAGTGCAAAAATCAGGAAACTACCAAAAAGAATGAGGAGAAAAATGAATCAAAGCCAATGCTGAACTGATGCAGAGGTTAAAATGAGCAGAAATGGCCATCAAGACTGCTAGGATATAGTATTCTATTAATTCAGAAAGTTAGATGACAGATTGAACATGTTTTATGGATAAGTAGAAAACAAAAAGAGACACAAATGAAATTTTGAGAGATGAAAACTACAATGATGAGATGAAAATTTCACAGGAGGAAATTGATAACAGATTAGGCATTGTAGATTAAGATTAGAGAATTTGAAGACATGAGAATAGAAACTATGCAAAATGAAATGAAGACAGAAAAATGACTCAAAAATAAATAAAATAAGCAGAGAATCAGTAAATTTTAGGACAACTTCAAAAGCTCTAATACATGTGTAAATGGAGTCAATGAAGAAAATAAGAAGGTGGTAGAAAAATATTTGAAGAAATTATGGCCCAGGGCATCCAATGAAAAGTCACTGTAATATTTTCTTAATAATTTTATATTTGAAATTTTGGGAAACAGTAATAAAGTCAGCATGGGAAAAATTAGAACATACTAAAATGCTCTAATATTTATAGTGGTTAATATTTTTATTTTGAATTGCATATGTTAAGAGAACCATAATCATTTTAGTGTTTTGTGTCATTAAATCTTCATTGGGCTCTGCTTTTGAATACTCAGATTTCAACATATTTTTACCCAGACAGAGTGAGTTCTTTTACTTGGTTCCAACCTCAAAATGTGTTCTCTCAGATCCTTATACTCACAGCAAGAACCCTCTCTAAAGAAAAATTTGCTTCCTTTTCCCTAGATTTGGGGAAGGGCATCAGCAACAGGCTTCACTGGTCCTTTTTTTTTTTTTTAATACAGAAAGCCACTTGGCACACATGTATTATTATATATGCTCCTTTCAATCTGTGATTCCCAAATCTGGCTGACGTGTGAATATCATTCAGATTTCTGTTTGCTTAATTTCTTTTTTTTTTTTTTTGTGGGGATGACCAGCCCTGAGCTAACATCTGTTGCCAATCCTCCCCTTTTTGCTGAGGAAGACTGGCCCTGGGCTAACATCCGTGCCCGTCGTCCTCTACTTTATATGGGACGCCGCCACGGCATGGCTGACAGGCAGTGTGTCGGCGGGCGCCCGGGATCCGAACTCGCGAACCCTGGGCTGCCAAGCGCGGACTAAACCGCTGCGCCACCGGGCGGCCCTGTTTGCTTAATTTCTTATCCTTACCTCCAGCTCAATCAAATGAGTCAGAAGTTCAAGGCAGGGGACCGGGAGTCTTCAGTTTAATAAGATTCCACTTTAGCTTCTGTGATCTCCTGGTTTCAATACTAGGTCCTAAGTTATCAAGGCATAATTCATTTTGAAAGAATCAACCCATTATATTTCAAAAGGAAATGTTTGAGGCAAATTTCTAACTACAGCTCCTTAACCACTGATGGAACAAAGCAATTGATTGGACAAATTATCAGATAAATCATCTAGAAATAACATTTTAACACTGTCACATAACCAGTACAAAAACCTAGTAAAATTTATGAATTAGTTTGGTATATATCATGTCAAGTAGAGCATATCATTTAAATTGGAAATGGAATAATTCCATTCTATAAATTACATTGATAGGTATTATTATTATTATTTTCTTTTTAGTGAGGAAGATTATCCCTGAGCTAATATCTATGCCAATCTTCCTCTAAGTTTTGTATGTGGGATTCTGCCACAGTATGGCTTGATGAGCGGTGTGTAGGTCCATGTCCAGGATATGAACTCACAAACTCTGGGCCACCAAAGCTGAGTTTAGAGCATGTGAACTTAACCACTATGCAACCAGGCCAGCCCCAGTGTTATTTTTAATACTGATAAAGAAAGAGGAATAATCCATAAAGAAATGCTTGATATAAATTTTATAGATTATCAATAATTTTTATTATCTGTGGCATTTTGTACTGTTCATTTGTCAACAGTAAGAAAATCTACAAAATGCAGCATGCTGCATTAGTTATCTGAAATATCATATTACTTACTTAGCTTAATCAACCATCTAAAGGAACTAGAGAAAAATATGCATTCATGTTTGTACTACAATATAAAAAATTAGTTTCATAAAAGCAATTTAACATGTTTTGATTTGTTTGAGGATGCCTTGTGAAATATTACTTTAACAAATCTATGCAAGATTTTTTTCAACTCTGGTTCTATCAATTCTGATACCATTGGAGGCCTTGTCTCAAAATCTCCTACTGTTAGTATGTTAGCATTTGCACAGTCTTGGATACTAATGGATTAAGGGACTCATTTGGGTTCTGAAAAATGGGAAATCAATTTTAATGCCATGATTTTTGATCCTCAGCTAAATAGGTTTATTAAACAATGATTAAGAAGGAAAATGGATACTTGTGTTGGCATTATTTCTAGGAGTGGTAGTATTATTTAATTTTATAACTGAAATGATTCCCCAAAATCCTGCTCTGAAACTGATTTTATCTATCTCCCTCTCTCTCTCTCTATCTCTCTATCTATCATCTATCATCTATCTGTCTACCAACCTACCTGCCTACCTATCTAATCTATTGTTTATCTATGTATTTAGTCAGTAACTATGTATTGGGTGTTTTTTGCATCGTTCTAGGAATCACGGCCTGTTGATACACTGCTGGATGAAGTATAAATTGGTTTAAACTTGTCAAATGACAGTGTATCAACATTTTTGAATATCTTTGGTCTAAGAATGTGGCATCCAAGAACCTAGACTAAGGGGAAAAAAATGATGGACATGTACAAAGATTTAGCCAGAAGAACGTTCACTGAGACATCGTTGAGAATAAATAATAAAGCATAACATATTAAATAATAGGAACAATTGTCAGTTTGCCTTATCAGCAGTTGCATAGGAACACAGAGCCTCTTGCTAATTGAACCTAGGGATGTTTTTCTTCATTTACTCACATTGTGGTAGCAAAGGTGCCCTTCTTCTTCTAAGAATAGACCTGTAATTAAGTTTCAGCTCACCTTAGCTCATATTCCAAAGAGTATCTGTTGGTTCTTTTGGGGTTTTCCTGTTCTCAGGCCCTTCATTTGTCCTATTCATTTCCTCTACTTCTTCTTGCTCAGATGTTGGCACTGGGCAGGACTTGTGGCTCTTAATGATTTATCCTTACTTGTACTTTGTGTTTTGAAGAAGTACATTGCAGTCAAGTTTGTTGTAAATATTGTCTATGAGTGTGCTGTTTTTATGTGCAGATTCATGAAGATTCAAAATTAGGCTTCTGTCACCGCCACTATGTTCTAAGAATTCCCATACTCATTATTTTAAACATGAGAAAATTTGATTTCTTCTTGTTAAAGATAGATGGAAAAACCAGTGATAACATTTCCTGAAATAAATGTATAACTGAAACATAGGAAAATAAAGAGTTGATCACATATAGCTACATTTTAATAATAAATATCTTATCCCATATGTCTGCACTTTAGTAATACAGAAGATGAATTTATTAATTGACTGTCACAGTGAATAACATGTAGATATTTACTGTAGATGTTCTTTCAAATTTTTTCCTCATTTTACTTGATTATTGTGGCATAAACAGTTTTCTTTTGAAGTTAACTACTCCCTGGAATGTGTGTAACTTACAATCAATAAAAAATTGTATAAGAGGATGCAAAATTTTCCATAAAAGCTAGGCGAATGCTGGGAACAGACATAAAATAGTTACCTATAATGAGTGCATGGGTCTGAGTTAACAACACAAATTTTCATTTATGATTTTGAGCCATAGACTTCATTCATAGGTTTTCTGAAAAAATACTAAATCAGTAACTGTCATGCTAATAAATTGTAGGTTACTATTTAACTTTCTTTGTTTTACTCCTATACTCAATCTCTCTGACTGATAATGTAGCAGTTCTAGCAAGGAATTGGCAATGATAAGGCTGAAATAATTTTCTAGTACTCTAATATGATAATTATTAGCTTCAGAAATCATGAAGAATAGTATGAAAACAAGTATATAAAGTTAAATTCTTAATAAAATGAAGATATTAGAACTGTAAAACCAGTAATAACAGGATTAAGTAAAAACCTATTGTAGTCAAGATCCTATAATTTTTAAGAAAAATTTTTGTTAACGCCAAGTAACCACAACTGCATTGCCTTTCCATTAGTTGGTTTTAATGATTAGAATTACTCTCTCTCACTATGTAACAAAATTGAAAGCTTGGTGGTCTTAAATTGTAAATTCCTTACTGTAGCATGGAACAAAGAATTCCATTAGTTCTGCAGAACTTTATACGGAGTGAGAACTTAATAAACGCTAACTGCCTATATTTATAACTCAAGGGAAGAGAATCCTGGGTTGCCGTATCCACAATTTTCCCATGCTCCCCTTGCACATTTTGTGGGCATGTAGAAAATATTGCTCAGTTGAGATCACCAGGGTGCTGCTGTAGTTCTCCACACACAAGGTAGGGAAGGGAAAGAGAAACTTCACAAAGCTGGGACCTAAAAGTCAAGCGTTGAAAAACTGTATTCTCTGGATTAGTTTAGGGAAGAAGACTATATCAGTTAATATTCTCCTACTGAATATCCATCTCCCCAAGACTTTTACTAATTATTAGAGCTCATTAATATATTTCTTCATTAATAGAGCTTACCTTATATACTGCTTGCTCAACTCTTGCTTTTCTTCTTTCTCCAACCATCTCCCTTAGGATTTTATTCTATTTGTTAAAATAGAAACAGCAGTACCTCCCACTGTATAGCTTCCAGTTTTAAATGTATTACACAATGTAAAACAGTTGGCAGGCCTTATTACATTGTATAAATGAAAGGTAATATAATAGCAATACTTCTTTCCCATAAAATATTGAATTTATTCATATAAAAGTTTCTCTGAGGTCTTTAATCCCATGAATTATTCACTAGATTGAAAGCTATTAGTATAGTTAGGAAATACAACACTTTCAGGGGAAAGTGTTGAACAAACCTCATACATAATTAATGATGCATGCCATTGTGAACATCGTCATGTTGAGATAGAGGTCACAATTAATGAATGGCTTAAATGACAGGACAAATAATGGATATTGGCTCTTCAAAATTTAATGGCAATTTCACATGGGTAATTTATTAGCTTTGTTTATGAAGATTAACATTCATATAAGAATACCTCTGTTTTTAGTAACTTGATTTTCTGTTCAGAATCTTTAAGAAGTATCTCTGAATATGTGTGGACACATAAAGATCTGGGCATACTAGTTCACATCTGTTTGTATCTTTACTGCATTATTTTGGATATTAAAATGAATACCCAACATGCAAAACCATTCCAGGATTAAACTGTTCCTACTATTTTTAGCAGTTAGGAAAGTTCATTTGAAAGTTAATGCTGGTGACTGTCATAGGTGAAGTGCTAATGAATTAGCCTCAGGAAGGGACATGACTTTCTTGGCTGTTTTACCTGAAGACTTTGTAAATGTGTGTTATGTTCCTTACGTTTATGAATTTCATTGGAAAGTTGCCACCTTAGAACTCCTTGCCTAAATCAATTGGTAGTCATATACAAACCACTATTTTTAAAATCCTGAAATTTGAACTATTTTTCACCATATGTTTTTGTATTATTAGCTATTTTATTGGCTATAAAACTAGGTAGATTAACTAGTACTCACTTTCAAGTGGAGTAGCAAAGGGGAACAAAATGATATAAAATCTTTTTATAATTTTGAGCTTACATGAGGGTCAAACTCAAATATGTTGACATCCAGTGTAGGTTAATATACATAACCATATGTCAAATTTCCTACACTAGTTTCAAAATTTTATACTGTATATATATAGACACACACTATATATACTATATCTCAAAATTCAGAAGAAAATTATCATCATAAATACAAATATTTGTAGTGCTTGCTTTGCTTTTATAAGAACAATTTGGAAAGAAAGCATTTGAAAGCCTCACTTAGTCCTCCACTAAATTCTGGTGATGTACTGAACTTTCTTCCTTCTTAACGTATTCATAAAAATAATTGGCTCCTGAACAAACCTCTCAGATGTTTTCTGACCTGCTATAACTTTCAGGAATTAGTGTGACACGAGGAGAAAAGAAATTTCAACCATCATTAATCAATGGATTGCTTTCTTTAAAAAGTCAAAGTAAAAGGCATGCATTTAAATTTAGCAATGCTGTTAGGTGCATAAGTCATAATGATCTACAGTTCTTTCCTTAATTACATTTTCTCATGTAAAGGTAAGCCTGTAGAGAATAATCCAATTGTATGAGTTTTCTAAATTTTGTAAGCACTTAAAAATTTTTAAAAGTAACAATTCCAAGATGTCAAAAATAGTTTCATCCACATTATAAAGATGAATAGATCAGAAAATCGAGTTTATAAGCACAAGCAAATTGCAAAATTTTCAACTCTAATAATATTGTGAGTACCAACTAATTGCTTCATGTTTCATGGGCACATTTAAGACTAACAAACGTAGAAGTCTTATTTTTTTCCCACGAGCTGTGATAATCCTATAAAACAAGAACGATAATTCTGACGTTTATCTCACTCACTAATTTATAACTTCTAGCGTTATCATTTTTCTTATTACATGATCTCACAATCGACTATGTGTTCTGTCCATAATGTCAAATGTTTATTGCTGCTTGAGGGCAAACAAAATCTCCCTTTAAATAAAGGATGTCTCTGTAGGCACAAGCTTATTAATTACAGTACACTAGTGAAAAGAGACCAGACTTTAGATTTGTAGATAATTTATTTGGATCCTGGTGGGATGCACACTGACTGTGTGACGTTGAGCATGTCATTGAACTTTTACCTCAACTTCAGTTTCCTCATATAGAAATTTGTGAAAAAATATATCCAGCAACTAGGAATGTAGACAAAATTTTTACAGTGTTTAGCATACAGTATTTTTTAAATAATTTTTATATTTTAGAATAGTTGTAGATTCATAGTATAGTAAGTTTCCATATACTTATACCTAGTTTCACCTATTATTAACATCTTACATTAGTAAGTACATTTTAAAAAATTAATGAACCAATATTAATATATTATTGTTAACCAAAGTCCACACTTTCCTTAGATTTCCTTTGTTTTTACCCGACATCTCTTTTTTGTTTCAGGGTCCGATCCAGGACACCACATTCCATTTAGTCATCAGGTCACCTCAGGCTTCTCTAGACTGTGATAGTTTCTCAGATTTTCCTTGTTTTTCATGACCTCAACTGTTTTGAAGGGTGCTGCTCAGATATTTTGTACAATGACCCTCACTGAGTCATGGTTTTCTCATGATTAGACAGGAGTTAAGTTTTATGGGGAAAAAAAATCGAAAAGGTAAAGTGCCATTCTCATCATATCACACCATATCATATCATATCATATCATACCACATGAATCACTGATGAGACTTGAGGTAGTGTTTATAAAGTTTCTTTATCATAAAGTTATTCTTTCCCCTTCACCCTTTCCATACTGACTCCGTTGGAAGGAAGTCACCATGCACCTCACTTAAGAAGTAGGGAGTTATATTCCATCATTTTGAAAAGACAATATCTATGTTTTATTTGGAATTCTGCACTGATCCATGTGGTACTGGATTATAGTTGGAGACAGTATGAACGCATGTGTAGCATGAGTTTTGACTGTTATCTCCATTTATTTATCTGTTTTGATCATTTATTTATATCAGTGTGTACTCATGGATATTTGTTCTATCATTTTGATTATAATCCAATACTACATTATTTTTTTGTTGTTGCTTAAACTGTTCCCTCTTGGCTTTTGAGAATTCTTTCTGTTAGCACTTTGTTCCTCTGATGTGCCTTCACAGTTTTGTCTGTCTTTTGTTTTGTTTTCTTTTTTAGCACTTCCTTGCTTTCTGGTACTATAAGATGCTCACGGCTCATTTTGTAGCATCCCTGCTCCGGCCCTAGAACCAGCCATTTCCATTTTCTTGAGTGAGACCTGGTTCCTTTTACTGGAGAATAGTGATAGAAATCAAGATCTGGGTGATGGGTATGCTTGTTGCTACCGCAGTGTCTTTGCATCTAGGATTTCTCAACTGATAGGAGTAATGGAATATGTGTGTGCACATAACTTGTGCAGATGCACACATCTATAAATATTTGCACATGTATCCATCTATTTCTATGTTAAGCTACTAATGAGTTAATACTGGTGTCTTCAACTCTACTCTAGTACTACATGATCATGCTAGACCTCACTCTTTGCTTCTCTGTAATCACCACACCAACAATAAGAAACTTGTCCCCCAGCATCTGTCATTCATTTACTTAATTGTTTAAGTCCAGTATATGTGAATATTGGGTTCAAATTATTAACCCATACCCCACGTTGAGAACTTTACCAACTAGAATACAGTGTTTATGTCAGTTCCTTTTGCCTTAGTCTCCACTCATTTCAAAAATTACTTAGGTCTTCAGTTTTTCCCTTAACTCCATTCAGTGAGGTTATTACATTTGTAATACAATTAGATTAGTTTGTCTTAGTCAACATTCCATTCTGGTACCCTCTGACATCTTAAATGATTTTTTTTTTAATTGCATACATTGATTCACTCTTCATTCTGTACAGTTCTATGGATTTTGACAAATGCCAAGAGTCATGTATCAACAACTATATCATCATTCAGAATAGTTCACTGCCTTTAAAAATCCTTTATGGGTCATCTATTCAACTCCCTCATCCCTAAACCTCTCACAACCACTAATCTGTCTATTATCATAATATCATAGTTTTGCCTTTTCAAGGATATCATATGAGTAGAATCATGCAATATGTAGCCTTTTCAGACTAGTTTCTTTCATTTATTAATGTTATGGCCTCCATTTATGCATTTATAGTTTTGTCCTTGGCTTAGTTGCTGAAAAACTCCTGTTTAGTTTTGTCTTTGGTTTATGAATTTTTGGTTATATAACTCACCACCTTGCATCACTAGTTTAGCCCTCCTCTGTTCCTTATTGCATGTGAAAATATCTAACTCTGTATAATAGCTAATAGCAGCTTTTTATTTGCTTTATATTGAAAATATATTAAATTTTTTAAGTTATTGGCATAATTTTCTTGCTTATTTTATTTTACAATGTTCCTTACTAATCTTTATTTTCCCCTTTCATTTTGTTTTTTCTTTTCTCCATTTCAATCTATTCATTTTCTTTTGTAGTTAACATTTATCCTCTTTCTCTTCTCTCTCTCTCTTTTTCTATTACACCTTTTCTATTCCTTTTAGAATTATGTTTTACCTTAACTGTTTAGCTTCTAATTTTTCTACTTAGGTTTCTCCATTACTGAATTTACCAGCCCACTTTCCTCCCCCAACAAATACTCTTGTAATCCTTGAATTATTTGGTATTCTGATCACAACAATAAATTCGGGGTGGTTCACAAAAGAGGATTTAATGAGAGGACTGTTTCCAAATGTGAACAAGGGGCAAGTAGAGGGAGTGGCTACAAAAATTCAAAGAGGAAAACTGTATAGAAAAGTCTGCTTAATAGCAACTGTGTCATTGGGTAGATAGAATGGACTGAGCATAGTCTGGAGGGAGCAGGGAGACTATATAACATGACCTCATTCTCTTACCACTTTTAATGATTGTTCTAGGGTTTTAATATATGTCTTTCATTAGACAGAGTCTATCTTCAAATAGTACTGAATAACTTCACATATAGTGCAAGGATCTACTTTACATGTAGTGTAAACTTCTAGCCAGAATACAGAGCATGAGAGTTATAAATATTACTGTGATCATATCAAATGGACTTAGGATTCCTCTTGGAAAAGCTCCTCCTGGTCAGAAATGGAAACTGTCAAATCAAGAAGGATAATAACTGTGATGGATTAAAATATATCAAATAAGTTTACATCTTTGAGTTGGAAAAATAATTTAAAAATAGGAAAAAAGTTATTGGTCAATTTTGGAGGATGCTAGTGAACCTACTTAATATTTTGAAAATCATTAAGTAAAGAGTAAAAATCCAGAATTTTTTCTGTAGTAACTGTACTTTAAGGTAATCAAATTGTTCATGAGAGAAAATTTATTCTTGTGGTATTATATAAATCAAGGTCATATATTTTAAAAAGGAGTGGTAACATTAAATTATCTCAATTTGGCAACTCTGAGGAAAATGCTGGTTCTGTGCAATAATCTAATATCATAAATGTAGAAATAATCCGACTTTATGTGTCAGGAAGTACACAATAACAACTCTGAAGCACTCTTGTTAAAAAATTGTTTAAAAAGCTTCTCTAGGTCTAATTACACATTTATAGGAAATAGAGGGAGCAAAGAAACATGTTCAATTTTTACCAAAGGGAGGCCATCACAAAAATTCAGACCACGGAAAATGCTCTGAGATAAACTACTGGTTTTCTTAGATAAATTGCAAGGTGAAAGGATGGAGAGGGTGAACAGGAACCTATATGTCAAATGAGGCTTGTCAACCAGTTGCAATCTATTGGCTGTATTGGATCTTGATTCCAACTGGTGGTTCTCAACCAGGGGTGGTTTTGCACCCCGAGGGACATTTGGAAATATCTGGAGAAATTTTTGATTTTCACTCCTGGGCAAGAGGGTTGGGAAGATGCAAAGGGCATCTACTGAGAAAAAGCCAGATATACTATACATTTTACAATGCACAAGACAACTTCCCCATAACATATAATTATCTGGCCTAAAATGTCACTAGTGCTGAGGTTGAAAAACCCTGATTCAAACAAGTAAGTTTTGCAATATATTTGTTTTATATACGTTCTAATTCTGTAGAAGAAGGTATAGATATACTTGTACACAAGGCAGTTACATGAATGGTTCAGTGTAAATTGAGGAATAAACAGTTTTAATGAAGGTAGCATTCAATTTTATCAAATTGATATAGAATATTAATATAAACTGGGTATTTTTAGTTTAGTTTATTTTTTAACCCTGCATGCTATAAGAGAGAGAGAGAGATGACCTAGTGTGCTCATTGGAATCAGTCTTTTTATGTCTGAAGGGCATATGATGACTAGAAGATATGGGTAATAAGATGTTGAGAATGTTTTGCTGCATGTTAAAAGGTCTCTCCAAGGATTTTGCTAAATAATTTCTATAACTTGTTTCCTGAAATTATTTATTTTTTATTAGTAGGAGAATTAGACGATATATGTATTTTTCCTTAAGAAAATTTATTCTAAAACAAAACAATTTGAATTGAGTGACAATTTTCTTGTTTTTATAATATTTTTCTGGATTGAAAATAAGAATACACATATCTTAGTACACTCTAGGTAAACATTAATAATAACAATAATTACTTATGAAGCACTTACTACATTCTAGGCATCCTGGTGTGTACTTTGGACTCACTATCCTAGTTCATTCTTAGGCACATATTCCCATAAACAAACCCATTGGGAGAAATGTTATCAACCACATTTCACACATGAAACAAAACTTAATAGGGTAAAATGATATTCAGAATATTTTCCTGTAAAGAGGTTATAAAGTCAAATTCAGATCCAGTTCTACCTGATTACCCATTTTATGAAACATTTGCTGTACTGATACTGACAGAAACAAATAAACAAAACATTAATTTAAAAGATCTGCTTGTCTGTTTCAGTCTAAATAAATTTTTGTCACTATAGTATGAAAGTGATGAAAGTCACTCATATGTTGTTGCTGCTCTGATTTGGACACCCTGGCCGTGTGGAATACACTGTACATATGGTTATGGTAGAAACATGTTGAGTCTCAAGAGATATACGCTATTATTAATTCTTATTATATTTGTATAAAATTTCATCTTGAAACTTACTAATGCAATCTAAAAATATAAACGTGGCTTGTGAACATGGCGAATTCCATCTCTGTAAAATATTTCTTTGCTGCTTTTGGTTCTTATGAAAAGGAAGTTCCTGGGAAGTTGCATTAAAATACATCATTGATCTCAAAGAACTGTTATGAATGAATCAATTGCAAAAAAACTACTAAGTGATAGTCTCATTTCCATAGAAATGGTCTCATTATGACTAAATACTGAAAATGTATGAGGACAGAATTGTTTAGAGTAAGTCTTGCAGCACTTTCCTTTCCACTCACTCATGTAAATATCTTCTCTCCTGTTTAAAATTAAATGATTAGAATTCATCACGCACACTAGGAGACATTCTCAGATTTTCACTCTCAACTATTAGTTCTCCTATTTGTGTAAGTTTATTTAGGCCTATAAGGACAATGAACTCAGTTGAATAAAACACTTTTGCGTATTTTAAGTAAAATGTGCTTTTTTTCAAAGTTGTAAGCAATGTTTACATTTTTTTCTTCCTTTGAGTTAACCAGTAAATACACAAGTTGATGAGGTGTATCCAAATAGATTGTTATGAAAATAAAAACCCACCTGTTTTTCTGTCCTTTGACCAGCTGCTCACGCCTAATAATTTCTGTCAACTCAGACGCTCGCAATTACAGGAATGCATACACTGTGTGCTGTGTAGGGGCATCTGCAGGCTCACACTTACTCGGGTGGTCAGCACTAACAACATCTCTCGCTATCCCCTCTTCACACTTTTGTAATGAAAACATGTCTTCACAACTTTGTTCGATGGTATATGAAGGTCACCAATTTACGATGCCTACAGTTAAAAGAACTAGTAATCTGTTCTTTCAAAATTTGCTTGTTACCACTAATGTTCTCGATGACAGATCTAAATATTTTGCAAGTCCTCATAATAAACAAATAGGAAATACAGAACATCTGCACAAAGACTTTTGTCATTTTAAAAGTAAAAATCCAGAGAAAGATATAATATTCCATAAAGGGAATATTAGCAAAATTAATTGCATATGTTTACAGTACCTTCCACTCACTTGAGACCTACTATTTTCCATGTACTATATTTTCTATGTTGTAAATCAGGCCTCACAATTACATTCCAAGAGAATAGTCAATAGACTCGCCCGAAGTCACACAACAAGCAAATGGTAGATCTACGATTTGAAACAACAAGCTTGGCTTCAAGGTCTGGCTTCTAAGCTTCTTAAGAGGGTGGTCTATGGCAACTTCACTTACTATAATACAAGTGACAAACCGAAACTACAACAAAGTGTCTGTCCCAAGGGAGCAAATTATTGACCACACGTGACTTGCAGATTCGAGTTGTTTGGTTGTTTTACAATGTCCAAAAAAGAGTTTTAAAAGACAGTATAATTAGGCATTGCTACTTGCTGTAATACAATTATAGCATAAATCTTTTGTCCTGCTAAAGATTGTTTCATTCATTTATGTTAAATGCCCACACCTGCAAGAAATGAATTTCTCTAGACAAGGAAATTAAGTAAACAAAGCCCGTCTGTTAAAGCTCATACAAAATAATCATGAGTTTCTCAGATTCCAATTCATATCCTTCTTTACGCTTATTTTACACACAATTCTAACAAATACGTTCATCAGTTTTCCTAACTTACATCAAATTAGAAATAATAAAGGAGAGAAGACACAAGGGACATTTATACTCAAAATGATCACAGTTTGTAATTGTGATTGGCAGCATATATATATGTAATATATGTATAGCATACATATATGTATTTTCATTAACTTAAAAAAAAATTTAGCTGGGTTGCTATCCAGAAAGGGATGACAATGATCAAAGGACAAATTATGACAGAGGAAATTTTATTTTAACTTTTTTTAAGTAAAAATTAATTTCCAGTCATTTTCAAGCAGCTGTTATGCAGAGCAAGAGTAATTTTCACCTTTAAGGCCTGAAAGAGAAGGATTTATCTATTTCTCAGCTAAAAAATTCCTAACGTTTGAACTGTTTAGTCCATCTTATTCTCTCTGACATAATTCTTCCCTCGTAGAGTTTTTTTGTGTGGAGATGTTGGGCTACAGTTATGTCCAGAGTAGGAACAAACAAGGGAAATATCCACTTTCCATCAGATCTTTCCTAGCCATTCTAAAGCTATACAGATCCATATTTTTAAATTGCTTAATGTACTGCATGACACATCTTAAAAGCTCAGTAACTGTGCCTATATTATTATCATTGTTATTTTTATCATGATTGCTAATGTTATTATTAATGGTAGGCTGTGGGGAAGCTCCAAAAAAGAGATTGGGTAGCTCCTCTCATTGATTTTTATAGAATGCTACCTTTCAAATAATAAATTTGATTTATTAAAGAATTTGTTGAGGCATCTAATATTTAAACTAAACATCCCTTCAGTAGAAACTTCAGGCAAGTCATGTTTAGACCTACTACCAATCCTTAAATCTGTAACTTTACAAATAATCAGCTTTGCCACTGGCATATTTAAGAAAGAAGAAAAGATCATGTACATACACACACCATGTAAAGCTTGGCAAGAAAATGCATCTGTAAGGTAAATCACAGAAAGCTTACCAGGGACTGAACCAGAACACTCAGAAAAATGTATTTCTTTCTTATGAGACAAGCAGCTTGACAGAAGTCCCTCTGCGATTCCTGAAAATAAGATTAGTGATCATCTCTTCTTTCTTCCAAAATGCCTTACCCTGACAACAGGAGAGATGATAGGCCCTAGTTTTGAGTAAATGTGGGTTCCACAGGTCACAGTCCCCTGCCGGGTTTGCTGTGTGGTCTGACACCTCTGCTGTCACTGCTCAGGCTTCTAAAACTTCCTGGAATACCACAGCTGTGCTGATGATATATTATCTTATAAGACACGGCAAAATGCTACTGTGTAATGAAGTCAAATAGCAATCTTAAGATAAAATTTGTTAGTTCCACAAATATATAAGGAAACAATCTATAAATTACTTTTAAGCATTTTAACTTGCAATATATTTAGCAAATAGTAGTATTTGAAGCTAATATGGTCTCTAAAAGATTCACAAGTCTCCTATATGAAAGAAATATTCCTTAACATTCTGTGCACAATTACTAACCTTGGAAGTTGGAATGAAACAAGAAAAAAAGATGTTATTTTTCTGAACTTACAGTAAGGTTGTTAAAAGTACAGACTCTGAAGCAAAACATCCTTGGCTTCAAAATCCAAGATTTTCCACTTATTAGATATTACTTCAATGTCCTGGGGCAGTATCCACATCTATGTACTGGGAATGAGCATAGACCCTACATCAAAGGATTGTTATGAAAATTAAATAAGCTAAATCCTGGAAAACACTTGCAACAGTGTCTGGAACATAGTACGCTCTGTAGAAATATTTAGCTATTCATGTATTTCTTACCTCATAAAAACAGTACCAAAGGTCATAAGACACAAACTTAGTTAATAAGTATAATTTGGCCCCAAATATATAGAAAATGAATATAGTTTGGTAGTGGTAAATAAATAAAGCCCAAAGAATGCTTTCATTTATTAAATTTATTTCCTTAAGAAACAGAGGAAATAATTGAGCAATTAGTAATCAGAATTTTACTTTTTAAATTTTCTTTTATAAGGACCTAGGCCAATACAATATAAGTCTGTGTAAGTAGAGAATAACTGTGCAAAAAACCCATTTCTTATCCTTCCTTGGCACACAGCTACATTTCCCAATCTCCTTTGTAATCATCAGCAGTCAAGTTACTGACTTCTAGCCAATAAATTGTGAATGGAAGCAGAGTGCACCATTTCCAGCCTTGATCTTAAAAAAAATCTCCCATTTACAGTCCTCCATGCTCTTTCCTTCTTCCATTGGTTTGCCAAAAACTGAGACTTTGGAATTCGTATGTTGACGACGATGGGGCTACAAGATAGCAGTGGCCTCCATCCCAGAATCACCACTTGAAAGACAGTAGAAGAGCCACCCACTAATAAGGAACACTGGGTATGAATTTTGTGTAAGTATTAAACATATATCCTTTATCACTATTGTTTTGTTTTTGTTCTTAGAACCTAAGTGATTATTTTCATTAATATATCTCTGCCCAGGCTTCTGATGTCGGTGAGAGAGGCCAGTGAAAAATATAATTTTTCTTTGAATGATAGTAGCTTTGGTTTATCAAGTTTCAGAATTTTCAAATCCCCCAATCTCCCCACCCTCACACACAATCACCACAAATGACAAATCAAGACCGCTGCATCTTAATCAGATGAAGCCCTAGTACCCAACCCTTGTCTTCCACTGATGAAAGCGCATATAAGACATATTTTTTAGTCTTCTAGTGTAATGGAAGTTATTAAGATTTAATTTTTTTGAATGTCTTATCTTGCCCACTCTTTTATGAGTCTCTTGGAAGGAAACAAAACACATCCCAAGTGCTTAGGCTGAATTTAGTTTTTGTAGTTTAAAGATTCTTGCTCATTCACATTTAAATAAAACATGGGTTTGCCATAATGAGTCAGTGAGTAACCTACTTTAATTAACTACTTGAGGGAAGTAATAAAGTTGTAATTTAGCCTACTTACTTTCACAGGATAAATTGAAATCACTGAGTGATTTTCTCTCTTACTCAAAAAAACCCACAGATTATAGAGAAGTGGTATGTTTGTGTCCTTTTTTTTAATTTGAAATCATTGCTGATGATCTTAACTATTTTTTAAAGTTCTATATCTGTGTACTTGTATATAGATATTTTTTAATAAAATGCTTTGGATATTGCCTTGTAGATCCTTAGGGAGTATATTAAATTAAAAACAAGCTGAAGATGATGAAATTGTAAGTGGTAAGATAACAGCTTTCACTTTACAAAGGAACAACACAGACCAGTGGCTGGGCCATTTTATCATGGACATAACAAAGGTACTTGCCTTGAATATTCACTTAAAATATGCTTAATTGTCTAAATTCTGGTCATCCACTCTAAGAGATCAGAGAATGGGGAAATAGGAGTGTTCTGAGTGTTTGTTTTCTTGTGTTTCCAGTCACTTTATTTGATAAAACAACAGATGAAAATAGAAACAAAAGTTTATAGAAGAGGGCAGTATCCTTTTATGTAATCATTCATGGTATCTTAAAATGTTTTAATTTTCTACTGATATTAGGTACCTCACACCAAAATATATTGTTAAAAAGTGATCAAAGTGCAAATGGGTATTGCTGATATCTAAGAGGTATATGGTTATCTATTTCCCCTCAGCATCTAATTCACTCTTTTAGACGGCTCTGTGAAAGCTGACATAATTTTATTCCCTTACACTTGAATTCACATATATACATATAAAATATGTAAATCATAAGTGGCCTGTATAAAGAATTTTAAATGCACATTAAATTCTTTTGGGGTTGGAAGTTATCTTTGTTTGAGAATACATTATAGCAGTGATGAAATGGTGGCAAAGATAAAAATAAAAATCAGGTATCTTTCATACACATTTTTAGACATTGCAATCATTTATCTATCTAATTATCTACCTATCTATCTTTCTATCTCTTTATATGTATTTTTTTGTAGTGATATAGCAACGTAAGTGCAGCTTAACTTTAAGTTAACTTGAGGTTCTCGGTCATATTTTCTCTTTCTAATAATAATGATATTAATCTCAGATTATGTAATATTTAATAGTTTGTATTCCCTTCAAATTATACTAAATTGCTATTTATCAACACAGATTAATCATTATCTAATGGTAAATCTGTTTGTAAGCAAGCAGACTAGAAAGAATACAGCTTAATACAACAGAAGTTAGTGCTACCACATATTAAAAAAGAGAATAATATTTTTTATAGTGTGGGATGAAAAAACATGCCATGGCAATTCACTGCTTTTTTAGCATTTAACAATGTTATAAAGTAGATTCTAAGGATGAATAAATAAATAAAAAATCAGATAGCAATATTTTATATAAAGCTTTAATAGAACAAAAAATATCCAGGCCACTGGGAGTAAATTTTCAGTCTGTTGGTAGTACTCCAATGCCTCAGAGAGGTGGCCAATATTCCCAGTTTTATTGGTTATTCAATCAAAGATGTCCTGGAATACGCAATTTACTCTTCTTTAATAGGGGTAGTATAAGTGGAGTTAACTGTGGAAAAAAATTCAGAAACCCTCATAGTGTTCTAACTTTCCTTTCCTTGACTTCCACATTTGGTTAAAAATAGGAATAACTCTTGTATTACTTTCAAAACTATTCACCCCATCCTTTATCATTTCTAATAAGCAAGACTTTACTTTCCCTTCTATCATCCCATCACTGAAAAAAGTTTTGTTAGTTTTTTTTACTCCAGTTTAGCACCATTTCATCATAGAGCACACAGGATTTCTAAAGAAATATTCCTTTATCCAAACGTGTCACTCTGTAGGTGACTTTCATGCTTGAAAATGTTTGAGTGCATGTTCACACTTGGGCCACAAAGCCAATTTATGACCCACATTCCTATTAAGAATGAGAGATATTCACGATTAAGGATAGCAATTACTAACTGCAGGGAAGTGTTTTCTATGCTGAAGGCCTGTCTACATAGTTGGTTCCACAAAATTGTTGCATGTCATATTGATGCTCCATCGGAATATTTTCTAAAAGTTCATAGTTATTATATGAAAAAAATTCCACTCCATAATTATATAATTTCTAGACCCATCCTTTTGGCTAGTCTAACAACATTTGCTAATATGTCATAGTATAGAATTTTATTCCATTAAGCATCTTTTTAGTTTGGTATATGGCAAATATTAGTTATTATTGCTCTTTCTTATAAAATATTAGCTATGCTTATAGAGTAAACAATATTAAACTAACACTGTATATTTATTTCACATGGATTTCCTGAATATCCACTGCTTTGGGGGCAAAAAGTTAGGCACTAAGTAGGTATTGTGAGAAGAATAAGATTTGATTCTTTCCCTCAAGGAGTAGATAAATTCAGAAATTAAGATAACACATATTATATTATGTGTCAAATCTTTTTAAAAAATAGTCTTTGTGGGAATACAGGTTTTTAGGGCCAATTAAAAGTAAAGGGCAGGGATATGCAGGGACTTTAGAAAACCAACTTTTCCGTTTATCCTTTTTCTTGGATAACAACGTGCTTTTTTGCTGATGTTAAATTTGGCCCAAGAACAAGAAAAGCCTAATATCAAACATTTCCTTATCCTGATGTTCCATTCCTTTCTTGAATGGAAATGTAAGTTTGAGACCTAAAAGCAATAGCATAGGGTGAATTTTTTTATCCGTTTTACCAACACCTTACCTGTGGATAAAGTGTCTTCAGCAGCAGTAAATTCCATAGGAAATTCAGAGGAATGGCAAAATGCCACATGAAGATATACTACCACTGATCCTATGAGGCCTCCTTTTATGATTAATTTTTACATCTTTATTAAATAAATTGGTGACTTGTAATAGAAACATGTATGTTTCCTCTTTCTCCAAAACCATACCCAAAAGGAGTTGGGTTAAAAGCATAGATTATACACAAATAGATGAAAATAGGTAAACCATACAGAATATATTATACATCATATCCACAAATAGATTGTTCTAAGACTTAATGAAGTAAAAAATGTCCATGTTTCATTTGCTAGCTTTTCTATGGCAACAAAGAACTCTAAAACGTCAGTGGCTTACAACAATAGACATTTATTTCTTGACACATTTTATGTGAGTGGCTGTGGATCAGCTAATATAGCTTTACTCCATGAGTTTTCCCATTCCAAGACCCAGAATAAGAAATACTTCCTATTTAAGACATGGTTTTCACTAAACAGAGGGAAAGAGAGCAAAAGGCAATAAGGAAGTAGCTCTTAAAATATCTGCTAGAACGTGGCTTACATCAGGTCTTCTAATATCCTTTGGCCAAAGCAAATAACTAAACCCAGGAGAGTGAGGAGTGGAAGTGTACTCCCACACGAGTGTCACTGAAAATAACAAGGTCACAGGCAAGAATGTATAACACTCTTACAAAGAAGGGGAGAGCAAATAATTGAGGGCAATACTAACAATTGAACACTGGTGGAGTTAAGAAAGTTTGAATCTTTGAGCTCAGTTTTGATTTGACCAACGAAGCTGGATGAGGTTGTAGGGGAGGAATGGAATGTTAGGTATTTTGTTCTGGCAGAAGGAAATCAAGAAGCAACAGTTGGAGGTAGAAAAATAGAGATTATATCCTAAGAAAAATCAGACAGGACTGATATTACCAAAGCTGTTTGAGTTTATGGTATAATTATGATTAGGGTACTGGGGATTCAATAAAGCATTTCAATATCCAATTTATTCTGAAGTCTGGGCTATTCTAAAACTACAATTTGATTAGAACTCTCACTCCTCTACCTACTTGTGATCTGATTTCCATACGGGAACACTGAGTCGGAAATATATTCCTTGTCTATCTCCTCACCTCTTCACTGGATGAAGACTAACATGTCTGATTGGTTGATCTCCTAGGAGGAAACGATCAGGAGAGGCTAAGGCCCTCTTGTCTCTCTTTCATTTTTTAGTTCAACTTGTAGATAAAGAGCGCTCATTCTAGCCTTCTCTGTGCTATGAAATTAAAAGCCTGTACATGAGGGGAATTTGGGGCTTGCCCAATTGTCCCTGAGACTTAGTGGCTGAGTCTTCCTAAATTAGAGAATATGTTAGCAAACCCTTTCTCGGTAAATCTGTAGCCACATCCTCCAATCAGCTAATCATGAATAATGCTGATATTTTTATCTCCAGCTGACTATCTCTTCTTCTCTAGATAACCTATGACTAACAAAACTGCAAGCTTCAAAGAAAACAGGCTTTCTGAGCCTCAGAGAGGTGAATTTTATTATTGTTTTTAGTAAGTAACATGTTCTAGTCTGTTCCAGGAACTTGAGATGCAGCAATGAAAAAGACTGGAAAAAATCACTGATCTTATGAAATTATTCTTCATTGAAAGACTAATAAAATAAATGAGATAAACAAAATGATTTCAATTAATGAAAACTTCTATCAAAAAACTAAATATGAGAGACAGAGAGACTTAGGGAGGAGTTCTTCTTTAGATGGGAAGGCCAGAAGCTATGTCTGAGCAGTTAATATTTGGATTGGGAACCAAGTATATGGAATGAGGCAGAAGACGGGGGGAAGAGATTTCAGTCATCTATTGGAAATGTCCTGAAGTCTAAGTAAGTTACATGGCATGTCCACTAAGAGGTATCTACAGGCCACTGGGCACATTTTTCATTGAAGGGGTTTGTGATGTAAGCACTGGGCTTCATTAACTTCTGCCTTGAAACATTCAGTATGACAATGTAGGTCTAATGCACCAGCTAGGTTCAGGGAACCTGCCAGTTTAGTAGATAAATGGATGGAAACCTTAAAAAAAAAAAAAGACTATGTGCAAAAGAATGAATTTGGGTTAGTTTTCATTCTGTATGCAATCATTGTCACCCTAGGCCATGATTTCTTAGGCCAAAAATAGGAGGTTGGGCTATGTGGCCCAGATGATGCTTCCCAGGCTCACGTGGCTTTATTTCCTCCAGGTAAAACCTGACCTATATTTCTCCTTTGTCCGATAGCATCCATGTTAATTTTTTCTACCCATTTTCTTTCTCATATGTATGCTTATGAATAAATCTAATCATATAATATTACTCTCTTCCGCTCCCTCATATGCCTGGAAAAATAAAACCAGACAAAGTCGTTGTAAGCACAGATTTGGGAGAGCTCCTGTGTTTGCATGCTGCCTCTCTCTGTCACTAAGTAACTGTCTTAACTTCATCAGGTTACAAAACCTCCACATCACAATTTTCTTATTGATAAAACGGAGATTATATTTTTTTCAAAAAACTGTAGGGAATATTAAATGAGGTAAGAGACCACAGCATAGGTCATGTAGGAAGCACTCAATGAAAAATAACTATTATCCATTCCTATGATTATTTATATACTTACACATAAAATTAAATATTCATCTATTGTTAAACCTCAGGCAACAGAGATGACTTTTGACTGGTTTCTACATTTAGTTTTTGTAGAAATCTCTACTTTAGAGTAACTGTATTATAAGAAAAAAAAAGACAATTATGATTAATAAATTTAAGTGTGCTGAAATTTCACAAAATTTGCATGCCATACCAAGAAGTAGAGCTTAATCATACTTTATCACACTTTTATTTCCCACTTGTTCTTTCTCGTGCCCTGGCTTGCCTGACCATGAAAATCTCCTCTAGTGCTTGTTAAACAGCTCATCAGTCTTCAGAGTTAGAATATGCAGAAGAAGGTTCTTTGAATTTGTGTTTTTGAACAGGTCTAATGTGATTACTATGAGTTAGCAAATTTGAGATAAATTGGGCTATGAAATAAACATATACAAGGTGTATAAATGTAGTTATACAAATAAAATAATAGGGAATATGATAACAGCAAAATTATATCACATTGTTTTTTCCATGTGTAGTAGACTGCTCACAAATATCTGGTGCCCTTTTCCCTGGGCAGATTGTACATATCCATTCTGGGCAACTCAAGCTTAGTCTTGTGAATGTGTTCAAGTGATATGTAAAGGTTTTGTAAAGTTTATTTGTTTGAATCAGGATTCAAATCAAGTTCATTGGTGATACACCGTGTTCTCTTTCCCTCTATCACAAAGCCAACATGGTTTCAGAAGGAAGCTGCTCATCCCGCCTGGATTTTGGAGTAAAGACTAAATGGTAGAGAGTCTCCACAATATCTGCAATGGGTAGTAGCATGAGTGAAACTAACATGTTTGTTCATGAAAGTCAATGTTTATCAGTGAGTATTTGGCACCACAGTGTAAAGTAGCCTGTTCTAATATCACACATAAATTAGATGAAAACATTATTAAATAATAATATCATTTTATAATTATTAAAATAATATTCATAATTTAAAAGTCTCCTATGTCATGTAGTATCTCCCTTAAAGAGTTTTCAACACTCTTTTCCTCCAATTTCTCTCCTCCTATTCCATTTTGAATTTACCCCAATCATTCACCAACCTCATTCTTCTAAACTGCTCTGGTAGAGATCTTCAAAGATCTATGTTTTGCTAAGTCTAAGGGCCAATTCTGCCTTCATTTTACGTGTTTTATCTGCTATTTTTGACACAGCTGAGTGCTTCCTCCTTCTTGATCACTTCTACTTTGATTCTAGAACACCAAGCTCTCTTGATTTTTTTCTTAGCTCTCTGACTTCTCTGTCTCTGTCCTCTTTGCTGTTCTTTTCATCTTCCTGAAGTCTAACCATTATAATGCCCAGAGCTCACATAGGACTTCTGTATCTACAATATCTTGGTGACCTCATTAGTCATGTGGCTAAAGTAACTAGTGAATCACTTCAAATGAATGTGTCAGTTCATGTAATTTTTTCACCTACATTTCACCAATAGTTTCCCATCTGTCTTGAGGCATTTGGGCTGCTACAACAGAATACCATAGATTTATAGGCTTATAAACAACAGACATTTATTTTTCACAGTTCTGAAGGCTGGGAAGTCCAAGATCAAGTCACCAGAAGATTAGGTGTCTGGTGAGAGCCTGCTTTCTCGTTAATAGGCAACCGATTTCTTGCTATGTCCTTACATGGTGGAAGGGGCAAGGGAACTCTCTGGAGTCTCATTTATAAGGGCACTAATCCCATTTATGAGGGCTCCACCCTCATGAACTAGTCACCTCCCAAAGGCCCCACCTTCAAATACCATCATATAGGATGTTAGAATTTAACATATGAATTTGGGGGGAACACAACATTTATTCTATAGTACCATCTCACTCACAATAAAGTCAGTGTCCTCATGAAAGCTGAGAAAGCCCTATTTTATGTGACTCTACTGTCTCTCTGATTTCTCCTTCTACTCTACCCCTTGCTCACTATGGCTACAGCTACAGTGGCCCATTGTTATTCTCCTAAGATATTAGAAATATTTCTTCTGCCTGGGACACTCTTCTTGGTCATTCATGGTCTTTATGGCTTATTCCTACATAATCTTCAGTTGCTTTTTTTTTTAATAATTGTTTCTCAGTGATGCTGTGCCTGACCATTTGTCATGTAATAAAGTCTATTGGCCACACAGCATCCATAATCAACATGCTAGAACAGCGTTCATTTAGGAAAACTCATGAAAAAAATGTTTAGTGACCATAGTGTGGGTACTCTGTTGATCATTCATTCCATAGTAACTGTTTGAGATCAAGAACAATTAGAAAACAGTCTTTGAGAAGTAAGTTGATACTTGGGTTGTAGGGCTGTATGTTAAGGAACACTAGCCCTTTCCCCAATGGGATTAGTGAACAGCATGCCAGAGCAATATGACATGAAAGAACCTTGGCTCCAGCCCTGTCCTGAAAGATCACTGTTTATGTCTGGGAGAATTACTAGCCTCTCAAGGGTCAGGCTACTGAGATCCAAGTCTTTTGGATGCAGCTGTAAGATGTGATCACTAGAGCAAGATTCACCACACCAGTTTTCATGGTTGGGAAAACACAGGCTCTTCACTAAAATGATGCGCAGCTGAGGTCTAAAGGCTTTAGTTAACCAGAATATATTGTCACACATATTATGCTATATTTTATTCCATGGATCTTTGCAGGAGCCTAACTCCTTTTCCAAGAAGGCAGGATGCAGAAAAATCATGCTTAAAAAATGATTAGACCTTAATTCCTACCATCTTACTTAACATTACAATTAAAACTTTCACTTCCCAGGACTCACTAACCTTCTTCCCTGCTTCATTGCTCTAAAAGACTTACCTGCCATCTGTAATAAGATGAGTTTTAATTATTTTCTCATTGACTGTCTCCTCCACCACAATATAAACTCCAGTATGTGAGCAGCTTGAACTAGTTTTGTTCACCATTAAATGCCTGGAACCAGTAAAATTTCAATACATTTTTTCAATATAAATAAATAACTGAAAATTTAAATAAAAGAATAAAAAATCAAATAAACAGTTGCAAAAATCTACCTCAGGCTGTGTTATTAGTGTGCATGTACAGCATGCCACAATGGGCTGTTACCAGAACTAAATATCTCACTATATTTGATTGGAGTGATGTAGAAGAGAAACGGGAAATTTTGATTAGGAAGTTGATATAGCACTTAAGAGGTACAGAGTCAGTAGTAATTATAAGAATTATGGAGGTGGCTGACTCTTGTCAACTGCCTTAGAAATATTAAAGGAGAATGACGCCTTAGATTATCAACTATCAACTTGGGGCATGCTATGAAAACCAGAAGACACCCCCATTGTATCACTAAAATAAAATAAAAAAATTTAAAAGACTTTTATCCCTCTGCAGTCAGAGGGAAGACTGTATGAAAAATCAGGACCAAAATCTGGTCCCTATAATGGTTGGAGAGTTATAAAGGATACCGAAGGTACAAACTTGGAAGGTCTCTATGCTAAACTAAGGCCCTAGGAGAAGGAGTGTGACCCACAGAAATAGGAAAAGGGCATTTGAATGGCTATTCCTGATAAACTTGAGACCTCAGATTCCTCTACCCTCCAGACCAGTAAAAGGGGCTGCTTCCATCTTACAAGATTTCAGCAGCCTCCCATTGCCTGGAGAAGATTCAAAGAGTTATCAAGTAGAAAGCCTCACAAGATGAAGCTTGTTTCCCTCAAGTTCCATGCATGCCTACATTCACTGCCTCTAATATTAAAGATAAGTCACAACATAACGTGTGTGAAGAATCCAGTTCCTCTACAGAAGGAAATAACTTATTCAACCAAAGAGCTGCAGTGCCTGGCTAATATGTGTAATGAGAACAAGGGAAATGATGGGAACAATAAGAGGGTTGATCTTTGGGGTGATACACTGGGGAGGAACAGAATACAGGCTAGATACTACTGATATGACAAGGGGGCTCTCTCTCATGATTCAGTGAGTATGGTACCTTGAAGCTTGCACATGATAGTGGCTTAGAAGAAATAAGGAGAACATGTCAGAACCACTTTAACAGGGTTTTGAAAAAGGAGTTTGGTGAGAGGTGGATGTGCATGTATTAAAATAGATTATTTTGTGATCTGACTTGTCCCCAGAAATGACCCAAGGACAAGTAGGTAAACACTTTTCTTTAAGTAAAGCATTAGATATGTATTGCAGAGGGATTAATGGCATCATTGAGAATCTCAGTGGTAGCTATCTTTTTTGTCAGTGTTGGGGTTAGCTCTTGTTGCCATGAAACTGGGCTCTTTAGTAATAGTGATAGGAATCTGGAAGGAAAAAGGTCAGTTGGCATGATTTAAACTTGAGATGGAAAGTGACATAATTACCATAACCAGTAAGGCCAGAGTGGCAACCAGGGGCCATTGACCTGCATAAATCTGTAACAATGGCTAATAGACCATGAGACAGGGCATATTGGCAGCAAATAAGGTTGTTCCTTGATTTGTATGACTAAAATCTATCAGAATCTGGTGAACAGAAGGCTGATGTCACCACCAAAAGGGAAATTTCCTCACCAAATTTATAGATCTGAGCTATTTTTCAGACCTACAGGCCAGCAAATGAAAAGAAAGTTCTTTACCCTTGAAGAAGGACTATGAAATGCTGCTACATTTCTCACTCATTCTTCAAATGGACCTATGGCAATCTGCTAGAGTAACTGCAGACAGGGGAAAAAAGGATATTTGATCTTCTCAGAGCTGTTGGATACAGAGCCTGAGCTAATAAGATACCAGTAATTTAGGTATATTATTAAAGATACTTAAAGGAGAGTACTTAAAGTCTCCTCCTACTTAAAGGAGAGATATATGAAGACCATTCTAAATTGATTTCTGGTTCAAAAAAATTTCTCCGATGGTCCAATGGATCCAAGGACCATTCTATGGATATTTTTCCTGACCCTGAGAGTGTAATCAGAATGGATGTGTAGAACACTCACATGAGTTCTCTGATCTATAGAGTAAAAGCTACCTTTGTAGAAGGGTCAAATGCAAGCTCTGGAAAATACTCATAATCCCCCTCCCCCACCCCCATTAGCGTACTTAAGTCATAAGTAATACTGCAACCTGATTGGGATTGCAGAGATAACTGACACCCTACCAGAGGCTATGGTCCTCATAATAGTCTGTTTAGTTCACCAGGATGATCACTGCAAAAACTAAATGGTTAATAGAGAATGACAGTTGACTCCTGAAAATGCAATCAAGTGATAATTCTGATCACAGTAGATATGCTGATGTAATGTCTGCACTGGAATAAACTCACAGCCTTTGGGACTTGGTATGTGACTACTGATCTGGTGAATGAATACATTTTGTCAATCCCCATCAGGAAAGATGATCAAAATAGTTTGCATTCACATGGGAAAGGGAGCAGTTCGCATTCTCTAGGTTATCCCAGAGCTATGTTAATTCTGCTCTCTATTACAATATAGTCCAAAGGGACCTTGATTGTCTTGACATTCTGCAAACATCTGCAAACACCACTACACTGACGACATTGTGCTTAGTGGACCTAGTGTGCAGAAAGAGGCAGACACTTTGGATGTCCTTGTAAGGGAAATGAATTGAAAAATTTGTGCAATAAACCTGAGAAAGATTCAGGGGTCTGCAAATTGATGCATTTTTTTAGATCTTCAAAGATGTTTGTTACGTCAGAATGTCCCCTCCAAGGTAAGGGCAAACACTGGTGAACCTCTTTGGATTTTGGAGATACCATATACCACACTTTGAAATATAGCATATGCCACTCATAGAGATACTATTTTTAACCATATATTTTAAGGCCCAAAAGGCTTTCAGTTTTGAGTGGTGCCCTTAAAAGAGAGGGCTCTCTAACAGGTTGGGATTCTCCCACAAGATTCTAGATATAGATGTTTGTGGAGTTGATGACAATTTCTTTGAGCTGCAGGGAACTACCTAGAATTAGATAAGTCTCTTCTGGGCTACTAGGCCTAAATAGATAGGGCAGCTAATCGAGGAACATCAGGTGACCACATAATAGGAACTAACTGTCATGAGCTGGAATTTTTAAACCAATCAAGTCATAGGTTGATTATATGATGGAAATGACTTATTCAGGATTTGGCCTGATCACGCCAACAGGGTCTAAGTAAATTATACAAACAGGTGGTTCTGATACTATGCCATCTACTTCTATTGCACTAACACCTTTTACTCAGCCTAAACCTATGACCTCATGGAGAATTTTTCTATGACATGCTGGTCGAAGAAAAAAAATCAGACCCAGTTCATGGATGATTCACCTTGGTATGATGCTGTGAGTTGAGAACAGACTTTTACCTCACTGTGTTCCAGTTCAAGAGTGGACCAAAATAGCAGTGACAAATGGGCAGAACTGTGTGAGTAATACATGTGGTTGTCTCCTTGGTATGGAGGAAATTGTGGTCTGCCTGGGAATTGGCCAATGGCTTGGATGTTTGTCAGGCATCTGATGGAAATAAGATTAGGTGAGTGGGAAGAGGGAGGTCTGGCAGACAGACATGTTTTATTAGCTTCCTATTTCTGCTCTATCAAATTATACAAACAGTGGCTTAAAACAACACAAAGTATTATCTTACACTTCTGGAGGTCAGATATCTGAAACGGGTATCACTGGTCTAAAATCAAGATACAGCAGGGCTACATTTCCTTCTGGAGGCTTTAGGGGAGAATGGTTTTTCTTGCCTCTTCCAGGTTCTAGAGACCACCTTCATTCCTTGGCTTGTTGCCCCTTCCATTTCAAAAGCAGTCAAGTCTTTCTCACATCGCATCACTCTGACACTCTCTCTTCTGCCTTCTCCTTCTACTTATATATGGATCCTGTGATTACATTGGGCCCACTCAGATAACCCAGGATAATCTCCCCATTTGAAGGTCATCTGGTTAGCAACCTTAATTCCATCTGCAACCTTAATTCTCCTTTGCTATGTAACCTATTGTATTCACAGGATCCAGAAATTAGCAATTGGACCTCTATGGGGAGGCCATTATTCTGCCTACCACCCATGTGGCCATTGCTGTGGAACTGAGCACAAAGCGTTTCGATATTAGAGACTCATATCAATGTCCACCAGAGAGACTCCACCACAGAGAAGGTAGTTGTATACTGGATGACTTTTCCCTTGTAGGTCAAGGAGCTTGTCTCCTAAGCAACCAAGTGGTCAGGGAATGTGCCCAGAAGGTCCTCAGCAGGTTTAAGCCCATTTGCCTAGAGCAGTACTCTTTGCTGTGTTTCCTCTCCCCTCATTCCAACTTTCCTCACTCCTTTACAATAATTTAAAAACAGTGTATATCATTATTTCATTATTTTTCTAAAATATAGTGATTAACATATTAGGCTTGGGAGTCAAAGAGATACTGGTCTGAATCTTGACTACTACACATAATAATTCTGTGCCCTGTGATAATTTGCTTAAATTTTCTAATCATTAGTTTATCTGTAAAACAAGATAAATAAGACTTAACTGGAGTATTATTTGGAAGTTCAAAGAAGTAAACATATGGAAAACTGAGAAAAGTGCCAGACACAAGAAATCTCTCATTAAATGGTATCTATTATTATTGCTGCTAGTATTAGTTATAGAGAGCCCTTAAGGAAACAAACCAAAATATCCAGAGTGATCATATTTGTCTACTTTTTAAACTTTTCTATATTTTATATATTTGAAACACATACTACCATAATAAAAAAAAATCATTAAAAACCCTACATAATCAAACATTTCTACCTTAACTTTGTTTAGTGATTCTCACAGTGTTTGTGGTTATTGACTTACAGGCTGCCATGAAAAAATGCACTGACGGTATATAATTGCTGTATAAATAATTATGATGGCCCTGGGGAAACTCACAGAGAGTACTGAGGTCAGGATTATAGATGATCTAAGCCAAGACTGAGGTTATTAGGACAATAATAAATAGACCTGGGTGAAAATAACACAGAAAGTTTGATGTAGTCTATAAAATATGACCATCGGGGAATGTTGGAAGGGTATAGTTTTCAACAATACAAATGGAGTGTGATTGTGGAGACAATGGACTGCCCTCGTCATTATATATTATAACATTTGACCCAAGAATAAGACCTTTATTGTACATAATGATGCAATTACTAGGTGTAATACTGAGTGCTTTGAATATCAAGCATGAAATTCTATCTAAACGACTTGAGAGAACAAAATTGTGTGAATGGGTTTTGCTAATAAGCTTTGCTTCTCAACTCTGCCCTTGCAGGGCAAATCTGCCAAATTTGATGTGGCCAACTCAAGAATTAAGGTTTGGATGGGAGGCAAATTCAAGAATCATCAGAGTTAAACAAAAGGAATCAAGAGAGAAAAACAGAGCTGAGTAACTTAATCACTGAATCCCATCACCCAATATGTTGCTGGTTTAAGACTGCTTTTAAAAGTCCAGGACTATGCCTTGACATACAATTCCAGTGCATTTTAAAAATAGTATCTCTTGTCTCACACTAATGGGCATTCTGTCTCAGATGAAATATGTATTACATGTATTCACACAGGTATGGGCGTGTGTTTGTAGAGAAATTGAGCTGCCCTCATTATGAGCATGTATCTCACAGTGATTTTACAGTTTAAAGTGGTTTTCTTTTTAAAGTAGTTCTTGTGATGAGTTAGGGACACCATCGCTACTTGCCTCATGAAGATCCTTGATGGGGATAGCACAGGTAGAAAACCATACATACAAACCTGGAGTGACCAAAATATACTAAATATAATCAGCGTTCTTTTTATTGTACCAAGAGGTTGACTAACTTGATTTCCAAAATTACTTAGCTTGAGAAAGAGACTGGTTCTAATAGGGAGAACCGAATGAACCAAAAGTTCACTTCATGATTCTGTCATGGGCAGGCCAAAGCTTAATATGTGCATTGTGCTTTTGTAAAAGAGAATTAAGAATCAAAATAAATTTTTATATACAGATTTTAAGTGGTGTAGAGTTTATAAAGCAGCAAATCTACAAATCTTCTAACACAGTCTTGTCACAGGTCTTATTTTCTACTTCCCTTGCTCCTCCTTTCTCAGAACTGCTTTCTTGAAGTTTTGTTTTTTTGCTTTATCTAAACAGAATGTCTATAGTATGAAAATTATCTTAGGTTGGGTGAACTCCAATTTTTAAAAATGAATTGCATGACAGTATATGTGTGTGTGTGTGTGTGTGTGTGTGTGTGTGTGTATACACACACATCTTAACTGCTTTCAATCCATAATGGCAATATATTTATATCTAATCTTCCAAGTTCTTCCCATAACCCTAATGATCATTGTACAATCTAGATCAACTTCTGGACAAAAATTTTAATCTAGTCCCTACATCTCATTCTTATGGAGAACTTTCTTTTTCTCATATTCACTTTAAAGAAGATTTAAATTGTCTTTATTGTCAGTATCTTTTATATATCAAAATGAAAAGCAGAATTAAACTAACATATTTAATTTAAAAGATGTTCAACTTTATTTAGATGACATTCAAGAATTTACTAAGTAATTGATTGCAAAAATCAATGTTATTTGACCAGAATCTCTTCTCTCCTCATAATTTAGTAGTTAGAAAGGAAAATTTAAAATGTCAAAGAGTATTTTCTTTAAAATCACAATAACTTACATGAGATTTTTTAATATGACATTTTGTGGAAACAGGCTGTTTTGCACTGAAGGACAAATGAACATTCCCCAAAAGATAATTTGTCCTTTTCCAAAACCCAGTTTGCCTCTGATGAAAATGAGAATTCTAAAACATTTCCCTGATGAACCAAGAATAAGAAATATACTCTGTACTTAGGTTAAAAATGAGCCCAAAAAGTTCATAGCTTTTCCCATCAAAAGGTGCTGTCTCTTTTCCTGCCCTTTGAGATGGGGTTTGTGACTTGCTTTGACTAATAGAATGTAGCAGAAGTGCTGTTTTGTCACTTCTAAGCAAGACTTCAGAGGGCTTCACAGTTTCCTCTCCTGCCCTCTTAGCCTCACGCCACTGCCACATAAAAATCTGAGTATTCTGATGGGAAGACACATGGAAGAGAAGGGATGCAGTCTGGCCGACAGTCAGAACCAATTTCCTGCCATGTGAGGGATGTGAGAGGGAGCGAGACCGTGATGAACTCTGCAGCTGCGGTGAACAGCCACAGGACCCCAGCTGTATGAGGGACCTCGGGGGGAACCGTGTCGCTGAGCTCAGCTGCAGCTGCAGAATGTTACGCATATTCATAGTTGTTATTTTAAGCTTCTAAGTACTAGGAGAGTCAATACTTCAAAATACTTTTGAACACTTCAAAAATATTAATAATAACGTATTTTTTATATTAAATTTTCTTTTAAAATCTCTTTCTTTCTCTTTACCATCCTCTCTTCCTCCCTTCCTAGTTCTTACACAGACAAATACCCTGGGTGTGGATAGTAATCAATTTTAGTAGCTATAAGTACAAAGGTGAACAATCAGCATATATTCTCTTACTCATATATTCTGAGATTAAAAGTAAAGATATATTCATGGATCGACTACACAAAATATCAATATGCTCTAGACTCGTCTTACCATTTATATTTTTATGAGCCCCTGAAAAGTACAGTCTATACCATGAGCTTCCCAATTTACTTTTGGGTAAAACCTTTGCCCCGGGAAAGCCCCATTTAAAAGGAAATTGATATCTAAATTACTAATGCTTTAACTGATATCATCTACACACATAATAATATAGAGGCAAAATACTCAGAATAATTTATGCAAAGAAAAGCTATAAACTTTGATTTAGACAGGTCTTGCACAAGAACAGAACAATTGGCAAGCAGACCAAAATGAAGCATTGAATGTGACAATGGACTTCACTTTCACAATCTGGCCTGGGAGTGACCTTGATTATAAGGACTAATTTGAGCACCATTCATTTCTCCATTCTAAAAGCTAAGTGCAAACAATGGCCTTTCCCAAAGTGTGAAAAAATAAAAGATTGAACAAATTTTAAATTAATTTAATTAAATTTTTATAATTTAAATATATATTTAGTTAATTAAAATAAAATTTGTATTATAAACCTGGAAAGTTAAAATATTTTCAAATTTTCATCATTTGTTACATTTAGAGTCCTGGAACTAATTGTATAAAATTTGGAACTCAGTCTTAACTATGCCTTAGGCTATAGCCTTATGAAATAGGAACTTGAATTAGATATTAAACACATTTAATATTTCTCTGAGTTAGATTGAAAAAATCCAAGTGAAACCCTTCATATCCATTTCTTCCTGTAAACAGTAGGTTTTTCATTTTTTACAGCTTTACTCTAAAGAGTAACAATAGAACAAAGTGATAAAAAGGTAAAATATTAGGTCTGCTTCATATTATGAGCCAATTTGCAGAAAACAATTCTGAAGAACATTTTCAATTCCAGACTTCTTATTCAATAAATATTTGCTGACCTGGATTACCAAATTTTCTCACAACCCTCGTTATTTTCATAAGAACTAGCAAACTCCGTCATTGTTAGGCTCATACAGATAACGTTAAGCAAATTACGCATGACCCAGCAGCTTTCCATGATCATATATAGATTTATAATTATTCATACTTAAGTTTCGTATCACTTCCTGTTATTTTGGGAAGGTTTTCCTAATTAATTGTGTGCGGTTGCAGTTGGAGAAAAAGATTTGAAGTGACAGCCTCATATTTGGGTGTTACCGTGTTACAGTTAGCAAGTGACCTTAGAATTTTAAAATCTGAATCTGATCCCTAAATATTTTATGCTTATATTCTATGTGGATGCTAGTGCTTTTGTACTTTATGCATTAAACGTATTTCCCTAGTGAGGGATCACTTTTTAAAGAAATACCTTCATTAAATTTGAAATACTTTGTGACTAAAGAGAAATAAAAAAATATGTATATCTACATAGGATTGGACATTCTTTCACCTCAGGCTCTATAAGAATTTAATGACTTCTGGGCCATCTAGGGTGGTTTGAATGCTTCATTTTCAGAAAGCATGGTCAAATCAAAAGGGCACATAAACAAGAAATAAGATTGATATCTCATATTTTCTCACAATTTTTGTCAAATTCACTCACTCAACAAACTTTTAATAACAACTGCTGTTGATGAAGTTCTAGAGTAAAGAAATGAATGTAATAAATACTGAGTGAAAAAGGTGAATGAGATATTTTATGGTTCTGTGGTGCTTTCATTTTATCTCCTATCTGGATATAGTCTCTTGGAAAATAATTATGACAAAATGTGTTGTGGACAGTAGAATTATGGCCAACATGCTAAGAGGAAGGAGGGATTGACTCTACTTTAGTGTTGAAGGATAAAGAATCAGGAATGGAATGAAGAATGTACTCTTCAGAAAGCAAAGGCATGATCAAGCCTTGAAATTAACAGCATATTCCAGAAATGGTCATTCCTTGAAGGGGATAATAGCTTAGAATATGTGAGTCTATATATGGAGGAGTTGGGATGGGAAGGTTGGGAGAAAATTAATGAAATATCAGATTATTGCATCCTGAAATATGAAGGGCACAGAGAATGAAGTAAATATTTTTGCCTTAGGCATAGGGACAAAAAAAGAAGTCCATGAAGATCCATTCCAAAATACTGACTTTTGAGACATTTCTTGTAAGAATAATTTTTTAGTGGACATAAGAAATACAGCGTTTAACTTTCATGTACTAAAATTGGAGTTATCCAGAGAGCATTTACATAAATTAAAGGTTATAAATTCATTCTGTCAAAACAATAAATTTGTCATGCCACATTTTTAAAAAGTCCTCAAGTGGTAGAGTCCCCGCTCTACTATTTCCTGCCCTAGACTTTCACATATACTTCTGCAGAGGTCACTCTTCACTACTCTTCACATGGCTGACTCCTGCTCAACCTTCATACTTTGGTATATTCTTACCTTTTTAGGCAGGCTTCTCTGACCCCACTCTGTAAGTAACACCCAGTGCCTGTCCCCTCTCCATATCCACTTAGTCTCTATCATTGATCATTTTGTTTCCTTCATAATATTTGACAGTTAATTATTATTCTCTTGTTTTATCTTCAGGCATATTGCCTCTTTCCCCAAGGTGATTAAGCTCCACAATGTCAAGGAGATCATCCCAAAATAAAAAAAAAATATAATCTGTCTCCTCTCAATCAAACTCTATAGTATGTTCTAGATCAAGGATACCTCAGATTCAAAATATTTTAACTTAAACTAACTGTCTTTCCTGATTCCCCTGACACAGCACCTGACATACAGTAGCTTTTCAATAATATTAGTTAAATAAAAGATTTCAAATTATTCTAGAGAGCCATCTATTCAATTGAACCTCTATAGGTTAACAAATTCACAAGTCTAGGTTTGTTTTTGATAAATCTGGATCAGCCATGGTCTGGTCCTTGTGAAAATTTTTTCTTTCCATTAAGTTTAATTTCAGGTACTTTTAGTATTCTTTGATTTTAGTACAGCAAATGAGGCAGTAGATTGCTCTGTGCCATTAACATCATAGTGGGTTTTTATTTGTTTTGCTTTTAATGGGAGAATCTTATTTGAGAAGAGTTGAAGTAAATGGAAGATCAGGAAATCATTTTTATTTTCATAATGAAATTTGTAAGTAATTAAAGAAGTTGAAGCTAAATGCTTCAAACTTTTATGGATAGATGAAATAATAAATTGGTGGATGGCATGAGGATAAAGTGCAAGGATGATAGAAACAGGTCAAGAAGTCGGCTATGTTCTATCATGAAGTTATTGGGAATCAAACTAGGGCTATATAAAATGTGTATTTGGAGAGGTGAGCTGAAATTCTTTTGAGAGTACGTAAGGCCATGTATAGCTAAAGAGCCTGATGAATGTTTACGTTGTAAGGGACCTCCATTATTATTTATTCTAAATCTATTATTTTTCCATTAAGGACATTGAGGCTCAGAGATGATAAGCTATTTGCTCAAGACAAAAAACTATTTAAAAGCAATTGCTGTGACATGAATCCAGGCACCTAATTCCCAAGTTTAGGAAATATTGTGATAGCCAATGCACAGAAAAATTTTGCGAGGATTTTTCTGCAAAGAAAGAGGTATATAAGAGGTATATTGCAAGCAACCCTCCCCCCAAACCCCCCCAAACACAATAACCCCCTTAGCGCTTTGTAGATATTTTCTTTCTTAGACATAAAAAAATTTAAAAACTGTGGCAGAGACCCTTTAACTTAATAACATATGTAAATTTAATGTTCAGGTAAAGTATTAATACCCTTAAGGACCTCTTTGAAGAAGAACAGAAAAGCAACCTTGAGTCTCAGGAAAGAGGAAAAATAATACTAAACATACTCACTTACATGCACAGCTATTTTTCAAGGTGGATCAGCTCGATAAAAATTATGACCTTTTTCTGTACCTTATTTTATTTTCTAGACCTAAAAATATTGCCAGTGCCTGAGGCGTAAGTCAGAGTGAACCTCCATTATCACTCCAGAGACTTGGCACTTTCCTCGTTAGAATCCATAGTATCTGACTGAGTGACCTTGTTTGGTGAGAAGACACAGATGGAGTCTGTCAGTAAATCTTGTTAATGTAACAAGTATTCCTACTGTTAGATGAGTGTTGCACCTGATACTGGCATTTCTTTCCTTAGTAAACAACCCCTATTCCCTTTCCAACGTGGGTCTCTTCCCTCATGCCATCAGGTTTCAGCACTACCTTGTTCTAAGGATTATCTAAAAGAATGTCTCCTGCTGGGAAGGGGCGATGCTCTCTCTTTCCTAGCAACAGACTCTTGCTGGCTTTTGAAAGATGTAAAGATGACATTATATGTGGCAAACATAAACCTACCCAAGTAGACTACCTCCGTGCTAGAAAGCCCTTTAGGTGAAAAATAAAGCTTACTGTCAAGTAACCACTGCTCTCATTTGCCTCCCTGTTATCTTGTTTTGCAATGTAAAATAGCCTGAAGAAGTAGACATTCTCAATACTGGGGAAGAAAGATTAGAATGTGCTTTGGTGCTTATGATCATAAGGATGTGGTACAATGACAGGTTGTATCACGAACTTTGGAAAATGCGTTTAATCTCTAACAATTTCAATATCCTTATGTATACAAATTGTTAATAACTACTAAAAATAACAACTGTCTCAGTCCATTTGGGCTACTATAATGTAACACCACAAACCTGGTGGCTTATAAACAATGGAAATTTATTTCTTACAGTTCTAGAGGATGGAAGTCCAAGATCATGGTGCCAGCATGGTCAGGAGAGGGTGGTCTTCCAGTTTGCCAGCTTCTCCTTGTATCCTTATATGGTGGAAGGGGCTAGGGATCTCTCTGGAGCCTCTTTTATAAGGCATTAATCTCTTTCAAGAGGGTTCTACACTCATGACTTAAACACCTCCCAAAGTCCTCACCTACTAACACCATCACCTTTGGGGGTTAGGATTTCAACATATGAATTTTGGGAGAGCACAAACATTTAACCATAACAATAACCTTTCAAGTCTAGTGAGAGGATTAAATGAGAGGGTTTGAGATGAATTTATTTATAAATTATAAAACTCTATACTTACACATACTTTTAATTGTAAATTTATAAAACAAAAACAGTCACAAGTGTACAGTTAGGAGCATATTTTGAAACTTTGTGGAAATTTAATATATAAATATTTTAATTGAAATGGCAATTGTTTGAAATCAAATCAGAAGACATCTGCAAAATATGGCAGATGGTTATTTTACAAATAACAGTAATAATAACTCAAATGCAAAGAGTCTAATCTTAAACTTTTATTGAGAATTATTTGCATTTTAATTTAAGATAATTTAATAACTATTAATCAAAGAAAATAATTGTTTCCATAACTCTTCAGTAAGTTTCTAGTTGACTGTATTGAATAAAAAATACCACACTGAAGTAAGCGCTGAGGACCAATAGGGGTCTGTGTATACAAGGGTTTGTTGGGGAGAATAAGCTTTTACTTTCAGCAACTACACTGACCCAAACACTGAGGTCAAAAGAAGAGTTATAAAGTTGGAAGATTAAAATGTTCTTGACCATATTCTAGTAATAAGACAGAAAGTAAATCAAAGATTTTGATAAACTATGAAAAGTGGTGGAGCCATGTCCCAACAGTATCATATAAAAATCTCAGAGGAGGGAAAGTTAATCAAGTGGCAATAAACGGAGTTTATACATGCTGAGGTTTGAAAGTTAAGTAGGATTAATTACACATAGAGGAAATGCATGCCAGGCAATGGAATGGTATCTCCAAAAGCACTGAGCTATGAAAAATTGCAAATATGTTCACAAAAGAAACCTAGAGGCTAAAAATGTCACTGGAGATGTAGACCTGGGCCAGAGATCATCTACAATTGTGCTCTAAACCAAGGAGTATGAACTTTACAAGAAAGCAGTGGATTTTAGAGGAGCAGAATAATGTTACGTAATTCCAGTAAAATCTCTTTTCAGGAAATAGTATAATTATCATTTTTGTTGATCAAAAAATGAATGTTCAAAGAAACTAACTCACTATTCAAGGTCAAATGCTGATCCAAACCATACCTTTAGTGTAACTTGATAGATCCAGAACATTGATCTACCTGGTAAAAGAAGACATTCATAAATGAAAGATTTAGATAATTATGCAAAGAAATACATGATGATGTGATAAAAAGGAGTGGTATACAAGAAGAAGGATTCTGTGAGTGGTGACATGGAAGAGCTTCCTAGATCTTCTCCTCAGAAAAGCAACCATATGAAAATTTAAACACACACACACACTTACAGTCTCTAGAAATTGTCCTAAGATGATGCATTACATGGAGAAATATTGATCCAAGAAATCTACTAAATCTTGGTAAAAACAGTGAGAATCTATGGCATTTTGAGTCACAACCCATCATCCCACCAGCCCAAGTCTAGTGAGATGGAAACTCTCCTATGGAAGAGCACACAGAGAAGACAGGGCTCCCACTCTTCTCAGATCCAAGTCTAGGATTACTGTGTTTTTCATTGAAGGAGCAGACCACCAGCATATCTCAACTGCCAATATCCCCCAGCTCTATGTTGCAGATACTCTAGTCCAGGCAAATATGGTTTAGAGGCCAGGACTCCCTTCTTTCGCCTACCATCCATTGTTAAGGTGGAAGGTTCACACTAGACATGGAAGACCAAGAATGTTGGGTCCTGGTGATCCTCATTATATTTAGATCCATAGCAGAAAGAAGGTTCCTTGTCAGGAGAGGCAAGTCAAAAAGACCAGCTCCCTCCCAACAAGCCACTGTGTAGAACAGGGGTATCAATCCCCAAGAAGTGGGCTGTTGTTCTTGCTCTCGGCTCCAGAGCAATGGCACACAGCTTATGCTTAGGAGGAGTGGTGAGCTGTATGCTAGAAAAACTAGATAACTAAGAATAAATGTAAAAATTTCTAGAAAGCCACAAACTACCAAAACTAACCCAGGAAGAAATAGAAAATCTTGAATAGAGCTATGAAATGTAAAGAGATAGAATTAATAATTTAAAAATCTTCAGGAATGACATCAGCATCATAGCAGAGTGAGTTGTTCCCTTAGTCTCCCCCCCCCAAGTTACAACCAAATGGACATTCATTAACCAACAGAGGATTCCCTACAAGGAACAGCCATACATCTGAAGATGAGGATATTGGATCCCCAGGAAGCAGTGAAAGGAGGTGAGTAAGTCCCATCTCCCACCCCAGCAGCAGCAGTCTAGGTCATGGGTCCTCATGTAGCAGCCAGCACACTATAAGAGGAGGCAGGGGGCAGGCAGGCCTCTGTGTAAACACTTTTGCTTTTGGAGTTGCAGCCCTGCCTGCAGGAATGCTCCACACTGAGTGGTGTGGCTCAGCCACTGTGTGGGCACCCACACCAAGCACAGCAGCCCAGGTGAACCACCCATGAACACAGAGCGGGCCCATGTGCATGAAAGAAAATGTCCCTCCCCTCCTGCTTAGCACACCAGCTCAGCTGGTGCCCGGCCAAGGCAGCAGTTCTGCACCAGTTTGCATGTGTGTGTGACCCACCAATCAGCTGTGGCCAGCAGGCAAACACAGATGAGTGCTATCGGCACAACTTCCAGCAGACATGGCACATTCAGAAAACACAGCTCCTGCCCCCACACTAGATGTGGCAGGTGGAATCTGCAACCTGATACTACTACAAATGTCTTGGCAAAGTATCAGTACATCAAACACCATAAAAAACTACAACACTTCAGAGGAGAAGGAAAATGACAAGTCTCCAGAAACGAATCCTCAGGTCACAGAAATTTAAAATCTAAATGACAGAGAATTCAACACAGTTGTCATAAAGAAACTCAGTGAGTTACAAGAAAACTCAGAGACAGTTCAATAAGCTCAGGAATAAAATTAGTGAGCAAAAGGAATGCTTTACCAAAGGGAATGAAAGTCTAAAACAAAAAAAGCCAAGCAGGAATTCCAGAGATGAAGAACACAATGAATGAGATAAAACACAGAGCTTAAAAAACAGAGCTGACATTATAGAGGACAGAGCTAGTGATTTAGAGGACAGGAATATAGAAATGCTTCAGGTGGAGGAACAAAGAGAACTAAGGCTTTAAAAAAATGAAGAAATTCTGTGAGAACTATCTGACTCAATAAGGAAATGCAACATAAGGATTATAGGTATTCCAGAGGGAGAAGTGAGGGAGAAAGGAGCAGAGAGCTTGTTCAAAGAAATAATAGCTGAGAACTACCCGAACCTGGGGAAGGAACTGGAATTACAAGTGCATGAAGCCAATAGAACTCCTAATTACATCAATGCAAAAAGACCTCCATGGCATGTTATAGTAAAACTGGCAAAAGTCAATGACAAAGAAAAAATATTAAGGACAGGAAGGCAGAAGATCATCTACAAAGGAAACCCTATCAGGCTTTCAGTGGATTTCTCAGCAGAAACCTTACAGGCTAGGAGAGAATGGAATGATATATTCTAAATACTGCAAGACAAAAACTTTCAGCCAAGAATACTCTATCCAGTGAAACCATCCTTGAGATATGATGCAAAAGTAAAAGCTTTCCCAGATAAACAACAACTGAGGGATTTCATTGCCACTAGACCTCCCTTAAAACAAATGATCAAGGATGCCCTCATATCTGAAACAAAAAGGCAAAGGTTTACAAAGCCTTGAGCAAGAAGCTAAATAGACAGACAAAATCAGAAAATTGCAGTCTCTCTCAGAACAGGTTAGCAAACACTTAATTATAACATACAAGATAAAGAGAAGGAAAGCATAAAAATTAACTATAAACACTTCAATTTGTCACAAACTCACAAGAAAAAAACAGAATAATTTGTGACAATAATAACTCAGAAGGGGATGAAACCTGCTTAGGCTAATGGAGATAAGAGGCTATCAGAAAATGGATTATCTCATCTATGAGATCTTTTGTACAAACCTCATGGTAACCACTAAACAAAAAATCAGAGCAGAGACACAAATCATGAATAAAGACACAACTGAGAAAACCATCACAGAAAACCACCAAACTGAAATGCCAGTTGGAAATACAAGGGAAAAGAAAGAATGGAAATATAGAACAACTGGAAAACAAGAGATAAAATGGCAGTATAAAGACCTCATTTATCAATAATCATTCTAAATGTAAAAGGATTGAATTCTCCAATCAAAAGACACAGAGTGGCCGGATGGATTGAAAAACAAGACCCAACAATAAGCTGCTTCCAGGAAACACATCTCAGCTCTAAAGACAAACACAGGCTCAGAGTGAAGAGATGAAAGATGATACTCCAAGCAAATGGCAAGCAAAAGAAAGCAAGTATCACCCTACTTATATTGGACAAAGAACAATTCAAGATAAAAAAGGCAATGAGAGACACATAGGGGCAGTATATAAGGATAAAAGGGACATTCCACCAAGAGGACATAACACTTATGAATATATATGCACCTAATACAGGAGCACCAAAGTATATAAAGCAACTATTAACATACCTAAAGGGAGAGATTAAAAGCAACACAATAATAGAAGGGGACCTCAACACCCCACTTACATCAATGGATAGATTATCCAGACAGAAAGTCAGCAAGGAAATAGTGGACTTAAATGAATAACTAGACCAGATGGACTTAATAGATATATAGAGAACATTCCATCCAAAAGCAGCAGAATACACATTCTTCTCAAGTGCACATGGAACATTTTCAAAGATAGACCAGATGTTGGGAAACAAGGCAAACCTGAATTTAAGAAGATTGAAATCATATTAAGCATCTTTTCTGACCACAATGTTATGAAACTGGAAATCAACTACAAGAAAAAGCATGGGAAAGTCACAAATATGTGGAGACTAAACAACATGCTAACAATGATTGGATCAATGAAAAAGTCAAAGGAGAAATCAAAAAATACCTGAAGAAAAAGGAAAATGAAAATACACCATACCAACTCTTATGGGATGCAGGAAAAGTGATCCTGAGAGGGAAAATCATAGCAATATAGGCTTGCCTCACAAACAAGAAAAGTCTCAAATAAGTAATCTTAAACTACACCTAACAGAACTAGAAGAAGAAGGACAAACAATGCCCAAAGCCAGCAGAAGGAAGGAAATAATAAAAATTAGAGCAGACATAAGTAAAATACAGACCAAAAACACAGTAGAAAGCATCAATGAAACTAAGAGCTGGTTCTTTGAGAAGATAAACAAAATTGACAAACCCTTAGCCAGATCCACTAAGAAAAAAGAGAGAAGACTCGAATAAATAAAATTAGAAATGAAAGAGGAGAAATTACCACGGACACCACAGAAATACAAAGGATTAAAAGAGAGTACTATGAAAAACTATGTGCCAAAAAATTGGATAATGTAGGATAAATGGATAAATTCTTAGACTCATACAACCTTACAAAATTCAATCAAGAAGAAATAGAGAATCTGAATAGACCAATCACAAGTAAAGAGATTGAAACAGTAATCAAAAACCTCCCCCAAAATAAAAGTCCAGGATCAGATGGCTTCTCTGGTGAATTCTATCAAACATTCAAAGAAGAATTTAATACCTACCCTTCTCAAACTGTTCCAAAAAGTAGAGGAAGATGGAACAGTTCCTAACACATTCTACAAGGCCAACATGACCCTGATACCAAAGCCACAGAAGGACAATACAAAGAAGGAAAACTACAGGCCAATATTGCTGATGAACATAGATGCAAAAATCCTCAACATAATATTGGCAAACCAAATACAGCAATACATTAAAAGAATCACACATCATGGTCAAGTGGGATTTATACCAGTGATGCAGGGATGGTTCAACATCTGCAAATCAATCAATGTGATACAGCACTTTAATAGAATGAGGAATAAAAACCACATGATCATCTCAATAGATGCAGAGAAAGCACTTGAGATGATCCAACATCCATTTATGATAAAAATTCTCAATAAAATTTGTATAGAAGGGAAGTACCTCAACATAATACAGGCCATATGTGACAAACTGACAGCTAACATCATACTCAATGGTGGAAAAACTGAAAGCCATCCCTCCAAAAACAGGAACAAGACAGGGTTGCCCACTCTCACCACTCCTTTTCAACATAGTACGGAGGTTTTGGCCAGAGGACTTAAGCAAGAAAAAGAAATAAAAGGTATCCAAATTGGAAAGGAAGAAGTGAAACTCTAGCTTTTGGAGGATGATCTGATGCTATATATAGACAACCCTAAAGAATCCACCAGAAAACTATTAGAAATAATCAACAACTACAACGAAGTTGCAGGGTACAAAATCAACATACAAAAATCAGTTGCATTTCTATACATTAGTAGCAAACTAGCAGAAAGAGAACTCAAGAATACAATCCCATTTACAATTGCAATAAAAAGAATAAAATATCTAGGAATAAATTTAACCAAGAAGGTGTAACATCTATGCACTGAAAACTATAGGACTTTATTGAAAGCAATCAAAAATGACACAAAGAAATGGAAAAACATTCCATGCTCATGGATTGGAAGAACAAACATAGTTAAAATGTCCATATTACCTAAAGCAATCTACAGTTTCAATGCAATCCCAATCAAAATCCCAATGACATTCTTCACAGAAATAGAACAGAATCCTAAAATTTACATGGAACAACAAAAGACACCAAATAGCTAAAGGAATCCTGAGGGAAAGAAAAAACAAAGCTGGAGGCATCACAGCCCTGATTTCAAAATACAGTGCAAAATTATAGTAATCAAAACAGTATGGTACTGGCACAAACACAGACACACAGATCACTGGAACAGAATTGAAAGCTCAGAAATAAAACTACACATCTATGGACAACTAACCTTTGACAAAGGAGCCATGAACGTACAATGGAGAAAGGAAAGACTCTTCAATAAATGGTGTTGGGAAAATTGGCCAAATGCAAAAGAATGAAAGTAGATCATTACCTTACACCGTACACAAAACTTAACTCAAAATGGATTAAAGACTTGAATGTAAGATCTGAAACCATAAAACTCCTAGAAGAAAACATAGGCATACACTCTTTGACATCAGTCTTAGCAGCATCTTTTCAAATACCAGACATCTTTTCATTTACTCAGGCATGGGAAACCAAAGAAAAAATAAACAATGGGACTATATCAGACTAAAGAGCTTCTGCAAGGAAAAGGAAACACTGAACAAAATGAAAAGACAACCCATCAATTGGGAGAAAATATTTGCAAATCATGTATCCAACAAGGGGTTAATTTCCAAAATATATAAAGAACTCATACAATTCAACAATAAAAAAATAAACAACCAGATCAAAAAATGGACAGAGGATATGAGCAGTTTTCCAAAGAAAATATACAGATGGCTAACAGGCACATGAAAAGCTGTCCAACATTACTAATTATTAGGGAAATGCAAATCAAACCTACAATGAGATATCACCTTACACCTGTCAGAATGGCTGTAATTACCAAGACAAAAAAAAAAACAGATGTTGGAGAGGATGTGGAGAAAAGGGAACCCTTGTACATTGCTGCTGGTAATGCAAATTGGTAGAGCCACTATGGAAAACAGTAGAGAGATTTCTCAAAAAATTAAAAATAGAAATACCATGTGACCCAGCTATTCCACTACTGGGTATTTATCCAAAGTACTTGAAATCAACAATACAAAGAGATTTATGCACCCCTGTGTCCATTGCAGAATCATTCACTATAGCCAAGATGTGGAAGCAACCCAAGTGCCCATCAACTGATGAATGGATAAAGAAGATGTGGTGTGTATATATATATATATATATATATATATATATACACACACACACACACACAATGGAATACTACTCAGCCATTAAAAAGACAAAATTGCCCCATCTGCAACAACATGGATGAACCTTGAGGGTATTATGTTAAGTGAAATAAGCCAGACAGAGAAAGACAAACACCACATGATTTCACTCATATGTGGAAGATAAACACAGATAAAGAGAGCAGATTAGTGGTTACCAGAGGGGAAGGAGGTTGTGGGTTGAGCCAACAGGGCAAAGGGGCACACATATATGATGATGGATAAAAACTAGACTGCACGACAAAATCTATACAGAAACTGATAAATAATAATGTACACCTGAAATTACACAATGTTATAAACTATTAGACCTCAATAAAATCATTGAAAAAAAATTTTTCCACAAGCAAATGCTCTGTCCTAAATAGTTCCACTGGTAATTCTAGCAAGTATTTACAGAAAAAGTAATACTAATTCCTTGTAAACCTCTCAAAAAATTAGAAGAGTAGAAATGCTTCCTAACTCATTGTCTGAGGTCAGTATTACTATCATATGAAAATGAGAAAAGGGTAGCACAAGAAAGTAATATTACAGAGCAAAATCTCTTTTGAGTACAGACTAAAAAACTCTCAAAAAATACTAGAAATAAGTTCAGTGACATACAAAAAGAATTATATACAATGAACAGATGAAGTTTGTCCCAGGAAGCAAAGTTAGTTTAACGCCAGAAAATCAATTATTGTAACGCACTATATTAATAGAATGAAGGACAAAAAATGACATGATCATTTCAATTGATGTAGGAAAAGCATTTGACAAAATTCAACACCCTTTCATGATAAAAATACTAAAAAATCAGGAGTAGAAAGGAAGTTCTTCATCCTGATAAAGAGCATCTATTAAAAACCAACAGCTAACATCATACTTAATGGTGCAAGACTGATCGATTTCCCCCTAAGGTTAGGAACTAGACAAAGATACCTGCTCTTGCCATCTTGCTCAGTATTGTACTGGAAGTTCCGGCCAGGGTAATTAGGCAAGAAAAAGAAATAAAAATCATCCAGATTGTAAAGGAAGAAATAAAATTATATCTGTTTACAAATGAAATATTCTCATGTAAAGAAAATTTTTAAAATACACACACACAAAATCCTCAGAGCTTGTAAGCAAATTCAATAAAGTTATAGGATGAAAGGTCAATATTAAAAAATTGATTTCTATTCTCTTATAATAAAGATTTCAAAAATGAATAAAATAATTGGGAACAAATTTAACAACCAAAAAGTGAAAATTTTGTACTCTGCAAACTACAAAACATTGCTGAAAGAAATGAAAGCCCCAAATAAATTGAATAATATCCCATGTCCATGGACAGGAAGACAATGTTGTTAAGAGGGCAATACTTTCTCAAGTAATCTACAAATTCAACTCAATTTCTGTCAAAGATATTAACAAGCTGATAAAATATATGTGAGAATGCCAACTACTGAGATGAGCCAAAACAACCTTTAAAAGAAAAACAAAGTTGAACAGTGTACACTTTCCAATGTCAATATTTACTAATAAAGCTATAGTAATCAAGATAGCATGCTACTAGCATAAGTATAGATGTATAGCTCTACAGAACAGAGTAGAGAATTCAGAAATAAACCCTTGCATTTATCAACAATGAATTTTTGACAAGAGTGCCCACATAACTCAATGATGAAAGAATAATCTTTTCAAGAGATGGTGCAGGAACAACTGGACGCTCCCATACAAAAGATGAGCAGGATTTCTTTGGGGGATGATCTAAAACAAACTAAAATTAGATGGTGTTGATACTTTCTCTGAATACACTAAAAATACACTCTGAATACACTAAAACCTATTGATGCAGTTTAGCTGGGTGAAATTTATGGTATGTGAATTATATCTCAATAAAGCTATTTTTAAAATATGGAGTGCCATAGTAAGCAATGGCTGTAGGGAACAGAAAGGCATGAAGGATGTACATTTTAGTTAAAACCAGAAAGATGACCAGGATTGAGTTAGCACTGGACAGAGATAAGAGCATTTCAGGGAGTTATATATTTTTAAAGATTAACGTAGAAATACTGTCTTCTTAAATGTGTTCCTTTGAATTTAACCTACATCCCACGTTTAACCTATATTCAACTGAAGTTAATGAATGACTGAGAACATACTAGAATTCTGTTATTACCTCTCTGAGGCTGTATTTCCAGCTGCATCTACAGGAACATTCTGGGAAAGCCACAAAAGGTACAGGCATTCAGTCTAGTTAAGCAAACAACACGTTCTACACATTCATCATATTTTTATATAAATCTGGAGATCAAACTTTGACATTTTGCCACTAGCCTGTTTCTTTTCTTGGATGTCAAATTAGGTATCCCCAATCTCCATAATTTGTTTTCTTTTACACCTAAAATATTCATGAATTTGAATAAATTAACTCACATTTGTATGACCTCATTAAAGCCCTTTATGTTAAAGTATTAGTTATTTACAATTCTAATATTCTTACATACTTGGAATACTTTAAAATTTCAGTTTGATCATTTAGCATTCACTGGGTATCCTATACATGTTTTTATTTTTTTTTATTGATAAGTACCATTTTCCAGTGCAACAATGGAAAAGAAACTTTACATGCCAATCTGTCTTCCAATTAAGCCTATGAGAAAATACAAAGATAGAAATGGTTTTAAATCAAATAAACATCTTAACCAGGTATCTACGGATAGGAGAGCTATTTATTCATTAGATAAATCACCGACTCAAAAGGATTGTTCAAGGTAACTTTGTCTCTAGTTAAAAAAAATGATCCTAATATTAAGATGAAACCTTCATTTCTACACTTCCTGCTTTAGATGTGTCTTTTAGCAGCAAAGAATAAGTTTATTTATTAAATCAATGAATATTTCTAAGCACCCACTAAGTCCAAGGAATTATGCTGTTAGTGATGAAGCAGCAAACAGCAGGAGCAACACAAACTTTCCCTTCATAATTTGTTTCTTTCATTCTCACCCATTGTGAGAATTAATTTACCATTACAACATTTACAAAGAAGGTATACAGGATGCTTTTAGAAATATACCTGAGTCTGGAGAGTCAGAGATTTTTCTAGGGAAATTATATTTAATCTAAAGTGAGTTAGAGTTAAGAAAACCAAAGAGAATGGCCAATGGCGGGGGGCAGGGGGCTTTAAGGCAGAGGTATCAGTATATGAGAAAATTTAGAAATGGAAAGAAACGTACTTCCTAGGAAATGAGTCAAAACATAGTACTTGAAGCTTAGAGAGCAAAGGAAGAATTTCAGAAAATAAGAAAAAGAAACAGAAAAAGAAAAAAAAGTGAAACAAATAGCAATATGGTACACTTAAACTCTCTTATACTGATAAGTATCTTAAATGCAAATTCCTAAACTCCAAATAAAAGGTAGATATTGTCACACAGTGGAAAAAAAGTACTATCCAATTATGTACAGTGTAAATTGGGAGTAAAAATGTTAATGCCTTTGCTACCCAGTGAAGGAGACACCCTTGTAATTTTGTACTCATTCATCCCTACTCCATGTGACTGGGAAAGAACAAAGCAGAAACATTGGCTAGATTCATGTCAATGCCAGCTTTATGGATCTATCTCTTTCTTGAACCCAATGGTCCTACACCACAGTATAGTATCTGGGTAAAATTGGAAATAAATATGAAGAAACAAAAATTATTGTTGAGAAAAAGAGGGACAATAAATGAATAATGCAAAAATTAAAAAAGAGGTTATATTACTTTGGTATGTTGTACAAGGATAAAAGCAAGGGAATAATGTAGTTTTTAGCTATATTTAAAGATGTTCATAAGGGCAAAGTTATTTGCCAACCAGAGCCTCCACCATTATTTGAAACAACTACAAAGACATTGAAACTCCAAGATGGGTCCTAGCTGATTCAATAAATATTCAATACAAAATCTTTTATGTGATGCACCTTAATAATGCTAATAATGCCCTGAGTAGAAATGCTTGCAATAATTATTATGTTACTTTATCTCATGGTTCCACTTTTATAGGTTATGTCACTAACCACTAACCTTTTTTGAGACTTTGTTCTATAACAAAAACACAAATCATTGTGTGATGATTAGTTAAGAAAGATGCCCAGGTTTACTAGACATAAAATATCTGCTCTATGCCTGAATTGTCATAGTATCATGTGCCCTATGGCCTATAAACCATGTTTTTAGGGATTGAGGTGAATAATTAAGATAAAGAACACTTGGCAAACAAAACTTGATGTTACTTGGCGGTAACTTTGTGGAATCAAATATGCACTGTTAGTATCACCGGGAGTGTCCATGTAGGTCCTCTGGCACTCATTGTAAAACTCTTATAGGGTTAGAGACTACCTCCATGAAACTTATTTTAGTGGAGTCAGCATTTTTAGGTCCAAAACACATATCCAAACTGGATCATGTAATAACTACCCAATGGCAGCAATGTATCCGGAGGATAGATAAATATTGGCCTAGATGCACAAGAGAATCTTAGACAAAGCTGGCACAGATCCCAGAGTCCTAGCCTGAGCCAAATTCACCTTTAATGGAGAAATACATATAGTCAAAAAAGACTTATTAACATGAATTGGCAACTTTGAAGGAATGATATTTCAGGAAAAATGAAAAGCATGGCAAGTGGCCTGGATGGATAACAATGCTTATAAAACAACGGATGCAAGAGGTTCAGCAGATAATTAACACACTAGGGAACAAAGGTGGGAAATGGCATGTAACTTTTACTCAAGTAGAAGTAATATGCATGCTCTTCTGGATGAGTCAGAAGTAGCTCAAAGAAAACGTCTGAAATCTTGGCAGCAGAAGCACGAGGAATAATGTATGGGAACAGTAAGCTCTCAATCTACGGGAATTTATAAATGGAAAATGCAATTTACATAGATGCTATAACTGTCCAGGCCCTACTCTTTTTAGATGAAAAACAAGACTTATTCAACAGGGCAATTAGTTGGAATTGGAAACTTTAGTTAACTTGACTAGGACTTTACTAGTTGTTGGAAGATGGTTATTACTTAAACACAAGTCACATTGGGAAACCATTTCACCACAATTTTGTGGTTTGAAACAGGGCATAATTAGTTTCCACAAGAAACTTGAAGTGCAGAACTAACAGACTTTACTCTTGATTTATCCCCCTCTCCGTGACAATATTTGGTATATGGGCAAAGGTTGATTTTGTTGAGAAGGATATGAAAAATACTACTGCAAATTTAAGCTGTTTATTTTGCAATAATAGTAGTTTGTAATTTAACTGCCATTTGATGTACTACTGGTACAATTAGTAGGATTAATTTAATTGATTATGACAAAACCTGATATTGACAATCAAATGATCTGAGAACTTATATCAAAACCACTACAGATGTTCTTCCAAAGTAGTTAATTGGCCAGAAGAACTAATTATTACATTAAATTAAACTATTGATACCATTGTAAGGTTCATGCATAGTACTTGAGGGAGATAAAATAATTATTAGCTTTTTGTGTGATGATGATCAAATCTGTGTTTGATGATTTGGTAGATCAAAATATTTCTTTAAAACAATAACTACATCTCACTGGGTAACATAATGATTGGAATCTTTGTGTTTATCCTTCTTTTTCTGCTTAATACATGGTATAACTGATGTAAAAAGAGAAATAATGATGAACTATTTGTAGATAAGACTTGGCCAGGTGTCAGAGGGGTAACTAGAAGCTAAGTATAGTGGTAATATCCAAATTTTTTTGTGTGAAATTCATTAGGTCAGTGCAAGGAGCTCTAGTTCATTCATTTTCTTTGCTCTATATTATTTCATTGTGTGCATGTAGCACAATTTACATTCATCCATTCTTATGTTGATGTATGTAGAACTAGTATCCAAAGGTGTATGTTTGAATCAGCTTAGCATAATGAGTTCTGAACCCACAGTAGGATTCTGGTATTTATTGCCTAAATGATCTTGAGTAAATAAATTAAGCTTCCTTCACTTAAAATGTCCTAGTGTGTTAAAAAAATAGTATATCACTCTTCAGACTATGCTGAGGGTTAAGTGAATTTACATAACACAGAAGAGGAGCTCCAGATATATCATAAGTTCTCAATAAATCACAGCTGGCGTTATTGGCATTTTGCGATTAAGCACAGTAATGCTATATGTACATTCTTGTACATGTCTTCTATGGAATAGTCTCTCTAGGATGTATACCTAAAAATGGAACTGCTACATCATAGAGTGTGTACCTCATAGAGCTTATTTCCTGATAAGCTATTTTTAAAAAGTTTCTGTCCCTGTTTTTATTCCAACAGGAGCAAAGTATAAGAAAGCTGATTCCTTCATTAAGGCTTAGCATCATTATCTTTCATAGCAGTTGTCTTATTTTTATTAATTTAATTGAGAACATTTACTGAAAACATACTTGACACCATAAAATAGGCAGTGGAGATGCAAGATTGAATGGGTGGGACCACAGAGCACCTCCAGGCGCTCGTGGAGTGGGGTCGAGGTACAGGCACGAAGACATAAACTGTGTACATACTGCAGAGTGCCATCATGTAATGGCCTTTTCCTCAGCATCCTTGCTAAGAGTTATCCAGAATATTCAAATTTAGTGACTACTACTTCCACATTCATAGGAATTATAATAATAAGCTATTTATTTGTCTTATTAGCTTTAGGTTGTTCGTTTTTCACAACGTAAACAATTCTGTGAATAATATCTTTGTACATAAAAGTTGTATGATTTCAGGATACATTTGCTTATTTATTCATTTAGTTAAAATATATTTATTATGCTATTTATTTAATTAAAATATAATTATTAATCTGTGGTTTAGGCCTTGTGTTAGGAGTAGTGAATTCTGAAGATAGAAAGTACAAGACGGAAAGAACAAAACATTTAGGAAGCTTATATCAGCCTTAAGATATTTTGAAAATTTTATTCATTTTATATATTTTGCTTCTAATGAAAACATATATTCACATTTAACATGATTTTAGCTCTTTAGTTTTATAGATAAATTTATATTTGAGAAAGTTTGTGCTGTCGTAGCCATACCATCCTCCTATGTGAACTAAAAATTTTCATCAAACTGATTCTCTGGATGGCAGGTCCAAGAGCTACTTGTCCCTCCTCCCTTATTGTCATCCAGACTGTGGTGACATTGGACCTCTTACAAATGTATTTTGAAACTGGAAGAGTTTGATTTTGAGTGGAGCTTTAGGTAGTTCTCTTAACCAGAAAGCTAAGGTCTTCTGAGAGCTCAAAATTCAGAAGATGATTTTAAGTAAGAGAAAATCAGCTTGACAGGGAAATAAAAATATAAGTAAATTCATGTTTGACATACTTCAGACAAGGAAAAATTTCAATCAATATATTTTCCTTAAACTTGTTTCTCCGCTGTAAAAGATATGCTACTTTTTGTTTGTTTTTGAATCATATTTAACTGTGTAGATACTCTGCTTTTATATGATAAGCAACAGGCACAAGATGATATTCTAGAGCTCCTTCAATAAAAGAAAAACATGATTTTCTATTCTGTTGCAGTTACTCTGGTAGGAGACATGATAATTTTATAACATGATAATATTTTAAATTCATTCCTAGTTTTAGCAGAATGATCTTCAGTGTGTTGTTCAGTTCATCCAGGAGTAGTAGTTACATAACATATATACATATATAAACATATATACATATACAAACATATAAACATATATACATATATAAACATAATATATACGTGTATAAACATAACATTATAAAATGAATTCATTTAATGTGAAAGACAAATTTACTTTGAAATCTAGAAGCTTAATACTATGTGTTATATTTATTTAATAAGTTGAAATGCCTAAATAGTCTGATGCTCATTTGTAAGGACATTCATGCATCAGTTTATTGCAATATCTGTCTAAAAAATACTTTTAGATAAGCAAGCTTCCTTCTACTTACAAAGACAATATCCTGAAAGTATACCAAACTGAATCCTCGATCTGTAGTGCTGGCTAATTTTGATCTCAAGATCATCAACAACATAATGCTTCTCATTTAATGTTTGAAATCACTCACTGTGTTTCTCTTTATGGCAGGTTCTTCTGCTTCTCAATCTGTCTTCAGCCTTCTCCAAGACATGCAGTGTCTCTAGGAAAGGGAATTTGTGATCTCTCTACCTATTCTTTTCTGTACAATTCTTTTGACAAAGACTCTGCTGTGTCACTGGGGGCTGTACTGGATGTTTCTCTACCTCCGAACATGTCAGAGTTAAGTTGAACAGACTCGGGGCTCCCAGACAACAAGCAGTTGATGATTTTACAAAGATGCCCTTTTCCCTGAACGACATAGTCCAAAAGTGAATCATTTTCATAAATTGACTAAGTAAACTGACAAAGTTAGGTGTTTATTACCAACAATCTGATTATGTGCTTAAATTCATTCCTAGATTATTTTTCTAACCCACGCTTAATAATAATAACGGAAACTAACATTTATTGAATGCTCACCATGTCCCCAGTAAGTATTTTATATGTAGCAAAGTATTAATCCTAAATTAACCCTATTTCAGATGAGGAAATTAAAATATAGGTAAGTTAAGAAACTTTTACAAGTTTGCTGGTGAAGGCAGGAGTCAGGGTGAAAACCCAGGTAGTCAAGCTCCAGAGTGAGTGTGCAGAATCGTCTGCTATATCCCAAATGTCCTGTGTCCTGAGAGTTGTATCCTGGTGGCTTTGTTTTTCCCACAGAACAGAGGAGAAGGGTGTAACCGTTATACTAAACAAATACGGGTTATACTGGAGTGGATGTGAGCATCGTTATAAAGACTGCAACTTTAGCAAGGCAACAAGGCAGATATCTGGGAAAGAGAGGGGGTTTGTGGTAACACAATTTTTATTTAAAGTATCTATTTATATTCGGACAGAAGTGATAATGATTTCCAAATGAAATAAATTGCTAGGTGTTTGCATATGCCAATGAGGATAGAGAAATTATACAAAATGACTTCAAGATGTTTAGAAAATGACAAGTCCGTGAATTCCAACGTAAAGATGTGGCCTCCTGGAGTCTGAACGCCGAAGATACTGAACGGAAGGGAGAAAACCGCAAAGCAAAACCTGAGGAACTATTTTAAAAGGACAAGGTTAACAGCGGGGTGTGTGTGTGTGTGTGTGTGTGTGTGTCTGTATGTCTGTGTGTGTGTCTACTTTTGAATGATTATATTGAAATTAGTGTCAGCCTTTAGTTTTTACATTAATCATTTTGAGAGAGAGTAATGAAAGAATTTCAGAGTAATAGTTCTGAAAAAATAAATACACACATAAAACCTGTTGCTCATTTCACACTGGTAATTTTTTTAAATCAAGTTACTTAAGAGATAACATAGGTAGTTTTTTAATACTAAAATGCATTTGGAGGTGGCAGGAATACTTTGTCAGATAATTAATTCCCAAAAGAACTAGCCGAATCATCATTATGCTATGTGGAAGGGTGCAAAAAGGGACAGATTGCTGCAACATTTTTATGAAGAAAAAATGTCTCCATCCTTTATGGACAATAAAAATGTCAATTTCTAACAATTCCATAAGATTATATTTACTAGCCCTATTCTTCCCCTGAGAAAATCTTTTTCTTTTTCCTTATGGTTTATATATATATAATCTAAACCTGTTAGCAATTGCCACTATTTCCCTGAATCTACTCTTTCCTTCACTCTTTTTAGTTTTTCCCTGTAAAACCATATGTGTCCAATTACTTTCTTTAAACCAAATCCAAAAGTTTTTCAGAACATCTCATTCCTGACGAAAGGCCTACTGCAGTCCCCACTTGATGACAGAGAAATTCACGCATGTGTGACACTCTGTGATTAAAGAGAAGAGGTGCTAGTTGCAGAGCAGAGCAGGGGAAATTGCTGTGCAGGCTCCATGGGGTCTCAGCAGGGACAGCTCAGCTCTGAGCAAGTCACCATCTTAGTCTTTTTGAAAACAATATTTCCTCCTGTTTTCTAAATCACTATATTCACCGTAATCGAACCTGGTTCTCTGAAATGCTGGCCCAAATGTTGCTCGTAATTTAATGTGACATTTGGGAAAGGCCTTTTGTGATTTTTTTTTTTTTTACTTTCATTTATGCATCTTTTTAAAATTCATAAACTTTATTTTTTAGAGCAGTTTTAGATTCACAGCAAAATTGAGCAGAAAGTACAGAGAGTTTCTATATATCCTTTGTCCTTACACAAGAACTACCTCCCCCACTATCAATATCCCTCACCAAATTGGTATATTTGTTACAATCAAATGAACTATATTGACACATCTTTATCACACAGTCCATAGTTTACATCGGAGTTCACCCTTGCTGTTGTACATTCTACATTCTGTAGGTTTGACAAATGTCTAGTGATATGTATCTACAATTACAGTATGATACAGAATAATTTCATTGCCCTAAAAATCCTCTGGCTCTGCCTATTCAGCCCATCCTCCTCTCTAACACCTAGCAACCACTGATCTTTTTACTGTCTCCTTGGTTTTGCTTTTTCCAGAACGTCATATAGGTGGAAAAATACATTATGTGGTCTTTTCGCATTGTTTTCTTTCACTTAGTAATATGCATTTAAAATTCTTCCATGTCTTTTTGTGGCATGATAGCTCTTTTCTTTTTAGTGCTGAATAATATTCATTGTCTGTATGTACCCCAGTTTATTTATAAATTCACCTACCGAAAGACATCTTGGTTGCTTCCAAGTTTGGGCAATTATGCATAAAGCTGATACAACATTCATGTGAAGGTTTTTTTGTGGACATAGTTTTCAGTTCATTTGGGTAGGTATCAAGGAGTGCAATTCACGGATCATATGGTAAGGGTATATTTAGTTTTATAAGAAACTGCCTAACTGTCTTCCGGAGTGGCTGTAAGTACAATTTTGCATTCCCACCAGCAATGAATGAGAGTTCCTGTTGCTCCACACCCTTGTTAGCATTTAGTGTGGTCAGTGTTTTGGACTTGGGCCATTTCAATAGGTGTGTAGTTGTATCTCATTATTTTAATTTACAATTTCCTAATGACATATAATGTTGAACATCTTTTAATATGTTTACTCCAGCTGTATATCTTCTTTCATGAGGTAGGTGCTCATTTAGATCTTTCACCCATTTTTTAATTGGTGGATTATGAAGGAAAGGGATATGGTGAGGTCAGGCAGCTGCCAAAGGGAGTCAGTTGTTCCTTTACCAAGGTGTCTTACATGTTGATTTTTGCTTTGAAGAATTTGTCATGGTTCATGTGTGGTTCACAGGTTTTTAGTCCAAGAAACTTAATATATGATAGAAATGATATGTATGTGTGTTTGTGTCTCAGAGTGACAATTTCAGTGGCAATACCTAGCATATATGGAGTAGTTTTTTTAACACTCCTCTTTCTCAACACAGCAAAATTGTCTTTGGAAATAATCCTGTAATAATAAATAATAAATATTCTCTTGATTTATTATTTTTAAAGCAATTATTTTAAAAGAGTAGATTTCACTTTTAAAGCTATTATTTAATATTCCTATATAGACTAAAATTTGCACAGAACCGAAAAGAAAGATTAAACCTTATAGCTCACACATTGTTTCACAAATAAAATTTTCTAGTGGCCACATAGTATGATAGCATTTAAGTAAATCAAGTTCTGTTCTTCATATTTACAATCACTGGACTGTCATTGTTTGTTTTGAAACTACTGCTTAAAATAAGGAATATGAAGAGTCATAAGAGCCTGGAGTCCCAAATTTCTCTGAAAGCAAGCTCAAGAATTCTCAGCCTCTTTGAACTTAATCTCAAAACAAATACATGTAGCTTAGTTCGTGTGTGTTGGGGGTTAGCTGTATAATTGACAGTTATTAGAATTAAATTCTGTGTAGAATACCATATTTATGAAAGGAAAAGTAATGAAATGTGCCAATTTGATACTTCCATATGTGTTATTAAAAATTAACAGTAACCACAAAGATTGTTTAGAACTTAGAACAGTAAAAAATCTTTTCTGAAAGAAATATTGTATGACTGAGATTGTTTAGAATTGCTGGCACATCATGATAATAAAAAGCAGGCTATCTTTAAGTTAATCATTATTTTAAAATTCTATACCGACTGTATAATCCCATTTTTCCCTGCTCTCAGAACAGACTACTCCTAGTCATATCATTTTGACTGAGAGTTTTTAGCAGTCCAAAATTATTATTTCATATATTAATCTCTTGGCTTAGTCCCACAGCTGCCTAACTATACATTTGTGGGGCATTAATTTACTGTTGATACAGCAATATCATTCCTTGAACAATATCATGTTCATGTAACACCAATGGAAATAAAATATTTTGCAAGATGGACATAATGAATAGGATAATATTTTATAAGAAATGTAAAAACTTGACGTATAGGTTTAAGAATTAAAATTAACCAAAATGCAATATAAACAAAAGCTATTAATTCCAAACTAGTAGAAAAAAGATAAATGAGCTAACCTCATCATCACAAAGGAAGGCAAGAACAGAGGATAAAAAGAAACACAGGAAAAACATATTAAAAATAAAACACAAAATAAATTAGAAGAAATAATTTGAAATGCACCCCACAACTAAAGAGCTTCAGACTCTTTAACCAGACTCTTAAACCAGAAAACTACTCTGTGATACTCCATCCTTCTTTCTCTTGTCTTTCATCACCTGCTGTTCTGTTGTCTTAAGAACTGCTCATAGGGAACAGATGTTTACCAGACTCTAACTTTTCGCCCACGTCTGCTCCAGGACATTGTGGTTGTGTATCCTGAGACTGGCAGCATCTTGCTCTATGAAAGCAGATTTTCACTGTAAACTTTAGATTAGGTTACTGAATCATTGCTTTGGGTCCCTGAAAATAAAACTTACAAGGGAATGATTGCTTTTTTAAAGGTCTCTGTGTCAATTTCCTTGCTTGTTTCACCTGAGAAGATCCTTTGATTTCTTGTAATAGGTTGGCTCAGTTGTCAAGCTCTATGCAGTGTAGTCCTAACTCCATAGTCAGGAGAAAGCCCAATGTACAATATTCCCTAAAACACCACACACACTTCCAATTTGTTCCAACCATAATTCATTTTCTTTTGTGTGTGTCAACTTCTAAGCCTCAAATTCTAAGAGAATTCCTGCCTCTTACATGTTTCCCCACTATAATCTAAATACATATGCCTATCTTTCTAAATGGCAGAACTTCACAAAGGATGACAGAATGGAAATAGTTCCTACAGAGATTTTGTAATATTACTAAATTGGTGCATTTAAGGTGAGTTGTGATGGTTAATTTTATGTCTAAAACTGGTTAGGATAGGTGCCCATTGTTTGGTCAAATACCAGTCTAGATATTGCTTTGAATGTATTGTTCAGATGAGATTAACATTTAAATAAGTAGGCACGTGTGTATGTGTTTCTATACACTAAAATGAACCACTTGAAAGAGAAATTAAGAAAGCAATTCCATTCACAATAGCATCAAAACCAAAAAACCTTGGAATAAATTTAACCAAGGAGGTGAAAGACCTGTACATTGAAAACTATAAGACACTAATAAAAGAAATTGAAGAAGACACAAAAAAATGGAAAGATATCCCATGGTCTTGGATTGAACGATTTAATATTTAAAAGTGTCCATACTACCCAAAGAGACCTACAGGTTCAGTGTAATCCCTATCAAAATTCCAGTGGCTTTAGTCAAGCAGATGATCCTCCATAACATAGGTGAGTCTAGTCAATCAGTTGAAGACCTTAAGAGCAAAGACTTAGGTTTCCTGAAGAAGGGATTCCTCCTCCAGACTGCAAGGTGGAAATTCTGCCTGAGTTGTCAACCTTTGGAGTCAAGACTGCAACATCAACTCTTACCTGAACCTCCAGTGGACTAGCTTGCCCTACAGATTTTGGACTTGCCAGCCCCCACAATCCCATGAGCCAATTCTCTCTCCCTCTCTCTTTCTCTCTCTCTCCTTCTCTCCATCATCTCCATCTACATCTCTGTCTGTCTCCTATTGGTGCTGTTTCTCTGGTGACCCCTGACTAATGCAAGAGCCTTACAAAATCAAGAAGGAAAAATTCCAACATTCAATGATCTGCCTTCTCTGATTGTAACACTGGAACCTCCAAGAAAAACACGTATTCGAATTTGGCCTTTTTAAAAGATGTCTTGACCAAAGCAATAAAAGGAGTATTTCTCTTGATCTATTTGAAGTTTCGCCTCTCTATCCTTGTTTCCCTACACTCCCAGTGTATACCCCAACCACAGATATTACGTGGAAGAACTACCCCTCAATTTACTCTAAAAAAACTGTTAGAATTTCCAGAGGCATGATTAGTCATGGGAGAATTGGTACATTAAGGACTTCTCAACACATAAGGAAGACTAGCAGGAATTCATTGACTATTTAAAATTTGATTAGACATCTATTAAACTTCTACCAATTTACCTGCATGCTGGTCAGTCCATCAGAAGGTGACACATTGATAAAGTCTGCCAAAGTGGGATCAGCTTGATGATTGTAAGGACTATATAATGCATAATACAAAAAAGAGCTTTGGATAGCTGAACAGGTAGGAGAGATTTATATGCAACTCCTTCTGAAATGGTTTAAGATCTGTCTGTGCTTAGAGCTCAGTCAGATGAGGTTTGCTTCCTTGTTTTGCTGCTGTGCATTCATCATTAGTTGCCCCAGAAAGAGCACACAGAGGTAAATTTTTCTTTTTTCAGATTTGCATGTCTGAAAATATATTTATTGAACTTAGACTTTCAATTGAAAGTTTGCTTCAGTATTCTATTTTTGAAATAATTTTTTCTAATTATTATGTATTTTGAAATTTTCTCCAATATTTCTAATTTTTAATGTTGCTATTAAGAAATACCATGCCATTCTGTCTTTTGACTCTGCATTTGACTGGATTTTTACTGTATGGAAACTTTAGTATCTTATTTTTCTACATTCTGCAATTTCAGGATTTGTGTGAGTCTTTTGCTGTAGGACATTTTTGGTGCTTGGTGTATTTAAATCTGGAAGTTCATGCTCTTGGGTACTGGTCAATATTCCTGAATGTCTTTTTCATAATCCCCTGTGCTAATTCTCTCCTCCCTTCCTCCCTTCTCTCTTTTGTTCTCACTCTCGCTCTTGCTCTCTTTCTTGGAACTCTAATTATGATATTTCACCTCCTGAGCAAATCTTCAAATGGTCTTATTATTTCTCTCTGGTTTCTGTCTCCACGTCTTCTTTTCCCTCAAATTCCTGAGGAAATTCTTCACCTTATATTCCACGAGTTATATTGAGATTTTTATTTCTACTATCTTAATTTTAATTTCCAAAGGATATTTTTGTTTTGTTTCCTGAATACTCCTTTAATCATTTTGTTTCATAGAGGTGATATATATATTTATATCTTTCAGGATATCATGAAATATTTTTGGAAGTTTATTCTTCCCTGTTTTGTTTCTGTTTCTTCCAAGTTTATTTGTTCTGTTTTCTTTCTCTCATTCCCCCTTCCTTCCTTTCATCCTTCCTTCCTCCCTTCTTTCCTTCTGTCCTTCCTTCCTTCCTTTTTGAGTCTTTTTAATTTTAGTTTGAAGCTTTCCTCAGACATTTGTTGAAAATCTTCAGCTCTCTATTCATACATAAGGGTGTGACACTAAAATACCAATGAAAGCACTCTATGTAAATGTGGTTGCTGTTGGCTGCCGACTTTCAGCAAGAATTACAGGATGTTGTCATTTAATTGGAAAGCCCCAAATTGTGATCTCCTCTTAGTCTCCTTTCTCTTAGGCAGGTCAGATTCTGCAGAGAAATTTTACAGTCTCCTACCTCCTTTTGCCTGACAGCATTCTGGGAGCCTGACAAGTAAGAAAGCTCGGACATATCATAATTGCTGTGGTTGATTTATAATTTATGTAATAAATTATAAAATATATTGAGGAAACTGAAAACTACTAAAAAGAAAGATAGACTTTTCCCAAGAAACGTATATGAGAACTGAAATTATTATTTATAAAAATGAAAAATAGGTAATATAGTAAATCTCTACTAATAAGGGAATAGAAAATAAATTTTTCAGTAATAATATGGTAAAATTCTATGTGGTAGTTAGAAAAAATCAACTAGATCTTCAAGCATAAACAGAGCGATCTCTAAAACAAAAGGTAGTTTGAAAAATGCTGTACACAGTATGATGTGATTTATATAAATTTTCCACAAATAAACAATTTTATGATTACTTGTGGATGCATATATGCATACTTTTAGTCACAGTATGTATGTGTAAATGTATATCCATAAATACATCTGTCTATCAACAATACATAAGATGCACACATACATATGTCTCTATAAACTATATGCATGTGTGTATACAACTACAAATATGTGTGTGTGTGAGACCATAAAAACTGAAATAGAAAAATTCACATCAAATATACAGTAAGAGTTTCCTATGGAAAGAAAACTGTACTGAGGAAGGAAAAGAAAGAGACCTCACATTTGACTACAATAATGTTTTGCTTTTGTGTGTGTGTGAGGAAGATTAGCCTGAGCTAATTGGCTAATTGGCTAATGCATTGCCAATCTCCTCTTTTTGGTGAGGAAGAGTGGCCCTGGGTTAACATCCGCGCCCGTTTTCCTTTATTTTATATGGGACGCCACCACAGCATGACTTGACAAGTGGTGCATCGGTCCGTACCCGGGATCCGAACCTGCAAACCCTGGGCCACCAAAGAGGAGCGTGCGAACTTAACTGCTACACCACCGGGCTGGCCCCATGTTTTGCTTTTTAAAAATGTTCTTATGCAATAATTAGTTAAGGTTAATGTTTGCTACTTGAGAGTGGAAACTGCACAGGTTTCTTTTTAATATTACTTGTTACACTTAAAAAAAATTTACCAAAATAATAATGATAAATTTTTTACAAGAGCAGCATAATATAGTTGAAAGATAGGACCATGGATATGGTAGCTCAGGGTACAAGGTCATCTAGGTTGGTGGACAACTGGGGGCTGCAGTCCGGCCTACAGGACAGGATTGCATCAGCCCTGAAAAATTTACTGTGCCCTCCCAGAAAAAGTATTGTTATTTTTTTCACTCAGAGGAAGTGACTTTTTACAATTTTCATCGAAAATGTCCTACAGGTAGGTGGCAGCCTGTCAAACAACATGGATAAAACCAGTTCTAAATCCATGTTCAACTATTCAATGTTATATATTGGGAGAATTACTTAACATGTGTGAACTTACTTTTTTTCTCCCCTCATGTAGATAAAATAACATGTTCCTCTTAGGTTGTTACAAGGATTATCTTAATATTGCCGCATTCTTTTTAATACTTTTAAAAAGGTTTTCTTATTTCAAAAGAATCACCTTTGAGCATACGCAATAAAATGGAGTATCATGAAAAATTGTGTTTACTTGATTAATTTTTTCTGATGACATCCCATTAGGGGAATTTTCATGAGAAATATAGCATTGATTGTTAAATTTTTGAACCTAGTCAAAAGAAATTAAAACTCTCAATTTCACTAGTATCAAATTAAATATAACTTCCAAGATTTTAGAATATGTATAAAAAAAATACCACTGAGAATTGATAGTGACTTCATTATTTCATTATTTTTGCTTACTGTTCCCTCATACTTACCTTATTTTAACATCGTACATTTTTATAAAAAGACAGTGGAGCTTCCTTAATTTAGCCCTCTTTGAGATACATGCCTCCCAGTGGCTAGATGCTTCCCTAGGGTAAAAGTTGGAAGGAATATTGAATGCATTTGATTAAACAATTAACTCCAGGACTTGCAGTCTTGTGAAATCAGCAATATGCTCTGATTCGTCACTAGATGTTTGAAATATCTAAGTCATGAATCTTAAATGCATATGGTAAATTAATGCACTGGTTTGGATGATGGTTTTTAGAAATGCTGTGAAAACAGAAAAAATCTGATTCCTCTGTTTTTCTAAGGAACAGTGTGATAGTGAATGTGCTAAATTTCTCCACATTTAAACTTTGAGGGTTTTTTTCTAACATATTTTATGTTACTAGTTAGGAATACATCTGATCATGTTTTCTTCTCCAAATCTATTTTCAAACCAGTACTATGAACGACCAAAACCATGCACTTTGAATTGTGCCTTCCTATTCATGTGCTGTACTATTCGTCTGTTTGAGTCAGTTTTAATGTAATTAAAAGAATGCACATAATTCAATACAATGACCATTTCCCAAATGACTTGATTCAGCAGTATTATATTTTTAATAAAACATATCAGATAATCTCTGTCTGTCATTCATACTTTTAGTTAATGTAGTTTATCCTATGTGCCATTTAAGATTTATCCGGGGAAAACTAAGGCAATCTTAATTAAAAGTGCCCGTTTTATATATTACAGTATTTTTTCAAATACCACTAATATTTAACATTGATTATATTTTTTATCAATTTTATCTAAGGTTACAGAACATCCCCCAAAATATCTTTCTTATTATGTATGTATGTCTCCTCTATCTCTTAAAAGAATTATAATCAACTATCAGTCCATCCATATGTTTTAAGTTGTTAGGTATTCATAACACAGGTGACTAAGTCATATATTAAAAATATTAGCGGGTCAAGAAACAAACAGAAACATGTGGACTTAGAAACAGTCAATAAAGGAACATAAAAAGGGTACATTTTAGAAATGTATATAGATGCATATCTCAGTATTATCAATCTTTTCTTTAACCCTCAGGTCCTCCATTCCGATCAGTAATAATGTTTATATAATACAGTGAATTGTTTGGATTAGAAATAGTTGTATAGTGGAAACTTTCCATAACATGTATGAAGAAATCCATTACTGCCTTATTGGCTAATTAAGTATTAGTTTTTCCTTGGTAATATCTATCTGCATAAACTGGCCAGGTTGGACAAACCAGTAAAAAGATTCTTTATAAAAACAACTTATTCAACACATTGATTAGAATATTTGTGTAAATGTCTTCGTTTACAGTGAACGTCTTCATTGTTCAAGTTATACGGAATATGCAGAGTTTTCTGTGGTCTGTACTCGTAGTCTGTGCACACAAGCTCAGACTATTCCTAACGTCCAATGTTTGTTAAGGTAGCCGGGATTGAGGAGGTTCCAAGCTTCAGCCACCTATTGTATCGGTATTGATCTTCACTGATGAAACTCTGTCCATGACCTAACTCCCAACACCCCTCGTAATGCGTTACCTTTTGTTGGCCTCCATCTGCATTGCCATCAGTGACTATTGCATCATTGATCCATCATTAAGTTTCTATTGTTATCGATCCTAGCAAAAGCAAGATTCAAAAGCTAGTCCATTTTCCTCAAAAGAAGCTCTTTGGCTCTGATGCAAATTTACTCATCCCTTCCAGAAAGACTAGCTCTCAGCTTTAAAAACAAGGCGAGTTATGACTCTTTATCAAGTCATTGGTCTAATGGCATTGGCTACTCCTGATTTAAAAAGAAAAGACATTCAATGAATTTTTGCCCCAAAACAGTAAAAATTTGCTCCAAAGTGATTTGCTCTCTCCATTATTTATATAGAAGTGGCTAGGAAACTTTATTTTTCCTATGACATCACTGGGCACCATCTTACACATGATTTTTAGAACAATGTTATAATATTATATAAGAAACTGGATGTGATGGGCCAATAATCATTTCTATACTTCTAATTGTGGTATCTGTTGAGTGAATAAACAAGTGACTGGATAAATCAATTGATTTTCATGTGTATCTTAACATTTTACACCTACAGGCCGTGACCTTAAATTATAGTCATAGACCTTGACTATGTGTTTATTTAAAAAGAAAATGTCCAGACTATTCAAATTTCTATTTAGTAAAAACAAACAGTCCATATATTATTGATTACTTGACAAAGCACGTTTATGCATGTGACTTTGCATAATCTTGAGAGGCAGCTTTAAAATATTTAATATTATATTATTATATAATTCTTTCTTGGTTAACAGTGAAGTTACTTTCTTATCAAAGTCATTCACATCAAGTCTTTAGACATTATATGTTAACTTTTTTAAGTAAGTATCTTCAAAAACAAGTTTAGAGGATGCCCACAACACAGTATTTTTCTGAAAATTGTGTGAAAATATGTACTGCTTTTTATTTGTAAATGTATAGCTCAGCCATTTGTCCCAGCTTTGAGGGTTTTGTTTTGTTTTTCTTTGTTTTTAATTATATCCTAAATACAGTTATAGGAGCTTTAAGAACTACTGAGTTGAGTGTACAGGAGTCCCTTTGGGAATTTTTAAAAACTTTTTAATTTGAGTGACATTGTTATAATTATAACAAACTACATGGGTAGATGGTGGTGGATCAGGGCATCAAACCACAGAGTAGAACTTACTGCTCTTCTTGTGGTCATCTGCTGATGTAGGGGATGAAGAACTATTTCTCTACCCTTCCAGGTCCTTCTGTCCAGTCTAAGAATTAAATTGAAATGAGACAGAATAATAGGAGAAAATCAAACAAAGTTTAATAACATGAGAGAAACCCAGTAAAACTGAGTAACTCCCCAAAATGACCAAAGCCACCACATTAAATACCATCTTCAGCTAAAGACAAAGGGGGATGTGTGGTGGTGGTTTAAGACTTCAAAGTGGAGTAAGGCAATTCACATGGAGGTGGAAAAGCAAATGTTTGGTAAACAAATATTTACCCAGAGTTATCTACGGTGATGGCCCGTCCTGGGCCAGGCCTTCTATCTTGAATTCTTTTAGGCAGTTAGGGGAAGGTCAAAGTTTCTTTTTGAGTCTTTTGTTTTTTTTAAAAAATAATCAAGCCAAAGAGACACATTTTGGGGTGACAAATTCTGATCCCCCACACTAGTCTGTAGTTAAAGGCTCTGGTACAAATGGTGCAAAGATCCTAATCACAAAAAGTAAAAAATTCACTGGCCAAGTCCCAGATGCAAGCAGTTTGGGATCACTAAGCTTGCCAGAACTTTGATTCAACACAATTTCTGGGCACTAGAATAGTGTTCTTTTTTGTAGTACTTCTCTTGACTTGGCTTTGTTTTAGAAATAGATCAATCCTCTCCAAGCTCAGATCTTCTGCTGCCAATACCCTTCCCTCACCAACTACATTGTTAAATTTCTATTTACATGTATGTCTCTTTCATGACTGCACTATCCCCAGTGACAGAGTTGTATTTTGTTTACGATCGTGGCTGCAGGACTCAGTACAGAGCATGAAACCCAATGCAGTGAAGAAGACTGTTGTTAATAAATGATTAAATAGAGGGAGAACTTAAAGATTTGTGGTCTGAAAAGTGATTCAGGAATTTAGAAAGTGGACCTACAGAATATTTGGTGATGATGATGATGATGGTGATGATGTAGTCCTGGCTATGATAGAATGCAAGGAACTGGGTTATTTTCTGGTAGAGATTTAGAAATAACTGAATCTGTTTGAGAATTATGTGATGACAGTATGCATTTGGACTTTATGTGGCTTTTTTCTTCATTATATGAAAGATTGGAATTTGTCAATACAAGGAATCTAGAGATCAGAAAAGAAGCTATTATTACAACTGTGATAAAATATAGTAAGGCCCTCCAATGGTACCAAAGAGGTAGGAACTGATTGGGGAAGGAGAGATACATATTTCCCTGGTAGAATCAAGGAAACTTGATGACTGATTGAATGTGGTGAGGGGATAATCAAGTATGATTCAAGGTTTATGAAGGAAAACGAACACTACGTTCCAAAAATATCCCCTGTGGAATGCAGGGGAGATGTTAATTTTATTTTCTTTCTACATTTTCAGGGACAATTCAGGAACAATGTCTCTTTCCACTAAGCACAATATTTTTATAAACATATTATATTTCTTTTTCTTGACTACAATATTCAGCCCCTTAGTTACGTTAATTGAGAGAGTCACTTGTGTCAATTCATTAGTACTCACTCATTTAGGTGACTACATATTTGTTTGACCTACGAGGTGATTTCTGCATGATCCATTTTTTCTAATTCTTTGGAGAGAAAGAGTTTAAATATAATCACCCACAAAGATCTAGCATGGAAACCAGTATTCTCTCCAATGTGAAATTCCTGTACTTGTAGAAGTAAATACATAAAGAAAAAAAGTTAAAATTAAAAAGTAGGAAGGAAAAACATTTGAGGTTAAAAGCATTTTAATTTTGGTAAACATATGTTTATGTTACCTGTCATAGTTCAAATAAAAAAGTAATATATATTGCATATAAAGCATAAAATAAAAGTAACTCAAATTTGTCTCTAATTATAGTTTTGCAAAGAAGAAAATTACAAAGGGCAAGTGTGTTACAATATGGTTACAATATCATGTACAATTTATTCTAAATTATAATTTATACTTTTGTTCTTATGTGGTTTATTAAGAATATCAGATAGAACAGAAAACAAAAGCCAAGGGAGTAAATGTGTCAAATACTGAAGCTGAATATATGAATATTTAATTTATCTGGCAACTTTCTATAACTAAACATTTGGGTAGAAAATAGTTTATACCTCCAATTCTCATGAAATGAATCTTCCAGCTTTTGAATAATTTTTATATCCAAAAATGTCCCTCATGTCACCATATTATAACTTCGGGAAGTCCCACAAAATGTCCCCTCACAATGCTAGGGGAGTTTTATTCTATTGAGAAGAATTTCCCTTTTTCTTCTGAGGGATTTCTGTTCTCTTGTCACATGAACTGTAGCCTGTTTCCTCACTGTTGCCTACTTTTGACTCCTGTGTCAGCCATTTTCTTTTTTGTCCCACTTCACACTCACTATCTCATTTCTTTTTATTAGCTTACAATACAGCTCTTATTAGACATTTATTGAAATGCCATTAACAAAACTAATATATTACCAAAAAACTTACATTTTACTATTAAATAAAACTGTAGTAATTCCACACCATAAGTAAAGTTCCACTGTGTCAGTCTTCCTGTAGAGTTTACTCTCACCCTCTTCCTCCTGCTCTCTCTCCCTCCATATATATATATAGGAACACATAAAGTTTTTCTCAAATCTTTACTTTCCTTTAGTTTTTATGTTGTCTCAGAAACTCAACATCCATTTCATCTATTAAATAAAGTGATTCAGCTCATTTTTTGTTTACATTTTTCTCTGAGAACATTATCTGGAGAAGGCAACATTTTATTACTCAAGATCTATCATCAACTCTTCATAAATTATCATCTTCACGGCTAAGAGTTTATTACTCTCTCCTAACATGCAAAAGAGATGGCAGCAAGTTATTCTTTAAATGGCCTTTTTTCCCCCCAATTTATATAACTGTTATAAAGTGATTAAAATATAACTAATAAAAACTCTGGAGAATCAACTTTTCTGTTGATAATAAATGTTGTCTGAACTTTGGTGTGTGACTACTTATGGAAAGGGCTGAGCAAAAGATCTGAACAGACACTCTACCAAAGGAGATATAAAGATGGCAAATAAACATGAAAAGATGCTCAAAATCATATATCACTAGGGAATTGCAAGTTAAAGCACTGAGATACAGCTACACGAGCAGATCAACACCTGAAACACTGACCACCCCCAATGTCGGTGAGGATGTGGAGCAGGAGGAACTCTCGTTCATTGCTGATGGAAATGCAAAATGGTACCGGCACTTTGGAAGATAATTTGGCAGTTTTTTACAAAACTAAACACACTCTTACCATATTATCCAACAATCATGCTCCTTGGTATCTATCAAAGTCAGTATAAAACCTGTATCTACACCAAAACCTGCACACACAGCATGGAGATTCCTCAAAATATCAAAAGTAGAATTATCATATGATCCAGCAATCTCACTTCTGAGTATTTATCTAAAAGCATTAAAATCAGGATCTAGAAGAGATATATGCACCCCCCTGTTCATTACAGCATTATTCACAATAGTCAGGATATGAAAGCATCTAAATGTTCGTCATTAGATAAAAGGATAAAGAAAACGTGATATATACATAAAACGGAATATTATTCAACCATAAAAAAGAAGGAAATCCTTTATATATGACAACATGGATGGACCTTAAGAATATCATGTAAAGTGAAATAAGCCAATCACAAAAGGACAAATACTGCATGATTCCACTTACATAAGGTATCTAAAATAGCCCAAGTCATAGAAGTAGAGAGTAGATTGGAGGTTGACAGGGGCTTGTAGAAGGGGTAAATGGGAGTTGCTGTGCAATGAGTATAGTTTCAGTTTTGCAAGATGGATAAGTTCTACAGATCTGCTGTACAACATGGTACCTATAGTTAACAACACTGTACTGTACACTTAAAATTTTGTTAAGAGGGTAGATTTCATGTTATCTGTTCTTACTACAATTTTAAAAAAGCCAAAAAACAAAAAACCTGCACAGTGATGTTTATAGCACCTTTATTTATAATTTCCAAACTTGGAACCAACCAAGAATTCCTTTAGTAGGTGAGTGGAAAAATAAACTGTGGTATATACAGATAATGGAATATTATTTAGTGCTAAAAAGAAATAAAAATAATCAAGCCAAAAAAGGACATGGAGGAAACTTAAATGCATACTACTAAGTGAAGGAAACCAATATGGAAAGGCTATATATTGTGTGAGTCCAACCATGTGACATTCTGGAAAAAACAAAACTATGGAGACAGTAAAAATATCCATGGTTGCCAGAGGTTTGTGGTGAGGAAAGCGTGAATAGGTGGAACACAGAGGATTTTAGGGCAGTGAAACTATGCTGTATTGTACTGTAATGCTAGATACATGTCATTATACATTTGTCAAACCCATAGAATGTATAACGCCAAGGGTGAACTCCAATGTAAACTATGGGCAACTTTGGGTGATGAAGATGTATCAGTATAGGTTTATTGATTGTAACAAATGTTCTGCTCTGGTGAGGGATGTTGATGGGGGCAGACTGTGCATGTGGCTGGGGGCAGAAAATATATGTAGGAACTCTAACTTTCTGCTCCATTTTGCTGTGAACCTCTTAATAATGTCTATTTTTTTAAGTGCATTGAATGGCCTAGTGATAGTGTAACATTCATTTACTTTTGAGATAAACAGAACAAAACCGAAGGGCAAAGAGGTCAATAGAGTTGGACAGTTTGGTATTGGTTTGCCATCCAATTTCTTACCTCTGAAGAGTAAAGATCCAGAAGCCTGGTGACAGTAAGCAGAGCTACTTTGGTGCCTGGTGACAGAGTGTGTCTATAGTTATAGAAGTGACTAGTTTGTCTGCCTCTTTATAGATCAGAGTTCTTTTATGACACTTGGTGGCTCTCTTAACATCTGGATTGCAATTCTTGCATGGACTTTGCATTTTTCATGATGATAGCCTTTGAAAGTTGCAGTTACAGTGTCTTCAAGGAGATTTATCAACAGGAATTATTAATGGTAGCTAGAGGAGGATAAAAAGCATGATAGACTGATTATTACAAACAACAAGACTGTTTTCTGAGGATTACACACACACACACACACACACACACACACACACACACACACAAATAAAACCCATAAGGTAGTTTAGGGCAACATACTCCTGCATGGGGGTGAGGGGACATGCTCAAATTTATTGAAATTTGGGCCGTCTTGTCAGAGTAAGTTCATGACAAAATATTTTATTTATTTTTAAGCCAAGTTACTGTAGTTTATCTACATAAGTTAAATTTATATTGACTTTGAAAAAGAAATACCAATGCAAATCTCTCAGTAGAGACGTTTTGCGGCTTTCTGTGGTGGTGTTTTGTGTATTTGTAGTTGTGTAGATATTTAATGATTACCCTTAAAAATAAATTAACATAGACTGCATGAGGGAACAACTAAGTTCATAAATCAAACTATTTTCACGTAATATTATTTCTTTTCTCAGTAATTTGTCAAGAGCTATAAAAGAACACGTTTGGGGTTTCACTCTAGTGAGAGTTGGGAAGCTGGAATTCAGTATTGCTCATTTAAAGACTACACACTTTGGATACCAGATTTCAATGAATACTCATATAAGATACTAATTTTTTTTAAATTAAAAAGTGATTCTAATAGTACTGGCACATTTTATCTAATCAATATAAAGAAAAGTAGGAATTGAAGCAAATGCTCAGATAAATAAATCATGCCCCTTTACCCTCCTCTGGAATAACAACAAAATTTCCAATAGTATCCTTAAAATTTTTTGTTATTCTAGTATCAATTTGAGTGACTCATATACAGCTTATCCACATAGGACCTTCCATTTTCTTTACATTTTAGACGTATAATAATTAGAATCTATTTTCTCATTTTTATTTAAGTATAATTTTTAAATTTATAATTTATTAAAGTGTATTAATTATGATAATTAGTGTAAATAAATATTATTCCTAGGAATATACGAGAAACACATGTATTTCTCCAATATAGATTTATTTTTTAAATTTTAAAGTAATTCATCTATATTTCTCTCCAGATTTAAAGTGCCACAAGGACATGGAAGCAGGAGGCAACACAAAATCAGAGGCAAAAAATATCCAGCCAGTAATCAAATAGTGTTACATTTAGAAAATCTACATATTGCTTTTGGGTTTGTAGGGAAGGGAGAAATATTCCTCTCCCTGTCTAGGTTCTTCTGGCTGATCTAAGAATTAAATTGACATGAGACAGAATAACAGGAGAAATTGAACAAGTTTAATAATAAGTATACATGGGAGAAACCCAGGGAAAACTGAGTACTTCCCCCAAATGGTTGATCCACCACCTTAAATACAATCTTCAGCTAAAGACAAAAGAGGATGTTGAGGGTAGCAGGTAAGGGACTTCAAAGGAGGGGAATGCAGTTCATGTGGAAATGGAAAACCAAATGTTTTGTAAACAAATGTTTGCCATACCTAGCAAAGACCCTGTGATATGGGGAACTTTGATTGAATGGGCCTTGCTAGGTTCCTCCCTCTCTGTCACACTTGGATACTATAGCTATCTATGGCGATAGCCCCTTCCTGAGACAAGCCTTCTATCTTAAATTCTTTTAGGCATTTAGAGGGGAATGGTCAAAGTTCCTTTCTGAGTCTTTTGTTCTTAAAAATAATCAAGCCAAAGGGACACTAAAATGGCAAATTCTGATCCCCCACAGGTACCACACCGTTTTTCATCTAATGATGTTCAATATGGTTATTATTAAGCTGATTCAATTAAATACAAATTCAGAAATTAAAAATAAAATTCACTTTTTAATACTGTTTTGAGACTTTAAGGACTTGATCTTTGACATGACATGTTTTTCAGCCATTTGATTTCCTTATGTTTTTATTTATACATACTTAATATTGATAATAATGCTGACTCATTTCAAATACAAATTCTGAGAAATAACTCACAAAATAGGGTACTTTTGAGAATTTATTAGACTTCCTAATAGATGTTTAGATCATTTTAACAGGGTTATATAGGGCTTTCATTGATATTACATATTTTATCATCTTATATTTTGAATGTTTTGATAGAGATTATATTAAAAGCAGTAATAAATGCGTAGTAAAATTGTAACTATAAATTTCAAAACAAAATGCTACTTCCTTTTCATTTTTCTAAGAGTATAATAAACCTATATTTTAATACTATTGTTCCAGGAAATTAGAAAATTTTAGGAATTTAGGAAATCTTAGTGTCAATAACTACATTTACAAGATTTATCCCGTTTGACCCACAGGAATCTGAACTGGCAATATTATTAACATTTTATAAATGAACAAATTAAAGCTTCATAAAAACAATAGAACCTTAATGGTGGAAGGTTTATTGAAAATTCTCTAGTTCTCCCAATTGAAGGGGAGAAAGTATTCTCTACTCACTCTGGGTCCTTTCTGGCTGGGCTACAAACTAAATTGACATGAGACCTAATAGCAGGAGAAAACCAAACACAGCTTTATAACATGTATACACGGGAGAGACTCAGGGAAACTATCTCTTGACAAAATGGCAGATGTTCTCCTCTTAAATAGACAAAGGAGGATATTGAGGGTGGGTCAGTTATGGGAGATTACCAGAAAGGCACAGTAAGGTTATTATACAGATTTAAGGCGTTGCCTTCCATATTGGCAAGTTTCTAGAGATGAGGTCATCTGCACTACTTTCCAGTACAGAGAAGGAGACATCTTTACAAGTGGAGATTTTCCTTACAAATGTAAATGTCTGGTAAACAGAACTTTGATAAGAATGGGTGTAGCAAAGACCCTCCCAGTCTATCAATACCCAGAGTTATCCACGGTGACGGCCCACCCCAGGGAGAGGGCTTCATCCTAAATCACTTTAGACAGTTGAGGGGGGTAAAGGTCAAAGCCTCTTTCAGAGTAAGGTAAAGAGACACATCTTGAGGTGGCCCTTTCTGATCCCCCAAACAATACACAAACTTCTATAGTTAGCCATCATGGAAGTTTGTCATATTTGAAAAATATTCACTGCCTTCCCTGTGGGAGGAATATGCATCCTCCCACCCCCAATGCTCCCCTCCCCCATACACTCTGACCTCTGGCTCTGCCAGTGAGCTGCTTTGCCTAATGGATTGTGAGCAGTGGCAGGACCATGAATCACTTTTGATTAGAAACTTGCAGATGTATTGAGTTGTTCTGCCATGTTCTCTTTTTAATTTGCCATGGGAAAAGCAATGTTCCAGAAGGAGGCTGCTCTATCACTGGATCCAAGAAAGAGGATAATATGGAACAGAACTGCAGCTCACTCATGAAGGACCTGTTGCTTCATCAACATGCTACTCAGGGAATGGGGGAGGTTAAGGGAGGAAAGCATATTTTCTGTTGTAAACCTCAGAGATTTATAGTGATTGTTTGTTAATATAGTATGATTTAGGCTAAAAGGATATATAATTGTAGTGATTCTGATTGGATGCTTTTAACAGTGTCTGGGAGCTTCTTACCTCATGCGAAATACCATGATACTTTAGATAATACTAAAGGATATTCTTACTTTATCAACTAAAATCCTCTGCCTTCTCATTTCCATCCCTTTACCCAACTTCCTTATTTGAGATATTTAAACAATATCTTCTGTATTGCTACCACTTAAATATGTGATTATCATCTTGTCTCATCCAAGGTTGACCATTTATCATATATTTTAAAGATGTGTCAACAGACTTTTGCTAATCCTCATAGTGAGGGTCAATACCATCTACACAGTTTATTGTCTATATTAACATGCTAGTTTATTGTCTTCACCAAAGCAACTTTACTATTCTAGGAGACTCTTGCCAAGGATGATAACCCTGCAAATATAATTTTAGTGTTGACTGTAGTAACTTCATGAGATTTATTGCTCTTCAAATGACAGTTTACACAGGAGACTCTAGTTCACTCACCTAGAAATTCTAACCTCACTCTGTGGCCAATCCTAAAATATCATAATGATTCTTATTGAATCCTAATCAATCTCCCTATATTTAAACCACCTTAAATCAGACTTCAAAACATCAATAAATTTCTCAACATTGCCCTTCTCTCTTTGAGATGCTCCTAAGATAGCACAGAACACTAGGCTATTTATCAACAGATTGGGTGATATTTTGGGAATCAAGCATTTGGCAACAGGATAAAAAAAAATACTGTCAAATGTGTCTCTCTCGCTGTTTGAGCCTCTATTTCTTGCCCATCCTGCCCCTCAACTACCAAGAAAGAAGGGAAAGAGTTTAGATGCCTTGGTGCCTTGAAAGTTATTCAAATTGTAACCCACAAATAGTGTAAACAAGAGAAAAGAAAATCATGTTTCAGTTATTACTTTCAAGTTCTTTCTTTGCCAATTTTCAAAAAGTTAGTTTTTTTCTTGTGTAATGTGTTGGGAAACTCTAGAGGTCCATAAATGATCAAAAGTCAGAGTGCAGGAGAAGAAAGGAATAAAAATCAAGAGGAATATAAACAAATGAAAGGGTGGAAACAAAATGTTTTTATATTTTAAATAATATTTAGTGGAAAGTGAGGTTAAAAATGGGGATATACTGACTGCAAAATTAACCTCCATTAAAACTTAGATGTTCAGAAGATTGTTATTGAAAACAAAAGTTTTCTATGACTTATTTGGCCTTCCTCCTGTACCCTCATCCATCCACTAGTTCACAGGGAGAAAAATAATGTTGGATCACAAAAGTTATAAAATATCTTTGGTTTAGTAATTCAATTAGTCCTTTTTGCAAACAGTCTCTAATTGGGATAAAAATCCTTAATCATGTGGATAATTTTCCCCTCCCCTGCTGACTTGGTGTCACGTCGGTTCCTTGCTGGAGATCTCCTCTGATTGCCAATGAGATCTACAATCTCTCTATACTACAAAAGAATCAGAGGTCACTCAGAGAGCTAAACCTTAGAGACTACCTCTGCCCAGTCATGCTGTGCTGCTACATTGCTGTGACCACACCATAGATAGAGGTTGGTTGAGAAGGGAGGTCTCTTTTCAGGTCTAAAATGGACAGCATGGTCAATGGCACCTCTCTTTGCCCTCAGAAGCTCTCTTATTCATTTAAGGTATAATCCCAGACCTTCCAGGACCAGTTCAACTGACCCCATCTCTCACCAACAGAAGGATTAAGAATTGTCTTTCAGAAAAACTGCAAAGTCACATGGCCAGAGCATGTATAAAAGAAGAAATCGTGACCTGAAACAACCTCAGAACCAAAGACCCAACTCCCCATGGAACCCAAGGACTGAAACATGATTGGAACTTGTAAGTCTTAACTTAATCAGAAGTGAAGGGTCCCTCATTCAGGAAGATCCAGTGTTAAAATTCCTTCCTCACTCATCATAAATGTTTAGAACCCTGTCATAAATATTTAAAACTTTGCCATAAATTCTTGAAGCCCACCAATCAAAACCTGGCTCACCAACATTTCTGTGTGCCAGCCTGTTCTCCCTAACCTCTTAAATTTCACCCCAAAGCCTGAATCAGGGAGACAGATCTGAGGCACACACCCCGTCTCCCTGCAGATCAATCTCACAGAATAAAAGCTGATTTCTCCTCCCAAAGGCTAATACCCTCATTAATTGGCTTGTTTATGTGCATCGGGCAGAGAAGCCCAATTTGTGTGGTAACAAAGGCATCACTCACTTTTTGAAAAAGTGGGAAATCAGGATCTACTTTAGATAGTCACTTCTCTCTCTTCCTTTTCCCCAATACCTTCAAGCAGGGAAAGCAGCTGAATCTGTTTCCACTCCTGTTTTTCTCACTTAGCTAATACAGGTGATCCTGCATCCTCTCCGCCCCACAGGAAAATTCAATTATTTGAGTTCTCTGGAGTACCATTGTTGATGCCATAACAAAGAAAAAGAGAATTTGGAAAATCCTTTCTCAAGATAATAGCGTTACCTGCAAAACTATTGTCTTGTGCATAATCCAATTTGAATGTCAAAAAATTATTGCTTAGGCATTACTCCTTTCATTTCATTTGTAACAAATTTTAATCTTCTAAGCTAATAGATGCCTAGCATAGTCCAGGTCAAAGGCCAGATACTCAGGAAAGCAAAAGGATGAAAAAATATAATTTCAAAATCAGTTACTCCTATTAGAGTGGTTTATTTTAAAGCCCACACATTTGCACACAAAAATTCATTCTTCTTGCTTAATTTACTTTAATACTATACTTTGTGCATGTCTTTTAATCTTCTCTTTTAATTAAAAATATTAAATATTTAAAAAATAAGAGTAATATAATATTTATAATAAAATGCATCCCTTCTCTCCTCTAACCTAACCAATTCCAAAAACACTTTTCCAAGAAGTACCTACTTTTTCTGTTTTTAAATAATTAAGGTAAATGTATGGATCTTTTCATTTGAGGGTTTTGACAAATGCACACACGCATTAAACCCACTTCTCAGTCATGATATAGAACATTTCCATCAACCTCAGAGAATTCCCTTATGCCTCTTCACAGTTGCAGGGGAGCAGAATTTGCCATCCCAAAATATGCCTTTTTAACATGACGAGATTTTCACATATTGGGGTACGGTAGCTATTCTGGTTCAAAATGGATTTGACTTGAACTAAAGCCTGATTTATGGCCTATCGAATGTACATTGTACATCTGCTTTAACCATTAAAGTAAAGAATCCACTCTGTTAAGATAAGAATGCATACTTCCATTCCTATGCCAGTATCTGTAACATCCTATGGGTAACACCAGCGTCAGTCCCTCTCCTGACATCAATGTCACCTTGACCTGCTAATTTGCAACTTAATACTTTGAAACTTTGATGAATATGTCTCCTGGGTGTTTAATGTATCTTCTTTGTCCTAAAAAGGTATAAAACAATACGGAAAACCATGTTTCTCCAGAATACTTTCTTCTTTGTGGAAACTGCCTTCCTGGGTTGTAATCCTCACCCTGGCTCGAGTAAAACTCACCTTATCTCTCTTATCTATAGAATGGTGATTGGTTATTTTGTGTTGACAGGCATAAGGATTATTTTAGGCTGATTATTTTTAAGAAACAGCAGACATGGGAAAAGCTCTGAAAACTGAGTATAAGATACCCTTTTGTAAGAGACATTTACATTTATAAGGGAGATCTCCATTGGTAAGGGTATCTCCCTCTCTGTATTATGAAGAGAAGGATGGTCAAATCTCTAGAAACTCTTATCAGTGGAGAAAGCAAGGATCTAAATCTGTGTAACAACCTTTCCCTTGTTTCCTGGTAACCTCCCCTAACTGGTTCCCCTGTCCCTCAGCATCTTCTTTTGTCTTTAGCTGGAGAAGATATTTAAGGTGGTGGCTTGGGCCATTTTGGGGAGTTTCTCAGTTTTTCTGGGTGTCTCCTCTGTACACATGTTATTAAACTTCTGTTTGTTTTTCTCCTGTTAATCCAACTTTTATTACAGAGTGATCTCAGCCAAGAACCCAGAAGGGTAAAAGGAAAATTATTTTCCTCCCCCATGTAGTCAATTACCCATAGTCCAGAAGCAAATACTGCTCTGATTTCTAGCACAACATATTACTTCTGCCTCTGTGCTTAAAATTCATCTAAGTGGAGTCATAAATCATGTGCTATTTGTGTCTGATTCCTTTCACTCAAAATAATGCTTTTGAGATTAATCTATGTGGCTGTATGTGTTAGTATTTCATTACTTTTTAATGCTGAGTAATATTTTATTATAGTGTGTAATTTGTCTAGCTTCTAGTTTGGGGCTGTTACAGAAAAAGATGGTACGAACATTTTTTTTCAAGTGGTTTTGGGCACATTTGTTTGTTTCTCTGGGAAAAATATGTAGGTGTTGAATTATGGTTATAGGGTAGATGTGAGTTTTAATTTATACTAAGCTGCCAGTGTTCCAAATGTGGGGGGTCAGAATTGGCCACCCCAAAATGTGTCTCTTTGCCTTGGTTTGATTATTTTTAAGAACAAAAGACACTGAAAGAAACATTGGCCTTAACTGCCTAAAAGAATTTAAGATAAAAGGCCTGTCCCCAGGATGAGCCATCACCATAGACAACTCTGAGTGTTGGTAGATTGTGAGGGTCCTTGCTGAGCCCATCCTTATCCAAGTTCTGTTTCCCAAACATTTGCTTTTCCATTTCCATGTGAATTGCCTTCCTCCCTTTGAAATCCCAAACCACTACCCCCAATATTCTCCTTTGTCTTTAGCTGAAGATGCTATTTAAAATGACAACCTTGGCCAGATGGCTGAGTTATCCAGTTTTCTGGGTTTCTCCCCTGTATACCTGTGATAAAGCTTTGTTTGATTTTTTCTCCTGTTATCCTGTCTCATGTCAATTTAATTCATAGCCCAGTCAGAAGGACCTAGAATGGGTAGAGGAAACCTCTTCCTCCCCTACACAAAGAAGGTTGTGCCTTTTATGCTTGCACCAGCAATGAATTAGAATTCCAGTAGCTTCATATCTTCATCACCATTTGGTGTTTTCAGCCTTTAAACTTAGCCAAACTTGTGAGTTGGTAGTGGTATCACATTATAGTTTCAAAGTTGTATTTTCCCGTTCATGAATAATATTGAAAACGTTATCATGTGTATATTGACCATTATACACCTTCTTCATTATAGTGTTCATTGTTTATCAGTTTCTCTTTTTTATTATTGAATTATGAGTTGTTTTCTTTTCTGAATGAGAGATCTTTGTCCAATTTTATATATGTGTATATAAAAGTATATAGTGATTATCATATCCCTGTCTGTGACTTACCTATTCATATTCTTATTGATGTTTTTTGATGAGCAGAAGTGATTTTTTTTTTTAATGTGAAATTTATCCATCTATGTTTCTGTAATGGTTAGTACTTATATTAGTTTCCTGTTGCTGCCATAACAAATTACCACAAACTTCATGGCTTAAAGCAACACTAATTTATTATTTTACATATTTGAAAGTCAGAAGAACTGGAAGGTGTAGGCAGAACTGCTTTCCTTCTGGAGGTTCTGTGGGGAGATTCATTTCCTTGACCCTTCCAGCTTTTAGAGGTTACCTGAATTCTATACTCATGGCCCTTCCTTGAGTCACTGTAACCTCTCCTTTGTCAGATCTCCTTCTGTGACTCATACCCTCCTCCATCCCTCTCATCATTAGGACCTTTGTCATTACTTTGAGTCCAGCTGCATAATCCTGCATAATCTTCCCATCTCAAGATTCTTAATCACAGCTACAAAATACCTTTCTCCTTATAAGGTAACAGATTCACAGATTCAAAGTAGTAAGGCATGTATATCTTTGAGAGACCGTTATTCTGTCTACCAGAGTACTTATTCTATCCTAAGAAACATTTGTTTCCCCAAGACCATGATGATGATTTTCCTCTGTTTATGCTACAAATTATATGATTATAGCTATTACCACTTGGGTCTATTTTCTAACTCAAAATAATAATTGTGTAAGGGATTGGAGTTCATTTTTTATTCTCACAGTTACCCAGTTTTCCAGCATCATTTGATGAAAAAAAAAGTTTTCTATGTTCTTTGAATCATTTTGATACTTTTGCCTAAAATTTTTTTACTGTGTATGTAAATCTACTTCTGGGCTCTCATTTTGAGTACAAAAATGCCATGCTGTTTTGTTTATTGAAACTTAATAAGTCTTGAAGTAACATAATGTAAATAATTCAATTTTATTTTTTCTTTTTAAAAGTTGTTTATTCAATAACCTTTGCTTTTGTATATAAAATTTATAATTGGCTACTCAATTTAAAAGAATTCTATAAATGTTTTTCCATGTTGTGGCCTGTCTATTCACTTTCTTTTTCATGTTTTTGATTAACTGGTATCCCAACACTTAGTTTAGGTCAAATTTATTTATTTAAAAATTTTTGGTTTATGGGTTTTGTTTTGTGTTTAAGAAACCCTTTATCATCTGAGATTTTCATGTTAGTATTCAAGCCTGTATTTCAACTAGAAAAGATTTTTGTGTAGGGCATGAAATAATAACAAAAATACCACTTTTTAATTATTAGGAGAATCAACATTTTTCCAAATTTTATTAAATATTCCCTCATTTATCTAGTGTTCTAACTCCATTTTTCTCATATGTCAGGTTTTCATATCTCTGTATGTCTGCATTTGATTCTCAATGATGGGAGAAAATGTCACCTCAACATATGCCATTTTGGCATAAGGATTATTTTAAAGACATTTGAAAAATAGCAGATGCAAGAAGATCACTCTATTATCCCCTTCTCTTCCTGAAAACAAGAGAGAAAAATACCCATGTGAAAGATATCTTCCTTGTACCAAGAGAAAAGAAATATTCTTTGTTGGGGAATCAAACCAAGAGAATTCTGTACAAACAGACCTTGTTAAAATAATTCTTATCTCCTTTAACCTCTCCCTACAGTTTAATTACTTGTCCAAAATTATTCTCTTTGTTCAACGCAGTATAAAAGCAAGTAGGTTTCATCATTTCTTTGGGTCTTCATTCTTTATGAAGACTCCCATGTCACATAAAACCTATAAATCAGTATGCTTTTCTCCTGTTAATCTGTCTTCCATCACTTTAATTCTCAGGCCCAACTGAAAAACCCTAAAAGGGTAGAGGTAAAGTTTGGCCCCCACTACAGTTTTCTATTCGATTCCATTGTTCTATTTTTCTATTCTTGAGTCACTCCATATTTTTTACACACTGAGCAAAAGAGCAAGTTCCATTTTCTTGTATTTTTGGGGAATATTGCTCATTTTTGCAACTTGTTCTTCCATACACCATTTAGACTTATTTTATTAGGTTTCATGAAAAACAATGTTGGGAGATTATTATAACTACAATATATTCATAGATCAACTTAGGGAAATTTTATTCTTTGTATTTGAATTTTTCATGTATTGGCATGGTATAGTTCTTCATTTATTAATTTTCTTTTAAATTCTCCCTACATGGATTAATAGATATGTTTCTTCTGGTTGTCTCTATTTGAGTAAGCTTTAATAGTTTGTATTTTTTCAAGTGTTTGTTCATGTTTTTGAAGTGCTAAGGTTTTTTAATAAAGTTCCTTCTTATCACTTTTTTCAAGGTGCTCATTGCACAAAGTAATATTCTCTCTTTTTATTATATGGTTTAAAATTTTTTGACAAACCCATCAAGTCATATAGGCACTAACAAAATCAAAATGTTTAATAGTTCTGTCACCTCCAGGACATTCATCCGTGACATTCTGTCATCAGCTCCTCCCGTTGTCCCAGGTCCTGGTAATCACTGTTTTCTTTCCCAGTGTTATTGTCTTTTTCAGAATCTCAGGTATATACATGTATATCTAGCAATTTGAGTCTGGCTGCTATCACTTAATAATTGCATTGAGATTCATCTGAGTTGTGGTGGGTATCTTCTTGTGTGTATCTTTATTTTATTCATTTTTTATTTCTGCATAGTATTATCATTGTATGGATATACCACGATAGCTTTGTTCATACCTTAGATAAATGACATTGGATTTTTTCCCCCAGTTTTTGGAGATTATAAAGAAGGCCAACATAAAAGTTTGAGCAAAGGATTTGTGTGTACATAAGTTTTTACCTTCTTTTAGGCAAATATATATGTGTGACTTTGGTAGGTTATATTGTAAGTGTATGTTTAATTTTTTAAGACGTTGTCAAAATGGCTTATCCTTTCCTGCTTTTTTGTATATCTAGTAATTTCTTATTGAAAGCTGACATTGTAATTTTAATATTTTTAAGGGCTGGATTTTGTGTTATTTCTTTAAAGAGTAGGGTTTTTTTTTTCTAGCATGAAGACAAGTTATTTTATTTTATTGTTTTTTTTTTTTCTTTTGGTGGGGAAGACCAGCCCTGAGCTAACATCTGTTGCCATTCCTCCCCTTTTTGCTGAGGAAGATCGGCCCTGGGCTAACATGCATGCCCATATTCCTCCACTTTATATGGGACGCCACCACTGGATGGCTGACAGGCAGTGCGTCGGCGGGCGCCCGGGATCCGAACTCGCGAGCCCAGGGCTGCCAAGCGTGGACTAAACTGCTGCGCCACCGGGGGGCCCCAAGACAAGTTATTTTAGATTCTTCTACAATCTATTTTCAACTCCGCAGCCAGAGTTATACTTCTAAAATATATGTTAGAACATATTGCACTTTTGCTCAAAATTCTCAATGGCATCCCACTTCTCTTAAAGTAAGAACTAATGTCCTTAAAATAGCTCACAAGGACAAATATGATCTGACCCTCATATTAGCCCCAATGCATAAATATAGCAGAGAATTTATGGGGCTCTCTCTTCTGGTGCTGTCTGCAGTTACTCCCTTGAGCTCATTCATGGTTTTCTCTCCTTCTGACTTAGTCACATACCTCTCTTAATTGTTTCTTGAACATGTTAAGTGGGTTTCTACCCTAGATATTTTACATATGCTGATCCCTCTATCTGGGAGGTCTTTCCCAGTTATCCTCATATATCATCCTACACTTTTTTCAGGTGTCTGCTCACATGCCATCTACCTAGCGAGTAATTCACTGATAAAATTGTACTAGATTTTATATTTATCTTATTGATTACTTTGAAGAATATAGTGTTAGTACAGAGAAAGGCAAGCAAGTTAATATTATTTCTCTCTTCTTATATAATTTTCTTTTCAAATTTAATTTGCCTACTTCATTTAGACATTTTATGGCAAAGAATAGATCTAGAATTAGCTATTGAATATTTACTTTTGTAATATATTTTTCACTTTTCCCAAATATTGGGGCTGAGATTACATAAATATAGATTTGGAGTATATCAACATGTTAAGTGAGTAAAATCATGCTTCAGTGGTGAAAACACATATATTTTGGAAAAAATATATGTAAGGTAACAATATTAATAGCAAAATTACATTACATATGGTATATTCAATTTTTTATTTTTTCATTTATATTTTATCTACACTCCATTTGAAAGTAATTCCGAATTAAATTAGGAAATTAGTAATTAGTAACTTTAATAGCTAAATGTGCCTGAGATTCTGTGGTCCATCATAATTTTCACTCTTATAAAGCCCCTCAGCTCCCTGACCCTGTCACCCCCAAACTCCTTTATGCGGCTTACCAAGCCTGACATATTCTGGTCCCTGTCTATCTTCTACTCTCCTCCCTCTCTCCTAGTCTCTCTAGACTTCTTTAGATTTGTTTAGATTTGAGGACAGTCTGTGGGCATTTGCATTGCCTGTTCCATCTGCTAGGAATATTCTTCCACAGATATCGGCCATTACTGACGCTGCTTAGTAATTTCGAGAGCAGTTAAAATATCTCCCACTCAGAGAGATCTTTTCTGATTAACCAATCAGTTTCTATCATTTTACTTCTTTCCTTAGCACTAAACACTTTTTGACAACACTGTTTGTTGAGGTGAATTTGCATTGAAATAATGAAGCTTAAGTTTCATTTACCTTCTTTTACTTATTTTTATGTCCCATATCAGTCTTTCTAATGACCTGGGAGGGGTCCTAAAAATGTGTCCATGTGTTCATTTATTTTTGCAAAATTAATGAAATAGCTTGGTGAGACTACTATTCCTTTTCCTTCTCATTTCTGTCACATTTCCTTTTTGTATCAGGTGCAATTGAACTGGCCACCTTCACTTGAGTTTAAGTGGTGCTGGGGTTTTGAATATATTTAGTTTGATTTAATAGGATATATTGTTCTGATTCCCAGTACCTTCCATGTATATTTGGTTTACTGGTAAGCATCCTGATATAGGAATGACTTCTATAAATACTTTGCACACGATGCAGACTCACCTAGACTTACCAGTGCCCTGGAACAAATAGGCAGGGTCAGTGGTCTTTCTTCAATATTACATGTCTTATGGCCCCTAGTACGGATAATATGGGGATGGTGGAGGAGAAATAAGAATAATTCTAGTCTGTGTAAAATGCTTTTAATCATCAGACATGTAAAATTGTAAGCAGAGGTTATAACCTTAGTTAAAATAGAGGTTTTATCCTGACAGGAATATACTTAATAATGTAATATGTAGCATCATACAAAAATATCTTAAAATTTTGAAGGGATCATGCAAAGGAGAATTTATCAACATTTTAGTGTTTATAAGGGGAAATATGCAGCAGTATACAGTTAGGAATTAAGTATGTCTGTGAAGTATGTCATGGTTTATGCATCCCAACATACTAGATTGGTCTTTAGTATCTGATAAATCCTGTCTTGAAGTAATCTGGGGTTCTAGATGAAATAACCCATAAAATTGTAATAAGCACAGTAAAAATCACCTGAAGGAACAATTGTCACAGTTATAAAACTCCTACATATATTCATTAGTGAGCCAATGTACATACAGTCATAGTGTCAATTTTAAAATTCACTTAAATTGCTTAGGTGTATAAGTAAATTTTAGTTTATTTTTTGTTATGACAGAAGAACTGTCTCAATGGAAGACGTAAGAAAGTAAGCTTAGAAAAAAAAGACCGATAGGCCCTGAAAATGTCAAAAGTTCTTATTTAACACAATTGACTATAAATGCTAAATTTATGAAGATAAGGAAAATACAAAGAAATAGACACAATGTAAATGATAATAGAAGAAGTTTTAAAAAATTTGTAAGAATGAGGATACTCTCCAAGACTAAAGAAAAAGAAGAAACTAATAAAATAAAGCACAATTTATAGTCAATAGAGAATGTACAAATGTTAGCAGTAGCTTCATTTTGAAAAATGTATTGACTGAAAAGTAGCATATTCTTTCATCGTGGCCTTTTATGATGAATAATAATTTATATCAACACTGTCTAATGAAGGATATCTTGTTTGTTAATGAAATTAGTGATCATAATAAGATGTTGAAACAGGGTATGCAGTGAACTAGAGATGTTTCTCAAACACATGAAGTTAAAAAGTAATAAAATAAAAAATACAATTTTCAAACTTTAACGAGTTTGTAAACTGATTTTAACAAAACAATTAATATTTCAGGTGATTCTTCAGACTGAATGAGTGTGGTAAAAACCTTCACAATGCATGAAGATTCCTTAGAGACAGAAGGTTGTGCTGTTTGAATTATACATTAATCAAATACAATTCACTAGATTAATATCTTTAAGAACAAATAGAAAAAAACATTCAATATTATTTTGAAGTCTGAAAAAAAAGGTTGCTTCAAAAATGACTTTTTTACTTTTGATAGTAGAAAAGATTTTTCCAAAAGTGGTGGTTTTCAAAATAACAGAAATTTAATCTAAATAAATGCTGAATCTGATGAATTGTTACATGGACATTTAGAAAACTATTAAAATAGAAAAAAGTGATTTGTTTGTCCCCCAGAGAGTGAGTAATTCATTAAAATAATGGAAAAATACAAAATAAATTGATAAAGCAAATGAAATAAATAATAAAATGACCTTGGACATGTAGGAGAGCAGAATTTGCAACCTCAAAATGTATCTCTTTGGATTGGTTATTTTTAACAACAGGAAGGAAGAAACTTTGACCTTTTCCCTAACTGCCTAAAAGAATTGAAGATAGAAGTCCTGTTTCACCATAGATAACTATAATATAATATGAACCAGATCTGGTAGCAGGGAAGGAACCTAGCAAGGCCCATTTGATCAAAGTCCTCTCCAGGGCCCACTGTCTCTGCAAGGCATGGCAAACATTTGTTTACCAAACAATTGCTTTTCCGTCTCCATGTGAATTGCCTTCCTTCCCTTTGAAGTCCCAAACTACTACCTCCAGCGTTCTCCTTTGTCTTTAGCTGAAAACGGTATTTAAAGTGGTGGCTTTGGCCATTTTGGCGAGTTACTTAGTTTTCCTGGATTCTCCTGTGTATGCATGTTATTAAACTTTGATTTTTCTCCTATTATTCTGTCTCATGTCAATGTAATTCTTAGACCAACCAGAAGAACCTAGAAGGATGGAGGAAAATTTCTTCCTTCCATACAGATGCAAAATACTGACCAGTTAGAGACTATTGTGCCCTATTATTAAACAGAAAACTCTGAGTGGTTTTTAAATAATTCGTTAAAGAAAACCATCTGTCTGTGACTTGATGCAACCAAGTGAAACAAGTTCTGGATGATTGTAACCTGCTTTTGAGCAATATTCACTGCCAGTCAAGTGACAGCAAAGCTGTTTTGAAAGGTGACGAAAAAGGGTTGATGCACTTTTTAAAACCTTAATAATTATGCATAATATGTGCTGTGTACAGTTCATTGCCTTAATCTTGTTGAAGAAAATGCACATCTCCTGAAGTTGTTGACTACTTTGGTATTTTGAAATAATTATGTGTTATTTTCAGTTCAGTGATAGATGGAGTATTTTAAACACACTTGAAGTTAAATTTTTACTGGGTAAATGTAATGACATAGTTTGCACATTATAAAGTTCTACAAACCTTACAGTATGCATAAAGCAACATTTTAAAGACTCTAACCTATATTTTTAAAGATTTGGAAGAGAAACTCAAATTCAAATGAGTTACAAAATGTTTATTCAAGATGTTGATTAAGCTCAAATATTTTTAAGATCAATTTGGCAAGAAACTTTGAATATTTAAATAAAATAAGTGAGAAACTGAAGAATTATGATTTATATATATATGAATGGTAGCATCTTCATTTATTGTTACATTTATTTATTAAAGAACTGAGAGAAAATTTCAAATAAAAATGTAGTGGGAAAAATATGACACAGAAGTGACGAAATCAACAATAACATAAACAGGAATTATTTTGACTTTGGGAAGCAAATTAATACAAACCATTTTTATATTATACATAAAACAGTAATTCATTAAGGACAAGAGATGCATTTGCATAATGAATATTGTATCTTAGGTAAACATTAGAAAAATGTTTGAGTTTCTTGCTGATTTGACACAAAATATTAACATCAATGAATGTAATATAAAATTATAATAGTCAACCCTATAATGAAATGTCAAAGACAAACTGGTTGAAGGGAGTTGCCAATTCCAAGAGAATTTAAGTTACTACACAAAAAATTTTGAAATGCAAAGTGCAGTTCATATATGAAAGATAATTGGATAGAGACTGACTTAGTCCCTATGTGCTGCTGTAACAAAGTACCCACAGACTGGTGGCTTATAAATAGCAGAAATTTATTTCCCATAGTTCTGGAAGCTGGGAAGTCCAAGATCAAGGTGCCAGCGTGGTCGGGTTCTGGTGGGAGCCCTCTTATTGGTTCATAGCTGATGCCTTTGCTGTATCTTCACATGGTGGAAGGGGCAAGAGATCTCCACTGGGCCTCTTTCACGAGGGCACTAATCTCATTCATGAGCGCTCTACCCTGAGGACCCAAGCACTTCCCAAAGTCCTCACCTTTTAATACTGTCACCTTGGGCACTAGGATTTCAACATATAAATTTGGGGGGGACGCAAATATTTAGCCTAAAGCAGCTATATAGGTTTTCCAAAATTTTACACAATCATAGTCTAACATTTGCAATATGAGTTTTAAATTTGAACAAAACTTTTTAAAGTACAAATAATAATAATGATGAAAATAACTATCAATTGACAACACAAGAATAAAGACATTATTTTCTAGCTTTTATTTTGAAAAAAATACTGTTTGAGAATTGTTGGCATGTGAAGAGAGATTCAAAGAATATATAGCCCAAAGCATAGGAATGAGAAACAAAAAACATAATTGTTGTTATTGATGATGCTGATGATAATGCTGATCTTATTTTTGCATCGTCTGTGGCCATAAAAGCAAAGCTGACTAACTGGTCTGTTTTGATTTTTGAATCCAAAACTGTGGATCCTTTTAATACTGTCTAGTACTTCCCTAATTAAAAAAAATATATATGTTGAGCTGGTAAAATATCTATATTCTTTGTCTTAGACCGTGGGCATTTTAGAATAAGAAACAAAGAGAGAGAAAAGTTTAGAAGGATGGACAGGGAAGTTGAGGCTTAATGAGTAAAGAGCACTTTACTCTGAGTGGGTATGTGAGAGATTACTCAGTGACTGAACATTTGAAACTAGATGGAAAGTAAAATGTTAACAGAAAATAAAATGAAATTGGAATCATTGTTTAATTCCTTGATAAAAACTAATCATTAAAATTCAGTTTAATTTATAAAGTGGTGAGACTTTTTTCATTTTTGACAACTGTTATGGACTTGTGTCCCTCCATAATTGAAGCTCTAACCCCCATTGTGACTATAATTGGAGGCCAGCCATCTGCCAGCCCAGGAGAGTGGTCTCAGGAGAAACAAAGCTGCTGACACCTTGATCTTGGATTTCTCCAGAACTATGAGAAAATAAATTTCCGTTGCATAAGCCACTCAGTCTGTGGTATTTTGTTATGGGAGTCCTAGCAAACTACTACAATGCGATAATTTTTGTTAATTAAATTTGGCTCTGCTTTATAGAATATCTTCTGTTGTAAATGAAATGTGCACATTGAAATATGTTATTGTGTCTTGAGGACTAATACTTAGCTTCTGTTAATCTCTGTGAAAAGTAGTCTAATAATTACAGAGTGCTGATAAGTATCTGAGAGGTGACCTGGTTGCCGATAAAAATATTTTCAGGTAGTTACGGTGATTTTTAGCAGGAAGATATGCTCTATCGGTTTATATGTAAGTAAAACAAAAAAAATCATGCTATGTTTATACCCTTGATAAAAGCCGTTGCATTGTGTGTGGAAGGCCTTAGATTTACATTTAGCTATTTTTAAAGCCTCATTTTTTTATTCTTTCAGCAAATCATATTTTAATTACAGGTAGTGATCAGTTTTAACAAATTGTTAAATAAAATTTTATTGTTAATTTCTTTTCAATTAACTTGCAGAAACAACCCTAAAGCTAAGCTTACCTGAGGCACTGAATAAGGTTTTAGTCTCATAATGCTACTGGCTCGAGGGGAAGAGATGATTAGATATGGAAAGTGAAATACACGTTGATGCCTTAAGAATTAACCATATTAATAGTAACCGATAAGTTTAATAGTAACCAATAAGAAAAAATATACCTTGATAAATATTTCAATATGTTAAGGAAAATAGCCTTATAGTATTTGACATACGTATCATTTCTAAATTCACTATTGTATAGTGTGTTGGTTTGTTTTGATTTGAGTTGACTTGAAAGTAACCAAGCAATCCCATGATATGTTTTATTATTAGAACAATCGAGCAGATCGTGCAGTCAGTTCCTAGATGTGCCTCCGCAATCGGTTCACTCTATTGTTAACATCTGTGTTAGGCTGGATTATTATCTAAAATCCATAGTTTATTCATATCGCCTTAGTTTTGTCCTTTTTCTGTTCCAGGATCTCCCTCAGGATACCACATTATATTAAGTTGTCATGTCTTTATTTGTGTGTGTGAGGAAGACCGGCGCTGGGCTACCACCCGTGCCCATCTTCCTCTACTTTATATGGGACGCCGCCACAGCATGGTTGACAAGCAGTGCGTCGCTGGCAGGCGCCCGGGATCCGAACCTGTGAACCCGGGGCTGCCAAAGCACGAACTAAACTGCTGTGCCACCGGGCCACCCCCAAGTTGTCATGTCGTTCAAGGCTCTGTATGGCTGTCAGGGTTTCTCAGACTTTATGATGATTTTGACAGTTTTGAGGAGCACTGGTCAGGTATATTGTAGGATTTCTTTTTCCTGGAATTTATCTGATGTTTTTCTTATAGATAGACTAGGGTGCGGATTTGGGGGAAAGAAAATCACAGGGTTAAAGTGCCATTTCATCACATTGCATCAAGGGTGCATATTGTCGACATGATTTCTGACTGTCAATATTGGTCGTGAATATCTGGCTGAAATGGTGCGTGTCAGGGGTCTCCACTATGAAGTTACTCTTGTCTTTTTCCCTTTCCACACCATACTCTTTAGAAGGAAGTCAGCATGTACATTCCTCACATAAGATGTGGGGAATTGTGCCCTCCCTCTTTAGCACAGAGTGTCTGCATAATTTGTTTGGAATTCTTCTGCATGGGAGATTTTTCTTATACCCCATTTAGAAATTTGTTCAATCATTTCATTATATAAATATATATTCAGGAATTTTTACTTTATAGTTTGGATTATAATCCAATACTACATCATTTGTGTCGTTTGCTCAAACTACTCCAGCTTAGACCTTTGGTAACTCTTTTATTGGGTTCCTGTGCCTCTTTGACATACCCCAACAATGTTTGTTTGTTTTCAGTGTTTTGTGAGTTTTTTTGAGAACTTCCTTACTTTCTGGCATTACAAGATGCTCTAAGCTCATCTTATATATATTTCCTGCCACGCTCTTAGAATCATCCATTTCTCCAAGGAGCCCAAGTTCCTTTCACTGGAAACTGGCAGAAACAAAGATCTGGGTGCCAGGCGTGCTTGTTGGTAAGGGGGTATCATTTTTCAGGCCTCTCAGCTGACAGAGGAAAGAAATATATGTGTATATACTAACCTGTGTATATACACGTACCTATAACTATTTGTGTGTGTAGCCATCTATATATATATATATATTAACTTAAACAGGAATTCTTACTGATGTTTCCAGCTCGGATCTGTTACCACATGGATCTCCTCCCCTTGCTGATCTGTAAATTTCCACTCCAGCAATGAGAAACAGTGAGAAATCTGATCCACCATCCATCTAGTCAGTTATTCAGATTTAGTATACATGCATAGCAGCATCAGAATTGCTGGCATGAAACTCTGTGGGAAAATTTTATCAACTAATATGCACTCTTTATGCACAGTTCCTTTTGATTTTAGTCTTACAGATTCCAGACTTTCTTCAATTCCAAAGTTACTCAGGTCAGCACATTTTCCCTTACCACCTTCAGTGAGATTACTTCACACAGTTTTAATACAATTAGAATCTCTTGTCACAGTCTGCATTCTTTCCTGGGATACTCAGCTATACTAAATGATTTTTCTTTTAAGTTGCATACTTTAAAGTTCAATCTTTATGTTCTAAAGTTCTATAGGTTTGAACAACTGCCTAATGTCCAAAAGAGAAAGCACCAGGTCCACATGTTTTCACTGAATTCTATCAAACATTTAAAGAAGAAATGGTACAAATTCTGTACTATCTTTTCTAGAAAATAGAAGGAAACACTTCCTAACACTTTTTATGGGGCCAGCATTACCCCCTTTAGCATTACTAAAAGCAGATTAAGGCATCATAAGAAACAAAAACTACAGACCAATATCTCTCATGAACGTAGATATAAAAATCCTCAACAAAACATCAGCAAATGGAGTCCAAGCATGTATAAAACGAAGTATACACTAGACCAAGTGGGATTTATTTGAAAATCTTGTTTAACATTATTTGACATTCAAAAATCAATTGATGTAATTCATCAGATAAACCAGCATAAAAAGAAAGCTAATATGATTGTATCAGTTGATGCAGAAAAATCATTTGACCAGATCCAACAGTGATTCATGATAAAAACTCTCAGCAAACAAGGAACAGAGGGAAAATTCCTTAATTTGATGAAGAATATACACAAAACACCTACAGCAAACGTCACAGTTAATCATCAGGAGCGAGGCAAGTATGTCCTCTCTCACCACTCCTCGTCAACCTTGTCCTGGAAGTTTTTGGCAGCTTAATAAGTCAAGAAAAGAAAATGAAGAGCATGCCAGAGTGCTTAGACTTGACACCAAAAGCACATCCATAAAATTAAAATAAAAAGATAAATTTGAGTTCATTAAATTAAAAATTAAGATCTATGAAAAGATAAACACATATGCAAAATATATAAAGAGATCTTATATCTTAACAATAGAATGACAAACAATCCAATAAAATTGGGCAAAAGAATTGAAAAGACTTCACAAAAATGTTGTATGAACTGACAGCAATTAAAATAAGCTCAACATTATTAGTCATCAATGAAACGAAAATTAAAGCCACAATAGGACAACATTACGTACCAAGTAGAAAGACAAAATTAAAAAGACTGATAATAACAAGTATGGGTGAAGCAAATAGGGTTCTCACATATTGCTGGCAGGGATGTTAAACAGTAACCACTTTGAAGACAGTTTGTCAATTTTCATAAAGTTAAACATACCTCTGAGTGGAATTGATCTACCAGTTCCACTCCTAAGTATTAACCCAAAAGAAATGAAAATATATACATATCTACATTAAGACTTGTACAAGAATCTTTATTGTTTATAGTTGGCTGCTTTTCCTTTAACAGGTGAGTGGATAAACAAATATTTGTATATCCATACAATGGACTACTACTCAATATTGAAAGGAAGGGACTGGTGATACATACATCAACATAGATGGATCAAAAACTTTATGCTGAGCAAAAGAAGATAGATATGAAACAGTACATGATGTACTATTCCATTTATATGAAATTTTAAGTAAGGGATGCAATATACAGTGGCAAAGAATATCAGTGTTTGTCTGTAGTCAGAGGACAGTGGGACTGTGTGCACAGGTGGTTGAGGGAATATTTTGGAGTGACATAAATATTGAATATATTACATGTAGTAGTGGTTACAACAGCTGGATATATTTGTTAAAACTCATAGAATTCTACACTTAAAATAGGTCTTTATAGTCTACATAAATTATGACTCAATAAATGCAAGTTTAAAATAAATTGTATTGCATGGTTTAGATATTATGGCTTCAAAAATAAGAGAGTTAAGAGGCTGGCCCAGTGGCATAGTGGTTATGTTTGCATGCTCTGCTTTGGTGGCTGGGGTCTGCAGTTTTGGATCCTGGGTGTGGACCTACACACCACTCATCAAGCCATACTGTGGCAGTGCCCCACAAAGAAAATGGAGGAAGATTGGCAGAGATGTTAGCTCAGTAGCAATCTTCCTCAAGCAAAAACAGGAAGATTGGCAATAGATGTTAGCTCAGGGCCAATCTTCCCCAGGGCAAAAAAAAGGAGAGAGTTAAAAAGGTAAGGTATTAGCTCAATTTTACCCCACATGTTGAATGCCTTTTATCTTCTGTGAATTTCTGATAGAAGTGTCCTGCAGGGAGTTAGAACTCCTGGTCTACGCTGCATAGGAAATGATTAGGGTAAGCGGTGTAGATTTAGTAGACTTCAAAATGGTGTGTTATTTGAACCCATGAGAATAGACAGTATTGCAGGTGGAGGATAATTTAGTGTGATGAGTGACCCTGCCACAACTTTCTGAGACCAGTGCAGACGTAACTGAGCAAACTAATTCCCCGATAGGGGCATCGCATATGTAGCAGAGGCGCCTGGATGCCGTCTGTCACCACATGCGCACAGCTGACCACCTCTAACCACCACAATGCTTATCTACCTGGCAAACCCGGGTGTCGCCAGCTAATAAACAACATTCAGGGTAGTTCCAGATCTTTTGGCTTACAGGGCCTATCCCATTTGTTGTCCCTTGAAATTTATGCGAGAGCCTCCTGGACTTTCTCACTCTGTATTTAAGATGTATCAGGTGCCCTGAGGCATTGCTCAGACACCATGTAATTGAGTATTACATTTCACGTCCCTGTAACTCAGGCCTCAATTCTGCTTTGGTTCCCGGGGACTGATTTGTTTGTGGAACTCTCAAGTTGCCTGTAGGAGCGTGTATTTGTGTATATGTATGCGTATGTGTGTGTATGTATTTAGACAATGAAACAACGAGAAATATGGCAAAAATCATTTTCAAGGATGCAGTGGTTCAGCATCAAATGTGAAAATCCTGAGAATCTTTCAGTGTATGTAGAAAGTAGGTGCTAATTAGTGAAACTGAATTAACGCTGTGTCTGACTGAATAAGGAACATGAAGTAGCAAAATGATGACAATTAGTGTAGGCAATTATTTGAGAATGATAGAGAGAAAAAGTTGATAACTAGAAAGGCTTGAGGAAGACTGCTTAAAAATAAGTGGAAATATAGTCTGAGAAAGAGATAAGGTCATGATAACAGAAACATGATGATAATGATGAAAATGAGGGTTAAAACCCCAGACTAAGTGCTGAGTGACTGATTGGCTGCTGGCTGACCGTGTGATGATCGTCTGACTGTGGTAGGAATGCCTGACGTCCTTGACAAATAAATGTTTTTGGTAGGGTCTCCAGTTTTCCATTGAAAAATAATGTTTTACATGAAGTGCATAATTAAAGGGAAGATATTAATTGAACATTATTGGTGCTAATAGTGAGGTGGTTCTAAAAGTGGGTCTACTCATCTTTATTTCTGTTTTTCTAAACATGGACAGAAACAAAAGCTAGGAATCAGGGAGAGAGAAACAGACGAAACTTCCTTTCTTTGAGAGGGTAGGCTCCTCTGATTTTACTTGTTTTCCAAAAAGAAAAGTAATATTTTTCTCTTAATCCCAGCTCTGCACCTTCAGAAATCGTTTTTTATTGTTGAAAGTTTGCTGCTAATGTACCCCAAATAGCTATAATGCCCATTAGCTTCAAAACAAGCTTGCTTCTAACCAAGGTTGAAGTTTTTAGATCTTAGCTCTAGAAATGAAACTTTTAAAGGGCATGTAAATAAATATTAACAATAATTACAAATCAGTTATATTGTGCAGAGTAAGGTTTTATCGGTATATAAAGTGGTTTCGTCCTAGAGTCAATGGCATCAACAAGAGGGAAATTATTCAGATAAATGTGTGAGAAAGTCTCAAAAAAGTTCCAAGCAGGTCTGATCAGGTTCATCAAAGATGAATTTCTTATAGGCTGTAGATTCTATCAGATAGATCCTGAAGTTTAAAAATGAAGTCTGTTCTTTAGCTTCTCTTTGCTGAACTACAGGGAGCTACACAGTTTCATTGCTGCATGGTTGGGAAAGGATTTATTGTTAAACACTTGGAGTGTTGTAAGATAAAGTGCTCTATTAGGCTCCGTGTACACCAACCTGCCACTTTGCCTTTTATTAAAGACCATTCTGACAGTCCAGTCGGGGTTTTCTGAGGTTTGGAGAAGCGAAAAATGCTCCTCACTCCATTTTCGCTTGCAGGGGGCACAATCACGCACCACATTTGCCCAGATATACTCTCAAGATTGCCAACTTTCTGTAGCAGAAACTGTCACTACTTTTTTAAGCACGCAGTTGAGAATTTTTGCGAGAGTTAAAATATGTGGGCTTTTCATGCACACGTGTATTAAAATTAATATCAATGTTTGTTTAGAGAGATTCCTTAAATGATCTCTTTGGTTATTATTTATGATCAAACCAGTGTATCATGAGCATTTACTACATACCAGCCATTGTGCTAAGCATTTTACATACATTATCTCACCTAACACTTACAGCAACCATGTAAGAATCAACTCCAATTACAGATGAAAACATGCCAGGTTAAACAATCTATCTGTTGGCGTCATTAATTAGAATTCAGACGAAGCATACTTCAAAACAACAAAGCTATACAAACTTCAGGCAAGTGTAATCATGAGAAATTTAAAGTTACTTAATTTTAAATATATTATTGAGTTAAGAAAGTAGATCTAAAAATGCTTATTATCGGTCTTCAGTCTTTTGTTTGTTGTTAGTAAAGCAATATAAAGCAGTAGTTGATCCATAATAGTCCCCAGCTTAAAGTGAATTAGGTTTACATTTAAAAACACCAATTAAAAGTGATCCCCTGGTTCTGATATAGCAACCTCTCCCTGCTCTCAGGATAAGCTGAAAGAAGGCCATTTCTGTCGGGAAAATGGTAAAAAGGCTGTTAAAACATGGAGACACAGTCACATCCTTCTTGTGCAAATGATGCTGTGGGACCCATTCAACTTGCATTCCTTCTCAAAGGAGCTACTGAAGTTGAAAGCCCAAGAAAAGTCTGAGCTTGATCTGAGAACGGTCACTCACATCACAACTCCAGGCGGCCATCAGCACCCTCAGAGAGGGTCCCCAGATTGTGAGTGCCAGCTTGAGACCAACACAGTATTTGTTCCTGGCTGGTTTCCATTATCTACTATTTGCTCTGCCACATCCCTACGAAGAGGTCGCTGCTTTAGAGCCTGAATGTTTGGTTGCTTAATTGGTGTTTTCTAAACCGAGAGGTTGGAGGTATACATGTGAGCTGGGGGAGAACATACTGCTGACGGTTAGGTATAGTTCTTCCCCTGATCCCATTGGGTCAAGCAGATAAGGTGTGGGCCAATGCCCTACCCAGTAGAAACCAAGGCCAGAGTCTTGAAACCACTGTTGGAACTCTTGAGATCCTAGGCTCTGCTTTAGTGCTTAAGACCAAGACCAGAGTGGGTTGGGTCATAGAGAAGACAGCCTTAGTTGCCTAGGGTCTCATGTGACTTGTCTACAAATGTCGGAATTATCATAAGTCAAAAACAATCTTGATTGGCTCTTTATCTCACGAGCCTTGTAAACACTTTCTTATTCCTCTAGCCAGCTTAAAACAACCCCCCAAAATAGGAAGTACTTGATAAATGCTGCTGGATAATTGCAAATTGGTGAATGAATAAGTCAGTAATAGTGTTTTTATCATGTCTCTTCAGATTTAACTTTTAGCTTATTCAAAATCCGAATTGATCTTTAACAGAAAATATGTTATACTCATCAACAACTGAAAGTATGCAGTATTTCATAAATTCTGCTTTATAAGTTGGCTGCTCTTTTCATCTTACATTGCTATGTCTTCTCTTCCTAAATAATTGCATTATGTCTGATAAAAGTTCAGAAAGAGAAGGAAAATATCTATGTGATTTTTTTTACTTTCAAAAATCTCATTTACTTTATTGTTTGCTTTATTATATTAGTAATTGAAATACTTAATTTAAACCTCAAACTAGGAAAGAAAAGACTATTCCCAGGTCAAATAGTCTATCAAAAACTATATAAAGAACACATTCCCCAAAAGTAGACCCAATACTAATAATTTTCAGATGCACGGGTAATTTATACAGTGCTGAGGTCTGGGCAAAATTTGCTGAACAAGCGCCTTATCTCTGAATATACTGTCAGTCTGTGTAATACATAAGTTGCAATAGTAGCACGTGATGGTTATTTCATGAAAGACACATTTGAAAGCTTTCGCCAAAAGGAGAAATTATTTTGTTATGTATGCAGTGCATGAGCCTGGTAGAAGCAACGTGATTTTTAAGCCAGCCACGTAGGAACCTGAGAGCAATTAATAAATCCTCTCCAGACTCATTCTTCTCCTCTGTTCAAAGTTCTACCTCTTGACCCTATATTCATCCTATTCCCTCATTACTGCAACATGTAGGGATTTTGTTGGCACGCTAACATTATATCAGACTACATCTATTAGAATTCTAAAAGCAGTTAGAATTCTCTTTCAGGGCCAAGAATGTATGCAACTTTTTAAACTTCAAAGGCCTTATTGGGTACTGTTTCCCTATGGATATTCAAAACGTGTTCATCTTAATGATGAGCTGTGGGGTAATTAGGAACTATAGCAAAACAAAACAAATTGTGAAATAGTCTCCATGAAAACTGACTACATATTTGGAAATGTTGAGTTTGGGAAGAAAATACATAGTTGAGAAATTTTGGGGTTTTTGTATAAAACAAATTTTTGTGTAAAATAAAAGTCTTTTGCATAAAAACATTAAGGTAAAAACATTGAAGGTAAAAAAATTGGAAAAGATGAACATGTGAAATTCAGGAAAAATTGAAGTTTCTCCCATAGAAATATAGTTAGATGCATGAGAGGAGGCATTTAAAAATAAATGTTAGAATCAACCATCATTTCAGGGAATATTTTTGGAGAATATACTGTCTGTAAGATGGGAGGGAGGATGTTACATAAATAACATTTTTTGCAGTGTTGCTTTCAAGAACTTCACATTCTTGTTGAATTGGAGGTAACAATGAATAAAACTAACCATAAAATCCTTTCAAATTCCAATTTTCGTACAGTCATAAGACTAAACAATATTTTTCCTTATCTGTGTGTTTAGTCAGTATATTTTTCATGATTTCAAAAATAATTTTTTACTAATATTTAGATTACTGTTTTAGAGTATATTTCTTTTATTTTCCTCTTTAAAAATGTTTCTGTATGTGTGTTTTTAATGTAAAAACTGGAAAGTTAGGTCAATTTCTTTGCCAGTAAAACTGAAAAACTATAAAAATTATCAGACTGCTCCTTCACATAATCAGTCAACAAACAACATCACACCCACTTATTTTTTCATGACATTATGTACATTGTTGTCAAATTGACTGACAGTAACAATAATAAAACAACAAAGCATAGATAAATACCAGAGAACAGAAACTGAAACAGGAAGCCCATGTTTTCCTGGGGTTCTCACAGGCCGTTCACTAACAATAAGAGGGATGAATACGATAACATGCATATCAATGAATTTCCAACAACACTTTGCGTTTTGTTCACACTCATATTTATCCAGTTGATTAAGGCAATTTGCATAATTTAGAGGTAATTTCTTTCTGAAAGCCATGATAAAATACTCTGATTGCAGTATGTCGAGCTCTTCACGCGTGCAAGTTTTTTCAAGGAAGCCTAAAAATGAGAAGGAAAAAAGGTGAAACTATGTCTAGACCCCGAAAGCAGTGTTATAAAAAATCCATATCTGTTTTCCATCTCTTCATCTTCAAAACAATAAAACTCATGTAACAAAAGGATGATTTGAATAATAGCCCAATATTTCATCTTGTATTGTTGTATGTGAGTATGGTAGGTAGCCTCTAAGCCCTCAATGATCTCCATTTTGTGGTATTTATGCCCTGGTGTTATCCCCTCCTCTAGAGTGTGGCCTGGATCTGGGTTTGATAACTCATTTCTAGTGAATAGACTATGATAGAAGTTATAGGATGTTAATTCCCTGGTTAGGTTATACAAAAGAATGTGGCTTCTGCCTTGAGGGACTTCTTTCTCTGTCTCTCTTGAATTCCTCACTCTTGGAGAAGCAAATTGCAAAGTTATGTGCAGCACTGTGGAGAGACCAGTAGGGCAAGAAACTGAGTCTATACCCAATAGCCAGAGAGGACCTGAGGCCTGCCAATTGACATGTGAGTGAGTTTGGAAGTAGATCCTCCTCAGTTGAGCTTTCAGATAAGACTCCAACCCCAACTGACAGTTTGGCTTTTGAAACAGAAGCCCCCAGCTAATCCATGCCGTGTGAGAATTCCTGACTGACAGAAACTGGGATATAATTGGGGCTGATTTTTTGTTGTTCAGTGATAGATATATGGGTATGTATTGTCTATGCTGACATAGATGGATGATAGATAAAGAGTGGTTTTATTATTTTATTTTAATTTAATTTGATTTTCATTGCCATTTGCAAAGCTGTGAAATGATGAGGCCAATAGATTACACTTTAAAATCTTCTCCGGGTGACTTTGGAGAAGCCTCTTCATCTAACTGTGCCTATAGGTATAGAACATGCATTGGACCTTCCACACTGGCCTGAGACAAATTTCTCACCTTAGAGATTCCCAGGAAGAATCACTCCAGAGCAGATTCTGTTTAGATAGGATTTATGCAGAGACATGGACTGGAATTGTACCCATAGAATTCTCTGTTTTTGGAAGTTATCAAATTACTTTTCCACTATGAATTTTCTTGAAATTTAGCTGGGAGCTGGAGCTTGGGGGATTGTTTTTTATAGAAATTGGCCTTCAAATACTTGTGGATGGTGAATATTAGCTTACGTTAAAATTGTGAAGTACCTACATTTATCTCAGTATTAATCTATTTGTTTTTAAACCCCTTCCTTTACTTTTGAAAATGTCAACCCTTTTCACTCATGCTTCAAGCTTGAAAAGTCCTCCTGTTCCCTCCATTACTCAAGTGTTTCGGTCCCTTTAACCCACTTGCCTTCTCCCAGAAAATCATAATAGTCTGGTATGTAATTTATTTTCAGATGTATCTAATAAATTCTCTTGAATTGAGTTAATAGCCAATAGTATAGTAATGTGTTACCTCATATAATATTTGCCTGATGCATTCACTTAACATTTAATGACTAGCCACTAAGTATCTGTCCTAGTTTTGACTCTAACCACATCTTCCTTATGGATTTCAGGGATAACAGAAACACTTTGGAGAAATAATTTGTGGGAAATAGGAAACTTTTCTAAAATTATCAAATTATATCAACTATGATCTAGCTAACTACTAGAACTATGGGAAAAACACTATCATAGGCACTGTAGAAAGCTGCAGTGGACAGACTCAACTTTTCTGTTTTGCCCTAAATAACTTGCCTTACAATGAGTTAAGTTTCTATAATTCTTGTTGCTATAAAGAATGAAAGAGCATAGAGGAAGCTATCTAAATTGAGAGAAAAGATTAATCTAATCCAGTTTTTTAGAGTACGTTATAATTCTAAGCCAACACTGTTACTTTAATTTTGCAGATGAACTTCCTTAATATTCTGCTTTTAAAAGAGATATGTGTTCATGTATTTCTTATTTAGTTGCTATTATCCAAGAAAATCTTGTTTAGAGAAAAATTGACAAATGTCAATGGCGGAGCAGCTTATGAATCTGAATGAATGTTGTCCCAGAGTCTTTGACTTGGTTGCCTAATATCTCACTTGTAGGTCATAGTGGATTAAGGAGAACTTGGACTTCTTGAAGTTTAACCAGTGCTCTTGATTAAACTACTGTGCCTATAATCATTGTAGTTGCAAATACCAAAGGGGCACAAGGAAACAGCTCCCAAGTGTCACATACAATTAAAGAAAAAACAACCCAATCTGAAGGACTCTAGTTTTGTCTGAGTTTTCTTGATGTTGTTGCTTGTTTTTTTCAAAAACTCACATTTTCTTTCAAAGACTCAGTGGTCCAATAACACACCCATTTGTATCACACCTCTTCACCCAGTACCTGGACTTGGACATCTCTGTTAAAAGTGAGATTGAGGGGGTTGGCTCTGTGGCCGAGTGGTTAAAGCTCCCCCCGCTCCACTTCAGCAGCCCTGGTTCACGGGTTCAGATCCTGGTCACAGACCTACTCCACTCATCAGCCATGCTGTGGAGGCAACCCACATACAAAACAGAGGAAGATTGGTGGAGATGTTAGCTCAGGGCTAATCTTCAAACAAAAAAAGTGAGACTGACCTTGAGATTGGAATTCTTTTGTATGTCTTGTTTCTCATGGTACAAGTTTGGAATTTAAACTCAACAGAGAAAAAAATCAGCTGCTTTATATGCTTAAAAGCTATATAAGAAATTAAGTTTTAATACTTTTGATGAAAAGGACAAACATAATGTCAAAACTGGTATTAACAATAGGATATTGTACTTTTTCTGACTGGTAAGATAAAGTAACTGATGCCAATTTTTACCTGAACTGTATTTGGGATCACTTTAAAGAGTGACCCAGTTGTCAACAGATACTATATTAGACACTCCTAGACAAAAGACAAAAGACATGTCATCCCCGATGTCACTAGAGGCAGTGTGCATTGTGGTTGAGAATTCAAACTGCTTTTGTTTGAATCTTGCCTGTGTCGTTTACCAAGCTATATTAATTTGGACAAATTACTAAATTTCTTGTGTCTCAATTTCAGGTAAAGTGGGATTAAATATACACCAAACTCATTGGGCAGTTGTAAATGAAAAATAGAAAAGTAATAGTTCTTATTGTAGACCTTACAGTCTGGTAACAATTAAACCAATAAATAAGAAGGTATTGTGTCACTGAAGGAGATGTTTAAGTCACTGTGGAAGTGTAAAACAATGACACCTAAATCTACTGTAAAATTCTTCAAGGGCAGCAAAAATGTATTCTGGCCCTTAAATATTTTCCTTCTCATAATGTAGTTATAAAATTCTTAAAGAGAGTGTAATATTTCACCTAATAGTGCTAACTCTCTAATATATACTATATATTAATTCTCTAATGTCTTCATCATTGGGAGAAAAAGGGAATTGCTTCACACACAAAAAATACTTATTGATAATCAAATCAAGATTGAATGTCATTTAGATGCTGTCCTTTTTGTAAAAAATACAATCAAATTTTACTTTTTGTCTTAAAAGTTTTTCATCACTACAGCACTTCTATTTCAAATTAGCAACTATATTTTTCTTAATATGCTGTAAAGTTTGAGTTTCACTTTTTTTGTAACTGAAGGTTAATTGGAAATTGCTTTGAACTCTACTCCTTAAGGAATCACTCACATAAAGAAGAGTGGTGTTTGCATACAAATTGTTTTTCTGCATACAAATGAGTAATTGTGGTTGCATCATTTCATTCATAGTGTCTATATTAATACATATAGTAACAGAACATTGATCCCTAATATGTCAAAAGACCTTTTATTATTTCCTTTTAAATTTTATATTTTTAGAAACAAACAGCAAATTGTGGTGTCTGGGATATTATTTAATTTGAATTTGCTATTTAGAAATAGAAATAACTTACCTGGACTCATAATTCAACTCCATTATCAAGAAGTAGCAACTATATATGAGACATTTAACTGAAAAATATTCAATAATCTGTTTTACCAGAATGGATAGATATAATTAAGTTTTCTGCATATATACATCAAAAAAGAATTGGAGGGGGGCATGTTTTGCTACTTCAAAATATTTCTAAGACTTATGTGAAAAAATAACTTAGTTGGGATAGAATCACTAGAGAAATATGAGGAAAAAAGGACCAATTAAGGAAAGAAAGATAATCACGTACAGAAAAAAAGAGATGTATATGAGCTCCGATTTAAAGAAATACCTCATTGTTTTCTAAAGCATGGCTGTGTTTAAAATATGTAATACATTATTAAATTAGCAATTAAATATTTTTGAGTTACCTATAGTTACTCTCTACCTTTGTAAAAGATAGCCTATATTTTGAGTGACCTTCATCTCATCTTTTTCCCTGCGCTCCAACTGGTTCTTTGATTACGTTCTCATTTTGATTGCTGCTAATGTATAGTAGAAAATATGAGTTGAGATGACTGCTTTAACACTATTTACTAAGACCATTAAATTTGAGTTACTAATGAATTTACTCTATTTTTAAAATTATCCCCTGGCCACTTTCGAAAATGTAATACAAATTTCAAGCTCTGTCACAGTTTATCCCAAATTACCTAATAAAAAAATAAAGGAATAAAATTTTCAACAGCATAAAAACAAATACGTTATATGTTGACATTATCTGGAAGGAATATTTAATAAACTGGAGGCTGATAAGACTTGAAGGGAAAAAAAATAAGTGTTTTAATTTCCATACAATATATATTTTTCTTTTTTTGGTGAGGAAGAGTAGCCCTGAGCTAACACCTGTTTCCAATCCTCCTCTTTTCGCTGAGGAAGACTGGCCCTGAGCCAGTTAATTGCTAGGTATTGAAACAAAGGCAAGAAATATCACTGGGTGTGTTTGGGATAGAAATTTCCCCTGTGATTTGGCAGAGCTGCTCCACGTGAAGTCATGAGAACAACAGAGGTTTGGTTGAGAAACGCAAATAACCACTAACTACCCAGATATGAGAGATTTCACCAGCATCTAATTAGACTTAATATGAGGACAAGTTAAATGCAAAAATGTAGTCAAATAACGATTATCAAATACGACTGTGTCTTATTTTGAACTAACATTCAAAATGTTAACGTCAGGTGAACTAACATTAGATCTAGGTGAAAACAAACAAATAAGCAAAGAAAATAAAGACACGTGAGTATGATCCTGAAAGATAGAAAGCATAACATTTCTGAAACATGTGTTTGCTACAGAAACTAGAAACATCAACAAAATAAAATTTTAGATTGAGACACCGAGAAAGAATTAAGAGGATAAAAAGGAGTAGGCAAGGATGAGATAAAATAACATGATGATTGTAGAAGGCAATAGCATGTGATGCAGAGAACAAGCTGAGAAAAAAGGGAAATGAGTGTTAAGGAAAAGTTTTAGGGAAACTCAAATGGCAGCTGTATGTTGGGCAAGAAAAGCTGGAGACAATACAGAACTTACTACATGATTTATTTATATGAAATTCCAGAATATATGGAACTAATCCACAATGACAGACCCATGTCAATGATCACCTTGGCCTAGGATGGCAGGGATTGACTGCAAATAGATATGAGAGAACTTGGTGGTGAAAAAATATTCCATATTTTGATTCTGTAATGTTTATATAAGTATATACATTTGGCATAACTCATTGAACTCATTGAAGTGGTACTTTTATTTGTATATAAATTATATCTCAGTAAATTCAATGAAAAATGATGAAATGAGGTATAATATATGTGGAGATTAAATCTAAAATGTATAGGGAAATAAAAATAACAGAAATAAAGACAAAATTAAAGATGAAGGAAATATTTAAATGCCAAAATAATTTGAAAATATGTCAATCCGAGTTTCCATATAAGATCAGTCTCATGCAAAATTTCATCCTAGTGAAATGGTTAAAATAAAAACATTATATTAAAAAAATCTAAGCATCAGGAAGGAGTGATTATTACCTTACCACCTCAAAAGAAACCATACTTCCTGTAGTCAATGCTTAAAGACAATGGAATAATATCTTTGTTTTGAAAATAAGCTGCTAATTTGCTATTCTCATATTATTAACACAAAATTATACATTTTTTAACTGGCAGGGGAGCAGAAAATAACCACTTTTAATCCCTTTGGTGGAAATATTTGAAAACATTTTCCAAGTACATAAAAAATGGATTATAATTTATGAATCACGAAATTGCAGAATAGAAGATGTGATGGTGAATATTAAAAGGGGATAAATGATTCCTATGCTTGTGATTACAAAACTAGGTGCAAATATTAAAATATCCATTTTTGGAATGGAAGGTTTATAATGTATCTGAATTAATAAAACCTGGTTTTAAATTCTAGATTTCAATAAACTATAATTTTTATCAAATTATCATTTTATTCATGATTTAACATTAAAAAACACTGCTATGGACTAAATATATGTGACTTTTAAGATACAGAACTAAGAAAAAAATGGCATACATATGTTAAAACTGAAAAGTTAGTACGGTTGACAGGTGAGAGGTATGTGTTTATGACTACTTCTGTCTATCAACTATCCACGGAAATAATCATATTATAAGCATAAATGGTTAAAACAATGCCAAATCTCAATGCCAAACCTTGACTCACTGCTAGGAGAAATGATAGAGTCACTAGCCTTAGATAGATAGAAGGGCAACTTCTCTGTTCTTTGTGAGCCGTCTGTGGGAAAAATCAATGATTTCGTGGCTGCTTTAGAGGGATCCAATGGAATGAGATGGATTGAATCCCACAAAACATGAGGAAGACTTGCTCCCACAATCTTGCAACACAATAATCCCGTTGATATGGGAAAAGAATTTTTCCCTTTGCTGCAGCTGACAGAGCGTGACCTCCCTGAATTGTACATAGAGCTCACAAATGTAAGGTCCTCTCCTATATAAATCCATAATTTCCGGCACACGAGCATGATCAACGCTAGTCTCTGGAGGAAAAAAATCACCCTTCTCGCTATGTGCTGAATTACAACCACCCAAAAAATCCAACAGCTTGAATTGGTCACTAGCTTATGTGGTGGTAGTTTTTAGTAGAGTAGAATAAGTAGAAACGTAGTCAGAGAGAGATTACTCACCATTTAGTACAGTGGTCGTCTACTTGATGGAGCAAATTGGATCATTTGGTGGAATTAAAGAAACAGTGGTGCCTGAGACCCACAACCAAACATTCTAAGTCAATTGGTCAGAGCACAGCCAGGCTGTAAATTGTGAAAAGCTCTTCAGTTGATTTCAATAAACAGCCAATGTTGCGAACCACTCTAATTTAAAGAGATGGAACGATACCAAGCAAAACAATTATGAAAGTGTATCATAGTAAGGGCAATTTCATGGAAAAATAAGCAAACACACACATTTAATGAGTTTTTAATGATATTTAAGATGTTACTCATATGAAATGTGCTAAGCATATTATCAAGTTCTTTGAGAAAAAAAGGTGTTTTGAAATTAAAAATGCATTGAGAAAGTAAAGAATAGAATGGATACTGGTGAAAATGAAAAAAGTGGTCTCGAAGAATTACATAACACCACAAAGAGAAGTACAAGCTATGGAATAGTAGACGCTGAAGTTAGATTAGCAGATCAAATTCCTGTGTGGCACAGATCCCAGCTGAGCAAGGAATAAAGGAATATCAAGCAAATAAATGTTAGAATATAATAGTTCACTTTGTTTTGTTGTTTTTTAGCCTTTCTTCACAGCTTGAAAGTAATCTAAGGGTTAAGGTCAAATAAGAAGGCAGATATATTCTGGTTAAATTTGTAAACCACAGGGCTGATAAAACATTTTACCAAATTTTAGAAAAAAAGAATCTTATTACTTTCATTTGCAGAAATAAATCTGTCGATTTCAAGATAATTGTAGCAGTATTAACACGTTATATTTCCAGATTCAGGTCTTATGATTAAAAGAATATACATTTCCAAAAAGCTTTTTAAGAAGTAATAAACTTGCAATTTCTTGGCTTTTCTTGACTCGTCAGCCACTCTCTGAACTGAACTTATCGTTGTGTCCAGAAAAATAATATAAACTAATTTTCTTCCACTAGATCACATGACCACACATGGTGATAAGGATGCTAAGGTGCTAGTTTTTTCCAAAGTAGATAGTATGAGAAAGAGTAATTACTGGACCCTAAAAGCAAAACCATGATACAGTAAATTTTCACCATTAAGAATACAAAGTTGTCCAAAAATGTTATGCAGCAGACAACATGGTATTAAAATATACACAGAAAAATAACAAAAACAAAAATGTCTATGGATAAGGATAGAGAGGGCCTGTGGAAATCATACTTTGTCTACTGAAATTATGGAGAGTAGTGGGAAAGAGCCATATTAGTCTGTGCCCCAAAGGAGGTTATTCAAGTTAGCTAAGTGAGAACCAGCAAACCTGGAGGAAACTGTGGCCAAGATGAGTGTGGAAGTCATGTGGACAAACTGTACACCCTTGTGGACACTGAAAGATATCTAAAGAGACAGGCTGCCACCTTGTTGCTAGAAATAGCTGTCAGGATGGATATCCAAAGACGGCTCATCAACAACATTGGGTGGGCTTACGCACCATCAATCATGAGATTGTTTAGTGTTTGGGCTGGAGATCACATTAAGAACTCCTTTGCAATTGACCACTCTACTTACCAATGAAAAATGAACTATTTCACAAACAACTTTTTAAAATTTTAATGAGTTTTCTACCATTTAATTAGATAATTCTAATTCTTGGTAGTTATCTTTGAAAATAATCAGACAGGGATAATGTTTTCTATGAAATGTATTTATGCTAAAAAAAGAATACGATAAATAGAATGTTATGATTTAGCTACATGATGAAATATTTTGGAACCATTACATATGTATCTAATGACAAGAAAAATGCTCTCAATACAATGTATTTTCAATAGTCAGGATGTAAAACTATATATACAGAGTAATCTCAAGTTGAAAAGAGTAAAAATGGAAAATAAACTGACTATATCTCTTTCTTTAATTATGGAGGATTTTTATTTAATTCTTTATATTTTTAATATTTTACCTTTTATAATATGAGCAACTTTTGGATATATTTTAAAGAATAACAGTATCAAGCAAATGATATTAGAAACTGTATACAGAACATGTTTAGAGTATATAAACATAGATTTTATTTTCACAGGGAAACTGTTAACTCTAAGATGAGTAATTATATCTCAACCACCAAAAGACAGTAATTTGGCAGTAGAAAATACTGACAGTGATGGACATAGTAAATATTTAATATTTTGAAGAATTGACAAGGCAAGGAGAGGCATCAAGCAGGGGAATGATAAAGGACGTGGCGTACAGGTGTATGGGGTAGTTGTATGATTCCTAGAGCTGCCGTAACAAATTACAACACACAGACTGGTTTAAAACAACTGAAATGTATTCTCGCAAGTTCAGAAGGCCAGAAGTCCGAAATCAAGGCGTCATCAGGGTTGGTTTCTTCTGGAAGCTCTGTGGGAACACGTGTTCCCTGACTGTCTCCTAGCTTCTGGTAGCTGCTGCTAATCCTCGGTGTTATTCGATCTCTGCCCGATCTTCACATTGCTTTCTTCTCTTCTTATCTGTGTCTCTGATTCCAAAGTTCCCCCCCTTTTATGAAGACACTAGTCATCGAATTTATGGCCCACCCTATATCCAGGATGATTTTATCTCAAGATCCTTAACTAATTATATCTGCAAAGACCCTATTTCCAAATAAGGTCAAATTCTCAGGTCCCCCGGTGGACAAGAATTTTGGGAGGACATTATTCAACCCAATACAGTAATAGATTACTAAAACCTTAAAAACTGTTACCTTCTCTGACAACAATGGGAATAAGTATTTTCAAATTTTTTAAATGTTAATATTTTAAAGTTTTTAACACTTATATTCAAGAACATGACATAAGTGAAAGTCTATGCTTCTGATTTTTTAATGGGCATTTAGGTGGTGATATTGTAAGCACGAGTAGAACAGACTAAATACTTTGAGTATAAAAATATGAGTCCATGAGTATTTGTGTTTACTTATTTTTGAACTATAACTTTTATCTCCAAAATGTTGAACGATTTGCTTTTTACTTGGCAACACTTATGAATTCTAAAATTTTAGCAATACTTTAAAAAAATGATATGAAAAATTAAAGAACACAAAAAAAGTTATTTTTGTCTCAATAAGTATTTCATGAAGATTAACATTACTTATTTAATAACATACATTTGTAATGAATTGATCAAACAAAGAAAGTGAACCCAGTTGAGTTCACAGACCTTCAAACATGGCATTACTAATCAGCAAATTGATATGAAATGCATTGCAACTTACAAGCTCTAAACAATTCACATTGCATTAGTTCTCAACTTTAAATAACTTTTTATATGACTTACCTCTTGTCCTTAAGATATAAGAGCACACTATGTACGTTTAGACTGAGGCGTTGGAAGATAAACTTACAAAACCTGCAAATGTATAAAGTTTTACAAAGATGATGTCACCCTTTCTTCATCTCGCTCTGATAAAAGTAAAATTTGGGTAGACAAAACGAAAGACATTCATTTTTAAATCTGTGAATACCAGAAGTGGATTGTTACGTGCTATAGGAAAATGAGACTTCACTGCTCAGGAAGCTCCTCCTTTGAACCACGGTACTTTCTTGGCCAGAAAGATCTATCCATCCAATACATGGTCACCTTCAACCTTCGACCTTCTCCCTCACAATTACGGGAGCTTTATGGGCCAGGGACCTTTTTCTAAAGCCCATTCCATGATGCATCCAGTTTGGTATGTGTGGACTGAGCACCCCTTCTGAGATTATGAGAACTGGGGGAGCATGTGTGCTCTGTTGCTTCACTGCATGATGTTTTTCCTTCCATGATGTCACTTACACATTTATGCTACATGTTGCCAGGGATGTGATGTCTGAGTCTAAGCCCACTTGGCACTATCCTGGTGTTAAAAGCACTACACAGAGAACAGATTGGTACAAATTTACAGTTATAAAATAAATAAGGGGGATGCAATGTACAGCATGGTGACTATAGTTAATAATACTGTATTGCATATTTGAAGAAGTTGCCGACAGTAGAACTAAAAAGCTCTCATCATGAGAAAAAAAATTGTAACTATGTATGCTGATGGATGTTAACTAGACCTATTGAGGGGATCATTTTGCAATATATATGTATACAAGTATTAAATCATATGTTGTACACCTGAAACTAATATAATGTATGTCAATTATACCTCAATAAAAAATCACTAACATATAATAAGCAAACAGAAATTATTTGACAACATAAATATTTATGACATTGTTAGAATTTGTGCTCTCTTTCATTTGTCTTCAGGTATAGAAATAATATAATTTCAATTGTATTTAATACTATGCATAACAGAAGAGCACAGCATTTCTTTAAGATAAAGACATCTACCTATGCTGCTGAACCTATAACTGAGAAAAGGAAAAGTTTCTAAGAGTATCAAAAATGTTCCAAGAAACATAGAAAATTATGTACATTTGTCCATTTTTAATTCCAAAGTGCACTAAACATGAGGAATATAAAAAGTAACGATTATTTTCATCACTAGAGATAATGCAAGAAAATACAATTCCTACCTTTACTATGTTTTCCTTGACCAGTGATAATATGTTCTGTTATGAAGGTATTGAACTTTCATAAATCCCAAGGAAAAGTACCACTTTTATTTTATTTTATTTAGATGTTTTGGCACATCTTTGGTTTGGAGATTTGATATATCTCATGAGACACAGAAGAGAAAATTTTTAGCTCCATGTTTCCCTGGAGATAAATCCAAGGAGTAATATTAGCAAAACCATCTTTACTTTTATAGTATTTTCTATTTTTAATGCAATGCTTTTTTCCTGAAAAACAAAATAAAAATAATAAACCATCTGGCTTTGCAAAAAGCACAATCACCAAAGTGTAATAATTGGTTAAATAGGACTCAAAGTGAGAAAAGGGGGTCCAATATTGATAGATAATTCTAAACATTTGCCTGCAGTTTAGCCATTTTCCTTGCTATATTTAATTTACATGGCAAGGAGGTCAAGTGGAAAAATGCTCATTTGCAAACAAGTTTACTTTTCCTCAGAACATGCGCTTCATTCCAGCCCTGGAGCAATCCGGTCTGCACCCTCCTTGTTAGCAGTTTAACTATTGCAGGCTGGGATATTTGGAGGGGGAGAGTGTGTGTATGTACACGTGTGTGTCCTTTTATTAGTTTTTTTCTTTTCATGAATGATTTTCTTAGTCATTTATGAAATACTTTTGTATTAACACAAAGAAATTTGGCAATTAATTTCAATTTACTTTACGATGGACATCTCTGCAGGACCTCACAAATACTACCAAAGTTTGTGTTTGCTTATACTACTCAAATAGTGATCTCCAAAAATTTTACTATTCACATACCAGTAAATTAAAATATTAGCACACTCTCACAGTATACACACACTTATTTATTCATAAATTATATTTGGTTCTCTACTAATATAAAGACATTATAAGACATACATTCAAAAGAGGAAATTAAACAGGATGCAAACACACACACATATATATATGTAAAGAAAAGTTTTATTTTCTTACCCTCCCATTTAGAGTGTAGCATTAAATGTATGTAGCTCATTGCTTGCTATTAAAGTGATGTTTCCTTATAATTACTTCCAATATTGCTTTTCTGCATTGCACAGAGCTATTAGATTTTACAAGACATGAACAGGTCACATCACAAGATGTGAACAACAGATTACTTGAAAATGTAGAGCAGGAAAGAAACTCACCTGGATTGAAGACCTATCATGTGCCAATCATATAAGTGATGCTCTAACATGTCATTTAATCCTTACAAATTCATATCAAGGTATTGTGTTTATTCATATTTTACAACTTAGCAAAGTAACTTAGAACTTTCCCCAGTGACAAAGAAGGATTACGTTGGAGAACACTTACAAAGCCAGGTTCTGATGATAAAGTCTATTACAATAACCTCCACTGCTTGGACCCCCATGTAAATGAAGCCTTAGTTCCAGCTATATGGAGAAATACTCAGGCATGGACTACTGAGGATAAATATTTTCCAAATGGCCCTCTACGTATGTGGCTTCTCAGGGCTACCTTGGGATGTTTTATTCTTTGAATAAGAGAAAAGGGCACATGATTAACTCATGCTAGGTTGTTAAGACAGCTCTGTGTTCATTTATGTATACTTGGATGACTTTAGCTGTCATTCCTTTCTGGGTGATGAAATGCTGTTCCCTTCACTGCGTTTTCCAATATCCCCTAGGCAAGAGAGAGCTGTCTCAGAAAGAGGTGGATTAGAATCGATAGGTACAATGTTGGCATTTGTTAGCCTTCCCTTTCAGGGCACAAACTGAGTGATTTACCAGGAACAGATCATAGTTCTTCAAACCAAGTCATAATTACTTGGTGGGAATTAACAAATGCTCAGATTGTACAAACACTTAAATGAATGCTGCTATTCATTTTTGCTCAAAGTAGTCCTCCAGAAAAAAAAAGCAAGAGAAACACAGCAAAAATTCAATTGATAATGTCGTTTTAGGTAAAAATGGATTGTGTATATTTTAGTATGGCAGGACTTGGAAATTTTTGAGTTAATGAAAGATAAAGGTTAATGTAGGATATCAGTCTTGGACAACTTCCGATCATTGGTGTGGCTTATTTTTCCCCAGATTTAAACTTCTTTCTCAAAAACAAGATGAGATAAAATCACATTAAAATATAAATGACGACTATCAAGTTTCTAGAATCATTCCTATGCCTCAGTGGATTTGCATTTTAGAAAAAACAAAGATCTAGAACAGTGGGATGAAGAACTATGTAGAAACCCAGTGGACAACATATCTTGGGTACAAACCCTTTCCTTCCCTCCCTTCATTCTAATTCACTCTAGTACTCCTGCAGTGTATGCATTATCCTATTCCTTCCTATATTATCTGGCACCAGATAATCACTTTATCACCACTTCCTTTACGATAACTTCTTCCTTTTCCTAAATTTATGAACCTGATTTTCCTTTAATTTGCCATGCCTATTTCTCACATGCTCATTGAAAATTACTCCTCCTATTTGCCTAGCCTACCTGCAAAAGATGAAGGAGAAGCTGCTCTCCATAGCTAATTTTAGACCACTTGTATGGATCATGATTTACCTATAAGTCATATTCCGAAGGTAAAACCTTATGTTTAAATTTAAGGTTATTGAATTCATGGACCCTTTCCTACCTTTCTAAATTATTTTTAGACCTGGATAACAGTTCATTTATACAGTGAAGACTAATTATAAAATTCATAAGGGATATTAGATGAAATAATAAACATATCAAAGAATATAAAAGATGAGAATAATAAGAACAAGAAAATGTATAACTTTTAAAAAATTTTTAGCAATAAAATGATTATATACAGCCAGGCGAAAAAATCCAACATAAGTATAATTGGAATATCTGAAGAAAAACAATGTGACAAACTTGTCATTCTAATATTTTAAAAACCTCAAATTCAATAACATCTACCTGAAATAAAAGATTATATGTATTGATATATAAAAAAGATCCATTGTGTAAATTGGGAAGTCAACCCAGAACAGACATCTCTGAGACATAACCTGACAAAACAATCAAATGTTGAAAAAGAAAACAATTCAGGCCTTCAGGTATATGATGAAATAATTTACAGAAGAAATATATTCAGATTGTTATATGACTTCTTATTAGCAATATTCAAAAATTATACAATAATGATAGAATGTTTTTAAGAAGCCTAAAACCAAAGATTTCATTTCCAGCCAATCTGACTTTCAAGGACCAGGCTTTTAGAAAAACTGTTTTAAATATGTAAGGTCTTCAGAAATAATTTCTTTATAAGCCTTTTCTTAGAAATATTTTACAGAACAAATTTCAACCAGCAAAAAAAAAAAAAGATTAGCAAAAATACGGCAAATGATGATTATTAGGTGGGAATTGTGATTATATGAGGCTATAAGAATGAAAAAATATGTAGACATTATGTGTACTGACCAAGTGGAATGACCTTATCAAAAATGTGAGGAGAATAAAGAGAAATGATTTTGTCATATTAACAGATGGAGGTCAAAGCAAATAAAAAGAATAAAAATAAATTTAAAAAAGAAAAAGAAAACAAGAAAGCAAGGTACCAAGCAACCCACCCTGAATTCAGACCAAAAAGATAAAGTGAGACAAAACTGTAATAATCATTTACTCTGTAAAAGGCAAACATTTGCTATAATGATATAATAAATATGAATATCTATTCACCATCTAACACCAAAGAGCCTTCATAAAGTATAAACTACATAATATGCAAGATAAATAAACAAAACATATTGATATTAGCAGATCTTAGCACTCCATTCTCATTCTAAAGTAGATCAATGGATAACAATCAAAGGGACATGTAAAAGGTGCAGGGAACATAAAAATTATGGTAAGTCTTTAGATATATAGGTTTGGATGTCAATAATCTACTCTTAGAAAATGAAAATGCTCACGAAAGCCTAATTCCCATTATTCCTAATAGGTAAAATTAAAATTCAATTTGCATCAATACAAATCTTCCAACTGATTTCCTAAACTATAACCAAAACAAAGTAAATACATATATGTACTATAATATAAATATAAGTGTATATATAAACTTAACTGAGTATGTGCTTTTACCAACAGAAGGTATTTTGAATAAAATCATGAGATTCTTCACACAACTCTAGGACAAAAAGATTTAGAACCTTGGCTAAATGGATATTTTTTAGCAAAATATAATTTTTCAAAAGAGACCCTAGTATAAATAGAAAGTTAAAACCTGTCAATTTTCGTAGAAGACATAGTAAAAATCTTAAGGAACTATGCTTGAAAAAATTACCACCACAAAAAATTTCATGGGAGTTATCTATCAAGTCTTCAAATGCCATATAATTCCAATGCCACTTGCACTATTCCAGGGCATAGGAAATAATGTCTAACCACTTTTTACATAGAGAGTATAACATTAATACCAAGACTTAACAAACATTGTTTAAACAAAAAAACAAAAAAAGAAGAAAAGAAAATTACAGTTAAATCTAACATAAATATTGATTTATATCTTAAAGTAAAAAAAAATCATGATTATCTCCATCAGTGATAAAGGTTGTCGCCTAAATTTAAAATTTTTCTTGATAAAAGTACATAATGATTTCCATAACATGATAAACCATATAGTCCTCAGATCAACATCCAGGATCATAAAACAAAACAAAACAAAAACCTTAAAAAATTCCTGTCAATGTTAGGAATAAAGTAAGAATGTTGGCTCTCACCACAAAGACCAAGGATGGGGAAAAAAATCCCATTATTATCTCTCTCATTTAACTACTAGCGATCCAGGGCAATACAAAGGAAGGAAAAAAAAAAAAACTGAAATTAGAAAGATAGAAATAAAATCGTCTTATTCACAGATGACTGGATTGTAAACTTGTAATACAAATAATCTTAACACCTTTTAATAGGGAATATATAAGTAACTGAATAAAAAGTCAACACACAAAAATTAATTCTATTTATGTATGCTAGCTACAAAGTAAAAACTATGTTACATGATAGCAAAATTAACTCTGCCAAAAAATTTCTAGGAATAGATCAAACTATGTCCAAGATTACCTTTATATGAATATTATAAAACTTTATTGAGAGTGATTAAAGACCTTAATAGGTGGAGAGATACCATGTTTATTGACTGTAAAGCTTAACAACTTTAAGATGGTAACTCACCTTTCCAAATTTAATCTGCAGTTCAATACAATCACAAAGTATGGCAAGCTTCCTGTGGTAAATGGCGCTGGTGCTCAAATAGCATAGGAAAAATAGTCAATAATATTGCCATAACATTGTATGGTGACAGATGGTAACTAGACTTAGCATGATGACCATTGCACAATGTATAAAAATGTCAAATCACTATGTTGTACACCTGAAATTAATGTAATATTGTATGTCAATTATACTTTCATAAAAGAAGTAAAATTTACAGAAAACTTTATAGAAAAAAATCAAAGGGCCAAGAATAACCAAAGCAATTAGGGAAGAACAAAGCCAGAACTATTTAAAGCTATCATATATGGTGGTATAAACACTGTGGTATTTTTGCAAGAGAAGACAAACTAATTTATGGAAGATAATAGAGGGTCCAGAAACAGATCCATATTCATATAACCGATGGAAAGAAACCAGATTTTTTTTTTTTATTGATGTCTTAGTTTATAACACTGTGGGGTTTTAGTTGTACATTTTTGTTTATCCGTCACCTTGTGGATGTAACCCATCACCCCTTGTGCCCACCCCCACCCCCCTTCCCCTTGGTAACTAGAAACCAGATTTTTTAAAAGCTGTTACTGAATTTCAATGAGGGAATAAATATCCTTTCAATTAGGTTCTGCTATAATTGGTTAACCTTATGGAATAACCACAGAATAAACAAATAAACTCCCGGTGAATGCAAACCTAAATATGAAAGGCACAACAATGAAGTTTTTAGAAGAAACCATAGAAGAACATTTTTGTGAGCTTGGAGCAGAAAATTATTTCTTAAGCATGGTACACAAAGCACTAACCAAAGTTGAAAAAAATTATTATAGTACACCAAAACTAAGAGATTTATTTGTCAAAAACATCACATGCAAATCACATGAGGAGGAGAAAATATATGCAACACACAAATCTGAGAAAGAGGTCATATCCAGAATATATAAAGAACTTTTAGAAATCAATAAGAAAAATTAGGAAACACATTAGAAAAATGGGCAAAAGAATTAGAACAGACATTTCACAAAGAAGATACCCAAATGAATGGCAAACATATGAAAATGTGCTCAGCATAATAAACCACAGGGAAATGAAAATTAAAACAACAGCATGATATCTACAATAATAGCTAAAATGAAAAAGGCTAAGTGCAAATGCTGGCTGACATATTTCTGTTTCAATTATTTTATTACAATTGCCTTTTAGATATTTGATAAGAATATTCCAAAGAACTTTTAAAAATAAGAAACATAAGTTATTTTGCAGATTGTGAAGTTTTTCATGAACACATAAAAGGTGTTAATAGCAGAAGCAACAGTGATTGACTCGTGTGAATAATCAATGGATGCCACTATCATTTGTGAAAGATTTTGAAAAATTGATATATTCCAACATTGCCAAAAAATATTACCCCTAAATACTTGCTAATTGTAAAGGGAAATGATACCTTTGCAATATAGAGATCTGCTTGTCATCATCTGAACCAAGTGATCACTGTTATTAATAGTACATCTTGACAATATGCATCTGCTGATGCTATTACAGCCTCATTTAACCTTAATTACTTTCTTACTTCAAAAACAACCACACTGGGCGTTAGGACTTCAACATATGGATGTGGGGGCGGGGCACAAAATTTCAGTCCATAACATATAGCAAGACTTTATACTATCATTCCACAAGAAAATATCATTAAGTGACCTTATTATGACATTTAAATCTGATAAAGAATTTTAGTCTGGTGAGATACTTCTGCGATTTTACACTGAATTTCAACAGCAAGATCATATTAAAATTATGGGGATTAGATTTGCAGCCAAATATAATTGGCTGATAAAAATAGGAAGGTCCAATTTTATCCTAGCATTTTAACATTTATTATTATTATTTTGCTGAGGAAGATTTACCCTGACCCAACATTTACTGCCAATCTTCCTTTTTTTTTTTTTTTTTTTTTTTGTATGTGAGCAGCCGTCACAGCATGGCCACTGACAGATGAGTGATGTGGGTCCATGGCCAGGAATCGAAGCTGGGCCACCAGAGTGGAGAGCACCAAGCTTAACCACTAGGCCACCAGGGCTGGTGCAACATTTATTATTTTTGCAAATACTAAATCCAGACAAAACATATTTTAAAAAACTGTGTACTAATTTTTTTCTCTTCTCTCTTTACAGAAATTCAAGTTTCTTTCATTGACCCTCAACTGTAATCACTCATCTGATTGAGTATACAGCAGCAGAAATAGTCAAAGCCAAACACTTAACGATGACAAAGAAACATGTGGAATTGTAACAGCTTAATGCATTAGTGTAGTGCAGACTGAAGCTCCCTGGACTGCAAAGAATATCCCAGCATTGGCTTTCAGATGCTGAATCAGAGAAAATGTGTCCCTATTTTTCTTCTAAGTTCATGTACGGTAGTTTCGCCTTCTGAGAGGCTGAATATTATGAGAGTTTGTTGAATAAACCCTGAAGTCTTTCAGGCAAGAGCTTTAGGGATCGTTGTATTTCCCATTCTTGTGTCAAAAGCATAATAAAGACAAATCTTCACAGTGCGGTAGACACACTGGGCAGAGAATGGCTATTGGGATCTTTTTATTTTCACAATGAGTATTTGAAAGGTTTCACTTAAGCTATGTATCATTCATAGTGTGTTTTAAAAATATATGTAAAATGGCTAGAAGTGTGGTACTTGACATTGAAAATGTTTACTTACCAGCCATGTGGTATGTTTAAATATTTCTTCCCAGGATACAAAAAGAGAACAGTAATAGAATCATTAACAGTGAAATTAAACATCTTGGGCATGATTATTGTGTATTATTTATATATATATGTATATATATATATATATAGAGAGAGAGAGAGAGAGAGAGGCAGGAGAGTGCACAGTTGTTATGAGAATAATAGAAAGATTGAAAGAGATAATATTCGCAGAGTGCTTATCCCTGAATCTTATAGGCAGTAAATGATCAACACAAGTATTATTAGAATTTTTGTATAAATGATCCATTTTATATGACAAAGTATGAACTTATTAAATTTTAAATCTAAACAACCATTAATGCTTATTTTCTTGGAGATTGGAAAAAAAGGAGGAGTAAATGAAAGTTATAAAATGATTGGGTTCACTCTGCACTGACAATGAGTGTGCAGGACTGGGAGTTCTGTTGTGCCCTTAAGGCTGATGGAGCTATCCTCTATCTACAGTTACAAATGCTCCTCTGCAGAGATTGTCACAGCCAGAATACTGTTTGGATGAACTCCATTTTGACCTTCCAATCAACTATATTCAAAGTGGAAAGTGAATTAAACATAACTTCATTACTAAGCAGTCTACACATCCCAGTCTTATTTCCTTCAGGCAACCACACTGCTTTTGTATCTATGTCACACGTAGAACTGTATATCCATTACTTTCATCACCTCCTCTCTCCTTTAAAAAAGAAAAAACATTCATCTTAAAGACTTACACTATGCATTTTCCCTATTTCTTTCTATAAATATATCCTTGGTCCAACAAATTATAATGTAAGTCTGAGCAATCAACCTTTGGTCTGTCTAACATGTACAGGGTTAACTTTTTAAAAATACAAGGGTGATCCAATAAGAGAAATTTGGAGGAACTCTATGGACAGCCACATAAAATCTTGCATCTGTGTCAACGGTAAGAAAACATGCCAATTGCTCAGTATAGCCATGCGCCACATAATGACAACGACATTGTGGTGGTCAACAACAGACCACCTCTATGATGGTGGTCCCATAAGATTAGTACTATATAGCTTAGGTGTGTAGTCGGCTATACTATCTAGGTGTGTGTAAGTACTGTAGAGGAGGAAGAAATTTTCCTCTACCCTTCTAGGTTCTTCTGGCTGGTCTAAGAATTAAAGTGACATGGGACAGATTAGCAGGAAAAAAACAAACAAAAGTTTGATAACATGTATACATGGAGAAACCCAGGAAACTGAATAACTCACCAAAATGGCTGAAGCCCTCATCTTAAATTCCATCCTCAGCTAAACACAAAAGAAGATGTTGGGAGTGGGGAGAGTCAGAGCCTTCAAAGGGAAGGAAGGAAATTCACAGGTAAGTGAAAAGGAGAAAACACTTGGACAACAAGTGTTTGGCCACATAGAAACAGAAGAACACAGAGGGGAGCCCAGTAAACATGCTTTTCTAGGTTCCTTCCTGTCCACCACCTAGTTCATGTTACGCTAAGGTGATAGCTCACTTCCCAAGACAGGTTTTTTTAATCTAAATTCTTTTAAGCAGTTAAGGAGGAGGTAACAAGAAAAATTTTCTCTTTTATTTCTTAAAAATAATCAGCCTAAAATGATCCTCATGTTAAACAGACACATTTTGGCGGGGCAAATTTTGTTCCCCTTCAGTACACTCTATGATGTTCGTACAACAACGCAGTTGCTGGACAACGTATTTCTCAGAAAATATCCTCATTGTTATGCAAATACATGACTATTAAAATCTGTTTGTTTCTCTCTCAACAGAACTTCAGTGTGGAACTTAAAAGAAATAGCTCTATATTTCTGCAGAAAAGTGAAATAATATCTTGGTTGGTGATTAGTATATACTTAATAAAGCTGTAAAATTGTTGCTAATGTGCCATGTGCTTGATTTTAAAGACAGCATTAATCCACAATTCTTATTATGCAATACTTGGGGCATTGATATTTTAATAGAATATTAATATCATGCATCATGTTTTAGGATATTTACATTTGTCAACTTGATTTGGGAGTATTTGTTTGACTGTTTTAAATTTCTAATCCATAATGATCTGATACTTTTGTAAAGTGTAATAAAATAATTATCAGGTAAAATGAAGTGAAAAACTAAAATGAAAATTTAATTTTAAGTATTAGACAGACATAAAAGTATATACATACAAAGAGTTTTGTGGTTTCAAGTCTTACATCAAGTCTTTAATCCATTTTGAATTCACTTTTGTATATGGTGTAAGATAGTGGTCCAGCCTCATTCTTTTGTATGTAACTGTCCAATTTTCCCAACACCATTTACTGAAGAGACTGTCTTTTCCCCATTGTATATTCTTGGCTCCTTTGTCATAGATTAATTAACCATAAAGGTGTGGGTTTATTTCTGGGCTCTCTATTCTATTCCATTGATCTATTTGTCTGTTTTTGTGCCAGTACCATATTGTTTTGATTACTATAGCTTTGTAGTATAGTTTGAAATCAAGGAGTGTGATACTGCCAGCTTTGTTCTTTTTTCTCAGAATTGCTGGTATTTGGGGTCTTTTGTGGTTCTGTACAAATTTTAGGATTCTTTTCTAGTTCTGTGGAAAATGCTATTGGTATTTTGATAGGGATTGCATTTAATGTGTAGATTCTTTTGGGTAGTATGGATATTTTAACAATATTATTTCTTCCAGTCCATTAGCATTGTATATCTTTTCATTTATTTGTGTCATCTCCAATTCTTTCCTTAATGTCTTATAGTTTTCAGAGTACAGGTATTTTACCACTTTGGTTAAATTTATTCCCAAGTATTTTATTCTTTTTGATGCATCTGTAAATGGGATTGTTTTTCTTATTTTTTCTCTCTGGTAGCTCATTATTAGTGTATAGAAATGCAACTGATTTCTATATATTAATTTTGTATCCTGCAACTTTATTGAATTCATTTATTAGTTTTAGTAGTTTTTGGTGGAGTCTTGAGGGTTGTCTATATGAAGCATCAAAATTTAACTTTAAATGAGAGGAATAAATATCGGGTCCATTAAACTCCTATATATATATATATGATCTTTTTTGTAAAAATAAAATTTAGCATGTTTTAAGGGGATCAGTGATAATGTTTTGCAGTTGTGCAAGATCAAGAACATCCACTACTTCACTGATAAATTTTGTTAAATTATCAACATGATAGTGTTTTGCAGAAACTCTGTTCTTCCTTAAATGGAAGATTCCGGACCACTAAAATCATCAGTGACCAAACTGAATATATCCATTCAAAGTAGAGATACCATGTGGTTTTCAATGGCAGATTAAAAAAATGTTAGAACATTAGAAGAACAAGGTATCTGCAGAATAAAATAATAAACCAGTTGTGTTCCAACACTTTCAAGGGGTGAATTGGAGTGCAAGACCACATTAGCAATATCTGCAGATTCATCAAACTGCAATGGAAAACACTTTGCTAGCTTTATTGCTTTCATGAATTGGTCTTCCATATTGCTAGTCAGTCCTTCTATATATTGAGCATTGACATCATTGGAAAGTAGTTGATTTTTATATTTTGTCACAGTTTCACCAAACATTTCAAGTAAACGTCTTTGGTACAGCCTCCACTAATATTTTCACGGGCCAGTAAAGGACTTCGCACAAATGCTACTGTAGCATTTAAATTCAAAACTATTTCAAAGAATCTTTTTATTGCTTTGTTTTGAATTTAATTCTTATAAGTCATCTCTAAATGTTGCCAAAGTTTTGATGGTTTCATTACTTCATTAGCCAATATGTGTTTGCAAATAAACATATATTGGTCTTAACACTTCTCTTATGGTTTCAAAACCAAGCAATATATGAATGATCACATTCTAGATAAAACTACTACACTTTGGTCTTCTTATTTTTAACATCACTCCCATCATCATCCTTTGGTTTACTACTGCTGTCACACTTAGAAATGCATGCCTTTTCTTTTTTCTTTTGACAAACAATACCACTGGATTGTAGTTTTCCTTTTTTAAGTTAGTATTTAAATTAAATAAATATTTTACTTACCTAAATTATTTATTTTTTAACTATAATGAAGGTTCTAAATTTAGTATTATTATTAAAAAACAATTATATTAAAAAATGAATACATTTTCTCACTTTTTACATGCTTTTGGGATACAACTAACAGATTACTGGTAAAATAATGTCGTATTGTAATCCTACAGCTTCTGACTAGTATGCAGGTTGTCCCACATTTGACTCACCATGCAGATTTCACAATACCTGAACTATTCTATACACCAGTCGATGTCCTGGCAATGCTAAATTGCTATCAAAATTTTACAGCACTAGTTTTCAATGTCTAGGCTTATGTTGTAATGGAGAAATTTTTTTAAAAAGTTCATGAATCATCTCCCATCCTCAGACCACAATTTTTGTAGTGCTGTCCTGGAAGATCCCAGGAAAATTTCCTGGAAATGCCCAGGAAACTCTTTGCCAAGGATAATCTTGGATAATATCCTGGTATTGTCAAATTGCTATGAAAGATTTCAAAACACTTATTCTCAATTTTTGTACTTACTGTGTTGTAGATATGAGATAAAAGCAGTTCATGAATTAGCACCAATACAGTCTATATTTTAGTAGGCCTTTTCTAGGAAACCTTTGGGAAATTTTTTCTTTATAACCCAAATTCCTTAATATCATATATTTAATGAGATTTGCCTGTCTTCTATTTTTCTTTAAATTAGTTATGATTTTAGCTTTGTAAATTTAGGTCTGTGATCCACCTCAAATTATTTTTTGAGTAAGGATGAGGTAAAATACAGGGTTTTTTTTCCCCATGGTTATCCAGTTATTCCAGCAAATTTTTGGAAATACTTTCCCTTTTCTTTTAGGTGGTTTTGACACTGGTGTCCAAAGTCAAATGACCTTATAAATGTGGGTTTATTTCTGGACTCTCTCTATACTTCTCCACTGATAATATTTGTCAACCCTTATGTCAATGTCATACCTTAATTACTGTAGCTCTACTGTAGGTCTTGAAGTAAGATAATGTAAATTCCACAGTGTTTTTCTTTTTTTCTAGATTTAAAAATGTTTTCATTTCCATATGAATATTACAATCATTTTAGGAATACATTGAGTCTATAGATCATTTGGAAAAGGATTGACACCTTAACAATATTGAGTATTTCCATCCATGAGCATAAGATATCTCTCTGCATAAGTCTTTTAAAGTTTTCATAGCAATATACTGTGGTATTTAATGTTGAGCTCTTGTGAGCATATTTCTAATTACATTTGTGAGCATAGCTTTCATAGGTGATTTAAAATTTGTGTCTGTTAACTCGACCGTGTGTCATCTTGAGGCTAATTGTCTTTTCTTTGAGAATTGCCACAGTTTTTTTTTTTTTTTTATTCTTTGTACGAGTGTTTCTGGATATTCCCCAGGATGTCTTGAATGTTTTATTGTAGAGATTCTGGATTTGTTATGTTTTTTGAAGAATGTTGATTAATTTTTTAAATAGACGGTTAACTTAGTTTGGCTCAAACTACAATGTCTGTGTCTTAGTTGGTAGCTAGAATCTCAGTTGAGTTCTTTCATCCTTAGCTGGGTTCTGTTCCATGCGTGCATGGGTTGACGTTACTGAGTTCTGTGGGAGTTTATTCATAGAACACGAGTCTTCTCTCCTTCATACCCACCTCACGACCCCGCAGGTGTGGTTGCCCCACCTCTGTGCACTGCTTCTTCAGAGCAGGAAGACTGCAGATTGTCTATTGAAATTTTAGTCTCTTTATGCTGTACTAGCTTGGCCTTCCTTCGGTCAAAAAGGAACATAAAGAAGTAAGTCATCCTCTGCCGATTTTTTATTCACCTCTAGAATCTGTCTCTTCTTTTTGTTCATTCTCCCGTGACGTCTCAGTGTTCTTTTTGCCTTTTTTCTTTTGATTTTCCTGTTTTTTAAAAAAATTTTAACTCTATCCAGAATTTAGAGTTGTCATCTGTGGAAGAATAGAATCAATAAAGTACTTACTCAGCCTTACTGGAAGGTAACTAATGGATTGGAATTTAACCAAAAAATTAACCTGGCAAAATAAATTGCTTATCTACTTCATTTTTGTGGTAATATGTAGGAAGGTCTTTCTTCCTTTTGAACATTTTCTAATATCCTTTTTTTCACCTCAAATAAATAGGCATATACTGAGAAAAAAAAATCAGTGCTGGAAAGAACAAATACAATTATCACAAAATAAAATTTAAACAATTCTGCAGCTTTTATCCTGTGAGATACTTGGAATGTTACAAAGACAAGGAATTTAAATTAAGAATAGTGACATTCAAAAATTACTGAATGAGTAAAAATAAATTATTCATATTTGATTTTATCCATCTTTATATAGTACAGCAAAATGTTGTTAATGAGGGCTTTATATCAATACTACAACATCAGTATTTCTTTTACAGGACTCTGACTACTTAGTGATTGCTAAGATATTTTTAAAGGATAATCTTTTTATATTGATTCTCCCTTTGCATAAAGGGTAAACCTTGGGACAAAGTTTAAGTTAAAAGACAAACTTCATAATCAAATAGACATGAGTTCAAGTTCCAGCTCTGTCATTTATGATCTGTAGGAACTTTGGCAACTGCCTTAATCACTTTAATCCTCATTCATAAAATTGTGCACAAAGGGTATAACACATACTTTTGATTGTAAATGACAGGAGAATTTAGTCAAATATTATATTATATTCATTTCACTCTGGCCTCATTCATCAAAAAATATAAAACCATTGAGAATGTAGCTTAAACTGTATTTTCTGAAATTATTGAGTCATCTTTAAATATTATAATTATACAGCATAATGTAAACAATGTCCTAAATATACTTTCATTTACAGAGTTCTGATTACTTTTGTTTCTATTATTTATCTCAATCCTATCTTTAGTCACATAAATTTCTAAAACTTAGTATACCTATAAAAATTACATGTATTCTCAGTCTATAGTCATTTTGAGGAGCGTAAATTCATTATTGTCCTGTTATCCTATGGTGCTTTGGATCTTCACAAAACTAAATGTCTAATGATAATTTCTCTTCAAAATATGTGTAACCTAGTTTTGGGGTTTTGTGAGTTCTATGAAGACAGTTTAGGAAATTCAATAATTTATTTCCATTGGAAATTATGTGACGGAAACCTCCCTTGGCAAATAAGAAAAATGTGGAATGCAAGTGATGGCGAGTATCTCAAATTCTTTTCAAAATATATCCTATTAATTTGGGTAAGCTTTGTTAGAAATTTGGAAATAATGAAATATTTTACAAAGATTTTAATATCAGAATGTATAAATATACACAAAATGTAAGCAAAAGTATATGTTTGTGTGCCATACAAGTAAAGCAAGCTATCCCTCTCTCCTTTCCAAACAGAAAATGTTGAGGATTCTAGAAGGAAAACTCATTAATTTCAATTTTTTGAGGAATCTGTAAAGTGTCTTTTTTTAAAAAATGCACTTTGGGATCTATGGTTGTTGGAACTAGGGAGAATGGGAGCAGTAATTGTAAATATCTAAGGATTGTGTCTATATATAGTAATAAAACACTTAATTCCAGAGTTTATCTAAAATGGAGGCGTTTTTCATCTTGAACTTACATTTTAATTGTCTCTAAATAACAATTTATTGTGAATAGTCTATCAGACTCAGCCACAGTACAGCAATGTTAACTAGTACTGTGGGTAATGAATACCAAATTAGCACAAGTCTTTAATTTTATTAAATTGTCATATATTTGTTTTCCTTAAATATTTGCACTTCGTAGAAACTTGTCTATTTAGTTGCTTAAGCTAATAATGCCAAATATAATTAAAACTCCTCTCTAATAAGTGTACTAATGCCTACTGTTTTGAGTTTAATTTCACCAATTATGCCTTGGCTAAATAACCTACTAGGAATTTTAACTAAAAGGCACATTAAGTGGTACTTGTAATGTGGGTCAGGTGCCACAATGAACAGCTGTTTTTGTTGGGTTAGCAAATTTGAACACTTTTGATTTCTAAATGGTTAAGAAAATAGAAAAAGTAGTTAAAGCACTTTTATCCAGAAGTCTGCAACAAAATGACAAGGCACTTAGGGTTACACAATTTTCATTTTTCTTTCACACAATCCAATATTATTATTTTTTCAGGAAAATGTCCTCGCAGAACATTAAATACTTAAATGTAAGAAAAATGCTAAGAAATAGGGAGTGAAAAGTTGGTGCTGTGATTAGCATTCATAAACATTAACTTAAGTCCAGCAGCAATATACCAGTCTTTGTTAAAAAGGTTACATATTGAGTTAATTAACACATAGCTTTGTCTAATGTTTTTGGCCACTAAATAAAGGAAGATGCTTTTAAAATAAAAAAAAATAATCATAAATTAGCAATACTCATATCAGACAAAATAACTTAAAAAAAAAAAACTGCAACAAGAAACAAAGAAGGTCACTACATAATGATCAAGGAACAATCCAACAAGAGGATATAACACTTGTAAATATCTATGCACCCAACATAGGAGCACCTAAATATATAAAGCAATTATTAACAGACATAAAAGGAGAAATAGACAGTAATAATAATAATAATAGTAGGGGACTTTACCACTGTACTTAAACCAATGGATAGATCATCCAAACAGAAGATCAATAAGGAAACATTGGCTTTAAATGCCACATTAGACCTGATGGCCTTAGTAGATATACACAGAACATTCCATCCAAAACTGCAGAAAACACATTCTTTTCAAATGCACATGGAACATTCTCCAGGACTGATAAATATTAGGCCACAAAACAAGTCTCATAAATTTAGGAAGATTGAAATAATACCAAGCATCTTTTCTGACCACAATGTTGTGAAACTAGAAATCAACTACAGGAAGAAAATCAGAAAAGCCACAAATATGTGGAGATTAAACAAAATGCTACTGAACAACGATTGGGTCAATGAAGAAATCAAACGGGAAATCAAAAAATACCTAATGAAGAATTTATCCTGATTTCATCAAAGTTGTTTAACTTATGAGTGTAAGATTGCTTGTAGTTTCCCCTTATTATCATTTTTCTACGGCTTCGGTATTTGTGATGATATGTCCTACTTCATTTCTGATATTGGTGATTTATGACTTCTCTCTTTTTACTGTTGTCAGTTTTGCTAGAAGTGTTTCAATTTTATTGATCTTTTCAAAGAATCATCTTTTTGTTTCATTGATTTTTTTTCTGCTGTTTTCCTAATTTCAATGAAAGTGGTTTGTATTAGTTTCTGTATCATTTCCTTCCTTCCAATTGCTTTGAGTTTATTTTGGTCTTCAATTTCTAGTTTCCTGAGGTAGGATACTGTAATATTTTGAAAGGAACTTTTATTTGAGATTCTACTTAGATTGTGTTATTCATTTAGTCTAATTAAGAAATAGCAAGTTATAACATAGGAGTTAAATGGGCAATAGAAAACAAAGACATTGAATTCCTAGTTAATTCAGATATAAGGAAATCTCCAGGCCCAGATATATTCACTTGAGAATTCCACCAAGCATTTCAAGCAGATATAACACCAAATCAACCCAATTTCATTCAGGAAATAGAAAAAGAAAAATACTCCCCAACTCAGTATATGAGGCTAACATTGCTCTAATACCAAAATCAGGACAAGACACTACTGAAAGAAAAGCTACAGAAAATATGAACATAGAGGAGAAAACTCTCCCCTAAAAAGTTAGCAGCTAAGGTTTTTTTAAACATTAGTGCTATATTAATAATTGTCTAAAGTTGTGAATGCAGAAATTATTATGTGTAAGTATTTAGATGGATTCAGTTATGCAAGAGTCAGCACATTTTGAGTTTATAAAATGTTTCATTTATTGTACATAATTGTTTTTAGTCAATTAGTGACAAATTCAAAGTGAATATGAATTTGTAAACTATTTGCATAAAACAAAGGTGCATTTAAGATGGCTGAAAATGATTTTCTTTTAAACACTAGATAAGTATGGTCATCCTATGCCCAGTAACAAAATGGTACACAGTTTATTCCTGGGGCATTGGTCAGAACTGTTGGCAAAGAGCTGAGAATAGGCAAATAAAATAAAAGTAGGGAGTTCATGTTTGAGAATAGCTGAGAGAGGAGACACAGCTGGATTGAGGCCAAGGATCTAATATTTTAAGCAGAAGTAAAGTTCAAGAATCCAGCATGATTCTGCAGCAGTGATATATACATGGAATCTGACAGCATGAGCCAGCTTCGACCATCTCCCCGAACTAAAGGCAATCTCACAGGACTAGCCCAAAGAATAGGGTTCTCGAAACCCGGGAATTTTTCACCAGAGATCATGAGAGATTCTGAAACCAGAACTTAGAATCAGTCAAGGAATGGAAATGAGTTCAAGGTAGTCTAGAATGAAGCTCAAATATAAATGATCCCATCATTTGCCAGGTAGATTGCTTAAGTTTGAAGATTTGGGGGAATGGATGGATAGCATCAAGAAAAAAGTCAGAATCAAATTATTTACCAAAATGTAGTAATGTGTTTAAATACCATCAACGTGCTGATGACATTTAAATGCATATGTTCAGAACAGACATAGACCCTGAAATCCAGATTTATTTGACTATTTGATATCTCCATTTGAACAAAAGTAGACCTGTTAAATTCTACCTGTCCAAAACTGAACTCATGACTAGGCTGCTAAAAAAAAAAAAAAAAAAAAAAAAAATCTGTCCCACATATAGTTTTCCTTGTTTCAGTTGTTCGAAGTTTCATCTTTTCAGCTACTGAGACCAACCATCTTTGCAGTCATACTGAACTCCCTCTGCCCACCTTTGAATTCGGCTAAAGCAGCAGGAGAGTATTATACTCAATTTCAAACCCATCTCGTCGTGACGGGTCCACCCTCAAGTCTCCACAGGCCAGGATGTCTTTCCAGTTCTGCTTTCATTATTGGAATCAAATTTTTAGTTTTGTAACCTTCTTTATTCACTTAACATTAATGTGTTAATTTGATCATGTAAATTGATATTTTATTTTACTCTCACATTATCCTGGAAAGAGAAATGTACCTTCTTTTTAGAATTGACTTTTTAATTGATTTCCGTTTGCAATTCTGGTATTCGCCAAGACCTAAAATGTTTTTATATTAGGCAGATATAGCTCAAATGAATGATATGCAGAGTATCGAGAAGTGTAATGGGGAAGACCAATATAAAGGGAAGTGATATTTTAAAAGATTCTGTAGGAACAATACAAATTTTCCAAACCAAGTAAAATTTGATTTGAAAGTTTTTTGAACTGTCTTCTAAATCACTTTCACCCAAATGAGGGGTTTGCAAGCATGTCAATTTTCAATGTTCTTTCTTCTCTGTTCTCTCTACTTCATTCTCTATCTGCTTCCTCTTCTCTTTCCTCCTCTTTTATCCAGTTTTGTGCTCCTCGCTTGCCTTTCCTCTCCACACTTTCACTTGATTTGCCATCATTATGTTGCTTTTCACCTGATCCCCTTTGTCATTCAGATCAAAATTTGGATATGAAACTAAAAAATAAAAACAAAAGGACAGAGAGGTAAAGAGATTAATGTACATATTACAAATTACACAAAAACAGCCAACTTGATTTTCTTTTCAGTCTCTGTGCATGTGTGTGCGTGTGTGTGTGTGTGTTTCTACTATGTGACAAAGTGTGTCAAAGGTGTGTGAAGAAACCTTTAGTATCAAAGGTGTGTGAAGAAACTGGAGACACAGACTAAAAATATTTGGGGACCAATGAAGAGAATTTGTGCTACTTAAAGTAATAGGCCTTGTAAACTTTACTATTAAAGGAGTTCTTTAGTTTTATTTTCAAAATCAATTTCAGTATTACTAAAAATTCATAAGTTCTCATTTGGCATTTTTGTTAAAACATGTCATTTTATCACACATCTCAATTTTATTTTTTGTCTGCACAGAGAGCAGAAGACAGACAATAAATAATCCTTATTTTTATTTTATTGTTTTTTAAAGACCCCTTCCTCTATACCAGTATTAATAATTCAGACCTACAGGAACAAGACTAACTCTGAGAAGCCAGAAAGACAATCAAGATGATTTTTCTTGTTGTCAGTGACAAAAATCCAAGGAAACATTAATTTCTAGACCTGAGCCCCCTCATTCCCTGGTGACACATGAACAGATTATGAATTCAGTCAATATGACAGCTGCCTTCTTAATTGGAGGATGTGCTGTGGAAATGTCAGGCAGAATTTGCTACCTTAGTAATAACACAAAAATTTTTTCTTCTTTTGTATATAGTCTTAATCATTAATTACCCCCAAAACAAGATTCTAACATGTATACTTGTTACCCCTCATAAGCCAAAACACACCTTTTTATGTAGAGACCAAAAAAAAAGCTTTTTAGTCTTTTATTAGAAGAAAAAATATATCCAGTAGTAGATAAAACAGAAATTACTATTGCTAGTATTTACAACTTTTCTCAAGTTCTAGTAATGTCATCATGTATTTCCCACTAGAAAAAGTGTCTAAATCTTATATAAACATACATGACAGACACTTCCACCTTTTTTTTTTCTTGATTAGGTAACATGGCAGCTCATGGAATAATGACTTTAAAAGTAAATTTTTCTACAAAACAGACCTACAACTTTTCAAAAATGCTAACAATGAATGTATACAAATCACTCTCTTCAGATTAGCTCAATTTTATCATTAGGAAGTAGACTTACTGGATCAGAATGAAAGTATTACTTTTGTTATTATTGTTGCTGTGAGCATAGGTGAATCAGTTTATTAATCTAAGGAAACTTGTATTGAATATTATGAAGGAATAGAAAAAACTAAAGCAAAAATAATTCTGGCCATAATACTCCTAAGTAATCAGGGTCTAATATTCTTTTAAACAAGAGGAAGTAAAAGCATAACTGGTTTAATGATATTTATGTATAGTGAACTAAATAAAAACTATTGCTAGCGATAATATTGAGAAGAGAAAGCAGAGGTCTTCCTTTTCCCATTAAAATGCTACATTCCTTATTTATAACAAGCTTATTTCACTGGGCTTTAGTCATGTCTGTATTTCAATAAATTAGCTTTCTCTATCACCACTATATGCCAAGGTGTAGAATAATCCCCACAGAGTAGCTTTTTGGGTACCGTTTTCCCTGCAGTCTCTACACTCCTCCAGTGTGCTGAGCAGCACTTTACATCACTTCGTTTCTGGCACCCTGGCTACCTTCCAGTGGCTGTCCAGTCTGCAAAGATGGTTGAGATTTGAGGAGAGTTTGCATGATTTATTAAATATATTTTTCTCAAGATTCTTCAGCTTTACCCTTTAGTTAAGAAGATCAACAAAAAGTCAGATACAAAGCTAACCGTAACTCCAACATCTAAATCCTATTTTATAAAAGTATATATTAAGAAAGTTACATGGTTAGATTTCATTGGGGTGAAATATGATACAACCATAAATGGTTCATGTCTGCAAAATTTGGGGTGAAGGTTATATAGTCTATTGAGCGTATTGCTCTTTATGGTGTTCTATGTATCTTCTGGAGACCTCGAGGAAATTTAATCAAGAAAATCTTTTTTGTTTTTTTTTGCTGTAAAGGTAAGAAAATCTTGATTTACCATTTAATCTGTATTCATAATATTAAGGCCATGAGAGTCATGCAGTTCTCTGTATTCCTCCTTTTGCCTTATTTTAAATCTCAAATATAAATTTTGTTCTCATTCACTGCTCTATTATATTGCTCTATATTATATCATAATATTATTCAATATATCTTCTATAGTCCTTAAAGAAATTTGGGTCAGAAAAAAAAACTTGATTTCCTGTTGATTTTAGGGTCACCAGAGTGAATATACCCGTTACACATTTGTTCAAACCAATAGAACGTACAACACAAAGAGTGAACTGTAATGTAATCTATGGACTTTGAGTGATGATGTGTCAGTGTAGGTCCACCAACTGTAACAAAAGTGCTTCTCTGGTGAGGGATGTTGATAATGGAGGAGATCATGCATGTGTGGGGCAGGTGGGGATAGGGACTATCTTTGTGCCTTCCCCTCAATTTTGCTGTGAACCTAAAACTGCTCTAATAGAATAAAGTCTTTAAAAAAAGACCACCCAAGTCATATAGTTCTCTGTATTCCTGATGTACCCTATTTTCAATCTCAGATATAAATTTTGTCCTTAGTTGATACAGCTTTGCTCAACCACTATTTTGATATATTTTATTGTAAAATATTTCAAATGTATAGAAATCTTTATAAGCATACAATGAACATCCATATACCAATGACTAAGTTTTTAAAAATTAATGTTTGACTTATAAACAAAAATCTTGTTCATTTTAGAAAAAAATATTCCACATTCAGTTCGTCCCCTATATATGCCTCTCTATGACATTTTCTCCCACTTGCCTGAAGTGTACACCATCCTAAATCATATTGTTACACTTTATTTTTTTACTCTGTATTAACATATCCATGAAACGTATAGAAATTCCTTTTGAATTTCTAGACTAACTTGTAGGTTAATTAATTTATTTGTGAATTGATAAAATTCTATGGGAAAATTCTCATGTTTGCAGTATGAACATTAATATCCATGCATAGCCATTCATGTGTGTCTCATTTTTATTCTTAAAAATTGTTTATAATTTTCTTCAAAAAGATTTTGCATCTCTTTTGTAGATTTATTCCTAGATAATTTATGGAATTGCTCTTGAAAAGGTATGTATATATTTTTCCCCCATTATGTTTTCTAAATGCATAATTCTGGTCTCACACATGGGATCACTGACACATGCTAACTCTACAGAATTTAAATGTAAAATCAGTTTTATTAGGTACATTTTCAGGCAGAGAAGCGGCAAAGTATTCACCATTCCACAATCTCTCATTACCCCCAAAGAGTTGTGCTTAGGCCAATCATATTAGGATGCACCATAGAGAATACTCCAGAAGAGGGACCCACCCTAACAGTTCTACAAAGGGGAACAAATAGAAACTTCCTCACGAAGGATATGGCCTTCTTGGGAAGAAGGAGCCTACAAAGTTTAGGTGCTGCTAGCAGCCTGTATGTGACTGAGACAACCGAAAACTCATAAAGTAGTTGAAAGGGGAGAGGAAAGGAGCCACCTGTGCCATTTGAAGTTATTTTCTAATGAGGAATAAAATTCATGTCAACTATCACTATTATTTTTATCTTGCATCCAGGAACCTTACTGCACTCTTGTAAATGAAATATTTTGTCTCCACAGTTTTTGGTGTTCTATATAATCTGCAAATATAGATAGTTTGTTTTTCCTTCACTCTAGCTGTCTCTCTCGTCTTGTTCTTTTCTCTATAAACATGCTTCTATACATAACCTTAAGTGTGTTGTTTGCTTTTTGTGTAAGATATTTATCATTTTAAGAAAGTTCCCGATCATTTTTAGATTGCTAAAAGTTGTTTTATTTTAAATACATGAACTAAGGTACAATTTTATCAAATTTTTTTCTGTACACACCAATATTATTTTTACCATCATATAGATATTAAAATGATTCTACATTCTGAAATAAACTGTACTTATTCACTATTTACTTTTTTAAAAACTGCTCTATTTGATTTGCTAATGTGTTATTTAAAATGTTTACACCTATCTTTACATGTGAGATCAATCTGAAATTTAAGTCTCTTGTGCTTCCTCCCCAAGCTGAGTTTTGATATCAAAATTTAATCATCCTCAAAGGAATAAGACATATAACTTTTCTATTGGTATGGAATTTTATTTCCTATTTAATACTCATTAATATATTCAGATTTTATCTCCCTCTTTCAATCTTTTAAATTTATATTTTCTAAAATTTTAAAAATATTTCACATTGAAAAAAATTTTGACATAGAGTTATTAAATGTGTTATTTAATGATCACTTTTGCTGATTTGACCATTCTCTAAACATTTTTTCTTGATAAGATCTGTTACGAGTTTGAAAGGATACACAAGAATGGTGGTGAGTGATGAAAGGAAGGCTAAAAGTTACCCTCTGTAGGTAAAGTGTGCAATCACTTCTGTTCAAAGGAGGCCACTCAAGACAGCACAATTTCTGCTTCAGAGAAACAAACACATCTTGATAAAATCCCCATGAAGACTGCCAATAGTTTGATCCCGGTGAGGGCCTCCTAGGGTCCTTTATGCATTTTCTTGTGGTGTCTCTTATCCCTGTGATCCATCCAATTACTTCTGAAGGTTTTGACTATATTTCTATTGTCAAGTGCAAGTAAGAAACAGCACATTCCTGAGTGCTTAGGAAGATGAGGGGTGGGGGGCAACAGTCAATTTTCTGTGATTACATCCTTACAGCAGACTCACGCTCATACCTAGGATATATTTTAGCGTTTGTCACTCTTCTTAAAAACAGCTTATGTATTATCAATCTCCTCTGTTCCTATTTATTCATTTCTACTTTTTAATTTTAATATTTCCTTCTCACTCTTTAGTTTTAATCTATTGATGTATATCTAACTTCTTAAATCTAACTATAATCACAATTATTTTTGATATTTTCAAAATACATAATCTGCAAATAGAGGTTATTTAAACTCTCCTTTTCAGTTCCTATGCCCATATTGCTTTCTCTCGTTTAACTGAATTGGTTGATAAGTAGCCATGGAGATAGGGGGCATTCGTATCTTGTTTCTGACTGTACTGAATATGTCAAAGGGATGCAGGACCTGAACTGAAGGGAATTTGCCAGCCAAATTTGGTGTAATTTGAGCATTAACGTAATAATGATAGTAATGAATTATATTGAATAAAGGGATTTGGGGATACATAATGACTTGATAAAAATATAAAACAAGGGAAAACTCTTCTTTACAACAGGTGATATAATAAATGTTGGAATAATGGTAAAATTAGAAAAACATCATTTTTCAACTCCGAAGGGAATCATTAATTCAAACAAATATCACCAATGGGTGTCAAAACAATTCAAAGAAGGCTATTAGTATACTGGATATTATATTCTCAAATTATCAGCCTTCAGTGTGGCCTGTGCCTTGGATTTTTTTTTTTTTTTTTTTATATTCCCTCAAGTGATTCTAACGTGCTTCCGGGGTTGAGAAACACTGATAGAGGCTTTTGAGTTGATGTGCATATTATAAAAACGAAAGTAGAGTACAAGGGAAAGGAATCTTACAGTAGATGTCTCAGCTCTGCCATTGTTGGCTTAAGAAGAAATGCTCCTTCTGGATCTTTCCTTCAGTGCACCTTTCTTTTTTTTTGTGAGGAAGATCAGCCCTGAGCTAACATCTGTTGCCAATCTTCCACTTTTTGCTGAGGAAGATTAGCCCTAAGCTAGCATCTGTGCCCATCTTCCTCTATTTTGTATGTGGGATGATGCCACAGCATGGCTTGATGAGCAGTGCATAGGTCTGTGCCCAGGATCTGAACCTGCAAACACTGGGCCACCGAAGCAGAGCATGTGAACTTAACCACTATGCCACCAGGCCAGCCCCAGTGCACCTTTCTTTGAGTTCATTTTTCTTGGCTCTCTTTATGAGAGAGATGGTAATATTTAGAGAGTTAACACAAGCTCTAGAGACCTGGTAGGAAAGGTTAATCTGCTTTGAGTTAGAGTGTAATTGCCCTTAGACATACTTTAGTTAAGGTGTAAGGAATTTTCAAGATCCAGCCTGATCACCAGCAGCCAAAAACAAGGACACACACATCAAAGTAGTACTTTTGTTGGCCTTATCCTCTAAACGTCTCTCTCTAGAAGACTTATGTCCTCAGTGAGTGACTAGATGTAGATATCAATACAGCTAATTTTTAACACTCATATCCAAGTAGTATATGCTGTTAGAGTTGTTGTTGTTATTGTGATAGCCTTCCATTCAAATTGCAGCTCATATATTCCTCGGGCAACTCCGTGTTGCCTTCTTTAGCAATGTAGAAACAAAGAGGATACCAACCACTTTGTAGAATCAACAAAGGAAATCAGTATAAAGCTCTTTACACTGTTTTGTGAAAGCAATTATGCTTTTAAACTTCACCTATATTGTAGTTGATAAACTGTATATTAGAAGTGTTAAAATTTCTGACATATGTAATGATTTACAGTAGAAAAAGCATTTTCATAGAAATTTATGAAGAATCTTATTTTCAGATGGTGTCATGAGTTACTCAATGGAAAATACAATACTTCTTTTACTAATTTTTTCTCTGAACAGTACATCCTGAGCTTGATTGAAACAGACCAGATAACTTGCTATAATTATATAGTGTTCTTTATATCTGATTTGAAACATGGGTACCTATGTAAGAGAATATAAGCAAATACTACATAATCACAAATGTTAGAAAGAAAAATAAATTCAAATATATGTAGTGGAAATTGATTCTACAAGTCTCAAAGGCAATACAAAAGAGATTCACCATTTAGATTTCTTTCAAGAGAACCTTCTGCAGGAGATCTAGATGTTTGACAGCTTCCAGCATCTACTCCTAGGAATACTAAAGCAATGCATTCCCCAGGCGAATGGCTCCTGAGCAAGACGAGGGAATTATCACTGGAATACTTCTTTAATGGGAAAGGTTTTTTTGAGGTGCCTCCTTTGGCCTGGCCAAGACTTTCTCATAACCGAACAGTGGTCTGAGGCTCCCCTACTCTATCCTCCTTTCCTTGTTCCTGTCACAGGTGCCAGGCTGGCAATGCAGCCTCAAAGCTCCCTCTGCCTACTCTTGCTCCCTCCCTTTTCATCCTTTCTCAAGAAAAATTTCTTGCGTATCTAAATAGGTCTGGGCACCTGATTCTTGAAGGATCCTAGTTGACCCAAGTGATACCAGGAGTTATGATAGAAACAGGTTGTATTATGGGATTTGGGGGCTGGCTTATTTATTGCTTAACTGAAATGAAGATTCCATTCTAAGAAGGATAGTCGCTGGAAAAAGTGATAGTGAAAGTTTTACATCTGGTTACCTCAACAGATGTCTTGGTGGAAGGGAGCACCCTTGTCAGCCTAATGATACAGAAGTGCACAAAAAGTGTGAAGATTTTGTATTATATATTAATACTCACCAGAAAGCATGCACCATGAAAGAGGCACTGAAAAACAAATTTGAGAAACTGACTCAGCCTTTGACATTAGCCAATCTTCATCATCATCGGCTATCCAGGAACTGGCAGGACAGGCACGTGGTGATAGGGCAGAGACTGTGAAAACACGTGGGTCCAGTATCATGGTCTCTTACTTACCAGGTCGATCTAGCTATCACTGCCTCTGAACGTCCATCCTGCTAAACACAAAGACCCCGATATGGCAATGATCCTTAGAAGAGCAACTGTCTCCTGTTGACAAACAGACGATGTTGGGCCTCTTATATTCTAGAATGTCCAGCTGTTTATCTTCACAGGGAGAGATTCCTATTCCGGGGATAGGTTTTCTTTTTCCTGATATTAAGGCTTCAGCCATTACCACTCTCCAGGGGCTTACAGAATGCCTGATCTTCAGGTATGGCAACTCACACAGCATATCATCCATCCAGGGGACCCATTATAAAGTGAAGGTGGTATAGGAGTGGACCTATGACCTGGTCATATCACATACTGCTCCATCCAGAGGCAGCTGGCCTCATAAAGGGTTAGAATGGACTACTCAATGCACAGCTGAAGCACTGGATCAGAGGCAATATACTGCAAGGATGTGGTGTCAACATTCAGACACAGTGCAGGCACTGAATCAGATATCTCTTTACGTGTTTTATCCCTAACAGGAAGAATACATGGGTCTGGGAATCAATGATGAAAGTAGGAATGAGCCCACTTACATACCTGATTTTCCAGTGACCCACTAGAAACCTTCTTTGCTCCCTATCCCTGCAATTCTGGACTCTGAATGGTTGGAGGTCACGATCCCCAAAGGTGGTGCCCTTTTGCCTGGAAACAGTAACTGCCCCATGGAACTACAAGCTATATCTGCCACAAGGGCACATTGGACTCCGTGTGTCCAGAGTAATATTACTCCTTGTGTCCAGAGTAATATCTCCTACCGTGTCCTAAGTAATATTGCCAAGATCTCCGAGCCTTCGGGAATAACGTTTGGGGTTATACTGTCAGGACCTGCCAAGTTGATAGCTGAGGATGAAGGGAGTTTCAAATGAATTATGCAGGAGGGAGAGAGTAAGTACCAGCTGTAACCCTGAGGCTAATTTCAGCCATGGGGGTTGGTTTTTCTTACTAATCACCTTTTTCTAAATTCTATTACCATCCAGTTGAGAATTTTTCAGAGCTGAGTGTGGTCTGCGTCCCTTTCTTCCCAATCCTTCAATCCTTCTCTCCTTTTGCAGGTGCCAAGCCTCAGTTATGGTCTGAAAGCTCTCATTTGCCACACCTGTTCCCTCCCATTTTATTCTTTACTTTCAGTACTTCCAATAAGTCTGTCACACATTTTATCCTATCTAGGCATCTCCTTCTCATAGGATAAAATTTACACCTGTGGGCTTTCAAATCTGATTCTTTTTTTCTCTTATCCTCACATGCAAATCTGCCTTATTTCTCCTACTAAATGCCCTTTATTCTGTCTTCCATGTTCACAATGATGTTGGCTTAGTGCATGTGATTATAGAATTAATCTACACCCAATTATTACAGAATAATGTCTCAACCCTATTTCCTCATACACAGAGTCATTTGCTTTCGAGGTTTACTTTCATTCTAACCAGACTGACCTTTGACACCAGGCCGAACTTTCTGCCTTTTCTGAATGAACTAAGGACTTTGATGCCCTGCAACTTTGCCTATTTTGTTTTCTCTACCAACAATTCAACCAAATGGAGGGTAACATTTTCCTCTGTCAGAGTTTTGGTTCCCGCTGCCCTTTGTAGTCACCACTGCCATGGACTGAGGGCGATTGTCCTGGTGACGGGTTGTGAGACAATAGAGAAAATAAGAGAAGAAATTAAAAACAGGAGTCGATTTCCACACTTTCTCTCTGAATTGGAGGAGTTCTCTTTTCTGCTCCTCAAGCCAGAACTAGAAATCCTGCATTGAGCTCTCCCTGTCAGCACCACAGGGCTCATTTCAGAGTTTCCTCAAATAAGCTTCTTTCCAGACCACCTGTCCTGATTTTAAAGTTTTAAAGTTTTTTTTTCAGTGGCAAAATAGCTGAAATATGCTTATTGCCTCTTACCGGGAATTGGAACCCGTCCTAGATACCGTGAAGACTCTGGGTCCTGTTAGAGTCGCCTGGGGAACATTTCTTGTCTTGTTTTAGCAGCAGTCAACCTGGTTAGGTTCTGAATGGAAGTTCCATCTGCCTTTCTGTGGCGGAGACTCCAACAGTCACTGAGTTTTGAAAGTGTTTGCGGATGCTGTTTGGTTTTGCACCCCCAGCGCCCCACTCAAGGGTTGATTTGGGATTCAGCAGTGTTCCTGTTGCAATTCAGTTCTCAAAGCCATTGCTATAATTCTTTGGGTTCCTTCTGCTCATGAGCAGCTTGGGACTGAGCCCACCATGTGTGTCCACTCTTTCACAGACTTAGGGACCTCCTTTTCCAGATCCCTCCTCTCGGGGATTCCCTCCACACTCTGCTCATGGGAGGAGAATCTTTCACCAGTTGCTATGACAAGAAAGATTGATGTCTCTTAGAGTTTTAATTCTAGCCTTCAGCTCTGTCACACAGATCCTCATGACTGAGGCTATCTTGAGGGTGAAAGAGTGAGAGAAAAGAGAGAGAAAGTCACTCAATCATTAAATCAATCAACCAATAACAAGAATCTTCCCTCATATTCTTTGCACACCCAGGGCCTTTTTTCTGATGCTTCTATCCAGAGGCAGAGATTTTCTCTGGGGCACGTGCACCCTCGAGATGGCAATGGCAGTGCAGTGCCAGGATTGGGGCTGCCTTCAGGGCTGGCACAGGACAGAAAAATAATCACAATAATGTGGATTCTTTCTTCACACTCTGCCTCACAGACATCTTTTCTCCTGGTCCACTGTCCAGAAAGACTGGCCTCTCTTGGAGCTTTTGCTGACATCTCCTGCTACCCAGTTATGAATTTGGTCCATACATTTTCTGATCACTGTGGAATTAGGTACAAATCAATAGCTATCATAACCACAATATGCCCAAATGTCAGCAAATTCATGAAAAATCACAACAGAAATTATAAAATATCATGAATTGAATATTAATAAAAGTATGTCCTAGCAAATCTTGTCTGATTCATCTAAAGCTATCCTTAAAAGCAAATGTATAGATGCGGGTATATATAACAGAAAAGTGCTGAAAATCAACAATGTATCTATTTAAAGGAGTTAGAAAATGGAACAAATTAAAATTATAGAAAATGAAAGGAAGGAATAACAAAAGCAGAAATTAATGACATTGAAAACAAACATACAATACAGAAATTCAATGAGGAGTTCTTTCTCTTCTTTTTCTTTAAATCTTTTCTTTTTTTTTTTTTTGCTTTTTTGCTGGGAAAGAGTCACTCTGAGCTAACAGCTGTTGCCAATCTTCCTCTCTTATTTTTTTTTTCCCTCCTCAAAGCCCTAGTACATAGTTGTACATTCCAGCTGTATGTCCTTCTAGTTCTATGTGAGCTGCCACCACAGCATGGCTACTGAGACGTGAGAGGTGTGGTTCCGTGCCCGGAACTGAACCTGGGCCACTGAAGCAGAGTGCACTGAACTTTAATCACTAGGCCATCAGGGCTGGCTCTGGAGTTCTTTCTTAAAAAGATGAATACAATTGGTGATTTCAAAAAGGGTGGGAGAGGCGGTACAAATCACAACATGAGGAATGAAAAACAGACCACTTACCACACTTGCCATTTTACCACACTTACAGACATTAAATAGATAATAGTGTGTATGAATAACCTTATGACAACTAATTTAAAAATTTACATGACATTAAAAATTTCCTTAAGAAAACTAAGACATAAGAAGAAAGATCTGAACATTGAGTCATCTATCAAAGAAATAAAATCAGCAATTTAAAATCTTACAACAAAGAAATCTCCAAACTAGGATGATTTTGTTGATGATGTCGCCAGACATTAAAGGGGAAATAACAGGAAGCTTACACAAATACTTGCAAAAGGTAGGAAAAGATGGAAGATATAGCAACTTGCACTATGAGGCCAGAGTAATCTTGAAACCAGCAGGGACATTTCAAGAAAGCAAATTTTTGGCCAATTACTCTTAAACATAGAAAGAAATATCTTAAGTAAAATATTAACTAATCAAATCCAGTGATATATAAAATGGATTATCTCTCATGACCAAGTTGCCACTATTCCAGAAATACAAGGTTGCTTAACTGTACACCTGTGTACTTAGTATTTTATTTTAAATTTCAATACATTTATTTTAAAAGTATATAATTAATAAAACAATGAAAATTAATAGACTATATTTTTTTGACAGAGAAGGTTACTATTTCCCAGGAACTTCGCCTAAAGGATTTATTTCCCCTTGTAAATACAAAGCACTGAGTATCAGCAATTGGTTACCTCAGTGTTCTTTTATTTTCAGATTTATGAAGGGACAAAATATCAAAAACCTGCTTATAATTCTATATAGTGGTCAGGAGTGTACAAGACATTATTTTTATTTGAATTTTTTTGCTGATTTTATAATTGATTTTAGTCAGTTTTAATTTTCTATAAATAATACATACATTTATATTCACTATAAAAAAGGATATAGAAGTACATACTGCATAATGTGAAATTCCCCTGTAACTATTGCTACCCCAAATACACACAATCATGTGTGTTTAATCACCAAAAGAAATAGGATTTTTATCTTGTATTTTTTTCTAAATGAAGTTCTGCATTTTTTAACCCAAATGGAGTTCTAAATTTGCTTTAAGTTGCTTTTAGCACATCACCATTTTTCTTGGAAATTTTCCATATCAATTCATATAGATCTGTCCCATTATTATGAATCTCTGCACGCTTAGTTTTCCAAATTATACTTATGATCATTCACCTATTAATGGCTATATACGATATTTCAATTTATTTCATCGATATTACATAATGATTCAATAATCATATATATACATATATATACACACACACATATGCCTATTTTAGGTTTTAGTCTTGGATTTATCTACATATTTAAATTTGATGTAAGCTGCCAAATTCTTCCAAAAATACTTTAATATTTTGCACCCTCACAAATAAGTGTGCCCATCTCACCATATGCTCCCCGACATAACTGTTAGCAAACTTTTGAGAAAAAAATAAGTATAATTTTTTGCATTTGCATAAACCTTATTACTTCTGAGATTGAATATATTTCCATAAATGTACTAGCTATTTATAATTGTTTTGTGATTTTCCATATCATAATTTTCTAAACCTCAAAAAAGAATTATATCTGTATCCTCCACTCCCTTCAACCTTTGCAAGAAAGAAGAAAAGCCAATTTTCTTATTTAGTTGTAAATATTTTTGCATCTGTTTTAATGGGCTATCAAGGTTGAATATTTAAGCCAAAGAGAAGAATCTGATATTTGGGTGGTCAGATAAGGAAGAAGATGGAATGTAGTTGGGATTTAGGTGGATGAATTGAAAAGTGTATTATTGCAAGGTAGATTAATAACAGACACTGAATGCTAATCCCTTCAGAAGTTTTCTAGTGGCAGTGGATCACCTGCATTAGGTGAGGGGACATCCTTCACTAGATTCCAGGGCCTCTTGGTTCTACACTGCACCCAAGATGAACATCTGTACCCTGAAGGCCTAGAGAGATAGGTTGTATTCCTTTTTCTATCCAGATATCCTTGTGGGGCTTGTACCCTAGTGTATGGTACTCAGTAATCATCCCCAAGGATGAGTGCATGTCACTTGCTTTGTGGCTTGAAATGGTCCAAGAACAGCTTTCATGCTTTGCTCCCATTATAGAGGAGCCAAATGTGCTGCTGCATCTGCCCGCTGTCTACTGGCTTCCCCAGCTGCTACCTGGAGGGTCCAGGTGATACAGCCTGGAAGTGTGGGGAGTGGATGTCCCTGGGGCAGATTTGGACCCATGGAGGCAGGGAAAGGTAGGACACTGGTGGATTGTTTTCTCCCTCCTTCCACCCAGATGGACTTTGCAGCAGTTCATTCAGTCCCCCAAGACTGAGCAATCAGCTGTACCTACCACAGGAGCTGTGATGGACCCCATCACATTTGCACTCCGTTTTTTCTGTCTCAATCCTCTTTTCCTTTAGCTTTGCTTCCTTGAGATTGCTGTACACAGTAGATTTGGTAGAAGTGATTTTGTGATTTACTTGTACTCTGAACACACACTGAAGCAGTGTTTAAATAATTCTCCATTATATCTATCTTTAGTCTGTGTGTGTTAATGTCTATTCATTATTTCTTTTTAATTTAGATTTTAAAATTGACTACTTCCATTAATCTTAGTATTAAGACACATCCCAGCAGGTAGTGAGACAATTTCCATTTGAGAAGGAGTGTAATTTCCTTCTACTATATATTATATGCTGTCTTCAGGATTCTTCCACTGAGATTAAAAGCCTCCGCCTCCCACCGATATTTTGAAAATCTAAAGGATGTAGGCAGAAAAGAGGTAGAACAAGCAAGTAGCAGATGACGGAAAAGGAGAACAATTAGAAATTCGGTAGGCAGCAGGGGATAAACCTACACGAACTTTTGAACTGCTCAATTCTGCCAAATATCCTCGAATCTAACTGTTCTCCACCTCAATGCTGAGCCTTGGCGATTCATAAATGCAAAAGTGACAAACACACTTGGCATTTCATTTGCAACTTATAAACCACCTTTTAACTCTTCACACACCTCATGGAAATTGATTTATCCTTGGTGTCTTCTACAAAAGCTAGAGTCTCTGACTGCCAAGGCTACAACTACAAGGTTGTAAACTACTCTCCATCAAAGAGCTTGAAACGGGGATGGGGAGGGCTAAATGATTGTTCCTCTGCCAGGCCATGTATTGGCATTTTAACACGATTTCTAAACGGGCAGTGTCTACCACTCCTTAAATGTTAGGGAGAGATTAGAGACTAAGCACAGTGTATTTTAAACTGGGACTTCCTAAACTAGAATCTCACTTAGACAATGAGCATCTGTGTGCCCTAGGGGTGTTACTTAAATTTCCTGTGCCTCAGTTTCCTTCTTTGTAAGACTGATGTGATGATAGTTGTGAGGTGGCTGTGAGGAAGAGATGATATGCAAACCTTTAGAACTCCTCCTGGTTCAAAGTAAGTACTATATAAGTATTAACAATTCTTAGTATTGGTTATAATTATTATTATAAGGCTCCATGGCAGTAAGACTAATCATGGACATTTAGATAGTTGTTTAAGCCTAAATAAAACTGCTTAGTACATCTCAAGTTAAGATTCCAACAAAAAAGATACTCAATTTTCTCAAATTCTGGCACTAATTTTAGTACAGAAATGAATGGAAGCACAGAACAAGAACATCACTGCTCTCATTCTCATAGGCTTACTCTTGAAAAATTATTTGTATGATAGCTATTAAATACAATTGTTGGAACAGCTGTAGATAATTGAAATGGTCTAAAAATAAATTGCAATGATTGTTGAGATAAATATATAATGCACATAATTATAGCATATCCAAGAAATACAACACATGAGTAAATTTTTTCTCAGTCACAGTTTCACTGTCGTACCTTTGGAACTGGACAGAGGAAAACAACTTTTTTAAAAAAATTCTTAATCAGTTGTATTTTGATGACTTCATTTATAAAACCAAGATTCTGAAAAAATGCCAAGTAATTTTCCATTTTTTAAAAAGGGGAAATGACTTTAAATTTTATAAGAATAGATAAATTATAATTGAAAATATGATATTGTTTATAATCCCTCAAATTTTCAAATGGTTAAAATATGGATTACATATGAAGTAAATTCTGTTAGTGAAAGGAATTGGATATGTTAAAATAAAAAAATGAAATTCAAATAAGATTGTGTAAATTCAAAACCAAAGCAGATAATATGCATGAATGAAAATTAATATAATAGAGGGAATTATTCATTTTGTAGTTTTTAGCGAAGCATAAAGTACTTTAAGAAAATTGTACAAATTAAAAACAAACTATGGATTATGACAGGGTGCAATCATTCATTTTACTCCTACACTTGACCAATCACTGTCCTCCATTTCACCATAAAGGTAACCATTATCTTGTAGCTTATTCTCTGCCTTTTTGTTTTTTGAGCTTTATATGAGTGGAATTACACAGATGTATTATTTTGTATTTTTTTATTTCTCAATATCATCATTAATTATGGTTTACTCATGTATATTTTTGAGTAATATACTATTATATGAATATAATAGAATATGTGTATTCCTTCTACTGTTGATGAACATCAGAATTGCTTTCAGCTGACTACAAATAATGGTACTTTGAACATTATAAAATATTATATATCAAAATAGAAATATGATGTATCAAATATTGTATTTTACAGGTCAAGCTGTGCTTAAAGGGATAACAGTATTCTTGTCTCTCTTTTTATTATCTTAGTGATTTTATTTATTGTGAGGAAGATTAGCCCTGAGCTAACATCCGTTGCCAATTCTCCTCTTTTTGCCGAGGAAGATTGGCCCTGGGCTAACATCCATGCCCATCTTCCTCTACTTTATATGAGATTCTACCACAGCATGGCTTGACAAGAGGTGTGTCGGTCCACGCCTGGGATACGAATCTGCGAACCCCAGGCTGTCGAATCAGAGAGAGCGTGAGAACTTGACTGCTACGTCGTGGGCCAGCCCCTCTTAGTGATTTTTAATGGCCAACGCCTAGGTCCGCTATTTTTATTGTGAATTACAAAATGGTGATTTTCTAATTCTCCCATGCCTTCACTTATTAGTTGAAACTATTTTATAAAGGGAAACTTACTGTCATTTACTCTTGCATTACACAATGGTATTTTTCATATCAAGAAAGCAGAAAGAATACTTAACTCTTTGCTCTTCCTGTTTTCAAAATATTGATCTAGTTCAGTAGTTCAGTAACATTCTCCAGTAACGCCTAATTAGCATTTTTTTATGCTTGTTGCAGGAATTACTATCAAAGTCCACTCATTAGACCAGAGACCCCTGTGGTGTTAGTGAAAAACTTGCCCTTCATGTAGCACACCTACCTATGCTTGTGAGTTCATCTGCCAGCCAGCAGCCTCAACTCTAAGCTCTAACAATGTGCAGAGGAAATGTCCAACTGTTCCTAGAGCACTCCTTCTCAAGCTGTAGTTCAGATCATAACGTTGTTACCATGTTGTTCCATGGGATAGCAATGTCCACACAGTGCAGAGGAGAGTCTGCGTTACACAGAGCAATGGTAGGCAGGTTAACATAAGATGCCTCTGTGAGAGGCTGGTGGTCAGCCCTGGGATCAGTAACCACCAGAAGTCTTGGCTCCCAGAAGGCTGCCTGGATCTGAGATTGTTAAAACATATTTGAAGAGTTTCAGTTCATACATTCAACTCCATACATCTATGATCCTTATGCCCATTATCTCTTAATGGTTTATTTTTAAGAAGACGATTTCTTAAATGCTAATTAAATCATTTTTCCTTTCATTTAGTATTTTTTGTTTCCTGTTTAAGAAATCTTTGCCTGTGCAAAATTCTTGAGGTTATTCTCTTTTATTGTCTTCTAGAAGCCCAGGAGTTATTTAAAAATGTACTTCTTAATTTCAATTTATTCAGGGGATTCTAGTTATCTTTTATGCTATCATTTTAAGCTTAATTGTGTGGTCCGAGAACATATACTTTATAATCACTTGAAATTGGTGAAACTTGCTTTGTGGCCCAGTATATAGTCATTTTACATTTGTATGTTTTATGTGCATCAAAAAGGAAAATTCATTATTTAGTTTTTGAATGCACTGTTTTATGTATATATATATATGTATATATGTAATACACACATATATATATATATATACACTAATTGTCTTCTTTTATTAGGTATCAATAGGGCTGTATTAAAAATCTTTCCCTACAATTGTCTCTTTAACTTTTTATTTCTCTCAAATCTTGCTTTATGTGAATTAGACCATATTGTACAAGCATATAAATTTAGAAATATTACATATTTCTGGTAGATTGATTCTTTTATAATTATGAAATATTCCTTCTTGTATCAAAATTTAAATCTTTCTATACTTATGAAACTTTCTAAATGTTATATTTAACATATTTTTTGTAAGTGTAACTTTATTTTTAAACCAGTCTGAAAGTCCTCCTCTTTTATTTGCACCATTTAATCTATTTATTTAATATATATTTGAATTTGTCTTCCATATTGCTATTTGCTTTCTATATATCCCAGCTACTTTGTCTTCCTTTAGCTCCATTTTCTTGCCTTCGTTTGATTTATTTGTTATTTTATATTATTAAATCTTCTCCTTCATTGTGTTTGTTTAGTATTCTTTTAGCTATCCCTACTTTTACTATTTTTAGAGGGTACTGAGTAATTTACATAATGCATTCTTGCTAGTATAAATTATTCTTTCACAAATTCCTCTATACTGAAAGACCTCAGAACATATAAATTCTAGTTATACCACTCAGTTTATGACCAAGTCTTATACCCTATTTTAACTCTCCATTTTTTACACATCAAAAAGCATCATTATTGTTTTATACAATTAATGTACATTTAAATTTCTCACATATTTGACCTTTGTATTACTATTATTTTCTTCATTCCTGAGCTTTCTTCTGATATTTTTTCTCCTTCAAGATCATTTTTGGTTATTTTATTTAACATGATTCTAAAGGTGATGAATTGACTTAGTTTTGTTTGCTAGAAAAAGTCCTTATTTCTTCCTAGGTTGGTGATTATATGTTTTTGTTGAAGAAAACATTCTATTTTTTTCCTGGACTTCATTGTTTCTAATGACAAGTCATCTGTCATCAGGTCTTTGAAGATTATAAACATACATATTTTTTCTCCTCTAGGAGTTAGAGATAAACTTTAGAGTGCCTGGTACTTTTAAATGTGTAGTTTGATGACTTGCTCCTTATGTAAAATTTGCAGCCATTGTCTCTCATTATATTTTCCACCCACCTCCTCCTCTTTTCCCCTTTCTCCTGGAAATCTAAATAAGTGTATATTGCAATGTTTCATCATGTTGCAAAAAACTTTTATGCTCTTTTTTATATATTACATTTTTTCCTCTGTCCAGGCATTTTCTTTTGATATCATCCAGATCACAATTTTCTCATAAACTGTGACTAAAATACTGTTAAAGTCATCCACTGAGGTTAACACATGACTTTTGTAGTTTAGTTACTTTTCTTATTTCATAGTATCTTAGTTTTATGCTAAAAATGTCTATCTTGTCTTTTAGGTAAATGAAGAGAAAAAGGATAGTTATTTCAAAGCCCCTGTTTGATAAGTACATTGTCTGGATCTTTTATGATTGCTTCTATTGTGTATTCTTTTGGTCAATACACGGTATATGACAAATTACGTACAATTTAATGTTTTGAATGATGAAATCTCACTCCAGAGAAGATTTAAATTTGTTCCACAAGATGGATAGGCTAAAATCACAGGATTACCAAATCCTTTTAATCTTATCAAGGATTGACATGATTTCAACAAGATTTTTAGTCCCTGTGAGAGCTACTCCATTTTCAGTGCAGCTTTTCATCTATGGTGTAGCCATGTGGTCTCAACCCGAGTCAAGAAATGTTTATTTTTCTCCATTTGCTTTGCAGGCCACAACATGCGTTTTCTTTTCTTAATCGTGAGGAGTTTAAAAGCTCAGCTTCTTAGTCTCAGGTAATGGGCTCAACTCTCTAGGTTTTCCTCTTCTTTCAGATCTGGTACCAATAATTTTTCACTGATTCAGAGAAAATGAAGTTTTGTCAATATCTAAAACATGGTTATTGCTCTTTTAAACCTTTGACCAAAACTTTAACAAATATTCTTATGATTTTCAACCACTTTATTGAGATATAATTCTCATAAGTTACCCTTTTAAAGTGTACATTCAATGTTTTTGAGTATATTCACAGAGTTGTACAACGACTGTCACCATGTAATTTTAGAATATATTCATCACCCACTCCCCATAAAAACCCTGTTCCTGTTAGTAATCATTCTTCATTCCCAGCCACTATTCCACCTCTGTGCAATCAATAATCTAATTTCTGTCTCTATAGATTTACCTATTCTAAAAATTACATAAAAATGGATTCATACTACGTGTAGTATTCCGTGACTGGCTTCTTTCATTTGGTATAATGTTTCTGAGGTTCATCCGTGTTATTGAATGCATCAGTACTTCATCTATTTTATTCCTGAATAATACTCCATGGTACAAATGTGCCACAATGCGTTTCCTCATTCAGTTGGTGAACACTTGGGTTATTTCAACTTTTGACTATTATGAATAAGGCTGTTGTGAACATTGGTGTGCATGGATGTATGTTTTCACTTATTGGGTATATATCTAGGAGTAGAATTGTGGGTTAGATGATAATACTATATTTAACAAGTTGAGGAAGTTCTAGAATATTTTCCAAACTGGCCTCACTCTTGTACATTCACTCCAGCAGTGTATGAGAGTTCTCTACATCCTTGCCAACTGTACTAGTTTGTCAAAGCTTTCATAAAAAAAAAAAAAACAAAAAAAAAAAAAACCGCAGACTGGGTGGCTTAAATAGCAGAAGTTTATTTTCTCACTGTTCTTGAGGCTGGAAGTTCAAGATCAAAGTGCCGGCAGGGTTGGTTTCCTGTGAGGCCTCTCTTCTTGGCTTGCGGATGGCAGCCCTCTTGTTGCCTCTTCACATGGTTGTCCCTCTCTATGCACGTGCACCTGGTGTCTCTCAGTCTGTGGTATCTGTATCCTAATCTTCTTCTCTTGCAAGAACACCAGTCGTATTGGATTAGGAGACTGTCCTAATAGCCACATTTTAACTTAATTAACTATTTAAAGGCCCTATCTCCAAATAAATCACAGTGGAGATACTGGGGGTTAGGGCTCCAATATACGTATATGGGATATTCATCTCATAACCCCAACATTGGTTACCATCTATCTTATTATAGAAATCTTGGTTGGTATGAATTGGTATCTCATTGTGGTTTTGATTTTCATTCCTTAATAGCTAGTGATATGCAACTTTTCATGTGCTTATTGGACATTTGCGTATCTTCTTGGATAAATGTCTATTTGCATTCTTTACCCATTTATAAATTGGGTTATTTGTTCTTTTATTATTGAATTTTAAGAATTTTTTCCATATTCCTTATATAATTCTCTCATAACCTACATGATTTGGAGATGTTTTCTCACATTCTGTCTTTTGCATTTTTACTTTCTTGATTATATTATTTTTAGCACAAATTTTTAAAATTTTGATGAAGTCCAATTTATCTCTCTTATTTACTTTTGTCACTTGTGCTTTTGGTATTGTACCAAAGAAACATTGTCTTACCCAAAGTTACAAAGATTTACTCCCATCCCGTTTTCTAAGGGTTCTATAGTTTTAGCTTTAGCTCTTAGATTTTATTCTGTGATCCTTCCGAAGTTAACTTTTGTGTGTGGTGTGATAGGGGCCCAGCTTTATTCTTTTGCATGTGAATATCCAACAGTCCCTGCGCCATTTGTTGAAAATATTATTCTTTCCCCTTTTAGTGGTGGAAAACAGGATATGCCCTTGTTCAATGGCTGGTGAATCCAGCCAGAATGGCTCTTCCTTTTCAGGGAGCTGGGGGAGAAAGGAACTATCACTTGGCTTCTGAGCTGTCTAGAATAACCCTCTATAAGCAGAGGTGTGTGGGGTGAGGGGGGGAATGAGTGCAGCCTCTAGCTTGAATGTTGTAACTCCCACTGTTCTTACCAGGTTTCAGTAGATTTTGTTAAATAAATGTTTCCCAATTTGATGCAAGCCTTTTTATCAATTTCCAGACTTTTAATGATTGTCTTTGCTGATTCTGTTTTATAGTTCTATTTTTTAAAAAATAGTTCTATTTTTTATATATTAATTATTGCCATCAGTCTATCAACAGATATCTGAGTATCCAAACATTAAATGTATTGAAATCCAGAAGCTTCCCTAATTGATCATAATAACCAAGCAACTCACATAACTCACTCACCTGACTAATTTAAGATGTTCCCTTTGGCAATATATGTTGTTCCTCAAGCTACAATAAAAGTAAGTCAATTAGCCAGTAGCAATGCCATGATTATAAATTAGTTACATGGTAATTTAAATAACTACAAAATGTCTGTGGAAAAGTATACCTAATTTAAATTCTGAGGATATGCTCTGACAGAGCAGCTCTCATTAGAAATGGCAAAGGCAGTAGGTAGACAGTGCCAAAATGACATAGACAGTGCATTCAAATATAGACAGGATGCTTGTATTTAATAAGCACAGCAGGTGAACAATTGGATTTGAAAGGGAAATTAAATGGGCTGACCCAAGTGCTAAGACATTTATTGTGTAGCTCTGCACTTTTTGTTCTATGATTACTGCAAAGCTCTTTTGTAAACCAATATGAAGGAACACTATTAGACCAATTGTACATCAATTAAGTATTGTAGCCACAGGAGGAAACACAAATACATTTTTAAAGGAAGTCAAATTCAATCTGCTTTTATGTTCAGGCTGTTGTCCTCTCTAATCTGTTATTCTTTATGCCGTAAATGTCTATTAAGAATTAAGTATTTTCTTGTACTCAGACCATTTCATGATGGTTGATAATACTGCAGAGAGAAAAATTGCTAGGACTTGATATACTACTTTTCAGTGTAAGATACTTTTCAAAAGAAACAGTTTGACCCTTTTGGTGTCATTTCTATTATTCAGCATTTATTTTTTCTATTCTTCCATATATTGCTTAACATAGTTAAAACTTCCAAATAAAACCTTATTGCCACTATCTTGAATAAGGTATTAATTTCTTTGAATCATTTTCTTTTCAAATCTGGAAGTCACTAACTTATTATAAACATGTGAATAGATCGAATGCTGTGTTAAAGGAGAGACTATTTAGTGAAGAATAAAGAGCTGAAAATTGGAGAGAAGGTGGTAGGTTCATCTGTGGTGTTTTATTATTGGGCATCTAACCATTATGCCCAGGCATATTTGTGGATACTAATGCAATAGTCAAGGAGTTACCCAAAAAGCAGTCTGGCCATAAACACGTGTTTTAAATGGAATAGAAAGAATTCAGGTTTAAAGCGGGATAAAATAGTTGATCTAAGAGGCCAGTGGAAGATATGAAAGCAGGACAGAAGATGTCTTGAGTAATTATAAAGATGTGTCTAGTCTCTAGTTACTTTTGACAAAACTGTTTTTATGATTTATGGCAGGTGCTTGTTTATAAACCCATTTCTGCACAGACACAGTGAAAAACATTTATCATTCTGCTTGGCCTTCCTTATTAGATAAATTTCACATAAACATAACCTAAATCTGGATTCTTGCTAGTCTGGCACATGAGCTGGTGCCATCTCTTTGACTACCTTCATTTTTCTGTTGACCTCCGGCAGCAGAGGAGTATTTGACAGTGACAATACTTAGCCCCTGTGCTTTATTTGCCAAGCAGGAAAGAAAAGTCATTCAGAGTGGTGGAGGTCAGCAAAGTATTATTTATCAACAAGAGGCAACTCAATATTGATTTTGGTTTAAACATTCTACCCTGCAGCTGTTTTCAGTTAGTAATTCAGACTAACCAATATAAAAGCTTTTATAGCTTAAGGACATATGTATTTTGACAAAATGAAATTAATCAATAAAGATGTCAGTCAACTTGAATCCAGATAGCAAATAAACTCTCCACTCAAGAGAGTGGGACATTAATTACAGTAATTTTTAAAGTTTTGAGAAATCTTATTGTCCTTGGATTCTCCTGCTCCCCCAATATAATCTTACTTTTAAATTGTCATTCTCTTCTTTGGAATATTCTATCTGTAATTGTTAATTAACGTATCAAAATTTAGGGTTTTCAACATGGCTTTTATTTAATGATTTATAATTTATTATTAACTATACGAAAGTATTATGAATACTTAACTGTAAATGGTTAAGGATGTAATGCAAAATTAGTAACAAAAAGAAAGCTAGTAAATCTGTGTGATATATGACAAATAATGAGGATGGGTAATATATTAGAAAGTTGAGACTGAATTAATCATGCAAAATGACACTGTTTTATTACTATGTTGATTATCCTGTCTCTTTTAAAAAAAGCATTAAAAACTTGGGGGTGAAGGGTTGAGATAATAGTTAAATTAGTTAATTCTCATTTTCACTTAAGTTTTATGGCTACCTGTATGATTTAATACCTTAAACGTGATGCATAAATATTTTTAATACAATTGTTAAAGTCTAAAATAAAGTATAAACTGATTTTTCTTTTCTTATCCTGTTTGAAAAAATGGAAGAATCTCCTACTTATATGGCCCATCATAACTCACTGAAATCATTTTCATCTTTAGTTGGGACATATTTTCAGCTTCTGTTCATACAGGTAGCCATAGTCAATGAAAGCTGGACAAAAACTAAAGAAAATAAGTTTGAAAAAAAATAAAAACTTTGAAATGAAAGAACATTTGGATTTTATATTTTCATCACTATATAAAAATTATTTATTAAATGAGTCATGTAGATTATTTGTATATGATATGTGGCATATAATATTTATGCAATAGATAATATATATTAATGAAGATAAAAATGTAACAAAACTTTTATATATACATTCTTAATGCATTAATTATACAACAGCCACTTATTTCAATGTCTGTTAATGTTTTTTCATCATTGCAATAGGAAATATGTTCCTTTTGTTTATTCCTCCCTTTCCCTTTAGGATTTATACTATTAAAAATCATTTTGAGAACCAAAAGACCCATACAAAGGACAGTAAACAAATAAGAAAATAGGATTAAAAATGTAAGCAAACATAAATTTAGTTACTCTTCACTCTTTTTACTTTTATTTGTGTATTCATAATTAAAGCACCATATTTATGTGTCCCAGAAGAACACTGAGGCCCTGCCCAGTCAAGGACTTAGAAATAAGATAATCTTCACACCAGTAATAAATTGTAAATTTGCTTATAACGCATGAGAGCTCAGCTATACAAAAATCATTTTCATGTGTATCATGTCTACTAGTCCCTCAAGATTTGCCTGTAACCAGATGTAAACTCTTAATGTTCCTAAGATTATGCTATTCAGAGTGGAGTCACTGACTCATAAGTTTAGCAAAAGGAAGAATCGAGACAAACACTTTCAGGCACTCGCTAGTTCGAGGGAAGAAAATGACCCACATCAAGGAATCTAATTGTTTGGTCATTTTCCTATCAAAAATCCTACTATGAAACTGACTGTTATATTTGTTTGATGTCATTACTAATTTGATTAACATCTCCTCAGAGGCAAGAGGAATTTTTCACACATCTTTATATCCACATTATCTAACACAAACATGGCATGTCACAGATATTTAATAAATTTTGATTTGAGCTGTTATGTCAGGAAGCAATTGCTAGATTACCACTGCATAAAACATAAACCTGAAATTCACCGCTTTCCAGCAGCAGGCATTTATTTCTTGCTCACTTACCTTCAAGTTAGATTGGAGTCGCTTAATCTAGCTGGGCGTGGCTGGGCTGGCTCTACACTGCAGAGAAGATTTGGGTTTTCTCCCCATGTCTCTTATCCTCCTTGGAAGAAAAGCTCCTCAACTGACCTTGTGGCAAAACCCAGGAATGTAAGAGCACAACGTAGGGGTCAACTCCATGTCCCAGAGCCACACACATAATTTTTTTTTAGAGACAGTTATGTATCTTTAAACTTAGTTATGGGTAATTTTGGTACATTACATTTCTGTGGCACAATGCCCTTAAGCTTTCTGAGACCTTTTTTGTAGGGCTAGAAAGATCCACTAGATGCCTTCAGAGGTCTTAGAAAAGAGTGTTACAACAGCATTCTTGATTTCATCTTCCGATGAAGCTGTCTCTTGACCACAACTTATTTTCTGCCTCTGAAATATTTAGGCCATCCGTATTTCCTCTAAATTTTGCTTGTAAACTGGCCATTCCTTTTGGTGCTCTGTATCCTGTTACATAAAACAAGTTGCACTTTTAATATTTGGCCACAAAACTTACTCACCCAATGCTACAGGTTTATTAAGTACATGTTCCCTATTTCAATATTCTTTAAAAAGATTTTTACTAAGATTATTTTTTAGAGCATTTTTAGATCCACAGTCAAAACTGAGGGGAATGTACAGAGATTTCCTGTATACTCCCTGCCCCACACAAGCACAGCCTCCTGCATTATCAAAATCTTCCGCTAGAGTGGGACATTTATTACAATTCACGAACCTACACTGACAGTGGTGTATATTCTATGGGTTTGCACAAATGTATAATGACATATATTCATCGTTGTGGTATCGTACAGACTATGTTCACCTCGCTAAAAACCCTCTGTGCCCTACCTATTCATCGTTCCCCACCCCCCAACCTCTTGCAACCACCGATCTTTCTACTGTCTCTATAGCTTTGTCTTGTCCAGAATGACATACAGTTGGAATCATATAGTATGTAGCCTTTTCAGATTGGCTTGTTTCACTTAATAATATGCATTTAAGGTTCCTCCATATATTTTCATGGCTTGGTCTCGCATTTCTTTTTGGTGCTGAATAATATTCCGTTGTTTAGATGTACTACAATTTATCCATTCACTTACTGAAGGACATCTTGGTTGCTTCCACGTTTTGGCAGTTATGAACAAAGCTGCTATAAACATTCATGGGCAGATTTTTGTGTGGGCATAAGTTATCAACTCCTTTGGGTAAATACCAAAGAACTCAATTGCTGAATTATGTGGTGAGAGTATGTTTAGCTTTGTAAGAAGCTGCCAAAATGTAATCCAAACTAGTAATCCAGACTAGCTGTATCATCTTGCATTCCCAGCAATGAATGAGAGTTCCTGTTGTTCCACATCCTCATCAACATTTGGTGTTGTCAATATTCCTGATTTTAGCCTTTCTGGTAGATATATAGTAGAATCTCATTGTTGTCTTAATTTGCATTTCCCTGATGACATGTAATGTGGACCATCTTCTCATGTGCTTATTTGCCATCAGTATATCTTCTTTATGTCTGGTAAGGTCTTTGGCTCTTTTTTTTTTTTTTTTGGTGAGGAAGATTGGCCCTGAGCTAACATCTGTTGCTAACCCTCCTCTTTCTGCTTGAGGAAGATTGTTGCTGAACTAACTTTATATATGTGGTGCTGCCACAGCATGGCTTGATGAGCGGCACGTATGTCTGCGCCCAGGATCTGAACCTGAAAACCCCAGGCCACTGAAGCAGAAAGCACGAACTTAACCACTACACCACTGGATCAGCCCCTTTGGCTCATTTTTTAATCAGGTCATTTTCTTATTTTTGAGTTTTAAGAGTTCTTTGTATATTTTGGATAACAGTCCTTTATCAGATGTGTCTTTTGCAAATATTTTCTCCCCGTCTGTGGCTTGTCTCCTCATTCTCTTGACATTGTCTTTAGCAGAGTAGAAGTTTTTAATTTTAATAAACTTCTATGTATCAATTATTTCTTTCATAAATAGTGCCTTTGGTATTCTATCTAAAAATTCATCAGCGTACCCAAGTTCACCTAAGTATTCTTCAATATTATCTTCTAGGAGTTTTATAATTTGTGTTTTACATTTAGGTTTGTTACCTCTTTTGAGTTAATTTTTGTGAAAGAGTTAGGGTCTGTGTCTAGATTCATTTTTTTGCATGTGGATGTTCAGTTATTTCAGCAATATTTGTAAAGATATCTTTGCTCCATAGTATTGCCCTTACTCATTTGTCAAAGATCAATTGACTACATTTATGAAGATCTACTTCTGGGCTTTCTATTATGTTTCATTTATCTATTTGTCTAGTCTTTCACCAATACCACAGTGTCTTTATTACTGTAGCTTTATAGTGAGTTTCTTGAAGTTGGGTAGAATCAGTCCTCCAACTTTATTCTTCTCCTTCAATATTCTGTCAGCTATTCTGGATCTTTTGCCTCTCCATATAAACTTTAAAATTAGTTTGTCAATATCCACAAAATAACTTGCTGGGATTTTGATTGAGATTAATTGAATCTATAGATCAAGTTGGGAAAAACTGACATCCTAGCAATCCTGAGTCTTCTTATCCATGAACATGGACTATCTCTCCATTTGTTTAGTCCTTTGATTTCTTTCATCAGTTTTGTACCTTTCCTTGTACAGATCTTGCACATATTTTGTTAGATTTATACCTAAGTGTTTCATTTATTGGGGTGCTAATGTGAATGGTATTGTGTTTTTAATTTCAAATTTCATTTGCTCATTGCAAATATATAGGAAAGTGATTGCCTTTTGTATATTAACTTTGTATCCTGCTATCTTGCTATAATTACTTATTATTTCCAGGAATTTCTTGGTCAGTTTGTTCAGATTTTCTACATAGTTGATCATGTCATCTGTGAACAAAAACAGTTTTATATCTTTCTTCTCAATCTGTATGTTTTTTATTTCCTTTTCTTGTCTCATGGCATTAGCAAGGACTTCCAGTATAATCTTGAAAAGAGTAGTGAGAAGGAACATCTTTGCCTTGTACCCAATCTTGGTGGGGAAGCTTTGAGTTTCTCACTATTACGTATAATGTTAGCTATAGATAGATTTTTTTTTATAGATAGTCTTTATCAAGTTGAGAAAATTCTCCTCTATTTCTAGTTTACTGAGCATTTTTATAAAAAGTGAGTGTTGGATTTGTCAAATGCCTTTTTGCATTTATTGATATGATCACATGATTTTTCTTTTTAGCCTTTTGATGTGCTAGATTACAATATTGGATTTTTGAATATTGTATCAGCTTTGCATACCTGGAATAAATCACACTTGGTTGTGCTGTATAACTCTTTTTATACATTGTTGGATTCAACTGGCTAATATTTTGTTGAAGATATTTGCATCTATGTTCATGAGAGATACTGTTCTGTAGTTTTCTTTTCTTGTCATATGTTTGTCTGGTTTTGGTATTAGTGTAAATCTGGCCACATAGAATGAGATAGAAGATATTCTCTCTGCTTCTATCCTCTGAAAGAAATTGTAGGGAATCGGTGTAATGTCTTTCTTAAATGTTTGGTAGAATTCACCAGTGAGCCCATATGGGCCTAGTGCTTTCAGTTTTGGAAAGTTATTAACAGTGATTCAATTTCTTTAAAAGACATAGACCTAGTCAGATCATATATTTCTTCTTGTGTGAGTTCTGACAGATTGTGTCTTTCAAGAAATTGGTCCATTTTATCTAGGTTATCAAATTTGTGGGCATAGTTTTATTCATAATATTCCTTTATCATCATTTTAATGTTCATAGGATCAATAGGGATGTCCTCTTTTTCATTTCTGATATTAGTAATTTATGTTCTCTCTCTTTTTTTCTTAGTTAGCTTGGAGAGAGGCTTGACAGTTTTATTGATCTTTTCAGAAAAACAGCTTTTGGTTTCATTGATTTTCTCTACTGATTTCCTGTTTTCAGTTGTATTGATTTTGACTCTAATTATTTTTATTTCTTTCCTTCTGCTTACTTTGCTTTTAACTTGCCCTTCTTTTTTATTTTCCTAAGGTGGAAACGTAGATGATTGATTTTAGATCTTTCTTGTCTTCTAATATATGTGTTCAATGCTATAAATTTCCCTTTAAGCACTGCTTTGGCTGCACTGAACACATTTTGACAAATTGTATTTTCATTTTCATTTCATTCAAAATATTTTAAAATTCTCTTAAAATTTATTCTTTGACCCATGTATTATTTAAAAGTGTGTTGTTTAATCTCGCATATTTTTGGATTTTCAAGTTATCTTTCTGTTATTTATTTCTAGATTAATTCCACTGTGGTCTGAGAAGAGACATTGTATCATTTCTATTCTTTTAAGTTTGTTAAAGTGTATTTTATGGCCCAGAATGTGGTCTGTCTTAGTGAAGGTTTCAGGTGAGTTTGAGAAGAATGTGTATCCTGCTGTTGTTGGATGAAGTAGTCTATACATGTCCAGTATATCCCAGTGAATAATGATGGTGTTGAGTTCAACTATGTCCTTACTGATTTTCTGCCTGTTGGATCTGTCCATTTCTGAGAGAGGGGTGTTATAGTCTCCAACTATGGTAGTGGATTCATCTATTTCTCATTGCAATTCTATTAGTTTTTACCTTGCATAGTTTGATGCTCTGATGTTAGGCACATACAGGATTGTTATGAGGATTGTTATGTCTTCTTGGAGAATTGACTCCTTTATCATTACATAATGCCCCTATTTATTCCTGACAATTTTCCTTGCTTTGAAGTCTGCTCTGTCAGAAATTAATACAATTACCTGTGCTTTCTTTTTTTTGTTTGTTTGGGGTGAGGAAGATTGGCCCTGAGCTAACATTCATTGCCAATCTTCATCTTTTTGCTTGAGGGAGATTGTCCCTGAGCTAACATCTGTGCCAATCTTCCTCTATTGTTGTATGTGGGACACGGCCACAGCATGGTTTGACAAGCAGTGTGTTGGTCCATGCCTGGGATCCAAACCCACGCACACCGGGCCACTGAAGCAGAGTGCACAAACTTGACCACTACCTCACTGGAATGACCCCCTGTTTTCTTTTTATTAATGTTAGCATGGTATGCTTTTCTCTATCCATTTACTTTTAATCTATATGTGTCTGTAGATATGAAGTGAATTTCTAGTAGACAACATATAGTAGGGTCTTTTGTTTTTGATCCATTCTGAAAATCTTTGTCTTTTAATTGGTGCATTTAGACCATTGATGTTCAAAGTAATTATTAATATAATTGGATTAATATCTACCATATTCATTACTATTTTCTTTTTTTGACCTGGTCTTTGTTCTTATTTTTGCCTTTGACTCTTTTTCTGCCTTTGGTGGTTATAATTAAACATTTTATATGATTCCATTTTCTATCTTTTCTTAGCATATAAGTTTTACTTATTTTTAATTTGTTTTTAATTGTTGCCCTAGAGTTTGCAATATACATTTACAACCAATTCATATTCACTTTCCAATAACACTATACCACTTCATGGGGTAGTATAAGTACTTTATAATAACAAAATCGTCATAATTCTTCTCTCCCATCCCTTGCATCATTGCTGTCATTCATTTCAATTATTTATATTATATAGACTAGCATATAATCAAACACATTGTTGGTATTATTACTTGAATAAACTTTCATCCATTAGATCAATTAAGAATAAGAAAAGTAAGAGTTTTTGTTTTATCTTCACTTATTCCTTCTACAGTGTTCCTTGTTACTTTATACAGAGCTGAGTTTCTGACCTACATTATTTTTCTTCTCTCTAAAGAACTTCTTTTAACATTTCTTGCAAGACGGGTTTACTGGCAACAAATTCCCTCAGTTTTTGTTTGTCTGAGAATGTGTTTATTTCTCCTTTAATTATGAAGGATAATTTCTCAGGATACAGAAATGTAGGTTTGTAGGTTTTTTATTCTCAGCACTTTAAATATTTTACTCCACTCTCTTCTTGCTTGTATAATTTCCAAGGAGAAGTTGGATATATTTCTTGTCTTTGTTCTTCTGTAGCTGAGGTGTTTTTTTCCCTCTGGCTTCTTTCAGGATTTTTTCTTTACCTTAGATTTTCTATCATTTGAAGATGATGTGCCTAGGTGTAGGTTTTCAGGAATTTACCCTGCTTGGTGTTCTCTGAGATTCCTGGATCTGTGATTTGGTGTCCTATATTAACTTGGGAAAATCTCAGTTATTATTGTTTCAAATTTTTCCTCTATTACTTTCTCTTTTTCTTCTTTTATTCCCGTTATGTGTATGTTACAACATTTTTAGTTGTCCCACAGTCCTTGGATATTCTGTTTGCTGAGCTCTTTACTTGTTTTTAGAAAAAAAAAATGGCAACTTCCAAGGTCCTTACATGTACAACCATAAGCTACATGCCTCCATTTCAATTTTTTTTTTTTTTTTTTTGTGGGCAAGACCAGCCCTGAGCTAACATCTGTTGCCAATCCTCCCCTTTTTGCTGAGGAAGACTGGCCCTGGGCTAACATCCGTGCCCATCTTCCTCCACTTTATATGGGATGCCACCACGGCATGGCTGACAGGCAGTGCGTCGGCGGGCGCCCAGGATCCGAACTCACAAACCCCGGGCTGCCAAGCGTGGACTAAACCGCTGCGCCACTGGGCGGCCCCTCCATTTCAATTTTTAATAAAAGTTTTGCCACTGCATAATACTCGTTGCTACTTTTCTGATCTCCTATAACAGATTCTCCTATAACAGTTCCCAAGTTAATGTAACATATTTTGATACCCCACACTTTGCACCAATTTCTGAATCATTTAGCCATTGTCACATGAATATGTGTAAGAAATCAATCTAAAAATTTTTGTGGCTTAAAACAGTATTTATTTATTTATGCTTATATATCTGTATCTTAGCTAGCATTTAGTGCATATAGTCTGAGTTTACCAAGTCTCGTCTCCAAGTTTTATGTTTGGACCACGTCTGCTCCATATGTCTCTTATTCTTCTAAGACCAGTGAATATGAGCCTTGTTCTTATGATGAAAGCTGGAAAAGAGTACAAGTCCATTTGAATGCACACATTCAAGTCACTAGCCTTGTCACAATTGCTAATATACCATTGGCCAAAGAAAGTTATACAGTTAAGCCTAGTAGCGATGAGGCAAGGAAAAACACTCTTCCTATGGGGTTCAAGGGGTGATGGGACTCAATATTTTCTAGTTTACAAAGAAACTGTACACGTGGAATCAATTATTCAGTTTCTGGTAGCCAACTATGAAACTGAATTATTTGAATTTACTTTCCTATGTTTTACACCCACAGGGAAACAGTGTGGAAATCTGGGATCACATATATTGTTTCCCCTTAGGAATTATGTTTCTCACTATAAGTTTGAAAAAGCTAAAATTGGAAATAACTGAGATGAATTTTTAAATTCCCTTGGGTACGAAATTACTCTCCTGTATTCCCGGCAGATAAGATAATGACTAATATATTTTGGCTTATATATCCACATTTTCTGAGCAAAGGATGGATATAATGTTGCTTGCAGAAATTAATGGTCAAAGGCATTTCTGGGTGTTTTCTTCAAATTTGCAAAATGTGCAACCATTATTTCTCCAAAACTTCAATACATTTTTCTCTTTCCTCTCCTTGAAGGCAGCAATTACACATATATTAGGCTTGTTGAGGTTGTCCCATAACTGTATTTTTTCATTTTTTTAAATTCTTGTTTCAATCTGATTTTCATTTTGAATAGTTTCTATTGTTATGTCTTCAAGTTCACTCATCTTTTCATCTGCAAATACACATTTAATTTCTCAACACATTTTCCATCTCAGACATTGTACTTTTTCATCTCTAGCAATCCCAATTTACCTTTTTCAACTTAATTTATTCTTGTTATTTTTCTTTTCTCTACATCACATGTTCAATCTTTCTTCTACCTTCTTAAACATATAGAACATAACTATGATAACTGTTTTAATGGTCTTCTGTGCTATTTTTATCATGGTTCCATTTCTAGGGACCATGAGGTTTATGAGGTTTATGGTCACATGAACTATTCCCGGCCCTGTCTGAGTTTTGAGATCAACTCTTTGGGATTCTGACGTTTTCAGTTGATTCTTGAATAATTGTCTCATATGCATACAATGGTTATTATTCAACTGAAGATTCAAGGGAATTATTGCTGATCTCCAGAGCTCAATTTCTGTGGAGCTCTGCTCTCCTATATAATCTCTTTGTAAACTCAAAGCCACCTTGACCTCCTCATACTTCCAGCTCCATCTTCTCAACTTGGGGACACTGTTGGGCTTCAACTGGGTTCCCAATCCCTGCACTGTACCTGGTTATTCTCTTCAGGCAGTAAGCTGTCACAATTTTAGGACATATCATTTGCCTCCCCTTTCCCAGTATTCACTATCCTATGTGAATTGATGTCTAATATTTAGAAACTATTTTTTCATATATTTTGTGTGATTTTATTCTAGTTGTTTATAGTGGGTAGCTTACTCAAATTCTTGTTATTCCGTGTAGATAGGAAACAGAAGTTCTACTTTTTAAGGCTTAAATTTCTCTTTGATGAAATATCTTTAACTCTTCAGTAGATTCTAATTCAATTTATTTTATTTTGTGATATAGGTGCTAAAACCTTTGTTTTTCATATTTCTTAGTATCATCATTTACCTTTCAAGGCCTCTCTTCTGTTTTATTTTATTGCTTTTCCTCCTTCTTCCCAGATCACATGCCTCTCCACAGATAATTTGTCTAGTGACTTTAGTATAGACCTCATTCTATTTCTAAATTTGGTACTCAGTATTATGTTAAATATTATTAACATTTAGTTACTTGTCTGAAGTCATGAATTGTAATATATAGTTCTCATGCATCACACATTTTCTATCTATCCCTTCAATTATGGACACCTAGGCAGCCTCTGACTCCTTTCTTCCCCAGTGTTGCAATAACCTTCTTAATGCAGGTTTTCCTCAAAGCCCAGGTAAGTTTCACAAGGTCAAATGGCAGGGCAGGAGATATATGTACTCAATTTCACAGAATACTACCACATTGCTCTTTAAAATGTATGCAGGCTCTTATACTCCCACCACTATCTCAAGAGAGCTTCTGTTGCTTATCTATGGGTGTGCAATTTAGAGTATCTATTTTCCAGTGTCTGCCAGTTTTATCAATGTAAAGTAAATTTGAATTCAATAAGTTAATTAAATATTGAGTGAAATTTTAAACATGTGATATAATTTTTAAATTTTACATTTACCTTCCTAATTATTCCTCAGAATAACAGTTAAGGAATTAACTATTACACATTCTATTTCATATATAAGAATACTAAGACTTAGAGAAGTCACAAAGCTAGTTGCCCAGATCTCTATTGGCTCATAAATATTCAGTGAAATATGTAAATTTGCTGTATTCTGCTAACATGTGGTAACTTTTTATAATCAGATTAATGAATATTAAGAGAAAAAAATCTGAACACAAGTAGCATTTTTAAAATATTAACACTGCCTGAGAAGCATCACATATTTACTTTTACATCAAACTATTTATTTTAATGCATTCTGTGTGTAGATTTTTATCTTGATGTTCTTTAAAGAAAAAAAGAAAGCAAAAATGATCTAATTTAATTAAATGTTGCTGATTTGGACTAACCTAAACTATAGATCCCCAAATGCAGCTCAGAGTTAAATTAATCCCCCAAAACTAGGAAACTGCATTTAAAAGTTTTCCAGAGAAAAGAAAATGTGGCAGCTCAGAATTTGGTCTGAGACACAAAATATAAAAATCTCAAAGAAAATAGTTACATAGCTAGCCTTGTGTCACTATGACGTTACATAACCAAAAGTAATTGGAAACACAATGGGAGCTGCTTCAGGATTTATATTAGCAACTTCAAGATAATTACCACAAAATTTTATTGAATTTTTAAATTCAAAAAGTCAAAGTTCTCTTAGTAGACTTCTAAGGCTTAAGCCTATTAAGACTTCATCTCATTTTAATTGCATCTCACTCTGGTTTCTACATCAAAAAATATTACTTCAGCTCAATTATGGTTTGAAATTTCAAAATTAGTAATTCAACCTCTATAACTGCTATGAGTCATATGCATTCTTTTACCTTGCAGATGGGGGAAATCGTAACACATGGCTGCCCATTTTTTAGAGGCAATATGAATGGGAAGTCCAAACTCATCACATATTACTTCTAGATTATCTAGAATTAGAATCATTCTTCAAAAGACGTGCCATATGTTAAAAAAAATTTAATGAAAATTATGTAAATAATGGCAAAAAAAGCATCCCCATTTAACCATATAACATTATGGAATACAGAGTTTGCAACATAGTGTAAAATCGATGTTGTCCCACCACTCTTCCAATTCTTAGATTTTCTCAGAAGAATATTTGTCAGTGGTCATTAAGTCTGTATTGGAACATAGCCAGTTAGGGGAAATTGATCCATCATTGCCCAAGGTACGCAATTCCATATTTGGACAACTCTGAGGGTAATTTAAGAAATTTCATAGAGAAAATAAAATGTGACAGAGTATTTTTTCCTTACCAATTGTTGTTGTAAATCCATTATTCTTTCATTATTGCGATAATTGTCTTTAGATATTTCTTATCATTTGTTTAAGCAATGCTGATTCCACTGACTATTCTTCGCTATGGTTTAATTTTCAGTTTAGTAACCATCTTGAGCCTGAGTGCGTAGATTGCATTCTAGACTGTTAATATACTTCTCAAAGCCCAGGTGGTGATACAAACATGTAGTCAATGTTTTGTATTTTTATATGTATTTATATGTATTTTTAAACTTCTTATATACTAAACATTGTTATGTCTAGAATGTGTGTGATTATCTGACATTCCAACATGTACTTAAATGTGACCTAGTAGATGCATTACCCTGAATTCTGTCAGGTGATGGCTGAGGAAAAGAATTTGATTTAGAACTGTGAATGACAGATTCTTTCACAAGAATATTTGCATTTGCTGAATTAGTAAAATCATGGTTTTGTGTTTCTCTTTGTTTTTAGTGTAAGCAGGAGAACTTGAGTTGCTTTTTGCCTATTATGACATATTTATTGTTTCCAAATAATGTAGAATGTGTTAAAACTTTAATTGATTAGTGCTATTAATTTCTATTTTTCATTCTAAGAGTTGCAGTTATTATGTAGTGTGGTGCAATTTGAAATTCCTAATTCAAAAATATGATAGATGCCATGTGTAAAAATTTTACCAGGACAAAAAATAACAAAACATCACTTTATCTTTACCCTCTTGATGTATACTGGAAATAATACGTAAGAGAATTGGGGGAGTCCTGGGAAAAATGGTTGATTAGTTCTAACTGCTAATTACCCATATTACCTTTTTAGGTCCCATACAAAATTTACCACCATACAGTGATCTCTGGTATCCTTATGGATATTTTCAACACTATTTACATATAGGATGCTGTATTAGATTTCATAAATTTGGATGAAGGTGGATAATCAGGCAAGTTGCTTCTAAAGAACAATAATAGACACAGACGAAATATTTTAGCTTGCTGTCTCCTATATTTGAATAGATAGTTCTTAGGACTAGAGCGAATTCACATGAAGGAAGTTCCTCATTCATTCTGTAGCAGTTTCACTCCATGAATTTATGACTTCACAGTTATATCCTTTCCAAGCGACCTAAAATTGACAAGCAAAGTCACGATCATTTCTGGCATTTGAAACAGGGTAAAAAATGGCTCATTCAAGTTTCCATGGCTGTTTGTTTTGAAATTCCTTTTCAGAAACCACTCTGTAGCTTTATTTGCCTTTTCCTATGTTTTATAGTTAGTAAATTTATAAGATTAAAACTTTTGTTGTATTTCACAATAATGCACTCTCCATTTTTCATCTCTCATATCATTCTAGTTAAAAAGATTTTTCTACATTGTAATTTTTTTCAGATATTTTCCCTTATAAAACTATTTGGATGAAATATATTTATGGTAACATTACAGAAATTTGATTTTACTTTGAAATAGAAACGATTAGTGATATTCACTTTAAGGTAATAAATATTCACTTTAGGTAATAAAAAACTTTTCAAAAACATATTGTTACCCCACCTAGGGAAAAATTATTATATTAATATATGTGTAATTCTATTAACATCATTAAGATATAAAGATGATCATTGATCCAATTAATGAATTTAGGTAATACTAATTATAGTTCTAAAAACAATAAAAGTTATTTATCTTAATGATTGTCCAAGAAAGAAATCCAAGAGAAATGTGATATGAAACTAAAGGTTCTAATGATAAAGAAAGGCAAAGTAGAGAAATAAGTTTCCAAACTTGCATTTTTAAGGCAAAGATGATGATTCTTATAGTGTTATTGATAAAATTAACAATGAATAGTAACCAAAGTGACAGCAAATATTCATTAAGTCTACTCTGTATCGGGAACTCTTCTAGGTGGTGGTATATACATATATTGGAGAACCAGGTAAATAAAATTTCAGCATTCATGCATCTCACTTTCTACTGGAAAAGACACATATGCATAAAAATTTAAGAACTTAATAAAGAAACTGATATCAGACAGTGATAAGTGTTATAAAAGAAACAAATGTGAGGTATTTGGTAAATATGGAATATCAAACTTCCTTTGCTTCAAACACATAGAAATTCCAGATGAAATTAATGAGGAAGATGTTCCCAGTTGAATGGGATCAAGGAAATGGAAATCCCCCAGTTAACAAATACAAAGAGCTAACAAGATCAGAGAAGTGTGTGCTTGCTGAAACTCACCAGAGACAGGGATCTGTTTAATCCTCATTAACTGGAAATGGAGTTTTAATGTTCAGGGAGGAAGGAAAATCATAACCATGTGCCTTACATTCACTGGATGCAAGACCTTATCTACTGAAGAAATTTAGGAGTCACAAAAGATTGCCACCCCTTAACTGAAGACCAGAAGAAAACCAAACCTACAGCTCAGGGAAAGAAAACCATGAATGTTTATAATAATTTACTTATAATAACACCAAGCTGGAAACAATTCAGATATACTTCAATGGGTGAATACTTAAACAAACTATGGTACATCCATACCATGGAATGTTACTCAACAATAGAAAGGAAGGAACGATTTTTTTCTTTTTTGTTTAGATTTTTTTAAAAAATGGTTTTATTGAGACCATATTGGCTTATAACATTGTGTAAATTTCAGGTGTACATCACTATATTTCAGTTTCTGTATAGACTGCATCGTGTTCACCAACAGTCCAGCTTTTATCCATCGCCATACATATGTGCCCTTTTACCACTTTTGCCCTCCCCCCACCCCCTTCTCCTCTGGTAACCACTAATCTGTTCTCCTTATCTATGTGAATGTTTGTTTATCATCCACATATGAGTGAAATCATATGATATTTGCCTTTCTCTGTCTAACTTATTTCGCTCAGCAAAATGCCCTCAAGGTCCATCCGTGTTGTTGCAAAGGCACAATTTTGTCTTTTTTATGGCTATGCAGTACTCCATTGCACACACACACACACACACACACACACATATATATATATACACACACACACACACATATATATATATATATATACACACACTACATCTTCTTTATTCATTCATCTGTTTATGGGCACTTGGAATGCTTCCACATCTTGGCTATTGTGAATAATGCTACAATGAACATAAGGGGGCACAGGTCTCTTTAAATTATTGATTTCCTGTTCTTTGGATAAATACTCAGTAGTGGAATAGTTGGATCACATGGTAGTTCTATTTTTAATTTTTTGAGAAATCTCCATACTGTTTTCCATAGTGACTGCACCAGTTTACATCACCACTAGCAGTGTATGAGGGTTCCCTTTTCTCCACATCCTCTCCAACACTTATTTCTTGTCTTGTTAATTATAGCCATTCTGAGGGGCATGAAGTGATATTTCATTGTAGTTTTGATTTGCATTTCCCTGATGATTAGTGACGTTGAACATCTTTTCTTGTGCTTGTTGGCCATCTGTATACCTTCTTTGGAAAAATGTCTGTTCATGTCCTCTGCCCATTTTTTGATCAGTTTGTTCATTATTATTGTTGAGTTGTATGAGTTCTTTATATATTTTGGAAATTAACCCCTTATTGGATATATGATTTGCAAATATTTTATCCCAGTTGGTGGGTTGTCTTTTCATTTTGTTGATGGTTTTCTTTACTGTACAGAAGCTTTTTAGTCTGATGTAGTCCCATTTGTTTATTTTTTTCCTTCGCTTCCCTTCCCTTCCCTTGACATGGTATTTGAAAAGGTGCTGCTAAGACTGATGTCAAAGAGTGTACTGCCTATACTTTCTTCCAGTAGTTTTATGGGTTTAGGTCTTACTTTCAAGTCTTTAATTCATTTTGAGTTAATTTTTGTGTATGGTGCAAGAGAGTGGTTTACTTTCATTCTCTTGCATGTGGCTGTCCACTTTTCCCAACAGGATTTGTTTTATTTTGTTTTGTTTTTTAAGTACCAGACACAACTTTTAATTTGAATTTTTCAGAAACGACCCCGATTTGTTTGAAGTCATAACTTTTATTTTATTTATTACTTTTATTGTGGTAACATTGATTTATAACATTATATAAATTTCAGGAGTACTTCATTATATTTGGTTTCTGTATAGATTACATCATGTTCACCACACAAAGACTAATTACAATCCATCACCACACACATGTGCCTAATCGTCCCTTTCGCCCTCCTCCCACACCATTTGCTGAAGAGACTTTCCTTTCTCCATTGTATGTTCTTGCCTCCTTTATTGAAGATTGGCTGTCCATAGATGTGTGGTTTTATTTTTGGGCTTTCAACTCCTTTGATCTGTGCATCTGTTTTTCTGCTACTACCATGATGTTTTGATTACTATAGCTTTGCAGTATAACTTGATTTCAGGCAGTGTGATACCTCCAGCTTTGTTCTTTTTTCTCAGGATTGATTTGGCTATTCAGGGTCTTTTGTTGTTCCATTAAATTTTAGGATTCTTTGCTCTATTTCCATGAAGAATGTCATTGGGATTCTGATTGGGGTTGCATTGAATCTGTAGATTGCTTTAGGTAATATGGCCATTTCACATGTTTCATATGTTTATTCTTCCAATCTGTGAGCATGGAATATCTTTCCATTTCTACATTTTCTTCTATTTCTTTCAATAATGCCTTATAGTTTTCAGTGTATAGGTCTTTCTCCTCCTTGGTTAAATTTATTCATATATATTTTATTCTTTTTGCTATGATTGTAAGTGTGATTGTATTCTTGATTTCTTTTTCTGCTAGTTCATTGTTAGTATATAGACACACAACTGATTTTTGTCAGTTGATTTTGTACTCTGCAACTTTACTGTACCCATTGATTATTTGTAACACTTTTTTGGTAGATTCTTTAGGGTTTTCTATATATAGAATCATGTCATCTGCAAATAGTGACAGTTTCAAATCTTCCTTCCTGTTTGGATCCCTTTTATTTCTTTGTCTTGCCTAGTTGCTTTGGCTAAAATTTCCAGTACTATGTTGAATAAAAGTGGTAAGAGTGAGCATCTTTGTCTTATTCCTCTTCTCAGAGGAATAGCCTTCAGTTTTTCACCATTGAGAATAATGTTGGCTGTGGGTTTGTCTAAAATGGCCTTTATTATGTTCAGGTACTTTCCTTCTATACCCATTTTATTCAGAGTTTTTATTATAAATCAGTGTTGGATCTTGTTGATTGCTTTTTCTGCATCTATTGAGATGATCATGTGATTTTCATTCTTAATTTTGTTAATGTGGTGTATAGCATTGATTGATTTGCATATGTTGAACCATCCCTGCATCCCTGGCATAAATCCCACTTGATCGTGCTGTATGAACCTTTTAATGTATTGTTGTATACAATTTGCTAATATTTTCGTGAGGATTTTTGCATCTATTTTCATCAGCAATATTGGCTTGTAATTTTCCTTGTTTGTGTTGTCCTTGTCTGGTTTTGGTATCAGGATAACGTTGGCCTGATAGAATGAGTTGGGAAGTGCCCTGTCCTCTTCAATATTTTGGAATAATTTGAGAAAGATAGATATTAAATCTTCTTTGAATGTTTGGTAGAAATTTTGTTGTTGGTCCTATACGTGGTACTTCCTATTAAAGATTTATACTTTATCCAGGTATTCAATTCTGTGCACACAGATTATATATACTCAGAATATTGCTGTGGCAGTCATTTTAAGATATAGCTTAAATGAATATTTTATTTTTTAAGATAAAGTCCTGCTAAATACAGTGTAAATTTTTGTGTGCAGTATTTCAGTAATTATATATATATATATATATATATATATACACACACAGGTTAATTAAAAAGCCTGAATTACACTACATGTTAAAGTCAATTTATTTTAATACTTAAGACAATTTAGTATTAGGAAGTATGCTGATAAAGTATTGCTTTATAGAGAGTCTTGAAAAAATTTCATGGAAAAATGCGAAAGAGTGATTTGGTAATTTGTAGTTAGGATTCAAATTTCTATAGCTAGGGATATTTCTAAGATATATGTAGTTGATCAAATGTAGACTGTTTTCAAAATTTGTGTTTGAGACCTCATCATTTTGTATTTGGACAGCAAATCTGAAGAGGACAAATATGTACAGCACTTTATATTTATACATCCTAAGTTAATTTGACTTAATAATCTAGTCTGATTTGGGGGATCAAGTTATATCTTAAGCTATATTTGGCAGTACTATATTATCCCACAAAATTGTATATGTTTCTTAGGCATTCTACTACAAACCACACTTTAAATGACAATGATGCATTAACCACTTTTGATCTGGTATTGCAAATAATCCCCATAAATTTCCTTGCACTTATCTAATAACTTTGAATAACTCTTTATTATCATAAGACTTCAACAAAAACAATGATGCAATGCATACGCCATCTTAAAACAGTCTAATGATTGTGTCAAACAAAGAAAAGGATCATGCAACATGAACTGACGTGAATGGATCTGTGCTCCAACCTCAGGATCACTGTCTCTGATATTCATAGTTCAAATCTTTAAGAATTCACTGCAGGTTCTTCTTTGGTGTCTATGGTAATTTAACTATTCTGGACTGAAGAAAATTGAGTTTTTTCCTTCTTTAGAAATCTGAACAATGTATTTCATTCCCCTATAATTTTCCCCTCTGTTCTCTACAAGTTCCAAAATCAGTCTTCTCAAAAACAGCCTTTGAATAATTTTTCAACTTAGAATCTGCTCCTGGCTGACTCTAGCTCATCATTCATTTCTCAGTTTATGCATCATATTCATCAGAAATACATTTTAGTGACGCTTGATCAAAAGTTACCTGCCACTGTCACCCATGATTTGACAAAATTACCCTTCTTCATATTTTTAGCAATTATTTTTATTTATTAAGATTTATTTCAGAAAAATATATGTATACATATATAAAATATGGAGAATGAAAGTAAAGAGAAATAAATAAAAAATATAAAAATAAAAGTTATGATATTTGGGGAATAGAATTAGTAGTGCTATTATCCACTTCAAAGGAGTCCAAGAAAGTGAGAGGAAATAAAAATGGACAGTAGAGAACATTTTAAAAATATATGTTGGATAAATAATGGAAGTGAATTTCCAAGAATTAAAAATGGTTTAAATGATTCAGATTGAAAGATATCACAGTAGCAGAAAGGAGTGATAAGGAAAGAAATAACACATCTAGACGTGATAGTGAAATTTTAATGAATGGATGACAAAGAAAATTCTAAAACATTTCAGAGAGCAAATCGTTCAGCTGGAAAAGAAAAAAATTCAAATTAACCTCAGTTTTTCCACAAAAGCAGTGGCTGCAAGACAGCATTGGAATAACGTTAAAAGAAGAGAAACAACTTAGGATTTTGAATCCAACCAGCTATCATTCAGATAGAAGCATATAATAAAAATATTCTCAGGCACACAAGCCTGGAAAAGCTTGCTGAAGAAAGAACCACATTGAAAATGGTTGGAGATGAGTAACTAAATAAGAGAAGTCTTTGAGAGACTGTAAGAAATATTTACAAAGGTATCACATAATCTGGTAATGTTTACTGTTATCTTTTAGATTTTTTTCATTTAAACTATTTTTAAATTTTGAGATAATTGTAGACTCACATGCAGTTGTAAGAAATAACAGAGAATAGCACAAATAACAAAAGCAAAAATAAACAAGCGGGATACATCAAATTAAACAGCTTCTGCACAGCAAAAGAAACCCTCAACAAAATAAAAATACAACCTCCAGAATGGGAGAAAATATTTGCAAATCATATATCTGATAAGGGGTTAATATCCAAAATACATAAGGAACAACTGAATAGCAAAAGAACAAATAGCCCAATTAAAAAATGGGCAAAGGACCTGAATAGATATCTTTCCAAAAAAGGCATACAAATGGCCAACAGGTACATGAAAAGGTGCTCAAAATCACTAATCATCAGGGAAATGCAAGTCAAAACCACAACGAATTATAACCTCACACTTGCTACAATGCCTATTATCAAAAAGACAAGAGAGAACAAATGTTAGCAAGGATGTGGAGAAAAGTGAACCCTTGTACACTGTTGGTGGGATTGTACATTGGTCCAGCCACTATGGAAAACAGGATGGAAGTTCCTCAAGAGATTAAAAATAGAACTACTTCTTGGTTTGTATCTAGAGGATATGAAATCACTATCTGGAAGAGATAGCTACACCCCCATGTTAATTGCAACTTTATTTATAATAACCAAGACATGGAAACCTAAGTATTCATCAATGCATGAATGGATAAAGAGGAAGTGGTATATATACAACAGAATATTATTCACCAGTAGAAAAAGGAGGAAAATTTGCCATTTGCGACAGCATAGATGACTCTTGAGGGCATTATGCTAAGTGAAATAAGTCAGACAGATAATGTATGATTTCACTTGTATGTAGCATCTAAAAAAACTCAGGAAAAAAAAAAAAACAGACTGGTGGTTTCCAGGGGCAGGGGTGGAGGAAAATGGGTGACAGTAGTCCAATGATACAAACTGCTAGTTATCGGATAAGTTCTAGGGATGTAATATATCACATGATGACTATAGTTAACAATATTGTATCATATCTTTGAAAGTTGCTAAGAGAGTCAATTGTAAAAATTCTCACCACACACACACAAAATTGTAACTATGTGAGGTGATGTATGTGTTAAGTGAAGTTATTGTGGTAATCATTTATATGTGTGTATATCAAATTATTACATCGTACATTAAACTTATGCAATGTAACGTCAATTCTATCACAATAAAGCAGTAAAAATTAAACTATTTACTCAGGCAATATTTTATTGTAAAGATTTAATATAAAATGAACTCATAAATAAAGGAAAAATTGAAATAATTATAATAATACTGATAGGGGAAATGAATAAGCAATTCAAAAGTATGATTGCCTGTGCACACATATGTTAATGCAAATTTTTGGTAGAAATAAATAAAATTCATAAAAAAGCAGGTAGATATCGTCCATTCATTCAATCCACAAATATTCAACTATGCCAATGCTGGGAGTTGGCAGTGATTGGGAAACAGCCACTTTTGTGCATTGCTCCTAGGTGTGTACATCTGTTCAAACTTGCTGGAGGACAATTTGGCAACATAGAAGCTCTCTTGTCTGACACGATCTGGATCAACAATCAGTAGGTTAATTAACTAAGTATTTGACATTCCCACCTTAACAGTTTTATTTTAGGCAAAAGCAAAGAATGTGTTTATTCACCAACTTCTAGTTGTATTTACCTTTTATTTGTATTTATTCGTTTATTCGTATATGAAACCCTCATTAGAGTCTACCCCTGCTTTGTTTTCTCTCTTTCTTACAAAAATGGCACTCGTATATGTAGGCTACAAAATCTCAGACCAAACACTCGTTACAAACCATCAAGTCAGCTCCCACTCCTGGCAACCCCGTGAGTGAGTGATGTCCACCATGTCCTGTCCTCAACAGCCCGACTCGGCTTCTGTAGACTCGTGCTTAGGGCTTTCCTGATGGAGTCAATCCATTTCACATTTGGTCTTCCTCTTTTCTTGGTGTCTTCTAGTTTCCCAGCATTGTTGTCTTTTCCAAAGAATTCTGCCTTCTCATGATGTGCCCAAAGTAGGACCGTCTCAGTCTTATCATTTTTGCCTCCAGGAATAGTCCAGGCTTAATTTGCCCTAGGACCTACACATTCTTCTTTCTGGCAGTCCATGGTATCCATAGACCTCTCTTCAACACTGTATTTCAAATGAATCAATTTCTTTCCTGTCCAGCTTTTGCACCCACACACAATAATTATGAATATGAGAGTGTGGGTAATCTTGGCCCTAGTCTCTAATGACACTTTCTCATACTTGACGATCTTTCTAATTCTTTCATTGCTGCACTTCCAAGTCTCAGTCCTCTCTTGATTTCTTGGCTGCAGTCTCCATTTAAATTTATGACCGAACCAAGGTGAACAAAATCTTTAACAATTTCAACATGTTCATTGTCTACGTTAAAGTTTTATAATTCTTCTTTAGTCATGACTTTTGTCTTCTTGATATTCAGTGCAGTCCTGCTTTGACATGTCCTTCTTTCTGTTTTGTCAGAAGTCATTTCAAGTCATTGCTGCTCTTTTGGCAGTAAGATGGCATCATCTGCATGTCTTAGATTGTTTATATTTCTTCCACAAATTTTCACTCCTCCTTCCTCTGAGTCTAGCCCAGTTTTTCATATGATATGTTCTGTGTACAGATTAAACAGGTAGGGGGATAAAATGCACTCTTGTCTGAAACCTTTGCTTATAGGAAACCATTCTGTCTCTCCATGTTATATTCTGGCATGGGCTTCTTGTCCACAGGACAATCAAGTGCTGAGGCCCACCCATTTCTTTCAGAGCAGCCCACAGTTTTTCATGATTCACACAATCAAAGGCTTTACTGTAGTCTTTACAGAATTTTGTAACATAGACTAACCTTCTTCCGAAATTCTTTGGAGCACTCCGGTAGCCAATGAATAATTGCAATTAGATTTTGTGTGCCCCTTCCTTTTTGAAATCCAGCTTGGCATTAGGCATTTCTTGCTCCATATAAGGTAAAATCCTTTGTTGCCTCTCCTTGAGCAAGACTTTACTTGTATGGGAACTTATTCCAATGGTCCTACAGTTACTGCACTTCTTGGCATCTCCTTTCTTGGGGATTGGGATATATATTGAGCATTTCCAGTCTTTAGGTCATTGTTTGTTTTCCTTATTTGTTGGCATATTCTTATTAGGATTTTGACAGAATCAGTCGCTGTGGCTTGAAATAATTCTGTCGATATCCCATCTACCCCTGGTGACTTATTTCTTCCCAGCACTTTCAGGGCAGCTTTCACTTCACTTTCTGGAATTATAGGTTCTTCCTCATAGAAATCTTCTTTGAAGCAATCTGTCATCCTTTTTTCTCTTCTGTGCAGATCTTCAGTATACTGTTTCCATCGTCTGTTTATTTTCTCCTGAGCAGAGAGTGTGCTTCCTTTTTGGCCATGCAGCATTCCCAATATAGCTTAAATTTCCCTTTGAATCTTCCGGAAGAGACCTCTTGCTCTTCCTTTTTTGTTGTTTGCTTCTATCTCTTTGCATTGGCCTTTATAGTAATTCTATTTATTTCTACGAGATAGTCGCTGAAAATCTGCATTCAGGATTTTAACCCTACTTTTGTCACCTTTACTTTTGCTTCCTGTCAGTTCCCAACAATTTTGAGTGTTTCTTCTGTTGTCAATCTCCGTTTGTCTTTTCTTTTTACCTCAGGCATTGTCCTTTCATATTCTTCTTTAATGATAGTTCTGGTTTCAGTCCAAAGTCCTTCTGGCTCTCAGTCAGTTAAGTTTAATGATACAAATCTGTTTTTATGTGAACTTTAAATTCTTTGAGAATGTTGTTTATGTTGCATTTTGGCACTGCAGTTCTTTCAGTGCTCTTCTTTAGGTCTACTCAAATACTTGGTGTTAACAGTCCGTGGTCAGCAACACAATCTGCTCCTGGTCTCGTTTTGGCAGAGAGAACACAGCTTCTCCATCTCCTGCTTCCAGTTACATAGTCTATTTGATTTCTATACTAGCTATCTGACGTCCATGTACACAGTCTGTTCTGTCACTTGAACTACAGATTTGCAATGGACGGAGTGTTGGCTTTGCAGAAATCCATGAGCCAGTCTCCTGCTTTGTTTCTGACCCCTAGTCCACATTTTCTGATGACATTTGATTCTACTTTATTCCCTACCTTTGTGTTCCAAACACTTAAAAGTGTCCTAAGCTACTTTCAATGAAATCTCAAGATGCTTTTCAAATTCTTATCAATATTCTATAGATGTCTTGCCTGCCAGTAGTTACATAGTAATTTTCTATCAATGATTTAATCTATCAAGTTCCCAAATATTCAATAATATTCTCGTAGATATACCTTTCACATTTATTTCATCAATTCTGTTAATTTTAAACAAAACCACATATTTACAAAAACATGTGTAACTGGAATAATTGATTTGGACACAAATGTGATTAACTCAATTGATAGAAATGTAAGTACACATGCAGACTAGAGGGTGCCCAATTAGCTACAAACGTTCCTTTTAAGCATCAATCAGTACTTACTTCAAGATAATTGAAAGGATTAATCTGTCAAGTTAGGTGAAAGTCAGTTAGAAGGCTTTCTACTACGTGTATCACAATCCTTAAAATGTCATTAGATAACTTAGATAACTCTAAGTTAATTCATAAGTTTACATAGAAGGATATACAGAAGGATAATAAATAAAATAAATGAATACACCATATAATTTTTTGTTCTTCTTTCTGGAATATAATGCATTATATGCAGTATAAAGAAATGTTTATATATTACAGTAGTCATCTATAAAAGTAGAATTATTGGTGATTGTTAATTTGTGTTTTCCTTATTTATGGCTGCTCTAAAAAACACAAACAAGTATTACTATGATTCTCTTGTAATAAAAACAATGAGCTCATTTATGTTTTCTATAAAATGGTAAGTAAAAATAAAAATAGCTTAGAAAAATATATCTGTTGTTGCCTTTCCTCTTTTGTCTAACTCTTTTTGTCTTTCCTTCTTTCTATGGAATCTATATCCATCCAAATGTTCCAAAAGTGGAACATGTCTTTTTTCCCCATATAAGGAAAGTTAATGAGAAAATAATGGCTTAGCTTAAAAAAAATGTAAGAACTCATCAGAGAATCATCAGAAAAATGGTTGGTGTTTGTGCATGTGCCAATGAACTTACAGGGTGGCATTGCTGACGTGTATCTACTGAAGTGGCTTCAAAACTAGCTCTGTTAAGGAAAACAAAAAGTTAGTGGAATAAGTGCACTATTTCATGGGAGAATTACATTAAATGTGCTCACAGAGACTGGGCTACACACCAGGATTCCAACTTCTTATTTTTCAATAAGAAATTTTGCTACCAATTAACTGGAATAATAAGGTCAGCTTGATTTATTCTCTCCCTAAGTGCACATTCCTGGGAGGTCAAATTAGATCAGAAGATTAACTGGTCATAAAAAACAAAAACAAAAACACAACGGAGTATATTACTTATGGTTTTCATGACTATAATTGGAATTATATTGAAATGTCTTGATGCATCAACATCTCAAGAAGTATAGCCTTGCATATGGAACTGCACTTCTTGAGGATGGTTGTGCTGTATTTTGTTCTTCCTGGGGAATTCTTTGTTCGGCTCTACAAACACTTGTTTTGAAATCTTTACTTTTCTATGATTCTATAATTTATCAAACACAATTCTAAATAATACATTATCCCTATAAACATATTATTTCCTTTAGTGGAATTTTATCTGAACTAAAAAATATTCAATACAAGTTTGCATACCTTTATTTTTTGTTTAATTGACTGATGTTCTGTCTTCTAATGGAAAAAATTAAATTAAAAAATTGTTTTACATAGGTTTTGCACACTGATATTGTGGTTTAACATTCAGAGTCACTTCTTTTTTCCATTATTGACGAGTTCCTGGGGAAGGAGGGGTATCATGCAATTCTTTACCACCAAAGATGAAGTGCTAACAAAAAAGAAGGGATTTCCTTAAAATATCATGTAGAAGTCACAAATCTTAACCTTAGAACATTGCACAAAGGAATTACTTTTAGTGAAAATCATAGTTCAAATTCTCTTGAAAACTTCTTCAGAGTTAACTGTTCTATTTGGTAGAAAAAAGCTACACAGGCTTCATCACCTATATATATGTCTAGAAACTTGTATACTTAAAGCTTATTTCAAATGCCACCAATGATACATTCTTTAACACCTTCTCTCAGAACAACGTCCAAATGCTCTATATGTTTGGCCCTCAGAATCAGAATTATCCTTCTTTATTTACTAAGCCAAAATTTCTGTTGGAGTTGAGGGATACAGTACCTACTCACATGCTACAACTAAAGATCTGAGGGCCATGACTCTATTATATAATCATTATAAGAACAACCTAAATAGGACTCCCATTAATTAGGATCAGTGCAAAATAATTTAAAAACACATCATATTCATGGCAGGACATGGAGGTATATTCACTGTAATCCAGGATCCTGCCAGTTGAACATCATACTATTTCCCTGCTTAATGTGAACTAACTCAACATACAACTCATATCCCATCATATCTTGTTTTCTGGATCCTTTGGAAACTCTCAGCTCTCCATAGTAACCCACATGGGTTTCTGTCCCATTTATGTAATTCTTGCAACAGACATGATCATTCTGAATTATACAATGAAACTACCCTACCCTACTACCTAACCAAAGCAAGTAGCTTCCTAGAAGGAGTTAGAAACAGAATTAGGTGTTTTAAATATATTATGTAGTATCTTCCCAATGATACTAAAAGGTCATGTTGAATAGTTCTTTCTGGGTTATACAGACACTTAGAAAAATTATATAAAAATATCTGTGCATTTCCAATAATTCTTCCATTCACTTATTGTTCCTAAAACATATCTTTCACCTTAGAAGAAATTTCTTCTTTCATCTTAATGGAACTTTTGGCAAACTTCAAGACCAAAGTGAACTTATTTTCATATTCCAGCTTATAATTTAACAGCTAAATTGCAGGCAAAATGTTCCCCGTTATAAGACAGAATATGAGAACATTGTTTCTGTGAATACTCTTATCTAAACAAGCAATGAGAAACATAACAAAGATTTTGTTTACTCATATTTTCTCCCATTTTTCCCAAATCCTCCTGAATACTCCTTCCTAAATGAATTAAAGAATTTACCTTTGATGTTTTGAGGCACCTATAAATCACGCAAACAACTTGCTGTATTATAAATATTCCTTAGAATTACTGCACACCACAACTTAATTTATAAATACCCACACAATAAAGCAAACCTTCTTGTACTAGTCAGTTCGGGCTGTCATAACAAAATGACATGGACTGTTAACAAAATAGTTAAGCAACAACTATTTATTTCTCACAGTTCCAGAGGTTGAAAGTCCGAGTACACCATGTCGGCCTTCTCACTGTGCGCTCACGGGACCTTTCCTCAGTACATGTGTACAGAGAGGGAGAGAGAAGTCGCTGGTGTCTCTTCTTCTAAGGACACTAATCCTACCACAAGAACCCCACTTTCATGATCTCATCTAACCCTAATTACCTCCCAAAGGCCTCATAGCCAAATACCATTACATTGGGTGTTAGGACTTCAACGTATGAATTTGTGGGACACAAACATTCACCCTATAACAGCAACCCTCATACATGTCTAAATAAACTTTCTTGTTCAGTCTCTATGTACTATCATTGGGCTCTAGTCATTTTTATGGTGAATGTGGTAGAGACAGGGAGGAAACTAGTGAAATGTGTTATATCATGTACTGGGAATGAATAGTGCCAACATCTTATTCTTCATTCTTATGAGTTAAGCTTTAAAAAAAGAAAGAAAGAAAAATACTTTAAAGAGGAAAACACCAAAGATCAGCAGTTAGTCTCATGTCTAATCCCTGGTCTGATACACGTTCTTATCTTTTACACATCAGTGTGTGTTATCACAATGATATTCCTAGACTAACTCATGTGACTTTATTCTGCAGAGGGCTCTACCCAATTCAAAACTGCATACATCAAGAGCAGCCAGAAAGCAGTCACTGGGAGTATGTCAAAGCCAAATGGAGTCATTGTTGAGTCAGTGAGCGTGTGGTATGGCTTTGGGACCAAGTAATGGGTGATTTGTTACTGGAAATATGCAGGAACAAAAATCTAAAACATACGACACTGACTTTGTGATGGGATGATGGGAAGAAGCTAGAAGGATCTTTAGGAGACTTAATAAAGGCAATAGGGCCTTGAGAAGATGAACAGAAAAATTGTTATTGTTAACTGGAAAATATAAAGACATTTGATATGTAGTGGCACACAGATTATAAACAATGTGACTTTCAGTAAGATGAAGAATAGAAAGAGTACTTAACTCATGGATTGGCTGGGGAAATTCCCACACAGAATGCACAAAGTGCCAACTGGCTTCTTCTAACTTCTTATGATAAAATATGAGAAACAAGACATGTGCTAAGAAAGGAAGACTTGTTTCTGAGCAGAATCTAGAGGAGATATAAAGGAGCCAGGATTTGCTAGATTGTTCAAAATAAAACTGTTTCTGTGTCCCAATCCCTCTAGATGGCAAAAAACTTGTAAATGAAGAAATAGATCAAGACAAAGATGAAACCCTGGACACTTGAAGTATATTATAGCATCAGGATAAATATCTCAAGAGTATAGGTCCAAGACACGTTACTGACGCCTCAGAAAAAAATTAAGGGTTTTGAAGATTCTTAAGGCCATTGTCCCATGGTATGTAACTCAAATCAAAGTAGAGCTGGGCCTGTCTTGAACACATTTGTGCAGGTAGCTTTTATCTCAATACCATCCACCAGGAACCCAAGGTTTTTAAGAGATTTTCCCTCGGAAGCATTGTAAGTTTGATTTGGAAGACACATCAATGAAAACAAGCCTGGATACCTCAATCTTCTATATGAAGAAAATAGGCTGAGAAAGTACTCAGATCATCTGAAAACACAAGCCATCCTTATAGAAAAGGAAAGGTGGTTCAAAAATTAGAGCCAAAATCCCAGAAGGTGGAACTAAAAACAACGAAGAACCATTCTCAGGAATAGAGCGAGGCCCTAATTAATGAACTAGCACCATGTGCTCTGCTGCACTTCAGAATTGGTATGGACCAATGAATACTATGTTTCTCCCATATTCCTCCTCTCTAAACAGTAGCGTCTATCTCTGTCAGTCCGTTGTGTGTTGAGTGTGTCAGGGGAATATGTCCTGTCTCTTTAGATCACAAGAGAGAAACTGTACTTGAGGAACCCATCCAAGGAGACTCATCTGCACCTGAACCTGATTTAGAAGATGAGCTTTTGGAATTTGCATCAACCCCCTAATGAGATGAAACATCAGGAGTCTTTGGAGGGGGTGAGTGTATTTTGCATGTGGGAAAATGTAAATATTTTGTGATTAGACAGTAGACAGTGGTAGATTAAAAATGTCCACAAATTATTTAGTACTCTCTCCATTGAAAATTGTCTATTTTCCCTGCTTCTGTATCTGGGTTTGTTCAGAGACTATTTTGAATAAATCTACTCAAGACCTAGCCTTTTACAGGACCAGACACCTCTTCCTTTTTACTTTGGTGTCCTAGTAAGAAGCCAGACTATCCCGCCGGACAGACCATTTGGAAAGGCAATGATACTACAAAGAGGTGGAAAGGGGCCCAGCTGAGCATAGCCTTCCAGACTTCCCACCGTGGCATCCAGGCATACAAGTAATGCCATCTTAGACCTTGTACACTACCCAACTGTTAGCTGAAATATACTGGGTGACCGCTGTAGATTCCACATGCAGGAGACTAGACCTGGTGAGACCCGCCTGAATTACCCACTTACAAAAGTACAGCTATAACAAAGTTATTTTGAACCACCACATTTTGGGGTAATTTGTTATGAAGCAAAAGATAACCAAAAGAAAACAAAAGCACCAGCCACCACATTTCTTATATTCCTCTTGTCTACAGAAACCATTTTCCTTAGAGATGGGAGTGGGCCTAAACCAACAAAAAAATATGTATTGACTTCATTATCAAAATTAGTGAAATGCATAGGGGAGGAGTCACATTTTTTACAGTAGAGTCAGATCTTAATAAAGATCCTGAAAAACCCCTCTTTTATTTTTATCTTGTTATCTTTCTTTATATGGTCTGCACTGCATTCATTACATTTCCAAATTCACACATACACTTCTCTATAGGAATCCATCCGTTCCACTCCTCTGGGAAGTTTAGTGTTGATTTTCATTTCTAGTCTGAAATTGGGAGTGTTGCTGATTTAACAACCTGCTCATATAGACGAGACCATTATTCAATATGATGGGACCTGCTGGGAACAATTTCTTAGATCACATCACAAAAGTTGTCAATGGTGAAATGTGGAGACTGTGACAGATGGAACACACAATTCACTGAAAGACATTCTTGCTCTTTAAAATTGCATGTGTGCACCCCAATCTTCCTACTTCGTGAGAAAGTCAAGATAATTGTCTCTGGATCTTGAGAATAACATATCACATAACTCCATGCTATTGATGATTATTCTTTAAAATCTATGCCCACATTCAAGCACTGTTTTCAAAATATTGAAAAATAGGTAGTATTATTTATCTTATGCTCCATCTGGTTTAATATGAACTATAATGACAATACCTGCAGAGAACATTCTAGGAACTAAAAATATCAGACTGCCTTCCAGCATTTCCCATGGATATTTCATGTAAAGCAGATGGCCTGAAGTCACTTGATATTATCTACTATCCTTATTAAAACTTGTATCAAATTTCACTAGGAATTGAATCCATCACGTTAAAAATTATTTCCATAGATGTGCATTTGTTGGATTACCAATTAACCAAATCATTCACTCGAGTGTTTCCCAACTTCTTCTACGTAGTGATAATGGATGGCAAAGGGCCACTGAATTTAAGAAATCCTGGTGAAAAAAAACTTAACTCTAAATTTAACCTCAGATTTTCTCTTAGCCTTTGTGATGCTAATAGCCATTGTGACTATTCCAAAAAGGCTATGAAATGCAGGGTATCCCAAGGTTATTCTATCTCAGTAAAATGAACTCATGCAATACCTTTTGCAACTAGAAATTTTGAATGTTTATTTACTTATTTAGAACTTTCTGGAATTATTTAAAGCAACTTATGATAATCAAAACTATAAATATATAGGATAAATCGACGTTAAGAGAGCAGTAAATTCTAGACCCAAATTATAATCTATAGTGAATGAGAAAAACTTGGCAATCCTCCCCACCCCATGCCATTTATAAGTGATATGCTGTAGACAACATATGCTACTCTTGAGAAAGGGAAAGAGTAGGAAGAATAGCTCTATTTGTGAGCTCCCTCACCTTGCCATCAGTTCATGCTTGGCTTTTCTTTTCTTCCTCAGAACAATTTTTACCATGGACACAGCAAGTCGCTGCACGGGGAAAATGTTACACTAACCTAAAAATGAGCAGAGAATTGCCCTCAAGTGGAGAGTCCCAGCAGTGTAGCTGCCAGATGTCAGGCTCACTGCAGTTAAACTGTGGGAACTTCTATATTTTCACATTTGTAATTTGTGGTTCCAATACATGGGGTGTTCTATTTCCATGATACTGAACAAGAAATCATTTGTAGAAAGCATAAAGTCATGAGCGGGGATGATTTTCCTACTCTATTAGGATTATTTTTATAATGACTTGAAATATAATTTTCAATAATAAAAAGGAAGACATTTTTAAAAAATTAATACCAGAATTTTTGATTGTATAAAATAACTCTTTTTGTCCTCTTGACATGTGGCTCCTTGGCACCACAGTGGCATGTTATTTCAGTGTTGTCAGAAGGAGCTGTTTCTCCTTCATTCTAACTTGTTACACTGTTCAGTCACATTTAAAATAAACCTTATTTAAAGAACAATTCATTTACAATAAAATGAGAGGAGTTTACAATATCATTTGCTGAATCTCTTTTACTAGAAAGAGTGTAAGTAGACAATCATCATTAATATGATTTCTAAAAATCCCACAGAAACATTTGATGGCAATAAAATATGATGGGTTTGAGTCTGTTTTTATGGATAAATAAATAAATTCTCAAATATAAGGAAAACAATTTGGTCAAAGGTTTTGTATTCATTAGTGAAAAAGACAATGATAATTAATTTCAAAAAGTAATATTTACTTGGAATATATATTACTTATATGCAATTAAAACACAGTTTTAGACTCTAGAAATGTAATCAAAATTCTGTATTCTGGAAGTTAGCTAAGATTTTTATTGCATATTTTTTTAAAAGCTTATGGTTTTCATATTAAATAGAATAGCTTAGATATAACAAATGGGAGATGTTTAACTGGTTTCTCTTGTTTTGCTTCCATAGCGTTTGCTCCTATGGCAATGAAAAAATGATTGAAAATAAGCTAAACTTTTGGTTTCTACAAGTAGCACACAGAAACTCCTTTCATTAAAATAATCACAAGCTGTGAATAAATGTCTGAAGCTGGAATTTTACTACAATCTAATTCATCTGTTTGCACTATGAGGCCACCTATTTTATAATGAAACGTTCTTAATCCGCAGAATAAGCCATTATGAATATAATTATAGGAAAGTAGACCATTTATTTATTTTGAACATAAAACTTCATTTCTAAATATTCTGAACTAACAAGGATGATTTTCTTCTCAAGTTTCAACAATAGTAAGGCATAACTAAACCGAGAAGCATTAGAAGAATTATGTGTAACTTTAATTTATCTACATTTTTGGATTATTATTAAAAGACCATGTTGTGTCTTTTATTCCAGGGAAAAAGAAAGACAGTTAATATGCAGGGTTTGCTAAGCTAAAGATTGGCAAGCGTGTGTGTGGCTTCCCTGCCTGTGACATTGCCCAGACAGTCTCAGTGGCGGCTAGACCTCACAAGGGCCTTGCTCCGCCATCTGCCACCCCTGATTCCTTCTGGGTTTCAAACTCTGATAAAGTGAGCGAAGCAGATTTTTCGTTTTACTTTACATTACACTTTGGGCTTGAGCGAACAGTGATTTCATAATAATTATATATTATAGCCTAAAACATAGACTTCAATCATTAATTTTATTAAAGAATGATATTAGCCTACACAATAATATTTAAAACTAATTTGTCTTTCAAGTAATTGTCCTACACAATTCATTTCAGTTTTTTTTAAGTAAATCAAGTAAGCAATCCCTCACCATAAATAATCTATTATAAATATCACATAGATTTGGGAAGGAATATCTTCAAAATGTCTTTAAATTTTAAATTTTATTTTCCTTCCCTATAGACAAAAGGTTTTATGCTTTTTATCAGAGAAGTAAGCTTCCTGGAAAAATGAGCGACCTCACCAAGGAAGTATGATTCCCCCATTACTTGGTTCATCCATTCATTTATTTATGTCTGTTCATTCATCCATTGCCCAACATTCATTTACTTTCTACGTGCCAGAAATTTCTTTTGTACCAGACACATAATGAACTGTACCCTGGTAAACAAAAGAGATGCCCTCAAGAAGCTTATACGGGCACATGAAAAACAAAAGTGAGGATAAAACGCACTCAGTGCTCTGAACTAGGAAGGCTGGTGCACAAAGACCAGAAGCTTGGACAAACGTACCAATTAGAGCACTGGCAAGGTCGGACTGAAAGATCAAACCACTCTCTTGTCCACGACATAGTAGACTTCTTGGGATTAAGCAAAATCGTACTAACATTTCCCAATTAAGAAGAAAATGAGCTGAATGAAGGGCAGAAATTAGTGATACTGCGGAAAATATATTCTTTTTACGAATCCATTAGCAAGCTTCCCTGCTGTCTGAAAGTGCAACAGCCAGGGGATTTGGGGCCATTAATCAAACTTCATATATTTATTGAAGAATATATACTAAGCAACTACCTTATGTCTGCTTTGGTTTCTGAGAATACAGTAATGATCAAATAAAAAAGGTCCCTGTTTTCATGAAGCGTGATGGTGGGGACGATTGACAGCTAATGTAACAATCCATAAGGGATATAAAGAAAAACTGTGATATAAAGTATATACTATACAAAAGAATGGGATAAGAGAGCAGGATAAGGCAACACTGAACAACTGGTATCTTTCACACCCTCTTCTAGCGCACCATAACATTGTGGGCACTGTCAGGCTCAAAACATATTTCTCAGACACCTTTGCTTTTAGAGTCCAAATGAGATTAAGGTTTGGAGAAGCACACATCCATAACAGATTTGTAAGGCAGAAGCGAAACAGAGGCCATCTGCCTGCTGTGGCAATTGATGACAGATTCTGACAGACTCAAAATACTCAGAGGCTGGACTCCACGCTCCAGTGCCAATCACCATCTTCATGATGGGAGGGCGTTATAACAGTGCCCGTAGGACCAGCAGCAGCAACAGCATCTTGCCCATGGGATTGTGGCAATGGTAATTGATGTTAAACCAATATTCCGATCTTTTCCTCAGTTTCTACTCCTCGCAGCCTTCTCCAGATTATTTCATGACCTAATTTCTTGTATTAAATCCTTTCTTCTTGAAATACCTAGAGAACTTTTTATTTCAGTCATGAAACTCTGAATGCTACAAGTGGTCAAGAAATACATGCTTCCCTATTTCCGCCCCACTCCCTCCCAGCCCCTGGCAACCACTTTTTTACTGTGTTTCTATGAGTTTGACACTTATTTAGATTCCAAATATAAATGATACCATCTAGCATTTATCTTCCTCTGTCTGGCTTATTTCACCAAGCATTATACCCTCAAGGTCCACCCATGTTGTTGCAAACAGCAAGATTTCCTTCTTTCTCACGGCTGAATAATATTCTATTATACGTATATATAATATGTATATATAATATGAGTGTATAAGAATGATTTGTCTAACCCTAGATCTTAAGTATAAGAATTATTGCTTATCCTTAGATCCAAAATATATTCTCCTATTATTTTCATAAAACAATTATAGTTTAACATTTTACGTCTAAGTCCAGGTGTAAAAAAGTATGTAATTTTTCATGGGGTCTGAGATTTACTTTGAGGTGCCTGTTTTCACCTACAGGTGTTCAATTGCTCCAACACCATTTGTCGAAAAGGTCCTCCTTCCTCCATAGAATTGTTTTAGCCCCTGTGTGTCAAGATTTAGTCGGATATGTCTGTGTGGGTCTATTTTAGAGTTCTCCATTCTGATCCATTAATCTATGAGTTTATTCTTCCACCGATACCACACGTCTTGATTACTGTAGCCGTAGAGCGTGTATATGTACGTGTGTATATGTGTATACATATGTGTATATGATTCTCTGATCCTCTTGGTGTCATCAGAGGGACTCTTGGTTGAATAAGGGGAGGAATGATCCTACCTGTGCTGCTTCTGTTGCTCGGCTGGGGACAGGAGATGCCAAGTCAGGGTTTCTTTCCTTTGCTGTGCAGGGGAATGTGAAGACATTCTGACACTGCCTTTCTTCCAGTCCTGGAGTGGCCTGCCTTACCACCTTTCAGAGTTCTCCTTTGGTTGTCTTATGTGCTGTTTCCACGGTGTATAGTTGTACTTGGTACTCTACACCAGCTTGTCTATGCCAGAAATAAACACACCTTTTAAAGATAACTATGAGTTAGCTGGGTTGGCATGTTAAACTTCTGTCCATCAATTGTTTGGCCTTAGTCAACCTTTTACAAAAAGAGTGATGACTGGAGTAACAAGAAATTGAAAGACTGGCCATAAATAGTCTGGTATATATACTTTACTTTTGAATATTTGAAAGATAGACTGCTTTCCACAAAAATATCACATGTATTTCCATTTGACTATTATCACATTGATTACCTTCTTCTTGTTTTTTTTTGAATTGAGTAATAAGCATCTAATTTTAAATGTAATTGCTGTTGGTTTAGTACTACAATCAAAGTTGTGCTTAAATTTTATTTTAGGATAATGCCATTTAATTAATTTGTTATATTTCCTACTATCCAAACTGTGGCTTTATTGATAATCCTGAAATAGCTGTCCTTTTTGAAGCAAAGTTTAAGCTTCAAATACTGGAGTTATTTATCATGGTAACAGGACATAGCAAAATATAACTTGAATGAACAAAGAAAAATTTCCTCTGCCCTGTGATAATAGTATATTATGAACCTGCTGCTTTTAGATGAAGCAATAAAACTATCTCACAACCTGACTAAGAGCAAATGAAACAGGATTGTAAAGTGATTTTTATTAAAAACACTTATTATTTCAAGTCCACAGATGGAGGAATGATGAGTTCTATCAAAGGTGGAGACATTGCAGGTATGGAAATGACCCTCTTTATTTCAGTAAACTATTAATTTTTAAATGGTTATTTAGTATATAAGGGCTCTTATTTTACATGATTTGTGCCCTGCCATCCTCTGCCTAAATGCAAACAGGTATGGTTAGACACTAGCTAAAGTTTCATTAAGAATAGAAGACAATGTTTGCAAAACTGTATATTTTAGACTTGACTAAACTAAGAAGTTTTCAGTATTTCTCTTTGAAGTTATGCTTATCAGAAAGTGTGAAAAATGCACCCCTGCAAAAAATATCCTCATTGAGAACAATTAATTGTATAATATTATAGTTTTAGTTAATAAAATCCAAGACCAATTTTATTCATTTATCTTTATGAATTTCAGATGCAAAATAAATTATTTTTAAACTTTATATGACTTTTCCTTGGTAAAATGTTTTCTAAGAAAATATGTTGTTAAAACTGTGGTTATCATTTTACATTTAAATGCCCATAATTTTCTAGCTAAAGGTTTTTTCTTTAGTGCAGAACTTTGCTAATTTATGCACTGCCCCTTGCCACAGTAATAATCACAAACTCACAGCATTTATCGTTTCCTGAAAAATGTTTAAAATACATCAGTGAACACAGAGATTAGTCCAAATAATCACAAGTGATTTCAGCTTGGCTACATTTCTGTGATTCAATATGATTTGATAACATTGTCAGTTACTAGTAATCAACAACAAAACATTGTTTTACACTGGATTGTAAAATTAACTTAAGAAAATAGAAAATAAACAAAACTAAAATGTGATACATAAGCAGTGAATTATCAGTGTCTTAAAATCTCCTTTTAAATTTTCATAGTGTCAGTGCAAAATTAGAACACTATAAGGTCTTGGAGAGGTTTAGAGTAATTTTATCAAAGTGCATAGGATCATTTTTAAATCCCTCATCTTTTTTTTTTTTTTTTGTGGGGAAGACCAGCCCTGAGCTAACATCCGTTGCCAATCCTCCCCTTTTTGCTGAGGATGACTGGCCCTGGGCTAACATCCGTGCCCATCTTCCTCCACTTTATATGGGACGCCGCCACGGCAGGGCTGACGAGCAGTGTGTCCGCTGGCGCCCGGGATCCGAACCCGCGAACCCCGGGCTGCCAAGCGTGAACTAAACCGCTTCGCCACTGGGCCGCCCCCCCCTTATCATTTTTAATAGGCATATAAGTAATTTCAAAAGACCAAAGATGAAGTGTATGACGAAAAAGAGACAAACATTGCATTCCACCAGATATTGACCGTGAGGTAGCCTATGATCCCAAAGTAGACAATGAGAATAACTGTGCTGTAACATAGGAAATGAGAGGCCCCTTGAGGAATCCTTTTTTCCTATATACAGATGTCTCAGAATGCAAAAACACTCTTGGCTTTGACAAAACAAAACATTCACGCTCACATTAACAAGAAAAACTGCCTCAATGGCAAACCAATGTATGTGTTACCCTTTTCAGGAATTAACGAAGATATGCAACAAACTATTTACGTCAAAATGTATCATTTTTTCTTAAATCTGATACACTCATATTATTCACAAATCATTCTATTTGCTCTAGAAATTGCCTGAATTTGGTAATTACAACCTGAAGTTTTTTCCTAACGGTATGTATAGGAATACGAGCCAGAATCCCTGGGTTTTGATCCTAGCTCTGTCACCGGCCGTGTGACCTGAGCCAAGGGATTTACTTATCCTCCTGTGCCTCAGGTTTCTCACACACAAAGAGGGAGAATAAGTATTTAATTCATAAGATTACTACAAGAATTAAAGTAATAAGTTCATATAAAAAACTTAGAACTGACTGACATAGTAAGAGCTCAATAAATATTTTTACTGTGATTATTTACGATAATATTTTCAGAGCAGTGTGGAAGACATGTAGCTGTCAGTTACTGTTTTGGGAAGGGGACCTGAAAGAGTTGTTATTCAAGCATTTACAGCCTTTTTAGGGGCTAATCTTAAGGGTTGGTATTTACTAAGAAACTTTAAAAATTTCAAAGTAAATGACTCCATGAATGGACTTATTGGAGAATCTCCTCAATATTTCCTCATCATATACAACTGAGTTGTATCTAGTAGTACCTGTTTGTGAGTTCTGGTATTTTTGGCTGGATCTATGTGTACTACAGGAGAACTGGAGAGGAGTCTAGTGAAGTGTAAGAAGACTCGTGGATCCTATGACGCAGATGTTCTCACATTTCTAATTTTTAATTAACACAATTCAGTACATTATTTATTTGTTATGCATGTGCCTCAGCAGATTTTCCTAATTACATATTTTCTGAAGTGTGTATTCTACCTCTCCAATTAGAATTTCCACTCAAGAGTATGTTATTCAGATTTTAATGACTGACGCACCGCTACTTTGCACATTTAAAAAAAAATCTATACCTAGCTTTTTCTCGTATATCTCATATAATTAATATTGCATAATCTCAAATCCATATGCTATCTCGTTACCTACCACTAATCATGCTAAGTTTGTCTACTGCCTGATGATTCCGTTACTGATGATTTCCAACAACAAAGGGAAACTATTATTGCTCCATTTTGCTGTGTAATTCCAAGTACTGTTGAATTCCAAGTAACAGTTAAGAAGGTTTAAAAAATAAGGCCAAAGATACTGAAGGAGTCTTTAAAAATTCTTTGTAGTAATGATAACAGCCTGACACTCTTTTCCATTATCGCACAATTCAAACAGTTGCCCAGGGTTTAGAAACTTCCCCAGGATTGGGGCCGTACCTCAGTGTTCAACATTCTTCTACCATTTGTCCTCACACTGTCCTGAGGTAGACTAGATATGACAATCGAAAATGAGAATTTGAACCAGAACTCTTTTGAATAGTTTTGAGTAAGTTTAATTTTTAACACAAATACACAACAGACTCAGTTGTCAAGCTGCATGCTTAACAAACTGGCCACCCCAAGGAGTGCAATGATTGATAGTAAATGTAACCTTAATAAGATAGCTAGGACAGTCCTCAAACTATCAGTGGTGAGAATAAGTGGTTTTTTTTTCCAATTTGCAATATTTATGGTCCAAGTATTTTGTAAAAACAATCTTATTATGAAAAATACAAAAATTAAAAGCATATCAATTGCAAAATTTTAGTATTAAAAGCAACAGACATAAAACAACATTTCAATAACTATACTCAGAATGAACATAACATAAGGAGGAAAGAAAACAATTATACAAAAACTGTAAATTTTTATTGAAAGTATATATATAGTCTAAAGAATCAATTTTATATCTATTATTTATCTATTTTACACTCAAAATGAAATGAAGGTTATGAATGAAGTAGTGATTTGCTGTATTTAATGCTTAACGGTGAAAATTGAGCTTGCATTTTGCTTCTGAATATATGTACTATAGACTGGATTGCTCACCATGCCAGTCTCAAGGAAGAATATTTATCTAGACTGTTATGTTTTCTTTTATTACACTCATAGTAGAAAACCAGTTTCACAGAAACAAGTTGAAGTAAGAAGTAAGATAAAGTGAATTGATGAAGATGAAGCAATTTTAAGCATAACTTAACCCTGCTCAGGGTAGTAATTTTTAACTTTTACCTAAAATGATGCTATATTTAGATTTTTCAGAATTAATCTTAGATCCTTTTATCAGTAGATAGTTTTAGTAATATATTCTGTAAGCTTGTAATTAAAATTGAATTATTTTTCCCCATAAGAAATGTATTCTGGATTCATACATTTTCTATGCATGGATCATCTTTTGATAGAAAATAAAATGAGAAATATCACCAAAATTTTAAGATGACTGGTAATAATTTTACACAGATATTATCAGTTTCACTCATCACTTCATTTATGCTATTGTTAAATTACGGAACGTCATTATAAATTGTAGAAACTCTGTCCTTTCAAGAATGTGCTTCTCTTTTAGCCTTTGAAAATATACTTCTTATCTTCCTTTCATGGAAAATTAAAATCATTAAGATCAATATAAGACAAAATGATCAACAATATCAGACAAAATAATAATTCTGGCTGCTCAATTCACATTGTTAAATGCTTGCACCAAATTATCTTGTCCCGCATAATCAATAAGAGTTCTTACTATAAGTAAAATATTCTTAACAGAACTTTTCTCAACAGAACTTTGTAACATTTCCATAATAACATGTAATAAAGAGAATAATCACAAAATACATTAGGTTTTCTATAATTAACTATTTTTACTATGTCATTCAGCACATTATATAGTTCAACTGATTCTCTTTTTCCTCACCAAAACATTCTCAATGAAGGAAGTAATTCATTGATTTATATCTTGGTGCAATCTCCTTAAATGGGTAATTGCTTCAGAATGTTCTCCCATCATTGAACTGTACCATCACAACACGCTCACACACAAAACTTAAACTCCATATTGTATTTGTTGACAATATAGTCATCCAAATTTGTAATTATTTTAAACTGGAGTGAAAAAGTAATATTTTCTCTTTCTCATGCTTTGCTGCAAATTTTTTCAAATTTTCTCAGCAAATATGTTGATTTAGTTACTCTTTGCTTTTGAAATTATGTCTTTGTTTTATATGTAAATGCTGCTTACACTTGATGGCTTCATTGCTTCGTTAGCCAGTATGACTCTGAAAATGACACACTGTGGTTTTAGCTCTACAAATTTGATATCTACAAAACTGAACTCAATAACTAAGGGATCATAATTCTGAGTACATTGTTCAATATTTCTTGGAATCACTTCTATTAGAATCATATGATTTACTATCACTGCCTTATACAGAAAAGTTGAGACAGAGAAGTTTTCCTGGTTTTTTTCAAAGACTCAACTGGAACATCTGGAGATGGGAACTGCAATGTCCAAGATGAAAATATACTGGATGAAATAATAACTGCTTAAACATTGCAGAAGAAAAGATTCTTGATCTTGAAGGCATGGCAAAAACAATCTATCAAAAATGAAACAGAAAGGGAAAAAAGATTTTGAAAAATGAACAGAGCATCAGTGGGCTGTGTTATGTCTTCAAGCAGCCTCATGCTACAAGTGGTGAGCGCAGTCCCTGTAAATGGTGCAGGGGGAGGGGTGGCAGGAAAATATCTGAAGCCCTAATGGCTGAATGTATTCCAAATTTGATGAAAACTATAAACTCACCAGTCCAAGAAGTTCAGTGAATCTCAACACAAGAAACATGAAGAAAAATTAACAGCATACCATAACTGACTTGCTCAAAATCAGAGATACGATATTAAAAGTGGCCACATATTTTCTGTCCAGACCAGATGCCATAGACTTGTATCTCCTGATTCCTCCCTGTGAAGTTCAACTATAAATCTTGGAAATGTAAGAGACAACCAAAAACTATGAAAGATAGTAAGATAAGGTGCACCAATTGGAGACCCCAAGGACAACATAGTGGCAGGGCATCTTATGATCTCTCACTCATCAGAAGAAATCGACCCAAGCTTGATGTTTCCTGATCCTTCAACCTAACAAGAGAAGTTGCCCAGGTGGGCTCATTCTTCCCGTGGACAACCCCAGGGAGCCTGGAAGAACCAGCAAAGGGGATAGAGTGGAAGTCCACGCTGACACCAGAGACAGGAAGATGCACTTTTTCATTGCAGGTCCTGAGACTCAAGTCCCACACTCACAGACAACAAAAAGCCCTGGAGCACCTACAAAAGATATCTTACCACATTAAGCAAATCTGGCCCTTGAAGCATTCTTGTTTTCTACGGGTCTTGAGAATCCTTTCCCCCACCAAGAGACACAGGGCAGTGGTGGTGGTGGGATATACAGGCAAGAAAGATCCTGCCACAGTAAGCGCCCAGCCCAAGAATTTTCTTTGTCTCCATAAACCTAAGACTCCTCTCCTCCACTAGAGGCACCAGGCAGGCAAGCAGCGCCAGCAATCTTTATCTGGTCACAAGTGCACAGTCTAGGAAGTACTCCCCATCCCCCAAAGGCAGGAGAGAGCACCAGATCTGGGATGAGCTCTTGGTTCCACTAGGCAGGTGACACCTTTCCATCCGCTGGAGGCACTAGGCAGCCCAGCCAGAAAAGCAACTTCCATCTCCTCAAACAGTACCATTAGGAAATAACGGGATATTGTAAACAGCAAGAGACAAACAAAGGAATTGAAAATAGTACCACAAAGGCTCTGAAAATTAGATTTCATTGGAATCACATTTCACAAATGTAGCCCTAGACATGTATGCTAAACCTAAGTAAGGTGACTGCCTGCTAAAAAAAAATTAATTTAAACTAATTAAATAATTAAATAAATTCCCTAAATAAGACTGAGAGTCTCCCAAAATAATATCCAAAATGTCTAGGATGTTTATCAAGAATTAAGTTTATCAAGAATTACCCATAATACTAATACCATAAGAATCACAATAGATTGAGTAAAGATAATCAACTGACATCAACACCAAGATGAATAAAACTCTAGAATTATCTGACAAGGATTTTCAAGCAAACATCATAAAAATGCTTCAATAAGCAGTTTCAAATTCTCTTCAAACAAATGAAAAATAGAAAATCTCAGCAAAGAAATAGAAGTAATAGAAAAGAATGAAATAAAAATCTTAGAAATGAAAAATACAATAACAAGTAAAACACTTGCTAGGTGGGCTCAATAGTAACATAGAAAAGACAGAGGATAGAATCCGTGAGCTCAAGGACAGATCAATAGGATTTATCTATCTGTATAACAGAGCAAGGACTAAAAACAAAATAAGAAAAGACAAAAAAAGCAAACAAAGCAAAGCTTTAGAAGCCTATAGTTTTAGAAAAAAAAATTAGGGGGAAATCTTTGGGATCTAGGACTACCTAAACTGTTCTTAGAATCGATACCAAAAGCATGATCTGTAAAAGAATATTTGATATATTGCACTCCCAATTGAAAGCTATTCTCTGGAACAAGACCATGGAAAGGTGATAACAATACCAGCAATAGACTGGGATAGAATATATACAAATCACATATCCAACAAAGAACAAGTAACTAGGACATATTTTAAAATTCTCAAAAATCAGCCACAAAAACAAGCAGTTCATTACAAACTGGGCAAAAGACATGAACAGACATTTCACCAGTGAGGTTATACAGATTGCAGATAAAAGATGCTCGTGTAAAAAGATGCTCTGCATCACTAGCCATTAGGGAAATGTAAATTCAAATTAGGGAAATGTAAATTCAAATTAGGGAAATGTAAATTCAAATTACCATCAAATATGACTGGATACCTATCATCGCTAATATAAAAAAATAAACAGTGACAACACCAAATGCTGGCAAGGATGTGGAGAAACTGGATTACTCGTACACTACTGGTGGGGATGTATAATGGCATAGACACTCTGGAAAACAGTTTAGCAGTTTTTTGTAAGACTAAACATGCAAGTATCCTATGACCCAGCAGTTGCACTCATGGACATTTATCCTTGAGAAATGAAAATTTATGTTCACTCAAAAACCTGCATACAAATGTTCATAGAAGCTTTATTCATAATAGCCAAAAACTGGGGGGAAAACCTACAGACGTCATTCAAAGAGTGAATGGATAAGCAAACTTTTGTACTGTCATACTGTGAATATAATAATAAAAAGGAACAGACTATTGATACACACAATAACTTGGATGAATTTCCAGGGGATTATACTGTAGGGAAAAAAGCCACTTTTTTTTTTTTTGTGGGGAAGACCAGCCCTGAGCTAACATCTGTTGCCACTCCTCCCCCCCTTTTTTTTTTGCTGAGGAAGACTGGCCCTGGGCTAACATCCGTGCCCATCTTCCTCCACTTTATATGGGACGCCGCCACAGCGTGGCTGATGAGCAGTGCGTCGGCGGGCGCCCGGGATCCGAACTCGCGAACCCCAGGCTGCCAAGCGCGGACTAAACCGCTGCGCCACCGGGCGGCCCCCTCCCCCCCCAAAAAAATCCACTTCTAAAGGTCACATGCTGTAATCACTTTTTAAATGACAAAACTATGAAACTGGAGAGCAAAGTCGTAATTGTCAGCGCTTAGAGACCTGGTTGGGAGGCAGGTGGGTGCGGTTATAAAAGGACAATGAGTTTTCTGTGGCCCTGTTGTAGAACTCTGAATTTGGATATATTGTAGACCAGGGCAAGAGCAGTAGCAAGTTTTGCTTAACTACCTCACTTCCTCTATCTACTAAATGTTGTGGAGAATTCATTGTTCCCCAGGAAGAGTTCCGAGGGAGCAAAGCCAGTGGAGCATCATCAATACTGAAAGGGGCAGGACTTTATTTCATCTGGGCATCAAACTCAGGGCTAAGCTACATTCCTCCTCTATCCAAATTTATCTCTAGCTAATTGTCTATCCTCCGTGTTAGTTTCCTAGGGCTGTTACCAATTGCCCAACGCTGGGTGGCTTAATATAACAGATATTTATTCTCCCACGGTTCTGGAAGCTAGAAGTCCAAAATCAAGGTGGCAGCGTGGCCATGCTTACTCTGAAGGCACTAGGGAAAAATCCTTTATTGCCTCTTCCTGGTGTCTGGTGGTTGCCGGCAGTCATTGGCATTTCTTGGCATGCAGCAGTGTCACTTCAATCTTTGTGTCCATCTTCAAATGGTCTTTTCCTTGTGCTCATGTCTGTGTGTCTTCACATGGCATTCTCCTCTGTATCTCTATATCCAAATTTCCCTCTTTTTATAATGGCACCAGTCATTGGATTAAGGCCCACCCTAATCCAATATAGCCTCATCTTACTTGATTAAATCTAAAAGACCTTATTTCAAAATAAGGTTGCATGCACCGTTACTTGAACATATCTTTTGAGGGAACACAATTCAAGCCACAATACTAACTATCTATCTATCCATCCATCCATCTATCTGTCTGACTATCTATCTATCTTTATCTAATCTTCCTACTATTAGAGTTGGAATTAAAATAAACAAACAAACAAAAAAGATGCATGTCTCAGGGACATACATTAGCATGTTTATTGAAATTGAAAAATGAAGTCAGATATTTTCTTACCATAAATCTGATATGAATGATTCATTTTACAATGAGAATTGGCTTTTCAATTAAAATGAATATGGTCATGTACTGTAAATTTCAATATCTTGATAAAGATATCTTTAAAGCATGTTAGAAAATAAAAATGTTCTTCTGTTATGTCCTTGATTGTTGTTACTCCTTCATGTGTTCTGAATATACGTTACCACCCACATTCCTTACATCTATATTTTAAATCTACACTGCTACAGCCCCATATTTCTCATTTTACTTCTCTTTATGTCCATCCATTTCTCCTGATTCTCAGAATCTTTTTAAAAAACATTACTGTCATAATATTTTTATGTTTGCCACAGAAAACATTTTTTTAAAATTGTGCTTCTCCTCTGGATCTTTGGGGCCACTATTCTTTTTCAAATGGTTGCAAAATTATTTATGGGATCCATATTTGTCTTTTTATAGTCTTGACTGAGGATGAATTGTTACAGACCCTTTATTAGTATTATTTTTTATCCAATGTTTGAGGAGTGCTTTAACCTGTTCTATGCCCTCCACTCCTTTTCTGTCTAATTATATTTGAAATCATGTTCTTTATATTCATGTCTTAGTGTCGTATAAATGTTAATGACCTCCATCAACTAAATTTCTGTGTCTGAAAGTCATTCCGTATGTTGGGGAGGGACACTCTGGGGCAAGTTCTTCTCAAGTTGTGGTCGTTCAGGAGTCAGGTGCAGCTGACAACTCTTCATTCACTTCAGTTTAATATATAACACATTCAATCAAGCACAGACTATCTGCTTCCAAATTTCAATCCTTACAAAATTCCTTTTCTGATCCTAACTATGAGTTTTTATATTAAATACACTAAGAGCTCTTCTTGCCTGTGTCCAGCATGTTTTCAGCTAGATAGCATCTAGAGAGGTATCAAAAGAGATCTCTTGGGTAGGTATGACTTTTACTGGCTTTCATGCTATAGACCATTTGACAGTAGCATGATCAGCGTGATGGCAGCCTCTCCCACTTAGGGGAGCTAGTGTCAAGAATTGAAGCATTTCTAAACAAAGTCACTCTTATTTTGGTTTAGCGGACAGAATATACGCAAATAAGCCTATACAGAAACACTGATGATGCAATCAGTGGACGTTATTTTAGATACTTCCCTGAAAAGAAATTAAAAAAAAAAATAAGAACATTATCAACAGTTATCTACAGAATGATAATTATGAAAGGTGTATTCAGATTCTACTGGTTTGCTACAACTTAAAGGTACCTATGATACTTTACTTAATCTCATTTACTTAATCTCATGTGGGCAAAAAAGCACAAATAATATTTTTAAAATATGAAATTGAACTAGAGAATCTAGACAAGAAGAAATATAAATCTATAGACTAAATGAAGACCAAGGGGATGAGAAGATAACTATGCAGATTAGAAAAGCCAGCATATTACTAGACCAAATTAAAATAAAGAGTTAAATAATATTCACAATCAGAAAAAATTAAACCTATTTGTTAGAGAAAATAATTTTTTCTAACGATTTCTAAATGAAATATTTTGTGTGTGACATTTTTAGAAAGGACACTGGGTGATATAATGTACACTTGTCACAAACCCATCTTTAACAGGCAGTAAGAGATTTCCTATGGTTATTTCTTGTCATATCCTCAAATAGAAATCAAGGGAGCAGCATTAGAGTGAAATTGTGTAAAAAATATTCTGGAAAGTGTCATATTATTGTCTGGAAACCTATAATAGACGTAGTAGGTAACTCATCTATGGCACAAAACATTTACATAAAAACAGGTACAAAACAGTTATTGCCTGGCTCACTCCCCCTAGCCAAATCAACACAGCAGTCTCCATTGGCCCTATTTTCAGCACCTGAGATATTGGGGAAGGAATTTATACATTTATACATTGAGTGATCATATGTCCAGATTGCCTGGGATGGTCCTGAATTAAGCCTGCAGTCTCAGCATAATTATTAATAGCCCCCTCTCTATCCTCAAGCCCCAGTTTGGATGACAGATTGTATTGTCACCCTCCTTATTTATAGGTTTGCGATGCAGTCCTCTGTGTCTGAAGCATCACAATTACCATCTCAAGTAATTTTTCAGTCTGATCACTGCTCTGACACATACAGTTATCTCCTTCCTCCTCACTTTTGCCATCACATCTGATTTTTGCCACTGCTCCCAGTATAATAACATAGCAAAACAGTGATGAAGAGCATGTGCTGTGGGGCAGGCAACTGCCAGAGTTCAGGTTCTGCCTTGACCGCCCGTTAGTTGTACAACCTTGAACCAGTTACTTAGCCTCTCTGTGACTTGGTTTGCTCTCTATGAAATGGGGAGAACAGTAGTGCCTACTGTAGCTGTAAGGAGGGAAATTTCACGTGTGGGAAACACTGGGAAGCTGGGATTTGGGGAGCAGTCTGCCACTGAGAGTTCTGTCTGTCACTGTCTTGGCTGTACTAACTTCTCTTCTGTGTCGATCAGTTTCCAGGTTTTGGATTCCTTGTAAGTCCTCGCTCATAGCCCTTATTCCCACTGTCCTCTCATATCACATCCTGAGCCTGCGGCCCAAATGTGCTCTTCCCCACAACTTTGGGGAGTCTCTCTCAGGGAAACAGAAGCACTCAAGAGTCAAGAAAATTCTGAACTGCCACAGAGGAACAGAGAGTTTACTTTCCTTCCCAGTAGCTCTGAAGTTCATGTGAAAGTTACAGTTTTGGAGAGGAATTATCATGCTAAATCACAGAAAAATGAAGCAGAAATATAAGGTGAGAACTTGAGTCAATATAACAAAGGGATAACCAGGGAGGATGTTGGAAAACAAAGGCCGAGGATCTGCAATATGATTTAAACTTGACCCACAAAATATGGGGTCTACAGCCAGCAAGATGCAACCCGATCTTCATGAGCGGGTGAGGCTGAAGCTGTTACTTAACTCTGTGCCTGTTGATGCCTGTGTAGGCAGACAGTTGATGAAACCCAAAGACAAAGGGAGTTAGTTCCTTCACATGTAAAAATATGAGGGAAGTACAGGCTGAAAATCATACTTTGATCTCTAGGCCGTCTAGTATAGGGCATTTACTAACTGCTTGTTTTTTGTTAATAACAATGCCATTAATTTTTAAAAGTGTATTCAAAAATAAAAATGAAAATTACATATGGGAAATATTTATAACATAAATAATAGACAAGGGGGCAATAATTTGGCAAGTGAGGACATGGATTTTGCGGACGGATTACACACATATTCGGTTAGAAAAATTGTATGGAAGAAAGTTAAATAAACAAAACATGATATATATAGATGAGTAAAAACAAGAAAATCTTGTGAGCCAATATAAGGACAATGAACATTATGTAAATTTTGTTCAAATACATTGCTGAAATCATATCGTGTATGTGCCTGGCTGGGGATGGCTGAAACACAGACATGGGTCTCTCGTGCCAATCAGCCAATGGACAAATGTTGGCAGAGGTAAATGTAACAAGACTCATTAAAATGAAGATGTGAGTCAGCTGTATAGGAAAAATAAAACTTTTTTTGCATGCATTATATGCAGAATATTGAGATACTTTGTCCTTCTTGACCAGCTGTGAGAATTCCAAACCCCTTTGCTGCCAAGAAGTTTGTACATCCAAGAAGGCAGGTGACCCTTGGGGTGACCTTGCTATTGAAAATAAGTAAATAGCCTACAGCAACAACAGGATCTTGACACTGAATTTAAAAACCTCTTATTGCAACCCTCTAAGCACATAGCCCAATAAACTGCTACATTTGTCAATTAGACAGAAATAGCTCATTCAATCTGGCATTATGAGAAAAATTAAAGAAAATGGAAAGAATAAGTGTACAATATAATAAATGATTTACATATTTGTCACTGGTTAGTTATGGTGGTCCAAACTGGCATAAAACACAAGTTATGATATGAAAACCCCTGATGTTCTTAGATGCAGACAATTTCAGAGTAATTTCAGCAACAATTTTAGATCTAAGGAATAGGTGGTAACCCTTATTTTAAGTTAGTAAAATTGACTGATCAATGCTATATAGATGTCATGTTTAATTTTTTCCTGAGATATGATGTTAAAATGATTCTAAAACTTGTCTACTATTAGCAATGAATATAATTATAGTACTGCTCATAAATGGGTCACATATTTAGTATTTAATACTTACCAAACAGTATACTAAGTACATTCAAGCAGTATACTAAATATAGTATATGGCATATCTAATTAAACACTAACAAAACCAAGTAAGATAGGTAATATTATCATCCTTTTTATAGAGTAGAAAATAGGCTTAAAGAGGTATGAAAATTATTTAAAGATGCAGAGATTGTTAGTAAGTAGCAGAGACTCTATTTGAACCTAACCACAGAGTAAACAATAAAATCCATCATACCAATATTCACAAACACTGAAAGTAAACCAACCAGAACTTGGCTTAAGCCTTTCCTGACATTTGGGCATATTCTGTACTGAAAAAACAAATACATTAAAAAATTATGTTCCCTCCGATATAGGTAACAGTGGGAGGAGAAGTGAATCAGTTCCCAATATTTTGAAGATTAAATCATGATAAAATAATGCATATACACAGTGGAGTCACATATCATTCGAGCTTTTAACCTGTGTAAATTTGTCTGTCGGATTATTGCTGAGACAGGGAGTGGGGGAGAGGGATTTATATGAGGATATGCACAAAGAAAGGGAGAGAATAAGAAGAGTAATAAGTAAAGGTAAAATAAAAACTTTGATATTTCTTATTCTTAATTTTTGTTTTAACAGATAACAGTTTGTTCAAAATGATAACAGCAATAAAATGTTCAATGATTATATCTTTATAGCTTATGACTAAATGAAATTCATGGCATCAATGATTCACAGGATGAGAGGGAGGAATGGGAATAATTTGTCATTGTATGATACTTGCACTAGCTGTGGAGTGGGAGAGTGATACTTGAAAGTTGACTTGAATTAGTTGTAAATGTGTAATGCAAACTATGGCAACCACTAAAAAAAGTGGAAAAATAAGGTTCATTCATATGTTAAGAAAGGAGAGAAAATGGAATCATACAAAATGTTCAATTAGAAAGATTAAAAATTAAATGGAAAAATGACATAAAATGGAAATGTTAGAAATAAGTATCATTATAGAAGTTAAGTATTGAGTTTCAACAGTACATTAACAGGAAAAGAAAAGATGTGTGAGCTCAAAAACAAGTCAATGGAAAATATTTGTTCTGAGTCATAGTGAAAAAAAATGATAACATATAAAAGAAAAGACTCTAACAGATATATGGGAACCAGTGAAAAGGCCTAACATATGCATTAATAGAGTACCGGAAGCTGGGGAGAAGTGGAATGTGGCAGCAAAACCCTTGAAGTTATACTGGCCACGATTTTCTGAAGATGATGAAGGACACAAAGCTAGAGATGCAACAAGTTCTGTGAACCCCAAGCAGGATAAATACACATAGAAAGAAACTATCCCTAACCGTATGCATAGCAAAATTCTCAAGAACCAAAGAAGAAGCCACATTTAAAAAATCAGTTTGTTAATCTTCTTCCTCTTCCCATGCTCAGATTTTTATTGAAATAGCATTGAACATAGAAATCAATTTGGAAATACTTAATAACTTCACAATTTTGGGCCTTCCAATCCACTAATATCACGGATCCTACTATTTATGCAGGTCTTCAATTTCTCTTCAATGAAAAAAATTTTTTAGACTGAAAAAGAGACACTACAAATAATATGGTGCATACAAAAGACATAGATTAAATATAAGGACACAGATAGTTTGATCATAAAAGGATAGGAAAAGCTATACTATACAAACATGAACCTAAGAAAAATCTGGTGTATACATCACAGACGAATTAGACTTTAAGCTATAAAGTCCTTCTAGAGATGAGGATATATATTCTAAAATGATAAAAAGGTTAATTAGGCAGGAAAATATTTCAATTCTCAATGCATATGCAACTGATAACGCAGTTTTAAAATACAAAAGCAGATAATATGACATCAGTGAAAATGGCAGAATAGATAGCTCCAAGGACCAGACCTTCCACAGAACCACCTAAAAATTGAGTAAAATCTGTCAAAATCAGTTTTGTAATAACTCAAGAAATAGCCAAAGGTTTACAGCAATCCAGCAAATGCTGAACCAAGAAAAAACTTAAAAATAGTAGGCTTTCCCCTGGTGCCATTAATATTAAGGGTAAGCCAGTTCTTGTTTTTCAAAGGCAACTGTATTCTTAGGATAAAGGTAACAGGCGATAGGCTCAGTCACAGATTAAGAACAAATTCCAGCCTCTCAGCCAGACTCTAAGCTCCTGGGAGAGAGTCTGATGGGCTCAACTCAGGTTAGAAAGGGAAGGAGGCCTCCAACTCTGTTCTAACAATTGAGTACTTTGGAAGTGCGCCTCTTCATGGAAATAAGACTAGGGGAGGGGAGAGACAGATTCCCATGGTGGATGTCCCTGTGGACATCCAAGAGAAATTTGGCTTGGTAGATTCCCCACGGGGTATCCAACTACAAAATGCAAATTTTATTCCTTTTATTTCAATAGGACAAATTGGTAGAAAATATGGAAAATCAATACATTCCAGTAAGAAGATAGATTTTAACATGCATTGTTAGTCTTTTTCACTGTTGGCTTTAATAGCAATAATAATGAACTATAGTGGAAAGGAAATTTCTGTTAAAGAGAAGTTAAAGTTTTATTAAAATGATATTCAACGCCATCCTTATATATTTTAAAAAGGTGATCAGTGTGCTAATACGAATGTAAATACTTGTTTCCTTATTAGAAAATCAAGCTAAAGTGTTTTTAAAACAGTCCATTGATTTATTCTTCCCAATCTCCCTTGTTTAAAAAAAAAAGTAACAAAACTAGTAGGGTATACAATGTTTCATTAGAAAACTCTTGCCAAGCCTTCCAGCTATAGCAGAATGAATACAGTTCAGAATTGGGAACCCTAACAGTTCTATTTGAAAAAATACAAAGGATTGGAAACCAGTGTTTGCTTTGGATACAAGCATACCAGGTAGAATAACATAATTTCAGCAAGACTATCTCCATGTGACAGTATCAAATATGGAAGAAATGAGAAAGTATACTCTCAACCTTTTCTGAAAGAAAAGGAAAACCTCATCAAAAGAAGAAAAAAGACAGGCATACATTTTCACTGTTTCCATGTATATGTCTTCACCTCAAATAATCTAATGTTACTATGTACACTTGAACTGAATATTTATTATTCGACTGAAGGGCCTATCACTTCTACCCACATCTGAAGCTTAACCTCCTCTACACTATATGCACATGATAGAATTTCTGAATTCTTTGGGCTCCCATAGACAATAAGCAAACATCCAGGAGTCATCAGCAATAATAAGACTTCACAAACGTTTTTCATCAATTTATTTAGATGAAAAAATACTTCCTGAAGAGCTCGATTATGGAATCTAAGCTAATAGTTAACATAGATGTGTCTAAAGGAAAACACCCTTTATTTTAAAGGTCCACCAAAACCTGAGTATCTTTACAGATTAGAAAGTTAAAACATTCACATAGAAACACAAATGGCCATTGAAATTTGAAATTTTGTGATAAATGCAACTCATACGTTTTACCACATTACTAGTATTTCCCAAATCAAAGTAAGCAACTCTAAATCAATCATCACCATTCTCAATATTGGCTCAACAACCAGTATAAAATTGAACAATTGCCTGAATTTATGTTTGCCTTATGTTCTGTTTGAATGTTTCCTTTTCAATTAAATTTAAAAAATAGCCTTAGTGATTTGACTGAATACAATTTATGCCATGTGGATTAACACCCTGTTAGCAGTATTTGAAATAGGAAGCCATAAAAATTAAACTGTAAATATTATTGAAATATATCCATAAGAAAATGCACTCCCATGGCAATCGAGGATGTTGATGAGATATTGAACAATTGTAAACTTCTTAAAAGTGTATAAATTGTACATCCTTCAACAACTAACAGATGTTTTTAAATGATGCAAAAGGCCAACATCCAATACCACAAAATACCCCCTCGAATATGCCTGACAATCCTCTAGGTTCATTAATATTTGAATCAATTACTTCTACTTTTAGTCCATTAGATTTTGAGTCCAGGCCTGAAGCCTACAGGTGATAGTCATTAATCTAACAGCATAAAAAAAAAATCCTTCTTTTCTTAGATCCCTCTCACTCCCTCCCACTCCTTTCAACTCCTTTCCCCAAAGGGAATATCCTTTCCATGAAAGCTAAGTGATTCCTAACTTCCTCAGACTGTGGTTATATTTCCCTAAATGATTGATGATAATAGCAAAATGGTGTGAAGGAAGTAGGACATCATAGTAACCTCCTAGTTATCAAATCTACAATACTCAGTTGCTACCACTTATCTATTCAAAACAAAATGAAAGAAACAAATGAATCCACAACAATATAGTTGCCTTTCTGTGCCTGTGGTCTATTTTGTCAGCCTTTACAGAACGGAATACATTGACCCAGAGATTATATATTAAAATAGAGTGGGGTGAAGCACTGTTATTTACCATATATTACAGGGTAATCAGTGACACTCATTCATTAATCTATCCCATAACCGTTTTCACGGACTGATAGCGTGTGATCAGCACAGAGGAAAATCTGGCTCTAATTAATCTTTATATGTGGAGAGTGGTGTTCTGGTGAGTGCAATGAATTTTGCTACTTAAATTTGGGCAAAAAAATGGTAAATAAGATTTTTTTCTGGTCAAGCTTAAAAAATCAAATATTTAATGCTTGTATAGATTTAGGCGAGAAAAATATTTTCTTGACATTTTAGAAACAGAATATGTTATCTCATTTTTAAATAATCTCTTTATAAAACAGAATATATTTTACCAACAATGAACTAAATATTATTTCTGGATAGCTTATTTTAGTCTATTAATTTTAATAATAGCTATTCTTCCTATAGTGCTGACTACGTAAGGTCATTTAAAATATTGTTACAGAAAGTCAGTTGATTAAGTGGTTTGATTAATTACTATATGCTAGCTAGTGTGCTTGTCATTGGTACAGAGATAAATATAACGTAACACTTGCATATGAGGAGCTTAGACTGGAGAACCCGCACCACCGAGATCACACACAAACTACTCCCCAGTCGAGGTAATGCTACTTTGTTACCTGGTCCCATAGATCCCGTCTCTGTTCTTCAGAGCAGTTATCTCAGCTGACAAGTATAAATTTGTTAACATGATTATCTAATTATTCTCAGTTTTGACCCATACATTCCCCATTAGTACAAGACCTCACTCTTGTTTCTGCTGTTCCCAGAAGTGTACCAAAATAACTGATATTTTTACTTATTAAATATTTATTGGATGAAGGCATGATATAGAATACCTACAAAAACAATAAGAATATACATGGGGGCACAAATATGCAATCAAATCCATCTCTACTTAATAAGTGACATAGTATTATAACCGCCAGAGGGCTATAAAAATTCAGTATATGTCTATTTCTTTATTATCATTATTTTTATTATTAGATAAGTCTAAAAAGTAAAATAAAGATAAAATGGAGTTAGTAAGTGACTTGAAAAATCCAATGTACAGTGGTGCTTAGTATTAAAAACATTAGAAACTGTATTTTCAAACCCATGTTTTCTTTGTAAGGATTTTATTCCATCTTTTCAGAAATGAGATAAAAGAAAATAATTTTCTTTAGTTTTTTATACATTGATTATTCTAGTTAAGGTTAACAAGCAATAAGATATTCCATATGGATTCATTTGCATGATTGCTGAAAATTACTTCATTAAACCAGTAGAAGAAACTAATGACCTATTTCCGAATATATATGCATTTTAAATAATTCAATAATTTTATAGATGTTCTGGGGAAGTATTGTGAATAATTATTTTTATTGGTATGAACACTTAGGCAGCTTTTTGCTTTCCAACTTATATGGCTTTAGCGGTCATGTCTTCCAAATATCATTTTTCAAACTAGGTATCTTAGATAATTGAAAGATGAAAGACAGAAAGATAGATGACAGATGATTAGATAGATTAGATAGATAGATAGATAGATAGAGATAGATCAATAGAGATAGGCATTTTTAGGTGTACTTATAGCTATTAGCATGGCATTAAGTAAGAGATTCTACCAAGTTTCTTTTTTTTGTATGGTGCCATTTGATTGTCTTGTAGTCGTGCTCATGACTTTTTTTATACATTATTTTTCAAAAGCAATTGTCCTATGTTTCATACCTACACAAAATTAAGAGGCATATTAAATTGGGAACAAATTTGAAATATAAATGATCTTAATATATGAAATAAAAGACTTTCAAGATCAATAAATAATAGACACCTAATTGAAATATGGGCAAACTAGATTCATAGGCAACTCACAAAAGAAAATAACCAATAAAAATGTTTGATTTAATATTAGAAAAGCAAGGAAATATGTTTTGTCTCTAGATTGGCAAAGATTAAAGATAAATGTATTATTTAGTATTGTTTATGGTGCATTCTCATGCATAAGTATCTGAACACACTGTAGAATTTTATATCAAAAATAAAAAACATAGATTATTCAATTTTGCAATTATATTTCTTGGATGAAATCAACAGATACTGTCAATATATCATGCACTCATTCTTGAGCAATTTATGAGGACAAATAATTAGAATAAACATCAATGTTATTAGTTATATGAAATAGTTTATAGCCACATTAGAATGAAATAATCTAATGTTACCAATTATATAAAGTCTTTAAGAGCCATATAATTTAATATTAAGTACAAAAAATCATAATATTAAATGGAAACATGCCAACACAAATGGAACAGTGCTATGCAGATGTTCTGAATAAAATGTTTCTATATAGTCACATAAAAATTATTCAACTGGTAATTCCAACTGAGGTTATGACAAATGGTTGAATTATAAGTCGTTTATATTTTTCTTATCGTTTTTCTTTGCTTTCTAAGTATTTTATAATGAACATACATCACTTTCATAATAAGGAAAGTATGATATTAAAAATGAACAATGATATGCAGCCTGGGAAACAGATCTCCAGCCTTATTTCTTTAATATGTAATCATGGGGTCATGTATAAGTTAGCTCTTGGATGTCTTGCAGAGTTAGGTGATATAGAACAAATTTAGTAAGTTTTAATGGGGGAAAATGACTCATGGAAAAGTAGAGTACCAAAAGGGGAATAAATGTCATCTACTTTCTATTTTGCCTATATCTTGAACTATCATCATATCAGACCCTAATATTGCTCTTGAATTGATATTTCCAAGTTAACTCACAATTAGCAGTGATTTAATTTTTTTTAAATATGTAATATTCCTTTACTCTTTCAGTTTGAGTGTGTTTAAAGGTCTTCAAACAGCTATTTTTAGTAGAACAATTATTATGAATTTACCTGAATTTATTCTGAATTTTATGTGATGTAAAATATTCTAAAAATATTTTCTTAGGCAAATCTCATGGAAAGTTTCAAAGCACAGGAAACAAATTCACTATTAACTTTATAAAACTAGAAATAAATATTTTTAATACAATAGAAGTTTATTTCTCACACACAAAAGTTCACTTCAGATGTTCTTGTTTGGGAAACTCATGGCTCGACTCCAAGGAGTGATTCAGGAATCCAGATTCTTTCCAACTTGTGATGTCACCATCTTTGACACATAGGCTCCAATGACTGTAAAGAAGGTGAAAGAGCGTAAGGGAGGTATACTGTCACCCACATCATCTAACTTTACATTCTATTGTCCAGAGCTGGTTTCCTGTGGATGTAAAGATACAGAAGCTGCCCATCAAAGACTCCATAGGCAGGTCCACAAGCCTTAGGTGTCCTACTAGTCATCTGTCTCTGCCACACACCCCATCAGTGATTAACATTTCTCTTCATTTCAAGTGTCTATTTGACAACCAGTCTGTTTCATCAACCCACAATTTATACATAAGCTAATAGTTCCGTATGAAATAGTTCTTTCTTGAATGCTGGCATTGCATTGAAGAGGTATATTTGTAGAGTTCCAGGTTAGGCTCTGAACACACTTCCTCAAAGAATTATTGCTGAGTAAAACTATTTGGTTTTATTTATTTATCTATTTTAAGTTTCAAGTGTACATCATTATATTTCAACTTCTGTGTACGCCACATCGTGTTCATCCCAAAAGTCTACTTTCCATCTATCACCATACAAATGCCCACCTTTACCCCTTTCACCCTATTGTCACCCCCTCCTTCCTCTATGGTAATGACCAATCGCTGTGTCTCTGTTCTCCATATCTTTGTGTTTGTTTATTGTTGTTTCTATCTTCCTCATATGAGTGAAATCATAAAGTATTTGCCTTTGTTCATTAGACTTATTTCACTTAGCATAATACCCTCAGGGTCCATCCATGTTGTCACAAGTGGCAAGATTTCATCTTTTTTATGGCCGAGTAGTATTCCATCGTACATATATATATATATATATATATATATATATATATATATATATATGCATTCCATTGTGCATAGATATTCACTAATAATTAGTGAAGTTGAACATCAGATGTGTATATATATAGATATATGTATATATATATGTCTATATAGATCTCACATCTTCTTTATTCATTCATCCGTTGATGGGCACTTTGGTTATTTCTGTCTTGGCTAATGTAAGTAATGCTGCCATGAACATAGGGGTGAATATAACTTTTTGAATTAGCATTTTCATATTCTTTGGATAAAGACCCAGAAGTGGAATTGCTGGATCATATGGTAGTTCTATTTTTAATTTTTGAGGAATCATCATACTGTTTTTCTGTTTTTTTGTGTGAGGAAGACTAGCCTTGAGCTAACATCCATTGCCAATCCTCCTCTTTTTTGCTGAAGAAGACTGGCCCTGGGCTAACATCCATGCCCATCTTCCTCTATTTTATATGCAATGCTGCCACGGCATGGCTTGACAAGCGGTGCGTCTGTCTGCACCTGGGATCCAAACCTATGAACCCTGGGCCACCAAAATGGAGCTCAAGAACTTAACTGCTACGCCACTGGGCCGGCCCCCACACTGTTTTTCATAGTGGCTGCACCAATTTACATTCCTACTAGCAGTGTATGAGAGTTCCCTTTTCTCCACATCCTCTCCAATATTTGTCATTTCTTGTCTTTTTTTTTTTTTTTGAGGGAGTTTTGCCCTGCACTAACATCGGTTGCCAATCTTCCTCTTTTTGTCCCCAAAGCACCAGCACGTAGTTGTGCATCATAGGTGTAGAGTTATAACTCTTCTATATGGGATGCCACCTCACCACGGCTTGATGAGCAGTGGGTAGGTCCATGCCCAGAATCCGAACCGGCGAACCCTGGGCTCCCAAAGCAGAACACATGAACTCAACTGCTACACCACTGGGCAGGCCCCATTTCTTGTCTTTTTAATAATAGCCATTCTGACAGATATGAAGTGATATCTCATTGTGGTTTTGATTTGCATATTCCTAATAATTAGTGAAGTTGAACATCTTTTCATGTGCCTATTGGCCATCTGTATATCTTCTTTTGAAAAATGTCTGTTCAGATCCTCTGGCCCTTTTTGAATTAGGTTGTTTGTTTTTTTATTGTTGAGTTGTATGTGTTTTTCTTTATATATATTTTGGATATACACATGATTTGCAACTATCTTCTCCCAGTCAGTAGGTAGTCTTTCCATTTTGTCAATGGTTTCCTTTGGTGTGCAGAAGATTTTTAGTTTGATATGGTCCCATTTGTTTATTTGTTTCTTTTGTTTCCCTTGACTGATAAGAAATATCTAAAAAGATATTGCTGAGACTGATGTCAAAAAGGATACTGCCTATGTTTTCTTCTAGGAGTTTTATGGTTTCAGGTCTTACTTTCAAGTCTTTAACCCATTTTGAGTTAATTTTCGTGTATGGTATGTGATCTACTCTCGTTCTTTTGCATGTGGCTGTCCAGTTTTCACAACACCATTTATTGAGGAGACTTTCCTTTCTCCATTGTATGTTCTTGGCTCCTTTGTTGAAGATTAGCCATCTATAGATGTGTGGTTATATTTCTGGGCCCTCAATTCTGTTCCATTGATCTGTCTGTCTGTTTTTCTGCCAGTTCCATGCTGTATAATTTAAAATCAGGGAGTATGATATCTCCAGCTTTGTTCTTTTTTTCTCAGGATTGCTTTGGTTATTCAGAGACTTTTGTTGTTCCATGTAATTTTAGGATTCTTTCTTATATTTCCATGAAAATGTCATTAATATTTTGATAGAGATTACACTGAATCTGCTGATTGCTTCAGGTAATATGGACTTTTCAACTATGTTAATTCTTCCAATCCATGAGCACAAAATAAATTATATTTTTAGCAGAGCTAGTAGAGAACACATCTGAACAGGTTTGGGGAATTAACTTGCATTTCACTTGGAGACTAAATTAGATCTTCTTTTCTTGTGACAGTGGAGTTGATAACAAGGTCACAGTCAACAAGGCACTGTGGCAAGATAATATTTCAAAAGAGGAAAATTGAAGAAAATCCCAGGAGTTGATTAACATGTGAAAAGTGAGTCATGAAAATTATGAGAACAATGTGACTATGGTGCACATTTAGACACTATGACATGAGTAACAAAGGAAGATATTTTACAAAGAGTTTGAAATTATATTCAAAATAATTTTTTTCTGTACTTGTATACACTACTGTCATATACATTATTTTTTTCAAAGAATCAATATCATTCATTGTCTCTGAAAAGCAATTGTTTCCAATTAGGCTGCTTTGTTTGCCAGGAAATTTTCATGTATTGATATAGGAGCTCAACAAGTGATGGTTGCCTCTGACCTCCTTTACCACAACACATCTCCTCCTCCCCCAACCACAACACACTCAGATGCCTTCCATACTTGGTCATACACAAATTCATTTTATATTGTGATTTTAGGAATGTTCTCTTTCATGCTTAGGTGTGTGCCACATTATTATCTTACTTATACTAATAATAAGAATAATAACATACTACACATTTTGCTTCTTAATTTTATTTTTTAATCACTCTCTACTATGAAAGTTATATGTGGGCCTGGATCTTGTTTGTTTTACTCAACGTAATAGGAACTCATTAAATGGTTGATGAAAAATAGTATAAAACTATAAACGTATTACTTACAAAAAAGAAGAATCAACTTTCAATATTCCAGTTTATGAGATCCCACAGGTGTGGGCATATGGTGTATGTATTATTACTTGATCTAACAAAATGGACATTGTACAGATTAAAATGTATTTTAAATATAACAAAATATCTGTAAATACTAAATCCAGGCTTAACTTATGTGTGTTTAAATGTAGCAAGAATGTGTTATTGTCTTGAATATATTCACGGAAAAATATCATGTCACAGTAGATTTAGAATTGTAATAAAATAAAAACCATAGGCATCTCCCTCACCAAACATGTCAGTTGTTGGCAGATAATAAAAGAACACAAATTGTTTATCCTCTGCTTTCTCATTAACTAGCATATATTACTAATGTCATTAATAGCAAGCCTTTTGTAGCATGCTTTTAATAGCCAGTAAGACAGGAACTTGAAACAAAAAGCAGAGAAATAAAAAGAGTAAAAAGACACAATGGGCAAGTCTGTCAGCCTACTGGGAAACCATCCACTAGAAATCTGAGCTGACACATTTACCCTTCAGAAGGGACAGCCCTCCTTGAGGACTGACTACCAATCAAGAAAACAAAAACATATATGCTGATGATGAGAAAAATAGAAGTCGTGGATAATTAAACATTGAATAGAAAAATCATACATTTTGAGACTTTCCAAAAAGTTTTATGGATAAGTGATATAACAGGAGAAATAAAGGTGTTGGGTGTAAGGAAAATTATCTTTTAATTTATCTTCACAAGAGGGATAAGGGGAAGGAGGGACAGAGAGAGTAGATTAGGCAATAAAGTTTTCCCATTTGAAAAGATGGAATAGGATTCAAATTTTTACTTTCCTTGAAATTCAGTATTAATGAAATTCATACTCTACCATGAAAAGAAACTGAAAGGGGAAATTATTCATAATGTGGACTAATGTTGATAAATCAATGTCATTTTCTTAGTATTCCCAACATTTTCTTTATCTAACCAAAAAAGGGCAACTTGGTAATTTCTTGTCCATCTGGTTAGTAGTAGAGACGGTTAATTAGGAAGATTGAAAACTGTTCATCATTTGTCAAGCCTGAACCAAGCAGATAGAAGGAAAATTTTATTTCAAAATTTTTAATCAACCAAAGTTTAATCTATTAACTAGAATGTTATATTTTATTTACAAGAGGTATCTTCAAAAACAATATTTTAAGGAATATTAAAATAGGAAGGATGACATCATGGGATATCTCTATTTCTCACTCTCCCTTTGTATTTGTATGTATGACTACTTTATCATATGTCAGTTACTTCCTATAGTTACCAAGATCAATTACAATTAAATATATGTGAATACAAATAATAATATATATTTTTCTTTTTTTATATTTCCATTGGAAAAAGAAAATTGAGGATTTAAGAACATGGACAATTGTTTTAGATTCATATTGATTGTTGTTAATAAAGAAAATATCAGATTTCCAATAAAAAGAAGCAAATAAGGCTTATGCTATCAAAAAGTTCTTTAGAAAAAATGCATTTCAATTAATATATTCAAAATCAATGAGATAAAATCAGTATATTAAAAATATTGGGTTTTGGGGCCTGGCCCAGTGGCATAGTGGTTAAGTTCATGTGCTCTACTTTGGTGACCTGGGGTTCTCAGGTTCAGATCCTGGGCACTGACCTACACTGTTCATCAAGCCATGCTGTGGTGGTGACCCATGTACAAAATAGAGGAAGATTGGCACAGATGTTAGCTCAGGACCAATCTTCCTCACCAAAATAAATAAATAAATAAATTTACTTTTGGCAAAGTAAATGCTATGTATAGTTATCATGAACATATTCTTGTTATATTGAACTTGCTTTATATTTTTTAAAAACCACAAATGGTATAATGTCAAATAGATTTGTATAATATAACATAGTATGTATAATATAACATTTTATAATAAATATTATTCTTCACTTGTCCATGGCTGCGAGGATGAGATAATACATATAAAAGAACTTTGTAATTTGTGTATCTCACTATGATATATATTCAGAATTATGTACAAAGTCTTCAATACTTAATACGCACCCCTGAGTCTTGTTTTGGTACTCTCTGGCATTAGCTTTAGTAAGTCGTTGGCTATAGACAGTAAGAGAAATGGAGTTATTATGATACTCACAGAGTTTAGATTTAGATATGAGCAAATAGGTGGATGGCCATAATTTCATTAAGGTAACATTTCTCTTTTTTTTCCTGGGTCAATCTTACTATTTTCAAATTTTATTATTATTTTCAAAGATCCAATTTTTGACTGTATTAATATTCCCTCTTGCATGTCTGTTTTCGACTTCACTCATTCTTTGTGATTTAAATAAACACTATGTCATATTGGCTTTTATAGTGAAATTAAATTCTCGAATTTAGATTTATTTATGTATATGTTTGTATTTGTTTTATTTAGTTTAACAACTTTATTGAGTTATAATTCACATACGGAAAAATTCACCCATTTAAAATAAACTGTTCAGTGTTTTAAAATATATTACATAGTTGTGCAACCATAACCATATTCTAACTTTAAAAAATTTTAATTATCACTCCTACTCAAAATAAATGCTGTACCCATTAGCAATCACTCTCCATTATCCCCCCTCCCACCCTAAATAATCACTATTTTACTTTCTTTATAAGTTTTCATATTCTGAGCATACTATATATTTGGAATCATACAATGTGTGGTCTATTGGCTGGCTTCTTTTATTTAACATAATATTTTCAGGTTCATCCATGTTGTAGCAACTGTTGGTACATAACCTTTTACCAAAGAAAAATATTCCATTGTATGGATATGCCACATTTTCTTTATTATTCACCAGTTGATGGGCACTAATATTGTCACCACTTTTTGTCTATTATGAATAATACTATTATAAACATTCATGCACAAGTTTTTGTGTGGATATATATTTTCATTTCTCTTGGATAAATACTTAGGAGTCAAATTGTTGTGTCACTTTGTAACTCTATGTTTCACTTTTTGAGGAACTGCCAAACTATTTTCCAATGGACCTATGCCATTTTATATTTCCAAATAAATGTAATAGAATTTCAATCTCCTCACTTGTTATTGTCTGTCTTTTTGATGACAGCCATGCTAGTAGGTGTGAAGTGATATCTCCTTGTCATGTTGATTTTCATTTCCCAAATGGCTACAAATGTTGAGTATCTTTTCATGTGCTTGTTAGCCATTTGTATATCTTCTTTGGAAAAATGTACTTTCTAATCCTTTGATCATTTTTGGTTTAGCTATTTGTCTTTTTATTACTGAGTTGCAAGAGTTCTTTATATAATCTAGATACAAGTCTCTTATCAGATATATGATTTGCCAATATTTCCTCCAATTCTGTGAGTTTTAATTTCAGTTTCTTGATATTTATTCTTTGAAGCACAACAGTTTTTAATTTTGATGAAATACAATTTATTGGGTTTTTTTCCCCTTTTATTGATTGAGCTTATGGTGTCATATCTAAGAAAATGTTGTCTGACCCAAAGTTGTGAGATTTACTCCTAGGTTTTCTTCTAGGAGTTTTATATTTTCATTTAGGTCAGTGATCAATTTTGAGTTAATTTTTATGTATGGTGTGAGGAATGGATCCACAGCATTATTTTGAGTGTGGATATTCATTTGTCCAGGCATTAATTATTGAAACGACTATTCTTTCTCCACTGACTTGTCTTAGCATCCTTGTTGAAAATCAAATAACCATAAAGGTAAGGGTTAGATTAGAATGGAATAGATAGATTATAATGAATCATCCAAAAAGAATTCTGAGAAGTTCAAGTTTTCTGGGCTTTAGCATACAGAACATCGGTGTTCTTAAAAATTAGCAAAACCTGGTAAAAGTATATTCCCACCAGGATACGAACTGGAAGATTTGGTATTTATGTATTTTAGAAATCTCTTGCTCAAGTCAAGTTGGAGGTTAGCCAACCTATTTGTATACAGTAATAAACCTCACTGCGAACGTTGGAAACACTAATTTATTGCTCATCTCTAGTCACCAAATTCTTTCTTGGAATTTTCAAAGTGGATATTCATATCTGTAGAGACAATATGCCTCAAAAGCTATATAAATCAATAGATCCTATCAAGTCTTTCCTTTGACAAATTTTGCTATACTGGGGAGAATTGGAAATATTAACTTATCAATTCAGAGTTTAGAAACAGTAAAGGATAGAGTGCTAAAACTTTTATTCCTATCTCTGTTTCCTTTTTAAGATATTTAATAGTTTTAATATGATTAGTAGTACAGGGCTCAGTTAGCAGTGGCAAAATACAATTTGTTAGGCAAAATGATTGTCATTCATGATGGTGATGAAGTGGAAAATTATTCTTATGCTTGTTAATTTTTATGTGAGGCAGAGTGACACAAAAACGACTTTTCCTTAAAGATACAGTTTTCCTGTTAATGAGTTGCCACTGTTATTTCACCATTAATGCTGACATTCTTTTAATAGAAGGTACCATCCAACAGCTAAAATGCAGGAAACAAGCATCTTTGAATAGATGAACAATTACTTCCAAATTTAGCTAGGCCAAATTTATTAGATTTCGTCTTGCTTTTCTCTCATTCACGTATATTTCACATTAATTTTCATGGCTTGAATATTTGTGAAAATGTTTTCCCTATAATATAAAACGAAGCAACAACATATGATTCATGACTGAATAAACCCAACTAACCCACTTGGGGATGATTAAAACATACTGAGCAGGAGTGTTCTGCATAGGTACACGTGTATAACCAATCACACGTGGGTAGAGCTGTCCAATTATTTTCAAATATATATCAGTGAAGCATTGTAAACATTACAGTATACTGGTTTAAACAGAACAATAAAACATGCATCAATTTATGTAAATCCCCAAGCTATTTTTTCTGATGGTTTTCTATGTAGCATTTTTAGTAGCAAAGTCAGCTAAAAGTCAAGTTAAATACCATATAATTTATAGAATAGAGAAAAAAACTGGATCTAATTATCTTAGTTTGGCAAATGCTAAACCCATAAGATAAAAATCTTCTTTGGAGAAGTTTATTTTGCTTCTGAAAGCCGGGGATTTGCAAATTAAGACGGAATCTATTTTCTAAAGGCTGTTTTCTTTTCTTAATTATAATTTAGACTTTATTTTCCTTTTTAGCAAATGAATCACTTTGCCTACCATTTCAGCAGCCAACCTTTCAACGAGCTGTTTAAAGATTGCCCACATTTGTCAGCCCACCAGCTTCACTATCATTAACCCTGTCTGATTTTATGCCAAGCTGCCACTTTTCTTTAGCTTGCACGAGTACAGTTTGAACTAGCGGCATCAGTTCTCTCTTTGAAAATACCTATGCAGCCAGTGGGAGGATCAAACCTGTCATGTTTTGTCAAGTTGTTTAAGTGCATATTTAGGAGGTGACTTGTGAGAGTTTATCCCTGATCACCAGTAAAATGGTTCAAATTCAGAAGGCAACTTATCACCCTCAAAAGCTTTTTCCTCATTTCTCTACCCCTCCCTCCACCCTGCCTCCATCTCCCTCCCTCCCTTCTTTCTTTCTCACCTCTCAATCCCTCTTTTCCTCCCTTCTTTTCTTGTTTCCTTCCTTTCTTCTTTTTTCTTTTTTCCTTCTCTCTCTCACTCACTTTCTTTGCATTTTCTCTCTCCCCCAACCATAGAAGAATAGTATGACAGACTAAAGGAGAATGTTTTGTCATAATATATTCACACTGTCATATTAATTGTGTAGGGGTGGAAGTTTTGCCTACCAAATACAAAGTGTGTGAGGAAATTTTACTAGTTTCACTTTCTTTCGAATACCATACCTTAAATTGAACCAACTTAAGCTTTAACAAATCCTTAGACTACAAGCAAAGTAATTCTTTTCTCAGAACTTTTATTTGAATGTCAATTTTTCATAAAGCAAAAGGAGGACAAGGAGGAAGAGGGAGATGAGGAGGAGATCATAATGGCGTGCCACAATGGTGTGATTATTAAGGTCATATGACCCGTGTGCTGGTGGTGGTGTTCATCTTCAGAGTGTATAACCAAGAAGTATTGATTACAAGAAGTGACTTTTGAAGACGCACTCAATAAGGTGAGCCTCATTCCCCTAACTGGTATGTAGGTTTCAGATAATTTTGTTTTTCATCTGATATGTTGACACAATTGGCCTATTGCTACTGAGAGCTCAAGTTATGTCTAGTTCTATTTGGAATTATCCACCAAAAACATAAATTGATGCATAACACCACACAATGCTGAGAACTTTTGAAGATTAAGAGAACTTAATTAAGGGGAAGGGCAGTAGTCATGAAAAACATTCCTCCAGCCCCTTCTAGTAATAGTCCTCTAATTGTCATAAGATATACATTGTTGAATATATATTTTTCCCTTTGTTTTTATTTTTTTTAGGGATCAAGAAAAGGAGATGTATCTCAGAGATGGTTGAAATCTTACAAGGAGGGAATGTCAATTATTTCATTACTGATCCCCAAAACAAACAAACAAGCAAAAAAAACCTACCACATCAATAAATATTTCTTAAATGAATGGATAAATAAAGGAGTACTACTCACCTTTTCAAATATGTTAATATCTCTCAATATTCTGGAAACCAGATCAATGTTTGCTTTCACGTCGCAGCCCAGCAACTCTGAGGAACTTGACTGACACGATATCATACAATATTTTGATATGTCCAATGTTATCAAAATAGTAACAATATTATATTTAGAAGGCTAAATACTCAATTTTACTTTAATTATTAGAAAATATTAGGAAATTAAGAATAAAACATTAAGTAACCAATATGTCTACACTTGAATATATCTTATTGTATATCACGATTTATGTTTTCAAAACAAAATAAATTCCACACTGTAATTGAAGCACAACTTGTTTTTGTTAAGTGGAAATACGTTCATTGATTTTTAATTTTTTATTGGATCTGATCTCATTTACTTTGAACCATTTGAATTTGATAGGTACCTCATTTCTAACAGTTCACATGCTTATTATGTATTATACATTATGGGATGAGTTGTCAAATGGAAGATTTCAAACAAAATGTTTTGTCCATAGGAAGACAATCGGTACATAATATAAAAAGTCCAACCCATAGAGATTACTATAAACTATGAAAGTATAAAGTAGCTCCAGTTTATGGCTTAGCATTTTACTGATTTGTATTTCACTTATCAAATAACTTCTACTTTCAATAGGATGGAAATATCTAACAGGATGGAAATACAATAATGGAAATGTTTTATTTCTACCCTGTCCAATAAAGTAGCCCATAGTCACTGGTGTCTATTGATCACTTGGAATGTGACTTGTGTAACTGAAGAGGTGAATTTTGAATTTTATTTACTTTTAATTAATTTCAATCTAAATAGACAAATGTGTCTGGAAGCCATCTTGCTAAAAATTGTAGTTCTAGAACACGTCAGATAACATGGGAGAATAAAAAAACAAGAAGTCTTTCTAGACGGTAGAGCCTTTTCCAATGTGTTAATGGGAATTTCTTTCAAGATTTCATCTAGTATTTTCCTTTGGGCTTTCTCAGTCAGCAAAAATTCAACCTTGAAAATCTATATATTTTAATTCATGGAAGATTCCTAGGTACTCATCAGCATGATTAGCAAGTGCCATATTTATATTGTAATTGTGGAAATATAAATTATTTAAAAAATAAAATCTCAAATCAATGTCTCAAAAGAGGTAAAGACAGTCTGGAATTATAAACGGAAATATAAATAACCTGCTAACCTAATGTCTTTAAAGACTTCACTGTTTCAGTACAGAAACAATCATTACAAATGATAACCAAACATATAAAAAATTGGTTACATTACAGTGAAAACACTGTTTTTACATTGGTAGGAAATTACAAATATTTACACCTTAAATGGTTAAATTTAAAAATGCTTGCATGGAAATGAGGTAGTTTTTTTTTTAAATAAAAGTTCACTTATATATATTCATCTCCTTTAGATGCTGGTTAATTAATGTGACACTCCATTCATTCAATTTATGCATTAATCTTTTCAATAAATATTTGGAGTTTGCCTACTGTGTCTGCCAGTGCCTGTGCTAGATTCTGGGGTATGAGGATGAAAGACACTCTCTCTACTACAATGCAATCAGAATTTATTGGGGATTCTTACAAGTAGATGAATATTATAATTAAGGAATTAAGTACTGCCATAGACTATGCAAAGTTTATGAAGAAACAGAAGAAGGGCGTCTATCACAGACTGAGAGTGAAAAAGATTTACCAGTGGATAGCCACTTGAGGACAGAAACTATTTTTATTAATTGTCATATCCCTAGTGCAGTGCAATTATTTATAGGAAACTGTATTATTATTATCTTATAATGAATTTACCTCTATGTGGACACTTGAAGGAATAGCAGAAATTATTCAAGTGGAATAAAAGTTGGGAGATATTCCAGGCAGAGTGAAAATCTGTGCAAAGCACAGACATGTAGATATCCAAGATTATTAGAGAATTTGATTTAAGACTGGATAAAAGGGAAGAGAAATGAAAGAGATAAAGTTGGACAGGTAGGGTTGAAATCATAAGTGGCCTTCTGTAAAGAGTTTGGATTTTATTATGAATTTTGTCTGTAACCATTGAAGGACTTCAAATTGCTGACTAATTTTCTTAACACTCAGATTTATTTCCCTCACGCCTTGAGTACTTAATGATTTGCATGCCTGTTGTAATGATATTCTGGGACACTGTATAAATTCAAGTTCATGGATGTCAATGAGTAATATCCCTATTAATGATGACACTATCAAAAGCATGTGTATCTGATTTACAGCGACATTCCAAAGACTTATTGTTGAATAATGAAGCATTATTTAATGCAGAATAGAAGTGGAGAGAAAAGGTAACACAAGTCAGTGAAGGATTTAGAGATCAAAGAGGAAGAATATTGAAGTCTCCTCACACTAACTAGGGTCCAACTCTTTGATGATAGGTATTAAAAGAATTAACTTTGTAATATATGAATATGAAGTTATTTTTTTCTTCTGAAAAGCATACACAATACAATAAAATAAAAGAAGAAAATTCAAATTTCACAAGAGTAGTTCACTATATGCAAGACCATATCATTCTCACAAAATTGTCATATAGATTAAAATATACAAATGTATACATATTCATATATATGGAGGAACAAAGAGTAAAAGTGACAATAAATATCTTGTCTGTGCTACTTGTTTTCAGTTTTGGAAAAAAAAGAAAGAAGATTCTCTTATTATTTTCGCTATTGCACTATATTTTTGTAAGATAAACATAACATAATACAGTATGCCTTCTCAAGTTTAAACTAAATATTAACCACATTTTATTCAGAACAATCTGCTGTCAGAAAATGCACAAGCACATCTTATGGTTGTACTGATCAACACCATTCAAGATAAATGCCTGTAGGTTTCAGATAAAATACAAGCTATGCATCAATCTCTAAATATTAGGAAACAAATTTTACCTTTATGCATATTATGTTGATATTCTTAGTAAACTGAATTATAATACTCAGTTTAACTAAATTTAAACTCAATTTAAATAAATTTATAATACTCACTTTTAATATCAAAATGGCACTGTGTCATTAAAATGCCTTTTGCTGAAAGGATTTCGAATGTCAATTAATGCTAAAGTTTAAAGGATGCTTCTGCAAAGATGCAAGAACCATTAAAAATAAGTGAATTTAAAGTAATATGATACTTAGTGTTCAGATAAACCAGTGAACAAAGATACATGGAAAAACAAAGCAAACACCTACTTTTATGTTGTCTTCATAGATTATCTTTTGAAAGAGTGATGTCAAATCATAGAAAATAAGACTAATAGGTATTATCTCAGTTGTTTCAGAGTTCTTGAAATGGAACTAACATAATAATAAATCTACTAGAAGTTACTTACTGGATGAGAATGAATGGAGAGTATTAAAGAAATTTTCAAGAAACAAATAAATGAATCTGGCCCCTGTTTCCTTTCACTTGGACAGCTACACCAAATGTGTTTTTATTCTCCCTACCATCAGCCTTGTTCCTTCCAATACACCACAGTACAATTATTGAAATGATCCATCTAAAGCTCAAATTTGATCATGTCACTCACATTTTAAAAACATTACAACGGTTTCTTCTTGCCTAAAGAGTAAGTCCAAGCTTTTTATTGTGACACAAAATGCTTTCTATAATCCAGCTCATACTTAGGGTTCCAGCCTCAACTTCCTCCACTAGCAACCAAGAAGTTTACATTCCAGCTACCTCAAACGACGTATATTTATCTGTGTTTGAAGGTATGTCTAGCCATTGAGATTCTGTTCACCCAATCTACCCAGCTTGGAATATCATCCGTTCCTTCTGAGATCATTCCACTCATCCAGTGAGACTTGACTTAAACAACAACTCCTCAGAACATCTTCCATGATGGTCTAAGGTAAAGCTGGGGATATTTAATCTGTTTTATAATTATTTTAAAGTGTGTTCTTATGGATTGGAATATAAGTTTTTGAGGGCATACACTGAGCCTGTTTTCTCTTTCTCTTCGTCTCTCCCTTTCTCTTTTGTTCCTCCTATTACTTACTTCTCTTTCTTCAACTCCTTCTCCTTCTTCTTCCAATCCCTTCAGACAGCACAGAATCTTCTACGTATTAGGTGTTCAATAAATGTTTGTGGAGGAAACATATTTGACAAAGAATAAATAGTGCATATCATGGCGCCTAGATTGTCAACAATCTAAAACTATTTTCCCTTTATGTCAAATGACACAAAATATCAAAAAACAAAGCATCTGTAACATGGAGATATCTTTTCATTCACTCTTCTCACCCCAGTCTTCACTGATCTCCTTCCAATACACTCTATTCAACTTTGGTTCTTTGACCAGTTTTTTGATAAGTATTGTAGAATCTCGTATCTCTTTTGAAGTTCAATGATCCTAATATAGAGCTTGTGCAATAAATTTCACTGATTAAATAAGTACATTAATGCCATTTTTTACCTTTAAGTGTAACTCCCAAATGAATCGTATGTTCTGCAAATCCAGTGTGTCTATTTTTGTACAGGAACCAATCACTTCTAAGTTACTCAATAGTCTCTGTTTTCTTAAGCATATAGTAGATGTAATAATCAGAATAATCTTTGTTAAATACCATTTCCACAGGGTTATTTAATTGCCAAAAACATTCAGTAAAATCCAGTGTAATATATCTTGAAGTCAGTGTTTAAAACTTCCATTCAAACACATTTAGAGTACCAATCATGCGTCTGCTTCTGTTCTAAGTATTTGTAGATACGGAGATTTAAATAAATACGTGATATCCTTGAGTAGCTGCAACCTTATTGGAGATGCAGACTCGTAGGCATATTAATTCAGTATAGCATGCTAAATATAGTTATATAAAAATTTATAATAGGTGGGACTTCCAGTTTCAATTCAGACATGTAAAGAGCTCAGAATTCATCATACCTGTCCTTACAACAGGAAAAATCTGGAGAAACTGAAAATCAGTGACTTTTCTTGAACCTCTTGGAGAACTGAGGTTGCAGAACAAACCACCACTGTTAAATCTGGAGAGGAGCTATCTTGAGAGATAGGGCAACTGAGATCTGCTTAGAAGGAACAGAAGCTGCTGGAGCCATAAACTGGTAGGAACACTCAGATAGTAGTTTAAACAAATAACAAAGGCTGAATTTGGACTAGCATGAGAGGGAGAAACTCCCAGGGATCACAATCCTGACACCGCAATATGTTGGGCTTTTTCCTCCAGGTAAAAGTATGCTGAGATAGCTCAATACAGGAATGTCATAAGAAACTGCATCTTTGTCATGCCACTCCAAGAAATACTCTAGGTGTGATAAAATGCTCATTTACAGATTAGTAAACTGAGGCCTCTGGATAGCTACATTTTTCTCTCATACCCCTCTAAGTCACTAGAATAGTGCTAGACTTTGAGAAAGTAAAGAATAAATGTTAGACTGTTAACTCAATGAAATGTTATAATGTTATAAGAATAAATGTTAACTAAATTAAAATGTTTTGTGCATGAATGACAAAGAGTTTAGGCTGCTTGAAACTTTAATGCTCCATATTCTGCGGCATTCCTGATAACTGTCAAACATTTGTGCAATGCTCAATCCTTTTGGCCAATTAGCCTCCTTCCCAAAACATTCAAAATCAAAGGAAAAAAATGCCATTGAAAATGGACTATTTTTATTGCTCTAAGCTACTGTAGACAATTACATTACCCTATAAAGAGCAATTGATGCATGATATAGAACACCTTTTTTTCCTAAGTTTTATAATCAACAAAGAGATTGTAAACCATAAATGTTCTAAAAATCAACATAACCAAACGTTTAAGTTAATGAATTTATTCAAACACATTTTAATGGAATATATTATCACTACCAAATATTGAAATTCAATATAATTGCACATCAGACTCATAAAGAAGACATAACATAGCATTATGTAGTTCTGAAGCATTATATGCCATCAGTGAGATTTTGGCTTAGATATCTGGAGCCCACAGCTCTCTTTATTGCTCAGGGACATGTGCATGTGCATATGCAATCTTGGACATTTCCTGATTTCTGTTATGTTTCACTTAACTTTATTTTACTTAAATACAATAAGTAATAAATTAGATTTCTAGCAAAAATTAATTACATTAAATATTTCCAATTTACTGTGCTTATAAGCATAATGAAAGCGGAAGTTCAGTAATGTTCCATGGATTCTAAGAAATAATTTTGAGAAGAAGAAAAATATATAATTGATTTTTATACAAAATATAATACATAAAACATAAATATGACAATGAAGTAATTAAGGTGTATGGCTACCCAATTTTCAGAAAACATTAAAATTTTAAAATATATAACTTATTGGGAAAACAAGAATTTTCACTGGCATTTTAATCATTATTTTTCTAATTTAAAAATGACAGCCTAGGGGCTGCCTGGTGGCGCAGCGGTTTAGTCCACGCTTGGCAGCCCGGGGTTCGCGAGTTCGGATCCCGGGCGCCCGCCGACGCACTGCCTGTCAGCCATGCTGTGGCGGCGTCCCATATAAAGTGGAGGAAGATGGGCACGGATGTTAGCCCAGGGCCAGTCTTCCTCAGCAAAAAGGGGAGGATTGGCAACAGATGTTAGCTCAGGGCTGGTCTTCCCCACAAAAACAAAAACAAAACAAAACAAAACAAAAAAAAAAATGACAGCCTATGTATAAATAGATCAACATACGGCATTTAATGTATTCATGTTTTTGTAAACAGTCCATTAGATCACCAGTTTCATCATCAAAGAACAATCTGGTTGCTGTAATGGTGGGCGTCTAGCCATCACTGTTTCTCTGCATTGTAGCAGCAGAGAAGGCCATTTCTTCACTGGAAATTGCCATGTTTATTCATTGGACATTAAAGTTATTAGCTCTGTTAAGACTTGTAAAATGGTTTAATCAGTATAAATGCTGTTTATGCTAACTTGATAGTGATTCATTTTCTCAAAATATTATCCTGGAGAAAATTTTAAGGGCGTGAAAATGCTTTTCATTTGTTTTTCAGAAACGAAAACCATGCCTAAAATAATTGTCTTTATATTATTTATATGTGTACTTTTATTTAGTTTTTAATCTGTAATTTAACATATTTCAAAGGTGTTTATTTATTAAAATACATATCTTGTGACTCACCAAATACAGTAAAACTTAGGCTTTTTTGTTATACAATTCTTAAATATCCATATTACATTTCTGACCCTGTTTGTTGCTTACTAATAATTTATTACAGAATATTTTTAAAACCAGATTTATTATATATGCCTTATTCCCTTTATTAAGTTACTATTAAATAATTCTTTAGCCAGTCCTGATGGCCTAGTGGTTAAAGTTCGCTGAGCTTTGCTTCAGCGGTCCAGGTTCAGTTCCTGGGTGTGGAACCACCCCACCCGTCTGTCAGTAGCCATGTTGTGGCAGCGGCTAACATAGAAGAACTGGAAGCACTTACAACCAGAATGTACAACTACGTACTGGGGCTTTGGGGAGGGAAAAAGAAAGAGAGGAAGACTGGCAACAGATGTTAGCCCAAGGCAAATCTTTCCCAGCAAAAAAAAGAACACCATTAAAAATAAATTTAAAAAAAATTATCATTTTTATTAGGATACTGTTACAAAATAACATTTAATTGTTCAAATGAAATTTCAGACATTGCAGAAATATTAATCCACATGTATGCTACTTAAGGAACCATAAATCAATAACTGTCAAACATGCGTTAGAATATTTTTCAGGGGAAATCTCACAAATTTCCCAACAGTCTTTATAGGCATTGGGATGGGCTGAGGAAGGTACTTCAAGGAGATAAATTAAGTGTGATTCTGATTCTTCTCAAACCCGCAAACCCCGGGCTGCCAAGCACGAACTAAACCGCTGTGCCACTGGGCCAGCCCCAAGCATCAGTGGTTTTGATTTATTTAAAATATGAGATTATAATATCATATATTGTTTAAACAATGAGTGAGGATAATTCTTTTTGGAAAGATTTTGTTTTTGACCATCTCAATGGCAGTCAGAATAAATATTTTAAGGGAAAATGCCTGAATTTATAAACAAAAAACTTATAAACCGTGACACTGTGATTGTAATTAATTTGCTTCCATATGCACAGATAAGATTAGATGCTCAAAATGAAAGCAAGCACAGCTATCAACTCCTTTCATCAGTGACTCCGCACTCGGTCTGGATGACTTGTTGATGTGATCTGTTTGTCACTTCCACTGGCGGTGACAATGAAAATTGTCTGCCGTAACTTATTCTAATAAGTCATTATATCATCATCTCCTCAAACTTCACCACCTAAACGCTCTAAAATAGCACCCCCAACATTCTCTTTCCTTCTGTGTTATTTTTCTTCAAAGTGTCATTACCTACTGCCTGCTCTCTGGCAAGACCTGTTGTCCCTGAGGTCAGACACTTTTGTCTGTTTTATTCAACCTTGCATTCTCATTACCAAGAACAATGAGTGGCCTGAGTACGTACGTGAAAACTTAATATGTTTTTGTTAAGTGAACAAATAAAGAAGAGAAGAAATAATAAATTCACAAAATTGATTTGGTAAACAGAAATGTGTATATATATATCCAATAATATTCAATATCTCCATTGTTTTTGCAGGAGCTAGTTAGATACTTAACTTTTCAAAAAACTACTAACAAAACTATACCCAAGAAATGGAAGAGTTTTGAATACAGCATAATTCTTGTCTTCAGGATCTATTATATATCAATAGTTTTCACACAAAATATACAAATAAAATGTTTTCTTTAAACCTGAAAGATTGGTGATTAATAATGTAATTTCAAATTTATAAATGCAAAAGCAAACAGTTGGCTTAAATTTCAATTCTCCTCTCAAAGTTGGCAAACAGTTAATATCCAAAGTTCTGAAAAAATAATGTACTAAAACTTAAAACTTTGTTTTGGTTTGCTATGCTAAATTTATGGGATCACATGTTATTCAGTTTCCCAGTACATGCATTATTTTCGGGTTGTATCTTAGGGACTTCTGAATCTATATCAGCATTATAAGATCAATCAGGCCAGTTATTTAATCTCATTATCTGCTTGAAAACAGAACCTCCTTTCCTTTCTTTTGAGGAATATCAGAGTGCATTGAAAAAGAAATATATATATATATATATAAATTATTTATATATGTGGTTCCAATTAAGTAGCTGAGAAAATGATAATTTTTTTCTGGTTATTTTACTAAAATGGCATGTCTGAAGATTTGAACATGATCATAGTAAATGCACCAGGATAATAACTTAGTCAGTGTCTTAGCAAATACCTACCTTAAATATTTCTGATGATATTATATTTGGCTAAGAAAGCCTACATAGAAACTGCAACAATACATTTGTTAATATCTTCTAAGTGTTATAGTTTTCATTAGACCTGGCTTTTCATATCTACCTTCCTCCCTCCTTCCTTCCTTTCTTCCTTTCTTTGGAGAAGAAAGATGGCAAGTAAACCTGGAAAAAGAAACATTGTACATTCTTGGAGCAAAAGCACACAAGTATGGCAGATGTTTTTGGCTTTTATATTGGTCATCACTTTGGACCCTTTCCCAATCTATATTCTCATGAAGCATACTATCAGAGGATATAATGTGGAAACATATGGTGATCCAACCTTTTTCTGAATACCACTAAATTTGTACACTGTAGTTTCATTGTATAGAAATAGAAACAATTTTCTCCAATATGTTCATTGCACAATTACCTTGAAACGCCAACTTCATCTTCAGCTCAGACATGAAAAGGGGTTGGATGTACTGTAATTTATTAGATCTTATTTAATTTTTATATTATTTAAATCAATGAGAAAAATATAAAAGAAGTTAAGACTATAAGAGATGTTTAAGGTGTCGGTATCAAACTGATATAAAATGAGTAATAATAACTGTGTATAATCACTTCAGATACCTCACTGCTCTATAACTGTTCAAATACCACATTCAAGAATGCGCAACCAAATATAAAACACTTATAATACTGAGATCCCGTATCTATGTCCTGACAAGCTATTATTCCTCAAATCATGCAAAGCGGATTTGGATGAAACCAGTGAGTATGTGAGTGTAATCCAGGATATTCTTCATAAATCTGATGCTGATTTAATATTTTGAAAATAATTCACCATTTCAATAGTCACTCATCTTTTTAGTTGTCTGTTTTTTCATAATTTTATTTCTTTACTTATATTGATAAAGAAAATAAAGGAAAAAAATCAACTTAAGTCAATTAAGTTCTTCAGTAAGGCAGGCTGAAATATAGTATAGAAATTTATAATTAGTAGCTAAATAAAATTTTTATTTCAACCTGATAGTTACCAAACCTATCTACTAAATACAATAGAAATTAAAAATAATACTGCTAATGGCATCTCCAAAATATTTATGTTTTATTATAATACACAATATATATGTACAACCATATATAGTCTCCATGTAAATTCTACATATAATATATAGAGTTCTTTTTTATTTATATTTCTATCAACTCTGCGAGGTTGTCAGAACAGACCTCAACCCCAATTCATAGACAAGATGGTGGTGGTCAGAGAAGGGCTATCTGCTAATTTTGGGGGCTAGAGTCAATACCTTTTCTTCCGATTCCTTGTCCAGTATTTTTCCCCTTTTAAAAAAATGTAACTATAATGATAAAAAAATCTTTATAGTTTATAATGACTACATTCTTGTGGGTCAATAATCACTATTAAAGAATCTCTGAATACAAAATTGCAACCTTCCACAATGGTTCTAACAGAACTTCTGGTTATAGAGTCAATATGCTCCCTCTGAATAAATTGCCATTATACATGGTATGTAATTTTGTGGGGAAAAATGACTGTAATAGCACCTGCTGGTGTTCACTTCCAGCCAAGTTATTCTATAACATAAATTTAATGAGATCCACTGAAACCTCCAGATATTGAAACTTTATATAGCCATTAATTATAAATTTCTATAGTATACTTAAGGCTAAGCCATACTTTGTTTAATTACATTTTGAAAATATCAAAATTGAGATCTTAATTTTCCCTAACACACTACTGCACACAAAAATGAAACATTTTTATAAACAACTTCCTTTTACCACTTCACTCCCATCCCCACCCTTAGAAACGAAGCTGCCTTTTGAGAAATAACCTCTGAAATCCTTGGATTCTACTCCTTAATCAATCAATACACCTCAAATGAAGAAAAATTCTCTCTCTGACAGAAGGCAAAGATCTATCCTGTAATTGCAAATAGAACTCTTATTACCTGAGTTTGATCATTTGTAAAATAAGCAGATTGGATATCTAGTGTTCAAACATCTTCAGTTCTAAGCAGTCTATGAAATTGATGTTGGTTCTCTGTAAGGGCTAACAAATGCTTTCTCATGACAGGTGGCATAGCCCTTGATGAAAACGGTTTTACTCATTGTGAAAAAATTTCAGAAACCACTCAACCTATTTTTAACAGCAGTCACTTAATAGAGAAAATTATTTATGCAGTTGGTAAGAGAGCCAAACTTGGTCCTTGTGATCAGCAACAATACGATCTCCACCAACCCTAGGACAGGGGGAACAACTGAAGGGGCACGATGACTGAAGCCCAGGACTTGACCATCTGTGATGGATTGTAACCAGGCCAGGTCTTCTTGGTGAAACTGAGGGTGAAGTGGGTGGCAGAGGTGAAGCCAAGGAGGCCAATCTATTGCCAGAACTGTTTTCAAAAGTAGAGTTTCAAAAACTCAAAGGTTGGTGAGGCAGGTTATCTTCTAGACATTTTCCGGGCAGCTTCCTTCTATCAGTCCTTGGGTAATATGCATCTCAGAATTCCTTACAAGGAGGAAGCAAGAAAGGATACCCTGAGGGAGCTGCCAGAGGTAGAAAAGATTACTTGAGGTAATGTGTTTCTGTAAGCAGTGTGAAGAAAATGTTTCAGGTATTACAGAAAATGCTGACTAGTGGAGCCCAAATTGCTGAAATGATTCATCCTCCCCAGGCACCATTTTGACTTCACAAGTGGCAATACTGAATCTACCTGGCTCTTTTCTATGTAGATAACACAAATCCATATCCTTCTTGACTCTGATCCTGCCCTTTCAACCATTTAAAAGACCAAGATCTGTATTTACATTCACTTTGGAATTCTATCATCTTTCTCTTCCCCAACTCATGTCTGTCAATTTCTTTCTATTACTTTAGCACCTGGATAGTTGTAATGAAACATTATGTTTCCAGATTTTTCATCTTCAAATTACATTGCTATAGGAGAAATTTTCTCAAAGCCCAGAATTGAATATTAAATTTCACTGCGGAAAAAAAAATCAACAATTCTCTATTGCCAATGATCAAAAATATAGGTTAGATATTCCCAAATTTGTCACCAAATTCCTTTCCTATGACCCTGTGCTTCAACCATTCTTGAGTAACTGTATTTACCCAGAATTGTGTCTGTCTTCTGGAATTAAACTGTTTTGAAGACTGGAACACCGTTTTTCTATGCTAAAGATGAAAATTTTACTTCTTCCTTCTTTATAATATTTCCTTCATTCTACCAAAAGAAGTAACGTCTCCCTACCCTTGATTTTATAACCCTTTCTTTGATTCATTTTAGCAGAACTTATCTATTTTGTCTTATATTATGATAATTTGGGCAAAATATTTTACTTATCCTACTAGATAGCAAACTTCTGCAAAGTACTAACTATGTATTTTCTTTTTCTGAATCTACTACTGCAGCCATCAAATACCTCATATTTAATGGGCACCCAATATGTGTGCATTAAATATACTTTCATAAAATGTTTAAGGTACCTTTTCTCCCTTGGATGATACAAAGAAGAGATAGCACTCTTTGCATGAAACACATAGAAGAAAATTCTGATATAAATATGTCTTTGTAAATTGAGTTAAAGTGTACATTGAAAGTACATAATTCCAAACATGCATTTGTCTGTATTTCTCAACTGACAAAGACAAACAGTTTCAGTGTGAAGTTTTCTCCTTCAAATTCTCTGTCAAGTATTTAGTAGTCTGTAAACAAGTAGCTATATTAATTATGGACAATTCCACACAAATGCAATTGCAAATATTTTAATGCATTTGCATTTATAAAGTGGTGACTGTTTACTAAATCTAAATAACCACTTTCTTATAAACATTGTGTACAGTTTCTGAGTTTTCAAAAACACATGATGTGACTATGTCCTAAATCTAAGTCTAATTTAAAAATACATAATGAAAACAATTATTTTGCCATAAATCTCATTGACAACCCATCCACAATTGCTTTCATAGCTTAAAATTGATTACAGAAATACTATTTATAGACTACATGATTATGGTCTCTGGGGTTCAGAGAGTTCATAATAAAAATGCCTTGCCCTTGATGAACTTGTATATAAGGGAAAGGTCAATGTCATTTTATGTGCACAAACCACTTTGTATATAATAATGAGCCAAAATTCTTTTGGGGAAAATGTAATTTGTGAAACAGTTGAATTTTTTGGAAGCTTACTAGTAAAAACCACCTCCAAGTTTTTGCGTTCCTCTAATACATAAAATTCTTAGAAATTTTGTCTTAAAATATAAAAATATGAAAAAACAGCTTTTAGGGAGATTGTCTGATAGGTCTGTAAACTGAATATTACCTCATTTGGGGATTTCAAAAGTACCTTTCTATATTTCACATAATGCTATCCTTTACACCTAGATGTAATGACAAATCTGTCAATGCTCCTATCCTGTTTATGTGTGTGCTGATGTGACTGATTTGTTACCTGAGGTTTCTTCCACCCGGTGGACATGTGTAGTCTCTACTCAGTCACTACAGTCACTACTGCAAGACTATGATCAATTGCTGCTTCAGAAGCAGCTTCTTTGCCTCACAGAGTGAATGATTCATGGGCTCCAAAGGAACCATCCCATTTGAGATGACCATATGACAGCATGATGTGTCTGCTGCTGCCATTTCCCAGAGTTGATGCCTATGGGTGTAAATCTATATTTTGCTTCCGTGTTTATCTGCAGTCTGTTTTTCTTCCTTGACTGATTGTGGTCTGCCCTGATTCTCCACACAGGCTTTACCATCGTCTGTTCTCTTCCAGCCTCTGACTCAATAAGACTGAGTTGCCAGGAGTCTGTCTTTAATACTGATACATTGTATGGCACAGATTCCTCCCCAAAAGCAACCTCCTTAATTTTCTATGTTTATGATTTATTCCAGTATGATTTTATAGTTTTTAGAATTACATTAATCTTTAGCAAAGACCCCCAACACATCATACGAATAATACATGCCCAAAGCAAAATCTCACTAATTTGGATTCATGGATGTGTGATTTAAGACAGCTATATTGGGAGATTAGCTGAACTTTACACTTGTACATATGCTTTTTACTGTTGAAAAACCACTGTCATGGAGAAAATGCTTACTCTAGAAAAGAAATCATTTGGAAAGATACTAAAATTATACATGTGTAAGCTGATATATTTAATAGAAGTAGATTGGTCACTAAAATATATATTCAAAGAATCTATCTCATAATACTGGGTTAATATAATACATGTGACCAAAACATTTCTAAATAAAAATTTCCCTTTTCAAATTTTTCATGGCTATTTCCTTCACAGGGTTCATCTTTACTAATATTACTCTAAATTTATTGTCTAAGGTATTAACATATTTCTAAATGTTATTATGTAAAAAGAGATTAAATGATTAAGTAATACTAAGATAAGTAAGGTTAGTGATAAAAGAAATAAAAAATGGCCACAAAATTGAAGGGAAAAATCTCAATGAAGAGAAAAGGTAGAGTAATATAAAGAAAGAGATTCATTTATTTCACAAGTTGAACAAATACTAAATGAAGACCTTCCAAATGACAGGTACTGGGTACACAAAGGTAGAGAATCACACTCTACTCTAAGGCATTCATAGCCTAGCAGACACCAGGACATAATCTGAAAATGTCGGTGTATAAGGTAAGAACAGCAACAGACATAAGCACAAGGGCAGATATACTCATGTTTTTGAGGATTAGAGAAGGGAAGAGAAGGAATCTTGCAATAGAAACATTGACATCTGGACCAGGTTTTATTTTGTGTCTGTGATGCAGTACAGTGAACAAGTACGAAAATAAGCACTTGAAATGAGTAAAAGCTTGGAGACACAAAGCAGCATTGTCTGCAAGGAGCTCTCCGAGTTTTATAATTTTGAGTCTAAACTATGCGGCACAGAGAGACTGGAGAGACAGACAGTAGGCTGGTCATGCAACGTCATAAATGATTTTAAGAAAGTACGGTGTAGCAAAGAGCAGCCATTAAAGAGCAAAAGCAATTAATGACATTTTCATTGTCGTTTTAAAGTAAGAAATCTAAAAATGCCAATTGTTAGGTAACTGAGCATTTGGGGAAAGTTTATAGTCAGAAATTTGTTGCAATTTGTGTAGTCACAAAGACTGCGAATCCTAAAGTAGCTTTATAATTAGCCTCTGCAAGCTAATCCATCAAAAGAATCAATAGTTGTGTTTAAGTTTAAATAACTTTTACGATAAATGCTGCTTAGCTTGCAAATTTCTCTTTACAAATCACCAATTGACTAGACGTGAATTTGTTTTTTCCTTTTCTAAAATGCATTCCCCAGTACATAAAATTCACTTTTACCATTGCTTCCAGTACAATGGATTTCTCTGCACTTCACTACCGTTGATTGGAACAGAGAAACACTCAAATGTGCTACCAGGTGACAATATGGATGAGAGATAATGGAATAGTTTTCGTCCTCAATTTATAGAGCTAAAATCTTTCCAATCACTTGAAGAATCCAAACTCACAATTGAATCTAAAAAATAAAATGTAAGAAAATGTTTAGATAAGACATATCTAAGGTCTAAATAACTATATGGAAATTTCCAATTACAATGTAACATAAAGATAATAACTATGAATATTTAACTAGATGCTTAGAAACTATCTCATGATTGTAGTGCCTAAAATCACAAGAAAAAAAATTATTGTCTTTCCCACTGTGCTTACCTTTATAAATAATATCACTGCACTTAGATTGGTGTTTGTATTATTTCAATGTTGCCCTTTTCACATCTGCACTCTCAGCAAAATATCTGTATTTTTACATTTCACCCAGTTCTATTTAGAATTTACACTTGATAAAAATGACTTAGACAAGACAGAATTCTACATAAATCCATTATATCACTTGTTTTGTATGTATTGAGAATCAAATATTGAGACTCCAATATTTATTTACCACAGTGTCTGTTCTCTTACCTCAGCATTGATGTCTTGTTAGATATTGTTTCTGGAAGCTTCCTATGCCATTGAATGATTAAACTACAGCTTACTTTGCATTGTAATATATTTAAATCCTTAGGGTATAGCTTCTTAGTGCTTATGATGAGAAAACATTTCCTGGATGCACTTTATACCCACTATGTATAGATTACAATGGATTTCCAATAAAGGAAGATAAGGCAACCATTAAACTCATGTATGATGAGTATAGAGCAATTGTGTTTATTCCAGTTGCAAAGCATCACCATTTGTCAAATGTAGGTGATGGGCCAGTGCAAATTCCTTGTGTGGTGTACACTAATTACAGTAACTGTGCTCAAGATTTTTGAGAATCAGCTTATTTAAACCTTACATATTTATTACAAAAATATCTGTTCATATTACATCAAGTCTTTTATGTTTTAAGTTGGCCCATTGGTCACTAAAATACATTTTCCAGTAAGCCATAATTTACTCCAATTTGTGGGTTTTATTTTTTATTAAAAATATCAAAATTATATATAAATTGGTGATAAAAATGTGCTCATTAATCTAAATATGTATGTATATAAAACCTTCTCAGCCAAATTTAATATTTGCCCTATAATTTTGATTTCGAGAAAGTTTTTTAAACCAGCAGATTCTGTGTCTTTTGAGAATTATTGTATTGTACACAATCTTTTTAATTCCCCATAATGCCATTGCAATTTTACCCCATTTTTTATATATGCACTGTCTGAAGCTTAAAAGGTTAAATAGCCTGTTCAAAATTACACAAATAGTGATTGGAGCCAGGTTTCAAATCCCAGTCTACTGATTTCTAAATTATTTTTTCTCTTCCCCATGAACCTGACTCTCAGAACTGAAAATGCGACCTGAAATTCATTCACATCAGCCTTAAAGTATCTACAAGTAAGGTAAACATTACCAAAAAATTGCCAACGCTAGTGCTTTGGGTATATTTAAAGATTTGTTCCTCTGACATCCTGGCTTATTGCTGAATTTTTCTCCTATAAACACAAGATCCATTCTCCTTGGCTGTGACAGATTTTATTACAAAACAATCAGTAAAGACATCTTGATGTAACATCTGGAATTAAAGAGGACTGAAGGGAAGAAATGAGGGAAGGTTAAAAAACAACCAAATCAATGCAGTGTAGAAAGAAAAATTGCTTGAGGTAGGATGTAATTGAATAGAGACATACATAGTGTAGATAATGTCAATGCAAGTTATTGCTTTTCACACAATGTGTCTGAGAGTTGAGAAGCCACATACATAGAGTAAATATAAGCTTGAGTGAGACAAATTCTACACAAGGGTGGTTTTTAGTCATTCTGGGTTAATCTATTTTTTAGACTAGCTTCCCAAGTGCTACAGAACAATTAGGATTTTAGCCTGCCTAAATAATCAAGTTTAATCTTTGGCAGAACTGAAAGCCACCAAATTAAATAACTAGGATCATTTCACAGAATTTTTTTCATATTAGTCGCTATTACTTGCTAAATGTAAAACTTCAGCAACTTATTATTCAGTTCAAAATTTGATACTGTTATATTAGAAAGCCCTTCATTTCTACATTGTAAATATATCAAAATGTAATAATTCTTTTTTTTTTCTTATTCCTCAAGGGTTTATCCAGGAACTCTTACAGGTGATCTAATTTTGCTGCTTATTTTTAATTTCACAATGACTTGAAAAAATTGATATTATTAACTCCATTTTAAAGTGGAAAAAAGAAGAAAGTCAGAGATGTTAAGAATTATCCCAAGGTCAGATAAATATATGTTAATAATGTGATTTGAATCCAAGTTTATCTGACTTCAAAGTCTCTCAGTTCTTTACTTTACACTTTTACTTTAGTTACATAATAATCACTGTAAATATATGTAAATGGTATGCAAATTATAAATTAAATCATCACCAATGGTTTATCAGAAGAGCAATGCGTGTGCAGTACTCTGACATACATGTGTTCTCTTCTGGAGAATGTAGGGAAATATGCAATCTTATTCTCATTTTTGAAAGTCTCACAATCTAGTTTGGAAAGCATGGTAGTTAAAAGCCATAATCAATCTAATACAAAGAAACATGTAAAAATTTCCATATAGCTGGGGCTGGCATTAAATGAAATAAACGTGTGGGGACACCAGGAAAATCTGTAATGGAGAAAGGCTTTAAAGAATAACTATTAATTATACAGTCATAAAGGGGGTAGTAGAGCTCTCGAAGGACCGGTGGAGAGGGTTATTATTACGGATAGATGGGAAACATGGCTGAGAAGTGATAGAGATGAGAGTATGGAAGACTTAAATGCTGCATAGTATTTGAACTTTATTTTATTGTGATGCATATTCATTAACATAGTTTTTATAGAGAGATGATAATGTTTAAAGAATTTGTAAGCAGTGTTCAAGAGAGATTGGGCTAAGAGAGTGAAAACAGAGAGGCTAGTTAGAAAGCATAAAGTAATGTGGACTTGGTGTAAAGTAGTAAATACAAATGGATATATGTAGTGTAGTAAATATATATATTTAGTTCCCTATTTTTGTCCTCCATAATGGTTATGATGAACCATTGTGAAGAGCATATTAAGAGAACCACTATAAAGGGCAAATCAAGGGGACTACATGTATATTTCAGGGAGGATCAGCAATGGAATGAACATTTACAAGGAAGGGGAACCAGTTAAAGATCATCCATGGTTTTGAAGCTGTCTGGGAGAAGTCTTATTCAATGTAAAATAAAGACAGAATGATAGAAACAAGAAAGGAATGACAGAAAGAAGAGAGGGAAGAAGAGGGAGAAGAAGGAAGGAAGGAAGGAAGGAAGGGAGGAAAAAGGAGAAAGAACAAAAGAGGGAACAAAACTACAAAGGAAAGAGGAATAGAAAAAGTGTGGAAAGGATTTTGAATAAGAGGGAAAAAATAGGTAATTTTTACTTTGTGTGGGTTGATTTTGCAGAAAAGGTAGAAGATCTAAATGAATTTGTCCAAAGGCAAATGGTTTTATTGAATTCTATGGGCTAAAGATGTAGCTGCAGGGATTAATAACAGAGAGTCGACTGTTAGATACTAGTGAGTTGATAAGATCTATAAAAGTGCATAGAGCATGCAAATCTGTAGATCAGCAGCATAAACTTGAGGTAAAAAATCAACTATTTTCTTCCTGGAGAAGTGGACAAATGCTGTTTCAGTATTCTTCCTCTGGAAGATAATTCTATTTCTAAAAATGAAATGTACAAAGGTGGGAGACATTGAACTTGAGGGGATTGCACAATGCAATACTATAGAAATCTATGTATTGTGTATGTAAAACATACTTTAGGGAACAAGAGAATTATCTAGCCTCTATGGCCAGAATATTGGATTACATTTCCCCAAATTGCTAGAGTATCCTTGAAACTTACTGTTTAATAAATTTCTGCTTCAGCTGACTATACTAACCTTGCAGTGCTAAAAGAATTGTATGGCCCTCAAATGCTCAACTCCCACGGAGACGCTTTCCCACCCAAAGAAGACAGCCTAAATCACACCAGCCGCTCATAGATATTACATAAAAAAAATAAAAACTTACACAGTGCTGTATGTTAATTATATCTCGATAAAACTGGAAAATATTACTTTTTAAAGACTATCTTGTGACTGGTGGAATGGGTTGGAAAGAAGAGGATGTAGGAAGAAAAAAAATCTATGTAGTTTATGTAACTGTACAAATTTGAATTATATTTTCATGCTAAGTTGTCATGGATTTCCTGCTGTATTTCAGTCAGAGTGACCATCTTGATGAAAAACATAGGATAAAACAGAGAATAACAGTACTCATATAAGATATCACCAATTTAATGTGGGGTGAAGAGGAAGGTAGCTTAGCACATATTGATAGTAGCACTTTTTGCTGGAATGAGAGATTTGAGTTTATTTAATCGGTATTGGTTGGTGCATCTGCACAATAACTTTTTCCCCAGATATTTTGAGAGGAAATTTATTTGATCTCTAAAGTCTAATTATTTTAATGCCCAGATTTAGTATATATAATTAAGAGAATCTCTAGGACTCAATAGTGTTCAATAAATGTTAGCAATGACTATTAATAGCTAAAATAAGGACTGAAACGTAAAAAGGAAAAAATAAGTAGGACAGAAACACAAAAAGGAAAAAAAGAAGCCAAATATATGGTGCATTTTACAAATGGAACCTGAGCATTATCAGTTCACTGGATTTGAGGAAAATAAAGAAAGAAAACTAAGTATGTTTTGAGCATATTCCAACATTTTGTGCCCAGACTTCTGAAAGTAATTAATACCGGTAGGAGCATCAAGAAGGAGAATTAAATTGGGAGGAAAACATTTGTATTTGTTAGAATAGGCTGAGTTTCAGTGGCTTAACACAGTGGAGACTGAGCTAACACGTGGGTTCCGGCAACCCTCCAAGGCAGCAGATTTACTCCTTTATTTTTTACTAAGAATTTTATAGTCTTAGTTCTTCTATTTGTGCGTAGGATCCACTTTGACTTAATATGGATAAATAGAGTGAGGAAGGGGTACAACTTCATTCTTTTGTATGTGGATATGTAATTTTCAAAGCATCACTTATTGAAAGGATCATTCTTCCTGTTGAAGAGCCATGGCAGCTTAGTCAAAAATTCATTTTGCATGAATGTGAGAGTTTATTTCTGGATGTTCAGTTCTATTCCATTAATCTATCTGTCTATCCTTATACCAGGACCATACCATCTGGGTTGCTGTAGCTTCGTAGTAAGTTTTAAACTTAGGAAGTATGACTTTTCCAACTTTGTGCTTCTTTTCCAAGATTATTTGGGGTATTTAGGATACCGTGCAATTCCACACATATTTTAGGATCAACTTAACTTGTCCCTTTCTGTGAAGAAGCCAGCTGAGATTTTGATAGGATAAATTTTCACTTATTTTGATAAATTTACTCCTATTTTATTATTTTTGATGTTATTGAAAAAGGGAATATTTTCTTAATTTCATTTTGTTCATATTTGGATTGCCAGTGTATAGAAATATAATTCATTTCATAGCTTGATCTTACATTGTACGACCTCACTGAATTTGTTTATTGGTTCTAATAGTATTTTAGTGGATTTCTTAGAATTTTCTATATACAAGATCATTTCATCTGCAAACATAAATAGTTTTATTTCTTCCTTACCAAATTGGCTACCTTTTATTTCATTTTTTTGCCCGACTAACCTGGCTAAAGCCTCCAGCACAATGTTATATAGAAGTGGCAAGAGAACATATGCTTTTCTTGTTATGATATTAGGGGAAGGCATTCATCATTCACCAGTTAGTATGATGTTAGCGTGAAAATTTCATAAATCCCTTTATCAGGTCAAAGAAGTTGTCTTGAATTCCTAATTTACTGGATATTTTTAATCATGAAGGGGTGTAAGATTTGTCAAATCCTTCACCTGCATCTATTTAGATGATCATGAGGTTTTGGGCCTTTATTCTATTGATATGTTATATCACATTAATTGATTTTTAAATGTAAACCAACCTTGCATTCCTGGAATAAATCCCACTGGGTTATCATGTATAACTTTTTTATTCCTTATGGATTTCATTTGCTAGTAGTTTGTTGAGAGTTTTTGTGTCTTTATTCATAAGAGATATTGGCTTGTACTTTTCTTTTTATGTGTGTGATGTATTTTTCTAATTTGGAATCAATACAATAGTGACCCCATAGAATAAGTTGGGAAGTGTTTCATCTTCTTGTATCTTTTTGGAAGAGTTTGTGAATATTTGGTATTAAATATTACTTAAATGTTTGGGAAAGTTCACAGCTGAAGCCATCTAGGCTGGGGCTTTTCTTTGTGGGAAGTTTTTAAATTATTAATACATTCTCTTTTCTTGTTATGGGTAGATTTACCTTTTCTCTTTTTTCTTGAGTCAGTTTTGGTAGTTTGTGTCTTTTTAGGAACTTGTCCATTTCATCCAAAACAAACATAGAAATCTAACTGGTTGGCATAAATTTACTCATATATTCCTACATGAATTAAAAGTTACTCATGTAATCATATAAGTATTCTCTTATAATCATTTTATTTCTTTAGACTAAGGGTGATTTTTCCTCTTGAATTCTTGATTTTAATAATTTGTCTTTTCTCTTTTTTTCTTGGTCAATCTAGCTAAAGTTTTGTCATTTTGTTGACTTTTACAAAGAATTACCATTTGCTTTTAATAATTTTCTCTATTGTTTTTCTAATCTTAATTTCATTAATATCCACTCTTTTCTTTATTATATATTTTTGCTTGGTGTAAGTTTTGTTTGCTCTTCTTTTGCAAAGTCTTAAGGTAGAAGATTTGGTTATAGTTTTGACGTCTTTCTTTTGAAAAAGTAAACACAGGAATTTACAGCTATAAACTGGTCTCTAACTGTTGTTATAACTGCATCCAATAAATTTTGGTATAGAGCCACTCATTGCCTCCACATCAAACAATGATAAAGTGTCATTCTCCTGTGTTCCCCACAGGAAAGAAAACCCGGTAGGTCTGAATGACAGATGTTCCTAAAACATTCTTGGATATATTGAGTCTGAAATACCTGCCAATGTTCAGTTTGACATATCCATATGTCTGGAGAGTCCTGTACCAAAATATGGATTTGAAAATATTTACCTATTTGGAGTACAGGCTGTTTAGACAATAAGATGATTTGCAGCTTCTCTTGCCTGTCTATGAAGAAAGAGTCATCAATATCTTTCACCAAACACATAATTACCTGCCCAATATAATGCTAAGATGGCAAAATATCTCTGCCCCCCTTCGCTTTCTAGTTTGATGTTAATATCAATGACAGAAAACAATAGTTACATACAAAAATTATGCGATTAGATTAAAACATTATTAGCAAAATAAAGTTTCATTTGTGCTATATTTATTAATTCATCAAATATTTATTGGAGTCTACTATGTGCCAAGAACTGTTTTTAATACTGGTGATTCAGCCATGATGAGAGAAAAGGAACTAAAACAAAACAAGATACATTAGTGAGTTATATAGAATGGTATTGATAAAAACATAAGGTAAGGAAGTGGGATAGGGCACACTGGTTGTAGGAAGTACAGTTTTAGATATAGTGATCAGGGAAGGCATCACTAAAAAGAATGACTTTTGAGTAATGACTGGAGGAAGTGAAGGGAAAAGCCTTTAGGCAGAAGCAACAGAAAGTGCAAAGGCCCTGAGGTGGGAATTTGTCTGGCATTTTTGAGGAAAAGCAAGTTGGCCAGAGTAGCTGGACCAGAGTCAGGGGTAGTGATAGATGAAATCCAAGAGTTAACAGGACCCAGGTCAGGCCATCATTTGTAACCTCGTTATCTTAGATAATGAAGAGAATCAGATTGCCAAATCAGACTCACGGAAATAAGAGATCTTTCTCAGCATCAGGCTTTATGCATCATTCCAAGCATACAAGTCATCGTGAGGAACTGGCTGAGCAGGGATAGGTCTGGAAATTTCACTGCAGCTCTCTGAGTCTTTTCTTACCTCCTAGGATATACTCTGGCGCAGATTAACTTGTCAGGTGTGGGAGAGAGAATAATAGCTGCTCAAAGGTGTCCATGTCTTATATCCAGGAATCTGTGAATATGGTAGTTTACATAGAAAGGAAGAATTAAGGTTGTAGATGTTTGCTAATCAGCTGTGAGGTATCTGGCTCTTGGCCAAAAAAACCTGTGTGTGATTTTTCAGACCCAACCATAGCCAATTACAAAGGTGCTACCTGGCAGGCTTTTCACAGAAGAAAGCTGCCCTCCCCACACCAGACGATGCACAGCCATCTGCAGTCTCTGAAAAGAATATCAGTCAAGGACTCAGATCCCTTTGGCTAGCCCTGCTTCTTTCTTTTTTCTTTTTTTTTTTTTTTTTGGCATTCCTATCCCAAAAGCCTGCATTTGGAGATCTCGCGAGCAGAGGACTTTGGGTGCTTCTGACAAGGCCTCGTTATAGGAGGAGGAGGAAAGCTTGAAGGGACGCTTTTTCCAGCTCTGACTCAGTAATCAGTACTTTTCCACTCTTATACCTCCCTCTTTTTCCTTCCCCTTTCCCCAAGGTCCATAAAATTGCCAGAGCCTTTTGTTTGGGGCTCCCTTGGCAGTAGGACAACCTTCACATGCATGCTAACCCACCTGAGCCTCCACAGGTGTGCCATTCCTTGGCGGAAAATGGGAGAAAGGGAAGTCTACACTTTCTCCTTTTAGATTCTTGCTTAAACCACTGCAGTAAATGATTAAAGACTTTAGATTGGCCCTGGGCTAGCATCCGTGCCCATCTTCTTCTACTTTGTATGTGGGATGCCTGCCACAGCATGGCTTGATAAGTGGTGTGTAGGTCCATGCCAGGGATCCAAACCGCAAACCCCAGGCCACTGAAGTGGAGCACATGAACTTAAACACTACACCACCAGGTCAGCCCCTTGGCTTGCTGTTTTTAATTGACTACTCTGGCACCTGCAGTTCACCTCTCTTTCCAGCTCAGCTGAGCTCCTAACAAACTGATTTTAAGATATGGAGAGTAGCCTGGATGATCCAGGTGGACCCAATGTAATCACAAGGGTCCTTAAAACTGGAAGAAGGAGGATGACAGATGTCAGAGAGAATATGGAAAAGGGGGGCCTTGAGATAATGTGGGCAGCTTCTAGAAGCTGGATTAGGCAATGAAACAGATTCTCTCCTAGAGCCTTCAGAAAGGAATGCAGCCCTGCTGACAGCTTGATTTTAACTGACTGAGACCTGTATTGGATTTCTGAACCTACAGAAATGCAAGATTAAAAACTTTATGTTGTTAAGCCACTAAGTTTGTGGTAATTTGTTACAGCAGCAATAGAAAACTAATATGTGGGGCTGGCCCAGTGGTGTAGTGGTGAAGTTTGCGGGCTCCACTTTGGCGGCCTGGGGTTTGCAGGTTCGGATCCCAGGCACAGACCTACATGCAACCCATAAAGCCATGCTTTGGCGGCATCCTGTATACAAAATAGAGGAGGATGGGCACAGATGTTAGCTCAGGGCTAATCTTCCTCAGCAAAAAGAGGAAGATTGGCAATGGACATTAGCTCAGGGCCAATCTTCCTCACCAAAAAAAAAAAAGAAAAAGGAAAAGAAAACTAATACATGAGATCTCTAAGCCAAGTATACAGTTGACTTCACTTGTATGCAATACAGCCATCTCATCATGACACATTTCTGATACTCAGTCCATTTCATAGCTTATATGATATTTTCCAAGGAGCCATGTGCCATAAATCCATAGAGCCCAAAGCTTTCTGTTTTTTTCCATAAGAAACTCTAGGCAACAGATTGGTGGTTGCCAGAGGCGGGGGGTGAGGGGTGGGCAAAATGAGTGTATGTGGTCAAAAGGTATAAAATTTCCATTATAAAATAGATAAGTTCTGGGATATAATGCACAGCACAACTGTAGTCAACAATACTATATTGAATATTTGACAGTTGTAAAGAGAGTAGATCTTAAAAGTTCTCATCACATGAAAAAAAAATTGTAACTATGTGTGGTGATGGATGTTAACTGGACTTATTGTGGTGATCATTTTGTGCTATGCACATATATCAAATCACTGTGTTGTCACCTAAAATAAATGCAGTGTTATGTGTCAGTTATATCTCAATTAAACAAAAGAAAATTCTAGACGACCAAGTGCATCCTATCGAATAATCTCATATGAAATTTCCATTGCTTTCCAGATTTGTCATTAACATGTTTATAAGATTAGACTGGACAAGTTGCCTTCTTTCTTTCAGAGACTCACCCTCTCCCCCATAACTGGAGATACTGTGTCACAGCCTATTCTGCTTAATCTTTCTTTCCAGATGTTTGCTTTTCCTTTATAGGTTATATCTCTAGATGTTCTCTTTAAAGAATTTGAAAAATCTAACTTTATAGCTATAGTGATGCTCTATCAAGATTTGTACAAAGATGGTTGCCTTCCTGATTGTTACCCTGACAGAAGCGGGCAAGATAGAGCTGCAATCCTCAGGATAGGCTGAGCAGTAAAAAACAAAAAGAGGAAAAAAGTGTACAGATAAAGCAACTCCAGGAACACCACCCAAAGCTGACTATATCTGGTGACCAAATGGGCAAAATGAAATGTTTCCAGTATACTCTGGAGAGTACAAAGTGCTTTCAGAACACATTGCAAGGAAATAATACTCTGATAAGATGAAACACAGACATCTTTGTGGGAAGATGAGTGGGATTGCAACATGTCAGATGAGACAAGATATCACGAAAAAAAGGCAGTAATGAAAAGTAAAGGTGACAAATTTCAGGACATGTATTAATTTTAATGGGACATCTCAAAATTTTCATTTATTCTTAACAATATGCTAGGGCATATATGAAATATAGTTTATGAAATGTTGAAGTTTCTAAAGCTTTCTCCTTCCTTCTGTCATTTCTTTTAATGGTCACAGGTATGGAAACACAAAGATATATTCTTAAGTCAGACAAAGACTTTCAAAAATCACTTAATAAATATTACACTTTCTTTTCTGTAACTATCATTTAAAAAAATTACTGGCAAAGAGGAAATAATATATGCCAAAACAATAAATGATCATAAAGAAAACAAATTTTGTAGAGGGTAGAGGATGACTTGCAAGAAAGCATAATGGGTAAATGTATCTCAAAATATTTTATAGGTTTGCAACACCATTGGGAACATAGTATTTACCAAAGTTTGAACTGAGAAAACAAATTAACATTCCTTTAGGGTGCACATACTACTAATAATGTAGAGCGTAAATTAAATTATTAGTATTTAGATCAAATTTGAATGAAACATTGAATATGCAAGATACATTTTTTGTTTGTACATCATAAGAATCATTGGTTAGAGCTTTTTGCTGAACCAAGATATTTCGGGACTTGCAAAATACTCTGAAACATATGTTTGGAATGCCCAAAATGCTTGAGTCCTTAAATCTAAAACATATGTGTTTTTTTACTGCCTCGTCTGTAGTTCTAAAGACCAGTCGAGCTTAGGAAAGTTTTTAATGTAATTGCTGAATTTTCGGATCACAACTCACTGTGTAGTAAACTTGTTTCCATTCTTGAGGGACTGGCTTCTGAAATAGTTGGTATTTATCTAAAACACAAAAATGAGACATTAAAAACAGTCCTGCTTGGAATGAAACAAGTGTGAGTTTGTGAGGCTCTGTATCCACAGGCGTGGGACTCCTTGTCGAGGGACTCTTCCTGCTCTCATCAGCAAGACTCGGAAATGTGGGAATTTGGCTGAAACTGACTTCCTGTTTCTTGCCAGCATGTCTTAGAGATAGCACTGTCAGGAGCGTGATGTGAAAGAACAGACAGCTGTCCCCAGGCTTGAAGATTCATCTGGCGTATTAGTTTAGAAAACCAGCTTAACATCAATTTAACCTTTAAAGAGCATATTTAAAAATAAATTTCTGTGCAGTTGTCTATTAAAAGAATGTGAATTATTTTCCCACTAGAAAAAGAGAAATCTGTGCTTCAAAATTAGCCCCGTATAGAGTCCATGTCCTCAGGGAGAGCTAGTTGTTTCAGTAGTTGGGTTATCTGCACCACTGGGCTTCAACTAATTAATTTTATTTTCTAATAGTATACCTCAAGGAGGTCACATTATTAAACTTTGATTGAATGAAGTAGCAAGGCCAGAAAGTGTTGACAAGCAATAAAAATTACCTACCATTCATAGAATCCCAGAAAATCAAATACTACTTATCCATTACTGAAAATGGGAGACAGATGTGCTGTACTGGAAGAGCAAAGAATTTGAAGGCAGGGGGAAAAAATGCATAAGCCAATTGCTACCATTTGGATTTGAGCAAGTCAGTTGACTTCCTTGAGCTGCACTCATCTGTAAAATGGAAGTAATAAGAATACTTAGTTCATAAAGCATTTTTGAGAATTAAAAGAAATAGTAAATGTGACAATATTATACATATTGAGAACCACAAAAATATAATGCACTATCATTATATATATTTTAAGTAAAATATTTTCCTTAATATTCTATACCTTTGGACATTACCATACCCAGTTCCTTTTAATAAAATACATTTTATTGTATATTATTCATCCAGAAATAATCAAAATACCATAGGATCAGTCTAGAGGGCTATATCCTAATGAGGGAGAAATCTCATAGTGAAATGCAATTGTTGTACCAAGAGGTTTCAGTAATGCTTGATAGGACTCCCTGTGAAGAGTTTCCCTTTTCTGCAAGTATTTGCTTTGTTCATAGACTCACTTGATTTTCAGAGATTTATCCATTCACACCTACCTTCTGGAATGCTGAAAAGTTGCCCTTACATTCACTGAGGAGAAAGGCCTCTGAATCCCAGAATATCTAGGATAGTCCTAATGATATAAGTGAGGGAGTACATCAGAAGTCCTATCACAAGGGGATCTGCTGCCCAACTGGGAACACTCTCTGACAATAAGAGTCCGGAACTGACCTCAGGAAGGATCTGCCCTTCTTGTCCTTGTCTCTGGTGGACCTTAACCAAGTCGAGAGATGGGCCACATCTCAGATCCTGTCTTTCCTCTGCTGTTATCTCATTGGGTCTCCTGACATTGGCCAAACCACAGCCAAAAGCCAATCTCAGCTTATATGCTTTGCGTTTATGAGGCTGGCTAACAGAAACTCTCAAAAATTGTACTGTTGCTGAAGCACGGTTTGGAAATTGCAGAAAATGAATTATGATCACTTTCCTTCGTTGTCTTTGTACTAAAAGTATTGGTAAGGATATTATGGAGTTAACTGAGATTGTGATACAAATTTAGTGTGCTGCCTTCCCAGATATAGATAGTGGCGGTCCAGCTTGACTGACATGACTGACTAACAAGGGAAAAAAGAGGATTTCCTTTCACATAGCAAAGTGGTCTCCAGAGCAGAACCAGAAGCACACAGAAAGTAGAAAAACCCAGACTCAAGTACTGCCTCCCCTCAGTATCACTTTAAACATCTCTGTCTCTCCCTCCCCACCCGTCTCTCTGTTTGTTTAAAGGAGATGGGATGACATTCCTGAATTAACATGTATACAAATAGTCCAAAATGTTGAAACTATATTTTAGCCATCATAGAAATCAGGACTGTATATTAGAATCAGAAATGGGTCTTTGATATACAAACACCCGGGCTTCCCCCAGGCATCCTGAATCAGAGTTTCTAGAGAGGAGGCCAATGAATAGTCACCTTTAAAATGTTCTCATGGTGATGCTAATGTAAACCCATAGTTAAGTATCAGTCTGTAGAATTTGGCCTCAGTTTTCCAGGAACCATGGCCTTTAAGAGAAGATTTGTATTAACCTCCTGACTCCTGTTCACTGGTCTTCAGGAGGGGATGTCACTGTGTTGAGCCAGGAAGGAAGAGTGAGGGGCATGGGGTTAGAGAGTTAGCAGCCCCCTCAGGTCACAGCACTTGGTGAGATGGAGACTTGCAGTCTGCATCAGGAAAATCCCGGACTTGACTGAGAAAGCTGACTCTGCTGGAATTTTGTTTTCATAGTATAATAAATAATCTTCTTAAAAAATAGCAAAGGCACATGATAAAAAACCCACAAAGAATGGAAGTATTCTTTTTCTTACCCACCAACCAACCCACACTCTCATTCCTCCAGTTAACCAGGAAGTTAACAATTTCTAGAGTAAACTTACAATACAAAATAAAAAAGTATACAATTCAGTGCATATGCCCCCTTTCGTTTAAAAGGGAAAGTTCTTTATCTTTCTTTTTCTTTATAAAGTAATGTACTTTTGGTGATCTCATAAAATTAGCACAATACAGACATCATTTAAGACACCTATATGGCATGGTTATGTAATGATATGTATTAAAACATAAAAAAAAATCAATGTATTAAAACATTCTCACATTGGTCAATTTTGATGTGAAGCCCCTACTTGAGAACCTCTTCATAAAGCTGGGATTTAGTTTTCTATCAACTGTGCACTGTGGTAGATGTCAGGCTGTTTCTGAGATTTTGCTATTATGGAAAATACTGAAATAATTTCTCTGTATACCTATGTTAATGTATCTTAAAATATATCCCTGGAAGAGAGATTTCTGGGTCAAAGAGAATTTCTAGTATTTATTTTGACTTTTTTTATGTTGTCCATCCTTGGTCCAAAAGATTGTACCAATTGAAATTCCCATCAATGGTGTAATAGTGCTTATTTTCTCGTGCTCTTATCAACAGTGATTTTTATCATCTCTTTAACTTTTTTTTCAAGGATTTATGTTTTTCTCTACTTAATTATCATCACCATCAACAGTCCTGTATTGAGCAGCATAGCATTACCCGCCAAATTCCTGTCTGATCATTCATTCACCCATTTGCTCACACAACAGGAAAATCCTATAGGATCCACACAGCCATTAAAAAAGCATCAATTCCATTAAATTTGCTTCCTCCTCTAGGAGTCATGCATGTGTAATGGGAAATGCATATATTCTGGCTATTTGCCAATAGAAAAAAATAACACATATTACCCACTCAAATTGAAAATATGTTCATTTTTGAAACTCATAAAATTTGTAGCTTGGTTGGGAAGATCTTGATTCATTGGGGATTTCAAATTTACAATTTAATTAGACTCAGGATATACTTCTGAGAGACTGAATTTTGGAGTGTAAGAAAGGAGATATGAAGATGTAATTTCTTTATTACATGAATAGCTTCGTATATAGATATTTGAATGGCTACCTGTGTAATCTATGGCTCTGTCTACGTGTGAAATAATAAAAAAATTAAATTGATGGAAATTATAAGAACTTCTAAGCTTGAAATAGATTATTTTATTTCTCCCCCTCCCAGTGGCTGCTTTTCTTTATAATTTCCCTGGCTATGGTTATTGAATGGCAAAAGCCTGATACCAAATATAACCTGAGGACAAATTCTCTGATAAAGAAAGAGCAGGCAGTTCTCAACTTGGAGCACATTTAACTATTCCATCATTGGCCTTGTTTAAAATTTAAAGATGTGGTAGCACTAACCATCTTTTCTGGTAATAGATAAGATAACGATAGAATGGTTTTCTTGTATTATTGAAAATGTGTTTAATTGCTGCCCTTTATGTTGATAACCTGAAAAGTTGATCCAGTCATTTGCATATTCTCAGCAAAGAGTTAGAGAAGTTTATCCCTTTTTATGGAATCATTTCAGATCAAAGTAGTGTTCAGTTTAGGGGCACTCAGTTACTGGTCCTGGAGATACATATACAAAACTATTTTAAAATGGTAGCATAAAATCCGAAATTTATCTAACTATGGAAATCTCCTGAAAAAATTTTTGACTTCCCAGATCTACATGGGAGAAAATGCACAAATTGTTTTATCTTCAAATATGTGGATGCATAGATAGTAGCTAGAGAGATGAATGGAGATCTGAAATGATTAATGCCTAACTTTTAGCAAAATTTCCAATTGAGGGGTGGAAATAAGGTAGGGGAGACAAAAATCTTTCACTTTTTGCTTTCTTCAATTCTTTGTTATTTCATTTGATTTTTTGTTTGTCTGTTTGAGTGAGCATGTGTTTTTGTACTTTGGAAATTTAAAATTATAAGTAAAAATAAATGAAGTACAAAATTTAAAGAAATGGAGTCTTATTTGATTGTTAGGCACACACAGTAGTAGTTGCAAGGGCCTAATTGTTATTGGTTATGCCTAAGTCTCCGGGGTAATCTATCTAAGTGGATGAGATGTTGGTGAATTCTCTAAAGGAGGCTGTGCACTTCAAATTTTTGCAATAATGGATTCTATTAACCATTCTATTACTGGTCACTTGTGGCTAGTCAGTACTTGACATGTGGCTAGTGAGATTGAGAAATGGAATTTAAAATTCCATTTAAATTTAAATAGACATATATGGATAATCACTACCCTACTTGACAGCATAGCTCTAGATCATAATCAAAAGTTCTTGTTCCAAAGAAAGCTAAACAGTTGAAATGGTGTCTTAATGCATCTTCTGAAAAACAGACTGATCATCACAGAGGTTCCCTATGGAGACAATCTTTTGTGTCATCAGCTCCTGGCATTATAAGCAGGGAATGTGCTTCACTGGCCACTCCCTGGTCTATTTAGTATTACAACTCAGCCATTAGGAGTGGGGACAAAATATTTTTAGCTCAATTGCATGATCTTACTAAGGGAGATGACGCTTATTACACTAGCAAAAAAATTAGGACCACAGTATCTACGATAAAGTTTTTTTTGTGCTTGTCATGGCACATGCAGCTCATAAACAAACTTAGTCCTCTTCTTTTTCTATCTTTCAAGTTTAGATAATCACAAATAGAATATTCAGGAATTATTCTGTACCATTCCATATCCTGACCTATAAACTCATTGTTAGAAACAGAATACAGGTAAGAATATAACTGTGTGAGGAGCATGTTGATTCTTTTGATTCTACTCCCCCAAAGCATGACATTCAGTTAAAGGACAATATTTATATTAACTCACAGTTCAAGAACAAAGAGTTTCCTTCCTGGGAATTCAAGTCAATTAAATAAAAATATATAATGTGTCCAACTGGTATAAAATAGGCCATGAACTAAGGAATAAAATTTTTCTTTAAAAAGCATTTATGATCAATTTCTACAGTTGATTAGACCACAAGCCTAAATTAGAGGGGTATGGGTAAAGATATACCTTTTAGGGTTTTATGTATTTATGAATAAAACATTTCTTAATTTTCCATTGCAACTAAGCTTTATTCTTGCTATGTGATAAAAAATATTAAGCTTTAGAATATGTTTTAAGCATCATAATTTCAAAAATTAGAAGCTTTGGATATAGAGTTTATACAGATATAGATTTTAGTATTTATATATGTAGATATAGATAGATAGATGGTACATAGATAGATTTCAGTTTAAATTAACTTGTGAAACCCTAAAGCATTAAATGAAATTCATAAATTTAAAAAATCACTTTCTTCTTTTCTTTTAATTCATGACAGATAAAAATTAATGGAGATGCTGTGTTTCATTTCTGGTTTTATTGGCATAGCTATTTTTAATTGAATATTTATTGCAACTCCAGGATCTTTCCCTTGCAGTTTAGATCTTGCAAAGTTAGAGTGGCTGGAAAGTTTTTATTGTCTTTATTGTTTATACATTTTTTTCATGGTTCATGCTGATGTAGTTTACACTAAAATTCCTTGGGAAAATGTTTTGAAAAAACTTCAGTCAATTAAACAGAAAAATGGGAAATTAACCTAACAATATCCTGTATTGATTTGATGCATTTAAACTAATTACTGGAAAGCATATCCCTCTCTCTGAAGAACAATACCCTGTATGCCGAGATTGTATCATCTAACATATAAATTACCTAAGCTAACACAAATATGTACTTAATTTTCTATTCAGAATTGCCACGGCAGGGTGTTAAACTGTTATTACTATAACGAAAGTGTTCCAATAATGAATTAAACAGTTTAATGTTTTCTGTAATACATTTAAACAATTCAGTATGTAACTTAATCTTTAGAAATACCAACAATGTGCAACCATTCACAACTGTGAACTCACTTTGAACATGCTGTTTGAAGCTAACAGAATGTTGATACATGAGTTGAAGAGCTTACTGGCAAGAGCAGGATGAGTTTACCTTTAAGACGAAGCATTGGAAAAAGAAGGTTTATTTTACTGATAAATATTTCTCTATAGATATGTTTCCAACTGTGCAAATAGTAAAGCTGAAAAAGAAGCAACAGTGTCAAGAATATATTGAGTTGTTCAGATATTTGCTATAAAATTACATTTTTAGGCCACTAGGAATATCTACACAAATAAGAGATAAGACAAGTATCAAACCAAAAGGAAAGAGAAAGGCAAGAAAAGGTGCATGATGTAAACATGCAGCTGCAGCTGAGAGGCATCCACGCGTACTATTACCATTATGTAGAAGATAAGTATGCAGAATCACAGGATGGTTTTGGGAATGTGGAGAGAGAAGGGGCAAGAGATACAGATAAGGGCCAGGCAATAGATGATCTCATAATATAAAGATTTTTATCCATTTATTTATGATTTTTCAGTCATGGAAGTATTAAACTAAGGAATGATATAAGTGAATCTGCAGTTTAGTGAGGTCCAAGAGGCAATGGGATCACAGAACTCCAGGGAGGGAAAAGGTAGTGAAATCTCAGAGAGAGAGGATGGCTACAGGAATAAAGAAGAGTTAGCCTTTTTAGACAATTTGGGAGATGTAAGTTTTTTTTTTTTTTAAAAGATATTTAATTCTGAGGAGTGATAGAGATAAAAGCATGTCCAATAACTTTCAAGTTTGTAATTAGGAGTATGGGCATTAGCATTTTGTTTTTGAAATGATTCACCAATTTAGGGTAAATATGTACTTTAGACAAGTAAGTGTTACCACAAGAAATCAGCTATGCAAGAGTGAATAAGAAACATCACTTAATACAAAATGCTACTTGGTTTTCCTCTGACTAGCATTATGAAACTAATCAAGGAGTGTAGCCTGCAATCTGCTCTTACCAGCCCTTAGATCTGAAGCCTTTTCAAGTGCACATGATCTAGCATGAATAGACTGCATTAAAAACAACCAACAAAATGTTTCTACTAGCTAGTGGTTTTAGTGTTTTTAATTATCTTTATCAGATAGTCTTTATCAGACAGCAAATTACTTTCTTATTTTGCTAAATCTCTAGAGAGACGTTTGTTTCAGTATAAACTGAAAGTTTGTTTCACTTAAACTTTCAATTGACAAGGACGATTTCTGTGCTTAACTAAAATTCAAGAATCAATATTATGTCCATGTTTGTGAAGCTGGTTACTTGAGAGTTACTGTAAATATTCAATAAGATTACTTTTGGACATTGTTGTGAAAGGAAGTTAATCTTGCCAATTTGCTGTTTTCCTGTTTAACCTGAGGGGTAACTCGAGGGTCACAAGGATTCATGAGCTTGTTTTACAGAAGAAAGAGAATGCCTTCAAGCATCGTCAAATGACCAGCCCCCAGCTGCTATTGACACCAGAAGTCAGATTGCCCAGGGGCTTATCAGGAGTGAAAGAAACACGGATTGCTCCTTTGTTTCTCTGAAACTCCTTCTGCCACACCCCTTAGCTCTATAAAACTCCCTGCCTTCTTGTCATGTGAAGGCAGATTTGAGAGAACCCAGGCTTCTGCCTTCTTGTCTTGGCCAATTGGAATAAACTTTTCTCTATCTCAAGGCACCAATGTCTCAGTGTTTGGCTTACTGTGCAGTGGACACAAAAACTTGAGATTAAGGGGTTCGGTATCATTTGTAGCACACATCTCATGATATTGCAATATTATCGGTATTATTTGGATATTAAACTCTATGATGATGACCACCTTTTGACTTCACCTGTTTAGTTATACTTGAACTGGTACATCTATACCTATAACCCCTAGGAATTTCACAAAAGCATATGACTGTGGGGGCAAGGGAGCAATGAGAAGAAAAATGAGGACCTAAAAGCAGTTTACTAGATTCACTGAGGAATGAGGTCATGGTATTTATGAGGTTATTAGGGTGTTTTGGTACCAGAATGCTTAGAGCTCTAGACACCTGGACAGCCCCCGTCCTGTTCAACTTTATCTTTTCTAATGATGATACTGAGCTCTAGCTCTCTTATTTAAAGACGCTTATACTAATCAAGTCAATTATAAGATATAACAAAACAAAAACATCTATTTATGAGCTGACTGTATTTATGAGCTGGACTTTGATTTAACTATAACCGTAACCAGAGGTGCATGGAAATAAAAAGAAGAGATAGCGACTTATCAGCCTTGTTCAATATCTAGTTATTTTTAGTTTGTTTTGTTCTGCATTCCTTGAAATGGATAACTGAACTAACACAAAGTATGGTAGCTCCAAATGACTCAGGTATATCATTTCTGAATCCCTATTTTTCTTATAAACTTAAGAGAGAATAGTCCAGTAGGTATTGCTATAAGCAGGAGTGACAGGAAATCCACGTTTTGGAAAAATGTAAAACGTGAAGTAAAATTGAATGGCTCTCATGAATTAGTGCTTTTCTTTAGCAATGACAAAAGTACTTTATAGTGAAGATATAATCATTTTAATCCAGATGGTTTTGTCATCACTTGTAATTTTTAGAGCATTTTAGAAAATTCCCCTTGGGTTCTGTGAAGTACTTCTACAATACTTGGTAACATGTGTCACCACATCACTTTTATTTATGACCATGAATTTTTCCCATTACAACTAGCTCCTAATAGTGAAAAAAGAAGAATGGGTAAAGGTGATGGTAATAAAAACCATGAAGACATTTATTTTGTGTAACTCCAATGTGGGGAAGGGTAGCACATAAATTCATCTTGTCAGGAACAGAAATATTTTTTTGTTCAATTTCAAAGCAATAGATTTTTCTGATGAAAGTGGCAGGCATGTCTAAATATGTTCCAGGGAGCTGTCAGTAGTGATAGTTCGAGAGTAAGAACTGTAAATAAAGTGATAATTGCTTTCAAAGATTTGTAGGCATTTATGTTCCTTTAATAGTAGTTTAGTGATTAAACACTTTGAAGTGTAGAGGATATCATTATTATGTGTCCACTGAAAATCATTCTAAATAAAAACAACAACAACAAAGTAAAATGGTCAACATAGCCTGAGATGCATCAAGATTTGAAAAATAAAGCATTTTAAAAAAAGTTCTTAAATCATGACAACTTAGATACGTGGAGCTTATTTATGAGCTGATTGTATAAAATTTTATGAGACTGACAAATTTTTAAGACCAGTGGATCTAAATTGGTTATCACTTTCATTTCAATAAATATTTACAAGACATTTGAACTACATCAATTAGAGAGCACTGGCTACATATGTTAGCATGATGCATTTAGCAAAGGAATTTTTTTCTATGAAATGCCAGAAAATGCTTGGGAAAAATTAAAACCTGAGTATGAGAGATAAAAATAATAACAATCAATGTAGTAAAAAATATTGGAAACAAGGGGTAGATAGAAACACTACAAAGGGATTTGTAAACATTGAATTTTACCCAAAGACTGCAGTGGCATCAGGACAGCAGATGGCAAAGGGCTAACAGCACAGGAAGATATCCAAAACCACTGGAAAGTTTAATTCAAGAAGCTATTTGAGGTACCAAGGGACCATATAGATGGTACAAGTGTGAGGCAATCATCTGCACAGCCATAAAATAACCTTCACCTTTCCTGGCAGAGAAGGAGGCTGCAGTAAACAAGCTCGGATTGGGAAAGGCACATGGTAGGACATTACAGATGAGCTCATAAACGAGGTGGCAACTGTGCACTTATTGTCCTTCATAAAACCCGTCAGCGGGCAAATGGGAAACAAGGGATTGGCCGAGGACCAGTGCAAATCCATCCGCTTGGCACTCCCCCTAACCAGCCCGACGTGGAAGAGAGCAAGAGCTGGGGAACATCATCCTTCTCACATGGAAATGTTAGGCGGCGACATGTTGGAAGCTGCCTACAAAGAAAGGCAACCTGGAGGTCAGAGAAGAATAAGTTGAGAAATACCAAACGAGAGAGAATAATATTTCTGTTTTTATCTGATCTAACCCAATCAGATTTTCTATGTGGATTTCACTGATTAAAAGGTATTTAGGAGGTTGAGTGCAAACTGAACTAGCTGGTAACGATTTATAAAGATAACGCGATTGTAATAGTGTAGGTAATCACGTTTCCAGACACTGAATACGCTGAGCACACGTCTAATCGTGATCCAGTGTGTATGAGGATTAAATACCTTACAGTATTATGAATTTGATTAATACCTGAAGCCCCAGCCCTAAATAAGTAAATAAATAGACTCACTTGAAGGAGTTTTTAAACGATCTAGACTTAACATGTTCATTTCAACGGATGAACCAAAATTCTGACATTTTCCCAACACCTTCATCCCCCCAGAACACCGCAGTTTTGCTTTTCCTCACTGCGCGTGTTGGCGGAGAGGGGGTTGGGGGTGGGAAGGGCATTGAAATTTTGCCAGTTTCCTCCATCCGAGGGCCACCAGTGACATCACGTGAACAAGCTGGATTTAGGAACAAAGGAGAATGCATACCTCAAGGATCTGCAAGACATCTCATTGAGAAGGTCTTAGACAGGACTTGGAATATTTGGGCTTCTGTTAGACGATTGGGGGAAGGTTTAGAGAAGCTAGACTTTGCTGTGGCGGCAGGGGTAATTCTACAGGTATCTTAATAGATCTCATCTAAAGTGACCACTAGCCCTGGGGTCAAGCTGAAATCGAGAAAAAGGCAGCAATCAGTCTTACTAGCAGGAAAGGGGACGTTTGGTCATTTTTGTGACTTAGACAATGATCATATTTGGTCTGCGTTCACACATGATTATGCAGTGCTCTTGATTTTGTCTTAATCCATCACGTTCACAGATTGGCCTTGTCTGACGTTGTGTTGTGTGAAATTAAGTTCAGCAGGAGAATACCATGGCCTAGACATGAGTGCCAGGCCAGCTTATGGAAACAAGGTCTAGTCGACATTGCCAGGCCAGAACCTGGATATCAGGGGTTGCTTTCCTCTTTTTCAGCATTTGTGGTAGATCTAGCTAATTGCAAATGAGTTGCTGTATTTTCCAAATACGGTTTGATATAATGATGATTATCTAATCTCTGCTATTGACATGATCCAATCTCTGTTGCATTCTACATCTGAGTTTCCCGCTTGCTTGCAATGCCAATGAATATTTTGCATATTTGTTAAATGGAATGTGTATTTAAAAATGAAAATCGGGAAATTATATTTCCCCTCATAAACATGATCTTCTTTCAGTGTTTCTTATTTTGCTATATTTCTGAACTAAAATTCTGGGAGACATCTTCCACTTCTTGTTACCTTTCTCTTACTTGTATATTCAAATTGTCACCAAATCTTGCAGATTGTAATCAAGAAAAACCTGTTGAATGTATCCTAAACTCTCCACTTTAATTCTTGCCCAGTTCATATCTTGGCTTTGAACTGCTTGCTGTATTCCCCTGTCCCCATCCATTTAATTTCATAGCAGCTTTCATACTACATCACTCCTTTTGAGCATTTGGCACTACTCCCAACTCCTTTCTGCTTAAAAGTTACCTTTCACTTATTGCCCCCAAAAGATTTTCTTTTGGTATTTCTCCTACTTCAGTATTGGGTGGTTCTCCTGCTTTAATCCTTTATCAATTTTTTATTATTAGGGTTCCATGGGCTTCTATTCTCAACCTGTGTAGGTGTCAGTTTGCGCCCCATTCTAAACTCATTCACTGTCCTCTGCCCTTGCCCGCTGGGGCTGACCTGACCTCTATAGTCTGCATCATCCAGGCTCCTTAGCGGTGGCCCCTCCCACTGCTCACTACAGGGCTACAGGTCAGGCACCTGCACTGCATTGTCCCGGTACTGTCTGCCCACCTGTAACCCTCACCCTTTCAGGACTGGCAGTGGCAAGAGCTTCCACTCTTGTGGTTCTCCTGCTGCTTCAGCAGTCCCTACTGATTCTACAACCCTGCCCAGACTTAACGTAAAACTCTTCAAAATCCTGGTTTATGGGACTGGGACAATAGGAGACAGTCAGGACCCTGAGCTACACGTAACTGTTGGTTCTTTTCCCTCTATATACTTTCTAGGTTTGTGTCTCAGTAAAAATATCTTGAACGTTGTTGATTTTCTTCTATACCGTTACTGAATTTTCAGCTCATACTTCTAACTATTCCTTCTGTATCTTCACCTATGTGCCCCACAGACACTTCAAACACACTGCTTTAAAAGCACTTCCTTCAGACTCGCTCCTCGTCCCACATTTGCTATCTCTGTAAATAAAATCAGTTTACCTCATTGACTGAACTGGATTCTAAGCCAGCTCTTTCCTTCCAGTTGATTCCACCAACATCCCCCAAAACTTCTTAACTTGTTTTTATTAGATACCAATACAAAAGAATGTCATATATATATGAAAAATGATAAACAACATTGTACTCTGAGTCTAAAATAATTACCTGTTATGACTCTCTCTGCCTAATCCCATTCTATTCCTCCTTAGAAGTAGCCAATATCCTGATATTTGTATTTATCTATTAGAGAAGTCTCATAGGTTTTCTCAATTTAGTATTATATTGAGTACTTATAGTTATTTTTTAAAATTAGCTTGGTCATTTTTATAGCCCTTTGATATTTTCTGACACTACCAATCCATCTTTCTAAAATTTTATTGCGTATACTTATTTTATATTCTATATGTAATAATTCCCAAATTTGAAGTCTTGGCAGGTTCTTCTCAGTACTGCATATGAGATTTTTAAAATTTGTTCTGATAATTTGCGATAAGCAAACAATACACCAGTGAGAATGCGCTGAGGCCTGCTTTAACGTCGCTTCTCATGAAGAGGGTTTACAGTTACCTCTCCCCCGAGCCTGTGTGCGCGTCTAGGAAGGAATTGTTTTAACTACACATTTGGTTGAGGTTTTTTTACACCATGAAATGGTATGATTCCAGACTTCAAACCTGTGTGAGGCTAGCTCTGGTTACAAAATATCTGGCAAGACTTTTTTCTTTCTAATTTTGCAATCCTCCATGAACTGTGGAGGCGGCAGAGGGTGGGTTTATATATAATTTATCTTTGTATGCTATACCGAAGTTCGTATATTTGGCGGATCCATATCTATGCAGAAGGTGTGCCATTAGATTCCTCCCTTGGGTTGTCTTCTGCTTTTCCTGAGCTTTTTAGTTTGTTTTCCTTGATTTTCAAAAAAACAAAATCTTAGAAAGTTTGAGTTCAATCTGCTTGTCAAATGCTTTGAAATCAATATTCTGCTTAGCTCTTTAGCTTCCTTCCTTTATACATTTTTGGACTCTTAGATTCCTTGCTTAAACACACACAGTATACACATATATATATACATGTTTACGCTAAATGTTTTTATCCAAAAATTTTAGTTGTTTGCATCAATCAACTAGGAAATAGCAATTTCATATCCCTAATATATTTAAAATCTCTTTCTCCTCTGATTTATTCCCGCCTCACCAATATTCATCTGGAGTATTGAAATATTATTCATTCTTCATTTTGATGACAGAGTGATCTTTCTCTAATGCATTCTGGTTATCTCTCCAATCCTTGCTTATCTTAGTCATAAACATGTCCTCTAATCCAGCATAGTGTCTGTTCCACACTAGGCACCAAATGAAAATATTGAGTAAGTTTAGTGAAATCTGATTCACAAATGTTAAGTCACTCCGTGGTTTCCTTTTCCTTTCTGAACAAAGCCCTGACTCCTTACCCTGATCCACAAAGACCTTGCTGATTTAGCCTGCACCTGCCTGTGTAGCCTCAGCCAGCACCCATCCCGCATTACTCATTGCTGCTTCTTTAGTTTCCTCATCTGCAAATGAGATCTGTAAAAGGAAATGAGTTTGTAACAGAGTTTGGAGTGGGAAGGAATATAAAAACTTTCATGCAAGTGTGACTGTCTTCTCTTGATCATTGAAAACTGTTCTTGCCACAGTGGTATTTTAGCATTAAATCGATCATTTCATATCTCTAAACAAAAAAATATTAAATGGTTTCCCATTGTAATTAGAGTGAAGCTGAAAATCCTTTAAAAGGCTGTCAGTGACCTAAATTTTCTAGCAGCAACCACCACACCCCTCTTGAACCTCTGCTCATGTCATTTTCTCTTTGAGGCCAGCATTTCCACCACACTGAAATTCTCTCATTTCTTGCCATTTGCATGCTTCCTATTCCCAAGTTTCTGCAAACTTAGTTTCTTTTGTCTGAAAGCTTCACAACTTCTCTTCCCCTGATTAACTTCTCCTTAGCCACCTGTCTCAGGCCACCCAGGCTGCTATAACTAAACACCATAGACTGGGTGGCTTAAGCAACAAACATTTATTTCTCCCAGTGCTGGAGGCTGGGACGTCCCAGTGGAAGGCCCCGCAGACTCGGCGTCGGTTGAGACCTCTTCCTGGTTTGCAGACAGCCGTCTTCTTATGTCCTCACATGGAGAGTCAGAGATCATCTCTCATGTTTCCTCTTATAAAGGCACTGATCCCATTCATGAGGGTTCCGTCCTCATGACCTAATCACCCCTAAAGGGCTCACCTCCAAACACCGCACATTGGGGGTCAAGGCTTCAACATGTAAATTCTGGAAGGATCTAATCTTCCTGGATTTTCATAAAACTAGTAAGAGTTTACAGCTATTACTATTGGACTGGATGGATTTGACAGACATCTAAGCTTCTTGTAAAGTTTAGTTGAGAGTAGTTATCTGTTTGTAATATCATATATGTGTGATTATTTGAATAATGTGTTTCTTTCTCACAAGATTATAAATTCCACTAGGAAAGTCTGTGTTTGTTCACCGGTGCCTGGCAGAGTCCCTGGTACATACAGTCAGTGAATTAATACCAGCTGAAAGAACATCCATGTTTGCATGCTCTATAGAGTGGGTCCAGAAGTTTCCTCAGATCCATAAAGGAAAATATTAGCCAAAAAAAGTTAAGGATTATGGGACTAGGTGTTCTCTAACTTTTCCACAAAATCTAAAATCTTATGATTCTCTTATACTCCATGCCTAATAAGGATATTTACTATCAAATCATGCTTCTGATGCTATTGCATGTCCATGTAGGAGGGGAGGAGGAGCCATATGAACAGCACAGAGTCTATGCAGTTATCTTTAAATAAAAGCTTTGAATATAGCACAGGTAGAAAAATGTATTATTATCATATGGGGACAAAAATTTAGATCTTTGTTGTATAATTTTTCTTTGTTTAAAACTTGATATTTTCAACTGTAAGTGGAAAAATTCAATACAAGCATACTGATACATTTGGATGTGAACTTGAGGCCGACTAGAGACTTTCCTAAAAGAAAAAGAAATGTTGAAATATAATTATTTTAAGTATCTGACAGTCAAATCCACATTAATAATAAAAGCACAATTTTTGTGTAATGCTTTTAAATATTAAAAATAAACTGTTGCCAGTAATTAAGTCAAAATACTAACATTACTCAATAATAAAGACACTTGATAATTGGAAGGAATCATTCATAAATAGGTCCAGGTATATTTAAGGTTGGTTCACAATTGTTTTTTTGTATGTCATTGCCTAGCATGAAGGTGAAGGAAAGAGAATAGATTTAACAAGAAACAACAGAAATCTTATATAAATACACAATGTCAAGAAATCATGAATAATTTCTTCCTTTTCTAACAACATAAGCAACATGTCCATGAAAGACACATTTTGGCAAACTAGTGTGAAAAATCCTTATGAGATTTTTAATTTTCTCTTGTTTTATGTTTTAGCTAAAGCATGTGGATATTCTGATGGTCTTTGATAGATATAAAGTGAAAATCACTTAAGATAACTTTGGTAAAAATGTTACTCTCAAAACCAGGTAAAATTAGGGGAAAAGCATGATAGTGACAAGAGATGTTTCAAAAGTAGTTAATTTAAAATCCAGTCCATTCCTTCAGATATGTGGGGTTACAATTGCTCGTGTTACCATTGATTTTTGTTCTTGGTTATAACTGAACGGCCAGAAAATAGAGAAATGTTAGCACTTATTAGCCACTGACACTAACAAGGGCTAGCACAGCAGTTACCAAGACTTTTGATGTGTTAACACCACTGACAGCCTTTATATTTATCTGGAAAAAAGTATATGGTAAGATCTTGCCCTAAGGTAAAACCAACCCAAATGTCGTCTAAAACATTTGAATAAACATTGATTGCTACCACACTAATAATGGATGTATTAATTGTATCTACAATCTTATGATCTTATAAACTAATTAGTTTATAGCATTTAATTTTAGTTTCTAATAGTTTTAATAAAGTTATTTACTTTAATGGAAAGCAAAAACTAAATAGAAAATTATGATTTCTTCTTTGGTTTAATTAAATATGCCTGTGGGGAGTCAGGCTGTTCAAATCATGAGACTTTACCTATTACTGACTTGTAGGCATCATTCCCTAATTGCAGATTTAAAAATGAAATGAGAAAATAAATGGAGTTCTGAGCATTGGTGTTATAAGACCAACTTGACAAGTGATAGTAAATCTCTATTTATTCTCAATTCTCATTCTAAACATTCCAGTCAAAATCTGAAGCAGGAAATGTTTAAATTTTTCTGCTAATCAAGTGGAATACACACCCTGATTTCTAAATAAAAATATTTTGTCTTTAAAAAAAAGCAAAAAAGAATAAATGCCTGAATAAAAAGAGGCATTTCTTCATTCTCCATGCACCAATCCTATACCAAATTTGTATTTTTTCTCTCAGATAAGGAAACACTATAAACTAGAGTTTTAGTGACTATTAACTATTTTGTTTCTGCAATGCATCTGCAATGTAGCAGTATAATAATTTTGTTCTCCATCCACAGCTTCCACCTAAAAACAAAAACATAAAAAATGGAGAGAATTGAATTTAGGAGCAAAGTAATGACAATACTAATTTTTGGTTTCAGAGAACTTTAGTTTACAAAGTCCCCTCAACAAAATTATTTCATTTCTTTCTCTTGGTGAAGTTAATAAATGAAAACTTTGGCACAATATGAACCAGACCGTACTAAAACTCCCAGTTTGTTTCACATTTGATCCCTACTTTGAATCCCTGCTACTCCATACATTTCCAGTTCTAGCCTCTATTACACATTTTACTATTTGAAAAAGTCTTTTTCATTCTTGCTGATACCCAAGTGTTAAAAATAGAGATCCTTGTTGCTGAAATATATTCTTCTTAAATTAGAGAGCAGTAGTCTGCAAGCTTACTGAGTAATCATTTTCCCTCCTTCCTGTTTTCTTCTATTGCCCATATAAGCATCCAAATGACAGCTAGGAACAGGTAAGCATGAATGAAAAATTATATTCACATTTCCTCCTATAAGCACAATATTCAAATACAGTCTCAATTTTCAAAATGTTTTCTTCCAAAATGTGGATATATCTCACTTTTTTCTCAACTTAAGTGCCACTCTGTAATGAAGAAGAATAACATTACCCTGATACGTTTTATTTTTCTTGAAAAAATATCAGTAATTCTGTTTTTTTCCCTACCCTTCCTGCCTCAGTAGTCATGTCAACATAAATTATTTTTAGGTGTATTTGTAAGTCTACAAAGATAATATCATATTTATAGTGTAAAGCTTGTTGTAATTATATATTTTAAACACTTGTCACTTAAGTTTCTCTTCCTTCACTCCTAATGTTCTCAAGTTCCCTTCTATTATCACTTTTTTACTTGAAGAACTTCTTTTCGCATTTTTTAAAAGTATGTCAGCTGACTCAAATTCTCTTAGTTTTCCTTCATCTAAGAATTACTTTTTCTCCTTCATTCCTGAAAGATAGTTTTATTGAACAAGGATTCTGGGCTGATAGTTCTTTTCTTTCAGCCTTTAAATACAGTTTGCCACTTTCTTCTGGACTCAGCATTTCCGATGAGAAATTCACATTTATTTAAATAATTATTCCTTTCTATATTAGGTGCTGTTTTTCTTTGGTTGCTTTTAAGACCTTTTCTTTTTCTTCGGTTTTCAGCAGCTTGATTGTTATATGTCTGAATGTAGTATTATTTGATTTATGGGTTTGGAGTTCATTGGCTTTCTTGGATTTGCATATTTATTTATCTCATTAAATTTGGGAAGATGCAGCCTTTATTTCTTCAGATATTTTTCCTGCACCAATTACTTTTCGCTCTCCTTCTGGTACTCCAAAGACATGAATATTTACCATTTGATACTGTTCCATAGGTCACTGAGGTACTGTTCCTTTTCTATTTTTAATTTATATTTTTTCTGTTGTTCAGATTGGAAAGTTTCTATTGATCAATCTTCAAGTTTACTGACTTTTTCTCCTATCATCTCAATTCTCGTATTGCATCCTTCTTTGTCTCCAGTTAATTTTTACTTCTGTTATGTTTTCACTTCTAGAATTTCCTTCTGGTTTTTCTTTATGACTTCTATTTCTTTGCTGAGAACATCTATCATTTCGTGTGTGTGTGTGTTTTTTTTTTTTTCAAGAAGGTGTGCCCTTACTTCTTAGACCCTGGCACATATAGCTATTTTACAAGCTTTGTCTGATAATTTGAAAATTTGGATCATCTTGGTGTTGGTGTCTGTTGATTTAGTTTTTCCTTGAGAGTTGTTGAGATTTCCCTTGTCCCATGTATGTCAGGTACTCTCAGACTGTATCACAGGCATTTTGAATCTATATTTTGAAATTCAGGGGCCTGTAAAAATCTTCCAGAGAATGTTGACACAGTTTGTTTTGTTTTGTTTTGGAAGGCAGTCCATCAGGTAGGGTTTAGACCTGAAGTTCCAGACTAGTTTCTATGGGCACAAAAGCCACTCTAGGATCTGAGCAGTGGTATGCACCATAACTCAGTCCTCAACTCTTTCGTATACCAGTGCCAGCCATCTTCATGCATGTGCAGCTTACAGATGAGTCACAAGATAATGTGATGATTTAAAGGCTGCCTTTCTCTACCTCTATCCTCTCTGATGTCCTTTCCCCACTCAGATTCCCAAGGGTGTTTTTGCTGGTATTCTGGCCAAACAGTCAGGGCCTTAGCCACCCCTGACTGTCATGGCCTTCTTCCAACTAGTAATGCTTCTTGCAAAAAGACAAGAGAAGGGGCCAGCCTTGTGGCCTAGTAGTTAAATTTGGTGTGCTCATCTTCCAGTGGCCTGGGTTTGGTTCCTGGGTGCAGACCTACACCACTCATGGGCGGCCATGCTGTGGCGATGACCCATGTACAAAATAGAGGAGGATTGGCACAGATGTTAGCTCAGGGTGAATCTCCCTCAAGCACAGAGAGGAAGATTGGCAACAGATGTTAGCTCAAGGTGTATCTTCCTCAGCAAAAAAAAAAAGCAAGAGAAAAGGGCATGCATGGCTATCGCCGCTTCTGCCTGACACAGAGCAAGGAGAATAAAAAAGAACTCTTCTGCTCCATGGGGGCTACTTTTTAAAGAATGAGATAAAGCATTGTCTGTTCAATAAATGGTGCTGTTAAATGGATATCTATACAAAATAATCTTGTCCCATATTTTGTACCATACACATACATGAATTATAGAACTATTTGTGAAAAATAAAAGCAAGAAAGCTTCTAAAATAAAAGAAAAATAAGATTATTCTCATGAAGCTAGGATAGGCAGCTATTTCTTTAAAAAGACACAAAAAGCAGTAACCATGAAAGGAAAAAGTAGAAAATAGGACTTCATTAAAAATAAGAACTTCTGTTTATAAAAAGATATATATAAGAGAGCTAAAAGATAGGCCAGGTGGAAAGAATAAATCCACAATGCATATATATAAGACAGGACTAGTATGCAAAATACATAATGAATTCCTAGAAATATAAAAGAAATAAGAGAGCAAAATATTAACAAATCATCAAAAGACTTATCCACCACTTCACAAGAGTTTATCCAAATGACCAAAAGAAAAGGTGCTCAATACCTTTGTTATTGTGGAAATACAAATGCACACTGTAATGAGGTACAACTACATGCACACCAGAATAGGTAAAACGAAAACAACTGACAATATCAGGGTTGGTGAGAATGTGAAATAACTGGAACCCTCACTGCTGCTGGTGGGAGGTTAAATTTATTACAATTATTTGGAAATATTTTAGGCATTTTGTATTAAAGCTAAATATATGTTTACCCAAAGATCCAGCAATTCCACTCCTGGGTATTTATGTAACAGAAATGAATGCTTACACCTACCAAAAACCTACATAAAAATGTTTGTAGTGGCTTTATTCATAATGGATAAAAAAGCTAGAAACAACCCAAATGGTCATCTCCTGTAGACTGATGTAGTAGTTAGTGGCAGTAGCAGTAATGGCTCCACTTTGTCCTGGCCATTATGTAGTCCCAGGACACACTGACTCTAGGCTTGGCCATGCGACTTGTTTTGGCCAATATGACAATATGATGATAGCAGACATGGCTTAAGGAGTGGCTTAAAAAGTGCTTGAACAATGGGTCTTATCCTCTCTTTTTGTTCTCTGCAATCCTGGATCCATTACGTGGTAAAGCTTGGGCTAACCTCTGGCTGCTTACTATGCATGGCATGTGCCACTTATCAATTTTTTTACTTTCAGTTCAAACCCACTTTTTTTTGCCCTGCTTTCTAATGCTTGAGGTGGATCTATCAACATTTCTTCCTCAGCTGCCAGGAGACGTGATGGAGGGACTCTGCAAGGGGAAAACAACTCTTCCTGATTCTGGTACTTTTTATTGTTGTCATGGTTTTCTTCCTACAGATGGCTCACCAAGAGGTCACTTCTGTGCCAGTTGCATAGTAGCACTGGGGACACTCTGTGATGCACGTCCTGTAGTGAGTCTCCGTGGCATCCCAATCGGCAACATCCTAGCACGTCCCCAGCACTTCAGCGAGCAGTTTCTTTTTCTGCCGGACAAAATCGGCTACACTTCAGCCAATGTTTCTTGCCCTCCAGGGGCCGTAGCCATACACTCTCCAGTGTGATCTTATTTGGAAGCAAAACTACTCTATGGTGATAGGATACCTTTAGGGTAAAAGTGACTAAAAGAAGTAAAGAGAAAATCTTGCATATTGCTGAAAATATGTCTTAATACAAACTCAGTAAGTAAATATGTATAGATAAAAAATTTGTCAGGCTTTGCACTTAAATTATATACCCTACTGTATGTAAATTATGTCTCAATAAAATAATCTGTCTATATATCGATAGATGGATAGATGGAGCCTTAGTCTGTACTAACTGCCAATCTCTATAGTTCATATAATGCTACTGAATGCAAAACTACATTTAATTTCCTTTAATCTGGATCATTATCTCAGCTTTTCTTTTTCTTTCTTGGCCTTGATATTTTAGAAGTACATAGGAGAGTTATTTTGTAGTGTGTTTCTCATTTGGGGTTCACTTGTTGTTTTCTCATAAATAAATTCAATTTATACATTTTTGGAAGGAATACCACTTGGCAAAATATACTTTGGTTATCAAAAAAGTAAATTTTGGGGGGATGTCACCAGCTTAGACTAATGCAGAGTTAACAAAATACAAACCTACAATTCACTCTAGAAATAGTTTTGCAAATTATAGTTTCCTTATACATACACGGAGTGATAAACTGTTTTATCACGAACACTTCACCTTTTGTTGTGACTTTTTGGCAAGAACAGTCTCAATATATCAAATATATACTGTCACAGAGTAGCTTTTGAACAATGGTGTAAACTCTTGCTCTTAAAGGATTATAATAATTCCTTGTACTTAGAATCATAGTGATTTATAAATTGTCCTTACAAAAGGCAAACATATAAATGAATAAAATTAATCTTGGAGAAAGCCAAGTACAGAGGGTCAGAAATTTTAGCCTCAATAGTCAGTCAATGTAAGAAGTAAAGTGCCCGATTCATATGAGGCTGGGTAATGTTCAGGTAAATTGTGTAACTAAGACTAAAGGTCCTGGTCACTCTCTCACTATAGTTTTGTAGTCAAAATATTTAAAACAATTTTTAATATTTTTGATCATGATATGAGCTCAGAGGCCTTTCTAACAAGGCCACTTGGTGCATCAAGGATATTTGCTGGGGGGTGAGTGGAGGGTCTGGTTATCTATTGCTGCATTTAAAAGTACCTCAGAACTAAGTTGCTTCAGACAACTATTTTATTTTGTTCACAATTTGAAGTCCAGTGTTTGAGAGATGCTTGTCTGGGCGGCTCATCTCTGAGCCATATGGGATGGCGGGTTGGGGTGGCTAGGGCCCACTTCCAACATAGCATGTTCCCCCACATGCCTGGTGCCTCGGTTCTCATTGGCCTCTTTCTCTCTCATCTTCCAGGAAGTCTCAATGTGGCTGGGGTTTCTCACAGCATGCTGGCTTTAGTACACTTACACTTCTTAGATAGAAAATATCCGGCTTCCTAAAGGAGAAGGCAGAAGTCTCTGTGCCAGTTAAGGGTTATGCAGTCATTAGATCCATCAGACTCAGGTCTGAGAGCAGGAAGATTGGCAAGCTGACATTGAAAGAGATCACGTGGAATGGGACATATTGTTGTGGTCACCTTTGGCACATTCTGTTTCAGGCAAGGTTCATTCAGAAGAGGAACCACTGTGGATTTTGTAGACTAAGAGATTTGTTGTAGGTATTAGACCTTACACAATTTTGCGAGGAGGTAGCGTAGTTAAGATCCAAAGTGTAGCTTAAAAATTAAATAAAGGACATTAACCTGCTCTGGAGAAGGTGAGTGAGTTGGAGCTTGCAAGCAAATCTGGAAGTTAAGCATATCCAAATGCAGGAAGAGGACTGCAAAAAGAAGCTGGTATGGAAGTCTCCAGAAGGTTGTTGGTTTTCAGAGATAGTTCCACCTCTGTGAGTTCACAGTGAAGCATCTGATGATGAACACAGGATCTCTGTTGGTCAGCAAAACTGGCAGTTACGGAAGAGAACTGGACATAGAACTGCCAGGAGTGAAGACAAACTGGAGTCTGATGGCGCCTTGGCTTATGTGTCTCACCCTCTCTGACCAAAGATAATCTACAGAATATAATGGCTGCAACTTCACTTCCACCGCCAAAAAATCACATGAAGTTTCACGTTTTGACCAACATTAACCCAGAAACATACAAGGAAGGGGATGCTATGAAACGTAGTTGCACATACAGAATCTCACACTGGAAGGAAGGAGGAGAGATGGTACAATCGCCAACATCACAACACCCCCGTCCTCACATACCCTCGTGTATGTGTGTGTGAACAGTCTCTTCAGCCACAACCTGCATGTCTACAATATGGATTAGATCACAAAATTTTATAATTAGGACAATGGTATCAGTGTCACATAAATGTGATTTCAGTTCACTGCAATTTTTCCCACACAAGAGAAAATGAAATAGTGGAAAAAGAATCACATCCTTTTGACAGAAAGGAAAATACCTGCAGCGAAGCTGCTGCTCTGAAACAGGAGCCCTTTTAGCTGTTATCTAAAAGAAAGGAATCTAAGTCCTTGCTTTTGGAGGCTGCCTAAGCCAAGAGGGGCGCCCCCAGCTTTGTACCACTGTCAGGTCTTGACAGGTGGCACTGCCTCTTCTTTTTACCTCAACACCCTGCCTTCCTCAGAGCTCCAATCCCAATATTGTCTCAATGTCAGCCAACTCTGCTTATTTACAGTGCTGCTAAACCACTCTTTGTTTGGCTGTTTTGAATTCTTGCATCTTCACTTTCCACGGTGGCAGCATTCAACCACTGTCCACTGCCTGCCCAGATGGTCCAAGATGTTTTCTCAGCTATCATCAATCGTGTACGTGCTCTTGCAACACTGTGGCATACATTTTGGTATTTTCTCCAACCTTTTTTTCACATAACTTTTAATACAATTTTACAAAATGAGATTTTTTTTCCATCAGAACATGAATCATAGTAGAGTTGAAATACATGCACATATCCATACCTAAATATATATGAGTTGTGCACGTGTGACACTGCCATCTGGCTTTCTCTTTTCTTCTTGAGGTAATGGTAGTTCAGAAAGACTGTTTAGACAATTTGTATAGGGGTCAGTAGCTTACAGGAATATCTTTGCCTCACTTTATCTTCAAACTCTTCTGTGAAGAAAGGTTATCGTTATCCCAATTATTCAGAAAAAGGAATCAAGGTTGGGAGAGGTTAAATTAGGAGGCAAAACTCAAGTATTTTCAGTTCCAGAGAGAGATGGTCAGTGAGAGGAGAGATCTGAGTGGGAATCGTAGTGAACAGAAGACCTTGGAGCTTCCCTGATCACGGCAGCTGTTGCTCTATTAGTGCCTGTGGCTTATAGATGTTTCACAAGGAAGCCAGAAAAGAGGGTCTTTTGAATGTGAAATATCTAAATTTCCAAAAGATGGCAGTATTTTTAATGTTACAAGTCTAACAAAAGATATCTCTGTTGAGATCCGTCCTCTGGAAATTGAGTTTGCACTTTTGGTACATACACTGATCAAAGCCTTACTGCTAGAAGTTTCATGAGTAGAAACTGTGTGTCAAACCCTCCATCTCCAGTCTCAACATCACCCATAACGATGCTACATGTTGCTTTTCTTCTCATTGCTTTATACTAAAATCAAACAAGAACACTGACAAAATGTTCTGTAAATACTCTATTTTATCTAGCAGGGCCAGATCATTGAGCCCTCTGGCTAATATAAAATTGTTAAATAAGGAAGATACACAACATTATTTTAAAATAATAATATAAGTAGATATGACAACTAAATGTAGTGTGGTATTCTAGATGGAATGCTGGAACAGAAAAGCAACATGAGGTAAAAATCCAAGGAAATCTAAATGTTTAAAGTTAATAATAGCATATCAATATTCATTGTAACAAAGGTACCATACTAATGTGAGATAGTAATAATAGGGGAACTGGGTGTGGTGCTTAAGGATTCTCTATACTATCTTAGCAACTTTTTTTGTAAATCTAATAATAATAATAGAGAAAATTATATCCTTGGTAGTGTTATACATTAAAGGTATAAAATCAAAATCTTACATTTAAATTACACATTAGAAGTCATTTTAAGTTTGTGTTGTTTCCCAATATTATTGTGATGACCCATTATTTTCCCAAAGATCCATTTCAGAGTTTCTTAATAAGAATTTCTAGTTAATAATGTCAGTTGTCTAATTTCATTGTATGTGAGCATATCAAGGGCTATAATTACATTTCATCATTAAAGAAAATAATTTAAGTTGATGGAAGTAGGTATAGCATCCTCCATAATTATGTCAGAATTGCATTGAGTTTCAAGCATAGAAATGTGTCATTTCCATTTCAAATAATCATGTGGAACTGTCTAAACATTTAATGCTCTGCTATGCCTGTTTGATTTGGTACTTCCACTGATGCTGACTTATTCAAAGCGTTTGAAGAAATAGTGTTTGATTTTCACTCATTTCACTCCTGTGACAAGAAGCCTAATAAATGAGATTAAATAATATTTTTTCATAATGAATTAAACACTCATCAAGATACTGAAAAGTAATTATAAGATAGATTTATTTTTTAAACACACTCCAGTCTGTATATTTATTCAAATATTTATAACTTGCAAATAATAAGCCATTTAGAATTATGAATGTTTCCACTAGTTACTGTACTATATTAAGATTCAGTGAAGTTCTCTCACTCATAAAATCCAAACTATCCATAAGTTCAAACTTCTGGAATATTTGTTCTCTGGAAAGAAATAATGACATCTCCAGTATCAAACAAATTCCTTAAATTACCATCAATATTTTGGCTCGGTGGAAGTCAAAAGCAATGCATAACCCTACTTGTGTGTACAAACCAAGACGAGTTACCACACTGAAGAACAGGTCAAGTCACAATGACATGGCAGAAGAATTACAACTAGAGTACAAAAGTTTGGGTTATTCCCCTTTAGAAAATTATTCAACTCCAATTGATCATAATAATGCTGAAATCATTAAGAGAATGAATGTTAGCACACCATTACCAAATAGTTTTCCAACAAAGAAAGATGTGTAACAAATATTTAAAAATTATTCTTCAATTAAACACAGCTGAAATGATACTATTTTATAGTTTAAAGATTTAGCCTTTGAATATTGAGCCTACTCAATATCTAAAATACTGCATTCCACTTGAGATCAGAACAAATGAGACAGCAACGTGTTAACAGTAAGAAAATCAAGCCTTGTATATTTTTAAAAAAATAACACAAGAGGGTAAAAACACTAAAGGAAAAAATTCATTTGGAGTTCCACAAGTTTTATAACCTAATTAAAATGGACTAATTCTTTGGAGGGCACATCTAGAAAAATTCATACAAAGAGAAATACATAATCTGACTATACCTATATCTATTAAAGAAATTGAATCAGTAATTACTAACCTTCTGAAACAGAAAGCACCAGACCCACACGGGTTCACTGGTGAATTCTAGCAAACATTTATGGAAGAAGCTATACCAATTTTCTACCATCTCTCCCAGAAAGTAGAGCAGAAGGAACACTTCCTAACTCATTCTGTGAGAGAAGCATTACCCTAATACCAAAACCAGATAAAGACGTTATAAGAAAGGCAATCTGCAGGCCAATATCATAAACATAGATGCAAAACTCGTCAATAAAATATTATCAAATCAAAAACAGCAATGTATAAAAGTACTATACACCACAATGAAGTAAGGTTTACTCCAGATGTGGAGTAAAGGCTGGTTCAACGTTAGAAAATCAATTAATGTACTTTGTCACATCAACAGGCCAAATTAAAATGTATATATGATCATATCAATAGATGTAGAAAAATATTTGACAAAATCCAACACCCATTCATGATAAAAACTTTCAACAAACTAGAAATGATGAGAAACTTCCTCTGCTTGATAAAGAACATCTATAGCCAACCTTATACTTAATAGCAAGGAAGTAGATGCCTTCCTGCTAAGAAAAGGAACAAGGCAGAGACGTCTGCTCTAATCACTCCTATTTAGCATATTACTGGAATTTCTAACTAGTGCAATAAAACAAGAAAAGGAAATAAAAGTGCATAGATAGGGAAAGAAGAAGCAAAATTTTTTAGTTTGCAGATGACATGATTGTCTATGCAGAAAATTTTAAAAAAGCCCTCCTGGAACTAAAAAGTGATTATATTAAGGGAGTAGGATACAAGGTTAATATACAAAAGTCAATTGCTTTCTTATATACTATCAATGAACACCTGGAATTTGGAATTAAAAACATAATATTTAAATTAGCACCCCAAACATAAAATGGATAAGGTTAAATGTTACAAAACATGTAAAGATCTATGTGAAGAAAGCTACAAAACTCTAATGAAATAAATAAAGGAAGATCCAAATAATGGAGAGATATTCCATGTATATGTATAAGAAGACTCAATATTGCCAAAATATCTGTTCTTCCCGACTTGATCTGCAGATTCACTGAAATCTCCATGAAAATATCAGCAACTTATTTTGTAGACATGGGCTGATTCTAATGTTTATATGGAAAAGCAAAAGGTCTAGAATAGCCAACACAATATTGCAGGAGAAGAACAAAGAGGGAGTACTGACACTACCTGACTTCAAGACTTATTATAAAGCTACAGTAATTTAGACAATGTGATGTTAGTAATAGCACAAATACGTCAATGGAGCAGAATAGAGAAGCTGGAAATACATCCACACAAATGTAGTTAACTGTTCTTTGACAAAGGCAGTTAAATCGAGAAAGGATAGTCTTTTCAACAAATGGTTCTGAAACAACTAGAAATCCACACTCTGAAAAATGCATCTAGATATTCACCTTACGCCATTCCTAAAATCAAGTTAAAATTATAGACCTAAATGTAAAATACAAAACTATAAAACTCCTAGAAGACAACATAGGGTAAAATATAGATGGTCTTTTGTTTGATGATGACTTTTTAGATACAACACCAAAAGTATGAATCAAGAAACAAAAAATTAAATTAGACTTCATTAAAATTTAAAACTTCTGCTCTATAAAAGACAGTGTCAAGAGAATGAAAAGCAAGACACAGACTAGAAGAAAATACATGCAAAACATACATCTCATAAAGGACTAGTATCCAAAATAAACAATGAAATCTTAAAAGTCAACAGTAAGACAGCAAACAACCCATTTAAAAAATAGGCAACAGATTTGAACAGACACCTAACCAAAGAAGATATACAGCTTGCAAATAAACATGAGAAGACGCTCAACATCATACGTTAGTAGAGAATTACAGATTTAAACAACAGCGAGATACTTACACACCTATTAGAATGGCTAAAATTCAAAGCAGTGACAATACTAAATGCTGGTGAGGAGATGAACCAGCAGCATCTACCACTAACTGCTGGTAGGAATGCAAAATGGAGAAGCCACTTTGGAAGAAATTTTGACAATTTCTTATACAACTAAACACACTCTTGCCATACAATCCAACAATTTCACTTCTTGATATTTACCCAAATTAGTTGAAAACTTTGGTCCACACAAAAACCTACATACACGTGTTTATCACAGCTCTATTCATAATTGCCAAAACTCGGAAACAACCGAGATAGGTGTATGGATAAACAAACTGTGGTACATACTCACAATGGGATATTATTCAGCAACAAAAAATGAGCAATCAAGCCATGAAAAGACATGGAGGAACCTTAAATAATATCGTTCAGTGAAAGACACTAGTCTGAAAAGGCTACATATTGTAAGATGCCAACTATATAATACTCTGGAAAAGGCAAAAATATGGAAACAGTAAAAAGATCAGTGGTTGTCAGGGGTTCAAAGGGAGGGAAGGAGAGATGAATAGGTTTAGCCCAGGGTGTGTTTAGGGCAGTGAAACTATTCTGTATGATACTGTAATGGTGGATACAGGTCATTCCACATTTGTCAAAACCCATAAAATGCACGACACAAAGAGTGAATACTAATGTAAACCTGGACTTTAGTTAATAATACTGTAACAATATTGGCTCATCAATTATAACAAATGCCCCACACTATGCAAGATGTTACTATTAGGGAAATGGTGTGTGTGGGGGTGGGAAGGTTAAATTCATTTGGATGAGATTATTTTATTGTGAAGTGAAATATGTTACTAATCAAATATATTACCACGTTAAAAACAACAAGTAGATGTGAGTCCATATTAAGCAAACACACACATTTTGCTTGTATTGCAACAGATTCTTGTTACAAATCTATTGAAGTGTTAGTTTACTTTCCTATATTACAAAATGTACAATAATATATCTATAGATACTTTTATATGAATCCCCAAAGAGTTGCTCCATTTTGCTATGTAGGTTTGATTCATTACCTTCTTTATAGTACTTCTTATTTAATCAAATCCTTCTCATTAAAAGTACTCTTGAGACTTTTCTTTCCTCTTCTTTCATGATGAGAGAATTGATAAACATTTTACAATTCATTTACAACACAAAGGAGAAAATATGGTAAAGAATAATAGTATAATTATATTGTAAGTATAGATTATCCACAGATGGCAACTTACAATATCACCTTATATTTGGCATACAACATTTTAAAAATTTTATCCTGTGAGAATTTTATAACCATTCTTTCAAAGACTTTATTTAAGGGGAGGGGCATTATTTCATTCTACATTATCAAAGGAGGAATGGAAATATATTGATATAATTCTCACCAGAGAATAAAAATGAGAAAAAAGATTTAGCTTGAATTTCTATATAAGCCTCTAACATCTGTAATAAATCACACAATAATTTTTATCCTCAATATATTTTTTCTTTCATTGCTAGAAGTTTTAAGTTAAATTATTATTTATTTATTTATTTTTGCTGAGGAAGATTCACCCTGAGCTAACATCTGTGCCAATCTTCCTCTATTTTGTATGTGGGACACCACCAGAGCATGACCTGCAATGAGTGGTGTAGGTCCATGCCTAGGAACCGAACCTTGGCCACCAAAGCAGAATGTGCCAAACTTAACCACTAGGCTGTGAAGGCATAGAGGCTTTTATTTAGATGTGTCATATCATATTAGTTTAATCATTGAGATTTCTAGATTCTCACAGTCTAGGAATCTTATAAGTTTTGAGTTTCCAGGAGCATTCTTAATATTTTGTACAGAACATTGTCATCATCTTCAGTTTGCAGCTGTATGGGATGGGAGAGGAGTGGAGCTCTCCAATGAGATGATGTGATCTGCAGGTGAATCCCAAGGGCTCCTGAATGAGCAATCTAGATTGATCTGAAGACCCAGAAAAAATCAATCTGGAAACTCTTCTCTTAGGAATTTTTTGATTACTCAGTGTTAACATGACTTGAAGATATTCTGAGGAGCTATAGAAAATGAAAGCCAAAGTAACACAGAATCAAATCAATATTATCCCTGGAACACCTTGATCATACAATAGTCCATGCTAAAGCTTTTTGAAACAGAATCTATTAAGGGAGCCAATCACAAATGTTGCCCATCTCTCTCTCTCTCTCTCTCTCTCTCTCTCTCTCGTGTATATATATATACAGCAAAACAGTACATAAATTAGGTTAAAGAAACGTGAACGTTGTTCACAAGCAAAATATATACAGATCATATAAATCTCAACAGAAGAATATTGCCGTGAAATCTTTATGTTCATATCCCAATACGATGACTCTTCCAAGAGAAAATCAACTCCTTCTGTGCACTAAGTTTACAGTTTTGTTATCTGAAGTAGATATTACATTCTGTAAAACCTCAAAATAGAAGTATTTTTGTAGAAAAGATAAATAATGACTTCTCTATTCTAACTTCAATCTTAATTAGAATGCGTAGTAAATGTATAACTTTTATTGAGCCAATTTGTTTTAGTGTGACTCTGCAAACAAATATCTTGTGTTTACATTGGCAATGATAAAATGAATACTGAGACAAATTTTTGTATGTTTCTTTACTAACATTGCTAAGTATTCACTAGCCAAAACAGGAAGAAAAGGGATAAATAATCATGAACAGAGAAACTGAGGTCTAAGTCAACATTTCCTTCATTTGTCCTGCAGTTCTGTGAAACACTAACTTGTTAGCAAACAACATACTTATTCCATAATTTTGACCGAGAAAGAAAAAAATCAACCACCAATAAAGATTCAGCATCTAAATGCAACACAGATTTATTTTAAAAAAGAACTAGAAACAAAATTTGATATCAGCACTTGGTTCTATAGGATATTTAATGTCCCTAATAATTCATTATTGTTAATATATACTGTTATTACATAATTATTATTTTTTAAGTGTTAAAATGTGGGCATCCTGGGGGTGGCCTGGTGGCATAGTGATTAAGATCGGCATGCTCTGCTTCGGTGGCCTGGGTTTGTGGATTCAGATTCTGGGTGTGGACCTACACCACTCATCATCCATGCTGTGGCAGTGACTCACATATAAAATAGAGGAAGATTGTCACAGATGTTAGCTCGGGGCTAATCTTCTTCAAGCAAAAGAAAAAAAAAAGATTAGCAACAGATGTTAGCTCAGGGTGAATCTTCCTCATCAAAAAATATAAAACAAGAAAAACATGGGCAACCTAATTTGTGGTAAAGCAGAGTGTTCAGCTGACTTGGTGCAAACGACAACTTATTTCAGTGGAGGTGTATCAGTCAGGAGATGAAAGCCATATCATTGATTCCAATGGGAAAATTTTATTATAGAGAGTTTTTTAACTAATAAAAGGTGATTAACTATTAAAAGGTGGGAAAGGGGGCTTCCAAGGAATAGTGAAATAGAAAATGAAGGAAATAGCTTTAACCTCTAGGGATGAGCAAGTGTAAACATGGGAGAAACTAAAAACTTCAAATAGTACACTGCTCCCTATTCAGACACTGTTGGAGACAGTGTGGCTGCCACACAAACAAACAGCATACCTAGGGCAAAGAAAATTTTCCACATGTGTGGAATGGAGCTAGTTTGCAGGCGTGGCCCCTGAATGGCTGAGAAACTTGCAGGAGGGTGCAGGTGGGCAAGTAGTCCATAGAAACTGAGCTCTGTGGCTAAGAACTTCACATGACAGCCAGCGTGCTGGAGCGGGCGCACAGGAAGTGGTCTGTGAGCACCACCGGGCTTCCCACACAGCCATCCCCTGGCAGCGACACCACACCAGAAAAGAAAGGGAGCACACCATAAGCACACTTTGCTTCGGCCTTCAGTGTCTTGCCAGCTCCCTCTACTGACACAGTCTAATATTGTACCAAGTGGCGAAGTAAAAATGAGAGTCCAGCTGTAGTATCACAAAGTAGAACACAGAAGGGTGAATTTGGTACTGAGACGTGATAAATTGATAGTGTAGGAGAGAAAGAAATTTTCCTCTACCTTACAGGTTCTTCTGGCTGATCTAAGAATTAAATTGACAGGAGACAGATGAACAGGAGAAAATCAAAGTTTAGTAACGTGTATATGGGAGAGACCCAGAAAAACTGAGCAACTCGTCAAAATGGCCAAAGCCACCACCTTAAATATCATCTTCAGTTAAAGACAAAGAGGATGTTGGCAGTGGTGGTTTAGGACTTCAAAGAATAGGCAGGCAATTCACATGGAGTTGGAAAAGCAAATGTTTGGTAAACAAATGCCATGCTTTGCAGAGACAACGGGACATGGAGAGGACTCTGATCTCTAGGTCCTGCCAAGTTCCCCACCACACTTAGCCCATATACTTTTAGATATCTCTGGTGATAGCTCTGCTCCTGTTTCAGGCCATTTATCTAAAGTCTTTGGGGCAGTTAAGGGGAAAGTAACAAGAAAACTTTCTGCCTTTCGTTTCTTAAAAATAATCAGCCTAAAATAATCCTGTTAAAGAGATACATTTTCGGGGTGGCAAATTTTGTTCCCCTTCGGTAGCTAGCCCAGTCTATCCCTTTGGCTATTCAATTTTCATATTCATCCTTTTACACACATTAGAATCTCCATTCAAAAACAAAACAACCCGGTTTCCACCTAACAAGATGCTGCTATTCTTGGTACAAGTAAAAAACTTCCAAAACTTTTCTGAAAATGAGCAGACAGAATTCTAACAGCCATTTTATCAATAGTTGGCTATACTGATCACTCCTCAGACTCTTCCCACAGTCCTACTAAGTACTCCATTACCTAAATACTAAGTTAGAAAACTAACCTCTAACAACTTGGAATTGATGCAAATAATCCATAATCAATCTATAAATCAAAATTGGGATGAGTTTATTATGAGCCAGGTGAGAGGACTATAGCCTGGGGCCTTCCTTCTCGAAGGAAGGAAGGACACCAACGAAGTGGGGTATACACAGTGGTTGTATACCATCTTGGAACAAAGAGCGTACATCATATGTGACAGGAATATCTCTTTTACTACTGTCATGAGATGCTTAGCTAGCATACAGGTCGGTGGTCAGCAGGTCGGTGGTCACAAGGTGAGCACAGCAGGTCAGTAACTAATCCTTAGTTTCCAGGAAGAGATGCTTAAACTTAAAGAAATGCCAATATGGGGAGAAGCTACATCCTTATCTTTAAGGGCATCATTCTTGTCTTTGGGACATAGTAAACGTTCAAAGCAGATGTACAATGCATGCTCAACAGGCCATGTCAGGCCCTTTTGGAAAAACAAGGTCAGGCCGAACTAGTTTTACACCAAGTGGCCTCCTCATATACTGCAGTATCTCCTATTGCTTTTCATTTATTTATCAAATAGAAAATAGTGTGGGAAGAAGGAGGGAGAAGAAGTGGATATTTAAGAAATGCAAATAAATGTAGAAACATAACAAGAAAGAGAAAATATGCAAAACATCAATAACCCTAGTTTTTGTAATTGGACTTGAGACTGTAGTTGTTGACTGTGACATCCTCCTTCTTCTACCCAGAAGGAAGCTCATTCAGATAGAACTTCAGTTTGGGGAGATTCTTTAACCAGTGAGTTGATCCAAACTTTCATTCCTTAAGATTCTGAGTCCTCAATTGTTCTACACCAATATGACTTTTAGCACACAAAGCAGCAGTATTTTTTGAACAATAAATTTATAACATATCCTGTATTTTCACCTCTATTTGGAAGTCATTTCTTAAAAAGTAACTGATGAAGCAATTACACATTTCTGTATATCATCTCTGAGTTTTGTGCATTTCCAATTAAAGTGGCCAGTAGTTAAAGATTATCTTTTTTGTAGTAGTTTTCTAAAAAGCTGAAAACATATGTCAAGACAAATAGGAGAAAAGAAGCAACTTTGCTTTGCTTTTTTTCTTCTGTCATTTAAAAAGAGAACACCTAAGTACAAAACATAAATTTATAGATAATGTGGCAGGGTGTTATTTTTGAGATGGCATCCAAATGGTGTATATATATATATATTTTTTTGCCATCCTCCTCACTGTCCACTCTCACACAGACACATGGTCACTATAACAAATAGCACATTCTTAATTACTTCAAAGAATTATGCAGAAAAAACGAGAATCCTTTACTTTGTTTTCCAGAAGTGTAAGCCCATTTATGAAGATTATGTTAAATTCTTCTGAGACTAACACTTGTCAGAGAATAGGTCCAAGGAACATAATTAAGAACAAAAGTCAGGTAGAAATATAGATCAATAAAATGGAGCTGAGAGTCCAGAAATTAACTTGTATGTCTATTGTCAACTGATTTTTGACAAGGTGCCAGGACCATTCAATAGGGAAAATATAATATTCTCAGGAAACGATGCTGGATGGGGTCACATGCAGAATAATGGCATTAGAATTTCACCTCCCACCACAAAATTACTCATACTGAATAAAAAACCTAAGTGTAAGAGCTACATCTATAAAACTCTCAGAAGAAAAGGCGGGAGTAAAGCTGCATGATATGAGATTTGTCAGTACATTCTGAGATATGACATCGAAAGCATGAGTTACGAAAGAAAACTAGATAAATTGGACTTGATCAAAATTAAAAATTTCTGTATTTCATGGGACACTGTCAGGAAAGTGAAAAGATAACCCACAGAATGGGGAAAATACTTGCGAATCGTGTATTTGATAAGGAACTATATAGAGATTATAAGAACTCTTCCAACTCAATAACTCAATAGAAAAAAGACAAATAATCCAATTAAAAATAGGCAAAAGCATTGGATCCTCTTGGGAGAAATGTTAAATGATATTCTTCTCTTTGAAAATAGTTTGGAGTATTTATGAAAGTTTTATAGGTACATATCTTTACCTAGCAGTGCTAATCCTAGAATTTATCTAATGAAAATTTTTGCACAAATTTTCAATTATATATGAATATATAAAATATGTGTTATATGTGCATATGTGTATAATATACATTTTATATATTCATTTAATCTAATATATACAATTCTGTATACATTTTAATATAAATTGTATATAGTATAGACATTTCATCACAGCACGATTCATCACAGACAGTACTGGTTGATATAGCAAGGAATTGTAAGCAACACTGAGATTCATGTACAGGTGACCGATTGATAAATTCTGGTCCACATGTACAAGGGAAGAGTGTGCAGGTGCTAATGTGGTTGAGCTGGGTCTACGCCTGCCGGCATGGGAAAACTTCAGGCAATACTCTTACGTGAAGAAACATATTGACCAACAGTCAGCATCTCGGATTCCATTCGTAAAAACCACATATGTATGTATCAACATGCATAAACGCATGTATGTAAACAAATGTGTGGGTGTGAGAAAGAGACATAGCCTGAGAGACATGTACCAAACCAGTAAATGATGATCACCTATGATGGGTGTGACTTTCAAAATCTTTTGTCTTCTCCTGGAGATGATGTGTAAAATTTTTATAAAATCTATGTGTTACTTTTATAATTCTAAAAAGATTAAAATCATATGTTAAAAGTTAAAAAAATACAAAAAAATGGGCAAAAGATGAGAATAGACATTTCTTCATAGAAGATGTGCCAATGAACACATGAAAAGATGCTTAGTCACTAGGGAAATGTAAATCAAACAATAATTAGATGTTGCATCACACTCCCTAAGGTGACAGAAATCAAAAAGTCAGATAATAAGTTCTGGTGAGGTTCCGGAGAAGTTGGAACTCTTATACAGTGCTGGTGGGAGCAAAAATGATGTAACCACTTTGGAATATAGTCTGGCAGTTACTCAAATGGTTAAACATAAAAATTTCATATGACTCAGCAATTCCACTCCTAGGTATATACTCAAGAGAAATGAAAGCATATGTCCACGCAAAATCTTATACTTGCATGTTCATAGCTGCATTATTCATAATAGCCAAAAAAATAAAAACAACCCAAATGTCCATGAACTGATGAACGAATAAACAAAATCTGGTGAATCCACAAAATGGAATATTATTCAACTGTGTAAAGGAATTAAGTTCTGACACTTGCTACAACAGGGATGAGCCTTGGAAACATCATGCTAAGTGAAAGAAGCCAGTCACAAAAGATCACATATTGTATAATTATGTTTATAGGAAATTCCCAGAATAGCTGAATCTATAGAGACAAAAAAGTAATGGTTTATAAGGCTGGAAGGGATACGGGGATAAGGAGGTAACATTTAAAGCATATGGAGTTTCTTTTGGAGGTGACGGAAATATCTTATAATTGACTGTGGTGATGGTTACACCTATCTGTGAATATACAAAAACATTCATTCGTACACTTTAAATGGGTGAATTATATGGTGTGTGGATTATATCTCAAATAAGGTGCTACATAGTTTTTAAAAAGAACAAAGGATAGATTTCATTCATATAAAGAATGGCCTACCTCTTGGTGGCTTCTCTTGGTCTGTAACATCTTGGAGAGGTGGATGTGCTATAGAGTGGAGTAGAGTAGAGAGCTGTGGAGACAAAGAAAGCTTGTGTCAAAGAGCAATGGGGACACAAGCTCTATTCCTTGAGCAAGGTCTGGAATTACAGGCAATCAGAAAGACACAGGCTAGTGACTGGCAGCAACAAAAAAGTACACTGGAGCAAGCCTCAAGAGCTAAAGTATCTGGGAGAATTGGAATGAGAAATACAGCATTTTGTGGGATCCAATACCTAAGGACTTAAACAGCCAAGGATATTTCAACTAATGCCTCTTTAAAAAAGGATTAGGGAATCAGATACCCCCATGGGCCAATGCCTGGACACCAAATAAATGCACAAAACTTAGAAATAAACTCTGAAGAGGATTGGAAGCACCAAATTTACTATGTCAAGTTTTCATCACTCTATTGAAATTAGACCAGGAATGAGAAAATAAAATTATATTTCTCATACACCTGAGAGTATAGAGAATGATTAATACACATTGCACTTAAAAAATATAATAATTTGTGGAAAAAGTAGAAGTTAGAAATTCAGGCAGCTTTGAGAAATTTTGGGTTCAATTCTAATATCCAGTATGGGAATGCTCCTTCGGGAGACAAAATGATGGTTCCATTGAACTGGGATTTAAGATGGCCTTCTGGCCATTAGTTCTCATTCCATTAAGCAACAGATTAAAAAGTAAATTACTATTATAGCTAAGAAGACTGAAACTATTTATCAAGAGGAAATAGAGTTGTAGAGGATAATGGGACTCTTAAGAAATCCAAGAGGTCCTATAATACTCTTGTATTAGTTACCTACTATGATGTAACAAATTACTTCAAAACTCAGTGGCTTAAAAAAACCTTTATCTCACAATTTTATGAGTCAGGCATCCAAACGTGACTTAGAGGAGTCTTCTGGCTCAGGGTCTTTCACAAGCCTGCAACCAAGGTCCCAGCTGGGGGTGCAGTTCTCTCAAAGCTCCACTAGGAGTACATCCACTTCCAAATCCCCTCATGTGGTTGGTTGTTGGCGGAACTCAGGCCTCACTGGATGTTGACTGGAGACATCATTTCCTTGCCATGTGGTACTCTCCGCCGGGCTACTCCCAACATGGCAGCTGAATTCCCACAGAATGAGTGGAGGAAAGAGAGAAAGAGAAAGAGAGAGAGAGAGAGAAGGGAGGGAAGAGAGAGACAGAGAGATGGAAGTCACAGTCCTTTTGTAACCTAATCTCAGTTACGGCATCCCATAACTTTCGCTATATTCTGTTTGTTAGAAATGATTCATAAGTCCAGCCACACATCCTCACCAACACTTGTTATTTCTTGTCTTTTTGATAACAGCCATTCTAACAGGTATGAAGTGATATCTTATTGTGGTTTTGATTTGCGTTTCCCTCATTATTCGTGATATTGAGCATCTTTCTGTGTACCTGTTGATTTCTGTATATTTTCTTTGGAAAAATGTCTATTCAAATCTTCTACCCATTTTTAAATCAAATTGTTTGTTTTTTAGCTACTGAGTTGTATGAGTTCTTTATATATTTTGGGTATTAGCCCCTTATCAGATATATGATTTGCAAATATTTTCTTGTATTCAGTAGGTTGCCTTTTCATTTTGTTGATGATTTCCTTTGCTATTCAGAAGCTTTTAATTTGATGTAGTCTCACTTGTTGATTTTTTGTTTTCTTTGCTTTTGGTGTCAAATCCAAAAAATCATTGTCAAGACAGATGTCAAGGAGATTACCACCTATGTTATTTTCTAGGAGTTTTATGGTTTCGGGTCTTACATTCAAGTTCTTAACCCATTTGGAGTTAACTTTTATTTAAAGTGTCAGATAGTGGTCCAGTTTCATTCTTTGGTATGTGGCTGTCCAGTTTTTCCAAACCCTTTATAGAAAAGACTGTCCTTGCCCTGTTGTATATTCTTGGCTCCTTTGTTGTAAATTAACTGACTATATATATGTGCGTTTATTTCTGTCCTCTCTCTTCTGTTCCATCGACCTACATACCTGTTTTTAGGCCAATACTGTTCTGTTTTGATTACTATAACTTTGTAATAGAGTCTGAAATCAGGAAGTGTGTTGCTTCCAGATTTGATCTTTCTCAGGATTGCTTTGGCTCTTTGTGGTCTTTTGTGGTTCCATACAAATTTTAGAATTGTTTGTTCTATTTCTATGAAAAATACCATCGGAATTTTGATAGGGATTGCACTGAATCTGTAGATTACCCATGGACAATTTTAAAACATAGTTTCAGGATGTTTCGTTAAATGGACTTGCCTTATTTTAATACTGACAGGACAAAGTCCAATCAGGGAACAGCTAAGATCTCAATCAGATACTGACTGATTTATTCAGGTACTTGAGAGTTAATCATTAAGACTAAGATCTCTAATATGTGCAGATGCTTAGAATCTTTTAAAAGCTATTCTATATTCTCTTAGATATTATTAATAAAAGGTGACATATTTATATGGCATCATATTAAAGTTACAACTATCAATTATTTATTTCTGTAAATTACCAAGCTTTAAAATTTTTATTAAGGACGTCTTCAAATATAAGACTAATAATATAATAATCTCCCATGTACACATTCCCCAGACTCAACAATTATGAAGTTTCTTCCAATCTTGTGTCATCTATTCCCACCCCTTGCAATTTTTTTTTCTGGAATGTTTCAAATAGAACCCAGATATTATATAATTTCACTTACAAATGTTCGCTAAGAGATGGTTCCCTTTTAAGAATGAACCTCAATGCCATTATCATAACTAGCAAAATTAACACTAATTCAGCTTAATGTCATATGAAATACATGCCATATCCAGTTTTCCCCACTTAGCTCCAAAATGTCTTTTTACTGTTGACTTTTTTGAATCAGGATCCAAAGTCCACATAATGCACTTCATTGTTATTATACTAGTTTTCTAATACAGTTATACAATCTACTGTTTTTCTAATACAGTGTATTTATTTTCTAATATTGCTGCTGAAATAAATTACTAGAAACTTAGTCTAAAACAACAAATATGTATTAACTGATAGTTCTGTAAATCAGAAGTCTGACATGGGTCTTATCGGGCTAAAATCAAGGTGTTGGCAGGTCTTCATTTCTTTCTGGAAGCTCTCAGTAGAATCCATTTCCTTGCTTTTCCAGCTTCTAGAGGCTGTCCCTATTGCTTGGCTCAGGGCCTCCTTCCTTCATTTTCAAAGCCAGCAACTTTGCATCTCTCACCTCACGTCTCTGACTGCCACCTAGGAAAGTTCTGCATTTGTAAGAACTCATGATTAGATTGGGCCCATCCAGGTATTCTAGGATAATCTCCCCATCACAAGGTTTGTAACCTCAACCATATCTCCCAAACACTTTTGCCATGTCAGGAAATATATTCATAGCTTCTGCGGATTAGGGCATTGATATCTTTAAGGGCCATTATTCTGCTTACCAGAGACATATCTCTTAAATGTTTTGTTTTTCATTACAGTTTTTTAACCCTTTATTTTGAGAGTGTTATAGAGTCACTGGAAGTTGCCAAAAGAGTCCTGTATATAGAGTCTGATGGGCCCTTCATCCAGCTTCCGCCAATGGTGACATCCTATATAGTCGTAGATCAATATCAAAACCAGAAAATTGACATTTATACAATTCCATTTACTGGACTACAGACCTTATCCAATTTTCATCAGTTTATCATTTTTTCATTTTGTGTGTGTGTGTGTGTGTGTGTGTATGTAGTTCTATCTAATTTGATTCCATATGTTTTCTCGTTTGACCACCGCAGTCAAAACACAGAGCTGTTCCGTCGCCACAGTTTCTGTACTACTCCTTAATAGTTGTACTCACCTACCCCACCACTGCCCTTGTTCTTTGGCAGTTGATAATGCCTTCTCTATTTCTATAGTTTTATCATTTCAATAGTATTATATAAATAGAATTGTATAATATGTAAGCTTTTGAGATTGGATGCTTTTTTCACTAAGTGCAATGCTCTTGAAATACATCCAAATTGTTATGTGTGTGATTAATTGGTTCCCTTTTTATTGCTGAGTAGCATTTCATTGTATGGATGTACCAGAATTTGTTTAACCTTTCGTCTCTTGAAGGACATTTGGGATATTTCCAGTTTTGAGTTGTTAAAAATAAAGCTGTTAGAAGCCTTTGTTTTCAAGTTTTTGTGCAAACACACGTTCCATTTTTTGGAATAAATGCCCAACAATAAGACTGTTAGGTCATATGGTAAGTACGTGTTTAATTTTGTAAGAAAATGCCAACTGTTTTCCACAGTGCCTGCTCCATTTCACATTCCCACCAGCAATGTACACAAGATACAGCTTCTCCACAATCTTGCCAGCATTAGGCGTTAGCATTATTATTTTTTTAATTTAGTCACTCTAATATGAATGTAGTACTAACTCATTGTGGTTTTAATTTGCATTCCACTAATGGCTAATGATGTTAAACATCTTTTCATGCACCTCTAAGATTTTAGAGACAGCCTTACTTCATAATTCAATGAATATTGAATATAACTATGCAGTCTTTATTTAGTAATTCTGATTACAAGTCAAATAAAAGCTCTTGTAATGTTCCCTTGTGATTTATGTGCATTTATGAGGTTTATGAAATACAAATCACATAAAAGAAGATATAGTTAGAACAAAACCTCATTAATCTGCTTTCATCTATTCCATAATATATGATAAATCAGGCAAATGCTGCTGTTAATGTTTTTCCTCCTAAGTGAACCCTTCTTTTTAGAAGCTAAATTAAGAGTGAGAAAGGAAGTGGCAAAGAATTTAAGTTTTTATTCTATATTTTGTTTACTTTTTTAACAAGTACAAAACAATAGTATTTATTAATTGGGATCTATCTATCTATATCTATCTATCTACCTACCTACCTACCTATCCATCCATCTATCTATCTATAGAAAGAAAAATATAAAAGATACACAGTCATTATATACACCAACTTCAGGAGTAGGAAGCCAGTCCAGGTAAGGGAGGAAAAGGAAGTGTTGGTGGAAAAGAAACTTTCTTTGTATTTAGTACAGTGCTCTTAGTTTGTTAAATCTGATACATTATGGTGAAGTGGTAACATTATTAATCTGAGTAGTAGTGCAGCAGTGGTTGTTATATAATGTTTTTGCATATTTATGCTTGAAACTTTTATAAAGTCAAACATAAACACATAAAATGCAATGTTATTATTATTATATGTATGTATTATGTGTCCATTATGTGTCAAACAAAGCGCTCTAACTTTATGTTGAGGATTTCACTATCATGACTGGAAAACTTTGATAGTGATGGTTTTGCATTTTACCAAGAAATTTAGCTATTACTTGTAAGCAGCTGTGCTTCAGGACCTATATAGATATCTAAAAGTGTTGAGTTGCATCCTTTTTGCTGAAATCTCTGTTTTTTTAGTCACAGTTTCAAGAATGTTAACAGAAACTTCAAATAAGTTTTCTCTTGAAAGAATATTTAATGATTGCTGATTCAAAAGAAACTTCAATTTCAGTATATAGTGCTATGAAAACAATCTAAGATGAAAATATTTTAATGACATGGAACATTTCAGAGTAGGAAGATCCAGGAATTAGTCCCTCCATGAGGATAACTGTTGAGCTGGCAAGCCCTGTCAAAATCAACTATTTCAGAACTCTGGAGTCAAGTTGAATATTTGTAGCATCGAGGGAAGTGCTTGGTAAATTTCAGTGAGTTTCAGCATTTTGCACCTACTGCCAGCCACACCTGGCAGCTGTGAGGATGGCTGCTATGTTTCTGATGTGGCTTCCTGGTACCAAGATGGTCAATAGTGACCTTGTCCTCTAAACATGGAGGTTGTGTGTTTTGATCTGCCTGGTAATTTATGAAGGACCTGACACAGATGCTGGCGATTGTTTCAACCCCCAACAGCTAAAGCAGCTTCTTTGGCAATGCCCACTGAGGAGACTTAAAGAGAGAGAATAACTTTTTTTCTTTCCTTTCCATATTGGATCCAGGCATTTAAGGAAATCTCTTTTGGGTCACCAGCTGGCCATGGAGATAACTGTATCAATGACCACAAGTAACAAGAAATATAGTCTTCATAAAAGTAATTTGGAAAAGTCACTAAACAAATGGATGACTACAGCCTTCCTCAAGCAACAGCAGTAATCTCTGGGGGTTGGGAGAGATCTGACTTCTAGAGTTACCACATTACCATGTTTAAAATGTCCAGTACTCAACAAAAAATTGCAAAGAAACAGGCAGGTTTGGCCCTTCATAGGAAAAAAAGGAAATTGATAGAAATCATCCCTGAGGAAGCCCAGATGTTGGATTTACTAGAACTCTATTCTGTTCCACTGGTCTATGTGTCTATCTTTATGCCCCTTCAGCTTTGTTTTTCTTTCTCAAGCTTCCTTTGGCTGTTCTGGGTCTTTTGTGTTTCCATATGAATTTTAGGATTTTTTTTTCTATATCTGTAAAAAATTCCATTGGGATTTTGATGGGGGTGGCATTAAATCTGTAGATTGCTTTGGAGCGTACAAATGGCCACCAGCTATATGAAAAGGTGCTCAACATCACTATTCACCTGGGAAATGCAAATCAAAGCCACAATGAAATATCACCTAACACCTCTTCAGATGGCTATTATCAAAAAAAAAAGATAACAAGTGTTGATAAAGATGCAGAGAAATTGAAACTCTTACAATGTTGGTGAAAATGTAAAACGGTGCAGTCACTATGTAAAACAATATGGAGGTTTTCCGAAAATTACAAATAGAACTGCCAGGTGATCTAGCAATTCCACATCTGGATATATATCCATAAGAACTGAAGGCAGAATCTCAAAGGGATGTCTGCATTCCTAGGATCATTGCAGCATTATTTACAATAGCCCAAATAAACCAGTCTTAGAAGGACAAATGCCGTATGGTTTCACTTATGTGAGATATCTAAAATAGTCAAACTTACAGAGGCAGAGAATAGAATGGTGGTTGCCAGGGGCTAGGGTGAGGGAGAAATGGGGAGTTGTTCCATGGTTATAAAATTTCAGTTATGCAAGATAAATAAGTTCTAGAGATGTGCTATACAATATAGTGTCTACAGTTATCAACATGGCACTGTGCACTTAAAACATTTGTTAAGAGGATAGGTTTCATGTTAAGTATTTTTACTGCAAAGAGAAAGAGACACAAGGAAACTTTTGGGGTGATGGATATGTTTATTACCTTGGTTATGGTAGTAGTACCCCAGGTGTGTGTGTTATGTCTAAACTCATCAAATTATATACATTAAACATGTGTAGTTTTTTGGAAAAAAACAGTTATACCTCAATAAAGTTGGTGAGGCAGTAAGACCAATTATCAGAAGAATCTCAAGTTGTGTGTACCTTTCAGAATTCCTCAGGCTCAGTCTAGAATATGCCATGTTTTATTTACAGTGAAATGGATCTAATTTTGTGATTCACTGGATCAGATAACACTCGGTTCATGACATGCATTTTGAGTTCTGTTGCTACTCGGTGTCCCATGTCAGGTGTCCTAAGTCAGACAGGGACTGTAGCATGACAGAGGTTATTTTTAAATTGCATAATAATGGTTGTTAGCAGAAAAAGTTATGGACTTAGCCAAAACCGAAAGAGTCTACAAGTGACTCTAGCTTCATAGCCATAAGATTTATATAGCATCTATGTCTGTTACGGACCTTTCCAGAAACATTGGTTCTTCTTGGTCATAAGGATGACTTGGTAGGGCAGCTTGTACCTCAGCCTAGACCTGCTGTAGTGCCTCCCTACCTCCAAGATACACTCAAAAATAGCAGCCTTGTATTTACTGGATAAAAGGCTCACCTGACTATATTGCATATGCTGCCTCCAAAATCCAGAGTTCAGCCAAATATGACTTTCTCTTTTGGTGAGTGGTACAAGGTACTGAGATAGCAATTCATATCACATTTTATGGAGATTTTCCAAATCCTGGTTTGACTTTGACTACTGGGACCCTAGTAACTCCACACATGTGGCCACACTGCCCTTTCCTGTGGTGTACATCCCATTCTCTAGCAAGCAGGTGCTTTACTCTGTCGTCAATGGCATCTAGGGCACAATGTCATCAATATTAATGGGCCAGATTGAGGTTCTGTGGGTTCTGGGAAAGTCAAGATCCCTCCACAGTTGTACTTGTTTCAAGCAGATAGTTGATATACCCCTGAAGTATGATAGTGAAAGTATGCTGGTCTCTGCCACATGAAGGCAAAATATTTCTAATGAGAATGGAAAGAAAATAATTTTTTAGGCCAATAGACACATTTCAGGTGCCCAAGCCTATGTTAATTTGCTCTTTCAAAAATATCACATCAAGAATCTCAGCTCTAATTGGCCAAACTACATGATCAAATTTTGGATTATCCAGTTATTCCAATTGTGACTTTTGCATCTAATATTTTTAAGATTCTTATCTTAAAAATGTTCTCCCAGGATGCTATATTACTTTTACATCAATTTTTTGGCTTGCCTGTGGATGAGGAGTGGGCCATATAGACAATCCTAGGCATTTGCTTTTGGCCCTTCCTACCATAACTGTTCTCACTTCATGGGTCAGGTAACCAATGTGGGCATTGTGCTAGTTTCTAAGTTTTCCCATACTCATTAAACATTCTGGAATTTTGAAAATAAGTATAAGTATAGGATTGACCTGTGGCCTCACTGGCCCCACCATTAAATGGATTCAAGTCAAGTTTCCCTCTATTATCTGACCACCATAAGCCTCACTCTGATTTGTGGCCCATGTGTTATTTTGATTCTGCAGGGAGCAGCAGCAGTTTAGAAAATATCTAATAATCTCTGAGAAAGCCAGTGTATTTTTTTTTTTTTTTTGCCATTGATTGTTTTTGCAGTAAATTAGCACAGATACCTCTGTGAGAAGATTCAAAGCATGTACTGCAGGGTCTTCACTACTTGATTGAGGGGTTCAACCAATCAGATGGGCTTAGGTTTACCAATTAGGTAATAGGCTATGAATTTTCACTTTGACCACTGAATTGGGGTTTCTGATCATCAGAGCTAGAAATAGTCCACCTGTATATGTAAAGCATCTTGTTATTACACTTCTCATTTATTTCAATCTTAGTGACTTATAATTAACATCAGCCATCACTTCAGAGTCCCTGAAAGGTCATAGCACTGTGATGACTACTCCATTTCTGTGGCATGCTGTAATTGTACCCATCTTCTACCTTTCCGGGAATCTGTTATTCCCACTGAGAGCGAGGAATTCAATTCTACTTTATCACTTTCATTACCACTCAGCCTATGAGGCAAAGCATTGCTTTGCAAAGATACTGTGCTTCTTCACCATAGTGATACGTATCTTTAGTCACTGATGAAAAGAATGTCCTCTGAGGCCCTGTGGGTTATGGTTAGGATTAGATCAGGAGTTTGCACATCATATGTCCATTTCAACATTTTTTTGAAGGATCCTTCTTGGACTCTTTCCTTTTCAGTATGTTAAGAAATTTCCAGCATGTCAATCCCCATTCACTTTAGGCTGACATTGAGTGCAGCCTTCGTTTAGCCAATCTAGCAGACTGTTGACAGCGGTCATAGGTGCTGAAGGCAACATGTTATGTTGCCAGTGACCACAGTCATTGAAATTGGCCCAATCAGCTGAACAGCCCAGGACTGTTTCTAATGTCCATGGTGGAAGGACAAGGTTGCAAGAGAGGAGCACACAGAAGCTGCAAAGCCTCTTGTAGCTCATGTTTGAAGCTGCTCCTGCAAAACCTCTCCCATATTCTGTTGGCTAATGCAAATCACAGGCAAGTGCAAATCTAAGGGCAAGAAAAATGAATCGCATCTCTTGATAAGAGTTGCTGCAAAGTTACATTGAAAACTATGTCAAAGTATGTGAATATAGAGAGGAGTGAAGGACTGTAGCAATTTTGAAGCTACCACGTGGGTGTCAGAGAAAAACAACTCATTCTATTCACTATTGTTGCCATAGTGACCAAATGCCAAAACCAGTGGTTGCTTCCCTGCCTGCATTCCATCTCATACCAGCTATGCTGATAATCTGTGTAATTATATCACCACAAGCCACAGATTTCTTATGCTCCTTTTCCTCTAGCAAGGGGGGTTATTTTAAAAATCCTCAAATATGTGAGCAACCCAACCCCGGAACCACAAGGGTGTGTTTTCTAAGGCTACTCCTGGAAAGAAATCACCATTCTCATCAGGGTCCAGGCAGGACAGGGATAATATACTCAAATTTGGGTAATTCAGGAGAGATTAATAAAGGATCTGTTTAGAATGATGTAGTAAAGCAGTAAGAACAGGTACCACGGGAAATTTAGCCATCTACTATTGCAATTTACTGGTGTCCTCTTGACCTCTCAGGTCCAGTTGGTAGGTAAACACTATTTCCATTTTACAGTGGAATGCTACTGACAGTGTTCAATTTTACCTTTACTCAAGTGATTTGTGAATGGATGAAACGGCAATTTACAGAAAGAATAGAGTGATCTCTTTCTTCACATTAAAGAAAACACATCTTTACTCTGTTTCATCAAACATAAAAACATATCTTCATCAATCATAAAAATCATAATGTTAACAAAAATTTCTGTGATCTTATTAACACAGTCTTGTATAGCATCTACTGGGTACTAAATGAAGAAAATACTAAGAACACTTTATTTTATATGTCTTTATGTTCCATATTATATATATATTCAAATACACACATATGTAATGATTATGACTTCAAATTGTATTGTTCTCTTGTTAGAACAATACTACTAATAACTGATTAATTCTTCCTCAGTGCTTATGATGTGCCAAAAACTATTCTAAACACTTTACTTGCATAAACTAATTTGTGGTCAGGCCTAGTCTGGTTTTGGAATCTATGCCCTCAGTCACTCTACTAGATATCAAAATGCCATTTCACAAAACAAATCAGGACAAAACAAAAAGCTTACCACTAAGATGATTTTGTAAAAATCTAATTATCTTTCAAAATGTCTTACTGCTAAAATGTATTCTTTGAAATGTTAGACTAAAGGGCAAACCATCGATAGCTCTAACATCACAAATATTTGCATTGTTTTTTATCATATTCAAGTAAAGCTTCATGAGAATAACAAATAGGCTGCCTTATAGAGTCATGAAAAGAAGAAATAAAATGGGAAGAGGTACATTATTCAAACTAACAGCCACATCTGTGAGGACAAATAAAGGTTACCTGTCTGTCTCCTGGAAATACTTGTTATATATAAATAAAATTGAATAACATAATTGACTCTATCCTTTGATGCTTTCTCATATAGAGTTTGCTCTCTACCTAAGAGGGCAAGTTACTCTTCAGAATAAGACCTTTAAGAATAACTTGAAAGAAAATACCCATTGAATTGAGCTCATTTTTAAAAGTTCTGCTTCCAATCGAGTCTAAATGTTCAATGATCATGCACTGAAGCTTGAAGAAATATTGATGTTTAGCATATTATTAGTGAGAAAATAAAAGTCAGTTTCCTCTCCTGTAAATCCAGATTAAATTGAACGAATTTTGTTTACCAGCATTGGTAGAACTTTGTTATTACGACTCATAGGTAGACATTTATATGTTCAGGTTATAAAAGCACAATTAAATGATATATCGTCTTTGAATTAAAATAGTGTCTGGTGAGGAACTGGTAAGCAGATATTACCGGAGTACCGAGAATTTTATTCAAAAACATATGGAAAACCTGAGTACACTTTTGGAGTATATCTCTCAACAAGGATTAATGTTTCAAAAATTCAACTAGGGGAATATAGAGTAACATGGCATGTTTTGTCTTCTGAAGTGATTCCTGGGTGTGATTGATATTAACATTACACAAAGAGGAAGGAGAATTTGGGGTCATGGAAAAAGCCATGAATTAAAGAGCAGAGAAGAAAGAGCTTAGAGCGGCATCCATTCTCCATCCGGTACCTGACCTGGGGTGAACTCTTATTTTTAGAAACATGACATTCCCAAATATCAAAACTACTTAATACAGTTATTTTGAGACTAGGGGCACAGTTGATCTTTGAATTCCACCAGTCAATATTCTACCATTTGTATTCCACCAGACAAAGCATTGAGGAGAGAAGCCGTTTCCTTTCTCTGCATCAAACTTTTCAATTCCAGAACCCTAGAGCTTGGAGATTATGTACTTTTATCATTTCATCAGAAACTTGGCATGAATGTTAGTATTCTTAAGAGTCACTGACACTGGAGTGGCTCTACCATGTGCCCTTTTGAGACAGAGGCCCATATAGACTTGTGCACTTTGAATACTGCACAAAGGCAAGAGTATGTCAGAATTATTTCATTTTGTTGGTTACTTTATTGTGGTTTTTAATTTTTAATGTAGAAGAGACTGAACATGTTTCAGTGTTAATAGGAAGGGGTAATTCAAGAATTAGATTTTGAAGATGTAGGCCAAAGTAGAATAAATTAGTGCAATTGTCCTTAGAAGTTGAAAGACAACGGGACGCAGAAACTCTGTGAAGGCACTAATTTTATTTCTTGTCAAAAAAGAAGAACCAAAGGAAAGGGACAAATTTTGTGGGAATTACCCAGAGGAAATTGAGATTGTGCTCCTAGGAAGAGAGACCAAAGTGCAAAGAAAGTAGATTGGTGCACTCTTTAGGACAATGGGTTAGTTCGCAAAACACACAGGGAAAGGGTCAAAGGATGTTAGGGTATCGTGCAAAGAATTTTTAGAATGATGTCCCAGGGAAACTGAAAATAATCCTTGGGGGCTAATCCTAAAATGTGTGTCCTTAATACAATTATATGAACTACTATTTACTGAAATGAGAACTATTGATTTGAAATCCATATTAATCGACACCTTAGAAAATTAACTTTGTAAACACTAATAAAAGACTTCCCTACAACTTCTAAGTTTATTATCCTTAATTTACTTAATATAAATATTTTTTCCCAGAAAAAGTCAAGTCATGACCATTTTTCAGATTAGTCACCTGCTACGGACTGAATTGTGCCCTCCACCTCAAATAAGTTATATGCTGAAGTCCTAACTCCCAGTAGCTTAGAAGGTCACTATATTAGGAGATAGGGCCCTTAAAGAGGTAATTAAAGTTAAATGAAGTCTTGGGGGCCAGCCTGGTGGTGTAGTGGTTAAGTTCTCACACTCTGCTTCGGCGGCCCAGGGTTCGCAGGTTTGGATCTCGGTCGCAGGCAGGTGCACTGCTTGTCAGCCATGCTGTGGGCGGTGTACCATGTAAAGTAGAGGAGGATGGGCACCGATGTTAGGGCTAGTCTTCCTCAGCAAAAAAGAAGATGATTGGCAACAGATTTTAGCTCAGGGATAGTCTTCCTCACAAAAAATAAATAAATAAGTTAAATAAAGTCTTAAGGGTGGGGCCCTAATACAATCTGACTGGTGCCCTTATAAGAAGAGGAGGAGATAGTAGGGATGTGCACACACAGAGGAAAGCCCACATGAGGACACAGCAAGAAGGTCATTGTCCACAAGGCAAGGAGAGAGGCTTCAGGAGAAACAAAACCTGCTGACCCCTTGATATTGGACTTCCAGCCTCCATAACTGTAAGAAATAAATATCTATTGCTTGAGCCACCTAGCCTGTGGTATTTTGTTATGGCGGCCGTAGCAGCTTGTACAGCACCTTAAACGTTAAGAAATTATATTAAGTCACCAAAATCCTCGAGCTAAACAGTGAAATATATATGGATTATGGGTTCTATAAAATAGGAGCAACATTTTATCAAGCAATTTGATAGGTCAATGAACATAAGTGACTTTTAAATAAGGAGCCATCAAGAAAGAATAAGGGTAGAATTTTTTCTTTTTAAATCCTGAAATCTACAGTCTCTATTAGCTGAATTTGTACTTTACATGCTTACATACATGCACACACACACAATGCCATTTCAAGGAAATAACTCTCATCTACAAGTCTAAAGACTTGATTTCTTTTCTTAGTGCTGCCACTTACTTGCCTGCTAACAGTGATTCCTGGCTTGTAAATCTTCATTTGGCTTATCAAAACTTCAGTTTCCTTTTCTCTCAGATATGCATAATAATGTCTTCTTAGTCTCCCTTACAGTGGTGATGATCAAATGAGATACTGGAGACAAAGGCCCTTTTTGAAAACTACAAAGACTGATAAAATGTTAGAAGTTATAACATTGACCACAACTAAAAGGATTTAATGAAGTTTAATTGCTTTACCTTAGTCTTTTTTTATGACAAAATGGAAGCATCAAAGCTTTTACAAGTTCAAGAACAGAATATGAATAAGAACAATTCTATGACCTGAGTAACATTTTTCTATGATGTGGTAAATATTTGTTAGTTACTCATCAAGCTTAAAATGTGTTTGATTATGTAGAAGTTAGATTTCCACTTGATTGAATGCACGCTAAATGAAGATTTTCTTAAATTTAGTCCAAATTCATCTGCCAGTTTTTAAAATATGATTAGAGAGACTTTAAAATATCCTTATTATGCATGTTTTTCATGTCACACAAAGGATAACATTTCAAAGAGCAATTTTCACTACCGTCATTTACTTTTTCTTCTAAACAGATTCTTGTACAGACTTTATAATTTGTTGTTCTCGCTAAGTCCCAAAAGCCAGCCCTGGGGATCCAGTGGTTAAGATCTGGCACTGCACCACTGTGGTCCAAGTTTTTTTTCCAGGTCAGGGACCCACACCTCCCATCTGTGAGTTGTCTGTGGTGGCTGCATGTTGCTGTGATGCTGAAAGCTAAGCCACCAGCATTTCAAACACCACCAGGGTCACCACGGTGGACAGGTTTCAGCAGAGCTTCCAAACTAGACAGACTAGGAAGAAGAACCTCACCACCCACTTCCAAAAAAATTGGCCATGAAAACCCTATGAATAGCGGCAGAACATTGTCTGATACAGCACCAGAAGGTGAGAGGATGGAGCAAAAAGACCTGGCAGGGTTCCGCTCTGCTGTACACAGGGTCGCTAGGAGTCAGAATCCATTCGAAGGCACTAACATATGTCCCAAAAGCCTTCAATTGGCACTAACTTTTTCAGACTATACATCGGTATCAAGTAAACTTGATCATTTCAAACAATGTGATTCTATTTTAATCTCTGTCTTTCCTGGATAATTAAATTCTCATACTGGAACAAACTATATCCTGATTTGATAAGAAAAAATGTCTATTCACCAACCAGAGGCCAAGATACTAAATATAAATAAGCATTTAGAGTGATATTTTAAAAATTGAAGAGAAATGACTATAATCTGTTTCAGAGAGTTTAGGAATGTTCTAAAATTGCTCAAGTTATATCACCTAGCTTTCAACTGCTTATTTTTAATGTTTACATTAAAATGTATGATGAACATCCAGGAAAGCACAATTAAAAAAGTACTTCAAAAGGACTAATAAAAATTTAAGAATCCCGTTGCAGTTTAATATACCTACACTCACATATATCCACATGCTATGCAATATAATCTGCCAGAGTAGATGGCCTGAATAAAATAAAATAACAATTATGCTAATAACACCACCACAATAGTCATAACTCCCTCGATCAAATTGAAGCAATAGCATCATTTTCTTTGACTCTCCTGATCATTACCATCTTTTGAATAAATCTCTTCTGTTTAATCTGTTGAAAGCATAGCCCCAGCCTGGGCAGAAGTGGTATCGATTTCCACGTAATTATTGTAGATGTTATGTTGTTATTACTGGTGCATGTGGTAGTAATGCTTTATTCATCTCCAAAAAAGGAGAAATGATTTCTTTGCTTCAGAGATATGCACATGAACGATGGAAAGAGATTTTCAACTGTCTGAGAAAATGAAGAAGGTCTCTCGCAATGAGATATGCAGTGTCTGGGGTACATACCTGCACCGCTGAGCACCATCAGATATGAAAGATCCTTCAAGTGCTGTGTCAGACTCCTGTAACACATGAGAATAGAAGTGGGATGCTAATGCCATGGAGAGATTGTTCATTTTAGTGACTCAAAAGTATTAGAAAAAAGAAACATTTGATTTCTTTAAACCCTAGGTTAAATGGCAAGCAATCAACATTAATCAATTATTTAAATACAGTAGAAATCTGCTCTTTTCATTTTTTGCTTCTCCGATTGTTGACCCAGATCGCTTTGTAGCTCATAGCAAAGCTTTTGAAGGAAATGGACCTCAGATTGCCATCACAGATAATGCCACACTTTAAACAACAATTAAATTGATTATGGAAGCCAGTTCTAAATGGTTTCTGTGCAGAAAACAGTTAATGTAGCAGGCCTGGGACTGCTATTCTTTAAAAGGCTGCTTGCAAATCTTGGTTGATGCCTGGGAACTAGGATTTGGGGAGGGTTTCCACCCTTTTCTAACTAAAAAAAGGAGCTCATTGTGCCTAAACTGTTAGTACAAGCAGTATAGTTTATGCTCAACACCTGCTCCCCTTCTGGAAATTTCAAATTTTGGTTCATGCTAGGCAGATGGTGCCAACTGACCAGCCCCCAACAAAAACTTTGGGCCCTGAGTCCCTAATGAGCTTCCCTGGTGGACAGTTCACATGTGTTGTCACGATGCTATGCTGAAAGAAGTTAAGCATATTCTGTGTGACTGCATGAGGAGAGGACAATTGGAGGCTTGTCCTGGGTTCCTCCAGACTTCGCCCCATGTGCTTTTTTCTTCATTGATTTTGATGTGTATCTTTTCTCTGTTGCAGATCATGGTCACGAATACAACAATATACTCAGTCCTGTGAGTCCTCCTAGAAAGTCACTGAACCCGGGGGAGCCTGGAGACATCCAACACACTTCCTTCTCCTCATCTGAGCAAACCAAAGAGCATTTATTTTCATGAAATACAATTATATTCATATTTCTAAGTTGAGGGTAACACTCATGTTAGTAGTTAGGAGGGTACTACACCTCTAAATATTTTATTTATTTATAAAGTGCATATCTGTACCTGTTGCTTTTAAATTTGGAAGTTGTAAGTATTATTTTGGGGGCCTAATACAGATTATGTCTTACTTTCCAAAATCAGTTCTTTGAAGTATGTTGAAGGATGTTTATTCCAAAAAAATAGGTTATAAAAATTACTTTAACTATGACTAAGTCAACAGGCACAAAATTGTATTTATTCTTTAATAAAAGTGATTCTTTTACTGGAGAGAATTGCCGGTATTTCTTGATCTTGGGTGATTGCATTTCTTTTTCAGAATTTGTCCATGATTAACACTTTTATATTAAATTTACACAGAGGATGATTCTAAGACTTTGCTGCCTGCCTTCCTACCCACCTCCCACCCCCTGAAAGTCTATCTTTAAAATATTCTAGTACTAGTAAAACCAATGGATCACATTTTTCATATAAAGACTTAAAATTTATGAAAGAAGTTAATAGAAGATACAAGACCATATACACAGTTTTGTTCAACACTTCAATGAAAAAACAAAGTGAAATTAGAAAAATTCTAAACAAATTACTAAAATAAACAATATAAGGAGAGAAATGCTTTTAGATAAATGAAAGTGACTGGAATTCTTGCCATGGTAAATATAACAACAAAATGTTATGAAAATAAAATTTGTGATAGAGCCATAGCCACAAACTCCAAATATATAGAGACAAGACGAGTAAAATAAATGAACGAGCAGCCTGGGTGGTGATGTTGCCATGGGGAAAGGTGGCCATTGTGTAACCAGATCATTTACTTTGTAAGGAGAAAACATGCAGATGTGTTTGTGATATCTCTAATATCTTTAATTTTAGCAACTAAATACATTCATTTTTAAGCCTAGTGTGGAATGAACAAAGCATGTCTGATCGCCAGATCAGGCTATGTAACTACGACTTCTGTTGAAAGGTACGGACAATTTAAATTAAGATTTTTATACAAAATTCCAAAAAATTAGGAAAAGGAGATACACACACACAATTAAAAGGCTGCATTGAGATTTCTTTTTAATATGTATTTTATCCTGGCTAGAAAGCATATGTTTTGTCCAAAAATATACTAGTTAAAATGTTTATTTACTCATTCATGCATTCAGCCAGTCAACTGGCAGGGAATATGCTAAGCCTTGATAAGAGAGAAAAGGAACTATGCCCCCAAAGCAACCACAGAGCTAGTCAGTGTGTGTTGCCCTATAGAAGTCAGGAGAATACATGGGACTAAATTGTGAGGAAGATGGATCAGGGAGGGGTGGAAGAAAAAGTTGGATAAGGGAGAATATATTGATCTGGGAGAACTCTCCTGGCATCGATAAAGAATTGATTATCCTGGCAAAGATCCCAGTAAATTGTGCAAACACATTTCTAGGAAGAAGCATGGCAAAAGTGAAGACCCATACTAAATGAGGTAAGTATGACAAAAGCACCATGAAAGAGAAGATTAAAAGTCTCAGAGAATTGAGCATGCTGGAGTGAATATACTATCTAAGGCAGAAAACTCACCAGAAGGTAATGTTTTACAAGAGATACCAGAGAAGATATCATTTACTAAAGCTATAAGAAACACATGAGCATCCCTAAGAAGTTCAGCAGAGGCACTCTTCTGCAGTCCAGAACTAAATGTATGAGATGCTGTTATAGTACTGGGATCACTCAGGGCAGTGGGAATGACAGAACCCTAAAAAAATAAAAGAGAGGCAAGATGGTGGAGCTTAGACAACACAGTCAAGGTGGAGAAAAAGGGAGATCAGTTTCAGTGGAAGGAGCTCACTGCACTAACTTTCTTCTATGTTGCCCCCAAGAAAAAAGATCTTCCAAGATGTTGGAGAAGATACTTCCAGAATTGACGTGAAGATGTAGATCCATTTAGTGTAATGAGTGGGACAGAGTGAATGCTGCGTTGTGTTGCCCAGATCTCTCTTCAGTAATAAAATACTTATTCCCCCAATGACTGGGAGCATTACTGACTCTCAATATATTGATTTTTATAAAACCCATATAGGTCTCATTGAATCATGAATTTACAGATTATATAAAGAGAAAACTTCCATGCCATTCGATGTGGCATTGGATTTGGAACACTATTATTTTTATAATAAATCACACTAAGAAAAATGTGAACACCCTTTCAAGGAATCTAACACAATACAGAGTAAACATGTAAGCATAGGTCGATTTAATTATAACAAACTTGATTTGTTTTTAAATGAGTTTGTGTCATTAAAGCTGAATGTAGACCCGAATATATTTCTGATAACCAAACTACAAACAAAAACAAAACAATCAAAAAAAAAAAAAAAAAAACTCCACAACAAACGAAAACTGAAACAGTAAATTTGGATAAGAGAGAGAAAAACTTTGGCATACAAACTGCTGTGGTAGGTGGAGTAGCATTGTATGTTTTAGGAAATAAATTGTGCCTGTGAAAAAAGTCTTTCTCTTATATGACTTTATATACATGTCCTGGATATCGTTTTAAAATATTTTTTCTCATAATGCCTTTACTCCTCTCAACACATCCACCCTTTAGCTCCCAGATTCCAGAACTTCTAACCCATATAAGCTTCTACCACTCCCATATTGCTTGGATTTTGCTCTTAGATAACTATCGGATAATACATAATCTTTTCTGGGATCATACTTGCTAATGGCTAAGACATCAATCTCCATATTGATACCCACAGAAAATAAAAGATTTAGACAAGAGACAAGAGACAATGGAGAACCTGAACAAATGTCCGAATGAATGCAAACCTGCCTAGAGGCTCTATTAAAACTCGTTTTTTCTTTCTTGCTCCTGCTCCTGATTTTCTAAAGAGAATCTGGTAATCTACTTCTATTTGAACTATCCACTTGGATTTCGGCTGGACTCATTCAGTAAGAGGGATCCGATAAGACTGTGTATGGGCTACAAATAGAATCAAACAGACTTGGAAGTGAATTCTGATATTGCCTTTGACTCAGTGTGACCCTTGAACCAGTTACATCAACGCTCCAATTTTTTTCTTCTTCAACAATCATACTCTTACCTACCTCAAAGAGTTGTTATAAGAATTAAATGAGATTTTTATTTTTATATTTTTATCACAGTCTTAACTCAGCATTGGTCCTAGGAACTATACAAAGGCAGGTTACCCATACGTTGTATTTCTACCCTCTTTGCTTTAATCACCTACCTGGAACCAGTTCCTGTAGCTCATTTCTAACGACCTCTCAGCAATCTGGGGCCACGTCTAGGTGTTAACTGCCTATGTGAAGAATTTCTTGATTTGAAGATATGTTTCAAATCACACTGCAAAATATTATCGTGCTGAATGAATTACAATCAAAATCTGTAATCCAAAATACTTAAATTCTGAAAGATTTAGATCTTCTTTTCTTCAAAGATTTCTTGAAAAAAACATGATAGGGATTCAATACACATGCCATCAATCTAGCAATAAGATTTGTTTATAACCTAGTTATACAACCAGAATATTTTAACGGGTTCTGTTAACACAATCTTGGTTTTACTTTAAATCAAGTCATTATAATCGATAGGATGCTAACATCTGTAGGACACATTTAGTTTCAAAATAGTTTTATATATTTTATCTTTACATTTATAATCTTTACATGTATAAATGTATAGTTTTTACACATTGATCTTTATATTTATATTCTTTGTATTTACAAAGTTGATCCTTACAACATACCAAGGTATTATTATACTATTGTCATGTTACAGATGGGAGAGCAGAAATCTTAAGTGACCGAAGACTCCACGATGGTGGGTATAACATTGGAGCCATGTAACTTATGCCCCAATAAGGTTTATAAGCCCTATTTTCAAATGAATTGACTTCTCTTTTAGAGTGTAAGAATGATATCCTGATAATAAAGGAAATGAAATGTGAGCATTGTACTGAAATGTCTAAATTTTTCTTTGAGAGTAAGGGGTTCAGATTTTATTTTAAGTATTTTAGTACATTATGTTTTATATTCTAAAACGTGCACTCTGGCTGCAATATGGAGAATGGACGATAGGAGCGATGATAGTGAAAAGTACATATAAGACTTTTGTAGTAGTGCTGAGAGAGATGGGTGAGGGAGAAGGAAGATGAGGATACTGAGTTGTCATAGGAGCCAAGAGTCTTGACAGCAACCATTTAAGTGACATTTTGGGCCAGAAACACAACCAAAGGGGGACAAGAGTAGAAGAGAAAGTCCATTGTGAGACATGTACCTGGACCGTGGTGGACAGGGAGAGCCAGACTCGGGTGTCTATCTGCCTCCTACTTGTGTGACGAGGTATTCCTAATGTAAAGAAGAACTTTGCAAAGGAAATAAAAGTTATATCAGGATTACTAAACAATGCTGTGAAATAAAAATAATATTCAATTAAAGATATAAATATAGCAAGCTCTAAAGGATGTAATTATATTGGTAAAACTTTCCAATATCTCCCTGTGTTGAAATTTTTTTAGTGGAGCCTTTTATATTTATTTGCACTAGTTTTTCCTCCTTGTAATCTTAGTTTCTGCTGAGCCTCTTCTGTGAGGACCACACTCTCGTGTGCTGCAGTATCTGCCAGCACGCTCGTTTCTTCCTACCGCTGTTCTTATTATTCACCACAGAAAATCCTTCACTGATCAAAGTCCACTTTATTGAAGTATCTTTAGCTAATCCATTGCTAATGAAAATTGCTTCCTCCAACATATTCTGAAAATTGCTATTGCTGTTCCTTACTGACGAACCAGCAATGGCTTTTCTCCTTATGTGTGTAACTGCAGTAGTCTGCTCTGTGTCCCTGAAGTTTCTCTGCCTCTGTGAATCCTTCCCTGAGCCATTGTCCTTCCATCTACCCCTGCCCAAAACACGCACACGTGCACACATATGTACACACAGGTACACGTGCACACAAGCACACACTCCTGAATTTAGGAAGGTTTTATTTATTCTATGCCATTTTGTCTAAAAGAATGAATCCACAATTGAGGTCAAGCTGGAAGGATATTATTGTTCAAGAAAAAATAGGTCTCTGGGAAAATATTAAATATTCTTCTCTGGCTCTGGAGCAGCTCTTGAGTTTTACATTGTATCCATCACAAACCTACATTTTCATATAAAAATACAATCTTGACTTAAATATGAATCATTAAATGTAATGTGACAGTTTAGTTACTTTTTTAACCTATTAATTTTACTTAAATCATAAAAAATACATAATCTAAAATGTTAATTTATATTACTTATATAGGCATGGTTTTAATTTCAGAATAACACTATCTATATGATGAAGTTTTAACTTTATCTTCTTAACAGTTCTAGTTTTTTAAAGTTGATAGTGTTTGTTTTATATATATGTATTATATGGGTGTGCATATATTTACTTATATCACTTCTCGTGGTATATATATGCTTTTGAGTGAGTGGAACAATTCTTAGGATTCATGGATAATGTAAATGTATTTATTATTTGAACATCATAATGTACTGTTTATGTCTGTAAATGATCTAGCGGCAATAGTCAAAGATTAATATTTTCAAGAAAATAATGTTATAAGTTCAATTGTATATAATAAATAATCACAATGTAAAGTGAATAACAACCATTTTAAAATATTTATGTTTGACAGAGTCTCAGATTTTATTATAATCAGGTTTTGGTACACACTGCACAAAGTCATGGTTATTTTAAAGTAAAAAAAAAAATGCTTTCACAAAACAATTCTGGAGAGATGCTACTGTTTATTTTCACTGGACCTTAACTCAAGGAAATGCTTAAGGATTCTCTTTCTTTCCTACTCTAGCTCATTTCCGTTTCTGTAGTTTAAAATCTAGTGTTATCTTGAGGAATATGGAAATAGGCAAGTATTATCTGATACTTTTCTAAGAATGTCTTTATCCTCTGTGGAAAGAGGTGGACATTAATCACCACTGGCAATTGCTTTACATTTTTTTTTAACTGCCGTTGCGCTATATGCCGCGAATAGCGCAAAAAGAAGTATCGGATCCCTTTCCTGACTGGAAACTACGGAGATATCAACGCATTTTTGACAATGTAGAAAAGCCTCAGGAGCATTTTTTCCCCCTCACATGTTCCTCATACTTATGATTTTCAGCTCGAAACATAAAAAAGACAAGCCATGATCTTTCTTGCCTCCAAGTACTAAGAAAAAAAATGTGTTAAATGCTAACAACTGCTCATGTCAAAGAGTTATGTCAAAGCTATCCTTTTAGCTTTTAAAAGGAAAAGCTAAGGGTGCTGAGATTAGGGGTCGTATAGTGAATCCAAGTCAGCTGGTGGGCTGGGGACCAACATTCACACACAATATGCAACTGCAAACAGGTAGAGAAAATACTGGGCATTAATGAATGTTCTGGCAGGAGGTAAGGGAAACCACAGCAAGAAAAGGGAAGTGCATTTTCTCTCTTAACAAATCAGCCTATATATTCCCAGTTACAACACCGTATACATTTTAATGGCGTACTTCATTGTCCATTCTTCCTTCTTTTCTGTTCTTCTTGCTTAACCATCCAGCTCAATGTACATGCTTGAATATTTATCCTAAGACAGGTATTTGGAAGACAACAGCCTTTCCTATCTCTTTGCTTACTGTCTTTTCTGCTCTTTCATAAAATGTATTCTTTTGTATCTTAATTCCCATAACAATCTCCTAACTGCTATTCCATTTTTCTTTGTTTACCATGTGATGGTTTGCCTTTTCTTATTTTCAAACTAGTAGTGTGTTCATACCAACAAAATAAAATCCAACAAGCCTCAAAAATTCAACGTCCTTTAAGGGCTGGCTGTGTTTCCCTGGATGCAAGTATAAAGTTAAAAAAAGAATTGGTTTGCTGTTTAAATATATGAGGCTGTTGTGTAGACATGAGCCACTTGCCAAAATGTTTATTTTAAGAAGGTTAAGGACAGCCTTGATCTGTTGGACAATTTCACTCAGCATGCAATTTCCATAGCAAATGAAGACAAAGTTACACGTTTAATATGGCCTACATTTCATAAGGATGAAACAGAAACCAAATTAAGCATGGTGAACATATTACTGTAATTCCTTATCTTTCACGGATGGGGAGGAAGCTACAGAACAATATTAAATATTAATGCAAGGACTATGTGTACATGAAAATATTTTAAAAAATCTTTTTATTTCTGATATTTCTTTTTTGTGTGTGTGTGAGGAAGACCAGCCCTGAGCTAACATCTGTTGCCAATCCTCCTCTTTTTTGCTGAGGAAGACTGGCCCTGGGCTAACATCCATGCCCATCTTCCTCTACTTTACATGGGACGCCGCCACAGCATGGCTGACAGGCAGTGCGTTGGCAGGCGCCTGGGATCCGAACTCGCGAACCCTGGGCTGCCAAAGTACGAAAGAACCGCTAGGCCACCGGGTTAGCCCCCTGATATTTATTTTCTAGTGAGATAAAACTTTATTTTCAAAGCTACCAGTCTCTAGAGCAGAAGTTTTCAGCACTTTATCTCATTTTCAAAAGAAAAGTTTCCATCACTGTTTTTGTCTAGTGGTTTTCAAGTAACTTAGTTAATACTTATACAAAAGCAGGTTATTTAATTTAATATTTGTGTTAATTAGAAAAAATACCTTATTCCTCTCAGCATAAATCACTTTTAATTTCTACTGTCCCAAAGTAAATTCTCTGCAATTATTTGTTTAATGATAATGAGTTTAATACATAAACAAATATGTAATCTTTATGAGGGCTTTCCTTCATCCTTAATATTAAGCTTTGATTTTGAATATAGTTCCAGTGTTTTTATCTTTGTACTTTTCACCTACTTTACATGTAGAAGAATGTAAAAGTAATAACTGAAATTTAAGCATTTACTTTGTGCCGGATAGAGTTCTACTTACCAAGAATTGATCCACTTAATCTTCTCAGATTTTAATGTCAACACCATTACTTTCCAACTAATTGAAGAATTTTAAGAAGAATACAATCTGGCCTATTTAAATTTGCTAAAAAATAAAGAAATTTGATTCATTATTTTCAAATTGGCAGTTTCATTGTAAATTTGACTTCCTTACTGATCCTTAAAATAATAGGGTTAAACATTATTCCCAAATGAACTACCATCCTATGATTGTCAGGTGAACATCTACAGGGAGACATAGTTACCAATTTTAAAGCCCGTGTTGTCGCTTTCGAAACCAAAATAGGCCACCCAATCAAAGCATGACTCCCTAATACTCTATGGCTTAGCCAGTCAAAGGGTCACCTTCCAAAAACCAATATATAAATACATGGCTTTCTTGGCCTGTTCTGAAACTAGTATTTATCTCTTGAGAAGTATGGCAACTTATTAATAATTGGCCAGTGTATCATAGAGAAATTTTAGCTGTAAAATGATCTCAGGCTAGCTGCAAAAAGTTCACTGTCCAATTCACTCAGCCTCCACCCTACCACTTATTATGCCTGTGCGTCACCCAGGGTCTCTGCCACCCAGGCTGAGTCTGCCTCCTCAGCATCATTTCAGGGTTTTCTTTCCGTCATATTATTAAGATGTACTTGACCTCAGTAATATCAGTGATATTAACATTATCACACTCATCTTTCTTTCTTTTTAAAGATCATGCTTTAGCCAAACAGGAAATCCAATGGTGGAAATTTTAGACTCTGAGGTCAGGCAATGGATGACACATTTCGGGTACCTGATACTCTCTAAGTAACATCATTTGTTGCACCTCAATTCCTGTCACCCGGTTCTGAGATGTTTCTGGTAGGTTTCTGTTTGTGACCTGGAGCACAGCAGTGTGGTATAGTTCTAAAGAAGTTTTTGGAATCTCTGATCCTCTCATTCAATCCTAATGCAATGAGATTAAAACATCAACAACAACAGTGTGGGATTGGATTGAAAGTCTTTAAACTTTAAATAGCAAAGTAGGACTATATGTTGTTCCAACACAGAAGAGCATAAGGTCCTTGTGGCACTCTTCTAATGCAGCAAATCAGTTTTCCCAAATAGCAGTGGCCTTCAGTGTATGATTATAAGGTCTGGTCTTGATTCGTTTCAGCATGGGGAAGCTGCTCTCTTTGTTTAGGACAGGTAGAAGATAATCAGAAAATGGAAGAAGCACAGAAGATATTTTCTCCCCCTATAGGAAGAAACAAATAAGAATCTATCAAGTGGTTTTCCTTCTTTTTTGTGGTTCAGTTGTTATTAAAATTTTAAATTCTTCATTATTTGCTATTTTTCATTAGAATGTATGGGAAAAATAAATAATAAATATTTTATTATCTGAAACTTGTTATATTGTTTTTGATAAACAAATATTTTTGGAGATTACAATAATTTTAAAAGCAATTTTTTGAAAGCATAGTTAAAAAAAAAAGTACTCTTTCTGTGTTCCAAAATTTTCAATCAAAATAAGAAGCCCAATTTACCCCTTACTGGCACCTTAATATGATTTCCAAAATGCAAATCTAACTCAGATTGAGAAAACCAGCTGTGAAACTGTGTTGTGTTGACAGACACTGTGATTTTAGCAATGTAATTTAGTGCTGTTCAGCTTTAGTAACCTTTTAAAGACTAAAATAAAAACATTATTCACTGTGGTCTGAATCATTTCAGTGGCTTCAGCTCTTATACTTTACAATACAGACACTTTCAAAACAAAGAAAGCCAGTGGGGCTATAGGGTGAAAGAAAATTTTAATAATTATAGGACATATTGCCATAACCCATGTTGTAGTAATTTGCCAAGGTGAAGAAATATTCAAGTCACTTATTTTTCCCATATCACCTACTTTCTATTTATTGCATAAAAGTTTATTTTACTTATATTTTCAAAGTATAATTGTTAGAAGTAATACAAAAGGTGCCCATATATCTTCCTTTAAGAAGCTGTAGAGTATAGAGACTGAGATCTGGGATCCTGACTCAGATGATCTGGGTTTAATTTCTGGCTCTATCACTTACTAGGTTGATCATCCTGGGTCAGATAAGGAATTAGGTAATTTATTTTTGTCTCAGTTTCCTCATCTGTAATACAGCACATGATTGTTGAGAAGATTAAATCAATAACATTTGTAAAGTTCTTAAAATATTGCCAGACACAAAGTAAGTACTCAATATATATTATTAAATTATTATTTTTCGTCATTAACCATGAAATCAGATCCTAAACATATAGTTTATGAACTCACTAAACTACCCCTCTCTGTCTAACTTTAATGATCTCAGTCTTGGGTTACTTATTTAGATAGCTGAATTTTACTTATCCTGAGGATGCAGTCAACTTGACAATGAAGATTTTTGATATTGTAAATTTATTTCAGTGTTTGTATATTTGTATGCTTGTGGAAAGGGCTTCATGTGGGAGGGAGTATCAGAAAAAGAATATCAAAAAATAAATTAAATAGAAAAACACTAGGGATATCATTATTTCTTGTAACGTTAAGTTCTTTCAGTAAATTCATTTCATGTCTCCTCCTGTCACGAGGACCTAAAGTTTTCTCTCTTGTGACTCACACTGTTACTTCAGTGCCAGATAAAAAGTCACAGTTTTGGTTTATCACTTGAAAAAACATTGAGATGAAAAAACAACAGTGTCTCATGAGAAGATTGCCTTTTACATTATGCCAAGAAGATAATGGCTTGCATGTCTATGATAAGTTAGTATAGATTTGGGGGCTATACTTTTAGAGTATGTGTAGTAAAAAAGAGCCAATTAAAAATGTTGTAAACTCACATGTGTTTGCATAGTTTCCTAAGCTGAAAGACTGCACTATTGATTAAAAGCAAATGTGAACAGAACAATACTTCTTCATTTAAAAATGCCTTTTGAATTAAACTGGCCTTTTTTGGACAACCGGGAGATAATAGAAAACAATCAACACCTTACATGTGGGGGAAAAACAATTTGAATAACAGTGAAATTCTAATCCGAAACCATGGAGCCAGAAGAAAGTGGCACCACAAGTTTCAAGTGCTGAAAGAAAAGAACTACCCTAAATGAATCCTTTATCCTAAAGGAAAATAGTTTGGCAGCTTCTTAAAAAAAAACCCTGAAGTAAACGCACACTTACCATATGGCCTGGCAATTGCACTTCCAGGCTTTTATCCCATAGAAATAAACACTTACGTCCACACAAAAACTCTTGCAATATTGTTTACTTGTTCATAGAAGCTTTACTTATTATAGTCAACAACCCAAATTTCCCTCAATATATAAATAAACTGCAGTATAACCACACCATGATATACTACTCAACAATAAAAAAGAATGAAATATTGATATACATCACAACTTGTTGGATCTCAAGGGCGTTCGGTTGAGTGAAAAACACAATCTCAAAAGATCACGGATTATATGATTCCATTTACACAACATTTCAAAATGACAAAATTATAGTGACGGAAGATAGATTGATGTTTGCGTGGGTAAGAATGTCACAGAGGAGCAGGGGGGTGCGACTATAAAAGGGTAATAGATCTTCATGATAATGGAATAGCTTTGTGTTTTAATTGCAATGGTGGCAACACAAATTTACATACGTAATAAAATGACATAAATCTACATAGACACACACACAGACGTTGGGGAGCTAATTAATAAGAATTATAGTGGATTATTCATTTAGTGGTCTTTTGAGTTGTATGTAATTATTTCTCTTTTAAAATTATAAATCAAATATTTTATAAACACATTTCATGCATATTTTTTCACTATATCATGAGAATTTTACTCTGATAATAGGTAGAAGCACAGATTATCCTGGTGAATTGATGGCAGAACTCTTTCACAATTGAGGGATAATTTTTGCAAAATTTTTAAATATTTGAAGAGCATTTTAATCAAAAACCACCAAACACTTGAGTCTACATTTGCTTTAATTATACTAAACAAATTTATTGAATAATATTAATGAAATTGATTCTATGTATCAAACGTTTTCTACAAATTTAAAAAAAATGTTCAAAATAAATCCTCAAAAGTACTAACCTTAATTAATTTATTTGTTTGATCATTGAGTCACTGTATATGGTTTGAGGCACCTGGAGCAGAAAGGTGACTAAAACGTAGATTATTTTCTTCTCAAACACATGCAGACTAGAAAATCAATCTAAAATCAACTGGATGAATAGGAGTTGGAAAGATGTTGCTTATAAATTATCAGGTAAAAATTCCCTGCTCTTTGGATCACTCACTTGCTTTGGCTTCTGTGAAATTTCAGGCCTGCTTTTCCACTGACCTCCTCTTCACAGGGTCCTCTTCAAACTGGCTGTGATACTTTGTTCCACAGCGTTCAGTCCCAGTTTCTTTTCCCTCTTCTACACAATCCCCCCGGGAAATGTACTACGCTTCTGTGGCTTTGATTATGAGCCCCATGTTGGTGACTCCCAGATGTATGTGACAGTTGACAACTTTCTCTGGAGTTTTAGTTGGATAAATTCCATTTTTACTTGGATTACCTGGAAGCATTGCAAGCATAGCACAATTAAAACCAAATCAGCATTTCCTCTGCCCCTTGGCCCAAATATGCCCCTTCTATGGCATTTTCTATTCTGTGAATAACATCACAATCCACCTCAGTGTCTATTTCAGCAACTCATCCTGCTCGCTTTCCCCGTCCCTGAAGCCCACTCACATCAAATAAAATGTATGTACTACTGAGTCCTTCTTGAAGCAATCACTTTATCTCCACTCTCACTGCTGCTATGCTAGCTGAGACTACATCATCTCTCAACAGAATTTCTCAAGAAAAATTCTTCCAATTGGTCTCAATACTTTCCTCTGATTCATTATTCATACCACGTCAGATTTCCTTAATGTTTTTGTAAGAAAGTCGCTATTCTGTCCTATATTGCTTCAATGGCTCCCCAACTCCTGACAGTAACGGTTTATAATGCTGTGTAATATCTGGCTTCTGTCTTCTTCCTTGTGATTTGTTCCATTTTCTCATTTTATATTCTATGATCTAGCCATATTATTATTTTTTTAATTTCTCAAGTAGGTCATACTCTCTCCAGCTTCTGTGTATGTAATATTGTCTCTGCAACACTTTCTTTACCTTCTCAACTCTCTTTTGGAGAACTCCTACCCGTCGTTCAGTTCTCAACTAAAATATGACTTCCTCTAGGAAATTTGCCCTGGACCCCTATGTTTAGTTACCTGCTCCCTATATTTGTGTCCAGTATTTCTCTTCCCACATATTTTTATTTTGATATCATATTTATTTAAGAATACTGGCCCATACTGTTGGAAGCATTTAAGAATTTTAGCCCATGGTGATGATAATGGTAATAATATCATCATCTGATAATTTCGGGGTTCTTTTCATGTGTGAGATATTCAAAGCCATTTGTTACATTCTATACATTGTTTATACATCGTTTACACTTTGTTCATTTTATACATTGTATCTTGATTAAAAGCATATGTGCAAATAATTTAAAGTTTCAAATAGTTGCACTGGTTCACCAGATTCTGCCCATATTTCCTCTTCCCCAGAGCAACAATTTTTAACTCCTTAGCTGCTTATTTGTATTTATCTTCAGTTTTGAGAATTATATGCTAGTGTTTATACTGCTGCTTCTTGATTTTTCAATGTTTAGATTTAGCTATGAAATTAACACTGGGATATGGAAATGTATCTCTATTTATCTTCCACCTCTATAAATATAGGCAACCTTTCCATCTTCTGAAATTCCTGATATAATTATATTGCCATTTTGTTTACATTAATGCCCCATAGTTATATTATTATGACTGTGTAAATGTTGTTTATAGGTCATCCATATAGAACATTTTCACTGAAAATAAAAATTTGTTTTTTTTCACTTTTCTATAAAATCATCACTAATATTAATGAAAACCCTGTGTACATTGTATACATGTCTCAGTATGCTCAAGTACACAAGATACTCAATCAATTTTAAAGACTTTTTGTATTGATTGAAACCTTTTAATCTGGATATTCCATTTTTCAATTCTGGGAAATTTTCTTGAATTTTTTTTTGATAATTTCTTGCTTTCAGATTCTGTATTTTTCTTTTGCAGGTGATTTTATTCAAATATTAGACCATCTGGACTAGACTTTTAATTTTATTTCCTTCAACGTCTGTGTTACATCCTTTTCCTACTGCTCTATTTTACAGAATATTTCCTCAACTTGTAAACTTTATCCAAAGTTTCTTGCTGTTGCTTGGTATAGTTTTTACCATGGTCTTTTTTAACATCCAAATCCAATTTTGTTCTCTGAATAATAATTTTTTTTTTTTTTTTTTTTTTTTTGCTGAGGAAGGTTCACCCTGAGCTAACATCTCTGCCAATCTTCCTCTATTTTTCAGTATGTGGGTTGCCAGCACAACACGGCTGCTAACAGAGCAGTGTAGGTCCATGCCTGAGAACCAAACTTGGGTCACCGAAACAGAGGCTGATGAACTTAACCACTAGGACACCAGGGCTGGCCCTGCATAATTCACTTTTATAAATTCTCAGTTTGATTCTATCTGTGGCATTTTACTTTTTCAGGATATTAATGATAATTCTGAATTTTTCTTCTCCCTGCAAAAATCTGTCTCTCCTGCCTATGATAGTTTTTCTATATCTTTCATGATAGAAGTTTCATCAAAAGTCTGATGGTCCTTAGTTTTCTGTTCATGTCTTAAGATGTGTCACTAAGAATTTCATTGACAACTCTGAGTAAGTTGGTTATATGTACCCTTCACTAAGGATGGACTCATTGGATTTTTACATTGGGGAATCCCCAGTATAGAAGCACTAGAGAGGAACCGTTCATTCTCCAGCCAGAAGATGAGTTCTGACTGTGAGGATTTGGGAGCCTCTCAGGGAAAGAATATTGAAGGTCTTAACATTTACAATGTGTATGTTCATTTAGTCTCCCTATTTACAATACATTTCTCCTGCCACCCACTAACTTCAGGAGTCCCCAGTCTGGCAATCCCCTATTTTACAACCTTTATTGCTCCCCTCTCCTGATGTTGCACTGAATGAAGGCCATTGAAACTTTGCCAACAAATAAAAGATTTTACATGTTTGCCCTATTTTTTAGTTCTAATTCACATCCACTAGCAGAGCTATCTGAAAATCTCTAAGCTTTTCAGGGGTATCCATTGAGTAAATGCTGATGCTGTTGTGGTTGTTTTTCCCTTGGCTTCCAGCTGTACCCACCCTGAGAGTCAGTATTCAACATTTTGAATCTGTTATGACTCACTCTTTGCTCTTCCAATTTTCAAAACTTTGCTAGGGTCTCCTCTGCTATTCTCTTTGTGCCTTCCTGTTTGTGCTTTCAGTTGCTGCATTTTTACTGCAGTTTGGGAGATAGTTAAATAAAATATGTGTGTTCAACCTGTAACTTTATGTCTATAACCTTATTTAACCTTCACAATAACCCTATGAAATCGGTACTGTTTTCATCCGCCTTTACACATGAAAGAAAAGGGGGCAAAGGGAAGTCATTAATTTTCTTAAGGTCCCAAAGCAAGGAGTGGGAACTTCAAGGCATAATAAGACATTAAACTTACACTTGTGGATCTTAGTCTTTGCCAGAGGAATGGAAAGTCTCTTCCCCTATCTCTGATCAACGTCAGGACACAGTTCACTGTATAGGAGTTTCAACCGGTCATCCCAGCAACTACTAATGATAGAGGTTAGCACTCAAGATGAAATCTATTTGCCATCTGTGATGGTAAGTCAGAATCCAAAGAGAAAAAAATAATGGCTAAAATTCACTGGGCACTCTATTGTGCCAGATAATTTGCATATAATTTGAAATTTTCAAAACAATTCTGCAAGATAGATACTTTCTCCCCTCAATTTATGGATGAAGAACCTTAAGTTAGGAAAGGCTAAATAATTCATGATGAGTTGGGTTCATGTAAATCTATAGTTTGTAATATAAGGTAGCAGTTAATTGTCAGTTACTAGAGTCAAATATAACTGTGTCTGAATCACCGCTCTGTCATTTACCACATGATCTGTTAATCCAGTCCCTTATTGTCCCTATGAGTTAGTGTTCTCAAATATAAAATGAGGATTATTGAATTGAGTATGAAAATGACAGCTATTCTAATAAAATTAATTAAGTCACTATGTGTAATTTTTTGAATATTATTTACTGATGTATCACAAGCCTCAGGAATAGTGTCTGACAAATTCTATTGTGTGTGCATGCAACACGTGTGTGTGGTATGTGTGTGTAATGAGGGCATAGAAGATATAGATATATCATTTTAACACAATATATTTAAATGATTGCTATTGCCTGCAGAGAAATATTCTCTCTCCTCTGTTACACAAGAACCCAGAGATTCTCAGAATAAGCATTCATGAATCTGAAATGCCATCCCCTTAAATATTGTACCACTTCCAAAGCCTCAGTCATTCTGTGCATGGTGATCAGTGAGTAAGGGAAGCATTAGCTTTATTGCCAGCCATGTATTACAGTGGGGCAGGTGGCAAAGCACCTGCCACCAGAGCTTTCCAGCCTGTCCCCTCACACACGTGAGGCTTATGAAAATTAACCACAGCACAAATGTTTCAGCAAAAATGCACTCACACTCTCTTTAAAGACACATTCAGCAATTTGCTTCTGGGGAATTTTTTTCAAATAATTATAATGAAAATGTAAAATAAGAATACTTGAATCTTGTCACATATTCATTCATGTTTAAATTCATTACATCAATCTTGATGTGTAGGCTTTCATAAGACATTTGTTAACCCCGAAATACATATATACATGTAAAGTATACATATATTATGTATATGTATGTCTATATATATAATTTCCCTTTGGAGTGACAGAAGGGAAGCATTTATTTGGAGATTTGGAGTTACTATTTTTCATTACTTTTGTGATCCACGCAGAAAATGACAGATTTGGCCAATTCCATCTCCATTAGCAGATAATTCTCTTGAAGAGGAAGTTTTAACAGCGAAGATTAAACAGTCATAAAGGAAAACCATTAGGGTAGAGAGAAAGAGTTTTAAACTGGACAGATTTTTTTTCTCTTCTAGAGATACATAAAATTATTACTTTCCTTCAATGGAATAGTACAAAATAGAAGGGATGCGCGGATATTTGAAGGCATTTGACTACAGCAGTTTTAAAAAGGATGTCAGTGCTGGACATTTTTCTGGATCCTTAAGCCTGAGCAAGTGCAGACCCGAGATTGAGAGCATACTGCCCTAAGTGCCTAAACAGTATAATCGGCCTGAGAAGCAGAAATGGACGAAGCTGATGAGGGACACAGAACCAGAACAGAGAGAAAGGTTATGATTCCTCTTATGACCCTCAGCTTCCCCTGGATATACGTTTTGCCATTTCTCTAATGATAAAGGAATGGAAACTGAGGAAAGACAACAAAAATTTATAACATATCAGTCCCTTTTATAAGTGATGATGTATCACCATTTGCATGTAATAGATGAGGAAACCGAGACAACTATCTACCTGACATTAGACGGCAAATCATGGTTTTAACATAGTTCTTGTCTCTGAAATCCCTGCTCTTTCCAAACATTGTTCTGCTTTTGTATCTCACAAATATTCAGTAACCCAGAGAAATTTTTGGATCACAGTTAAAAGGAAAATTTTGGATCCTCAATATTATATCTCAATTTCAAGTTTGAGGAAAACTAATTTAAGAAATTCTCTTTTCTTAAAAAAATATCTTAATTGTAAATTATAAAAACCTGTTTCATTTTATATATAAACAAAAGATATAAAAATTAAATATATACATATGTGTGCATATGTGGTGCATGTGTATATATGTGTGTGTGTATATGTGTGTGTATATATATATATATATATATATATATGTTCTTTAAGTAATTCTTGAAACATCAAGAATACAGCCATAGCCCCAGCACTCCACTATGATACCGTATATTTTTGTGTTAATACAGGAACAAAGTTGTAATAACTGATAATAACTAAATCACAGTTTATATTAACTTTATAACTGCAAACAATCTATTTAAACACATAGATTATTTTCCTTTTAACAAATAACTGTTATAACCTCTCTAAAATCCAAAATTTAAAGAATCCTTTAAAGAATTTTTAAAGACAAGTTTTTAAACTGAGTGACATCAATCAACACTATTTCTTTTTTAATTGAGATATAATTGACATATAACGTTAGGTTAGTTTCAGGTGTACGACATAATGATTATATATATAGCAAAACGATTGCCACCATAAGTCTAGTTAACGTCCATCACCACGCATAGTTAACAACTTTTTTTGTGATGAGAACTTTTAAGATCTACTCTCCTAGTAACTTTCAAATATACAATACATTATTATTAACTATAGTCACCATGCCGTCCGTTACATCCTCACGACTTATTTATTTTATAACTGGAAATTTGTGCCTTTGACCCTCTTCATCCATTTCATCCACCCTCTACCCCCATCTCTGGCAATCACCAATCTGTTCTCTGTATCTACGAGTTCTCTTTTTTTAGAGTCCGCATAAATGTGAGATCACATGATATTTGTCTTTCTCTGTCTGACTTATTTCACTTAGCATAGTGCCCTCAAGGTCCATAACCAACACTATTTCTTGACCTTGACCTAGTCCTAAGAAAATAAACTCTGTGTGTGATTAACTGATGTGTATTAAGTTGTTATTTAATCAGCTTATGATCAAGAAAGTCCGTTTTACTTTTAGGAAATTTGTGTACGGCTCATAATAAGAATTTAGCTGCAAAAGATTTCTGAGAACAATGTATGGTCAATTTACATTAATAAACATTTGCTTGGGGGGAATATAATGTTTTCTGGGTGGGAGAGAGGACTCAGGTGAAGGACGCCATTGTTTCAAGGTACTAAAATGATCTCTCCTGCGAGGACCTCTTGATCACTATGTACACAGGGTGCCTAAAATCCCCCTCAGAGCTTCCTTCTATCTCACCGCATTGCATCTAAACTCCTTCCCTTTGATTCTTATTTATTTACATCAGATTCCTGTTTTTTAATTTTATTTTCTTTAAAGATACTTCTTTTATCCTTTTATGCTTCTGGTTTTATACCTTTTACATTACTTGTTTCCAGTAAAAGAGAAAGAAAAAAGAAAACTCTCTCTCTGGTATATAATGATGTAAAAAATAGGTGCTGCTAGATAAAATTTAAAAAGAAAGCCCATGGGACATACCAGGGTCTATGCTCTAAAGTTCACTGTACAGACAGAGAACTACATAAGCACTTTCGTTATCTGCTTTCGCCAGAATTTGAAAAGTAAAGTTCACAGAGGGAAGAAGCTCTATAAACTGTATGACACGAGAGAACACAGTTGGGCTACATTTTTTTTTTAAGTCTTTAAAATTTAAAAATAGGTAATTTCTTACGCAAAGAAAAATGTATCACAGGGTCATACCCTACTTCAAACTCAGTTTGTACATGTTGATTGTTGGGCCCTAACTTTAATTTAAGCATCTGATCAGTCTTGGTTTTACTTAGTTTACTAAATTCCCTCTGCTTCCAGAGCAGGAATTTTTTTTCAGTTTTCTCTTTTATTTTCCCCAGTAATAGAGACTGGCTCCATTTAACCAGATAAAATCCATCTCCTATGGTTACCCGGATGTCCCCTAAGTAATGCTTTTTCTTATTCTTTAGGCACTAATGGTCAAAGGAATTCTCATCAGCACCCCAAGAATCTGAGTTAATTCACTTAAAACAACTAGCAAGTGATTTTCCCCCTTCTTCTCTCTAAGGATGTATCAATTCATTAGTAGAAAATTTCTAGTGCTTGTGAAAACTTGGGAATTTCTGACTCTGCTCAAACAATGTCTTGAAGACAAACCTTCCATTCTGTCAGGATGAAGCCTCTTTAAATGGCCTCTTGGCATGTTCATAAAAGATATACAATTAAAATGCACAGAATAATTGGAATTAATTTTACAGGTCTCAAGGCAGTTTAGAAGTGCTTGTTCACCAGGCTAATTCCTTCATCAGGATCTTTAATTCCTATAAGCATTTAATGTAAAATGTATACTTTGATGTAGGAAATTTTTTATAAGTAAATATATACTTCTAAAATATATACTTTGTGAACCTTTGAAAAGGGATAATTAACATCACTTGCATTGTGAAACTATTAATTACAATTTTAATATTAATCTGAATGTGTGTTCGCATCTGCAATTAAATATGCATTTTTAAACTAAAACTCACTAGCTGAGCTGATCTGAGTTCATCATAACTAAAAGCTGAGCTTTATTTCTGTTTCTTTAATGATAATCACTTTAATTAGTTGTATGCAATGCAAATGTTATATTTTGTGTATTTTCAATAATATATACCTATAAAATTACTGTATACTTTTTGCCCAAACAAAAAAAAGTGGGTATTTCTACAATTATGAATTCTAATGCTTTTGTTGAATTGATTAAAATGTAACATTACACAATCATTCATATTCTGTGACAATTTCAGTTACTTAATATTGAGAATACACAGGTAACGCAAAAATATATATTTCTCCTCTATACAATGCGTGTCTGAGTGAGCATTCTTTCTTTGCCATTTAGCAGTTCTGTGATACATAATTCATTCCCTGTGTCCCATCAATTCCCAGATAGATTTGCTATAGCCAGATTTATGATATGAGTTTAATGGCTTCTGGAACCTACTTTGCCAATGTCATGATTATAGGAATGGCTTCATGGGAATTTTATGCTCCCTGAACACCTACTAATATATTAGAAAATGCAGTCTGTACTAAGTTTGTTTCTTGACAAGTGGGAGGAACAATATAGCATAACGGAAGAATTTATATGAAAAATGTATTCCTTGGTCATTCTGGAAAATATCTCAATTGTATCAAAACTAATATAGAGATCAGGGAATACCTTTGAGTTCTACATTAACTTATGATACTGCAAAGAAATAAAGTTGATGAGTAGAAATAAACAGAGATGATTAAGAAAAGCCATCCACTTGAATTTATAAAATTTACTCCTCTTTTATAATTTCACCTCAAGGTTCATACAATAGAGGGTACAGTGGGTCCCAGGCTTGATTTTTTTTTAATGATGTTTGTGTGTGTTTATGTGTGTGTGTGTGTGTGTGTGTGTGTGTGTGTGTGTGCATATGTGTCTGTGATTTGTGGATACAGCCAGAAGCTGAAATTCCAAGGATATGGAAGCTGGATATGACTCCCCCAACAACTCTCAATTTTCTTAAAAGGAATGGCCACCTGTGGCCAGAGGATGTGAATAGGAGTGATAGCCAGAGAAAATTGATCAGCTACTGTATGCATCATCACAACTCCATTCTTGAACTCATTTATACCTCATCTTTTCTAATTTCATTCTTCTCAAATTTCAAGTCGTTTATGATCATAATCTTAGCTGTCACATGATGTTGCAAGTATAACTAATCGGTGTTACAGAAGATTTGCTCAAGGAAATTTATTTTGCCTCAAATTAGACATTCTGTGCATTGCAATATTCTGTTTGACAAATGTAAAACCACTTGATCCTTGAGGGTATCTATAGCATTTATACCCTTTGCTTTCTCCCAATTTACAACATTTCTCTGACATCACTGATAAAGCTCTCATTGATCACTAGGTCATACACCTTCCTACAACAAGCTCCAGCTACTGAATTTTAGACTCTACAATATTGACAAATATCTCCTTTACCACATCTCCCACAGTCACCAACTTAAATTTACAAAAAAAATTACTGATTTTTCCTATTCAAGGTTCCCCAAATTATAAAAATAGGGTTTTTTATTCCTTGATGTTAAATCTTGGGGTAAACACTATTCTATGGGTTTAAAGAACTTTCCTTTTTACTTACCTTTGTTGTATATTCATGTTAGTCAAAAATATTTTGAATAAGTTGGCAGAAAACATCTTTAACTTAGAAAACCAGGAGAAAAATATTTAACATCCACATTACTATCAACATTATCATTAATTAAATTGATTAAGCTTTGTTATTAAATAATTAAATAGACATTGCTCACTAGTATTTTCCATGAGCCGGGTAGTATGTTAAGCACTTCATGTACATTATCTCATTAACCATCATGTCAACCCTGTGAGTTAGGCATTAGGATCTTTAAGTTACCAAAGCATACATTAAAACTCAGTCTAAATTATTTGTCTAAGTCATATGGCTGGTAGAAAAGAAAGCTAAGGTTAGAAGCCAAGCAGGCAGCAGGCCCTTTGTTTCCATCCAATACACTTTCTCATCCGATAACCCACATGACTGGCTTCACACAGAAGAAGCCACGTCCTTGACCTTGAATGTCTTTCAAAATAGGGTTTGTGGGAAGGATAATTAAGCCCATAGTGAATTTAATTCTTAAAAAAAAATCAAGGTATGGGCGTAATGTTGACTTCAAATATCTTTTAATCTACAACTGGATAAAAGATCTGCCCGAGCTCCTGGACACCCACTGTGTCCTCACTCACGTAGATCTCAAGACTGGTTCTTTTTTGATTTCTGCCCTCCAGATTTCTTGGAGCAGATTCCTTGACTCGAGTTTTACTTCCAACAGCAGATGTATTTTCTTCATATCTACTAATCATTTCTGTTCGTCCTTGTGACCCTTGTCAACGTGATCCTTGCACCAGGTGCTGGTGAGGAAGTGGTGATCAAGGCTTTGAGTTAGGTCTTGGTCTCTTGTTTGCTACTTAACACAGTAACGGTTATTTAAAAAGAGAGAAAGATGTTGCTAGAAGAGAGAGTGCAGTAGAATGGCGGGAGGAAAAATAGGGTGAGTGCACAGTAGAATGGCAGAGGGAGAGATGCTGTCTGTCCATGAGTAGTTTACACCGTCACGGTATTTCTCGTCGACACTGAGTGCCTTCCATAATATAACCTTATTCCTGCTCTTACTGTCTTTCCTCAGACTTAGTAACTGGATTTTTAGTTTCCAAATTTCCACATAATATTAACAATAATTATTAGAGTTTATATTGCAAAAGACACATCTCTACAGTGCATTATAGTAACCATGATTACCAAGGTTTTTACATAAACAATAGCTCCAGATGGATCTAATTTTCTATATTTTACTTTGAAGAATCTTAAAAGCAATCTCAGGAGGTGTTATATAGAAACCTTTACGTTTCCAGACGTTAATAGTAAACACACATATGTCCCACAAGGCAATGTTAAAAAATTACATATTCTGAGTGTCAATTCGCATGCTGTCAAGTTCAGCCAGTTTTCAAAATATCGCATATGTTCTTTTCTAGTAAGAAATACACTGACATTAAAGTCATGTCAGACTCTCCAGAAAGATAACAAGAAAAAAATACAAGATAATTCAGTTCTTTGGCATAAAATGATAAATGAGTTGTGCTGAAAAGTGGGCAGTTATATCACATAAAAAGATAACGACTAAAGCTTTCCAAATAGCCATCTTACTAAAGCCAAGTAGGTGGTTGGCATGCTGGTTTGGCAGAACGCGTGGCTGATTGCCAGAGTATTTTTGAGCAAAGCAGCTATTCATTTCACCTGCAAAATCGGCAGTTCACTTTGACATTGCACGTAATGAAAAACAAGTCAATGGCTATATTTAGGCTAAACTAATAAAGAGGGACTACAAGTAAGATAATCGCACCTTTTTTTCTTCATGGAAAATACCTTAAAGGATAATGTTTCTGTTCTATGACTTATCTTTTATTATTATTATTCATCGTGTGCTTTGATTTAAATTATATCAGACAAATGGGATGCTTTCTGCAGTAGTATTATGACCATTTTGGGTTCTGGTGAGGTCTTACACCTAAAATAAATTATATCTTTTCTAAATGTATTTATATTATTTTGTGTGCATGTGTATATGCACCTAATATTTTTTCACTTAAATTAACCAATCTTATCTAATACTTATCAGTTTTATATAATATTTATGCTTATTAGTAGAGAAGATAGAATGAGAAAATAATATTTGAAATAGAAACATAAATATGTTTTCTATGAATAATTTCACCTATTGTAATGTATACTATACATTTATATATATATGAAAAGTATGGATGTAAAAACAGCATAAAGATTGAAGTAATATTTAAAATGCATCTTAGCACTTTAACAGAAAGATTTTTTAATAGTAATAAAACAACATATTAAACAAAATATAGTTACAATTACAAAACACACACAAAAATTGTACTTGAGAGTGCAAACGTCTCCTATTCCTATTTGGAACATATATGTGTGTGTGTGTATAATATAAAAAATTATTAGCATTCACATTTTACTATATATACATGTACTAAATAAATGAATGTTAAAATATGAATGCTAATACTCCCATTTTACCCAGTAAATCTGTTTTAATGTACATCATATTCATTTCTAATAGACACTTGCAGAAGTTTAGAAAAAAGTCATTTGTAAAAGTTTACATATGAAGGAGGAGGTGATTTAACCAATTAATACAGACAATTTAGAAAATCACTATGTTTATATAAATACACGTTTGTTTCTTGTTATTTCACTGAGAATTTTTGAGTTCTCTCAAACAGAAAGTCCAAGGCAACATAGCTGTAATATATAATGTACAGTAGATGCGAACACTATCCCAAATATGTGTTTCTTTGCATGTGTCTGTGTGAATTCTTGTATTCCTTAGAAAATTAGATACAGTTTATAAAAACATAAAATCAAACATTTAAAATTCACTTATAAATAAGACTGTCAAGTCCATGCCTCTAGTAAAAATTATGTGTTAATGTAATTAATAGCAGGGAAACTTAAGCTGCCTGTGCTCTAACCTAAGAAAGTCTTTCAAGTGACAAGGAGCAAATAATTTTCCGTATGTAAAAATTTAATTTTAGAAAACCAAGACTTTATTTATTACAACTAATGAATAAAACACAAATTTATAACTTTTTGACTAATAAGTACACATCCTAATAGAACAATTTTTATTACTCCCAGTGAAGAAACAATGGTTGTATTTACATCAGATCTGAGGCACAGTGTGGAATCAAACGCTATGAGTAACTTACCAAGGGGGGATATGGTAAGAATCGAAGTTTTAGGTAAAATTTGCAATGGTTCGATTGCATTAGTTCCAACAACTTTTATGATCAATTCTTTTTCCTGGAGTCTAGCCATTACCTTTACTCATCACTCCCTGTATCCCTAAAAATATTAAAATTATCATGTTATTCTGGTTTATTGACATGAAGAATACATACACGTGCACATTTCTATGAAATTAAAGGAATATATCTATTCCTTTATATATTTTATATATACTTTTCTATATAAAGGAATATATATAACTTGGTATACCTTGATCACTGTTAGTTCTTATGTGCTGATTATTCTGTAACTATTACTTTTTTCTTTGGAGTAGCATTCAATCTAAAAGGAATTAGAAGGCCTTCAAAAAAGTTCTTGATTGAATCAAAACTACACTCCAAAGGAATATGCTGTATCATACATATCAGTTCTCCTTATTAACTGAAAAAAAATCTTGTGTTGAGTTAAGAGCTTTTTACAATGATATCTCTGATTTATACTAGGAAGTGTTGGAATACAACATGACCCCACTTTAGTAGTGATGATTGTCAAAGAAATGTTATTGATTTATGTCTCAGTTGAAGCAGAAAAATCAATACCAGACAGCTCTAGGGGAGATGTTTCTAATGGTTTTACTGTTTTAGAGTCACCTGGGAGATGCCTTTCAAAGATGATCAATGTGGCCAAACAAGATCAGTCCATCTATATTGTGGACCAAATCCAAGGGCCTCAGATTTTAGTTTGGAAGGACTCCATCTTGGCTCCTTATTCCTAACAAAAATAAGCATCCTACAAAGCATGCATGTATAGATTGACCATCATTCAAATACTTTTTTGTTCTTATAATTCATCAGAAAAGTATATATATAGTTTCAAATATTTATTTATAATTTAACAAGAATTCCTCATGTTAATAAATCAGAATAACATGGTAAGCAATAAAAATTTTTGTATAATTTATTTGTTATCCACTTTTTCCAGTCAGCTTTAGTTTCTAGACTATCTTTACAGTTTTCCCAAATGGCTGGTGGTGATTAAATAATTTTTATAAAGTTCCTATCTGCATATTCTCCAAATATGAAAGGCAATGTAGAACATTTGGAAAAATGTGTAGAAAAGCAGTGTATCGTTTAAAAGAGCTGCCAACACATTGATTTTTGCAACATGGAATTGAGATCAATCTAATAGTGGTTTGAAATGCTTTAAAAGAAACATTGCACAATCAGACTATTCCCCTGGAAACTGCTTTGCAAAATCAAAGCTAATACTTCACACAGTTTACTCTCAGCTAATTAGGAGGGGAGATCCTTGGGTAACATATCTTAGATAATCTGGCACATTTGAAACACTTTACAGATTATTTAACATGCAAATATATTCCAGGTCAAGATACTGTTTTTCTGATGAATGTTTTCTTTAAAATTGTTCCTGGACATGTTGCATGTTCTGTGACAAAAACAAAATGATTCATTGGTTAGCAGTATCTGAGTCTCAAGTGGCATAAACCCAATTCAAACCGGCTAAACAAACATGGGAAGGCAATGACTTAGGTAGTTGGAAAATGAAGGGATAGCTGCATCTAGGGAAATCAAATGATATTATCAAGAATGCGCATCTTTGTTTTCCTGTTTTTTTCTGGCATAATCTAACAAAATCTCTCCATGTGAAGGTAATTTTTCCCACTGCTTAACACTCCAAATAGCCTAATCTTATATAATGTTTACAGAGCAAAATCTGAGTTAAAAGAGCACCACCCTCTCTGTCCCAGGTTCCATTTCAATCTCTGAAAAAAATGCATTTAATTATCCTTGCTTGAGCCATGTGCTCTTGCCCGGCCTGTTTCTGTAGTGCATCTGTGATGACAGAGATCGATCCATGTGTTTGACAACCTTTAATAGAAGGGGACAGATATTAGATACAAGATTAAAAAAACATAGTCCAATTCATCTGGAATTCATACATTGCACTCCATTTCACCAGAATACTTCTAATACTAAAGCTTTCCCACTCAACTAAGCTCTCTCAGAATTGCTTGTCTTTGAATATTATTTTCTTGCTAACATGAAGCATAAAATAATTGTGCATATTTTTTAGTATCAATCATTCTCCATTGGTAGCTGGTTTGTTCTTTTGTTGTTCTTTTGTTTGTTTCATCCTCTCTTTATTTTTGTTTGTCCTTTATATGCTTTTGTTTTATCCTTCCTATATTTAGCTGATTATTTATCAGCACATCTGTATTTCAACTCCCTGTTTTTAAATTCTTATGTTTGCTGATTTCGTAGTAGTTTCAAACTTAAACAATTTTTAAAGAAAATACTGGGTTGTACTTTCCCAAATCCTGGCAAAATCTACAAGCACACTATTTTTAATAAGAATGTAATCTTTTTAAGGAAAAAATGTGCAATTTATATTTCTATCCACAGATTCTAGCAAAGTGACAAGCACTTGTTAGATAAATGGCAGGAATACTAAGGTTTTGGTCAGTGTTCTTTTATTCAAAACTAGTTTAAACAAAAGGAAAATCACAAAAGGACAAATAGGAGTTAATGGATTCATGTAAATGAAAAATGAAAGAGTGTACCAACTTCAGACATTGGTGAATCAAGAATATAAAGACTTTTTTAGTATGCTTTCTTTCTCTGCCTCAATTCTGTGTGGAGGTCTCATCTCTCTTACAAGTAGAAAACACGGAAATAGTCAGCTCTGGTTTACATTGAACTTGTAGCTTCTGGTTTCTAAGGCAATTCTGTTCTAACATCCTTATACAAATGTTTTATAGAAACTCAGAGTGTCCGAGAGATGTCTGCTTTGACTAATGGAGCATTTGGTGGATCTTATGTTCCCTTTCCAATAGCCCATCTGTATGGTCACCAATACAAAATAAGATTAATATTTAAGACAATACTCCCCAAAAAGAATGATAATTCTGGGTGGGATGTTTCTACACACGGCAGTGTTGATGAGACTCTATCCTGAAATAGAACTACAGCGACACCTAGGAAATAATTAGGAGTTGGCGCTCAATGGCCCACAGCATTTATAGCTAATTCATGGATGCAGGGACCGTGTCCATTTGAAATTCTGCTGGATTCTTCCTACCATGTGAAAATCATTCTCTGAATCACTCAAGTATTGGTCCACCTTCAGTGACTCCAATTCCTAATGTAGCAGATGAAAGAGATGGATTGGTAGTAGTACATGGCGTCCTGGGATAGATAAGGCCCTCAGGAAAAGAATTGGCTGTAGAAACAATAAAAGCTAATTAAGTTGAATCTCCTTCTTGTGCTGTAAGTAGCACCATGCATTATTTCACTTAATCTTTCAGCAAGCCTTGTAGGAAGTATTAGCCCCACTGTGCAAATTAAACTAAACTTTGGGGTGGTTGTAATTTTCTGAAGCTCAAGGAGCAGATGAAGATTTGGATTTGGACTTAAGTCTGCCTGAACATAAAAACAATGCTCATAATCAATATCTTACCCTACCTTACAGGTAATAGAATGGTTTTAACTCAACTTTATTTGATAAAGTAATAAGAACTAAAGAAAGAGACACTGATTTTCCAGGATAGATGTTCTTGTTCTTATGATTAAAGAACAAAACAATCACAATATCACATCAGTCAACAAAGCCTAAGAATGTAAGAGCTTGTAGGGCTACAAAATTCATTTGGGGACTATGTCCATCAATGCATCCTGCTCTATGACCGAGGGAAGAATTACTGAAGAATCTAAATGAAAGATAAATTAGATAAAATTAAATTATGAACAATGATAGTTGGAAGACTACGTACCTGGCTAGATCTTGATTCAAGAAGTAGGACAAAAAAATCATAATGCAAATGGAAATTTCTTTGGCAAAGCTTAAAATAAGTGATAATCTGAGGACTATCAGGAAAGGTTCCTTCTGTAAGTTTCTTCTAGAAAACTGAATAATTTTAGAAAATATCTCCATTTAAAACAATGGGTATGTATCAAACAAATGGTACATTTTACACCAAATATATAAATGTAAATATCTCTAGGAAGGGTTCTGACCATGGAGAAGGCTTACCTGTGATGTAAAAATTTAATACAATAGAATAAAAATTGTCATCACTCATATAACTAAAACAATTTCCAAATGAATAAAGTGCTTTACACGGGACTTGCCATATTAACAGCACTTAAGAAAAAGAAAAAAATGAAGTGATATTAAAATTCTACTTTTAAAAAGCATTTCTGGTTAGGTTCAGATTTTTCCTTCCTAACAGCACAAAGCAAACATCAAGGGAAGAGGCAGGGCAACAGCAACCTTTTTCCACAGAAGGCAATTATAAAGCTGAACAAAATTGCAACCGTGCCCACCACCATTAAAAGTAAAAATAAATAAGGATATAAAATGGCACTCTGGAAATTGACCAAAGACACAACAACCTAAGAAGACTCTAGGTTTGAAAAATTGCTGAACTTCAAGTAAGAATGATGTGCACCTGTGATGTTCTGTTCTGGGGCTGCTCTCATCTCTCCCACGTTACTCACCCCAATTATCTAGCCCCAGTTTAACTGACAGGGAGGTTCTCCCAAATTAGGGCAGGTTGTGAGGACGCCAGCCAGCATCTTTTCTGTTGTGTTAGAAGAAGGCTTTCTATCTGGAGCACTGGGCAATGCACATGCCCAGTGACATTGCCTATGAAAGTGAAAAAGATTTCAGAAGCAGGTGAATAGGAGAGGACTAAGGGCCTGGCTCTACCAGCCTGAGATTATGGTCTCATATTTGAAATGTAGTCCTAGCTGAGGTTGTGAACATACAAAGGAAAGGTCAGAGGGCCAAGCCCTGATCAACACTGAAATTTGAATGCACTTTCCCATCCTTGCACAAATCCATTGGCAGAGATGTTTGGCTTCACTGGCTCTTGGCCCTTTGAGTATAGCCTCTGTCCAATCATTGGCTTATCACTAAACTATGTAGACATGGGGGCAACCATTAGAAAGGAAGCCAGGCTTAAAAAAAATAGAATATTCAAAATAAAAATTGAGCTGAGACTTTAGTAGCTGCACACTGCTATTATAATCTATAGTAACTGAAATAATCTGGATAGACCCACTGGTAAATGGTAAAGAATGAAGACTCAGAAAGTGTCCCCATGAAAATTTTATACATGACAGAAGAGGCAATCCAAATCAGTAGGGAAGGATGTTGCAATAAAATGTGCTAGGACAATTTGATATCCATATGGAAATATAATAAAAGTGGGTCTCCTGGCCATAATCATTTCCAGGTAGCTTAAAAATTTTAAACTGAAAGGCCAAACTTCTGCAGGAAAAAATAAAATAATATTTTTAAAACCTTGTCATACAAAAAAATATCTTAAACAAAGGAAAATTGTTAGATTTATAATTCTACACTAAATTTAGTAACCACTTGGGAAGAAAATCTATAGATATAGATATGGTCTAATATGGTCTACATATATATATATGCATACATATATACTATATAAATATGTGACACATGAACATTCCCTTAAAATCAAATCAACACATTAAAAATATCAAGTAGAAAAGAGTCTTCAAAAGATATAAAGAAGTGGCTCACAGAAAATACAAATGGCTAATTAACATATACAAAATGCTTTATTTCACAGCTAATACTTGAGATACAAACCAAAGTCAAAATGAGATTCTACCAACCCCATCATTTTGGAAAAATTTATAAAACCTACCAACACCAAAACTGTGAGGATGTGGATCAATGGAAATCTTATACAGTGTGAAAATGCAAATTGTTATAACCAATTTTGAAACTGACTTAGTATCATCTCTTAAATTTGAAAATGTGCATATTGTTCTATCCAGTAAATTCATTCATTGGAATTTGTTTTTTAAAGCTTCAGTGCATGGTTGTGTATCCTAGTTGTTATTTTTAATTCTTTATGTGATCTGCTGCCACAGCTCACTGTGACAGCTCACTGACAACTGACAGACAGGGAAACGAACCAGGGCCATGGTGGAGAGAGCGCCAAATCTTAACCACTAGACCACCAGTGCTGGCTATCATTGGCATTTTTATGATACAGACAACCTAAAAACAATTCAATTAATAAATAAATATGCTCTATTTATGCAAAGACCTACCACACCATACAAATAAGTGAATGGAAACTCTACATATGTGAATGTAGTATCGGGAGACAAGTCTCCATGGTGTTTCTACACATCTTGTATAAGTGTTTGTTCCAAACTATCTTTTCAAGTATGTTTACAGAGCAAACAGCTTTGGAAGATAGAATGTCTTCCTCTCAAACAGAGGGCAGATTTGTTTACTGTCTAAGATAATAAAGGTAATGTCTCAATGTGGGGCAATTGTTAAACAGGTTTGCCAGCGGCCTCCTTTAAAAGATTGGGGATTCTTAAGCTCTGGGTTCTTCAACTGTGACACAGACTCAGTGTATGTGTGGCATCTACCTGGCCTTGACACCCCATCCCCCCGTGGGACTCTGGGGCAAGTTGTACCCTTGTACCATGAAGGTCATGCTGCCCCCTGTGCTGGGAGTAATTGATTCCTTTGTCTCTCCCCAGGAGTCCTATATATTCTGCCAGAATCTTTGAAATTTTAGAAGACTAGCTTGTCATTTAGCAAGTAGGGTAAAAATCTCAGAACTTTCACAGTTTTTGATCTGTAGAAATATCTTAAAACATAATGTAATTGAGAATATTGAAACAGAAGAAAATGTACATAATTATTTCATTCATATTAAATATTAAAACATGCAAAACTAAGTAACACATAGATATGTGGCAAAACTAAAAATAAAAGGATGTTAACATTAACACAAAATTTGGGATACTGTCTACCTTTAAGAAAGGGAAGGAAATGGGATTAAGAAGATGCATGCAAGGACCCGTATAATTATCAGATGTTCAATTTCTTAAGCTATGTGGAGAAAAGTAGTCTTCATTTACCATTCTTTATGCATTATATAGTCATCTATTATATTTTGTAAGTAAATATTAAATTTTAAATAAATATAAAAAAGGAAAAAACTGCCTTTTTTTTTTCCTTTTTTAATGGTCAAAAAATTGAACCAAAAATTTCCAAGCAAGGCACAGAGCATAGAGGGTTTAGAGACTATGACCCTTTAATGACATTAGTATCTTCAAGTGTGTGAATTTTTTTTTAAGAAGGACTCAGCACAAGTATAAGAGTGGGCGAGACATCGCCTCTGTATGATTTAGACTTGGGGTTTTGCAGGACAGGTAAGGCGAAGGAAACAGCCTGAGGGATGGAAAAGAGATGAAGCTGATAAAAAGAGAGTCCTTGAAATTATGAAACAAAAAGTCTAGGGCAATTAAGAACAGAAAATCAGGATAAGACAGAAATTAGGAGATAAACACAGGTTCGAGGAAAGGCTTATGAAAGTAATTAAATGAAAGGATTAAAAAGATATTTTTGTCAAAAAAACGTAAGATTCCATTAATCTTAGAGGTTGGATATTATCTGAGATACTATTTAAAGGATGTATGTAGATATGTGGGTGGCTTAAGCTGAATGGAAGAAAAGGTAATTAGAATTAAGAAATCAAATTACTGTAATGAAAGAATGTTCTTGTGGATATTGAATTTACATAGAATAATGGACACATTTGACCTGGAAAAGGTTATGGCCAAAACCTGGTGTCAGAATCACTAGCAAAAACGATTTGGAGGTTGCTAAATGAAAATGATGAAAACAGTAAAACATGACCTTGCTTGAAGGCCTAAATATTTACTGATTATATAATAAGGATTACAAATAAGTCTGGTATAATAATAGATTTTTGCAAAGTATATTAATATGACGTGGTAGGTGCTGTTAACACATTCGAAGTATCTTAGGTAAGAATCAAAAAGTTATTTCCCAAAGTGTTGTTTTCAACAATGATCATAATCAAATAGTTCTGATTTTATAGAAATTTTACGTACGTGTACTGGCACGATTTTGCACGTTGCTAAAATCTTGTAGATTTACTGTTAAAATATTTAAATATTTCCACACCTATTAGTAAGCAATTGCTTTGTCCCCTACCCTCAAGGTGTCACTTCAATTCAACGACTAAAGTATAGATGTCTGCACTGCAGGTGGCCTTCAAGACCCTGTTCTGCGGTGGTGTGGCACCAGCTGTTAAATATTTTGACAATCACCCCTGTGTACATGTATATTTACATACAAAAAGTCATATGCATATACCTTAATATCAAAGACACATCCCTCTGACTACAGCCTCCTAACTTTCCTCTACTTTCACCATGACCATTCTTCAATCTAATTGGGAACTTCAATTGTTTTATCCCACTAAAGCGGCATATTCATGACCCCCTCCTTTCTTCCCTCTCACTTTACCCTGTGTAGAGTGTATAGCCAAGTTTTTAGTACCTCCGTTGTCAATACCTTTAATCTCTTGACCACCACCTCTGTCGGGCTTTTATACATTGAACTTACTTAGGACTCAGTCCTGGGCCCCTATCGTGGTCCAATTTTTACTTTTACTTAGTAAAATTTTACTTAGATGATTTCATAATGCCCACATTTCATAGTTTCATGTGTAAGTTTATGAACCCCAAATATCTCTTACTGACTCTGCTTCACTGAATTTCATGCATCTATAGGCAACTGCCTACTCAGACTCTACACTTCAGGCTATTGTTAGCTCTTAGACTCAAAATTTCAAAAACTAAATGTATGACCCTCTTATCCTATACTTTGTCCTTGCTGACTTTCTCTCCTTTTTTTTTTAAATTCCTTTTTGCTTTTTTTGTAAGTGAAAGTTGACATCATGCACTGAAATATGATTTACAAACAAGAATCCCGAGTCTTCTTTGAAAAGGAAGACTTGTCTTCAGTCCCCATTCCCAGATAGTGTGTTTTATTCCCTCATTTGCAGTGGTTAGTCAGAAGTTACATGTGTCCTAAGCCAGTTCAACAAAAATGAATCTTGTCATTGCTCAGAAAAACCAGGTGTGAAACAACGCTAGAGAAAGCAAAGAAGGGACACAAAAATAAACTGGGTTGTATAGCATTGAATTTTTGATCATAAAACTCTTGGGTAAATTTTGTCAATGGATTCTCCTTTATTTGATAAAATATGTTATAATATCTGCTTCTAGAATAGGTCAAGTCGTCTTCTTATAAACTTCTAGAGAATACTGTATTTTCTTCCAAGTTCGGATGACAATTTGTGATTATATGTTTGCATAACTAGTGAATAAATATCTATGGTTTTCATTAGAATGTAAGCTTCACCTGGATAAGAATAATATGGTTTTCTTACTATTCAATCCCCAAAGCTGTCACAATATAAGAGCTAAGATTATTTTAAAGTATATAAATATAGCGACTTGAACATAACATACATGAGTTAAAAGTTCAGTGGATCAATGGATGGATAGAGAGATAGATTTCTTTTAAAAGTGCCTTTTTACAAAGATTTTCATGGGCTCTAAAGTTATCTTGGTTTCCTCTGAGCAGAATTATCTTCTTCATTATTAATTAAAATGGAAAGTTTGCTGAGAAATGTTTGTTTTACTAGAGATAATTTATAGCTGTCTCTTCTCAGTGTACAAGGACATTATAATTTGACTAAGCATTTCTCTAACAGAATGAATTTAGTTTAGCAAAATATTTTTAAAGGCCATCATCAGTATACTAGCATCAAAGCATCAGTGATAAATTGTGTTCATAGATTTAACATTTGGAACACATGGCATTTAACCAGAAAATACACAAGAAACTATTCTATTTTTTTTTTTTACAACCTTGATAAGGTTTGAAAAGCATTTTTTCAAGTTAAACCTTTTACCTGACATTTAGCAACATTCAGAATACTAACTCTCCAACTTTCTTGAATTAAGGACTGTTTTGAGAATGTAAGAAACCCACATCACAATTAAAGACACATATACATATGCACACATAATTTTGTATATAATTTCAAAGTGTTCATAAAAGCAAAGACTCTAAATGTCAGTTTAGAATAACTGATTTACTGGATAAAATATGAGACTATATCTATACATTTTTTCACACAAATTATATATGTATACGTACATTTTTTCACACAAATTAATTAAGCAGACAGAATTCAGCCAAAATATACTTTGAATTTTGAATTATTAATTTAACTGTAAAATGTTCTCATGTGTTAAAAAGCTATATAGCTTTTGAAGCTGATTAAACACTGTCATCACACTTGGCAAAATGTCCTAAAAATACCCAACAACCCTGTGCATGCAGTGTTATGTGCTTCAATTTTAACACTGCTCTTTTTTCACAAAGAATTCTGGAAAGAACAAAGTTCACTGGTCTCTAGAGCCTATACATAATATGCAGCATCACAAACAAATTTTATGTAGCTTCTGCTGTTACTGCAAATTCTTATTTTATAGTTTATTGTATAAGACATTAACCCAGTAAATGTTAATTTTTTATTGCATATGAAGAGAAAAGAAAAAATTGCTGGTAATAATCTGCCTAATGATAGCATCTCATGAGGAATTTTTATGGTACAAAAGTTCTGTTTATTTTCATTGTCTATTAGTCTTGGATATTTCTTTGACATTGCACAGATTCTGTAAATTCCCATTCAATGCTCATATTTTCCATCCTTTAAATAATATTTTGTTATTATATCATATAGCATTTTTCCAGTTCTCTCTGATGCCATGGCACAAAGAGAAAAATTTTGCAAAGACTCAGAAGCAGGGTATATATTCTTCTCTCAAGAAGATGAATATCCAAGGACTATGATCTGTTAGAAACTTTGAAGATAAGCCTGCCTTTGCCTCTATCTAAAATATTAAAAGATTAAGTGCCAAAACATTCAAAGAGTGGACGTTTGATGAACATCAAAATCAAGGATAAAACTTGACTTTAATATTTTGTTACATGTCACTAGTCCTCTTAACAAATGAAGATACAGAAAGTAAACTTTGTCTTTGAATATTGAAATGACATATTATTCAAAACAATTATATCTACTCCTTAGCAAGTTATAAGAATATGACTTAGAAATATGATTTCTAGACCAAGTTGACTTTGCTGACAACATAAGTTTTCAAAACCTAACTGTGGAGAAATATCATCTGTTTTCAGTTACAGAAAGAATACTTTAACTTGTTGAATCTCTCATTAGTCAGAAGTTATTAAGGACCTCATTTTTTACCAGCGCCCCCCCTGCTGCTGTGTGAAGTACAAGGTTCAATACCTGTTTGTGGTTCTAGACTAGAGTATCTGGATGAGATGTTATTTTCTAGCTTTATTTTCCCCCCAGAGAGCTATGACTATTGCAGAAAAGACTTGCCTAAAAAAATTATACAAGCACTCTTGATTTTATATTTTCTGCCAGTACACCTTTATGTGAGTTTATTTTTCATGTTCTATAATTTGTCTAAGGCTACTAATACTAATATATTTTATATATTTTTTCTTTTGGTTACCAAGTCCTCCAGGGTCTCTCATCATCACAGGCATGGGTTCCCAAACCTCCTCAAGCTTAAATACCTTTATTACCACATCTTATCAGAGATGTTTACTTTCCATTCTAGACCATGCGCTATGTCCAGCCCGTAGCGTCTCACAGTCAGATCTTGATGTTGCTGACAGTCTTTTGCATGTAAACTAGCCCTCTGCCGTCAATTTTGGTTGACTTACAGAGTTCCTTTGTTGGTACGAACCAGCACTTCCCAAAACTATGTCAAATTCAGTGGAAATATATGGGTCTTCTCATGAAAAAAAAAAAAAAGCAGACTTAGGACAAGGTGAGTAGAACTTGGAAGTAGGAAGTCACCAGTAACCTAAGCAATGACATATTTATTCTTTCTCTTTCTCTTGTTCTCTCTGCCCTACTCTAACCCTTGTCTTGTCATCTCTGCTGATCGCTGCATGTCTACTCTATGCTGTGCTTCTTTTTGGTAAACTGCTTTCTTTGCATTATAATTGAGTTGAATTTATCTTAAAAAATGGCTTTTCTAGCTCGAATTCAACATGACCTTTCCAAGTACACATAACTAATTGGAAATTATGTGTCTCTCAGCTGAAATTTTCAAGAAAATTAATCTTCCTATTTGTCCATTAATGGACTCTTCATAGATTAGGTGTCAATCCCTGACCCAATCAGTGGCACCTAGGGACAGAATCACCAAGCAGAAATATTCCTATGGCACTTCTTCGGCCTGAGTTTTAGCTGAAGAAGTGGTTTTAAGGAATGAGACATGAATGGACAGAAACTGTAAAATATGTCTATTCTACCTTTACTTATGTAGACATTTCAATTCTAATTCCACTGATCTGATATTCAGTGCTAATTCCTGTCAGATTTTGGCATTAATTTTGCTACATGCTCAAGCTTTTTAAAAATAGTATTACTAAGATTTAATTCATATACTTTAAAATTCACCCTTTTAAACTGTACAAATCAGGGCTTTTTAGAATGTTTATAGAGTTCTGAAATCATCGCCACAATCTAATTTTAAACATTTTTACTCCCACTGAATGAAACTCCATACCACAATTTGGCATTTTCTTAAGAAAATAAGAGTAGAGTTGCCATGTTTTCAAGTTGCATCCATGTTGTAACATATTTTCCTACTTTATTTCTTTTCATTGCTGAATAATATTTCATTGTATGGCTTAACCACATTTTATTTATTAATTTATCAATTGATAGACATTTAAATTGTTTCCATTTTTTTGACTGATATGAATGATATTTCTCTGATCCAACTGTATACAAGTTTTGGGGTGGACATATGTTTTCAGTTTGGGAGTGGTGTATATTTAGGTGTTGAATTGCTGGGTCATATGGTAACTCTGGACCCCGATTCCACTCAGGGTTTGTTTTTATTGTTGTTGTTGTTTGGTGTGTCATTTGCTTATTTGTTAAGTGCCTTCACCAAATTAATTCTGTGAAGTCCACTTCCATCACAGTGTACAGCCTCTGATGTCCCTGATCAGATTCCCCCCCCCCTTTTATTATCTTTTATGCTGTGATCACAATTCAGGCAGTTTATTTATTTAGTTTTCTGCCCCATCCTCAGCCAGTGACTTTAACCTTGGAAGTTCTCTCCTAGTATCCAGAAGGGTACGGCCTTGGCCATCTAAACAATCTTCCAGACTACCAGGGCTCTGTATGGTTTTATGTTTAAGCCTGCCTTCCTAGGAGTTGCCCCGGGTCAGAGTGGCTTATTGTTCAGACAGTGTTTGATCAGAGGTTGTTGGAAGCACCTGTACCAATGCAGCTTCTCATCTGTATTGACGGGTTTGTGTGCTTTCAAGTCTGCCCCTACATCCTTCTCTGGCTGTTCCTAAGTGGGTGCAGCTGAGAACATTTGCTCAGCCTTTCAGATCGCCAGGGTTGACTGTGACCTCAGCTCTCTTCCTGGCTATCTCTTTCCCTGATTCTCTCTATTAAACTTCTAACTACTCTGCCATTTTGCTTATATCATGGAGCTACCAGCCTTCTCTTAACTGTCTCCACCAAAATCTCCTTTGTTTTAGACTATACCCTAAGCATGGAGTTCCCCACTCTCTGTTGTAAATCTAATCAGTCCCTTCAGGCAGAACTGAATAATTGGTCCCCTTATAGCCTGCTTTCTCCCTGGGCAGTGCCCTTGTGCCACTGCACTGGAGCTGGGTGGTGGGCACCCTCTTTTCCTGGAGTAATGCTCTTCCTCTATGAGTGGGCGCTGGGAGAGGGGTGGTAGCCTGTGGTCTTCTTGGCTTGCCCTTTCCAAGTGGAAACTCTGCTCTATGGATCAGCTGGGGCAGGGGCAATCAGGGCCCCAATATTCATGATTCTACTAGGAGGACTGATTTCAGGTAAAGAGATACCTGTTCAGACCTGACTTTACTTTGAAGAATGGCTATGCTTTCTGAAATTCTATAATTTCTCTATCTTATGATAGGATTTCTACAAATGATTTATAATTGTTTAATATCTTATGGTTTACAAAAAATTATCATAAAATAACTATCTCTTTGAACTGCCATAGACTACTATGAAATAGATTAATACCCTCATTTTAAAAGTCAGAAGAGTGAAAGAGATATATGAACTAGATTGCCTAAAACCATTTGACTAGAAACTGCCATGAATTAAAATATGAAGTTTTCCATATCTGAGACTTGTCCTTTTTTCATACACTACAATTTTATTCATACTGAGAAGTTACAGATAGTATATTAGAAAATAATGTTCAATAAAAATAGGTGCTCCATAAATATTATGATACATTGTCATGTTCCCATCAGTAGTGATTGCACAGGTCTCTCGCTCTCTAATACACCTGACTTGAACAAAGTAGGGCAGTCGTATTTGACATGGTTGTGTGCTCTTCTATGTAATATCAAATTTGAATGAAATGAGGAGCTTACAGCATGAAATCAGTTGCTAGTTTCAAGGAAGACCCCTTTCACCTTTGAAAATGCTATCATATTTAAAAAGAAAGAGACCAGATTTAATACGTTGAAGCTGCACTTTTTTCTTGACTCTGTGAATAATGTCATTGGAGAAATGTCTGAATGCTGATAGATTAAACACAACAGCAACTGAGGTGTGACTTTATTCTTTCACAGATCACTTTAGATGCAAAGACCAAAAATGAGAAAAGAAGAACAGTGGAAAATGGGGAGTTTTAGAGGGCTGATTTTATAGTGTAAGGTTAGAAGGATAAGTCAAGAAAGAAATAATATAAACCCTGCTCTCGTATATTGATGCAGAACTTCCAGTTTGAAGTCTGTTGCTTCTGATAGTAGACGTCTTTCATGATAGTATTCATGGTTTTATGTATTTATTTTTTACCATATTGTTTCTCATCTGTCATGTATCTTGGCCAAAGTAAAGAAAAATGTACCATCGTACATTTCAAAATGCTAGGCCTTCCACAAATTTTTGAAAATCAACATCACATTGAAAATGAAATCCATATTTGTATGGGATTAGAAAGTAACATTTTCAAAGTACTTTGATACATATCCTCAATTAAATGAAAGATTTCTCACTATCCTTTATAATTTTACTGTATTATTTATGTCCATGAAAAATAAATTCCAATCTTTAGGATGACAAAACAGCCTATACTCACAGATTCAAATTTTTCTTTAATTATTTTTTCAAGAAAAAGAAAGACAACCATCTACTGGACACTTGAATCATTAGTACACTTCAACATGGATGACAAGGGCTTATATATTATTAAAGTCTATCCCAGTTCTGTTTTCTAATATAATTGTGATTTAGTAACATAAAAAGCAAAACACATTAATTAGCCCTATTCTTTTATCTGAGTTAATATTTATGCTTTATTATACCAGTAAAGTGACTATATTTTATTCACTCTGTACTAATTAGGAAGACATAAAAAAAAGTAAGTTTAATGGAAGAGGAAAGAAAATCATAAAAGCAAGTGATATATAAAGACATCATCTTGTAAATGTTGACCAGTGAGGAGAGTGGAGAGTAAATGAATCAGTTTAACATTAGATCCCTGAGTAGTGAGATGGCTGGTATCAGAATTGCAGATTAATCCCTTTGAATGGGCCCTGCTTTGGCAGATATTATTTTTATTTATTTATTTTTATTAAAGGGTATAGTATAAATGGAAATGTCTGCTGTAGGTTCTTTTCTGAATAGATGCATTTTGATTGGATGAGAATCAGTAAAATGGATCCATTTATTTTAAAAGGTGGAATGAGGGACTTGTGATGCATACATATGTGCTTAAGCATCAAAATAATTTCAAAATGTCAAAACTAATTCTGGAATTTCATCCTGAAGTCATTCTGTGATCAAAGCATATTAATATAAAGCAACACAATTGAATCCACTGAATTCCTAAAAAGAGGAAACTGAGGCATTGGCTTTGAAAGTTCTTTTCTCAGACTCTTCCAGAATGTTAGAGATCTAGGAGAGGGTGAACCAATAAAACCACTGGGAACTTTCATCACACAAGCTGCGATGCTCATCAATTTCTCACTATTTCCTATTCTCATTTATAATTCTGGACTGCGCTTTTGTATTAAATTTGGTATTCCCACTGGACTTTACTATCATTCATCTGTTTTTTACCTCTTGTTCTCCTCTTAATTCATCATAAAATTCTGATTTCTTGATCCATCTGGGAATGTCTGAAGTCCTTTTTCTTGAGACCATTTTCTATCTACAACAAAATGTTTTTCTGGCTTATCCGACATTCTCACCCATTTACTCTGCTCTATTTACTGCCATCACATTAAACAGTAGAATTAGACATTTCCAAGAGCAACAAAAATTCAAATAAATAACCTTTGATAGGTGGTCATTACATGTGGCTATAGTTACTACCATCATTAATGATGAGGTATTGATAACCAATAACACCAAAAGAATGAATTAAGTTTACTATGTATTTTCCCCTTCTGTTGAATAATGAGTTATTTATTTATAATCTTGGAGTTTAATTACTTGCTAATTTGGAAATCTTCAGCATATATACAATTCAGGATACCATCCATAGTGTGATTGCAAAAGAAAGGGAAACCTGGATTCACTAAACACAAAAATTAGTATTTAACATTTAGGAATAATGCTGCATAGTGAGGATAGAAAATGTAATTGAGTCATGATGAAATGGAAGGAACGAGAATGGAAACAGGGAAATGTTTCTAGGAAGTTTTTGTTTTCTTTTGGTTTGTTTTATATTTCAGGAATTGTTGTACATAGCAAGTATGCAGTGATGAAGAGCAAAATGTTGAGTAGTTGGAAAGACAAAAAAAGAGAAAAGAAATAATCAAAGATATAGGGCCGCCCGGTGGCGCAGCGGTTTAGTCTGCGCTTGGCAGCCCGGGGTTCGCGAGTTCGGATCCCGAGCGCCCGCCAACGCACTGCTTGTCAGCCATGCCATGGCAGCGTCCTATATAAAGTGGAGGAAGATGGGCACAGATGTTAGCCCAGGGCCAGTCTTCCTCAGCAAAAAGAGGAGGATTAGCAACGGATGTTAGCTCAGGGCTGGTCTTCCTCACAAAAAATAAAAAAATAAAAAAAAAAAGAAATAATCAAAGATATATTTGAATAGGATAAATAAAATTTGTTAACAGAAGTAAAAGAAAATTCTAAACATTCTGCTGTGGAGGACAAGGAAACAGAGTTGATTTGCTTTCACCTGTTCCAATTAGAAAGAGAAAGGATCACATACATGCCTATTCTTTTCGAAAATACAGCTGGATTTTCAAACTGTTTGTGTCAATATTAAACTGGTCTCCCTGGTGTAGCCATGTAAAAACTGCAGATGACAGATTTCAGAGTCCTTCAGACCCTGATTCCATTAAATGTATCAGCTGCTATTTTGATGAAGTAGCAAGGAGATCAGCTGAGATCAGAGTTTTCGTTAGCAAACAACAGTTTTGTCTGGGGAAGTCTTTTATACATGTGAAGTTAACATTAGGTAATATTTTATTTTAGATTATTTTTGTCCCCAGTGCTTGTTGCCATTAATTGGCTCCATCAAAAATCCGAAGCTGTTTTGAGAAAGAACCTTGATACAGAATTCAAAGGAAGGGCAAATGATTTTTTTCATAACTTTTTATGGACGGTATCCAATAAACTCTCAGCCCAGTAATTGAAGAAATAATCACCAGAAAATTACTTATTAGAATTTTAATAGAACGTATAATTCGTGTGCATTGAGAGGTTTTACAATGAGCACTTTCAAAACCAGAATTCATGAGATCGTAGAGATCATGGTGAAAACATTCAGATTTTAGTAGAAAGTAGCTATTGGAAAAATGATATGATAGGCCAACTTTGCTGAAAAGCATAGGTAAAAACTATCAAGATAAACAAATACTGAACTTTCCAATAAAATTAACAGCAACTGGAAAACATAGATAAGTAGAACAGACCATAATAAACAATACAAAAAATATTTGTTACAAATGAAAATTATGAATAATCCAATATGATAAGGCGACTTCCTTATGAAAGTAACTGTATATTTGAAAACACAAGCATTATTTCCTTAGGCATTTTATATAATCTCTGTCAGTTTTATAATATTTAATATTTTTATTTTCATTATGTTATAAGAAATCACCTATTTTCTGCAAGATAGAATTGCTTATATTATGTTATGGTATCTTGTTTGATATTATTCTAATTACACTGCTCTATAGATCACTATCAAGTGAAAGCACACACTTTACTCTGCTTTCCTAAAATATTAGACTAGACGTCATTCAAGGTATTTAATTATTTATCATATAATATACAAAATAGGTCTGTATGTTTATAAATTTTTATTTGTTAAGGTTTCAAAAGTAAATAAAATTATGGTATTAAACAATGTATTTGTTTAAATAATAAGGCTTAATTAAGGGAAAACACTGATTGAAAAATAAATTTTCTTTATATATTTGCATACCCAAAATGCCATATTCAATTACCAAAAGATACTGAATATAAAAACATTTTGCAACAAATCTAGCCTACATTCCTTTTCTTTTCCATAAAAAAATAAATTTAAAAATTCCACATATGATCTCCTGAATTTGTAACTTTATTACATCTTATTATCAAAGTTACAGGAATAAGAACTTCAGATATACAAATTTATAAAGTATACCTTATAGACTTCTAAGCCAAATGAACCAGTGTTTGATGCAAACTACAAAATATTTTAAATTGATTAAGGTTATCAACAATCTATTGACATTTAATGCTTGAAAAACTAAGGCACAAATAAAATATATATTTCCAATGAGAATTTATAAAGGACAGTCCTCTTTATTCTAGAATTTATAGTGCTGATATATCAAGGTATAGGGAAACATAGTATAATTTTGTAGATACTTAATATTTGTCTCTTAATGCTGAAAGATAGAGATACACTAATATGTCTAAAAGAGAATTCCTAATATCCTAGAGCGTTATGATATGGTTACTCTTTGCAAAAGTTTTCCAAAAACAATAATAATCTTGTTTCAGAATGAAATTCCAGATAGGGATTTGGAAAGTTTCCTGAGGTTTGCTACAATTTTGAAAGTGATAATATCTATATTTTCAAGAAGCTACAAATAATTTCTAATGAAAAATATACTAACTGATAAAAGCTTCATTTGTATAATATTAAAACAACATTGAGCAAGCACCCAAAATAATCTGTACATCTTTTGTCTTAATCCAATAATTATAAGAAAGCTTGATAACTTTAGAGTTCACTATGTATTTATTTAAAATGTTATCTTCAAATTACAGTTCATTTACAAATGAATATTTGTAAATCTTAATATGTCAACAGGAATAACTCAAACTGAGGGTAAGAGAGGAGAAAGAGAGAGAGGGAGAAGAAACTAGCAAAAAGAATTATGCATTAGTTTGAAACTTAAATCCTAGCTTAGCAATGAAAGCAAGCATGTAGGAATAAAGTCAAAGTTATTAAGTTTATGTGGTATAATTTACCAGTTTCCTAGGGTTAGGAACACATTTTGTCCCTTACAGTACTCGACAGATTTATACAGACAAGATTTAATTTATTGACTATTTCCCTTGACTGAAAGTATTTAATGCTGTTTATACTTCACCTCACTAACCTCCCCAAAAGAAACTCAAAAATTCTAAAACAGTAAAATAATAGAGTTCTATTTTCATGAAAAGAGAAATGCACAGCAACATATATATCAATGTACATAAACATAATGTAGTCAATAATGAGGCTTAAATGTAGAAGTCTTATTAGAATACCTTACTTTTTCAAAATTCATATAGAATCAGACAGCAGACCTTCAAAGCCTTGTTCAAATAGAAGAGCTCACTCTCATGTGTAACATTCTAGCAAATGTTACAAATTCAATTTCCTGTATACACATATATCACTTTAAGAGGATCTGCATCTGTTACTATAGAATTTATCACACATAGTGTCATTTCTAAATTTATTTAATATTCTAGTGCTGACTATACTTTAATTTAACCAAAACATGAATACTAGAAAAGTAAGATATTTAAAACTTTTCAGTATTACTAACAATATTGATATAAAAATTTTTGCTAAAAATTAGTAAACATTTATGATTATTTTATAGAAAAAAAATTTAAATTGGATCTGCTAGGTCCAAGCGTTTGAATATTTTAAGGCTTTTGTAAAATTTGCCCCTTCATAAAATTTTTATAAAGTTAGAGTTGACATACTATAAACTAAAGTGTACAGTCGGATACATTTTGACATATGTATACACGTATGAAACCATCACTAAAATCAGGATAATGCACATATTCATCACACACAAATGTTTTCTTATGCTTCTTTGGAATCTCCCCTTCCATCTCCAGCTCACTCACCAGGTACCAACCAGTTTGTTTTCTGTCACTATTAATTAAAATAACTAAGAGTTATTGTAGTTCTATCTATAACTGTGGATTTATCTACTTTCCCTTATGGTTCTGTCAGTTTTTGCTTCATGGATTATGAAGCTGTATTGTTTGGTGCATACATGTTTAAGATTGTTATGTCTAGGGCCAACCCAGTGGCATAGTGGTTTAGTTCGCGCTTGGCAGCCCAGGGTTCACGGGTTCAGATCCCAGGTGCCGGCTGACACACTGCTTGTCAGCCATGATGTGGCAGAATCCCATATAAAGTAGAGGAAGATGGGCACAGATGTTAGCCCAGGGCTGGTCTTCCTCAGCAAAAAGACGAGGATTAGCAACGGATGTTAGCTCAGGGCTAGTCTTCCTCACACACACACACAAAAAAGATTGTTATGTCTTTGTGATGAATTGACCATTTTATTATTATATATGTCTGTCTTTGTCCCTGCTAAATTTCTTTGCTTTAAAACTAGTTTTTCAGAAGCTAATATAGTTTCCTCAGCTTTCTTTTGATTAATGTTTCATTATATGCCTTTTGCATCCTTTTACTTTTAATCTAACTATATAATTATATTTGAAGTGACTTTTTTGCAAACAGCATATACTTGGATTGTATTTTTTTTAATCCACCATGCCAATCTCTGTCTTTTAATTCATGCAATTAGATTATTTACATTTAATGTAATTATTGATATATTAGGATTTAAATCTGCCAATATATTATTTTCTCTGTTTACCCCTCTGTTTTTTATTCCTCTTGCTCATTTTCTGCCTTCCTGTGGATTGCTTGAACATTTTTAGTATTTCATTTATCTATAGTAGTTATGAGTATAACTCTTTGTAATTTTGTTTTATTTAAGTTTAGTAGTTGCTCTAAGTATTACAATATACATATATAGCATCACAATCTATAAATATTGATATTTTACTACTTCAAGTGGAATATAAAAGCCTTACCAACACTTAGGTTACTTTACTCTTATCCTTTTATAAATCATTGTCATAAATATTTTCTCTACATATACTGAGAACCATCTGACATAATATTAAATTTTTACTTTTAACCATCAGATATAAATTTGAAAACTCAGGAAGAGAAGGATAGTCTATTATTTTACCCATATATTTACCCTGTTTTCTGTTCTTTGTCCATTCATAGTCTAAGTATTTTTCTATTTTCATTTCATCTCTGAAGGATTTTCTTTAGCAATTCTTTTTTTTTCTGGCAAATTATTTTAGTTTTCATTAATTTAAGAATGTCTTACCTTTATTCCTTAAGAATATTTTCAATAGATAATCAATTTTTGGATGACTTTTTTTTTCTTTCTGTACTTTAAAAATATTGTGCACTTCTAACTGGCATGCATGGATTAGTGAGAAATCCATTGCTATTCAAATCATTGTTCCTCTAAATATAATATTTTCTCCCTGTTATTCCAACTGGATAATTTCTGTTGATCCATCTTCACTTTAACTGATTCTTTCCTCCATAATCTCCATTCTGCTATTGAGCCCATACCGTGAGTATTTCGCATCAGTAGTTGTATATTTCAATTCTAATATTTTCACACATTTTTACATTTTCTATTTGTTGAGATTGTCTTTTCATTTGTTTCAGAAGTAATCATAATTGCTCGTTGGAGAATTTGTATGATAGCTTCTTTAAAACACTTGTCATAATTACGCCTTATGTGTTACCTCAGCATTGGTGCTTTTTAAAAATTTTTAATTAAGATTTTCCTGATGCTTGGTAAGAGAGAGAGGTCAAAAGAATGACTCTGGAATATAAAAAAAAAATACCTGATAGTTGTGGTTGCTTCAAGATATCTTGAGAAACTGAAATGGTAATTATTATTTTATTCATAACTTTTTGTACATTTTGAATGAATTGCCAATTCAGACAATAATTAAGATTTATTTTTTAAAACTAAGTTAAAATGTTTGGCATTTTATCTTTTATTTTTTAATGCAGTATATTTTTATAGCCTTTAATGTTATCATAAATATTAAACCTCTGATAGGACTTAAAGGACAATGAAATATGCAATATTTCTCAAACTTAATTGACATGAAACATTTTATGTGCCATAATTTACAGAATTAGTGTGCAAACATAGTTTTAAAACAGTTAACATAAACTTAGATCCAGACTAAACTCTTTCCGTTGAACATTTAACAAAAATTAATCTCTTCATAGTTTCTATTACTTGTGCACCATAATTAGCATATGATTCAATTCTATCTTATTTCACATTATATGAACTTCCCAGTTTAGAATGTCAGTATACAATGTCTTTATATATATATAATTTTGCTTGCTTAGTCCTTGGTGAACCTAGTCTTTTTTCCACAACTGTGTGCAGGGACTGTTTCTTGAAATCCATACTACCCAACAAAAATTATTTACAAAGTTGATAAATATTTATTGATTTTTAGTAATAATTTCTTATCATCAATGTCATCATCTTCATCTTTATCATCATCAAGACCTGACACCTGCCTAAGCAGTGGTAATTGTTAGTATAATTAAGAAATTTAGTAAAGTAAACCATTAAAATAACCTCAATATAATCCTAAAAATCTACATACTTCTTAGTCTAAGGAAGATTGATTTTAAAATAATAAATGATTCTTTAAGCCAATAGGTAAACAAAAAGCTTTCTGTCCTTTAACATCTTCCGTCCCGCTGCACTTCTTTATTTGAATAAATTATTTAAAGATGTTTAGCATTTATTCTTTTTGTCATATGTTTGGATTTTGTGTTTTATGTTAGGTTTCAATATTATCTTTCTGTCAGAATTTTTTCTTCTGCTTCCAATTTTACTATATTTCCTTTCCTTTCAAATAGAGTGCTTTGGGCTGCAAATAACAGAAATTCAGTGTTGGTCCAAGAGATCAACAGTGCTGTCAGGAATCAAAATCTTTCTTGTCTCTTTTCTGCTGTCTATAGTGTTGGCCCCACCCTATCACTCTCATGTGATCATAGTATGACAGCCAAAAGCAAGAGGGGTATCAATACTCATCACTCATTCCAAGTGAAGGAGAGAAAAAGAGTTAGTTTTGCTTCCTGTTGCTTCCTTTTTAAATAGTAAATGTTTCCTTACCAAGGGGAACTGACTTACTTTTCAGATGGGCTCTGAACCAGTCAGTGTCAAGGAAAATGGAAAAATGATTGGCTAAAACTAGTTGTCCCTACCGCAGATCTCAGGAGCTGTAGTCAATTTCCCTATTTGAATTCCTGCAGGGAAAGTGAGGATGATTGGAATTCCCATTGAGGATCCAATTGCATGTGGTTTTCCACCTTTTTTCCTTTATTCAAAACACACATTATTTTGTTTGCTTACAAAGTTCCAATATTTTGGCGGGCACTGAAGTTAGTGGAATTAGTTCTGTCATTTTATACTAGTATCTTGAGTTACAAATCAATCCCTCTTTACTATCCTTTGTGTCATTTAACCATAGAAAATAATTTCAAAGAGGACTTCATCAAAATTCAAAAAGAGAGATAAAGAGGTATATATGTATATAATATGTTTTCCCATTAATTATACTTTTTATTTACTTTATGCTTAAAATATATCAACGTTATAATTTTCTTAAATGTTTACCTAAATCAATCAGGAAAATTATTTTTCATAATTATGCAAAATCATTTGTACTGCCTATTCCTAGTTTCTAGAAGGAAAATACTTGTGACTATAAGTTATTGTTTTTGTAAGGAATACTGTACTGAGATAGCTTTAATGGAAGAAAAAACATGCAGTTTTCAAATTAATACTGGAAGGAAATTGCTGGCTGAGGAGAGGAAGTTAGCAAAATGGTCTCATTAGGATGAACTAAATTTAATCAACTAGGTCTTGTAGTGGAACAAATACGGGAGGAAAGAAAGTTTCTTCCTAGTTGAACTCTTGTTCTGCCCAAATTCTCCAAGGTTACATTAACCTAGAACTGTCGAAAAGTGCTACTATTACAGCTTAAATAGGCTTAAATAAGTTATTTTTCAGGAACAGGCATTTTATAGAAAACCTGAATATTCAGGAGACAGCTCTTCTACTTGTTCTCTGAGGGGAGATAACAGAGAAGAAAATAAAACACCCTGAAATGATAAAAATCAAATCATGTGGAGAAGCAAATTTAGTATTGTTTCATCACTGAGTTAATGAATCTGGCTATATAATAAGAAATATCAATAACTTAAAAAGTGACAGTAAATAAATAGGAAGAATGCAATATAATGAAGAGAAAACTTAATTAAGACATTAAGTCAAAGAAAATGATAATAAACTAACAAATACGCTATATTTTAGACTTCACATAAGAAATCTGGCTATATTTTTTTCCAAAATGAAATATGATAGTATGAAAGATACACACACATGTTAACCTGAAGATAAATAATACTGGGCATTTAAAAATAATAGTTAATTTTTAAATATAGCAAATTTAAATAGAATTATTTGATGTACGTGTTATGACTTCTAGGAAACTATTGAACAGCAAATTTCTTTTTAAACTACATCTTTTAGCTTATTACAACTTCTTTGTAAAAGGAATAGTTTATTACATGTGAATATCATTTGATAAATTTTCTTGAATTACACTATAAATATAATTTAAATAAGATAAAGATTTTCATTGTCTCAAAACATATATCAGATGTAAACCTGGAAAAGCTTATATTTACATTTTAAGTATCTGGGCTATTTTTTCCGTGTTGTTTACATTCTACAACATTTTTCTTGCCTTTTTCTGTTCTTGGTATTTTTAATTAGCATGGGTTTTTTAATAAGGATGAATCATCACATAATAAATTAAAACAAGATATTTTGGGAACTAAATATCAAGATACAACCTATTATCTTACTAACTGTCCCTGGATATCTGGGAGGAAATAAAATCAAAATATTTGCAGAAAATCTCTCGTAACAAAGCTAGTGTGTTTTCTTGAGTTTTTCCTGGACCCAACTTCTGCTCATTTTTATGAGTTGTATCTTGGTGGTGGTCTATGAGGACTGCAGTCTTTGATATTCCAGATTAGTTTAAAGGAACATTCTCTCCCTCTACCAACAATTCTCCTTTGGTCAAGCATTTTTCCTCGTAGCAGTTGCCTCTCAACAAATAAGTTGAGGATTTATGAGATTTGCCTGCACTGGTCCCCTCAAAAGTTTCTAACCTTCTCGGTAGCACTTTCCTGGTTTCCAGTGTGATTTGTCTTAGAAAACTCTCACACATATTATCAACTTCATGGTCCTAGAAGGAAATGTATGGCACACTCTAATTAGGAAATTTCACAGTGTATTCTTTACAATTAGAATATTCACAAGGTGTGAGGATGGTTCAAACCACAAGGAATAGAGCAGGAAACCAATATAAGCTGTAGCAGAGGAACTTGCATTTACCTGATAGCAGAGAAACTCTAAATATCCCAGGTATGAAGAGGCGTGGGGAAGGAGCGGCTAGCAGAATCTGGAAAGAGAGGTGAATAGAGAAAGTTGTATTGAAAGAAGTAGTGGCATCCATCTGAGAGATACATACAGAGCTAATACCTCCCAGAGACAATAATAGTGGAGTAAATATATTTACATCAATATAATTCCTCCTTTGATTTCCCGTCGGGACTCTGCATTGGCTATACAGAACTGGCAGCCAACAAGCTCCGCTTCCCAGGGCAGAGGACAGGAGAAGAAGGATGGGGAGTGGATTTAGAGCCACAAATGGAAGATCTGGCAAAGTTCACAACTTTACCCCCTCAGCTTTTCGCTCTTGGCCTTCATTCAGGTAAAAGTTTGGGTCTCCATCTCAGGGTATACACAGAGTACAATCATCTGCTAGTAAATGTGTCATCATGGGTGACATCAATTTGTTTCCACTGTTGTTCTTCATATAAGGTAATGGGAGTGGGGAGAAAAATACTTAATATAAAATATATATCTGCTGTAGTCCTGGGCTTCCTGGCTGGTCATGAAGTATAAGTTAGTAAAAATAGACACATTTATGGGTCTAAAGAATGATAGATGTTAATCATTCCATATCCTTATCCTTTTCTACATCATGGATAAATTAGGTTCTTGATCTGGTGAAATAACTCAAAGTGTTATTCCTTCAGAATTTGAGTTACCGCTGACCATTTTTTCAGTAGAAACAAGAGTTTTCCGTTGACCAGAATTATAATAGGAAAAAGAGTTCTTGTAAGAATCACAGTGATTTCCTTCTGATTTCCAAATGGTCTTTCTGTCCCCTGATAGAATCAACAACACAACTTTTCCTAGTAATCAGGATCAATCAACACTGTAGGTTCCATGTTGATTTATTATTTAATCTGAACGAGGAATGTCAAATTTTGAGGGACATCTTTCAGGTTCCAATTCATTGGAAACATTTTTGGGTTCCCTGAAAGAAGCAGGCTTCCCTTGGGCACAATGACCTACAAGCACCAAGTTCAAGGTCACGGAAACAGGGACACACATTCTTCAAATAGATTATTAGGAATAATAAAGAGAGAAGCCACTCCTCCCTCTACTATTGGTTTGGGGATCCATGTTTCTGGCTTTGGGGGAGACTGCATCGTATATTGGTTGCTGATTTTAGACAAATGCTTCATCCTATAGGCTGAGATCCCAATACAACAGGTTCATATAGGCCACCAGTTACCCTAACTGAGCCTTCTGAAGGTCATTACATTATTCTTTCAAGCCAAGTGCTTCTGACTGATGGAACACATGATAAGACCAGTGAATTCTATGCAGGAATTCCATGCAGGAACACTTCCTTTGCCATAATTTCCCTGGTAGGCAATGTTAATGTGGCACACCACAGTGATGAATTCAATATTCTATAAATCTGCGAGTAATAGTACTGGCAAAAATGCTATATGCAAAGATGGGAAATCTATACCCCAGATATAAGGGTATCCCTCTGAGGATAATTACTGCCCTGATGGAAGGGGTCTGATGTAATCAATCTGCCATGATGACGCCAGTTTGTGCCCCGTAGGGGATGGTGCCATGGTGAGGGTTTATTTGATATTTCTACAGCGATAACCTGCATTCATTTAGAAATCAAGAAACTTATGATTGAGTACATCTTAGTCTTTTATCCATCTGCCAGATGTTCTTCCTCTTTCATTCCATATCCTAATCAATGGCATTTCAATCTACTTATATACCTGAGCTAGAAATCTTAGAAACACTCTTGGCTCATTTCTCTATTTTACCCTCCATGCTCTATCAGTAACCAAGTTTTAAAAATTCTATTCAAGATGCCCCACAAATCTGCATCCTCTTCTTCACTCTATATCACTGCCCATCCCGGAGACTTTTTCCTAATACTCTTTGCAGCACAGGAATAGTCTTCTCTCTGTCCGTCCTGTTTCCAGTCCCTTCCCTCACCACACTGCCTTCAACAATTTCTAAAACAAAACAAATATATCACTTATTTTCTTTTTAATTAATTAGATTTTCCTTAGGGTTATTATGGCATACAAGACCTATTAAAATCTGCCCTCACCCTATCTTTCCTTCACTCTTTGCCATCTATTTGCCCCCACCCCATAAGTTTTATGTCCTAACCACAATGCACTACAATATTTAGTGTTTAAGACTATAAAGATAATATATAACATGTTTCTGGCATTACGTTCTGTGCTTGGTGATTTTTATTGTACTTCAGAACAAATGCAGTCAGGTGTATATGAGTGTAATTTGGAGGTAGAGTAAAACAAATAGATTCAGAAATAAATTTATTTAATCTGAAATATATTATAAGGATCAACAATTTCCCATCAGACTAAGGAGCCCCAAGAGCATTTCATGATTTTTAACTTGGCAAAATAATGTTATACTAGTTATTTTCCTGCCTGAATATTTATTTTCTCTCATTTAGTCAATTACTATTTATTCCTTAAATGTTTGAATAACCATATCCTCAAATAAACAAAAAAGCAAAGATTATAAGCAGAGATATTAACTTTCATGTAAAATGTATGGACATTGATTTATTTTTTAAAACCATTTAATGCAACAACAGTTTTATAGTCTCTGCACCAGGTATGCACTGGTCTTTGGGGAAGCACGTGACAATGCCGATTAACAAGGTAGATATGTCCACTATTTATTTTCACACGTAGCATACACAACATGACATTTAGTATCCAGTCACCTTGTATAAAGGGTTTTGTTTTGTCTGGTCTTGCTTTGCTTTCCATTGATTAGATGGGTATGGAAGCAGAACTTTTTTGTCACTTCACTGGAAACTGTCTGGATAGCAATGAAGTGTATCATAAATCAATTCTACTGGGAGAATGGCTCACAACCAAAGTCAATATCATGGTATAAAGCACCTATAACAGGAATCAAACGAAATAAACCTCAGCACTTGCTTCATCAGAGAACTTCAAAAATTTTTAAACGTGTACAACAATATGAAAAGGCCCTGTGTTTATTATTTTTAATCTATATTTAACAAGGTATATAAATGCTAAACATATTTTGTGGAAGTGAGAAATACTGAATAAAATAATTGATGGTAGTCTTAAAACTTATGTTACTACATAAGATGGATAAGCATGCCCAAACAGAAATTCTGCTAAGTCAAATCTGAATTATCCAGGACTCCATGCTCCACTAATAGGTCCTACTGATTTTTTAAATTCTATAAACAACTCTGGATTCTGTTTAGTAGATACTGAACCAATTTTGTGCATTTTAAATGTATATATTTCTTTCCCCACAGATCCTTCATTTTATTTGTTTCCCTGAATGATTTGCTCTCTCTGCAAAGTCTAAAATTGAGACAATCACGATTCTAGTTTGTTGCAATTATTTACATTTTAAAAATGTCATGCAAATATAGCAAAGAGAAACATTGTCCAGGCAAGAGAAATAAAACTGAAATAATCTAGTAATATATTCTTAACTTGAAAAGAAGTTCCCATTTGTAAAGCATTATTACTGTTATTTATTCAGTGATTACAGTATTTTAGGCATGCCGAAGAAAAGTAAAGAAAGGTCATAATCTTCAAGAGAAAATTTCAGTTATTACAATTGCTATAATGATTAAGTAATATATATTTTTGGAGTGCAGTACAATACATTCAAATATTTAAGTAAAAATAGAGTTGAAAGGTTAGTAAAGACATAAGAAGACTTTTCTCTCCATTTTGTTTTGCATATGCTTTTCTTATAAAATAATTTTCTTATTCTTTGGCTTCTTGTCTTTTAATAGATGTTCAACAACATACTTTAATGCTCAATAATTCTTAATGCTAAGACAGGACTTGTTTATAAATGTTTAAGAGGATTCCTACTGCAGAAGAACGCCACTGATTGCCAAGAGCTTCAATAACGAATGGTAAAGTTGTTGAAATTCAAAAGGATTTTTACATTACTAGTGCTATTTCTGTACTTTCTGCTCCTGCTCCTTTTACTTCTAATACTACTGTTGGCAGTTATTATTGGTGTCATTATTGATATTATTATTATTATTGTCATCATTATAAACAAGTAGCCTTGAATGTTTGTTGAACAAAGGGTTGAATTTGAAACTCAGTGTGAAACTAAGATCACATAAAAATATTATTTCTGAATAAAGTAAAAGAGCAGCATAATATAAGACTCATAATAGCCTTCAGATGCCATTTGCTTACAGCTATTGCCCTTTATATGTTGCTAAAATGAAAGTAAATTGGTGTATCTATTGTTAGTCTTGAGCTAATTTTGGCAATATATTTTACATGTGTGCATATCAAAGTCAAAAATATACATACACTTTACACAACAATTCTACCTTTAATACATATACCTAGGTAGATAAATTAATAAATAAATAGGGTATATGTATAAGTTGCTCATTACAACTTTGTTTAAAATAGTATCAAGATGGTAATTCCCTATGTTTAAGAAATAACTACTTAATAAAGTACGATAAATTCATTCAATGGAATGTGATATTATTCTTAAAAATATGTAGACACATGTTTGTTAATATGGAAATATATCTAAAATTTATAATAATCAGTGTACAATAGGAGTACTAATTCAGTCAACAAATATTTATTGAGTGAAAATATATCAGTAAACAATAAAGACGCAATGTTTAACAATGTAATTGAGAAATTGGAATGAAGAGACTAAAATAGATTTTATCAAGTGTGTTATTAAAGAGAATTACAGAGTGTAACCTTATCTGGGGGATTAGGGAAGTCTTAGAAAATTAAAATCAAGATGAAATGCACAGAATAAGAAGGCATTGGGCATTTGCAGTAAAAGTAAAAGTTGACATTTGCAAGGAGAGCATTTCGAGCACATCTACTACCTGTCTCAATGCTGGGTCACTGTGAGGAGCTTGTCTGGATTGTTGTCCAGTTTAGCAAAGGGAAAGGAATGGTCCGAGCGACTAAAGAAGAACCTAGAGCCAGGCAGGCCATGTTAGACTATGTTAAGGTTTTCGATTTGATCAAAAATAAAAGAACTTAGCAATGAAAAAGTTTTAGTCTGGGGAGAGATGTAATCTTATTTTCCTTCTTTAAAAAGATCTCTTGGGTGGCAGAGAGATGAGTGAATTAGAGTGGGACAAGAGTAGATACAGGGAGCCTGGTTATGAAAGTATGCAGTAAAGGCTGGAGATGAAAGTGGCCTAGCTGAGTTATAGCAATGAACGACATATTTAGTAGTTACATGTGATAAGACATAATAATTGAATTTGAGGAGTAAAACCAAGCAGCATATCTAAATGTGTATTATATGAACAGAATACTCAGAACAGATAGACGTAAAAATGTTAATAGAGCAATCACTGGTGGGTGTAATGACAGATGACTTTGGTTTTACTCTTTATACTTTTACTTATTATATGATATTTTTCAAATGACGCATGACTTTTCTGACCAAAATAAGCAATGTTGTTAAAGCAAGTAACCCAAGCTGCACCTTACCCCGGAGTTTAATTTCTTGATTGATGAATTCTGGCTGGGGGTATGCATTTAAGACCTCCCTTTAGCCCTAATTAGACTGTCTCAATTTTCTGCACTCTGGCTATAGAATTGAGAAGGGGTTACAGAGGGACCAGAGTGTGTATACTCAAGAGAAAAGAACGTAGACTTCATCTTGGCATTCCTGACTCTAGATTTACGAGAATATGGACCTTACTTGTTTTATGTCGTATTTTTATCATCAGGATATAACATTTTGCTTTGCAACTATTAGACAGGCAATATGTTTTGAATAAGACTGACTAAACCACTACTTTTTTGTTGTCAATTCTACACTTTTAAAGTTTTCTTAATATCTTGATCTAATTCTACTAGCCTTAAACTGGCATAATAACTTTGTGTCATTTCTTGGGACTGTTTTTATTAATGCCTTACATGAACTGTTTCCATAATTTTGCCCATGATTCCTGAGAGCATAGTTCTCCCTGATATTTCAAGCCAACCTTGGAGTTCTGCTTCTTGCTAACTTGATTCATAATTTCCCATAATCAGTCCATTTCACATCTGGGCCACGCACCACTTACTTCTCAGATGACAAATTGCATGCTAGAAGCAGTTGCCTGAGATTGACAAAAAGAACCTTTCCAACCATGAAACTATATTTAGTCCAAAGACTAAGATATTTTTTAAATAAAAAGAGTGGACTTCCTGATTATGTAGCCCTAAAATAATGAAGAATCCTGAAAGCCTGAAAATGTTTTTAAAATATATATGGGAAAATTATAAACATTATGGTGAATTTAGTTATTTCCACAATTAGTATACTCTCAAGAATATTGAATAGAGACTTTAAAAAAATGAGAATTTACATGTTTTTAACATGAATTCTAAAATAGCTACTGTTAGTTTCTGTGATTAGAGACAGAATTTTAGCCTTCTAATGAAATATATATATATAAAAACTTATGTACATATCATTGTCCCAACAGTTGCAAAATTATAGTACCAAAATTGTAGAAATATGTAAGAAATAGAACCAATACCTAACATGTATATTTTCATTTAATATGGGGAAAATATCTTTACACATAAATTACAGATGAAATTCAAATAATATGTGAGTCAAGTAGATATTGAAAATATTCTGGTAAAAAATAAAATTGAAGAGGCAGATTAATGACTAGACAAAATTTTCTTATTACAACAGAACATCAGTTCTATGCATCTTGGGAAGAATTTTTTTCCATTTGGCATTTAATAAAAAAATGGTTTTAAGATTTCTTATTAAATCAGACAAAGGCTAAGTATGCTATTTGCTAGATGTTTAAAACAAAAGCAAAATCCTAACACGTGTCCTCACAATCTCAAAGTCACTCCCACATTGTCACTCTCAATTAATTAAAAATTATGTAGGTTCAAATCAAAAAACTTTCATAAATTAAAGAAAATCCTGGGTTTGTTTGTTTTTCAGTAAAAAGGAACTTTCAGGTAAGATTTTAAATATTTCAAAGACAACTTTAAGAATTTTTCAACCAAGAGAAAGATGCCATTCAATAATAATTCAAAATATTTTCAGTAGAGAATATTCATCATTTATAACTCTGTCCTATCAAAATTCACATTTATATTTATCATGTTTCAAGGAAGGGAAAGGAGACAAAATGAAATAATTTTGAATATAAGAAATCAAGAATGCAACATCTAAAATGGATGAAATAAAGTAATTTTTAATCTGATATACAGGGAAATTACAATTTCATTGCTTGATGAAATACAGATATTTTAAGGACTATCTATAGATTCCTTATAAAAAATTCAGAGGATACAAACTCAATTTAGAAGAAAAAATTTAGTTGTATGAAAAGAAAACTACAGCAGTGGTAAGTTATAAAATTAGTAAAAATACTATTTTCTAAATGAGTGTTGTTAAAGATACCATTTTAAAAATCTATCTCAAAATAAAATTTCACCTATTGCACTATGCAAATGGAAGTATGGAAAGTTGAAGATATGAAAGGACATTATTAACTCCAGACATTTAGAAAAAATAAATTGACGCAATAAATCTAAGAAGCATCAAAGCAAATGATTTATTTTAAAGGAAAAAAATGAAAAAAGCAACTGATTAATCCAATAAAAGGAAGGAAAGAGGAAAAGGAGGAAATTTATAACTTTAAATGCCTATACTAGAAAAGAAGATAGATCTCAAGTCAATTACTTTATTTCCACCTTAAGAAACTAGAAAAATAAAAGCAAAATAAACTAAAAACAAGCAGAATAGAAGAGTTAATAAAAATTAGAGAATGGATGAAATTGTAAAAAACTGAAAAATAGAGAAAATCAATGGAACCAAAGTTTTGGTTTTTTTTTTAAAGATCTACAAACTTGACAAACCTTTAATCCTGGCATGCTAATATTTTTCTCTAAGTTAGCTGGATAACAGACACTGAATAATTTACACTTTGTCAAGAAAAAAATATTCCTGTCTGTATTTGCTTAATGTTTAATGGTCATTAGTTTCAGAAATGTAATCTAGAGCATCCAAACCGTCAGAGGAATGAAAAGACTTTAAAAGAAAAATTTATTCAACCAATAGACATTAGGAAAAGACAAAATTAAATTCAACAAAGAAAAACACAGCAAACTTCAAATTAAAAAATGGAAAAAAAGAATTCAAATATGTCAATAATCATAGTCTATGTAAACACATTAAAATTGTCTATCAAAAGATTAGATATTGTCCAGTGATCTCTAAGCAGCAGTACAGCTGCGAGGGTTGCATGCTGGCAGCATGAGCTCCATGTTGGCAGAAAGTGTCCTTGTCCCCAGTGGGGAGTGTGGGGGTTATTGCAGAGTGGGCCCAGGTGGATCCGTGTCACAGCTGAGGAACCCCAGGCTTAGGAAACCCCCTGGTTTCCTACATAATCTTCCTTAGTCTTATAAGGGGCTGCTGGCAAACTTGCCCATCCTTTGCTCCCAAGTAGATATTATCTCTGTAACCCCGTAATGTAAGCAAATCTCCTATGGAGAGAAGAGGGAGACTTCACTATTCTGCAATGTAAAGAAATCTCCTCTCTGACTTGGAAGGAGACACTCTCTAATTTTGTAGGCTGTCTGCTGTATAAATGTCCTTGAAAAGGAGTCTGAGATGCGTAAGCACACTATGAAGAATTGTCTCCTCACAGGTATCAGATTGAATAACATACAGCTCTGTATTATTTACAACATTCATTATTTTTTAAATGTCATTCAGCGAGATAAAATGAAAGAGATGGAAAATAAATACCAAGTCCTATGGACTGAACGTTTGCATCACCCCTAAATCCATATGTTGAAGCCTAATCCCCAGAGTAATGGTATTTGGAGGTGAGGCCTGTGGGAGGTAATTAGGTCATGAGGGTGGAGCCCTCATGAATGGCAGTGTCCTTACAATAAGAGAAGAGAGAGATGATCTCTCTTGGCCATGTGAGGATACAGTGAGAAGATGACCGTCTGCAAACCAAGAAGTGGGTCCTCACCGGACATGGGATCTCAGAAGTGCATGCATGTCCAGAGTATATGACTTGGACAATTTGATTTTCTCTGCCTCAATAACATCACCTATAAAATGGGGATGATGATAATATCTATGTCAAAATGAGTGAATATTAAACATGCTTTTAAACAGTGTCTGGCACATTCTATTATGTAACTATCAGCTATTAACATAGCAACCTTATGAAATACATAATAGCATTAGCCTCAGTTTTTAAATGAAGACACTCGTCAGTGAATTAGTCTTTAAAATTAAACCCAAACTACTTCCTAGGACTAGAATTTTCAAAACCCTATATACGTTTTCAACCTCTTTCCCCTTTCATTATCCTCTTGGTAAATATTTTCAAATAGCTTTGGTTTTACGTTCTTCACAAAAGCTAACCCTTCTCTTGCACCTGTTCCTCCGACCAGAATGTTTTCTCTCCAGCTCTTCTCACTTGTCTTCTTCTCCTCCACCAGGGCTCAGTCGTGCTGACTCCTCTATCCAAAGCAGTCTCCACCTTTGTCCCCAGGATGAAGCCGTTGCTCTTCAACACCACACCAAAATGCCTCTGCAGGGGAAAAGGGCATCATTTGGAGCAGCAGCATAGCTAGAGGCAAGGAGAAGCGAGGCAGGAGAAGTGTCGTGGTCCCTAAACCAACACTTTCATTAAGAAAGAATATCATCAGGATCACAATCTGTGAAATGCCAGAGAAAAACTGGTGCCGACATTTAAAATGTTTCAAAGCTGCCCTGTGTCTCTCTACTACTCACCAATTTTAATTGAAAGTTAATGGCATGTACATGTATGTCTCTTGAAATAAGATATAAAATATCCCAGGTATGTAAAAGACGAATTTTTAATACTCATAAGTGCAAAGCAAGTAGAAAATTCTATTGTTAGTGACTTTAGTAGAAAAGAGAATGAATCATAACCAATGATATAGTATGCTATAAGAACTATTTCAATAAGTCCATATAAATCCACCTGACATCTTGAAAACAAAGTAAATTGCATTGTCTAAAAGAAAACTGAAATTATGTTTGCATGTCTCCACTCATTTAATTAAACCATAATCCCCTTGAAAAATGTCCTTATCTTTTTCAACACTTTATTATCTCATGATTAATTATCTCATGATTATCAGATATGGAAACAAGCATCTCTCTTGATCTCATTCAAAGCAATCACTTGGGTCAGTTTAGGGAGAAAAGATATCCATATTTTCCTAAGGATGGAAACAATAAAATTACTTTCCTAACCCTTTTTGAAATAAAGGAAACTTATGTAAGGGCAAATACTGCAAGAATTATATTGTGGAATCACATCACATATGCATTCAATTTAACTGTATTTAATATTCTTGACTGGATATATAGGGACTTAGAAAAAGACAGAATGGGATACTTGGAAAGATAGAAAATAACAAATTAAATAGCCTAGGCAATTCTTATGATCAATCCACTCGCTGAGCTTATACCCAAAAGCGAGCTTGAAATTGGATTTGCTTGTTCCCTTCAGCTCAGAACCCCTTGGCCCAGAATTGGGTAGTTCTCTCCTAATGCTGAATGTGATTCTAGTATTTAAGGAAATTTATTCAATATAGAGCCCCCAGATGTAACTCAACTACTTTGTTGTAAAACAAAACAAAAGAGCTATCTTTTTCAATGCTGGAGGAAAACTTCAGTGAGTTATAGCCAAGTGTGTGAGAAAAACTATGTAGGTCTTCAACATGACAACTTCCTAGGAGACTTTGAAGTGTAATTTGACTTTAGGTGATTTCTACATCGGTCTTCAGACGAAGGATTTCAAAGGATAATGTTGCCTTGACTATTTGATTGTCAAGAGAAATTTTGACTTTAGATCCTGACTCTTCCAAAATAATCAACTCCACAGCATTTAGGAAAAAGAACAGCTCTATTCAGTTACAGCAACTGCCATCATTGTATTTCATTTTAATGAACATTCGCTAAACAAGTTTATGTGGCAGGGACTATAACTCTCCTGGAAACTCTGAGATCTTGAACCAAAATAAAGCTCAACATTTCATTTCACTTTATTAACTTCATTTGTTTGTTTTACTTCAGCCTATATTTCTGGTGAAATTTTTTACAGTCTTGTGTTACACTATTTTCCTTTCTTTGTATTTCAGCTTCCTTGACATCTGATTTTGCCCTTTGCCCAAACCTTTTTCCCTTATTCTCTGAGGTGTTTATATTTCAGGTTTACATATATTTGCATACTCTAAAGAAAAATTAAGCAACATATTTCAAAAGTATTTAGTTCAGTGTGTCAATGCATAGCTCTGCTAACACAGATTTCTGTAGTATGTGCATTTTTTCTAATAGGGTTTGCTCTGGCTATTTGCCATTATCAATATTTCTCTATGAAACTGATCAGTGATACATTCTGTAGCCCTTTTGCTATTTTAGCAACACATAAGTGTGTTCTGTCACTATCATGGTAATTATGAAGGGGTGATATTTCTTCAAACTCCCCAAAGGATCAGGTTGACTTGTGGGTTACGCAGATTTGAACTGACTGGAAATATACGAGATTATTAAAATTAGTTCGCCAAGCCTACTTCGTTGTTGATTACAATAGTTTTCATTTTAGCATATTCAGGAACATGAGTGATGTCAACATGATGATAATAAATCCTTTAGCAACTTGAAGCTCATTATACTGTGCTATATTAATAAAAATGACATACAATATCATTCAAATATTTGATGGATCTATGGCTTAAATCATTTAGTATACTCTTTTATCAAGTAGGCTTTCTATTTTAGAAAAAATTCATATAAGAAATATGCTTTTGTATAATACACAAGGAAATAAACAATCCTGCATTTTCAGCAAAGTATTAAATTGTACATCATAACTTGAACACTTACTTTTATTTACTGTATTCATTACCTTAAGGACTAAAAGGAGTTAATAGAAGCAAACATATTTTTCCCATCTGATATATTTTGTCCCTTATTATCTGTAAAATAAAATGGATATCATACTCATAAAACAAAACTATTAATTTTAATATTTTTTAAATTGTTGCAAACATACTATAAGATGAACAATTCATACAAATCACCTGACCTCAACATTTTAAAGCAAAAAGACATTTTATTTTTGCTTAAAAAAATTAAAATCTGTTTTTACAAAACTCTTAACGTTCAGGTGAAGGTAAATATTCAATAAATCTTTAATTATGTTAATGTTTAAACCAGATTTATGAATAGGTATTTGTATTTAAGATTTCCTTCTTCACAATTGTGTGACAATAACTCTGACAAGCATTTAATTTAGAAATTTTATAAAATGAATGTTTTGTTAAATTCCACATGAAAAAATTCCAACATCTTAAAATTACTTGGCTTAAAATATCAACATTAAAACACTTTTAAGTCAACTCCATTAGTAGGGAACAGCTAAGCTGCTTCATAAGGATACAAAGAAAATCTGTAAAGAATTGGAAGAGTTTGAAGACCAGTATTTTTCTAGTTTTGATTTCTAATTATAGAATCTAAGGCCTGAGGCAGGCCTCACTGTGCTCCATCTGATACATCCCAGTCACTGCTTCAGTTATTTCTGTTACAAGTCCCCAGATCTATTAAAATACACTTCATCAAAATGCAGTAATCTTTCCGAGTTCTTTCTAGCGGAAACATATTTAAAAAACTGAATAAGATAACACACTTTGGAATATCACCGTTATATATAACTACTAAAGGAATAAAGCAACAATCAGTTGGCCAACAAAATGAATTTAGAAAAAATAAACTGGGAGAACATTTTAGATGTCATTATCTTAAGACTTTGATTGGTTATTCTTTCTTATTTTGACTCTTCAAAAAAAAGAAAACCTGACGCTAAAAATCAATGCTTTATTAACAGTCTGGTGGGGGTTTTTTTGTTGTTGTTCTAGAGATGTAATTGATCTCTGAGCAATCAATTATGTTACCTCCGAATATAATCTAGGATTGAAAGCCTCAATAATATGCTGTCCTATGTCTTGGATGTAGAACAATAGTAATGTGTATCCTGGAGATATTTTAAGACTATTTTTGTTGATTCTACTTGAAGATTGGCCCGTTACTTTTGGCATGCATTTCAACATTCTACCTTTGTCCTACAATTTTCTGGTGTTCATTTGTCACACTGACAGAAACCAGTTTAAAATTTAAATTCATATCCCTCCTGGATCCAGTAAAAAAGTTTCTAAGCCAAAGCCTGTGCAATGACTGATGATGCTCCTGTCAGGTGCCAGAATATCCAGCAGAATTGCTCAACAAGTTTCTTAACAAGATAAATAATAAGGCAGATTATAGAAAAGCAAATGACTTATCATAAGGTTGCTTCCATGGCATTCTTCATATTTGTCCCCTAACGTCATTTCCACAAATAAAGTATTTCAAAAGTAGGAAGCGTTCCTACTCGTATATTGATATTTAATTCTCTCCTAGCTCATTTAGTCTATTATTTGTAAGGAAGCGGCACACAGTTGAAGCATATGGTAAAAGATTCCTAAAAAACAGATTACTCTTTTAATTTAATCAAAGTATTTTTTTATCTCAAAGATATAGATTGATAGGATCTGATTTTACACTAACTCTACTATGAGTTTATTCATCATTATGACCTAGTTCTCTTTGTTTGCAGACTTCCAACATCGAGATGATTGCCCATGAAAGTGTTTTTCCTTTAAACCAGTCTCTCAAAACCTAAGCCATGGAGGATTATTGTTGCATATTCTCATTTCAACACAAGCCACAGTAAAATGTATGTTATTCTAAGAGATTTTTTTTCCAACTGCATATTTAAACCTACAATAAAAGTCACAAAAAGTGTGCTATTAAAATATAGAACTATATTAATGATTTTATCCAGACACAGGAAGTTCTTTTATTCACTGCCTTCCTCTTATGGCAAACTATATACATGCCTAGATTAAATCATTTGTCATATGCATTGTACCTGATCGAAGTGGTCTATAGTTTACAAAGTATGACAGCTTGTTGATTTTACCTGCTTAACCACTGTAGTACCTTCTATGAAAAATTAAACTTACAACATACCATGTATGTGTTCACCTCTGTTACATGTGTCTATTCAACAAAGCATAGCCACTAGACAAGAAATTAAGGGTCTGTTTTCCCGAGGACTGCTACCAGGTTCTGATACAACACACAGATATACACTATACCTTATTTCTTAATGTACCAGGAAAGTTCTGCTGATCGATTTATGCATTATATTCATATTAATATGTATAATTGTATACATTGCTTTAATTCTTAAAAAAAATTAGAAATTATATTAGTTCAAGGTACTGTATATTTTTGCTCTGGAATTATAACAAAATATTAGTTGCATCATCTTAGATAACTTGAAAACTTTTAAAAGGTTTTAATACCTACAATTCACATGAAATAGTATCAAAAGGAAGGTAAAACCTGTCAAAGTCTGTGTTGATATCATATTGTGACCCATGTGTTACAGAAAAGAAAAGCAGCAAATGATTACTGAAAACATTTTTGGGAATAACACTTAAAAAGAACAATTGGTCATTAATTAATATTAGAAGTACATTTTCTATTCATCCATAAAGTTCATTAAAATTGCACAGGAAAATAGCCATGATTAGAAGTGCAATTATATTGATTCACTTAAATTGAATATACAACTAATTCACTGAGGTAGCAAACGCCCAAAAATATATCCCTAATGGTATGGGTTGAAGTGTGTGGAATTTGGTTTTTAAGACAAAAAGAGATATCCTCTGGAATACATACTCAAAATATATTACAAAGTATTCAAAGGGCAAGAAGCTGTGAATTTCTGATGCCACCTGTGACAGTTAATGTCCCCCCAAATAATGACAGACTTAGAAATGTGTGAAGACTTCACAACAAAAGCATGTCATACTTGTCTATGAAACTAAGCCACCACCATAGACATAGCTTCATTGAGTGAATAAGACCAGGGATAAACTAGCTATTCTAACAGAAAGAACATAAACATAATTGCATCTGCCATACCCGTGATCAATGCAGTGCAGTGTTCTGGTAGTGACCCTCTAGAGTACTGGATCTTTCTACTTGGTTGTTCTAACAATTCAAACATAACATTCACTAATGAGCTCTCCATTCCCACCTAATCTAACACTATCTTTTGACTTTAATTATAATTAAAGATATTTTAATTGTGCTCATCACTTTCGTGTTGGTGATTTTGACTTTTCATTATACCCACATTTCCAAACTCAGGTATCGGCTCTTCCCTTCAACTGTCTCCTGCTTTAAATGCCTCCTTTTTATTACTTTCATTGCTACTTTGGTTCATGAATGTATCATCTTATACCTGGATTATTGCAGTATTTTCTAATGTATTTTCCCAGTCTCCTGTTTCTCCAGGTTAAGATTTCAAACCAATTGCTACCGAAATAATCATCATAAATTAACACTGTGGACACACTCCTGCTCAGAAGTTTTGATGGTCTCTCTTAATGATAGAATATGGTTTAAACACTTAGACCAACATTTAAGGATCTCCACATCAGAACTTGGATTGGCTGTGTAATACAAAAATTATGTCCCTCAGTAATAAAAACCATTGGGTAAAAGGAAGTAAGATCAGACAAGGTTGAAACTAGGGGACCTAGGGGCTGTGTAAATTATTGAGCTGTTAATTTGATTTCCTCCATATCTATTGTCTCCTATGTTGAATTATTGCCAGACTTTGACTTTCCTTTCATTAGGGATTTTTTTTTATGAGGGAGAAAGCAATTGCTATTTGAAGACACTGCTTCTCATTTTCTTTTATGAATCATTTAAGGTTATTGAAGAAATTATGCTGGATGCCGAGGACGATAGGAGGGAAGAGAAGGGTGTTAACTCAAGGGCAATAGCTTGGAATAAGGGAGTGATCTCTCGGAGTGTAGATCCCATAATTACTAAATATCCATGGAGGCACCCAATGCTGGTGTTGGGAAACAATGCCCCATGAATGTTTTCATGTCTCTGTGTGGTCAGAGTTTTCAGAGCAAAGAGCACGGGTACTTGGGTTTAAGGAGGGCTGAATGGCAAACGTGCCTTTGAAGTTACAGATGGTGTATGGCTCCAAAATAACATAAAGTATCCTCTCCCCTGGATCCATGTGCTTACATTCTAAGGATCACGAATCTTGAGTCATTTCTTTACATTTGAGGCCAGTGAAAGATTGCTAGAGACTTCGCCCCACTCCCCAGCCCTCCTCAGAGAGGATTTGTTTACATTCCAGAACAAAGTTCTCCCTCACTCTATCTCCAGAAGGAGAATGGCCAGATGTTCCAGCTGCCCCACATAAGATCCAGGTTTCATAATTCCAGGATCCATCTCCTCTGGTACAACCTCTGCATGAGCAATTGACATTTTGCTGTCACTGCATTGGCGGGGGAACCAGTGCTGCTAAGATTGCTCTGGGAATAAATAAAAAATCTGTTCTCTGATCCAGAAGTATGGTGTTCCTGTTAATATATGTAGATATAGATATCTATAGACAGAGATAGAAATATGCACACACACATACTCTGCATATATATATATATGTTTATATGTATATATATGTGTGTGTATACATATATATGTAAATACATTGTGTGCGTATATGTATATACAAAACTACAGCAGGCTATCATATTAACGGAGTAATACCTAAAATCCTACATAATTTCTGACTTAACAGTCAGTATCAAGAACTGCCTGAGGAAAGAAAAAAAATTACAGGCCCTGAAATATGGAAAGACTACAACAGAGCCTACTGAGAGAACCAAGTAGGAAAATAAATGTGAATTTTTGGCATATAACAATGGGAAATTCCCCAATATTTGGCACTAATTTATGCTCTTTAGCTATTGAAGTTGCTAATTTTGAAAAAGAAGAAATTTTAAATTCCCTTGAGATGCATTGGGGTTAAGGCTGGAGGTACTTTGAATCAAACTGAATTTTTCCCAGTGAAGTTCGTATACTCACACCTCCTGTAGATGTTTTTCCTGGCCTTTGTGCCACCCCTGGAGGTGGTGGCTTCCAGCCCGTTTATGGTGTCTAGATGAGTTTAGTGAACTAGGTATTAGAAGTAGTGAGGATAGTAGGGAAGAGGCTAGGGAAGGAATCCAGCAAAAGACTCTAGTGTTCGTGTTCAAAGTAAAGTGGGGAACTGTGGTTCTTATGTCAATTCTAAAACAATCCTCCTGTTATATTGTAAACAACAGTTCCACTGCTTAACTGTGCATCCATATTTCCTACTGTGGTTCTGTCCTTGATGTTAGTGAACACAAAATCAGGAACCTTATGAGAACCACAGAAAGAGCACTCTGGGAATAGATGTAACAACGGGACTAATGGAGGGGAAATGAGAGACAAGTGTGCATATGCCCCGGTTTTTTTAAACCTAATGACGCTGCATAAAGGTCTAGTCTCCATCACGTTCTTATCTGGAGCAGAATCTTGCTGGATCCTTTCGGCTAACCTTGGAGAGCACAAAAATGTGGCTGATAGAGAGAAAACTGAACAATGTCATCCACCTTTTACAGGTTGGCTGGGTAGCTTGAGCCACTGAGAACCTCAACTAGTTTGGAGAAAGTTGTGTGACACGATATATGTCCTTCATACACCTCACGGGGGAACAAATAAAGTAACTGATAATAAACAAGAAATGAATGACCTCTGCATGTCACTTCTAGCACTATGTTTTTCCTCACCACATACACTATGTCTTCAAGTCCTGATGTGTATAGTCTTTAATCCATGCTGCTTCATATTCTTTAAGAGAACTACATGGTCAGCAATTTCAAGATCCCTAAATATGCATAATTAACATCAGTGGAGGTTAATTATAGCTAGCCATAAAGCTTCCTTAGGATCTAACAGAGAATGAAACCAATCTGAACATTTTAATGATTGTATAAATTATAATTATCTAGTCAGAGTAACAGTGACTGTAAATAGGGTTGGACTGGTCTTCTGAAACAGGATTTTTGAAGCAATGATCTATTTCATAAATAAAACAGTGTGGCTTAAGTAAGGATCATACAGGTTCAATATTAATGATTTTAGCTGCACCTCCAGCTACAATTTTGAATATCATGTAAAATAGGTGAAAAGGAAAATGTACAGTTTGTTTCATCTTGTCTTATGGAGCTTGGTGGACAAGACTAAATTGATTTTAATCCTTTTTTTCTTAACAGACTAACATCAGCAGTCCTTTTATATATTTATTTATTTTTGACCCTAAAGGAACTCCTATAAACACCTAATAATTAGAATATTATCTATAAAAAGCATCAGTCTACATGCTGCTCGAAGGTGAGAATTTGTAAATATTTTAGAATTTTGTTAAATGTTTGATTAAAAAAGGATGAGCACAACAATTTAACAGTAAGCTACTGAGAAAAATAAAGATAAAAACGTTCAATTAAGGAATGTCTCAGAAAGATTTCTTAGGGAAAGCAAGAAATATTGGCCATTATAGTGTAGTTGGAAGTACAGTAGGAAGAGCTGAAATCAAGGTGGCAGGAAATAATTGACAATATTTTTAGGACTACATCAAAGGAAACTTTCACATCCAAATATAGTGCTTGTTTCTATGCCTGAATTAAGATTTCTGGATAAGAGCTTCTAAGTGATTTGTTGGGTCATATGTTCCTTGCATGTTCAGGAAAGGACAACTCATATCTTTTGCCAGCTCCCAGCCCTTTTCCCTTGATAAAATAATGCCAACTCTGTTCAAGTGTTAGAAGGATTCTTATATTTGTCTAAGCTAATAATGGTAATTTAATTGCCTTTGTCATAATTGGTTTAAGCATAAACGTGGTAAGAATGGTAGATTGTAAAAACAACTGCAACCCTAGTATGCACACCTTTTATGTTACTTGACTTTGCAGCACCTTCCATCAAGAGATATCTATATCCGGGGGCCGAGCCAGTGGCATACTGGTTAAGTTTGCGCACTCCTCTTCAGTGGCTGGGGTTTGCAGGTTCGGATCCTAGGCACGGATCTTAGCACAACTCAGAAAGCCATGCTGTAGCAGGTGTCCTACATATAAGGTAGAGGAAGATGGGCACAGATGTTAGCTCAGGGCTAACCTTGCTGACAAAAAAAAAGAAAAGAAAAGAAAAAACAAAACAAACAAAAAGAGGTATCTATTTCTGAATCTCTTGAATCTGGGCTTGGGGATGGAATTTGCTTTGGCAAATGGTACAATGATATTCATGATGGAAGCAGAGACATGAAACATACCTGTGTGTTGAGGCTTGCCACTTTTTGCTACTCTTTGAAACTTTGAGACCACCTCTATGTAAAATCCCAGAATAACTTGCTGGAGATGAGTGGTCCAGTGACTTCCCTCAACCCTTCTGACAGCCAGCCAACCAACCGAGTTAAACACAGATCATGAAAGTTTGCCAAGCCCAATTTGCTATCCCACATATTTGTGAGCAAATAAATGTCTGTTGCTTCCACGTATAAATTATTGGAGTATTTTTTTTACGTATTGCAGCAAAGACTAACTGATATATTATACAATCCATGTACCAAGATGAAACAAGAGAAGGCTTGCTGGTAGACTGAAAAGTTTTTCTCACTCCTTTTTGCCTTTGGATGCAACTATGTAAGGAAATACTACTTGAAATTACTGTAATGATGTGAGAAAGCAGTTGATGTTTTGAACACGGAAGAATACAATAATAAGGAAATGGATGTAGGTCCTTGACTATGTTATATTACTGGATCCATGAATTACATGACTCTGGAACCATGTTACCTCTAGACTTCTTTTTTATGTAAAAATAAATACATACTCTATTGTGTAGTTTACTGTTCTCTCCTTGCAGCAAAAAGCATGGTAACTAAGACAATGACTCTGAGGAAACACGTGACCTCGGGAGAGCTGAGTCTGAGAACCTGTCAGAACCTTCCACTGGAGTAAGACAACTCATAAGCACTTTTCATGGTTGCTTCACCTCAAGTGAAAATAACTGGAGACATGAGGGTTTCGGACACATAGCCTGTGTCCACTGTAAGACGTTTGCCAAAATATGGAGATGTGTGGAGCTGTGAGCTAAAAAGCTACGCCAAAAACCTTTGAAAAATACAGTGAAAATTCTCAGACTCTCTGGGCTGGAGAGAAAAAGGTCTATCAGGCTCACAACTGCCCTGGAAGCAGGAATGAACCAAAGAGAGTCTCAGTTTTACCTAAACTGCAATGATTCTTGACATAATTCAGTCCATGACTTAAGATTTCCATCTCTTTACTCTATCATCTTGGCAGAGGAATTGTTGGACTCTCTCTTATGGAAGGTAAAATCATCATAAATCCCTACACTTATATATATATATATAATATATATATACACTTTATATATATATGTGACAAATATATATTTATATGACAAATGTATATTTTATATATATTCAATCCAAAAGTATCAAGCTTGAAAGTAGAAAGGGTTGTATGACCAGTAAGCAAGGGAAACAATAGAATCAGTCTCCCCAATGTTTGAGATAATACAATTAGCAAACAAAAACTATAAAATCCCTAACATTAAAATATTCAATTAAATACAATAAGCTGGAAGATTTGAAAAGTGCATTAAACCCAAAGCAGGATAAATATAACACACTCCCTCTCACAAAAAGATTTATGTGTTTACATATCATAGACAATTTATTGAAAGCCAAAATAAAAACCAAGTCTTAAAGGCCGTCAGAGAATAAAGACACATTACCGCTAAAATGCAACAGTAAGACGGACAGCTGACTTCTGAACAGAAATGATGGACTCAGGAACAGAATGGGTATTGACAAACTCAAATTCCACAACCAGCAAAAAGATACTTTAAAAATAAAAGTGAGTTTAAAAAATAAATTTAAAAGATCAGACTTGTATCAAAGAAGATCACTGAAAGGAGTTCAGACAGAAGGAAAATAATCCCAGATAAAAAGAAATAAATGCAGAAAAGAAATTACATTAGAAAAGACAAATACAGGGGTATATATGTAAATGTATTTTGTAGGGTTAGACAATACTAGTAATGTTTTCTATAGTTTAAAACAAGTGTAGAATGACTATTCTTGACAGCCCTAATGCAAAAGTTTGGATGTGGGATGAAGGAGACAGGAGTTAAAGTATTCTAAGATTTCATAAGGAAACAACTCCATGAATTAGGACCTTATGATCCTGTAGACAAACTAAGTGAAAGTCTCTCTTTAACTTTCCTAAAGGCAATGTTTCTCACCATGTTTTGTGGTGTTCTGTCAGTTTACTGTATTCCTTCCACTGTGTTTTTTTCAAACAACTTGACACACAGAACATTGCCATGAAGTAGAGAAGATGAGAAGCTAAAAGACGAAATGGTAAGTAAATTGCCAAAGGTTAAATATCTGATAAACAACAAAACCAAGATTTAAAAGCAGTTCTTCTGAATCCAAGATCAATGTTATTTTTGATCACTTAGTTTTATGTTTTCCAAGGTTTACTGATATTTATCAATTTTTTCTCAGACTTTTTGAAATATTAGTTTGGCTGATAACCAGATTTTGATTGACTTCCAGTGAAGGAATTACTAAATCACTAGTGTCAGACTCTTCTAAATCTGGGAGCAGATTCAGTTAAATTTTATGGACTTTTACATAACTGATGCATTTGGAATGTATACATTGATTTGTGTAGTTTAGTGACAGTTAGCATAGTTGTTATTTGTTTCCTCTAATATCATGATTTCAGGTTGAGAGAGAAAATATTGCCCTGTCATCTGCATCGAAGTACTTTCTTGAAAGTACTGCTTGAACCTATGCAATATGATAAAATACTAGGCTGGTAATAATTATATGATATCATTTAAGTAAACACCTAATAAGTAAAAGTCAAGACATGAGTAAAAGTCAAATATTATTGAGTAGAAAGAGTTTCAATCATAATGCTTCATTAAACAATCCAAATAAATATAATTTTACTGTGAATATTAACACTTCAAGTCCAATACTGAGACCTTATGGTAGGCTGAATAATAACCTTCACCTAAGATGTCCATATACTAATCCACATAAACTGTGAATGTTACCTTATATGGCAAAAAACACTCAGATGTGATTGAATTAAAGATCTTGAGATAAGGAGTTTATCCTCGATTATACGGGTGATTCTGGTGCAATCATAGGGCTCCTTAGAAGAGAGAAGCAATTGGGCAGAGAGATAGAAGGAGATGTGAAAACGGAAGCAGAGAGAGATCTGAAGAAGTTATACTGCTGACTTTGAACATGGTGGAAGGGGCAAGCCAAAGAATGAAAGCAATGTTGATATGGAAGCCAGAAAAGGCAAATAAAAGGATCCTCCCCTCAGAGCCTCCACAAGGAAATAGCTTTATCTTTAGTCCAGTGGAACTGCTTTCGGACTTCAGAACTCCAGAACTGTACGAGAATACATATGTGTTGTTTAAGCTTGTGGTAATTTCTTACAGCAAAAATAAGAAAAAAAGAACTTTTCAACTCTTTTTAATGTGTGAACTTAAATGTTTCACTTAAGTAGCTACATGTATTTTACTGCTGTTCTTGATTTTGAATTCTTATGAAACTCAATTTTAATTTGTAATATTGAATTAATTGAATTTATATATTGAATATAGAATCATGTGTAATTTTATCCAACACACTTAACATCTCAGTATGCTTCAGTTTCGGGATCTTTAAAATGTAAATTGTATATCTAGGAAGTCCCATGGTATATTTTTATTCCTAGTCCAGATTTCCTCAGTGGGAGAGCGTTATGAAAGAATATCAGATACAGGTCAATAATATCTACCCAATGGCAAAAATGATTACTAAAATAACGTCTATAAATTTTCAGATTCTTAGATGAGAGAACCTGCATTTGGGGTCTTGTGCACCTGCAGGAAATATCATTGAAAGTCAATGCAAGTCAGAGTGAATGCTCCTGCAGTAGCAATTCCCTGCAGGGAACGTTTAGACAGAGGACAATATGCTTCCACGCAATAGAGTTTCTGTTAGAGAATATACCTGAGGCACAAACCTAGGGCCTGGGTTTTTGCCACTACCGGAGATAATAAATAGATAAAATAATAAAATTTACTACTCAGATTGTAAGATCCTTAAGGCAAGAAATATGTTATTTAAATTATTCAAGTCATCAATGGAATGTGCCATTTAGCCAGAGGACAATGAAATAGTAAACAGAGAGTTTCAAAATATTGCATTAAGTGTTGAAAATTTACTTTTCTCTTAATTGTTGCCAGTTTTTTTCTAGGAAAATTTTTAAAAAGTAATAGCAGAGGTCCTATTCTTCTTGAGCAAACTCACCCTTTTGGAGAACAGGAATGAATATGAGTAGTAATGAAGTACTCACAGAACTTGATCGTCCTAACTGATTGGAAAAAGCCTTCAAAATTATTCTTGAAAATTATCAAATTCATAATATTTCATTTTGATTTTTACTCTATTTTCTCCAAAGTCATGTTTTAACTCTAGATATCTGACTGTCTCACAAATATAGACAGTGAAAACGATGTTACATGTGTCATTCAGATGAGGAAAAGGTCCCAATAATCCCGGTGAACCCTTCGCCCAAAAAAAAAGAACTAGCCTTCTCTTCCCACTCTTGTGTTTAACTCTACCCATCAGCATTTATTTATTCAACAAACATCAATTACTATGTTTAAGGAACTAAGAGATGCTTAGAATAAAAATAACCATAAGAGGAGATGGAACAAATAATAAGGTAGACAGACAAATTAGAATATGTGTCAGATATTTTAATAAAATTTTGAACCAAGTACTAGAAAAATCCAAATGCTGTTTATTTCAGTGATGCTGTACTCTTATGTGAAAACTGGTTTTACTTACAAATAAGTCCTTTACTTCTGAAATAGTCTATAAATTAATGACTTGAGATATTGACTTACAAGAAATCAGTTAATAAATCAGTTCATTATTTCAACAAACATTCACTAATTTTTTCCAAAGTAGTAGATAATCTCCTACACTGGGGAAAACAAATATTATTGAGAAAATGTTTTCATAAACAATGTGTATCTTTCACATAGAACATCTTATTTTGAATATAATTTAAACAAGGATTTTGGGTATACACTTTTGATATAAATTTATTCTATAAATTTGTATCAACTGTTTGATAAACCTTGATGTTGGTGTTATCCGGCTGGGACATGGTAAAACCCTTTCCAAAAAAGGGAGTTAATATTAATTAATGGAGTACGGGGGATGCAAATTAATAATTTCAATTTTTCAAATATCATCGTATGATTTGATTAGTATATGTTAATGCAGTGTAATGATGCTCAAACAGGTGGTTTTGTTTGTTCCTACCTTAAGGTATGAAGATTACTAGTTATTTGAAGAAGTGAGTTATCCATCACTGTCATAATTCACTGCTTGGGATTGTCCTGTGCCAGCAATGGAATGCACTGTTGAGCTCTCCCATGATTGACTTTCCGCTGTGAGAAGCGCAGTTAGTTGAGAGCCTCAACTACAGGCTCCAACTTCAGGATCTGCTGCAACATTCCACCAAAGCCACGCTCTTCTCAGATGGGAAATAGAATTAATGAGACAAAACAAAGTATAAAAATATATCTACTCCTTCTCTTTTTTTTGGTGAGGGAGATGGGCCATGAGCTTACATCTGTGGCCATCTTGCTCTATTTTATATATGGGACACCACCACATCATGGCTTGATGAGTGGTGCATAGGTCTGCACCAAGGATCTGAACCTGTGAACCCTCGGCCCCAGAAGTGGAGTGTGCCAACCTAACAACTATGCCCGCGGGCCAGCACCTCTACTGCTTCTTTATAGCCTTGTTGCAATCCACATTCCCAAATAGCACTGCAAAAACAAACAAAAAACTTCATATGGTGGCAATAGTTAATTTCTAAACCACTTTAACCCAAACCAACTTAACAGTGCCTGGTGTTTATGTAACTGGTTAGAATATTTTTCAATTCTTATCAAAGCATCACATTCAAGTGCAAAGGGCATTGCATTTAAGTATGTAGTTGGCCATTGAACTTGAAGGCATTCTGCAATTGGCTTTAGAAGGACATGAAATTAATGGACCATAAAGTTTGGCTTCAGAAAACTTTAATCTTACAAGTACAGCAATAAAGGTCATGTTATTATTTTTTTCTATATCCACCTTTCAGTCATGACTGAGTGGTTAAAACTTAAAGGTTATCAGTAGACACAGTGTCTACACATTGAAGGAGAGTTCCCTACTGAAACAGATTATGCTATTATAAAAATATGTTATTAAGAACAATAATGAAAGGGAGCACTTTCTATGGAGCAGCCTACTTATTTGAACTTTACATCTTTTATCTCATTTAATTATTAGAACATACCAGAAAAGTGTTGAGTATACACATTTACATGTGAAGAGGAATTGCAGATTATTTAAATAGTTCGGATAAATTCAATCAACTCTTAAGTGGCAAAATCAAGATTCAAGTCCAGTTTAGATCTAACATTATAGTCTTTTTTTTTCTTCATTATGCCACTCTGATTTTCAACACATTTATTCAAATACAATATCTACGGATAAAGTTTTACACACAATAACTCAGTTTTATTCTAATATTAGCCTTAGATTTTCATTAAAAGATTGTTTTCTATCTAAGACTATATCACATTTCATGGCTAAACTAGTTCCATGTTTTGGAAGGTTTGGTTTGGTATCAAGCCCTCCCTTGGCCACATTCCACCCCATCTCATCACCCGTCACCCACTCAACCACCTTTGGACATCTATGAATATTTTAATCACCTAAGAATGAAACTTCCACAACTTACACCCATTCACCAGTCAGAAAAGACATTTTTCCACTTGAGTCAAAAAAAAAAAAAAAAAGAAAGAAAGAAAAGAAAAGAAAAATCCCAAGTAAACAAACAGTAAAAGAAAAAAAAGAATTTGCCACCCACCTTGTGCTATTGGTTGTAAATAAAAATAATAACATATGCTCAGTGCTTGAGTTTACTCAGTGTCACTTTACTTAGCACTGTTTCCTTCCCCTCCTCCCACAAACACTTAATGTTTTTCACTTAAAGTAATTCATTACAGAGAATAATCACTTAATATACACTTTGGAAAAGTAGATATGAGAGGAAGGGCTCACCAAGTAAAACCCTTGTGTCAGGAAGTATCTTGCTACAACTCTAAGAAACAAATTAGAAACTGGTTAAGCAAATAGAAGCAAAACATTTTATTTATTTTTGATATTAATAGGCTATTATCTCAGGGACTGACTTTGCAAAAAGAATATGTATTTTTTTATGTTTAATTTTGGATATTAATGTAGTCACATTCCCAGTAGATACATGGAGCATATCACATCAAGAAATATATAATTTTTGTTTTCCCAAGCCTTTGTATTATACGTATTTTCTTGCAGGCAAATAAATGCATATTGAAAACATCTTTTAAAATTATTAATTATCTTGACAGAAAAAAATGTTTTCCCCAAAGGGTATTTAGTAATGAAATTAAAATGAATTTAAAATTTAAATTATTTTTTCTTCACTACATTTAGCAGAAATATTGCAGTCAGAAGACGAACTTAGATTTTTTTTTTTCTCTGCTGGGAGGTGGAAACATTGATCCAGAATGAAATCATCAAAATAAAAGTTTACAGTTATAAGGACTTCACAGGGATATTTCATGAAATTTAGGAAGCAAGCTAAAAATGTGTAGTTATGGCGTAATTTAAGAGGGTGTGGCCATTTAAAATTCTTATATAAGCAATATATATTGAAGTTCTGTTCAAGCCTTTACTTTGCTTATCCTAAAATACTTTTATAAATACACATTTAAAAACAATAAATAATCATAATTAATAAATAGCAATTTAAACTTGAACTTTGATTATATTGATTTTAATTTCTTGAGCATAAATACCTTTTCAGAGCATAAAATCAAAGTTTTAACTGAAACGTGTTTATTTAGTTCAAATAAATATTTCTGAGTGCCCAATATCTGTTACAAGATAAGATATGTAATAGATAATATCTAACATATATTTTGTCATTTATTCCTCCACTTCAGTAATTAAAGGAATTTTTTTTTATTTTTGCTGAGGAAGATTCACCCTGAGCTGACATCTGTGGCCAATCTTCCTCTTTTTTACTGAAGAAGATTCTCCCTGAGCTAACGTCTGTGGCCAGTCTTCCTTTATTTTGTATGTGAGCCGCCACCACAGTGTGGCCACTGACAATTGGTGTAGGTCTGTGCCTGGGAGCCAAATCTGGGCCGGGCCGCCAAAGCTGAGAGCACTGAACTTAACCAGTAGGCCACTGCAGCTAGCCCAAAGGAATTTTATTTTTCAATAAAGAAATTAAACCTGTTACCTATTCAAAACTGTATGGAGAGGGAAGTCATTGAGAGGGGGATAATGGCTAGCAAAACCCTGGAGCATATAGAAACAAACTCTTCATGCTACATAAAATGTCTAACTCAACAACTGCAGAAAGCTTTTCTTATTACATCATTTTCCATTTATGCAGAAAATCACAAGTATAAAAAAATGACTAGAAAAATTTATGTTTCTAATTTCTTAACATTTATTGTCTTACACAATAATGTATAATAATGAATACACACATAAATGACAGTGGTAAACAACTAGTCAATTCACAGTGAATTAGGTTATGCCAGCTTGGTTAACTATTTTGAAGTTAATTTATTGACTCTGAAAAAGTTGTGGACGCTTTGTGTGGTATAATATCATTCATTTAAATAATATATAATCCAAATTTTAGAAGAAGATATAACTGTTGAAGATGCTCTCTGTGCCCTGGCTTATTAGGTCAGCACGCACAGGTCTTTCATACACAACAGCTTCTTATGTGAGCACCTACAACTCTGTCTAAGAGTTTCTCCAGCCAGAACATGGTCCATCTTTACACCTGATAGGCCATAAGTGCTAGAAGTTAACAGCCCAGTCACAGAGCTCAACCAAAAATGAAGGAACTTTTGTGCCTCTCAGAAGACGTCTCTGAGGGAGAATCCCCACTTTGTCCCAGAGGTCCCCACTGGGATTGACCTCCAATCACCCAAAACACAAACTAATCTAATCCTTGTCTCACTCACTTCCTTCTAATCCCTGTCCCACTCGCTCCCCTGCCAGTAGTTCCCATCCTCACCTCTCAAGAAACGACTTGCATTGAAATCCAGTCTCAGGGTCTCCTTCTGGGGCAGACCAACCTCAGAAAAGAACATGTTTATGAAGTTGATGATTTTATAATAAACTGTGTTCTCAAAAGATAAAACATTAAATTATTTTTAAAATTTAAGATCATCTTTAACCTGCCAAAATCCTTTGCTTTATTTTCCCTTATGAAAAAAATAAGAACAATTTTTTCTTTTGTTTTAAATATGTAGCTTTTCTATCTTTGCTTTAGATATATACTTGACAACCTTAATATTAAAAAAAAAAAAAATCCCATGCTGTTTTTCATAAGAAGGGAAGTTAAGATGATTTTTGATTAAGGGCTCATTGATTATTTAACTGTCCTAAATTATCTGGTAAATTCTGAGAATAGTGAGGATATTTTTTAGAAATGAATAAAATATTAACATTGATCTAGTACAAAGTTTTTACATTTTTGTTCAAGTTGTTTTTGAGAGAAGTATGTTCAAATTTCTCCTTAAAAATATTCACTATAGCCAAGAATTGGAAGCAACCCAAGTGTCTCTCAACTGATGATTGGATAAAGAAGATGTGGTATATATATATACAATGGAATACTACTCAGCCATAAAAAAGACAGAATTGTCCCATTTGCAACAATATGAATGGACCTAGAGGGTATTACGTTAAGTGAAATAAGCCTGAGAGAGAAGGACAAACACCACATGATTTCACTCATACGTGGAATATAAACTGACACATGGACAGAGAGAACTGGTTGGTGGTTATCAGGGGGAAAGGAGTGGGGGGTGGGCACAAGGGATGAAGGGATGCATTTATATGGTGATGGACAAATAATAATATACAACTAAAATCCCAAATGTTATAAACTATTAAGACATCCATAAAAATTTTTTTTAATTAAAAAAAAAGTATGCTAAAGGGCCAGCCCGATGGTGTAGTGATTAGGTTCACATGCTTTGCTTTGGCAGCCGGGGGTTTGTGGGTTCAGATCCTGGGTACAGATCTACACACCACTCATCAAGCCATGCTGTGGCAGGTGTTGCACATGTAAAATGGAGGAAGATAGGCACAGATGTTAGCTCAGGGCCAATCTTCCTCACCATAAAAAAAAGAAGCTAAATTTTGAATTCATATATTTTGAGGATATACTTTTTGGGAGATAGGGTCTCAACTTTTAGGACTTCTCTGTCAATCTTTCCTTGCTCATCCCAATATTCTTGTTTTGTTATTGTAGACTTTTTTTCTGATTTTAAAATTGCTGCTCATGTTTTGTGACTATCACAGCATATTTTTCTATTCTTTATTTTCAACTGCTTTATATCCTCATGTTTTAGGGATACTCTTCTACACCTAATAAAGCTGTTTTTTTTTTTTAACTCAACCTGTGAATTTGCTGATGAGAAATCTACTCTCAGTTCACTTGTCATATTTTAGTGTCCTTTCTTTTTCATTGTTGTGAAGATATTCACTTTATTCAGTATGTTGCTGTTCCATTGTGTCTGGTTTTTAATTTATTTAATTTACCATTTCTAAGAAATCACTGGATCCTTTTAATCTGGGAATTCACATCATATTTAAATTCTGAAAATATATTATCAAATTTTTCTTCAAATATTCATCTGTATAGTTTTAAAAATTTCTTTCCTTCTTAATTTCTATTGCAAAGTTAGAATTAGGTTGCAACTTTTCATTCTATCATCCATATTTATTAAATTTTTTATTTCTTTGTGACTTGAATTTTGCTGCTCATATGCTATTTAATCTATCTATTGGGGTTTGATTTCAATTATATATATTTTTTTAAATTTGTTTTTCTCCTTTTGTCAATTCTGATTGTTCTTTTTCCTCGTCATTCTGTTTTTCCATGATAGTTTACATTATTTTTAGTACACAATTATTTTATCCTCTGGAAAAAAAATTTATTTTGTTCTCTAATTTCCTTCAAATTATTATACTTTTGGTAGTTGGAAAGTACTAAGTCTGTGTTGCATCCACTGCCTCTCCCACATGGTGATTTATTTTCTCATATGATTTAATCTTTACAAAGATTGTATCCCACAATTTTTGTTTTTCAGTTGTATTTTCCTATGCCCATGATTGTGACATCATTCCTACAAAAACCTTTGCATTTTGTTTTACAAGCATCTCAGTTTTGCCAGTAGCCATGGCTTGAGCCCATCCTATGATTTATGACCATTTAGAAGGGTTAAATTTGGGCAACACATGAGCTTCAATTTCAAATCTCCATTTGAAAGATTTTTTATTTTTGGTCCTACATAGAGCATACATATGTAACTTGCCACCCAACTCAGGTTTTTTGTTGTTGTCATTGTTTTTCAATTGCAGTAAGATAAACATAATATAGAATTTATGAATTTAACCACTTTTAATTGTATAGTTTAGTGGCATTAAGTGAATTCACATTTTTGTACAACCATCACCATTATCCATCTCCAGAATTTTTTTCATCTTCCCAAACTGAAATTCCATACCCATTAGACAATAACTCCCCATTGTCTCCTCCTGGTCCTTGGCAACCACCATTCTACTTTCTGTCTCTATGAATTTCACTCCTCTATGTACCTCATATAAGTAGACTCATAGAGCACTTGTTCTATTGTGACTGGTTTATTTCACTTACCATAATATCTTCAAGCTTCATCTATGTTGCAGCCTGTGTCCGAATTTCCTTCTTTATTAAGGCTGATTAATATTCCATTCTATGTATGTACCACATTTTGTTTATACATTCATCCATCAAAGTTGCTTAGGTTGCTTCCGTCTTCTGATTATTGTGCATAACGCTGCTATGAACACAGGTATACAAATATCTGTTCTGTTCAAGTCCCTGCTTTCAGTTATTTTGCTATATATACAAAGTGGAATTTCTGGATTATATGATATTATATATATATAGTTTTTGAGGAATTGCCATAGTGTTTTCCAAAGAAGCTGCACCACACGGTTTATTTACCTACCAGCAATAACACACAAGGGTGACATTTTCTGTGCATCTTTATCAACACGTGTAATTTTGGGTTTTTGTTTATTTGTTTTTGTGGTTTTTTTAAATACTCGCTGATCTAATAGGCATGAAGTGGTATCTCTTTGTGGTTTTGATTTTTAGTTCCCTAATCATTACTAATATTGAGCATCTTTCCATGTGCTTATTGGCTATTTGTATGTCTTCTTTGAAGAAATAACTATTGATGTCCTTTGTTCATTTTTAAATCAGGTTGTTTGTTTTTGTTGTTGCTCTTGAGTTGTAGGAGCTATTTATGTATTCTGGATATAAATACCTTATCACGTATATAATTTGCAAATATTTTCCCCTATTCTGTCAATTGCCTTTTCTCTTTGTTGACGGTGTCCTTTGATGCACAAAAGTTTTTAATTTTGAAGTCCAACTTATCTATTTTTTCTTTTGTTGCCTGTGCTTTTGGTGTCATATCCAAGAAATCATTGCCAAATCCAAGCTCATGAAGATTTTCCTCTATGTTTTAATCTAAGAGTTTTATAGTTTTAGGGTTTACATTCAGGTGTTTGATCTTGAGGTAATTTTTTTAAATTGTAGTAAAAAATCCATACTATTTACCATCTTAACTATTTTTAAGTGTACATTACAGTAGTAGTAACTATATGCACATTGTTGTGCAATAGATCTCTAGAACTTTTTCATTTTTTTGAAACTAAAACTCTATATCCATTGAACAACAACTCCTGTTTTGTCCCTCCCCCCCAGCCCCTGGAAACCATCATTCTACCTTTGTTTTTAAGAGTTCTACTATTTTAGGTAACATATACATGGAATCATGCAGTATTTGTTTTTTTGTGACTGGATTATTTCATTTACCATAATGTCCTGAAATTTCATCCACGTTGTAGTATATGACAGCATTTCTATCTCTTTAAAGGATAAATTGTATTCTATTGTATGTATATACTATATTTTCTTTATCCATCCATCTGTTGATGAATATTTAGGTTACTTCCACCTTCTGGCTATTGTGAGCAATGCTAGAATGAACATGGGTGTGAATATATCTCTCTGAGATCTTGTTTTCAATTCTTGTGGATACCTAGAAATTGGATTGCTAGATCATATGGTAATTCTATTTTTAATTTTTTGAGGAACTTCCATACTGTTTCCATAATGACTTCACCATTTTGCATTCCCACCAACAGTGTACAAGGGTTCCTTTTCTCCTAATCGTTACCAGCACTTTTTATCTCTTGTCTTTTCAATATTAGAACCCTAACAGGTATGAGGTGATATATCATTTTGGTTTTGATTTTCATTTCCCTGATGATTGGTGATATTGAGCATCTTTTCATGTACTTGTTGTTCATTTGTACATCATCTTTGGAGAAAGGTCTATTCAGATCTTTGGCCCATTTTTAGCCAAGTTACTTGTTTTTTGTTGAGATGTAACAGTTCTGTATATGTTCTGGCTATTAACCCCTTATTAGATATATGGTTTGCAAATATTTTCTCCTATTCTGCATGTTGCCTTTATCCTCCGCTGATTGTTTTCTTTGCTGTGCAGAAGTTTTAACGTTTGATGTGGTTTCATTTGCTAGTTTTCCTCTTGTTGCCCATGCATTTGCTATCATAGATAAAAAACATCTTGCCACATTTCATGTAATGAAACTTTTTCCAAATTTTCCTCCTAGGAGTTTTGTAGTTTCAGGTGTTACATTTAGGTCTTTAATCCATTTTTGAGTTAATTTTTGTACATGGTTTAAGGTAGGGGTCAATTTCATTTTTTTTTTCATTTGGATATCCAGTTTTCCCAGCACCATTTTTTCCACAGACTATCCTTTCCCCATCGAGTAGCCTTCACACCCTTGTCCAGGAATATTTGACCATTTATGCGAGGATTTATTTCTAAGCTCTCTATTCTGTTCCATCGGTTTGTTTATCTGTCAATGCTGGTACTACACTGTTTTGATTACTGTGGCTTTGTAACATGTTTTGAAATCAAGAAGTGTGAGACCTGCAGCTTTGTTTTTTTTCTCAGGATTGTTTTGGCTATTTGGGATCCTTTAAGATTCCATATTAATTTTAGGATGCTTTTTTCCATGTTTGCGAAAAATGCCCCTGGGATTTTAATAGAGACAGCATTGAATCTGCAGATCACTTTGAGTTGGATGGACATTTTAGCAATAGTAATTCTTCTAATCCATGAACATGAAATGTCTTTCCATTTATTTGTATCCACTTTAATTTCTTTCAGCAACGTTTCATAGTTTTCAGTGTACGAGACTTCACCTCCTTGATTAAGTTTATTCCTAAGTATTTTATTCTTTTTCATGCCATTATAAATGGGAATGTTTTGTTAATTTCCTTTATAGATAGATCATTGTTAGTGTATAAAAAGATAATTGATTTTTGTGTGTTGATTTTATATCCTGCAACTTTTCTGAATTTGTTTACTAGTCCTAACTTTTCTTTTAATGGAATCTAGGATTTTGTACATATAAAACCATATTATTTGCAAACAGGGACAATTTTACTTCTTCCTTTCCAATTTTCATGCCTTTCATTTCTTTTACTTACCTAATTCCTCTGTCTAGGACTTCCAGTACTATGTTCTGTAGAAGTTGCGAGAGTAGGCATCCTCACGTTCCTCCTGATCTTGGAGGAAAAGCTTTCAAGGTTTTCACCATTGAGTGTGTTAGCTGTAGTTTTTCATATACAGTCTTTATTATATTGAGATACTTTCCTTCTATTCTTATTTTTTTGAGAGTTTGTATCATGACAGGGTGTTGAATTTTGTCAAATTCTTTTTCAGCATCTATTGAGATTTTCATGTGATTTTTGTTCTTTATTTTGTTAATGTAGTATAACACATTAATTAATTTTCATATGTTGAATCAACCCTTTATCCCAGAGATAAGTCCCACTTGGTCATGGTGTATGATCTTTTAATATGCTGTTGGATTCAGTTTGCTGGTGTTCTGTTGAGGATTTTTGCATCTACATTCTTCAGGGATATTGGTCTGTAGTTTTCTTTTCTTTCAGTGCTTTTGTTGGGCTTTGGTATCAGGGTAATGCTGGCCTCATAAAATGAATTTGGAAATGTTCCCTTCTCTTCAATTATTTTGGAAGAGTTTGAAATGTTTGGCATTAATTCTTCATTAAATGTTTGGTAGAATTCACCTGTGAAGCCGCTAATCCTGGACTATTATTTGTTGGGAGGTTTTTGATGACTCGTTCAATCTCCTTACTAGTTACACATCTCTTCGTATTTTCTATTTCTTCATGTTTCAGATTTGGTAGTTTGCATGTTTCTAAAAATGTACCCATTTCTTCTAGGTTATCAAATTTGCTGGCATATAGTTGGTGACAGTAGTCTCCTATGATCTTTTTATTTCTGTTATATCACTTGGAATGGCTCTTCTTTCATTTCTGATTTTGAGTCTTTTCTCTTTATTTCTTTGTTTAGCTAAGGGTTTGCCAATTTTGTTGAGCTTTTCATAAAACCAACTCTTAGTTTTATTGATTTTTTTCTATTGTTTTCCTCATCTCTCTTTTGCTTATGGTGTAGTTCTTATTATTTCCTTCTTTCTTAAAACTTTGGGTTTAGTTTGTTCTTTTTCTAACTTCTTGAAGTGAAAAGTTAGGTTGTCAATTTGAAATCTTTTTTCCTTTTGAGTGTAGGTATTTACTGCCACAAACTTCTTTCTTAGTGCTGCTTTTGCTGCATCTTAAAAGTTTGGGTATGTTGTGTTTTCATTTGTTTCAAGGTATTTTCTAATTTACCTTGTGATTTCTTCTTTGACCCACTGGTTGTTCAGGAGAGTATTGCTTAATTTCCACATATTTATCTATTTTACAATTTTCCTTTTACTGTCGATTTCTAGTTTCATTCCATTATCTTTGAAAAAATATATTTAGTATGATTTCAGTCTTCTTAAATTTTTTAATACTTCTTTTGTGGCCTAATGTGATCTATCCTGGAGAATGTTTCAAGTGCTTTTGAAGAAAATGTGTATTCTTCTTTTTTGGGGTGTTCTGTATATCTTTGTTAGGTCCAATTAGTCTATAGTGTTGTTCAAGTTTTCTGTTTCCTGTTGATCTTTCTTGTTGATCTGTCCATTATCAAAAGTAGAGCATTGAAATTTCCAACAATTATTGTGTAACTCTTTTTCCCTTCAATTTTGTCAATGTTTGCTTCATATATTTGGATGCTCTATTATTAGGTGCATTTATATTTACAATTTTTATATTATTCTGGTGAATTTGACCTTTTTATCATTGTATAATGTCTTTCCTTGTCTCTTATAAAAGTTTTTGACTTTAAGGCTATTTTATCTGACATAAGTATGGCCACTTCTGCTTTCTTTTAGTTATCATTTGCATGGGGTATATTTTCCATCATTTCATTTTCAGTCTATATATGTCCTTATGTCTAAAATGAGACTTTGTAGACAGCATATTGTTGAATCTAGTTTTTTAATTCATTCAGCCACTCTATACTTATTGATTGGAGAGTTTAATCCATTTACATTCAAAATAATTATTGATTAGGAAGGACTTATTATTGCTATTTTGTTAATTGATCTTTATATTTCTTTTAGTTATCTTATCCTTCTTTTCCTCTCGCGCTGCCTTCTTTTGTGTGTCATTGATTTTTTTTGTAGTGACATGCTTTGATTACTTTCTCAAAACTTCATAGGTATTTTCTTTAGAGTTGGCATAGGGATTACATAAAACATCTTATAGTTATAACATTTAATTTGAATCACATACAAAAACTCTATTCCCTTATATCTCTCCTTCCTACTTTCCATTATTGATATCACAAATTAATTTATATTTTTTAATCATTAACATATTCTAGAGTTATAATTATTTTTATGCTTTTACATTTTAAATTTTAAACCTGAATTAAAAGTGATTTATATACCACCATTGCATTACTATAGGATTTGTATTTGTCTAGATATTTACCTTTACTAGAGAGTTTTATATTTTTGTATGCTCTTATGTTGATGTCTGTCATCCTTTTGTTTCAACTTGAAAGACTCTCTTAACTCATTGAATTGTCTTGGCATCCTAGTTAAAAATGACTTGACCAATTATGAAAAAGTTTATTTCTGGACTCTCTATTCTTTTCTCTTGATCTGTATGTCTGTTTTTTATGCCAGCACCATACTGTTTTAATTGCTGTAGTTGTAAGATAAATTTTACATATTCCTCAACTCATACAGGTACATTACTTCATTGTTTTTTTTTTTATTATATGTTACAAATTGCCATGTCTTCCATGTGTGAGGACTCTAGTTTATGTCCTTTTCGTATCTTGTTGTTAAAATGCTGGAATTATCTGAGCTGCATAGCATTGGTTCTCTCAAGATCAACATTATGTTACCTCTTCAGTTTTGGAATCTGGAGATTTCTTTTTTTCAAATTTAATTGTTTTTCATACAATATTTTCTCCAGCATTTCTAAGCATTTAGAGTATGTTTATATAAACTTTGTTCACTATGTTGCTGGAAACACCCATTATTTGGAGAGGAACAACAAATGTAAAGTAAACAAGAACATTTAGTAAGAGTTATGTGGCAATAAAGAAGATCAGGAAGCAAAAGTTTTGTTGGAAAAAGAGCAAGAATTTACTGAGGATGCTTTCTATATACACCTTAAATAAATCTTTGCATTATTTTGATGTCACACTATACACATCACGAAACAAAAAGATAATTTAATCACTATTTTTCATGTGTATAAGCACATTATGTTGGTATTTATTTATTTTTTGTGTGTGAGGAAGGCCAGCCCTGAGCTAACATCCATTGCCAATCCTCGTTTTTTTGCTGAGAAAGACTGGCCCTGGGCTAACATCTGTGCCCATCTTTCTCTACTTTATATGGGATGCCTACACGGCATGGCTGACAAGCAGTCCGTCGGCGGGCGCCCAGGATCTGAACCCTCAAACCAGGGGCTGCCAAGCGTGAACTAAAGTGCTGCGCCACTGGGCCAGCCCCGTACGTTGGTATTTAAATTAAACATTCATCAAGCAGGTTGAACTCTGCTTTGATATTGTCTTTAATAAATGGACTACTGTTTGTAATTTGTACTCCAGTCACCCCAAAATCTATAAGACTAACAAAAATGGAAAAATTATTTTAGGGAATAATTATACCAGTAACAGTTAAATTTTTTAATATTAATTTTAATTTTCATTTATAGATTTATAAATTTGAAATTGTAGTACAATAATTGATCTGAGAGAGAACATCTTCATTGGAAGTCAATAAATTTTAACTTTAATTTTTATGGTATCAGATATTGAAAAGCCAAACTGGAAAACAAAATGAGATTTCTCATTTTCAATTTTTGAGATTAGGTAAATTTGTGTCTAAGGTCATCCAAAATTCCCCCAAGATTTGTAAATCAACAAGTCTACCTTTGGAAAGCTATGTAAATTGTTTGTACTGTCTATACCAGCTAAGAAAAATGTTATCAATTCATATATCAATAACAACTAGCTGAGAAGATATGGTCTTCAAAAGCTTTCTCAATATTTCTAAGATAGTGAGATTTATTACTGAAGAGAAAATGTTACATCCTAATTACTGGCAATCAAGGACACATCCTCTCTCACTGACAAATTACGTAGTGCCTACCTCCAATTGTTTCTTTCATTGAGGCAGATTTACAAAACAAACAAACAAAACAATGAGCTAAATTGTGTTCTGAATAAAAATAGTCTCAGTAATATGAATAAAAATATCCGGTGAGTAGAGTAATTATGAATGAATTCTTCTCTGTCACTATTTTCAAGGACAGTGATCCTATTCTCTCCAAATATTGGAAACTTCTTAACACCCTTCAATTAAGTGCATCAAAATTTGTTTTCCAAATATCTCTTTTCCAAATATAGAGAATATGTCCATACTCTATAACTGTATTTTTGACAAAACGAAAAAAAATGTGTTATAAGACACTGGCTCCATTAAAGTTCAAAACTTTCATTGGTGTGGACAGGGCTTTTTTTTTTAAGGAATGTGGTAGTTTCAATATAAATGCATGTCCTTTATTAAGCAATGAAATTACAATAATATGATAAAATTATTTTTAACAAAGCAATGAAATTAATATGTTGATAAGAACTTCAGATGATCTACCTGTTTAACAAAAATAATGGTTGTTTATTTTTGAAGTTAAAATTTTATTTGTCAAAGGAATTTCACCATTTCAAAGATTTTAACAATATTTTCAGTTGTAAAACTATATTCACAATTTTGGAATTCCTCTCTGATTTTGCCAGCAAGTAGAGAGAATGTGCCATGTCTACTGATTAATATATAAGCAACTTTAAAAGTTTGAAGAAATGTTACACATTTTGAAGTAGTTGACACTGTGTATCCAAATTGTAACATCAAGTGTTTATCTTCTGTTCTGAGTTAATAACCAACCAACTGAAGTATACATCACAAGTTCTCACTTAAGTATCTTCAATTATATGTGCTTTCTTTTGCTTGGAATATAAAAACAGCAACAACCACCACCTTTGTAATACACTTCAAGACAAGGCTTTTTGTACTGGAGCAAAACCAAATTTATATATGGTTCCAGCTAATAGCCAGCTCCGTTGTCTTCAAATATACATTGGCAAGAAACTTCATTGAAAGTGATACATTGCACCTATTACATTCTATTATGCTCCAAGATGATAAACAAATAAAAATGTTAATTAATAATCAGAGTTTCTTGTCTTTGTTTCATTTTACTATAGGCCAAAATGATACAAAAACATGTCTACAATTATAATGACAGAATAAATTTTATTTAATTTATATTAATGAGGAATTCTCCTAGAGAGCATAACTTAATAACTATTATGATTCTTCATTTGCCATAATAAAAATGATGTACAGCCATGAAATAATTCAAACACAGGAAAAAATAAAATTAAATCTCTTCTTTCCCATTCCTACTTTCCAGATCTTCATGGTGACATATGATAACAGTCTCTTTGTATTAGTGCTAAATTTTTATGCAAATACAAATATATACATATATAATTTTCTGAACAATAAGAAAATCTAAATAGAGGACTTTGTTGTATTTTGCTTTTCTCCCCTTAATATGTCTTAAGTATATTTTATAACGACATATATATATGTTCAGTAAGTTTATATATATGTAAATTATTATTTTAAAAAATTAATACACTAAAAAACACTCTGTACTAAGCAAAATGCCCTCATTTTTGGGTCTTATTGTTTAATTTGTCTTAGTACACTTCTTGCCCATGTACACACACATTCCATCCATAGTCCTTTGGAATGAAACAAGCTTTAATATCAAAATTTGAAAAAAACAACTGTTCATTTGAAAATATTTATTGAAAAAAAGGAAAAAGAAAACAATACTCAAATATCATATATGTAATAAATCTACTTCACGTGTCCTCTGGAGCCCTTCTGGTATACTTTTTTGTGTTGAAGGACCACTGGATAGGCATCTGAAATCAAGTTCAGGCAATCACTTTCATTGTGCACAGGTTCATATTCCAAACGACATCTTTCCTGGTTTTAAGAAAATAAAATTATAATTGTGTTCATGCATATTATTGCTTGGGGACATGTATAGATGTATAGCTGCTCTTTAACTCTTCTCTTTAGGTTACAGATCACAGTGATATGAGATGTATAAATATGTCAGAATTTTATCTTTCAGAGATGATGCTATTCCTCAAGTTTCTGCTAGAGTAAATGTACAATTCACTCTCATTGGTCTGCTATGTAATGATTTTTTGTGGGAAGGGGGAGCATAAATTTTATCTGACCTGAAAGGAAATACTGATACTTTATTTTAATATATGGAATTTATTCAGGAGAAGGATTGATACCTACAGTTTTCACGAAGTTCTGTATTAAAATATATATCACCTAATTTTATATGGTAAACAATGAAATTACAATAAATAATAAAGCTTGTGAATGAGCAACACATTAGGACCTTCATTTCATCATTTGTTTTAACCCCAAATTATATTACTTTACTAATTTATTGCTAAAGTTTTAACCTTATCTGTTCTAGGGACATAGATCTCAGATACAACAGATGATTTCTATAAATGAGGAAGACTTCTGGAATAGGCACACAGTAACTTTATTATATTCTTACTATATTCACTTGAGATGTTCACATAGTCATATAGAATGATTCATCTGTCACATCTTCCTACAGGGAGTTATGATGTCAGAATCCACGAAAGGACTGACTATTTGGTTTGCTGAATAATGAAATATTTTGCACTATGAAACAGAGAAAAAATAATGTTAATATTTTTCTTCTGTAAAGCTGAAAGCAAGACCAGGGTTCATATTTTCAGATGCCACTCGTGTTGAATTTGTTCTTATTTCACAGAGGCAAAACTCTGTGGCTGTAGCATGTTGTTCTCAGGGACTCGCCTTTGGGGTGTCAGCAACATGTAAGAAAACAAAATAAAACCTTATAATAAAAAAAAGTTCAGAGCAGCAAGGTTGTGTAGCTTTTATTACATATCTTTACAAACCTGTCAGGAGGTCATTTAGATGATATACCCTACTGCTAAGAATCCTTTTTCTTCATTTACATTTTATCTCATTTCTACCATTCTGTCTTAGTACTTATCACTAAAATTGCCTTGTAATGTCTTTTGACATCTACAGGAAGGAGAGGAGAGAAGGGTGTTGGGGTGCTGATACAGACATAAATTCTATTAAAGGAGCCATATTACGTTGAGACGACAAAGGGAGTTTTAAGTTTTCTCAAACTATTTTTTTTGTCAGAATCATTTAAAAATATTTAGGAATTTCAGGTGGAAATACCAGAAATAGGTTTAAATTTCAACAAGTTTCAACTTTAAAGCACATTCAGTTTTTTCTTATATTAAATTGACAACATTAAGAAATCTTAAATACTGTTCAAGTCATGGTTTTCTGATGATAAGCCTAGGAAAACAATACCACCTGATTAGGCAAGATGGTTCGCTGAGCGCTTAAATGCTTTAGTGCCTCCAATGTTAGTGGGTCTGATCACTCCCTCTTTGTGATTCTCTAATTGTTAAGATAAAATGTTTATCTTCTCTTTTTTTTTTTTTTTTTTTTGTGAGGAAGACCAGCCCTGAGCCAACATTCGTCGGCAATCCTCCTCTTTTTGCTGAGGAAGACTGGCCCTGGGCTAACATCCGTGCCCATCTTCCTCTACTTTATATGGGACGCCGCCACGGCATGGCTAACAGGCAGTGCGTCCGCGGGCGCCCGGGATCCGAACCCACGAACTCCGGGCTGCCAAGCGTGGACTAAACCACTGCGCCATTGGGTGGCCCCCTGTTCATCCTCTTTTTGAACCAAAATCTATCTCCGTAACTTTTACCCATTGTTTCAATATCTATGCCTTAGAAACATGCCACTTTCATGAAATAGTCTCTCAAATATTTGGAGAAAATTATCAAAGCCTCTGGCTTCATCTCTTCTCTAATTTCAACATCCTCATTTCCACTTTGGTCTTCATCCTCTAAAAATCTCCAAATTATCCCCATGTCCCTCCCATTTCCAGACTGGAATACACTATGAAGTTTTACTATAATTTTGTTTTCCTAAATACTCTGCATGTAGCAGTGCAGTATAATATTGGCTTCTTGCTAAGTTTTTGGTCATTTTCCGTACACTGTTATATGATCTCTCACTTAGGAAATGTACCCTCCCCAGAGGAAATCTTGTTATTCAAACTTTTTAGTTTTCCTTACAGCAGGTTATTTATATAATGTCACTATTTCTGGTAGAATTTTAAAAATGTGTTTTTTGAAACAAACCGAAAGGAAAATGGAGTCTGGCCTTTTAAAACAAAAGACATAAGGGTCATGGAGAAAAATAAAATGTCATAGAAATTATTTTTTCAGAGGCAGGTAAAGTAGGAAGAAGGGAGATAAAATCTTTCCAAAGAGGTAAAATTATATATATATATATATATATATATATATATATATAGGTCACTGCCACAGCATGGCTGTCTACAAGTGGTGTAGGTCTGTGCCTGGGAATCCAACCCAAGTCACTGAAGTAGAGCGTGGTGAACTTACCCACTAGGCCATAGAGCTGGCCCCCCAATCATATACTTTTTAATAACCTACTGGGTTTCATAATTAACAGCCATCTACTCAACTAGAGTACGTCAATTTTTGAACTGTTTCTTAGATTCTTAATGAAAAAAAAATAACCAGAGATATTTGGATCATGAACAAAGAACATTAATCTTATAGTAAGAAGTTCTAGTTCAAATCCTGATACTATAATTAATTTCCTCAGAAAATACCAGGAAATAAATGAAATTCTACAAGCTTCACTTTCCTCAAATGCAAAGCCTTAGAAACTTGTGTTGAGCTTCTTTCTTGAACCAGTCTTAAATCAGTTTGCCCTGCCCAGATGTCTTGCCCCAAAAAGCCTCCTTGTAAGTAATAGTGAAATAGTATAGTGTTGGAGGAGGTAATGGAGAGGAGATGACCGTCAGTTGACCTGAGAGTTGGATCTAGGAAACGGAGGCTCCTCACTCCCTCCCCAGTACTTGGAATGTATGTCCTGCCCACTGTTCTCACTGTGAAGCCATTTTCAAGGACACAGCCTTAAGAGAGCAATGTGTGGTTAAGGCCATCTCAATGGTATATGTGACTGAACCCTATTAAGTCCTCTACTTGTCCTGAGGCCTCGCAAGACAAGCCTCATACGTAGGTTCCCTTGCTTATTAAACCTGCCACCTACCAATCTGGAGTGGTCTGCTTCTTTCTTCGGCCTCTCCTTGCCCTCCGTGTAGGAGGACAAATTTGTGAACCCACAATTGGTGAGCCAGCCAAAAGACCAAAGAAATGGGCTTTGGAAAAGAGGCATCCACTGGGGAAGACCTGAGTTGGCCATCAATCTCTATGTGAGGAGGGGTGGTTTGTATGCTACATACTTACATGTGACTAAGGAGACACCTCAAAGACGCTGGTTGGTTTGACGTACTTACGTGAGGAACTGCTCATAGTGCGCTGTGGCAAAAAGGGAAGTGAATGGCTACCGCAGTGGGCTGGCCTCTACTGTGACCACTGATACCCAACTAGAAGTTGAAGTTTAAGTTAGAAATTTGGAAGAAGAGCTGAGCTTAGAGAAGGAGGTATGGTTGTCCACTACTGTGCTGGCTTCAGGGCTACGAAACAAGGTGGGAGAGCAGGATAATCAGTTGGAGACCTCAGCCTGCTGTTTAACAAAGCTAGGAGGATGCAAGCTGCTGTGAATTAAGATCCAAGTGCTTGTGACAAAGCCTGATTGGGATGCTAAGAGGTGGAATCCCTGGGAAAGTGACGTGAGTGAAGAGGAGGATGTTGTGGTGATCGAAAGTGAAATGGAAAAGTGCACCGTGCTGTCTGACCCGTGATACAAAGGACAGCAAAAGCACAGCAACAGCAGCCCCAGCCAGCAGGGCCGCCCCAGTTCAGGAGACATTCATGATGAGAGAATGTACTCCCACTGAGCTTATCGACATGGCTGCCATGTTCCAGCAAAAGGCCAGGGAAAGTACGCAGGCGTGGTTGGTGAGGCTGTGGGCTACGGGGATGGGGAGAAGGTGAGGGCGTCTCTCTGAGCGGCAGGAGGCGGAGAAGATGAGCAACATCAGCACACGCCCTGCCCTCTGTCAGCGCCTGCGCGGTGCTCAGGGCTTCAAGGTTCTCACTCCCTTCGAGACGGGATTGTTCTAGTCTGCGGGGAGGCTTACCCAGTGAGGGGATCTCCCTGGGCACGTGCGGCCCTGTAAATCTACAGAGGAGTAAAACAAATTCTTAGGGAGTTGGGAATGAGACAGGTCATCTACATCCCTGTCTTTGAAGGCCCTATCAGGCCACATTCACTGCAGGAACGAAAGCCAAGATACTCCATCCACCCCCAGCACCTGGTATGGGAGGCTGGTATCCGCGCTGAGGTCAGTTGTGAGATATTCACGATGAGATGATAAAGATATTTATGATGTTGGGCAATCCATTGCTGATCTAGGGAAACGGACAGATCCTGGGAATGGGTACAAGCTGTAGGGACGATCCAAGCCAGAGAGGGAGTTTGAGAAGCCGAAAGGCTATCCCAGTGGACTACAAAGTGTCCAGTAAAAGTATCTCAGAAGTAAATGTGGTTTGACCTCATTGCTGCCAGAACCCCACCTGAAAAGATAGGCCAGCATCCTTATGCTGTGTTGGTCAGTCTGTGGTAGGTCTTAGAACCTGAACAGTTCAGACCCGCCCCCCCCCCCCCAGCCCTACCATCCCTGACGCCCCGCCTGCTCCCGCAGAGGCCTCAGGGATACCGTCCTATTCAGAGTGGGTGCCTCCCATGCCCCGGGTATAGGGTGCAGGCCAAGATCACCGCCAGGTGAGGGCTGTTGGAGGTGATTGGAGGCCTCATGTTGAGGTCACTATTTGCTGGTCCCCCAGAAATAAACAAAAGGTGACGGCTCTGGTTGATACTGGAGCCGAATGTCCTCTAATACATGGTATCCCTCAGAAGTTTTCTCTCCCCTCAGTGCCATCAGTGGATACAGAGGGCAAAACGTTATGGTCAGGAGGGTCCCTTTGACAAGCAAACTGGGCATTCTCCCTCATGAGAATATGAGGTTTTTATCTCTCCAATGCCAGAGAACATATTAGACATTGATATCCAACAAGGTCAAACTCTGCTGGTGAATTCCACCTCCAGGTTAGAGTAATCAAACCAGTGCTGAGGGGCAACGCCACTGGGAGCCAGTAAGTCTGCTGCCCCACAAAGAGCGGAACTGTCAGACAACATAAATCACCTGAGATGCATGACAAAATAAGAGAAACTATCCAAAAACTGCACTGAGTAGGTATTGTACTCCCTGCCCATAGTGCTTTCAACAGCCCAGTATGGCCAGTAAAAAAGCCAGATGGCTCATGGCGGATGATCGTGGGCTACTGAAAATTGAACAACTTGGTGCTCTCATCCGTGCAGCTGTGCCCAATATTACCACCATCTTAGATACCTTGGCCACGGTCCTAGGAGTGTACCATGCTATATTGGACTTAGCAAATGATTTTTTCAGCATATCCCTGGTCACTGAGTCACAAGATCAATTTGCCTTCACATGGGAGGGACAATAATGGACCTTTTAAGTGCTTCCCAAGGCTACCCGCACAGCCCCACAATATGTCATGGGATGGTAGCCCAAGATCTGTCCCTGTTCTCTTTCCACACATAGGTAAAATGGGCCCATTACACATAACGTTAACACGTGAAGACTTGTCTTTGCTGCGGGACACTCCGCAAACTTTGCTGGAACATCTGTGAGGGAGAGGAAGGGCAGCGAACCCACAGAAAATTCAAGGCCCACGCACCGCCATAAAGTTTTTGGGAGTCGTTTGGTAGAGTAAGACGTGCATTGTCTCTGAAGCTGTGATGATAAGGTGCAAGCCTATCCAATCTCTAAGTACATGAAGGAGGTACAAACATTTGTAGGGAATTTGGGGTTTTGGAAGACTTTTATTTCCCACCTGCACAGTGCCTCTGTCCCTTATACCACCTGATAAAGAAAGGGCACATGTGGGACTGGGGATCAGAGCAGCAAGCCGCCTTTGAGAAGGCAAAAATACCAGTGAAGCAGATTAAAGCTCTGGGCATCCCCCAAGGGGGTCTACCATTTTAGTTAGATGTAGCTGTGACCCCAGAAGCAATGAATTGCGCACTGCGGCAGAGACAACAGAAGGAGAGAGTACCCCTAGGATTTTGATCCCAGCTCTGAAAGGGGGCAGAAACCCAATATACCCCATAGAGCAACAGCTCCTAGAAGTGTACACCGCGCTCCTCCTGGTAGAGCCTCTCAGGAAGGAACGGCATATTATGGTAAGAACTTCCTTTCCTATTAAAGGGTGGGTTAAGAACATGTTCCATCGACCCACCTCTGCCATGGCTCAAACTCCTACTTCAACTAAGTGACATGCCTATTTGCAGCAGAGCAGCACCCTGTCCACCGGCCCACTGTCTCTAGAAATGTGGGTGTTACCAGGCCCTGTGGAGTACGTAGATCCTCCAGATGCCCCTGCCCCTTTTCCTGTCACGGCACCTGCAGCCTGTAGAGAGGGAGTGGGGGAAATTCCTGCTGATGCCTGGTATACAGATGAATCTACTCAGGGTAACCCACCCACATGGACTGTAGTCACTATTCAGCCCAACACTGACACCACCTGGATGGAAACAGAATGAACCACAGCAGCCAGTGGACTGAACTCAGAGTCGTTTGGCTGGTGATCACTCATGAGCCTTGGCCATTAATCTTTTGCAGGGACAGTTGGGCTGTTCTAAAGGGATTAACACTGTGGCTTGGAAAATGGGAAGCAGAGGGATGGATGCTCATAAATAATTTCTTGTGAGGTTAGGATATATGGAATGACATTTGGGTTCACCTATAAGAGGCTAACGCAGTCCTCACTGCTTTCCATGCCCCATCCTATAAGACATCGACACCCCCTGACAATCAGGAAGCTGATGTCCTAACCCAGATACAAGCCTTAGCAACTGCCCCTTCAATAGCTACAGCAGATTGGGCACATAGAAAGAGCGACCACCATAGCACCCAGTAGAATGGTGTATTGCCAAGGATGCCAGATTGCCCTTGAAATATACTGACTTGGTTAATGCAGTAACAGCACGTCCTGTGTGTTCTAAACAATGCCCAAGACAACTGCCAAAGGAGTTTGGGGCCACTCACTGGAGTTCCCAACTGGTGAGGGATTTGCAAATTGGTTATATTGGCCCCTTCCTTCTGAGTGAGGGTTCTAAATACGTCTTGGTTTGTGTGGGCACTGTGTCTGGCCTAACTCAAGATTTTCCCTGTTGCTGATCAAACCAGCTCATCACCATCAGGGGATTAGAGAAACTGAGTACCATGTATGGATACCTTCATCCAATAAACAGTGATGGGGGTCATATTTCTAAAGTCATGATATGCAAGTCTGGGCAAAAGAACATGGCACTGAATAGAGATTCCATCTCCCCTATAACCCACAAGCAGCAGGTTGGTAGAAAGGAAGAATGGAATATTAAAGCAGCAGATTAAGTTACTAACAAGTAAAACCACCTTGGCTGGATGGACTAAAGAACTGTCTCAGGCTTTAATACATTTGAGTGATCAACCAATAGTGCCTGTTGCACCATATACCAGACTGGAGACCCTGCCAAGACACCCAATAGTGTAAATGTATGGAAGTCGAGGGAAATGGCCGTTGCCCTGACTCTCACTGTGGATCATTGTGCTATGCTGCTGAGAACACCAAGCCCCATCATGCTTGGGAAAGGCATTATCTACTGGAATTCGCAGTGGGATGTCCCACTCAGATGGCTGAGTTACTTCACACCCCTGTGAGGGGGAACTACTCAATTTCCACTGGGATCCCATTGTCTTGCTGCAAGCCAGACCTGTTGAAATGTACTATACCTGGAATGGAACAAGCACCAGTGAAAGAGAGGAGAAAATGGGGGTCCTGGTCTGGCATATCCCTCCCCCGTCCATCTCCTTGTACCTGACAGTGCTACCTCCCCCAGCCAACATGCGTGACATACACAACCAGGTTAAGTTCCAAAGCTGCCAACCTCTCTCTCCTCAAGGCCAGGTGGGCACTTTCTATTTTCCACTGGTACAATCATTTGGCTGCCATCTCTGTTCTTTCCATTGACCTGGAGGACATTACAGCACACATAGAAGCCCTATTGAATTCACCCAACAAGCCTTAAATGATAGCTGGCAAAGTCTGTCTTTACTGAACACTAAAATATCGCTAATGAGAAAAGCTGTTCTCCAAAATAGGATGGCCTGGACGTCATTACTGTCTTGCAAAGAGAGCCACTATCCAAACAGAATGTTGTGTGTTCACACCTGATGAGTCTGTTAACGTATTATCTGAATCAAATCATAGGAAGACACAAGTGAATGCCCTGAGTGAATGGACCCCCAGCCTGGGGACTTAATAAATCAATTATTTGGATGGATCATGGGGCTCTTGATAGAAAGAATTGTTACTTACTTTGCAAATCATTATCTTAATTTGTGTTTTCTCTCGCAGGTGCCTATATTGTTGTGCCTATATTGCTGCCATGGTATCTGCCTCCAATGCAGCCAGATAACCGCCAAATGAGCCACCTCCATGCTAATGAAACCCCTTGTTGACCACTCAGGGCACATTGTGGAAGAGAGGGGGCCATGTAAGACTGTAAGAGTGGGTCAGGAGGGGGGAGTGTTAGAGGAGGTCATCAAGAGGATGTGACCACTGGTTGACCCTCTAGCTGGACCCAGGCAGTCATAGGCTCCTCACCCCCTCCCTTGTCCTTGGAATTACTCCTGCTCACTGTTCCCACAGTGGGAACCAGTTTCAAGGGCACAGCCCTGAGACAGCAATGTGTTGCTGAGACCATCTAGATGGTATATGTATATGTGACTGAGCCCTGTTAAGGCCTCTTTTAAGATTCTGGCGGGTGCGGAGATCTGTTCATCCCGAGGCCGCCCAAGACAAGACTCCTATGTAAGTTCCCTTGCTTATTAAACCTGCCCCCCAGCAATCTCGAGTGGTCAGCCTCTTTCTTCAGTCTCTCCTCTCCCTCTGTGTATGGGGACCAATTTGCAAACCAACATATAAGTTGTTGTAATTTTTTTAAAACAAATTCTTATGGCATTTTGACAATATGTCAAAAAAGCAAAAGAGTTGACAAAATTCAAATATCCCACATATGGTTGATAATTTACAAGAGTTTTCTGTATCAAAGGACATATTTCCAAAGACATTGGAAGGCACGATAGTGTGCCCATGGGATGGAGAATTTCCTTTTTGGATTTCATTAAATTGGAAGATGATATTAATAGTCTATATGTGTTCATTTATTCTTATAAATTTGAATTGTATGCTTGTATGCTAAATGGCCTGGAAAGAAAATGAGAAAGGTGATTGCCAAATATACAATGCTTGTTTGTGGGCATAAAAGACCACTTGGTTTATACTAATTTAATTAATCCTCACCTAAAGCATACACAGTGCCCTGGTACTTAATGTACTGGAAAAATATACATAGCATTTTGACACCATCCTGTACTACTGAAAGGTAACATTGTGCTCTGACATTGTATTAATAAGTCACTAGACCGCTTCCAACAGGGATACAAAATCATGCTTTCTAGCTTTGGTTTTTAAATGGGAATTAATTTCTATGGAAGAACTGTCTTTATGATTTGCACTTGTTATCTTCTTTCTACTTTACTACTCTATGACAACTCATGAATGAACGTGTATTTCAGAGAATCAGTATAATAACAAGTGGAATCAGAAATAGATCATTAGAAACAAAATATTAAATTTATAGGCAGTAACATTGCTATCAATCTCACTTGTGGGATGCAATTATCTAAAGTCTTCATTTATATTTTTATGAACTCGATGGAATTCTGATACTCTCCCTTAGCTAAGATAGAACTAATTGGTTTGCATTCACTATCTTGGCTGAAGAGTGAGAAGCTAAAACGCAATTTATCCAGTAATTGCTACATTTGTGAAAAACAGCATCAAAGCCTTGATATGTCTTACTGTAGTCTCTTGGGAAGACTCATGTCTAATTTTATGCTGATATGACTCATAATATAGTCCTCGGACTCTTCTATTTGCTCTTGCAATTACAAGGTTTCTTATTCTATTGTGAATATTCCTCTGAACTAAGATTAGTTTTAACTGAGCTTCCTTTGAAAACTTGTCTACCCATCAAATGTGTCAGGCCTAATGCATGCAGTAGCCAAAGAAAATCAATGAACAGCACACTTTTCTGCTTCCTGCAATGATCAATAGGATTCACATAATGGGTGGAAAATTTTTAATAGTGACAACTCAGAATCTTCTTAGCATAAATCTCCCCTGCATTATAACCTCTGCATTTCCCACTTCCTGAATTTGCAAGCATTGAGTAGTATCTATGCAGGAGATATATTATTGAAAGTAATACAATTAGAACCTCACACTTTGATTATAATGAGTTTAGATCCCAAAGGCAAGATGTGAAATCTTCTATATTTTACATTAGAAATCTACAAATTGAAGATATTTGGTTAGAATGTGAAAATGTATTTAAATGCAATTTAATTCAAATATGTATATTGAGGGAAGGAGATATTCCTTTGATTTTTTTCTACATTAAAACAGTTAAGTCATATTTGAGGTTTTTAAAACTAAAATTAATTTTTAACTTTTTTTATTTTTAAGAATATATATCTCAGAGACAAGGAATCAAAGGACCCAGAGTTGTATGCTCAACAGTGAGGTTTGGAGAAATATAAAGAGAAATGAAGCTCTACATTCAAAGGTGAACAAAATTCATTTAGAATTTAGGTTTTCTGTTATGAGTTTATTATTTATAAATACATGCATTAACTGATAAATTAATCCATCCCCCAAACAATTGATTTCCTTCTGTGTGACATGTGCCATGTTAGCTGTGTTAGGTGCTAGGCATACAGAGACAAAAGACAGTTTCTGCATTTGAGAAGTTAACAGTACACTTATTTATAAGTGGAGAATTTCAGCTAAGCCAATCTTAAGGGGTGTGTGTGTGTGTGTGAGTGTGTGTGTGTGTGTGTCCCAAACATGTATCAAACAAGTGAAATAAAAACTTGGTTTTAAAACTGTATTGGAAACTATATTTCAAAAGCATTAAAGAATCCTAACACTAAATGGTACATTCACATTAAAAAGTTATTAGTTTTGCTCATCTTTGTATCCAGCACTTACAGTGTATATGATACATCGTGTGTGTGTGTGTGTGTGTGTGTGTGTGTGTGTGTGTGTATGTGTGCATGTGGGCATGTGGTTGTTCTGCTTTTTCTTCTCTTTTTTCCTTAATTTTCTTCCCTGATGTTGCTGGATCATAACATGATCATTAACTTGTAATATATTCCATTTCTCATAATTTTCCATTGTCTTTTCCTCATGATGAAAACAAGCATTCTCAAATAGCTAAGCTCGCTATTTCTCTCCTGAAAATGGAATTTATAAAACATTCTATGCTGCTTTCTTATGTTTTAGAAATAACTGTCCATATTATTCTTCCGGCTCATATCCTAGATGACGAAGTCTTTTCTAGGACAGCTTTTATTATAATTATGTCAATATCTAATGCAATCATACGCTTCCAGACAATCATAGATGACATATATAATTCATTGTGTAAGATCTTTTAAATTTGATATTCAACCTAAATGTCCATAAGATAATAAGGCCAACATACTTTAGCATATATTTGATATTAATGACTATCTTTAGTGCAGTAAATATGATATACCTGCTATATCATAGATGCTTATATATATGAAATACATACACATTTACATATTAATGGAAATCTGCATTATATTTGTTAACATTAAAAATTTTTAATCTTATCATTAATATTAAAATAATACCCCAATTTTTTTTAATACCTGACACTCAAAAGTAGACTGTCAATATATGGATGTTATTGAATAACTGTTACATAAATTCATGCTTTATATTTTGTCCTCAGAGCAACTTATTGTTTTCCTTTGGAGAATATTTTTAAAATGCATTTATGTATCTAGTTATATGATTACCGTGTAAAAATTCTTTCTTCTGCTAGAATATATGATCTAAGAGAAAATGTCTATTTTGAAATATTTGGTTAGTAGTTTCCTGTTTTTCTCAACATATGAAAAATGTACAAATTTTGTTGCATATATAGCTCTGTTAACTTTATCAGCTAAATGTTGTATTGATATTTCTTCTATTTTGTTTTGTGCTATTATGTAAATTTTGTTTACAAATATGACTCTAATACCTAAACCATGTGACTATCTTACAGTCAAGTCGCCTACAAAGAAATTAGTGAAATACTTCCATATAAGCAAAAATTTTAAAATACTTCAAGCTGTCCTTTCACTCTGACTTAGAGTGAACCAGGGATATTGATGAGGGTGCAGATGATTAATGCAGTAGGTATTTTCTTTTTAGATCTTATATGTAAGAAAGTAGGAACAAAAATTACTACCTTTAATCAGAATAAATCAGAGTTAATCTGCCCCAATACAGTCCCTCCTTCTTTATGTCACCTCCAGTTAGCTTCTGTCACGCATACTGAACGAGCTTGACAGGGCAGCATTCATTAGATCTGTCTACTCAGCATCCAAAGGGATGGCAGTATTACCAGCAATCCTCTGAACACCACACATCTTTGTTTCTAATCTTAGATTATTGAAATGTAAAACACTATTTTGAGGTTGAATTCTAAGAGTTTAGCAAATCTATTGTTATTAACAAGGATTAAAAACATTCCCACACCTTCCCCAAAAGTACCTATCTTGTCATCCAGATGTTTCCATGCCTTACACTTTCCATGAATTACGAAGCCATAGACTTCCTCTTTGGCCTTTTCACATAATGCATCTAATTCACTAGTTATTCAATTTCCTTCTCTTTTTATGGTTTCAGTAACCTGTGGGGATAGAAAGAATTGCCAACCAATCCTCATGTGAAATATTGAAAGGTCAAAGCTGTAAAAAACTCTACTAAATTTCTCAGAGTATTTTAGGTACTAAATTCTGTTACTGCCGAATATCCAAATGTTAAAAATAATAAAAGTGGTTAATTCTTATCCTAACAATTCAAATGACAAGTAATCAATGGTTGTTATTCTTCTAAATCTGCAAATTTTCATTAAGCTATAAAAATCCCTTAGCAACACTCTTTCCTACTCATATTTGTTCTCATTTCTATTATACTCTTATTATCTCACAATTGAACAGGAAATGATGTTTAAAATTCATTTTTATCTACACTTTTCATCTAAGAAGACAATAATAAAATTTCTTAAAACTATTTAACCTTGGCCAAATATCTCACTTTCTGTAAATCTCAGTAAATTTATCTGCAAAATTAACAATTTCGTATGTCTCGTGCCCTTTCCAGCCCTGAAGTCCTTAACATCTTTTACTTCTGAAGTAAGCTTGCAATGTCCCTGAAATCAACTTGTGAGACAATAGATGAATATTTGTATACCCTGTTTTTCTGATATCTGCCTCTTTGCCTACGTTATACATTCTCTTTCAAGAATTCACAAGTCCTGGAGCTGACCCCATAGTCTGGGCAACTGGACTGGCCTCCACCATCACTTGGGTGTAATTTGTGCTCCATCTCCCATGCCTCAGTGCCCTGGAACCATCCTATATTTCACAGACTTCTTGGGCTTTCAAAAGTGTCATTTCTCCAATTCATTAATCAAGAAAAATATACTAATGAATGTAGAGTAGACTACTTACACGCTAATGATGTTTATTCATCATAATTTTGACATCCTAAATAAAATAATTCCATCTTTATTTTTCAGTCAATTGTAATGACTATATTGTTGTTTATTCAGTGTCTTGAAGGAAATATGATGTAAGGAAAGATATTTGTTATATATGAGGGAATCTGGGAGAATTCTGTAAATCTTACCACACAGTGTCCTACCACCATTCCTGATTCTTCCAAGGCAGTCTGGGTTTATGCCTTTTATAGATCAATTGGCACCTGAATGATTTTTTTGTGTCCTTTCCATTACTGAAAGTAACCCTGTGTAAAAGACAAATTATATGATTCTCTACCTATTACTTCATTTATATACAACCCTGCTTAAAATTCTCGGGAGCCATCACAAAGACTAAGATCACATAATTAATCTTTCAGTAAAGTACATGTCAAAAGAGACTTCTATTTTTTTATTTGTCATCAAAATAGGTAAAAATGTTCATCATACTAATGAGCTTCCTTATATTTCATATCAATACACACATGGTGTTTTGTTACTTATCCTGATAAAAAAACAAACCTCTAATTGTAAATAGCTGAAATGCAGAAGGAAACAAAACCTTAACAAGGAAATGAATGGAACAATCCAAGAACAACAAATAAATAAAACCATTTTACTTGGTGATTGGGTGGAACAAAATTGTTGAGAGAGTCTTTCTTGTTTGTGTCTTGCATCCTGAAATGAAGGAGGAAGATACAGGTACTTATTAACCCTGGATATTCTGTCTAGCAATTTACCTGTATTGTTAGCCCAAACTGGTCACCTGTAATCATGCCCTGTACATGCTATCTTACCTTGGCTCCATGGCCTAAAAAGCCACTGATACTTTCTGTTACCACAAAATATTCTAGGAAAAAAAATGTAAATACCTATGGCCTGCAAATATGCATATTGTATATATATTCTAAGGGGTAAGATAAATGAATTCAGAGAAAAACAAACAAACAAAAAAATCACCATTCTCTCTATATGCAACTTCTGTTTAAATAAAAATATTTCTCATGTTGGATAAGTTATGTGGATTTACTGAAGCTTATCTTCCTGCATGCATTTCAACACACATTAATAGTTTCAATAGTAATAGAGGATGCATATTTTTCAGACTGATCAATTTACTGACTGTTAATCCAATGATGAGCACTATTTCCTTCCTTGCAAAATTGTTTCCTGTGAATGTCTAGAGTCCCCTAATGGCTAATCTTCTACATTTTCCTAGTCAAGTAAACATCTCCATGCAGATTCAGAGCTTTATCAAAGCACAATTTTAAAAACCAATCTGGTGCTCTCATTATTTTAAGTAATCTTTGAATCTTCTTTGCCAAGCATTCATAACATAGTATTTTTAAAGAAAATATTGCTAAACCTATACCATATGTTTTTCCCAGGAAATTGCCAGTTAACATGAATAGGGTCCTAGAAGGGAAAAACACAAAACAACAGTTGCAAACTACTGTACATATATTTGATTTTTTTTTAGATACTAATCAATGAAAAAACAAAAATCATTGAAATGTTGAACTCCTGGGAAAATGATAACATAAAACTCCTCTTTCACAAATGCCTCAAATACAGCTCCTAGTTTAAAACTGAAATGTGAACAAGAGCTCAAGCACAAATCATATGTGGGTTATTCTCTAATAGAACTGCGTGTACTTCGTACCACAAAGAGCCTAGGGCATGAGGTGCTGTGAACATTTTCATGCTGACACATGTACCTCTTAACACTTCTTCTGTTGACATGCAATGTAAGAATATGTGTCCCAGGTTAAAAAGAGGCGTTTGTAAAAATGCTAGAAAGAGAGGGAAAGAAAGGATGACAAATGAAAGGGAAGTTCCAATAATATCCAATCTATGCTTCTTATTTCACCCATTATTAAACCTCTATCTACTTTGTTTGCGGAGATCTGCCTGAATCTAAATGCCCTGGTATTTTTCAATCCCAATATTATGCTCCACTGATATCTCACTAGAATTTTCTTCTCCTTTCTCCTATTTTTCAGAGTGAGACAGCTCAGTTTCCAGTTGCTCCATCCCTCGACACCAGAGTCTCTGATTCCGTGCGGTCCTCATCCAGAGGCAGAGGAAGCCAGCTGGCCCCAGTATCCTCAATCCTAACCTTGCTATTTCATGCCGTTGAGTTAATCATACCCACTCCAGAAGTCCTTGATTAGATAGTAAGTGCTGCCTCCTAGGAACAACATGCTCTATCATTATCAACCACTCATCTGGTGTGAAATAATTTTACAGACAATACTAAGAGAATGAACCTTATTTGATGGGTGATTTAAGAAGGGAAATCAGAGATATTTTAGAGTAGGAGATAGCTCAATGAAACTAAAAGCAGACTTTAATCTAAGAAGAGAACTCTAAAGAGTGAGTGAGAGTACTGGGTGCCCAGGAGGGAAAAATGTATGAAAACAGAAGTAGGAGGTAGCAATGATAACTTTCACTTACCTTGCTACAGTCTCAGAGGCTGTTAAATATCTTGACACTGTGTCCAGAAGATTATTTATAGCTGTAGTCATGTGAGAAAACACTTCCACAATTTTTAACCTCAGAATAAAAAAAGTAGGCATTAGTTATAAGAAAGAATGTTACAGTTCTTAAGTGATTTCATATTCACTGTTTTGTAAAAAAAAAAAAAATCAAGCATCATGTTTTCATCAAAGATTTCAAATGGTCTGTACCAAGGGGTATAGTCGTACTTTCTGTGAATTATCATATTGAAATTAAGGGGTTGCTATTTTAGTTTCAAAGTAGATGGAAGCCTTTTAAGATGAATGTCAGCTATGAGGCTAACACACATTAAATGATGCCAAGTTCCTCATCACTGTAACACCAGATTAATGAAAAGGAAGAGGGTTGAGAAGTAGTGCAATGTCAGTGGGTCAGTCACTGGTGGGAATCTTTACATAGGTCATTGTAGATATTGAAACAAAATACTGAAATATGACGAAAAGATTTACCATCACTTATTTTATGACATAATATATAGGTGTAATAAATAGATTGTTGTAGTTCTAGGAAAATTATACATGAAATAAATTCCAGTATAGATTAAAATATATAAGAATATGGTACATGTAATAAAGGAGTATTACAAACCACTGGGGAAGGTTAGAATGACTATTTAGCAAGTAAAATGAACATGTTTCACTATATTTGAGGGGGTGTAAACTAAGTTCATGCATTCATATAGGAATGCCCAATGGAAATAATTTGTGAGTCACTGAATTAAATAACTAAAAAGTACTTCTCAGAGCTCATAAATACAGTACAATAAAGAGTGATAAGTTATTGAATTGACATAAAAGTGCATCAAAGAATTTTCTTTTAGTTCTTAGTCATTTAACAAAACTTTCTTATTGCAATCAACAGAGTCATAAAAGGACCAAAAGGGCCACTTTGATTCAATCTCTTTCCATAAGGCCTCAAACAAACAGGACTATACCAATCAGAATGCTATTAGAGTTTCCATGTAGATAATATCACTGAAAGCCAGAATTTGGATCAGTTGACAAATATTTGCATACAAGAGAATTTTAAAAAAGTATAACTTCAATGTTATTACTTTTAGGACAAACTTTTGACAAATCCTTTACATTTTCCTCTCTTGATGGTATTCTAGAAAGGGTTAGCAAAAAGGTTAGGATTAGAGTCAGGGCCCATCACTACTCACATTGAAGCGTTGCTATAAAGCTTATTTGTTTCAAAGGATTTATTTAGGTATTGGACTCTTGCGTCCCTCATAGTTTGTTTTGGCATTTCTCCCAGAATACATGTTTTCTAAGCATCTCTCTTCCAAAAATCTAATCTGTGTTCTGGACTGAGCACAGTCAGTTATATCTATAGATTTATCAATGTGTAGTGAACATTTTTGATTTAACCATCTTCTTCTTTGGTGTTAATCTGTAATTGAATAAGTCTCCAATTATTAAAATGATAGTGTTGCTTAAGATTTTACCCTTATCTCCTTGCTTTCTTGGTCTGAAACCTAGTATTGCCAATCTGTGAGGCAATTGGCTTCGGCTATTCGCTGTGAAATCTTTTAAATAATTTATTGAGTTCATTCTAATGCTATTGTAACATTTCATAAAACAATTTTGGTTCTCATTTAGGCTTTCCTACATTTAATGCAATTTCAAGTCGCTTTGTTTTCATATGTGCTGAATATTTTGCAGTAAGTTGCTGAGCCGTTTGATCAACATCATTATGTCATTTGGAAATTTCTCATGCCTTTAAGATGTTTAGACTGAGAAATACAAATCAACTTTTAGATGATCCTATGATATTGCCCAATTAATGACTTCAATTGTATGCTTTGCTACTGTACTTGTTTTCTCAATCTGATAACTGCAGATCTAATACAACTGTTTCATCACAATAGGAAATATATATCAATAAAATATATAGTGCTTAAGGGGCTTGTGATAGTGTGTGTTATGAATCAATGTGGCTAGACTATAGTCCTTATTCTTCAATCAAACACTGATCTAGATGTTGCTGTGATGTATTTTGTAGGCGTGATTAACATCTATAATCACTTGACTTTCAGTAAAGGAGATCATCCCAGATAATCTGGGTGGGTCTGACTCCAGCAGTTGAAAGACTTTAGGAGCAGAACTGTGGATTCCTGAAGAAGAAATTCTGCCTGTAAACTGCAGCATCAGCTCCTACCAGAGTTTCCAAGCTATCCTTCCAGATAGCCTCCCCCATGAATTTCAGACTTGCCTAGCCAGCCCCCAAATCATGTAAGCCAATTCCTCACAATGAGCCTCTCTCTCCCTATGTATGTATGTTCTCTCCTCTCTCCTCTCATGTATATATAAGCACATAAATATATATGATAGAGAGAGAGAGAGAGAAAGGTTCTGCTTTTACTGGTTCTGTTTCTCTGGTGGAACCCTGACTGGAGCTATAGGTCCATACGCTTTTATATCTCTATGATATACATTATATGATTTGATATATATTTCATATATACATACATACACATACACATATGTACATAAATGTGTGTGTATATATGTATATCCTTTGTGCATCTTTTAAAATATTTGAAAAAATTTGTATTGATAATTTGAAGTAAGTTGATAATTTGAAAATGTAAGTATTAGGTACCAAATGAGAAAGTATTGAAGTATTTACGTGCATTCAATCCAACAGCTAAAATGGACAACAGATATATGTTGTCCATCAAAATATTTTGTTAACTACATTGTTCATTGTTAAAATTGAAAAGTCTGCCATTCTCATATTAAAATGTGTTGTTATGTTAAATTATTATTTAAATTTAGACATACTTAGCATGGCTTTTTTTTAAAGAAACAAAATGGTAATTCTTTATGAAATTCCACCAGAAACTTCAGCAAATTTTTAGCATCCAAATTTAATAATCTATTAATAAATTTAAAATTTACCAAATTGTATTTTATTTAGAAATACCTTTTGCCAGTAATAATTATAGTCGAACAATAATTTATGTTTGAAAAAATGGAACAAATTTATCAAATGTAAATTAAGTAATTTCTATGCATAAAAATGTATAGAATTTTATTATATAAATTAATTGTAACAGAGAATAATTCGACAATGTGGGAAGAGTTAACAATAAAGTGCAGGGGCATCACAACATGGTGTTGCCACTACAGGGTGCTCTCTGGTGGCAAGGGCCACACTTACAGTCTTCTGAACCAAAAGAAGCACAAAGGACATCACAATCAAAACTTTTCTCTCCATATTGCTAAAATTCAGCAGGCTTACAGTGAGAGCCGAAAAAATACATTTCCAATATCATTTCAAAGCTGTGAATGCTATATAGTAGTAAATTTTAGGTGATGTTTTACTCTGAAATTTTGTAGCCATCAATAATATTTAGATGAAATACAGAAGCAGAAAGGGTTGAAGCAGGGTATGTATGACACATTTTCATTGAATAAGAATGCCATCTGCTCTCATGTTAGCAAAATGAATTCTTCTTCCTAGCATTTCTCAATCTGAACAGGAGAGTCAGTTCTTAGACAAGCACATCCCACCTCTTCAGGGATTCATGGAACAGAGAAAGAATATTTTCCAGTAGAGTTGAGGTTAGTCTGAACTAGCAATAAACCATGAGACAGTTATGCAATGAAAAGTCTATTCAGAACTTTCTCTTAGTGCCTCTGACCCGCTCTTGAGCTTGGAATGTCTCTTTCACAAGATCTTTTACTTTGAGGAGGGATAAAGGAACCCACCTCTAAAATGCAAAATGCCACTGGAAAATGTATTATTTTATTTATTAATAATTCATTCTCTCAAGTATTTCAAGGAGAGTTAATGTTGATTTACTAATGAATAAAAGTGAAATTATTGGAATTAGAAAGTCAAAAACATTCAAGATCTGATAATATGAAGCAAGAAAGGAGAAATTAGAAGAAATCTTTGCCTCCTTCTTGCCAAAATTCAAGAAGCTTACAGAATTAGAAGAAAATATAAATTAGAAGAAAATATAAATACAGTAAAATAAGGCAAAAGATGACAATTTCTCTCTCTCTCTCTCTGTCTTTCTCTCTCTCCTTCTCTCCCTCCTTCTCTTTTATAAATGCTTAATATGGAACATATCTTCAAGCTCTTTCTCACCTAAGTGACTCTGAACCATTACAATGGGCCAGATGCTCCATTAAAAAAGACTTTGGGGAGGTATCTCAGAGGAAATGGCAGTGACGTATCATTCCCGACGCCTCTATTTTTGAATGCTCTGTGTAACTTTTACCCTTTTCCCCCATGCCAGCTGTTACTCAGTCACTACTCTTTCTTTCTGTCTTGTTTTTAGGAGTGGATTGGATTTTCATCCTGTGCTTGGGGTGATCACTGAAGAAGTGGATGTTTGGGAGGGAGGGGCATTTAAAAGGGAGTCTTCAATTTGGTATAATAATAATAATTACTGACATTTACATTGCATTTAATATTTGGTAACCCTTTTTTAAGAATGTTCCATACATTGACTCATTTACTTCTCTTCACCAGAACTGTACACATAGGTAATAATTTCATCCACATTTTATAGATGAAAAGCCAGGAAACAGAGTTTTACAGCAACATGCCCACGGTCATACAGCCAGAAGGTGAAAGTGCTATTTGAACCAAAATAGTCTATGATCTAAACCGCTCTACTGTCCTGCCTCTGTGAAATCCATACAATTGAGAAAACAAACTGGCTATAGTCGCTAGTGAGTGGGGTTATTGATGTATATTCTGTCACACCAGCTGAAAAGCAGCCTCTGATTTTCTGTCTTTGCCGCATTGTTGAGGCACAAAGTTGGTTCTATGATGACTACTGTGGGAACAAATAAACAAAAAAAGAAACAGAAAGTGCTTGGGGATATTGATAGTGTGCTCAGCTTGCAGCTGGAGCTTATCTTTACTGACAAGCAGGTGTATTATGAATGTTATAACTGTTGGTTCCTTTGTTTAAACTATCACACCTCCTTTGATTTAAGGCAGTTATAAATCTTACTTTTGTGTTTGCTCTTCACATGAAATAAAGAAATCAACCAGCACTGGTCTGAACGAGAAGGAATAGGTCATATATTATGATCAGAATTAAAACCATTGGCAAGTAAGAAGGAGTAGGAACAGGAAGCTCTTGTAAAGAACAAATATCCCACAATGGGTCACAAATAGTATCAATGATCTACCTAGTCATGAAACATTGGCAAGGTTTATATGAAGGACTGTACATCTTGGGGTATGAAGAAATTGTTGAGTTGTTGGCCCTGACAAGATCCATAGGGAAGAAAGTGGAAACAGAGTTTACCAAGTAAATACTGAGTAGTCAGAAGAAGGAAAACTTTTAGGCTTTGAAAGGCTCTGTTACATGAAGGAACACTGAGCAAGAAGTAACTGAAAACCATAGCACAGGCTGGAAACTGGGAAACTGAAGAATGTCTAAGTCTGGGGGATGTGCTTTATTTTGTCATTCTCTATTGGAGGAGTCTGACACCAAAGAAATTCTACCTCATTCACAATTTGAGCTATGTGAATTCTATTTCACAAAAACCATAAATAGGTATATATCCATCCTACCCATAAAGAGATAAATATGAATGACAGTTGAAGATAAAAGAGATTTTCATAATACTTGTAAGTACACAATTCACCACAATCTTTGTATTCTTGTATCTAAAGAAAATGTCAAATTCCCAGGGGCTGATAAACCTGGTAAAAACACAACCAACCAACAAACAAAAACAGAGCATGTCTAATGAATTTTTGAAACTCAAATGAAAGGGTAAAATTCAATTTGTATATATTTGTGCATATAATCCTGTGAAAATCAAATTGGTCAAAAGAAAATTCAGTATACATAAACTTTGGTCATTTTCTTTTAAACTGTGGGGAGATTAAAAAAAAGATTATTATAGTCTAGAAAAATTTACATTTTGTAGTGGACATGTCTAGTCCTCGGTCACACATCCTCTTTGCCTTCACTTAACTCCAGTTATTACTCATTGGATGACAATGAGCTGTCTTAGGTTAACCTGGTATCACTTCACCTGGGCTGAACTATGCTTCTCTTGCTTTCTCCCCCAAGGCTTCCCTTGGAATATGGGACTCCTACAGGAATCAGCTCAGTCATTCTGAATAGGGCACAGACCTGAAATTGCAAGGGTTAACAAATCCTGGGACAACCGTTCATCAATGAGAAGAAAGTCTGCTTATATTTTGTCACCCTTCCTTTTCTCAAGGGCCCAAGTCTGAGGTGATTCTACAAAGTTCCCCAATGGTAGCCAACAGAATTTAGGTACAGTCACCCACAGAAGTAAGCAGCCCGACAGCATAAACTTAGATTGGCCTCTCAACCCCTCCTGTTTCATGTTTCCAAGTCTTTCACTATTGTTCCTTAGGATCACTTCCTAAAATAAACTAGCTGCCACAAGCCTTTGTCTCAGGTGCTGCTTCTGGTGAGGTTAGACTAAGAAAGTCTCTTATCCAGAATATTCCGCTCTAAATTCTGTAGGAATAACACTATTTTTTTAATGAGAGAATAATAGAGTTTCATATTTACTAAATATTAGTATTTAGTACTAATAAAATCTTCATGTAAAAAATAATGTTGAACTCTTCCTGATTACCAAGAGGTTGAAAACATCCTTTATGATGTGTAATGAAATTTCTCCTTCTTCATTTAGTCCTATTAGGTATCTTCTACTTTTTTTGTCCAAATAAATATGACAATTATAAGTAGACAGTAATCATCTTCTTCCTGCCTAAATGACAACATTTTGTCTTTGAAATGACAGTACAGTCATATGCCGCTTAATGACAGAGATACATCCTGAAAAACTCATCATTAGGGGATTGCATCATTGTGTGAACATCATAGAGTGTCCTTACACAAACCTAGATGGTACAGCCTACTACACACCTAGGCTATATGGTAAATCCTATTGCTCCTGGGCTACAAATTTGTACAGCATGTTATTGTACTGAATACTGTAGGCAACTGTAACACAATGGTAAATATTTGTGTATCTAAACATAGAAAAGGTACAGTAAAAATATAATATAAAAGATAACAAATGGTCCACCTGTACACGGCCCTTACCATGACTGGAGCTTCCAGGACTGGAAGTTGCTCTGAGTGATTCAGTGAGTGAGTCACGGTGACTGAATGTGAAGGCCTAGGACGTTATTGTACACTACTGTAGACTTTATAAACTCTGTACACTTATGTTGTACTAAATTTATTTTAAAAAATTTCTTTTTTCAGTAATAAATTAGCTTACTGTAACTTTTTTACTTTATAAACTTTTTAATTTTTTAAAACTTTTTGACTCTTTTTTAATAACAGCTTAAAACACAAACACTTTGTACAGCTGTACAAAAATATTATCTTTGCATCCTTATTCTGTAACCTATTTTCTATTTTTAAAGTTTTTATTTTTTATTACTTTCTAAACTTTTTTGTTAAAAATTAAGATACACACACACGAGCCTGGGCCTACGCAGGGTCAGGATCATCAATATCTCTGTCTTCCACCTGCACATCATTTCCCACTGGAAAGTCTTCAGGGGTAATAACACACTGGCATCACCACAAACAGGTGAGTAATGAGCGTCACCACAAACAGGTGAATAACGCATTGCACTAAGACACTATAAAAGCTACGATGTACTAGGTGATAAGAATCTTTTCAGTTCCATTATAATCTTGTGGGACCACCGTCCCATATGTGGTTCATCATTGACAGAACTGTCGTTACTGGGGTGCATGATTGTAGTACGAGTTATGAATGGGATTAGTGCCCTTATAAAAGGGACCCCAGAGAGCTCTCTCATCTTCTATCTGCCGTGTGAGGATACAACCAGAGACGGCAGTCTGCACCCCAGCTGAGGGCCCTCACCAGAACCTGACCATGCTGGCACCCTGATCTAGGACTTCCAGCCTCCAGAAATGTGAGGAATGAATTTCTGTTGTTTGCAAACCACCAAGTCTATGGTACTTTGTTATAGCAGCCCAAACTGACTGAGACATGTAGGAAAGTATTTATATTTCTAAATCTGTTTTCTAATCTAGATTTTTTTTTTCAAACTCTAGGAGAATGATCATATCAGAAAACGTATTGAATGTTCTGAATAGTTAAAGATATGCTTTAAAAGTGGAAAATCGGGGCATATTTCAGATATGTGTTTTAAAGCCGCCTATTTTCCTTACATCATCTAATATTCTTCTATATTTTATTAATTTATTCAACTGTAATCTTTGTTTCTGTTGTGCAAGCCACTATGACAGATCATATAAAATATCTATTGTTTAACCTAGTTAGTTTGCTCAGGAACGCACATCACTTTTTGCACGTGAGCACCAAGTTAATGTTAAACACTTTTTTCTCACCATATCATTATGCTTGATATTAATGGTGAAGATATTCAGTGCTTGTCTAGTTGGGTCTAATGTGCTTACTAGTATATATATTTTTTATTTAAAATTATCTAGAGTGACAAATGCTTTGGGATAATTGAATTCATCTCTGACATGGAGGAACAACTTTATTTCCCACTGAGACCTTAATTAAAATAGTTGGACAAAATAAGATGTCTCACGGGAAAATATGTCATATCATGAAGTATCTTTTAACATTTTCCATATTTAATCATGCTTAATAAGCAAACTCTGAACACAATGAATAAATCTTTATATTAAAACACATTTCAAAAATTTGACAATATTTGTGGAGTTTAAAGTATATGTTAATCATAAAAATAGCATAAAATAGGTAATATTACCCTTCACTGTAAAAATTAATATTGATATTATATTATTTAATAATATCATATTATAAAATAACTGCTATTGGTAATATTTTATTTCTTGTACCTGATGGAAATGAAGCTTATGTCAAAAATATTTTAGAAGTTAGTCTAAATTGCTTGGGAATTTTTTAAGTTAGAGTAGAGTGATCAGAGGTTTTAAAGAGTGGGGTAATTGAGACTTTGTGCAATATCCACTATCAAATCAATTACACATTTGGTCTATGGCTATTGAATGTTCAATCTAAGACTTCAAATTATGCATTACATAATGCATTATTGAGTCCCTAAAAGGGCAACATTTAAAAAAAATGACATTATAGAGGCATTTTTAATCACTTGCTTTATTCTATATGAGTATAATCTAAATTTTCTAGGTAGAAACCAGTGTTTAAAATGACGGGCACAAGGAAAGGGAAATCTCATACACTGCTGCTGGTGGGAATACAAACTGGTGCAGCTACGATGGGAAATAGTATGGAGATTTCTCAAAAAAAAAAAATAGAAATGCCATATGATCCAGCTATTCCACTACTATGTTTTTGTCCAAAGAACATGAAATCAACAATACAAAGAGATCTATGCACCCCTATGTTCATTACAGCATTATTCACAATAGCCAAGACATAGAAGCAACCCAAGTGCCAATCAATGGATAAATGGATAAAGAAGATGTGGTACCATGGAATACTACTTGGCCATAAAAAAGTCAAAATTGTCCCATTTACAACAAGATGGATGGACCTTGAGGGTATGATGTTAAGTGAAATGAGCCAGACAGAGAAAGTCAACCACTGTATCATTTCACTCATATGTGGAAGATAAACAAACACATGGGTAGGGAGAACAGATTAGTGGTTACCAGAGGGGAAGGGAGTAGGGGAAGCAAAAGGGACAAGGGGGCACATACGTATGGTGATACATAAAAACCAGTCTATACACAAAATGATATATTATAATGCACACCTGAAATTATACAATATTATAAACCAATATGACCTCAATGAAATAATTTTAAAAAACAATATAAAGACCCAAAAATCTAAAAAAAATTACAGCCACAATTTAGTCCTATTTTTAATCTCTCATAAAGAAAGATGCAATCCATGAGACTTGGAAATGACTTCAGCTAGACCCATATGCCTTTGACCGTTTTATATGTAGATTGATTTGGGTAGTACAGACATTTTAACAATATTAATTCTTCCAATCCATGGATACATAATTTCCATTTATTTGTGTCTTCAATTTCCTTCATCTATGTTTTATGGGTTTCAGTGTACAGATCTTTCACCTCCTTGTTTAAATTTATTCCTAAGTATGTTATTCCTTTTTGATGCTGTTGTAAATGTGATTGTTTTCTTAATTTCTCTCTGATAGTTCATCATTACTGTATAGAAATGCAACTGATTGTTATATATTGATTTTGTATTCTGCAGCTTCATAGAATTTATTTATTAGCTCTAACAGTTTTTTTGGTGGAGTTTTTAGGGTTTGCTATATATAATATTATGCTATCTGCAAATGAAGACAATTTTACTTTTTCCTTTCCATTTGGATGCATTTTTATTTCTTTTTCTTGCCTAAGTGCTCTGACTAGGACTTCCAGGAATAAGTTGAATAAACCTGTCAAGAGTGAGCATCCTTGTCTTGTTTCTGATCTTACAGGAAAAGCTTTCTCAGCTTTTATCACTGCGTATGATTTTAGCTGTGGGATTGTCATATAGGGCCGTTATTACAATGAGGTACATTTCTTCTATACCAATTTGCTGAGTTTTTATCATGAAAGGAAGTCAAATTTTGTCTAATGCTTTTTCTGCATCTATTGAGATGATCATATGATTTTTATCCTCCATTTTGTTAAGGTGGTGTATCAATTAATTGATTTGTAGATGTTGAACCATCCTTGCATACCTGGAATAAATCCCACTTGATCATGGTGTATGATCTTTTTAATGTACTGTTAAATTCAGTTTGCTAACCTTTTATTGAGGATTTTTGCGTTTATGTTCATCATGGATATTGGCGTGTAATTTTCTTTTCTTCTAGTGTCCTTGTCTGTCCTTGGTATTAGGGTAATGCTGGGCTCATAAAATGAGTTTGGAAGTTTCCCTTCTCTTCAATTATGTGAGAGATTTTGAGAAGAATATGTATTAATTCTTCTTTAAATGTCTGGTAGAAGTCACCAGTGAAGCTATCTGGTGCCGGACTTTTCTCGGTTGGGAGGTTTTTAATTACAGATTCAATTTCCTTACTTATAAGTGGTCTGTTCAGATTTTTTATTTCTTCATGTAGTCTTGGTAGATTGTATGTTTCCAGGAAGTTATCCAATTTTTTGTAGGTTGTACAGTTTGCTGGCATATAATTGCTCACTGTAGTTTCTTATAATCCTTAGTATTTTGGTGTTACCAGTTGTAATGTCTTTTCTTTCATTTAGTATAATTTCTTTAGTGGTATTTATCTTCCCCTGCTTTATGTAAAATTGTAGTACAAAGAAATCTACAAGCAAATCTTTGTGTTTTTTGCTAGTTAGTGATAAATGATTTTAAACATAAATATACTCATTATGGTCTCGCTAATTTAAGATGAATAATTTCAACCATATATGCATATGTTTACTTGTTCAAGTATATGTTCATTATTCATTTCAAGTTTTGCAGGATAATATTAGATTTTTTGGTAGTAGAAGCGCAATGAATGTTAACGGTAATGATTCATTATCCGTCTTTTACAACAACATGGCAAACTTTAGGATCTGTTGTGGGCATTGAATATAAACTGGCAGAGGCAGTAAAATGGAGTTATTATACAGAAATATAAATGATCTTTGTATCTGAATCTATTCTACTGGGGACTGGGGAAATCACTTGTACTCTAAACCTCAGCTCTATCATTATATAACACCTACTGAATTAGGTTGTGAAAATCAAATGAAACAATATTGATTCAGTGTGGCAAAAAGAATAATGGCCCCACAAAGATGTCCATAACTTAAGCCCCCAAACCTGTGAATATGTTACTTTATATGGCAAAGGTGCTTGGCGTATATGATTAAGTGAAGGAAGATTATCCTGGGTTATGCAAGTGGGCCAAATATAGTGAGAAAGATCTTTGTAAGAGAGGGTAGGACTGTCAGAGTCAAAAGAGATGTGACAAAGGAAACAGAGGCCAGAGTAATGTGTCATGAGCCAAACAATGTAGGCAGCCCCTAGAAGCTGGAAAAGGCAAGGGACAGATTCTTCTCTAGAACCTCTGAAAGGCACCAAGCTCTTCTAACCCTCTGACTTTAGCCCCACAGGACCCATTTTGGACTTCTGACCTCTAGAACTCTAAGATAATAAATGTGTGTTGTTGTAAGCCACTAAATTTGTGGTCATTTGCTACCGAGGTGATAGAAAACTAATACAGCATCTGGTATATGGGAAGCATTAGATAAATATTAATAATTCAACTACAATAGTTTATTAATCCGTATATTTTCTTTTTCTTTTGGTCTCGGTAGCAGTGAGCTAACAGGAGACAGTGGAAAGAATAAAGGCCTGAGAGTAAGAAACACATTTAAATCTAGGAATCTTTATTATCTGCACAAAAATGGGTAAATTATTCTATCTATAAAATCCTTTCTCATCTTTACAAAGAGGGTTTCTGATATCTGCCTTTCAAGTGTTGTGTTATTCAACATGGTAACATATAGAAAGCATTTGCTCAAGAGAGACTGGCCAAATAATAATACTTGTAAATTTTTAATTTAGTTTAAATTTGACAGTAACTGATAGTTTCTGAGTTTCTTTGAATACAGACACACTGAGTCCCCACACTCCTCCATATCCCCAGTGCCTATTTCAATGATTGTTCCATAGTAAGTACTCGATGTGAGTGTATTGAATGAAATTAGTTAAAATTTTCTTTTGCCATTTTATAACAGATGACTATTTTGAAGTGAGCACTTTTTCGATTTTGGAGTAATCTTTCTATTAATTTAAATAAACTGCCGTGGAAATCAATAGAGCTCAGAGTCACATAGGATTTTAAGCCAGAGTACATGGATTTGAATCCTGACTTCGCCACTTATTTATTATCTGTGTAAATTTAGGAAAAGTACTTTACCTCTTCTTGCCTGTTTCCTGCTCTTTAAAACAGGATAAAAAATTGTTTGTACCTTATTTTTTTAATTAAATGAGCTAATTCATGTACAGTGCATATAATAATATACATATTAGATATTTAAATGAGTCTATGTTATTTATGTACATGGAACACAGATTTATTTTGATTATCTCACACCATGGGGCTTTATAAAGAGCGTATAAATGTGCCAATGAGAAATGTGAGTATTCCTCAAATCCCAGCCAGGCCTCAGGGAAACTGGAGATGGAAAAATCCAATGCATCTCCAACTAATCACTTTCTCTTTCCGCAACCAGTACAATCCCTGTTCTCTCCTCCAGGTGTGTCCAGCCCTCCCTGCACATCAGAATTACTTTAGGAGATTATAAAAAAACATGATGCCCAAGTCAGTGAACCCCATAATCTCTGAAAGTGGGAGATTCCCCCATAATCTCAGGTGGGGGAAAGGGACTGTACGAGTGGCAGTAGGCATGGTGACAGACCTATTCATCCCTCTTAGAAGAGACTCTCCACCCCTTTAATGAACGTCAAAAACCCTTCTCTTCAAAATATTATAAAATGTTGATTTTGATATTATAAGGGTCTTTTTTTTTAGCATTTTGCCTTTGACACTTTGATAATAGGAAGTTTGCTACAAGGACCTTTGAAAAGATTTTGATGAAAAAATGCCATATCTGAATATGATCCTATCATTAGCCATTCTCTTCATCCCTCATGACATATGTGTGCTAAAACATCTCTCTTTATATAGAAATTATTAAGAAATTCTCTATCTTTGTTTAGATCTATATCTAAATCAATGTCTAGATCAAAGTCTAGGTCTAGATCTATATATAGAGAGAGTATTTCTTAATCATTTTCTTCAGTTGTTTCTTAAATCCATAAATACCAGCACTTTTTAAATATTCTGTTGTGGACATTAAATTTTAATATTAAGTTCACTTTTTTCTTTTACAGTCACTCAAATCCCTCCTTGAAGTCAGCCAGTCCTAACCTTGGGGTATTCTTTGCTACAGTGGTTACAACTAAAAGTTATGAGATAATATCTGTCAGTTGCTCAGTAATTGGAAGAGTTTCAACAAGGACAGATTGATTTCAGTTATGCCTAAATCACAACTCTCTGCTCTAAGTTATCCTAATTCTTCTTTTACAATTTCTTCAAAACTATTTCGTCAGTATTACTGAGAATGATTGGTGAAAAATCTGATGGTGTGGGTTATAGAAGAGGAGTGCTTTTAAATTCCCTACTACAGCTCTTTATCTCTGCTTTTCCTGAAGATTCACCGACTTAGAACCGTGTTATTTATCCCTTCTCTGCCCTATTAGCTGTCTTTCGCCCATTGGTCCAGAGGACTGGATTCAAACATCTGCCATGGTAGGCAATGTTGTTCTTGTCTTTCCATTTTTATCACCTTAAAATATAAGTTGAGAAAAACAGAATGTGTGGAGAAGGGAGAGAAAAATATATGAAAAACAAGAAATACAGATTTGCAAATTAGTGAGCATATCTGTAGTACCTGCTGGTACTACATTATCCATATTTACAGTTATGAGTTGATATGAATTTTAAGATTAAATTTTGGGTGACTTTGTGGAAGCAAATGTCACTGGCTCAATATCTAAACAGTGTTGGGTTCTAAATAGCTTCTGATTATCTTAAGTGCTTTTAATTCTCTGTAAGAAGAAATTTTTCTGCATAAGCTCTATTTTCCTCTAGCTCTTTTGCAAAGCAGAAAAAGAGGGACAACCAAAATGAATGAGGAGAGAAGAATTAGCTATGAAGGATCAGCAAAGGAAAGGAAATGTCTGGGTTTAAAATAGAATGGGAAGGGGTAGGGTTCCTACTCTGAATTTAGGCTTGTTTTGTTAGCCAAATCCTCCTAACTCTAACCTTTACTCTTTCTCTATCTATTAAAAGATTTTTCGCCAACTTTTTTTATCTGGCTGACATTCCCCTAAGTGTATCAATGCTAGCGACTATTGTAACCACGCCCTCAGTCTATCATCGCCCCCTCCCCCCATTATGAAAACTAGTTAGCATATATACTCAAACTTGCTTCTATTCCTTCCAAGACAATGACAAGTTTATTAGTTAACCAATGTTCTTAGCTGAGGTTATTATTTGCATTCCAACCAAGCAAAAAATGTGATTTTAACACTAGTATTTACTAGATAATGACTTTCATTTGTTCCCTAACTTGGAGTTTTGTTCTAATGATGGGTATAATAGTCAGAAATGGGCAAGAAAAGTAAGACGGTAATCCAGTGAGGGAAGCTGTGTTTGGTCACTGAAGGTTTGTGAAATCCACAAATCATGCCAACGAGTGCCTGCTTTACTTAACTGTTGAAACTAATGATAATATTATTTCGTCTCACTAATGCTTATAAAGCTTAATTTCCCATTAGTTTTCTTTTTCGTAATGCCTATCTAAGGGACTAATGGAGAAGAGAATTGTTCCTTTATTTAGGCAACAGCATCTATGAAATGTATATGAGCAGTTATGCTAAATATGGCATAAATCTAGAGTGGAACCAGTCAATATAAAGGATCTAAGGTATATGTTGACTTCCTTGCCCCAAACTGTGGTGTAAAACTTCTCCAAGCTGTTCTCTAAACTGCCTGCTCTTTGCTACAACAGGCTCTATTCACTCAAATCCAACTGTTCTCTTCTCTTGAAATTAGTCAATGCAATTAACAGTATTTAGAAATGACTCTAGTGTTGCATATTTCCTATGTAGGTCTTGGCTTTTTGCCAAGTAAAAATTGCAACATATTGTGCTCCTTAACTCTTCAGAAAAGATGTCTTTCAAAGACAATGAGGTGTCAATTATCCTTAATTGCTCTTCAGTTTTCCATCTCTCTTAAGCATCTATCATTTTTATAGACCATATTTCTGAATGGACTCTGACTAAAATAAATTCATATACGTGTTTTCTCTTCTGTCTAATGATAAGTAATAAATAAGAAATCAATTTACCACAACAAAATAAGTGTGGGATTCTACTCTTTTATGCATGTGTATGTGGTCTCTCTGCTCTAATAATACATTTTCTTCTCTGTTCTCTAAACCATTTGTAGTCTTACTTAAAAATAAGAGAAAGTTGTTGGAAGTCTAACTAATATTAGACGTGGTCTTCAAAGTTTAGAGCTATTCCTACTATGGCTACTTTCCAAATAAATATTAAATTATTCTTTATTAGATTGTTTGAGGATGTGTTATAAAGTGCAAAATTTTTCATCTGAATCATGAAAGAAATTTTGCACAAAGAGAATATCATAAGCTGTGTCTCTTGAAAATCTGACATGGGTGACATCTTTTATAATTTTTATCAAAAAAAAGCATGCATCAAAAAAATCAGTGAAAAGCAATCAGGATATATTATTTCTGTTGATTGTATTGAGATTTGATTACTTTTGACATCAGTGAAACATTACTTTAAATAAATAACAAACAACTATCAAAGAAAAATTGTACCAGACAAGTTTGACAGGCAAGGAAGACTTTATTCAAGACTATTGCAATAGAGGAGAGAGGTTGAACTCAACTCTGCTGAAACAAAAGCTGGGGGAGTTTTTATACGCTGGGGTGACCTAGTGGAAGGTTATTGGAAGACATTAGGGAGGAGGATGGTCAATATAATTACGCCATCTGTGTTTGCTAATGGTTGCTTGTGGAAGTTAGATTTCTAGCCTCCAGTAGAGTCTGTAAGATCGGACACTATCTTTCTTGATGCTTACATTTCAAGGAGATGGCTCCCAGGTCCTTAAGAAAGACATTCCTAGGTTGAAAAATGGTCAAGAAGCTGGGAGATATATTTCAAAGGGGCAGATAAAGAATTTACAATTGAACTTTTTCTAAAGTAAATGCTCTAAGAAAGGGATGTCAGGGGCCCACTGTCAGGAAGAGAACTGTCTAAAATTTAATCAGGCTGAGGGGAATGTTAAGGTCATCTTGGTCAAAAAAATCTTTTTTTCTCTTTTCTGGAGCCTCTCTGTTTGTAAAGCGTGGCACATCTATACAATAATTGCTCTAAGAATTAGAGAGTTCCAACTTTCAAAAATATTTTCTAGAGTAGGATTTATATCTTTTTATGTCATAACCTATTGGTAGTATTTATTACACTAAGAATTCAAATATTTAAAAAAATAGTTAGAGGTATTTCACTCAATGTTCAATGCAGGTTGTCTGTCCAGGTAGGTGTTTTTTACCCTGATTCCTTTGTAACAGTAAGATGATCTGAAACTGATCATGGTGATTAGGAACACTATCCCCTTTGTATTTCACAACTGTTAGAGGACTGAAAATAGCAGTCCTGTAACTGCTAATGTTTAAATTTAAACATCACCCTCCACTCCACCTACATGCAGTCACGCCAATGCCAATTTCCCTGACACAGGTACCTCACTAAGTTACAACACCAAGCATGAATCCATATCCCAAGTTAGCAACATTCAAACAATCTAATAGTAGCTTTTGAAGGCATTTGCAATTTCAGAGATTTCTGGCAGATGTGTTGGTTCATTAAGTTTCAATGAGATGTTTAGTAGGCATATGAAAGTAATTCAATTTAAAAGCTCTTGAGCAAAATATGTTCCTTCAGTTCACTGGGATAATTATCTACATGCGTGTGGAGATTAGGACATCCTTCCAAACAAAAAACAATTTTAGATCACTTCAACTTAAGGTATTTAAGTAATAAAACAAAAATACTGAGTCTCTGTGTGTATGAATGTCATTGTCTCTAAATGCATTCCCTTAAATAGATTCATTATGTCTCTATTCTCATATGGGTTCTCCCTTGGAAATCTATATTTCTGCTGAAATGGGTCTAAAGCACTTTTTATATTATATTATGTCACTGACATAATAAAAACACAAAGTAATGACTAATACCTCTTGTACTTTCTATGTTCCAGATACTAAATGTTTTACATATAGTAACTCATTTATTCCCTTAGCAAGACTATAAATTAGGTTCCATTAACAGACGCACTTTATATATGAGTTAATCAACTTGCCCAAGATCACAAAGTAGGTGCCAACCAGGATTTAAACATAGGAAGTCTAGATCCAGAATTCACAAGTTTATCATTAAGCTATATTCTATGTATTTATAAAGATCAGAATTATTCAAGGTTAAAGTCTCTTTCATAATAAAGAGGATAGAGTAATAATGTTTGATGAACTCGTATCTAACTTGTGTTGGTTTTTCTATTATAAATGAGCGGTTAAAATATTTCCTGAAAGTTAGAAAGGGAAGAGTTTGATATTTCATATGAGTTTTTTTTTTTCCATTTTTGTCTTCTGAGTTGTATTCATTGTAACAATATTAATGGAAACATTAAAGGCAATTTTAAAAATAAAAAATGTCTTTCCTAATAACATTGCCTTCACATAGATATTTTCAAAAATCAGTAAAACACTTAAAGTTTTACATTAATACTGAGTGCAAAATTTTGAATCCTCTTCCTTTGTTCTTAACATTTTACCAAAATATTTTACAATTTAATTTTCTTCATAATTACTTTTTTCACACTCTGTATAAATATTCATAGGATCAATTTGTCATATTATTCTAAACCATCATTCATTTAGCCTATTTAAGTTATTCCATTTTCCTACTCCCATGTGAAATCCTTGAAGGCTTTAATGGCTATCAAATACTACAAAAAAGTGGCCATGTATTTTGATTTAGTAAATAGCACTTTTTTTGATGAGTAGCAATAAGGTATTATCTTTACACTTTATCGTTTATTAATTTCACACAATAAAACTTGTTTTCTTGTTGCTATAATCCTTATCCTTGATCTTTACCCTGCTCTGCCATCCTTCTTTGCCATTTCTTCTGGCTGGGATTTTCTTCTAGATTAGCTATCCATAGCAGGAAGAAAAGTGCATATGAGGTGATATATTTTGTTACAAACACCCGTGGCTGTGTTTTTATGTTATTTCTTATTCTAACTTACGTGTAAATGTGTATTCCTTTCAGTGGGAATACACTGGAATAAATGAATCTTTTAAAGTATATTTTTACAACCTTTTCAGGACTTAGAAAAATGTCACACTGGTAAAACCACAGCTTTGTGACCCGTTTTTTGTTCTGTAGGGTACAATATCATATCTACCCTAGATAAATTCATTAGAGAGCATGATGATGTTGATTTATTCACAACAATGCATTTTCTACAATTTATTGAGAGTTCAGTGTATATTTTGCTTAATATATAAATCATTTTACATGCATTTACTTCATTAATCGCTAAAACCACTCAGTGAGGTGGATCTGTTTCCTCCATTTTTCAGATGATCAAACTAAAGCTTAGAGATGATAAATGCTTTCCTAAGGTTATAGAGCAAATGAGGCTCAACCAGGATTCCAAACCAGGCCTACCTGACTCCAAAGTCCATTTGTTTAAATATTATTCTGACTCCCATTATTATGTGTTCTAGTTCTTTTTGATCTGGAGAGAAACTATGAATTAAGTCACCCTCAATCCAATTATTTTTACTCAAATCTAAACACTTAAATATGTAAAACTTATGTTTTAAACCCTTTACTTTTATGTCTAAATAGACTGATGTAGTTGTGTCTTCTCTTCCACTACCCTGTGTTAATATTTATATTAACTATATTCACTTCAACAGTTAATGGCTTCTGAGTTCAACTCTGTAATAATTATGCTATGGTTGTTAGCCTGGTGATTTTTTTTTTCACAAATCTAACCTATCCAATAAAAATTAGTTTAATTATATTCACTTACTGTATTAACAGCTAATAATGAGAAAAAGAATAATTAAAATACTTGCATATCCATAATAAATATTTCAAAAAGAAAAATAACACAGCCTACCCAGGACCCAGTTCTGGGTAATCTTTTAATATGTATGTTATTTGTGAGAAGATTAAGCAATTTAGAAAGCATGTAAATTCAATAATTTACTGCATATGGACAATGTTGTGAGTACTATTATTAAAATATATGTACCTTTTTTCTTAAAGAAAAACGTTTCTGTGTATGCATAGCTTAAAAAAAAAAGAGTACTTTGAAAAAAACAGATTTTGTTACAAGTAAACCAACCCCAGAAGTTTGTCCATAACTGCTTACAATCTCTGCAGAAAACTTAAGACCATTTCAGAAAATATATGATAAGAATAAAGATAGAAAAAAGGCAATTTATTCAGTTTTCCATGGACTTTGTCTAGTATTGAAAATGATCATTTTTTGCTCAAACTCAGATCTGAAATATAACAGAATAAATGAGACATTTTTATTTCATTGACAGAGTAAAATATCATTGAGTGGCTGATAGTATAAAATAATGTTTTTTCCAAGATCTTACCTCTTTAAAGTTCCTTGAAAAGCTTCTTTACTAGTATACCTTAGAAAATGGCTTAAAGTAAAGTAAGATATACTTTATTGTGAATGATTGCTGAATTTTATTGGGTGGGAAATATCATTGAGTTAAAGGATGTTATGTGCACTATGAGAAATAGGTTTTTGTTTTGGGTTTTCTTTTTTTGAACAGGACGCATTTGATCAAGAGCCCATTTTTAAAAATATACTTGTAGGCGAAGCTGGGAAAAAAGTTTGCTTTGTTCTAGAAATGATCAGAAGGAGTGAAGCTGGAGCATGGATGGTAATGATGGGTTTGGAGCCTATAGATAATCACTATAGGACATTGAAGCAAATCTATTTTATTCAGTTTAATCAGGACTCTCTAATGTATTTAATCAAGGGAGTAATTTGATCCATTTATATTTTTGACAGGATACTGGTCACTGTTGTAAGATTCAATTTAGAAGGCAGGCACAAACAAGATTGGAAGAATGTGAATTATTTCACTAGTCCATGTGGGAAACAGTGATAGTTTGGATCAGGGGAGGTGGCAGTGCAGATAAAGATAGGAGAACAGGATTGAGATATACAGAGTTTCTACTAGCTGAACTTGGCGATTTACTATATGTCTGTAGATGAATAACGGAGGGGAAGAGAGGAATCAAGAATGACCACTCTATTACTGGTTTGAGAACTGGGCAATTGATGATGTAATTTACTGATACGAGCAAGACTTGGGGAAGAAATGGCTTTAGACAAAAGATAAAGTGTTTCTCAACATTGTTAAATAAATATAAAAACTACTTACCCTTATTAAATTCTACTTGAAAACTTTAAAATAAGATGAATACGATTTTTCTCTTTAACAAGTGCCAGGTATTCATATAAATGTCTTTATTCAAACAGCATGCCTCCATCCTGAATTGTTTTCATAGTCTCTCCTGGGGTGGTGAATGTGGTTGTGAAAATTTCACACTTCTTATCACTACTCTAAAGAGAATCACATCTATAAAGAATGAACAATTCTTTGGTTTTTAAATGCTTTCGAAATTCTCAAAATTTTTTCATGTAATTCAAGAGAACAAAACAGACAAAATGCTCGTTCTCAATATTTGTTAATAGTTGACTTAAAAAACATATAAATGCACACCTACTTCTTGTGGTCAGTTTCTATACTCTATCATACATAACTTATTGCCAGGAAACTCAGACCCTGTCCTATCTTACCCATTCTGTTAAATACTTTTGAGTACATGATTTCTAAGACTTCTTGTCAATTTGGTTTGCTTACCTCTTAGCTCCTCTTTTCTGAGGGATAGTGACAATTAACTTTTTTTTTTTTGTCATTAGATGCTTTCCCAAACACTTTTGTGTTTAAAGTAAAAAGAGTCCAAGCCCCTTCTTCTGTCTAACAGAGACCCCACCCATAGTTCAAGTCCTTAGAACATCCAAGACTTCAATGGGAGAAATTTGGAGAATAAAGGCAAAGCCAATCAAGATAAAAGCTTAAAGTTAAGTCTGTTTAATCGGAAAGCTATGAAGATGTCAGAGTAGTAGGAGCAAAGTGTGCTGATGAGAATGAAAAGGAGGGGAGATCAGGGACAGCAGTGACACATTCCCAAAAGATGTAACTCAAATTAGAGAAATTTGGACTTTATACTTTTTAGCAAACTTTAAGATATCTGAGGAAAAGAGTTGCAGAGATCAACTGATAATAGTCTAAGATTAGAGTCAAGTAAATCCAAAACAGTGGAAAATTTTCAGTGTATATATATGTATTTTTGTAATTCATACATCAAAAGTGTTGGTGTATTTTCTGTAGAATAAGATTGGATTAGTGTTTTTCTCACTACCACAGCAGAATTCTCTGATTCCCTTTCTTGATTGGAGCCCAGATTGTATGCCAGATGCAAAAGGATTATGTATTTGAATCAAAAAGATAGTAGTTTTTGATAATTGTGCTCTGGTTAGAATTAGCACTGGGGAAGCCAAGTGAAGAGCATAAGAAAACTTTCTATGATACTTTTGCAAAGTCTTAAATTATCACAAAATACAATTTAAAAAATAAATTTAAAAAAATTAAATAAAAAGTAGTGAGTTGCGCAGCCACATAAAGGTGATATCAGCTCAACACAAGGTTGACATAAGGAAAGCCATATTGTAGAAAAGAAACCATATTGTAACTTTGAGTGACCTCTGATTAACTAGCCCAGACATGCTCTGTGGGTTTTGTGGCCTCTCCCAGCTTCTATAAGTTGATAACCTTATTCTTGTGAGTTCCTTAGGAATGTGATGACCCCTGGGCAGGGAATCTAGGCTGATAACCTTCATCAATGACAACTGAAAGTATAGGGCGTTGCTCCAGTTACTGATGCATATCAAGTAAAATAAAAGACTCAGGAACTAAGTCTATATGGATGCCCCACCAAGAGACCAGATGCCTCCACCCAGAGGTCAGATGGATGCCTCCACCCTGAGACCTGATGCCTTCCCCCACCTAGAGACCAGCGGCCTATATAACTGGCCTCTAGTCTTTGTTCTGTAAGATAGCTCTTTGAGACAATAGTCAGCCAGCTTCCTCCTTTCTAGCAGGCTGTAATAAATGCCCTTTCTTATCCACCATCTTGCCTCTTGACGATTGGCTTTTGTCTCACAGGGAGGAGATCATGCCCATTGTGAGGTAACAAAGGCAGGGGGGAACTTAAATATTGCTAAATGAAAGAAGCCAGTCTGAAAAGTCTACATACTGTATAATATCAACTATATGACATTCTGGAAAGGGAAAAACTATTGAGACAGTATAAAGATCATTGGTTACAGGGAGTTTAGGCAAAAGGATGGAGGGATGAGTAAGGGAACATGATATTTTTTAGGTCAGTGAAACTAATCTATATGATAGTGTAATAGTGGACACATGTTCTACATTTTTCAAAACCCATAGAATGTAAAACATAAGAGAGAGCTTTAATGTAAACTATGGACTTTAGGTAGTAATAATGTATCAATATTGACTCATCAATTGTAACTAATGTACCCCATTAATGCAAGATGTTAATAATAATGGAAACTGGAGTGGAGGAGTGAAGGGGATATGGGAACCATCTGACTTTCTGCTCAATTTTTCTGTAAACCCAAAACTTCTCAATAAATAAAATCAATTAATTTAAAAAATCGGATCAATCACAAAAATAAATTTATACTACTTTACAACACGAATTAATAAAACATTCTAAACATTTTTTGTAACTAAATTTAACGTACCAATATTACTGTCCTGGAAAGAAATCATGATAACAGTTCTGGTTTGATATATTATTTAGCTTTTTTTGTGTCAGTTAAAAAATGAAAAGAAACAGCATTGCAAAGCATTTCTTTTTAACAACGGTTCTTTCTGATTACCCTGAGTACCCATTCTCACCTACTTTGAACTAGATGAGATATTTCTATAAAATCATTGTAATCCTGTAGGCTACAGAAGTAATAAAAACTGATATCCATGGATAGACATTTTAACAGGATAAATTAATTTGAATGTTCTCTCAACTATTCCTTTCCTTCTTCTTCTTCTTTGACATCCAATAATAGGAAACACATTATTTTGAAATATTGAGTGCCAGAGGGAGTTTTAATAAACATCATTTAATTATCTATTTCCATGATTATCAAAAAGGAAATTAAGCCAAGTTTACTGACATATTTTCAATTTTATTATTAAAAAGACCCTTTACTTTGTAATATTTGTTTGTACAGAGAACTGTGTATATTTCATTTTCTCATAATTAAGCATGGATATTATTTTATGAATATTTTAAAGCCTTTACAGGAAATGAGTGCCAGTAATAAGGGAATTTAAATCTCTTACTTTCTTTACCAAATTATTTGAACTTTGTTTTGGATGCTCTTTGTAGTTATTAATGAATAGTGGCACAATCTAATAAAACTTTCTGAGATGATGGAATTGTTCCTTATCTTCACTGATCAATGCAGTTTCTACTAGCCACATGTAGCAACTGAGCACATGGCTGATGGCTAGTGTGACCGAGGAACTAAACTTTTATTTAATGTAATTAGTCTAAATTTAAATAGGACAGCACAGGTATAAAATGAAGGGATTAATAATTTCACACTTGTGTGAGTCATATTAATCCTGAAAATAAGGAATACATATTGATAAATTATTAGTGTAATTGATATTATTCACTTCATTGTTGATGCTGTAATGTGAGGTTTGGGGTGTTTAAATAATAATTATTAATCAAGAGCATAGGGCTTTTAAAGAGGTAACCTTGAAGAAATATGAGCTATTCAAGAAGGTTACCGAGAGATAATAAAACAAAGAAGGGCCGGTCTCTTAAAAATGACTTAACAAGTAAATATTTTAGTTTAGGAGAATGGAAGTTTTCCCAAAATAAACAGAATCTTTTCCATCTTAAAAATGGTCTATGAAATTAATGATTTTAGTTAGTTTATTATATGTAAACTCATTTAATTTTCAGATTTTCATGTGAGGCGGATGCAATTATTCACATTTGTAAATGGGCTTATTGAAGTTCCATGAGTTTTAGTAAATCAGGCAATTGTTAAGTAGCTCAGTTGGACTTTTTACCTACATTGGTTTGGACAGTAAGTCCACACTCTCCTATGCCATCTCCAAAGAAAACAAATTCTCTGAATAAGTAATACTAAGATTCATACCTCAAGAAAACCTATTGTATTATTTTGCTACAGCTGCCATACACAATACCACAGACAAGATGGCTCAAACAACAGAAACTAATTTTCTCATAGTTCTGGAAGCTGGAAGTCCAAGATCCAGGTGTCAGCAGGCTTGGTTTCTCCTGAGGACTTTCTCCTCGGCTTCCAGATGGCTGCCTTTTTCTGCCTCCTAACGTGGTCATACCTGGTGCCTCTCTGTGTGTCCTAATCGCCTTTTCTTATAAGGACACTGGTCATATTAGATTAGGGCCCACACTAATGGCCTCCTTTCAGCTGAATCATCTCTTACAGGCCCTGTCTCCACATACAGTCATGTTATGAGGTACTGAGGGTTAGGGCTTCAGTGCATGATTTTTGAGAGGACACAATTCAGCCCATCACACCTAGTAAAACTAAACTGGACTATTTTTGTTTGAAATATATTAAGAAACACCATAATACTTTTTATTTTAAAACAATAAAACGATTCCATAAAATAAATGAGAATTACAGAACAGAGATAAGAAGAGGCAAAACAAATGAAAATTTCAGTTTAAATAGTTCCATGAAAGCAGGTTGTAACTTTGCCTACACTGATAAAATGATATTCATTCTCTTAGAATAACTGGATGTTAGCAGTCTGATGTCTTATAGGATATTTTAGAGAAATAAAATATATTTTAAAAACATAAAATAAATTTCCCTTTATAAAGATGCTTAGGTGACTTATTTGACAAAAAAATAAAATGAAGAAAAAATACTATTCAAATTGTTTTAACTTGAATGACATTTCCCAGGACCTGAGAGTACATAAAGGCAGTTTAAACTCTTAAATACTTGAAACACTTTCTGTGAAATTATTTTTATATTGCTTACTTTACTATGGAAGAACAATGATTCTACTAGAAGACTGGTAAACTAACTCAGATAGTATTTGAATTATTACAGATTTTGAAGCAATTCCTGTTGAATTAATGCAAATTCACCTGGACCAGAAAGAAGAGAATGAGTAAGCATGCATAAAACTGCAGGTACAGGATCAATGTGATTCAGAGAAATTGAGACAAGTGATTGTAAATTAACTCCATGAACAATGGAAATAGCTGGAGTAACCCTTTAATGGGATAATTGGTAGGTGGCATGAGGCTTAGGTTGCATCTCAAAGAAAATTTACAAGTCAGAACAGATGAATATAAAATAAGAAAGAATTTTGATTTATTTTGTTAAAATTTACCCTTACTGATAACATAGTACTAAGGAAACAACAAGCATGTAGAGATTTTCTATTTATCATTAAGTGCTTCAATAAGTATAATTCATAAAAAATTGTTGCAATAACATAAAGCATTCTGAACACTGTGTGCATCTTAGGGGCTTCTACATTTCTGTGGGATCCATTGTCTTTTAAAGACTTGAAAAAATAAAGTATTTATAATATTTACTCCTTAAAGCCATTGGTTTATGAATAACAAGACCAAATCAAACTCTTATGCAACAACAACATAAAAGAATGAAAAGGCTTACTGTTTAATAAAATAGCCCATTCATTAAAGTATCTTTGGACAAAAGAAGTCTTTACATCCTGCTGAAAGTAAGTCTTCAACAAATAATAGGCAGTACCATCTTGTGCTACTGCTCTTTAGACTGACCAATAAAAGAATTTAAGCAATCCCATCAGAACCACGCAGATGTGTACGTCTGAAGTAGTGAAGTTGAACATTTATTTTATTATAAGGGGAATATTAATGTTATGATTTAAGCTTTCCATGCATAAAATTGCTTTATTTTTTGTTTTCTGGATCAAGAGCAAGATTTGATCAACTCTATTTTTAGTTCCCATTTATATTTCAAATGAACGCTTTTGGAGTTCTTGCTAATTGAAATGATACATTTCCTAAAATATTGTAGGAAAATGTTTGCCGGAAAATGATTTCTTAATCATATTTTATTTTGTTCTTGCCATTTCTTTTGTTTATTCTCCTGAAGGGAAATGCTTAAAATATGCATAATTGTCCAAGTTTTTGTTCACTTAGTTCCCTAATTTGGACAAACCCTTCATTCTTTCAAGAAATCTATCTAGCAACTGCTGAACTCCAGGATCTTTGCTACATGCTGCCGACAAACAAAACTTGGAATTTTTTCTGAAACATTGATCTCATAATAGTCTAGTGAAAACAGTAGTTTTAAATTAGTATTACAATAAAATGTGGTGAGTAAGGATGTGAATAAAATGTGGCAGAGAACGGTGGATAGGGAGAGTAATCATCTCTCCACCTCTTCCCTTGGGAAACGGAAAAAGTTTTGTATTTAGTTTGGGCCCTAAAGAATGAGTAGAAAGTTGATTTACAGTAATGAGAACAGGCAGAGAGCATCAAGAAATTGTATGTCCTAAGAAGGAAACTTGAAGTGAATTTCTAACGGAAGTTGAAGAAGTGGTTGAAAACGAGGCTAAAATTGGAAGGGGCCCAGATTTGTCAGTTTCTTTGTGTGAGTCTAGCCAGTTTGGATTTTACCTTGTAGCCATTCAACAGAGGTTTTTAACAAGAAAGTAAAAGAATCATAGTAAGGAGAGTTAAAACATTAGAAGAAAGTCTGGAGCAGGAAGAGCATCGTAGCAGAGACCAGGGAAGAGGTATCGCAACAGCCCAGGGGAGAGGGAGGAGAGGCAGCAGCTTCATTAAATCAAGAGAAGAAAAACTGGGTTCAAGAAATAACTTTGAGTTAAAGATCAATATGGTAAAAATGCCAGCTGAACTGCAGGAGTGTAAGGGAATGAGGACTCAAAGACAAAAGTTTTCAATTTCAAAACTTGAGTAGATGAAGATGCCATAAACAGAAATAAGATATAAGGTAATATGGGTAAAAAACAAGGTGATGCAGGAAAAAGGTGTTGGGTTTTTAATGTAATAATTCTGAGTTACCAAAAATAGATAGAATAAATATATGTAGATGTAGTTAGAGCTGTGGATATTTTAATCAATGAGTGATTATAAAAATAAAAATTTATGAATATTTTTAAAAGTATTTGATAGTATGTTCTTTTTTCTAAAGTGGATAATCATGCCTCTTACAATCCTTTTTATGTTGCACAATAATTTTTTTAACAAACTATTTTTGTTAGAATTGTGGAAGACTAAAACCTATTTTAATACAAGTTCAGATTTTCACAAATTCTGAATTTGTGAACTTGAATTTTTAAATCAAAATTTGTCTTCTGTTAAATTTCATTTAATTTTCTATTAAAATATTTATTTAATTTTTTTTTTTTTTTTTTTGTGGGGAAGACCAGCCCTGAGCTAACATCCGTCACCAATCCTCCCCTTTTTTGCTGAGGAAGACTGGCCCTGGGCTAACATCCGTGCCCATCTTCCTCCACTTTATATGGGACGCCGCCACAGCGTGGCTGACAGGCAGTGCGTCGGCGGGCGCCCGGGATCCGAACTCGCGAACCCCGGGCTGCCAAGTGCGGACTAAACCGCTGCGCCACCGGGCGGCCCCCTTATTTAATTTTAATATGATGGAGAAGCTAATGATTTTTCACTGTGAGTCCAAAAAATTGAGGTCTGTGATCTTTAAATGACTAAAATATTATTTTCTACAAGACTTGACTTTGCTATGCTACCAGTTTTAGCTTCATAGAATATTTAGTAAGCTAACTGACCACTCATAGACTGGATTCTGTAACTCATGCTTTGCATAACTGAATAATGAAGTTCGTTTTTTATTAACATATGTATTTCAGAGGGGAAAAATATTCTTTTACATTTTAGCAGGTGATCTCATCATCATTTTTTCTTTCTGGTGAGGAAGATTAGCCCTGAGCTAACATCTGTTGCCAATCCTCCTCTTTTTGCTGAGGAAGATTGGCCCTGGGCTAACATCCGTGCCCATCTTCCTCTACTTTTTATGTGGAACACCACCACAGCATGGCTTGATAAGCGATTCATCGGTCCATGCACGGGATCCGAACCTGTGAACCCTAGGCTGCTGAAGTGGAGTATGTGAACTTAACCACTATGCCACCAGGCCAGCTCCTCATTATGATTTTTTATAGGAACATTTATTTGAAAGTGTTGACTTTTTTTGTCAAATTCGTGATGAATTATGCTAGTCCAAATGCAGGTTAAATTTCTGTCCTTAAAACTTTTTCGCTGCCTCTCTGTCACACTTTCAATCTCTAGAAGTAGAAATATGAGGAAGAATGGCTATATATCTATGAAATTCAATCATATATACACCATTCATGTCTTTTTTGGGCTGACTCTGTCTGACACCATGGGAATGAATTTGGTCTTATTTATTTTTCTCAGTGTCACTGAACCCCTGAGAGATTCAGCTGCCCCTTTTCTTTAGCCCCAGCTGGTGACATACAATGTCTTTCTCTAATGTCCATGAGATAAGGATGCCATATTACAGAATCTGGTAAGCCTGCCAACCACCACGCTCACCACACCCTCCAAGTTGAGCCTATATGATATCTGGAAAAATCTACTCTGTCACGCGTGACTGCAGGAATGGTGATTACTTTTGAAATTTAGCGATTTGGGTGGACTCTTCACTCCTTAGTAGTGGGCTGCCTCCAAAGGAAGGAATGCCTAAATTTGTTGGTCAGATGGGAGAAATCCAGAAGATATCTCCAATAAAGCAGAAAATTCTATGTCCCCCAAATCTTTGAAGTGACATTGTCATAGAGTGGAAAGACCACTAGGTCTGTAATCAGGAGGCCTCTGCTCATTTTATCACTAAATGGTCACCTCAGGTTGGGCAAATTACACTCTCAGGGTTTCGTTTTCCTCATCTATAGAGTATAAAATAGAGGATGCGTATTAAATTAAATTTAAAGTTATTCTTGTTTCTGTAAGGTCATGACATAAAATGCACTGAATGTTATTCAATTATTTTACTTTTTAAAATGATTTCTCCTTTAATATTCATAAACAATGTTCATTCTTCTGAATTTTATAGTTAAATTTTCTCTTTAAAACATAACAATTTTCATTAATTTCATAAGTATTTAAAATGTGGAGAATTTAATCAAAATGATAATTTACTTGGGAAAGGAAATTTGCACAGCAAGTAGATGCTAACAAGAAAACTGATGAATATAATGTACACTCCTCAAAATACGTATTAGGACCTTCATTCATCAGACTTAAGGAAGAATTGTGCAGGTGTTATTTGCTATAATTTTGTGGCTTGAACAAATAACTCATTGAACAATAAAGAAAGTCATAATCACAGAGCTAATTTAGTCATAAATAAGTGCAATAGAAATGACTTATGAGTTTTTTTTTTAATGAAAGAACAATTTCTTCAATAAAAGAGGTTAAAGGGTGATTCATTTTACAGTTATTTATTATTTATACTTTAAACAAATATTTATTAATCAGTCACTCTCTGCTTGTTAGTCACTGTTGGAGGCGCTGAGAACACAAGAGAATGCCCTTGCTACAAAGAAACTCACAATGACTAGGAAGACAGACATGGAGAGGCAAAACAGAGAGTAAAAAAGAACTATAAAAAGTCTATAATGCATGGTATATTAAGGGAGCAGGCAGGTAGCTGATTCATTTAGCTTAGGATAAAGAAACTGCAAAAATATGGTAGCTACATTGAATTAAATTATCAAATAATCATAATAGCAGTGGAGATTTAGGAAGATTGGAGCTGGGGGGATGGGATAGGCAATGAATCATTGCAGGCAGAATGTGAATGTGGGAAAGCCTAGGGGTAAGAAGGGTGTTTCTGAGACTGTAGGTAGTTGAGAATGGCTGAGTTGAGTGTGTATATGGAAGGAAGAGCAACAGGGAAATAAAGAAATGAGATTGTAATGGTGAGCAATGACCAAATTAACCCTGTAACCAATTATATTCATGTTGCCATCTTTTTGGCCAGTCCTTCACCCAGCCATTTGTCAATTCCCTTCTCTGGTCCCAAAACATATTTTATGAAGTAGATATGTTTCTTTCTCTCTCAATATAACTGCTAATTTCATGATACACTCTTCAGTTTAAAAACATTGGTAAAATAGGATGACTAAACCTAAGATTTTATAAACACCAAAAGTATCACGGTAAAGGACAAAAGTTAATCAATAAATATACTGGTTGATGAACAGTGAATTAGAGAGAAGAGTAGACCTTGTAATTACTCATTACTATTTTCTCATAATTACTCATACAAATTGTTTTATTGTAAATATCTCTTCATTGAGCATCCAGCCAGCACAGTACATTTATGACTGCCTCCATATCTTTGCACTTGATTCTTCTATTTTTCACTTTTCTATACCAGACGTTGCTAGCACGTATTTGTCAGGGATAGTAAGTATATGGTCCGTGTGCTACCCCTCCTTTCTTCCACATTCTAGAAGACTTTGATATTACAACCTTGAATTATTGCCTCCTGAAAATGAATGTGACCTTGGAATCCTACTCTATACATTATAGACAGCCTCCAACAATGATTTAAAATTGTCATGGGAAAGAAAACTTAATTGCTAACTTTTTAGAATAACTTTGTCATTTTAGAATTAAACTGAAAAACCCTCCTCTCCTTGGCTTATGTAAGTGCCACCTTTACTTTGAGTCCCCTTTCAAGGTGAATGATTCTGGTTGTTACCGATGCTATCCTTTTCTCCATTATTGTTGTGCTAACAATCAGAACCAGGTAATGTGAGACTTACTTATTCCCCAGTTTTGTCAGGTATACTTATCTTTTCTAAAACAAAAAATACATCCCAGCTCCAGGGCATTTGAAAACTTGCTTCTTGGTTCTCCCATGCCTCACACAATAGTGGACATAAATTAGACAATAATTATCTTTTGATTGATGTATATAAATATTATACAAACTTTTTATGTTTTTTAAAGAAAACCACACAGAAAGAAAAAGTTAAATTACATGTTTTATTAAGTAAGACTTGAAACCATAAAACTTCTAGAAGAAAACATAGGCAGTACACTCTTCAACATCCATCTTGGCAGTATCGTTTTGAATACCATGTCTCACCAGGCAAGAAAAACAAAAGAAAAAATTAACAAATGGGACTAAATCAAATTAAAAACTTCTTCACAGCAAAGGAAACCATCAACAAAATGAAAAGACAACTCACAAACTGGGAGAAGATATTTGCAAATCATATATCTGATAAGCAGTTAATATCAAAATATATAAAGAACTCATATAACTCAACAACAAAAAAACAAACTAGCCAATTAAAAAATGGGCAAAGGATCTGAACAGACATTTTTCCAAAGAAGATATACAGGTGGCCAACAGGCACATGAAACGATGTTCAATATCACTAATTATTAGGGAAATGCAAAGCAAAAATACAATGAGATATCACCTCACACCTGTCAGAATGGCTATAATTAACAAGAAATAACAAATGATGGAGAGGATGTGGAGAAAAGGGAACCCTCATACACTGCTGGTGGGAATGCAAACTAATGCAGTCACTATGGAAAACAGTATGGAGATTTCTCAAAAAATTAAAAATAGAAAATCAATATGATCCAGCTATTTTACTACTGGGTATTTATCCAAAGAACATGAAAACACAAATGTGTAAAGATATTTGCAACCCTACATTCATTGCAGCCTTATTCACAATAGCCAAGACTTAGGAAGCAACCTAAGTGCCCATCAATGGATGAATGGATAAGGAAGATGTGGTATACATACAAAATGGAATACTACTGGGCCATAAAAAATATGAAATCTTGCCATTTGTGACAACATGGATGGACCTGGAGGGTCCACGCTAAGTGAAATAAGTTAGAGGGAGAAAGTCAAATACCATATGATTTCACTCATATGCGGAAGATAAGAAAACGACAACAACAAACAAACATAGACACAGAGAACAGATTGATGATTACCAGAAGGAAAGGAGTGGGGGAAGGGGTAAAAGGGCACATGTGTATAGTGACAGATGGTAATTAGTCTTTGGGGTGGTGAACATGATGTAGTATATAGAAAAATTGAAATATAATGATGTACATCTGAAATTTATATGATGTTATAAACCAATGTTACCTCAATAATAATAAAATAATAAAAATTAAAAATTATATACTAGATGAATTTTAAAAAACAAAATAAAGAGAGCATTTAAAGTCATTGCCCTAAAGCATCAGGAAAGTAAACCAAATGTTTGTGCTAATTATACGATTTTAAATCAACATTTCCAAGCCAGACAATTCTTTTTGAATACAGATAAACTCCCATTAAATCACGGAACTTATTTGTGTATAAATAGTTACACTTTTCTCTTGAGAAGTTAGTTGGCAACATACAGTTAAATGTTGCTCTCACTGATTAAAGGAAAATAAAAATGGTTTGTTAGGAAGACTGGAAGCGTTAAGAGTTCATTTTGCTCCTGGCCTTGAGTAAGTTCTGGGAATTCGAAATGGAAATCCAATCTTCAGATTCCCTGACTTGGAGGTTTTATCAAATACAAGAATAGCATTCAGTAAATAATACTTCCCATGCCCTACATTTATTAGTATATCCCTAAAATCTCCTTTCCCCCATAACTACAGTTCTACCAAACTGCTTTCTCTTTCAACTATAGGCTTTGTATATCATGCTGCTTTCCAGAGTATAGACTCCCCACTACTGAGGACCAAAGCCTGGGATGCTTTGCATTATAAGCAAGGGCCTTCTATGTTCTGGCTCACTTTAGATTCAATTTCTGCCATTTATCCCTTGCACTCCATGTTCCAGCAATAGAGCAATATGTCGCACCTCTCTTCCTTTGGACAGGCTTTCTGGCCTAGAAGAGTTTATCAGATTCTCTGTCTAGCAAATTTATAGTCTTCCTTAAAATCCCCACTCATCCATTACCTCCATGGTAGACCACTACTTAATGAGCTCCTCCTACCTTCCTCCATGTGGTGAGGAGATAATGAATCCCCCTCCAAAATGGAGGGAGATTCCAGTTATTAATGCATGTGCACTTTTATATTCTGATTCAACATATTTTAATACATTTATCTGGTTGCAAGTCTATCTTTCCTATTAGACCATGAACATGTGATGTCAAGAATCATGATTTACTCACCTGCATTCCCAGGCTCAAGGACAGTAACCTATATGTAGTGGATGCTCAATCAGTGTTTCTGGAATTAATTCATAAATGTGACCAGTGAAATGTACATCTGCTAAGTTGGCTGTGTAGCACATGTGGTTTCCGAGCCTGATTTTCCCCTTGTTAGTGGCAGCATTCTGAGTAATTAAAACAAAGAATCTATATTTGTTCTGTTTCCCATATCTTTCTTCCCTTCTTTCTTTCTCCCCACCATACAATTTGCCCAAACTCAGAGAATTAGATATATATGAAAATAAAGGTGTGTGTGTACCTGCATATGGAAAAGACAATGATTTTATAAGAAAGTGATTATTCTTGCTTTTTGTGTGCAGAGATATATTTCTTTATATGGAAAAATCTTCCTAAAATGAATAATTTTTATTTATTTGATACCAAAATAATTTAAGTAAAAGAATGACATTTTCAGGCTCAATCATTGACCTAAAGTCTTTTATTTTACACATCATATTTCATAGGTTGTATATATATTTCTTTTGCTTAGCCTAGACTGACAACTTTTTATCTTTATTAAGTAACAATCTTCTTTCAAAATATGCCTGTACTTCATTATGAAAATGTCTCCAATGTCCCTTTAGGGAAGGGAAACTAATGATGTGTTCAGCAACTGCTTGGGATGGTTTGAAGTAGAATGATACAAGGTTTGCAATCTGAAGCATGACAATGAAGCATTATTCCATTTATTGGACGTGTAAGGTGCTTAGCGGTTTTCATCATAAAACAGAAAAAGAGAATTGAATCTTTGAAATGAAAAGTATTTCACTTCCTTTTTTTATATGCACAATGGCAGGTGTTTATTATTTGGTAAGAGTTATTTTCTAATATTATTTTTAGCAGGAGAAGTACTATTCTGACCTCTAAAATGCCATGCTTTAAGGCTAAAATGCCGTGCCGAATACGTTTTAATAAAAGTTATTCACCTTGGAAAAGGCAATCATCTGTCAAGTGTCTGGTCATGCGCACCCTGATTGGAGCTTTCAGCAATGTTGAAAGTACAGTTGAAGAGAAGGAAAAAGAGTTAGATGAGAATGCTAGTTTCCTTGATATTATCCCACCTTAAATAAAACAAGTAGAAATAAAGCAAGCTTTAGATTGATTCTTCAGTTGAATGCATTGTAACTACTTAACACTTCCTAATTGTATGTTAAGCTGTCCTGCCATGGCTCAATTTCTTGTGACATATAAACAGCTAGAGATATTTAGCAATTTTTATTAAACACATCTTGGAGAAAGAGCATACTTTTCACCTTACATAAAATGCTTAAAATTATTCTAATGACTAATGTTTTTTGAGTGCTTAGTTTGTGGCTGAAAATATGCTAAGCACTTTAATAGGCAATTTAAGGGACACCCCATACAAGTTCACTCCTCGCTCATCTTTTTGGCACTAGGAAGTGATGAGCAATCCCAGCTCCACAGGATTAGTTGGAAGATACAAAGAGAGACCTAAAAACATGAAAACCTTTTCCTTTGAGTATAAAATTTATTTTTAAAGTTGTTGACTATGAAGAAAATTCACATGAGTATCCACGTTCATGGAATGATGTTTCTCCCAGTACTTTTCTCTAGGCTTTTATTTCAGATTGGTGGCAAAAATTACAATCCTATTACACTTCTTTTATTCACTCCAGCATATGTGCCTAATTTATGGCAGAGCAGGGAGAAGGTATGAGAGTCAAAGATACAACTTAAAGGTGAGGGCAACACGTGAGTCAGGACACCGAGGTGATTCTTAGCTGCTGGACTTGTGTGTCAAAAATTTTGCCTCTCTCTTGACATGAAATAGAAAGGAGATTTCCAAAGACACATTTCAGAATGAAATGAAAATATCAACCAGCACTATACGTAGTCGGGCCGAGGCCAGATCTCCAAAGATTGATTAGCAAGAATAATGATGCATGTGCAGACTATTTAGGAGTTCTGTCAACTCTCTTTGGTAAACTAAATTTGGTAGAGGTATTTTTACTTTTACTTAATTTTTTAAAACCGACTTGAAACTTCATTGAGCAAAGACAAAAAATCACTGCCTACAGTAAAGAAAGTATAAAAACAGCTTTGTTAACTCTTAGTAATTCAGGCAACATAGAATTGACTGATAAGCACAATGGGATGCTAAACTATTATTTAAACATAGAATATTTAAGATGGAAATGGTTAGATCATCTCCAACACCTGGGCAAGATTAATCATTGACTTATAAAGAGATAGGCTTTCACTCTGACAGGTGGAGAGAGGCAAAGGAAAATCATATGATATTAATAAAATTTAAGAGTAGACATTTTTAAGCATTTTTCCATAATTTGTTAAGGTATAATACAGGTAAAAAACATAATACCTAAAATATTAAATACAGCAGAAAGATTAAGTGCTAAATTTCATGTTCCTCTTTTCCCCAAAACAGAAGTATAATTCTACATTTCAGCATTTAGGCAGAAGATTAATTTTTACTTGCAAAGCTTAACAGCTGTCAGGAGGAGGACGTTTTAAATTTTAAATCCTTAATTATGTTGCCCAAAACTTCTATCAGAACATATTAATAACTGCAACAATAGTAACTTACTAAATATAAATAGTGCTTTAATATAACTTTTCACATCATACAAAATCCTGTGCCTCAAGAATGAGAGCTCGTCTACAAGATAAGCAACCACCTAGAAGAGAATAATTTATGCCAGATATTACATTTTTCTCTCTGCGAATTACTTTTTTTTTTGCTGGGAAAGATTCACCCTGAGCTAACATTTGTTGCCAATCTTCCTCTCTCTCTCTCTTTTTTTTTCTGCCCCAAAGCCCCAGTAAATAGTTGTATATTCTCATTGTAAGAACTTCTAGTTCTTCTATGTGAGCCACCGCCACCGTATGGCTGCTGACAGATGGGTAGTGTGGTTCTGCAACCAGAAAACAAATCCAAACCACCAAAGTGGAGTGTGCCAAACGTTAGCCCCTAGGCCATCAGGGCTGGCTCATCTGCAAATTATTTTTAAAACGTTGCTCTTTGAGGCATTCCAGAATGTGTTTGCAAGCACCTTGGAAGGACTTGGTCTCATTTAGGATATCCTTGTTTGACCCAAGGGAATTCATATTTATTAACCCTATATTTAGCAGGACTTCCAGAATACTAGTTGTAACATTTTTTCACATTTTTAAAATCACTTGGGTGCTTTATGTACCACATACGGATATAGCATGAAACACCTCTCAACACTCTTCTGACACTCAGTTTGCATCCTTCATACCTCAACTCAGAAGATTTCCCAAACTCTCCAGGAAAAGCTCTGAATATACCTGAAAGTTAAGTATAGAGGAACTTGTCCGTTCTCACCTACAGGCATCTATAGATATCAGAATCATTTTGCATTTTTAGCAGAATGAATTTTTGTAGCAGAAGAATTTTTGTTCCTTTTAGATTGTTATCCTTCCCTCAATTTCCTTATCTGTGCTTCCTCCCCTGAAACGGGGACATTTCTCACTGTGGTCAATCTTGTGGATTCCTAAGTGTTACTCCCTGTAAGAATAAGTTTAGCCTTGTCTAAACTCAGAACCCTAAACATATTATGAAAACAAAATGATTGAGATGTAGCGTTGAATTAATCTTGGATTTTTAACAAGCTTGAATTCCAAAAGCATGCTTTAGGAATTTAATTTGAGTCAGTTTTCTCATTATATACTTTTCTCCAAATCATCTGTAAAATTATTTCTTAACACACTTAGAGTATCTATGTTAAGTTTTGAAGTTTAATCCATCTCTCATGCCGGTGTATCTGAAGCCCCATGAATTAACAGTTTAACAAATTAACAGTTTAAACAATTTATAGTTCTTTTAACTAATAGTTTAGTTTTCAAATGTGTCTGACTAGTATACTAATTTTTGCTTAATGAAATTATTTTTTTTCTATGTTACATTATTGTCACATGATTTTTCTTAAGTTGGAAGATATTTTTCAACTGAAGTATCTTCATTCTGCTCTGCAGTCATTTCTTAATTTATTGATTGAACAAATATTTATTAAACAAATACCACACTTGATGTGGAAGAGCTGCAGATAAAACACATATGAATCATGTAGAACCGGAAAAAGTTTAGGGTGATTATTATAACATTGAAAAATGAAACTGGTAGAGATATAGTTTTAATATAATGAAAGATGTACTGTGCACTAGTCATATATGAAGTTTCTGATAACCCGGAGAAGGTAACAAAGAGAGAGAACTGAGGAGTGGGAGAAGCAGTATATGACAAGTGATGCTGAAGCTGAGGCTAGGAGAATAAGCTTCCAGGCAGTGAGAGTGCGTGAGGATGTCTCAGAGAGAGGAATTAGCAAGTGCAAAGGTTTTCCAGGTAAAAAGCAACATTCATTCAGTTACTGGTGAACAAGTGAGCCTGCAGTGCAGGGGCCGGGGGGAGTAGGGCAGAGACTGGATGCTCATTCACTGCTGTTCAGACATAGAAATGTGTGTGGGACTGACTTCTGACAATATCTTTAAATACATTTTGCCTGCTTAGCTTCCCGAGTTGAACCATCTAGAGTTTAATGCTAAACTTCAGCAAAGAGCAAACTGCTCATATGTGATAAATAATATATAATAAACCCAATTACATTGACCATGTCCATTAATCTTAGTTCAGCTTAGAACCTGGCCAAGACCTGTAATGCAAGACATCTTTTAGAACCTTCCAGGTAAGAGCATATTTTAAAAATTAATCCTAGAATGGATTTTTAAAATTCATCAAGCCATGTAATTTAATAGAACAATTTATTGAGAAACACCCAGTTTGACTTGTTGATTAATATGTTTACTGCTCAGCAAGTATTTCCACTTTCCAACTACATGGTTGGACTACATTTTCTAGTTCCCTGATGGTTTGGTGTGGCCACAGGACTAATTCTGCCCAATGAGCTGTAAGCAAAAGTGAGGGATGTTACTTCTATGCCCATGCATTTAATTGCTGGTGTTAGATTATCCAGAAGGCTCTCTCACTCCCTCCCACCATGGTGACCTGTAGTGTTCCAGAGAGCAGCCTTTCTGTTGCTGGTTCCCAAGTGAGGCAAATATGGGCAAGTGTATGTTCAAATATTACTTACCCCTTTTTAAACTGAGTTATAGTTCTTTATATAGTTTACAAATATATTCTCTCAGCCTGTGGCTTGCATTTTCAATGTCCTAATAGTGTCATGAGAAAAGCAAAAAATTTTAATTTAAAGAAGTGTTATTCACCAATTTTTTTTTATGTTTGATGCTTTCTGTTTCCTATCTAAGAAATTTTTACCTGTGATAAGATGGTGAAGATTTTTTTTCCATCTTTTTTTATTTTTTCTTAGTTTTAATTTTAATATTTACACCTATTATCTATGTTATTTTTTGTGTCTAAAGCAAGGTTTAAGATTTAATTTGATTTTTTCATGTGAATATTCAGTTGTTTCAGCACAATTTTTTTGAAAACACTACCCTTTCTCCATTGAATTATCTCAGCACTTTCATAAAGAATTCAATTGACCATATATGCATGGGTCTATTTCTAGACTCTAATCTTTTCTGTAGATCAATATTTCTATTCTCATAGATTTCAAGTTGTGTACACATGCTTTAATTTATCCCTGTGTATTTGATATTTTGGACTCTATTATAATGATCTTATTCTTTTGATTTAATTTACAAATGTGCAAGTATATAGAAATACAATTGATTTTTATGTATTGACCTTAACCTCACAATTTTTTAAAATGCTTTCATTATTTCTAGTTGTTGTTTTCGTAGATTCCTTAGGATTTTCTAAGTAATGGATCATGTTGTCTAATAATACAGATCATTGTATTTCTTCTTTTCTAAAAGGAATGTTTTTCTTTCTCTTTTTTATTACACTGACCCAGACCTCCGATAAAATGTTCAATAGAAGTTGAGAGGATGGACATTTTTATTTGCTTCTGATGTTTTTTGAGCAAGGGGAGTTTTCAGTCTAGCTCCTTTAAGCACGGTGTTAACCATGTGGGATTTTGTACATTTGTTTGTTTATAGGTGCCATTAATCAGATTAAGGAAGTTGCCGTCTATTACTAATTTGCAGAGATTCTTTATCTTGAAAAGTTGTTGAATTTTTCCATGTTTATAAAGATGAGTATATGATTTTTTTCGTGATATTTCTGTTAACATGGTTTATTACTTTGATTAATTTTCAATGTAAATTTTCATTGAACCAAATTTATGTTTCTTAGATAAAACCTTCTTAACCATAATAGCATCCTTGTCTTGTCAATCCAGAAGCCAATGAAGAGACATCTTTAAATTAAAGAAACACTCCACATTGAATTCTGTGCCACATGAAAATATTCTTTAGTATGTATTTATCTTTACTGGCATTCTTCTTTCAGTCCATAGAAATTTATCGACATTTTTTATAGTTCAGAACTGCTGGTGACATTTTCTCCTTTTTTTTCCTGAAAAAGAATTCATTTCACTTGGAATAGAATTCCAGGTTGAGAGTTTCTTTCTTTAATTTAAAGATGGCTCTTCCTTGGCCTCAGGCTTGATAAGACAAGAAATGTGCTATTTTTCTTTACTTTGTTTTATGAACACAATTATTTCACTCTCTGGCTGATTTTAGGCTTTTCTGTTTTCTATGGTTTACAGCAATTTGATTATAATTGCTCTGTTTTTCTTTGTTGATTTTGATTAGTTTACATTGAAAATTTTAGATCTGTGGATCTATTACTTTCATTAAATGTGGAAAATTTTTCTATCATTATTTTTCAAATGTCACCCCTTCTCTGAGACTACAAATACATACATATTAATATTGTCTCACAGAGCACTAATGGTCTGGTCATTTTTTTTCTGGTTTGAATAGTTTCTACTGCTATGTCTTTTAGTTTACTAATCTGCTATTATATCTTATCCAGTCTTTAAGTTTACTGACTTTGTCTTCTGTTCTTTATAGCATCCAATAAACATTTTCCCAGGTATTCTGTTTTTTTTAATTCTAGATGTTACATGGTCTTTTTTTAGTATTTCTCATTCATCTTGTTATTAAGTTTACTATATTTTCTTTTAAATCTGAACATAACTATAATTCCCATTTTAAAGTCCTTATCTAATAATTCAGTTATGTTTATAATTTCTGTGTCTATTGCTATTGACTCATTTTTACCCTGGTTATGGGTCTCATATTCTTGTTACTTTCTATGTCTAGTGATTTCGATTAGATGTTGGGCATTATAAGTTTTCTGTTGTTGTGTGGTTGTTTTTTGTTGTCTTCCTTCAAAGTGTGTTCTTTTTTATTCTAGAAGACATTTAAGTTCCTTATAGTTCTTTTGAGCATTGTTTTAAGTTTCTTATAACAAGTTTGGAATAACCTTTACACTGGCTGTTTAAGACTTACTACTATGGTTTATTCCTTCTCTGCTAAATGACTCAGATGTTCAACAAGTACTCTTCACACCAGCTGGGGAGAACCCAGCTGTCTCCCAGCCCTTTGTGCGCTTCAGTATACAACTTCTTGGCTCTTTCATGCCTGGCTTTATGGAGTATTGCTCCATGCATGTATTCCTCAGTATTCATCAGCTGGCTCAATGGTACCCTGATGAAGATCATTTGAGCTGCTTCTCCATGTAGCTCCCACTTCTCTGAATATATATTCTGTGAATTCAAGGTGCCTTATCTTCCCTGAATTCCAATCTCTTTCTCCTCAATTCTGAGACTATGAGACTATTACGCTCTTCTTGGATTTCTTCTATCTACAGTGTAGGAAACAACACTCTGAATATTTTTCATGTTTTTACATGGTCAAGGCTCTCTGAGCAGAGACATATGAATTACAAAATGATTGAATGGCACACATGCCTTGGAATTTAGGAATTATGTACTGCTCTCAAGGGATTTAAATAAAGTCTTCTCTCCATTGAAGTCATTTGCTCACATTCTAAGAGTAATAAAACTCAGTGACAGCTGTTTATGTTCCATGGTGATGAAGGAAAACTAGAGACTTTCCTTTTCCTCCTCAGAGGGGAATTGTTTACATTTAAGAGTAAGAGTCTGTCTTGCTATCTCTAAAAGCTGGGATAGGCAGATGTGCCAACAGCTCCTGTGTGAGATCAAAGTTTCATAATTTTAGAGTTTCTCTCCTGTGATGCAAATACACGCACAGTATAGTAGCTGGATCTCAGATGTCATCTCACAAGGAATTGGAGCATGGCGAGCTGATGCAAGATGCTCTGTGCATAAATAAAATATCCGCTCCCTTATCCAGAGGTCTTGTGTCTTTATGTGTGTGTGTGTGTTTATCTGTGGTAAATTAACTTGTTAGCTTGCAAGTAGGGTAAAATCTCAGACCGTTTATGGTTTCTGACTTAACATATACCATGACCAGAAAGAGACTCCCAGAGATAAACCATGATCATCATAAGACTCACCTCATTTGCTTACATTCTCTCAGATGTTATATTATTTAGCTGTCTGTTGTCCAATATCTAAAAATACTTGTTTCATATGTTTTGTCCTGTTATTTACTCCAGGAGATAATTGTAGTGTCATTGTTTCTTCATGGCCAGAAACCAAAGTTCCACTTTCAGTTTTAAATTCTGTACACTTTATATTTAAAATACTGTGCAGACACTGGTTGGTTTAGGTATTTAAGAATTCTTCTAATGTAAGTATAATATAAAAAGTACAGTTTTTGTAGCCAGACAAATTTGGGTTATATGCTGGCCTTGATATTTATAAACTGAATAAGCCAGGACAATTACTTAAGCCTCTTAAGTCTAATTCTTCATGAAAATAATAATCGCTAATATGAATATTTGCTATAGGTTATAAATTGTAAAATATATAATAAACCTTATATACAATAGGTGCTCAACTAATGTTTGTGTTCTAGCTTTACAGTTTTTTCATTTTATTTTATATCACATGTAATTTCCTAGACAATGTTAAGTTTTTAAGAGCTTCTTCACCTTTTGAATTCTTTTTCCCACTTTTAGAATTTTAGGAAATAGAATATTACCACTTTTTCTTACCTAATTTTTAAAGTTTACATTCCTGTAATGCACTTTCTAAAATTGCCTAACATTTTATTATCTGTCTTTCACAAATGAAAAATGAGTAAACGCTACATCTTAAAGATTCTGTCACTTTTTTAATATCAACAAATACTCTGGTTGATTATATTTATTCTGGATTATTTATTATGTTTTTTATTTCTGCTACATTCAGAGAAGTTGCTATTTTCAACTAGGAGCCTGATCCATTGCTTTAAGGAATATAAAACTACCATACTGGATATAGGCATTTGTAGTATCCCCCTTTCAGAAGGAGAGTTTTTAAAATATGTGTTTTATTTGTTAATGAGAAAGTTTTTAAAATAGTGAAAATACTTGGATTTGAAGAAGAGAAATTTTTCGGGAAAATTCAATTCATAAATAACTCAGGTATTTCAAAATTTGCCTAGGTTCATATCTGACAATAGTCTTTTCTTTGAGGGTAATGACCACCAGTCTAAAGTGCAGTGACATGAAGGAATGTAACAAGAATAAGATATGGTGTTGATTAGACCACTGGTGAGAGTGTAAGAGTTTTGACTGGTCCAGAGAAGCAGACATAAATGTTGATTAGAGGTCACATTTTTGGTTGTCTTTGCGGGAGTGGGTAGCACTGATCCTTGTTTGGTGATGAACACTATAACTGCTAATAAGACAGTTGAGACTAAAAACTATCACTAATAGGTCGGTATCACAATACAGTCTATTTGAAAATAAAATCTTCAGTAGAGGGTATGTTTTTTAATGTTTATTGGAGTTATCATCCAAGACAGCTAATGTTATTATCCTGGGAAAGGAAAAAGATGAAAAGGAGGATAATTAAAATGGAACAGCCAGGGCAGAATATATCTCTCGTTTGATTATAGGTCATCAAATTAGGAAGTCCTCAATGATGTTATAGTAACTGAAAAAATGGTTCTTCTGTAGCAGAATGAGATATTTGGCTGTAAAAATAATGTTAAGCAAGGCTAAGAATGGAGAGGGTGAAGTATTTTCATGTTGTATTGAGTGAGCTCGTTAAGGATTCATAGAGAGGAAAATAGAAACAGCCTGGTTGACACTAATGTGTAATTATCACCAAAAATCATTAAAGCATTTTTATACTCATTGAAAAACATGACATAAATTTTGAGTCCATTAAACTTCACTGAAGTCCTTGTGGTGGCCTAGATGATTTGAGGGAGAGCATGTTCCCTTCTGTGTCAACATATTCATTATTAACAAGACATTTTCACTAATGTCATTTCATGCCACCTACTCTGCTATGGTTTAATGCATAATTTGGGGTTTAAAATTACTTGGACTAAGTATTTTACAATTTATTTTTATTTACTTGTTTTTATTTTTATCCCACTTGCTTATGAAAATATTCACCCAAGAGCAAAGGAAGACACTGTTGATTCAGCAAAATATTAGTAGGAATTTTCTCAGGACTCTGTTTCCACTTGGCCAAGTTTCTTAATGTGCTATACACCAGAAGACCAAAAATAAACACAATGGCACAAAGAAGGAATAAAAGCAAAACAAGACTATATTGCAAAGATTTATGCAAAGCATGGAAAATGTAATTTCAATCAAATTATGGGAAGTTTAGGTTTAAATTGTTAGTGTGACTTTAAAAAAAAAAAATGTTACCCATAAATAGCCTGAGCTGTGTTCATGGCTTTATTCATTAGAATAATATTCCATGTACTTTTATAGCTATGTGCCAGTGGAGTTTTACCATCCCAACATTAAGTAGAGATTCATAACCTGTCCCCCTCCCCAAATTCTTCTGGAAAAAACATCACTGCCTAAATTATAAAAAAAATAAATGTTTAGAATAAAATTTCAAAACTGTAATAGTGTTATTAATGTTGGAATAAAAGTTGTAGCTTTTTTCACAATGAATGCGCTAAGAATCAAACATAGCACAAAAAGAACATATCTGTCTTCATTAATTTAGTAAGCTCATAGATAAGGGAACTAGGACAAACTTCTTAGAACTGTTTATGCTATATTATTTCTCTCCCACATTTACCCTAAAGTAATTTCACATAAGAGAAAAAACTGCATATAGATCTTGGTTCTTCTAGTTAATATCTAGTAATTATTCTATCCGATAATCTGATTGAAATAGAAGACTGAGTGATCATGACGTCATACAAAAAGTATTAGATACAAGTATTAGATATAAAAATAAATTTCAAGCCCAGAAATACTTTAATGCACATCAGAAATCCAGACAGTTTGCCCTTCTCTTGGTATAATTAACAAATTGCTGAATATACAATACGACCAACTTTAACCACCCGTGTCCTAGATTTTCACCAATTTAGTAACCTTCTGAGTTTTGAGAAGCTAATTTGACTACTTGAAGCTATTTGACTACTATGTATTTAGGAATTTACCATGAGAAGTCAAAAAGTTCCTTTGAGAAATGCCAAATTCAAGGGTATACTAAGTAGGTACAAACATGGCCCACCTACTTTTTATTGTTACTCTATAGTTTAATTATTACCTATGGGTTTATAACACCTATGCACTTTATTTTTTAAATAAATACTTCAGTTAAGGATGAAAAAGATATGGTCACTTTGCAAAAAGTTTGATAGTTTTTTAAAGTTAGACATATGCCTACTCTGTAATCCAGCCATTCATTCCTAGAAAAAAGGAATATATGGCCGTACAAAAACTTGTATGTAAATGTTCATACCAATTTAGTAGCTAAAGATTGAAAATAAGACAAATATCCATTGACAGATGAATGGAAAAACAAATTTGATATATCCATACAATAAGATACTGCTCAACAATAAAAAGGAACAAGCTATTGACATATGCAATAAAATGGATGAGTCTCAAAATAATTATGCTGGTTAGAAAGGGCAGACCAAAAAGATAATACACTGTATTATTCCATTTTTAAAAAATTCTAGATAATGTAGTCGAATCTATAGTAACAGATCAGCAGATGTTTACTTAGGGACGAGGGATGTGTGTGAAGGGCAGGAGGGACCACAAAGTGTCACCAGGATACTGTTGGTATGACAGGTATGTTCACTATCTTGGTTGTGGTGATGGGTGGTTTCACACACACACACATCAAAACATCCAATTGTTACACTTTAAATATATGCAATTTATTATATTTCAATTATACCTCAACTAAGCTGTTTAAAAACTTACCCACAAAGTAATGGGTAATGTTTATTTAGAGAACAGTGAACAGATGTATACATGTGAAATGTATCTTTAGGTGCATATGGAGTTTTGGAGGAGGCGTTTGCTTTAAACTTTTGAAAATGCTTTTTGTTTGTATTTTTTTCTCTATTACATGAAGAAAAATCACGCTCATTATCTTGCTTTTTTCTTAATTAGGTTTTGATGCTTGTGAAAATAGTAGAGTTCCATGTTTTGAGTATTGGAATAACTGCCAAAGAGGACAAGATACCCCAAAGCAATCTAAACACTGTAATCGTAAACAAAGGATAACTTGCTTTAATATTTTAATAGGCTATTTTATATAGTCTTTATCAGCATGTGCATGAACAACAGCCATAAAAAAACACTGCGTGATATAAAAATGACTAATAGATCTAATTATAACTCAAGGAACCCTACAGTCTACTTAAAAGGGGTAAATATAACAGCAAAATAGCAATTATAAGCAGAGGCTTACCATGCTACTTTTAGGATTACACTTACAAAGAATCCCATCTGGTGAACTATATCTGGATTCCTTTAAGTATATACTTAGAATAGAAACAAACAATTAAAAATCACTATAAGTTTTTAATGTAAATATTTATATTAAAATAGTTTTATATTTACAGAAAAGTTGCAAAGATAGTACAGAGAGTTTCCATATAACTCATAGCTAGTTTGCGCTATTATTAGTTTCTTACATTTATCTAATGCATTTGTAACAACTAATGAATCAATGTTGATAAATTATTATTAACCAAAGTATGTGCTTTATTTGGATTTTTCTTTTTTTTTTTTTTTACTTTTTACCTAATGTACTGTTTCTGTCCCAGGTTTTCCTTGCACATGATACTTATTCACTCTCTGTCTGCAGTAGGTGGAGGCAGGGTGGGTAAATATTTTCTAAAACAAGTAGCACAGCTTTATTTTGAAAATTGTCATAAAGCTACTTGATTTACCTCTATAATATGAATTAGCTTCAAACTATAAACAATTCCTTAGCAAGCATAAATGAACCTATTTTCATTGTTATTTTTGTTTCATATTTTATTTAGTTTTGTTTTTATTTTACCTGATTATTCTATGGAAATTCTCTAAAAACATTCTTATCTATGTTGACTTCTTAAAAATTAGTTTACTGAGAAAACCTTCATCTTGACCAAGTGGAATTTATGCCAGGAATACAAGATTGGTTCAGTTCTAGGGAGATCATTAATATTAATGCACTGCATTAATAGATCTAAGTAATAAAATACTTTATTATGTCAATGTTACAGAAAAAAAATCTTCTAACAAAAGCCAACAGCTATTCCTGATTTATAAACTCAAGAAAATACAAATTGAGGGATATTTTCTTAACATGATTATATATGTTACCAATGCAATTAGGCAGGATAAATCAAAGGGAGTTATCAGAGTTGGCTAAGAAAGAGTAAAATAATCTCTACTTGCAAATGATATGATACTATACCTGGAATACCCTTGATTGGGGTCAACAAACTATGCATCTGCTCAGGCTCAAAGCTGAATTCCTCTCTGGAAACTGCTCTTGGCCAGAGAGTCAGGTCTGCCAAAGTTTCATCCCTTCCACATGGGCAGCTTGCATCTGACTACTGGTAAATCCTGGTGTTTAAGGCCAAGTTCCCTTTGGGAACTTGAGATAATTTCAAAAGTCCACCCCAGCACCAGAGATCGTTTAATCCCTTATAAGTATTATACTTAAGAGGACTCCCTAAGAAAATTTTCTGTGTCCAAACATCTATCTCAGAATGTTTTTTTCAGGAAACTTGATCTAAGATATATCTAAAGTATACTTTAATATAATGCCAGTCATACACATACACACACACACATATATGAAAAATTCTAGAAGAATATCTTCACAATCATGGGGTAGGGAAATATTTATTAGAAAGGGCAGAAAAATCACTAACCATAAAATAAAAATGATAACTTGGACTTATCAAATTACAAATGTCTGCTGTGGATAAACACCATTAATAAAATGAAGAGTCAAGATACAAACTGGGAAAAAATATTTACAATACAAGTATCTCAAAAAGGATTTAAATCTAGAACCAAGAGCTCAATAATAAACAAAAACAATAATAATAAATGAAGAAAAAGCTTGAATAGACACAATCACAAAGGGAAAAAGTACTATATGAATGATCAATGAGAAGTAGTCATTGGGGAAATGCAGCCCAAAACCATTGCATGCTTGCAAGAATGGCTAAAATTTAAAAGATTAATAACACCAAATGTTGGTAAGAATGTAGAACAACTAGAAAGTTCATCAATTATTTATTAGAGTATAATACAGTGCAGCCACTTTGGAAATTAAACAGTTTGTGTTTGAACCATTTCTTATATAGTTACATATACATCTACCTAGGTTTCTGGCAATTCCACTCCTAATTATTTACCAAAGGTTAATAAAAATATACATGCACATATATAAACAAAAATATTTATAGATGTTTTTCATAATAGCAAAACAATGGAAAGAGTTCAAATATCCATCAGCTGGTCAAATGTTTAACAATTATACTATATTTGTACAATGAAATACCATACTAATTAATAATAGAAATAAACAAATTACTGATATACTCAGCATGAATGAATCTCCAGACATTATGTTGAGTGAATAAAGCCAGATACAAAAGAATTACCTACTGCATTATTGGGTTTAAATGAAGCTTTAGAACAGGCAAACTAGTCTATGGTGATTAACATCAGATCAATAATCGTCCTGTGTTAAGAACCTTGAAGGAACTGTCCAAGGCAATTGATGTAGTCTACATATTAACTGACGTGGTGGTGACATGGTCCACAAGAATATATACTTGCTAAAACACATCTATCTGTACACTTAATGTTTGTGCATTTTATTAAAGATAATTTATAAGTACCTTTGTAAGTATTTTATAACTTAAATTCATTTTTAAAAAGTGAAATTGTCACAGAAAGAAAATCCATAGTAAAGGCAATTAGCAAACCATTCCTTGAGGATCAACACAGTTATACCAAGTGATAGCAGAAATTTTGGAAGAAATTTAAAGAGAAAAATCAGGAACATCATCATAAAAATTTGGTACAGAACTTTGTGGAATTTTAGGAAGTTACATTTATTTGGGTAGGCATGCAAGTACTGTGTATGATCTGAGGTAACATAACTGAGAAATATAGGACAATGGAGTTATTGGGTAAAGAACAGTAAAGATGAGACATTAGAAGACAATTGCACAGAATAATGATAAATGAAATTTGGACCTACATGGGATATTATTCTAATGGCAGAATACCTTCTGGGATGGATTATTAATCTCAAAGAATTGAACACAGACAAGATTACAAGATTTCACATCTCTTATAATGGGAAACCAACCAACCAAATCTATCTAGGAAAACAAAAACAAAAACAATACAAACAAAACCAAAAACAAATGCCCCAGCAAAAATCAAGGCAAAAGAAAAAGAAATAAAACATTTGATTCCAACAAATAGTACTAGCTGACATTAAAAGATGGGGAAAAGAACCAAGCTTGAGAAGTAGGTTCCAAGAAAAAGAAAAAACAAATGGAAGAAAAAGAAAATGCTTACTAAAGCAATGCCTTAGAGAGCATATAGCAGATATAGTGGTCTTCAATAGGCTCTTAGCATCACGAGAGCCAGAGGCATCTGTTCAGATGCTGGTTATATGGCATTCTGTTGAGGCTGAAATCTGACAGATTGGCATTGTCTAACCTTCATCAGTCGGGTACCACTGGGTCTTTGGTATGGTGTTTGACAACATAAAGTATTGTCTTGGAAAAATAGTTTTGCCTGAACTAAGTGCACTATAGGCTGAAGAATGACATTTAGAAAAATAAATTTAGTTGGTGGAGGACTTAGCTTTTCATAATTAAATATGTTCCTTTAACTCTGAGCTATTTAAGAGTGGGAATCATAAAAACTGGTTTTAATCTGCATTTCCCTGATGACTACTTATATCTACATCGCACTGATCATTCATGTATGTTTTCCCTTTGTGACTGTCTTTTCCTCATTTATTGAGTTTTTGTTTATTATTGAGCTCATTACAACTTTTGAGATCCTAAAGGATCTCTTACTAGTGAGCCTAGGTCATATAGTTAAAGCAGACCAAATTCCACCCAGGCATTCTTCTTGATGAAACTCAACAAAATAAGAAATTAGAGACAATTTCATTTCTTTGGATTTTATATTAATTTAAAGTAAATAAGAATTTAGGAATGTGTACTTTAATGTCATCCCTGGTGGTCCAGTGGTTAAGAACTGGCACTATCACCACTGTGGCCTGGGTTCATGTCCCAGTTAGGGAAACACACCACCTGTCTGTCGGTTGTTATACTGTGGCAGCTGCGAGTTGCTGTGATGCTGAAAGCTATGCCACTGGTATTTCAAATACCAGCAGGGTCACCCATGGTGGACAGGTTTCAGTAAAGCTTCCAGAATAGGAAGAAGGACCTGGCCACCCACTTCCAAAAAAATTGGCCAGGAAAACCTGAATAGCAACAGAGCATTGTCTGATACAGCCCCAGAAGGTGAGAGGATGGCGCAAAAAGGCCGGGTAGGGTTCTACTCTGCTGTCCACAGGGGCACTAGGAGTTGGAATCACTTGATGGTACTAGCAAATACTTTAACACATTGTAATAAAATAATTTTATTTTCAACATAATCTCTTTCATCTTTGGACTTCATAAGGAGACAGTCTTTTTAGTTTCATTTTTCTTCAGGGGATTTTATAAAGAGTCAGATTCTGGTTATCTCCATATAATTGATATTTTATCATTGAAATTTTTATGTTCTTTTAGAGTCATTCTAGAACTTCTGATGCACTATACTAGATGATATGATTGAGTGTGACTTGGGCAAAGAAACAGAGTGTGAGTAATATTTCATCTTTGTGTTAAAAGTGCTTTGAAGTTCATTTAATTACTCTTTAGAACTACGTCTTACCCTCTGAACACAAAAGGTATGCTGCCCACGCACACTTCTATGCCCAAAGGAAGGCTTGTTGTTATTAGGAACCGGCCTCATGAAAGTGGGCTAGGATGTCCCTAAGAAACTGCTGATCTTCACAGAGAGGAAGAGCCAGGCCACGGTTAGTAGTTAAGAGCAATGAATTATGGAAAAGACAAAATATTACGTAGAACCTTAACTTTCCATTCATTTCTTTTCAGTGTTGATAGTGCTCCATTAGAGTAGCAATCCTCTCTCCACCTATTCACTCTGAAAGAAGAGGAATATCTCATCTGATGGGTGAGTTTGAAAGAGAAACACTAAGGAACATGGCTGAACCCCTTCCTAGTCCTTCTTCTGTGCTGGTATCTAACCATTTGCAGAGAGCATATACTCTTGCTACTTTCCTAGTTTAATTTGTGTGCATGTGTGTGTGTGTGAGGAAGACGAGCCCTGGGCTAACATCCGTGCCCATCTCCCTCTACTTTATATGGGATGCTGCGGGAGCCGGGATCCTAACCTGCGAACCCAGGGCTGCCAAATCTCAGACTAAACCGCTGTGACACCCGCCGGTCCCCTTCCCTAGTTTAATTTTTACAAGTCCAGCCCACCTCCCATCCCCCTTGATGATTCCAGCCTTGCCTTTAACACAGTAAATGTGGTTATTCACTTTTGAGTGCAATTTCCTCAAGTCATTGGGCTAGGGCTAAGCCATGACCTCCCCTATGGCTTCACCATTAATAAAGGTGATATCTTCACCGCCTTCTGCCAGGCTCCTTTGTCAATCTCTCTGTTAGTTACAAACCCAGTCAAGGAAGACAGCTGTGAATCACTGACACCTCTGATACCCCAAAGGGCATAGTATGTTATAAATGCTCTTGGATAATCTACATTCTGATTCGCTCCCACAGTGCCATTTTCCAATGGGTCTTCCTTGTTTCATTTTAACGTAAGGATCACATAACTCTACCTTAAAAATAGTATGAAAACTTCAGGAAGGATGAAGTAGGAATTGATTGTTTAACTGGAATTTTATAGTAGAATGAAGTCTTTGGCCTGGTCCCATGACAATATATATTTATTACACTCCACTTTCTCTCCTTCTCTGTTTCCACTCTCCATACAGCAACTAAAGAAGTTCTTAATGTGAATTTAATTATATGACTCCCTTGTTTCATGGCATGAACTGTTTTTCCATTGCACCAGGATTAAGACCAAGAAACAACACAGTTTACAAAGTGCTAAATGAGCTGGTCCCTGAGAAACTGCAGACTCATCCTTTGCAATCTTTCCACTCATTTCTCTGCTCCAGCCAGACTGGGCTTTCAATTTTCCATGTGCTTCTTGAGCAACCCTTACCACAGAATTTCTGCACCTGTGGTTCTTTTCCCCAGAATAATACTGTATTTCTTCCCTACTCCACATATCCTACTCCAGTGTCACCTATTTACCACTAGATTTCCATGAAAATGTTACCTTTTCAGGATTATGGTGAGCCACAGAATGCTGTAATCCCTGTAATCCTCTTGGTTTTTGGGTGTGGGTGTATGTGTGTATACACATGAACATTTCTACTTCACAGATTGATAATGTCTATATATAATATAAGATATACACACACATATGTGTGTATGTGTGTGTGTATGTATAATGTTGTTGCTGCTGTTTATCTATTTTTCTGATACGTTTGATTAAAGTCTGTCTTCCCCAGGCAACTATAAGCTCCATGAGAGCAGGACCAAGTTAGGTGAGTTAGATTTCCTCACTGCTATTTTCTTGGTACTCAGCAGAATGCCTAAAGCTTTTGGACTCCTGTTAAATCTTGAATAAGTGAAAAAATTGCCTCATCTATTTTATATTCTTTATTACACTAAAAGTAATTTTCTGTGTGTGTGCCTGCATACACAAGAGGGTTTGGATGATTTAGACAACCTGCAAATGCTTAAAAAATTAATGAGGGAATAAAATACATGCCAGATGTTTCTTCTATTTGGCAACTGTCTGGACCCTGAAAAAGTCTTTTAATATAGGTCTTTGTGCTTCTTTACTCCTTAGTTTTACTCTTAACTTTTATTCAAAACATTGTTCCAAAAAGAGCATGATGAATCTAAAGATATTTAATCCCAAGGGGGAGAAAACAATCTTAAATTGGATTAAAACTTAATGAAATATTTAACTACTGCATCTTACTATAGCATTTGCAAGTGGTATCTGAGCATCCTAATAATTTTAAAATCACTCTCCTCATCTCAATCAGTGAAGGACTATGAAAAAGTTCTCACTTTATGATCCAGAAAGTCTCATGCAAAAGAAAAGAAATTAGGTTTTGAAAGGAAGGTACTGTATAACTTGCCTAATGGCCTGTAATCTGTTAAAAGTACAGCTGCAGTGGGCTGTTTAACAGGTGCTATGATTATGGAGCATAAAAAACATGTTAGGGTTTGTAGTGCATTTAATACCTTATAAACAATTGGGTTAATTTGGACAAGGCCAATGAATTAGTTCAAATGACAATCTTGTAAAAGGTGTTTCATTATGTTGTGCAAATTCGACTGAAATCCTAAGCTTAGCAACGTGTTCAGATTTAAAATGAGTAGAATACTACTTTTAATACTCCAGCGCTGAATTCTAATGTTATTCCTTCCATAGGGAACATTGTACTTTTGAATGGGGATAATCATTCACGTGATATTCTAGCAGTCTTCCCCAACACAAAACCATGACTTAGAATGTTACAATAGTTCTACCATAATGGCCCATGTACTCTTTGAAAATGGGCATAAATCCTTGCCCTGAAACTATCAGAGCAAATAATTGGGGATTTTTCCTGCCAAGCAATTAACCACACATGTGTCACTTAAGCACCTTTGAGTAAAGTGACAGGATTTTATGCAGATTTAAAGTTAATTACTTAATAATTGAAGGAAGTTTTTCTGAAATCACTGACTGAATATTAAATATGTGGCCCAAAGGCAGAAACAAAAAAAGATACATAAATAACAGAACCGAGATATACTTTGGCAATTCACTAAACTTCAAGAATAAAGAATGGATGCGAGGGTCATTTAGGGAAAATAAGAAAAACAGTAAGTCACCTGGCATAGTTAGTGATATAGTAGGCATCCAAATGGCAATGTCAAGGGGGGTATTAGCTTGATGATTCTGGAATTCAGAACTGGATAAGACCTGTCTAAAGGTACAAATTTAGGAATTATTAATAGACATATTTTGAGCCATTTGAATAGGTAAGCTCAATTAAAAATAAGTGTAGCAAGAGGTGGAAAAAAGCTTCAGGATCAACTACTGAACAGCAATTACACATAGATATGGAGAGAAGAGGCAGCAGGGAGGCTGAAAAAGGAGAGGATAGTTAGGTACCACACCAACCGAGAGACTGTGCTGTCACGGAGCCAATAGAGTATTCTGAGACATGGAAACAGAGTGACCAATGCTCTGCTGAATATTCTTGAGGAAATAACAATGTTCATTAGACTAGAGCAAGTTGGTTGAGTTGTAATGGAAGGAGCATATCGGAGAAGGTTAAATTGTAAACTGAGACTTACATCTCTGGCAATATGTGAGCCAGATGAACTGAAAAATTAATTTGCTTTTGCTACTAATCACCTAAAAATTCTATATCCCCGGTGGCGCAGCTGTTTAGTCCGCGCTTGGCAGCCCGGGGTTCGCCGGTTCGGATCCCGGGCGCCCGCCGACGCACTGCTTGTCAGCCATGCCGTGGCTGCATCCCATATAAAGTGGAGGAAGATGGGCACAGATGTTAGCCCAGGGCCAGTCTTCCTCAGCAAAAAGAGGAGGATTAGCAATGGATGTTAGTTCAGAGCTGGTCTTCCTCACAAAAAAAAATTAATCAAACATCAACTAACATCCAATGCTGGACTTTGAAGAATGTAAGGGAAAAACTTACGGGAACAGAGATTAAAGGAAAATTGAAATTATGATTGGCAAAATAGCACTAATTCTTGAATTAAATTTTATCTCATTGAAACACCCAGAGTGATGTCACTTAAAAAGTTAGAAAAATAACTACAGATCAAACCAAAGGAAAGGAGATGAAAGAAATAATAAAGATAAGCACAAAAATTCTAAATAAAACACTTTAAACAAAGATATTGTAGAGAGAATCTACAATAATAAACTCTGGTCAAAACTGATGAAGTAAAAGTATAAATAAAGAATTAAGGGCCGGCCCGGTGGCGCAGCGGTTTAGTCCGCGCTTGGCAGCCCGGGGTTCGCCGGTTCGGATCCCGTGCGCCCGCCGATGCACTGCTTGTCAGCCATGCCGTGGCGGGGTCCCATATAAAGTGGAGGAAGATGGGCACGGATGTTAGCCCAGGGCCAGTCTTCCTCAGCAAAAAAAAGAGGAGGATTAGCTACAGATGTTAGCTCAGGGCTGGTCTTCCTCACAAAAAAAAAAAAAAAAAAGAATTAAGGTGATGCAAAATGTGAAAAATTGAGATTGATATCAGATACATAAAACATATTTAAAATTTACAGTAAAAAATTATGCCAATAACATTAAAAATTTGAATAATGTCCAAGAAAAATACAGCTTTACCAAATTGATCTGAAAAGAAATAGAATGTGTAATTAGAATTAAAATGACTTTTAAAAATTTGCAACAGTGAAAAATAATATGCACATGCAAGGCCCTTGGTTTTAGTGGTCGGTTCTTCTCAAGTTTCTAGAGCAGTTTATATATATATATAGATCTATCTATCTATCTATATAAAGATCTATGTATATATATATGTTATACAGACTATTCTTCAAAAAGGAATTCTCCAAACCTATTTAAAATACTGGTATAATCTTGAAACCAAACCTAGCCAAGACAGTACATGTAATTATAGGCTAATCTAATGAATATGATGCAATCACAAATTTAAAAATCCTTCAATATCTTTAAAACACATTATAATCAAGTGAGGTACAGTTTAGGAATGGGGGGTTAACACTAGAAAATAATAAAGGTAATCATATTAACAGATTAAATAATGAAACCATATGATCATCTCTGTGGATGCAGCAATTAATTTGAAACATTTTATAGCCAGCAGGGGAAAAAATCAAAAGTAAATAATTCCATAGCACAAGCGCTGTCTAAGAGAAACCTCAAGTAACATAATATTTAGTGGTGAAAAAAAGTATTTTCCTTAATATAAGGGGATAAATGGATGTTGCCAGGTATCACTTCTTCAAACACACACACACACACCTACAAAAAAGACATAAGGATTGGAATGGAAAAAACAGAGACATCATTATGTGCACTCAGTAAGATATGTTTAAATAAATAAGAAAATTCAGTAAATGTCTGAGAATCAAATCACTATGCTAAAATAAAATGCTTTCTTATACTCCAGAAGCAGATTTATAGAAGACATTTGGTGAAGTAAATATCGTTTACAATAGGAACAGAAATATAAAGAAGCTAATAATTCTAAAAGATGATCGAGACGTTTATGGATAAAATTAGAAAACTACAATGGACACTAAGGAAAACTAAAATATGAGGCGAGAAATAGCATTTTACAAACAAAAGATTCAATATCATAAAAAAAGTTCTCTCATATTAATATCTGAATTTAATAAAAAGATCAGAGGGATGTTGCAGACATTAATAAGTTGATTCTGGGATTTATAAGGAAAGTCAAAGAGCAAGAATATTTTGATGAAAAACAAGATGGGATAACCCATCCTAACAGAGAGTAAATTGATTAAAAAGTGATGCTGACTTACATTTCCAACCACGGAGTAACTAGAACCATACTTGCCAGCCAGGAACAAAGAGAAAACTGGAAAGGAAAAAGGCTATGACTTTTAAACATTGGACAAATGTAGCACTCAGCCTCAACCAACTTTTCTTTTCCACTGCCATCTCTTTCCCAGGTCCTAGGACATACAACAGTGAAGGGAATCTGCAATCTTTAGGGGAAAACCTACAGATATTGGGCAAGGTAGAAAGAGAATCAGAGAATCACATTGATGGTGGTGTTATTATCATCGTGATGACCATTATCATCAATGCCCTGGATGTAGCTCACCAAGTTCATCGCGAGCAAGATGAAAATGAATAGAAAGGTAACGAGGGACACTTTCTACATAATAACAAAAGTAACAAAGAAATATAGCATCTTAAAAAGAGATGAAGAACCCAGTCCAGAAAAAAACACAATACATAGAAAAGAAGAAAATTCTGCATTAGAGCACCATGCTTCAGAAGAAATATAACAGCATGGCATACTTAAATACGTCAAAAATAAGTCTGAGCTTGGAAGAATGCTTTACTCTAAATATATTCAATTTAATGTATGTCAACTCACAAAAATGTATGAAGTAAAAATTCTACTGATTTCACATAAATGAGGCCTGAAATTGAAGTAGATTTCAACCATGTGTTGAAAAAATTCCCTTCTGCTGAAGTGTAATTTTCATGCTGTATCTATTAAACAGTCATACCCAGGCAACCTTAATGTCGTCATTAATTTAGAATTGTTAAATAAATTATTGTACATCCTTATGGTGGAATAATGTACTCACTCAAATTTTGGTTTTCAGGGAATATATAATATGATACGAAAATGTTAATTTAAAAAAGAAAATATGTAAAATATAATTTTCACTTGTATATATATAATACATACATTATTATACATATACATCTTTATATTATATATGCATTTAATAATTACTTTAAGGAAATAAACAAAATGTTTAACACAATATAGCAAACTCTATATTGTGGAGTTTCTGGGTTTATATTCTTCTATATTTCCCAAAGTTTACCTATGTGACCTTTATAATTAAGAAAAACACATATTATAAATTTGAACAAAGGGGTGAAAGTGGAAAACACCACTTTAGTGCCTCCTTCATTACATTTTCTTCAACCAATATCTAAGCAATGTTTTCCACGGGAATATGTCTCAAGTCATATTTTTAAAGCCCTTTAGGAATTTCACTGTGAAAAAATAATATGGGCCGTCTTAGTCTGCTCAACATGCTATAACAAAATACACAGACTTGAGTGGCTTAAACAACAGACATTTATTCCCCACAGTTCTGGTTGTTGGAAATTCTGAGATCAAGATGCCAGCATATTCCATTCCTGGTGAGGGTTCCCTTCCTGGCTAGCACCTCTCACTGTATCCTCACAAGGCAGAGAGAGGGATCCTCTTCCTTTAAGAACACTAATCCCATCATGGGGGTCCCACCCTCAAGGCCTCATCTAAACTTAATCACTTCCCAATGGCCTCACCTCTAAGTCCCATTACATTGGAGGTTAGGGCGTCAACATATGAATTTGGAGGGGGACACAAACATTCAGTCCAGAACTTAGGTGCTTATAGATCTTAGCAAACTGAAGACTTGGAATGAGCTGACACTTTACCTAGAAGGCAAAGGGTAGGTGGCATATTCAGTTTGTGATGAAGCAGTTAGGGTCACATTTGGCAAGCAAGTGAAATAAATGCCTGGTGGTTCACCAGTAAAGGGCAGCAGCCCTCAGGGGAGGTGTTATAATCACAGTAGAGCAGTAGAAAAGAAGCAAACTTAAGACATCAGTGGCAACTAATTTAATGGGAGAATAGAGAATGGTTAAAAGCATCTGCTAATTTTTTCCTAGTAATCATATTTTTGGTGAAATTGTGATACCTTGTTCTAATAAGCACCTTTTTGGTGCTATCCATTTTATCACACAGAGACTTCTTGTGCAATATAACATGACACTGGCAGAGATATGGTCAGTGAACAAGACTCAAGTCTTACGTTTGGGGGACGGACCATGACTCTCTCATTGTGACTCACATCAGGCCTTCATTCCCCAGACCTACAGTTTTCTTTTTCTGGTATATAGATCCAAATAGGAGTAAATGGGCCGTTCAACACTGGTTTTTTTAAAACCTGCAATTTCAATTAGTCAATGAAAAAGCATCCCTGCTGCTCTGCTCACACCATTCATATACCTATTTTGCCTTTAATGACAACTGTTCTTTATAATCGACATGTTGTTACCTTTTGTCACTCCAGGATGCCAACAACACCAAAAAAGCCAAGAATCCTATTTCAAAAGCAGCATCTTCTACTGGCATTCCCAAACTACAGAGAAAAAAAACATGATAGCACTTTCCAAATATGCTGCTTCTGTCTTCAAAAGTGTGTTCCAAAATGGCTTGGGTAAAGAAACGGTGTTCTCTGTCTTCTGGTATGCATTCAGACGGTAGCTGAGCAGGCCATGAGAAATCTCCTTTATCTTATTTACGCCATTTCCATAGATATTTTGATTAATTCTTCTGTATCTATATCAAAACAAGGCATTTCTGGCATCTCAACTTCATTTACATCAAATCCAGATTCTAGGCCACCAATCAAAAGCAAACAACAGTCATAGCCTTTTATAGCTGCTGGAGCTAGCACAATGATTGAAAAAAATCTCTGATCAGTTCGTATCAATATATTTAGCCAACATAAAGTCATCATCCCTTATGTATTTAACACAAGGAGTATATGTTCTCATACACATTTCTCAGATTTTTACTGTTATAAATTAACAAAATGTTTGAATTCTTTTACTGTATAATCTTTATCCTTTAAGTTCCTGATACTCTGAAACATATGGAAATTTGACTTTCGGTATTGGTCTGGAGACTCTGAAGGGTGAAAAGGGAGAGTCTTCAGTAGAAACAGTATTATTTTGCATGGGAACGCTTCAGGTATAGTTTTATAAAAAGGTAAAAACAGCCTCAATATTTCAAGAGGTGGAGACATTTTTTTGCTTCTGCTGGCAAGGAAGTTTCACTGGGATTTGAGATTTCATTACTTGCAGTCAGCCAAATTCTTCCAAGCTTCCCACACTCTTAACCAAAATTTTATCTTTGGCTTGGAAAGGATGTGAATTTTAAACCTAAATTTTCATTAAATCAGGTCTGCAGCTACAAGATATAAAGTGCATTTAAAGCAGTCATCGAAGCTTCATGATTCTCTGACAAAGACTTGAACTGATAATTTAAAATCTTTACATATTCAACTCATTATCTTGCCCAGTTAGAAAGAATGAGACCACTCCGTAGTCTTGAATTTCTTGAGCCCCTTAAACTGTCCTATAACAGTATCCACTCTGTCTATGAAAGAGTTGCCTTCTCTCCCTGCACCTTTCCAGGTAACATCAAAAACAATTTTAAGCAGGCATTTTGACACCGTGTCCCCTTCTCTAATTCCAGTCAGAACTTCACTGCCTTTAAACATATCCAGGTTAGAAAACCACCAATTCCTCATTCACGTTGCCTCTAGATTCTAATGTCTTAATTGCTGCCTGAGTTCTTAGCTGCAGAAAATAGAATCCTTTCCTGATAGTTTAAGACAACAAGTATTTATTAAAAAATATAGAACAGAGAACAAGACTTGGGTTATACGTGGCAAGACATAGCCAAAAGAAATACTAGTGGCATTGTTATAACACTTGTGCTGCAGCCACCTGAAAGTAGTTGCCTATGACAACAAAGACTCAGATTCCAGAATACCCGGCAGAGACCTTTCAGAAGAGGAAGAGTCAAAAGACACAAACTCTCCACATTGGTCGATTTGATCACATGTTTCTCTTCTCCCTGCAAGTCTCATGTGAGTGCATCTACATGAAGACCTTTAGCTTCAAAGGAGTTTGTGAAATGTTGTTTTGTTAATTTGTTTTTTTCTAACTTTCTAGCCTCTAGAGTACATGAAATCAAACTAGAAAGAAGACAGAATGAAGACAGAGAGAATTTAAACACATATTAAATATGTCCAGCTTTCTCAATTTAAATAAAGCTGTGGCTTACACGCCTTCCTGTATGACTTGAACGCAAATAATCTGTCTTGGAGAAAAAAAACAACATGATGAGGAAGACTATGATTAATGACCTCACATTTCAGTTTACCAGATAAAGCACTTTTCCCCTCAGTTTGCCTCCAGATAGTATTTGATATTCATTTTCACACACAGTTGGAACTAAATTATACCAAATACAAAAATGGTCAAATCTAAAATAGTATGAAATATGTATGATCAATTGTAGTCCAAGAAAACTCTTGAGAAGATAAACTAATTCTGCAATGAATGATGTATTTCATACGCAATTAATTATACAGTGCATTTTATTTCAAAATGAATGCTTAAGGCAGTCCTCTATGTCCTGAAATGAGAAAAAAAAAAATCTTACATTCATTCAGCTGTCAGTATAAAAGAGTTAATAATGATTTACGTCAGAATTATGTACATTGTTTAGGGCAGTGATTTCCTGGCAGGAAATTAATAATGGTTAATTTAAGAGAGTGCTATAAATGATTTAAAGAACTTTGCATTGTCTGTGGTACTCTGCCACTTTGCTTATAATCCTTTGCATCTTGTACTAGGATACCAAATGGGATTACTGACTCAATTCTGGATGCCCCAAGACAATAGGCCCTTGAGGTTATGACCCCCTACATTCTGTAAGTTTCAGACCACTTGGGAAAGAATAAGCAAAAGAGATGCTCAAAAATTAGCAACTTTTAGGTTCTCATCTTCCTGGAGTGTATAAAAGTGCAGAGGCAAATAGGCAGAGAAGTTCTTTGGAGGGAATTGTTAGTATCGTGTGGGTCCGGCCTCTTTCACAGCAGCTAGAACAGAGGATGAGGCTTCCACCCCTTTTTCAACCCAATAAGAGGAGTTTCAGGAAACCACTCAGAGAGCTCAGCCTGTTTCCTTTGAAATCTTGGGAGAAGAGGACTACAATGGCTGATTCTATACATGCCTAGAAAATCCTGAAAGCCTCAGAAGATGCTGACTGACCATCTAATTGAGGCAAGATGGCTGTGTAGGAGACAGTCTTCATGTTCAGAGTTTCTCTGGACAAACAATGTCAGGTTCCCTTTAGAAACAAGCAACAATGAGAACTGGCCTGGAGCTTTCTTTCCAAGACAGTTACCTGAAGCTCCAAAAAAGAACATCTATGTGGGGTTTACTATCACAATCCAGAAGTTGAAAACAGAGTGCTAAGCAGCCAGGTGGAGGAGAGAATCTACAGAGGAATGATCTATAGTGATGGAGAGTCTCTGAAAAGCCCACAAATTCAACCCAAAGGAAATTTAGCTCTAAATATCTTCATTGTCCAGAAGAAACCAACATGAACTCATATCGCTGTCAATTAAATAAACCATTTCCTGATTCTTACTTTTTCCTTCCAGTTCCTCCTCACTCCAACCCTGGAGAAATAAAAAAAAGGAGGCTGAAGTACTGGAAGGGAGCTTGGACACAGAAGAAAAGCAACACTGGTGAACAGAAGAAAACTCCCTATTGCAGGTTTCCAAATATGAAGCAGCCTAACCTGGGAAAGAAGAGATGCCTTAATTTTAATGAAGTTCAGAGATGTGACTGCATACTAGACTTTTCACATTTATTATTGAGCTATGCACTTTGGAGACGAAAGTGATCTGAAAATTTGGATTTAAGTGTTAATAAAGGTCTTGAGAAATATCTTAGCTTTTACTCAAAAGTGCAGGGACAAATTAGATGCACAGAATGGGTTAACATGGATAATTTGAAGGAACAAAGTTACAGTATTATTGCATTCTTGTGCATTCTACATGTTCAAAATAAGGCCAAAGTTGAGAATTATTTGAAAGTATTTATTAATGTTTTTTTCTCTGTCACTCATAAACATACAACATATATATTTTGAAATTATTTTTGTAATAAACGTGGAAAAATATGGTGAAAATGAAGGCCTATGAGACTATAGGAACTCAATATTAAACCATCTCTTTTAACTTCATAGTATTTTATATCTGAATATTATCTAAAAAGATCTTGTATTTTTTTCAATGAAGATATTTTTGAACATTTAATACGAGAAATCTTGTACATGTCAGAAACCTGAAAACATGCTTGTATTCTGCTCTACACTGTAAGAAGAAAGAAAAAGAAAAAAAAATCTCAAATTATGTTGCCAGTTATTTTAACTATAACTGTAGTGAAATTCTGTCTGTTTATATTAACTACTTAATAATTGATCCCGTAGGCTAAGCTGAGTACCCTAGTCATAAACTGCTACAGTAGTCTATCCTTTCACTTTGAGACATGTATCACAACTGTAATAAAATGGTTAGTTATGAAGTTATTTAATATCTCCCTCCTTTGGGTCGCCATAACGTCCATTTTCAAGTCTCATTAAAGAATAAAAACTTGAGGAGCGATGTCAGTAACATGGCTGAATAAGACATCCCTCACTTGTATCTCCTACTCAACACCAATAATTTGGCATCCATTCATGGACACAAGTGCCTTCCTGAGATCTTTAGGATCCAGGTGGGAGACTGTGAAATACTGGTGCAGTCCAAGACTGAAGAGAGCCGTTTGAGATGGCGGGCTTGCACCCAGGCACCTGACTCACCAGCCGTGGTCCTGGCTACAGAATCAGAAACAGCTCTGTACCCCTGAGAACTCCGCTCCAGCCCCGTTTGGCTTTGATTGTGTCACTGGCCACTATAGGCCAAAGGACCCGAGAGGAGTCACATCCACCTGTGCATCAGGTAACAGACATACAGATCTTGGTCCTGGCTGTGGCTCTGAAGCAGCCTGTGAACTGGCTGCAGCCCCTCTTAGCTGTGGTCTGGGAGCTCCTGGAGGCAAGCTTGCCAAGCTCAGTCAAACGGTAAATTTTGAAAGAGCCCTGTAATTGGGCTCCCATCCCAGCCACAGTCCATGAACAGTTTTGCTGGCACAGAGACCAGGCAGGAGAAACTCCCATCTGGGCCCTAGGATATTCTGAAAGGGCCTCCGTGGTTCCAGCTTCATCATAGCCACAGCCTTCCAGCAGTCTGAGGGTGCAGGGTCCTAGTGGGAGACATTCCCAACTGCAACTCCAGAGATTTTGAAAAAGGCCCTATACTCTGCTCTAGCCCCTCCCAACTACAGTCTGTGAACAGTCCTGTTGGCACAGGGACTAGCATCTGTGAACAGTCCTGTTGGCACAGGGACTACCATCTGTGAACAGCCCTGTTGGCTCAGGGACCCAGCAGGAGACACTTCCTACTGCACCCCCAGAGATCCTGAAGGGCCTTATACTCTGCTCCAACCCCGTCATAGCTGTGGTCCACCAGCAGACTTGCCAGCCAAGGGACTAGTAGGAGACACTCCTGTCTGTACTCCTGGGGTCCTGAAAAGGCCTTATATCTGACTGTGGCCCCTCCCAGCCACAGTCCATGAGTGGCACTGCTGGCCCAGGGAACAAGGAGGAGACACTCCTGTCTGTACACTTGGAGAGCTTGAAAGGGCCCTATACTCAGTTCCAGCTACTCCCAGCCTCAGTTGTGAGCAGTCCTGCTGGCACAGGGACCAGGCAGGAGACAGTCAAGTCTGTGCCTCAGGAAACCTCAAAAGGGCCCTATAATAAGCTCCAGACCTTCCACCCACGGTCAGAGACCAGTCCACCCCACCCAGGGACCTGGCAGAGACTTGTCCAACCATACCTCCAGAGCCAGGTCAACAGACCTCAGTTTTGCCTGTGGAACATGAAATAGCCACAGGGCTCATTTCTAGTCCTTCTCAGCCATGGTCCAGGGCCAGTCCTGTTCACCCAGGGACCAATCCAGTGACCAGGCAACAGCCCTCTCAGGGACCTGGTGGGAGTCACACTCACCATACACCTAGTAATAAGCTCACTGTCTGAGGACCTGACTGGGGAAGGCAAAATGGATACTTATTCCAGTGCCACCATACTGAACAAGATTCTGAGGGCAATCCCATCCACCCAGGGTCGAGATAGGATCCATGCCTGCCCAAGCCCCTGATAACAAGCCCTCTAACCATGGAGGTTAGATGGAGGTGGAGATGGAGATAATCCCATCATCCTAGGGAACAGACAGGAGGTCTTTATCTATTGAAACCAGTCTGTAAAGACTGAAAAAGCTGTTTGCTGCTTCAAATGCATAGACATCAATGAAAAGCTACACAGATCATAAAGATATTGCCATTCAAATGGAAACCAAAAGAGAGCAGGAGTGGTTATACTCATAGCAGATACTCATATCGGATATATCAGAAATACTCACATCAGATATCAGACTGTCAGTTAAAATCAGTCCCAAGAGACAAAGAATGTCACTATATAGTGATAATGGGGTCAATACAACAAGAGGATGTAACAATTGTAGATATATACACATATGCACCCGACATTTGAGCACCTAAATATTTAAAGCAAATATTAACAGAACTGATGGGAGAAATAGACAGCAATGCAATAATAGTAGGAGACTTCAACACCCCACTTTTAACAGTGGACAGATCATCCAGGCAGAAAATTATAAGGGTACAGTGGACCTAATAATACTATAAACCAAATTGACCTAACAGATATATTCAGAACATTCAAACCAAAAACAGCAGAATACAATCTTCTTAAGTACACATAAAACATTCTCCAGGAAAGAACATATGTTGGGCCATAAAGCAGCCTTAACAAATTTAAGAATATTGAAATCATATCTAATATCTTTTCCAAACACAAAGGTACGAAACTAGAAAGGAATAATGAAAGGAAAACTGAAAAATTCACAAATACATGGAAATTAAATTATGTACTCCTGAACAATCAATGGGTCAAAGAAGAAATCAAAATGGAATCTGAAAGTGTCTTGAGACAAACAAGAAAAAAACACAACATACCAAGACTTATGGGATGCAGCAAAAGCAGTTCTAGGAGGGAAGTTTATAGCAATAAATGCCTATATCAAGGAAAAAGAAAGAGCTCAAATAAACAACCTAACTTTACACTTCAAGGAATTAGAAAAATAATAAGCCCAAAGTAAGCAGAAGGAGAGAAATAATAAAGATTATGGCAGAAATAAATGAAATAAAGACTATAAAAACAATGGAAAAAATCAATGAAACTGAGTGCAGTTTTTTGAAAAGATAAAATTGGCAAACCTTAAGCTAGAATAAAATTAGGAACAAGGTAAGCATCCCCACTCTCACCACTTCTGCTCAAGATAGTACTGGAAGTCCTAGATATAGAAATAAAGAGAGAAAAATGAAATAAAATGCATCCAAATTGGGAAGAAAGAAGGAAAATTGTCTATTTGTAGAAGACATGATCTTATGTATAGAAGACCTTAAAACTCCACCATTCATTGCAGTGTTATTCATAATAGGCAAGACATGTAAACAACCTAAGTATCCATTTACAGATGAATGTATAAAGGAGTAAAGAAGATATGTGGTGTGTATATATATATATATATACATATATATATATATAATGGAATATTATTTAGTCATAAGAAATAAGTCCTGCCATTTACAAAAACTTGCATGGACTCTAAGGGCATTATGTTAAGTGAAATAAGTCAGACAGAGAAAGACGAATATTGCATAATATCACTCAAATGTGGAATCTGAAAATAAAAAGGCCAAACTCATAGAAACAGAGAATAGAATGGTCGTTGCCAAGGTCTGGGGGATGGGTGAAATGAGGAGATGTTGGTCAAAGAGTACAAACTTCCAGTTATAAGATGAATAAATTCTGGGGATCTAATATTCAGCGTGGTGACTATAGTCAACAATACTGTATTATATACTTGAAAGTTGCTAAGAGAGTAGATCTTAAAAATTCTCATCAAACAAAAAAGTTGTAATAATGTGAGGAAATGGGTGTGTGAACTAGCCTTATTGTGGGAATCATTTCGCAATATATATGTGCACCAAATCATCACATTATACACCTTAAACTACACCATATCACTTGTCAATTCTCTCTCAATAAAGCTGAAAAAAAATAAAAATTTTGTATACTGCCTTACTAATTAAAGGCATCACGGCATACATTATCTCGTTGGGTCCTTACTATAAACCTGATGGAGCTTCTATTAACTATATTTAAAGAAAGCTCAGAATCAAAGCATTTAGCAGGTTAGTCCAGTATTGCATTTGGTAATCACTGACACACACGTCTATGATTTTCCTGTGAATGTTACTCAAATTCATCCTCTTCTATGCAATCTCGTTGCTACCATTCTAGATCATTAATTCATCCTGGTTAACCAAAATACTTTTAGGGTAATATCTTGATGTCCCTATGACTTATTTTTTAATCTATCTGTATAGGGAATTTCTTTTCAAAAGTTCAGGTTTTTAAGTGTTACCCTTGATAGATATGAGAAGAGGAAGTTTACAATGTGTTAATTTATTTTGGTCCTTTGTTAAGCAAAATAACTATTCAGCAACTGCTTAACATAAAAATGAATCTGTTTCTTAAAGTGTTGCATTCCACTGAATATTTCCTCTGTGTTCCACAGCATTCAACTGCCACACAGTTGACTTACACAAATTATTCCATAAGTTACATATAAAAAGTGTTTTAAGTGTAGAAATCATCCTTTGTGTTGATCTGGTATAAAGCTTAGGGTCACAAGTGCAAACCCAAGACAAGCAATGTTTTTCTCAAAGGAAAAATGCTCAATTTCAGTCTACTCTTGTTTTGCTACAATATGGATCCTTTCTGGTCTGCTTGTGTTATTTCAGATTTAATTAAGTTACAGTCCCTGCAAATGAACAGAAAGATGGAAAAAAGTTGTTATGCTCAATAGATGCCTAAAGAGAAGAAACAAGCCATCGCCAGGTAACCTCTTGCTATGATTGTAAGAGAGATGTAAAAAGGTGCATCTTCTGTGTCTCCGCAGCTATCCACCTTATTATGGACGGAATGTTTGTGTCCCCCCAAAATCCATATGTTGAAGTCCTAACCTTCAGTGTGGCTATATTTGGAGATGGGGCCTCTGAAGAAGTAATTAAGGTTAAATGGGGTCATAAGAGTGGGGCCCTGACCCTATAGGATTAGTGTCCCATAAAAATATACACCAAAGAGCTCACTTACTCTCTCTCTCTCCCCATGCACTCACAAAGAGGTCATGTGAGCACACAGGGAAGGTGGCCATTTGCAACCCAAGGGGAAAGTCCTGTTAAAGAAAAAATTATTTATAACATTTGTTTAAGATAGCAAGGCAGACTTTATTCAAGGGGGACTATCACATAGGTGTAGGGGCCACTTCAATGGAATTTTGCAGTGAGGGAGAGAGACTGGATTCACTTCCAAATACAGCATGTGCAAGTGGTGGGGGTCAGTGGATGGAAAATTACCAAGAGGAAACATCAAGGGTAAGGGGGATTTGGGCTAAACTGACCTGAGAGGATTCTTGCTAAAGGCAGGCCAGGGTGATCAGCCATCGCCTGGGGTATGGAAGAACCAGAGTGGACATAGAGAGTGATCAGATATTGAGAGGAGCTGAGTTCTGGTTAAACTGACTTAGCAGAATTCTTGCTAAAACTGGACAATGCAGAGGTGAACATGGAAATCCAAAGGCCAGCCTTAGTTGAGAGTTCAGAAGAGTCTGAGTAGAATTTGGTCAATGAGAGAATTTTTGTCAGCTCTCACCAGACACCAACCCACCTGACAACCTGATCTTGGAATACCAGTCTCCAGAATTGTGAGAAAATACATTTCTGTTTTTTAAGCCACCCAGTGTGTGGTGTTTTGTTATAGCATCCCTAGAAGACTAATACATGCCTTTTGACCTTTGTTTTGTTAGATTTTCCAACCCATCCAACCTTCACACGTTAACTCTTACTAACATAATGTCTACTTTTTCTCCTTTACCAAGAAATTTACTTTACTACAATGTGTGTAACATTCAAATTGTATAAAATTTTCCAAAAGGTAATCAGTTCAGTTCAGAGTTCTCTGTGTGTAGTAGATTGAAGCAAATTATCCAATGAAAAGCCAACTTCTGCCTGTCCAGGACCACTCACGGAGAAGCAGGCCTCCATTTCAGACAAGGGAGTTACAAGTGAATGTAGTATGTTTGAGCTGTGGTCACAAGCTTGTCCTTACAATTCATACTTTCTTCTAATTGGATAGTGCTTTCAGATTCAAATTGACTTTTTGATTTTCTCTGGAAACATGAATATAGTAGTCTAATAATAATCCAAGAATATTTATTATGACTGTATTCCTTATATAGCTTATTCATCCAGTGACATATAGAGAACATGACTGTGAAATTATGTTAATTTACGACTCAGGGATGGGTAGAAAGGACTTAGTGGTTGGTTCCATTAATTTGTATTTTTGCACTACACCTCTAAAGTAAATCCCTGGATTAAGATAATCATCAATGCTTAATTTGATTGACCCACGTGAATGACTTGGGGAAAAGGGAAATGGGGATCATTTGTTCCTAACGCAGGCAGTTAGCATTGACTTAAGCTTGCTACCATTCTGACAGTGTACCTTTGCAAAGGCGCCATGTGGAAACCTAATAGATATTTACTCTGAATAAAAGAGAGAGGCAGCAGTGAATCTGAGCAGCCCTTAAGGTGACAGTATTTGTACATGAGATTAATACATGACTTAGAATGAGAGCAGAGAACAAGTAAAACGTATAATAGATTTAGATGTTTATGACTGTTTTCTTTAGGGATGCTTTGTCGTCCCTCTCTGTTTTGAAAGTTATGTCACCTAAAGTAAAAGTGTGTCTCTTGTCAGACAATTCAGAGCTATCTAGAACACCACCTTAGTTAACAAGCAATAGTCATTCGTCTCTAAATAGTCAAAGCTCCAAGCATTGTACAGCTGAGGTTAGGGCTCTGCAAGCCACCGAGAAGTAATAGAGGGCTGCTGCAGGCAGAGAGCAGGAAGGAAGACCTACCTTTCCTGGTTGCACACTGTTCCTCTCACTGCAGCCCCAGCAATGGCCCTTCAGCCTGCAGCCGCAGTGGTTTCTAGTCTTCAACTTCTCCTGGCCGGCCCGAGGGCAAATCCCTCAAAGATTGTAGCAGAGGTATGAGAGACCCCGGCTCCTTGGAATCTTCTCATAAGATCTCTTCCCTTTGTTCCCCCAGTTCAGGGGTCAATGAACTTTTTATTAAAATTCCAGATAGAAAATATTTTGAGTTCTGAGGGCCAAGAGGTAAAACTGAGATACATACACGACATGGATAAACATGCCTTTATTTTTACCACTTATCTGCTCAAAAACACCCGGGAGCCTGAAAAAGGCTTAAGAGGGAGGAAATATGACATTCTATAGTTAGGAAGTCAAGTGAATAGAAAAATCACTTATTTCAATTTTAATGAATAGAGAAAATATCCAATTTTTTCTCTTCATAGAGAAAAAATTTCTTTTTTTATCAAGGTTATAAATTATTAAACTGGAAAGCAAGGAAGACGTTTTCTTTCCATTTCATGTCCATTATTTTCTGTGTGCTGAGAGAGGAGGAGACCTGAGATGAGATTTTGATGCTTGAGTCTTAGGTTATTGGTCACAGTCTTCTGAGAGAAAATGAGGGAGCAAAAAGGTATAAATAATTGAAAAGAGGCATTGTATAACTTTTATTAATATAAACAGAAGGTTAGAAATAATTTTCATTTTAAATTAAGAATTAGCAAATACATATATAATTTATGTTTTGAAAATCACTTTATGGTTTCTTAATACTTTTTTTTATGGAGGGGGAGTTTGGCCCTGTGCTAACATCTGCTGCCAATCTTCCTTTTTTTTTTTTTTTTCTCCCCAAAGCCCCAGTAGACAGTTGTATGTCACAGTTGTGCATCCTTCTAGTTGCTCTGTGTGGTCCGCCACCTCAGCATAGCTTGATGAGCGGTGAGTAGGTCCGCGTCCGGGATCCGAACAGGTGAACCCTGGGCCGCGAAGTGGAACGCATGAACTTCACTGTTGCGCCACCAGACCAGCCCCTATAATTTATGTTTTGAAATAATTGCTCTAAACTTTAGAGTCCAAAGTTTTGTAAATGTAATAGTTTTCACTTACTCGTCTTCTGTTGGTAGAAATACAAAAACTCATAACTTTAAATATCTGCTTTGAATTTGAGCAGTAAGGTTTTTATCAATATTATCTACGAGTTTGTTTCAAAATGTGACACTGGCATATTTCCAACATCTTTTGCCAGTGTACTAATAAAGTGAAGTTTAAGTAATTGGGGTAAAAATCTGCATTATGGAGTTCAAGTAAAAGCAAAACTCCAAAATTGGTTTCATGAAACTAAGTTTCTTGTCAGCTTAAGGATCAAGTGAGGTGACAGTGCAGTATTGATTTAAAGTTCTACCTAATACAAAGGAACTGTCATAACTTCCATTTAATTACATTGGCCAATCATGTAAAGAAGATAAATATCCACTATCTTTCAAGCTGTTTGGACAGCCATGCACACAGCAAAGAGAAAGCTTTCCTGATGATCCATTGAGTTGGCAGTTCTATCTTTCATCTGCAGATAATGCTTCTGAACAGCACAGAGAGTGTTTCCTGAACACAAAGCACACACTTTCTCTCAGCCTGGGAAAATGTCAGTCAGTTTAGCTTCAGACACTTCAAAGCACAATTAGACTCAATGATGTGGTGATATCTATGGCTATAGTCAATAATAAAATAAAAATAGATAAGTCACATTAGCGAGTGTCAATCTAAAATTGAGTCACTTTGAAGCAAACAAGTGCATTTTGTTCTCTACTGGGCTGAATAGAAAATGAAATTCTTTATGTGTATACTTCTTTAAGCATTATTATAGCATATTGACTCATCTTTTCAGCCACCCTTGTAAAATTGCAGTAATACTGTGTATTAGTTTGCTAGGTGTGCCGTAACAAAATACCACAAACTGGGTGCTCAAGCAATTGGAATTAGTTGTCTCAGAGTTCTGGAGGCTAGAAGTCCAAAATCAAAGTGTTGGCAGGTTTAGTTCTCTCTGAGCTCTGTGAGGGAAGGACGTGTTCCAGGTCTTCTCGGCCTGTAGATAGCCAATGCCACATTCTCAGGGTGTTCTCCCTGTGTGTGGCTGTGTCCAAATTTCCCCCTTTGATAAAGACACCAGTCATATTGGAGTGGGGGCCCACCCTGCTCCAGTATCACCTCATCTTGAATTGCATCTGCATCAACCTTATTTCCAAATAAGCTCACATTCTGATGTACTATGGGCAAAAGCTTGAAAGTGTAAATTTCTGGTGGGGGATAGGATCAATTCAACCCGTAACATATTATCTGGTGCAGAATCTTTAATATGATGGATCAGAAGGTAGACAATCATTAACCAGATCACACACTACCAGTGATAAATTCAGATCTCCTGTATGGAGGCTGTTACTTACAATTCTTCACATATTTCCTATGATGATTATAATGTTTTAATACTATTAAAGTCGTTGATGAAGTGGAGGCGGAGGGGAGAGAGTGAGAGTAAGGATCAATAGTGAATAAGAAAGAAATAAAACGACATTACACCACAATATGGTGATAACGCAGCATCAGCAGGGAAGCATGCTTTGCTAAATTCTCTCTAGCTGAGGCCACAAAAAACATGTTTTATGGTGGCATTAATATGTCCACATTATTTTTAGGGTCACGAGTGGTGCACCTTTGCCGCCTATCTTCAAAACACATGAGTCAATTTAATAAAGGCTGGCTAAATAAAAGGCCTGTTTTCAATTATGTACCAAACGTCTTAGAGATTGTACACAGATGCACTAGAAGAGAAGTTCAAAGCTAATCTTTTAAAAATAGATTCTCTTAGCTGCACCACTATTTTAAAAGCCTTGAGCTACTTAGTGTTTCATAATGAGAAAAATTGTGGACCCAAGATAGCTTTCTCTTTAACAAATCAATAATGTTTTAAAAAATCAACACCCATGACTTATGGAGGTGGCTGATTCAATACAAGGCAATGCTTTAAAAACCACATTAAGTATTTATATTTTACAATTGCATATAAATCGTTCTGATTTGGCAGTGTATTCTTATTAAAAGTTCATTTGTGAATATTGTATGCTGCCATCTTTTCCGTTTCTACAACCCTCAGGGGAAAACCTTTTGTGTTTCCTGGAAGAGATCATATGTATATAAATTACTTTTTAAAAAACAAATCATTTAGAAAGCACATCTTAGAAACCTAAGTGTATATTGATGTACTCCAATTGCAAAGTTATAAAATACAAAATTAATGCTGACTTAGTACGTAAAATTAAGAATCATTCTCAGTGTTCCTATAGATTAAGATGAATAAACTTGCAGAATGAATCTTTGAGGGGAAAAAAAGAAATGTGCACACAGGATATGAGTCTTTAAAATCAGTACATTTTAATCATTCCTTTTGGCTATGGGTCCATGAACATAGTGAATGGAGTCACCATTTTTAAGGACAGCAAAGAAAATGTAAACTTTAAAAATCTCATTGTGGGGAAATGCATTCAGAAGTTACAAAGACAAAATGAGGACTTGCTATGGGAAATATTACCAATAGCTTAAAGATACATACTCACAAATAAATTATTAACATGGCGTAAGTCATTATGATGCAAACAAAAGGTATCATCCTTCTTCAAGGCAGTATAACCCTTAAAGAAGGATAAATTTCACAGGCAAATTTGGGACAATAGGGTAATATATGCATTAAGTATAAAACTGATTATAATTGAATGTAAAATATTAAGTAAATAAAAACCTATATATGCTTTTTGTGAGAGAAAGAGAGAGAAGTAATTCACCACCACTGGAGATCACTATTATACCAAATTCTTACAGTGAGATTTGGTAATTAAAAGGAAGGAAATATGCATATAAGTGTTTAGCTTGCACTCGTGGAAGAAACTATAATTTATTCTCACTTGATGAAAGAGAGCTTTTTTCTCTCTCCCTCTTCTGTCCCCTCTTCCTCCCTCTCCCCCTCCCCTTTCTTCTTTTTCTCCCTCCCTCTCCTCTTTCTTCTTATTTTAATCAGGAGAATGCCAGGTGATACTTGTAAAAGAAATGATAGTTAAAATCACCCTTGTCATTCCTCTGAAATAATTGATTCAGGTAAGAATCATCCTTGGATGCTAAATACTAGAATTTGAAAAGGTGATGAAGACTGGCTAATCGCAGGGTGCTGCAGCATCATTATTACTTTACTTGCTAATTGTGAAGGGGAAAACACTTTACCTTTACAATGGAAAGATCTGGAGGTTACAACCAGAACTAGGTGATTAAAGATCACATCATAAAAAAGGGAATGTTTGACATTCTATACAACACGGTGTGATGCAACATGAAAAACTGCAGCGTCCTCCATGGAACATCCTTGTGAAAATCTCAATTTGAATCTATTCCAAGCCTTTAGAACTAATTTTTAATTTATAGGAAATATTAGAATATAGAGACACTAGTTAGATGACATCATGAGGCAACAATTAGGAAAATTCATGCCGTGGGGTATTTTATTTTAATACAACTAGCCTGGTCCTCTCAAAGAGCCACAATCGTTGGAAAATAAAAAAGGGTGGGAGACACAACAGTTGTCAGCACACTGCCCTGCCCTCTTGGCTTGACTACTTTCTTATGTGTCAGTCTGATTGCCAAGTGTGAGCACCTGATGAGCTTCCAAAGCGTTTCTTCTTGCCACCAGGGTGCACTTTGCTGCCCTTCATGAGAGTAAAGCAAGATGCATCGGGGAATTAATGTTTTGAGAAGTCCTCAAACAATGATTAACTGGAGTTTGATATAAATACTCCAACTCTCTCTCTCTTTGGGTGCCGGATAGAGAAGCTAGCAGGGGTGTGTGTTGTACTCCGACTCCAGAGTTTCCCTAGAGGGAGCAGGTGCCAGGCACTCAAGTAGTAGCTGGCTGGGTGATGCACCCTTTATTGGCACCCTTACCCACCTCACTTCTTAACCCCTTTTCATGTTTCTTTCACCTTCCTAATAAATTACGTAAGCTTGAAGCATCTTCTGGTCTGTTTCTGGGAGAACCCAATCTAACACAGGGACTTTTTCTTGATCAAAATTGATCCAGAAAGGTAAAAACAAGTGTATAAATCTTATTTAAATTTGGTTTAAAAATTGGGAGAAGTATTTTAGGGAATTCATATTAATTTTATTAGATGATAGCATTTTGACTGTGAAAGAGAATATTTCTATTTTTAGGAGATGCTTGCTAAAGTGCTTAAGGGTGATATATCATGATATCTGCAACCCAGTTTCTTGTGGTTCCACAATAAATAAATAAATCATAGGTACACACACACATACACAAACACACACACAAAGATAAATTAAGCAAATAGAACAAAATGCTAAGAATATTTGACTCACACACCCACAAATTATATAATAAAACTTGCCTTTGAAAAGAGAGCCTGCAGTAATAATTTTAATGCAGATATAATTTTACTCACCTTATGAAAAATTGTTAGGCATCTACTCCATGTACAGCACTGTGTAGCGTACTAAAGAAAAAGAAGAGAACAAGACAGTTAGCCCCTAACATCACACAGTTTACAGTGTAATGGAAGAGTCATCCTTTAAACTACTAATTATACATTTAATTATTTAATTAGAGTTATAAGTTCAGTGAAAGAGAAGTATAGGGTAGTAACATAACACAAATTGCGGGAAGTGGCTTTATCAGTGGGGTAGGGAAGATTTCTTTGTAGAATCAACATTTCAGCTGGTAGCTTAGTGCAGAAGTTAACGTGTGTGTGTGTGTGTGTGTGTGTGTGTGTGAGAGAGAGAGAGAGAGAGAGAGAGAGAGAGAGAGAGCATGTGCACAGAAGCAAGAATCACTTTATTCGCAAAGTCTCCATATTAGAAAGAAAACACATATTTTCATGAGGGTACAAAATGGCCATTGTGACTGAAGTTCAGAAAAAAAGTGAGAAAATATAGGGAAAAGTGCAAGAAAAATCTCATGAAGAAGGCAGAGCACAGATTATAGATCAAAGAATGCCTTTTAGACGGTGTTGCCTATCACTCTAACTGCAATGTGAAAAATAGCCAGAGGGTTGAATGAAATTTGGTATCTCTCTGTATGTTAAATATGTCTTTTTATTCTGATCCTTTGATCTCTCAGGGCCTTGCTGACACTAGAGGGGCTGCCCCTCCCAGGGTTAGCTAACTCCTAGAGATAGCAAACAACACACCCAGGAGCGTGCCTTTCCAACTTATCAGAAGTGCGTACCCCAACCACCAGCTTTGTCAAGCTCTCACAGGGCTCTCAGAAGTAATCCACTCTGCTCCTGCCCTAACCACCCCAGGGCCGGAAACCAGACAACTGGAGACATGCCCTCCACCCCAGAGCCCACTGCAGTTATACGAACTATCCAATCCTAAACCTACTTAGCTGCTTACTCTGCCTCTCCCACGCCTTCCTGCAAAAAACGAAAATGTCACTTGTCCGTATTTTTCCGTAGCTCTGTCTGCTTGCTGACCAACCCTGATTCTGCCCCATGTAGTCCTGTAACACACTATCTTTTCAATGGCAATTATCTCCTTATATATTGGTTTCACCACACATGCATAATAACAAAACCTACATTTTAAAACAGTATCAGATCCTGGAAATACAACAACAAAAAGGTTATTAGTGAAAACTGAATAAAGTGTTTAGTTAACAGTATGTTACTAATGTTAATTTCTTAGTTTTGACAAATATACCGTTCTGAAGGCTGTTAAAATTAGAGAAATCTGGCTGCAGGACATTCAAGAACTCTCTCAACTTTTCTGTAAATCTAGAATTATGCCCAAATAAAATGTTTATTAAAATAACAACTTTACATATAAAAAAGGCAAGCAAGCGTGGATGTGGAAGTACCAGTTAGGGACTGTAACAAGAGGAGAGGTGTGGATTAGATTGATTTCCTTGAGAATGGACTTGATTTGTCTTCCTTACCGATTGCCCACTGCTTACTCCTCTCATAATTGAGGTTTAACTGAATTACTCAGTTGATGAATGACAACTATTGATTCATATTTATAGCTTGATGGGATCTAATTAAGGTATAGAGATTTGGTTTCTTTCTGTTTCCTTCCCCTCAGGCAATTTTGAGTCAAGTGTCCTGCTGTAGTTACCCTGGAAACTCAAATATTTTTCCCTGGTAGCCTGTCCCAAGTCTGCTTGGCCAATAGCTAACAGTAGTAGCCAAGCTGGGGTTTAGCAGTACAAAAGGTGACACATTTCCATCTGCCTGATTCCTATGTCTGTCTCTCTTACTGGATTCCAAACTCAGCTATGGAATAGAGGCATCCTATACTAGCTCCTTCAAATCCAAAGCAAAGAAGAAAAAAACTGGGACGATGCATTGTCTTAATAATTCAATTTTGAATTCTCATACCCATTTATGCCTAAATTCCAGAATTAGAGTCCATTATTTTAGTAAAGTTGAGGATCTTCTTAAAATGTAAGTCCTGCTGGGGTAATACTTCCTGTGCTCCCAATTTACTAAAAAAGCATTGTATCCTTTACCTCCACCAACACTCCAAAAGAGGTTTTCATAAAGGGAAAGGAGGGAGATCATTTCTCCAGTTTTATGTTTTTACCATCTATGTACTGATTGAGGGAGAAGAGAGAGATTGCCACAATGTTGGTGGTGAGATTTAGGCAAGAGGAAAAGGACTGTTTGTAGCCACACTTCCCCTTCATCATTTTGATCAAAGATTCTCAATCCAAATGACAAAATACGGAGCATGTGTTGGCCCACGTGCTATGAATCCCATAAACTACCCACTTTAGGTAAGCCGAACTTTGAGAAGTGAGGGGAATTATACCTATGTTCTTATCCCATCTTTACAGTATCATTTAATATATATTTGTTGCATATATTCATGAGGGTTGTAAGCATTTATCAGGGCCAATTTCCTTGACATAAATGCAGTGATGTTACTCAAAAAAGTTTGAAGCACTATCAATTTTTAAAGTCTATGTATGAAGGAAACTTAGTAAATAATGCATCACATTCCTTTAGGCCTTGAATTCAAAATCCATGCTCTCTCTCTGTAGAGGAGAATAGTTGGCCTTCAGAGATAGAAAAAGTACTTGCTTATCTTCACTGGACAGAAATACTTAACACAACACATCCCTGCTTACCAATACAATGCAATATGCAACTCAGCACGCTATTTGATTTTATGATGTATGTCATTATAATCCTGTATAGAGGAATCCTGTATATTGGAAAGGCAAATAATTACACAAGGAACATTTCTCACATAAGTTACTTTTGTAATTACCTCACTTCCCTTAAATGAAATTACATTCAAAAGTGTTCTTTCCAAAAAATATCTGGTTAAGACATAATTATTCAAGTTTAGTTCACAGAGCACACAAGCAATACTTCAATTTAAAAATAATTATGTTGTATGAGAAGTGAACATATTGAAAGTTCTTCACAGAAAAATCTGTTAGAAAGAGAAAGAAAATCGAATTGGACTTTTGTCATTTACATTATCTGTATGTATTAATTTATACTTAAAAATTACAGTCTGATTTATTTTGCTTTCCAAATTAAATGTAAATGCCCTCAGACGTTATTAGAAAAACTTTTTTTCTGTTTTCCATATTTTACAGCTTTGCCATATGTTAAGCACTAATTATTGTATCATAAGTAATTAAAATGGTATTTTAATTATTATCTTCCCAGAAGCCTTCCTGACCTCCCTGACTTGGTCAAATCCTCCATCATTCACACGATATCATGTACTTTTCTTTGAGTATATTTATCACACCAACAAATTTCCATTATTTTTGCTACCCCAGATTATAAACTCCATTAAAGTAAGGGTGATATTTTTATGACTATTTTTCCCCAATGCCTGGTATCAGAGATGTTAAATAAACGAATGTATGACTTTTACACTTGAAATATGTTCCTTTAAACATGCTTTGCTAGTTTAATAAAATTCTACAACATTCAACACATAACCTAACAAAGTACAAAATTTTCACCCAAATAAGCACTCAGTGTCTTTGTCACTTCATGATTGTGTGATTTGACCGTAGTCAGAAAACAAAACAAAATAAAACTCCATAATAATGGTACTAACATTTACGCAGCACTTAGTATTTGAAGTGGCTTGAACTTTTGTGTGCATTTTATAAACTTTATATTGTCTATTCTTCACGATAACATTATGAGATTAGAATTCTAGTATTAACTTCATTGATGAGTAAATTGAGACTTAGGTTGACTTTTCTATTGTTGTGTAGCATGTGGGGTTTGAATTTAAACTCAAACAGGTTTGACTCCAAAACTAAATTTTTCTTAATCCACTATGGTTTATTGGCCCTATAAACTAAACTAAAACAGCACATTTTAATGGTTTTTGTTCAAAGTTCTTTAGGTATCTACATTCAGTTCTAGCTTTCATGTTCAGATTCAATTTAGTCTTCCAATATTTCTTTTTTAACTTTTCTGTTTGGAAACTTGGAAACAGGAAAATAGCACATATATATTTAATGTTGAAGTTTCAGTATGCATAGATAAAAATTTCTATATACATAATGTTTAATTTCTTATATAGAGATCAAGTTCTTGTTATATATACTCAATAAATAGCTTGGTATATGTAGACAAAACTTGGTTTATTATCATGAGCATATAAACTATAAAAATTATTTTTTAAAGAAATGAACACTGCCAAAGTTTATGATAATTTGATTTGAGTAGTTTATCAATGGTCAAATAACTGCATGCCAAAATTTTATAAAATGATGTATTTCACTTACATATTTGCATTGGCTTTCCTCTATGTAACTCAAGGAAACTTTTCCTTTTCCTGTATGAATCATCTTGGCACAATGATCTAAAGCTAAATAGCTCCTAACTCCTCCATACCTGTCAGTTTTCCAACTTGTTGGGTTCTACTTAAAATTTCTTCCCACATAATCAGAATTAAACAAAGCTAATGCGTTGTGAATCATTCTAGAATTGTCTATTGCTTCTATTCCTAATTATAGGCATTGTAATGATTGTACTTTCTCTAATAACCTCTTTTGCTTGGAGGAAAAACAAAACAATGCCCAGCCACAAATTAGAGACCAAGAATAACCTTTCACATATTCCAGGCACTGCCTTCTAATTTGTAAATGGGGGTCACGAATCATCTAATCAGACAGGCTTCATCTGAAATGACACACACTACACCACATTCATAATGCAGATCCTGGGTGTACAGGTTCATAGGCCAATTGATTTTTCTCTGTTGCTATCGTTCATGTCACTCAGTGGATTTTTAGATTCAAAAAAGAAAACAGGGACTAGTCGAGCCTTGTAATGTTGTTGCTAATCACGTATATTTATTATATATACGAAATTAAAGCCTAGATATAACCACTACTTTTATGGATGTTGAGGGGCAAAGAGTGGGAAGGACATAATGAAGAGGAGGAATGTCTACACTCCTTTGAAACTTCCTGGAGCTTAACCACTCTGCTTGTTTTCATTTTTCATTTATTTAATTAAGCATTTATATTGTTTGTGTTGCCATTCTTTTCTCTCTGGTAGTTTTACTTTATTAACAAGTAGTTACTTCACCTGGTTTCAGCATCACATTAACATAACCATTGTTGGGTCTTCACGTGGTCCTTGCCTCATAGTACAGTCAACACCATCCTAAATAAATCAGTATTGATTCTCCACTTGTGCTTTCCCTTTTTTTCAGAATCTTAGGGGATTTTTAAACTTGTAGTGGTTGCTGTGCTAATAGATCTACTTTGTCATGGTGAATTATAGGGAGAATTATCAGTGTGTGTGTATGTGTGTGTAGGGGTGTGTATGTGTGTGTTTTTTGTTGTAGAAAATTGTTATTCAAGATGTTAAAATTGGACTCTTTCCATTTCAATTTTAACAGAGTCCCCAAAACAGAAAAATAGTATAATAAAAACAAAATAATAAAGCAAAATTATATTCTACTATGCAGGAAATTCCCAAGAATATATAGAGAGAAAGACAGAATGAACTCATAGTCTCTTCTCATTTTCTATAAGGGGATCAGGGAGTGGGAAGATGTTGAAAGGACAGGTAGGGCATAAAGCAGACAGCAATGCTACCAGATCGTTCTGCATCATACCTCTCCTACCTCTTCTGCCACCCTGAAGGGCCCCAGGTTGGCACTGAGCAAGTGGGGAGCAGACAGATCAAGGAAGCATGAAGCAGACCCTAGTCATTCTCTGCCACCCTGCCATCTTGTACCTTGTCAACTTTTTTTTTTTTTTTGTGGGGAAGACCAGTCCTGAGCTAACATCCGTTGCTAATCTTCCTCTTTTTGCTGAGGAAGACTGGCCCTGGGCTAACATCCGTGCCCATCTTCCTCCACTTTTTTTTTTTATATGGGACGCCGCCACGGCATGGCTGACAGGCAGTGCGTCGGCGGGCGCCCGGGATCCGAACCCGCGAACCCCGGGCTGCCAAGCGCGGACTAAACCGCTGCGCCACCGGGCGGCCCCAGCCCGACTTTTGAGCCCAAGGAGAGAAATGAATTTTAACATGTTTTTTGGTATTGTACAATAATTAGAATGTCTGAAATATTTTTAAATATGAAATAGTCTTTAAAAGTTACATAGTACATATGAAGTTTCATGTGGGGAGAAGGTAGTATCTTGGGAAAGAACAAGTCAAGAAAAGAGATTTAAAGGGAAAATGGTAGAAAAATATAAGGCTGCTTTGTGCTTATTGCTTACTGTATATAGCTCGTTCAAAGAAAACATTATTTTTTGTCAAAGAATGATTTCCTGTTGCTCCCACCTTATTCAACACGTTTAATTCAGGATTAACCCTGAGAAAGGATAGCAAGTATTTTGTTCACCACATTTATCAGCTGTTTCCACCTTTTGGCTATTATAAATAATGCTTCTAGGAACATTTCTGTACAAGGTTTAGTGTAGGAATATATTTTTATTTATCTGGGTACTTACCTACTAGTGAAATTTCTGGGTCGTAATGTAACTCTATATTTAACGTTTTGAGGAACTGCCAAACAGTTTTCCAAAGAGGCGGCACTATATTACATCCCCATTGGCAATGTAGGAAGATTTCCCATGTCGCTACATCCTGAACAACTTGTTACTGTCTTTTAAATTTTAGTCATACTAGTGGGCGCTAAGTGATACACTGTGGTGTTGATTTCTCCTTCCTTAATGACTAAAGATGTTAAATACATTTACATGTGATTATTGGCCATTTGTTTACCTTCTTTGGTGAAATGCCTATTTAAATCATTTGCTCATTTTTAAATGGGGTTGTCTTTATTATTGTTTTAAGAGTTCTTTATATATTGTACATACAAGTCCCTTATCAGATGCATGATTTGCAAATATTTTCTCCCATTTGCTGGGTTTTCTTTTCACTTTCTTGATGATACCATTTGCAGTAAAAGTGTCTAATTTAATGTAGTCTAATTCATTTATTCTTTCCTTTGTCAGTTGCACTTTTGATATCATATTTAAGAAATTATTACTTACTCCAAAGTCACTAAGATTTATTTCTGTTTTCTCCTAAGAGTTTTATATTTTTAGCTCTTACTTTTAGATCTATGATTAATTTTTCACAGCATTTTTGTGTATGTTATGAGGTAGAGGTCCAAATTCATTTTTTGCATGTGAATAATGCAGTCATGCCCATACCATTTGTGAAAAGGACTATTCTTTTACTCATTTTTTTCAGTTTTATTGAGAAATAATTGACATACATCACTATATAAATTTAAAGTGTACAGCATGATGGTTTAATTTACGTATATTGTGAAATGACTAGCATAATAGGTTTAGTTAACATCCATCTTCTCATATAGGTCCAATAAAAAAAAATTCTCTCCTTGTGATGAGAACTCTTAGGATCTACTCTCTTAACAACTTTCTTATATATCATACAGCAGTGTTAGCTACTGTCATCATGTTGTACATTACATCCCTAGTACCTATTTATTTTATAACTGGAAGTTTATACCTTTTGATCACTTTCCTCCAATTCCCCCTGTTTCCACCTCCTACCTCTGGCAACCACAAATCTGATCACTTTTTTATGAGTTGGTGTTTTTGTTTGTTTGTTATTTGACTCCTCATATAAGTGAGATCATACAGTATTTGTCTTTCTCTGTCTGACTTATTTCACTTAGTGTAATGCCTTCAGGGTCCACCCATGTTGTCACAAGTGGTAGGATTTCCTCATTTTTTGTGACGGAATAATATTTCATTGAATATATATATATATATCATGGCTTCTTTATCCATCCATCAATAAACACTTAGGTTGTTTCCATCTCTTGGCTATTGTAAATCATGCTGCAGTGAACATGGGGTGCAGATATGTTTTCAAGTTTTTTTTTTTTTTTCCTTTGGATGTATTCCCAGAAACTTTCATTCATCTGATTCTCTTGGTACCCTTATCAAAAATCAACTCACTGTGAATGTCAAGTTTTATTTCAGGACTCTTCCATTATTTTAATCCACATATACATCTTTAGTATCTCACTGTCATTATTATTGAAGATTTGTAAAACTTTGTTTTTAAGTTTCAAGATTATTCTGCATCCCTTGTATTTTGATATGAATTTTAGAATTACTTTGTCAATTTCTACAAAGAAATCATCTGGGATTTTGACAGGGATTGTATTGAATCTGTAGATCAATTTGGTGTGTTGCCGTCTGAACAATATTAAGTCTTCTGATCCACGAACGTGTATTTTCATATATTTGGATTTTTTTAAGTTTATTCAATAGTTTTTTGTAGTTTTTGGTGTAGAACTCTTATACTTCTTTTGTTAAATTATACATATTTTATTCTTTTTGATGCTATTATAAATGCAATTGTTTTCTTAACTTCATTTTCAGATTGTTCATTGCTAGTGTATAGAAATACGATTAATTTTTGTATATCAATCATGTATCCTGCAAACTTAGTGAACTTGTCTGGCATATGGGTGTTCTTCAAGTCTTCTATATCTTTGGTGATCTTTTGCACAGTTGTTCTACCCATTCTTGAAAGTAAAACATTTAATTTATTTTCACTTAATAAAATTACTAATTTGGTAGGATTTGATATCTGCCATGTTAGTTTGTTTTCATTATATCATGTGTCTTTGTTCCTCCATTCCTTCATTACAGATTCTTTGTGTTAAAAATATGTTTTCTAATGTACAATTTTAATTCCCTTATTATACTTTTACATTATTTTCTTACTTATTTTCTTAATTGTTACCCTGGAGATTATAACTGGCATCTTCATTTAAAACAATCTAGTTAATATTAATATTAACCTAATTTCAATAATATACAAAAACTTTGTTCTACTACGGCTTGTTGCCCCATCATTCTTTTGTGCTATCAATGTCATACAAGTTACACATTTGTGTATTATAAGTCCATCAATATAGCTGTATAGTCACTTATGTAATTATCCTTTAAATCAGATTAGAAAACAAGAGTTCCTTAAAATATATAGTTTTTATATTTACCTGTGCACTTATTTTATAAATCACTTAACTTCTTCATATGGACTCAAGTTACCATCTAGAATCTTTTCATTCAGCCTGAAGAAATTCCTTTAGTATTTTTTGTAGATTAAGTTGGCTAGAGAGATATTTTCTTGATTTTTTTAAAATTGTTTTTGAATCTGAGAATGCCTTCAAGTCTCCATTTTTGAAGGATATTTTTGCTGGATATAGAATTCTTGATAGACATTCTATTTCTTTCAATTCTTTGTGTATGTCATCCTGTTGCCTTCAGTCTTCTATGATCTTTTCTGCAGGTTCAACTGTTAATCTCACTGAGGAAACTTTGTACACGATGACTAATTTTTGTCTGGCCACTTTAAAGATTCACTTTTTGCAAATGGCCTGAGGAAGGTGAACTCAGAGTGAAGACAAATGATAACACTCTGTTTATGAAGCTTTTCATGGAAGCTGCAACACATATCAAATAGTCAGAATGCTCTGTGGATGAGATAATTTGAAGAACCCCCAAACATATCTGCTCCCTCTAGGAGTTGGAAGACTGCTATTTTTTTTTTTTTTTTTACAACTACCATGGTTGCAAGTCTACTGGTTTTACAAGAGTACCATGGTGCTGAGGAGAGAGGGGTGGGAGTATGTCAAGTTACAATGTGACAAATCTTGTTGTTCTTTTGGAAGGTCAACAGTTTTTATTGAATAAAGACTGCCTGAATTATTGTAAGTTTTAGGTTAATTTCCAGAGTTCTACCATATTTGACTTTGAAAAAAATTGCCAGTATTTTTGTTGCTTCTGTGGAGGATCAAATTTACAGAGATTTTCACCCTACCATTCCTGAAGTCCTATCTAATGATATTCCTTTTTAATTATGAGTAGTCCCATATTTTCTTTCAAATTTCTCTTTACTAGTTTGGGTAGATGATGAAATCCTTAAATAAGACGGAAAACAGTTCACATAGAATCAATGTAGAATATCAATATTCCAAAACACTTTTATTTTAAATTTTTGATTTGCTTCCTTACAACAGGAGGCTGAAATGAAAGCCAAATAGCCATTATATTCCTCACTTGTTAATATGCACGGTTATGTAATGTAGTTATAGATTATTCATCTTATGATTATTTTCTTAGTCCTATCTGCCCAAAGCTGACAAAAGTATAATTAAGTTCTTTCTTACATTCTTCTTTTCTTTCTTGGTTTTCATGTTATCTAAGATGTTGGAGAATGTGGTACTCCTTAGTTCCAAATTGAGTTCCCATTATTGAAGATAGAATGAAGTAGAATTTATAGAATTATATTGCTAACGTTTTGAAAACATGAAAAAGGAAGTATTCATTTCTTCTGGGGGAGAGAAGAGAAACTATTATAGAAGCAACAGCATACTGAATTTTAAAGAATGAGAAAGTTTCAGTAAGGAGAAAGTGGAGGGAAAAGACATAATCGTGATTATACTTTTAGGAAGTGAAGATCAGGAGATAGTTGTTAAATATTCTGTAGGCGAGATGGTTATAGTTTATTTTGCAAAATATGATTTAAAGCAAAATAGAAACTAGATGAACTAAATTAATTTTGAACTTTGCTCAGTATCCAATATATTAAAAGTGTAAATTGGCCAAAAGGGTTTCAGGAAAGAGTTATGCATTTACAGCTTATCAATAACTGAGAGCCACCTGTGAAAAACGATAAACACACCTCTTTTTTCTTTAATATCCTAACAGACAATAAAATGGAAATGAATGTTCTTATTTTAAAATAAGGACATAAAACTTTGTACCAATCCTGGCAGATGTGTACTTTACATGATTTTGAAGTGGCAGAGACCAAGCTAATGACTGGAAAATATCTTGCAATGACCTGTTAGATTAGCAGTTCCTAAAAATATTCTGAAATCAGTAATGCAGCAAAATTGCTGAAGTCCCTTTAGAATCACTTGAATATATTTTATATTTTGTGAAAGAGAAAATTTCATGAAGATACTAATTACAGTTAATATTTTTGCTCCCTTTTTTCCCATGCTAAATTCTCTTGACTTAGATGACAGAAATTAGGAAAAAAATTAAGATGTTCATTACATGCACATGGATTTCAAATAATATTTGCATATTTTAAATGTAATTGCAGGCTGCACTGACTTGGGAAAATAGTTCTCTATTTAACTTCTATTGAAATGTTTTTTTATAGATCAGTGTAAACATATTGATAGATAATTGCAAAGTTATACATTACTTTAACATGTAGGGATTATTTTTCATTTTTTCATACTAAACATCTACTTTTAAACTTTGCTATGTGTTATATATTTCAGTTTACTGTTGTTGACTTTAAACAAAGCCAGTTATTTCTCCAGCAAAAATGGGTTTATTTAGGATCATCCGAGAATTGCAATTCGGGATCTGCAACCATGGTAAGCCACTTGCAAGTCCCAATCAGCAAGGGGAGGAGAAAGTCTTTTATAGAGGGGAAGAGGAAGTTGGGAGGGCTATTGTAAACACAGAGTCTATTAGAGGAATTGAGAGTTTGATGTGTGGTAGCTTTTCATCAGCTGAGTTGTGACAGTCTCTCATTGGCTGAGCTTCTTGTGTCAAGGAAAGAAAGTCTTTCTGCTTCCTGTTGGGCTCTGTTGTCAATGCAAGGTGTGAGAGCTCCCCCTTTGGCCTCCTGACTCCAATTTAATGAGGTTTCTATTTATTAATTTTCACACTGTATAAGACGCATTTTTAATGAATGTTAATAGACACACCCTTGCTTATTAAATCATATCCTCTTAGAAAAAATTGGTGATGACTTATAATTTACACCTACACGCAAACAAAGCGGACCTGAGATAGGTTAACAGACAACCAAATGCTACATATCTACTGGGAAACAAATCTAGTCTAATAAACTCAAATAATTGTATGTTTGATGTCAATCATTTTAGGTTGGATAATAAATTTTGGGGGTGTGTAGAGTATCATTTGATATTATCAGCCTACTGATACTTACAGATACTAAATGTGAATTCATTTGACCTTAAAAGTGTCAAATTATTGATAAGAACAGAAACCAGAATAAATATTATTTCAGTAAGAAATTGCCTCTTATTAGAAAGCAACGTTACTTATAGAAACTAGATGAAGTAAACTAATTTTCACTTTATGGTCTTTTCTACACAACTGATTAAATGAATTTAAAACTATTGCTAAATGGTAATATGAATATATGAATATACAGGAAAAAGTTCTTTATTCTGAAAGTGGTGTTATGTTAGTTGAATGATAGCTTAGGGAAAACTATGAATTATTAAAAGCAACAGACTAGAAAGTATTTGATGTATTCTTTTATATCATTGGTACTTTAAAATCTATTTCATTTTCCTTTTGAATTCTTCTAAATTGAGATAGAAAATGTAACAGTTGCCTTTTCTTTGAAAGATATATTCTTAGCATATTTATTGGCACTGAAATTTATGTCTGAAGTAAAATCTAATGTATTGAAGTTTTAAATGAATAATACAGGAGATGAAAATGTGCTTGATGATACTATCTAAAAGGAAATTGAAGAAAATGCTATTGTCAATCACTTATTGAAAACTGGAGTTATTCAAGTTTCATTTTAGAAAGTGGGAACGCCAACGCTTTATTTTTGTTATTTTTTTCTGTTAGTATTATTTATGGTTGTTACAAATGATATATAACATAACTGAAAAATAACTGAATTATATAATATTACTGAAAAATTATAGTAGTTCTGAAAATATTTATCTGAAGAAGGAAATATAACAGAATTCAAACAATAATTATTTTAATTAACTCTTTTTGACAGTCATCAGAGTAAACTACCTACCCCCAAAACTGAAAATAATAAAAATATGAAAGTTTGTTTTTATAATCAATACATAATGGATCAAAGGAGAAAAACATACAGTTATCTAGAGATGTAGAATAGTCTTTAGGCCAGCCAGCTGTCTTTGCTGCCTGATTGAGTGTCCAAATCTATCAAGAGAAAGAACCTATGACTCAAAAGGGATCTTTGTCAGTCACTTGCCCAAGAAAATAAACATTTAAGCATTGGAGGCAGTTATATCTCCAGTGTGAGACAGAGTCATCAGGATTTACCAGGCTAAGATAACATGGCCTCATTATACATTCAAGTTGTGATTATGGGGACACTATATCTGGTACCTGTGGCAATATGTTTTCACTGCTAATTAATTTGCATCCCACTTTATATATCTCTCATGAGTTTGGATGTCATGAGCCAGCCGCTGAGAATTAGACTGTATGATAGAGATTGCTATTGATCACAAATATTCTCCAGTTCTTTCAAAACATGCTGATGTGCTACACATCTCAGTCCTTCAGCTAGCATTTATGGAGGCCATAAGACTAATGTTTTCCAATTGAATGTGAAGGATAGTGAGAGGCAGCATTCCTAGGCCAAGACACCTAAAAGCAGATGTGCCTTTTCTACACTCTTTCTCTAGGAATACCAGACACACAACACAAATAATATAAATATTGAACACTCCTTCCTTAATTTACTTCTACAGTAAACATGGTGAATACCAATGTCCATATTTCTTGCTATAAAATAATGGTAATAATGATAACCCTTGTTGTCAAGAAGTGAGAACACAAAATAGGAAGGAATTTACATCCAAAAAATAATTTCTCTAATGGAGGAAGAGACTTATGGAATTTCACTCTTCTCCTGTTGAAATAGGAAAAGGAGTGTCAACAAGGTCAGTTGAATGTCCATCTATCTTACCAGTGTAAAAACCAATTAATAGTAAGTGCACTTTGGGGATGTCAGACTCACTGGCAAGTGTGATATCACTTTTAATCAGGAAAAGTGTCTTAAGGTATTTTAAAAAAGAGATAATATTTTAAATTATTCAACCAACGCTTGTTCAGATTTCACAGGAAGTCTATTTATAATTTGGGTTACTTTTTAGATGTGCCTAAGAAGGAGAACTCACCAGTTATGAAAACAAGAAGAGTTCTTTCTCTGTGATCACCATGGCTTTATTGGAAATAAATCAATTAAATTCAAGTTATGCAACAATTTGGTCACTGTGATTCTCATGGGAACATAACCCATGAGAATGAGTGAGTTTGGGCCAGCATTAGTCAAGTGACCACTCTTATGTTCATCTAGCTATAACCAAGATAACGGAGTCATATAAGTAGTAAATGTTTCAGCATATCTGTAAATATTTACTTTTACTCGATTTACAACTCACTATATAAAGATTGTACTAATTATCAGAGAATCACTTGTGCTGTTTTTGATTCGGCATTTAAGTGCTGACCATAATTTATGATAAAACTGATAAAAATGATCAATGGTCTGGAAGTGATATTTCAAGCATTTCCCTGTTGCACTACTGTGGGATGAGTTAGAAATGACCAGGATATTGCTTATAACTATTGTTTGTATTCTCTAAATCTGGGTAAATTAAGAAGAATCTGTTCTGAGATCAGGAGAAATGCCATTAATAAATATGAGCCAAGGAAAAGCAAAATTCAGGGGCCAACTAATATTTCTGAAGGCTACAGGTTTTTGGAAAATGTTTTGTAAGCAAAATTCTACATCATGTCACCATTTGAAGAACACTTTCCCAGGCTGTGTCTATGTTTTAAAAATCACTTGACTTCTATTCAACTCATTTTTAGGCCAGACACTGTGATAATTATTACTCAAATCCAGAAGTCATTATATTTATCTACCTTGCAATTTCTGTCACTTGAAACTGATCTGAGAAGAGCAGAACTCACCAAGTCTCAGTTTAATGACTGCCTTGGATTCATTTTATTGCAGAAACAAGGACTTTATCCACCGAAGAAGACAGATATCTTGTTATAAGCTACGGAGAAGACATTTCTAGGGAATGATTCTGATTGGTTTGACTTGAGTTATGACTGAGACCATCCTTAAATCTATCACTGTCATCAGGAATACTAGGTACTATGACTGTCGAATTTTAATCACATTCCTACTTCTCTGGTGCCAGGGAAGGAGTATAGAGAGTATTTTAATTGTCAACATCTATTAAAATCACATGGTCATAACAAAATAGGGACAACTACCCCAAATAAGAAGACTACAGTGGTTAACATATCATAAGGTGGCCCCCAAATCCCTACCTCTTGACGTTCACGTGCTTGTGCAGTCTCCTCCCCTTGAGTATGGACATGACCCATGAGTTGCTTCCAAAGACTGAAATATGGCAAAGATGATGGGATGTACGTGATTACACACTTAAGACTGTAGTGCTTAGACTTTGGGGGTTTCTCTTTCCTTTGCTAGCTTTGAGGAATGAAACAGCCTTTTTGGGAAATCTCATGGCACACAGAACTGAGGGCAGCCTCTAGAAGCTGAGGGCAGTCTCTGGTTCACAGCAGAAAAAACTAAACTCAATCCAAGACAGTGAATTCTGCCAGCAACCTGAGTGAGCTCAGAAGCAGACCCTTCCCCAGTACAGCCTCAGAGGAGACAAGCCCTGGCTGACAGCTTGAATGCTAACTAGAGTCCTTAAGCAGAGGACCCAGCTAAGCCACACTGAAGTCCTGAACCACAGAGGTGACAAATCTGTGTTGTTACATGTGTTAAGTTTGTGGCAATGTTGTTATGTAATAGATCGCTAGTACAAACAATATTGTTTCATAAAAACAATGGATTAACACTATATTCCATGACAACCATTAACTGATTGTCATTAAAACAAAATTTTCCAACTACAGATCCTAATTTTGGGTTTATGTTTATGAACCCTCTCTCTTCTTATCTATTTGGTTCATATTTAAATTTTGTATTGAGGAGAGATCCTCTACATGTGAATTGCAACTCTCAAAGGATTAAACTGCAATACAACAATCTTAGGAAATATGCCCTTTGCCTCCTCAATGAAGTATTTATTTTCTGGGTACTATGTCACTTCATGAAACTGTCAAGTTGTGAACATATTAATGACTAACCTGCTGTGTTTCAATTACTTCAATTTTTACCTGTTTTCCACTATCAGTGCAAGATGAAATCAGAAATCTATGATCAGGGTAATTACTGCTTCATTATGAAATTTTAGGAGTTGTCAATAATGATGTTCAGCATACTGTGTATTTTCTAGCCTTTCAAACTTTTCTTTACCATAGACCAAAAGAAGAAAATTCTTCCCAGCTCTCCTAAAGTGTTGAATTAAGTAAGTTGATTGTCTTCTTCTGATAAATGAACACTCACTCACATAGAAATTGTAAATGTTACTTAATCGCTTAAAATAGAAAAAAGATTCCTTTCTGGTATCTGATATCTTACTTTAGGCTAGCACGTTTTAATCTTGACCATTAGTTCTGCCATTTGTTATGCACAATCTCTTAAAAATAGAAAGATGAACCATTCAACTCTTTATGAACTAAACCATTTAATATATTCACACTTAGAATTATACTTTATAGTACTAAAGTTTAAAACTATTATAAAATCCTGTTTTGGAAAAAAATTTAATGAATTTTTATTGTTATTTAAAACAAAGTAATGTTCAAAGTAAAGACTGTGGGTCTGTTTGACACCCAAGTTATGCAAGATAGGAGAGAACTCTACCTCAATGTCCTTAATCAGTTCTTAGACCCAAACAGAGAGAAATATGTGTGTGTATTTTTTCATTGTCCAATAAGAATAAGAGTGCTGCTTATAAACAACAAATAATTGTTATTTGCAATCTCAATCAATCTACTAAGGCATGGATTGCTATACTCTTCTGTAAAGGGCAAGATAGTAAATATTTTCAGCTTTGCAGTCCATGAGATCTTTATTGCAACTATTCAACTCTGTCATTGTAACATGAAAACAGCCATAAACAATATTGAAATGAGTGACCATAACTGTTTTCCCATAAAATTTTACTTACAAAATTAGGAGAAGGGCTGCAGTTTGCTCTCCCTATTCTAAAAGAATTCAAAAGTGTGTGTTTTAATAACTAAAGATTTATTGTTTCTCTGGCCATTCTGATAAACCAGGATAGAATAAAATGAAGATTGAGAGCCAGAGTTGGAGTAGAGCCAAAAGGTTGAAAGTTGGAGCTGGAGTAGAGCCCCAAATTAAGCTGTATATTAAAGTAATGAGGAATATTTTTTTTGGTCCGGTTTAGGAAGAATCTAGGAGGGACAGAAAAAGTCAAGTGATCTGTGAGCTCTGTGAGAAAAATGTCAAGAGGAAAACTCACTGCTATGGCATTGGCTAAGGAGGAAATTTGGAGACCAAAATATGCAAGGTGAAGTTTTAAAGTCATACACTAATTTTATGAAATTAGGGCTTCATATAAACCTTATTCTCCTTCTGTCATAAAGATCTGTAGTAGTCTGCATTGTTCACTCAAATTCTGTGAATAGCCTAGTTTTGAGGACCCTAAGAGTGTTGAATTCTAGGTATCCAGGTAGAAGTGGAGCAGAAACTAGAAAAGAGCTGAAAGATAGAATAATTTTTATTTGAATTTCTGTTATCCTTTGCTATGAGAGGTCTGGGCAGGAGGCTTCCACGAGTGGACAAAGGCTAATGTTCCTCAGTTAGAACTAATCTGCTGTTAAAAGCATCCATAAAAAATCACGCAGGATGTATTCTTGTTACCACTATTCCTCCCAAGAATGACCAATAAAATGCAACCAAATAAAATCAAGTCGTCTTTCCGAAATCTCCACAAGGACTCTCTGGGGCCCTGTAAAACTGTATTTTTCTGGTTTATCCTTTCTTGCTGGCCTCCCCCATAAACTGAGATGTGGGTTAGTAAACTCCAAGCACACTTTACTCTTCTTTGTTTTACTTCAAAATCGTACTACTAAAATATCACACAACCTTGACTGGGTATTAGCAAGAGAGAGTACAGGAAGTTACATTCTCTGAAATCAACATTTAATGGATGAAGATAGATATATTAAAATAAAAATGTACATATATTTTCTTTACTCCATACTGTAAACTGTCTTAGAAGAGTCACAAACCTTCATAACACTGGAGTAAGTAATTTTAATGTTTGACATTCTGTTTTTTATAGATCAGTCACATGGATAGAAGTTTGACTTATTTGAACCTGTTTCTCTGGCTCTAATCCAAAATGGGAAAAAAAAATGTAGGTTCAAAGCCCGACACTTATAAGGCAGAAGACCAAACACTGAATTGTGGAAAGTTAAGGCACAGCCATCACGGGAGATATCGTAAGGCCAGTTGCCTTTCCTATATCTCACTGTTCATCTCTTTTAACACCAAAGTAGATAATATTTTTACTTCTAACTTTCAAATGATTGTCCTTACATAAAACATTGTCATAAGAGTGAAAACTTGAAGGCCCCTTTTCCTCCTTTCTTTAGTCATATAATTTAACGTCAAGAATTTTCTGAAATCCTACTCTACCATAACTATAACCTTCAGAGTCTGTTAATCTGCTCTCTCTTTCAGCCTATTGGAACCTGTAATTCTTTTTCATTTCTATGCATCACTGGAGCCACTTCTATAACCTTTTCCTAAGATTCCATAGAATTTCAATAGCTGTGTACAGAAGGAAACATTACTGTAGTATATCAAATAATATGTGGATCTTAAGCCCTTCTGTGTCCAGGCCTTTCATACTATGACTTATCAGAAAGGGAGAGTTGGCTTCTCTATCCTTTGAATTTAGTCTGGTCTTGTGTTTTGCCTTGGTCAATGGAATAGGAGCAAACCTGATGCAATAAGATGCTTGACAAAGTGAATGTGTATTTCTGCTTCTTCTCCGGGGGAACTGGCCACCACCATGAGAACATGCCCAGGCAACCCTGCTGGCGAGATATGAGAGACACATGGAGGAGACAGAGCTGTCTGAAGTAACGCCTTCCTAGACCAGACAGTCCTTGGGCAAAACCACTAGCATCAGTAGACAAGATCAAATAAGATAAAATCAGCAGAGTCTCTCCCAGATGAGCAGAATTATACAAATAACCCATAACCTCAGGAAAGTAATAAATTTGGGGTTATATATTTCATGGAAATACTGAATAAAACTTTATAATCCAACGGTTTCAAGGTATACCTCACATTTTCTAAAGACTAATTCTTTTGAGCTAGAAAGGAAGGAGGCAAACAAGTTTATAATCTGTTCTTCTGTCTTTGTCGTGTGTCAAATTTTATTCATAATACCTGTTTTTTATCTAAAATAGATGATTTGGGGGTACAGATAGTGATAAACACAGGACATTTGTTACTATTAAATTTGTTTTATTTTGTTTTAATGATTTAACCTTCATATGTAAAGACATCCAGACAAACTGTGGTTTATTCTACTACCACCAGTGTAAGAATTAATACTTGACTAAGAAGAAAATAGTAGTTAGAGTATGTTAAAACAGTGCAGAAATAGCCCCCACTCAAAGTCTTCCAACTCTCTCTTATCCTCAGTAAGAGCCTCCGGACTTCTACTTTTCCTCTTCATCCCTGGCACTTCTTAGCCCAGCTCCATCCAATGGTCCTAATCAGCCTAGCTCCCAAACAACACCTGGCCCTTTGGTTTGTGTTTTGTGTGTATATGTCAAGAAAAACAGAGTGTGTATCTGAAATACTTTTGCTCTAATATGAACTAAACATCCTCAGAAAACTTAGATTCATTTTACTCTCCCGATAAACACGAGATTACATATTTTACCTCTGGAGAAACATAATTAAATCACTCCTTCCATTCTTGATTTCCCTAATCTGTCTAGAGGCATATCTTATTGATACTAATCATGTCACTCTACTGGGTTGAAGTGAGAAGAAAATGAAAAATACTTTTAAAAGAGCTTTTAAACTCTAAAAAGCTATGCAGATGATGAACCACTATAACAGCAACAAAATCTGCCTGAAAATCTCTGTAATACTGTACCATAAATTCTGAGTTAATTAGTGACTGTGGTTGTAACTATTTGAAATAGAGTAAGCCAGGAAGTTAGGAAGTTTTTATTGATATTGTGAAAATATTTTATTGATATTATGAAAATAAATGGGTAGAGACTCACTCTAGTAAATTCAATTAATCTGACTTAACTTGAGCTCCAATTTCCGTACCCATCACTGTAAGATCAGAAGGGTCATTTAAAGAATAGAAAAAGACTAAAAGACTGGGAGGCACTTGATAAATGTCAAGTAAATACAATAAAATCACCACCATAGACATAGAAAATGTTAGAAATGCAGTCTAGCATAGAACTAGGAGTCAAAGTTTTAAGAATTTATATTGAGTTCTGTCCCTGTGTTACCTTGCTACCTAAAAAAAGAATAATTTGCCATCCTTTTCATGCTTCATTATATCCCTTTGCCAAGGTAATGCATCACAAACCACACAGAAACCTTAATATCACTGAAATCCCTTAGAAGAAAGACACACTGTAGGACGATAGAATATGATGACCTAAAATAAATCATTTAAAAACTTTAGTAAAGGAAAGAGAATAAAAGTAAACCAAAACTTTTGAATTCTTGGCAAGTTCTAAGAATATGTTTCCAAAATGGACCAGGATGTATTTAATGAATGGAATTTGCCCGTTTTTGGTTAGTATTTACTGATTGTTCATATTGCATAAAGAAATGTCCATGAGATATTTGTTTTATAATATAAAGTTCCGTTACTATATTCAAACAAAAATAAAAGTATTTCAGTGAGTGGTGAGGGGAGGGGGAATTGAAGTAAGATGGTCAAAAGGTACAAACTTCCAGTTATAAGGTAAATAAGTGCTGATGATGTAATGTACAACATGATGACTGTAGCGAACACTGCTGTATGGTATGTAGGAAAGTTGCTAAGAGTAGATCCTGAGAGTTCTCATCATAAGGAGAAGTTGTTTTTTCTTTTCTTTTTATTGTATCTATATGACATGATGGACGTTAACTAAACTTACTGTGGTAATCATTTCACAATGTATGTAAATCAAACTATCATGCTGTACACCTTAAACTTATACAGTGAGGTATGTCAATCATTTCTCAATAAAATTGGGGAAAAAAAGTATTTCAATGAGATAGTTACATATATGTGAACATGGAATTTTACTGATTGTGTTCAGATATGTAAAGGGAAATAAAATGATCTTTCTCTCTCCTGATAATTCAGGAATATCTCTAAAAGAAATGCAGAGTAAAAGAAGAGAAAAACAAATTGTAAGATCCAAGACAAAGGAATAATTTGAGGTAGGCTAATGATGAGAAAAGTCATTTGTCTTCTCCAAAGCTTTCTTCTTTCCTTAATTTCTAGACTTTTATACGTACCTCAGAAATTCTTTTAAGGCATTTAAACAACACGAAAAAGTATAGCTAGCTGAGTGACATAGCAACAAAGTACCTCTTCCAATTGAACCCATGTTCTTCCTTTTCTTTTCTATTAAAACTTCAATGTTGTATGTTGAATACCCACATTTGAGTTCTGTAGGCCTGCTTTTTAATTTTTTAGAGTACTCAGTCTTTAAGATATTAAAGAGTGTTGTGCATTTTCCAGCTTATTCTTTTACATTCTTCAGTTTCAGATGGAAAGCTGACACATCCAACACTGGTGTCAATTACCTCTTGCAGTAGTTCCATAGGAGCATTCAGTGAGTCTGACTTTTTAAAAAAATACAAAAAATGATCAACTGGCATGTCTAACTCTATTACTTTTTACTATTTATTCAGTTTAAACAGCTTCCTTGGATTGTCATATTTTATTTCTAGTCACTGCCAGCTGCAAAAACACGTGCTGCTTCTGATAATCATGAAATGAACTACTACAGAAATGTGAAATGACATTGTTTCCTTCTCCTTCTGACATCCCATCAACAATTTACAATTTCAAAACAGCATTAGCACAATATAGTAAGAAACAGCTGCTTAATTTACCTTAATTGTTAGGCAATATCTCATTTTATCTACATAGCAAGTTCAGCAGATTCTTGAGAGCATATGTTTATCGTATTTCTAGTGCTCATAGAAAACCACACTCCATGTTTTACTCTCACACAACAAAGGTTCTAAAGAAACAGGCTTTGCAAGTAAAAACCACAACCACAGATTTTCCCCAACATAGGCTTTTGTCCTTTCTTAGATCACACTGTGATAGATGCCTCGGATACAAGCAACCGGAAACAAGAAACGATTCGGTTGACCCTGCAATACTACTGCTTCCAAGTTATGATCAAGATTTAAAGAGCAATAGAGAAAGCTAACCTGATGGCATTTGTTTCTGTGAATGTGTGTCTGTGGCTCTGACACTCTGTTCTTAGTGAAATAGTGAAATTATTGAGCTTTAAAATCCTCTGAAATGACTAACACACTATATTGAAAAATGTAACAAAGGAAACTCTACAATACATTTCAAAAGCATCTTTTTTCTTCCCACCAGAGACATATTTTGTGATGTGAGAGGTGGAGAAGACTGTTAGGGTGGGGCTGCAGGAATGCTCATGATGTGTAATTATTTTATTCATTTATTATTAAATTTGGTTTACTAATATTTTATTTAGGATATTTTTACCTGTGTTCATAAGTAACAGTGTTATATAATTGTCCTTGTCAGGTGTGGTACCAGCATTACAAAATGAGTTACAGCTTCTGTAATTATGTCATCTTTTTCCTTTCATTATTAATTCGTACCTATTTCGCTTTTTAACTTCATCAAACATGCTATAAATTTGTACATCTTTCAATTAGCCAATTGCTTTTGTTGATCTATCCTCTCTCCATATATATAGTACTATTTCATTAATGTCTGTTTCAATTTTGCTGTTTCATTTCCTTTAATATTATTGCTGTTATTCTAGTTCATCTTTAAGATTCTAAAATTCTATGTTTAGCTCATTAGTTTTCAGTTTTTGCACTTTGGCAATATAAACATTCAAGTCTATACATTTCCTTCTAATTTCTGTTTTACCTACATTAAATAAGTTTTGACAAGGGATATTTTTATTGTCCTTTAGTTCTAGGCTTTTTTTGACCTATAAGGTATTAAAAGTGTATTTTACCAAATTATGGACATTTGCATTTAAAGTTCTTTTTTAAATTAATTGCATTGTGATTGGTGCGCATAAGTTGTAACATGTACTATTTGATATTTGTTGTAAATGTCCAGTCTGACATGTGATAAGTTTTAAAATGTTTATATGTGTCATGTCCAGTGTTAAGACTCACTGTTTGATAAATGTCACTAGGTCAAGCTCTTTAAGTCATTCAGCATTTATAGTATATCTTATTTGTGTTAGATATTAATTAAATGTTTATTATATATATTTAATTTTGTAATTAAATAAATTAATTTTAGTAGGATCTCCCACTAGGATGGCGAGTGTGTCAATTTTGCCTTATAAAGCTGTCAGTTTTTACATATGATTTTAGGCTATTAGGTTTAGAATTACCTAGCTTGTGACTTAGTTATTTTATAAATAAAACACATTTTTTTTATTCCAAAGTCTTACAGTCTAGTTCTTCTAGTGTTAATGTGGTTACATCAACTTTTCTTTACTATTTTTTTGCCAGATTATAAATGGTGGTGCATATAAATATAGATATAGAAATATTGATTCTTTCATCTTAACTTTCTAATGCCTTTACTTTTTATGCAGACTACTAGAAAACAGCATTTACTTAGGTTCTTAAATTCTAATTTGCATATATTTAAAGTCAGCACATTTATTTAATGCACCTTATTTCTCAGTGACTGATATGTTTGGATTTAGATCCACATCCTATTTTTCATTTCCTCGTTACCCTGTTTTTCAAAAACTACTTTAAAAAAATCCCCGGGGCTGGCCCCATGGTGTAGTAATTAAGTTCAGTATGCTCTGCTTCAGCAACCTGGAATTGTGGGTTGGGATCCTGGGTGAGGACCAGCACAACTCATTGGCCATGCTGTGGCAGCGACCCACATACAAAATATAGGAAGATTGGCACAGTCGCTAGCTCAGGGCGAATCTTCCTCAGCAAAAAAAAAAAAAAAAAAAAAAAATCCTATTCATACTGTTTTTTGATTAGACAAATTTTCTTTATTCTTGTGTTTTCTTTTTAATTATTTGAAAGAAATATCCTCAATTCTATCCTTATCATAGTTGTCTATAAAAGTTTAAGGTCACATGTAATATCTCAGAGGATATAATACAATATCTTTGCTTTCCTTCTAAAAATTACAGGAATGTTAAAATATTTTAAAGTTTATTAATTCCACTTTCCAGTTTAGATATTACTCATGCTCAATATTTTAAATTCACCCTATGTTTATGCCTCCCAAAGTAATCAGTATGATTTTTTTTGTTTTTTAATAAAGTCAATACTGATTTAGACTTAATCACATGATTGCTGATTTGCATCCTATAAACTTTCCCTTGCCTATCAGTCTTTTGAGACAAATATTATTCTTTATGGAGGACTTCATTACAAAGTTTCTTCAGTAAGGGTTTATGTTTGGTTTTTGTATTCTTAACTTTTAAGTTTGTTTTTAATTATATTTTGCATTTATTATTTCATAACAGTATAGCAGCAACTAAAATTTTTCCTCTTATTTTTCTTGTCTTGGAGTTTTATTTTTTATTAGCTTCAAGTAAGATATAATATGTAAATAAACAAAGAAATACAATAAACAATATAATAAAAAATAAACAAATTTTCATAAAGATGTTGACAAACTGGCACTCACATACAGTGCCAATAGGAATTTAAAAATGTACAAGTTAGGAAAAGCTTCTGGCAGTTATTATAATATTAAAAGTGCACCTAATATGACCTAACAACTATACTTCTAGATATCCACTTGAGAAAATATGCCTACAAAGATACTTGGACACAAATAATCATAGCAACTTTATTTATAGCTTCCTCAAACTGGAAACAATCCAAATGTTCATCAGGAGGAAAATGTATAAACACATTTGGAACAATAAATATTAATACAATTGAATATAAGTCAACATCACCAAAAAGAATGTAGTACTGAAATAGGCAAAAACATGGATGATCTCCAAGGAACTATGTAGCTATGCTGAGCAAAAGAAGTGGAGCATACATTATAATACTGTATAATTCTATTTACAGGAAGTTCTGGCAGAAGTAAAACTAACCTAGGAAAAAAATCCTCTAAAAAGAGTTTAAATCACTAGGGGGTGATTGGGAAGAGGCATGAGAAACTTTCTGGAACTCCATGAAAAGGTTTTGTGTACTGATAAGAGTGCATGTTGTACAAGTATATGCATTTGTTTAAATTCATCGGATGTGATGCTTCAAGATTTGGGCTGTACACTAAATGTAAATTTTACAAAAAATGATCTATAAATAAACATTTAACTCTAGATAGTAAAGTTGCTTTTCAAAGTGGTATGGGCTAGCATTTCTGAAACTACTATCTCTATGTTCTAGCCTTGAGCCATTGAGAAAATACATTAAAGATAATAGGAACTCAGATTCTCCATGTTCCCTCAAACCGACATTTTTATATAGGATTTTACTGAGGTTTGAGTGCCATTCCCTGCAATCTCTCCTTTCCCATTTCTACTTCATTTGTTTTCTCCCCGATATCTCCATGCCACCTTTCCTAACTAGCTCTTGCATCATGTGATATTGAAGGTCCTCTCTTTCTGATCACATAGCACCCTGTGAAAAATTAGATCATAGTATATTCCAATTTAATTATAATTTATTATAAGTACTTGTTTACCTAATTTGTCTTCCCAATATACCATGAGTTTCTGAAAGGCTGGATTTGTGGTTTTTCTTTTCTTTATGATTGTATATTTATAGTTTCTCACATTGTACCTGAGATTCAAATTCCATTCAATATAATTTGTTATTTAAATAAGCTAAGGAAATACTATTATAAACAGGAACAATAACTTAGGTAATTACATAATTACTTTATTTTTCTCTGGTATTTTGTGTAATATATTTTCCAACATTCATTTAAAAATAAAGCACCCTTGGGTTTCACACACATACATGCACATTCTCTCCCTTTACATCATAAATTATAAAATCAGTTGAAATAGTTAACAAGAATTTATGTTCAAATGTTGGGCCCAAACTTATTCAGAATCCACTTAAATGAGAATTTCTTATGCCTGTTATTATTACTCTGTTAAATAAAAATAAATCTGGACTTAGTTAAGGAAAGACTTTATTCCAAAGGACTACTGCTATACGGGCACTGGAGTTATTGCAATAGTACCATCAACCTCCAACCAGAAAATCTGCAAGTGTTTCAAAGGTCAGGCAGAAAAGGATTTTCTTTTATCCAGAGGAGAAAACAAAGCTAGAAAGAACCCAGTGTGGGGGATTGGGTTGTGTAGCCAGACAGTCGACCAGGAATTGTCTTTGCTTATGGTCCAGCAGTTCTTGGGAGGTGCCTTTAAGGAAGGGTTGTTTTACATTCTGATGCTGGCTCAGACTTGGGGGGCAAGTCAAAGTTCAGAGGCCTGGGGGAAGGAGATAAGCCTAAGGAAAGTTTAGTCAAGTCAGGTTAACAGGTATTTTGTCCAGATTGCTTTGTGGACCCAAAAAGTTCAGCTAATCATTTATGAGGCAAAGGTAGGAAGTTTGTAGAGTCTGTGTCTGACCTTGTCATTAGTAAACAAGGGAGCATCACTGAGTGAGTGTTAGCTAAGTCATTGAGGAGGTATGGTTCTTTGTAGCAAGACTTTTCCTGGAAGTCAAAAGGGTCGGGAGATTTCTTAACCATTGCTGTTTTCCAGGAATACATGGCCCAGGGTAAGTTTAATATTGTCACTTCAGACTACATTTCCAAGAATTTATTAAAACCAAAAATACCCAAGTAATTATATTAAAGTTACTCAAGTTAATATTTTCATAGCAAATCTTATTTTAAATTTAAAACCATAATTAAAAGTATATTTCTGTATTCTATCTTTAACATCATAATGCTTTGATAAATACATGTGATAGTTTTGAAAATAAGGTCACTGATAGCATAAATATATGCTGATGTACAGTCCTGTTTTAGATATGAGAAAAATATGAGGAGTTTATTGAGCAAATTTTTTGTTGTTGTTGTTTGCTGGTAGGTGATTTCTGAAGGAGTTTTGAGGTCTAAAATCCAGACGTTAATAAAACATTGGTTTCACTTTTCAAAATATCATAAGTGAACTCCTCATGTTACCTGTTAATTTGTCACTACCAACAGTCAGATCAATATCAATTTTGACAGAGCAGTGTTATCCTGTAAACTACATAGAAATCATAGTGAACAACCATTGAATCTAAATATTAAAAAATGATACAACTGATAGATACAATAAGATTTCTTTCAGGAAAAAGAATGAAAGTTAAGGGAAACACTGCCCAAAAGCAAATTGATAGAAATGAACATCAGTTTTTAAAAATATACTGAAATATCCAATCTAGGTTGGACAGTTTTCCTAAGAAATGCCAAATAAGGTGATATTTCAGCAAATTCAGGCACCCAAAGAGAAATGTTGCCAAGTAAATGGATCACCTTTAAACTATTTGAACACACTTTGAACCACCAATCACTTAGTTTCAAAATAAATTGTCAAATTATAAAAAGGAAGAATACTTTTGGGTTTTAAAACTTTTCTAAAGACACTGAATTTCAAAATAGATGACCAAATGCTAGCAACGTTTTTCATTACCTATATTTCATATGCTGAAAATGTAATAGTGGAAGGCAATTTAGGAGATAATGATCATGAATTGGAAGGGAATGAAGGAACCAAGAAAATGGACTTTAAAAACGTATGCATCAGCAAGCTCAGACAACTGGGAGGAAAGAACACATTGACAGAAAGTCTATAGCAAAATTGAAGCTGGCAGTTTCTAAGAGGTAATAATAAGGGCAAAGAAATAAACTATACCCGTGAAAGTAAAATGTGAAAGAGTAACTTGGTTGATGATTTGAATAAGGTGTGAACTTTTCTAAGAGGATTAGATGTGGGGAAATCACAAAGATAAGTATGTCAGTGTTGTACAAAACTTTGTGGAGCAGCATTGGGAGAACCAACATCAAAATAAATCGCTGCTTAGCACAGGATCTTAAAAGTAAAAAGAAACAAAAAGAAAAGTTAAATTAGGCACGGAGAGAGAGGTAATTATCTATGGAGGCATAAAGAAAGAACTGTAGTTATAAAATAAATAGCTAAGATAAATGTTTCATTTTAATATTAATTTTACTTTCCCTCCATGTTAAAATCTTATGATATGCAGAATCAGACACGTGAAAATTATCTCCCAAAAAGGAAGTATTTAATTACTTATTTATCATCATTTAAGCTCTACAAAAAAATTGAGTGATTACATTGTATGTTTTTGTGTGTTTAAGCGCTAATTTTTAGAACATGAAATGCTTGATGAAGAAGGTAGAACCTGCAATAGAGAATAAAATTAAAACCTAATTATAGATTACTTCTTTGAATGAACTGTTAAGTGATAATGAAAATTTTAGTTCTAATTAAAACAAGAACAATTAATAAATATCACTTAGCACCACATTTCTACACTGTATAAAGTTACAGGGAAAGCAAACAAGTAGTGGGGATCAGAATTGGCCACCTCAAAATATTCTCTTTACCTTGATTACTTTCAAGAATAAAAGACTCTGAAGGAATGTTTGACTCCTCCCCCCCACTAACTTCCTAAAAGAATTTAAGATAGAAGGCCTGTCCCCAGGACAGGCCATCACCATAGATAACTCTGGGTATGGATAGACTGGGAGGGTCTTTGCTAAGCCTGTTCTTATCAAAGCTCTGAAACCAAGTAAAAGTAGAAGTTACCCTTTGTAAGAGACATTTACGTTTATCAGGGAAATCTCCATTTGTAAAGGTATCTCCCTCTCTGTACCAGGAAGAATCTCTATAAACTCTTAGTGCAGAAGGCACAGACTTCAATCTGCATATTAACCTTACTCTTGTTTACTTTTTTTTCTGGTAATCTCCCATAGCTGACTCCCCCCACCCCTAACATCCTCCTTTGTCTTTAGCTGAAGATAGTATTTAAGATGAGAACCTCCACCATTTTGTCTAGTTACTCAGTTTTTCCTGGGTCTCTCCAATGTACACATGTTATAAAGCTTTGTTTGTTTTTCTATTATTCTGTCTCATGTCAATTTAATTTGTAGTCCAGCCAGAAAGGACCCAGAGTGGGTAGAGGATAGGTCTTCCTCCCCTACAAAGTCAAGTTTGTTAATGTGCAATTCATATTGTTTTCCTTACCTGTCGAGGCAACTTCAGAAATTCTAAGGACTACTGTCATACAAGCAGCATAGGGCCTGGTAATCAATTAGCAAGGCAATTGGCCCCTGGATAATTAAGAGTTGATTTTAAAAGAAAACTAAAGGATTCAATATCTCTTTCACAGCAAAAAAAAAAAAAAAAAAAGACACCAAAGAATTTTTTTATTATTGAATTGTTTTGATTTTAAAAAAAAATGACAAAAAAGATCAATTCTTATCAGAAAAAAAAATAGAAGATTTAAATAAAGATTTTTTAAAAAATATAACAGCTCAAAGTGAAATATGCTTCCATCTCCATTGCCACTAGTCAGATCCAAGCTTCAGTCCCCTCTTGCCTACTTTGTTGCAACAAGCCCTAGGGACACATTGGTGTCCCTGAGTCTAGTGTTGAATTTCTCAAATTCATTCTTTACCCATAAGAATCTTTCTAAGAGCAAATTTGAATTATGTCCTTCTCCTTCTTTCTCGAAATTTGTTGCTACACTACATCATCAAAAGAATGTATGAATATTTATTTAAAATTAACACTCCTGGTTCGCCATTCCAGACCTAAGGAATCAGAAACTCTGGGGATAGGAGTAAATCTGCATTTTTAAAAAGCTTCTCAAGTGATTCTTGAACAAACATTTAAGAATCACTATCTTTCAGACAAATTTAAACACTTAAATGCAATTTACTAGATCTTGAATTTTCTTTTTGCTGCATCCACACAGACTCATCTTTATTGAATTCAACTTTACTGATATCTTCCAATTTTCAAATGCATAAACCATGCAATATTTTTCCTCTCTCCTGGAAAACATCCTGATTCACCCTCCCCCGCTTCACCTTCTCCATTTGTTTGGGTAACTACTATACTTCTATTAACAAATCAGACCAAAAATGCTGTCTTCCAGAATGCTGTCTAGCCAGTAGATTTTATGTTTTGCCGCATATTGGAATTACCTGGAATTTTAAAAAATACTGATGCTTGGATCCTAAAAGAAAAGATTCTAATCCAATTGGTTTGTGATGCAGCCTAGGCTCTGAGGTTACTGAAAGTTTTCTGAGTTATTCCGGGTACAGTCAGGATTGAGAACCACAGCTCTCTTCTAAGTTTGACTTCCCTGCCCTTTGTTTTCAAAGTGGAACCTTATACTTTCCTTATCAAAACTCTTAACTTATGTCATTGAAATTACTATGTTACTGTAAAATGATGGGGGCAGGAGCCTTGTGACTGCCTCAGAATCTACACACATGATGCTGAGTACAGAGAGAGAAGTTAGAAGTAACTCAAGACATATCTATTGAATAACACTGAATTAATGATTTGACTCATCACAAAGCATCTTAAATATTATTTTAGTTGTCTTTGCCTTCTACAAACTTCTAGAATATGAAATTCCAGAGGCAATTGTGTTTCTTTCATTTTTTGTATCTTAAGAACCTAGAACAGTAAAAATGTTCAATGAATATTTAAAGAATAAAAAAAAGTAAAATATGCATTAAATTGGAATAATGCTTAGAAAAATTAAGATAATGAAATCTCTTTAAGTAATCCAAACTATATAGAAGTTCTTCTTTGGAAATGCATTTATAGGCTGATTACCTTTTAACGAATATATATTATTATTTGTTCATTTAAAGGTGTCTGGAAAAACTTGTTTCAAAATATGTTTGAGGATTAGAATCATTTGGGCAGGTATTTTCAAGTGCAGATTCTTGGGCCACTGAGCCCAAATTTCAAGATGTGGGGCCAAGAAACTAAATTTTGAGAAAACAAAAAATACAAACAAAATCCACGATTTCTTTCAATATTTCTATTGGTTCTCAACCATGGACCTGCCTTTTGGGAAAAATGACCTAAGACCCTACATAGGAAAGTTTCATTAGCAGAACTGGAGTGGTTATTTTATTTGAAAAGAATGCTACTTTATTTTATTTAAAGTGTTCCATAATCCTGATTTTTAAACCAACTTGATTTTTATTTATTTGACCTATATTCCACTTCCTACAAATGAACATTAGAATCTTAAGAGACATGCATCATCAAATCTCTAACATAATGGTTTTGTTTTGATATCAAGCTTTCATATCTAAAGAATATTAGAATTGAGTTTTGAGGAATTGTTAGGAGTTTGATAAAGGAAACAAAAGAGAAAAATACTTCCCCACTGGAGAGCAAAGGCTCAAAGGTATGAAGAAGCATTATATTTTCAGGGAATGTTGAGATGTTCTCAGAACACACAGCCAAAGGGAAAAGGTAGCAAATGAGTTTCCAACGAATTCTATGGACTATTCTAAATACTCATTGTCAGACAATATAATTGAGATTTTGTTTAGAGGAATACTTAGCTCTCCAATTTAACACTAGAATGGTCAAAATAAAAATTTCATAATATTTCGTTCAAGGGACTAATTAATTTTATTAGGGCATGAGTAAATCCAGAAGTGAATGTTTGAGAATCTAATGACTTCCTGATTCAGAATGAATTTAGCTATAAAAGCTAATTAGAAGGGAAATGAATGCCTAAAATATCCCTTGTGTACATAAAAAAGAAGTGTAAAGATTATTAATTGAAATTAAAATTTAACAGTATACTAATGTAACATAACATAAAATTCCATCTGTTACACAGCATCACAAAAACATCTTTCTTGGGCTTTGACTGGTTAATCGCTGGTTAATAAGAATATATTTGTATAAAAAATGGTGTTGATAGTAAGAGTTTCAATCTACATTGTAATAGAATTTATTCTTTATCCTCCCCAAGCCCAGTCTCTTTGAGAAAAGAAATCCAGTTGGTAAAATGTGACAAAAAATTAGGTGAAAAGGAATTTTAATATTAGAAATTGCATGGTCCCCAGATAACATAGTATATAGATATATATGATTGAATATATGTATAGTTAAATGTATGTATATGAATTTTCTATAAATTATAGACATTAATATTGAAGATACAAATAGAATATAAAATATGGTCAAAAAGGAAAGTATGACACCATTTCTTCTGTTTACAAAGCATACATAGATTATTTGAATTAATAGACTTTCTATATCTTTTCAGGTCCACATGGCATTACCTGAAATATACTTCATATTGTTTGCATTTAAAATGTGACTCTAAAGTATAGCATTTTGGTTTGTCTGACTCCATGTAATATCAAACTATAGAGCAACAATTATGTCTGCATATAAACTATTTATGGAAAAAGAATTAATCGTATTTAGAATCAATAAGAAATTGCTACAGGATCTGGTGCTACCACAAAGCACTCACATTATGTTTGTTTAAGGAGGAAAAGTAATCTTTGCAAATGCATACTTTTTGGACATAAGCAGGGTATATGTTTTAAAATATTAGGTCACATAAAAGATTCAAAGCAAAAGATTCAAAGGAAGGTAATAGTTACATGGACTAATATGTTAGTTTCGAGATTATATATAGCAGCTAAAATAGAAACAAATACATAAAAAGAACCAAAACAATAGAAGCCAACCTAAATTTTCAGACACAAGAAAGCAATCACCTACATCATTATGTAGCCATCTAAAATATTAAATATGAAAACCTGTCAGTAGAAAAAAATTAAGCTATATGTCATGTTGAATTCTTAAAAAGCAGGAAATTACACTTGATTGGGATTGGAATAAATACTTTAGTATGTTGGAAAAACATGACGCATGGAATATACCAAAGTAAAATTTGTTTTGGGTTCCACCTGCCCCCATTCTACCTTCAATATTTGGCTTTCATTCTTTCATTTTCCTTCCAGTCTGCATTATTGAGCAGTATTTAAAATGACTCCCAACTGGATCACAGCTCACATTCCTTGACCTCCCTAACAGCGATAAGTCTAGTTAACATTTTAAATACAGAGTTCTGCCCTTTCAGTTTTTGACTCTTTCAGTTTTGACCATTAGCTACTTTAACTTTCTCAGGTGTATTTGGAGATCTTGACTGTCCTCCAAATAAAAAGAACACACATTAGGCTCTCCAGGTGATCCCATTGCAGCCTTTCTTGCCTCCACTAGACTTCATGCAAGAGGAAGACATGTCTATGGTCTCTGCCTTGGTTGGACATGGGAAACACAGCTTCCTCCAAAGTAGCCCTCCTTATAGAGTCCTCCCACCTCTACGCATTCATCTGTCTTGTATCTATTTTTATTTCCTTGACCTGGGTGCGGGGTGCCAGAGTGAAGTGACTGCTTCTAAAATCTTCCTTCATGAATTCTTCACTACAGTCTAGCACCCCACTTTAGTAGTCAAAAAGACTGGTTTTCAGAGATGCTTCACAGTACTCATGAGGACATAGTAGCAAGAGATTGATATCTCGAAAAACTGTGATTTCCAGAGGTAAATAAACCTTTGAACTACCTCTTACAAATTTCCTAAATTCCATAGGGTTTTGAGGGAAGTTAGGGCTCCTGAAATTTTGCAACTGGGACTTGAACCATAAAGGTACTCTTATAATTCAAATGTATGCCAGAGGAAACATATGTTACCTATTGTTAACGACAATAATTCTCATGAATTCTCACAGTAGCATGGTGGACAACCATATACGAATAGGAATCCCATTTGTTTCAGAAGATAACTTAGACTATTATAAGGATGGTACATTAGGCTAACTATCTGGTGCCACAGATTTATGTCTTAATTCCAATGTGCACTAGTTGAGGAACAAGGGCAAATGAGATAATTGCTCTAAACTGAGTTTATCTACAAGATATTTCTAATAACTAGTGTTTTTCCTATCATAGAGGGTTGTTTCACAGATCATAAAAGAAAATGTATGCAAGTGATTTGTAAATTGTAAGTTACTGTATAATGGATGCTTCAGGATATGTAATTGATATTGGTTGACAACTAGTGTTGGGGGAAAAGTATATATTTGACAGATTCCCGTTTAACTAATTTGTCAACTAATTATGCTAGAAATTCATATTAAGGACCTACGTCTTTTACATCTACATAGTTTTAAATTCTGTGTGTCATTCAACTGATGCTCTTTTCCCTGATGGTATGAGCAGCTGGAGTATTCTGCTCTCCCAGTCTAAATGAATTCCTGATTGTAACAATGGATTCACGGTCACCATAATCTACTACTTTTTTGTTTTTAATTTCGTAAAAATCGTAACCAGTGTTTTGAAGATTTTGAATGATGCTATTGGATTCACTACAGTGCAAGTTCCAAGAGGGTAGTGTTTGAGTCTGACACATAAAATGAACCATCACAGGGAGGAGCAACCTTTATGGTGTTGGTCATCATTGTCCCCCAGCACCTAGGGCAATGAGCACATGTTAAGTGTTTAATGAATGCCCATTAAATGACTTTAAAAGTGATAATAAAAATTTGCATGAAAAAGGTTTCCTTTCATCTTTAATTCTAAGAATTTTTAGGTACAGTGGAACAATTTTAATCTACATTAAACTTTCTTAACTCATAAAAGTATTAAAGTTCAAAAAATATTTCACTAAGACAAAATTGACTTTACTGAAATATTTTTTTGGAATGTATTATTTATATATATAATGGAGTGCGGTATATCTTCACCCTTTGCCGTATGACACATCTCACTAACGAGATGGAGTCTGTTTCTCTTTCCCTTGGACCTGTGCTGGCCTTACAGCTTGCATTGGCTACTAGAATGTGTCAGGAATGACTGGTGTCCAGTTCTGAGCCTAGGTCTCAGAGGCTTTGTATGTTTTCACTTGCTAGTACATGCTCCTCTGCTTCAACATGAGAACACGGTCAGGCTGGTCAGTTGGAGGAGCGTCTAGTCACCCTGGACAATCTAGCCAACAACAAGACAACAGACACCCAAACACTAGACATATGAGGGAGTCTCCCTGAGATGAGAACAACTGCCCTACTGAGACCAGTCTAAATGATTGACCTACTATCCTGTGTGGACACAAATCTCTTCCTTTAAGCCATTGATTTTAGAGCAATTGATTATATAGTACTATAGTGGTAATAGATAACTGATACACAAACTCTACTGCTTACTTTTATTTCTCTTTAACAATCTCTTGATACTAATTGATATCCAGGCAATCAAAAATATGCAAATGCATGAGATTTATTTAAATGAATGGTAAAAAAAATTATCAAATAACTCAGTGTTCTAGGGGAATTGGGAAAGTACCCTGCAATAAAAATCATCTGTTCTGAAAGTGAGATAATGAGCTACAGGGTAGCAGACAGTGTGAAGTGAATATTTACATGAAAAAAGAAATATATGCTGCTGAGTTACTGCTCATTTTTTTGTTCAAGTTGCAGACATCAGTTCAACCTTTACTCCTCACTGCTGTGTTTGAGTTCATTGGGCACAGTTAATTTCAAATAAATATTCTTTGTGTAAATGACTTTCAAGCATTCAACTAAAATGCTTTTCAAATTTGGACCTGCAAGGCTTGCAACTCTGGTCTTTGTAAATACTATTCAAAAAATTTTTCAGTTTGCTATGTTGCACTAACATCTTTATTTCTGTAGAGTAATAATTTTTCTTATGTTAATGTACTAATTGAGACAATCATCTAGGACATCCTTGATGGTCAAAAGAAGACTAGTACTCTTTACCCATTTCAGTGATTTCAATTATTTCTACACTTGGCTGATAGAATGATCTGTCTAAAGATGAAATTTGATTGTATTATTACCAAATGCAAAAACCTCATCTTTTGTACCTCTCTTAACCTTTCTGGACTTAATTTCTTTTGCTTTTACATTATTTGTTTACTCTCTGGATTTTGTATCACACAGACATCTCCGGAGAATTTGTGCTAAGAGGCTTTGCTTTCCATCATAAAGGAGAGCACTGAACTTATAGGAAAAATGAGACTGACTGAGGAACGTTAGCAGGAGGAGAAAAAGAAATTAGCTACACTGGTATCTAATTCCTGTTTATTTTCAGGTCAAAGAAGCAGGGAAAAACCTAGGACATAGCAACTAAAGCTTCAAGTACAATTAATGGTTGAGAGGCAATAACTGACGTTCAAGCTATGCTTCAAGCTTCCTAGTGGCCAGCCACTTGACCTCTCTGAATCTATTTCTTCATCATTATAATGAGCTGTTTGACCCTAATGATCATTAAAGTCCCTTCAATCATTATGTAGAGAAAAATAGCAGAGGATGTACATTTCGAAACAGAAGTTCGAATCCTGGCTGCTTCATTTAACCAGCCGTGGGACTTTGTATACGGCCTCTTCTCACCTTGAGCCTCAATTTTGCCAACAGTGAAATAGATCAAAAGTTCTTAAAACAATCATGTAAAGAAAAAATGTATATTGAAGTGATGTAACCAGTAAAGGCTCTAAATAAATATTAATTACTGTTATTATTTCTGTGTTTGAAATGAGCCAAAATTAGCAAAAAGAAATTGGAGCAATCGAATGATTGCTATGGAGTATGTCAGACTCCATGAGAAAAAAGCAGGATAAAATAAATAGTAGATTAAATAAAATGACAAATTGTCACAATGGAAATAGTGGAAGTAGTCATTTTACTTAGTACTTTTTTAAAAACCTTTTTATTTTGGAATAATTAGAGAGTCACTGGAAGTTGCAAAAATAGTTAACCTAGTACTTTCAATATTGTTTTCTTTTTAAATTATGTCTCATTTATGTCATCTCTTTCCATAAACTGTAGTTTTGCTAACATTTAATGGAATTCTGCTTTGGTTTTTCAGATGCAACAATACTGGTAACTGTCACTCTGATTCAATCATCCAATCCACATTCCCTAATAAGAAAGTCCCGCCTTTTGTAACAGACCCCCTAAATCACAGGCACAAGACTTTAAAGAAAAGTCCAGTTTTAAGAGGTTCTTCGCTAGCAATAGGAGTCTAAGTTGGTCATGTAGAGTGAATAGATTAATATTTGTGAAATCAAACCAAATTAAGTTTCCTCTTGGAAATTGACTTGCTACTAAACATAAGAAAATTGAAAAAAAGAAACACACACATGCACACACTAATACCATAGAGAACCTGGTAAACACACACATTTCACTTAGCATTTGAAATGTTTGAAGCTCTTGTGCGTGGAGAGTAAGAAGGTCAAGTGCAAGGTTATTTATAGGTGAGCAAGGCCCGTTGGGTTGTGTGCTTTTGCCCTTTAGTAGGGTCTCTTGGGTAAAGCTGGCATCAAGTAAAACCAAAACTATCCTAAAACTAACATCACTGCTTTAAAGTTATGTTGCCCCTGGATGACAGGAGTCCATGCCAACAGGGCGAAGTCATTTATGGTTACCTTAAAGCCTTGAGCATACTATATTTGAAAGTCTCTCTGTATCAGCTGTGTGAGGCAAAGAACACACAGGAATCCAAACACACACACACACACATACACACACTTACATAGAGTCTTCTCAGTTGAAATTAAAACTAGGCTTTTAGTCAACTTCATTGCTTTCATGTCACCCACTGAAATGACGTTTATTAAAATGAAATGGTTGAGGTGGTGGCAGTGGGGATTTAATTGCATTACCAAAAGTGTTACAGGAAAGACTTTGGTGGCAGTCACTTAATGAAGAAATGTGGAATGATAAAGAGACTTAGCCAAAGAGACTCTGTGGTTGTTGGGGCACCAAATTCAGAAGGGGACTTATAATGGGAATTACTCCTCTGTGATGCAGTGAGAAAGGAGGTTCACTGGAGCCTGGGACAGAAGTGTGTCCACAGTTTGAGGATAAGAGGCCGCAGACATACTTGTAGGTGCTCTTTATGCTTTCCCCTATTTAACTCACATCGCAGACTACTGAGGAGTAGAAATTCGCCGAAAAGATTGGTAACCAGTTGATATACCCAGCTCTTCCTTTTACACTTCAAGGTGTTTAGACACACACAGCTTGGGTTCAAATGAAAAAAAAAAAAAAAAAAAGAAATTTTTTCAATACTTTTTCGAATATTTTTTAATGGAAAAAAATGTCTTTTTTTCCCCCATATTCCTTTATCTTCATATAACTTATTAAGCCTTTTACTAGTTGGTGGACAGACCAAATTCTTCTCTTATAGACCAATCTAAATACACTGCTACCCTGAAACTTCTTGCTGATGTAATTTAGTCGTGTTATTCAAAAACCCAATACACATCTGAATGAATTTTCTCCTATAATGGAGCTTCGCCCTCACACCGATGTAGGCTATGATTCATTTCTTATCAGTCATGACAGGGTTGCTAGATACTGACAAAACTTATCAATACGTTTGTACTCATTAGGTCATTCAAAAGATGATATTAGCACACTTTCTAACCAACGAGTATGAGAAGAATCAAAGATAAACATGTTAGAGATTTTAAGTGGAAAGCCATACCTCAATCTGTAAGCTTGGCAATCCCGATCGTATTCAAGAAAAAATATGAAAAATAAAAAAAGGTACAATAGAATTGGCAAGCATATTTCCCAAACTAGAAGGACCTTAAAATCCATAAACTGAAGAAAATATGTAGATATACATATGTGTGTGTATATGTGTGTATCTATTCTTAATGATTATGATCTAATCCGTATGTCTTAGCTTAAGCCTTGAGGAGTAAAATCTCTTAAAGTAACACTTGAATGCTTCCTAAATAATATTTAACCTTTCAGGGTTTTTTCACATTGGGGAATTGTAATATTTACCAGTTACAGATCCAAGGAGTAAAACAACATAAGTTAAACAAGTATACTTCAAATTTACCAGTGGAAAAGATCAGGCACAGAAAACTTAATTGACTTGCTCAATCTTACCCTCTTGAATGACAATGAGCCACCTAAGGTGAGCTGATCAGATTCTTCTAGGATGAGGAATGACTAAAATAAGACATGATTAGAAGCTGTTTTCTAATCTGATAAGACCAACAATTTAAAGCAATCAGTAGGGATGATTCTTCAGAAAATAAATTAATAGTAAATGGGGAGGAAAGACTTTGAGAAAGAAAGAAAAATGCAGTAGAAGATAGCACTTTAAAACCAAGGGTTTGGGGAAGAAATAGACAGGGTTCCAATACCGCCTCCACTCTGTGCTACCTGTCAGACCTTAAACAAAACTGCATAATCACTGCTAACTTTGTTTCCTTATTTGAGAGATCCTTATCTTGTAGAGTCATTTGAGAATTAATAAGATAATTAAGTAGACGTTATTTAGCACAAAGTCTGACAGATTGTAAATACATAGTATATAATAACTTTTATTATTGAGAAATCATTTGATTGCTTCATCTATTCCTTTATTCACACAATTTTCCACAAGAATTTGTTAAGTACCATCTACGATGCGCTAATCACTATTTTGGGTGGTGAAGATATAGAATAACAATTTTAGCTGCTTTGAAAACAAAACCTTAAAATTGCTAAATGAAATGACCGATTTAATCTTGAGTTGAATGTGAGAAAGCATTTGTTTACTCTGATAAAGCTACTTGGACACTTCAATTTTTTAAAAAAAATCTTTTAAAATAATAGCATGTCATTGAACTGAATTATGTTTCTTCCTTAGAATTTTATTGCATCAATAGCTAATTAATGAGAATATTAATTGCTTTGGATATTGTGGGCTTTATTAGTAACTTCAAATTGATTATGTATTAGAAAAGTCATTAATGTATTTGCAAATATTGTTCTTACATTAGAAATAATTATCTCCTTTTATTACACTATCTATTGCAAGTTGATTTGTCACCATCATCTGCATTCATTAGTATATGTACATGTAATCACACTTCATTACTTCATTAGTTTCTTATGAAGTCATTACATAGCATAAAGATTCATCATTGGGTACTGTAAGGAATATTGAAGTTATTTAAAATATGATCCCTTTCATTACATATTTAATAATCTAATTTAATATAATTTTGTTACATATATGAACTTCAAAACTCTTTGTGGCTGAATTTCTTTTGACTTGTTTGCTTGATTTTTAATCTTTTTTCTGTTCCTTCTTACAGTTCTTCTATAGATCCAAAGAATAATTTTGGAGGGTGGTGGTTTGTGGAGAAAAATAATTAGAATATTGGCCAATCATAAATGATGTCTCTTCCATATCCTTCCTCCCACTTGTAGTTTGATGCAATATAAGAGTTTAGGATATTATACCTGGACTTCATAGTCACAGCTATGCCATCCTTTCCAATTCCTTTAAGTGAATTGCCAATGATGCTTTACCTAGGCTCTCCCACACTCAAGTTTCCCTAAGAGAATAAACTCACCCCTCACAATTTCCAGTTTATAGCACAATTCCTCCACTTATCCAGCCTAGAATCATCTTTGATCCTTTCCTCCCTCCTTCTTTACTCAGTTGGTTCCAGTCAGATTTTGGGTTATCTTAGCACCTTAAAATTCCAGGGACAGCACCCAAGTGTGGCTTTAGTTTTTGCTTAAATTGTTGTATAATTCTCTAACTGGTTGCCCTGTCACCTATTTCCTCATTCCAAATCATCACACTTACAGTGACCTAAAATACAGTTCTGATGAGGTCACCTCTCAGAATAAAAAGCATCATCGGTTCCTCACTCATTGGCAAATTGAAAAGAGCATTTTCAGTTCAGTATGTAAGATCTCCCATAAAGTCTTTTTTCTGTCTGCTGTAATGTTTTATTGATCAAACTACATTGTAATTGCATCAGAAGTGTCTTAAATAATTAATTTACTCACTCACTTAACAAATATTTTTTAATCCCTTAAGTAGTGTCATGCATTTGCTATACTGGGCACAGGGGCTACAATGGTGAAGAAAACCCATGAACTCCTTCCCTTTCCGAGGCTTACACTTACTGGAGATAGAAATTAATCAAGTCAATATATTTAAATAATATTATCAGTGTGTGATAAGTGCTTATTTCTCTCCATTCCCACTCCCCTTAACAGAAAAACTCCTCAAAATAAATATATTTCTTTCCTCCTCTTCCTCAAATTCAATTATTTTTTTAACCCATGTCAGACAGGCTTTATCCCCTGCTTCCACTAAAATTGTTTAAATTTCACTCATCACTTTTCATGGGACCACGTCTATAAAAACTGCAAAGGTTTTTCTAAGGGTTAATTTTGTGTGTGTAATGGTTGTCTAAGTTATGGGTTAGTCATATCTAGTATACAGATTTAATTCCTTCCCTCCTCCAATTTCTTTTTGTTATTGTTGTTATTTTTATTTTAGTTATGTACAGAAATTATCTATATGGAAATTGCAGTGGTTCCTGGGGAGAGGAAATTGTCTGCAGGGAAATGAGAAGTGGCCAGTGTCAGAGTTGGGAGAAGCATGAAGGAGTGTGATCACCAAAATTAACTGCCAGGTGAACCAAAGGGTAGTTGATCTGGGAAAAATCACTCAATTTAAGAGCAAATCAGATGCTCTTAAATGGAGATGATTGTAAGGGAAGTATGGGTGACTGATGCTTGGGTTATATGTATATTTAAATAGAGCTTATCTATGCTACAGTCTACAAACACTTTAACAATTCTTACACTAGAAATCTCTTGCATAGAGGACTCACTTGTCAAATCTCAACCCCCTTAGTGGAAACCAATAACACTTCCTTTTGATCACATAGCCCCTTTTTTATATCCTAATCGTAGTGTCCATCAATTGACAATAATATTTTAATCTTCCGTCCATTGTGTCTAAATTCTACACCAATTTGTGAGCTTCATGGAGCAGGAAACTTTTCATTTATCGTTAAATTTCTAAGTAATAATGTCTTCGTATATCTACAAAGACCAATAGTAGCTTAACCAAAGTCAAATATTTCATTTTTGAATCTCAAGAGTCAGTGCACTACCTAGCACATAGTAAATTGTTCACTGAATCTGTGCTGAATGAAACAGAAGACATCAACATAATAAAAATTTAAAAATGTGATCATAATAATTAATTCACAGTATTTGTAGTTAGAATCTCAGCAATCATCGGCTCATAGGAATTTTAAACATTTTTGTTACTGATTACCAAGTTGTTTATTACTCATCTAACAATGTTTTATCACCTCTTGTTACAGTGGATGATTTTGTTTGAGTCTTTCATTTAGAAGTAGATTGTATCATCAGAGAACTGCTACATCAACACAATGGAACATGACCTATCTGTAATAAGGAATGAGGAAGGTGTTTATATGATAATATGGAATGATCTCAAGTATTTATTTGAATGTGTGAAAAAGCAAATTACAGAATAGTATGTGTAATATTTTACCATATTTAAGAACAAGGGTGACACTATACACGTATATGTTTATAGAAATAGGTGTATTTCTTTTACTTGCAAAAAAAGGAGAAATACTTGGAGGAAATAAAAACCAATTTAAAAAACGGTTACTTATTTCGATGCTCTCTGCTTTGGTGGCCTGTGTTCAGTTCCTGGGTGCAGACCTACACCACTTGTTGGTGGCTATGCTGTGGTGGCAACCCACATACAAAATAGAGGAAGATTGGCATGGATGTAAGCCCAGGGCATATCTTCCTCAGCAAAAAAAAAAGAAAGAAAAAAAGAAAAAGGTTGCTTATAAGAAAGAGTAAACAGGGCAGAAGGGCCAGGGATGGAAGCCTGTTGTCTCCAAATACATTTTTGATATGTATTTTGCTTTTACAATCACACATTTTAATATTCAAATGTAAAATTGAAATTAAAAAAACCCAATATCAAAACATTGAGAATAAACTAAAATGAGTGAACTTCATTGTACATCAAATCATTGACATAACCACACTGAGAGAATAATTCTTTCAAATGGCTTTAGATACTATTTTAACTATATATCCTAATAAAATATGTTCTAAATACAAATACAACTGCAAAGAATACTTAATTTATTAGTCTAACCATTAGAACTAATATTCATGTTAATATTTTGCAATTTTTCCATAAACTAGGAAAAACTATAAATGAATAATTATGTTAATACTGATAGAGACTAAATACTTTCAGTAAAAAATGAAAAAGTTATAGATATTAAATAAAAATTAAGAAAAATAGTGTACTTTTAAATTTGAATTAAGAATATCACATGAATTTACATTAGTTGGTTTTTTCAAAAATACAGATTTTATAATTTCATCAACTGAAAAAGTCTAGAAGCAATGGGAACATAATACCAACGTGTACACTTAACATAGAGATTGTCATCTCTATCACTTCCTTCTAAAATGAACCAAGGCAGAAAATAGACTAATCCAGGCTGGGGCAGGAAAAATACAAGCGACTCAGAGACATTTTGCTGTACCAGAAAACAAAAAAGCAAACAAAGATTAATGGGGTCATATGAAAAACTGAGTCAATTTGAAGGGGATCTCATCAACCAAAGACGGAAAAAATAGAGTATGAAAAAAAAATAATAAGTTGATAACAATGCATTGAATTAAAGAAAACCATGAGCTCATATTAATACACATGAGAAAGCCCAAATATAAATAAATAAAAAAGAAAAACAATCAACTCAGTGAACACCATTTTGCGTAACTACGATAATAACTACATAAACTAGTATTTTTGATTAAATGCAAAGATTGAAGCATTCATCTTGTCTTTACAGTGTAAACCATGTCCTACAGATTACACTCACCTAGTTGATGAGCAAAAATCTTTCTTTATAAATACGTTCCAACTAATAAATATAGAAGATAGAATTAAATTAGAAAATAGACATTTTGCAACCCTTAATAATAGATTTTTTTAACGCCTGGCAAAGTACAAAGCCATTAGATGAAAGCTGAATGGGAAACTTTACAAGGGACAGAAATGGATGTCACCACCTGAAACTCACTGATGAACTTTAATCAAGAGTGAGACAATGAGACCTTGTACATGTCTGATGAAGTAGACAATGTGAGCCACACCGCGAGTATTATTCTTGCCTAGTGAAACCTAAATCTAATCAGGCCTTTAGAACAAATGCCCAGACTTTTATAGATGCATGCTGTACATACTGGTACCAGTATATATCAGTAAAATGACATGACATAGTGTTTGATATTTGCTAAAAAACAATTCAGCAGGAAGGAAAGAAAGAGAGATGGACAGAGGGAGAGAGGAGAGAGGAGACGGATAAAACAGGAGTCTTGTTGAATTTAGGTGATGTGTATTTTGGAGTTCATTGGACTAGTCTCCTTAATTTATGGTATATTTGAAATACTTCATAATTTTAAAAAATACATCTAGTGAGAACACTGAGAGTAAAGGAAGCCATTTTGTGGTACAGAGTATGGATGGAATGTGAGATTGCCTTTTAGAAATAATAGGTGTGAGATTCCAGTAGAATATTAAGTAACGTCAAGTGAAAAAATTGAAAAAGTTCATCAGAAACTTATCAGTGAGTTTCAATCCTGGTCAGTAAATAAATGAATAAATAAATAAGTAAACTAGAATAATTGAACTCTCCTAGGTGGTGAGCACTGTGTTAGGCCCTGGAAGTACAAAAATGGCTATTACTTGCTTCCCCCCCTTGGAAAAAGTGTAATATAAAAGTTCCTGTTGGATCTAGGGATAGAGATTTGGAAGCCTTCATCATAGAAGTCAAAGTTAAGAACTTTCTAGTATTTGAGGGTTTTTTTCCTTTTTTTATATATTTTTTTACATTCCAATGAATATCTGAATAAACGATTGTTTCAAAAATTACTCAAAATATTGGAATTTTTCTGCATTTGCCTTATAATGCCAGTTTATATAATTATTCACCCTTTAAATTACCCCCTGATAATTTATTACTGTTTTTATTCAATGGTCAAAGAATGCTGAGCTACTGGGCCAGCCCCAGTGGCCTAGTGGCTAAGTTCAGAGTGCTCTGCTTTGGCAGCAGACCTACACCACTTTGTTAGTGGCCATGCTGTGCTGGCAGCCCACATACTGAAAAACAGAGGAAGATTGGCATGGATGTTAGCTCAGGGCAAATCTTCCTCAGGAAAAAAAATAAATAATACTGAGCTACTATTTTCATAATAATGATCCCATCTCTCACATCACTTAAATATGCAGATATAAAATGAGCTCATGGTTTTATGAAACAGACGTCACTAACTTCTTTTCAAACAGGACAAAGGAAATCAGATATATCAAACAGATATCAAAGCCTAAAGTGATAACAAATGATCGAAGTCATCCTTGCACTTTATATAATGCATTTCATTGTACTTATAGGTATGGAAATCTGTCTCCTCTTAGGTATCTAATCAAACTGGCAATTATTTTCTTCAGGATCTGCATTGATAGAAAAATAAACACAGCCATTGCATCAGCATTATAATAGTTGCTGAAATTAGACCTCTAAGTGACACTTTATAATGGATAAGCCTAGACTGCAGTGGCAGGCGGGAACTGTAAAATTATATTGTGACCAAATTGTAAGTGCTGAAGTAATCTCAGAGAAAATATAATGGAGAAAAGGCAGGCAAATATTATTTTCATAAGTATTTAAGTTTCTTCAAAATATTTTAAATGAAGCTACTCAAAATATAGAGAAATCAAGGTACATTAATTGCTGACTATATATAATAAAGAATCATGACAATAATTTTAAAGTAATAATGCATACCTCTGTTTCAAAATACTCTGAAATTTTAAAAGCCATTAAATTGAATTTTGTACCGCATAATATAATACCTTTACAATACAATTGAAAGAAATTAAATAAAAAACACAAAGGAAAGTAAAATCCATTATTGTCACAATCAGTGCAAATTCTTACAGAACTGTTAAATTTTCTATACCAATTTAGTAAGAAGGAATAAAAATTCCATCCACTAAGTGATTGTATTTTACAAGTTGTGCAATTTACACAATTGAAAATGTTAGCAACATTTATGACCAACTATCACATGAGTTTTCCTGCCACAAAGTGCACTGCTTTTGAATTATTTATGTTCTCCAGAACTGTACATTTTTTTGTCACCCCATAAAAATTTTTATCCAATTCTGTAGTAAAAATAATCAAATCAAGACTGTTACTGAAAGATAATTAAGATTTTCAGTAAGTTGTTTAAAAGCATTGTATATGTTCATAAATTCTAGTTTAAAAAATTGTACTTCCCATATTGATCTCTCTGCAGAAAGGACTGGAAAACTTTTTTCTGTAAAGGACCAGATAGTAAACGTTTTGGGCTTTGTGGGCCATATGGTTTCTGTCACAACTGCTCCACTCTGCCATTACGGAGTGCGTAGACAATAGGTAAATGAATGCTCATGGCTGTGCTGCAATAAAACTCTATTTACAGAAATTGACTGCAGCCTCGATTTGCCCAACTGGCTGTAGTTTGCCAGTTCTGCTTTGAAAGAAAGAAGAGTGCTCTGATGAGACCATGAGTAATAAATACTTAAAGTTCCTTCCACGACAGGGCTGCCTAAAATAATCAATTTCAAGGAAATTAAATCACAAGGCATTTCACAATTTTTCTTGTATTCATACTGGAGAAGCACTACCTAAAACAAAATGTAAATAATTAAATACACCCAATAATTTCTACTCAGCAAAGAAATATATCATATAAACTAATAAGAATGCTGTTTTCATAAGTATGATATACAATCAATTTTCTAAACTAATTCTGAAGTCGTTATAATTTATATTGCAAATATGTTCCATTTTAATCACATTTAAAAATTTTCCAATCCAGAATACATCCACTTCGATCCAGAGTGTCATACTAAATTCAAGAAATAGAGTACAGAACTTAAAATCAGACAGAACCATATTTGTGTATACAGAACTATGTGTGTATCAGTGTGTTTGTGTGTATGTTAAGAAATCTGTTGGGTCATCATGATATTAGTGACATTTACATTTTTTTTTTCAGATAGTCCATACACCTGCTTTAAATTCCCAATTTATTTGGCCAAACATACAGTACCTGGTGGACACCTGGTGGCTCCACAAGGCAAGAGCAGCTGCAGCATATCTGAACACTACCTCACCCCTTGGTTCTCTGACTGGAATCAAAGCTGTCAATGGCATTTTTCTCAGAAATGGAGTCCTGCTAAGGTTGAGGAAAACAGCCGTCTTGCCATAATAGAAATATCTTATCCTTAATGTTTTGTCACCATTCCAGAAAAACTAATGCTGTCATCTATATGCTTATTCTTAAGGAATTGTGTATAAATGTTGGGGTCTCTCGGTTCTCAACTGAAATTCATAGCCAATAAGACACATGCACATCTGAGGGGAAATTCTTTTGGTACCCTGCTCTCACTAAACAATCCATTTCTAGTTTTCTAGTGACCAGGAAAGCTGTCACTTATACTAATTTAAAACAACTTTCATAGATTCAGAGAAAAAATAAAATTTTGAAAACAAAAATGCACAAGGAACAAATGGTCTAAAGAACGTCTGAGAAGGGAAACCCAAAAGCTAAGAGGTAATAATATAGTATTTACTGAACAGCTATTTGTTGATTACCCAAAGGGAAATGCATGAAGGAAAGTAGAAAATGAACTTCAGAAGTAAGACTATCACCCTCTATCTAATTCCTGCTATTTCTATTTCCATTTCTCTTCGGTCAAGAGGTCCCATCTCTACTCTCAGGTTTGTCCTAATCTCTGAGCTAATTCTGATAAAATTAGGAAGTATTTAGGGTCTCCTAGGAGCTAATCCAATAAGTCCTAGTAATAAATAGACCCTTTGGGAAGAGGGCTTCCCACAAGTAACAATGAAGTCTTAGGTTATGTACAATTTACCATCAAGAAATGCATTGTCCTGATAATACAATTCCTGTGTCCAAAACCTTCAGTTTATCTTTCCAATTAGTAACCCCATATCTTACTTTTGTATCTGTTTTGGAATTATTGTCAAGTAACTTGTCTAGTACACCTGATTCTTGAAAAGATTAAGGTTCCAAATGTAAAGACTAGTGTCTACCCTCTGAACCACAAAACAATGCCTTGAGTTCGCATTCTGCCTCTTGTGGACAGGTATCTCATTTGCCCTCCTGGACTTATTCTGTTGGATTTCCTTGAGCAACCCAGTTGGCTCTAAGACCCCAATGCTGACTCTTTTTGAGCTCCCTTAGACACTGTGTTATGTTTCTACAACTGACCTATAACGGCTTCAATCCTGTAAAGTAAGAGCAAATTCTGGGTTAGGAGTCAGGTCAATCTCAGCCTAAACCCTTGTTCCACTCCTCCCATGCCAAGTTCTCCAACAGATTCTTAGACTGAACAGAGAAAGACAAAACCTGAAATGATGTCCTGCAGTGAGTCAATTTATATTTTTAATCTGTTGTTTCCTGAGTTAAGAATAATTTGACTGAAATCTTATGGTTGCAAGTGAAAACAATTCCAATGTAAGCATAATAAAAGGGAATTATTGAAAGAAAATTGGGGTGCCAAGGAATTAAAATGAACACTGTATAAATAAAGGAGGAGGAGGCCTATAGGTGCTTAGATAAATGTACAAATGACTATTATTTCACATTATGGTAAGGTCAGTGACATAAGTGTTTGTATAGATTGAAGTCAAGAGCAATTACACTAAAAAGCGAGTGGAAGAGGAGAGAATAAGCCTCAGTTTAGATGGGCCTTAATGGGATTGTCATAGGTCAAAATGATATATTCATGATCAAGGTCCATGGTATGTTTTGGGAAGGTAAGATACTGAAGGGGAGAAGGAGCATTCTCTACCCACTCTGGGTCCTTTCTGGTTGGGCTACGAATTAAATTGACATGAGGCTGAATAGCAGGAGAAAATCAAACAAAGCTTTATAACATGTATACATTGGAAAGACTCGGGGAAAGACTCTGGTGAGTATCTCTCACCAGAATGGTGGAGGTTCTCTTCCTATATAGAAAAACAAGGATTTTGGGGGGAGTTGAGAGTGTCAGACATGAATGATTACAAGAAAAGCACAGTAAACAAGAGTATGTAGATTTAAGTTTTTTTTGCCTTCGGTACAGACAACATCCCTAGAGATAAAGTCATCCCCCCTTCTTTCTGGTACAGAGAAGGAGATAAAATGGAAATTTCCCTTACAAATGTAAATGTCTGGTAAACAGAACTTTGATAAGAACGGCCCAGCAAAGGCCTTCCCAGTCTATCCATACCTGGCATTATCCATGTTGATGGCCTGTCCTGGGGACAGGCCTTCCATCCCAAATCCCTTCAGACAGTTAGTGGGGACAGGGAAGGTCAAAGCCTCCTTCAGTGCTTGATATGGCCAATTCTGGTCCTCACAATACAAATAGTCAAATTTGTCTATAGTGTAGATTGTTTGAACAAATGAAAGGAGTGCTTAGACACATAGCTTGGACTTTATGGGAGATCTTACATACTGAACTGAAAATGCTCTTTTCAATTTGCCAATGAGTGAGGAACCGATGATGCTTTTTATTCTGAGAGGTGACCTCATCAGAACTGTATTTTAGGTCACTGTAAGTGTGATGATTTGGAATGAGGAAATAGGTGACAGGGCAACCAGTTAGAGAATTATACAACAATTTAAGCAAAAACTAAAGCCACACTTGGGTGCTGTCCCTGGAATTTTAAGGTGCTAAGATAACCCAAAATCTGACTGGAACCAACTGAGTAAAGAAGGAGGGAGGAAAGGATCAAAGATGATTCTAGGCTGGATAAGTGGAGGAATTGTGCTATAAACTGGAAATTGTGAGGGGTGAGTTTATTCTCTTAGGGAAACTTGAGTGTGGGAGAGCCTAGGTAAAGCATCATTGGCAATTCACTTAAAGGAATTGGAAAGGATGGCATAGCTGTGACTATGAAGTCCAGGTATAATATCCTAAACTCTTATATTGCATCAAACTACAAGTGGGAGGAAGGATATGGAAGAGACATCATTTATGATTGGCCAATATTCTAATTATTTTTCTCCACAAACCACCACCCTCCAAAATTATTCTTTGGATCTATAGAAGAACTGTAAGAAGGAACAGAAAAAAGATTAAAAATCAAGCAAACAAGTCAAAAGAAATTCAGCCACAAAGAGTTTTGAAGTTCATATATGTAACAAAATTATATTAAATTAGATTATTAAATATGTAATGAAAGGGATCATATTTTAAATAACTTCAATATTCCTTACAGTACCCAATGATGAATCTTTATGCTATGTAATGACTTCATAAGAAACTAATGAAGTAATGAAGTGTGATTACATGTACATATACTAATGAATGCAGATGATGGTGACAAATCAACTTGCAATAGATAGTGTAATAAAAGGAGATAATTATTTCTAATGTAAGAACAATATTTGCAAATACATTAATGACTACACTATAAAAATATATGTTTTTGTATATCCATATCTACTTTCTGCTCTAAATATTGAGTTTGTATGCTTTTTGTTGTTGCTTAACAAAGATTAGTATTTCTTTATGAAGAGGATGCTTCTGTGCAGAAATTCCAGCATAATAATTATGTTATATATTGCACAAAGAATTGAAAAATGCTTATATCTGAAGGTATGAGCAAAATATTTACTTTGGTTTTGGTTATTATTTTTTTTCTTTTTCTTCCCTGCAATTTAAACTTTGCCGATAAGAACAAAAGGTCATCATGACCAAAATAATATTTTCTTTTAGCAGTTTTCCACATTTAGGGCTCAACCTTAATCTCATTTCACTGTTCTAAAAGTCTTACTGAGCTTGCTTTTGGCAAGGCAGAATGTGCCTCTAACATTAGAAATCGTGCATTAATATAATAAATGACTTCTTTAGAAAATCAAAGCAAGGAGTGGAATTACATTGAAAATTAGCAGCCAAGAAATACAATCAAGCAAAATAATCCTGGCCTCTACACTAGACCGTGTTTATGAAAGTTTTAAAAAACTTAAAAAGGCAAATAGGGCCAGCCCCGATGGCCTAGTGGTTAAAGTTTGGTACACCCGGCTTCAGTGGCCTGGGTTCACTTCCTGGGGTGGGGGAACCATACCACTCATCTGTCAGCAGCCATGCTGTGGTGGTGGCTCACATTGAAAAAAAAAAAGATGTAAGCTCAGGGTGACTCTTCCTCAGGAAAAAAAATAAATAATAAAAGAATAAAAGAAATAAAAAGGCAAATTAATAGTTAAAAATAACCAACTTTGTTCCTATCAGGAGGCTCAGTACCATAACTGAAAACCACTACCCACTTCTAATAAAATCTACTTAGTGATATTTCTCATAACCCACCCCTGCTGCCAAGTATAAATTACCATACATATAACTGACTTGGAAACAAAGAAAATAAACTCTTTTAAAATATTGTTTGCTGTTGTTGCCATTATTGGGGACCAACTGTAATGCTGTGCAAAATTTGGGAGAACTGATATTTGAGCACTTTTGAGTTTCATCATATTTCACCTTCCTGTGTTAACAATGATTGGGAGTGACTTTTACTTTCTCTGTTTTCACTGTTCTTTACTACTTGAGGTGTCTAGATGCATGTGCATTACCCTGAACATTCATTAAACATGTGTGCACACCAAGCATAGAGGAAAGCAAAGCAACAACCACAATGGTAATTGGACCAGTGCTGGCAATGACGTAAGGAATGCTCAGAGAGATCTCTTCTACTCCCACCACGAGAATTTAGATCTCTCACTTCGCTTTTTTTTCAAGATTTATGTCTAAAAAGACTATTTAAAATGTAATGTCATTGGCTGTTCATGTTGTCAAGAGTCATTTTTGGTCACTAGTGAGTTTATGGAAAGGCAGGTAGGAGGCAGGATGATACCTTCTTTTACCTTCTACCATAAAAGTTTCTCTGATCTTTTACTATCTTCATCATAAATACAAAATCAGGCTTTGAGCAATGTACCCGTATTTCTCAACTGCACACAGCATTCTCCTCTAATATAATATTACTAATCATGCAAGGTATTCACTGAAGAATTTAAATTATTTGTATGCCAGAACAAAGAGAATGTTTACACAAAATATAGGTTTGTGAATAAAAATGCCAATGCTCCTTGTCTGCTTCAATCTGTCCCTTAGTAGCCAAGACTATGACAAAAGTTAACATCTGTAGGATGGATGTAAAGCTTCCAAAGTTTTAGAGATCCCTATGCCCCAATGACTCTTTAGTCCTTCACAGCATGGTCTGAGTTCCAGAAAAGTTTACTTTAGAAAGTAAATATCTTGAGGGCTGGCCTTGTGGCCTAGTGGTTAAGTTCGGCGTGCTCCACTTGGGCTGCCTGGGTTCCCTTCCTGGGCATGGACCTAACCACTCATTGGTGGCCATGCTGCAGCGGCAGCCCACATATAAAAAGGAGGAAGACTGGCACAGACATTAGTTCAGGGTGAATGTTCCTCAGCAAAAACAAAAACAACAAAAAGTAAATATCTTGATCCCCAATTTTCATAGAATAGTCTCAATTTTTATTAAGATATTGTTTTAGTCATTTTAGAACAGAGAGTATTACAGATTAAGAGTTTAAAATCCTGCCTTAATCAATATTCAAACTGCTTAATCTCTTTAAGCCTCAGTTTCCTCATCTATAAAAAAATTAAAAAAAAAAAAAAAACAGTGTCTATCACCTATTAGTATTCAGCTTCAAAAATGGCAGGATTTTCAGGTATAAAATGTACTTTATGGAGAAAAATATGTACAATTTCACTGAGAAATTGAATTTGGAAGATGAGGACCACAGCCATAAATTAAGTAAAACACATCAAGTTTCCACTCACTCATATGAGTATGTCTTTTGAGCAGACAAAGCTTTCTTGATAAGGTACAGATTTCAACCCTCCTCTAAGTTTCCTCCTTCAAGAAAGTTTACCTTCCCTAGTATGCTCTCAGAATTTGACACATTAGCAAAACTGACATAACAGGTACGCACAGAAGTAATTTATCTTCTTCCTTCCTAATCATGTAACAGGGACTAGTTAAACTGTACTTGGGATCAGTTAAATCGATAGATTAGAATATGTCACGTTAATCATTTTATTTATCTTTCCGGTGGGAGCAAATTGGTTTATATTTTGATGTTTGTATCCCAATTTATATAGTCCTCAATTGGGGTTTATTTACCAGGAAAATAAAATACATAAATGTTGCAAGTATGTATTCTCACAAATATTAATATATTTTTAAGGTGCAAATTAGGTTATTTTTAACCTATCATAGACTTAAGTGACAGGTGTCTGAAAATATCAGATAGTAAACCAATGTCTAGAGAATAATCTAACCTCTTACTTCCCTTTGGAATCACAATAACTTATTATGCCTAAATTTTACATTAATAGATTCACACCTGCAGATGGTCTGAGATGGAAACTATCTCTTCAATGGCAATATTATTTTACTGCCATTGTATTAGGAACAGTAAACATTGTTAGTTAGGAAAGCTTTGCTTTTTCTTTTTTAATTCACACACACACAAAAATAAACCCCAGGAAAAATCTCCTGTTTTAAACACAGCTTCTATTTATACATGTGATTAAAATAAATTGCGCCTTTTGTTTAAACACTACAGATCTTATTCATTTATAAATACGAAAATAGTCATTTGTTGTTTTACCATCATCTGCATTATTGTAACCACACAAATAAATTAGCCTGTAGTTTTATAAACATAAATGTGCTAGATATTATATATTTAAAACACAACTGGAATAGTCACCTATACTCTTCCAGGAATCCCGCCAAATTCAGTAAAAGTTTATTTCTCTGAAACAAATGAGTAAATAAAAATTGTCAGAATAAATGCTCCCAATTCAATGTTAAATGTGCAGAAGTCCAGGGCAGAGATAAGCCTTGTTAAAATAGCATTTTGTAAAGAATTTTGCCTTCTCTTATTTTGCTTACTCGAAAAAATCAATTGTTTTGTAAGAATTGTGTGGACCCTATCCACCCCATGTATCTCTGTGAAAATAACTTTAACTTGGAATTTTATGGAAGGGAGAGACAAACATCGTTTATTACCTATGAGACTTTTAAAAAATTACTTTCTCTCTCTTACTCTTAATTTCATCTTCTGCAAGTTATTCACAGTGCTCATAGTAAAGTGCTTATACAGCTTCTGGAAGAATTTAGGGGATCAATATGGCAATTATAACTATTAATACTATTATATTGTATAATATAATATACTAATAATGTAGTATTCTAAGTATGAATACTCTTAAGTACCTTCACACAAATTCAAAAGGATTTATTTTGATGCTCTAGTACTTATATTCTAGGATTAAATTTCTAGTACTTCTTCCTTACTTTGCTTTTACATATCTTCTGTGTGTATGGCTAAGAGAATAATTTCCTTTCTCACCAGGTTTAAGTCTTACCAGTTATTTCTCTTTTGTTGTCAAAGTTTTATTGAACCTCTTCTATGTCACATGCCAATCTTTTCTCCCTACTCTTAGGTATCAGCCAAGCTATCATTTCCTTGTTCAAGGCTTTCCCTGCATTTTCAGTAAGTTCATAGCTTTAGGTATAAACTCAAAGTTATTTCAAAATATCCTCTTTAAGTATGTCATCACTACAGGAGATGGATTTTTCCTTCAATGTCCTTTTCAAAACACGGACTACTAATTTCTGGTCGGTCGGGGGAGGGCTTTCCCCGTGAGCGAGTTGTTGGATCTTAGCACACTCCTCTGATCCCGCCCCCCTCTGTATCCAGGATTCCTGCTCTGCAGGAGCCAAGACATGTTAAATTTCCTTTACAAGAAGAAGCTTTTTGTAATTAAAGATAACCTGAAACTTTGTCCCTTACTGTGAAGAACAAATGTGCAAACTGCTTCCTGAACTAAGGTTATGGGAAAAAAAAAAGTTCTCAGAGGCTACCATTTTTATCAGGTAATGCAGCTAAAAATAATGTGTTTTGGATAAATAACATGTTCTAGGCAGGGAATTATAAACTTCATAGATATTATTTCTCATTATACTTTCAAATATCCTTCAAGGTAAATAAAACACATGTTCTTTCCATAACATATGGTAAGGGGACCTCGCTCCCAGTGTACTGGATGCAAAATTTGTACCGATTCTTACTCACTAAATTAGTAGGAAGACCACTTAGTCCTGCACTCAGCACCCAATCGTACTTATTTTAGCTTTTTAAAAATTATCCCCATTTCCTGAAAACCAGAAACATCAAATCACAAGAGTTTGAGGGATTTGAGAAAGTTATTAGATGTTGCTAGCTGACCGACCAGTGAGTTCAAGAAAGGATATCACAAAAATCATATCTAAAATTAATTCACTAGGACAGAAAATGCGTTACAATCTCAAGTTAGTTAGTGAAGGTGAAGGCAGACATTCAATAATCATATATATCATCACATAATAATAATAGCTAACATTCACTTAGTGCTTCTTATTCTCATTTTTGGAAACCATGCTTAGTGCTTTTACTGTATTGTCACAATTTATGCAAATAATTTTTGAATTAGATAATATTGTTGTCTCCTTTTTACAAATGAAAAAATTAAGACTTAGAGAAATCAAATACATTTTTCAAGGTCACAGTAGGCATTCATGAAATAACTCTAATTATTATCATTGATATTACTAATTTAGTGATTTCAAGGAAAATGCAAAGATTTATAGATGTTCAGAATCAGAATCGAATAATTCTGCTAAGGCAATGGAAGACAGGAAGCTTCATGAAGGAAGTGGCTTTTGAGTCAGAGCCTGAAGTATGGGAAGACTTGGGAAATGTAACTAACAGGTGAAAGGAGTGAGAAAATTTCAGAGACAAAGTTGGAATGTGACATTCAATGAGTGATCTCCAAAACTAATCTTCCAAAACTTTAATTTTAAAAAATTAACCTTATAAAAAAGAAGACTGCAGGGAGAAAAAATAAAAACACTAAAGTTTTCTTACCTGCATTATTAGAATTCCCTCTTTACTACCCTGCTTTAGAATAAATGAATAAAATTATCTGCTTTATAGTGCAGCATACAATAATTCTGCTGGCATTCAGGACTTCCCAATGCCTTTTGTTTATTTTGATTATCAAGAAACTGGCTGGGATCAGAACTGTTTAGACTTTTTTGAAGATCCATATTGAAAATGTGAGATCAATTGACGAGCATTTCATGAAATATTCAGGATGTTTCCTAAGAGAAAAAAAGCTATAATATAGATTTGAATCATTTGACACAAAAAGTGGGTTTACTTAGAGCATCACTCTCATATCCAATCTCCACTCCTCTTGTCCGTCTACACACTGCCTTGGGACTTGAAAACTCTGAAATGAAATGAGGTGTGGTAGGGCTCTGGCTCGTGTCCCATACCGCACCTGCCCTGCTAGCCAAAGATGGGAAGGAAGACTAGTGAGACCTCTCGGAAATCTCACTGTTCTGTCAATTCACAGTCTCTGGTTACACTGGGATGGGAATGGAAAGAGGACAGATGTCTCTCATTACTTGGTGCATTAATAGTTTCTCTACCTGGCCATCCGTGCCTATTGCTTGGTACCATCAAAATGTCAGCTGTCTCATGGGTGTCTCATACAGATTCTTCAAAGGGCTATCATTGGATTATGTCATTAATATGAGAAATACAATACAAGTCCTATCTCCTTCATGTAATAATGCTCCTTCAGTAGTCCCCCGTGGCCTCTTGCTACTGAAGGCCCTTTTTGGCAGCTATTCCTCTAGCATGGAGAATGGCAAGGGTACTCAAACATAGCTATCTTCCATTCGGTCCACTTAATCCTAGGGAAACTCACTCATCCTTGTTACTTTAAATGATGGGAGTTGAGACCATTCATCTACCATCTCATCTTCTTTCTCACCATCTCTCCTTAATTCTCTGTTCTTTACTCAGGTAAGCACACAGCAGATCAATAGATTTGCTTTCTAGAAACTGTCCAACCGGAGAATAAAATGTGAAATACCCCAGACTGTTACCGATACTTCGAGCCCCATTCACTTGGATTTGATTGGGGGAAGGAGTGCCACCTTGTCTATTATGCTGAAAATTCGCAACCCAAGAAGTTTTCTTCCTTTCTCCCTCTACCCAGTCATATACAACAGATTTATGGTATGTGTGTATGGGGGGAGCTAGGGATAAGGGGGTCTCTTGGTGATACTTAGGTACAAGTCCTCGGCCTGGAGAAAAATATCATCTCCTGGACACCCAATACTAAGTACGAGTTCAGCAATCTGAAAATCGGGACCTGATTCAAGAAATAGAGCAGATTGTTGACTTTTAATACAAGGCCGGCTAGCATAAATGTTGGTGGGGCTCAGGAGACCATCAATGAAGACATGATAAAGGTGACAAGGGATGTAATACCAGACTCTGGCTGGTTGAATCTGATTTTGAAATTTCAAATATATGTTCCAGTTCATGACTTGCCCATCATTTCTCCAGGAGTTGAGTATCTACAGATGAAGAGGCATTTCTACTTTTCTTTGGTCTAACTCTTCCCTGAAGTTTCACTGTAAAAATAATAAGTGAGCTTCCTATCTGACCTGAACATTATTATAACTAACTTGTAAATAAAGTACACGTTATGCGTATTTTTAATACATGTTTGGTTTTAAATGCTTGCATAAGAGCAGGTGGCTTAATTCAATTAAGATTTTTCTAGAATTGTAGGAGAATGCTTCAAGTCTTAGCTCAAATGCTATATTCTCAGAGAGACTTGACTGACCACTTTCCACCTACTTCAGTTTATCTTTCTACATTTTACTTCTTTCCTACATCATAAAAATTAATATCTATATTGAATTTATTTATTTACAGTAGTTCCCTTATCCAAAATTTCACTTTTCACAGTTTCAGTTACTCTTGGTCAACCATGGTCGGAAAATATTAAGTGGAAAATTCCAGGAATAAGTAATTCATGAGTTTTAAATTGTGCACCTTTCTGAGTAGTGTGATGAAATCTTGTGCTGTCCCACTCCATCCTCCCCGGATGTGAAGCATTCTTTTTTCCAGCTTATCCCCCCTGCATATGCTACCCGCCCATTAGTCACTTAGCATTTGCCTTGGTTATCAAATCAACTGTCATGGTATCACAGTGCTTGTGTTCAAGTCACCCTTATTTTGTTTAATGATGTCCCTAAAGCACAAGAGTAGTGATGCTGGTGATTTGGATCTGCCAAAGAGAAGCCATAGAGTGCTTCCTTTAAGTGAGAAGGTAAAAGTTCTCAGCTTAATAAGGGAAGGAAAAAAACCATATGCTGAGGTTGCTGACATCTACAGTAACTTTTATTACAGTATATTGTTAGGGTTGTTCTATTTTATTATTAGTTATTGTTGTTAATCTCTTACGGTGCCTAATTTATAAATTAAACATTATCATAGGTATATATTATAGGAAAAAGCATAATATATATAGGGTTCGGTATTATCTGCAGTTTCAAGCATCCACTGGGGGTCTTGGAACATATACCCCAAGGACAAGAGGGACTACTCTACTTGCTTATTCATTGCCTTTCTCCTCCAATTAAAATGTAAACTCTCGGGCCACCCGGTGGCGCAGTGGTTTAGTCCACGCTTGGCAGCCGGGGGTTCGCGGGTTCGGATCCCGGGCGCCCGCCGATGCACTGCTTGTCAGCCATGCCGTGGCGGCGTCCCATATAAAGTGGAGGAAGATGGGCACGATGTTAGCCCAGGGCCAGTCTTCCTCAGCAAAAATGTGAAGATTGGCAATGGATGTTAGCTCAGGACTGTACTTCCCCACAAAAAAAAAAAAAAAAAAATGTAAACTCTCTGAGAACAAACAGATGCCATATCTAACGTATGAGCTACAATATACTTACTATCCAGGACAGTGACTCACACATAGCTGGTGTTCATTAAATATCTGCTGAATAAATGATTATAAGAAGGAATAAATAGACAAAGGCTGCATATTGGACTGTTCAGAGTATTAGGAAAACCAAGAGTGTTATTCTATCAAGTAGGAACTCAATAAAAACTCAATAAATATTGATTTAGTCCCTTATTTCACCTCCCAGTCCTACTAAATAGTCACTGCTCTGTGAATGTGAGTTGGCTGAATAATCGGGAGTGTGAATGAGGGGGTGAATACGTTCTCTGCGGCTGTCTGCTGACTTCCCTTTTCCTGTGATTTCTCCCACGTTTGTGTGTACTTTGCTCTAAAATCAATCCAAAAGACCATCAACTTCTCTCATGCTTCAAATTTATCTGGTAATGGAGCTCAGGATATATCTCTTTTTTTGCAGTTTCCCTTGAGATGAATAAGAGTCAATCTTGTGGGGTTTTTTGGGGGGGCTGGGGCTGTCAGCTAGCCATTCATACTTTCAATGAGTAATCATACAATTACAGAAAATGTAGTTTATTTTTTATTGGGGGGGGAAGAGCATAAGTATGAGAATAAGAGTAAATATATTTTCCCATGTATATTTTCAATATATTATCTACTTACTATTTTTAAAATGCAATTTTTTTAAATTTGAAAAATAATAGGAATCTTTCACTCTCAGTTATAAAAACAATGCAACAAATATAATAAAGGTATGAAAACATATTGAGAAGTTACCTCTAATCCTCCACCCTTGAAAGACCACTTTTCTTTTTATTTTGCTTAATTTCTTCTAATTTTTACTCGTGTATATGCATATTTTCTTTATAGTTATTATACACATGTCTGTATCTTACTTTCAAAAATTACTGTTGCTCAACTGTTTTTCCATATAGACACATGGAGCATAATTAGAGTTACTAACTGATAACTATTCCAGTCGTTGGATGCATTTCTATATTTCTAGGTAGTTATTTCTATATTGTTGAATTTTGTTGGTTTAAATAAGGGCTTGATGAATGTGCATGTTGCTTTTCTTATTCTTTTCATTTGATATTATTTTCATGTGATAAGTTTTTATAAGCACTGCGGTCAAAGACGAGGAACAACAGGTTAGCTCAACTAACTTTGTAAATATTCTGATATTGCTAAATTTTTACTTTTTAACATTGGATACCTCATCTCTCATCCTGTAATATAAAGTCTATTTGCTAATTAGTTCAAATAACACAGTTATTCACATCGTTCTAAACTATAATGACCTGATCACTTTAGTAAGAGCAAAAGGGTTTGAATATATTCTTTCTACTTAAGACACACCAAACAGGCATTTTGTTTTTTACTGAAAAATAAGGATTTAGGATACTCTCTGAAAAATTCTAATTATCTACTTAATGAGACTTTGAAGAAGACTAAAATAGTTTATTACAGTTTTGCAATAAAGCAAAGCAGGGGGAAAAACCCCAAAAAAGTAATTTTATGTATTTAAATGATTTTCAAATCTATTCTCATGGATGAAATAATTTAAGAGATAATTTACTTTATCTAAATTACGAAACTAGAAATGATTATTATCTGGAGATTAAGAGAAGAAAACTTATCTGTGATAAATCTTAAAACATCTACTAATAAGAATATCAATCCAACAATCCAGTTTCAGGATACTATAGACAAAAAACAAAACAACAAAAAGTGATCGTTACTTGTCAAGTTGTCTCTGGCATATATTTAACTTTACATTTGATCTGATCAATTGAAGATATTTTACCACAAGAAAGTAATTAAAGCTTTCTTGATTCTTATGAGTTTCATACATAGGAGCCAAAAAGCCTAGCGTTCAATCTATCTCTCTGAAATTGACTAGACATATTTTCGCTCACAGTGTTCATCCCAGTCCTCCCTTACAGCTAGATCATTTTAAATCTTCCCTTTGTCATAGATCAAGAAGCAGGAGAAATTGACAGAAAATTATGGCTTCTGTTGTTTAATATCCTCTCCAAAGAACCATTTTCATTATTATTTTACTACCTCAAAAAAGTGGTAAATTTATATTTAAAACATCTTATAGATAAAGGAAGAGAATCTGTGAAATTAAATAAATTTGGCCCACTTCAAAAATGTGTTATTAATAGCAAAAAATAGAAAGTTACTATCTTTATGGCTTTATTAATTTTACAAATACATCATTACAAATAATATGTTATACAAAATTGAAATTTTACTCACTATAGAGTTTTAGCTGAAGTTTAACTTTACAGGTATCTGTCAATTCCATTTTAATTTTAGTAAGAAAAACTTAAATCCTATGTGAAATAATTAAGGAACAGCAGTAAAAACAACCAAATATTTCCCATAAATCTGATTTTCAAATCTATCAGGGAAATACCCTATATCAAATTGCTTATCACCCCTTTGACATGGAATAAGACTGTTTTTCTTTATATCATGCTTTCCTATATTTCTAAAAAATAGATAACGTCATTTTCTAGATTTATAACATGTAGGAAAGCCATTAAAATAGGGGCAATTAGATATTTCAAATCTGGAGAATAGCTTTGCTAAATCTCCCTGTTTGACAAAGAACAATTGACTCCATCCTAGCTTCTGTCATGTCTACTCTTGTATAAAGGAATATGTTTCATAAATAATTTCTGAACTTTAAAAAAATATAATAAGGCTGTCTTTGGAATATTCTGAGAAAATATTTTTTCTCTGGAATCAGATGGGGAGGAAAAAAATGAATATTGGACTCCGATGGAGGTCTACTACTTACTATATGATATTAATAAGTGAATTAATCCAGTGTATCTCAAAATATGAGCCAAGGTCACTTGTATTCGTGTAATCTGTGATGTGTGTTAAAAATGTAGATTCCTATGCCCCACAACAAGCCTACAGGATCAGAATTCCTGGGGATGAGTCCTCAAATATAATGTGCATGTCTACAAGCATTCAGGTGATCTTTATACAGCATCCTTAGTTTAGATTTGGGAATGAAGCCTACTTATAGATTTGTTGTGAGATCTAAATAATGTTGGTAAAGTGATTAGTAGAGAACAAGTCCATGATAATTTAAATATTATTATTTCCTTACTCTTGTCTCTTTGGCAGAGATTTTGTTACATGTTTTTCTTGCTCCTTTCTAATCATTCAGTAACTTTGGAGAATTTCTCTGCTCAATTATCCTGTTTCATGGACAATGTTTTTTTTCCACATCAGTGTAAGTCCAGAGGGAAGAATTGATTGTGAGATAATTGTACTTGTTCTTGCTAATTCATGAGAGAATGGTTCAGTCACTGCATTAGATAAACATTTGAAAGATGCCTGGCCCAATGGCATCAATGTAGAGACTAGAGTAGTTTAAGCTCTACTGTTATTGGTGGGCCCAAACAAGAGATTCTCCACAGGAGCAGATGATAATTCAAAGAGATCACTAGTCGCTTGGTGGAAGAGAGATTGGAAAGTTAGAAGGAAGGCGTGTGATGCATATTTCTTCTAACTTGTTTTTCTGAGGATACAAGCTCTACTTTGGAGGGGGATTGCAAGGTCGTGTTCAGTTTTGTCCATGAATTCCTCTCCAGTCACAAACTTATTTTCCAACCACACATCAATGCTTTCAGGGTCTCCAAAGCCCCAAGCACCTCCTTTATCAAGCTCTCACACTCTGGGCCATTGTTCTCCTGCCCAAATCACTTCAAGGCCAGGTACCAGACAATGAGATACAGCCCCTTTACCCCAGAGCCTGCCGAAATTATTCAAACTAGCCAATCCTAAACCTCCCTACCGCTGCTCTGCTTGTCCTTTCCTGTAGAAACCACAGTGGAGGCTCTGGCCCAAAGTTCTCTCCCTTCCTTCTGCCTCATGATTGATCTCAGGCCTTCCCTGTGTGGCCCCTCATGCAGTGGCATGCCTCCTTCTCTTGGAAACTGTGAGTAATAAACTGTCTTTTCAATGGAAATAGTCTCCGGATCTGTTGGACTTACTAAAACTCAAATTTTCTATTAATACATTGTATTTAAAACAGGAAATTCACAGAGCTGATACTTATCTTGGAGAATGAATACAAAACCTTTGCTTAGGGTTCACTAAAATTTAATACATCCTCACTTGGATGGTCATCCTCAAAACCATACCTTTTCTCCCTTTTGAGGTCTTAAGATGTTGAGTAATATTTGTTTACATCCTGTTCTCTGATCATTTTCCTGTATACCTTCTGGAGTTTTACTACTAAAAGGATTATCTGGGAACCAGCAGCATCCACATCTTCTGAGAGGTTTCTGGAAATATAGAAAATCAGGCTCTGAATCAAAATTAATGTTTTAACAAGATGCCAGGTGATTCATATGCACATTAAATTTTGATCAGTACTGATCTAGGATTGCAATTCCTTTTCCTGCTCTTTTCTAGGATGACCAAAGTGTTAAAACTATATTGTACTTCAAAACTTGAAGGTTTTCCTTCTTTATCTTTATATAAACAATTACTGTGGGCTGACTCTGAATATCTTTATTGTTTTTTCTATTTCTTTTTTCAGTTTTTATTTGGTTACAAGATCAGTCAGTCTTTAGACTGATCCTACCTTCCCCTGAGTTTCAGAGAAATATTTTTCTGCTCACACACAAAATTATAAAGCCTTTTACCTTCCTACTGTGTTTTCCCTCTGCTTCTGAATAAGTTGGATTCCTGGAGTCAGAATATCCTAAGTGTATACTTTGCTGATTTTATTATTTATCCTTGGAACTGTGAAGATCTAGGAAATTTATTTCATCTCAACACAAGGCAATGATACAACCATTGTAGAGTTAGACTCATATTTTGTTTGTTCACTGATGAACTGTGTTAGTTCTGTATAGAATAATCCATGATCTTGTTCTTTGATCTTTCATAATCATGGCTCAAATTCAAATAGATATAATATCTCCAGTTCAGCCTAAGAGCACAGGAAGGTATTATTTCTGAGATATTGTGGAAAAGTCACTCAAGTCCTCAAAAGTTAGCTGCTCCATATATCAACAGTTCCAAACTTTCTAGGTAGAATATATTTAGAGGTGACTAGCTTGTTAAAAGTAGATATCGGGGAATCTGCCTTAAAGCTGGGTGAGATTTTAAAATTATTTGGGGTAATCTTGAGGGATTGATGATGGTCAGTAATACAAAGCTGCATTTGCATAGCAAGTTATTTGTTATTACTTGAAATTTGTGTGCGTATGGAAGTGGAAAGGATTTAGGGACATTGGCGAAGATCATTCTGGAAACAAATTAAGAGTTTGTTGAAGTTAAGTGAAGAGATCAAGAGAATGACAAGAGGAACAGAATGGCGATCAATTATCTTCTGCCAGGTAGTTCCTACCTAAAAAACTGAAATAGCACATAATATTTCTCTTTTTATTTTGTACGAAATTTAGATTGATTTACATAGGATTTTGTGAATTGTAAATTCAAGTTTCAAGCAAGCTTGCCCTAGACCTCATAATAATTCAATGTTACACTTTCACTGGCTGTAGCCATACTGTTGAAGGTTTAAACACTATGGATGTCTTACAGTGAGGAAAACTCCTTTTTCCTTTCTTGTGGATTTCCCACCAAATTCTATTTGCATGTTCCCCTAGGTATTCAACCTTCCTGAAATTGGGAAGGGGACTACAATAACTTTTAGTACTATGAATCCAGGAATACCTAGCCCTAGAGTTGAGAACCCATTCATAGTCTATGTTCTCAGGACCTATAAAGCAAATGACTATATAAGAGAAAGCAATTAGTTATTACCAGGGGAAAATTTGTTCCTCGTCCCCAGTGTAGAAGTCAAGTGCATGAGGCTAACAATCTGGAATAGTTTTTGCCTAGTTTGTCTAGGCCCGAATGACTGGAATAAAAGCAAATGGAGGTCCAGTTTTCACAACTTTAAGCCCATCTGTTCATAATCTCAGATGGAGCATTCTTACTTGAGGAAAGCCTATCCAGGGAATACCTGCCATTAAGAGTCAGAATAGAGTCTCATCAGCTACTTTCCAGCACTATCAGAAGGCTTCGAAGGGAAGAGAACAGTTGAGCCCTCATACCACTCCTGTCTCCCAGGTTAGAGAACAAGTCCTTACCTCATCATTGAACTCCTTTGTAGGTTCCACCCGCTAAAACAGCATCTGAGATTCTCTATTCAGGGACACACGAGGAAAAGGGAGAGAAAAGAATGTCTTCAGTTACTGCTGAAAAGTTCTAATGTTTATGCCATATTTAAAATAATCTGTAGAAAACTTCAGTATAATTTTGCAGATTTGGAGTAATTATTTTCTGTATGCTTATGGGAAGAAAAAATATAGAACATTGGCAGTTCTGCTTACTCACGGATCTAGTTAATAAACTTAACGTCATTGTGAAATGCATATCTCACTGGTTTGCCATTTAATTGGTTTACTTTTTGACAGAGAGAATGGAAGAAGTTTCCACATGCTTTAATTAGGTGGGTATGCCAGTTAGTGAAAAAACATTGGTCATGACATATAAGTGTATTTTAAATAAAACATGTTAGTTGATGTAAATAAGATTTTACAAATAAAACATTGGCAAAATATTTCAGCCAACTGTCTTAGTTCATTTTTCTCCAGCTAGGGTTCTTTTTCTTTTCTGTAATAGATAGAATTTCTTTTAAGCAATAAACACTGGATACTAAGAATCTATAGTGGAAAAAAAACTCAGACGATGGGATTGTGTATTTCTCCAATTTACTAACCATTATCATCAGTAACCTTATATGAGGGTTTCCCTAATTATAATAAAGGAGCAAATATAGTCTTTTTCCTCTGGAGCATGAAAACAGAAAGAATAAAAACAGTGTTTAATAAAATTGCATCTATTTGTTTGTAATTTAAGCTCCTACACTCTGCAAACATAAATAAATTGATTCACAAAACTTGTCTCAAAACAAAAGTTGTAAAATAAGACAAACTATTTTTATGCTTTCTCTATTTCTTCAAAAAATGTCCATGAATTGGATTGTAAAGTTTTTGTGCAGTTGCCTTCTGCATGTATTTTAACCCCTCAATCAATTCATTGTAGTTAATTGTGCTTTAATCAATTACCTTTTAAAGAAATTTTTTTGCAAAATGAGAAAAGTAAATTTTGTATTTCCCTATAATTTACTATTTCTGGTGTTCTTCTTTCCTTGTGAAGATCCAGGTTTTAATGTGGTATCATTTTGCTGTATTGGAAAAACTTCTTTTACAACCTCTTGTAGTTCAGGCTTACTGGGGACAAATCTCTAAGCTTAAGTTTTTCTAAAAATGGCTTTATTCTACCTTCACTTTTGGAGGAAGTTTTAGCAGAATATAGGTTGACTTTTGTTCCTTTTAGCACTTTAAATATTTCAGTCCATTGTATTTTAATCTTTATCATACTAGATGAAAAGCCTATAGTTATTCTCTTTATTTTTCCCTCAAATGTAATTACTTTTTCTCCCATCTGGCTGCTTTTAAAATTTACTTTTTGCGACAGTAAATTTGATTTGTTTTCAGTAATTTGATTAGCTTGATTTTTGTTTTATCTGCTTTCTGCTTGTTGAACTATCTGAATCTCTGTATTCTTACTATTTATTAAATTTGAAAAATTTTGTTTCTTCAAACATCCTGCCTCCTCATTTTCTGATTCCAATTATAAGTATGTTGTACTTCTGGATGTCGTCCTACAGGTCTCTGAGACCGTGAGCATTTTTTCCTTTTGGCGCTTCAGACTGAACGGTTTCTATTTCTATGTTTTCACATCTACAGACAGTAAATTCTGTTTTGTCTAATATACTTTTTTTTTTTTTTTTTTTTGTGGGGAAGACCAGCCCTGAGCTAACATCTGTTGCCAATCTTCCCCTTTTTGCTGAGGAAGACTGGCCCTGAGCTAACATCCGTGCCCATCTTCCTCCACTTTATATGGGTCGCCACCACGGCATGGCTGACAGGCAGTGCGCGTCCGCGGGCGCCTGGAATCCGAACTCGCGAACCCCGGGCTGCCAAGCGCGGACTAAACCGCTGCGCCACCAGGCGGCCCCTGTCTAATATACTTTTAATCTCACCCAGTGAAATTTTTATTTCATATACATTATTTTTCATGTCTGGAAGTTGCATGCATTAGTTTAATGTGGGTGCAATAACAAGTTATCACAATTGAGTGGCTTAAAACCACAGAAATTTATTCTCTCATGGTTCTGAAGGCTACAAGTCTAAAATCACTTTGTCAGCAGGACTGCCCTCCCTCCAGAAGTTCTAGGTTCTGTTCCTTACTTCTTTTAGCTTCTAGTAGCTGCCTAGCATTGCTTGGCTTATAGATGCTTCATTCCAATCTCTGCCTCCATCTTCACGTTGCTTTCTTCCCTATGTGTGGCAGGCTTCCTCTGCCTGTTATAAGGATACACGTGACTAAATTAAGGGCCTACTCAGATTGTCCTGGATAAATTTCTCCTTTCCAGATCTTGAACTTAATTACATATTTTCCCATATAAGGTAAATTTTACTTTTTTTTGCCATACAAAGTGAAATCCACATATTCTTGGGAGGGGAAATAAATATATTTTTGCAGAAAGGGGCGATTTTTAAATCTACCACAGTCTGACCTCTGGCCGCCAAAGATTCATGTGTAGTCTACTGCAAAATACATTCATTCCATTCCAACATCCCCCAAAGTCTCAATCCGTTACACCATCTATTCAAGTCTAAAACCTCATCTAAATATCATTGGCTCAAAAGTCTCAGATCTCATCATCTAAATCAGGTATGTGTGAGAGTCTTGGTATGAGCCTGAGGCAAAATTTTTCTACACCTGTGCACCTGTGAGGCTAGGAAACAACTTATCTGCTTCCATTATATGATGCTGTGACAGGCATAGGATAACAGTTATAGATATTCTCATTCCAAAAGGGAGAAAAATGAAAAGAACAAAGGAGTTTCTATTCCCAGAAAGTTCAAAATTCAGCAGGGAAAATTCCATTAAGTTTCAAGGCCTGAGAAGAATGCTTTGTGACTCACAGCTCTGACCTCTGTGCCTACAATTCTATAGGTCTTGGTCTCCACAGCTCTGCCTTCTGGGCCCAAGACTCTGCCCTCAGAGTCATTTCTTCTTTTTCTTTAAGAGTAGCACATATTTGCATCTGAGTAGTTTTATCACCTTATTTCCTGTCCGTAGAATTTTGGGAGTCTGACAGCCTTATTTCATGTCATTCTGGCTCTGTTGCTTTCAGTCCAGTGTTTCTGTTAGTATGCCACTCTCAAAAATCTGTAGGTAGCCTGTGTATGTCACTGGGATTCAAACCATTAAACAAGAGGTTCCTCCACAGATCTTTCCTGGATAATTGCATCTCCGTTCCTGCTTTCTCTTGAGATGGTTGTGTTGAGCCATGAGTCACGCGCCTAATTTTTTATCAAAAGTTGTCAAGTCACGCACTTAGGCTTCTCTCCAGAGTACACTTTCCTAACAGTGATCTCCTAATTTTAACATCTAGATAGGCTGAGAATTTTGTAAATTGTCAAGTTCTGATTCCTTTTTTGCTCAACAGTTCATTCCTCAGTTTATCTCATTTCTCTCACACTTCATATCAGCAAGGAAAAAAAACAGGCCTTTAATACTTTGCTTGGATATCAACCACCTCAGTTAAACATCGAAATCCATTACTTACAGTTCTGCTTTTCAGCCAACAGTAGAACACACTTCAGCAACGTTTCCTGCCACTATAAAACAAGGATCATCTTTCCTCTGCTTTCTAATGTGTTTCACATTTCCTTTTGAGCTTTCGCCAGAATCACCTTCAATGTCCATATTTGTACAAAGAGTCACTTTAAGATGATCTAGGCTTTTTCCATCATGCTTCTCAAAATTCTTCTCAGTACCAAAATCTATCCTAGGGTTTCTGTAACAAATTGCCACAAATTGTGTGGCTGAAAACCACAGACACTTGTTATCTCACACTTCGGGAAGCCAAAAATCTGAAATCCAGATTTATGCAGGGTTGTGTTTCACATGGGGGCCTTCGGGGAGAATCCGTTCTTTGACTCTTCCAGCTTCTTAAGGCTGTATTGCATTCTTTGGCTTGCGGCTGTGTCTTTCTCTGCTCTGTCTTCCTCACATTTCTTTCTCCTCTGTGTACTGGAACTCACTCTGCCTCTCTCTTATAGGGATATGTGTGATTTCATTTACAGCCCATGAAGATAATCCAGGATAAGCTCCTCCTCTCAAGATCCTTAATTTAGTCGAAATTTCTTGCCATATAAGGTAGTATTCACAGGTTCACGAGATCAGGATGTGGACATATTTTGGGGTCACCACTCAGCCTACTACATTTCATTTAGATTGTTTACATATTTTACTTTGTTCTGTGTCCAGATATTAATTTATAAAGGTGATTTATGATGACACAGAGAGGTCAGTGTCATTAAAAGAAAAGTTTAATGTTGCTCACAGTTTCCTTAGAAACAAGAGCCATGGCTCCCCACACGGGGCCACAGGAGGAACACCAGGTTTTGGTCAAGAAGCGGAAGCAGGAACAGTGATAGTTTTAGGCCAGAGCTTTTATTGGGGTTTCTGAGAGAAAGGTGAAATAGAGCAAGACGAAGTTTAGGATTAGCTAGTTTGAATAATTTCAGTGGGCTTTGGGCTATAGCAGTGGTTCCCAGTGGCCTGGCACCTGGCCCTGGGATGATTAAGGCTGAGGAACATCGCCTCCTGGGTATATGGGTCACAGAAAGGGGATGTGACTCTGGATTGGTTATTTGCATACCAAAGTTATGTTCTGGGCTAGACATTTTGCTATTTCTAAGAATTGGCTAGTCCCTGGAAGGGCAATTTCTCCCCAGCCAGAAAGGCTTTTTGAAGATGTCAAAACATCATAATATACAGAAAATAAAAAACATAATTAATACACATTTATCTCCTCATTATAAACATGTTTTCCTATAAATTCTTAAGCAAATTTCTATTAAATCTGTGTTTAGAATCCTTGTCTACTAATTCTATTATCTCTATAATTACTGGGTCTTTTTAATTGACTGACTCATCTTCTAGTTATTTTTCATATGTTGTTAAAATGTGCAGTAATTTATTATTATTATTATTGCATGCCGGATGTTATGTATTTTACATTGTTATGTGATGGATTTCATTGCTGTCCTTACAGAACAGTGGGCTTTGTTCGGGCAGGCAGCATACATTGTTTATGGATTAGCTTGATCCTTTCAAGATTTGTTTTTAAGCTTCTATAGGATGGATTTATTGATGCTTTCACTTTTGGGCCAATTTAGCCCTTCTATTAAAGTATAAGATTTTTGAGTCCTTACTAAATGTCCTAGATTCTCCCTTCTGAATGGTCAGAATTTTAACATCTTCCAGTGTTAGCTTCTTAGTGGGATCCCGAGGGCTTGTTCCATTTATAGGTGCCTGGTTATTCTTTTTCCAGATACAGAATTCTGTCCTATGACTGGTATAGTATTCAGCAAATACTCAAGAGGATCCCAGGAAGAATTCTCAAGGTCTTTTCTGGGAATCCATCTTTTCCAGTGCTTTCACCCTTAAATTCTGGGTGTATCAACATCCCTCAACTTCAATCTGTCTCCTCAACTGGATGAAACCAACTGTGCACTCTCTGTATGCGTGCAGTAGAAATGCATGTTTTTTTATTGCTATCAATTCAGTTTATTATTACACACATTATGATTATCATTGACAAAAATGTTGTTAACAATTAAGCCCTTGTTTTAATGGGCAGTCCCCAAACAGCATACATTAAATAAGTCATTTGTAGAAAATTTTTCGTTGAGATTTTGTTGCTGAATTAATGAACTCTCACAAATTGACCAGTACAAGGACTGTGTCTCTATGACATATGTTTTTAAAATGCGAATGCCCAACAAAAGGATGTCTGCATTCTTTTATTATGCCTCAATTATACTATCACCTTTCCCTATTCATGTATCAGTCAAACCAATGTTTATTCAGCCTAACGTAATAACTTGTTATAAATACGGCATTCATGTATTTAAATGTATATCTGTTAATTTTTCAACATCTTTGCCAATTAAAAAATACTGCTTGGTGTCAATGCTATTTTAAACATGAATGTGAATTTAGGCATGGGAATTATACGGCAGTGCTTAGTTATAAGGTATGTGTGTAGGGGGAGTTGTAATATTTTTTCAGATGCGAAGACAAAATAGAAATAATTTTGATAATTCCTGAACCTTGAAGAATAGTTCCATGAATCAACAGAGGTCTCTGAACCCCAGTGGAAAAAAACAATCTACGGATTACGGGGTGTCACTGAACTATTTAAGAAAGAGAAGGATAAAAACATATATGCACTAAAAGAACACTGAAAACTGTAGATGAAATATGACCAGCATTAGCATTTTTTATTTTCCAGCAAAATATTCCCAATTTGCAAATTTAGGTACTGATGAACCTGAAATCATTTATCACATTGACTTGGAAATGACCTCAGATCCTTTTGGGTTAATGCTTTAAGTTTGTATTTTTGCCATTTTTAAAAAAATCAATTAATGTAACCAGAAGAGCTGTGGTTAGAATATTTGACTCATTTTGAATTATTAAATTGATTTTTGCTTATTCTTTCTGGTGCATTTGTGGCTTATCAGAAAGGCGGGTTATAATAGTAAAGGTTTCCAGATCTATGCACTTTAAAGACTTCAATAATCATTTTGCACTCAATATCAATTAATCTCACTTTGCTGTTGATGTCAACTTTACTGTTACTTTAAACATATTTTAAATTATAGGGGAATCATTATTATATAGAGAAATAATAAGACTTTCCAGTAAATGTTACACCACGTGAAATGTTTTGAATTGATTTGTTCACCCATCTTATCTAAAAACGACTCTACAGTAAACAGAAAACACCCTTTAACAGATTTTGTTCTTTCTTTGAGATTTTTCAATAATAAATGTTTATTACTTAAACGAAACTGGTACTTTCATATTTCTTTTATACCTTATCCAAAACAAAATAAGCTCCCCAAATATAGAGGTTAGCAAAACTTAACACTATAAAGTTTGGAAACAATTTTTAACATTTAATTTCTTTAAAAACATCTGCTTTAGTTGTCTATCACATGTGCACTAGTCATATACTGGCATTTGAGCATATTTAGTGACATATTTATTTCATGGCGCATGGTTGAAAATTATAAAAATTAATTATGTTGAAATACTACCATTTAATCTGTCCAAATATTCTATTTTAATTTCTTTTTTTCTCTCAGTTGATTTGATATTGACAAACTGACCTGATGTTCTCAGGAAAGATTAATCTTTATTTTTACTTTGAGATATTACATTTGCTTTACTGTCAGTTTCTTTCTCATTGAATATTCCATTTTCCCTCAATTGAAAAACGGGAATATATTTGCTCTCCCTCACTTAGTATTTAATCTGAAAGGATTAACTTTTCTTTAGCAATAATTTCAAACCTCTAGTTGTGCTTGGTAAATACAGTTAATTACATTTTGGTGCAACAGGAGGAAAATAATTGATCTTCATAGCTATTTAACACTTCTTCCTTTGTCCACAGAGATTTTTTAAAATAATCTTTTTATTTTAGAATAGTTTTAGATTTTCAGAAAAGTTGCAAAGACAGTACATGTATCTTTGGATATCTTGTACACCCCACATTCAATTTCCCCTATTATTAACATTTTACACTAGTATGGTACACTTGTCAGAAATAATAAACTGATATTGGCATGTCATTATCAAGTAAAGTCATTAGTTTTTACCTAATAGCCTTTTCTGTCCCAGGCTCCCACCCAGGATACTACATTGCTTTTAGTTGTCATGTCTACTGAAGCTCCATTGCACCATGATGGTCTCTCAGACTTTCCTTGTTTTTGATGACCCTGACAGTTTTGAGGGGTAATAGTCAGCTATTTTGTAGACTCTCCTTCAATTTGGCTCATTTGATATTTTTCTCTTGATTAGACTGGAGTTATGGGTTTGAGGATGAAGTGCCATTCTCATCACATCGTTTCAAGGATACATACCATCAACATGACTTGTCATTGTTGATATTAACCTTGATTACCTGGCTGAGACAGTATTTACTCTTTCCTTCTTTTATATACTTAACTCTCTGGTAGGAAGTAACTATGCACAGCCTATACATAAGAATGGAGAATTGCCATCCACCTCCTTGAGATGGAAGAATTATTTGGAATTCTTCTGCATGAGTTTTGTCTATTCCCATCCCCATTTGTTAATTCAATCATTTATTTCTACCAGTATGGACTCCTCATACATGATTTATTTTATGCTTTGGGTTATATTACCTTATCAGTAGTAGTAGTAGTAGTAATAGTATTTTGTATAAATTTTCAGTTTTGGCCACTGGGAGTTCTTTCAGTTGGCTTTTGTGTCCCTTTAACTTGTCTTTGGTCTCTTGTTTTTTGAGCACTTCCTTACTCTTTGGCACTATAAGTCTCATCTTATATACTTCCTGCCCTAACACTAGAATTAGCCATTTCGTCAATGAGCCCTGATTCCTTTTGTTGAAAGTGGCATCAGAAACTAAGAGCTGGGTTCTGGATGTCCCCATTCCCATGGGGGTATCATTGCTGTTAGGCCCTCTCAGTGAACAGAGCTAGGAAATACATGTGTGTATACTAACTCGTGTATACACATATATCTATGATTATTTCTCCCTATGTTATAGATATATTTCTATGTAAACTCATGCTGATGTCTCCAATTCTAATTTAATATCCCATGATTTATTCTAGCTTTCTCCTTTGCTTATCTGTAACCTCCCATCCAATGTAAGTATCTGGCTCCCACATCCTCCATCCATTTACTTATTCATTTATTCCCAGTATACATGTATATTGGTTTCAGAATTGTTAACTCGTATCCCCATGGGGAAGCACTTTTCCAATTAGAGTACAGTGCGTATGTACAGTCCCTTTTATCTTTAATCTTATACTCTCCACTCATTTCAGTGCCCCCCAATCCATTTGATAAGGTGTCATACATTTATAATTTAGTTAACTTCTTTTATTGAAGGCTACATTCCATGCTGGGGTGCCTCAATCTCCTAATTGATTCTTTAAATTTGCATACATTAAGGTTCACTCTTTGTTCTGTAAGGTTCTACAGATATTGATAAATGCACAGGATGATGTACCTATCACTACATTATCACACTGAATAGTTTCACCTACCTAAATGTCCTCCCTGCTTCATGTGTTCAATCCCCACTCTTCTTCCTAAACCCCTGGCAACCATTGATCTGGTTTTTGTCTCTGTAGTTTTTCCCTTTTCAGAATGTCATACAAATAGAACCATTCAGTATACAGTCTTTTCAGATTTTTTTTCCACTTAGCAACATGCATTTAAGATTCGTCCAAGTTGTGTGAATTGATTATTCATTCCTTTTTATTGCCAAATAGTATTCCTTTGTATGGATGTACCACAGTTTATCCATTCGCACACTGAAGAGTATACTGGTTGATTCCAGTGTTTAGCAATTATGAGTAAAGCAGCTATAAACATGTGTGTGTAGGTTTTTGTGTTGAAATAATTTTTCTGGTCAGTTCGATAAATACCTAGGGCTACAATTGCTGGAATTACAACTGTTTTGGTAAAACTAAGAGTAGGATGATAAGAGACTGTCAGACTTTCCAGAGTCTCTCCTTCGATGATACTTTTAGCCCTCACAATTATCTAGTAAAGAAATTATTCTTTGAATAGCAGAAACACTGGGGCTCACATGTTAAAGCAATGAGTCAATTTGTTAGCAAAATAACTATTGCAAAGTAGCAAACAGACAAAAGCAAAATCAACTGAAATTAAATACATTTCAAGTAACATTTTAAAATCTTATTAAACTAAGAGAGAAACCAAAGAGAATGTGGTCATTATATTAATCCAAAGCCAAATATTATATTGAAAAAAATTCATTTCCTTTACTTGCCCTACTACCCACTACAAGAGCCCCTGTGGTACAGAATTGAATTAAAATACTCCTAAATACCTGAAAAATATATAATTCTCTAGACAATCACTTGTACAACATTACAACAATATTTCTGATGAATAAAAGTGTTTTGTAGGTGATATTTCTCTGAGAAGAGTAGACTGGAGTATCTGTGCAGCTCTGTGATATGTTGAAGCTACGTACCCACCAACTTACTTCATGCTCTAGAATCGTTTGCTAGCCGAGCAAAGGTAAGCTGGAGTCAGTCAATATCTGTTCAGGAGCATGTAATTGGAGAGAAAATCCTTACTGTAGATTTTTGTACCCACCTTACTTATCTTTATATTTCTTACCCTGACGGAACACATATACACCATAAAAATGAATTTATTTGACTGTATTCATTTTTAACTAGTAAAACAAGAGTACCTATTAAATATCACCTTCTTTACTTGAAATTCATAAAAGGTTGGCTAATATGCGGTATTCAACTCACATATATTTCAAAATTAACCAGTGGAAATCCTCTTCCTCATAATTCTAAGTGATTGATTTGTAATTACTAGAATATATTTATTTCGTAATGTGTGTCAGACACTTTTAAGTACTTTGCATTCATTATCTTATTTAATCTTTTTAACCATTCTATAAGGCAAATATCACTCCCTCTACTAGAAGAGGAAATTGAGGCATATAGAGGTGAAATACATTGCTCATTTTGCACAGCTAAAAAGTGGTAGCTATAAGTCTGTCTGTATTAAAGGCTAATTGAATTCTTATCTCAATCTTGTAATTATACTAACTGTACTGAGTATGCTACAGAATACATAATAGTTTACCTGGATTTATAGATAATTACTTGGGGAATAAAATACACCTGGTACTTTTCTTGGTTTTGATTTTCTGTGATTCCTAAGCTCAGTTTTCTGGAGTCATACCCACTTATTTAGAAAAATATTGAAACTAGGAAAAAAACAAAATTTTCTCCATTCCTTACCATTTCTCTCCTTTCCTTCTTTATTTCTTCCTCTTTTCATCTTTCTATTCTCTAAAATGTTCTTTTTGTTAATTACAAATAATTTAAAATATTGACACAGTGTTTGTCTGCCTTGAGCTAATAACATAGTTGGGGAGTAAAAGCTTACATATATTTTGTAATTTCTATAATCAGTGTAAATATAATATCATATAATTATGATAGCTTAGTATTGGATCGTGAATACATAGCTACCTATGTACCTCTACCTACAGGAAAGAGAGTCAAAGAATACATGAACAAATATAAAACAAAATGACTTCTGAGAGAGATATCATACCTAATCACTGGAGAAATACAGATTATTAAATTAATTTAGCTGGAACATCCCCGCCCCTTGAGAAAAATTAACACCATATCTCCATTCAAACTAGATTACAAAATAAAACTTTTTGTGAATTAGATATAAACACATGTAAAAGACAATCTTTTAAAACTTCAGAAGAAAATATAAGGGAATATGTTTATGACTACAGAATATGAAAGGAATTTAAAACAAAACAAGAAAGATGAAATCATTGAAGACATTATTGAAAAAAGTGTTTAGGATGAAATTCAAAATATCTGTATAGTAGACAAAGTCAAAAGGATAGTCACAAATTTTGAGAAGATAATTACAGCACAGCACAAAATTCTAGGGAGAATTAATATCGATAATAAAATAAGACTCTGAAAAATCAATAAGAAATATTACAAATTACCTAATAGAATATGGGTAAAACCTATGAGCAGCGAAATCACAAAGTAAATTTGAATAACCAATAAATATCCTTAAATATTCTCATTTTATTAGTAATCAGAGTTGGAAAACCAGAAAAAAAATACAACTGTGGTGTACCATATTGCACCCATAAATAGGAAAAAAATGTATATTCTGACAATTACACAAGGGTTGGCAAACATGTATAGAAAGATGAACACTTGCATCCTTATAATGGGAATATAAATTGAATCAAGTAATTTGGAAAATAATTTGGAATTATCCAGTAAAACTGAAGATGCACATACTCAATTATTCTGTAATTCTGCTCCTACATATCTCCTGTAAAAAAATTACTGCACATGTGCACAAGAAGATGCCCCTGGAACATAAAACACAAGGTCACATCAGGAGATTGGATTTTTAAAAAGACACAGGTAATTATGTCCAGCTCTTTCTGTCAGCTACACCATAGATGTTGCTTCTGTGGCTACCTAGAGGCACTCCCCGAGCCTCTTGACACTGACTGGTTCCCTTCTTTTTCTTATGTTACTTAGCAATACCTACAACAATTTCAGTGGGATTTCATGGAGTTCTTTCTTTTGCAAAGACATTGTTTCTTAGCCTTTTATTAGCACTGCAAGTAATGTCTATGCTAATCAAAGGCCAAGGAGAGGATTGGTATCTGTCTGGTTCAGAATGGCAGATAATTTGAAAGAAAGATAGTAATTAAAATGATTGTCAAACGATGATTACTAGAACGTCAGGATTCTTGAGAGGTACCTTAGGGGGTGACTGCTGGGCTTGTATCTCATTCAAAGTATCATTGCTTTTGAGTGTCTGATATATTTAAATAATATGTTTTGAAAAAGACTGTTGAAAAAGTTTTAAAGCCACTAATTCACACAATGCACTCCTAATGTTTGTGAGGAAAGCAATAGACTCTAAGTAAATGAAGAGATAAAAAGAAGTTTATTCAGGTTTCAGAGTGGAGTAAGGAGAGCAGTAATCATATCATATAACAAATATTCAAGGGAAATGGGGCTATTTAATCCACAGAAGCTAAACTTTTGGAGGGAAGGGGGTGTTGAATTACTTCTGTGGCTGTCATGAACCAGAGGCTTTAGATATATTTTTAATCCCCAAGGGAAAGTAAGCTACAGATGAATAGGACTTTTCCTTTCTAATTGTAAGACCTATCAAGAGTAGATGAATAGTGTTTGATGGTGATCATTGGCCTATCACTGGCTTTCAAACATTGACTGTACATCCACTTGGTAGCTATATAATATGGTAGAGATTCTATGCCAGTAAAACTTTGTTAAAATTTATATTTACATTTTCCACAGATAAACGTATTTTTCTCATAGCAGAAATATGTTTTAATATTTTGTCATACCCAAGGAGAATGCTGCTGTGTCCTTCCAAGCTTGAAGAAAACGATTATGTTAAGTGAACCCTGCATGCAATGATTGAACCTGTTTGAATAATCTTCCTGAGTTATTTGACCTTAAGAAATACATATACAGATTTTGCAGAGGTCCAATTCCCTAAATCATTCTACTGAATTTATTTTCTTAAACCACCATTCTCAGTATACTATTTCCTTACTCAGAACACTTAAATGATTCAATTGTGCAGAGGAAAAATCTCAAGTCATTTACTGTGGCATTCAAGGTCTACCACTGGAAAATTACTTTTCTAAAAATATTTACCACTAATTATCAGCATGAACACTTTGCTCCTGCACAATAACCCACCCATACTCCCTGAGATAAATCTTGTTCTTGCTCATTTCTCTATTTTTATGTTTATCACTTACTATATTTCTAGCCCCACCTCCATCTCTAAATCTATCTCTATCTCTTGCGTCTCTATATGTCTACACTTGGTACTTGAGTAGATGCTCCTCTAAGACTCTTTTGCCATTTCCTACTTTACCTGGAGTTCCTCTAGGCTCTTTGCTGGGTGTATTTTTCTTCTATTGTTATTCTGTGTCTTTAACCAATTTTTTTTATTTCCATGTTTTTAAATACCACTTAAATGCTGACACATCGAGAATTTATATTTCCAGCCACGACATCACAACTGAACTCAAGCTACCTACTTCTTATCTCTCTTGGGATGTCTCATGGGTATCTTAGCAAAGATAGAAAATATACCACTTCATTCTGAGTTTTCTCCCCCCAGAATTGTTTCCTCATAATGATTTCCCATCTCTGAAAAGGAATCACCATCCACTCATTTGCTCCAGTCAAAAACTTACGTGTCACATATTTCGTCATTCTTCAATGTCTAGCTTTCAGCAAACTCCGTTTAGTTTATCTCCAAAATATATTTCAAATCTATCCACTTCTCTACATCTCTCCTGTCAATATCCTTGTCCAAGTAACTTTCATTATTTGTCTGGAGTACTAAAATAGACTTATTTCTAGCAGTTTTATGAAGCTATAATTTAAATAGCATAAAATTCACTTATTTTAAGTGTATAGTTCACTGATTTTTAGTAAATTTATAGAGTAATAAAACTATCACAATCCAATTTTAAACATTTCCATCACTCCATAACGTTCCTTTGTGCTCATTTGCAGTCAATTCCTACTTCTACCCTAACCTCAGACAACTATTGATCTGCTTTGTTTTATAAAATTGTTGTTTTGGATATTTAACACAAATGGAATTATATATTTTGTGTCTGACTTATTTCACACGTCATAATTTTTGAAGTTCCTCCATGTTGTTTTGTGTTCATTTTTATTGCTGAATACTATTCTACTTCATGGATACATCACATTTGGTTGGACATTTGACTAGTATCCAGGTTTGGCTGCTATGAAAATGTATGCATAATTTAAATAATGTTGTTATGAACATTCATATACAACTTCTTGTGTGGATATAGGTTTCCACTTATCTTGGATAGATTCTTAGGATTGAAATTTCTGGGTAGTAGGTAAGATTATATTTAACTTTTTACAATATTGACAAAAATACTTTCCCAAGTGGCTGTACTATTTACATTCTGACCAAAAATATATGAGTGATCCAGATTGTCCACATCTACACAATGTTTGGCACTACTGGTGTTATGAATTGAATTGCGTCCCACTAAAAAATACGTTTTGGAGTTCTAACTCCCAGTACCTCAGAATGTGGCCATATTTGGAGACAGGGCCTTTACAAGAGATAATCAAGTTAAAATAAGGTTACTAAGTTGAGCCCTAACCCGATATGATGGATGTACTTATCAGAAGAGGAAATTTGGACACAGAGACAAACACACACAGGGAGAATGCCATGTGAAGATGGAGGCAGAGATCTAAAAGCCAAAGAGACATGCTTAGAACAGATCCTTCCCTCACAGCCATCAAAAGGAACCAACCCTGTGGAAACATTGATTTTGAACTTATAGCCTCCAGAACTGTTAGACAATAAATTTCTTTTGCCTAAGCCACCCAGGTTGTAGTACTTTGTTATGGCAGTCCTAACAAACTAATAAAATTGGTCATTTTGGTTACAAGCATTCTAGTATGTTTGTAAAGGTTGCTCATTATGGTTTTACTTTGAATTCTCCTAATGACTAATGATGTTGAGAATATTTTCATGTGCTTATTAGCTACTCATATATTTTCTTTAGTGAAATGTATACTAAAACATTTTGACAATTTTAAAATTGGGTTGTCTGTCCTATTATTGGGCTGGAATATTTCTTTTATATACAGGATATAATCCTTTGTTAGATATGTGATTTGTAATTATTTTCTTCCAGTTTGTGGTGTCTATTTTCATTTTCTTAATGGTATCTTTTTTTTCTTTTACTGTAATTATTTTTGCTGTTTTTTATACATCTTTATTGAGGCATAATTGTTATATGATAAAATGGCCTTATATAATTTGATGTCTGAATATGTAAACATTCACAAAACCATCACCACAATCAACATAATTAACTTACACAACACCCCCAAAAGATTCCTTATAATCCACTCACTCCCTGGCCCTGCAACAACCCAAGACAAGTATTGATCTGTTCTCTGTCACTATGGATAAGTTTGGCATTTTCTAGAATTTTATATAAATGGAATCATGTAGTGTCTACACTTTTTTTGCAAGGGGAGAATCAGGTTTCCCCTATTTATTACATTTAATTTGAGATTTTTTCCATATTGTTGAATTCATTGATAGCTCATTCTTTTTCTTTTAGAATAGTATTCCAGTGTACAAGTATACCACAATATGTTTATTATTCATATGTTGGTGGCACTCAACCAGTGATGTTGGTAAACGGCGTCTCCTGGGGGGAAAATAAAAAAATGCTCTGATTATATAGCGTTTACTGATTTTCATGTTGTAAATGCTCCCAACATGGCTGATTTCAACTGGCTGGCAAAATTCCTGAGTACTTAGCTCTCTCTCTTAGGAGCTGCCTCCACCACATCACTGTACACTTCTACCTGCAGCCCGTGTGTTTAAAAGGGAAGTGGTCCCCAATTCCACCTCTACAAAGACCCCAGTTTGACTCAAGCTAAACAGCAGATCATACATCCTTACTGCTCACAGTGTTAATTTAGCATACATGATCCAGTCAGGACTAACCCTGTATGAGGAGATGTTGGCTGAAGTCTTCTAGAAAGGAAGTTTCTCTCTCTTCTGAGAAGCTATAAAAAGAGAAATTATTTTTTACAGCCGGCTAAATAAAAACAAAAAAGCATATTGCCCTTGAAAGCTGCAGGCAGTCGATCTCTAACAAGAAAGAGAGCATTAAGATGAAGCATATATTCTGTGTGAAGAGATGGATAGAGAAAGTGAGTGACTGCATCCTTGCCTATAACCCACATTTTTCCAGACTTCAGATATGTGTATCAACAATTTCTTGATGTTATTTAAGACAGTTTCGAGGGGGTTTTGTGACACTTTCAACTGAAAATTTCTAGATGATATAGCGACAAAATTCTAAGATAATTTGTAGTATAATGCTGATACAAGTGAGTATCCTTTGAAACTTAATAAAATCTGGATATTGGATCATCCTGCATGCTTTTTTTATCACATAAAATTTGTGATGGGAGATTTTTGAGATTCTTAAACTTGGGAATTTAAAACTTCATTTCTCTTTCACAAAGAGATCTGGCTCTTGCATTTAAAGACTTGGTTTTCAAGACCATTGTCTTTAAAATGAGTTTCACTCATTTGGAAATTGGAAACCAGGAAGTTAACTTTTTCTTTAGTTGATCTCAGGTTCAGGGTCTACATTTAACTGTGGAAGAGTTTCCCTGTAGGAAGGAATCACCAAGATTAAAACCACATAGATAATATATCAAAATATCCTACCACACATAAAAAGATACATGCACAGACAAATCATGAACTCATACAGAAAGGACTCATTTTACAAAAGGATAAAATTTGGGATTTATTTATGACATGGTTATAAATAAATAGCACATATAGTCTCACATGGCTGAAATACATTTTCTCTAGGTTTATGACCCAAAGTTGTTTTCTTGCCTTCCAATTAAAAACAAATCTGATCCTTCTTACATTTTCTATACAAATCTCTGACTTCCTTTTATCTATGAAGGTCTATAACAATCTGACTAGATTTATTCTAATCTGGCTATTTGGCCTATCCATCTTTTTAATCAGTATTCTAAGTTACATTACCTATGGAATAAAATGTAAAACCTACATTGACACAGTATCTCTACATATGAAAAAAGGTACAGAATTATTAATATAATAAGGTACATAGATTACAGAAGATAATGGAATAAAAAAGTGTGTGTGCGTAAAGAGATGAGAGACATTAAAGAGTAAAAAGTGGCCACAAATTACCAAATGAGAGATGTCAATTAACCACCACATATTAATTAATTAATAGAATTAATCAATTAATTTTAGTGTGACTCTTCCCCGTCATCAGTGCTTTCCATCAGCACTGACTACTTTCCATCACTCCCTTTTTTCCTCAAAGCTCTCACTCCCCCTTCATGGCAAAAACCTCCAGGAGTCAGGGCTGGGTGAAAGTGGACAATGCTGTGTTCATTTCCTGTTGCTGCTGTAACAAATTACCACAAACTTTAGTGGCTTAAAGCAGCACAAATTTATTATCTTACAGTTCTGGAGAAGTCATAAAACTATCCTACTCGACTTAAAGTCAAAGTGTCACCAGGACTGGTTCCTTCTGGAGGCTCTGGAAGAAGAATCCACTTCCTTGCCTTTTTATTCTTTGAAGGCCACCTGCACTCCTTATCCCATGGTCCCGTCCTCCATCTTCAGTGCCAGCACTTGCCGTAATCACATCTCCTTCACTGACTCTGACCCTCCTGCCTTCCTTTTATAAAGGCCCTGTGATAATCCAGGATAATCTCCTCATCTCAATAGTCTGAATTAATTGTGTCTGCAATGTGTCTTTTGCCATATAAGGTATTTATAGCTTTCAGGGATTAGGGCATGGACATCTCTGGGGGGTTGTTAGCCTACCACAGGTGCTAAGGGAGTGCACCTTTATTTCATCTGAACTCTTAAGGAAAAATTATCAAGCTGCCCCAGCGTTCACTAGGCTAGAGTAATTCTTACTTCTCTAGCATTACCTTTTACCCAAATATTCTTGTCTTCAACGCCAAATCTGCATCGTCTCTTCTAACAAGTCTTTCCTCAACTGTTCCGTCCAGAGTGATTTACCTCTCTTTTGAAAATATCTAGCATTGATCGCAATTATTTACCTGACCTTTTTCATGCATTATCTTGAATTACTGTTTTTACTTTGTCTTCCATTTTCAGATTGATTGTGAAGTGCTTAGAAGAGTTGTCAAATTTTCTTTGGTATTGATTTCTCATGTCTTTCATTTAGTACTGTGTACATAATAGGTGCTAAATTTTTACTTATTAATTTTAGGTATACATGTTCCAGTAAGGAAAAAAAAATTAACTGTAATGCACTCCATGAAAGTGAATACTTTCTTTTCTTTTTAATTGTGTCTCTTATAATTCATTTTCCTCCACCTGTAAAGTACCATAGATTGTAACTGCTAAAATGTGAAGAGCATATTTTATAGTAAAGTGATCTAGTAAATTGACTTTCACAGGTTCTAGGGTTTATAAAACAGCCTTTGAATCCTGTGAATCTCCTTTTATCAACATCTATAACTATATTAGCATGAATATTATTTTTAAGAAAATCACCTACAACTTCTTTGCCTTCATTTCATCCACCCTGTGTATAAATATTCTTTTTCCATTAAGAAAATAGAGACAATGAATTTCTCCTGGAAAAAGTGTTAATGACATCAAACTGAACTAACACTTTTGTTAGTTTTGAGAACATTTATGCATATATAACTTTATCTATTGGTGAAAGAAACATTTTATGATAAACAAATATTGGAAAATATTTTTTTTTTTGGCTGAGGAAGATTGGCCCCGAGCTAACATCTGTGCCAATCTTCCTCCACTTTGTATACAGGATGCTGCCACAGCATGGCTTGATGAGCAGTGTGTAGGTCCACGCCTGGGATCCGAACTTGTGAACCCCAGGCTGCCAAAGTGGAACACATGAACCCAATCTCTAAGCCACCGGGCCAGCCCCTGGAAAATATTTTTGAGTCACTTGCATTAAGCAAGTTCTGAAATATTTCCTAATCATTTACCTCTAAATTTAAATTACAAGAACTTTTACAGAAAGACTACTTATTTTTCACCCCTGTATTTTCATGTGGATTTTATCTAAATGTTATTTTCCAGAACCATTTTATAGCAATAAGAATCCCTTTTGAAATAGTCTCTTTTATTTTCAAGCCTCATTTCTCTGGGTATCATCAGAATAAGTTCCCAAATACTTAAATGTGGCTGAAAATTTCAAGGTGATAAGGTTCAAGTATACCTTAATGTGGATACACACCTCAATCTGAAGAACTAGGCACCCCCTGAAGCTGATTGAGCACGAAGAAGCAATTTAACAGCACAGAAGAATTATCTACTTATTTTAGACATAAAATATACAGCGCATAAAGAATTTGAACTCTGATCTCTTAATGTGAGAATTTAGTTCATTAACTCACCACACTGACTACACAAATCTCTTGATACTGGAATACACTAGAAAGAATCATACAGTAATGCATGTTATAGTGATTTGCTGTCGAGCAAAGGAAGTTTTCCTCAATTTCAGCCATGTAACCACACTGTATTACCGCACATGGGATTCTTCTCAGCATTTTACCATCTGAAATAAACATGAGGGCAACTCCCATAAAAGTGATTTATTTTCTTTTTTAAAGAACATACTTATCATAAACCAGCATACTATAGCATGTTGGAGAGGAAGTATGGGTTTCATTTCCAGTAAGAATGGAATAATCCACTCCGCCTTATTATATTTACGCTAAGCTCCGTAGAAAATCCAGGAGTTAGTTTTATGATCCTGTCAAGAGCAGGAGATGCAAAAAAGAAAAGAATAATCCATGGACCTCCAGAATTTGACATCATTGTGTTGAAGATTGTTGTTGTTAGATTTTAGTTTCCAGGGCTTTTATGCCCATTCTGTTCATGAAAGGAAAGAAATATGTAGAAAGGCAATTTTAGTTGTTTTATATTAGCTTGTGCTGGTGGTTTAATTTAATATGGAAACTTTGTGGTTCTTCTGAAATTCACTGCTTAGAATTTATATTCCTGATGTTTTCAATAAAATAGTTAGTTAAAAGAAATTTGTAAAATGAGTGAAAAAAGCTGAATATATTTGAAAAATGTTGGGTTTGTCTTTTGTTCCTTTTAATCTGTGTAAGAACTTTTCTTAATGCACAAAATATATTGGGATCATTAATACTGATGGAATCTCATAATTTAAAGACATTTATAAATAACTTTAGCAAGAGTTAGAATGGAAAGAAAGTTTTCCCAGTTCCTAGAGTAGGATTTCTCAGAGACTAAAGAAATGAAGCAAACTGAGGCTTGCTTTCTTTTCTCTGATGAAAACAGAACTGATGTTTTCATGCATATGGTTCTTTTTTATTAAAAGATATAGAAAGATATTTTGCATATCTGTGTTTTATTTATGTGCAGAACCAACTTAAATGTATACCACTGGTTTCTGAGAGGAGCACACTTCCTGGTCTGACAAGAAGGTCCAGAGTAACAGTGTAAGCAACTTACAGTGGACAGAATGTTGGGCATTCAAGATTAGGTAGTCATAAAAGCTGGACATAAGCACATCTTGAACACCAAGCTCTTGGATTAAATATATTATGGGGCTGGGGCCGCCCCAGTGGTGGAGTGGTTAAATTCCAGCCCTCTGCTTCAGCAGCCTGGGGTTCGTGGGTTTGGATCACGGGTGAGGACCTACGCACCGCTTATCAAGCCATGCTGTGGCAGGTATCCCACATATAAAATAGAAGAAGATGGGCACAGATGTTAGCTTAGGGCCAGTCCTCCTCAAGCAAAAAGAGGAGGATTGGCAATGGATGTTACCTCAATGCTAATCTTCCTCACCAAAAAAAAAAAAAAATATATATATATATATATATATATATATATATATGTATATATATATATTGGAGATGCTAGAATAAGATGGCATTGTGTAAGTAAATGTTCTTTTAGGTATTAACAGTTGTTATATAAATTTCAAATATTTTTGAGATTTAAGTTTTAGATTTTGTTCTAGATTTTGTTTATATGAACCCCTACTTTTTTTCCCTAAAAAAGAAAAACAGATGAGTTTGATGATGATTTTTTTATTTGCACTTTTATTTAGTGTTTGGAGGTAGTTGTTTTTTCTCTCCCCTAAGATGAGTCAAAGAAAATTTTTGAGAATGATGTAGTACTTTAAGACTTAGTTGATTTTCTGGGTTCAACTTTGAGTATTATAAAATCAGTAAGATAACACACTTCAAAATAAATAAATGAATTTGTTTTCTTTTCTTTTTTTTGTTGTGAGGAAGATTAGCCCTGAGCTAACATCTTTTGTCAACCCTCCTCTTTTTTGCTGAGAAAGATTGGCCCCGGGCCAGCATCCATGCCCATCTTCCTCTACTTTATATGGGACGCTGCCACAGCATGGCTTGATAAGCGGCGAGTAGGTCCACGCCTGGGATCTGAACATACGAACCCCAGGCCACCGAAGCGGAGCATGCAAACTTAACTGCTATGCCATCAGGCTGGCCCCTAAATAAATGAATATTTTAACCCATATAAAAGTTTTGTATTTGAATGAAAATTAGCCCCCAAATATTGACCCAAAATTAAAAGAATAATTTTTAAATATTCTAGGGAATTATATAGTATAGACAATATTAAAAATTACTCTAACAGTCATTTGGGTAACTTTTGTAAAATGAATGTATAGCAGTTTGTTGCAGAATTATATGCATGTAGACTGTCAGAATCAGAAGCGTGTCTACAGTCTTATAGTGAAAAATTTTTTCCATACTTCCAAAAAAGCCATTTTGCAAATTAGTTAATACTGGGACTAGTGTGGCATATATTAAATACCATTGATTAATTATCATTAATTAAATGATTAATTAATGAAGATGAGGGCTTATAAAATTATCCTCCATTTCTGATCCCCATAATTTTTTATAATTTGAGTAAAGTAAATGTAAAATTTATGTAATTAGTCTTTATATTATATGTAATTATAAAATATCATGATCATTTTACTCTGTGTGAGCTATTGTATTAATAGATAAAAATGTTATTAACAATACTACTTTGCCAGAATTAACGTTTTCATGCATATGACTCTCTTTTTTTATCAAAAGGTATGTAAGGATTTTCACATTTACCTAAAGATATTCAGAAAAAGCTCTCTTCCTAGAGCAACAGTTTTCATTAAACTGACAAGTATTTATTGAGTACATAAGTGTGTGCCCAGAACTTTGTAAAGTACTGGGTTTTCACCTGTGAGTAGACAAAAAAAGTCCTCTTCTCATGGGAATGAGCTCAAGGACATATTAAGAAGTGAGAATACAGAGGCAAAAAAGCCAAGATTTGAATAATTTTATGTCATGTTAAGAAGCTAAAAATGGAAAGTAACACAAAAAATAGAAAGGTTTTATGGAAAGTTATAATATATTTTAACATGCCCTCTGATTTTTGATGAACATTGTCATTATGCCAAGATTATATCCAACCTTTCCACAGTTATTAGTTTTATTTATTTATTTATTTTTTGGTGAGGAATATTAGCCCTGACCTAACATCTGTTTGCCAATCCTCCTCTTTTGGCTGAGGAAGATTGGCCCTGAGCTAACATCTGTGCCCATCTTCCTCTATCTTATGTGGGATGCCACCACAGCATGGCTTGATAAGCAGTGCAAAGGTCTATGCCCGGGATCTGAACCTGCGAACCCCAGGCTCCCGAAGCAGAGCACATGAATTTAATGACTATGCCACCGGGCCAGCCATCACAGTTGTTACTTTTAATAGTTGAGAATATAAAAATGAATTTTTGGTGTTGCCTTTCTAGATATACATTTAAAAAGTCATTTCTGGTTGAGTTTCAGGTTCAATATTTCTGACGCTGTCTACAACAGTATATTAGTTTCTTAGGGCTGCTGTAACAAAGTACCATAAACTAGATGGATTGAAACAACAGAAAAGCATTGTCTCAGAGCTCTCAAGGCTAGAAATCTGAAATCAAGGTGTTACCAGGGCCATGTTCCCTTTGAACATTGTAGAGGAATCCTTTCTTGCCTCTTCCTAGCTTCTCATGGCTTGCAAGCAGCCTTTGGTAGTCCTTGGCTTGCAGCTGCATAGTTCCCATTTCTGTCTTTATAGTCACATGGTGTTCTCCCCATGTGTCTCTCTGTGTCTTCACATGACCATCTTCTTCTAAGAACACCAGTCACATTGGATTAGTTCCCACTCTAGTCCAGTATGACATCATCTTAACTAATTACATCTGCAACAATCCTACTTCCAAAGAAGTCATATTCAATAAATTGAGGTACTTCACACCAGGACTCCAACATACCTTTTTTGGTGGGACACAATTCAACTCATCACAGTAGGACCATTATAGCTGTTCATGCTGTCCTTAAATTACTGTGAATATAGTAGCAATAGACATATGAAGTTATGTACTTGGAGATGAGCAAGAATGCCTTATATCACAAACTTTTAGAGACATCACTAGAAACAACAAATCCAAGTAGTGTAGAAACGTTTGTTTTTTAATCCCTTCTCCTTCTCAGTCATACTGAATTTCATAATTATTATAAAAGATAATTAATTGGAAACATGTATTATAAACATCAAGCTAAACTCGATTATAGTAATTATGGATGGGATAATATTGAAAGAAGAATATTGGCTCTGGAAATTTGGAATTAAAATTACATTATCTCATAACCTCTATTCATGAGATACACTGACAATGTAAGGTCAAGGTATATCTCTATTTATGACTTATAAGAAGATTCCTAAAGTAGAAGTTATGGAGATAGAATATCATTGAAAATATGGTAATTAAATTACATTTGTAAGTGTTATTCATTTTCAATGACATTACTTCTCTCCAATCCTAATCCTGCCACGATACACTCTTCATGTGGAAAAATGAGGGCTTCTATCACAATGTAATGTTGAGTGGATAATCTTTCAATTCCATACTCTTTAGTGATAACAAATTTTTTCACAAATTAAATAAGATCTTCCCATCATTGCCTTTAAAGTTTTCTACTAACAGCTCGTTTCATATCTAATTAGTATTCTTTCTCCGTGTTGCAACACTCACGCTATTTCCTCCAGAGGGGAGAAAATCTATTTGCTTTTATTTTCATATAACTCAATGTGTCCCACTTGTCTATTATAAAATACACTATTGCTGGTTTCTTCAGTATGCTCATTTATAATGATATAAAAGGAAGAAAATAGACAAATATGAAAAAAAGCAACAATCTAAGTCAAGAAAGGGCAAAAATTAAAATGCCGTCAATAGGACTATGTGCTTTCATGGCCCAGGGAGCAAAAGTTAGATAAAGTTTACATAACTCACTGAAATCCAATGCTTATATTTTTCAAAACTACCCAGAAACTTTTTGCTTGGATTGAGATTGGATTTAAGTTTGAGTAGTGATAATTACAAAGTGAAAATTTTTTTTGGAGAGTACAATTATTTTTCCATAGATATGTTTATTTTCTGAACTGTGACTTTAGAAAATTCTGTCAAGTTATTCTTTCAAGTATGCTCTCTTTCAGTGTTTTATTTTGCTTATTGTGATGCTTTAATAAAATAACTTACTAATTATGATCTACATCCCATGCTTACATAAACATTTTGGAAGGATAGGCTTTAAAAAGTGACTAAACAAACACAAATCTAAATGCTCGTAATACATGAGTAAAATGGAAACACAAAATATGGTCTACCTAGTTTACACACATTTAAGTGTGTGATATTTTTAAATTAAAAGTTCTCTTAAACCTAAATATTACAGCGACTAGATGACATTTAAAATGTGGTAATGTTTTCTTAATACCATTCCAAACTCCCGGACCCCTTGAAAATCTTAACAATTAGGAAAATCCAAGCAACAGGTACACACTTTACAGGTTTATTAGGTATGTTTATGGAGCCATGGGAACACAATTTTAAATTTCTTAACTGGAATCTATGAATACTAAATATTAGTATTTATTTATATTAAAGTTAGCTCAAAGAATGCAATTCTTTAACTACTTTCAAACCATCGATACATGTGAATGGGTAACTGTTGAATTTGTATGTTCACATACGTAATAAAAGAACAAAATTTAATACCAGTGAGAAGTTATGGGACTGGGGTTGTTAGTATATCACAGAGTTTTTTGATAACTCAAATTCTAAAAGAAATGCATTCTAGATCTAGATCTCCCTTTTCTTTTAACTGGTATTTAACCTTTGATATTTTGTTTGATACTCTAGACCTTTTGTATACATTGACTCTTTAAGTCTGAATCACAGAGTATATTTTATTGTAAAGACATTTGAAAGTCTATAGCTTAGAAAATCCAATCATTAATATAATCTGATGACTAACTCTAATGAAGAGAAATGTTGCCGTCAAGATTAATAAGTAATTAAAAGCAACGCAAATCACTTTGCCTTGTGGATGAATTCACAGTAGGAATATATTTATGATAAGAAAAGGAGAAAAATGCTCACGCATAGTTTATATTTAGAAATAAATTCTTCTTTTCAATGTTATATGGTGTTTAGCAAAGAAATTAACCATCATTTAGAGATTTTCTAGAGTACGTATATGTTAATAGTTTTTAATGAAATAACGTAATAATTATAAAAATATTCATAAGCAAATGTTCTCAGTCTGGATTAGCACAGCAGTTATTTTGAGATCTTAATCTCCTAGAAAAGCATCTGTTTATATATATATGCATGCGTATTTATCCCAGAAAAAATGTTGTGGAATAATTCATCATTTTTTTCCTCTTCTACTTCCTTCCTTTTACAGGTCAATTGATGCACAAAATTGTTAAGATTTTCTACCCTCCTAGTCATTCCCCATCTAATTCTCTATGGCCATCATTGTTATGTTCAGTCAAAATTATCACTAAGTATATTTTCCACTTTATGACCACTTTAAAGCTACAGAATGATATGATTATGTGACTCAAGCTGATTTACTTGTATTTTCTGAAAATTGATAAACTGACACACATTCGGCAAAACGTCTTAATCAAGTTTTAAAACTATAATTTATAACTTTCTCATGAATTTGTAAAGCAGAGTATGATGAAATCTTGGTATCGCATTATTTTTTCTTGAGTGGAATTCACTATAAGTCATTAGAAACCATCCAGGCATTATTAACTTGACAATATCTAAACTGAGTCATTGCAAACACATTTTTACTAGGGATATTTTTTTTGGAATATTCTTCAAGTAGTTTTATTTAGAAAAGGATTAAGATAAATGATGATAATATAAATATAAAATACTTTTTTTGAATAGCTTTTATGTCTCTTTTTAGAATTGTTAAATCTGGAGATTTTAAAAATACTTTCATAACAATATATTGATTGTTTCTGCATTTGGCCAATTTCTTTGAGTCATTTTGCAATTGGATGGATTCCTGAACTCAGCCATTTGACATACAATTGAACTGAAATCTGGAGAATTAGATCAAAATTGTTTTAATATTTATTCTGAATCGTTGATCAGATTTGCATACAAGGGTGATGATAAGATAAAACCCAATAGATCAAGTCAATGTCGGTGCACATACTGGACTGCATTTGCTAATTTGTCCAAAAATGGTTAACATTAAATATAGTCACAACACCTGCCTACACAAAGCACCACATAACAGTTGTCAGTAATCAAGTAAAGAATGGGATGTTTAAACTCATTCACATGAAATATTTTGAGCAGCTCCTAGTTCCAATTAATTGTGGCATAAATGTGCATAACTCTGTAGTCAGATTTACCACAAAGAATGTAATAGCAAAACAGCCAAGTTTTCCTTTGAAAGTCAGTGATAGTAAGGGCAAAATTAGATAAATCATAGTTGACAAGAGAGCTATGGTATAAGGAGTGCTACGTTAATTTCAGCCTCCCTTTTCTGTCTTGTCTATTACACACAAAAAATAACATGAATGCCTTTTTGAGAAGAGACTGCAATGAAACAATAAAAATCCAATGCTAACAGAATCTGTCAATTGTAAAACAGTAAAATATTCAGAGCAATGAAAGCAGTTGCCTGCCATTGGTATGGGATGGAGGAGGGAAATCAATATTTATTTCTCTGAGAGTACCAACCTGGGCTTGTGGTATTGATGTTTTCAACAGGATGGAAGTGTTTCTCAGAAAGACTTTTCACTTTTTAAAAAGTTTAACCTAAAGGGCAATTATGCGTTAGGTTGATTATTATATAATGACAATAGATATTTTAAAAGAATATAAGATTTCTTATGTTTACTGTGAAATGTCTGGGTTCTAGGCATTACTATAATTGGCTACATTGTGTTATATAGACTGATCAATTCCAAATACATACATTTGCTTCAACAGGCAGCTGTGCTTAAATAGCTTTCTTCTATGTGAAGAAGAAAAAAGCTTCTTATCTTCAGCTCTCTGCCCAAGATGCTTGCTGATCACAGAATTTATTGTTAGCACCCTTAACAAATCTCTGTTTTCTTCCTTGGCCTGATGCCCTTGGGGACATATCTATGGATTAGAGAGATACTGCTGTTGGTGACTTTTGGTTGTTATTTAACTTTGATGCAGCTGAGACCTCTTTAACTAACGCCAGCTTGCTGACCTTTGGCTCCAAGTGGAAGGAATTCATTTGAAAATGAAATGCTTCTTGGAACGTTCCCTAGCGTTAGAACCTTGATCTAAAAATGAATCATTGTTTGCTCTCCATTGACGCCTGTTTTCAGTTGTCCTCAACGACCTAACAGCATTTAAATAGCTATCATTTCCTCTTAAAACAAACTAGGGTTAAAATGAGCAGACGCAGAATACTTTATTAATTTCATTTGAAATGGCTCTGCAATTGACATCAATATAAATGTTCACTTTCTCTGAAACCTTTCAAACCATTTTATTCTAACTAACTAGAATCAGCTTTTTATAACAAGTTGGATGCACATTATCTTTTGAATTTCCATTTTTTCCTTTCAATTAAGTGATAAATAGATTCTCAGGATGAAGACATGGTTGGTTAAGGCAAGAAAATAAGACACTTCTGTAATAGAATAGAAAGAAACATATTTATTAATAGATATATGGAGGTGAGAGGAAAGGAACCAGATGAATGAAATCTATAGGGTGATATTTCAGCACTTAAGATAAATACAGTAACTAAATTTTACTAATAAATTGCCTATGACTTTAATATGTGTTGGTATATTTTAGTACATATAATGCAATAAGTAAAGGTTTTTCCTGATAAAATTGCCCCTTTTGAGAAGATAAATTACTTACATAACACCACCAACTTGCAGAGATATAAGTAAAGTTATTGTGTCAGTCATTCTGCATTTCTGTCTTTTTTTTATTTGATCAGTCACCAAGACTCTCAGATAAATATGTTTAAGTCCATCATCCTTTACTGCATATCAGACCATTGGATTCTTTGGCCATTCTGATTAGCCACAGGCACAAAAGAGGTAATCCTGAGTCTTCTACTGGCCTGACCATGATCTCCACTCTATGACAGGCCTGGTTCTTCAAGTGACCTCTTTTATACTCCCTAGAATCCAGGTGAAGTAAAATCCCCCGTGGCAAGGACTATGCTAACCTGTTAAACTATAACATGCTGCTTCCGCATTTTTTTGGACATGTTGAAAACACCAGCACATCCTGAGCCAGATGTCAGTTAATAAGATTTCAGTATGGCAAACAACAATCAGAGATAGAATTATTAACTGGATATGATAAAAAAACAGCGAAAAAACCCCTATAAATGCAAAGTTGGATAAAAATATGGTGTTTTTGTTACCGAAGAGGCAAGTCTAGACTACTGTTAAATAGAGGAGCTAGAGCAAATTGCTTTGATCTGAAGGTCTGGATTGTTCTAGCTGTCACAGTAGCATAGGAACACCTCCCCTCAAAGCAGATAAAGTTCCTAAATTTGTGTTTTGGAGTCATGAATGGGCCAGCAAAATCCATGTTTATGTTTGCTGTGCCCTGACTACTCAGTTTCTCAGAATACCATTTTAATAAAGTTATTTTTATTCATTATAAAAATGTCATTTTTCAGTTAATAGTCCTCATTTCATATAGGTTTGCAGAATAAAATGTATATAAGGAGTTTCCTGCATTTTTATTTTAAATGAAGTGCTTACTCTGTGTAGATAACCAAAAACAATAAACAGAAAATAATTCTGAGTAATTAAGAAAAATTTATTTGCATTACTAAGTTGCTTATTAAAGAATATACCCATGTGGTATTTATAGATACATAAATCAATGGTACAAGACATTTTGCAATTTATTTATGATATGAATGTGATGGGGAGAAAGAGCATTCTCTACCCACTGTGGGTCCTTTCTGGCTGGGCTACAAATTAAATTGACATGAGGCCGAATAGCAGGAGAAAATAAAACAAAGCTTTATAAAACATGTACAGGGGAGAGACCAGGGAGTGTCTTTCGACAAAATGGTGGAGATTCTTCTCTTGTATAGACAAACGAGGATTTGGGGGGGGACTTGGGAGTGTCAGCCATGAGGGATTACAAGAAAAGCACGATAAATTTATTATACAGATTTAAGGCCTCTCCTTCCACACTGACCAGTTTCTAGAGATAAGTTCATCCACCTCTCCTCCCCCTACAGAGAAGGAGATATCTTTACAACTGGAGATTACCAGAACTCTGATAAGAATGGGTGTAGCAAAGACCCTCCTGGTTTACAGATACCCAGAGTCTTCCAACATGAGGTCTGTCCTTGGGCCCATCCCAAATTCCTTTAGACAATTGGGAAGGGGGGAGGTCAAATGTCCTTCAGAGCAAGGTAGAGAGAGACACATCTTGAGATGGCCAATTCTGATCCCCCACAAATGTAAGCACACATTTACATTGAAAATGTTAAAATTTGCCTAAGTTCATGTAATCAGTAAGTGATTTGACATTTTATATTTTCAGATGTTATTTTATTTTATTTTATTTTTTGTGAGGAAGACTAGACCCAAGCTAACATCCATTGCCAATCCTCCTCTTTTTTGCTGAGGAAGACTGGCCCTGGGCTAACATCCGTGCCCATCTTCCTCTATTTTACATTGGATGCCGCCAGAGCAAGGCTCAACAAGTGGTACATCTGTCGGCGCCTGGGATCCGAACCTGCGAAACCCTGGGCCGCTGAAGCAGAGCGGGCGAACTTAACTGCTACACCACCGGACCGGCCCCAGATGCTGTTGTTTTTAAATATGCAAGTGCTTATTGTTACAGAAAGTAGTGTATGACAAGAATATTTACAGAAGAACACTGAACCCACAATCCAAACCCTTCTTACCCATTTCTCCGAATATCTGTGGGACTGTCATCTTCACTGTGCAGTTGGGCAGGAAGGATTCCTGCTAATTGCCCTCCTTTTTCCTCCTCTACCCCCTTAAGTCTATTCTCAGCACAACGCATGGGGCGATACCACTAAATTGTCCGTTGGACCATATCAACTCTCTGCTCCAAACCCTCCAAAGCCTCCCTATCCCATTCGGAGTAAAATCACAGTGAAAAAAAGCAGCGTTTAGAAGCCCTGAAGGGCCTGACTTCATCGTAGCTTTCTGACCCCATCTCCTGCATCCTTTCTCCTCACTTAGTCTGCAACAGCCAAGTAACCTTGTTTCTCACAAAGTTGTTTCTACTTCAAGGTGTGTGCTCTTGATATTCTCTCCAGAGTACTCTTCCTCCAGATAACCACATGGCTTACTTTCTCACCTAATTCAAGACTTTATTTAAATAGCAACTTTTTAGTGTGACTTTTACTGACCTCCATAGTTCAAATGATGTATATGAATACCATCCTGGGTTTGCCTGTTGCACTTTGAAGCTGTAACTTTTCCTATAGCGCTTATTACCATTGAATAAACTATATGTGTTTATTTTCTGTCTTATCCCATCTACCTCAGTGAGGGCAAGGATTTTATTAACAGCTGTATTCACACTCCCTAGAACAATATCTAACACATAGTAGGTTTTTAATAAGTATTTGCCTAATAAATTAATGGATGACTGAATATATGCCATTTTATTTGGACTCTATGATGACTTAGCAGCTTTGTCTTCCCAGTGTCCCAATGCTAGTACTTAAACTGATGAATTTTATCTTTGGTGGATACACTCCAAACTGGGAACCTCAATCCTAGTAATTAATCTTAGAAAATGCTATGCTTCTAAAATATATGCCAAACAAAATACAACATCATGTAAAGCTGTAATAGAAAGGGCAAGAACTAGAAGTCAGGAGATCTTGGTACAAGTTCCAATTATGCAGTATCCACCCAACCATTTGATCACTTGTTATCAGCCTCATATCTTTATCTCTGAAATGAAGACCCTGAATTAGATCAAACATTCTGAGCTCTAGGAATCAAAAGTTGTTGGCGGGGTATAGACAAATTTGGGAAATTATTCTAAGAAGTTAATGCATATAAGTGGGCACTGAGTATAGTTAGTGGATTGAATTATATTTAGATCAAGGAGATGTGTATATTCCTACATTTCAAACATATATAGAGATTACTGTGATGTCATACTAGTACAAATTTCAAAAAATAAGAAACTATACAAAAATATAAATTCAATGAAATCCTAGAATGTGTTGGGCACTATGCTAAGTGCTATAAACAGGTAGTAAATAGTATGTGCAAATAATAGTAATTTAGTGTCCATGTTTGAATCATAAAATTGGTTCCTGAAACATCAGAAAGCAGAAAAACTTTTAGAGAAATATAATGTTTCCTAATTATACACTACTTTTTCAATTCACTATAGCAAGTAAAAGAATCTTTTTAAGCTATTCTCATCTTTGTCTAATTTTATACTCATAATATTTCTTTAATTCCTTGTAATTTTTCCAAGCCTTTTAGAGATAAATGTGAGACTCATTTTAATACTAAAACCCTCTGATCCTAGATTGTTTTGGTTTATTATATCCCCGGATCTCAATGTGCTTCTAAATTATGAGTGTTTAAATTTATCTAATAATCAAAATGCAGGCAACTCATAGGTTAAATTTGTAGATATTTCATCATTTTCCTTCTTAGTTTGTTAACCTCTCAACCATAACATTTGACCAGTTTTCCAAAATACAATCAGGACACACTTGACTGTTCAAAGAATGCACATAGAATTATTGTGGCATATAATTCACAAAAGTCAAGTATGCTTGAATTTCATTTGAGTTAACTGCTAGGCTTAAATGAAAACTAGGTATAATTGTAAAAATATGGTGTGTTTATAGCTATATGATGGATATATTTCCTTAATTTTCATGTGTAGAGACTTGCTCTCTAAGCTATTAATGAAGATCTATATTTTGGAAATGACATCTACAACTTGAAGTTGCTACATTTTTATTCATAAGGTTATTTCACTCTCTTTAGGTAGATGTTATAGTATTTATACTTCCTTATAAATGAATGTATTTAAAAATAAACATAGTGTTTATGGAATAAGTAAATTTCAATGGCATTCATACCTACAGAATAAACACTAAATACAATGCCTCTCAAGTTCTGGTCTTTTTGTTCCCTAGTCTCCTTCAAGTTTCCAAACACTGAACATTCTAAAGTACTTACTATCAGACTCACTAACCTGTCTTGCACCTCCATGCGTGAAGGTATTCCGTGCCTCGTATTCCTGCTGCCTAAAATGCTCTTCTGGTTGATTTTTTCGTTCCTGCCTTTTCTTCCCACTACCCCACGATATAGTAGATATAAATGATCTGTTATTGAACTCACCTAGATTATTTTGTTAAATCAGATGAAAACATATTTTGTTTTACACTACTTGATATAGGCCTAAATAACAACTCTGAGTAAATTCAAATAGAAATATCATTGTAAGAATTTTTATTATATCAGTCACCTATTTACTAGACTCTTTTTATGAAGATGATGTCCATATCTTTAAGACGCTTCCAGGCTAGTGAGGAATTTCTGAAACCTTAGAGATGAATAGGATTTGATTGAAGAATAAGGTGAAAATACATTTAAGAAGTGCGGATTTGTGAGAGTGATAGCAGGCAAGGATAGGAAGATAGCCAAGGCCAGGTTGTGAATTAGCTGACGCTGAATTCCATACTGTTGGTATTTTATCTTCTGGGTGGATGATAGAACACCATTGAAGATTATCCATGCTATAGAAGGAGCTATTTATGTTTAGCATGAGATATAGTGTAAACTGGTCTATTTAATACCTTACTACACAGAATAATATCTACTGAAAATTAATGGATAGTACATATCAGTATGTTTGTGAATATTTGATGCATTTTTGTCTATCCAGCCATCTATTCCCACTTTTTCAAACAGAATTCTATTTTTTCTTTATTGAATTGACCCTTTCTTATTTATTCCATATGGTTCAAGTGGGGCTGAGCCCCTTCTTAGTTCTGTGCCTAAGACCATGACCCAGGCCTGAAAAATGAGAGCAGCTCATCACACTGTCTAGAATGACTGGATATTTGATGGTCCAATGGGAGTGAGCCTTGGAATTTTCCCTGTAACCATCAAGAAAGTGAGCCTCTACTTTTCCAATGCCTAGGTAACCTGGGGAATTCAGCAATTATTTTGATATCTCTTGGGAGAGTTTGCCTGAGAATGAAGTTAAAATAAAGGAAAGAAAAGGAACAAGGGGAGGGATAGTTGAAGCCATGGTGATGTGATTAAACCCCTGGATAATTTTAGCCTAAAGCCACATACCACTCAAAGATTCATGACTAATACAGAGTATTTTCATCACGTCAATGCTGGGTTTAAAAAAAAGTTTATAAGTGAATAATATGTTAAAACATTTTACCAGATATTTGAGCTCTTTTAATATTTTTTAAAGTAACTACTGACTTAAAAATAATTCAATAAGGACTTATACAGTCTAAAAATAACTATTCTTAGTTATTTAAACATTGTAGACCTTGCTAAGCATTTTAATATGGAATTCTATTACTTGGGTCACTTACCAATCAGTTGATAACATTACTAGGACATGACTCCAGAAGTCCTGTTGAGGAATTCCTAGACATTCGTGGCTCATCATTCTTTCAACTTTACTTAAAACCAAATCATGAAACCTTCTACTTCTGGCCAAAATTTAGTGACATGACTAGATTTTCCCCCTATCTTAAACAACTAGAAAACTAGATAAAACACATAAGTCAACAGCTATTAGCACTAGACAAAAGCAGTTCAGAACTGTGCTTCCTGAAAACAAGAAAATAAACAAGTTAAGGCCTAAAATTTCAACAGCTGATTGACTGGGAGGGCATTTTTAAGGCACGGTGCAGGAAGGAGAACCCAAACAGAGTTTGGAGGACTTTATGGATTGAAAAGTCAGAGTCAAAAAGAAGGGGAAGTCAAAAGAGCTAATGTTTGTGAGACAGAGTAGCAGAGAGAAGGAGGCTGTCTGCAGAGCAGCCTCATCAGTATTGATTTGTGCATGTGTGAAGGGAAACTGCCTCAGTATGGGGAAAGAGTCCCTGGAAAGGAAAAGGAAGAACAATTCTAAGATCTCAAACAGCAATGGAGAATGTTCATGTGTCCAGGAAGAATGGAAATACCTTACACTACATAGAGCTTTTGGTGGAATCCTAAGATCCCAAGTGTGGAAATGCCTTATTATTCTTGTACTTATTCTAGGCAACTTAACTGCAAGCAAGAAATATAATCCAATACTATTTAAAGAATACAAAATCCAGCACCCAAAAATGTAAAATTCACAATGTATGTTATCCAAACCCAAATTACCAGGCATGTGACAAAGTGAGAAAATATGACTGATAGCCAAGAGAAAAATCAGTTAATAAAAACAGACCCAGAAATGATGAAACTACCAGAGAAGAACATTAAAATAGCTATTATAAATCTGCTCCACATGTTCAAGAAGGTAGAGGAGAGCGTGAGTATTCTAAAGAAAGAAAAAAAAAGATATAAAAGGACATAAATGAGACATCCAGAGATAAAAATCCAATATCTAAAACAGCAGATCGGACAGTACAGAAAACAAGATCAGCATGTTTGAAGATCGAGAAATAGAAATTTACCAAAATTAAGCACATGGAAAATAAAGGAAAAAAAAAAGATTAAGAAACAATAAACAGCAACAGTGGCCTTTGGGAAAACATCACGTAATTTAAAATATATGCAATTGATGTCCCAGAAATTGGCAAGAAACAGGAAAAACAACATTTGAAGAAGTAATTGCCAAAAATTGTCCAAGTTTGCTGAAAACTAAATCCACAACTGCTTAAAACTAAATGAACTACAAGCAGAAGAAAAATACCAAAAAAAGAAGAAAAATCCAAAGGCTCATCATAATCAAATTGCTGTAAACCAGTCAGATAAAAAGAACATCTTAAAAGCAACAAAAGAAAAATACCATTATGTTCAGAGGAAAAAGAATACCATTAATGAACTATGAAAGCAAAATTTTCATTAACAGAACAGAAAAAACACTTTTCTAAAATGATAAATTTCACTTCATAAAACAATATTCTTCCAAAAACACTATTGTTAAAATAAACTAGCAAGCTGTGAGGAAAACATTTGCAAAACATACATTAGATAATGGGTCATATTCAGAATACATAAAGAACTCTTGCAATGGCGTAATAAGAAAACAAACGACCTGACTCTTCCTTCCAAAAAAATGGACAAAGAATTTGAATAAACACTAAGGAAGATATATGATTGGTTATTAAGCACATAAAATGAGGCAAATTAAAACCACAATGATATGACTACACAACACCTAGAAAGGCTAAAATTGAAAAGACTGACAATGAATAATGTTGGCTAAGATTGGGAGCTACTTGAACTTTTATATATTTCTGGTGGGGGTATAAAATATGACATCCACATTGGAAAAGAGTTTTGCAATTTATGATAAGGTTAAACAGTCACTTAACATATGTTCTAGCAACCCCACTCCTAGGTATCTACCAAGGGAAATAAAAATTTATGCTCTTAAAAAAATGTAGGGATGTTTATAAACTTCTTATGTTAAATCTAAAGACTGGAAACACATGCACGTTTATCATTTGGTGAATAGATTAACACATTTTGGTTCAGCTATATGGTGGAGTATTACTCAGCAATAAAAAGAAGTGAACTGCTGATATGTACAACATGGACGAATCTCAAAAGCATATGCTAAGTCAAAGAAACTAAACACAAAAGACTAATAATCTTTTATTTCATTCATATGATGATCTAACAAAGGCAAAACTAGAGGACGTCCAGCAGATCAATGGTGTCCAGAGACTGCTAGTCAGGAAGTGGTTTGATTGTAAAAGTTCAAGGGGTGAATATTTTGGCATGAAAAATATTCTATATAATGATTATGGTGGTGGTTACATGACTGTATACATTTTTCAAAACTTATAAAGTTGCACATTTAAAATTTGTTACTTTTATTGTATATAAATTTGACCTCAATAAAGCTGATTTAAATCAACAAAATTATTTTAAAATATAAAATTAATTGATTATTATTTACATGACAACATAAAAATGCAACATCAGGGGCCAACCCAGTGATGTAGTGGTTAAGTTTACAGGCTCCGCTTTGGCAGCCCTGGGTTTGCAGGTTCAGATGCTGGGCACAGACCTACTCACCGCTTATCAAGCCATGTTGTGGCAGGCATCCCATATATAAAGTGGAGAAAGATGAGCATGGATGTTAGCCCAGGGTCAATCTTCCTTAGCAAACAGAGGAAGACTGGCAATGGATGTTAGCTCAGGGCTAATCGTCCTCGTCAAAAAAAAAAAAAAAAAAGCAACATCAGAGATACTAAAAAAGTAGGTAAATGTATTTACCTAATGGACAACAGGAGCTAAGATTGAACGTTCTGCTAAGAGGTCAGTCTTAGCTTTATTTATTTATTTTTTTATATCCCACTTCAATTTTACATATTCTAAACTCTCCAGAAACTAAGATAAATATTTGATTTTAACTGTTTATAGAGAATCCCCTCAGGAAAAAAATCTGGAGGCTAGAAATGTAAATTGTACATGATTATATTTTTAAAAGTGCTTTTGGAAATGTTATTCTGACAAAATAGTCAATAATTAGGGTTTTACATTAGTGGCTTTGCCACTTACATCTTTGGGAGGAGGATATCGGGGAATATTTCCTTACAACCAAGGCTTCTCATCTACAAAATGATAATAATTATATTTCATATTTGCTCAAGATTATATTGTGATAATCAAGCAATGCATTTTAAATGATTTGCAAACCACGAACCCCTAAATAAATATTGTCAAAAACAAACTAATGTAGGAATTCAAAGTTAGAACCCTGGCATTGCTGAGATATAGGTTCAACACATTTTTTAACCTTTCTAAGCTTTTAAATTTCTTACCAGTATAATGAAGGGATAATAAGACCTACAAGCTACAGTTATTTTGCTACATAAACCTGAAAACAAAGAGTGCCTGGAAATAGTAAGAAATCAAAAATGTCACTTGTTTTCATTACTATTTTTATTATTATTAGCAATAGTACCACTACAATTATAAATAGTTAGTTCTAAGATCTTTTCTCCTCCTTTTTCCCTTTTGTTCTCTATAGAGGAAAGGAAATCTTTTCCTTTATAAGGAGAATTTGTAGGACTTGTGTCACTGGATTTTAAGTAACATATATTTTAATAATTTAATATAATTTTGCAAAATGATGGGCCAAGTAATTTGAATGACAAAACAAAATCTTGACTCATATGAGCATAATGAAATATTTTTCATACAATTATTGTATTAGATCCAACTGTTATTTTGAAATATATAATTTTTAAATGTTAAAATGTTTTCTCAATTTGTAGAATAAAATAGTATAAATATGACAATGCAAAAATAAGCTATATTTGGTCATGTAATCAAAGTTGATCTCTGAATTACTCCTATAACTTTACAGAAATGGTGAATGTAAATATTTTAATAAAAAACAATTAATAATTTTGCATGTTTGTCTAGAAAGGAAGTTGGAAAGTAGTTACAATAAGACAGCTAGATATGAGTGCATTTGTTTTTACAACCCCCTTTATTTCTGAAAAAGTCCTTATGTATTTATTTCTTAGCTTTTAGGAGAAATATGATCCATTCAGAGTTAAAAAATCTATCAATTAAAAAATGAGTTTATTCAAAATATTCATTACTATTAGTAATATCTGCCCTATTCTCAACTTAAAATATTTACATGTACAGTGTAGGAAAAAAGGTTTTTGGCATTCCATGAAAAAAGGCTTAAACTAATAATGGGATCTAAATTAATTCTAATGGCTCATATTTTAATAATTAATGTGAAAATTATACATTTTACATTTCATTGCTCATGGGAATTAAGGTTGTTATTTGCATTCATTGTTTGGAAGTATTTTATAGAGTAATTTAAGTGAGATAAAGTAGATTTTAAAAGACTTTGTTTAGTAGTCTTAAGAATTCTATTCACCTCCTTCTCTTCTAACTTTTATGGTACCTTAATTCACTGTGGAAGTGACTTAATTTAGTAACTACGCCTTTTTTCAACAATTAAAGGAATCGAGAGTTGTGAGATATAGTTGGTACAACTCCATAATTACTGTGATGGTTAATTTTATGTGTCAACTTGATTGGTCTAAGGTTTGCTCACATAGCTCATAAAACATTATTTCTGGGTGTGTCTGTGAGGGTGTGTCAGGAAGAGATTAGCATTTGAATCAGTAGACTGAGTAAAGAAGATCTGCCATCACCTATAGAACAAATAGAACAAAAAGGCAGAGGAAAGATAAATTTTCTCTCTTCTTGAGTTGGGAAATCTATCTTTTCCTGCCCTCAGACCTTGGAGCTCCTGATTCTCAGGCCTTTGGACTTTGGGACTTACACCAGAGACCAAAGTTGCTGAGAAAACATTTCACTAGTGGATCACAAGAGTAATAGTGAGATAAGACCTTCCAATTTCCACCCCCGATCCCTGGATCCATGAATCCTGTTAATGCATGCAACAGCACAACAGGCTGGTTACAGATATAGAGCGTATATTGCATTCCAGAGGGCCTTATTCTTGCCCCACAATGTATTGCTACCACCTGGGGCCATAACTAAGTCTTCTAGAGGGGGTATCAGTGTTCCAAAGGCCAGCTACTACAAGATGGGATGGAACAAGGTAAGACGAGTGTGGTAGCCAGTTTTAAGGTAGGCCCCAATGAACCTGCCTCCTGGTATTACACTGGATTTAGTTCCTTCCTAAGTTGTACCAGACCAGAGCTGTTCTGTGTGAACAACAGAATACTGCATGAGTGATGGTATGTCACTTCTGAGATTAGATTATGAAAATTGATGGCTTCTTGTTGGCCAGTCTCTTAATCTGGGAGAAGTCATGTTATGAGCAGCCCAATGGAGAATCCCAAATGGCCAACAACGGAAGGGTCCAGCCAATAGTCATGTGAGTAAGCTTGGAAGCAGATCCTCCAGAGAAATGCTCCTGCAAGACACCCATGGGCAAGAACAATCAACTGCTCCTCAATTTCTGACCTCCAGAAAATGTGTAGGATAATAAATGTTTGTCATTTAAATCTACAAGTTTGGAGTAATTTATTACGTAGCAATAAATAACCAATACAAGCAGTGCATTCCACGATCATGAGCTATACTTCGTTGATTGAAAATGTGTTTCCTGGTCAGAAGCAACGCCTTGTGACATAATAGGGCAGTGAATAAGGCATTCTCTAAATCCACAGAAAATGGTTTTAGCAGGAGCATTGAGGGCAGGGAAGGCAAATACATACTGAAGGTAAGTTCATTTCAATAAGAACAAAGTGTTACCGTTCATGGTGGAAGTATCCCTATGCAACAACCCACCACCAGACGAGTAACTGTTTTCCCTCTCTATATCCTCCTCCCACACTGTATAGAAATGGTATCAGTTTCTGCAGCTCAGCGATAGTCAGTTCAAGTCTTTAACCAATTTTTAATTTAGGTTATTAGTCTCCAACTATGTTTAAATGTGTCTCCTAGCAGCATGTAAGTGGACATGAAAACATTTACTCTATCAAAGTGTCTCTGTCATTTTGTAGGTGAGTGCAGTCCTATTTACATCATTAAGTAGTTCATCTGAAACCTGTTGTGATCATTCATCAGTGTAAACGTGACAATATAGTTTTACAATATAAAGCAAGAATGGGAAGAATTTGAAAAAACAGTTAAATAATCCATTATCATAATAGGGATTTAAAAATATCTCTCTCAGAGACGCAATCCAGGAGATACAAAATCAGGAAGGATGTGGAAGACAAGAACGACACATTTAACGAATTTTATGTAACAGTCAAATTATTTCTATAGTAGATAGACCTTCCGACATTTGAAAACTAAAAGAGAAATTTAAGAAGTAAATGATTCTCAACAGGTTTTAATGTAGAGATACACACATATATACGAAAGAATTCAAAGTGAATTAGAATATCAGAATACTTCCATACAGATATATCTTTACTGGACAAAAATCTCATATTATCAAAGGAAAAATATTAATATAGATCTTTGCCTACCCAAATCTAGCAGGCAAGAAAGACTAGATATAGTTTTTAAAATGATTATATAAAAAATAATGCAAATATTGTATAAATATGATTTCATTCATTTTTATTCCAGTCACATTCTTTAAGCAAGCTTTTCATTAAGCTTTGAAACAAATGAATCAGTATATGATTAGGAAACCACTTATGCTTATGAAGATGGAAAATACACAGCCAGTAATGCAAAAAGTACTCAACATTAAATTAATTAATTGAATAATTGATAGTGGAAGTTTATTTTGTATTATAATGCTCCTTCATTGTAAGGCTTATGTATCAGTAGAAAATATCTCAGTAAATATTTGTATGGTGAATGGCTTTCAGTATGGACTACTCTTTTCAATTGCTTATCTCCAGCAAAGAAGTCTCTGTTTCTTTGCATGATTTATGCAGTGTGATAAATAAAAATATAAAACTGACCTCATGACTTTTTTCACTTATTTTTTGAAATAATTAATTTTAGTTGTTAAATAATTCATTTTTCCATATAAAGAAAAAAAAGGCAAGTTTTTAATAGTGCAGTTATTGTATTTCCATGTTTTGATATAAGATAAAATAGTAAAATTATATTTTTAATAAAGGTAAGTGTGTATCCACATTTTCAATGTTATTTTTATCCTATATTGACAATATTTGATATATTTGTTTCATATCAAAATAGTCTATAGAGCATATACTGTATATATATTAAGCTATAATTCAGCCCAAATTACGTATCACTAACATTATCATATATACTGGTTATTAAAGTAATGAAAGGATTGATTTTTAATACTTTTCTGGAAAAACTCTGTGGATATATTGTTTTGTTGTGTTAAGTTTCTGTATTTTGCACATTTCAGAGGCAAATGTAGATACCTTCTCTCAGAGTCTTCTTCCAAATATTTCAGGACTCATGTCCTTAAAGGTAACTCCTTGTACACAAAGGTGGAATATAATGACTACACTTGCTTGTTCTCGAAGGAAAGGGAAAATATAGCCATAATGGAAAGAAATAGCAATTATTTTATTTGCAAAATTACAATGAAATTTTACTATGTTAATTTTCCTCAGATATTCATATTTTGGAATAAATATTACATGCCAATTATAACTAACTTATTTCCTTGTTTTAAAAATGGTTAATATCCAATCATTTAGTGATAATTCAGCCAAAATATTCACTAACAAGAACTTAAAGCTATGGGTCTAGACAATGGAGGTGTGTTGTGAGGAACTGATTGTAGGGAAGATAGAGGAGCAGACAGTCTCTATGCAAATTTGAGCTCCATTATAGCAAAGCATTTTGTCTTTTTTGATGTCTAGAATAGTGCTTGGCATGTAACTGTATGTTCAAAAAATATTTATTGAATGAATAAATAAATAAATACTGCATATAAGTCAGAATTCCCAGCTTTCATTCAGTCTTAGCCAGCTCCAGCTGGTTCTGGATACCCCAGAAAGACAAAGACTGTAAAGTATAAATAAAAATATTTATTTTCTAGTTTTCTTGACAAAATAAAGGTTTAAAAAATAATTATTCAGTTCCATCCATCATCTGTGGCGAATACTGTCTCCACATTATTTTTATGAAAAATTTCAAGCGTACACAAAAGTATAATGCAATATATGCTCATCATTTAGATTCAACAAATACAAATATTTTGCAATGTTTATTTTTAAATTTATCTTCTTAAGAGTATTTTAAAGTAATGCCCAGCATCATATTGTTTCACCCCATAATATTTCAGCAGACTCTCTAAAAATTGTCAACATAGTCTTGTAGAACTGCAATGTCATTATTATACCTAATAAAATTAACATCAATTCCTTAGCATCATCTCCTACCTGACCAACGTTCAAATTTCCTCAATTCCTCCTAAAGTGTCTACAACTATAATATTACGTAGTTGGTTTGTTCAAAGTAGGACCCAAATGGGTATATTCAGAATGTCTATTTCAAAGTCATTAACTCATAGATTTGAAGAGATAACACGTAAGACCCATAAATAACGTTGGTTGACAATGGGCAAAGTTGATGTACTTTAGTTCTGATATATAACTTGTTCTGATCCAGAAAACTTTAGAAGTTGAAAGATTCCACGTAGTAAATGTAGTTTATTATATTTTTACATTGTATACATTTTAGAAGACTAATGGTGTAGGAATGAAGAAATTTAGGTTTTAAACCAGTTCTTTTGCCTAATCATCATGTTAACTTGTTCACTGAATTTCCCTGCATCTTGTTTATTCCACACATATGATAATATATCACAAGTCCTGCTTAAAAACAAAGATATAGCTATTGCACAAGTATATAAACACTTTTTAATATGTGAAATACTTTAGTCAAATTATATTTGAAAATCAGAGCCAATATGAACAAACTGAAATTTTATTTTATTCATTTATTAATTATTCCACAGGTATTAAGCACCTGCCACATTATGCTCTAGACCCTGGAGTAATAATCATAATCAAAAAGTACTTATCTTAGAGTGTTATAGCTAAATGATTGACTCTGTGGGGGGGGTGGAATGTGAGAGATGGGGAAGTGTTGCAGGGAACAATCAAATTTAAAAAGTGATTAGAGCTACAATTATAATTAAAATATGCACACCGCATTATGGGGGCACAGAAGGAAACCTTTTATGGAACTAGAAAAGATTAACCTCAGAACAAACAGTATCATATTATTAACAAAGTTGTCTTAAACTGTTTGGTTTAAACCTTTACATATTCAAGTCAATTTATTATTTAAAACTTTATAGTTTGAATCTCTCTTCTACTTGAAACATGTATCACCATCCAGGTTTAAGACTATATTTTGCCGGGGAGTGAAGACATGCCCTTCAGCTCTACTGCCTTGAAGAAATAAGTTAATAAGCCCTTCTCTGGGCTTCAGAGTTTTCATGCGGCTATTGAGTGTGTTAGGCTTCAGTTTTCCACGGTTCCTTCCAGTTAAATATACCTATGATTCTTTTTTTGTTTTTGCTTGAGAATGACCATAGGATTAGTTCATTTTAAATGGTCAATTTATCAGAATATTACAATTTTAAAGTGCAATGACTATATGCTTAATACATGCTTAAATATTTCAAAAATCACAATAATTGTATAACGTGAGAAAATATAGTAGTAGTAATATAGCTTATGGCCTAAACGTATGTGCTGCTTTTCTTTCAGATTCCTTAGTATTTAAAATGGGTCACAAACACCAGTCATCTGGCAGGAGAGTCAACCAGATGGCACTGGTAAAAATAGGGATTCCTGGCCACAGGATCTAGAAATTCATATTCCCAAATTTGAGTTCAGCCACAGTAATCTGTAATTTTAAAGAGCACATCAGTAGATTCTGGTAGGTGGTTAGGTCTGAGAATTTATAACCTTTCTTTTACCTCATTTACTTCGTTGAAACTGATAATAAAATATTTGTTGAAGGTTATTAAATCTTCAACAAAGTCACATGAACCTTGAGGAACAAATTATGGATAAAACACAAGAATTCCACCGATCTTTGAAAATGTAGGAACCTATTTTATTAGAATATAAATTATTCATTTTATTTATATGCTATTATCTGAATAAAATATTTAAATGATGAACATATTAATATTAAACTATAACTGGTAACATTAATGCAATTCATTATAATAGCTCTATCATATATATAAAATGCATGTAAAAGATATATAAAAGCTGAAGGGTTTCAGTGTTTAATCTGTTTTAGCAAAAACTCAAAGTATTCTTTACTGGGTTAGGAATTACATATACCATATAGAAAAGAACAACCTTAACTAACTTCTGGAATAAAGTAAAGGAAATAAGTACCCTAAATTCTTTGAGAAATAAGTTGAAAATTATGTTCAAATGATTTCTCTTCTAAACCACTACGATAGAAAACAACTGCCACAACAAAACAACAACAACATTCCTATGTTGAATTATTCTGTCTAGTCCACAACCACAAACTCCAGATTATTGATGCCGTAAAATCACTTCAGTAAGGCTTCACCATCCTGGTGTTTTAAATCAATCAAACTTTTAATTCAACGTATAAGTATCTAATAATCCTATGGGGGAGAGGAGATTTGTTCAGTCTAAATTATAAAATAGGTCTAGAGAGTTGCCTCCATACCCTTTTTCTTTTTGAATAAATTTGGCATGTAACATTGTGTAAGTTTAGGATGTACAGATATTCATTTGATACATTTATATATTGTAATATGATTGCCAATGTAGTGATATTTATCACATTATGTAATTATACCACAATATTCTTGTCTGCATTCATGACACTGTGATTTCGATGCCTCCATACTCATGACATCCTGCCCTTGGGTTGCCTAGGTTGCTCTCCTTGATCACATTTCTCTACTCTACTGAAACCCCAGGCTTGTAGGATATCTATCTCTTTCCTTCATTTTAACTCTTGTAGAATTTTGTTAGGCTGTTTCTCCTTGACTTTGTGAGCATTTTGAATCATTCACAATTTATCGTCTTTTTATTTTCAATTCACTCCTGTCTATGACTGAGATTTCACTTTAACCTCAAGGTCAGGTGTCAGAATGTTTGTAGTACTGGGATCAGCTGATACAGTCATATTTAAATAAAGTTCTTTGAACCCACACCCATCTCCCATGGTCTCTAAGAAATCTCGATGGTTTATGCATGTTCGAATCATCTCTGATTAGGATTTCTTGCTTCTATGGAATTATTTTCCTGGCTCTTTTATATTGTGCCCCTCCTCCCATCCCCTTCAAATACCATTTCACAGTTTTGAGAAACTCCTTGAGTACTGCACTGTTTCCAAAAAGGTGTGCTAGTTATTTTGAGAGCACAGAGAAGTATTACAATGTAAAACAATGTGACAAACAGCACATGGCTGACTATTAGACTTCACTGTGGTTGTAGCCTCTGACTATTCTTGCCAGAGGAGAATCTTCAGTCATTGTCTTCATTGGTATGATGTGCCATACTAATTCCTTCCCACACAAATCTTGCTGCATTTTTAGTCAATGCATTTTAACCCAAAGTGGTCATTGAGGTAGTACATCTAAATAAAATCCAGGTACCATATTGGGCAAATCATGTTGATTTCTAAACTAAAAACTTCTGTCTTTGACAAGTGTTTTCCTCATTCTCTTCCCAACTTGATAATAAATTTTGCATTTCTCTTAACTATATCCTGTTATTCTTTCTTCCCTTAGCTATAAGGCCATTTCTATCAAAGACATCTCAATTCTTCCACTCTCAGAGAGTCTTTCTCCTTTCCAACTTATCTGTAACAATCCCTGCAATTTTGCTCTTTAATCCCTCACACCAGGATTGGGACAATGGCTTTTAAATTAATCTCTGCACTATGACTTTCTTCTTGTTCCAGTCCATGCAAATGTTGGCAGAGGAAATTGGAGAACAGCAATCCAGGTAGGAATTGTACCTAAGATAATAGTTGTTATTTATTTATTTTTTCTGAGGAAGATTGGCCCTGAGCTAACATCTTTGCCAATCTTCCACTTTTTCACTTGAGGAAGGTTTGCCTGTAGCTAACATCTGTGCCAATCTTCCTCTATTTCATATGTGGGTTGCTACCACATCATGGCCACTGAAGAGTGGTGTAGATCCACCCCTGGGAAGTGAACCTGGGCCACTGAAGCAGAGCATGTTGAACTTAACCACAAGGCCATGAGGAAGGCCCCATAATAGTTGCAACTTTTAAAAATTAAACTGAAACCTTTCATTTCCTTAGCTCTGTGCCCCAATTTTTAATAATTCCACATGGCCCATAGGATAAAACTGAATGTTTGCCCCGTATGTGAAGGCCTTCTGCAATTCAATGCTATGTCCACCTTATGCTGGTCCAGGCTGTTTGCTCACTGTTGTCCTGAACACATCATTCCTGTTCTTTGCTTCTGCACCTGCCTGTCTAATGTTTTCCTTTCTATTTTCACCTACATGTTATTCATTCTTTAAGACTCAATGCAATTTTATCTCTATCATTACTTCTTCCTTAGACAGTGTTGGTAAAACTAAAGCCCATAAATTTTCCCTGACTAAAAAGAGGAAAGTAGATTCAGGCAAGTTATCAGTTGTAGATTCGGGTTCTGATAACTCTAGAAGACTGGCCCACCACCAGACTTGAAGACCATACCTCTACCATCGACCACCACCGTAAGTATTAGGAATAAAGAAAGCACAGAACACTTATTCAAGTTCTCTTCTCAACCCCAAATAATTGTTTAGAACAATAAAATTCTAGAAAAATACTTTAAAATATTTGATTATATATAGAAGTTACTTTCTGGTTTTGGTTGTAGTAGTTGCAAGGTGTTTTCCAAATGTATACTCTTCTTTGTATTCGTCAGGAGAATTGATTACTAATATATTGTTAATAATATTAAAATGTAAATTGATTGTAATTTTACCTTAAATCAAAATCAAATATTAAAGGCAGGTTTAAAGTAATTGAATGCAATGTGTAGCAATAATGGGTATTTTAAATTGTAGATAATAGAAAATATTTTCATTTTTCTAAAATGAAATTTGATGCAATATTTAATAATAATGCAGAAAGGTGTTACCTGTCCCAGCTTTGCAATTAAACATCACAAAACTATACTTCATATTCTGACATTTGCTTCTAAGTGATATAATATATGGTGATGTCTCCAGTTATATAATTTTAAGAGACAACAAGCTGCAAATTCTAGAAATGAAATTCATATTCACATAGGAATAAAAGAAATAAATTCCAGAAGAGACATACATCTCTGCTACAGAGTTGAAGTAACTTATTATGATCAAAATCATCTTTTTATGAAATAAAATAAATCTAGTATAAAAATAAATTGTAGGTACCTACACAGTAACCTATTAATTACACTTCCATCCCTTTAGGTTCATAACTTATGGTGGGCTTCATTCTCACTCTTGATTATTTTTCTTTATATTTGTCTCCAAAACTTCCATATCTCAGATATTCTTTAAAAATGTGTATTTAACATCTCTTAGTGGATTTATTTCCTTTGCAAATACTCTTCATGGGCCCATTAATTCTGTCACTTCCATCTAGATTTTATTTTCTCTCATCATAAAGATGGACATTGACTTAAGCAATATTCTATCTTTATTGATAGTGACAGTTTCTAACTCTTGGCATATCACCCAGGTTAGAATTTTTTAAATGTGAGTTAGGTGCACTTTGAAAGTGTAAGTAAAGTAAGAAAAAGGGTTGCAATGGAAGGACAATTGACTCTTATTTTATGAATAAGACAATGGAAATATTGTCTAAGTAGCATTACTATATAGCAATTAAATATTTTGACAATGTAGTATTTACTTAGGTATACTGTTATATTGACATAAAATTATGACTATGTTTTTAAAAATAACATATTTTTAGTTCTTACCAAAAAATGCCCACTATGGATCTTCCTACTCTACCCTCACTCTACATCCCTGTGTTTTTTTCTTTTCCTTTCTTATATTCTGCTGTTAAAGTTCAGCAAGTGATTCTATTATTCATCATGACAATAGCTGTTATTTAAAATTTCTGTAGTTATATCTAATTTGTCATGGAGTTAGCCCAGAGTAATTTTTTTTTGTTCTAAAATCAAGACTAGTCTTGCTTATTTATGGCCTCTCAATATAGTATCTTCTGGTTATAGAAATGATATTCTGTGAAAAAGAATTTTATTTTTTTGTGTGTGTGTGAGGAAGACTAGCCCTGAGCTAACATCTGCTGCCAACCTCCACTTTTTGCTGAGGAAGATTGCCCTGGGCTAACATCCGTGCCCATCTTCCTCTACTTTATATGGGACACCGCCACAGCATGGCTTGACAAGTGGTGCCTCGGTCCGCACCGGGGGCCGCCGAAGCAGTGTGCGAACTTAACCACTATGCCACCGGGCAGGCCCCATCTGTGAAAAAGAATTTAGAAACTAGCAAGGCAAATCAACTTTTACAGACAACTGGTTAGCATCTGTATTAAGTCTTCACCTTGGAGCCAGAGACAAGTCAATGCCAAAAAAGTCTGCCACGGAGTCTATGGAATATAAGTGTCAGCATGCTATTTGGGATTTACATATTGAGTCATTCATCTTACCATGAAATGAACAGAAGAAGTACACAGTAATGATGATTATCAGTGGAACTCAAAAATATGCTATGATACAATATTGCACCACCTGTCTTTATTGGGGCATATTATTTAGCTGCTAGTGGTCTTCTGTGAGGAAGGAAAGTCTTTGTCTCCTATTACTCATTTCTCACGTTGACACAGCTCTGCTCAATCAGGAAGTCTACACTTCATTCTTTATGGAGCCTTTTGACCTTATTCCTTGTCTTAGTCTACTCGGGCTGCCATAATAAAATGCCATAAACTGGGTGACAAACAAGAGAAATTTATTTTCTCACAATTCTGCAGCTGGAAGTCTGAGATCAAGGTGCGAGCAGGGTTTGGTTTCTGGTGAGAGCTCTCTTCCTGGCTTGTAGATGACTGCTTTTTTCTGAGTATTTACATGACCTTCCTCTTGTGCCTGTGCATGGAGAGAGGGAAAGATCTCTCTCTCCCTCTTCTCATAAGGTCATCACTCCTGTGGGATTAGGACCCCACCCTTATCATCTCATTTAAATTTCCTCCTAAAAGCCCTATCTCCAAATATATTCACATTGGGGGTTAAAGCTTCAACACACGAAACAGGGAGGGGGGAACACAATTCAGTCCATGGCACTCCAATTTACGTCCATAACCTGTTGTCCCTTTAGCTTACCCCTCAGTGCTCATGGTTCAAGGTGATTTGTTGTATCCTTACTGATAGAAAGGCTCCCATCTTGTCACTGGGAGGGGAGGCACATTACCTTTTTCCCACATAAACTTACTAGCTACTTCTAAATACATTTGTTTCCTGTAGTTCTTGTTCTATTTCTAACAATCCTGATGTCCCTCATCATCCTGATAGAACAGTGGAATTCTGGCTAATACAACTGGTCTCAATTTATGAGTTAGTTAAACTTATTTTGGATGCATATAACAGAAACATATTCTGGCTAGTTAAATTAATGAAGCAAGTTATTGGTTGGTTCCTGAGGCCTCGGGCATATTACAAGGAATAGCTGAATTATCATAGCTAAGGATGTGGTGAAACCAGTTCCTCCCAAGGCAACTCAGCAGTAGAAATTCAGGGACCTTCCCTCCAGAATCCGTGGAAATGAAGCCCAAATCCAGTAACACTTCATTTCTGTGTTTACTAGTGGCAAATATTAATTTTTTTTAATTTGACATAGAATCTGATTGGCCCATTTGAATAAGATACCTACCTCTGAGTTAATCACTAATAGCACGATTACATCGTGTATGGCCTCTGTATTGGGGGCTAATCTAAAGAAAGCAGCAATCAGTTATGAGCTGGAAAGCCAGTCCAAGAATTATCTATATTAATTGCAAAGAATTAACAAACATAAAGGAAAGAAACATGGCAAATATGGTGAATAATAAAAACAGTGCATTTAGAAACACAAAGTTTTTGCTAACTATGAAGGAAAAAGCTCAAAGAGAAAACATCCAAAGCATTGCATTCCTTTATATTTCACCATTTAATGTCATGGTCATTACTACCATGGAATATTATCAACATTAGACAAGGAATTATGCAATTAGGCACAATATAACTTTCTTTCATGGTTGAAACAGATAGGGCAAACATACTCAATTTACTCACTGTTTGCACAATCTTTTCCTGACAAATCCCACTATGTTTTTCCCATAATTTCCTACTGCTTTGCTTTGCCCAATAGATTTTGAGTATGTTCAACCTTTAGAGGCATCTATGTCAGTGTGTGTAGTGTAATGCAACAAAATTTTCTCTGAAGCCTCAACTCTCTAAACCTGCTAAGTGAGGTTCTTGGATTTTCTCGTTCATCAAGATGGTGGTAGCAGCATTTGGTACAGATATTAGGAATACATCAGTATAGCCTTGTGGGTAGACACACAAAATAATACATGACCACAGTATCTGAGGATGTTGTAGTGATGATAGTTTTAAATTCTACATTTTTTTCAGAGCTTGTGTTGTCCACATTTTTCCATCTAAGTTCAATTTGCAACTATTATCGTGTATCTTTAAATGTGAGAAAGATACTGTATTTACTTAAGTTATTAGAATTGCATATTTCCACTCCAGTCTGTAATCTGTGTGAATATATATATATACTGTAAAGTCTAGAGCAGTATTATCTGAAACTGTAGCCCCTCATCAAATGTGGCTATTGAGCATTTGAATGTGGCTAGTCAGATTGAAATGTACTGTAAATGTAAAATAGATGCTGTACTTTGAAGACTTAATATGAAAAAAACTCTCAATAGTATTTGATTACATGCCAAAATAATGTTTTACAAATATTGGTTTAAATAAACTATATTATTAAAATTCTACCTCCTTCTTTATTGCCTTTTTAAAAATATGGTATTTAGAAAACTTAAAATTACAAAGTTGGTTCCATGACTTTTCTATTGGACAGTGCTGGCCTAAAGTTTAAGCATTTGCTATGTAAACGTTTAAAGTAAATGCCTTTCTAATGATCAGAACATAAATCTAAATTACTGTTAATAAAATGCTAATTATGTAATAGGTTTCTGTTTTTCTGGTCAAATCAAAACTGGCATTATGTCTTTCACAATTATGATTTAATCTTGTCATAAAGTGTGTGCTCATAGGATTTGCTGATGAAATTATTTTTTAACTAAAGAAAATGTCACCAGTACTAATACGAGTATGTTTCTATTCTCTACTAAGGAAAATATGTTTTTAATACTACACAATTATTTTTATAACATAAATATTTTTATAACAGATATTTATAAACAAATATCTAATATGTTGTTCTATGAAGTCAGTTTGCTACTTAAAAAAATATATTTATAGTAGAGCCAACCAAATGGCACTTCTTCCTTTGAGAAAATCCCACCCATCCTTGGGTTTGCCTCTCCCAGACCTCTCCTTCATTATAGTTCAAGTGTAGTGCAAAATACTATATATGAACTAGTGGGTTATTTCAATGCCCCTTACTACGTGAGCCAAGAACAGATTAAGCGAATGATTCCTTTTTCAATATTCCATTTGCTCATAGTGGTGCAATTGCAGTGTTATTGACTAATGCTTGTGTCCCCCCGAAATTCATATATTAAAGCCTTAGTTCCCCTCTGCAACGTGAAGGTATTTGGAGATGGGGTCATTGGGAAGTAATTAGGGTTATATGGGTCATGACAGTAGGGTCCTCATGATGGGGTTAGTGCCCTTCTAAGAGAACAGAGAGCTTGCTCGCTCTCTCTCTGCCTTGTGCAAGCCAAGGAGAGAGCTCTCCCCAGAACCCTTCCCTGCTGGCACCCTGATCTCAGAAGTCCAGCATCCAGAACTGAGAGAAAAATTTTCTGTTGTATAAGCCATCTAATCTATGGTATTTTGTTATGGCAGCCTAAGCTAAGACATATATTAATAGAATTCTTAATAAAAATAATTTATAGTAAACCCCCTCATGTTAAATACTCAAGAAACTTCTGAGAATTTGCTGGATTTCAGGAAGAGTTTCATTATCATTTTTAGAAACTGCATTTAATTATTACGTAATTAGTTGGGCTTATACTTTTTTCACTGGGAAATTTATTGAAGTATTTCTACCCCTCTAACAAAGTATGTGAAACAGGTTAATGTTTCTCACAACGTTGTATCATTTTTGCTAACTTTCTACAATTTCAGTAACCAAAAGCATAAGTTATCAACACAATCTTCTTATATATTTACCATTTACTATTCGTTCAATTTTTTGCTTCCAAAAAATCCTTCACAAATTTGCATATTGGCCTAAAGTTTCTTCATATCTTTATCTTTTTCCAGGATTTAAAATATGTTTTTTGATCTCCATCACATCCCTAACTGCTTGACTAGATTTACTTCTTAAAAAAAGCTAAAGAACTGAATTGTTCAAAACAGGAATAGTGTAGACACTGGTTAGTCAGGTGAAAGTACTTAATTTTTAACTCCAAAATACAGATTTAACTTACCTACATTCCACCGTTTGCTCTGCGTGGATGGACACAGACTTGAGTCTGATTAATTAATTAGTTAGCTAATTAATTTATAACAAATTGATTTTGAAATATTTCAAATATGCTATTAAATAAATTGCCCAAGTCTTTGATGAAAAGACTGCTATTTATTTCTTAGGAAAAAAATGATTTTTTTTTTCACAATCACTCCTCCAGTCTTCTCCAAATGAAAACATGATTAACTTGAACAAAGTTTGAAATTTCAAAAATTGTCTTGCCATCAAACGTTAGTTTTTTTCTGATTCCTTCATCCTTACTTAATATTTACTTGTTCTTGATGACAATGCCAAACAGCAACATTTTTTATAAGAAAAAGAAATTCTCAGCAGTGCTTTACAAATGGATTCTGCAAACTGTGGTTCATAAGAGATGACATCTCCTGTAATTGCATCTGAGTATTCTCCTATGTGTGTTCTGCCAGGAATATATTAAATCACACTTGCTGCCCCCAGCTAGTCTTTAGTGTTTTCATTTCTGGCCCAGATCCCAACCTAGAAAACCAATAAATTCTTCTTTATACATGAAACTGTCTTTATTACCTTTCGTGTTTCTGTGTTCATTGATCTTTAATGGTTGAGTGGATCCCTTGGTGTCATTGTTACTATTACATCTTTCAAACAGGTGTAAGACAAGATTAAGTAGTATTCCACAGTCTGATGTCAAAGATATGATTCCTTCACTTTGATTCTAACAGGTAACTAGGATATTAATTCTATTTCATTTTGGCAAGGAAGCGTTGGTCTCCAAAATCTTGTTGGAGCCCAGTTCTGCAAAAAAGGCAACTCTTTGTGGATTAAGAAAAAAAAATCTAGCTCCCTGATGAAATATCAAATTAAAACTGATATTTTTTCTTTTACACTAGGGAAATTTTAATTTTCCTCTCAATCCAGGAGCCAGGTTCTTGGATGTCAAGTTTCATCCTAAAATAATTTATTTTTCAATTAAGCCTAGAAAGTTTGTATAATACATAGACTGAAAAGGAGGTAATGCTAGTGGTTTCCAGCTCCTAAAGTTCTACTGATAATCTTAAATGTAGCTTTCTATATATTAACTAAGTGAACTATATACCTGCATATAAACTTCACATAGAGCAAATCAAGTTCATTAGTAATGAACAGTTCACGTAGTTGCTTATTATTTTCCTACACATTCGTGTGAAATCAGATTTTAAGAGTGATTTCAAAAGTATGGATTATCTTCTGTTACTGCTTGCAATACCAGTTGATTAATTTCAAAGATTACCTTTTCTTTAGCATTGAATTGAGTAATAATATTTTGCCTATAATTCTGTAACTTTTCTTTCCCTATGATAAAAGTCTTTTCACTTGGAAAAACTATCGTCTCTTTCTCAATATTTTTCCACACAGAAAACTGCATACCAGTCAGTCACCACTTAAGAAAATTATATGAAAATATTTTCTTACATTAGCCCTGAAATTCCACATTTAAAAATGGAAAAGAAAAAAATTAAAATAGAATCCAGTGTAAATTTCCATTTCAATGTCTTTTCCTCTTTCTGTTTTGAGTTTATATGTTAAATCCTTGACAATGTCTCAAAGAATTGTAAATTTTCTTGTTTGTGTAGGCTCTATTGCATGAAGATACATTCAGTCATTTATACTGGTTATAAATAGAAGACAAACAAATGTCTTCAATTAATGCATCGATAATTTGGACATATATCTTATATATCATTAGCATTTTCAAAATGAGTATGTGTATGTTCTCATCATTCTTGCTAATTTTAATTATTTTTCAAAAATTTGTTGTCCAAAAAATAAATTCTGATTTAGTGAGCATAGCACACCTGAATATAATATACTAATGACCTAAATAGAGGAGTTGAAAATAAGCCAAATATACTTAAAAATAGTATTAATTTAATAACATCCATGGTATTGGAATATATAACTTCATAAAATTTATTAAAATATCTAATAATATATTTGTTTATATATTTGTAAGAGTACATATTCTCACACAAAACATAATATCTCCTAAGAAACATTTAATATTTTCCACAAGATGAAAAAAATCAAGCAAACACTAATGCATCCACAGCAGTAAAGATATTGCAAGCTTCCTCAGTCCATTTTAATCCGATGCCTCCTCCTCCACTTTTCTCTTCTAGTTAAGCTTCCAATTAAGTAGTAAGTCAAAAGGAATAAGGAAAAAGGTTATAGTTGATGCTGTGAGAAAATAGAATTGGTGATAATCCAGGAAGAAGAAAAATCATTTTTGTTTCAATGCTTATTTTAAAAGGAAAGATAGGGCCAGCCCCGGTGGCCTAGTGGTTAAGTTTGGCAGGCTCCACTTCAGCAGCCTGGGGTTGGATTCCCCGGTGTGGACCTACACCGCTCATCACTCATGCTGGGACCGCAGCTCTCATACAATGAAAAGAGGAAGATTGGCAACAGATGTTAGCTCAGGGTGAATCTTCCTCAGCAAAAATAAATTAATTAATTAAATAAAATAAAAGCAAAAATAGACTAGATTGTGTTCATAAGCAAAAGATTAAACAAAAATATTTAAAATTATCCAAACAGCAATTGGCGCTTGGAATAATTTATTAGCATATAATAATAAAAATAATAACTTTTTTATTTACTAATAAATATATAGCAGGAATATGTACTCTGGTTTACATATGGTATTTCATTAATCCACATAACAACCATACCATGAATTGATTAATTTCCACATGTTTTCAGATGAGGAAACAAATCTGAAGTTCAAGACATAACTTTAAAGCCCAAGGTTTTAACTTGTAATCTGTTCACGTGTTCATTGAGTCTAAGCAACTACAGAGAGACAAGAGTAATGATAAAAAATCTAACTGGAAACATTGTCTTTTCCTCAATTCTACACAAACTGAGCAAGGTTTATATAATTAAAACTTCATATTATTAAATGTAGTGCCAGACATTTCTGGTCTGCAGTGTAGCTGAATTGGTTGGCAATTTCTGAGACCATCAATTTTGGACAGAATTAAGCCATTTTAGGTTAACTTAAGCATTGTGTTCGTGTGTGTGTGCATGTGAATTTAATTTTCAGCCTTCTAAAATTGTTTTTTTCTAATTACAATGCTCTTCGAATCTTCAGTAGCAACCTCTAGACAGTTTATTCTTTCCTTTGTTAAAATTCCATACTGCAAGTATGAGACTACTTTACCAATCACAAAAATTCCTAACAGCTTAAAACTGAGTAAATTCACTATGTTTAGAAATATACTAAAATTATTTGGAGTAAAATATGCAATGCCCAATCCCTTTCACTATAAATTAATAGTTTTAAAGTGTATTTTAATAGGTCAGAAAATCTATGCATAATATAGAGAAAAACTGTGCCTGTTCCATTTTATTTAGCATTCCATAGCTCTCCCACGACAATGTCATCAAACAAATTAATTTGAATCCAAATTACATTATTGACTGCCTACTATTTGTCAGTCCTTGTGCTAAGTATTGAAAAGATAAAGATTAATAAGAAAAACATTTATTCTCTAAGGGCTTTCAGTCTGCTTGATAAAATGGGAAGTAATAAGACATATTGAGAGCCCGCCATGTGCCAAGAGAAAGAAATCTTTTAATATGTATTATCTTGGTTGGCAGTACAACACAGTGGTTAAGCATCTGAATGAAAGTTAAACTGCGTGGGTTCCCACTTACTAATGAGTGGTCAAAGGCAATCTAAAATCTCTCATTCTTTTTCCATGTAGAAAATTGTATAATAATCTTATTACTGAGATCTGGGAAGTCAAATATTGAGTTGACAGCGTCAAAATGGAGCAAGCCTAGACCCCGAGTCACGGAGGAGAATCTCAGTGGATCCACATCTAACTTTATCTGAGCAAGAAATAATCTTTTGTAGTGCTAAATCATGCAGTTTGGGGGCTTATATGGTATATCTGTAACCACAGACCAATATGGAAAGTTGATATCTTGAAGAATTGTGCTGCCACAATAAAATAAAATATGTGAAATTGGCTTTGTAGTTGGGCAGTGGCTTTGCAACAAACTGACTGAAGTATCCTATTCAATTTGTCCATTTCTATCCCAAGGTTGAGTCCTCTACTTTTGATTCAATATATCCCATATTCAAACAAATATTTAATAAAGACCTATAAAAATGCAAGGATTTGGGTATCTTAAAAATAAACAAGACACTTAACCTGCTTCAAGGAACACAAAGATAGTAAAGAAGATAGATATGCAGGAAAATAACTGATATTTAGAAAATTACATCCCTGTTAAGCAATATACTAAATGCTAAAAGGGCATAGAGAATGTGCAACAAACTGAACTCGGAGGTGCCAAGAAGGGCTTTACAGAAAAGGAAGTATTTAAATAATGTTTTAAGGGAAAAACAAGAGTGTGGCAGACGTAAGTGACAGAAAGCCTATCCAAAGAGAGTGATCAATAATGTGCAAAGGTAAGAAAAAGGGCAATTCCAGGAATCACAAGAAGCCTATAGCGCAGGAATGGGAAACAGCCCAGTGATGAATCTGGATAAGTTTGCAACAGCCAGATGATAAAGGCTTCTGTAAGAAGACAAAGAAAATTTGTTTATTTCTTGTAAATAACAAGGGTATTGAAGCTACATTTTGAGATCAGTTGGATGTGAGGAGAGGAAAGAAAAAGAAGAAGAAGAGAATGATTTTCTGAATTGGAGAGATGTATATGAAATATAAATCGATACACTACTGGATAATTGGATATATTGGAAGAGGAAATTTGGGGACTATCCTAATGTGTGCCTTTTGATGGCTGTGTTGAGGGGCCTATGGGACATACAGGGAATTATGGCCATTAGGTAGAGAAATTGGATAATCTCATTACAATACAGGCACAGGGTTCATCATTTTGTCAAATAAACATGAAATCTGGAGGAAAAAAATATATGTCCAGAGGTCAGAAAGTGTTCTCTTACAACTCCTCCCTTATTCAATTTTCCAGGTGTGTAATGAACAGTATAATCATTTTTTTTAAAAGACTTTATAGTAAAGCATGTTCATGTCTCTATCTCTATCTATATAAAACTACAATCATAATATAAAAATGTAATTGCTATTTTATGATGTCTTTATTTTGCAATTTGAGATTGCCAGATTTTCTAATTTGTTTGTGCTTCATTATAATATAGATTATGTCAATCAGTGTGTGTTTGTTTGTCTTTAGTTTTGCAAACTGTTAGAAAGCAGGTCTCATGTCTTTAAAAGTATTTCTGAGTAATACCAAGGACAAAAGCATCCACCTGAAGGAGCTTAATATGTAACCGTCCAGATGCTCACCATTCGTAAACTACTCCCTGGGTGTAAGTTAGGCACTTTTGCAACATGTCAATATGTTAATAAGTATGATTCTGACTCTTATTATTTCACATCATTAAGGTATTATAGAGTTATAATTTCACTCATCTTGATCGTGATCACCCCAGATAATGAACACCCGAGTTCTTTTGAGGTACATAGCAGTACCGTGAGAAGTTCACCAACACCTTCAGAAATTGAGAGTTAATTGATGATGATAAAGATTTAGTGGTATGTGCAAGTGGCATATTCACTTCTATTTCTTGGTTAACTTTTAATATATTATTTAAATTCTGCATTACTTCCTTAGGAAAATTGAAGGGATATGCATTCTAAGATTCCTTTTTTTAACAGGTACATATTATATCATCCAATTTTTTAAATCTAATGTGTAACTTTATTTTTCAGAATATGTTGTAAGTAGTCTATGGAACGTTTTGCAGTAATCAATTTTTTATAATTTTTGGCATAAATGTGGATATTAGCATACACAAACATGCAAAAATTTGACTTTCCCCCAATAAAAATGTGATTTTCACAAGGAATCACTGCTTCCTTTCTTTTACATTCTCCATAGTTCACAGCATATTATTTATCAAACATCTACAAGTCAAATAATAAGACATAGAATTAACAGCGTTGAATATGCAAGTGTATATAAAAATTTGTAATCATGTACAATAGGCCCACATAATCGTGGAAAATGAGTAAGAATGATATTAATTTTATAGGCAGATAATTATAAAGATTGAAAAATAATTAATTTTGACTTTATTATTTGAGGTCATCTCACCACTTACCACTACTTTCAAATTTCAACAAGGTGAGAACTCTCCATAGTTTAATTTAAATCTTAGTCTATGTATATAATTGTCTTTATACATTTGAGATTCATCACAATTGAATGAGTCAAAGTTTCATCATCACACAAAACCAAATGTGTTTAAGAATCCTGGAACATAATATTTTCAGGAGCCATACGACATCCTGCTGCAGTACCATGGAAGAGCTGTAATTATAGCTAGACCTCATTTCATTCTCTTGCTCGTAGTAACAGTAATTGCCAGGAATTTTACAGCTAAAACACTTCAACTGGATGACGTCCCTTATGGATCATAAATTAGCAGATTATGCTGTTGTACTTCTATGCTCACCCTGATGTCCTCCTTACAGACTTTTAGCAATCAGAGAGCTGTATTATTTTGTTTGATTTTGTTTTGTTTTAAACAAAACAATAATTAATCTTGTAATCCAAGTAAAAAATAAACATTAATTAACACTTTTCAAATTGTAGAAAGCTCGACATCAATAAATGTACAATTTTACAAAAGAAAATCCATGGCTTAAGCCACTCTTAAAGGTTGACTTAAAAGTAGAGGTGTGAACATATACATTGTATAATGATTTGTGATTGTTGACATATCATTGACGGACTTGACATGATTTCTATTCTTAAGACCAATAATAAGTTGAATTCAGATACTCTTAAATGCAATATAGTGTTAGGAGACTAATATTTCAGTTATGAAGGGATGTGATTAATTTTGTAAATGAGAATAAAAAATAAGTCAATACCTGAGCTTCACTTTTATGACTGTCTTAAACAAAAATAGTTACAACAGCAACAAATGAACAATATTGAAGTACAGTTGATCCTCATTATTCACAGCTTCCCTTTTTGCACCACATTATCTAAAATAAACTCAAGCTATGATTTTCTCTTTGATTGATTCATTTCCAAATTTTGTAGAGAAACAAGTATTTTCCTGAGTTACAAAAACATTTTCTTTAACCTATGTTTAAAATTAACAACTTCCAAGATCAGAAAGGATAAGTGGGGAATGGGTAGTTATGTCTTGTGTTTACGATAAACGGAAGGTATGATCTGTAATTATATCTGAAGGGTAAGCGCTGCATAAGGATAAGAGACCAAACCACAAGTTGGAAGCCTGAGTAACAATGGAATGTCCATGAAATGTAATCTAAGTGTGAGAAATATCTCAGTTATATTGGTCAATAGTATGTATAAGTCAGTCTTGACAAAAAAACACACAAATGGGGTGTAAATATTGCCTTTTAAAACACGTCTCATAACTCCTTTATTGAAGGCTTACAGAAGCCCAATTAAAAGCAAGAATCAGCTAGAGAGCTGAATATGTCCATAATACAAATGTTGGCATAAAGTACTTGAATACATTAGTTGGGCTTCTTGTGTTTTTTTCAAGGAACACAACTCTAGTAATATAAGGACTCTTCGAATAGATATTTCCTTAAACCCTGTAACATCCAAAACCTAATCCCATTCACATTAGAGATGCAATGTTTATTGTATGTGTGTATATAACAAAGTGTAAGAAGTTTTCATAAAATAGAGCAAAATTCTTCATTTGAAAAAGGTCCTATCATTAATATCACCATAAAATGTATGTTTCTGCCTTCAGAAGAGCACAAATTGTATTTTATTTGTTTTGACTTATTTCAGACTGACATTAGGATCTAACTTTTGCTGGTCTTGGTGGGGAAAAAGGAACTCAAAGAGCTAGTTAGGAGTCAAGTTAAGAGACTTAAAGGTTTAGACAGTCTTTACAAGGTTTATGGATTTCTTTAATGTGATCTGGATACAAGATTAATGCCCATATTTTTTGTTTACAATCAACTTGTAATTCTTGGTAATATGCCAATTATATATTTCAGAGATACAGTTCTCCACTTTACTGTGACATCATTTTTCATCTGTCATCTAGCCCATATGTTTTTGATTCAGTATATTTTCAGTAAGGTACACAACCATAATCCAAAAGTTGTGTTTCGAATTATACTGCAAAAAATATTTGAATTTATGATACTATTAAGCCTGAGACCAGAGAGGATAATAATATAAATAGTGGGTTAACTTTATAAATTGAAGATTAGATAGATATATAATGATTTTATAACTTGGGAAATACTGAATCTATAATTTTCTATATAGAGAAATATACATACATCAATTCTGACACAAATTTTTGAGCTACAGAAGTAAACTCAAATTATTCCCCAAAATGGAACAATAAATAAACATTTAACGCAGAACATATTTTTAAAAAGTGGTTGAAATGTTTCAATAGTCATTTTAACATTTAAAATAAGTTCACTTCTATATTAACCCTCTGAAAAACAATACAAAGGCATATCAATCTAAAATTATTGTATATCTGACATTTTAAAATACCAGAACACCTATTTTAAGAAGCATGTTTTGTTAAATGTTTAATTTTAGATGCATCACACTAAATTGAAAATGCATAACAATATCTCCATTCTAATTTAGCTGATATAACTTTTCATAACCATCTCTTAAGAAGATAGTTTACAAAATGGTACATAGGAGTACATCCCATAGGATTCCAAATTATCCATAAATAACTAAAATTGGTTATAAATATGAATAACTGTTCTGTCAATCCAAACTGCCTTATAAAAATTATTTTAAATTAATGGAATAATTTAAATATCATAAGGATCCAGATAGTCACCTTTTTTGCTGAGCAATTTTGCAAATCTTTTAAATAAATAAAACGATGACATTTGGTATAATTAGGTTCAAAACCTCTCATGAAATACCATCCATTTAACAGTTTGTATTTAACAAATTACCACAGCTTTAGAAAAAAAATTCCATAATGAACAGTTAAAGCAAATGTCATCTCTTACTCAACCACTTTTATTTATTTAGTGGAAGAAACATGAATAGAAATTCAGATACATTAGGACAGTATAATAATCCCATCACATTAATAATGCAGATGGCACAAGGAGGTTAATTACATCTAAAGTGAACAGGTTTTGTTCATAATGTTCTTTCTTTAGATCCTGCCCACTCCACCTCCATAAGCAAATGTACTTACTTTCTTCCCCTTGTCTTCTAACAAAATGTTGCACATGTGGGCATATAGTCCTTAACAAGATGACTAAATCACTCACCCCAAATTTACGACCACCTTAAAGAAATTAACTTAGCATTTAAAGTAATGCTTTTGTTAGAACATTTTAAAACTGTTTAGTACTCTAAGAATTGCTATACGAAAATACAGAAGAATTGCTCAATCCAATCCCAAAAGTATTATGTGTTGCATACATTATATATGGTATTATCTTCATCATTTATTGAATGATCATCTTGTTCATTCACTCAACCAACATATACTGTACTATATACAAAGCAGACGATCATAAGTACAGACAAATGTAGTCCTTGCTTTATGGGACTTGCAGTCCACTGGGAAAGATTGACAACAGGCAAGTAATCACGACAACAACAGCAAAGACTTTTTGTTTTGCTGAGGAAGATTCACCCTGAGCTAATATCTGTTGCCAATCTTCCTTTATTTTATATGTGGGTCACCTCCACAACGTGTCTGACGAGTGGTGTAGGTTTGCACCCAGGATCTGAACCCACGAACCTGGGCGCCCAAGCAGAGAGCACCGAACTTAACCACTACACCATGCAGCTGGCCTCACAAAGACTTTTCTTTAGGACTGCTGCCTCAGCCATTCACAAGTTACAGGCTTGCTGTATTGGTATTTAGTCGTGTTAAATAAAATTAATCTATATACATAGTCATATTATTCATGTTAAACATAAAAAGTCATAATATTTGTCATATTTAGGCAGCATAGAATTGTTGTTACAAAGCTTGGGCCCTGGAGACAGAATGCCTAGGTTAAATCCTGGCTCACATATTAGCTGTGTGATCTTGGACAAGTTACTAAACTCCTCTGTACTTCAATTTCTTCACCTTCAAAATGGGGAAAATTGTGACATCTCACAGGGTTGTTGTGAAGATGAGGTGAACTAACATTTGCAGAGCATTTGAGCAGTACTGGGGACATTATAGTACTATACCAGTGTTTATTTATTAAATAAATAAATAAGCAAGTATGTAAACTAACAGTGAAATAATTTACTTTGCATAATGTAACTTAAATAATTCAACATTTTGGTTATTTTCAAAACATTTTCCAATAAAAGAATCACCTCAGGCACATGTGAATCAGTATACACACACACACACACACACACAGGTTTGTAATGAAACACTGGTATCTACGGTGAGCGGTCATTTAAATAGATTCATTACATAATTAGAGATAAACCAGATGCATCCAATTTTTCAATAGATTTCAAATTATAGAAGGACTTTTTTGGGAAAAATGGGTTAAAAACCTGAAATATTTGCTGTGTGTGTGCATGTATCTCTGTTTGCCATTTATAGCTTATTTTGGTAAGTTTTTATTAGCTTACATTAGTAGGTTGTTATCGGTATTATCAGTAGTGAAAATACGCATGCCTTTCTTGAAATAATGTGCTTCTTTAACCTTCTGTATCACCTCAATGACTAATGGGTTTAAAAGTTTCCTGGTCTTTCTGTAAAGTGTGATCCTTAAAAATCTTATTGCCATTATCTTTTCTTCTATTTATGACAACAGCAACATATTAGCTCAATGAATAAGTACCTTAAAAAATAGGTACCTTGTAGACTGACACCCAGTCTCTGTGCTATTGTTGGCCTATAGGTCAATGGCATCCCAAATTACACATATTTATTTTCTCAAGATGATCCTTTTATACCTGAGATACATTGCTCATAATCTGCCCACTCATAGAGGCTTTTATGATTCCAATCTGGTTGATTCATATCAAAATGATATTTTGCTTTTGAAACAATGTAGTTTTATTTGCATATGAATTGATTACTCTGAACATTTCTTCTTTCAAAATGTGTATCAAAAACACAACATCATATATTGCTTGGAAAATACACTATTAACATTTGCATGTCTAGTAAAATGTCTGGAAAATAAAATCCTATCTTTCAGATACTTTAAATTAAGTTTTTATGTCCCAATGTCTTAAAGTTCAAAACAGGAAATTATGCCCTCTTAAAAAATAATTATATTTAACAATTTTTTGCTCTACTTGCCTATTAGATACTAGGAAATGGTTAGATGAAAAGGACATGATTTTTTAAAACAGCCATATTACATAAAATGGGAAAATAGTGTAAACATTAAACAAGCAGAGATCTTAATTCTGTAAAATTTCCATTTCATCTATCGTTAACTAATTCAACAATTGTCAATAATATTGAAAAAATAGGAAAAAACAAAATAGGATTTTCAATTAACTTACATAAAAAGATTCTGATTTTAAAAAAGTATAATTCTCATGCTACAAATAAAATTTTCACATGTTTTGCATAGGGTGATTAAAAGTTTTTCTGTAGGGAGAGAACATATGAATATGTGCTATGTCCATGGTTCAAGTAGTTTCAGTCTGTTTGCACAGACATTCCAAAGAGACTTTATTATGTTTGGAAGAAATCATTATGCTGGGCCGTGAATATGTCATTTAATTTTAAAATACCCTCTCTTCCTGCTAAGAATGTGTCCTACAGACATGAGTAGCTTTCAAAAGGATAGTTTTGAGTTCACAGTAGTAAAATTAAAGCTGCCATGATTTAAATGTGTGCAGATCTTAGGAGAATGATGGACAGCTAACACATCTGCATAATGAATATGAGATCATAGAGAAATATGCAGACAATTTCAAAATCAGGCTTTTCCAACCTTTTTGTCTTGTTTCTTAGAAATATAAAGTCAGTCAGAAATACTACAGGAAAAAGCCAGGTGTTTCTGATCAAGATATTATTTTGTTCAATATATTTGACTCTGTATATTTATTTAAATAATGCCCAGTCCATTTTGTTTGCAAAGTGATGGTACTATTATAATGATATTTCACAAAACACATAATGAGTGAGAAAACACATATGTAGAGTGAGAGAAATTAATTTTTTTTCTGAAAAGATGCTATATTTTCTTTTCTCAGATAGCTATTTATCATTTTTCCCTTTATAATTTATCTCCCAGGAACCTTGGAATTAAAGTAATGTTCTAAATTCCCTAAGGATATATGTCATTAATGAAAATGCTTTACATATTTTTAAGAATAAAATTATTTTCCAGAATGGGAGGGGAGGGATCTCCCCTTGCTTCTAGATGGAGGTGATCTTTCCTGACACCATGGAAGGGGTTGGAGTTGAGGATTAGGGGATAGAAGCATGGAGCCCACTGGAAGATTTTCCTTACAACATCAGAGAGTCTAAGTCTAGGCTCCCCTGTTGGCATTTACTGGCATGGATGGAGTGAGGCCATTGTTTTATGTCTGGTATTTTTCTGGAGTAGATCAGAATTATCCAAAAGTTTCCTGCATTGCTAGGCTACTCCTTTCCTGGTCATTTGGCCAAAGATAGCAGGCTTTTGTTGGGGGCACTTTTTGTCTGCACTCATTGGTGTTTCTAGGTTGTCAGCTTCTTTACTCCAAGTTTAGCATATATGAGGCAAAGAAGAAAACCCAGGGAATTAACCACCTTGTCATTCCAGTCTGTCATCTTTCATAGTTTTCAGAGGTTTGTTTTATACACAATGTACTTAGTGGAAGAAATAGGGAAAAGTACATTTATTTCAGCTTCTCACATGCCTAGTGGTGAGTCATAACATTCACAACCACCTGGGGGTAGTAAGGCCACTCTCCCCTGTGGTGTTAGTGGAAACCATGTTGGGGAGGCAGCAATGAGTCCCTCTTACCCTACAGCTCACCTAATACTGACTAGTGAAAGACTGAATGTTTACCCCCTAACATCATGAAGAAATCAAGTATGTCTGCTCTCACCACTCTTATCCAACATGGTGCTAGAAGTTCTAGCCCAGCAATAGGCAAAATAGGGTAATAAAAGCCATAGAAATTGTAAAGCAAAAAATAAAAATATCCCTGTTTGCAGATGCTATGATTGTCTAGGTAGAAAATCCCAAGGAGTCTACAAAAAACCCCCAAATTCCTACATCTAATAAGTGAGCTCAGGAAGGTCACAGGAGACAAGATAAACATACAAAAATCAATTGCATTTCTATGCTAGCAATGGACACATGGACAGCAAAATTAAAAATACAATACTATTTTTAATTGCTCAAAATAAATGCAATATCTAGGTTCAAATCTAAAAAAAAAAAAACATGTTCAGGATTTGTATACTGAAAACTACAAAATACTGAGGAAATCAAAGAATTTCTAAGTAAGTAAAGAGACATACTGTCTTACGGATTAGAAGACTAAAGATAGTACGAATGTCAAGTCGCCCCAAATTGATATACTGGTTGAACACAATTTCTATCTATATCCTAGCAAGAAATGTTGTGGATATAGAAAAGATTATTCTAAAATTTATATTGAAAGATAAAGGAACTATAATAGCTACAAAGAATAAAGTGGGAGGAATATATCTAACTCATTTCATGACTTATTATATAGCTACAGTAATCCAGACAGTGTGGTATTGGCAGACAGATAGATACATAAATCAATGGAACAGAATAGAGAATCCAAAAGAGACAAAATCTGCAGAATTATTTTTTGACACGGGTGCACAAAAATTAAAAAGAGGAAAGACAGCCTTTTCAGCAAATGGAGTTGTAGCAATTGGACATCCATAGAAAAAAATATGAACCTTGACCTAAGTCTCACTCCTTAGACAAAAATTAACTCAAAATGAATCACAGATTTAAATGTAAAACAAAATCATAAAACTTGTAGAAAAAAATAATAGGAGAGAATCACCAGGATCTAGGATTAAGCAAAATATTCTTAGACTTGATACCAAAATCACAATACATAAAGGAAAAATTGATAAATTGGACTTCATCAAGTTAAATACTTTTGCTCTGTGAAAGAACTTGTTAAGAAGATAAAAAGGAAATCTACAAAGGGGGCAAAAATATTTGCAAACCATATATCTGACAAACTACTATTTAGAACACATAAAAATCTCTTCAAAACACAGAGAAAAATCTAATTAGAAAACAGTCAAATAATAGGAAGACACATTTCACTGAAAGGGATACACACAGCAAATACGCACATGAAAAGATGGTCCACATCATTAGCCATTAGAGAATTGCAAATTAAAACCACAATGAAAGGTCACTATACAACTATCGGGATAGCTAAAATAAGAAAGAGGGACAGCACTAAATGCCAGTGACCACAGAGAAACTGGAGCACTCGGACATTGTTGGTGGGGATGTAAAATGTTATAGCCACTCTGGGAAACATTTTGAAAGTTTGTTAAAAATAAAAAACCAATCAACTACCATGGAACCCAACAACTGCAAACTTAGTTGTTTAAACCAGAGAAATGAAAATGTATTCACACATAAACCTGTATACAGATGTTTTAGTGACAGACCAAAATTGGAAACAACCCAGATATCCTTGAGTGAATGGTTCAACTAACTGGTCCATCAGTACTGTGAAATTCTACTCAGCAGTAAATAGGAGCAGATTACTGATATATGCAAAAACCTGGATAAATTTCCAGAGAAAGATACTGAGAGAAAAAAAAGCCCATCTCCAAAGTTACATACTGCGATTCTATTCACATAGCATTTTTTAAATGACAAAATTATGTAAATGGAGAACAGATTAGTGGTTGCCAGGCATTAAGAGGGGGGAGCTATAAAAGGACAACATGAAGGGTCCCTGTGGTGATGGAAATACTTGGTGTCTTGGCCGTATCAAGGTTAATATCCTGGTTGTGATTCTACAATTATCTCAAAATAGAAGTTTAATTAAGAAATAAAATACAATAAGAATTCAAGAAATAGATACACTACCAAATTTTGTATGCATAAAGTCATTTAATACAAACATAAAATAGTATATTCATTGACATGGTTAATTAATGTCTTCTAATCTAGATGATGAAAATGATCCAAGGTCTTTCCTTCTGCCATTATTTTAACATAAAAGGTAAAGATAGCCAACTTTTAAGTGCTATGTGCCAGATTCTGTCCTAAGTGCTTTATTTGTAAATATACGCTCAGTTATAATACAATCTTATGAGGCAAATGCTTTTACTATCCCTATTTTACAAGTCAGGAAACTAAAGCACAGAGGTGTTAGGTAACTTTCCCAAGAACATACAGCTAGTAAGTCTAGGATTTGCGTGCACATAAATCCACTATACTAATTTTTATCCCATATTATAGGGCTGTTAACAGATATATAAAAAAATAGGATGATAGGTCAATTAGAGTAATTACTATCTTTGAAAAAAGAATTTCAGCAACAGAAGTCAGTTAAAATGTACTAAGTACACGTAAAGAACGCGTGCATATGAACTAGGTAGAGTGTTGAATACAATTTCAGTGAAATGTGCTGTGCAGGGAGTGATCCTTTCGCCCTGCAATATCACTTGTCATGAGTCTATTGTTGCTCGATTATGTACTTCCTACTAACAACGTTTTGTACTCCTCTACTTAGAATCCAGAAGCATCTGACAAATACTAGTTATCAAATATTTTATTAATTATCTTATAGCAGGTGGGATAAAATTGATACATCTGCAAACAAAAGAACTATTTTTGTTATGGCTAAAATCAACATTTTTTTAGAAGCAAAACTGGAAATTATATGAGGCTATCTGGGAGAAAGCATAATACTTTGATTTAGTTAAATAAAAATCACTAATATTTTTGAAATCCTACAACACACTCATAGTTCCTTGAAAGTATGTAAAGATTAATTGTAAGAAAAAACTCCTTATGTAAGGGGCTTAATTTAGGATGGACAGGAAGTATGTATGGCATATATATATATATATATATATATATATATAAGTAAATATCCTTCAACAGAGGAAAAGATATACTATTGGAAAGGTATATATGATGGACAACTAAAAGAAAAGGGACTCATAACTGAACTTAGAAAATTTATGTCTAATTAGATCCCAGATTTTCTCAGCTTTTAAACCAATTCTTGTTGAAGTGGAGAGAGGAGACGCTGAGTTTGGAAGCTTTTTATGACTTCAAAGTAATACATCCGTTTCTGTGACTAATATCACTTGGTTGGGTGAAGTTCAGGGCCGAGAGCTGGGAGAGAGCTGGATCCCAGCCTGAAGCACCACGCAGTGTGCTGCTGTGATCTGCAGTTCCTTCCACGGGCTGCACTACAGCTTCCATTTTCAAGACTCCATTGGCTTTTGGAAGGGCTAGTGGAGCCTCTTTGCCCGCTGATGAAGGGAGCCAGAGTGACTGACACATGTGGGAATAGGGGAGCCCAACCCCATTGCCCACAGGCCGGTGCCGAGGGTAACACACACCAGTATTCCCCTATCCTGAAGCCTTTCCTCTGTGGGACTTGGGAATGAAATCACACTCCTTCAAGGCTTCTTCCCCTTCCCTGACTTGCTCCTTGCATTTTCTAACCAGTTTCTGCTGTGAGCACTTTCTTCATAAATCATGTGCACGTATATCCTTGTTTCAGGAGTTGCTTCTGACCTAAGCCATAAAAGATGGTTCTTAAGATTTCAAAGGATGAGTGGGATATCTGTACTCAGGGATGGAACAAAAAGAATGAAAAGAACACCATGCAAGCGGGAAACCATAGGATATTTTCAAGGAGCAGTAAAACCTGTGTGTTGAAAAAGAGGTTTGGATCTATTGAGAATGCTCATGACAACCAGAAGAAAAATTTGTCCTTAGTTCAATAGGCAAATTGAATCATGGAAGATTTGAGCTGCTGAGTTTAATGATGATAATGATCTTAGGAAGATGACATTGGTTTCTAAATGTAGTATTTAAACAGGCTGTGTATCAGTTTCCTAGGGCTGCTATAATAAATTGCCACAAGCTGGGTGGCTTAATACTGCAGAAATATATTCTCTTATAATTCTGGCAGCCAGAAGCCTGAAATCAAGGTGTCCTCACTGCTTCTGGAATCCCTGTTTGCATATTCCAGCTTCTGGTGGCTGTCAGAATTCCCTGTGGCTGCGTTACTCCAATCCCCCTCTGTCTTCATACGGCTCCCTCTGATGTGTTGCCTCCTCTTTCGTTTGTTGATTCAAGGCATGAGGAACCGAAAGTGGCTGGGCGGCAGGCAGTCTTAACTGCCAGTGCAATAGAATCATTGTTGTGTTCTAAGGACATTTATCTTTGGATTTGGGGCTCACCAGGTAATCCAGGATGATCTCACCTATGGATTCTTATCTTAATTAGTCCGCAAAGATGTTTCCAAATAAGGTCCCTTCCACAAGTTCTGCGCCGAGGAGGTGGATGTATCTTCGAAGGGGCAAACGTACAACCCCGTACAGGATGATGGCTCACAATCAGACCCACCCGCTCCTAAGGGAGCCAAAGAGTCTGAACTGAAGAATTCCTGAGGCTGCTTTGAGCTCAAGTTCAGGAGGTCTGAGACTAACATTTAATCCCCAAATTTATTTCCCAAAACTCTGAGAAAAAACTATGAGAGTTTACAAAGAAAATTATGAGAGTCCAGATTATATGATGAGCGGTCGATGAAACCAAGGGGTCTCAAGACAGTGAAGTGAAATGTCTTCTGAGAATGAAAATAGAATGATGATCAATGCAACGCATGGGGTTGTAAAAGAGGGGCGCGCGTAACTGGAGCCCCAGATGAAGGGTTCAAAATTTAAATAGGTACTCATTCAATTATATTTCACATTTACAATTTTAAAAGTTGAATAATATTATGATATAAACATATTATATATAAGACAAGAATGAAGGGGAAATGTTAATGAGAACGTTTGACTTATTAAAAATATCCTTTCCAGCTATCTCATTCAAGGGACCTAGAAGTGTAGTGTATTACTCTGTACACCAGTAGTCATGGGGCTCAATCAAAATGCATAGTTCTGGTGCCCGGATTTCCATCTTTAATGCTATTCTACACTAAAAGGAAGCAGGGTTCCTTGAGGAACTGCATTTTGAATGTCTCGGGGCAAGAGGAAATGAACATGTGCCTAGATGTACTCTTCGCAACTACAGCTCCCACAGCAAAGCCCATTCCTCACACTCCCCAGTTTTCAATGGCTACTATTGTTACTATTTCCTTCCCGCGTCCCTTCAGCCCTGGGAGTAGCATGGACTTCCAGCAGTACAAATCTGTGGGTACAGCTTCCATTTTCTGTTCATTTAACCTTGATGCTATCGTTGTAAGTCATCTCTTAATAAAAATCTCTGCACTTTGAATATCTCAGATTTTTTTCCGTCAGAACCGTGACTAATAAAATTATCTGCAAATGCAAGATAGTATAGGCATAATAGAGATAAAGCAGAAATGATTCAAAGGTTTTGTTTGGGATTAAAGTATAAATAGGGTACTCAATTATACAAGCAAATATTATTTTTGTTTTAAATCTGAGTATATTTGGTCTATGTTTTAAAATGTTTGAAATGCCTTAGAGACTCAGCTATTTTAAACTTCTAATTTATGGTTTAAAATGTTTTAAGAGAATTTAATTAACTGTTTGTAAGTGGTATTAATTGTTCGATGGAATTTAATCCTCCAAACTTGTAAGTTAATTGAGTATTAGTCAAAGAAGAAAAAGAATTGAGTACTATTAATTTTTAAAACATACAGAGATTATAGGGAAATTCACTAGATTTGTAGTGTGTATTTAAATTTACAAGAGAAAATTGGTTATGATGTTCATAATCTTAAATAACTGATTATTGATTAAAATACACAAAAAAATCCCTTAGATATTAAATACTCAGATATAAGTGCTGCTGTATATCTGTTATAATAATTAAAAATCCTGTAAACCTTTATCAAAATAATTGTAAAATTAATGATAACATTGAATCGCAGGAGAGAAAACCCAAAAATTTTGAAGTCGTTTCTTTGCTTTTTAAAAAATATTCAAGTAGCCTCATGACTTTTAGATAATATATGATAATAATAGATGTTACACTGATGGAGAAGTTAAGCAGAATCATTTAAATTGATAGTACAATCTTATCATGTTGTAGCCTCCATTGTTTATTAATCTGTCCAAGATAAAGTAACTTTTATTGCTGAAATAAAAGGGTGTTTTTAATTACAGCATGTCATTTATGTAATTTAAAAACACAGGCATACAAAACTCACTTCACAAGATTAAATACATGCATATTTGAGGACCTATATCAAATACCTAGAATGCTAGCCCGTGACAAGGGCTGGGGATGGGAAAGGGTGCAGGCAGAGGGTTGAAGGGCAAAGGGGGAAAAATGAAAGTGAAAAGAAATAACCAATAGAGGGTTTTGCATGGGCCCATGAGAGTGTGCTGTGCACTGAAGAACAGTGAACAACTTACATCTGAAATCCAATTTTCCAAAGCTATATTAATTGCTGAGGCAAATTTTCACCAATAGAAGTACTATTTCCTCATTCTCTGGCTGCATAGACAATTTAAGGTTTAAGGTAGTTTTCCATTTTGTAAGACCACGAACAGGCTTGAGTAACCACTTGGGTTTAAGTCTCCTTGTATAACTATTGGGGAAGTGCCTCAAAAAAGACATTTGTCTCAGTTTTGAGCAGCTCTGATGAGTGTAAGAGGGCAAAGATCTGTATTGCTACTTGTTACAAAATGATCCTTGAGAAACTTCAGTGTTTATTATTATGGTTTTGAATTTTTTCTCATCTTTCAGGATTAATTGCTTACTTTATAAAATTTCGTCTTGTGATTTTTTTAGGACGGCCATATTTATTTTACTTTTAAAATGTTTAACTTTCTGAGTATTAGCATTGCTTTAAAATACTATATTCAAGTTCATGGTTTTTGTTGTTTCATATTCTTACTCTATTTAGCACCCAATTTTCCATTGGCTTTTTTGCTACCTATTAATTTTATGGTGTTTAAAATTTTTTCATAGCCTTTTTTGTGATTGTTGATTCTTTTATTCTTAATTTTCTAGTTTCTTTAATATTTCTTAAGCATTTAATTTGTTTAATTTCACATATTTTATATTTTGTAATTATATATTTTCAAATCAGAAAATTTCTTCTCTTATATTTTGATTATAGTTTGACAATGTGGAGAATGAAAGGGCAGGCATGGATCTGGGTCTCTGGACTCAGGCATAGAATGGAAATAGCTCTAGGAAATACAGGAATTTTCTCTACATCTCTGCTCTCTGCCTTACTGTTTATCCTCATTATTCTCTTTCCTCAAGTAACAGGAGAGATGAGGGAGGAGGTAGGGGCAATAATATAACCCTGTATTAGTACAACAATATAAACTGCTGTAACAAACCCACCCTGAAATACGTAATGGCTCAAATATACTAGAAGTGTATTTCTCATTCTTGTAAGGTAAAAAAACTCATGATATGTTGATCACATAGCTTGGCTATCTTCCAAACTTGTTTTCTAAGAATGTCATACTCGTCTATAATGAGATAGCTGAAGCTGAAAGAACAGAGGTGAGGGAAGCATTCCTGAGAGAGTCCTAGAAGTGGGACAAGTAGCGTCTACTCCTGGGCCATTGCCTAGAACTCAGTCAATGCCCACATTTAAATTGAAAGCGTTGGGAGTGTTATCCAGATGTGTTCCCAGAAAGAAGTGGAACACATTTTGTGACCATCTAGCAAGTTGTCTGCCACAATACCTAATAAAGTAGGGAGTCAAGGAAGGCTGCCTAAAATTAAGGGAAAAAGGACTGAGGTTTAATTATATCACTTAGAAGTACAACTGTAACTAAGAGAAACTTAACTGGATGAATTAAAAATAGAAAGTGAGGAAGAGCAAGGCAGGGTAGTGTGACTGAGCTGAAGCCGCTTATTTCATGTTATGGGTCAAGAAATAATCTCAATTTGAATTATTCCCTCCCGCCCCCGACCTTAAAATCAAAACAAAATAGGTTTCCTATATTCAAGAGAAAATAAAAACGGAAAATGTCAAAACAAGTTTCCTCTTAGGATTTGGGACAAAATATGGTGAGGCATGTGCTGGGAGATGGGGATTTGGAAGTTTTTTCATTGTAAGTCTCCCTGTCCTTTCATTCTCCACACTGTCACTGTACCTTATAATACACCCCTATTTAATCTTAAATAATCAAGTAAGTGATTATTTGATGTTTGTGAGCAAAAGTTCCAACTAGTATGCCAGGAAAACATTAACGTCTTACAAAGATGCATTAATTACCATTTTTATTAGTTAATGAGAGATGTATAGGCCACTATGTTTCTTTCTCTCTTTCTTATTCTGTGTTGGCTACAAGGGAACTCAGAGAAAAGTAGTTTAATTTTGTAGCAACTATAGGCATACCTTTTATTTTGTTCTTGGATTTATCACTGAATGTTCACATTCTGTGTTTTAAGCCACCTCAAATACTTTACTGAAATAGAAAGGGCATATATAAATATAAGATGTCTATTTCTGTTTTATTGTTCTTCTGATTTATAAAATAATTAAAATGATAGAGTATGATCACTTCTACTTCTCCATTTTTGTATTATGTAATTAATGATAAAGTATGAAATAAAAGGTTCATTTTCATATTTTGTTTCTTAGAATGCTGCGTCTCTGAGAAAGTGTTTTAAGAGTTTCAGAACATAAACACTTTCTGCCAAAGAATAGTTAAATTGCCTGATGAACCACTTCATAATTTTCTTATGAATTGATTTTCCATGTATGACACTATATGAAAAAAATTGTGCCTTAATACAAATATCTGACATTCTGTAATAGAATAAGGAAACAATAACATTATAGTATGGGCAACAATCCAACACTAATGATATCCTAAGTTTAGGAAAAAAACATTATCTGAGATCAAGCAGAATTTTTACATAATTACCTTTTTTAGCCATTAAATCCAAATTTTTGTGATATGTGTTCAAGTCAAAATTAATTCTATATGTTAATGAATTATTCATTTTTCAAGGGTATATGAGGAGACCAGTCAATATTTCTTATAATCCCTATATTGAATATAGGTGCTAAATTTTAGCTCTAGCAAACTCTTGCCTGTATGCAGTAAGAAAAATACAAACCAAACAATATATGTTATTAGTAGACTTCTAAGCAGGAGCACACTTTACTAATTGTTCTGGACTCACTATAAGCCAGTATACTTATTGCCTTACCTAATTTTAAAGCACTAAATAGAATCTGTTGTGCTACCATGAGTATTTAGTTCATTTCTGATTGGTAAATAGGGAAATAAAGTCAATATGTTACTTGATTTTTACTGGTTTATACATGGTATTCTCCAATATGTTAGTATCGTGTGCCACTAAGTAGTAGCAGCTAAATGCAAGTATGGTAGTAAAATGGGAGGCAGCAAGGTAGTAGGAGCTGGAATGCTGTCTACATCCCCATACTTCCAATGTTCTTCCTGTGGGCTTCCAGTCTTGTGAATCTTGCTTTTGCCTCCATTGATTAGCAATCTCAATCATCCCTTACACTCCCTTTTATCAAACTACCTCCACCTTTTTAATCTTTAAAGATGAAGTCTTTTGTTTGCTGTAGTCTTTTTAAATTACATTTTACCAATTTAAAACATTTTAACTCTGTTTTTGATAGAGCTTTAGTTTCAAAGCTGCATTTCCTTTGAGTGGATTGTCCCTAAATGTATTTTCTCATAATGCCATTATAGTTAAAATAAGAGTTTACAGAATGACTAGATCACGTTATGGAGGAACACCCCTAATTCCTTAACTTTTAGTATTGGATTGTAGACAATCCTTGTGTACCTGTGATATCTAGAAAATACATCTATCACTGTTATTACCATTATTACTATTACCACTCTACTACCATCACCATTACCACCACCTCCAATCCCTCTTATTTATTGAGTCACTACTCTGTTCTAAATATACATGAAATGCTTTGAGTCATTATTTTATATATTGCTTACATCAACTCTGTATTACGTAACAGATGAAGGAATGAGGACTTTGCAAGGAAAAGAACTCTGTTTCCTTTCTCTGTGCAGAACATTTTTGTAAACAGATGTGTGGATTTTTTCCCATACCAATCAATTCTCTCACCCCAGCTGGGTGCCCTATAATTCAGTTTAGTTGCGACACTATCTACCTGGAGTTGGCATCAGATACCACAGGTTAGGGGCCCAGTCCCACAAGACTTCCCACTTCAGATGCCAAATTGCAAGTTCCAGGTTGTCACCGATATTTCTGACTGACTGGCTATAAATTTGGTTCTCATGATCCCCTCTTAAGGTTCAATAATTTGCTAGAACCACTCACAGAACTCAGAGAAGCATGTATGTTTACCAGTGTGTTATATAATAAAGGATGTGGTAAAGGATACAGATGAAAAGCAGGATAAAGAGATACATAGGGTGAGGTCTGGAGAGATCCTGAGTGCAAGAGTTTCTGTTCCCATGGAGTTGGGGTACATCACCCTCCCAGCATGAAGATGTATTCACCTACCCAAAAGCTCTCTGAACTCTGTAGCTCAGGGGTTTTTATGGAGGTCCCATTATGCTGGCATGACTGATTATTAACTCAATCTTCAGCCCCTCTCTCCTCCTCAGGGAGGATGAGTGATGGAAGAGAAAGTTCCAAACTTCTAATCATGGCTTGTTCTTTCTGGTGACCAGCCCCCATCTAGGAGCTCACCAAGAGTTGTCTAACTAGAACAAAAGGTGTTCCTCTCCCTCAGGAAATTCCAAGAGATTTAGGAGCTCTGTGTAAGGAACCAGGGTCAAAGATCAAATATTAAAGCAAAAGATTTCCTAGCACCTTTATTGCTTAAGAAATTAAAAAGGTTTTAGGGACTCTGGCCAGGAGCTGGGGATGAAGACCAAAATATATATTTTGTATTATATCACAACATCACAGATTTAGAAAAGGAAATAATTTGCCAAAGAATATATAGTTGTAGATGAATAAGCCAGGTATTGAATTTTGGTTTATCTCAAGTCCAATGCTGTGCTCATCAACATCATGATATATTGCTCTGTCAATTTCTTTTATTAGCCTCAATAAAGGTAAACACATTAGATTCATTTTGGAAATGGTAATTAAAAATAGTTTTATGCTTAGTATAGCAGGAACTCAGTTTGAGCCTTAGTTTCCACTTACTCCTCTACAGAGTTCAACCAATCCAAAGTAGTTCAACAATTGGCCTTAGAAGAAATCTATTTGTATTAGGAATGAACTCTATCTGCATATACAGATGAAATTTTAACATAGTTCTCCACTGACATGCTCAGTAAACATGAAGGAAGAACTAAGAGAAGTCTATTTATATTTGTGTTGGGAGAAGAGATACTGAAGCTTTTCTTGGGTGAGAACCCATCCTAATGGAAAAAATGTAGAAGCATTGGGCTTGATTCATGAGGAATAGCATAGTTATCTGAGGGAGGAGTGATTCTGAGTAGAACACGGATTATTTTTTTAATTTGCACCAGGTAGGGCATTATTAGCACCTAACATGTGGGCAAAGCAGTGATGAACGCCACAGGCTGGGCCAGCTAAGCCAGATGAAGCCACATAGGGTAATTATGACACATGGAGGTAGAGCAGGGGTACTATAGAAATGGGTTTGTTCCTAAGGACTAATAAGACATCTTTGGACATTTGGAGACATTCATTCTTACTGAAATATGTGAGCTGCAGGTATTTTGCTAGAAATTCAACATGAACAGTGAAAAAAAAGAACCAAGGGGGAATTTGTAACAACACATTGTAAGCTTTTAAATATATTTCCTTCTTCATCTAAATAAAATATTTTGTGTGTGTAAGTACATGATATAATCTTACTAATATCTCAAAAATATGAAAATAATATTAAGTGGCACTAATAAAAAGATAAAAATAGCACTCAATTCCATTTTTATCATAGGAGAAGTGATTTCATATCTAACATTCACAACAGGATCATGAATTTGGGTTTTCTAATTATGTGTTGCAGTATAACGATAAAACTGTGTGATGTGGTAGAGAATGGGAATGTAGTATAAATCATGAAACTATTCAAGTCTTTTTCTTGTCATAAAGGTAAAGGAAGAATGAAGAGTATAAGGGTTAAAATAATTTCAGTTTATTTTTTTGTATTTTGAAATAAAAGCATATTTGAAATAATTCTCTTTGGGAAGTACTCTGGCATTGCACAGATTTTGTCCATATGGTACTTGTATTAAATTCAGTTATAAATAAACTCTCATATAAATATTATGAACTTCAAATCAGGAGGGAAAATAACTAATATGAAGTCATTGGACAGCAGAATAGGGCTGTGATGGTTGAACAAAAGGAAACAAATGCTCTGAGCATCCCTCTCTCCTTTGCAATCTGCCTGGGAACATTCTCCAAACCATGGCTTAGGAAGATCGAACCCAAACATTGAGCTTTGGTCTTTCTGAGCTGAGGGGGCATAGATAACATGCAATCTTGCTCAAGTAGTTACCATACATGTGATGGGCCATATGAGAAAAGAGGGAGCACCTATGGGAGACATCTCCAGAAGTTTGCTTGGGGGTTCTCTTTCAGTCCTTGGCAATGATTCAGTTGTGCATGCCAAGAGCAAGGCCCCACAAGGCCTAGCAGAGAACACTTGATGTAGTGATTGGAGATTATCAGAAGTACCGAGATTTTGCTGTGCTGAGCTATGTTGGAGTTTCACCCAACCCAGAGTAGATCCTGCTGAGCCCTTTGGGGCTCCCAATTGAGAGCCCAGAAAGGTCAGATATTAGGAGTGAAAACCAAACTCTGGAGTAAGAGCTATTTCCTAGCACTAAGGAAACAACAGAAATAAAGTAACCGTAACAAAGCATTAAACCAAGTCTGAGAAGATCAAGATGATCTTCAGTTATTTTAAATGCGTGCCATCACAAAACTCAGTGCATTTACAGGAATAAAACACAATCCAGACTCCCTCAAGTGTATCACTTAGAACAGCAAACAGACAATAAAAGATTACAAAACATACAAAGAATCAGCAAAATGTGATCCATGAGCAATAAGTAATATATCACTGAGTCACTGTTCTTTGCTTACATTTTTATGAATAAAGCTCATTTCAAGAGCATTGATAAGTGGCCTCAAGAAGTAAACCACTCAAAATATGTTGCAACTCAATTAAATTGTCTCTAAATTGTTTTCAGCATTATTCTCTTATGATTTTTGAGACCTTGGAATAAATGACCGTTCCAGTAGTCCTTGCCAACTCTGGTGGTCTAGTGGTTAAGATTCAGTTGTCCCATCTCTGTGGCCAGGGTTCCTTTCCTGGTCAGGGAACCATGTCACCCATCTGTTGGTTGTCATACTGTGGTGGCTGCATGTTGCTGTGATGCTGAAAGCTTTGCCACCAGTATTTCAAATACCAGCCAGGTCATCCATGGTAGACATGTTTCAGTGAAGCTTCCAGACTAAGACAGACTGGGAAGAAGGATCTGGCTACCCACTTCTGAAAAACTGACCATGAAAACCCTGTGAATAGCAGTGGAGTGCTGTCTGATACAGTGCTGGAGGAGAGAGGATGGCATAAAAGATCCAGCAGGGTTCCGCTCTGCTGTACACATGGTCACTAGGAGTCAAAATTGACTCTGCAGTACTAACAACAACCAATCGTCTTGCCCAGAATGGATGACTCAGCACCATTAATGAGTCTGGACTAGCAGATAAGATTAATGATATATAAAAAAATGGGGGGAAAATTGTAAGAGTGTGTATGTGAAGGTTGGTTGGGGTAGAGAGAATTGAATGTATTTATCTGTGAGGATTAGAAAATATTTTTCAACACTTTTTCAATATAACAAAGGCCACTTATTTTCAAATAGCGATACCTATAGGCTTATGGCCTCATATATAGACCTATTTCATTCTTTTGTTTTTGGTAAGGAAGAGTGGCCCTGAGCTAACATCTGTGCCCATCTTCCTCTATTTTGTATGCGAGCCACAGTGCAGCTTGATGAGTGGTATAGGATCCAAACCTACTAACCTGGGCCACTGAAGCAGAGTGCACCGAACTTAACCGGGGCGCCACCAGGCCAGCCCTGAGAAGACCTATTTCAAACACATAAGGTCAGAAAACTTAAGGTCAGAAAACTCGAATCACACCTGGAGATAATCAATATTAACAATCTAAGGGGAAGTTTATACAAGACATTTTCCAAAACTTTCAAATCTCCCAAAAGATTTTACCCTTAAAATTTCAGCTTAAATCAACCAACCAACCAACCAACAAAAACTTCATCCTATTCAACCCCTAGCAACTGGATTGCTGACTTATTTTGCCCACACCTCAAAATCCTTCCAACCAGTTCAGAAACTCAGAAGTGGAAACTCATATTGGCTTCTGAATGACAGGCCTATCCTTCCTTATATGGGCTTTCTCCTACCCCTTTGTCCTAATGGTTGCTCCATCTCTGTCACTGCTGTGACTTGCTCATTGCCTGAGTTGTACTTTATTCCATGGTTCACAAAATTAGACAGCTGCACATAGAATGAGAGATGATGAAATCATACTTCAACTTTGTCTTACCATTGTCTTCCGTTCTAGCTTCTTTCAATAAATTAATCTGCCCTTACCTTTCAGCACTTCTGTTGTTGTAAAGATGCCACCTTTAAGATATTCTTAGCATATATCAAGGAATTTTATTAGTGTGAAAGACATATTTTTAAGAACTTTTATTTTAATGATTCTGTTTAAATTCAAATCAATGTTACAATTAAAATCAAAAGGAGAGAGAAAAAAGATGCTTTCTCACAGAAATAAATATGCACTTCTCTCATAAGTACACTCTTCAGAAAATATATAGCAAACAAATAAGTAAAATACCAAAAAAGTTTAATAAATTTTATTTTCTTCCTTTAACACATACTTAAAATGTATGCTTCATTGCAACTATCTTAAAATAAGTTCAGAACATTATTATCCCTAATAAGTAAATATGACATCATAGTTTACTAAATTTATCAACTTGTCACAAAATATTTATCAAGTACTTATAGACAACTCAGAATGTTCATTATTTTTGTAAATAAGAAGCAGCATTTTTCTTTTTGTAAGTTTCTTTCTTGAAGCTATGTACGTAAGACGTAATAGATGAGCACTTCTAAGGCAGGAGGTGTTCAAGCTCCCGGTTGGTGGTACCAGCTACGTGGAAGTGAGAGACAGTGGTGCGGTAGCGAGAGCGGCAGCAGATTCCTGATCTTTAATTCTCAGTCATGATGATGTGATCTTGAAATTAACATTCAGTCATAACTCCAATTCTTGTAGTTCTTCCGATGATTTGTAAGAATTGAATTCTTTTTATTATATCTTTTTCTGCTAGTATTTTCCATTTCCTGCAATGCATTCCGAGGCAATTAGGAATTACGATAATCGTAACATATGTAGAACAAAGGGTTGCAAAGTATTTACGTTTTTTGAATGGTTTAGAAGTATGGAAGATCTACTGGTGAACATTTGGAAAAATTTACAACTTCTTTCTTTTTTATTTTTTTGTGAGGAAGATTAGCCCTTAGCTAATATCCACGCCAGTCTCCCTCTTGTTTTGCGGAGGAAGACTGGCCCTGAGCTAACATCTGTGCCCATCTCCCTCTATTTTCTGTGGGATGCCACCACAGCTTGGCTTGATAAGCAGTGTGTAGGCCCATGCCGGGGGCACCAGTGAACCCTGGGCTGCTGCATCAGAGTGCACAAACTTAACCACTACGCCACCAGGCTGGCCCCACAACTCATTGCTTAACTCTTTGTTTGTCAATAATTTTAATCAGTATTTACTCATTTAATCAGGAGCTGGATAACCGGGGAAGCAATTTTACACTGGGTTTTCAATTATTACTCTATGTACACACGAGGAAATTATTTACTTCTCAATACTTATGAGATAACCAGGATGCCTATTAAATATTAAGATTACTCTTTTTGCCCTTGGAAAGGTAAGCACAACAAAGCATTTGGCCACAATAGTAACGTTCTGGGATTATTCACTGAGATCATTAACTGGCAACAGAGAAAAATGGGTAATTTTGACTATTGAGGAGCAAGTGTTTAGATTTCTTAAAAATGGTACATATTAATCAAACTCTTTCTTGAAATGTCACCATTGCTTTAAATTTGTCTTCCCATTGTTATGAACTTGTTACCCTCATCCAGCTGTACTGACAGATGGTTGGTGACTTCCTTACTATGATACCTTGAGTTACTGCCAAGTCTAACTCCAAGGGATTTGGTGTATTCATAAATACCACTGTGCTGTACTAACATTAATGTAGCATTAGCAAGGTTTTTGAGTCCTTAGTGTATAGTATATTGAGCTTAATATCCTTATCAATGTACTTGGAAAATATAATTTAGATTATATAGCTATTATGTCAGCAGGCAACTAACTAAACTGTAATCAGAAAGCAATAAAGAGAGGTCAGTCTGGAGGCAAGGGATATAACAACTGGTGTCCTACAGGATTAATCTTAAACTCAGGGTTTTATGCTTTCATCACTGTCCAGAATGATGGGCTGGAAAATATAAAAATTTTGTTTGTAGATCATTCCACATTAGGGAGGCTAGTTTTCACCTTGGAAAAGACAATTAAAATTCAAAATGTCCTTTATAAAAAGAAGACAGACATATGACTAACATGGTGAGGGCCAACATAATAACACTTGTGGAGAAGAAACAATCTACAAATTCAAGAAAGACAATTGTTGGTTCTGCAATATTATAAAAGAAAAGAAATGCATCATGAATTCATTGAAGAGTATATTATGGTTGTTAAAGACAAAGATTTCTGAATAAAGCTGATAATATAATTTAAAGTAAATTAGGCTTGTTTATTCTGAGTCTATTGCTTATAGAGATCTTCTTTTGAAAAGAAAATATATTGAAATAATGTTATTTTGAAGGATTAAAATGTAGATTTAAACAAAGAACAACTGAAATAGAGAGGTCACACTGAGCACATATGACTGTTTCCCTCTTTCATTTTAAAGACTTAAAAATGCAAAAGAGGTATTTTTTAAAAATCTGTCCCTGCTTGAATGAAAAACTATGGTTATTCCGTGAAAGATGGCAAAGAAGATTATGCTTAAGAAAAAACTGAAGCCTAAAATGTGGACAGACATGGAATGAGGATTTTAAAAAGGCATCATTCCAGGGTCACAGAGGTAAATGATAGATACTGATTGCTGAAGGGAGCCTGTATGGGAATTTGTTGAGAAACCACATTTTTACTTATCATTTTACTTACTTTTATTTATTATATCTTTTTCGCTTGGGTGATGCAGAGCAAACAGATCTTTCTTTTCTCCAAGGGGGGCCATGAATATGGCAGCTGAATCATAGAGAAAATAACCGAATGGCTGTATCCAAGGAGGGAAGAATGAGGAGCAACAGGAAACTAGGCAAGTGCAGAACAAGGAGGATGGTGCTCCAAGAGGAGAGAGAGAAGTTCAAAGATCTTAGTTTCAGCTGATTAACCAGGGCTTCACACCCAGCAACATGTCCAGCCCTTCTTCTGCTATCACTGAAATTAAAACTCAACATGTCCTTGACCAGTTCCAATGTCACCCCATAAGAGATGCTATGCTTGACCAGCCAGTCTAAGATAAATCATCCCCTCCTAGAACTGTCTACTGTATTACTTAGTTTTAATTTCATCATAGCACTAATCAGTAGCTGAAATTATCTAGTTTATTTGTTTACACCAGACACACACACACACACACACATACACACACACTCCTTTGTTTTCAAAATATTTGGGAAGTAGTAAACATAGTACTTAGAGGGACTGTTGTAACCTTCAATAATTATAAAAGGCAAAAAAGATAAAAATTAATGAATTAAATATCCAAATTTAGAGGTTAAAAAGGTAACAATTATAAAAACCCAAAGAAATCAATAAACAGATAATAAAGATAATTATCAGGAGACAGAACCCACACAGCAAGTGTTATAAGTTATACTATAAAGAGTTATTAACTCTTGATTAATTTACAAGGAATTAGTTACTCTTGGGAAGTAAAAAGAGAACTGAGAATACTGTAGGGCTGTGGGAATGAACTCAAGGAAGAAACCATCTTGGAGAAGGGTCCCTCTGTGCTGGAATTCAGACTTGGTTGGAGCCATCTCTGGATGGCAGAGAAGTTTGACAGGTTGACCTGGTGAGAATTGGCCCAGTAGCTGTGGGCCCGTGCTGGTGATCAAGGTGCCATGAGCTGGGGCTGCCCAGGGATACCAATGAAACTCATCAGGAAGCTAGAAGTGATGGGGTGCTTTTGAAATTGTTGGAAAGCCACCTGTGTAAAGGGAAAGGTGGGGTGGAGAAGGGTAGGGGAATGCTAATAAACTCACTACTGAAAAGTCATCTGGAGCTCCTATGGAACTTGCACTAAAGCCACCCACATGGGTGTTGCTAAGCATGCTGGGAGTGACAACCACTGGGTGTCCCACACACCAACCAAGCACCTGCATGAGCCAGAAGAAAGAAAAGTGCAGAATCTGTAAGATAGTCCCCTTCCATCCCAAGTGTTCCTCCTATACCCTCTGCTCACAGGGCTTAACATTGAGCCAGCTGGAAAGAGAGAGAGAGTACAGTATTATAAGCAGGGCGATGAAGAGTGGATGTGGAGCTGAAGGCAACAGATGGATAACTGGCAAAAATAAGGACAAAAATCATAGAAATAGAGAAGAAAGATGCAACAGGAAGGATAAATAGAGCTAATAGTTGCTTACCTGAAAAACGTTGATAAAGTGATAAATTTCCAGCAAGACTGATTAAGACAAATAAGAAAAGGCAAAAATAAATATAAATGGAAACAATTACAGAAAGAGAAGTGATAAAAACGTAAAAGAACTTCATGGACATTTTTACGTGAATACATATGAAAGCATAGATGAAATATTCAAATGCCGAGACAAAAAACGTCAAAAAATTGACTCAGAAAGAAAGAAATTGAAGCGACAGTTAAGAGATTCTAATAAATAAAATACTGGATATTGATGGATAGGCACATTGTTCCAAAATCTCAAGAAATGCACAATTCTATTGTACAAATTCTTCTAGGCAGCTGATAAAGACGATACATACAATCAAACTCATCTAATAAAGTGATTTTAACCTCATACAATAAACCCATATAACTTAGTATAACTTTGTCCAGTTTTACTAAAGGAAAACTGCAAATCTACCTCAGTCATAATAACAAACACAGATTCCATGATCCTTAAAAATGTCAATAACCCGAATCCACCAATATTTTCAAAATAAAATTTTAAATATTTAAAATGTTGAATATACCATGACTAAATTAAGATTATAAAAGAAATGCAAAGTGTTATAACACTAGAAATTTATAAATGCCTTCACCACATTAACATCCAGGAGAAAAATTATGTGATCATTTTACAGACATACAGAAATGATTTTATAAAATTCAATACACTTCATGATAATAAAGTAAATTTTTAGCAAATGTGATAAATAGTATCTACTAAAAGCTAATAGCAAATATCATTCTTAATTTTATGGAAAGAATTCATCTTAAAAGAGGGAATATAACACAGGTGACATTATCATAGGTCTGCATAGCTGTGCATAGGTCTGCACCCGGAATCCGAACTTGCAAACCCCAGGCTACCAAAGTGGAGTGTGTGAACTTAACCACTACACCATCGGGCCGGCTCCTGACATTCTCTATCTTTTAATTGTGCTTTTGGTCCATTTATAGTTAATGTAACTTTTGAAATATGTGGGTTTATATATTTTGTTTGTTTGTTTTATATTTATCAGATCTGTCTTTGTTCCTCCATGTTTCCTTTCCTGTCTCTTAGGTGAATTGAGCATATTTTTAGTTTCTCATTTTGTATCCTTTATTGATATTTTAGTTATGCCTCTATGTGTGTGTGTGTGTATGTGTTTGTATTTGTTGATGTGTGTATTTTAGTGGTTGTATAGATATTACAGTATGGATCTTCTATGTATCATCACTTTAAAATATACTATTACTTCTTGAACAATTAAGAACTTTAGAATAAATTTCAGGTGTAGATCATTATATTTCTCTTTCTGTGTAGACTACATTGTGTTCACCACTTAGAGTTTAATTGTCTTTTTTTTGGTACAAACCCTATACACCCCACAATACACGGTTTCCATTTTGTATTTAAGTAGTCACTAGTCTTTAAATAAATGTACTAATATATGTGTACACGTATATGTATATGTATGTTTATGTATGTGTGTATGAAAAATAAAAAAGGCCTAAGGCCTTTATATTGATCTACATTTGTACCTCTTCTGGGGTTTCTCATCCTTTTCCTCCAGAATTGGATTTTGTTTTTGTTTTCATTTTTCTTAAGCCTAAAAAGTTTCTTTTAGAATGTTTTGATTTAAGAGTCTGCTGGTGAAAACTTCTTTCAGACTTTGAAAGTATCTTTATTTCACCTTTTTCAGGAGGGAAGTAGTTTGCAGAATATCCTTCTACTGATTACTTTAAAGGTGTTATTCCATTTGCTTCTGGTCTTTATTGTTTCTAATGTGAGGTTGGACATTCTTTTTATTATCATTATGCCGTCTATACTGTTTATCCCCCACACCCCACCCATGAATGCTTTCAAGATCTTCATTGTTAGCTTTCAACATTTTGACTATGATTTTTCTAGATGTCACTTTGTTTTTCTTCATTCTTCTTGGTAATATGCTGAGCTTCTTGGATCTGTGGTTTGATGTCTTCTAATAATTTTGGAAAATGATTGGCCACTATTTCTTCAAACATTTTTTTCTGCTGCATTCTCTTTCTCTTCTCCTCAGACACCAAATATACGTATGCCATATGTTAGACTATTTGCTACTGTTCCATAGATCTTGATCTGTTTGTTTTCTTTTGTTTTACCTTTTATTTTCTCAATAATTTTTATTGATCTGTCTTAAAGTTCACTAATTCTTGCCTCTGATGAGCCTAATTGTCAATAAATGCATCATAAGAAATTTTAATTTTTATTTTTCCTTTTAGCATTACTATTTATCTCTGTCGAATAGTTTCCATTTTTCCAATGTAATTTCCCATTTGTTCACAACTGTTGTACATCTTTTTACTAGATTTTTAATAGATCCTTTAACATTTTAATAGTAGCTGCATTAAAGACTCTGTCTAATAATTCCAATGTCTATGCCACATCTCATTCTATTGACTAATTCTAACTTAAAGATGGGATCGGTTGCCATACTTCTATGTGTATCTCATAATTTATGATCGAACATTAGATATTATGTGTAAGAAAAGGTAGAGAAGAAATAACTGATATTTATGCCCAGAAGAGGGCGTGCCCTTCTTTTGTCAGGCCACTAGTGTCAATATAGTTATAGAAGTTCTGGGTTTGTTGTTATTCTAATTATATTCAGCTCATCTCAGGTTTCAGATGATTTAAGTGTAGAATTAGAAACTATCCTTTAACAAGGTTTATGATCTGAGTGTCTATAGGTTGGCTCCATTCTCTTGCCCTGTTTTCAACTTTTATAGATCCTACACATCTGTGTCTCTGGAAGGGCTTGTCTCTGCTTTTATGACTCTCCTGGTCACAAAACATCAGTTCCTGGAGGTTTTCTTTCAGTTTTCCCACCTCACCCTCAGATTTTAGTAGGCTTCAGCACTTGTGCCTCAATCTGGGGGTGAGGTTTCTCTCAGCAATCGGTCCCTAATCTCAGCCACAGGCAGCTTCTGCTTCATGCTCATTAAAAGACCCTACATCTTGCTCAGCTTTCCTGCCCTTCCCCAGGTTAGATAGTTGTTGCCTCAAGCTCATTAAGACACCTAGCATGCCTGGAGGTGTCTTTGTTTTTCTACCCTTCAGTCATACTTTGGGGGCAGGCAGTGAGTTCTCTTAGTCTTCCTGCCCTCTACTGGTTGCAGCAGCCACTGTCTTACATCATGATGGTCTGGACAGCCTAAAGGAATTCTTTCAGTTCTGCTAACCTGATCTTGTGGGCCAAAGTGCTCACACACACAATAATGGGAAAGAATTGATGGATGAGTAATTTCTGTCTTTATGTTTGGGCTCCAAGGTTATTATAAACCATTATGCCAACTCACACTTGTCTTTAAAAATTTGGAAATGTGTTACCTTCTTGCCTCCATCTACAGCATCTTTCCTTTTCTCCTGCTACTCTGCCAGGGATAAAGGGAGCCCAAGGGCTCTTTTCCCCTAGGAGAGCCTCATTGGTTTGGAATGCTCAGCTCTCTGATAGGCTTAAAAACATGATTTTTGTAGGTAATATGACTGTTATTATTCTTATGTCAGAACAAGGTTGTCTTGAGACTTTCCATACTCAACACGGAGGCAGCTGAAAAGTCATGGTCCATGACCTCAAGTACACACTCTGAAAAATTAACCTCATTAACTAGTTTTCTTTCACGATTTCCATCTCCCTATATTATTATTTTCAATTATTCTGCTAAGAACAACTAGCAGCTTAAACTATCCTATGGCCAAGTAGAGTCAGCACAATATAGTGTAAACATAAAGAAAAATGATTACAGGTTATGTCATTCATTTGTAACAACATTTTCAAACTAGGACAGTTGAACAGTCATATACTCCACCTACTATATAAACTCTATGAGTGTAAATATTGCTGAAAACAGTCCCTTTTTGGCTTAATTTGTTTTCTGGATGCATATTTGCAGTATATTGTATTGAAATGATATGACTATGTGATTCTTTCTTGCATCAGACTTTAAACCCATCAAAGTTAAGGGTTATTATTTTGTTCATCTCTCTATGGTCATTGCCTATCATGAGAACTAGCATTGATGATTGAACGTGATTATAAGATAGTGAGCAAACATTGATACATGTATACATCACTATGTTTAAAATTTTTCACAAGTTCATTTAAAATATGCTTTAAAGATATATGTATATGTATCTACAGGATATTTTAAGTGAACTGGGTAATTCACTATCCAGAGAAACCATACTAAAAAGGCCTTTACTACCTGAAGAATCTATGTGTAAAATTAAAATACATTCCATAAAGAAACACATATTGTGTTCAAACTTTTACACATAAATATTTCTTAAATGTGTTTATGCACATAATAACATTTTAAAACAATTTAAAAATCTGTTTTCTTTTTATTTTGTCTTTTTGTTTGCAGGAAGCAAACAAATGCCATGACTTTAGAAAATAGCAAAGTTGTTGCTGTAGTTACTGGCTGAAAGTGTCAGGCTTCTTCTCTTAAGCTCTTAGCATCTCTAAAGTCTCTCTCTCTCTCTCTCTCTCTCTCTCTCTCTCTACACACACACACACACACATACATTCCTTCCCAAAGGCAGATTGCTTTCAAATGTATTAAAATCAGATTAAAGTAGAAAAAGGAATATACCTTTCTCTGAAAGAGGGAGAACACCTGCCAGGACAAACAGAGAAATGAATTGAATTGAAAAGAATAAATTAAGTCAGTAACTTTGAAAGGCTTCAGTTCAGCTGACCATTCCTCTGTTGCTCTAAAATGTCTTGCTGAAAAGAGATGATCTCACCATAATTTGCAATTGTATTACCATGTGCAAGGGCTGTTGGGAGCTTTGAATTACAGGAGAGGTCTGGGTGAGACTGCAGCTGACCTGTTCATTTTATTTCTACTCCAGGGAGCATCTTTACATGTCTCTCCTCCTAAATATCAGAACAGAACAGAAAACTTCTAAATGGCTCCATAGGTGAAAGAGGGACTACCAAAAGACCCCCTCCTCTTCCCATGAGCTCTAGCCACTAGAACTGTCCTAAAACTGAGGACAATAATATTACATGATTGAGAAGGTAGTCGTTCCAGTAAGAATGGTTTTTACTCTTTCTTCCTATTCTAAAACATGGAAGAACTACTCTTATCTCTTTGTTATCCCTGAATCCAAATGCATAATCCAAATGTGTTATATTTATCATACATTCAGTTAACCCTCTCTTGAAATGCACACAAAAATAGCTCCGTGGAATCACAGAGAAAAACCACCACTATGATCTATGTGCTGAGATAACTAGTTAAAAAAAATTGAAAATATATGGCTACATCTTTTATCCCACCACTGTACTTTGTTTAGATCTTTACCCAGCTCTTATCAAACTCTATTAAAATTATTTGTCTATACATGTTTCTCCCGCTAGACTGAGCTCCTTGATTTCTAGAATGTTGTCTATTCATCTTTGAATGTATGCCACATGTCTCAGGCATTGTGTGAGCACTGGAGATAGAATGGTGAAAGGAGTCTGAGGCAAAGGAATTTAAGGAGAGGAGGAGATCATGAATTTAATTCTAAGTTTTACCAAAAAATTTTCGAGCATTTCTATATTCTGATTTCAAGCGCAATTTAAAAATAACCTTTGGGTTGATTTTTCCCTTTTAAATGCATATGAAGGATTCATACTCAGTGTTGGGCAAAAACAATATAGTAAACACAAAGCCTATGTACATTTTACACTCTTTACTGGAGCTTTCAAATCTGAATTACTTATGTGAATGTTCAACACGTATGTACCGTTTAAAAATTTTAGTTATAAATGTGATTCCAATGATATAAGATCTATTTTCCTTCAGACATATATGAATTCAACAACAGAACTTAATCCAAATCTGATTTTTCAAATCTTTAAGCCATTCTGATAGTCTCATTAAAAGTCGTTTTAACTGTGGCTGTAACAAGTAGTGTGGGAAGTATTGCTATGATTTTATATCACCTCAGAAATGCCTTCTATGAGCTCTCAATTCTGAGTGACGCTAAATATTAGTCTTTTCGTAGTAAGAGTTACAGGTATGTCGCTCAAAAAAGGGAGAATAGTTTTATGCAGAAGTTCTAAGACTTATGGACAAACTTTTCCACTTTATGGTTGGGTATCTTCATTCCCTAAATTAATTGAGATTAATTAATTTGCATTACAAACAAAACCATAAACATATTTTTTAATGCAAAGATTCTGAGTTTTATTTTTAAAAATTAAAAAAATATATATGGAAGCAAGCTATTGCAGAAAATTTGGAAAAGAGATTTCATCCAAATTCTGATTAAAGAATAGCATTGCCATCAATAAATTCCGTAAATAAAATGTTACATTTTAATTCCATCATATAATTACGTGTATTTAGGGTACTTTAGAAATTATAGAGTGCATTCCCAGATCTAGCCATAATTCCTCAAGTGGCTAAATATGTCATTTATCAAACCACCTTATGAACCATTACTGTTGCTTAACCATCTGAGTCCCTCAGCTCACCCCATCTCTATGATAAATTTACCTTCTTTTTCATTGTTTTTGGATTTTCCTTTATGAACAAAATTCATCATGGTGCTGCTTTTAGCTCCATTGTGCCAATCCCTAATAATTTGATGTTACAATAAATTTATAGTATTTATTCTCATCTTACTCTCAAATTTGTTTTTAGGACAACTTGTTCGAACAATCGAAGACTGAGAATATTAACTCAATATATCTGGCTATTCCATAGACATAAAGCTCTTGTAATGTCTCCCAGTGTTTGTACAGTAGAGTATGCTACAGAATAGATATATGCTATATGATTTCAACAATAAAACACTCCAAATACTCTAGTATCTGGGATCTCTTCTAATAATTGGTGGCATATCATGCACTACACCCTATTGAATTACTTAGATATCTTTTTTACTACAACTTAGTATATTTTCAAGGCTAGAAGGCATGACACATATGCTGCAGCCTATAATTATACAATAGAGACCACCGGTCAGGTACTACACACAAATAGAATAAACTGAGATGTGTATAAATGTTTTAAAATTAATTACAGTATATGCATTGCTAACTTTTCATAATTTTGAAGCAAATGGTGTTGCTTGACTTAGATAATACTTGTCATAGTTGGTATCTTTATAGCCTTTCTTAAATAAGAAAGCTTTCTGGAAACACTGCAGAAGGCCATTAAACTCTTACATATTAAAAAGTTTTAAACTTAGATGTATTTGTATTGAGCTAATATAAACCTTAAATATAAATAAATCAGGAGATTAAAGCTGTTTCATCAAGTGATTCCAAGTAGTAAATTATAAATGTAAAACAAAGTAATTCAGTTTATTTTCACAGAATGGGCTTTGAACATTAAAAAAATCAATGTAAGATATTTACAGGTAAATTTGAATGATTTTTATTGATGTTTTATCATCTATTGTTATACTAATTAGATTCATTAATGATTAATGACAAAATAATTAAATGACGAGATAATTAAATGACAAAAAACAATAAATAAATAGGCATATCATACAAACGGTTGATGTATGTCTAAAAACAAATTTAAAAACTGTAAGAAAAGAATAAGCATGAATTTGGAGTCAGGCATGGGTTAGAATTCTGATTCCTGGAAAAGATTAAAAAATCTTTTCCACATGTACAGTTCCCAACACAGTGTTTAGCATAATGTGCACTAAATAAATGATAAACATTTTAATGTACTAGTAATAATGATAAAAAATACTATATTCAGAAATATTTTTAAACTCAGTCTTTGTGAACTACAATAAATTGCCGACAAACTAGTATTCTAAATTATATAGACAAATTTAAGTCTTAGAATTGAAATTACTCTAACTCTCCAGAGCCCAGGAAATTGAAAAGCATGAATCAATATGATTATTTGTTAATAACGTAATTACATAATGGAGAAACAGTAAATATAATAAGTTAAAGTAAACAAAAATTAATAATTTAAAAAATAATTATGAAATATAATCATGTAAATATGACTCTAGTTGGACCTTTGTCTCTAATTATTTTCCAGTGTTTCTTGACAACTAACTGTTGGTTGTTGTACCCCAGATTCCTGAACCTAACCTCAGACCAGACCTGCTTAATCAGAATCTAATCAGGAGCTTTGAAATATAAAGTTTTGACTAGCTTCCAAGATGCATGTTAAATTCACTAAAATATGAAAACATTTGCTCTATTTTTCTGTCCACTGAGATGTGTGTGTGTGTGTTGAATTTATATATATATATATATAATGTGTAATTTATAATACATATATATAATTTATTTTATCTACTTAGCTTTATCCCAGCAAAAAAATGTTAGGGATCAAAAAAGGGAAGTGTCTGCCAAATATACAGCAGTGAAGAACTTAGACCTGCATGAAGAGTTATTTCAGGATCCCAGATATTGGCTGTGCTCGCTCAACTCCCTTATATTCTTTGCCATCTTCTGAGACAGGTTTGCTTGGACAGCGCCAATTCAATTTTCCTTACAACTTTAAAAGAAAAAAATCCTGATTTTGCAATCTCTGTCCTTGTTTCAACTTTCTTCTCATTGCACTTTTTTTTTTTTTTTTCTTTTGCTGTATCGTGACCCAAGATATAGAAACCGGCCCTTTTTCTTTGATTTTCCCCAAGTGCTCCCACAAGACACTTGAGTGTGTGGTATGCTTCATTCACTGTATGGGGGTTTTTATGACCTAAACCCAAAGTTTGTATAAAATACATTAAGAATAGTGTATATCCCAGATCTTGAAATTCTTTTACTCATCTTTTCACTGTGTTTGATTGCAAGTTCCAACTTCTAACCATGTTGTTTTGTGTCCTTAACTTGCTTAAGACTCTGCTCATTCTCCCTTCCAACCTCAGGCTCCCTGGAGGTTCTTTTCTTTATATTATTGTTTTTATTATTATGTAGAGAAAATTAATCCTATTTCTACTCCACACCCTGGGTTCTATCTTTTCATTATGAAATCCTGATTTAATTTGCACAGCTGTGGAAAACAACTATACACACATAACATAAGGTCATAACTCAGAATTCCATCCTGTCAGTGAAGGAATTAACGGTGACTGACAATGACACGACTTTAAAATTTCAGTAATTCTTGTTCCTTTCTAGTCTCAGCAGAGGCCGCCCGAAGGAGTTTTATTGCCCACTTAAAACTTATGCCATCCTTCCGAAAGGCAGACTAGCTATAGTCCAAGCTGCTTTTAAATTATTTCGCTACAAGCACACACACACTTGCAGTCAAACTGAGTAAATACAGTACGTATTTGATTGGATGAAACATTTGAATGGAGTGAAAGATAAAAGAATTCAATGTAATCTAGTGAAAAGATAGCCTTCAATCCATGGACTGTTTGAAATGACACCATTTACTTTTCTGAATTTCAGATTCCTCATCTGACAGATGTAATAATATCTGTCTTGTATAATAAGTATTTAGCAGAATTCCTGGAGCACAGCAAGCATTCACCACAATGTAGCTATTCTATCATAGAATTTTATAATTAAAAGGGACCTTAAACCTTATCAGATATGAGTCCATCATTTTATATATAAAGAAGCAGACCAAGAGAGATGTATTTATTTGGTCAAAAACATTTATGAAAGGAACAAAGGGGAAGAACATTCCAGGCCCTAAGAACTGAAAGCAGAAAAACCCTGGGTGAGGACAGAACAGAGAACACTGAGAAAATGATGCAGCTGAGACGACTGTACTGTGCTGTGACACCACTGCAAATATCATTTCCAAGGCAAATGCACTAGAATGAATACAACCTAACTACCACTCACATTATCTTAATTAATTTAACCACTTCATTTGTTTATTTTCATCTTTGAAACTAAAATAATCCATCTCTAGTGAAGGAATTGAGAGTCTGAAGATTTGAAAGGGAAGGGGTAATGACAGTCTAATGGGAAGACATTTCAGGAAAAGGCAGCCTTCAGTGGAATTCTGACTAGCTGAAGGAATAAGTAGGAAAGGAACAGTCAGATAGAGCCAAAGACAAAATATTTTGCTTTCCTGGAGTCTTACGTACATTTGATACTCAGGGTTTGACTTTGACTCAAAATGTTCTAGTACAATAAATTGATTTATTCTGTTCACCAAAATCTCAGTTGATTGACAGCATTGTTTAATTCTTCAACTTGTTTTGTTCTTCTGGAATCACCGAGAATTTTTTAAGCACCTGTTCTGTATCTGACACTTGAAAGCACTTACAATTTAACAGTAGACATTCAAGAAACAACTTAAAATCAATACAAGAAACTAAAGAACAATACAAGGTAACATGAAATCAGGTGGTAAATTGATTGGTACAGTTTCAAGATCTATAAGCATTCAGAAAAGGTAGGTCAGAGGGAATGATGATTTCAGGAACTACTCATAGAGAGGAAGAAATAAAGGTCCCATAAAGGAAGTGTAGGATTTAAAGTGATGTGCGGGAGGAGGCAGCGCTTTTCAGGAAGACAGATACATGAAGTCAATACAGAGAAAGAAACATAGTACAATGTGTGCCATTTGTGTAGAAATTGTTTTCAAATTTATTTGTTTTGGTCGATTCCTTCCCCTAATCTTCACTTCTTAGTCAAATTAATATTTTCCTTAGTTAGTTATGAATCTCTCTTTGTCTTTTTTCTAGGTTAAGGACAGGTGATGATGTAAACTATCTGAAAAATATCTCACCATTTTGTAGGAAGAGTTAGTGGATGGTAAGTAAACAAATAAATGTGCAAGTTATTTAAAAATGAAGAGTATACAGTTACTCCTACATAAAAAACTATCTGGAAAAAATACAGAATGAAAACTTGCAAGATAATTAAGGGAGCTAGAACAATTGGACCTTTTATGCATTTTCAGGATGGTGTTTTGTTAATATAGAGAAATGATAAATGGATCTTGATAAGGATACAATGGGGAAGAGGGAAGGGGCAGGGGGAAGATCTGAAGAAAAAGAGGATTAATCAATGTAGACATCCTATCAGTTTGGGTATTTTTCATATTTTTAAGTATTTATTAATACTTAATTTGTTTTAAATGTTAATTAACAATTAAAAATATTTTTTCTATTTTAAAGTAATAAATGTTTATTTAAATTTTGTGAATTACAGACAATTAGGGATCAAAGTCTCTCTCCTGCTCTTCAAGAACAATCATAAACATGATATTGTAGCCTTTTCCAGTTTTCTATATTTGTTTTGGTTTTCTCTTTACATTGATTGGAATCTTACTGCATATGTAATTGAGTGTCTTCTCCTTTTCACTTATTGTCACATCATAAGAACACTTCACTTTTGTATAAAATCTATGAAAACATAATATGAAATATTCATTGGGTGGATATGTCATCATTGTTATCATTGCCACCATTTTCATCATCCTAATGGTATGTACTACATGCCCAGACATAGATTAAGGATTTTTAAAGAAAAAAATCTTGCTTAATTCTTACAATAACTATTAATATTATTGGAACCATGGAGGAAATAGAGGTAGAGAGATTAAATAACTTGCTTAAATCACGAAATAATTGAAATTTTTCAGATTAAAAATGACATATGTTGGACTAACGTTGATCTACCTAAAAATATGTCAGTATATCATCTACTTAGCCCTCTACCAGGTTTTGTGTAAAATTGTCTTCCCTAGTTTTAATTTTATTTATTTTTTAGTGAATTGCAGTATATCAATTATATTTTCATCAAATGATGTGAGGAAAATACATTCTCTAAAAATTCCTCAAACTTTGCAAAACTTGAAATATCTTTTACATGAACTCCAACTTAAATAAAAATTATCGAAGGCAAGAGTTTCCTCTTTTTATCTCTCTGTTTATTAGTTCCTTTAACTGAATATTTCAGAGAAGAATGTCATTTCTCATTTGAGTGTTTTATACTTTGAATAATTTTAGGGATTTAAAAAATTTACTCACATAACTCGAATATATGAAAATATTAATGGGAGTCTTTTAATTGCCCTAGGCATAAATAGAATTGAATTTTCTTTTTTTCCATTTTGTTTGCTGGTACTCTTTGGTACTATTTTTAGTTTATAAAATTTATTTATATAACTTTTCTAACATGTACAATATTGATTGATTCCCTAGTTTGCTGAATCTTGGTAAGAAGAAATCATTTCATATATTATAATTGTTATATTAATGCAGTTGTGAGTGTGTATGTGTATATATATACACTTAAATTTTCCTCACAATTTTGTTAAGACTTAGCAATACAATAAGCACATTTCCTATTAATTAATAAAATTTTATTTATGGTTAGCAGACCAAAAATCTTTATGAGATTGTTTTGGCGACATATTCAAAACTATGAATTCCATTTATTACTTGAAAACAATTCTCTAAATATATTTATGAAAATATTTTATGATTATATACCTGCTTTTTAATGTTAAATATTAAGAGAATATGAAAAAGAAAACAATATCTGAAAATTTATCCAATACTGTACTGATTCCTTGTCTTGTCACGTAATGTTTCTCCCCACATCCCTCACCTCTTTATTCAGTCTTATAGGGTTGTGAGTCAGAGTTCAGAGTTTGGGACTGTCATTGGGGCTTGAAATACAGGGAGTAAATCTCTTAAAGACAGTATCCAAAGAGGAGTGAGCCAGAAATTCTGCATTCAGTTTCTTCTCAAGCCCTTTGCTGATTCCTAAATGTTCACTCAAAGGATGAGACTTGAAGGAAAATGATGGAACTCAGTGATAGAAGCCTAAGGATTTATGCAGAAATTTCAGCAACTACACATTGCTGGAGAGGCAGAATTTCAGATTTGACACTTGCCAATTATAGGAATTTAGTAAACAAAATGGGCTTTTCATTAAACCCCTAGGAGAGTTTTGTCATAGGAGTACATGTCACTTCACAGGATGAATATCTATACCCTTAGACAAAGGTCAACATCAAAATAGAACTGCCCTAATATTTTCTGAACTCAAACTATCCAGAAATAAATGTGATTGTCTAGTAATTTGCAAGTTATTAAAAATACATGATTCATCAAAAGAAGAGAACAAAATTCAGAGTCAATACAACTCATTATCTCCATTGTTGCATCATGAGAATAGAGAAAAAAAGAAGAAATGATAAAGCAGGAAAATGAGAAAAAATACACAATATGAAAGAGCACACAGATGACCTAAATGTTGGAATGGGCACCCAGGTACTTAAAATAATTGGTATAATAAGATAATGAATCTAGAGCAATAAATGAATATGTTACACCTAGCATCCAGATCTTGGTTTCTAATATCATTCTCCAATAAAATAAACCAGGGATCCTTGGAGAAATAGCTATTTCTAAGACTGGGGCTGGAAATATGCAAGATCTACCTGAAGCATCTTGTGGTGCCAGAAAGTAAGGATGAGCTCAAAAAACAAAACAAAAACATATCCATACTTGTATGCACACATAAACACACAATTATGGAATTAGGTCAAAGGGTCATAGGAACCAACTGAATGTGCTCCCAATGGCCAAAGCTGAAACAATTTGAGCAACAAAATAAAGTAATATTGCATTATAACCGAAAGTATAAAATAAATATTCATTTTCCATACTGACATAAATAAATGCTTACATAAACAGACAAATGGTGGGGGGAAAGGCAAGTAAGTCCCCTGTGTAAATGGATTCCAAATAATTTATGTGAATACTCTGCCTCCAAAGATGTGCAGCATAATTTTCCAAACTGCTTATACTGACTTCCTTTCAATGAGTACAGTATGAAAAGGAAGAAAAACGAATAAGTTTACAGTGGAGAACTGACAAACTCTAGGTGATTTAGATAACAACAGTAATGTCGCATTGATGTATCTGTCCTTGAAATGATCAACCATATCCTCAAGTAACTTATCTGCCTAACCAAACCAAATCAAAACAAACAAAAAAGATTCAACACCCTTTAAAAGACACCAAACCTCAGAAACTTAAAATATTACAGTTTCAATGGCCAGCATCTTTCCAAATACTACTAGACATGTGAAAAGACATGAAAATGTCATCCCTACTCAGGACAAAAATCAGACAATAGAAACAGAACTGAAAATGTGAGAGAATGATGGATTTAGCAGACAAGGACTTTGAAAGATGTTATAAATGCGATCAAAAATTTAAATGAAAGATATGTGGATGATATGAAAAGGAAATCAACAGAACATCTAAAGCTGAATAATACTGTATCTGAAGTGAAATATCATTGGATGAATTTAACAGCCTATTAGGAATTACAGAGACAAAGATTAGTGAATTATAAAATTGTAGCAATAGAAACTATCCAAAATAAACCAAAAGATTTCTGCTTTCATTATGATGGAATAATGATTAGATTTGCTCTGCTCCCTTAAACAATTAGAAAATGGGACAACAGTCAATACAGAACAATGATCCCCTAAAGAAGGATAGGTGAGTCCTACAATAGCCCCACCTTCTGCCTGGAGGCACTTTTGGACTATGACAAAGGAGGAGGAACCCAGCACAGTAGGAGGATATCAGTAATTACAGGGACAAATACTAGAATCTGAGGAGGTGTAGCTGATTAAAGGTGTTGGGCATATTGCTAGAGAGAGGGACTTGTGCCAACAAAGATTTTTCCTCTCCCCTACTTGGGGTTCTTATGTTTTGTTGTGTTTTGTTCTCTCTTACCTAAGTGCAATGAATGAGGGTAAACGTAATTCCTCCATCTAAAAAGTAAAAAATGAATTTTAATAACAAAGCTTTAATTAAAAATGGAAGAAGGTATGCTTTTCATAAGTAATATAAATTATTTCTCTTATGATAATAACGGTTTTCAAAAATAGGGATTCAAATAAGATGGCAGACAATGGTACGTGTTATACTAATGCTTCAAATTCTTATACCTTATAATTGTATTGAATTCAACAAAGTGTATTTTACCAAAAAAAAAAAAATAAGTCCATTTTCCCCTTTAACTCTCTATTTTTATCCAACTATTTTTTTACTTCATTGTTTTTGGTACTCTATTCTTTGATCTCTCAAAACAAGCACACAAAGTGCATGGTACATGAAATGATACTAAAGATACGAAAAAATTGGTTAGCCAAACACTAATCTACTCTTGAATAATAGTGTAATACTGAAAATATCTCAGAAGATATGCTATGATTTTCTTACATATTTTCCAAGGAACAAATATGCTCCTGTTTTTCATTTCATGCATACTTGTTCTTATCACAAAATCAGCATAAAATGTAACAGATATTGCCTATAAGTATACAAAGTAATTTTTCATAAATAAAAGAATAAAAGGTAAAAACATTTCTACCAATGTTAAAAAGTGAAATAAATTGAACTGAAAAAAAAATAAACTTTCTAGAAAGAATTAAAGCAGATTAAAATCAAATAATGAATGAGTGAATATAATAAAAAGCAACATTGTATGAAATTGACATGAAATGAAATACTCTAGATAAATTCAGAGCTAACGGTGTTGGCATGCAGAATTTTGACATGGTAGATACGTTAACAGGAAAATTTAAATTGGCAATTGCAAAGCATATAGTCAATAAAGTTTCTATGGTCAAATAATAAATGAGTAAACTTGTTAAACATTTTAGTCCAAATAATTTGATCCAGATGAAAACATTCTCAGTAAATCAGGACAATTTTAATAAATAGAAAGTATTTAATTACATGTCAAAAAATTTACCAAGAAATAAATTAGTTTAATGGGGATTTAGTAAAAGATACTTTATAAATATTCAACGATAAAAAAGTTATCGAAGAGTTTGCATTCATATGCAAAGAGTAAAGATTTACATGAGTTGCCAACAGTACAGAAAACTCATTCTATACTCATTCTTGCTATTATATATTATTAAGGCATGTAACAGATTCCTTCAGAACAGTTATTAGCCCACTTTTTAAATTATTTTGCTTTAGTAAATGTATTTTATATTAGAAGTCATGGAAATCAGATATAACTCATCATAAAATCATAATTACCAATTAGCTTAGATATTTCTTTTCAAAGAAATGGAAAACAACTCTGTTATACGTAAAGTCATTGGCTAAAAGGGAAACTAACGCACAGAATCTCCAAGAACATTGGAATTTCTCATAGATATCAGCTTATCAGAAGAATGGAAAGAAAACCAGGTCCTCTGAATTCCAGGCAGAATTATGAGAAGATGATATAAAAAATATATATTCTTTAATGATCGTAATTCTTTAAGAGTTCTACCCATGCTTGAAAACACTGAATAAAATACTACATTACAACCTTTACATAATAAATAGCTTAAGTTAACAAAATTATCTTCTTAGGAAACATGCAACTTAATTTCCCAACAAACATGGATTCATGTAATTTGAATATAATGAAAGAAAATAAAACATGAAAGGATAATCGCAATAGAAAAATTAAATAGAAGGAGTCAGGAGCATAACAAGTTAATTAATTATGATTAGTCCTAAATTAAAGCATGACAACAATATTAAGTCTGTACTTCTAGGTAGCTTTAAGCCCCAAAATATGATATGCAATATATTTCATTTTTCAAACATGGTAAAATAAACTTTATTCTCTTTTATAAATCAAAAAATCTGAGTATTAACATCAAGATCTTTGGTTTTAATCATGGCATAGTTAAATGAGGAAAACATTTACTAAATATTCAAAGAATTTAGAAAGTAATGTAAAGTCTATTATAATTGAGAATATTCACATTTGTTTCCTGCTCTGAACATTCCATAGACTTCGTATTATAGAAATTAGCTATTATGCAGTTCTATGTCAAATTTTAGACATTTGAGCTTTTTTTGTTGTTTAGAGCCATAATAAAAGGTATTTTAATATTTTCCCCTCATATTTTCCATTTTTATTTTATATTCAATTATTTGTTTATTTATTAATGCAAATAGGCAAAATACTAAAATACATGCTTATACTGTTATCTATTCACAGCCAAATCTGTTGTGTGGCAGATTTTTCTCTTTGCAATTACATCAACACATAAATTTCCCAAGAAATCTATGGTTCACTGTGCGTGCTAGCACAGCTTCAAAGTTTTAATAGAGCAAATATTTGTTATTATGAGCTAGGAAATTTAATCCTTACATATTTGGACTTACATACACCTCGAGCTTCTGTCCCATTTCTCTGTTCCTATTTCCAGCCAAACTCTCAATTTTGCCAAGCTTCAAAATTTGAACTTTGAATTCATTCTTGTTCATTTTCTTTGGATCTCAAACCAGTTAGGGTCTTGCCTGCCCATACTCTGTTAAAATAGCTGTTGAAAAGGTCAGCAGTCATCTCCACATTGCTAAATTCAATATCCAAGTCCCATTATCCATCTTACTTGACTGTGAACATTTGGCAAAGGATCTTCTGCTTCAAAGCCTCTTCACTTGGCTCTATTCCTTCTCACTCTCCTTTGCTAGTTCCTCAGTTCTTTAAATTATAAATGTTGGAATACCCAACAACTCAGTATTTCTATCAATTTTCTTCACAATTACACTCATTCCACAGGTGGTTTCATTTACTGACAACTTTAAACATCAACTATTCCCTAGTGATTCACAAATTATTCTATCTGGCCTAACTTCATCTCCGAACTCCAGACTCTTATGATCAACTTTGCCAATTTGATCTCTCTTTTTAGATGTATAACGAGCATCTCAAATTTGTACGCATAAAATCAAACTCTTAGTTTCCCACCAACTGCTCATTTCTCCTGGATCTCTGGATCTGCTTCCCAGGACTGTCATAACAAATTACCACAAACTTGGTGGCTGAAAACAACAGAAGTTTATTCTCTCACAGATCTGGAGTCTAGATATCTGAAATCAAGGTGTTAGAAGTTTGGTTCTTTCTAGAGGCTTTGAAGGTGAACCCACTCCATACCTTTCTCCTTACTTCAGTTGGTTGCCAGCAATCTTTGTTGTCCCTTGGCTTGTAGATGCATCACTCCAATCTCTGCCTCCATCTTTCCATTTCCTGCTTCTCTGTGGGTCTCTGTACTTGGTCTGTAATGACTCTGTCATTGGATTTAGGGCTCACTCTAATCTAGCATTATCTCATTTCAATCCTTATCTGGAGGATCTGCAAAGACCCTATTTCCAAATAAGATCACATTTTGAGATTCCAAGTGGACATGAATTTGGGGGGAGAATTATTCAACTTCTATAACCTCTTTTACCCATTTCATTAAATTGTAATTTATTATTTCAGTTGCAAAGGACAAAATCCTCAGAATGATTATTTACTCTTCTCTTTCTTTTATATACACATTCAATCCATGAGATCACTTATAGTTTTTACTTTCAAATTACTTCCAGAATCCAACCACTGTTTATCAATACCATCACTTAACAATCTAAACCACCATCATTTCAAACCTGGATTATTGCAACAGCCTCCTAAATAAACTCCTTGTCCACTTTGCCTCCGTAGTCTATGCTGAACATACTCGGAGAAAAGACAATGTCCTTAAAATGGTCTATAGGGTCATTACTTTTACCACCCAAGCATTTCTTCCCTTCTTTTCTTACTCACTTTAATGCAGGCATAGAGCCTTCCATGCAGTTCCTGGAACACAGTGCGTCCTTATCTCTCAGGTATTTTGCACTTACTGTTTCACTGTTAGGAAAAAATTTTCTCTATATATTCTATGTTGCTCACTCTTCCACTTTTTTGATGTTTCTGTTCAAACAGCATCTTCTCAAATAGACTATCTCTGACCACCTTCGGTAAATAATATTCTTTCCTCAACTGTCTTTTTAGCTTCACTTTTCTTCACAGCTCTTATAACCACTTGACCGTACATATTTATTTGTTTAGGTGTTTACTGTCTTTCTTACCCAGTAAAATGTAAGCATCTTGAGGTTAAGGACTTTGTTTTACTCCTAAATCCATATCTATCACATGGTAGGTCGAGAAATAATATTGTTGGGTTAATGAATGAATGAATCCATCTTAAATTCTATCTTTACAATACATAAACTCCACTTGCAAATCACTTAGGCTTGTCAGAAATCCAGGAAGATTCTTGCTGGCAGCAGCCTCTATACCATGCTCACTTCTCAAACAGTGAATAAATTCCTGAAATAAACATTGACTTAGAAATATTCTTAATGTTAGGAGATGGAAAGGGACAATTTTCAACTAGTGCAACAAGATAACACATTTTTCAGAGAATAAAACTGAATTATTTGGTATTTATTAATTTAAAATAGGATGTTTAGTATTTTCTTTGATATCACGTTGTCATTGTAATATACAACTTAAAATCCTTAATATATATTTTATCGCTTGTCTAGTCTGCAACATTTTAATAAAATGGAAAGAATGTTATGACTCCAATAAATGGAAAAATAGTTAAGTTCCACTTACAGAGCAAAAGCCAAGGTGTTTGATGTGATGTCAAAGGCTGTTTAAATATATAATTCGTCCCATCTGTTCTTCCCACCACATAGCCAGCTGTAGAGGTTTAAAAGTGAAAAAAGAAAAAGCTTGGCAATTCCTAGCTCTGTTTTGATTAGCATAACTTCTACTTTCTTGTCAGGAAATTCCTCCCTGTATATTAAAATATCCTGGAAGTTGCCATTTACTTTTCTTCTCTTAGGATGTTTTCTGATTAAGAAATTTAAAAAATATATAAGCAAGATGCCATGTTTTATCTGAACAGCATATTCTATGAAATGTCTAAGAGTGCATGTTGCCACAGTTTATTAGAGGGTAGAGCACCTTAAATATAAAGATGTCATTCATCCCAAATTTCAAGCTGTGTTGAAGTTGAATTCCAAGGGAGAACAGATAGAGGAGATTTGTGCCAGAACATTTCCCAGTAGCAATATCAAAGTGAAATGAAGAATAATGTTCCTAATTGGAAATATGCGGGGAATATAAGGTATGGAGGTTTTAATTAATAGATTTGGAGTAAGGCCAGAACTGCAGGGTTAATACCTCTGCTATTTCAAAGAGTGTCATGGGATCGTGAATACCTATGAGTGGTCAGCAGGACTGGCAAGTTTTATTCTGAATTAATCCTAATGCAGCTTTAAGAATATCTTAGGGATAAGTGTTTTATGCAAACTGTTTCACGTGCTATTTTAATTCTTCCTTTTTTTTTTGAAAATGATATACTTTAGCATAATATGATAATTTTGAGGAACTTACTACCTTAAGATAAATCTTCAGTGGCCAGCAAGGCTATTTCAAAATATTATTAATTTACTCCAACATTTACAAAGCTCAAGGAGTGAAATTTATTACTTAATATGATATTTCAAAATAAGCCCATTTGTTTGTTTTAATACTTCTGATTTTTAATACAGCTATCACAGAATAGCTATATCACAGAACTATCTAGCCCCCATCACACATAGTAAGCTAACTCATTCATATTTAAAATGATGCTCTTAAAAGAACATGGACACATGTGGTGGCCTAGTATCTCACAAAACCTGGTCCATCTTGTTTCAGGAAGAAAAGCTGCTTGAGTTATTATAGGAATTCTGTGATCACCTGACAATTACTGTGGCCAATTCTTACCTCAAAAAATTGTTGATTGTTAATGGCAAAGTCTTGTTCTAGATGTAATTTCCTATAAAAACATAACAATCTTCAGAACACAAGGGATAGAAATGAACAAGAAAGTGCTTAACTATTGTAATTAAATGTCACATGAATTATTGTAGTTTATATTTGAAAATATCATATACTTCTTTTTGCATTGATTGGAATCATTTAACAATAAGTTTAAGAATCTTGATGATTTGGGCCCGCCCGGTGGCGCAGCGGTTTAGTCCGCGCTTGGCAGCCCGGGGTTCGCGAGTTCGGATCCCGGGCACCCGCCGACGCACTGCCTGTCAGCCATGCCGTGGAGGCGTCCCATATAAAGTGGAGGAAGATGGGCACGGATGTTAGCCCAGGGCCAGTCTTCCTCAGCAAAAAGGGGAGGATTGGCAACAGATGTTAGCTCAGGGCTGGTCTTCCCCACAAAAAAAAAAAAAAAAAAAAAAAAAAAAGAATCTTGATGATTTATTTTCCAGTGCTTTGAACATAAAGATAACATCAGTTTGTGTATTAGTCTGCTCAGGCTATCGTAACAAAATATCACAGCCTGGGTGGCTTAAAAAACAGATTTATTTTCTCACAGTTCTGGAGTCTAGAAGACCAAGAAAAGGTGTCAGCATGGTTGGTTTCTGGCCAGACCTCCCTTCCTGGCTTGTAAACCATTGCCTTCCATCTCCAAATACAGATCACATTGCAGGTTGAGGCTTCAACATATGAATTTTGGAAGGACACAGTTCAGTCAATAATAACCTACATTAGCATATTTTATATCTACTTATATTGTTCTTCTCATGCAATAAAAATATAGAAAGAGCTGGACATTAATTTTGAGGGAAAAACTAATATATTTGGGGAAATATCTAAAATAGTTTCATAAAAGAATCTTCAGAATGAGTACTGTCATTAGCTTACCTTTACTGACACTACTTTTATCTCTTTTGCATTAATTATATTAATTAATTGTATTAATGTTGCACATGCACACACACTTCTTCGTGTATGACATCCAACTTCCCAAAAACATTTCAAAACACTCTCTTGGTTAGGTCAAAATAGAATGATAGAAAATGAATTAAGATGGGGTATGTGCGTCGGAAAAGTGAGAAAGGATATGCCATGAATAAGCATTCAGACTGTTAAAACCATCAATGTTTTTTGCTATTTCTATCGGCAATTTTGTTTCTCCCACCTGTCACAACCTTCATCTCTTAATTTCCCTATAGTCCTATCAACACAGCAACTAAATCATAATGTGTATTTCAGCACTCAGTGTCAGATCAAATCTCCAATATTATACTTTGTCACCATATCTACTGAAATGTACATTTGTTCCTTTATGCCGGCTTGTCTGTTATTATGAGTGCAGTAAATAATATTTCCTGGCATTGCAACAAAAGAGATTATTGAAAATGGATGGTTCCATTGGATAAAAAGTTGTAAAGACTGTAGAAAGGAGAGCATTAGTCTAAGGACAATTTCTGCAGCTGATGACTGTATCCATAAAGAAAGGGAAAATTTTCCAATTTTACTTTGAATAAACAAAGATAGTTTTTCTTATATTGGTCTGTTTAATTCATATTTATCCATCTAGATAAAAAATTATTTCATATTATTCTATACAATTAGAAAATAGCTTATGTTGCCCCTCACTTTTTTCTACTCTATGTGTCCTCACTTCAACTCGCAGATCAATTAATACATGCTCTTGACTTGAAATAAGTGAGTTAAGCATTCATTGATTATAAAAGTACAAATAAGGAGAGTCACAAGAAGATAATGGAAAGAAATCAACAAACAGATTTGCCAAACACATGCCACCAAAGACACAGGCTATTTTTTGCAAAAAATAAGACTGCCTCTATCATGGTTTATTTTATCATCATTTATATATATGAGGTTTTAGTCTCTTAAAATGCTATATAAATGATTGTTAGTCTTTTGTTTTGTATTTTTGCAATCACCACACTTTTTCAAAATATATTCAATGTTGTCATCAAGGTGTTAAACTTTTTTGGTATACAATGTTTCAATAAAATGAGAAAATGTCAAATTCTCCCACCACAAGGATATCTATATCTATGTAGGTATTTAGATATCTATAAATGTATAGCATGGTCAACCAATAAATTTAAATTTCAGAGACATATTCATTTAAAGTGATGTTAGTCTGATATTGGAATTTTAATTAATGTTTATTAGTTTGATATAATTCGATTAGACAACTTGCATACTTTCTTACTGATCCTTTTTTTTAATGTAAACTATATTTGGGGACTTAACTTGCTGGCCATGCTGGAATAGAACATTTATAACTTGAATTCTTATTGCACACAATGAGAAAGCTACATGAAACCACCATTAGCAGACTTGGGACAAGAGGAAGCACCAGATTGCAATCCCTGCGAGATGGAAACCAAAGAAGTAAGCCCTCCAATCGCTTGTCCCTCCGCCTGAAAGCAGTTTCAGAAATTCAAGGAGAAGGAGCAAGTACTCAAAAGAGCCTGGCAGTGTCACTGAGTTAAAAGAGATAATTGGCATTTGGGGAGGCTGAGGCAGCTGGAAGTGATAGGGCAGAGTTCCAGCAAGGAGATACATAGAAAAAGATCCCTGGAGATATACAGAGAATCTTTGCTATATATTGGACTGCACATGCATAAAGAGCAATCCCACACCTCCCCTCACACACACACACACTCAGACACACACACACAATGGGGAGTTATAAGCTGAACCATTCCCAGAGCTCCCACAGGTTGGAGAGACTTTCAAGCTCTGACCAGCCAGGATGGAGAGTCCTAGAGCATCAACTGGGACATTCAGTAATGACTCTCAAGGAGACACATTCAGTATAGGGCTGAAATATCCCTGGAGTAACAACTATTTTAGTCCTGTGGTAGCAAAGTTTAAAAACAGATCTCAAAGGAAGCAAAATGATCTGCAAATAATTTAATTGCCTTAAAATAAAAGCCCTAAATTTCTTTTCATAATGGAAAACATAGTATTTAAATATTTAAATATTTAAAGACATAATATTTACAGTTTTTGGTATTAAATAAAAGTTTGTAGACATGCCAAGAGGCAGAAATGTATATGCAAAATCTCCTAAAGAAACTAAAAAAGAAAACCTACTAGGATTAATTAGGAGTTTAGTCAGTGAGTTAATAAGTGAGAAAAGTCACAGGACTCAAGTTGAATACAAAATATCAATTATATTTCTATGTATTAGCAAGAAACAATCAGAAATAGAGTTTTTTTTTTTTTTTTTTTTTTGGTGGGGAAGACCAGCCCTGAGCTAACATCTGTTGCCAATTCTCCCCTTTTTGCTGAGGAAGACTGGCCCTGGGCTAACATCCGTGCCCATCTTCCTCCACTTTATATGGGACTCCACCATGGCATGGCTGACAGGCAGTGTGCTCGGCGGGTGCCTGGGATCCGAACTTGCGAATCCCGGGCTGCCAAGCGTGAACTAAACCACTGCACCACCAGGCGGCCTCAGAAATAGAGATTTTAAAGGTGTCATTTATAATACCATCGGAAATAAAATACAGAAAAATTTAACAAAATATGTGCAAGATTCAAACTTGAAAATTATAAAACATTGCTAAGAGAAATTAAGGCACAAATAAATGTACCAAAAACTTGATATTGTTAAAATGACATTCTCCCCAAACTGAAGTATACATTCAATGCAATCCCAGTCAAAATCACACAAGGGTTTAATGTGGAAAATAACAAATCAATAGCAAAATTTATATAGAAATGCAAAATGTGCATTTCTCTATAAAAGTTTGAATAGTCAAAACATTTCTGATTTTAAGATTTATTATTGTGCTACAGCAATTAACACAGTTTGGTTGGATTAAGGATAGAAATATAGATTGATTGAACATTGTAGAGTCTGAAATAGACCTATAAAGTGAACTGAGTTTTTTACAAAAGACCCCGGCAATTCAACGGCTAAAGTTAATATTTTCAACAAATAGTGCTGAAACTCCCAGATATTCCAACAAAAACTCAAAATGAAACATTGACTAAAGAGTAACAACTAAAACTATTAACTGTCTAGAAAAAAAATAGGAACAAATCTTCGTAACCACAGAGTAAGCAAAATAATAAAAGAAAACCAAAAAATGTCCAAACCATAAAGGAAGAAATATGAAGATTGGAGTTCACCAATACTAAAACATAGTTCTCTGAAAAAGATAAAGTTAAAACAATGAAAAATGAAGCTATAGAGTGAGTGAAAACATTCACAATACATATATCTGACAAACTACCAGCATCTAAAATACAGAAAACTCTTAGAACTCAATAATAAAAAGGTAAACAGCCCAATAAAAATGTGCAAAATATCTGAACAGACACTTCATGAAATAAGATACACAGATGGCAAAGAGAACATGAAAATGTGCTTGATAACATTAGTCACCAGGCAAATGTTAACTAAAACCACAAAGAGACACCACTATACACCCACAGATAACATAATGGCTGATATTGAAAAGACTTACGGCACCAAGTGTTGGCAAAGATGTGGGGCAGGAGGAATGGGCCCAGTGGGAATCCATAGGGTTAAAACCACTTTGGAAAACCAGTATGGCGGCTTCTTACAAAACTTGACATGCCTTTTATAAGTGACCCAACAATTACACTCCTAAATGTATGAATATCTAAAAAATTATGACTAAATCTCAACAAATTTATAAAGATCAAAAAACCAAACATACAAGAGTATGTACTGTATGATTCCATTTATATGTAACTCTAGGTAAGACAGTTCTAATCTACAGTGACAGAAAGCAGATCAGCGGTTGCCTAGGTGTGTTTAGAGGGAAAAGGTCACTGGGAAACTTTTCATTGTTATGGAAGCATTTAATATCTTGGTTGTAGTACTGGTAACAAAAGCATTTGATATTTGTCAAAACTCGCTTAAAATGGATTCAATTTATTGCTTGAATTATCCCTATTAAAGTTTAGTTTAAAAAGCCTAGATTATGACTTTCTTTTAAAATAGATTTTTTTTTGTCTCTTTTTGGTTTAGAGCCTTTTTGAGACAGAGAGACAAAAAAAGACAGAGACAGAAAGTTTTTGGCTAAAATTTTAGATCTCCCATGATAGAATACAAACTCATAAAAGGTATATTCCTGTAATATATTTTGGAAAGTTTTCATAATACTTTATTCTACAAGATACACTGAAGACCGTTCAATCAATCATGTAATTTCCAAAACCGCAATTAAGATTTTTTTTGGAAATAAAGGTTGGTTTGTTGAAAAAGTGGAGAACACTTTTACAAATAAATAGAGTATTTCACTAAGGGAATTGCTAGTTTTCACATGTGAATACTTAGTGAAATTGAAACCTGCTTTCAAAACATTTAAAAACGTAAAACATTTATATAATGTTCACTCTATTTTCTCCATTTTAAGTTATAAGGTAAAAATAACAAATTTTATAGTCCTTATCAATTGGCTGGTCAAAATGATTGATTGAGAAAGGTAATCTACTTTGAAAAATTAATTGAATGACATCAAGTGTCATATCAGAATAAAGTCTAAAATAAGTACATATTCGTGGAAATGTTATAGTTATAAATTTACCAGTATATGACTCTAGACACGTCCCAAATGATAAAGATCTAACAAATATTTCACTATTTTATTAGCATCATCTATAAGTCAGTCAATGAAATGTCCCCCTTTCCAGTTATCAATTGCAGCACAACAAACTGCTCCAATACTTGGTGAATCAATATAATGGCAACATATGTGTACATATTTGCTCGTAATTCTGAAATTTGAGCAGGTTCAGTGGGGACTGCTCTTCTCCTCTCCATTTGGCATGAATTGGGGTGTTATGAAGGTTGGGGGTTGGACTCATTTAAGGGTTTTCTACTCACATGGTTGGTTGATATCAGGTGAGATGTCAACTAAAGTTGTAGCTTCTTAACTTTTTCAAAGTATGCTGGCTGGCTTTCAAGGGTAAGCATCTCAACAGAGAGCCAAGTAGAAACTTCATTGCCACTTTGGAAGATGATTGGCAGAATTTACTAACAATGAATATATGTATATATTATGACCCAGAAATTCTAATACGTGTAAGTCCAACACACTAAACCTATGTACAAGATTTCTAATAGTAGCATTTATGTCAAATAAGGAAAAATAACAGAAACAACTCAAATATTCATTAACAACAGGATGGACAAATTAAAGTATATTTACTGAGTGGAGTACTATACAAACTATTGCTATGTGCAACAATATGGATGGATTCACAAGCATTTTCCTGAGTAAATGTTTGCAAATGAAGCTAGACTTTAAAGAGTACATAGCGTATACTTTAATTTGTATAAAGTTTGAAACCTCTAAAGAAAAGCCTATGGAGGTAGAAGTCTTGATGGGTATTACTTTGGAAGGAGGTTATCAACTTGAGAGAGGTATTAGGAGGAGCTGGTTCTATTTCTTATTTTGGTTCCAGTTACATGGATGATTTTACTTAATGAAAATGTATTGATCTGTGAAGTTAACACTTAAACATTTTTTGTATGAATATTATACTTTAATGAAAAGTTTACTGAAAATACATGCAGAGATGAACATTTCATGTGATTTGTATATTCCTTCACTATATGGTGCTTTGGGATTCTTTTAAATGCATGCCTTTGTGCTATTAAAATATAATTATATACTTCCTTTTCTGTATTTTTAAAATAAGACACAAATATAAAAACTTTTAAAGAGTCAATTTTTACATAAGGCCTGTTATGAAAAATTCTATCAGGAATATGATTGCCTGTTAACAAGGAGACAACTAAAGAAGAGCATAAAGTTTCTTAAGGAACCAGCTTCAGAAACCTAGTTCAAGAACATGTGGGTTGGCATAATCACATTGAATTTTTCTATGTTGATGTTATTTTTTTTTAAATGCATAAGTAGAGGAAATCGGAAACAATAGAGTAAATTGTCATCTTTGTGACGTTAATATTATAGTTAGCTTTGAAATGACTATCATCGTCTTAGATTGTGAATATATTTCTACCTTATTTAAGTTGTTCAATTGCTTATAGATTGAGGCAGTGACTTGATTTAAACTATATTGTAAATAAAAGTAGTCACAACTTACTTCTACATATGGGGCAATGGTCATTCATACATTTTTCATTTATTCATTCATTCAAAAACTACGCAAGGAAATGGAAAAGACAGGCATGTGCCGTGTCCTCACGAAGCCTGATCAAATGGGGAGCATTACAGGCTGAACTGTGTCCCCTCAAAATTCATATGCTGAAGTTCCAACCCCCAATACCTCAGAATGTAACCATATTTGGAGATAAAGTCTTTCAAGTGGTGATTAAGTTAAAATGAAGCCTTTAGGGTGGATCCTTAATCAAGTATGACTGGTGTACTTATGAAAAGAGAAAGACATACCAGGGATGTGCGCACTGAAGAAAGGCAATGTGAGGACACAGCTAGAAGACAGCTGTCTGCCAGCCAGGGAGAGAGGCCTCAGGAGAAACCAATGAAATGTTGTTCAGCCATGAGAAAGAAAGAAATCCTGCCATTTGCGCCAGTGTGGATGAATCTTGAGGGCATTATGCTAAGTGACGTAAATCAGAGAAAGGCAAAGTATGATCTCACTTATATGTGGAATATAAAAAACATAACTCATAGAAACAGAGAACAGATTGGTGGTTGCCAGGGCATGGGGTGGGGGATGGGAGAAAGTGGTGAAGGTGGTCAAAGGGTACAAATTTCCAGCCATAAGATGAATAAATTCAGGTGATGTAATATATAGCATGGCGACTACAGTTAAGAATACTGTACTGTATATTTGAAAGTTGCTAAGAGAGTAGATTTTAAAAATTCTCACCATACACAAACAATTGTAACTATTGAGATGATGTATGTATTTACTAACCTTATTGTGGTAATCATTTCATAATATATGTGCATATCAAATCATTATGTTGTACACCTTAAAATTATTTCTTTACAGTTTTATATGTCAACTATATCTCAATACAGCTGGGGAAAAAAGAAAACTAATACTAGAAGACATAGGAGTAAATCTTCACTATCTCAGATTGGGTATTACTTTCTTAGGTATAACACAAAAAGCACAAATGATGAAAAGTATATAGATAAATTGGACTTCCTCAAAATTAAAAATGTTTGTGATTGGAAAGACATGATGAAAAAAAGGAAAAAATGACTCATGGAATGAGAGAAATATTTGCAAATCCTACATCTGATAAGGATTTTAAAGATTATAGAAAAACTCTTACAACTCAAAAATAAAAAGAGAAATAATGCAAGCCAGCCCTAGTGGCCTAGTGGTTAAATTTGGCATGTTCCACTTTGGTGGCCCGGGTTCAGTTCCCAAGCGCAGACCTACACCACTCATCTATGTGGCCAAGCTGTGGCAGTGGCTCACATACAAAATAGAGATGATTGGTAACAGATGTTAGCTCAAAGCAAATTTTCCTCAGCATAAAAAAAAAGAGAGAGAGATAAAGAGAAATAATGCAATTTTAAAAATGGGCAAAGGATTTGATAAATATTTCTCCAAAGAAGATACAGAAATAACCAACAAGCATGTGAAAAGATGCTTAATATCATTAGTCATTAAGGAAATGCAAAGCAAAACTATAATGAGATACTACTAGAATAGCTAAAATAAAAAAGACAGATAATACCAAGTACTAGAGGGGATGTGGAGATAATGGATCCTTCATATACTGCTGTTGAAAATATAAAATGGTTTAGTTGCTGTGGGAAACACCTTGGGGCTTCCTCAAACAACTGGACATAGGGGCCGTCTGGTGGCGCAGCGGTTTAGTCCACATTTTGGCAGCCCGGGGTTGGCGGGTTCGATCCTGGGAGCTGGCAGATGCACTGCTTGTCAGCCGTGCCATGGCGGCATCCCATATAAAGTGGAGGAAGATGGGAGGAAGATGGGCATGTATGTTAGCTCAGGGCCAGTCTTCCTCAGCAAAAAGAGGAGGATTGGTAACGGATTTCAGCTCAGGGCTAGTCTCCCTCACCAGAAAAAAAAAAAGTTCAAAAAAAAACCTGGACATAGAGGGGCTGGCCCAGTGGCACAGCAGTTAAGTTTGCATGCTCCGCTTCGGCAGCCCAGGGTTCACAGGTTCAGATCCTGGGCACGGACCTATGCACCACTTATCAAGCCATGCCTTGGCAGGCATCTCACATATAAAGTGAGGAGGATGGGCACGGATGTTAGTCTATGGCCAATCTTCCTCAGCAAAAAGAGGAGGATTGGCAACAGATGCTAGCTCAGGGCTAATCTTCCTCAGGAAAAAAAAAATGGACATAGAATTACCATATAACTCAGCAATTATAATCATAGGTATGTACCCAATATAAATGAAAACATATGTCCACACAAAAACCTGTACACTAATGTTCATAGTAGGATTATTCATAATAGCAAAAGTGGAGATAAACAAAATGCCCATCACCCAATGAATGGATAAACAAAATGTAGTAGATTTATACAATGAGATATTATTTAACAATAAAAATGAGTGAAGTACTAATATGTACTAAAATATAGATTAATCTTAAAAACATTGCCCTACATGAAAGAATCTAATCACACATATGGTATGATTTAATTTATATGAAACATCCAGAATAGGCAAATCCACTAAAACAGAAAGTGGATTGGTGTTTACTAGAGTCTAGGGGGAGGGAGGAATGCAGAATGACTGCTAATGGGTATGAGGTTTCTTTTTGGGGTGATGAAACTATTGTGAAATTAGATAGAGATGATGGTTGCCCAACTCTGTGAATATACTAAAAGCCACTAAATTGTACACCTCGAAAAGATGGAATTTTATGGTATGTGAATTATATCTAATGAAGCCGTTATTAAAAAACACAATAAAAATGTTTCTCTTTGCTTCACATGTGAAGGATGTAATTAGAGAAATAGTTTTAAAAAGATTAAATTCTAAGAGCTCATATTTTAAATTCAAGCATTTTACTCAGTGGTGAACCCCCTATTGAAGTGATTCTCATACTTCGGTGCATATTAGAATCGCCTAAGGAGTGTTTATAAACTCTAATGTCAAGCAACATGCAGGATCAATTAAAAAGAAATTCTGGCTTTCTCAGCCAGGCATGAGTATTTCTTAAAGCTTAGCAATGATTCTATTATGTAGCCAAATTAGAGAACTACTACAGTTGTGTCATATATAAAGGAATACAGACTATAATTTAACAGGATTAAAGAGATTAGATGATAGAACAATTTACAGTTGTACTGAACTAATATTGAAGTGGGTATAATTGAAAGGTTTAGATCTAGCAAGTAAAAATATAGCAGTTGTTTCTATTTTTAAATTGGTGTAATGTGTTATTTGTTTAAACAACAAATAAAAAATAATAATTTGTCCTAATAATGGATTAAGACTCTCACATTCAGACCGGATTTTTACAGAATTAAAGATACACACAAAAAATAATAGGGTATATTTGAAATAAATCACATGATTCAAACTGGTAAATCCTCTAATCAAAAGATTTATCATCATAGCTAGTGAAAGTTCTATTTGCTTTTAAGCAATTTGCAACAAAACAAAAGAAAACAAAAACATCTCAAGTATAACAAAGGGAAATACTACCTATTTATTGAAATGCAGTTTACGTATCTAAAATAAGACTGTCTATATGTGTGTGCACGCTTATACGTATATTGTATTTTGATAACACTTAGACCATTTTGAAGCTAACTTGAGTTGAAATAGTGTATATGGGCTTATATCTACAAGACAATTCTCTTTCAGCATGATTTCAATCCCACTCTCATGTTTTGAACATTTGTTTTTCCTCTTTAAAGGAAAACGAATTAATATTTTACAAGTTTGGGGGGAGTACACATTTGAAATATTTCTTTACTTACCAGAAGGGGTAATTTACAGCCAGAGCTTTAAATGCCAATTTTTGGAGGTATTCAATTAAAATATTAATTAAAACCCTGTAAAGTATGAACAAGACTAAGCAAATTCAGAATTTCCATTCACTGAGAAAAAAAATTTATATTAATGAATTCCTGTAATTTAATTTTCCAGATTTATAATTTATTCTCAATTTCATGCTGAAATTTATAAAATAAAAGAAATAGTAATTAAATAAATATGAACAAAAATATGAACCAGAAAACTTTCTTATATTTTACTATTGACACATAGTAGATCTTTCATTTACATGAATTTTGTTTGATTTCTTGCCAAGGGTGTAACAAAGAAGATATGGCCCAATTAGTGATCATCATTTTATAATACCTTGAAGCTCACTTTAAATTCAATTATTTCCTATTTGAATGATCATTTAGGAGCACATAAATTCCTGAAGAATAGAGTCTAATAAAATTTCCATTCATCAAGAATATATATTGAGCACCCTTTACGTAAACTGAAGTGTTAGACATTAACTAGTGACCACTCCACATTTACCTCATTTATGGATAAGTGGAATTCAAATTACATTTTTTTCTAACTTCTTCAAAGAACCTCCACTAAAATTTCTAAATTACTCTCTATCAAATAATTGTTCTTCCTCTACTTATTTCTAAAAACTGATTTAAATTCGTTCTTGATATACTTTGTTTCCCCTTATATATAACACTGAATACTGTAAAACAGTGAAGAAGCTTTTTAAAGTATGTTTAATAGGAAAGAAGCTATGTGTGGCTTTTGCTGGGGACGGGGCTCTATAGTCAGGTTTACCGTGTGAATGAGGCCCTCTCCAGTAGGAGCTGAAACCCGAGTGGATAAAGGAAATGGGCCAGGCAGATATTCTCTCTGGGGAATTTGTTTTGCTGATTGAGAACATAGTCAATTTCTAATAGTGTTAAACTTGAGAGAAAATGCAATTGTGAATTTTATTGGAATAGACGTTTCCTGATGAGATTATGGAGAAGAGAAATCCAGTTTGCTGAGAGAATGATGTAGAGGAGATGAGACATTTCACAGAGACTGACTGAGAAATTAGACGCCAGGTCCCAGCGGCTTTCTACCTGTAGCATCCCATGTGGCCCCACTGCATTTCCCACCCATTCGGTTTTGCTTTCTATGAGGTGGGGGTGTATCTTTACACACCTCCCCTCCATTTTGCCCCACTGTTTGTGTGTGTGTGTGTGTGTGTGTGTGTGTGTGTGTGTGTGCATCTTATTTGTTTTCTCCTTTTAGGGCAGCATGGATTGATTTCTATTTCTTAAATCTAAAATGTTCTCGACTAAGGCAAAAAGAATGCTTCTAATAGAAACAAAATCCAAGCCAAAATTTAAGAAATGATTTAATCCTTCCAGTTTAAATTTATAAAGTTTGGCATTTTAATGAAATTTTGTATTTATTTTAAAATCTTCACTTTGTTTGGAATAGTCAATGTTGAAAGTTGTTTTTAAGAAAGAAGTCTCATGAATATGGGATTGGATTTAAATCAAGTCTCTTTAAAAATGTGATTACAAAGAAATAAATTGATTTCCCTGAATATCTTGAGACTTTCAAATAAAATCAAAATAATTTGCAAACATGAAATCTAGGTACATTAGAATGTTGTGTAATGCTCATTTTAAATTCGAGAGTCTGTGGCATAGTTGCTAAAAAAATAAAATAATTTAAAATAATTTAATTCTCTGAACATTCCCAGAATTTCTCTTGACCCCATACCACATACTGTGTGTATATTTTTGGATTAAGAATAAAGTCACTCTGTGTACGCTCAAAATGTAGAGTTAAATTTACATCTCAGAAACCCATCAAGACTGTTTAAATATATGGAGATACAAGTGCTTATTTATTCTTGCTGGTTGCCAAATTTCATTCATGAGAATGTCTTATTTAATAGCTACTAAAAATAACAATAATTTAGAGTTTAATTTACCGGAGACAAAATTAGTCAAGTCAGTGAAGACAATTAAATAAGACAGTTTAATAAAAACTTCATAAATATTTTATTTAGCCCATTAGCGATTTCCCCTTCTACCAAAAATAATACCTCCTTTCTTTCTTAAGATACATTTAATTAACCTAATATAATGTACCATTTCATTAAAGGATTCCCCTAGTTATTTCTTCCACATGATCGTATGGGAAGTGATATCATATGATCTCATATCTGTGAATGTATCATGGCAGAAGGTTGAATACTTCATGTTGCCACTGGGAGGAGGCAGTGAAAATCAGGACAGCATGGCGGTTAAGAACGTGGGTTCTGGACATAGACCTGGATCTGAATCCCAAGTCTGCAATTTACCAGCTCTGTGCCTGTGGGAGGCTGCATGGCTCTCTGTATCTCAGTTTTCTCATCTGGAAAATAGAGATGATACTAACTGCCTGACTGATACTTATCTAAATGTTAAATGAGGTAATATTTTTAAAACACTTAGAACAGGGTCTGGTACAATTAGCATAAAGTAAATATTTGCTACTATTGTTTGTATGTGTCTGTGATAATACCCTATGGTAATATAGGTATAGAGAAAACTATGGGAAAGTGTAAATTAGGTTGAAAATGTTCTGAATTAGTATGAAGAAGTGATATGGATAGAAGATGAAAGGAAGATTGAATAGAAACAAGAAAACAAGGGGGTAAAAGACCACCCTAAAATATATATTATATGATCACTTACAGGCATTTATGTAAAATGACATATATGCATTTTGAAGTGTCTTTTAAATCAACGTAATGGTACTCCATTTACCGAAAGAGTTGCAAACATTTTTATCTTTAATTTTTTCTGCTTACCTCCCAGAGGTCAAAATATGATATGATGCAACCACATAAAACAAATAAATTTCAGGTCCTGTTTCATTTGTCTCATTTACAAACTGGTTACCAGAAATTCCTAGGTATAAGTAACTACATGTTTCTGCATCTTGCCATTATTGACTCTAAAGTACTTCATGCAATTCCTTCTAATCACCTAGTAAAACCTAATTGATTTTTTAAAATGGTGTTAATATATGATCATTTACTTTTAGCTTTAAATACACTCTGAAGACAAAATAGATTGTTACTATTTTTGATTCAGTTTTTCAGAGCAATTAAAAAGAAGAATTTTATTTTACTTTCGTTTATTCCATATCCAGTGCTCATCATTTTTTCTTTTGTAGATACAAGTTTCTGCCTTATATCATATTTCTTCTAACTAAAGATCTGCCTTTAACATTTCTTTTAGAGTAGGTCTGCTAGCAAAGTATACCCTATTTTAGTTGTTCTGAGAAAGTCTTTATCTCTCCTTCATTTTGCAGAATATTTACATGGGTGTACATTTTTGGGTTGACATTTGTTTTTAGTTTTAGGACTTTAAAGAATTATCTCCTTTATGTTCTTGCTTGCAAGGTTTCTCATAAGAAGTCTGCTATAATTCTCACTCTTCTTCCGCTATAGGCAATATGTTTTTTAAATCTGGCTGCCTTCAAGATTTTATCATCTTTGCTGAGGAAGATTTGCCCCGAGCTAACATCTGTTGCCAATCTTCTGTTTTTTCTTTTAAGTGTGCTGCCACCACAGCATGGCTGCTAACAGACGAGCGGCGTGGGTCCACGCCTGGATCCGAACCCGACCACTGAAGCAGAATGCACCAAACTTAACCATAAGGCCACTGGGGCTGGCCCTCAAGATTTTATCTTTGCCTTGGGTTTTCAGCAGTTTGAATATTATATGCCTATGTATGGTCTTTTTTTGTCTTTACTCTGTTCATTGTTCTCTGTGCTTCTTTCAACTGTGTTTTGGGGTCTATTACTGATTTTGGAAAATTTTTCAGACATCATTTCAAATATTTCTTTGGCCTCATTCTTTCTTCACTTTCTGAGATTCTAATTATGTGTATCTTAAAGTGCTTGATATCGACCCACAGCTCTTGAACTATGTGCTGTATTTCAATATGGGTAATTTCTCTTCATCTTTCTTCAAGTTCACTAATTCTTTGCTCAGCTGTGTTGAGTCTAATGACAAGCCCATTGAAGACATTCTTCAATGATCACATTCAATGAAGACATTCTTCATTATGATCTCTTTTTTTTTTATTTCTAGTATTTCCATTTTATTCTTAATTACATTTTTATCTTCCTGCTTAAATTATCTATGTGATCTTATATGTTGTCTAACTTTTCCACTAGAGCCTTTAACATTTTAATCACATTTATTAAAGCTCCCTGTCTGATAATACCAATGTCTGTATCATATCTGAGTCTCTTTTGCATCTTCAAACTGTGTTTATCTTAAAGACACAAAATGTGTCTTGTGTGCTATGTACTTTTTCATTGAAAACCAAACATGGTGTTTTGGAGAGTAGAAACTGAGGTAAATACCTATTCTTTGGAGATGAGCATGCTTCTCTTTCTGCTAGGCCTGTGCTGCGGGAAGTGTATTAATAGAGTCAGGAATTGGACTGGATTTGAAACTCGTTTATCAGCAGTGCACCCAAGGCTTGAAATTCTGATAATAATATCTTGTTTTTAGAGTGTGGGTTAGTTTGTCAGAAGGTTTTTCTCAATTTCTGCTCCTAGCTTGTCTCTGATTCCTCCTCCTGTGTAGCTGCTCATCACAGAGTATCTGTCTCTTGTGGTTTTCCCTGCTGTACTTCATGGTTAGTTTTACCTGAGTTTTGTTAGCTTGGTGGTGGGGTGTGGGAGGGGAGTATTCTCTTATGTTCTGATTAAGTCCAGTCTTAGACAGGCACTGGCATCTGCGTCCTGAGGATGTGACCGTTACCCTCTTCTCACTGTAGTGCTGGACTTATCATGTATTCCTCCAGGGGTAGAACTAAGTGCTATTTGAAGTGTTGCTGTCATAATATTAGCATTTCTGTTTATGCAAGAAAAGTACACTTGAAAAGAAATAAAAAATAACCTGCATTAATATGGTCCAAATATCAGGAAGTAAATATGATTGTCTTTATCAATGTTCTTTTAGTTCTTTACAAACAGCTTTTGGATAACTCCTGTCTGATTTTGTAGAGATCAGTAAATGTGGGGATCTTTCATTTATTCTAACTGCCTTTATAAGCTAAGATGAATGTCTATGTACTTTATATAGAGTAAGAGAGAGCATAACTCCTTTTCTGGAACAATGAATGACAGTCTAATACATATTGAAATAAAATTATAATTTTTCTTGAAGTACTTTTATGAACTGCTCAGAAGGTATTTAAATAGTCAAGGAGAGTTATATATATTTCCTGGATGAAAAATATTGTGACATTACACATAAAAATGATTGGCCATTTAAAAACTCGTAACATAGATGAATGTCTTTAAAATATAAAATGAGAATATGCAGTAAGACTCTGATGTTTTTTATTACTCTGCTATTGGAGCACTAAAATCTGTTCCTTTCCAGCATTTGCATTATATTAACTATGAAGACTATACTGAACATCTAAGACATTGTTTTCAAAAAACCTACAAAAGAGATATTAATGAGTATGCATTTAAAGTTGAAAAATAATATATTAAAAAATCGCTTGTTCATAATTCTGCACTGTAGGCTAAATAAAACAAGTTGGTATAATTGAAGGTAACCTAAAAATATTTTACCACCTTTAAAAATCCTGCCTGTACCATCTCAAATGCATTCTTACCATTTTTGACCTTATATATGTATTTTTTTCTTAAGGAAGATTAGTCCTGAGTTAACATGTATTGCCAACCCTCCTCTTTTTTTTTTTGCTGAGGAAGATTGGCCTTGGGCTAACGTCTGTGCCCATCTTCCTCTACTTTATTTGTAGGATGCTGCCAAAGCATGGCTTGATAAGTGGTACATATGTCCACCCCCGGGATCCGAACCTATGAACTCCAGGCCACCGAAGTGGAAAGCATGAACTTAACTGCTACACCACCGGGCTGGCACCAACCTTTTATTTTTAAACGTACCTGGTCTAAATTCTCTGTGTTATTGCTATTTGCTAATACCTCCTATTCTTGTTCTGTCATCACTGGGAGCACAGGCACCATTCATCTTACTAAGATATTCCTTATTGTTTATATTCCAATGACAAAAATGCAAATACCTTTTATCTGATATAAGGTGCCTAGCAAGCTATTTCCTGATGTTCCCAAACGTTGGCTAAGTCACAATGATTTGGCTCATGGACCATATGAGCCAACTCAGAATTCTGAATTAAAATCTGAGATATTATGAATTGTATAAGATAATTAATCTCTCTGATCCTCACTTTACTCATTTTTCAAAGTGCACTCCTCAGTAGACTTGCCCTATGAGATGATCTGCAGAAACAGAATCCATGGTCAAAAAAGCTTAGGAAATGTTATTTATTTTAGATAGAAGAGATATGTCTTATGACCTCTCTTCAAAGTGGTAATTCAACTGACACTTTTGATAGGTCTTGCAATAAAGAAACCGCATATTTCAAAAACAATTTTCCCCATTGTTCTTTGAGCAAGAAATCCCTCTTACAAGCAAAATATGTTAATATCCCATAGAACTAGTATTTTGGAAAACAACTTTCAGGAAATCCTGTCCTACTGTAAATGAATCACCTGAGCATTTCCTTATGGTCAGAAAGGAGGAGCTCTAGAATCATCCCTATGTGCAAACACACACACACACACACACACACACACACACACACACAGCCTCCCCCTACACATTCACATATATACAAAAAAATATACCTTTTTTAAAATTGGAATTTAGTTTCTCTTCTTGATGAGTTCAATTTATATTAAGGTGTTATTTTCCCCCAGTGAGGCATAATGGAGAATAACAGAAAATATAATTAGTTATAGAAAAAAGAAACAAACAAAAGAAGGCATAAAACAGAAAACTAAATTGAGTTTACATAGATTTTCAGAGATGTTCATATAAAGATATACATATATTGAGATGGAAAACCTACAGAGCCAAGGAAAATAAAATTTGAGAGGTAATTAAAAGTCTCTCTCATATACTTTTATCTAAAATATATTAATTCCTTTTGCAAATATTTCTGTTTTAATATTTGTACCAAGATATTAGGATGTATAACAGTAACACCCAGGGGAAAATTGCTGATATTCAGTGGCAAAATTTCTGCTTCTTAAGACCTGGTGACTCCTACCCCTGCACTCTGCTAACATCGAAGAAGTACGTAGCATTTAAACACTGTTTTATCCTATGATTCCCTTTTACTGGCATTTAAAGCGGCCAGGCTTAATCTTACTCGTCATATCATAGCTGAAAAGATGGGTTCAGAGAAACATGACAGATTTTTCAGTGTCTAAAGAATTGGCAGAAGATTGTAAGATGCAGAGGCTGGAGAAGGCTGCATCAGCTCTCCATTTCATATTGGAGGTTTTTCTGTCATTGTGTGGGTTCTATATGGCACATGGGACTTCTTTCTTGAGCAGACAGTTGAGGTGTTTTTGAATGTCAGGGATGAATCCCCTTTCAAAGTTGGTTTATGATTATTTTTTTAATAAGCAATGAAGAAAACTTTCAAGACACTAAGAAACTTAGAGACTAGTCAAAAAGAAGTAATTGATTTTCCATTATTCTCAATGCAAAATAATATTATACAATATTGAATACATACAATATATTCAAAATTGAGAATTTTGTCTCATTTTTCATATGACTTTACAGATATGGATTCTTCTCCATCTTATGGAGGGGTGTATGGTTTTTCCCACAAGGGGCATCTACTTCAAAGCAGGGAGGAGTTCTGTTTCTTGTAATCAACTTCTGAGAGAGAATAGATTGGCAGTGTTAATAGCCAATGGTAATTTCAGTACCTCATTTGAAGGGCCTTCAATGCACAGAGCCTCATTTAATATAACATTGAATAGAAAGCTGGGGAAAATGTTTTAAACAGAGAATTGCAAGTACTTCATACTACAATTGCTGGAGTAAACTAATATTTATTATAATGCAAAATGTACATACAGAGATGGGTGCAACATTTCAAGAAATAATAGTAAGTAGAACTAGTTATTTTCCTGTTCCTTCATAAACCAGAAAAAAAATACTGTAAATATATGTTAGATTGTGGAGTGGTGGGTAGGATATCTTCTGCTCTCTAAAGGGACTAACAGAACATCAAAATTAGAACATGAATTTTTTCGCTATTACATGTTATAATTAGTTGCACAAATTCGGTACTATTACAATCACATACTTAAGTTGATATCAAAGATTCTGATAGTTGGTTTATTTATTATTAAAGAAATCAGATGTGTGCTTGCTTTCCAATTAGAGGTAATTGTATCTGTAATGTGTTTTAAGGAAGTAGTGATAAATAAAGATGGATTTTATGTTATCCATCTTAAATTTTTTCTCAATGTAAGATCTGCGATTATTTGTCCATCTAGAAAGAGAAAAGAGCATTTCCATGATTATTATGAGTAATAATTACTTAAAATCTACACACTATTTTGAATCTGAATATGCTGCATAATGTTGAGTAGTAATATTGTCTTTCAGCTTGCTTGTGAATGGCTTCCCAGCTGTGATCCTTTGAAAATCAACAAGATACATATTCAGTACTATATCAAGCTTGAGTTCTCCTCAACAGGATACAGTTCATCAAACAAAGAAATTGTAATAGCACAAGCATGTAAGAAATGCTAATTTTAAGGGGGGAAGATTTTAGACAGGGTCTTTTAAAGGCATATACTTAAAATCATCCAGCTATTCTATAATTTAAATCTAGCTAATAGGCATTATGACAAGGGGGAATAATTTAACATTGTTCAACTCTGTAATTTAAACTTATAAAAATAATATTTATATATTATTTCAAAAACCTTAAATTAAGAACATATATAATTAAATATTTATAAAGATGTTAAATTTAAGGGGTAATATTTACAAATTATATTTTTGTCTTGATATGGAAATTATATACTATATGAGGCCATTTAAATCATCTTAACAGTCTAACTTACCATTTTTAAAAGATCAGTTTTTTTCCTAGAGACAAAACAAGTGGCTGCTTAATTAACATTTTTGTTGCTTTTTAACGAGTAATTTTATTAACAGTCTCAGTCTAAGATAGTATTTATAAAATTTTTAAGTATTCCACTATCAAATAAAAATTAAATAGGAAGCAAGAAAAGTTAATAGACTCTTGAATAATGCAAGATGTCAGAAACAAGTCCTGAGATAAACATAAATGCACATTTTTGTATTGATCAGTAAAAGACTAGATTTTTGTATCTTTTCATGCAGTTCCCAGGAAAAAAAGTTATTCTTATATTTTTAGACTCAAACTATGTATCATTGGTAATAAATCAGTGCTTAGAAATATATCACTTCTTTTTATTTTTTAATTTATTATATTTTATTTTGAGGAAGATTGGCCCTGTGCTAACATCCATTACCAATCTTACTCTTTTTTCTTTTTCTCCCCAAAGCCCCAGTACATAGTTGTGTATCATAGTTGTAGAGTTGTTGCTCTTCTATGTGGGATGCCACCTCAGCGTGGCTTGATGAGTGGTAAGTAGGTCCACACCCAGGATCCAAACCGATGAACCCCTGGCCACTGAAGTGGAAGGTGCAAAAGTAACCACTACACCACCAGGCCGACCCCTATAACTTCTTTTTAAAATAGACATTTCTTCAAAGTGTTCTTCCTCTAGATTTTTATTCATACTATTTATTTTAGCACCTGGCTTTATCTACTTCTAGAATTTCCTAAATTCCTATGTCTCTGAATTTTTCACCATATTTTGAACAGTAGTATTTGTTTTAATTAATAATATGTAGTTTATTATATAAACATGACTTTATTTAAACCATAGTTATAATGTTATGTTTACTCTGGTTATTTATGCCGTGAGCAATCATCTTGAAATGCAAAACTTCTTACTGGATTAACTCCGCAGTCTCACACTCATGTCTTGCCTGTTGAGTCATGCATTCATGTTCTTTTCCAAACTCCTTGGTAATCATAACCTTTCCAATTATATGACTTTGACTTACATTAAGTAATTACTTTAGTCTTTCTCATTCATACCAACACATAATTTTTATGAACAGGTGTCAAATGTTCGACTTGGCAATTTACAGGCTCATTTATTCAGCATTTATTAAAGAGCTGTCACTGTACAGGACCTGGAATGTAAGGACAGAATACAATATAGTCCCTGCTCTCAAGTTGTGTGCATGTGCACAAAGGGGAAAGAACAGTAAACATGCAGTGTATAATGTAATATTTGTGTCTCAGCAGTACAAAAGATGGAGTAATCTCCTATACTTGGCTCTCCCAGAGAGGACTTTGCTTGTCCTGGGTTTTGAATGGTGAGTGGAAGATGTTAGGAGGACTGTGGTGCACAGAGTATTCCATTAAAGGGGATACATCCCGGGTCTGGCCCATTGGTGCCGTGGTTAAGTTTGCGTGCTCCACTTCGGCGGCCCGGGGTTCATGGGTTTGCAGGTTTGGGTCCTGGGCACAGACCTACACACCGCTCAACAAGCCATGCTGTGGCAGCATCCCATACATAAAGTAGAGGAAGACTGGCACAGATGTTAACTCAGCAACAATCTTCCTCAAGCAAAAACAGGAGGATTGGCAACAGATGTTAGTTCAGGGCCAACCTTCCTCACCAAAAAAAGGGGGGGGGTGTACATTCCAGCTGGAATTATGAGCTTCACTATAGTTACACATGAACAAACACATCATCTATATTGACAAATTAGCAAATATTGGTAAATATACAAATGAATGTAATCATTATTTGACTATATATGGGTAAAAACATGTAAAGCCATTCAGAAAGAAAGAAAGGAGGAAGGGAGGGAGGGTGGGAGAGTGAAAGGAAGGAAGGAAGGAAAGGAGTCAAACTGAAGGTTCTAGAAATATTCTTCCAATGCTCCGCTCCCTTTATTGGGTGTTTTAGCATACTGGTGTAATAATCTGGTTACTACTGCATAAAAATCCACCACGAGTTTAGCAGCTTAAAATAACAAAAAAATTAGTTATTAGAAATCTGCAAATTGGGTAAAGTATGGCAGGGACAGCGCATGACTGTTCCAGATGGCATCAGATGCTGTCGTCTGACTAGGGGCTGGAAGATCTAATTTTGTGATGGCTCAATCATATGGCTGATGAGTAAGGCTGGAGGTCACTGGGGAGCTCTGCTGGGAGTGTAGACGGGGCCTTGGTTCCCCTCCACACGAATGTCTGTACAGGCTTCCTGAGCTTCCTCAGGGCACGGTGGCTGGCTTCCCAAAGCAAGCATTTCAGGAGAACCAGGAGGAAGATGTACTGTCTTTCATAACAGAGCTGTGGAAGTCACACAGGATCACTTCTACTGTAGTCACAAGTCTATACAAAAGGATGTAACACAGAACCCAGTTTTCAAAGATAGGCATGTCAAAGTCACAATGAAAGAAAAGCATATCATGGGTGATGCTGTGGTGCCCTTTTTGGATAATAAAATCTTCAACAGATGAAGTCACTGCAAATCCTGTCCCAAATTGTAGATATACTTCCAGATGATCCTTTAACGTAATCCTCAGTTGAGGGCTTTTGGAACACAAGAGGATATTTGACAGCATCTGGAGACTCTTGGCTATCAAACCTGGAAAGAAACGTATACCAGTCCCCACTACAAAGAACGGTCCTGTCCAGCTGAAAATGTTAATAGTGCCAGAGTTGACAAACCCCACTCTAAATAAAAGCTTTAACATTTACTGACACATAGAGCATTCTCTTACTACCTTGAGTCACCCATTTTTGTAGTATGTCAACTTTTAATGTGGATTTTGCCCCCTAAAGAATAATAATAATGTTTTTTTTTAAAAAAAAAGGAAAAATAGGCTATTAGGAACTTGAAAAGTAATCAATCTTGGCATTTTAGAGAATGTATAAGTTTCCTACTGTTTCCATAACACGTGAGCACAAACTTGGCTTAAAACAGCAGACATTTACCCTCTCATCGTACCGGGGTCCAGGGCTCTGAGATCAGTGTCAGCTGGGCTGCCCTCCCTGTAGAAGCTTCAGGGGAGGATCCACTCTGGCCTCTCCTCCTTTCTGGTGGTTGCTCGCTCCCTTGGTTTATGGCCACGACACTCTATTCTCCACCTCTTTGGTCACATTGTCTCCTCCCATTCACTGTGTCTTTGCTGTTCTGTCTCAAATCTCCCTGTCTTTCTTTTATAAAAACACTTACGATTGGATTTAGGGCCCACCCGGATAATCCAGGATTATCACCTCATCTCAAATTCCTTAATGTGATCATATCTACAAAGACCTTTTGTTCCAAATAAGGTCCCAGGGATTTGATGTGGATATCTTCCGGGGGAACCTACTTCAGCCTACCACAGAGGGTAACTTTCATTGCCACTGTCAATGTTTCATCATCATAAATTAATTTTCAGAATCAATTGAGCTATATACAAGCGTTCAAATAACTAAAAGGAAAGTTGCATTTGCATGAGAAAAATCACTTAAAAATATAACAAAAATATACTTACATAATTTTTTCCTTGTGTATACATTTTTTTTTTGGTAAGGAAGATTTGCTCTGAGCTAACATCCATTGCCAATCCTCCTCTTTTTGCTCAGGAAGATTGGCCCTGGGCTAACACCCATGCTCATTTTCCTCTACTTTATATGTGGGATGCCTGCCACAGCATGAGTTGATGAGCGGTGTAGCGCTAAGTCCGCACCCAGGATCTGAATCTGCAAATCCCGGACCACCGAAGCAGAGCATGCAAACTTAACCACTACACCACCAGGCCGGCCCCTCCTTGTGTATACTTTTAATGTATGATCTCTACATGTTACAATATATTAAAATAACAAGAATTCAAATGAACTCTGAGATCTTAGAGAGAAATGCTGTTACCTAGAGATTGATAAAGAACCAATTCAAAATTGGGAAATTGGCATTTAGATCAAAGTTTTGGAATGTAATATACTGTATAATTTATTTTGTTTAAGAATTTCTGGGGCTGGCCTGGTGGCATAGTGGTTAAGTTTGCATGCTCTGCTTCAGCTGCCTGGGGTTCACGGATTCACATCCCAGGCACAGATCTACGCACCGCTCATCAAGCCAGCTGTGGCAGTGTCCCATATACAAAGTAGAGGAAGACTGGCACAGATGTTAACTCAGGGCCAATGTTCCTCACCAAAAAAATTAAAAGAAAAAGAATTTCTAGTCCTATAGAGTCAATTTGATGCATAGTATATAATTACGGTTTATGAAATATTAGTACTTCAACATATACCAAATTATTTTAATTGAGCATTTTTTAATCAAAACAAAATCACTAACTTACCTTTGTGCCAATACCAATCATTTAAAATTTAAAATTAATAATGGTTCTTTCAATGTTACCATAAAAGAAGAAAGCTACAATATGTACAATATCTGTACTTATGACTACATAATCCTTAGATATGATGAGTTCTCATAGGACTACTGATTTATTGTTGTTAGTACCATCCAGTGAATTCCTACTCCTAGTGACCCTGTGTATAGCAGAGTGGAACCCTGCCTCTTCTTTTTGCACCGTCCTCTCATCTTCCTGGGAAAAGCAATTTATTAAGGGAAGTTTCAATAAATTGGAAAACAAAAACAAGAAATAAGATTTTGTTGGTGAAAAAAAGGGGATGGAGGATTGGAAAAGACTGAGAAGACAGCCTGGGGTAGGCTTCCATGCCCTGGACTCTGCTCAATTCTCAATAATTGGTGATTAGATAAGCAAGGAGAATAAAAGAGTGAGAGCAAGAGTAAGAGAGGAAAAGAGAGGGGGAGAGAAAGAGGGAAAGGAAGAAGGAGGGGGAGGGAAGGTATGGGGGGAGCATGACTGCACAATGGAAATTACTGTTTTCATTAGGAGTCTGTCTGTAGTGTTGGGACAGGAATTCTATTCTTTTGGTGCCCATGTGAAAGTGCCAAACACAAGTGGCGGGGGAAAAGGGAGACTTTCTATATACTTGTGAATAAAACTCAGGACAATCCCAGTGCCTTAAAGATTCCACATGATCCAGGACCACTTTGGAACCTTGGTGGCTGAATCATATGGAGGGACACCGCGGCAAATAATGACATGGGGAAAGAGGGATGTAGAACACAATGGAAAGAAAACGTATACAGCGTGTTCCTTGGTAAGTATATTTATGAAAATCCATGAGGAATTTTCTAACGATGCAGCTGGATGCTGCTGGTCCTGAGGGTGGAATCTACACTTAGGTGAAAGTCACGTAATACAAGGTAAAGTCTAGAACAAAGAAATAATGGTGATTATTTTCCTGTCTTGATTTTAAATCTCAAGCTCCCATAGCTTTGGGACTCATGCACACTTCAACAACACATTCTTGAACAATATTTTCTTCAAATTTGAGATTTTTTAGCTTATTTTTTGTATTTTCCCACTCCTTGAAATAAATTTTTTGTCCTTTTCATTACATCAAACTTAATACTGTATGGATAGCATTGCCCTTCCTATTACACAATAACCACTTTCCATGTTACTGGAATTGCTATTACGGTTATTTGAAAGATAACATTTAGAGTAGATTGGCCTGAGTTTGACATTTTCTGCCCTTCCTCAAACTATTTTATGCCCTTTGCCTCAGTGCACTGAAAAGACTTCCTATTTTCAGATATCTGGCTGTAGCTTGAACATCCTTCGTTGTCTCGGCTCGAGACACCTTCCCAGGCATGCATTCTAGGAGTCTTTCTATACCTTTTTTCTCAATTAATTGTACAAATAATCAGGATATTATCTTTCCCGAATCACCATAGATGTTCTCATTAAGAGTAGAGGGACAGAAAGGATTGATTAATTCAATAATATCTTGATACTATTCAACAATATAAAGATTCTAATCAGGCACTGATACTGAAATGTTAGAAATGAAAAAATAAGCAAAAAAAAAAAAAAACCCACATAAATTTCAGGAATTTTGCCTGCTATATTATGCAATGATACTCTTACACAAAAATTATTTTCTGTCTAAGTTAGAGGTTTAAGCTGCCTGTAACACCAGCAAGGAAATCACAGAAAATGGCACATATTGGCAGGCATGTTGAAAACTCAACTACTCCAAAACATGAGAGAATGTCATATGCTTCGAGATAACATTTGAATTTATGAAATTGCCTGCCCAGCATGAAATAATAGCAACTAAACTAATGAGGTATACTTTACAAGATTTTACTTTTATTGTTCTAAAAACACTGTAGTAGAGTCAATTAATATTATTTGTTGCCTCAAAATATAGAAATTAAAGAAACATATTTTAATTTATGAAATAGCCAAGCTTCAAATAACCTTTTTATTTGAAGACAACATTTTTTCATCAGTTCAGAAGCTGAATGGAGTTCAAATGGAGGAACAGCTGGCACAGATGTCAAAGAATTCTGTGCTCTGTGCTACTCACAGCTGAAGTTTGTATCTAGCTTTCCTTGGAGCCGCAGAGGACAATAATGAGTAGTCACCTTGAAAGAAAGATGACGCATTTTGCATTTTAATTTTTTTGCTAGTTAATTTTGTGAAAATATTATACTCCTCCAATACAGCAATGGCCATCTTAAATAGATATAAATGTTGAGTCACATCGGTTGAAATCTATCAACACCCCTGGGATATGACATAATAACCCTGCCTGTAACATTACTCTAAAGAGAGACAACAGAGTGGTTAGATTATTGTTTCATATATCTCACCACGAAACATTAAAATATGCAGAAAAACAATGTGCGTTAAGACCAGATTTCAAAACCCTGTCAGCAAAAGTCCTTTTTCATGCTACCAAAGTATTTGCCAATTGTTCACAGAATAAGTCTTGGTTAGAAAAATCTAAGGAATATTTGTACTCTCATGTAGGCATAGAGACCTCACAAATGTTGTTGTTTTTTTAAATTCCAGTAGATTTTGTTTGTTTGTTTGAAGATGGTTGGAAATGGAGTTCTAGAAAAACAGGTGATATTTGAGAAAGAGAATATTCTCTCTAGGTCTCTCAAATTTCTGCCCATCTTGCAAGTAGAGATATTGACTGTCTTTGTTCTGAATGATTTGTTCGACACTGTCTGTGGAGCCAAAAGTCTTGGAAGATGTATATAGCGTTTACCTCTGAAGCAAAGGGCAAGTTTGTTTACTGCCCGGTTTAATAATGTCTCCCGCTGGGGCAAAGTTCACATAGGCTTACAGCCTGTTGGAAGAGGTTGGGGATTCCTAACGTCAGGGTTCCTCTCTCATAACACACTCTACTGTGTGTGTGATACCCTGGGGCCACTGGGGTTTAGAGAACAAGCAAGGTTGTTGATTTTCTGGCTATTGCTATTGCTGTGAGTAATAAACTCCTCTTTGTTTCTGACCCGGTAGTCTTAGGTCTTTGGCCATCATCCACGAAACTGTGGCAGGCTAATTTGTTAGATTGAAAGTAGGGTCAAAATCTCAAACTCTTCAAAATCCTTGACAGGGATATTGAACTAACAGATGTGGAAAAAATATTTTCACTTAACTTCAGGAAGAAAGAATTGGCAGGACATTATGTTTGGAGGGAGTTATTATCTATCTCACCGCTCTCCTTTCTTCTATTGACCCCAATATATCTATTCCATTTTTCTTTTGGGGGAAAAAGTGTTATCAGGGACTTGTGCTAGTTACCCTTCCTTTTTCCCTCCGGATCTAAACTCTGTCCATGTCCACCCTGTTCTGTGCCTCACTAGTCCCCACTCCCATTAGTGTAGCAGCAGTGGTTTCCTTTGACCCCAGGCTTCTGGTTGTAATTGGACAGTGAAGATAGTGCCAGATATTTGGAGTAAGAAAGACTAGGTTTTAGTGTTTATTTTTTGCTTCCTTTTGAGAAGGATTACTACAGGTGAACTGGTGTTGCTGGTGTTGAGATACACACACACACACACACACACACACACACACACACATACACACACACGTATGTCATTCAATAAAGCCCCCAGTATATTCCACTTTAGTTCTATGTCTCCCGCAAGTGACTCCCCTAAGCTGGTGGCTTACTCTGTTAAATGGCTTTCTACTTAATATTATGAGCTGGAGTCTGTTCAAACTACTAGGGCTGTTTGCTGCCACCCTCTGTCACTTTTGAAGTTCTGTACAAACCGCAGACAGTTTGACAACTTGTCAAATCTGCAATTAAGCCAGATCCAGGTTTATCAATGCCCAAGAGGCTTCTGAAAAATAATTGATCTCCCATTGTTTTGTTTGTTAGGGTGAAAGTGATAGTCAATAGCAACTTTTTATATCCTAAGTAGAGGAAGAATTCAACTTTTATTTTCACTATTCAAAAATTTCCCTAACATACGATTTTCTTAAGAGAATGAAATCTATGAGTTTGCTCACCCTTGGTAAGGAAACTAACCTCATTTATTCTAAGATGCCCTATGTCTACTTAGAAGCCTGCTCTGTGATTCCACGGGGAACCTCCATTCCAAAGAGGACGTGTTAATGTTTTAAAAATGATTTACCTTCTTGGCTATACAGTGTTATAGCTAGCATCTTTTTGGGAAAAATAAAAGTAGAAAAAACCTCCCACATTTAATCACCTGTGTGTCTTCTATCCCATTGTTTACATTGCTGCATTAGGCATTGCTACCTTGGAGAAGAAAACTGCAGATGAGAATGCTGTAAATGAAAACATACACTTGAAAATGCCATTTTTTAAGTTCCTAAAAACCTATTTTGCTAATGGAAATTTCTTTACTTCATTATCACACTTGACTTTATCCAGTGCTTTTCCAGATGCCTCTTCCCCATCTCAGAAAGTCATATTGAAACAACAACAAAAAACCTCTTCATACTCTTTACCGGTATCTCACAAACTTTATTGAAATCGACTATGTCTTTTCTTTATATTAAAGTGAAATATCAACTGCAAGAAAATTAAGATAATGTCAAACTTACCGCATGTTTGTTTTTCACAAATCACCAACAGAAAACTTGCTACTGGACTGCTGATAATTTGTCAGCAATTATTAACAGGTATTGACACTGACAAAATTCCCCCTGGGGTTTAGCCTTCAAAATAGCTCAGGATTCAAAACTCATCATTAAGCAGCTGCTGCTATCATCAAGTGCACATTGCAGTTCTGTTTTATATGGAAGTGTTAATATTAAATAGAAATTTTAAAAACCCCGAATGGTGATTGCTTATTTTAAATTTACTTTTAATTGTTAACAATATCAATCAGAATAGATGTAGATCGGTGATAATTTTTAAAAAACACAATCAAAATCTCATTTTTAAAAGTGAATCTTTATTTCTATTAATGTTCCATAAAAACATATTTTTAAAAGTTAAAAAACTCTAGGGGCCGGCCCAGTGGCATAGTGGTTAACTTCACGCGTTCCGCTAGGGTAGCCCAGGGTCCGCAGTTTCGGATCCCAGGCTCAGACCTATGCACCGCTTATCAAGCCATGCTGTGGCAGGCGTCCTACATGTAAAGTGGAGGAAGATGGGCACAGATGTTAGCTCCGGGCCAATCTTCCTCAGCAAAAAGAGGGGGATTGGCAACAGATATGAGCTCAGGGTTAATCTTTCTCACTAAAAAAAAAAAAAGTTAAATAACTCTAGAAAAAATATAATAAAAATATACAACACCTAGTTTCAATCCTCTCACCAACCATCTTTGGGTCAGCTGGTGATTTGTTATTCTTGGCTGGGCTCGCTTACTTGTCTGGGGATTAACTACTTTATTTGCTTATCTTGAGTAACGCAGTTATACTAGGCACATTTCTTACATACTCTAGTAGACAAGTCTGGGCATATTCTCATAGTGTCAATAGAAGTACTAGAGAGAGAAGAAAACCCCAATCATGTAGTCACATTTCAAGCTTGCATCATGTCTGATAACATCCAGTGGGTCAAAGCAAATTAAGTGACCAAGCCCAAAGTCAAGCAGTGGGCAAATCAAAGTGCCATGGCAGAGGACATGGATCTAGGCAGTTCATTATATGGGTCAATGATAGTCGACTATAACATCTAAAGGCTTTAAACTTAAATTTTTTACCTGCTTTTATGTTTATCATATATGTGTATACACATTGTCATATCAGAAAATTTATAGTTGTCAAGATTACTAGGCTAAAAAAATTCTTTGTTTCTATATGTATTGGCATATCTGCACAATCAATATAAAGACAAAAAATTGCACGTGTTAAGAGAAGATTTTGCAGTTGGGAAAGTGCATAGAATGCATTAGTGATCAAAAAAAATTTGTACATGCTAGGGATGGTGGGTCAAAGTCCTGATTTTGGCCCCAGGAAGCAGTCATAGAATAGCCAGGAGCTCAGCCTGGTGACAGGAGCTGCAGCAGGACAACTCAGTGATGGCGGGTCAAAGCCAAGACTAATTACGACCCAGGGGGCAGTCACAGAACAGCAGTAGTGTGGCCCCAGTGGTGGCTGACCAAAGCCCCAACTTAGGACCCAGAGGTTGGGGTGCAGAGCAGCTGCAGTGTGGCCCTGGTCCCGGCAGGTCAAAGCTGCAACTTGAGACCTGGGGGTGGGGCACAGAGCAGCAGCAGTTCTAGCCTAGCAAATGGTGAGGGCCTCTAGCATCCTGATCCTGGACAGCAGGGCACAGCCCCGACTGGGCCCCTGCTGTCAGGCCTCACCTCAGTGACAGCGCAGCCCTGGGGAGGAGACACAGCAGTGAGGATGCCACACAGCTCTGTAATTTGGGTTCAGCTTTAGCGAATACTGTGGGGGGCCCTGGTAGCAAAAGTCCACAGTGGCAAGGCTTGCTGTGGTTCTCACAGCTTTGTCTTACACATACAAGAAATCTTCCATCATTGTGATATAGCAGTTATCTTGAGTAAAAAATGAAATTACTCTTCTTTTTCTTCTGATCTCTGCCTACACCGTCCAAATAGTCCCTTTGTTAAACTCTTCCTAAGATCACCCAAGTTGAGTGTGCCATCTGTTTTGTGCCAGATTCTAAAGGTAAATATGGCATCTTTTCAATCTTTCACCAAAATCATCCCTATGCAACAGGATTGTTGACACAACATAGGGTCCTGTGCCTATGAGATTGAGGGTTTGTGTTACCCCAAAGGAGAAAGGTGCCGTGAGTAATTGTGAAGATTTTCAGCACATTTTCATTTGGACACAATCACAAAAGGATGTCAGAGAAACAAAATAGTATAAATTCACATGATAATACATCTTTTAAGAAATGAATTAAGGACATTTTTTGTATCAGAAATAAACATTTAAATAAAACAAAAACCATTATAAGTCTCTGATTTTTAGAATTGTTGAATGACTCAGATTAAATCATATAGATGACATACAGATGGCAGGTCATTGATGGAAAGTGACTTTTTTTGGTGGGAGAGAGGAGGGGAATTCTTTGCAGAAATTTTACTTTCTGTACCTAAGGGTCTCTTAGGTTAGAAAGAATTCACTTCCCCTTAGGTTAAAAATAATCAGTCACCCTCAACTCAGTTGTAGAAAATATTTTTACGTTTCTTATAAACCTCCCTGTGATTTTCTATTAGTTACGGCATCAGCAATGTTCTCTTACAGGATGTGTCAAGATGCTTATAGCCTCAGAAAGGCCGACAAACAAACCACATAAACCTTTTCTCCCTCGATGACAAAATGAAAAGATCTTGCCATATAAATTTCTCGCTTTAGCCTGCCTTGGAAGTCTGTTAAGAACGAATATGACCAATATTTTCAAGGAGTAAAAATGTTACAGTAAAATCAAACAAACACTAAAACTAAATGAAACAAAACAAACAAAAACATGGTTTTGGGAAATATAAGCAAATTCCCAGCTGGGATATTTCTATGTCCTTTTTTTTTTTTTTTTTCTTACTATTTCAGTTTGTTACTAATGTTTGAAATGGCATCTTCAGGCATCTGGTTAAATTGATGTCATAAACAAATATATTTGCCTTACTTCTCTCTAAATTATCATTTAAATGTTAGTAAGTAGGTATGAAGAAGGACATCATGACTGGGAAGAGGAGGTAGGCATTGTTGGGAAGCTGAAGGTGCAGGCATCTCTGAAACATGGGAAACCAAAGAGAGCACCATGATGGGGAGAAGGAAATGGACGAAGTTGCAGGCCAAGAGCAAACACAGCATTAAATGCAGTAGAGGTGGGAGCATCCCTTCCCAGTGGACCAGCAAGAGGACTTCAGACATGGTGGTGTGGTGTACGGAGAATTTGAGAAAGAGCAATAAAAGCTGGAAGAGTTAACATTTACTGAATGTTTACCACGTGTCAGGTCTAAGCAAGCCTTCCAGTGACCCGGTGAGGTAGGTGTTAATTATCTCCCTTTTACAGATGAGAAAACAGAACACAGTGTCAGGTGGCTACTAAGTATGGAAACTGGAACTTTGTATGCTGGCTTTCTGGACAGAGGCTGAGCTCTTACCAAATATACCTGACCACTCCCCTTAGAGAGTATGCTAGAAATCCCTGGGAGTTCCAAAGAAGAGCCAGGCCTGTCTCACACTTGTCCTGCCTTGTACATCTTGCCAACTTCAGCACAATGAAACTGTTGCCTCCTTTCTGAAAATTTTTAATAATTTTTCTTCTCCTCCTCCCAATATCATATCTTGATGAAACTAATCCCTGTGTCTTTAGCAGAATCATCATTTTTATATTTGTTAATGTATATTTTCATAGGCTACATTGTACTGTAATTGTTTGCATATCTATATTAATCTTTTTTATTACTAACACATGGTATAATATCTAAAACATAGTAAGTACACAAATTTTTATTGAACAAATTTTAATTTTTGCAGATGGTATTTCTATCGAAAAAAGATGACTATATTGATCATAAAAATATAGAATTTGGGGGGCCGCCTGGTGGCGCAGCGGTTTAGTCCGCGCTTGGCAGCCTGGGGTTCGCGAGTTCGGATCCCGGGCGCCCGCCGACGCACTGCCTGTCAGCCATGCCGTGGCGGCGTCCCATATAAAGTGGAGGAAGATGGGCACGGATGTTAGCCCAGGGCCAGTCTTCCTCAGCAAAAAGGGGAAGATTGGCAACAGATGTTAGCTCAGGGCTGGTCTTCCCCACAAAAAAATAAATAAATAAAAAATAAAAAATATATAGAATTTGTATTTACAATGGATAAAGATACATAGAAGCAACATGAAAATAATAGACACTCAATATAGATACAAAAGCAACTGTGATCATAAAATAAGCACATATATAGAGAGGAAATTAAGGGGCATTTTATACCATTGACGGTTTATTATGAAACATGTCTTGTTTAATATGATTTTTTTCCAATTCCCATGAACTAGCATGTAGATAAATTAAATAAGAGATATAAAGTTGGTTTAATCTTATTCGGTCTCTTGGATTTTCAGTAAAATATGTAGACTGAAAATAGCAAAAAAAAATACCACTTTGATATTTTATTATTAAAAAATTCAGTTAAATGTAGTGCTAAGTTTTCCTGTCTGTACGTACTAATGCTTCTCAGGAATATGGACATCATTCCATAAATTTTTTTTCCCAACTGATCAAGTCCATAACTACTACCGCCTAGAATCAGATGTTGGAAACGTCAGAAGAGCATTCAGTTTCAGTTTGCAAGTAACTATGTGAATACTAGAAATAAATCAATGTGTCACTTACAAAAATCTTCCCACAGTATTTCCCTACATTCTCTTATCTCAAATCAACTTTTATTAAAACAAACACAGAAAAATTCTAACAAGAATATGAACAGTTAACACTCTACAGTATTTAAACCACTCCCACTTTCAAATCTCTTTTCAAACATGGATTTCTTTATTTATAAGCCCATGTTGGGCAATTGGTTTAGAGAAGATAAGTATCATCTGCGTTAAAGATAATAGAAATGAACTCCAGGGGGCCGCCTGGTGGCGCAGCGGTTTAGTCCATGCTTGGCAGCCCGGGGTTCGCGGGTTCGGATCCCGGGCACCCGCCGACGCACTGCTTGTCAGCCATGCCGTGGCGGCGTCCCATATAAAGTGGAGGAAGATGGGCACGATGTTAGCCCAGGGCCAGTCTTCCTCAGCAAAAGGGGGAGGATTGGAACAGATGTTAGCTCAGGGCTGGTCTTCCCCACAAAAAAAAAAAAAAAAAAGAAATGAACTCCAGGAACTGGAAATATATACCTACAGACCTCAGAAGGGCCAAACAGGATACAGATGGCACCAGTTAATATTTTCCATCCCTTAGGATAACTAGCTTGTGACTCATTCAAATTTTCTTTTGATTATCAAATGTATTTTCACTGTGCCTTCATTCTGTCTCATAACTTTTTAAAAATCTCCTACAAAAGTCTTTCTTTAAGAAAGTTGCTTTATTTGATTTAGTGTCAATTAGGTTTTCTTGAGATTAGTTTCTTCTCTAGTTTATTCATTGTAGACATTATTTATTTTCCTTAGAAAGTTTAGCCTCAGGGTTTCATGACAATGCTACTATATTATAGAATATAAATAGAACTCCAGCTTCCCTTTCCCCCTCAACCCCTATAAATTCATTTCTAATGACTGAAAAGCATGCAGAGGCACTCAAAAATATATCAGAGTTTTGCAAAGTCCTTATTTTCAGCATGAAAAAAGAACTCTAAATTGGAACCCATTACTTATAACTCATTTATTTGCTGGTCTAGAAAAAAACGAATAACCTCATTATAGCTCAGCTTTGTCTTACACACACAAGAAATCTTTTATCATTATGATGTAGCAGTTATCTTGAGTAAAACATGAAATTATTCTTTTAGCAGACTGTCTTCCTCTCTACTTATTAAGTTGTATTAAAAGTACATTTCTTACAGAAAATGCCAATGTCTGATTGGATTTTCAACACACTACATTGAACTGACTGCATATTAAATTAACTGAGTTTTCTAAGTTATCTCTTTCCTCATCCAATTTTTTTTTTCTCTTTAAGTTTAGAAAATACTCAGAATATGTGCCATTCTATTTGCATTTCCAAAGTTCTGCCTTATTATAGGTTCTATTTAACCAGAACCTGGACTCGGTGAATATATAATTCAAGTGACTATAATTCAAGAATTATATTTCCTATTATTAGGTGAATGAACAGGGAAGATGTTTTAAAATGAAGTTGCATAGTAAAACAAATTCTTTGCAGAACAAAGCAGTAGTAAAATAACCATCATATTTTATTTTTATTTAAACTACTGAAGAATTCAGTTTATATAGCAAAATACAGTTAGATTTTTAAAAAGAGAATGAAATCTTCCGTTGGGATGAAATACATATTCGTGAAAATGTATTGTGAAGAATTTAATAAGGCTAACTCTACACTTAGCTAGTCAATGAAGAAAATGCAGTGAAGAGGGAAAGACAAAAGGGCAAACCAAATTTATCCAAAACAATTAATGGCAGTTAAATATTCATGTGGCAAAAAAGCATGGTACGCGAATAGCCCAGCTAAACATAACTTAGAATGCCTCATTAGATTTACCCCGTTTTACAAAAAAAAATACATTTAATTGATTAAATTCTATTAATACAAACATCATTTGGAAATTTAAAACAAATAAATTTGTTATGTAGAATTATGCCTCCAATAGTTTTAATGATTTTGCAATACATTGTGCAATAGAGGCACCATGGTGTAAATCATATGATAGAGCTTTTAAAACCCAGACATCTATAAAAATCAGAACAAAAGCTGTGCTGTGTTGAAAGTAATAGTAATTAAATACATAGTTTACTCATCTACTTGCAAAAATCAAAAATAGTCTTTTTTTTATTTGTTTGTTCTGGTTTTAAGATTGCTATCTTTAATGCTTTATTATGGAACATTTCAAACAAAATTAGAGAGAATAGCAAAAGTAGCAGGAACAGCAAAGTAAACCATCATGGGTCATTCTTGCTTTCTCTGATGTCCATCCAAACTTCTTTCTCTCCACAAATGTATTAAAAAAAATCCCAAACATCACATCTAATAGATAATACTTAAACATAATTACGTAACCATCATCATAACCAGCAAAATTAATTGTAATTCCTTAATGTCATCTGAAGTCAATCTGTAGTCTGTACATTTTTTTAATTATCATACAAATATATTTTTTTAAGAATTGCTTTCTTCTCATCAAGATCCAAATAAATTTTTTAACTTGGTTGATATGATTTCTTGCTTTTTTCCCCCACTGTTATTGTTTAAAACCACTTTATTGAGGTATAATTGACATAACAATAAGCTGCATGTACTTAAACTGTACAATTTCATGAGATCTGACATATAAATATATACCCGTAAAACCATCACCACAATCAAGATAATGAATACGTGCAGATCTTATTAATCTATGAAGTTTCTTTCAACTTCTAGCCATTCCATCTCCCTCCTCCTCCTGCTTCCATGCCATGTATTTGTTGAAGACCCTCCACTAGACATTTGTGAAGTCAGTGTCCTAATTTCTGGGCTTTACCTTTTAGTGTAGCCAGTAGTATCTGATTTCTTTGTCTGGGGGCTTCCGTTAAGGATTCAGAAGCCACTCTAGTCTTGGATGGAAAACTAGAATTAACACCCCTGAGATCAAATTATAATCAAGAAATGAAGGCGGTTGGTGCAGAAGCAGCCCAGCTTCCTAGCCCTTTGGGTGGAACGCCTCTGAAGGGTATGGTGTACGTTCTTAGCAGTGTACAGTGTGATGGGGTTAGGCTTTGGTTCCCCCTGGTGGACCTAGTTCATAATGCAGGTTGTACGGTTGTAAAGCCTTCCCTGACCTGTTTGCCACTCTTTCATGGTCCCTGCACTGTCATCTTTGTCCAAGGATCAGCTGGAAAATCTATAGTAAGACATTCGTCTTATAGATTTTCTCACTTTTAGGGCTTGGTTGATTCCTAAATTCATTCAACACGTTCCTCTAGTCCCCTATATCCTTAAACTGGTGGTTAATGTTAGATGCTTTATTAGTGCTTTTCTTTTGGCAGAGATTACTTCATAAATGGGGCTGCATATTTCTTGTTTCATCATGTTAGGCGACATATTGTCAGATTGCTTTGCTTTTTGTCAAGATTGATGAGGGGATTCCAGTAGTAACATCAGCAAAATTCATAAAGTTCTTCAGTCGAATTCACTGAATATTTTTGACTTTGATGTTCTTTGCCTAGATTCATTCTTTCATGAGAGGTTTAAAAGGATGGTAATCTAATTCAGTCATTCCCTACATTTATTAGCTCTGAATTGCTCATTATTTACATTCCCTGAAATATAATACATAGAGGAAAGGCAGGATACATTCTCAATTGTTTTCCTTTATTTTTCAATTTTCAGAATAATTATCTAGTGTTCTAGCAATCCAAAGGTAACCAAAGAAATTTTAATAAATTCATGAGTTTTTAAAGTATTTAAGATATTTTAATCCATTGCAGTAATTATTCTTTACAATGCTTTTTCCCCCCATCTTAGAGCAGTGAAATTCCCTTTAAATTGTTTCCTGTATCCTTTTACGTGATACCAGCAGCTTTTGATAAGTTCCCTGCTTCATCTTTCATATTTCCTGTCCCAGATCTGGAATCAGCCTTTCCCTTGTTTATTTTAGTGGGAAATGGTATTTAGAAACCACAATCTGGGCACTAAGGCTGTTCATTACTACTGGGTGATCAGTAATTTTAAATGTTTTTAGTGACCAGATAAAAGACGTGTTTAGGGAAAAAAAAAGTTTGTTTTAAAAACCTTCTCTATTCTATGTCTCTTTTCATTGTTCACATATGTTCTTTATATGTTCACATATTTATGTCTTGGACATACTCTTCGTTTAATGGGGAACGCTATCTTCATTACTTTTTATTAATCAATGTCCTTATTGAATTTAAATCAAGGACTTTATGTAAGTGTAGGCTATCTTCTTTTAGGAATCATTAACTATATCTTAAATTCATCTAATGTGGAGCATGCAATTCATATGATCATCACAAAAACTCTGTGAGGTATGCTGGATAGATTCTACTACAGGTGAAAATACTGAGGTTAAGAAAATTAAGTAAGTTGCATGAGGTCACTTAAACTAACACTAAGCCTTGGGAATCTTAACCTCCTGATAATATAGTTAGCTCCCGTTCTAAACATTTTCCACCTGGATTAGATATATTTCTATTCAAAAATCCCCAAGTATAGCAATTGTCACCATCTCCTTTTAACTACACATGCCTGTAATGGTCCGCTGGCCTCTCTTCTCGCCTCTGTGCATCCTCTGCCACTTCCAAGATTAGATCTTATTCACCTTATTTTCTTCCCATAATAATATCTTATATATTGCACACATTTAATAAAGAAAGCGTGTTTACTTTTTCTTTCAGTTAAAGTTGTCATTATGTGAGAGATAAATATGGCCTTATATTTCCAATATTAAGACTACCTGAATTAAGCTCTTCTAAGTTATCTAATATAATAGAGTTCATACCAGTTTCGGAAGCCAAAAGATCTAAGATTAAATCCGGATTCATTTACTGATTAACTATAGGACTTATATCAATAACCTAAGGTTCACAGTCTCATTTCATTGTTTTTGTTTTAATCTATAAAAAATTAAAATTAAACAACATATAACATCTAGCAGTTTGGTTCCTAGATACCAAATTTCATAGATCTTATGAGATTTTTTCCCCCCATAGCATCTCTTCAATCTAAACATACCTACAGCCAGTGTCATTTTAGAACTGCTCTTAGCCAGGGAGCAGGCATGACACAGATTTCATTACTTGGACATGCATAAATGTGGTTGAAATTACCAATGACATAACTGGACAATTGCAACCTCTGGATGCTTTAGTCAAAATAATATTCAAGGGCAATTTGAGGAAGACATATAATTCTTGGCCATTTTCAAAAAAATGTTTTATCTTTTAATCAAACCTAAAAAAAACACAAAAGGCTATCAGTGGCTTGGAGAAGAAGGTAGACAGAAGAGTAGAACATTCTTTACAGACATATTGTCTCCCTACCGCTCTTGTTGATGGAAAACAAAACGCAAAATAAGATGACTCTGAGAATATCTTAATTGGTTAATTTCACCTGTTTCCTTTGATTTATGACATACAATTTGGTATTTGTTTTATTATGTCTAAAAGAGCTTTGTAAATATGTGTAACACAAAAGTCTATATGGTAAGAACACATTTTTATCATGGTTTAATTTATAGCTTTTTTTCTTAGTAGAAAAAGCAATCGTGCATCTTACAATAATTGCCAACTTAGAATTCCTGAAATAAGGCCATTAACAAAAGTCAGCATTCTCCTTTATTTTGTCGTATGGATACCAAACACTATTGGTAAATGTGTGATGTGGTCACATTACATTACCTATTTTATGTTTCTTAATATATGTACAGGATCATTTACTATTCCTATAATTTTAGGATAGAATTTATTTTACATTATGGAATTATTTACCTGTTTATCAGCTTATCAAATCATAACCTAATATTTAACTAGTAAAGTAAAACTGTAACTTTATAAATTCCTTCTTATGAATTTGTTATTTTTTCTCAAAGCTATGCATAAAATAATTCTCAAATATATACGCTCTGTTAATTATAATGTAAACATTATCATAAATTCAAAATAAGAAACAGTGTACAAAAAGTATATTTAGGATTGATTTCATTCACTAAGATTTAGTTCTTTAATTTTTTTACTTTGAAATTTGTCCTCATATTTTTATTTCCTTATTTAACAATGTCAAAAATGCTTGTGATGAGCCAGTCTGTTTCTAATCACTTTATAAGTATCAACACATTTAATACTAATAACAATCCTATGAAATAGATACTGTTATCTCCATTTCACACAGGAAAAAAATTGATGCATACATACATTAGATAAGTTATCCAAGACCACAGACCTAGTGCTTGACCAAGAAGGATGTACCAAAATCTGTATGTATGAAAAGTGTACAATAATCCCAGTGGGGCTTGGGAAAGACAATGTTTTTGGACTATCACATAAACTGATCAGATTTACTGCTAATTGATAAAGAAATCAAAGAAGGCAGCCCTGGTACCAACATTCTATTTTCTATTTCCATGAAATTGGCCTTTAATTTTCTTCAGATTCCACATATAGTTGATACCATATGGTATTTATCTTTCTCTGTGTGTCTTATTTCACTTAACATAATGTCCTCCAGGTTTATCCACGTTGTCATAAATGGCAATATTTCCTTTTTTACGGCTGATTAATAATCCATTGTGTATATATGGATTATAGTAATCAAAATTCTATGGTACTGCCATAAAAACAGATGCATAGACCAATGAAACAGAATTGAGGGCCCAGAAATAAACACTTGCATATACATTCAACTAATATTTGACAAGGGTGCCAAGAACAAAATGGGGAAAGGAAAGACTGTTCAATAAATGGTGTTGGGAAGACAATATTCATATGCAAAAGAATGAAAATGGACCCCTAGCACACACACCACGTTTTCTTTATCCATTCTTCTGTTGTTGGTCACTTGGGCTGTTTCCATGTCTTTGTTGTTGTGGATAATGCTGCAATGAACGTGGGAGTACAAGTATGGCTTTGAGACACTGATTCATTTCCTTCAGTTATTTACCCAGAAGGAGGATTGCTGGATCATATAATAGTTTTATTTTTAATTTTTTGAGGAACTTCCATACTGTTTTTCATAATGGCTGTACCAATTTACAGTCCCAGTAGCAGTGTATAAGGGTTGCTTTTTCTTCACATCGTCATCGACATTTATCATCTCTTGTCTTTTTTGTGACAGTCCTTCTAACAGATGAGGTGATACCACATTTTGGACTTGATTTGCATTTCCCTGATGATGAGTGATGTTGAGCATCTTTCTAAGTACCTGTTGGCCAACTGTATGTCTTCTTTGGAAAATGTCTATTCAGGTCCTTTGCCATTTTTAAATTTGATTATTATTTTTTTTGCTACTGAGTTGTATGAGTCCCTTATATATTTTAGATATTAATCTCTTATCAAATATATGGTTTGCAAATATTTTCTCCCATTCCATAGGTTGCCTTTTCAATTTGTTCATTGCTCTGTTTGCTGTGAAGACTTTTTTTTTTAGTTTGATGTAGTCACACTTTTTTGTTTTTGCTTTTGTTGCTTGTGTTTTGAGTGATATATCCAAAAAATATTTGCTAAAACCAATGTCAAGGAGCTTTTCCTCTATGTTTTCTTATAGAAGTTTTACACTTTTGAATCTTAAATTGAAGCCTTTAGTTCATTTTCAGTTAATTTTTGTAAGTGATACATGCTAGGGGTCCATTTTCATTCTTTTGCATATGAATATTGTCTTCCCAACACCATTTATTGAAAAGTCTTTCCTTTCCCCATTGTGTTCTTGGCACCCTTGTCAAATATTAGTTGAATATATACACAAGTGTTTATTTCTGGGCTCTCAATTCTGTTTCATTGGTCTATGCATCTGTTTTTATGGAAGTACCACAGAATTTTGATTACTATAAATTTGTAATATAGTTTGAAATCAGGACATGTGATTCCTCCCACTTTTTTCTCCTTTCTCAAGATTGCTTTGGCTGTTCAGGGTCTTTTACGATTTCCTATGAATTTTAGGATTGTTTGTTCTGCATCTGTGAAAAATTCCGTAGATAGAGATTGCATTGAATATGTAGATTGCTTTGAGTGGAATGGACATTTTAATAACATTAATATTTTCAATCCAAGAATATGGAATATATTTTATTTGGGTCTTCTTCAGTTTCTTTCATTACTGTCTTATAGTTTTCAATGTACAGATATTTCACCTCCTTGGTTAAATTATTCCAAGGTATTATATTCTTTTTGATGCTATTGTAAATAGGATTGCTTTCTTAATTTCTCTTTCAGTTAGTTCATTGTTAGTGTATGAAATGCAATTGATTTTTGTATGTTGATTTTGTATCCTGCAATTTTGCTGAATTCATTTATTACTTCTAACAGTATTTTGGAGGATTCTTTAGGGTTTTCTATATATAAGATCATGTCATCTGTAAATAGAGACAGTTTCAGTTATTCCCTTCTGATTTGGATGCCTTTTACTCCTTTTTCTTGCCTAAATGCTCTGGTTATGACTTCCAGTACTATGTTGAATAAAAGTGGCAAACGTGGGCATACTTGTTCCTGATCTTAGTGAAAAAGCTTTCAGCTTTTCACCTTTGAGTATGATGATAGTTGTGGACTTGTCATATACGGTGTTTAGTATGCTGAGGCACATTCCCTCTCTACCCAGTTTGTTGAGAGTTTTTATCATGAAAGAATATTGAATTTTGTCAAATGTCTTTTTTGCATCCATCGAGGTGATCATGTGTTTTATCCTTTTGTTTATGTGTTGTTATCAGATTTATTGATTTGCTGCTGTTGAACCATCCTTGCATGGCTGGAATAAATTCCACTTGATCGTGGTGTATGATCCCTTTAATGTACTCTCGAATTCAGTGTTAGTATTTTGTTGAGGATTGAACGTATTCTTAATGCATTTTATTTAATGTTCAAAAGTAAGGTTCTTTTTGCTTATAGTAAATTTGCTGTAGGATAGACCACATGCAGTAAATTCATATGCCATTAGTAAATAATTAAATAATCTCAGACTCATCATAGCATCATCAAACTATGTATAACATAGCTACTTACAAAAAGTGAAATAGCGATTGTGCTGAAAATCTACATCCAAAATGATTTGTGACAGAAAGTAAAAAATGTTCTTTCTTTTCTCCTAACTTGTAATTTGTCTACCAAAAACTTATTTATATCTTTATTCATAGCACTTAGGAAAGGGTTAAGATATTAGCTCGAAATTTTGTAGATACAGTTTCTTAAAGCAGAGCACTAATGGAACTAAGGTCTTGATTAAAATTTCATTTCTTTCTCTAATTAATTTGTATTTTTACACGTACCTTCCATTTGTATATTTATGTTCATATCGTCAATATTACCATCTGCATAGTGAAAAGGATGCAGCTATTGACTATATCCACCTCAGCCTGCCTGCAATTTGTTCAGGACCAATCATAACATTCATAGACAGATTTTCACCAGGGGAATAGCATTCCTTGTTAAGAGCAATAAGTAATGTTTACATCTAAAATTCTTACATATTGACATAATATACATTTGGTATTTAATACTAGTTTTTCAGCCCCCTCACCTAGCTTTTCTCACATGATCCAGATATTATCTGGGTACCAAACACTGTTAAATTATTTATAGTTTAGAGTTTGGTGAAATCTGAACAAATACCTAATACAATATCCTTCCTCACAAGTCTCATTTTTGCAGATTATGAAGCTAAGGTATATAGAAATTAAGTTTTAAACCAATGTGTCATAATGATTTATTCATTCAAGAAAATTTATTGATTGCTCAATTATGTGCTAGACAGTCTTCTAGTTGCCGAAGATATAGAAATGAACAAGATAAGCAAGGACTCTAACCTTTTCAGAGTTTAAAGGGAGAAAGACTAAAACTGAATAGCTAGAGTAAGATTATTTCAGATAGCAAAAAGTGAAAAGAAGATAGTGATAGCCAGAAAATGATATCATTGTTTAGAGAAAAAGGAATAGTTGATAACTTTTCTTCTTCGTGTAAAATAATAACGTGTGATATATGACTTAAGAACATAATGATTGAAATGATTACATTCAAATCTACAACTGAGATCTCATTAAATACACTCGGGTAATGGCTTCTTCCCTTCAGCTACCTGAATGTGATGGAAAATTCATTATAATAATATAAGGAATGTTTATTTCCATATAAAGTCACTTACCTAAATATTTATTAAATGTTATTTCAAAACGCTAACTAAATTTCTAGTTTTGTTGTGACTGCCTGACCTATATTTCAGAATAGCCCAAAAACATACATATTCCAAAAGCTTGTTGTCTTAGCAAACGATGTTAGTAACTAATTCTGTATCTATTTAAACTTGCTTTGTGGTTTAATATAGAGACCAGCTGATATTTTTAATACAGTGGGTTTTTTTCATCCGTGAAAACTTTTGTTCAAATGAAACCTTACCCGCGTGCCCAGTATATGTGACAGATTGAACTGGAGCTGGTTTGGGAAGAACCCATCCTGCTTGCCTTCCCTTCTCCCTTGTCCACCCAGCAAGAACTCAGGTAGTCTTTGTTTTATTCTTTGGCTTTTGCAATTCTTCCCCCCCCCCCCCCCCGCTTTATTGATAGAATATCTCTTGTGCTACGTAACACATGGCTTCAAAATACTTCACTAATCCAATGAGATATCTTTTAGATTGCAGATGCCTGGTTTAGCTCTATTTTCACAGACATTATAAGAGTTTTATTTAAAAGCATTGAACTATTCAGATAGTTTGTGAGTAGAGAGGAAAGCATTAATATTTTTACAATGAAATTTATTGGAAAATAATTTAGCTCCATTTGCGCTAGTATTTACTCATAACGACGTTGTTCGAGCAATGCCATTGTCTTAATCACTCTAGGAAGTTCAGTTCATGCTTTTTCTCAGAACATACTGTGTCAGTTACTGGCTTTGGACATGGTTACACTGAACTGGAGAATCCATAAAATCCTTTTATACTGTGCTATAATCTATCATTTTCCTCTCATATAGAAAAGGGAAGCTTAATATTGCCATTTTTATTATTATGTTTATGTTTCTATAACTGAGGTAATATTGTATACAATGTTAATTAAATTTTATGAAATGTTCCTGAGTTACTAATTTAAATAAAGCATGGTGCTATTGCTAAAATACAATTTAAGCTCACATTTTACTCGTGATTGTGTTTTGAAACATAATATCTACAGATTAAAGTAACATTACTTTGTCATAGATGGATGGAAAGTTATATCCTTATTATCATTTTGTGAAGAATGATATAGCTGTGCTGTGCATTTTTTAAAAAAATCATTTTTGAACCTTCTTGTAAGTACCCAGAAACCTCTGTTTATGGAACCAATGATTATGTTGAAATTGCTCCAGCCTTAGAGAAAACTGTGTATCCTATTAAGCATCTTTAAAAGTGGGGCATTTTTTTCTAGACATGATGTATTGCCTTCTCATGCATTTTTTTCCAGTCACTTCAATGTTAATTGCTTCCTATAGTTAGCCTCAGGAAGGAGTTACTGCTAAGCAACACATGTGGAGTAAGTATCCTCAACCAGCTCCACATGCTTTTGTGGTTCATTGGTCTTTATCTGTCTTATATTTCTATTGATCCTGATATTTAGATTGCATTAGTTCTGTTAATAAATAACAGCACAATATATATACTTCTTTAACCATTACTTTGAAAAGGTATGACCAGAGATTCAATAGCTGTTTTTAAAATTGAGGTAGGTGAAAATGGTCCAGTAAATATTTTATTTATTTATTTACTTATTTTTTATTAAAGTACAGTTGACATACAACATTGTATTAGTTTCAGGTGTACAACATAGGGATTTGACATTTATTTACTTTACAAAATGATCACCCTGATAAGGCCAGTTACCATCTGTCATCATACAAAGTTATTACAAGAGGGAATATAGTCAACAATATTGTCCTGTAAATATTATTTGGCATCTAAAACCAAGAGGTGCATAAGGAGAAAAACATTTTTTAAAAAACTAGCCTTTGTCTTAGGAAAATTACGAATGAGTCTTAGTGATGGGACAGAAGGTAGATTCGGTGCGCTGCCCTATGTGGGAAGTGTCAAGATCAAAACACATTTCTCAGTCTTTATATTTTCTATTGGTGTAAAATATAAGATTGTATGCTTTTTTCACTTCTTTTTGTTTTAGTAAACTCAAAACTTTAAAAACTTTTCTCAAATAGTTGTATTAACACTTTAGTTCATTAAAAAATGCCTCAGAATAAAATTGCAATGATATTAATGCTTTTTCACAAACAAGTAAACTCTGAGGCTTATGTCTGAGCTTGCCAAGGAGACACACCAAACATCAAGCAATCCTCAAGGAACTTTCCAAAAATTCCTTTTTTCCCTGGATTCTTCTCACATGTCAGAAGTTCAATAAAAAATTTGTTACCCGAAATAAAAACAAATGTCTCCACTCAACATTTGCATTTGTGGCACTCTTTTGAGCCTTGTATATTCCTATAGCTCTTAAGTTTTAGCATTTAGAAAAGGACCTACCATTAAGAAATGAGCCTAGTAATATATGCATTCATCCATGTGGGTACTCACTCTACAGATCTCATTCTGTTTGTGCTAAGTATTGGTCTAATATCTAAATAAAACAGAGCCTTCATTAGAAGATGCTGGAATCAACATCCCAGGAATTATCTATAATCAATTTCAGGGAACAAGAGGCTCTTTTGAATTGTCAGATATTTTAAACATGATAATGGTTTTATTTTGCTTATTTTTGGTATATGAATATTTTTTAGAAATCTATGCCATATTTCTTTTAACTTTATAATCTATATATAGTGTATCAAAAAGTCACTTCTGAAACAAAAGATTAATGTATAAATTTTAATAATTACCAACATAAAAATGAATGTATGTATTTCTAGGGTTAAGAAGATATTTTGTGCATCCTTTCCTTGATGAACTTGAGGCACAATCATTAGATGTTTGAGAATATAACCTGGACATTCCAATGATCTGTTACTACTAAAGATGCTTTCTTTAAGGCAAATGAGAAGGAATGGAAGTAATCTTGAGGGGGAAATAATGAACAAATACCACAACAAAATGTTCCTTGTCTAAAATTATAACTCTTTTAATGTAAAATTGATCATAAATTTTAATTAACTATAAATATTAAACTTTTAGAAAAAATTGAGTTTTTCAAAAGTTTAAGTAATTTATTTATGTATTTCCAATTAATAAATTCACTACATTTCAGATAATTCCTGGTTTCTTTTTATGAGATTTTTTTTGTTCTTAAATTTAGATAAAATGGAGTATTAAACTTCTTATTTTGCCTAAAAATAAAATAGTAACACATTATATATAAAAAAATAAAAGTAAAATAAACTACACATATGTATGTTGACTCTAATGTTTATGGATTCATTCAATAACTAACTGTGGACATGCACTATGAAACATATAAAAACTGCTTATGACCATCAGGAATTTAGACACTAGTTAGAAGAGTTATTTAAAGATGATAGATTCAATCCTTGAGTTTATCTTTTCTCCCTTCCCTTTCCATTGTGACAAGGGAATTGAAGAGAATAAAAGCAGATAAGAGATGTCACTAAAAGTTCAGAAAAGTAAGGAAAAAATGGTCAGATAGATTAGTAGATTGGGAAACGTGGGGGAAAGTGCTAAAACACTTATTTTTGGAAGTCAGCATCAGCAATAAAGCTATTTTGATATATTGATTTGTTGTTATTTCTGGTTAGTATTTAGGAAGCAGAGAGATGCTAGGGTAAAAAATGGAGAAACACGAGATAATTGCTCCTATGGACATTTATTTTTATTATCTAAGATATAAAACCCAACTCATGGTTTTATAAGTAGGTTTTCTCTAGATTTATGAACTTTATGTGAAATTACAATCTATATATATATATATATAAATTACATATATTGACCATTTTATTTTACTAAATAAAGTTATGTTGACTCCTCTCTCTCACTATGTGAAACATTTTCAGGAGAGACATAGACAAACAGAGGAGATAGGAAAGTCAGATCAAGGTAAACAGGGAGGGACAGGAACAAAGTGTAGAAAAAAGAAACATAGATAAAAAATATATTTTATTTTTTAAAACACTTTGAAAAGTCTTTTGTAATATTTTAAAATGAAAGTCTTCATATATAGCTCTAAGGTGATGTTGCAAATCTGACCACAGGTTTAGAAAGGAAGTTGTTTTTGCCCTCATTATTTGTAAATTACAAATGGTTTCTTCTCTGTAATGATATCTAACATATCTTGCAAATAACATGAGAAATAATTGGAGTGGTTGATCGCTACACAGAGGCAAATGTTTATTGTGGGCCTGATTTGATGGTTCCCCAAAGAAGTTTTGAGAACAGTCTGCAAATATCCAAACTGGTTAAATTTTTTTCCAATTTTTTCTCAAATTGGTTTGTACCATCTTGAGGGAAAATTAGGACACAACTGTTTACATTAACTCTCCATGTAACCCATTTACACACTACACAATTTGCTATTCTATATGTAGGTTCAAGTATGGAGGGATCAAAACAATTGATGGGGAGTACAAGCAGACTTTTGAAATGGGGAGTATTTCTGTGGCAGGTAAGGTAATATTTGCCCTTATAAAATTTCGGTGAGTGAAATGGAAATAATATCCTTGTTTATATAAGATGTATAACCAGAATCAGTAAAGTTAAAACCAGATCTTGAGGTTTATTCCAATTTTCTGACTGTAAGAATCACAACAGTATGGTCCAGGCAACAGTCTCTTTGAATCATGGGGATTGCTAAAATGATTGATTTTATAATATAGTTTTCTGTGTGCTCTACCACATACCAACAATGTCCAAGGTTTTTTTTTCCTAGTTTTAGCCACGACAACGTTACATTAAGTTTTAGATACTAGCTTAGCAAAGCATTTGGATCTAAAATCTTGATACAATGAGTTTTTCTATTTTAGCTTAAAAAGGCCTTGTGTTTATTCATTCTAAACAAAACTTACCATGTATTGAAAATTATATATTTATGTGTGTATATGTGTGCATGTATATACACATGATATATATGTATGTTTGTATATACACATACATATGCTGTGATATCTAGTTATAAAGAGAGTAGGGCAAACTGTAACATGAATATAAATGTTTACTACTCTGTCATTTGAATTTATAAAAATCTATTGATGTATTATTATGATGTGCTTTTATTTTTGGATTTTTGCAACTTCTGGAGAAAGAGGAGAAAAACATTTAGCTCTTGAACATAAACACTCAAAGAAAATCCCTAAATATCCTGTCACATGTTCGAAAAGTAGCTTCCTTCCTTTTGTAAGTTAATCAATACCCTGACTTGAAACCTTGTATTAGCACTAATTCCCAGTGACAGACAGCTCTCATCTTTGCATCCTTGTATGAAATCTTTCTTGCTATTAGAAACATCCTCAGGCATATACTGGAAAATCTATTAAGAAACATTTTATTATCTGGTTTAAGTTTTACTGCATTCAAGAGAACAATGATTAATATCTTTTGTCACTATCTTTTCCTTGTAATGGTGACACTGAGAGTATTATTGGATATAATTGTGGAAATATCTATTTTTTTCTGATACATACATATTTTTAAAGGGCCTGCATAGAATTTTTATCATTTCAAAGAACAAAATCTCAACTAGTACATTTGTACACTCTTATTTCTATGCCAGCAGCTTCACAAATAAAATATAATCAGGTTCCATGAAAAAAGTTTTGCTTTAATTTTTATCTTAGTTTATAATACATTTTTGAATAATTAAAATCTAGCAGAATCACAAAATTTAATCAGAAAACTACAAGTTCATTCAGCCTTAACACATTCTTTTTTCTTCCCTTTCCCCAGTACACTGTAACAGTCAGATCAGCTATCAGTTTCTGAAATGCACTTTTCCTGTGGGATCAGATGTCTCAGCAAGTATGTCCAATCTGTCAGCGACTTGAACCTGTTGATATTAAAGTCTATATTCCCCAGTCCATTGGTACTTCTTCAAGCATCCTGTTATGTGTGACCTTACCCTGACATGTGTTATGTCACAAATACTAGACTCTCCTAAAACTATCTTGAGGGAAAGGTATGTAAGCTTGGGAAATCCTAGGAAAAAAAAATCAAGATCAGGGTTAACATTCTCTCCTCCAATACATCTCAGCTACTAGCTGTAGATTCTTCCTCCTTACATTGTTTTCCTTTTCTTCAGAAAAAATCTCTGATTTCTGTCAGTATCTGTCATAAAATGTTTAGTACATTTCAACTTTGTCATATTGTTCCAAATAAAGGGAAGCAGTACTCAAAAACTTACCACAGGATGCACCTGGTGTTCATTTTTTAGCTCCCTACAGACTAACAAGACAGAGAAGACAGAGCAATAGCTCCATGCTCAATTTGCATAGATCCAGTAACTCCCTGAAGTGCCATACCATTCCTGAGAAGCCTGAGATAGCACATGAAGACGGTATTTCAGACACTAGCATTAAATAGATCCCTTATATTAACCCTCAAATAGGTGTATGTAAGTCAGAGAACAAGACAAGTTGTGTTTAACGCTATGTCTAGCTGAATTATTGATAATAGAAAAATAAGAGGATACAATGAAATTATTTGGCTCTCTGTACCCAAGGAAGGCATGCATATTTAGAGAAATTGTATATGGAAGGTAGAAAGTATCTTACGAACCAATCCCAGGAATTTTAAATGAAGCTATTTGTCATTACGTGTTTCTTGATTTCCATCAGCAATACAGTAAACTTTTAATTGAAAAATTCCAGGAAATATAGGTCTGTATCATAGGCACATTAGTGTTGGATGTATATTTTTCTTTTATAAATCCCCAAATAAGAACTGGATTAAACTTATACTTTTAATTCATAATTTCAGAAAAAGAAGCATATTTTTCAACAACAGTACTTTTTTCCAGAAGATAAAAATGGCTAAAACTTCAGATTGAAGGATTGAGAGTCTATTTCACGTGTGTGTACATGTGTGATTGAATGTGTGAGTGTTTAATGGAGATGAAATTCACATTATACACAATTAACCATTTAAAAGTGTATAATTAAGTGGTATTTCCTGCATTTGCAGTGTTGTGCAACCACTCTCTCTCTCTCTCTCTAGTTTCAACACATTTTCCATCATTCCAGAAGAACACTCCATACACATTAAGTAATCACTCTCTGTTCCTTCTTTCCCTCCCTCCCTGACAACCACTACTCTGCTTTCTGCCTCTATGGATTTGCCTATTCTGGATATTTTGTTTAAAAGGAATCATACAATATGTGACCTTTTGTGTCTGGCTTATCCACTTAGCATAATGTTTTCAAGGTCCACCCAAGTGGGTAACATTTATCAATACTTCATTCTGTTTTATGGTTGAATAATATTCCATTATATGTATATGCCAAAATTTGTTTATTCATTCACCCCACTGATGCACATTTGGATTGTTTCAACCTTTTGGCTACTATGAATAATGCTGCTATAAACATTTGTGTACAAGTTTCTATGTGGACATATCTTTCATTTCTCTTGGATGTATACCTAATAGCAGAATTGCCAGTTTATATGGTAATTTTACTTTTAACTCCTTGAAGAACTGTCAAACTGTTTTCCATAGTGGCTATATCATTATTACATTCCCACAAGCAATGCATAAGGGTTCTTATTTCTCCACATTCACACCAACACTTGTCATTTGTCCATTTTAGTATAGCCATTCTAGTGTGTGTGAAGTGATATCTCATTATGGTTTTGAAATGCATGCCTTAATTATCCATGATCTTGAACATCTTGTGAAGTGCTTGTTGGGAATTTGTAAATCGTCTTTGAAGAAATGTCTATTCAAATCTCTTGCCCACTTTTATTTTTTTATTTTTTTGTTGTTGTTGGGAGGACCAGCCCTGAGCTAACATCCGTTGCCAATCCTCCCCTTTTTGCTGAGGAAGACTGGCCCTGGGCTAACATCCGTGCCCATCTTCCTCTACTTTATATGGGACGCCACCACGGCATGGCTGACAAGCAGTGCGGCGGGCGCCCGGGATCCGAACTCGCGAACCCTGGGCTGCCAACCGCGGACTAAACCGCTGCGCCACTGGGTGGCCCCTCTTGCCCACTTTTAAATTAGGTTGCTTGTCTTTTCGTTGTTGAGTTTTGAGTTCTTTATACATTCTAGATATATTAGATATATAATTTGCAAATATTTTCCAATTCTGTAGGTTGTCTTTTCACTTGTTTAATAATGTTTGATGAAAAAAAGAGCTTTTAAAATTTTTATTTTAAATCTAATTTATCTTTTTTAAAATTTTATTGTGGTAAGAACACAACATGAGATTCAACCTCTTAAAATTTTAAGTGCACAACACAGTATTGTTAAATATATGCACTATGTTTTCCAGCAGATCTCTAGAACTTATCTATCTTGCATAACTGAACTCCAAACCTGTTGAAAAACAACTCCCCATTTCCACCTTCCCCTAGCTTCCAGAAACCACCCCCTGTACTCCCTGCCTCCATAAAGTGACAATTCTAGATTTCTCATGCAAGTGGAATCATGCAGCATCTGTCCTTTTCTAACCCGCACCTCACTTAGCAAAAACACCCCCCAGATTCATCCATGTTGCCATATATGGCAGGATCTCCTTCCTTCTTCAGGCTTAATAACATTTCACTGTATGTGTACACCACAGTGTCTCTATCCACTCATCTGTGGGTGGGCATTCAGGTCACTTCCACATCTTTGCTATTGTGAATAATGCTGCAATGAATATAGGAGTGCGGGTTTTTCCTCTTGTTTTCTTCTGTTTCTCATGCTTTTGGTGTCAAATCTAAAAATCTATTGCGAAATCTGATGTCATGAAGATTTACTCACGTTTTCTTCTGTTTTATAATATTCACTCTTATTTTAGAGCCATTTTGAGTTAATTTTTGTATATGTAGTGAGTTTGAGGTCCAGCTTCATTCTTGTGCATGTGTGTGGTGAAAGGTTTAATATTATGTGCTGACTTGAAACTTAATAAAATAGAGAGGGCCTCGAATGGCCTAACTGCAAGTTTTACTCCCTACTCTGCTCCAGCAGATAAGGCCCCTGTCCAAACAACTCTCCTTATCAAACAGACCAAGTGCAGCTCCCGTTTATCCCTGAACAGTGGGTTTCAGTTCCCTGCCAGCCCACAGAAATTATTCAAATAAACCATCACAACCTCCTGAAAGCACCTTGGGCACCTCAACCTCGGGATACTAAAAAGCCTGCCTGCACCTTGTCGTCCACTCTGTTCCTAAGTGCAACTCCAGGGTGACGTTGTATGGCATGCAGTGTCCCCCGTCCCTGGATCAACTCTAAGTGTATGTGACTAATAAACTGCTGTCAGTTTCATCTGCCCAGTGTCAGTTGTGTTCAGCCGTACCCAAAACCCTAGGATAAGAACTTCTCCCTAATGAACGGGGTGAATAGAAGATAATTAATAAAATGGTCTTAGACCACTGTTAAAATCAATTGGCCATAGATATATGAGCTTGTTTCTGCATTCTCAATTGTATGCTGTCTATCTTCATGCCAGAACCACATTGTTTGGGGCCCCAAGTAATTCCATATGAATCTGAGGATAAACTTTCTAATTCTGCAAAAAAAAGGCCACTGGAATTTTAATAGTGATTACATTGAATCTGTAGATTGCTTTGGGGAGAATTGTCATGTTAACAATATTAAGTCTTCCAGTCCATTAACATGTGATAGCTTTCCATTTAATTAGAATCTTCTTTAATTTTTTTTAGTATGTTTTGTACTTTTCAGTGAACATGGCTTTCATCTTCTTGGTTAAATTTATTCCTAGGTATTTTATTCTTTTAGATGATGCTTATTATAAATGGAATTGTTTCTATCACCATCTTCCATCTCTAGAACTCCTTTCCTCTTGTAAAATTGAAATCTATAGATATTGAACAAAAACTCTCCATTCTCCCCTTCTCCCCACCAACCACCATTCTTCTTTCTGTCTCTATGATTTAGACTACTTGAACTACCTCCAAAAGTGGAATCATACAGTATTTGTTTTATTTATGACTGGCTCATTTTACTAAGCATAATATCTTCAAGGTTTATTCATATTGTGGTATATGTCAGAATTTCCTTCCTTTGCAAAGCTGAATAATATTCTATTGTATGTACCACATTTTGCTTATCCAGTCATTCATCAGCAGACACTTCAGTGGCTTTCACGTGTTAGTTATTGTGAATGTATGAGCATGGGTATACAAATACCTATTTGAGACTATGCTTTCATTTCACTTTGACATATATCCAGAAGCAGAATTGCTAGATCATATGGTAATTCTAATTTTTTGAGCCACTGCCATATTGTTTTCCACAGTGCCTGTACCACTTTGCATTCACACCAACAGGGCACAAGGGTTCCAATTTCTCTGTATCCTCACCAACATTTGTTATTTTCTGTTTTTTAAATAATAGCCATCCTGACGTGTGTGAGGTGTTATCTCATTGTAGTTTTGATCTGCATTTCCCTAATAATTAGTAATGTTGAGCATCTTTTCCTGTACATACTATTAGTCATTTGTATACCTTCTTTGGAGAAATGTTTATCCAAGTTCCTTGTTCATTTCTTAGTTCAGGTTGGTTTTCTTGTTGAGTTTTAGGAGTTCTCTATTTAATATGGATATTAATCCCTTATTAGATATGATTTATAAACATTTTCTCCCATTCCGTGTGTTGCCTTTTTACTTTGTTGATATATCTTTTGATGCACAAATTTCTTAAATTTTCATGAAGTCCAGTTTGTCTATTTGTTCTTTTGTTGCCTGAGCCTTTGGTGTCATAACCAAGAAATTATTGCCAAATCCAAGATTGTGGAGTTTTTGCTCTGTTTTCTTCCAAGAGTTATAGTTTTCACTCTTATGTATAGGTTTTTGATCCATTTTGAGGTAATTTTGTATATGGTGTTTGGTAAGGATCCAACTTCATTATTTTTCATGTCAATTTCCAGTTCTCCCAGCACGATTTGTTGAAAAGACTGTCTTTTCCTTATTGAATGGTCTTGTCACTCCTGTTGAAAACCATGTATCCTTATATGCTAGTGTTTATTTCTAGCCTCTCTATTCTATTGGTTTCTATGTCTGTCTTTATGCAAGTCCACACTATTGAATTATTGTATCTTTGTAATAATTTTTGAAATCAGGAAGTATGAGTCTTACAGCTTTGTTCTTTTTTTTCAAGATTTTTTGTTTAGTCAGGATTTCTTGAGATTCCATACGAATTAGGATGGGTTTTTCTATTTCTGTGAAAACCATCATTGGAATTTTGATAGGAATTATGTTGAAATCTGTAGATCTCTTTGTATGATATTGACATATAAAGTTTTCCAATCCATGAACATGGGATATGTTTCCATTTATGTCTTTAATTTTCATCAGAAATGTTTTGTAGTTTTCATGTTTTTTTTCTCCTTAATTTCCAAGTATTTTTTCTTTTTAGTGCTTTTGTAGATTGAATTGTTTTAATAATTTCCTATTTAGAGTGTTCAATGTTATTGTATAGAAATGCAACTGATTTTTGTGTACTAACTTTGTATCCTGCTGCTTTGCTGAATTAATTTATTTATTAGTTCTAACAGTGTTTTTGTATGTGGAAATGTTAAGGTTTTCTATATATATAACATCATATCACATGTGAACAGAGATAATTTGACTTTTTCCTTTCCAACTGGGATGTCTTTTATTTCATTTTCTTGCCTATTTTCTCTGACTAGAACTTCCAGTACTATGTTGATTAGAAGTGGTGAAAGTGGGCATCAGTGCCCTACTCCTGATCTTAGAGGTAAGGCTTTTGATCTTTCACCACTGAGTGTAGTGTTTGCTATGGGTTTCATATATGGCTTTTATTATGTTGAGGCATTTTCCTTCTATTTATAGTTTCTTGAGTGTTTTTTAATCATAAAAATGTGTTGAATTTAGTCAAATGCTTTTTCTGCATCAGTTGAGATGATTATTTTTTCCTCTCTTTTCTGTTAATAGTGTATTATATTAATATTCATACATTGAACCTACCTTGCATTCCAGGAATAAGTCCCACATAGTCATGGTGTATAATCCTTTTAATATACTGCTGAATTTGGTTTCCAAGGATTTTGTTGAAGATTCTTGCATCCATGTTCATAAGGGATAATGGTCTGTGATTTTCTTAGGGTGTCTCTTTCTGGCTTTGGTACCAAGGTAATTCTGGCTTCAGAGAATGAGTTAGGAAGTGTTTCCTCCTCTTCTAGTATTTGGAAAAGGTTGAGAAGCATTAGTGTTCATCTTTAAGTGTGTGGTAGAATTCACCAGTGAAGCCATCAGTTCCATGCCTTTTGTTTGTTGGTAGATTTTTGATTACTGATTTAATCTCCTTGCTAGTTATAGGCCCAGTCAGATTTTCTATTTCATCATATTTAGTCTTGACAGGTTTTATGTTTCTAGGAATTTGTCCATTTCATCTAGATTATCCAGTTTGTTGGTGTGTAATTGCTCTAGTACTCTCCTTTAATCCTTTTTATTTCTGTAGAATTGGTAGTAATATCCCCACTTCATTTCTGATTTTAGTATTTTGAGTCTTCTCTCTTTTTATCCTGGTTCATCTAGCTAAAGATTTGTCAATTTTGTTGATCTTTTCAGAGAACTAACTTTAGGTTTCACTGATTTTCTCTATTGTTTTCATATTCTCTATTTTGTTTATTTCTGCTCTAATATTTATTATTTCCTGCTTTCTGCTATCTTTGGATTCAGTTCTTTTTCCAGTGTCTTAAATTGTAAAGTTATGTTGTTAGTTTGAGATCTCTGTTGTTTTTTATTTTAGTGTTTATAGCTATAAATTTTCCTCTTTATACTGCTTTTGGTGCATCCCATAAGTTTTCTTATGTTGTGTTTTCATTTTCTTTCATTTCAATGTATTTTCTAATATCTTTTGTGATTAATTCTTTCATCCATTGATTGTTTGATTGTGTTGTCTAATTTTCACAAATATGTGGGATTTCCAATTTTCTATCTGTTATTGATTATATCTAACTTCATCCTGTTGTGCTCAGAGAAGATACTTTGAATGATATATATCTTTTTAAATCTTTTGAGAATTAATTTGTGGCCTAATGTATGGTCTATTCTGCAAAATGTCCCATGTACAAATGAGAAGAATGTTGATTTTATTGCTGTTGGGTAGAGTGTTCTCCCTTAGAGCTACTATTAGATCTAGTTGGCTTATTGTGTTGTACAAGTCCTCTGTTTCCTTACATACCTTCTGTCTGGTTGTTCTATTCATTATTGAGAGTGGGGTATTGCTATTTCCAACTGTAATTGTGGAACTATTTCTCCCTTCAATTCTGTCAACTTTTGCTTATATATTTTGATGGTCTGTTATTAGATGTGTAAATGTTTGTAATTCATATATCTTCTTGCTGTATTGAATTGAATCTGTTATTAATTTTTATATAACCTCCATTTTTGTCTCATGAAAACTTGTTTGATTTAAAGTCTATTTTGTCTGATATTAATATAGCTGCTTTTTCTCTCTTTGGTTACTATTTGTGTGGAATATCCTTTCGCATCCTTTCACTTTCAACCTATTTGTGTCTATGGATCTAAACCTCTTGCAGACAGTATAGAGTTTGAGTCATTTTCTTAAATCCATTCTGCCAATCCCTGACTTTTGATTGGAGAGTTTAAGTAAAGTAATTACTTATAAGGAAGGACTTATTTCTGTCATTGTGCTATTTGTTTTCTATATGCTTTATAGCTTTTTTTTTTGTCCCTTATTTCCTGGATTACTAGTCTTCTTTTGTGTTTAGCTTATTTTTAAAATAGTAAAATGTCTAAATTCCTTTCTCATTTCCCTTTGTGTATATTTTATGCCTATTTTCTTTGTGGTTGCCATGAGGATTACATTTAATACTCTAAATTTATAACACTCTAACTTGAATTTATATCAGCTTAGCTTTAATAACACACAAAAACTTTACTCTTTTAGAGTTCCATTCACATCATTTTTAGTTGTTGATGTTATAAAATTACATCTTTATATATTGTGTGCCCAAAGACATAAACTAATAATTCTTTAAATATATGGATCTCTTAAATTATGCTGAAAACAAAATATCGAGTTACAAGTCAAAGTTACAATAATACTAGCTTTTAGACTCATAATTGGTTTTTTAAATAATGTGTTTGTCTCTTAAATCTTATAGAAACCAAGAAGTAGAGTTACAAACCATTGTTGCAATAATACTAATTGCCCATATATTTACCTTTACTGATGTCTTTATTACTTCATATGGCTTTAAATTACTGTCCAGTGTCCTTTCATTTCACCCTGCAAGAATCCTTTGAACATTTTTTGCAGGACGGGTCTAATGGTATTGAATCTCCTCAGATTTCATTTACCTGGGAATGTCTTAAATTCTCCCTCACTTTTGAAAGTCAGTTTTGTTAGATATAGGATTTTTGGTTGGTTGACAGGTTTTTGTCTTTTAAGACTTTGAATATATAGGCCCACTGCCTTTTGGCCTCCAAAGTTTCTGATGAGAAATCTGCTGGTTATTTTATTGAGAATCCTTGTATGTGACATGTCACTTCTCTATTGCTGCTTTCAAGATTCCCTCTCTTGTCTTTGACTCTCAAAATCTGATTATAATATGTCTCAGTGTGGGTATCTTTGAGTATATCTTAATCAGAGTTCACTGAGTTTCTTGGATGTTTATATTCATGTATTTCATCAAATTTAGGAAGTTAGTTATTATTTCTTCAGATATTCTCTCTGTCCCTTTCTCTCTCTCTTCTTCTTCTAGGATTACCATAATATGTATGTTTATACACTTAAAGGTGTGTCATAATCCCTTAGGCTCTGTTCACTTTTCTTCAATCTTTTTTTCTGTCTATGGCTCAAACTCCATAATTCCCATCATTCCATCTTCAAGTTCATGGAAACTTTCTTCTGCCTGATCAAATCTGCCTTTGAATCCTTGTAGTAAATTTTTATTTTAGTTATTGTACTTTTCAGCTCAGAATTTCTTTTTGGTTTCTTTTTAGGTTTTCTATCTCTTTGTTGATATTTTTATTTTGTTCATTCATTATTTTTGTTTTTTTACTTTCTCCATGTCTTCTGTTAGTTCTTTGAGCATCTTTAAAACAGTCATTTTAAAGTCTTTGTCTAATAGATCTGCCACAGGACTTTTTCAAGGACAGTTTCTGTCAATTCCATTTTTTTTTTCCTTTTGATGGGCCATATTTTCTTATTTATTTGTATGTCTACTGATTTTTTTGGTTGAAAACTGGACATTTAAATCTAATAATGTGATAACTGCAGAAATCAGATTTACCCCTTCGCCAGGATTTGCTGTTTTTTGTGTTTTTATTTAATTTTTTTTATTGTTATAGGCTGTCTTTGTCCTAAAGATCATCCTGTGGTGTAAATTTACGGCCTTTTAGGGTCTTTTCTGTACCTGCACCTTTCCCTGGGAATGCATGGTGACTTTCCAATTTCTCCTGTGTGTGCAGTTGTTTTTGAATGTCCTAGTCTTTAATGTCTGGCTCCTGAAAAGGGAAAAATAGAAAAACAAAAGAAGGAAAAAAAAGGACACCAGTCCTTTAAGTCCCCTGGAAGTCACTTGAATTATAGAGAGAGAGGAATACAGCAATGGGAGATGAAACAACAATGGCTGCCCATCTCTTTGTTTGCACTTCTGAAGTCAGAGTCAGCAATCAGCAATCAGAGCACAGATCTTTGATAGTTGGAGGACAGGATCTTTTTTACCCTCCCTGGCTCCAACAAGCTGTGTGGAAGCTGCTTCTGGAACATGTGCAGGGCTGCCTGCTATGTGGCTGGAGGAAGGGGAAGGGTTACCTTCTATGTGCTAAAAGCTGAAGTTGACTGAAATTAATCACAATTTATTGTCCAATTTAAGTCTTCCCCTGGAATTTGCAAGCCTTCAGAGACTTCAGAGTTCCAAAATAGTTACATTATACAGATTCTGCCAGTGTATTTGTTGTCTAGGTGATGAGACAGATTCATGGTGCTTTCTACTCTCCCATCATCCCGTAATCCTCTCTCATTATTTCTTCAAATATTTTTTCTGTCTCTTTATCTATTCTACTTCTAGATCTCTCAGAATGCATGTTGGTACACTCGATGGTATCCCATAAGTCCTTTAAGTTCTGTTGATTTTTCTTCACTCCTTTTACTTTGTATTCCTCAGACTGGGTAATTGTTTTTGTGTGAGGAAGACCAGCCCTGAGCTAACATCCATTGCCAATCTCCTCTTTTTGCTGAGGAAGACTGGCCCTGGGCTAACATCCGTGCCCGTCTCCCTCTACTTTATATGGGACACCGCGACGTCATGGCTGATAAGCAGTGCAGTGGCGGGCACCCAGGACCCAATCCCATGAACCCCGGGCTACCAAAGCACGAACTAAACCACTGCCCCACTGGGCCGGCCCCCAGACTGGGTAATTTCAATTGTCCAATCTTCAAGTTCTCTAATCCTTTTTTATATTTTTCAACTCTGTTGTTGAAACTGCATAGTAAATTTTTCATTTTCCCTATTGCATTTTTCACCTCCGTAATTTCTATTTGGTTCCTTTTTATCATTTCTATATCTTTATTGACATTATCTACTGATTCATACCTAACTCTTCTGATTTCCTTTGGTTCTTTGTCCATGGTTTCCTTCAGCTTTTTTTTAAGCACACAAGATAGTTAAATTAAAGTCTTTACCTGGTATGTCCAAGGACTAGGCTTCCTTGGAGATGGTTCCCTGTCAATTTTTTTCCTGTGAATGGACCACACTTTCCTCATTGTATACTTTATAATTTTTTACTGAGAACTGGATATATGGAATATCAATTTTTGGAGGTCAAGTTCTTATTGCCTACCCTGGAAATAGCAAGTCACACCAGGCCACTGTCCTACCACTGCCTGCTGCTGGACTTGAGGATGGGAGGTGGTAAAGCTGCTATGCAAAACACCAAAATTCACCAAAATGCACCAGCCTCTTTCTTTATCAAGCATTCTCCTGGAAGCTGCAAGAATTTGGCTAGTATCTAGATTTCAGTAGAAGTTGATTTTGACACGTCTTACCAACTTAATGGGTGTATTGTTGGAGGAACTGAATCTTGGAGCTTCCTAATTCATCATCTTCCAACATCCACCTAATATTTTATGGATTTGAAACACTGTAGCTAGATGACAATTTATAAATTATATAGTGATGTCCTTGTGTGCTGGGAGAGGTAGATTGCATTTTAATATTTTGAAATTGAAATCTTAATAGGGAAAAAACTTTACATAAAAAATTACATTGCGGGGCCAGCCCGGTGGTGTAGCAGTTGGGTTGTCAAGCTCTCCTTTGGCGGCCCAGGATTCACAGGTTTGGATACGGGCGAGGACAGACTGATTTCTTGTCAAGCCATATAAGGTAGAGAAAGACAGGCACTGATGTTAGCCCAGGGCCAGTCTTCCTCAGCAAAAAAGAGGAGGATTGGCAATGGATGTTATCTCAGGGCTGGTCTTCCTCACACAAACAAAAATAAATTACATTGACAAGCTTTGCAGGCTGATGGCTAGGACCGAGATGGCATGGAATACAGGCACACCTTGTTTTATTGCATTTTGCAGATATTGCATTTTTTACAAATTGAAGGTTTGTGGCAACCCTGTATGGAATGAGTCTATCAGTGCCATTTTTCCAGCAGCATTTGTTCACTTCACGTCTCTGTCTCACATTTTGGTAATTCGCACAATATTTTAAATTTTTCATAATTATTATATTTGTTATGGTGATCTGTGATCAGGGATCTTTGATGTTACTATTGTAATCATTTTGGGGTGCCACAAACAGCACCTATAAAAGATGGTAAACTTAATCAATAAATGTTGTGTGTGTTCTGACTGCTCCACCAACCAGATGTTCCCCTATCTCTCTCCCTCTTTTCAGGCCTCCCTATTTCCTGAGATACAACAATATTGAAACTAGGCCAGTTAATAACTGGACAATAGCCTCTAAGTGTTCAAGTGAGAGGAAGAGTCACAGACCTCTCACTTTAAAATCAAAGCTAGAAATGATTAAGCTTAGTGAGGAAGGCATGTTGAAAGCTGAGACAGGCCAAAAACTATGCCTCTTGGACCAAATGATTACCCAGTCATGAATGCAAAGGAAAAGTTCTTGAAGGAAATGTGAACAGTGAACACATGAATGATAAGAAAGCAAAGTAGCCTTACTGCTGATATGGAGAAAGTTTTAGTGGTCCTGAGAGAAGATCAAATCAGCCACAACATTCTCTTAAGCCAAAGCCTAATCCAAGGAAGGCCCTAACCCTCAAGAGGTGAAGAAGTTATAGAAGAAAAGTCTGAAGATAGCAGAGGTTGGTTCATGACTTTTAAGGAAAGAAGTTGTCTCCATAACATGAAAATGCAAGGTGAAACAGCAAGTGCTGATGTAGAAGCTGCAGCAAGTTGTCCAGAAGGTCTAGCTAAGATAATTCATGAAGGAGGCTACACAAAACAATATATTTTCAGTGTAGATGAAACAGATTTATATCAGAAGAAAATGCCATCTAGGACTTTGATAGCTAGAGAGGAGAAGTCAATGCCTGGCTTCAAATCTTCAAAGGACAGGGTGACTCTTGTTAGGGGCTAATGCAGCTGGTGACTTTAAGTTGAAGCCAGTGCTCATTTACCAATTTGAAAACCCTAGAGTCCCCAAGAATTATGCTAAATCTGCCCTGCCTGTGCTCTATAAATCAAACAACAAAGCCTGGCTGACAGCACATCTGTTTACAACATGGTTTACTGAATATTTTAAGCCAAACGTTGAGAATTACTACTCAGAAAAAGATTCCTTTCAAAATATTACTCCTCACTGACAATGCACCTGCTCAGCCAAGAGATCTGATGGAGATGTACAATGAGTTAATGTTGTTTTCATGCCTGTTAACACAACATCCATTCTGCAACCCATGAATCAAGGAGTCATTTTGACTTTCAAGTCTTATTATTTAAGAAATACATTTCACAAAGATATAGCTGCTGTAGGTAGCTATTCCACTGATGAACCTGACCAAAGTAAATGGGAAACTGTCTGCAGAGGATTCACCATTCTAGATGCCATTGAAAATATTTATGATTCATGAGAAGAGGTCAAAATATAACATGAACAGGAGTTTGGAAGAAGTTGCTTCCAACCCTCATGAATGACTTTGAGGGGTTCAAGACTTAAGTGGAGAAAGTAACTGCAGATGTGGTGGAAATGGCAAAAGAATAAGTCGAGCCTGAAGATGTGACAGAATTGCTGTGATCTTATCATAAAACTTTCACAAATGAGGAGTTGCCTCTTATGGATGAACAAAGAAAATGGTTTCTTGAGAGGGATTCTGCTCCTGGTGAAGATGCTATGAAGACTCTTGACATGACAACAAAGGATTTAGAATATTATATAAGTTGAGTTGAGAAAGCAGTGGCTGGGTTTTAGAGGGTTGACTCCAAATGTGAAAGAAGTTCTATTGTGGGTAAAATGTTATCAAACAGCATCACATGCTACAGAGACATCATTCATGAAAGAAAGAGTCAATCTATGAGGCAAACATCATTGCTGTCTTATTTTAAGTAATTGCCACAGTCACCCCAGCCTTCAGCAACCACCACACTGATCAGTCAGCAGCCATCAACATTGAGGCAAGAACCTCCACCAGCAAAAAGATTATGACTTGCTGAAGGCTCAGATGGTGGTTAACATTTTTTAGTAATAAAGTACTTTTTAAGTAAGGTATGTACATTTTTTTAGACATAATGATATTCCTCGCTTAATAACCTCAGTAGAATGTAAATATAACTTTTATATGCACTGAGAAACCAAAAAATTCATGTGACAGTTTATTGTGGTGGCCTGGGACTGAACCTGCAATATCTCTGAGGTATGCCTGTATCAAAAGATTGGTACTACTGGAGGGAGAAACAGTGTTTTTCAAAAGAAATTTATAGGAATTTAGGGATGTGGAAGAGATAAGAATGAATATAAGAGGAAAGTATGGTAAACGGTCTTAAGGAATTTTTTAAAAGTTGTGTCTGTTTTTTATTTTAATTATCTTGCTTTCTAGCAAAGCAAATCCTTTTCCTCTCCCACAACACATAAATTATATGTGAATGTATTTTCTAAATTGAGTGTGTGTGTGTGTGTGTGTGTGTGTGTGTGTGTGTCTGGTGAGAGATATAATAAAAAGGAAACTAAGGGATATTTTACAAACCCAGAAGCAGAATGAAGAAAATAGACAGGATGTTGAAGAACATGTAATGATTCAAAACTTAAACTACTTCAGTTCAAGTAGGAAAGTAAAATAATAGGTGAGCATGAGATCCGAGGGCTCTCAGGGATGTTTTGTAATCTTATATAAGGCACAAATCTTGATACAGCATGGCCTGGGGTTTGGGACCAATTCTACGCAATCATTACTAAGCAGGGAGACCTAATTAACAGTATAGTCCTAATATGTTTTGTACAGAGAATCCCCAAACATGTCATTTAAACTAAGTTAAAGAAATATATTGGCCTTTGCTGTGTCCAAAATTGTTATCCTAATTTTCTTTTATATGAACCAAAATATGTTTTTTACTTAGTTTGGATGTTACTCTTCTAAAATTTTGATTTGTGTTTGATTGTCCATTTTTCTTAAATTACAAATTACTTTTGTTTTTGGTCTTTAGACTTGGCTTACAGAATCCTTCAATAGGCCAAATTCAAAAGCTCTTAAGATACAATTAATAGTATCTGCATTTTCTAATTTCTGTGTTCTTCCTTATCCCAGGAATAGGAACTGCATTCTATTCAGGGAGTCTGGGCCCTATTAAAGAGAAATATTGCAAAGATCTAAATTCCTGGCACAGAGATACCCCTAGAAGTTTATGTCTTTCAATTCCCATATGTAAAATCAAAATAAAACAAAGCAAAACCAGCTGCTTTGTTCTAATTATTGTTTTTGAGAGCCGAACATTTTAGGTGAAAATAAATGCTTTCCTAATATTGAGTTTCTCTGGGTTATTTTCTATCTTGTCTCTATTTTCATTAATAGATCTTGGGTATATGAATTATATCTTATTTGATTTGATATCTTCAAATCCTTAAACATAATCCTCACTGGAGAATAACAAACCAAGTAAAAGAAAAGAAATTATGAAAGTGATTCTGATATTACATTGAAATGATATTTATCCACTGAGTGCAATACTTATAAGACTGTGAATGCTTCCTATTAGTGCTGGGCCCTATAATAACCAGATTATAAGAGTCAATTTAAAGCAAAATTTAAGAAACTTTGCATACTTTAATTCTGGGACTGTGAAACAACCCATTCTGACTCTAACATATTCTACATGTAATTCCATACTTACAAAATTTAAAATATGAACTAATAACATTATAGATAATCCTCAGCCACTATTGGAAAGAATATATCATCCTACTTCATCTACCCCCTCTTAAAAAAATGATTGAAAAGCATAGGCTAAGGTATAGCCAGGTAAATGTCATTATGCGTTAGGTGCACAACATTGAAACTATTTCAAATATAAATATCCCCAGCACGTGTCCTCTGTTTTTTAGTATATGAAGTTTCACACTCCCATCAAAGAAAATAACTAAAATTGTATATATTTGTTATGGGTTGAATTGTGTACCTCCCAAAAAAGATATGTTGGAGTCCTAACCTCTAGTCTTTCAAAATGTGACCTTATTTGGAAATAAGGTCTTTGCAGAGGTAATAAAATTAAAATGGGGTCATTAGGGTTGGCACTAATCCAATAAGACTGGTGTCTTTATAGAATGGGGGCAATTCTGACACAGAAAGATATATATGGAGGGAAGTTGATGTGAAGTGACACAGGAAGAAAATGGCCACTACAAAGCCAATAAGATAGACCTATAACATATCTTTACAGTTCCTCAGAAGGAACTAGTCATGACAGCATCTTGATTTCAGACTTCTAGCCTCCAGAGCTGTGAGAGGATTAAAGTCTGTTTTTGTGGGGGGGGGGGTTGTTGTTTTTTGGTGAGGAAGATTGTCCCTAAGCTAACATCTGTGCCAATCTTTCTCTACTTTATATGGGATGCCACCACAGCATGGCTTGATTAACAGTGTGTAGGTCCATGCCTGGGAGCCAAACCTGCAAACCCCAGGCTACCAAAGTGGAGCACACGAACTTAACCACTATGCCACTGGGCCCGCCCCAATGCCTGTTTTTTAAGCCACTGGTTGTGGTACTTTGCTATGGCAACTCTAATAATCTGATACAGTATTATAGAGAATAATCTATAATTTTCAAGTCTAACAACTAAATTCAAGAGTAAAAATTCTTATCATTCAAATTAAAATAAATAGTAAATAATGCTATTAAATTATTTAATAAAACCCAGTTTATATTACTACTTGTTTTATGAAATTCCTCCACATGTTTGTGTTATTTTATCCAAAGAAAGCAATTTCCAAATTTTCCCATTCAAATAGAAAGAAAAAAAAAATTAGCCTAGATGATCCATAGGTATTGGTCATTTGATTTTTATTTGGTAACTCACATTTCCCTAGGTTTTATCCATATCTTTATATATATATATATATTATATTTTAATGATGAGTTGAAATAGCATTCTATCTTAACTTTAATTATTTCTATAAGGGTAGCTATAATCTCTTTCTTATTTCTAAGTTTATATCCTCCACTTTGTGAACAACTTATCATGGAGAATGTATGTGAGTGTGTGTGTATGTGTGTCTACTTTAAGATATGTCTCCAAAATTCACCCTCTGCTGTTTTCTGGCTGTATGCCTCTGGCCAAATTATATAATCTCTCTTTGCCTCAGTTCCCTCATCTGTAACACAGGGTTATTAATAGTACCTACTTCATAGGGACATTGTGATGATTAACTAATTTGACATATGAAAAGAAGCTAACAGCATCCAATAGCACATTTTGCTATATAAGGTATTGTTGTTACAATCATCATTCATCTATCCCTTCATTTATTCATTCATTCACTCATAAATTGATTAAATATTTATCCAGTGTTTAAAGTGCAAGACATACAAATAACACAAACTCTAAACCTATGTCTCCATCTATAAATACATCTATATACCTATGTATATTTGCATAACATATCTGATATAAAGGATGAGCTTTCTATGTGACTTTTTATATTCTATTTATTTTTAACATGTTTTCCTTTATATCTTTGTGAGAACCACTCTTCTCCTTATGTTCATGGCAACCATTCTACTGTTTTAAAATACATTTATCTCATTGTTCTTTAAAAATATTCATTTTTGTTTCTATTTATAAAAACACATATTTTTTAAATTATGCAATGGTATTGCACCATATATCTAGTTATATTTCTTGTTACTCAGCATTTATGTTTTTGTGATCCATCTAGATTGCCATGTATGTACCTAAATTGTTGCTTCCAGCTCCTCCATACCACTCCATGTAGTGCTTCCACCACATACCTACCATCCATCAAAGTTGTGGACACCCAAATTGCCCTCAATGTCTTCCGATCACAAATTATGCTAAGATGAGCATTGTCAGACATCATTTTTGTACCTGTGCAAGAATTTCTTTGAGATAGATTGACAAGCAGAACTTCATTTAAGTAAATAATGTCAGATTACTTTCCTGAATGCCTGTGGCAGTTTACACTCCCACTAGCTGCCCACCCAAGGTTTTTATCTCCCCGTAATCTTGGCAACACTTAACATTATTCAGCTTCTAAATTTTTGTCAATGTAATAGTTGTAAAGTGCTATCTCATTCTTGCTTTGATTTGCCTTGCCCTGATTACTGATGAATTTGAACAATTTTTCAAATGCTTTTTGGCCTTTTAGGTTTTTTTTTTTTTATTGCAGTATTTCCATTCATGTCTTTTCTATTCTTTCTTCTTAGGTATTTGTTTGCTAGGGCTGCCATAACAAAGTATCACAGAGTGGTTGGTTTAAACAGAACATATATTTTCTCACAATTCCGGTGCCTCGAAGTCCTAGATCAAGGTGTCGGCAGGGCTGGTTTCTTCTGAGGCCTCTCTCCTTGGCTTGCCGATGCCCACCTTCTCCCTGTGTTTTCACGTGGTCTTTCTGTATATGTCTGTGTCCTAATTTCTTCCTATAAGGATACTCATCATATTGGATTATGGCCCCATTTTAACTTCATCGGCAGATTTAGATTAGTGAAAAATGTATATTTTGAATTCTGGGGCAACCACTAAAAAATATTTAACAAAAAATATAAATTATACACTAAGAGAGAAGATAAAATGGAATCATATGAAATGCTTAATTAAACCCAGAGAAAGCAGAAAGAGAGTGGGGAAAGGATCGATAAGCAAATGCAAAGAATACAAAAGAGGTACAAGGATGATTGATATTAATTCAACTATATCAATAATCACTTTAAATCTGAATCACTTAAACATAATAATTTAAACAGAGACTGTCCATCTAAGGAAGAGAAAAAAAAGGAACCCAACTATATGTTGTCTACAAGAAACCCAGTTTAAATATAAAGATTAGATAGGTTGAAAATAAAGGGATAGAGATAGATACACCATTCAAATATTAATCAAAAGAAAGCTGGAGTAGCTATATTAACTTTTGACAAAACAGACTTCACAGTTAGGAAGATTATCAATGATGAGGAGAGGCTTTACTTGATGATCAAGGGGTTAATTCGCCAAAAACGATATAGCAATCCTTAATGTATATACAACTACTAACAGAGCATCAAAATACATGAGGCAAAAACTGATAGAACTGAGAGGAGAAACAGCCAAATCTATTGGATGTGATATATTACATATCCACTACACTAAATCACTAGATATCACTGAAGCCCTCAACACCCCTGAAATCAGTAATTGACAGATCAGGAAGAAAATAAGTAAAGATACAGATGATCTGAACAGCACTGTCAATCAACTTGAACTATTAGATGCTTAGAGACTGTCTAATGTTTGATGTCTGCATCAAACAAAAGCAGAAAATGCAAACTTCTCAAGCTTACATGGGTGGTTCACATAAATAGACCACATTCTGGGCCATAACAAACAACTTAACATATTTATTTATTTTTTATTGTCATTTAATTATTTGGCTTTCCACAGCTGGAATCAGGGACTGGATAGTGTTGAAAGGAAATGCTGGAGCTATCCACTGTGTGCTTGCAAGATGCCTCCCTGGCTGTGAGAACAGTGACCCTATGAGGCTGAGATGGACTCAGTTCTCCTGACATAACATGGCTGGAGAAGCTCCAGCTCTGGAATTTTACCTTATTCTTTCACGCTTGTGGTTTAGCCAGCACATGGGAAATTGGACTTGGGTTGGGTGACCCTGGAAAGAAATCCAACCTGAAACAGGAATCAGCCTCTTTCTCCCTGCCCCTAGGTTTATTGAGATATAATTGACTTATAACATTGTATTAGTTTAAGTTGTAGAATGTAATGATTTGATATAAGTATATATTGTAAACTGATCACCACAATAAGTTTAGTTAACATACAGCTCCTCACATATTTACAGGTTTTTTTCTTGTGATGAGAACTTTTAAGATCTACTCCCTTAGTAACTTTCAAATTCACAATACAATATTGTTAACTATAGTCACCATGCTGTACATTACATCCCTAGAGCTTATTTATCTTGTAACTGGAAGTTTGTATATTTTGACCAAATTCACCTTAACAAATTTAAAACGAAGTATGTTGTCAGACTATAGCAGAATTAAACTACAAATCATTAATAGAAAGTTAGCTGGAATCCCCCCTGCCAAAAGGAAATTAAACAATATACTTCTAAATAAGCCATGGGACAAAGATGACTCAAGAGGTTAAAATTTTTGAACAAAAAGAAAATGAAAATAAAACATCAAAATATGAGGGATGTCAAATAAAGGGCAAAAAAAAAAAAAGGGTGGAGCATCATGGCGGAGTGAGATTCCCTCTTTGAATCTCTGCCTCCTACGACACAACAAAAACATCATTCACATTCCAACAGAGCTCAATCAAACACTACGAAGGACTTCTGAGAAACCCCTGCTGCCATACATCGGACGGTGGAGGCGCGGGAAGCCCAGGAGAACGGGAGGAGAGGTAGGAGGTTGTACTCCCCCTCCCCAATCGATCAGCAAAAGCAGCGCGGTTCGCGGACAGAGGGGGGAGGGGCGGCCCACAGTGGGGAAAACTAGCGCCATCCAGGTGCTCTCACAGACTGTTGCGAGATCCCCACGGGGAAGCGATGATGGACTGTTTAGGGGGTGTAGCAAACACCCTAAGAGAGCCAGAAAGGAAACTCCCAGGTCAAGCAGGAGAAAGAGAGGACCCCTCCCCCCACACACCCGGCGTTTCAGCATAATCCCTCCAGGGGCTGCAGCCGCCTCAGAGCAAACCGCTCGCGATCTCCATCTAGTGGCAGCAGGGGGAAACTGCAGGACTAACTTTAATCATGACGGGTAAAAATAAAGCCGTCCCCGTCGGATCCTTGCGAAAATATGTCAGGCGTACAGACCAAAAGGAAAATGACAAACACCCAGAAACCAACCCTGAAGGCACAGAATTTGATAACCTGAATGAGAGAGAATTCAAAATAGCTATCATAAACAAGCTCAACGAAATACAAGAGAACACACAGAAACAAATCAACGAATTCAGGGAGTATGTCACAAAAGAGATTGAAACCCTAAAGAAAAACCAATCAGAATTATTGGAGGTGAAAAACAAAATCAACGAGATAGTGGAAAAAATGGAGTCTTTAAAGAGCAGAACTGACAATATGGAGGAACGAATTAGCACTATTGAGGATAGCCACGCAGAAATGCTCCTGGTAGAGGAGGAGAGAGAGCTAAGACTAAAAAGAAATGAAGAAATTCTTCGAGAAATATCAGACTCAATGAGGAAAAGCAACATAAGGATAATAGGTATTCCAGAAGGAGAAGAAAGAGAAAAAGGAGCAGAGAGTTTGTTCAAAGAAATAATAGCTGAGAACTTCCCCAACCTAGGGAATGAGAGGGAAATAACAGTGAATGAAATCAATAGATCACCTAAATATATAAACAGGAATAAAAAATCATCTCGCCACATAGTAGCAAACTTGAAGAATACCCGTGACAAGGAAATAATATTGAAGGCAGCTAAACAAAAAAACAAAATAACATACAAAGGAAACCCCATCAGGCTCTCAGCTGATTTCTTGACAGAAACTCTACAGGCTAGGAGAGACTGGAATGATATATTCAAAATCATGAAAGACAAAAACCTTCAGCCGAGAATACTTTATCCAGCAAAAATATCCTTCAAATACGATGGAGAAATAATAACTCTCCCTGATAAACAAAAGCTAAGAGAGTTCGTCACCACAAGACCCCCACTACAAGAAATGCTCAAGAAGGCCCTTAGGTCTGAAAAAAAACAAATGAGAAAGGGGATACAAAGATTTCAGCAAGGAGAAAAGCAAGGAGACTAAACCAGAACAAAATACAGTTGGAAAACATCAAAAATTAATTCAAGCTCATCACTGGAAACACACATTCATGACACAATCTGGAATAAAGAGATAACAAATAAGGAGGGGAAGAGGTAAGGGATTGAACTGACCCAGCCTCAGGAAAAAGGAGGCATCTGAAAATGTACTTTCTTATCCAGGAGATCGCTTATATAAACCGCACGGTAACCACTAAACAAACAACCAGAAGAGAACCACACATGACAAATAAAGAGAAAACCAAGAGAATGAGCATGCAGAAATACCAAATTGAATTTGCAGTCCGAAACACAAGGGACAAGAAACGAAGGAAATGCAAAAGAATCAGAAGATGAACAATAAAATAGCAACATTAAACCCTCATATATCAATAATCACTCTAAATGTAAATGGATTGAATTCTCCAATCAAAAGACACAGAGTGGCAGGATGGATTAAAAACCAAGATCCAACAATCTGCTGCCTCCAGGAAACACATCTCAGCTCTAAAGACAAACACAGACTCAAAATAAAAGGATGGAAAACAATACTCCAAGCTAATGGCAAACAAAAGAAAGCAGGAGTAGCCATACTTATATCAGACAAAGTAGACTTCAAGATAAAAAAGGTAATGAGAGACAAAGAAGGGCAATATATAATGATAAAAGGGATACTTCACCAAGAAGACATAACACTTATAAATATCTATGCACCCAACACAGGAGCACCAAAGTACATAAAACAACTGCTAAAAAACCTAAAAGGAGATATTAACAATAACACAATAATAGTAGGGGATCTTAATACCCCCCTTACATCAATAGATAGATCATCCAGACAAAAAGTCAATAAGGAAATAATGGACTTAAATGAAAAACTAGACGCAATGGATTTAATAGATATATACAGAGCACTCCACCCAAAAAAAGCAGAGTACACATTCTTCTCAAGTGCACATGGAACATTCTCAAGGATAGACCATATATTAGGAAACAAGGCAAACCTCTATAAATTTAAGAAGATTGAAATCATTACAAGCATCTTTTCTGATCATAATGCTGTGAAACTAGAAATCAACTGCAAGGGAAAAACTAGGAAAGGGACAAAGATGTGGAGACTAAACAACATGCTACTGAACAACCAATGGGTCGTTGATGAAATTAAAGGAGAAATCAAAAGCTATCTGGAGACAAATGAAAAGGAAAATACACCATACCAACTCATATGGGATGCAGCAAAAGCAGTCCTGAGTGGGAAATTCATAGCAATACAAGCTCACCTTAACAAACAAGAAAAATCCCAAATAAATAACCTTAAATTGCACCTAACAGAGTTGGAAAAAGAAGAACAGACAAAGCCCCGAATCAGCAGAAGGAGGGAAATAATAAAAATCAGAGCAGAAATCAATGAAATTGAAACCAAAAAAACAGTAGAAAGGATCAATGAAACAAAGAGCTGGTTCTTTGAGAAGATAAATAAAATTGACAAACCCTTAGCCAGACTCACTAAGAAAAAAAGGGAGAAGACTCAAATAAATAAAATTAGAAATGAAAGAGGAGAAATTACAACAGACACCACAGAAATACAAGGGATTATTAGGGAATACTATGAAAAACTTTACGCCAACAAATTGGACAACCTAGAGGAAATGGACAAATTCTTGGACGCGTACAACCTCCCAAAACTGAATCAAGAAGAAATAGAGAATCTGAACAGACCAATCACAAGTAAAGAGATTGAAACAGTAATCAAACACCTCCCAAAAAATAAAAGCCCAGGACCAGATGGCTTCCCTGGAGAATTTTATCAAACGTTCAAAGAAGATTTAGCACCTATCCTTCTCAAACTATTCCAAAAAATAGAGGAAGATGGAATACTTCCCAACACATTCTATGAGGCCGACATCATCCTGATACCAAAGCCAGACAAGGACAATACAAAGAAGGAAAACTACAGGCCAATATCGCTGATGAACATAGACGCAAAAATCCTCAACAAAATATTGGCAAGCCGAATACAGCAATACATCAAAAAGATCATACACCACGATCAAGTGGGATTTATACCAGGGACACAGGGATGGTTCAACATCCACAAATCAATCAACGTGATACACCACATTAACAAAATGAAGAATAAAAACCACATGATCATCTCAATCGATGCAGAGAAGGCATTTGACAAGATCCAGCATCCATTTATGATAAAAACTCTCAACAAAATGGGTATAGAAGGAAAGTACCTCAACATTATAAGGGTCATATATGACAAACCTACAGCAAACATCCTACTCAATGGGGAAAAACTGAAAGCCATTCCTTTGAGGACAGGAACAAGACAAGGGTGCCCACTCTCACCGCTCTTATTCAACATAGTACTGGAAGTTCTGGCCAGAGCAATTAGGCAAGAAAAAGGAATAAAAGGACTCCAAATAGGCAATGAAGAAGTGAAACTCTCACTATTTGCAGACGACATGATCCTATACATAGAAAACCCAAGAAATTCCATTGGAAAGCTACTAGAAACAATCAACAACTACAGTAAAGTGGCAGGGTATAAAATCAACTTACAAAAATCAATTGCATTTCTATACACTAACGATGAAAAAACAGAAAGAGAACTCAAAAAGACAATCCCATTTACAATTACAACAAAGAGAATAAAATATCTGGGAATAAATTTAACCAAGGAGGTCAAAGACCTATACAATGAAAACTATAAGACGCTATTGAAAGAAATCGAGGAGGACATAAAGAAATGGAAAAATATTCCATGCACATGGATTGGAAGAATAAATATAGTTAAAATGTCCATTCTACCTAAAGCAATCTACAGATTCAATGCAATCCCAATCAGAATCCCAATGTCATTCTTCACGGTAATAGAACAAAAACTACTGAAATTCGTATGGGGCAACAAAAGAGCCCGAATAGCTAAAGCAATTCTGAAAAAAAAAGAACAAAGCTGGAGGCATCACAATCCCTGATTTCAAAATATACTATAAAGCTACAGTAATCAAAACAGCATGGTACTGGTACAAGAATAGACACACAGATCAATGGAACAGAATTGAAAGCCCAGAAATAAAACCACACACCTATGGACAGCTAATCTTCGACAAAGGAGCAAAGAACATACAATGGAGAGAGGGAAGTCTCTTCAATAAATGGTGCTGGGAAAATTGGATAGCAACATGCAAAAGAATGAAAGTAGACCATCTCCTATCGCCATATACAAAAATCAATTCAAAATGGATCAAACACCTGAAAGTGAGACCTGAAACTATAAAACTCCTGGAAGAAAATATAGGCAGTACACTAATTGTGATTGGACATAAAGGGATCCTTTCAGATTCCATGTCTACCCGGACAAGGGAAACAAAAGAAAAAATAAACAAGTGGGACCTCATCAGACTAAAGAGCTTCTACAAGGCAAATGAAACCAGGATCAAAATGAATAAACAACCCACCAGCTGGGAGAAAATATTTGCAAATCGTTTGTCTGACAAGGGATTAATCTCAGTAATATACAAAGATCTCATACAACTGAGCAACAAAAAAACAAACAACCTGATCAAAAAATGGGCAGAGGATATGAACAGACATTTTTCCAAGGAAGAGATACAGATGGCCAATAGACACATGAAAAGATGTTCAACATCACTAATCATCAGGGAAATGCAAATCAAAACTACACTGAGATATCACCTTACACCGGTTAGAATGGCTATAATCACAAAGACAAATAACAACAAATGCTGGAGAGGTTGTGGAGAAACGGGGACCCTCATTCCCTGCTGGTGGGAATGCAAACTGGTGCAGCCTCTATGGAAAACAGTATGGAGAGTCCCCCCAAAATTAAAAATAGAAATACCATATCATCCAGCAATACCACTCTTGGGCATCTACCCAATGGACATGAAATCAACCATCACAAGAGGCATATGCACCCCTATGTTCATTGCAGCATTATTCACTATAGCCAAGAAGTGGAAGCAACCCAAGTGTCCCTCAACTGAAGATTGGTTAAAGAAGATGTGGTATATACATACAATGGAATACTACTCAGCCATAAGAAAAGACACAATTGTCCCATTTGCAACAACATGGAAGGACCTAGAGGGTATTATGTTAAGTGAAATAAGCCAGAGAGAGAAGGACAGACACTGCATGAACTCACTCATATATGGAATATAAGTGAACACAGGGACAGAGAGAACTGATTGGTGGTTACCAAGAGGAAGGGGGGTGGGGGGGCACAAGGGGTGAAGGGTTACATCCACAAGGTGACGGACAAAAATGTACAACTAAAACCCCACAGTGTTATAAACTAAGACATCAATAAAAAAATAATAAATAAAAAAAATAAAAAAAAATGGTGAAATGTAATAAAATGCAATGAGATGTTAAAAAAAAAAAAGAAATAAAGGGCATCCAATTCATAAAAAAAAAAAAAAAAAAATATGAGGGATGTAACCAAGTCAGTGCTTAGAGAGAAATTTAAAGTATTGAATGTATTCATCAGAAAATGATAAAGCTCTGAAACAAATAATCTAAGCTACCAATTTAGGAAAGTTGAGATAGATATGTAAATTAAACCTAACACAAGCAGAAGAAAGGAAGTAAAAATTAGAGCAGAATTCAACAAAATTGATAAGAAGAAAATAATAGGGACAATCAATAAAACCAAAAGTTGGTTCTTGAAACAATCGATAAAATTCTAAACCTCTAGCCACATTACCTAAGGAAAGAGAAGATGCAAATTACCAATTTCAGAAAAGAAATGAGGTCATCACTACTGATCCCATGGATATGAAAAGGATAATAAGGGAATACCATGAACAACTCTACGCCCACACACTGATAACTTAGTTAATGTTATCAATTCCTTGAAAGGCAAACTACCAAAATTACCTCAAGGAGAAATACTTGAACTGAATAGCTCTCTCTATATATTAAAAGAAATTAATCAATAACTTAAAACCTTCCAAAGGAGAAAGGACTAGACTTCAATGACTTCACTGTTGAATTCTAGCAAGGTTTTAAAAAAAATTATGCTGGTTCTCCCCAATCTCCTCCAGCAACAATAGAAGCTAAGGTAATACTTTTCAACTGATTTTATGGGGCCAAAACAGACCAGATTTTTAAAAATTAAACATATTACAAGAAAAGAAAACTACAAATCAATACCTTTCATTAGCATGGATACAAAAATCCTCAACAAAATATTATCAAATCGAGTTTAGCAATATATAAAAATGGTAACACACCATGACCAAGATGGGTTTATCCTAAGAATGCAAGGATGGTTCAACATCAATAAATTAATCAATGTAATTCATGATATCGACAGAGTAAGAAACAAACAAAATCATATCAATAGATGTAAACACGACAAAATTCAAACCCATTGATGAGAAAAACTCTCAAAAACTAGTAATAAATGGGAAGACCCTTAACCCAATAAAGTGGTTACAGTAATATCCTGTAGCTGGCATCCTACTTATTTGTGAGAGAATGAACATTTCCCCTGGGACAGGAAAGCATGATGTCATCCATCATAAATGTTATTCAATATCCTACTTGAAATCCTAGCTAGTGAAGTAAGTCAAGAATAATAAATAAAAATATACAGATTGGAAAAGGAAGAAATAAAACATTTTATTACCAAATGACAGGATTATTAATTTAGAAAACCCTCAAAAATCTACAAAAAATACCTTCTGTAGTTAATGGACTATAATAATATTGCAAGATAAAAAATGTTAGTATACAAACGCAATATATAAATAAAATATTCAAAAGATGCTCAGCATTATTTTCTTTCTAGAGACTAAAATTTAAAAAATTGGCATTATTAAGTGTTAGCAAGGAAATGGAGCAGCAAGAGCTCTCATTCATTGTTGGGGGAATGCAAAAGGGCCCTCAGCCACCATGACAGACAGTTAGGGGATTTTTTACCTACCTAAACATAGTCTCACCATAAGATCTAGGAATCATGCTCCTAGATTTTTACCTGACTAATCTGAAAACTGTCCACATAAGAGACGTGCACATGAATAGGAGGTTTATTTATAATTATCTAAAATGGGAATAACTAAGATATCCTTCAACACATGAATGGGTCAACAAAGCACAGTTTATGTGTATAATGGAATACTATGTATTGCTAAAAAGGAATGACCTATCTAGCAATGAAAACACCAAGGTGAGTAAAATGCATATTGTTAAGTGAAAGAAGCCAGTCTGAAAAGCTGTAAGACTCCATTCCTATGACACTCTGGAAAAGGCAAATCTATAGTGATATTAAATAGATTAGTGGCTTCTATGAGTTTGGAGAGGAAGGAGTTTTGTAGAAGTGAAGCACACAGGACTTTTTAGGGCAGTGAAACTATTCTGTACGATACTGTAATGGTAGATACATGACATCAATTGTTTGAAAATCAATAGAACTTTACAGCAAAAGTGAACCTTAACATATGCAAATTTTTACAAAATTCGTTGGTCAAGGGATCCCAGGTGGAATTCAGACTGTGACAAAAGGCTACTTGTGTTACAAACTCATGAAATTCTCTTATAGAAAAGGTGGGGGAAAGATGCTGACTTGCGTGACTTTGGAAGTGAGTAGAGGCTGTAAGACTGAAGGCAAGAGGAATTTGACATAAACACTATACTATACATGGTAAAGTTTTTTCTCCACAGGGTACAAGTTAATAATTCTGAAACCATTATACATCTACACCGGGATAGAACAATTGGGTAAATGGATGGTGGATGGTGGGAGCCTGGTTACTCACTATAGGAGTGAGAGGTTACAGACAATCAAGGGAGGAGGCTAGAGTGATTTGTGTGGTAAGGGGTTAGAGTTGGAGTCATCAATATGAACTCAAATTTAGCTTACTATAGATACAGATGGATGCACATAAATATATTTATAGATATGTGTGTATTCATAGGTTAGTATACGCACATGTTATTTCCTCATTTTGCCTGCTGAGAGAGCCTAGAAGTGATGACATTTCAGTAGCAAGGAGCACATTCAGTGACCAATCTTAGTTCCAAATACCATTCTCCAACAAAAGGAACTAGAGCTCTTTAGAGAAATGGCTGATAGTAGGACTTGGACAAGGGGTACACAGAAAGAGCCTAGAGCATCTTAGCATCTTATAGTGCCAGAATTGAAAAGACACTAAAAATAGCAATACAAACCAAACAACTGAAGTATGTCAAGGGGCACGGGTACCAAGTGAAAGAGTTCCCAATTGCTGAAACTAGAAAAGTTTGAGTAACAAAATAAATGATATAGTATTGGATTATAACTCAAAGTATAAAATCCATGAGTCCATTCAGATATAAAATATTAAATATATAAGTGAGGGAGAAAAGACAATGCCCCCATGGAGAAGAATTCCAAATAGTTTATGCAGACCACGCCCTTCCGAGGTGGTGAAGAATAACTCCTTATCTTTGAATTTGAGCTATGCAGAGTGACTTCTCTCAAAATATTCCTAGGGAGGGTAGGGTGGGAGACTAACTTTACAGTGGAGAAACCTGACAAACACGACCTAGCCAGATGACCCAGGTTAGCACCAAGAGTGATATCAGGTTGATAGCATGGACCCTTGATATGACATGATGAGAAGGGCACTTTATCTCTGTTGCCTTTCTCTCAAAAGACCATCATCCCTGTCTAACCCTGAGAAAAACATCAGACAAACCAAAATTGAAGGACATTTTTAAAAATACCTGATCAGTACTTCTCAAAACTGTCAAAGTCATCCAAACCGAATTCTGAGAAAGTATCACAGTCTAGGGGAGATGGGGGGGCGGGGGGGCATGACAACTAAATGTTATGCACTATACTGGATGGGACCCTGGAATGGAAAAATGAAATACAAATAAAGAATGGACTCTAGTTAATAATAATGTATTAATACTGGTTCATTAACTATGACAAAGGTACCATACTAATGAAAGGTGTTAATAATAGAGAAAACTGGATGTGGGATATACGGCAATACTCTGCACTAGTCTCATAATTTTCCTGTAAATCTAAAAATATTCTAAAATAAAAAAAATATTTAAGAAAAAAAAGCCAGATTCTCCTACACTAAAATCACTAAGATATATATATATATGTACATTATATATATATATAATATATATAATATATATACACATACACATCCCCCACTGCAATCACTTAAAAGACACAGAAAGATAATGTATGTTCATACCATATTTTCTATCATATAATTAAACATAGGTCAAAACATGTAATGTTGATATCATTCAGAAAAATGGCTACCTATATCTTGTTTTTGGATTCTTAAAATTGTTTATTCACTTAGTAATTTGTTTTTAAAGAAGCATAACCTTAAATATTGAAACTGATTTTAAGATGGTTTAGTCTTGAATCTTCCATTTTTTTTTTTGTTTTTTGAAATTCTGTAAGGAAAATTAACATTTCTAATCATAGATTTTTCTCCAAGGAGTCAAAACTGTTGCAAATTTCTTTCAATTATTTTCAGGTTTTATACACTCTAATTTGATTTTTTATGTTGCTGGTTGTGATGGTTAATTTTATGTGCCCACCTGAGTGGGCCACAGGGTGCTCAGATTAAACATTGTTTCTGGGTACATCTGTGAGGGTGTTTCTGGATAAGGTTAGCATTTGAATTGGTGGACTCTGTAAAGTAGATTGCCCTCCCCCAACTACTGAGGGCCTGAAAAGAAGAAAAGTTAGAAGAAGGAGGAATTTGTCCCTTTTTTCCTGCCTCATTGCTTGAACTGAGACATCCTGTCTTATCTTCTCCTGCCCTTGGCCTAGGATTTATATCATTGGCTCTCCTGGGTCTTAGACCTTTGGACCAGGGCTGAATTACATCACTGATTTGCCTGGGTTTCCAGCTTGCAGATGGCAGATTGTGGGACTTAGGTTCCAAACAGCATGACCCAGTTCCATGCACATCCTGTTGGCTCTGTTTCCCTGGAGAACCCTGACTGGCAATACACCAGTATTTTAAAATCTATTTTATTGTAATTTTAATGTCCATACCTAGGGTTGTTTAGTTTTATAAAGTCAATAAAAAAGTGAAAGAATATTTGTCAACAAATTTTACTATTTTATGTCATATATATGTAGACATTTAATTTAAAAAACTCTAATAACTAGCTACACATACACAAAAAGAAAGGAAATAAGAAAAACCAGTAACAGAAATATATAAGAAAATTTAAACATTTTATATGTCCCATTTCTCATACTATATAATATTAAATGATAATATCAAGAAGGTAGAATTACGTATATCATATTCCTAGAATGTATTAATTACTCAAAAGCAAAATAGAAAATAACTTAAAAACTAACTTAACCAGATGATACTGTATTTTCATCATTATATATCAAATGGACTAAACCCAAGCAGCAATCTTAATTAGGTTACATGGATTTTATTGCCACTAGAGGATATTTTATTCAGGTAGAGTTTGGGTCATTACAGATCAGTTAGATGACAACACTTTGAGTGTCCATTATCAAGAAAACAATATAGATGCCCGTTATAATCTAGTTTTTCTGATTGTTTTTAATGAATGTCCTCTGTAATAAGTGAGGGTAAGACTGGAAGAGTAAAAAGGAGAAAGTACTATCTGAGATAAGGGTAAAGATCTTTTCATTTACCCATGTGCAATATTAAAATTGTGATACTTTCTGGAGTCTTTGCTTTGGAGAGAAATTTCATTCCCTTTTAAAAGTTTGTTTGCATTATTATATTTATGTAATAACACAATTGGTATAGGAAACTGCTAATTCTCACTCTTTCTTTTCATTATGCAATGACAAGAAGATGTAGCAATATGGGTATGGACAGAAGTCTGATAAGTATCTGCAAAAAATAAAAAATGGGGTACACTCAATGCTACTGTCTTTTTCCTTAATATTATATCCTAGTTCATAGTGTTTTATTCTTGCACATTTTATAGACTACTTCATAATGCAGAGAGAACAGATGTGATACCAATTATTCTTTTTTATGGTTTCTCATGCTGTTAAGTCATATATACCATATGGTAGGTACACTTAAAAAATTATCACAATTTGGGGCCGGCCCTGTAGCCTAGTGGTTAAGTTCAGCACACTCTGCTTTGGTAGCCTGGGTTCGGTTCCCGGTAGTGGACCTACACCACTTGTTGGCAGCCATGCTGTGGCAGCAACCCACATACAAAACAGAGGAAAGTTGGCACAGATGTTAGCTCAGGGAGAATCTTCCTCAGCAAAAAAAAAAAAAAAAAAACAAGATTATCACAATTTTCTTGCATTGTGAATTTCAATAGCTATAGAATTAGATGGGTCTGTATTCAAATCCGAAGTTTGCATGTCTTTTGCATATTGTCTCATCTCCCTGAGCCTCAGTTTCCTCCTCTGGAATAAAAGAAAGATATTATTTCAAGAATTCCTGGGAAGGTAAAGGAAATATATATTAAAGTACCAAGTACATTACATATGTACTAACCTATTATTTCATCGGTGTTCAATAGACAATTATATTATCATTAAAAATCTACATGACTTTCACCTCTTACATGATTTTAAGCTTCTGAAGAGCAGTAGTTGTGATTCATTTTAGAATCTGCCACAGAATTTGCAGTGTAATTTGCTTTTATTTTAAATTATATAATGTTGTGGAATGAAAGTCATTTTATATTTAGCAGTTTGCTTTCACTAATTCAGTCCTGAGGGCTATCCAATATTTACAACTTTATTTAAATGAAAATTTACCTTAGTATGCATTGCTTCTCACAATTTTGAGGATTATACTTTTGTATAATGAACATGAGTTCTTATGTATATTTTATTTATACTTTAAAATTTACATTTTGATACTTCCTAAATGAAAGTGAACTTTGAAAACTATATTTCTTCACAATGCATTCCCTTGACAGGAAATAAATTTTTCTAATAATACAATGATTAAATAAGAGAGGAACAATTGCATTACTAAAATTATATACGATTTAAATATTGGAAATCTCTAGTATATCCATCAGAAGATTATTTCATTGAATGATTCTTTCTTAATCAGTAAAAGTCAACTTTCTCTGTCAGGCTGATATTTCCAGCAATCAATTAACTATATAATTTTTGAAATGAGTAATTGTGTGTTTATGCCATTATCTGAAGAATGCTAACATTTAAATTCCTGTTATTTTGTGATTCAGTCACGTATCTCTTAATGACAGGGATACGTTCTGAGAAATGCACCGTTAGGTGATTATGTCATTGTGTGAACATCATTGAGTGTTCCACCTACTCCTAGGTGGAATAGCCTACTACACCTTGGGGCTAGATGGTATATCTCTTGTTCTTAGGTTGCAAACCTATATAGCATGTTACTGTTCTGAATACTGTAGGCATTTGTAACACAATGGTAAGCATTTGTATATCTAAACATAGAAAAGTACAGTAAAAATATGGTATAAAAGATAAAAAATGGTCCACCTGTATAGGGCATTTGCCATGACTGGCGCTTGCAGGACTGGAAGTTGCTCTGGGTGAGTCAGTGAGTGAGCAGTGAGTGAACGCGAAGGCCTAGGACATTACTGCACACTACCGTAGACTTTATAAACTCTGTACACTTAGGCTACACTAAATTTATAAAAAATATTTTCCTCAACAATAAACTGACTTTAGCTTACAGTAACATTTACTTTATATACTTTTTATTTTTTTTAACTTTTTGCCTCGTAATAACACTTAGCTTAAAACACAAACACATTGTACTTCTGTACAAAAATTTTTCTTCCATATATTTATTCTGTAAGCTTCTCTCTATTTTTAAAATTTAGTTTTTACTTTTTAAGTTTTTTGTTAAAGACTAAGGCACAAGCATGCATATTAGTCTAGGCCTGCACAAGTTCAGAATCATCAGTATCACTGTCTTTCACCACATTTTGTCCCACTGGAAGGTCTTCAAGGGCAATAACATGCCTGGAGCTGTCACCAGCATCATCACAAACATGTGAGTAATAAGTTGGCTGGGAGGTTGCAATGGCTATGATTAGGCAGTAGGAATTTTTCAGTGTCATTATGATCTTATGGGACCACCATTGTACATATGGCCCGTTGTTGATGGAAATGTTATGTGGGCCATGAGTGCACAGTGTTCACTACATAAATCCAAATAACACAGCTTCCTTAGAAAAATTTTAGTTCATTTTACCTATAATGTCTGAATTAGCATTTCATATGTTTAAGACATTAATCAAACAAAAGTGTAATTAAATACATCTCTCTATCTTGCTATTTATTGATTATAGTCATTTTAGTTATTATTCTCTATTCTCCTTTCCCCATAAATCACTTCAAAAATTAGCTGTCTGATAAATTCTGGTCATCAGATTATTTTTTCATATTTTTCTTTTATTTTCCATTGTAATTTCAAATAGATTCTTCATTAAAAGAAAAATATATAAAAAGGATAACAATGAGCTTACTCTTACATGTTGTATGTAGTTATTCTGAGAAAAACATTTCTGAATGATGCAATTGGTATTTCAAATGTCATGAAATAAAATGTAGTCTAGTGTTTTAGTTTTGAGGACTCTACAAATATAGATGTTGTGTGATATTTAGCACCATGCTGTTTTACACTTCTCTGGGATTTGAAATCTCCATGCCAAATACAATATTTATTAACGTCTATGTGATAAGGTTATAGGCTTCTCAAACAACTAGAACATATTATCTAACTGGAGTTCTGTAGAGTTTTTTCCTCCTCTATTTTCTAATATGTTTATCAACATATCATGCCAGTAAAATTAGTTGAAAGATTAAAGATTCAAAAAATTAATATTTCTAGTATTGCAACTGATTAACTTTTTTCTTAGAGAGCAATATGAATCAGTCATTTTATTATAATAATCTACACCTTATTAATAGCAGACATCAAACACTTGACTAGACTCAATTGAAAAAAAAATCCTGTGATGAAGTTGCTGTGCAAAGTGGTATGATGAAATCAGGTATTTGCTTCACCAATCTATCTCCCGAATAAGTACTAAGCATAGGGTTATAACTCAGGACTCTTTCTCTACAGCCTAAAATACTGAAGAAATTCCTGTTTAATGAAGTACTGGTATTCTCAGTTTGAAAGACCAAGAGAGGATTAAATAAAAACAACCCACATCAGCCCTACACGTGGTTCAGGATTTTCTAGATTCTAAGAGACTTGATTTCATAAGACATGGCTCCTAGGAGAGTTCAAATAGGTAATCTTTCTCTACATTCTCTCTATATAGAGCCATATTCAAGATTTTCTCAGTGGTTTTTAAAGAGTGTTTGGCTCTGAAAATCAGATTTCTATTTTTGATAAAGCTTCTGATTTTACTTAAAATTTACTTCTACTAGAAATTATCAGCATGAGTAGCCCTAAGTTTAATCCATGGCTTTTTAATTTTCATGGAACTTTTTGAAACAATCTTATATTTATTAACTGTTTATTCTAACATTTGCCACTCTCCAGCTTTTATATATCACAAACAGATTAAAGAGATCTAATATATATGTAAAATAGTAATACTTAAATAAAAGATATTAAAATGACGTTTGATTGAAAAGGACAGCGTAACAATTAACCCCAGTCCCCACGTAGAGCCTGTGCCTCCACTGACGTGGTTCACAATACAGTCCTGTGAATTCTGCCATCTTCTGCCCCTCAGAGCTGCCTCTCACCACCTGAGCCCATTGAGGACACACCTGCTCTACACCACGTGACTGCCTGAAACTTAGAATTTCCCAACAGATAGAGAATTATGAATAAATAAGTACAATTATTCTTTTCTAGCAAGGTATGGACTGATACATTTTAAAATATTTTTTTCAGTAAAATCCTGAAATTCTGCATAAAAGAGAGCACAACATTGTTTGCATAGCTGAGTGCCCAAGAAAGAAAGAAAGGTCCCGGATGCTCAACATAAAGATGAAATTGCAAAAAAGAAATCTCAGAGGGGTAAAATCGTGCGTGGTTTCTGTCTACTGGGGGTGGGAGTGAGGTACAGTTTGGATAAGAGATGTAGCCTAGTGGCAAGAGTTTTATTACCCCCCACAGGCACAGGAGTCGAGGCCTTGGATCTTTATAAAGTAGAGGACTGGAACTAAGATTTCTGCCCAAAGTTGGAATTCTCAAGGTCGTTGTGGTGTAGAATTTTAAACACACCGAGCAGCAAAGGAAGATGAAAGGAAAATGTGTTTGATCATATATGAGCTCTGAAAGAAAGGAAAATATCTCCCCTGAGAATTTGAAGCTGTAGATTTAGGATTCATGAAAATTTGGGGTTCAAATTTATACTACTCAAATATTGAGTGCACCCCCAAGTTTTGAATTTGCTTTAAAAATTAGTCCAAGGCCTAGACAACTTTCAGGTGTCTAGTAGAAACTAATGCAAAATTGATCTAAGAAGGTAGTTTCACAGCCAAATCTTAAAGTTTTCTTACAGTGAAACAAGCTATGCAGAATATAATGCCATAATTAAAATACAAAAAATACAAATTATAATCAACAGCACACATAGATTAAAAAGGACTTGAGAAAATAGAATTATAATGAAAAAAATATATGAAACTGTTTAATCAGAAGCTTAAGAAAAAAATAAGTTCCCATAGAAAAAGAAGGGTGTACAGATATCTATTCTAATATTATCTATATTTTGCACATTTAAATATTTTGTAATTTTAATAAAATATTATCTACCATAATTTCCAAATATGTTCATTACACTGAGATGAAACCCAGAAAAAGATAACTCTAGGAAATTAAACTGCATATCAAAATCCATCATGAATATAGGTGCAAAACCCTTAACAATATACTAGCGAAGTGAAACAAGCAAAACATATAAAAGATAATATATCATTACAGAGTGGGATTTATCTCAGGAATGTAAGGATGATTTAACATATAATATCAATAAATGTAATGCACTGTATTACTAAAATAAAGGATATAAATCATTACCTCAATAGACACAGAAATAGAGTTTGAAAAACTCCAATACCCTTTCCATGGTTAAAAAGAAAAAAAGAACTCTCAACAAACTAAGAATGAAAAGGAACATTCTTAATCTGATCAAAGGTGTCCACAAAAAACCCACAACTGATGTCATACTAAATGGTCAAGGACTTAATCCTGTCCCCCTAAGTTCAGAAAGGAAATCCACTTTTGCCACTTCTATTCAACATGTTCTGGAGATTCTGACCAGGAAAATTAGAAAAAAGAAAAAGAAAGTATCTAGATTAGAGAGAAAGGACTAAATCTATATTTTCAGAGGACATAATAACACACACACAGAGTCATGAGTCACTTAATGACAGGGATACTTTCTGAGAAATGCATTGTCTGGTGATTTCATCATTGTTCAAACATCATAGAGTGTGCTGACACAAACCTAGATGGTATAGCCTACTACACACCTAGGCTAGATGGTACTAATCTTATGGGACCACCATTGTATATGCGGTCAGTCACTGACTGAAATGCTTATATGGTGCATGAGTGTATATGTTTCTAAGAAATAAAAAAATATAAAAAATAACAAATATGTTGGCAAGACTGTGAGACACAAGCTCAACAATCAAAACTCAATTTAAGACTTCCAGCAGATAACATGAGAAGCTCTGCAGATTCTCTGCTCATTGAAAAAGGAGAAATTATAAAATAAAAATTAAAAAGAATTCAAGTAATCTAGAAGAGGTAGTAGGGTCATGTGGCAAATGAAGAAATATTTATTCAGGAAAATCTACTAAAATTCAGGAAGAACTTTGAGAGTCTGCAGTATTTATTTTATTTTATTGAGGTCATATTGGTTTATAACGTATAATTTCAGGTGTACATTATTATATATCAGTTTCTGTATAGACTGCATCTTGCTCATCTCCAATAGTCTAGGTTTTATCCATTACCATACATATGTGCCCCTTTACCCCTTTTCCCATCCTCCCACCCTCTTCCACCCTGGTAACCACTAATCTATTCTCTTTATCCATGTGTTTGTTTATCTTCAACATATGAGTAAAATTATATGGTGTTTGTCTTTCTGTGTCTGGCTTATTTCACTTAACATCATGCCCTGAAAGTCCATCCATGTTGTTGAAAATGGGACAAATTTGTCTTTTTTATGGTTGAGTAGTATTCCATTGTGTATATATGTACCACATCTTCTTTATCCACTCATCAGTTGATGGGCAATTAGGTTGCTTCCACATCTTGGCTATTTTGAATAATGCTGCAATGAACATTGAGGTACATAGATCTTTTTGTATTGTTGATTTCATGTTCTTTGGTTAAATATCCATTAGTGGGATAGCTGGCTTGTATGGTATTTCTATTCTATTAAGTTTTTGAGAAATCTCCATACTGTTTCCATAGTGGCTGCACCAGTTTGCATTCCTGACAGCAGAGCATGAGAGTTCCCTTTTCTCCACATCCTCTCCAACATTTGTTATTTTTTAACTTGGTAATTACAGCCATTCTGAAGGGTGTAATGTGATATCTCATTGTAGTTTTGATTTGCATTTCTCTAATAATTAGTGATGTTGAACATCTTTTCATGTGCCTGTTGGCCATCTGTAGATCTTTGGAAAAGTATCTGTTTATATCACCTGTCCATTTTTTGATCAGGTTCTTCATTTTTTTGTTGTTGAGTCAGATGAATTATTTATATATTTTGGCAATTGACCCCTTGTCAGATATATGATTTGTAAATATATTGTCCCAGTTGGTCGGTTGTTTTTTCATTTTGTTCATGGTTTCCTGTGTCGTCTAGAAGCTTTTGAGTTTGATTAAGTCCCATTGGTTTATTTTTTCTTTTGTTTCCCTTGTCTGAGTAGACATCATATTCAAAAAGATGTTGCTAAGACCAATGTCAAAGAGTGTACTGCCTGTATTTTCTTCCAGCAGTTTTATGATTTCAGGTCTTACTTTCAAGTCTTTAATCCATTTTGAGTTAATTTTTGTGTATGGTGTAAGATAATGGTCTACTTTCATTCTTTTGCATGTGGCTGTCCAGTTTTCCCAACACCATTTATTGAAGACACTCTCATTTATCCATTGTATGTTCTTAGCTCCTTTGTCAAATATTAGCTGTCCACAGATGCGTGGTCTTTTTCTGGGCTCTTGATTCTGTTCCATTGATCTCTGTGTCTATTTTTGTCCCAGGACCATGCTGTTTTGCTTACTATATCTTTGCAGTATATTTTGAAGTCAGGGATTGTGATGCCCCCAGATTTGCTCCTTTTTCTAAGGATTGCTTTGGTTATCCAGGGTCTTTTGTTGTTCCATATAAGTTTTAAGATTCTTTGTTCTATTTCTGTGAAGAATGTCTTGAGATTCTGATTGGGATTGCATTGAATCTGTAGATTGCTTTATATAATAAGGACAATTGAACTATGTTTATTCTTCCAATCCATGAGCATGGAATATCTTTCTATTTCTTTATATCTTCTTCAGTTTCTTCCAATAATGTCTTATAGTTTTCAGTGTATAGGTCTTTCATCTCATGGTTAAATTTATATCTAGATATTTTATTCTTTTTGTTGCATTGTAAATGGGATTGTCTTCTTGAATTCTCTTTCTGCTAGTTTGTTATTAGTGTATAGAAATGCAACTGATTTTTGTATGTAGATTTTTTCCTAATGTTTTCTGGTGGACTATTTAGGGTTTTCTATATATAGAATCATGTCATCCACAAACAGAAAGAGTTTAATTTCTTCCTTTGCAATTTGGATACCTTTTATTATTTTTTTTCTTGTCTAATTGCTCTGGCTAAAACCTCCAGTACTGTATTGAATAGGAGTGGTGAGAGTGGGCATCCTTGTCTTGTTCCTGTTCTCAGAGCGATGGCTTTTTCACCATTAAGTATGGTATTGGCTGTGGGTTTGTCATAAGTGGCCTCTATTATGTTGATGTACTTTCCTTCTACACCCATTTTACTGAGAGTTTTTATCATAAATGGATGTCAGATCTTGTCAAATGCTTTCTCTGCATCTATTGAGATGATCATGTGATTTTTTCCCCTCATTTTGTTAATGTGGTGTATCACATTGATTGATTTGAGAGTCTACAGTATTTGAATCAAGACATGTGCCCTCTCTCCTCCCTCCCACCTTAGTGTGATGGAAACTCCACTCAAGCCTAGTACAGCCAAGAACACAAGGATTTCTCTCCACTAAGCTCCTGGTCAGAGAACTAGCTTCTTGGAAGGGCCAGATCATCAACATTTGTCATCTTGTCCCGGCTATCTGTTAAGTCTAAATTCTGGTGACTATGGCTGAAATGTGGAGCTCCCTGTTCCACCCAGATCCTACACACAAAACAGAGGCTCTACATGAGTAGAAAACCACTGAGAATTCTTGGGCTCTAATTACTCTTGCCTCAGCTTATGGGATAGGGGTTCCACTCCAAGAGAGACAGGTAAAGAGACCTGGAGCTGCTGTCCCCCAATCCACCAAGCACTCAAATGGGGTGTCATTCAAACAGAAGTATGCCATTGACCTACCCATGCAAAAGAGCCATGACCCAGAGATTTTGTCTGGGGTAGAGAAACATCAAAAAACAGAGAGCTCCAAATCCTATCCAAAGGAACTTACTTCATTTCCAACAGAGTGTGGAAAAGGCCAAGCCCAAGCAAGATCAAAGTTGTGAAAAGAAAATGGAAGAGATTGGCAGATTTATTGGACATATAGGCTAAACTGTAGGCTGCCTATTTTTTCCAGAAATAAATGGGGAAAGAGAGGTGGGACGAACATTCCTGGATTCAGAACAAATAATTTCAAACATTGACTCAGGGAACTAGCCCTTAAAAGGACTGCAAATGAAATTGAATTAGTGTAGGAAGCAATTTGTGCTCCAAGGCATTGTTTTAAAAAAAAGAGAGAGAGAAAGAAAGAAATTCACTGGAAATTAATGGAGCTTAACACATTGGTAGGGAAAGAGATAGCCAGAGACCTGCCCAAACCACTGTTATACCAGGGTGCCTTGGGACCTACACAAACTTATATTTCCCTGAGGAAAAACAGAAGCTTCTAACAACACTGGGTGGGGAGTAGACTTCACTAAAATATTCTAGTCACTCAATAAATAATAAAACAAACAAATAACAATAATTAACTCCAGAAGGGGGATTAGTACCCAGAGTTATAACAATCTATTATGTAAAATCTCCAGTTTCCAACAGCAACACCAAAAATATGAAAATATTCTATGCACAGTAATAGGAAAGTATGTCTCATAAATTGCTAAAAAGCAGGCATTAGAAACTGCCTGTGAAAGTGACCAGATGGTGGACTTAACAAAGATTTTAAAATAGCTGTTACAAAAATATTCATAGACCTGAAGGAAACCATGATTAAAGAAGTAAAGGAAGGAAAGACAACAATGTCACATTAAACAGAGAATATCAGTAAAGAGATAAAAATTATAAAAGTGAACCATTTGGAAATTCTAGAGTTGAAAAGTATAATAAATGAAATAAAAAATTCAACAGAGGGGATCAACAATAGATTTGAACTGGTAAAAAGAAGAACTAGCAAATTTGTAGATAGATCAATAGGGATTATGCAATCCAAAGGCCAGAGAGAAAAAAGAATGAAGAAAGATCAATGGAGTATTAGAGAAATGTGGGCCATCATTAAACAAACCAATGTGAATAATGGGAGTGCCAGAAGGAAAGGAGAGAGAGACAGAAACAGAAAAAATATAGGAAGAAATAATGGCTAAAAAATCATAAATTTATAGAAAAACATTCATGTATCCATCCAGAAAGCTCAATGTACTCCAAGGAAGATAAACTCAACGAGATCCACAAACAGACACATAACAGTGAAAACTCTGAAAGCCAAAGACAAGGAGAAAATCTTGAAAGCAGTAAGAGAAAAAAATGATTTATCATTTACAAAGATATCTCAACAAGAGTAGTAGATAACTGATTTCTTATCAGAAATAATGGAGGCCAGAAGGCAAACTCAAATTACTAAAATCAGAAGTGAAATAGAGGATATTTCTACTGACGTAACAGAAATAAAAAAAGAATATAAAAGAATACTATGAACAACAGTATGCCAAAAAATTAGATAACTTACATGAAATATATCAATGCCTATGAAGACACATACTATCAAATTGCCTCAAGAAGAAATAGAAAATCTGAATACACTACTAACAAATAAAGAGATTGAATTAGTAATTAAAAGCTCCCCACAAATAAAAGCCCAGGCCCAGATAACTGCATTTATACATATAGGTGCTCTGGTGTTTGATAATTATAAGAATTATCAAAATTCTTATAAGGAATTTAACTAAAAATGTACAAAATGTATACCTTGAAAACTTCAAAATATTGTTGAAATAAATTAAAGATTTAAATTAGAGGAAACCCATCCCATGTTTACAGATCTCAAGACTTATGTTAAAATGGCAACAATCCTCACATTGATCTTCGGATTCACTACAGTCCCTCCCAGAGTCATAACTGATTTCTTGCAGAAACTGACAAACTGATCCCACAATTCATCAACACGCTGAAGGGGACTCAGATTAGCCAAAACAATACTGAAAGAGAACAAAATTGGAGGACTCACACTTTCCGATTCCAAAACTTTCTACAAAGGAACATTAATAGACAGTGTGGTACTGGGATAAGGATATACATATCAGTTAATGGGATAGAATTTGATAACCCAAACATAAGCCCTCATATTTATAGTCAATTGATTTTTGACAAGCGTGACAAAAAAATCCAGTGGAGGAAAATAGTCTTTTCAATAAATGGTATTGGGGCAACTGCATACCCAAATGCAAAAGAACAAAGTTAAGCATCTACTCACACCAGATACAAAAATTAACATAAAATGGATCAAAGACCCAAATGTAAGAGACAAAACTATAAAACTCTTAGAAGAAAACAGAAGAAATATTTTTGAAATTTGTTCGACAATTGTTTCTTATATACAACACTGAAAACAGATGATAAAAGAAAACATAGATAAATTGGATTCATCAAAATTAAAAACCTTTGTGCGGTAAACAATACCATTGAGGAAGTGAAAAGACAATCCACAGAAAGGGAGAACATATTTGCAAATCACATACTTGATTAGGGACTTGTACACAAAATACATAAAGAACTTGTACAACTCAATAATAAAAAGACAACTAATCTGATTCAAAATGAGCAAATAATCTGTACAGACTTTCCTCCAAAGAAGATATACAAATGGCCTGCAAGCACACGAAAAGATTCTCAGCGTCAATGATCATTAGGAAAATGCAAATCCAAACTACAATCGATTACTACTTCACACTCACTAGGATACTCTTGTAAAAAAGCCGGGGCCTGGCCTGGTGGCATAGTGGTTAAGTTTGTGCGTGCTGCTTTGGCGGCCCAGGGTTTGCTGGTTTGGATCCCAGGTGTGGACCTACACACCATTTATCAAGCCATGCTGTGTCAGGCGTCTCACATATAAAGTAGAGGATGACGGGCACAGATGTTAGCCCAATGCCAATCTTCCTCAGCAAAAAGAGGGGGATTGACAACAGATGTTAGCTCTGGGCTAATCTTCCTCATCAAAAATAGATAAATAAAAAGCCAAACAATTAAAATGTTGGCAAGGATGTGAAGAAAGTGGAACCCTCACACATTATTGGTGCAAATAAAATATGGTTCAGCCACTTTGGGGAATAATCTGGCAGTTCCTCAAAATGTTAAGTATAGAATTACAATATGACCTAATAATTTCACTCCTTTGTATATTCTCAAGAGGAATGAAAATATATGCCTGCTCAAGAACTTGCTCATTGCAGCATTATTCATAATAGTCAGAAAGTGGAAGTAACCTAAATGTTCATCAACTTTTTAGTTGATAAATAAATACGTATATCCATACAACTGAATATTGTTTGGCAATAAAGTGAATGAGGTATTAACATATGTTCAGCATGAATAAACCTTGAAAACACTATGCTAAGTGAAAGAAGCCAGTCACAAAAGATTACATGTTGTAAGATTTCCTATACAGAAGTGTACAGAATAGGCAAATCTATAGAGACAGAAAGTGTATTAGCGGTTACATAGGGCTGGCTGGCAGGGAGGTGTGTGGAGACTTATGGCTAATGGGCACAGGGTTTCTTTTAGGGTGATTAAATCTAGATTTAGACTGTAGCAGTGGTTGCACAGCTCTGTGAATATATTAAAAACCATTGAACACATTAAATGAGTGTATTTTATGGTATATGTATCAGATCTTAATAAAGCTGTTTAAAAAAAATAGGACATGGAATAAGGGGCCAATATGTAGGGTGGTGAATTATCATTTGTGTGTTTCCACATTATGTGAATTTTTAATTCATCACCAATCTATAACATATGGATCACTCTTAAAAGAAAAATAAGTGCTGAAGCCAATTGAATAGGAAAGGATTTTTTGAGAGACACTGAATATGTAGATACAGGGATATTTGAACCAATTATCAATCCATTTTACTTTAAAAATATCCTTTGTGTCTGTGTCTTTGTGTGTTTGCATTTTAGGAATCAGTATGAATTTATTCTACTAGTAGTTGTGTTTATTTATTGAGACATTTATCTCCATGCAAACTTTCCTGTGTTAAAGAAAGTGATCACATGGTATAAATTGCATTAGCCAAGTGATATTGATTGTCAGTATATCTAATGATGATTTTTCAGTAAAAAATCTCAGTTGAATTAGGTTGTACTAACAATCAATACACTTTCTGGCTAATGGCACAATAAATTATACAAAATATTAAATGGTGAAAGCATGACACCCAAAAGCCTTTTGTTGAAAGTAGCTATACACTTTACATAGAAGACTACCTTCCTGGTTTATTGTTCTATTCACTAGTAATAACTAAGATTTTATTATAACAAGCCCCAAACTAAAATGATGGATATAGCCTTGCTGTACTAGTTATGCTCCTAATCATCATCTTTAAGTTTCCTATAGATTGAAAATTCATTATTCAAAGTTAGGGTAATGAGAAACACCATCTCCATCACTCAAATTAAAAAATAAGTAAGTAGTAAAGTTTAAAAAATCATGGAAGAGAGCAAAAATGTGTTTGTATGTATAAAAGTGTATATAGTGTATATGCCAGGATTGTAGAAACTATATGTTTTCTTGAATTTAATTTATTATATTAATTACTACTAACCTGCTTAGCAAAGGAAAAAAACACTGTATTTTTTCAAGGTATAAAACAAAATGCTGTTTTTCCAGCATAAAACAAAAGAGAGGCTATAAGTATTCTGTTGGCTTAAAGTCAGCACAATAAATTGGTCTTTTTGTTCATGTGTTCTTTGATTTGTTCATTTATTCCATCACTCAGTCATTTCCCCCCACCTCTCTTCATGTATGTAGTGTGTATATATGTATCTATCTAGTATGTTTTGAGCACCTACTGGGCACTTGCATACTGATTTGCAAAAGACACTCAAATATTTGGAAGAAACAGTAATTTGCTCTTAGCATTAATCACAGATTATATGTGGTGCATTTATTCTTTTCTTTGACCATATGATTTCTTCTGTGACTGTGGCTTCTCAGAATAGTAGCTTTCCTGCTGACTCAGGTATGGCCTTGGCATCATTTCATTCTGGGAAAGATTTTTATGGAGGCATGTTTCTCTTTCATCATTTTCTCCTTTCCAGAGGACTGGGTGAACAGTCTTCTATTACAAATTACCTCTAACCTTGCTGTACTTTACTTGGAGTTACCTTTGTAATCGGTAGACACCCATCAAGACTAACAATTACTAAATAGATGGTAACCGAGACCTGAAAAATAATTATAGCCATCATCAAAAATGTTAATATTTATTGCACACATACTACATGCCAGTCACTATTTTTAAGTTTTTACATGGAATGTCTTATCATTCAGTCATTTCCATAATTTTATGAAACAAATAATAATATCCAAATTTACAGATGAAGAAGAATTCACCACTATTTCTTTTTTGTAAATCTCCTCCAATGTCACATGCCAGATTTTGTCCTAACCTGGAGCTACACACATGCAGAAATTTAATATTGTGTGCTCTGTTTTCTGGTTACAATCTCTTGTTTTTCCTTCTTTCTCACTTTCTTATTTTTCAAATATTAGAACTTTAAGATCCAGTAGGAGCAACCAGCGTATTAGTACACCTGCATCTCTATGCATCCAAGATTCCATGATGTCGACTTATAGCTATTACTCTTAACACTCCTGCTTTTTTAAAATTCCAAACAAGCCCTACCAAACACTAACTGTAAATCAATTAAATCATTCAAACACGGAAAATTGGTTATAATAAATAACCTGGAGGATGATAGAGACGAAAACAACAATAGCTAGATACCACAACGGGAATGCTCATCCATGGTCTTCAAACAGTTAAATCTTCTTGTGACTTTTGTATACCCAGCAATCTTTCCAGGACTCTCGTTATTTTCTCAGTAATTATCCTAAACTCTTATTAAATTTATGATATGATACACCTTCATCCACCATTTTTAGAACTTTCTTTGTGTCCTTCACTGTGAAAACTGAAGCCATCTGACAAGATATTCTTTTATTTAGTTCCATGTCTCCTGCCAATCATTTCCATCTGAATACTCCTCCATTCTTATTCATGCTTATCTTAGCAGAAATGTGGTTCACTTCTACTTTGTTTTTTTCTTCTATTTCCTGGCCATCTCTCTCAAATTAAAAATGAATAAATACAACAATTGAATAATATATCCCTCTATCTACTTACTATCTATTTCCACTCATAATCTCTAATTCCACATACTACTATATGCTCCTCAGGTAATTACATCCCACTGATTATCCTGAAGTAACCCTTTCTAAAATCATCAATGACCCTCCTTCAGCCCAAGGAAATGGAGACTTAACTGATAAACTACACAGAACTGACCACTCCGTTTTCTTAAAAGTCTCACTTTTATAATTTGCTATGTTAATTTATTCTTTGGATTTTTCTTTTGCTTTTTTTGCTATAATTTAAAGTCTTATTTATGTATGCATATTGGTCTGATAATGCCTTAAATACCCTCGAGGGCTAATCCTTCAGCTATTGTGTTTTACAAATTATATACTCTCTCTGAGATTTCCTCAAATTTATTGTTTGTACTGCCCCATAGACTGTAACATCTATGGGGTCAGAGAATAGTCTGATTTAATATAGATACTCTAGTTCTTAGTACACTACATAGACTTCCAACAAGTGCTTATGTTTTAATGATTATAAAACTTGTATAAATGAGTCTAGAATTCTCATGAGCTCCAGATAATTATGTTCAATCTTCCATTGGATTTTTCTCCTTGGATATTTCATAGCTACCTCTAATTAATATATCTAAACTTGAGCTTTTCCTCAAGTCTACCCTCCCACACACAAACATGTATCTCCCTTCCTTTTTACTGGCACCACCATCTGCACAGACATTCTCACCATGTGGTTTGCTACCTTTGGACCTTCACACGTGATTTCCTCCTCCTGATGTGCACACACTTCATCAAACTTCATTTGGCTAATTTCTACTTATATTAAATAATTCATCTCTCCTAAAAAGCCTTAGCTGAACCCCTACATTAGACTATTCTTCTGTATACTCTGCTACCACTTACTAGTTTATATTGTAAGAGCTTCCAAATGTTTTTCTTGACAATACTACTTTTGAGATGGACTTCAAAAAATGTTTGAGTAACCAAAGAGCTGTCAGAATCACTGCTATGTCTTCTTTATGGATTTTGGATTTTGTTTGTGAGAAATTTCTTGAATTTCACTCAAAGTTTTTGCTTTACCCAAAATTTAACTGTACATTTTTTTCTATGTACCATTTAACAGTATCCCAGTAGAACAAGTTCTTAGAAGTACACGATCAACTTTCACTATGTATTCAGGACACAAAATAACCAAGAAATTTGTTTTATAGGTTATATGGTTTGTAGCTTTTTAGGTTGGGCACATGCAAAGGTTTTATTTCTACCACACTAAAATGTTGAAATATTCTGGAGCAATTGAGAATGCCCTTTAATAATTTTGATATAAAGCTATACTAATAAAACTTTCCAATTTTTTGTAGAAATTAAAACAGCAAGAAAACATGTTACTCCACATTATAACTTAAATTTTTGCTTTGCCCTCTTCAGTGTGCTTCAAGATTTACAGCTTCTGACATTCTCCTTACAATACCTATTATATCCAGCCAGTGAGCACTTAATTGATAATGATGAAAATCATCTCTGTATCTGTGGCATATGTTGAGCATCTGTTTCAGGCTATAATTTTAAATTTATGCCTTGGGTTTAAAACTGAAGTGTTGAGAAAATGAATATTCATTTTTCAGGTTATTTTTTAAATTTTTGGCTGACCAATGAGAATAAAACTATAGTAGAGACTTCCATGTTGAAAGTATATCAGAAGAACATAGAAGAATCAGAAACAGGACACATGTAATTATAAAAAGTAATCTATAAACTATTACTATTTCTCTCCTTTGTGTGTATCTATAAATATTTATCTTTGCAATCACATGGGCATATATATGTAATTTGCCAACCTTCAGACATCTATCCAGAGTTTGCTGTTAAGTAAAATGTTGAGTTGAGATCTATGTGCTAGTCTTTGCCTTATAAATATTGTGAAAAGGAAAAGAGAGTGAAGTTTGAAAGGTTCCTGTTTACAAGCTGTTTTGCCTGGACCCAAATTAATGTACCTCATCTCTCTGGAACCACTAAGACTTACCCATATTGTGGACATTTTCTTCTTTCTTCGATGCAGCATCTCTTTCCTCTTCTTTTAGTAAAATCACATTGTATTTCCTAAGGGAATTTTCCTACTTCATTCAATGTGGTTCTGGGGAAGATTCTGTTTCTAGAAACTTACTCCCTTCTTACTATTACTTGCTATCAGGGGTGGGTAGGTGATCAATCAAGACAATCAGGCTTTAGCTCCTGGTAAACTAAACCTTGAGTGCAATGTCACCTTGAGACAAGGTGAAAGTCATTGTCCCCAATGTATAACCGATGGGTTCCTGATTGAAATTTCTAGAACTGTGAAAATTCATGTCCTTCCTTATAAGTGGTTACCTAGCTTTTCCTTCTTTCCTTCCTTCTCCTCTTTCTTTTTAAGTTATAACTATTTGTTAAGCTAATTCCTTTTTAAAAAATTAAATTAGGCAGAGTGGATTTCTGTTCCTTGAAACAAAAGAATTCTAACCAATTCAGTACTTCACAGAGTTATTGTGAGAATTAAATTTTATTGATTGAAATAACATGTAAAATTACCTACTTAACAGGCATTTGATTCTAACAGGGCAGGCGGAATAATTATTTTTTGCCATCTTTGCTACCTTGGTATCTTCCCCAATTCCTATCAACTACTTTCACGACTGTGGTAAGCACTTCATGAGTTTTGTTTTAGTTTTGGGGAGTCTTGGAATGTCAAGCCTCAAACCTTGCCTAGTCTGAAGTAGACAAGGGTCTATCCAAAGCAGGATTCTCATATGATAGAAATGAAATATTGAGGTAGGCTTTAAATACTTGTCTTTGTATTTGAGGACGTTGGCCGTGCTCCTTATTTCTGCATGTACCTTTTTCTTTGTTTTGTTTTTTTTTTGCCTGAGGAAGATCAGCCCTGAGCTAACATCAGCACCAATCTTCCTCTATTTTGTATGTGGAACACCATCACAGCATGGCTGATGAGTGGAGTAGGTCCACTCCGGGAATCTGAACCCGCAAACCCGGGCCACCAAAGCGGAGAGCACAGAACTTTAACCACTCAGCCATGGTGACGGCCCCTCTGCATGTACCTTTTTGCTTGAAGAGAAAAACATTAGATGAGTCATTACACTCATGGATTGTACTAGAGATTTGTTCGTGTGTGTGACTGCAGCCTGGAATTCCTGAAATATTACTCCAATGTCTTAAATAACATATGTCACACCATAGGTATGAGGTAGAACTCAGTTGAGGGAACTATCATCTTCAAATGTTTCTTGCTATTTGGAATTCTATTTCTTAGGTTTACAGTGATCACAATCCCTTTGTTTCAAATGAACCACAGCTTTCATCTCCAATTACTTCACAAAAAAGTTGCAAGTGTACTTAGGAAAGACATGGATGAATTAATAATGTGTAAATAAATATGGTTTAGGTATATATATATATATAGAGAGAGAGAGAGAGAGAGACAGATGTAGTTCATCAACGTGGTTCATGAGGAAAGGTCTGTTTACCATACCTCTGGAAATAAAGAGGTTTCATTTACTAATTTCCAGTTTTATTTTTTATTTACTTATTTAATTTTTAGCACTTTTTTGTGTGGTTGGTTTTATTTTTGAGGAAGAGTGGCCCTGAGCTAATATCTGTTGTCAATCTTCCTCCCTTTTTTTTTTTCCTCCCCAAAGTCCCAGTAGATGGTTGCGTGTCATAGTTGTAAATTCTTCTAGTTGTTCTATGTTGGACGCCGCCTCAGCATGACTTGATGAGCGATGAGTAGGTCCACGCCCAGGATCCAAACTGGTGAACCCCGGGCCACTGAAGCAGAGAGTGAGAACTTAACCACTACACCACCAGCTGGCCTTCTAATTTCCAGTTTTAAATGACATCTCAATGCAAAATTTAGAGTACTTTCCCTAAAACATGTTATAATATTAAAACGAAATTATGTCATCAAATTGACTATTAGGAAACTGTAAACATTTTTTTTTAATCTACTGCATAACCAGAGTGGAGTAACAGAATGGATATAAAACATTGTAGGATGTAAATGAGATTAAACACATATGCCTTATAATCATGTATATTATCTATAAGTAATATACCAAAGTATAAAAGTTGTTTCTTTAAAAATTAATAAAATTTACCATAAAATATATGAAACTACATCACAGAAATTTGCAAATGTGCCAGCATGACAGTCTTATAAATAAACTGAGGAATAAGGAAGAAAGAGGATAATTAACACCTAAAGTAGAAGCTGAATTTATTTTTTCCCTCCAAAGGGAACACTAAGGTTTAATGATTACCTGCCTACAACTACCAGATAAAACTGCAAAACTAGTTACATCAAAGACAATGTTGTTGAGAGTTTAGCTAAGCTACTGCCTCAGCACCCATTTTGTTTGGCCAAGCGGCCTGCAGGGACCTTAAACTGACACGAGCTCCCCATGCAAGTGCATGCCCTAGGTAACGGCCCTCGCAGAGACACAAGCAAATGTCCCTTCCTGGTGTGACTTCACCACCAGCCCTTGTGATCAACAGTCTTCTCTGCCTCCCACGAGTTTCACTATGCACACCCCTCAGATAACAGGCCTGTGGACCTTTCCAAAACTCGGCTCCGTTGTTTTGAATTGACTAATCCCATGGGAGCCCAGGAACCACAAAGCACTCCTTTCATGGACACTAATAAAGGCACATGCCCCAGGTCTCATGGTTCTCTCTCTATACTCCACCTTGACTTCCCTGTATGGCCTCTCCAAGGCATGCCCTGCACCTCCTCCAGGACCTGTGAGTAACAAATGTCTGTACTTCAATTTCTCTTGAGGTCTGTTGCCGAACGGCAGTTCACCATGCAGCATCCTGTGCTCCCCTTAACAAGTGTTAATTTAATAGTCATAACAAATGTAAAAGGACTAAGAAACACAAGAAGATTGTTGGCACTGGAATAATAGTCTGTAGACATGCAGCCCAACTCACTATAGAAAAAGAAGTCGAGGTGCAAAGTAATCAATGAATTTGCTCAAATTTACACAGTCAGTTATTTCAATACGGGCCTTCTGTCTCTTCCACCCCAGCTTGGTCTGTGTTTCTGGGCCTTTCCCCATTGGTCCTCCCTTTTCCTGAGCCCTTGATTCACAGATCAGCACATTCATGTCTCAGGTTATGTATCAAACCTTGAAAAGAGATCCTCGCCACTTAAAAATAAGAGTGACTTCCCCTCACCACTATCAGTTGCTTTTTAAAAATTTTTTATTAACTTGTTATTTTGTTTGTTCATAGCACTTAATATCTACACTTAACTTACTTGCTTACCTCTGTCTCTGTCTGTCAAACTCCTTGGAGGCAGGGCCTCATCCCCATTGTCTTCAGGGCCGTTTCTACAGTCGAGGACAGTGACGCATAGGAAGGATTTAATAAATACTCGTGTAATGACTTAAGGATTGCTCACGTCTAAAATATCACCTCCTCAGAGGCTTACCCCGCCTTGTCTGAAGTAGTAGCTCCCAGTCTGTCACCAAACCTTGCCAGATGCTACTGTAACTGAACTGCCTATTAATAGAAAACCTACCAAAATATGTGGCACACTACATATCCATCATGTGTTGCACATAGTTTTGACAATTTTAATTTAATCAAATCAGTTTGGGCAAATTAATAACTTTTGCTATTAATTATATATAGTTGTTCTCTCTATTGATCAAATCAGCTGAATAAATTCTGTGTTATGTAGAAATACTTCAAAAACTGAAAAGTAGCTCATCAACATGCTAATATGGAGACAGACTCTCTGTGCCTCAGTTTCCTTATTAAAATGGTGATAACATCATCATTCTTATAAGGTTATAAACACTGAGTGACTAGAAATATTTTAAAGTGCTTTGTAGAGTGGCACATAATAAAAACTGAATAAGCACTAGTGATTATTATTTGTTGAAATTTAATCTCCCATATTTCTAATGATGTTTTAAAATTTGGATATTGATTATATTCAGGCAATAAACAGTTTTACTTGTGTTTAATTGTATTTGGCTCATGAATACCTCTAGTTAAACAATGAGGCCAGTTTAATTTTTACCAACGATCAAGGACTTTACTTTCACAATATTTGATATGTTAAGTGTGGGGCTTTTTCTATTATCCATTAGAAGATATTTCAGTTTCATTATTTAACGCACGATCCAGCAGGAAAGATAATAGAGCCATGAATGGAAGCCACAGTCGCTTTTATAAAACTCATTTGATGACTCCATTTTATCTCCATTATTGTTTTATTTCTTTGGTTGTGCTCTAGAGCAGGGGGCAGAAAAATGACTATGTGACAGAAACCGTATTTGCCCTACAAATCCTAAAATATTTTTATGGGGCTATTTACAGAAAAAAGATTTGCCAGACCCTGAAGGGGGCCCTTCAGGGTGACCACATACGATCACCTCCTTTTATTCTCCTCTTCCTCCTCCTCTGCCTCCAACTCTCACTCATTTTGCTTTTTATTCTTTTCCTATTTCTCCATCTACATTTTTTTTAATATCTGTTAAAAAATGCAACAACATTCCTAGCAACTAGGGCTGGACCAGACTTGGCCCCCAGACCACAGTTTGCTGACCCTTGTCTAGATTTTATTATATACATGGTAAATTTATCATAATCTCCCTTTAAATAATATCATCCTACTTCTCCAAATGGTTTAATAATCTTACCATAGTACAGTTCCATCCTCCTTCATATCGTATACATTCAAGAGTGCATTGTTACTGTTTTTGCTTTAAATAGTTTATTGTTTAAAGAGATTTAAAATAAGAAAAAATGTATTTTATATTTACTCAGAATTTACCATTTCTGGCCTTCTCCATTCTCTTCATCTAAAGGCACACTTCCATTTGTTTTCTGTTGCATTTCCCCCTAAGAATTTCCTTTCCCATTTCCTGCAGTTCTTGTAGCAGTGAATACTTTCAACTTTAGTTTGTCTGAAAAGTATTTATTTTGCCTTAAATTTTGAAAAATGTTATCTAGGGGCATAAAATTTCAGGTGGGCTGCTTTTGTTTGTTTGTTCCATTTTGGCACTTTAAAGATGCTGTTCCATTGTCCCCCAGATTGCAAGGTTTCATTGAGAATATTCTTAATTTGTATCTGTCTATAGAAATTTCCTTTTTAATTGGCTACTTTTAATATTCTCTCTTTATTAATGGTTTTCAGTAAATTGATTATGATATGTCTTGTACTTCTCTTTATGTTTATTCTTTTTGAGTTTAGTTGAACTTGTTGGATCTGTGGTTTATGATTTTCTTAATATTTTGAAAAATCTGGGGGAATTATTTTATCAAAATTTTTTCTTTTCTCTCGACTCCTTCTGCAACTGCAATTACTCATTTATTAGAGGTCTTGATATTTTCCCACAGTAATGCTCTGTTCAATTTCAATTTTTCCTTCTTTCTTTGCTTCATTTTGAATAGTTTCTATTTCCACATCTTCCCATTTACTGTGCTTTTTTCCCTCGTGTCCAGCATGCTGTTAATTCCATCAATTGTATTTTTCATTTCAGATACTTTATTTTTCATCTCTAAATGATCCACTTAGAGCTTTTTATATCTTCCGTTTTTCTTTCCATTATGTTTGTACTTTCCCTTTCATCTCTGAACATATTTGTAATAAACATAATAGCTGTATTAAAATGTTTCCTGCTAATCCATCATCTCTGTTGTCTCTGGTTCTATTTCTATTGAATATATTTTTCTTGGTTATGGGTCCAATTTGTCTGCTTTTTTGTATGCCTCCTCATTTTTCACTGGATGTCTGAAATTGTGACTAATATATTGTGATTATTGCAATTTGTACCATTTTTAAGAGTGTTGGGTTTTGTTTCAGAATGCAGTTAACTTACAGGTCAGTTTGTTCCCCTACAATTTTATTTTTAAGCTTTGTTAGGACATGGAACAGGCTTTACTCTAGGGCTCCTCTATGAAGGCGTGAATCTTCTGAGGATTCTTCCTAATCTGCTTTTATTACAAGGACTCTCCACTCTGACCCTTGGGAACATGAATGATTTTAGTTTTGTATGAGCTTAGAGAATTCTTCAGCCTACTGTTTTCGAGTGGGTCTTTCCCAGATTCAAGCAGTATCACCACACACGAGAGCAGATCAGTACACAGGCAAAGAAACTAGGAGATCCCTCTTCAGATCTGCAAATCTTCTGTGTACAGGTCTCTATCGCTGATATTCTGCTTCATGAATTCTAACTGCTTTGGCATCTTTCTGTCTGCCCAACTCGGTGAGTCTTGGGCTGTGTTTGGGTTTCCTCTCTCTTCATTGCAGCCTTGAAACTGCCTCCAGGCAGTGCGCTGGGTAAAGTTTAGCATTTACCTTACTGATTTCTCCTCCCTAGGAAACAAAGTGGTGTGCTGATCCTAGTTCCATGTCTGAAGACTGTTGTTTCATATATTTATTTCTGGTTTCTAATTATGAAGTTACAACAATCTCCTAACAATGAGCCCTTCATAGATTGAAGAAAAAGTCTTGATAAAATTTTTTATTTAGTATCTTGGCCTACAAGAGGGGCAATTTTAGAGGTTTATTCTTGGGTTTTCCCATTATAATTGCTATGATCTGACAGGCCAAGAAAACAACTTGTGGGTTCTATAAAGTGCTTTAGGTCAAGCACGTCACCATTGGTTTAGTTTGCAGATCCAGGAGAAGCGCTGTGACCTGGGCCTGGTTCAGGACTCAATTTATTACCTACCCCCATGTGCCCCATTCTAATAGGAGGCCATAGTGATGTTTTGAGTCCCTGGATGTTAAAGCCAAATTAGACCCAGAATCCAACATTCCACAAAATATCACCTTTTTCTTGTTGTCACTATATTACTCATGTTAATGGACATAAGTCTCCCTGGGAAATGATGTGAGGAAGACTTGTTGTACGCATTTTCTATAGTGATGCAGGGTCCTCCCTCCTAGGGCCTCAGACTCTCCATCTGATAATGGTTCAGGAACATTTTTGCAAATATATTCAGGACTGGAAAGTAGGCAAGATATTGTGACATTTTACGTTGCCACTCTTCTTAGTCTCCTGGTTTATTTTATAAATCAAGTCATCTTTGCTTTATTTTGATTTGTAGATTGAGAAATTCCTTTGCTGCTACCCATCTGTCTTTTGCTTAGGGATGCCATGTTCTAGTGGCCACCTCGATAGTTCTGTACAAGACACGCCCTCCGGCTGCCACTCTGTCACTGTCACTTATTAAAATAATCGTCTCCACCTGGTTTCTGATGGTTGAAGGCTATTATATGAATGTTATTGTATTGGATTCATATGTTCACCTTTACTGTTAGGGAATCCAGTTCTTAAACAGCCTCTCCTAGCCTAACCTACAAAAAAGAAGGTACCACTGATCTTCTCAGAGGTACTAGAACCCTCTTACCAGTACTTTTCTTATCACTGTGGCAAATAGAATGACTTCTGTGCCATTACACAGAACATCATTTGCTTGTATGTTTTCAGCCTTCTGAGATATCCTGCCCATTTTGTTGAGCTTCTTGTTCTAATATTTCAATGGCTTTCATGGAATTTCTGCTTTAATTAGTGTAGGGCTTTACTATTTCCAGCTTTCAGGAATCAAAACAGCTGTGTGTAAGCAGATGTCCCTCTTGGTTCTACTCCCACCTCTTTGTTCTTGACAAAGTTTTAAATCTAGTAGCCAAGGAAAGTGATCCATAATGATTAGTCCCTTATCAAATTTAATGTTACATGCCACTCTTGGTCCAGGAAACTTAGTATCCATTCTCATATACATTTATCAGGCTCCTGAAGCTCCAGTGGAGTATAGTCCCTTTTATCTCTTAGGTAATAGTGTGAATTGAACTATTGGTACTATTGGTTTTGTGGCTAGGAAGAGAGATGGGGGCAGACCCTGATGAGTGTTTGTAGTGTTTGACAAGGCAGAGGTATTTATGTTGTTTTCAGCAAGAGTTAGCCTTCAACTGAGAGGATTGGGCCATTTTTACAGGCCTAGAACATGCATGAGGATCTGTGATTCAAGATTATCAAGTGCTTTAATTCAGGGATCCCCATCCTACAGCACATGTTTACAGTTCCACCAAGTAGTCCTCGGACATTGACATAGCAGACTTAACAAAATGTCAACCTTTTTTTAGAGCTCTGCTTCTTTTACAATTAAGTCCTGGGCTCAGTTCACAGCTTTTAGTACCCTATAGTTGAGGTGAGAAATTTTTATATGCTACTAAACAGACCTTCTATCTGTTATACGTCACCTAAATTGATGATTAATCACCCTCAGCTTTTCATTGTCTTTATTCAATGCATTGATTATCCCCACCAGAACCATCAAATGCCATCTACTACTTTCACAACAGCTCTCCAAGGCCCAATGCACCCATTAGTGAATTAACCTCCACTGTATCCCATTTTAGTTTACCACATTATCACTCATGTAGAAATTTAATGACATTGCTACAGAATGCCAGGAACTATCCATATTCACCATACTACCAGTGATGTGGCCCTGATTGCCAGCTGGTGGTGGGTGGTCCGCTGCACAATTACATACCAGCGTTTGCCTCCTAGGACTCCGCCGAATGAACCCTATCTTCTTAGAAAACAGACTCTGAGATTTGCATGCAGGGTGTTTATGGGAAAGGCTTTCAGGAATAAGACTTTTGAGAGAGCAGTTGAAGCAGAATTGGTCAGAAAGAGAAGTTGAATGGTGATAGAGCTGCTCTAGCGGCCTAAATCAGTCCCACAGAAAGTGGTAAAGCTAGAATAGCCCCTTAGAAATGTCCTCCATAGGGGCAAGGGTAACAAGTTATATATTCCCTTATTGACCAGATGAAAACTTGTATGAAGCAGCTACCTTCAGCACATGGATGAAAGCATAGATCATCAATACTCAATATTCCTAGCAATTAGGATATTAATGGAGGATCAGAATGGTGCACCATACCAGAAACTGTAGGGTTACAAGTTATTTAAAGAATCAACTATAGTAAGTTGTCATAATGACTATAAAGGAGAATTAGAGTATGTTATGACTGCATGTATTTGGTTCCTCAACCAAATCAAGGGGCCAGGGAATTCTTTCTGGAGAAAACCGTGTATGTTGAAGGCATATAAAAAGTGTTTTCTAATGGACAAGAAGAGATTACATGTTACAGATTCAATGAAAAGGCTTAAAACATTGATTAGACTAGATAATAGGCAAATAACTTGCTTATTTTGTAACTATTAATACAACAGTCAACTACACAAAAGACTTGCATGCATTTTGGTTTCCATTAATATGCATATAAATATAGGACTATAATTTTTGATAATTCTAATAAGTTTAATATAACCAAACTAGTGTTGCCACAAGAACTAGTCAGTACATTTGGGGAGCTTCGTGAATACTGAATAACATTGTATAGATTTATAGAACTTTTTGATATTGCCTTCTGAAATACAATTCCATTATTTCTGATAACACCACAAATTTCATCAGAGACCATATAACCTGATTGTTAGGTAAGAATCTGAATGGGTTTGAGATATTTGTAATTACAAGTTACTATGAAAAGGATGAAGCCATTGGCCACTTTTGAGGATAATCAAAAGAATGTGACATGGGATCTGAATGAAATTCCCAAAACTTATTGCATCTTTATAATAAAGGCACTGAATCCCAAAGTTACTAGTTTGAGGCTCCAGCACTGTAATGATATTTTTACCAACAATACATCTCCTTGAAATAACAGCTTACCATACTCTCTCTTTTCACATACTATCAAAAAATCCTCCCAATTCTTCTGTCAAAATTCTTTGGATTATATTCCTTATTTTTCATCACATTAATGAATAAACTGCAAACTATTTTAAGAAGCAGTTAAGTGTTACAGCAGGTGTTAGAGCAGAAAAATGAAATAACTTGTATAGCATTTATAGAAGAACATCTATATCTGTATTTATAAATAAGATACATGGTTAAATAACTGAACACACAAAAGGATTTGGCACAGGATATGTTAGGTTTTCTTAAATTCTCCTTGTATAGTCTTTAACCAATGAAAATAAGTAAATATATGTAAGAAGCCCAATCTTATCATAGTAAGATATCTTTAGTGAATTTCTATATGCTGCCCTCTTCATCTCCACATTTTCTTCAAAAAATGAGTTTCAGTGGTCAAAAGGGTAGAGGAAGGGTAAGTGGAAAAAAAGTGTCTCGGTGGGGAATGAGTGTAAATCCATCACTAACACTGAATAACTAATGCAATGGATTAGTGGCATCATCTTTACACGTGCAGGACAACATATTTCCCTTGACACTCTGGAAACAGTCAGCAGGTTATGGTGGCTATGCTGCCACCAATAAGTAAATTATGGGATCGACCTGTTAGGAGTGGCTATCGTCATTCACTTTTTTCTCATAATGTCACATTGTTCATTATGTCTTAGGTACACTGCAGGTACACTTAGGTACACTCTAACCTTCATGGCACTGAGTAAAAATAAATGTGGATTTCAGTAAGTGAATATTTCAGTAAGTGCAATATTTCATTGGCAAAAACGCCTTTCAGTTTTAATGATGATAACTAAGCTGCTTTGACTAAAAACTGGCTTTTTTCCTCTACATTTGCAAATGTGAAAGGCTATATATTACTTTCTAAGTTACGGATACTGGCTTTTAAATCATATCTTCAAAATATCACCAATATACAATAAACACAAGTGAATGTTACATTTTCTTGAATGCATACTAATTTAGAATCCATAATTAATTACTTGTTTATTTTTAATCCTATTACACATGTCCTGAAAATGTAAACTGTGGACTATAAGGAGCCCCTGAGACTCTCTGAGGGGATCTGCAAGATAAAACTATTTTCAAAGAAATTACCATGTTATTTGACTTTTTCACTTGACATTTCAAATGGTACAAAATCAATGGTGCATAAAGCTGCTGGTAACTTAACATGCACCTGGGTAGTTCCTTCAAACTGTTCCGGTAGCCATGGTACTTTTCACTGCCACACGTACAGTTACAACAAGAAAGCTAGTTCCAATGAAAAATAACCTTTTTTAAACAGTAAACATGAATTTTATTAAGTTATGACGTTTGACTACATATCTTAATATTCTGTGCGACATAATGACAAGAGCACTTAAAGCATATAGAAATGTGATGTTTTTGTTGAAGAAAACCACGTGGAAAATTGAGTTGCAAGCTGAACTAGCCACTTTTTTTCATTGAATAGTGTTTTTACTGAAAGTCACAATATAATTATCTAAACTTGGGTGTTTGGCAGATATAATTTTAAAATTTTATAGCTCATTACATTGAATATAATCTCATTGATCTGTTGGATTTATTTCTCCCAGTTGAGAATTTGTTTTCTGTTTTTCCTCAACTTATTAACTGAATGCTTTTTTGGTATTTCATTTCAGTTGACCTATTTGTAGTTTAACTTATAACTTTCTTTCTGTCTCTCTGCTTTGTCTCCGTCTTTCTTACTATCTCTGTCTGTACATGTGCACACACATAATATACACATGTCCATGTGTATATATATTATATACACACATATATGCATATGTACATATGGATTACAAGTTTTCTTTAACATTTCATATTTTACTCCTCCCCTATCCCTTATGCTATTATTGCCATATATCACATGTTGTAAACACCACTAGACAAGGTAATAGTTTTTCTTCAAAGAGGTGTGTGTATTTTCGAGATTTTAAGAAGAAAAATATTCTCCTAAATTTATTCACATTCTTACCTTTTTTGATGCTTTTTACTTTTTCTAGATGATGTGGGTTTCCATCCAGTAGCATCATTTCCCTTCAGTGTGAACATCTTCTTTTAGTATTACTAATGGTACAGGTTTGCTGGTTACAAATTCTCTTGGGTTTCTTGACCTGAAAATGTATTTTGCTTTCATTCTTAAATGATAGTTTTACTTGATAGAGAATTCTGGATTGACAGATTCAAAAAGAAATTTAAATTTATTATTATTTTTATTTGTAGTTCTTTAAAGATGTCTTCTGTCCCCCATATTTTCTAAGGAGAATTCAGTGGTTATGCTTACCATGATTGCTCTGCGCTACTTGCGTCATTTTTTTCTCTGGCTGTTTTGAAGGACTTATCTTTACTTTTGATCTTCAATAGTTTGACTATGATGAAACTGGATGTGGCATATAGTAGTCAAACTACTGTATTTGTCTTAACAGGGATTATCTGGGATTCTGAATCTATAAATATTTCTCTCATTTCATTTTGGAAGTTTCCCGTTTTTCTTTATTTCTTGAAATACTTTTTTGCTGCCTGTTTTCTCTATCCTCTCATTTTGTAGTTCCAATTACATGCATATCAGACCTTTTGACATGTTTTAACAAGTTCCTTAGGCTCTGTTCATTTCTTTCCAATTTCTTTTGTACTGTTCTTCAGATTGGTTAATTTCTATTGCTGTATGTTCAAGTTCTCTGACTCTTTCCTCCATTATCTATGTTCCACTGTTAAGTCCATGTTCCACTGGTAAATCCATACAGCAATGTGTTTTTTTTAATTTCAGGTGTTTTTTTTTTTTTAATTTACTTCTGTAAAGTCTACATTTTCATAGTTTGTAGTTCTCTGATGAGATTTCCTGCTTGTTCTTCGTTACAAGCATAATTTCCTTTTTGGCCTTTGAGCATAGTTTCCACAGATTCTTTAAAATATTTTTCAGCTAGGATCAACACATTACCTTGCCTTTGTTTTTCCATTTGACTATGACTCACATTTACTTAATTTTTTACATGCCTAGTAATTTTCGGTTATACCCTTTACATTGTGAGGAATATGTATCAGAGACTCTGAATTCTCTTATATTTATTTGAAATGTACTTTTTAAAATACTCTTTAATATACCACTGTGGGTGAACTAAAACTCCCAAATTGATTTCTCCTGTGGTATGTGGCAAGAGAAATCTCTTCAGGTATTTTATCTTTAGCTGGGCTCCTTGGAGTCTCTCTTGCACATGTACAGTTTTGAAACAAGCCAGAGATTTAGGTTGGGTTTGTATACAATTTAAGCCCTGTGTGGCATTTTACATTCCAGAATTTCCCCTCTCACTATCCAGCTGATGTGATTTCTCTGAGCACTGTTTTAGTTCTTCAATTCAGTAAGACCAAAGGTTTTCTATCAGGAAAAATCCATATAATATAGGAACCATATAATATAGGAAAATTACCTACTGCCATTCTGCTTTCTTAAGTGTCAACTACCCTTCAATTTCTGCCTGCTCTGGGTTACCCTCCAGTGACTTCGGGTAGTTGGTTATTTATTTGTTTGGTTATGTATTCGTTTATTTTCAGAATTGAGACCTGTTACATCCATATGGTTGATCTGATAGGTGCTATTTGGAAATCACTGGAAGTACAGCCACCTGAAGTTATTTTGTGACACAATATTAGGTGAAATCAAGCCTCAAAGTAATTTTGTTAAGTTTAGGATACACATTTAATTATGTTAGAATTTTGTAGAAAGAAATGATTAACTCTAAGTGGAACATTGAGGAAATACCAAAGAGGACATAACCTTTGACCTTGGATTTTTTGTATGAATGGGAAAGTCACTTCACTTTGATGTAAATAGAATTGAAACTTATGCCTAGTTTTAGAAAAGGATATTCTCACCTAATATACGTCAGTGTTTTATGCAGAGTAGAAATTGAAATATGCATTTTTTGAGATGAATTGAATTGATTCGTAAAATAGTTATCATTTTCTTCGAGAATTTTGAATGTTGAAGGTGTTCTTTGAAATGATCAATTAAAACTGTCATATAACCTCGAAATAAGACATTATAACCAAACAGCCTTTCATAAATTAGTAATTAAAACTCATACAGTTAGAATTGGTTCACATACTTTATGGAAGAGTTAATAAATATCCAATTTGAAGCAAACAACAAAGGGAAAGAAATGATTACAAGCGAAGAGGTGACTTGTAATTATGCAAACGATTGTGTGTCTCATCTTACTGATCTATATATTACACTGGTTATCCTTTCTACCTTCAGAAAGTCAGAAATCATTCATGTTTTCTCATTACTTTGGCATGTCTTTGGTAACATCAGTTAATTTTAAAGTTATCATTGTTCCGCTCAGTTTGTGAAAGTAGGGTTCTAAAATGTGTAATGAGATAAGTGATATAAGCATATGTAAGAAAAATATGAGGGAGAAGTTTTCATTAAAATATGTCAGCAATAGCAGCACTTTATTGATAAATATCATGTCCAAATGCGTGGTTAGGGATAAAGAGGGATAAGAAAGAAAATGTTTTAAACATCTATTATGTATCAATTGTCACATGTATCTTTCAATTTTAATGATAAATTGAGAGATATGTTTCATTATATGTATGTAGAAGAGGAAAAAAGAAAGTTGTATGAAAAATATATCCCAAGGAAGGCAAGGTACTGAAATTCAAACACACATGCTTCTGTCTGTTTACACATTAGTCTCCAGATACTTAATTCTAAGTCTACACTAGACAAATGAGTTAAACTGTTGGGCTCATTAAATAGGCAATTAAAAGTAATTACTTGCTTAACTGATTTTTCACGAAATCGATTGATTCTTTTGCAGAAAATTCTGCAACGACAATTATGTTTAGTATGATTTACATAATGTATGCAGATTTTATGTGTTAAACTCTTGTTTACAAAATCCTGATTGTAAGTAACACAATTAGGATATACTGTAATCATCTTAAACAAAAATTCTGAATAACAAATAATATGCATTCATTTTTTGAAAAACAATAGAAATTGATAATGCAGCAGTAGAATTATACTGAAGATGATCTAATCTCTCTTTGATTATGTCAACTTCAAGATATTGTAATGATTCAATGTCTTCAGTGTGAATGTCAATTATCGTATGATGACAAAACAACAGAATGACAACTAAAAGAGTCCTGTTAATAAAATGACAAACTAAGCCAACTTATTTTCCTCTATATTCTCCCCAAATAAGGTCTAGTTATGTTCAAAGCTTTCCACAATAGAGGCTCTCAAGATATCTTTCTTTGTGAATGTGACTTAGAATCATTAACTTTCACTCTCTCTCTCTTCCAACTTCCTTTTTAGGGTCAGCTTCTTCTTATCAAGAGAGGTAGGGGAAAGTTTTGATCATGTGGCCTCCTGGGATTTCTACTTAAAACTTGCTCCACAGCACAATGTGACCATCTCTGTCACTTCCAGCTATGCTAAACAAGTGCTCTCTTTGTCCCACCTGGAACTCCTTCATATGATATGGTTTTTTTCATGTATGTGCCAGTAATGTGAAGGATACTCTGAACTTGAGGCCTCTATAATATTACTTCAGAAGACTGAATACTGTAAATAACTCGTTTTTATTTTGGGACTGTTGAAAATTAAATATAAGGGGAAATCACCAAAAAGTAGAAGCTTCCAAATGGAGGCCTCTTGTGGGCTATCTCTAAGGCTCTACTGTGAGGCTATATTAAACATATTTATGTGGATCTACAATAAGTCCCAAGAAAATCCTCACTGCCTTCATACTAGGAACTTCTATCATTTTTCCCTATAAATATATTTCTCTAAAATTAAATCTTCATTCAATCTGGATAAATCAGCATAAATTTTTACCAGATTTATCAGAGTTGGCAAAGGCTACCAACATCTTCAAGATCAGTTTCAGGGGCATTTAAAGCCACTTCTTCCAAAATTTTACCATTAAATGTTCCAAATATAATATACATAAATCTGCATCCTCTGAGCAAATAATAATCATAGACACCAAAGGATTTGGTTAAATATTTAGCAAATAGCTCTCAATTTCATCATTCTTTATGAGGAAATGGGAGGAGATGGGTAGTATATTCTTTCAGATACATTTTCTCACCTGTAGAATAGGGGTTATATTATGGATTATATTCTATCACTCTGATGATTTTCCAGTACTTCCCTAAGCCCCTATATACAAATGGATTTCCATTTTTTGGTATAAATAAACCACTCTACATGTTTTTGTGCATCCAGATCAGAGACTGTCTTTGTTTCTAGACACTCACCATATGATATGATTACCAAATGCTTCAGCAGTTTATTTCGTCCCTTTTGCCTAATTTATACTAAAATTTATAGCAAGAGAATGTAGGATGTGATGCTTCTACACTGAAGAAAACTCACAAATGTCATTGATGATTTCAAAGTATAGAAATGATCATGGCAATTGTCTAAAACTCTAAAATAATGTAGCAAAGCTAAACTGCTTTACAGCGATAATATTTTCTACCCAGTTTACTCTGATATAAAATGCGTCATGGCATAGCTTTATAAACATTGTGTTTCTAATTTTGAGTTCAGATAGGTTATGGAAACATTTAGAGTAATTTCAGTGGAAGCATCTGTTTAGAGATTCATCATACTAATATCAGCTATTCACGTAGTGCAAAGAGTGCAAATTAACAAACTGTCATAGATGTTTTATATTCACTCTGTTGGAGAATGTAGAGGGAGATGTATGTGTTTGGCAAAAATATTTTTTTGTTAAAACTATTAGATGAAAGTGAGACAGGAAAAGAACTTTTTTTATTCATTATCTAGTACTAAATTTCAGAGACAATATAATCATAAGATATATGATACTAATCAATAACAAATGAATGTATTTCAATGAGCAATTTAACTATGAATATCTAATAAATTTGAAATAATGGAGCAGTAAATAGTTATACACCCAAAAGTAAAGGAGTCAGCAATGCATTTTCGCTTTTTGACTTTTCCCTCCACATTTATATAGGAAAGGGTTCTGTCATGCAATTAATCTTACCAATCAATTTAATTTATTTTGTATTGACAATATATGTGGGTGGCTCCTAGAAAAACCAAAGTTCCCTAAATTTATTGTATAGATTATCTGATCAATCCAGGCAGATATTTGTTTTAAAAAATGTTAAAGAGCTATCCCTGATGGCCTAGTGGTTAAAATTCAGTGTGTTCTGCTTTGGCAGCCTGGGAGGTTCCCAGGCACAGAACCACATCACTATCTGTCAGTAGCCATGCTGTGGTGGTGGCTCACATAGAAGAACCAGAAGGACCTACAACTCGAATTCATTTAAATCTAGAACTAATGTTCCAACCCATAAATATTATAAACTATGTAACATAAAAAATAAAAATATAATTAACAAGAACAGGGAGGAGGAGATAGTAAAAGAGTGGGAAGGAAGCATATAGATTACCTCCTGTATCAAAGATGGAATAAATTGGCACCATATAAAAGTAATAAAGAAATGATAAGATTATTAAAAGTGACATAAACATTAGATAGAGGAATAACAATATGAAAACCAAAATTCAAATTTGCTTTTTAGAGGAAAAAAATACTTAAAAGAGAATGAGTTCAAACTAAAAAGATTAGAAAGATTTTGGAAGGAGAGATCAATAGAATGGCTATATAAAGCTATCCACACATCCCTGGCTAACTGAAAAGCTGTGTGCTTGCATGGAGAAGACCTGAAGGAGCATGGCATAGAGTAAAAACTGTCTTGAGAAGTGGCTGAACTTTGCATACACTACCAAACCCACACTTTGGATCTTCCAATGGCGCCGTTAAGAAAATGAAAAGTCAAGTCACAGACTGAAAGAGCATATTTGCAAATCATTTATCTGATAAAGTACATATATCTACATTATATAAAAACTCACAACTCAAACATAAGAGGAACAAACAACTTAAATAAGAAAAGGGCAAAATATTTGAACTGACATTTTCCCAATGAAGACATACAAATATCTCTTAAGCATATGAAAAGAAGTTCTACATCTTTGGTCACTAGGGAAATATAAATTAAACTACCATGAAATACCACTAATACCCACTAGAATGGTGATAATCTAAAATACTGACAATACCAAGTATTGTCAAAAATTTGCAGAAATCAAACTTTCATACGTTGTTGGTAGGGATATAAAAGTAGTGAAACCAATTTGGAGAACAACTTCTTAAAAAGTTAAACAATACCTACCATAGGATCCAGTAATTCTCCCTTAACTTTAGCTATCTACCAAAGAGAAGTGAAAACCTATGTCCACACAAAGATTTGTATGTGTAAGTTCATATCAGCATTACTCATTATATCCCAAACTTGGAAATAATCCAAACTCCTCTTGACTCCCATTGATACCAAACATAAAGTGGTACATCCATATAATGGTATACTTCTCAGCAATAAAAAATAAAATGAACCTACTAAAAGTCAGCAAAATAGATAAATCTCAAAAACATTATCCCAGGTGAAAGAGGCCAGACCCAAAAGACTATGTATTTTATGATTCCATTTACAGGAATTTCTAGAAAAAGTAAATCTATAGAGATTGGCGGTTGTCTAGTCAGGGATGGAAATGGAGATTGATTGCAAATGAGCACAACAAACATTTTGGGGGGTGATTTAAACGTTCTAGAATTGGAATATATTTATGGTTGCAAAATCACATAAATTTATTAAAATTTATAGAACAGTACACTTACAATGAGTGATTTTCTGTAAATAAATTTTACCTCACAAAAGCTTTTATAAATATAATTAGGGTAGATCAAGTTGTAGTTTAACTAGCTGTACCTTAAAAACACCCTGAAATGTAAAAAATATTTCACTATCAAATCATAATCTTCTCAAGTATAGATGTTTTCTGCAGCCCTTGTTATCCTGGGGCTCAGTTCAATACCTGGTACACTGTAGACCATAATGAATATGTATTAAGTTAGATCATTGAAGGGAAACTAATTAGCTCATGCATGAGCAGGTTTGGAGCTAATGTTTCTCCTTTCTGAGTTTAGAGAAAATAAATTATATAGGAAGGAACAATAACTTGAAATGTCAGGTAGAGTAGGATCCAGATAATGGAATAGTAACAGGTAAATTGGCTGACCAAAGACTTGCACCCTGTTTGGTGTATACTGTGATGGTTATAAATTAATATAATGATTTTTTCAAGTAATTATGATTTTTTAAAAGAAATGGAAAGATATTCCGTGCACATGGATTGGAAGAATTAACATATTTAAAATGTCCATACTTCCTAAAGCAATCTACAGACTTGATGCAATCCTTATCAAAGTCCCAATGACATTTTTCATGGAAATAGAACAAAGAATTCTAAAATTTATCTGGAATAATAAAAGACTCCAAATATCCAAAGGAAACCTGAGGGGGAAAAAAAAAACAAATCTGGAGGTATCACACACCCTGATTTCAAAATATTCTACAAAGCTATAGTAATCAAAACAACACGGTACTGGCACAAAAACAGACACAAAGATCAAGGGAACAGAATTGAGAGCCCAAAAATAAATCCACATGTCTATGGACAGATAATTCTTCACAAAGGAGGCAAGAACATACAATAGAGAAAGGAAAGTCTCTTCAATTAATATGTTGGTAAAACTGGACAGCCACATGCAGAAGAATGAAAGTAGACCATTATCTCACAGCATACACAAAAATTAACTCAAAATGGATTAGACTTGAATGTAAGACCTGAAATCATAAAACTGCTGGAAGAAAACATAAGCAGTACACTCTTTGACACTGGTCTTAGCAGTATCTTTATGAATATCATGTCTCCCCAGGTAAGGGAAACAAAAGAAAAATAAACAAATTGGACTACATCAAACTAAAAAGCTTCTGCACGGCAAAGGAGACCATCAACAAAAGGAAAAGACAACCTAACAATTAGAAGATATTTGCAAACCATATATCTGATAAGGAGTTCATGTCCAAAATATACAAAGAAATCATACAATTCAACAACAAAAAACAAACCAAATAAAAAATGGGCAAAAGATCTGAATAGATGTTTTTCCAAAGAAGATATACAGATGGTCAACAGGCACATGAAAAGATGTTCAACATGACTAATTATTAGGGAAGTGCAAATCAAAGCTATAATGAGATACAACCTCGCGCCTCTCAGAATGCCTACTATTAAAAAGACAAGAAATAACAAGTATTGGAGAGGATGTGGAGAGAAGGGAACCCTCATATACTGCTGGTGGGAATGTAAACTGGTGCAGACACTATGGAAAACAGTATGGAGATTCCTCAAAAAATTAACAGTAGAATCACCATATGATCCAGCTATTCCACTTCTGGGTATTTATCCAAAGAACATAAAAACACTAATTTGAAAACATATTTGCACCCCTATGTTCATTGCAGCATTATTCACAACAGCAAAGACTTGGAAACAACCTACATGTCCATCAAGGAATGAATATAAAGGAAATGAGGAGTATACACACACACCCATGCACGCATGCGCGCACACACACACACACACACACTGGGATACTACTTGGCCATAAAAAAAGATGAAATCTTGCTATTTGTGACAACATGGATGGACCTTGAGCATATTATGCTAAGCAACATAAGTCAGATGGAGAAAGTCAAACACCATATGCATTCACTCATATGTAGAAGATAAACAATGACAACAAGAAACAAACACATCAATACAGAGATTAGATTGGTGGTTACCAGAGGGGAAGCGGGAGGGGTGGAGACCAAAGTAGTGACAGAGCACATGTGTACAGTGCCAGATGGTAATTAGTCTTTGGGTTGTGAACATGATGTAGTCTATGCATAAACTGAAATAAAGTGACGTATACCTGAAATTTACATCATGTTATAAACTAAAAATAAATATATATATATTTAGAAAAATTCCTATAATTTTTCTGTGAAATATAGCACATTATATTTTAATGAAGTTGGATAATGACTCTAAGTAGCCAATAAGACATTGGTTTAAATAAAATATGAATAGTTGATAAAAATAATGTAGACATGCTCTTCATTCATTAATGTGTCGTCCTGCTCCAGAAATTGTTCCAGCTTTGACATTTGGCCATAGACACAAACTAAGCCCATATGCATATATCCATGAAACAATAAAATCCATACTTTTCTTCCTTCTGAAATTTATTAAAATATACTGACAATGACATTTATAGTAAAAATATATATTATATATTACTTTACATATGTTATGTCAATTATATATTTGACTTAATTATATACTATATAACACATATATAACATTTACTATTACATATTATAATATAAAAATATTTTTTAAAGCTATAATTTTAAAGCCAAGATTGTCTGATAATGCAAAATAGATTATTAATTTTAATTAAAAATATAAATAAAATTTACTTTAAATTTTTATCCAAACGTGTTCCTCGAGATGCTATTTAACTATTTCCTTTGCAATGCCAATGCACTTAATAGACCTGAGTAAAATATCGATGAGATCAGAGATTATGTCTGTTTTCTTTACTTTAAATGGTGTCTGGCACACAATAAGCTCTCAATATATATTTTAGGTGAATGAATAGTTTCACGTGGACATTATATAGTTAACCTACCTGCTACATATAAGTGCTCAACTTTAATACTACACATCTTTCTGATCAATCAGTCCAGGAGTAAGCCACTGTTTGTGAGATATCCATTGCATATTTTGCAAATACATATAGTTTTTATGGAGGGTGGGGGGAAATTAGTTCATTACTCTATAAATTAGATGTAGTCCGGATCTGTATCACATGATCTTGTGAATATGTGTAATTCCATATCAGCATTAGGAATGTGACACTCATTTAATAAAATGAAACAATGTATTCAAGTTGTATAGTTACAAGTCTGCAGTTTTTTTTTTTTCTATTCTTCATTAAAATGTTGTTCTCAGTAACAGCTTTTTATAGTCAGCCGCTTTCATTAAGCTTATTTTGTAACTTATGTGTATCTGGTCTGTTCAGTAAATTCAACCTGCATTTTTATAGTCATGAAGGTCAATATTTATATGATTTATACTAGTCAAAAATGCTTTCTTCTCCGTGTTACACAGAGTATGCTTTCTTGTGTGGGAGTTGACAGTTTGTTTTGATATTTTATTTAAATCCACTATCAAAAATAGAAGAGGAGAACATATTAAGGAATAAAATCAGAATATCTTGTCACTTTTATTGACATTAAAAATTTTATGTATTTTTCTGACAAGCAATTTTCACTAGAAATTTTGAATGATAAACCATAAATTAGCTGATGGTTAGTAGTTCAAATCTGTGAACAACATCAATGATCATTTTCTTTCACTGGATTACTACTAGAGCAGTTGGTAGTGGAGGCAATTTTATGAAGTCCTGCAACTCCTATAAAAAAATTGTTACTACTACTACCTTCTTTATACATGCTTTGCATTATTTTCTTTTTTTTTTACCAAGTCAGAGAACTTTAAATACTAAGATGCAATAAAAACTATAGAAGTGACCAACATTGTTACATGTTTATATGTAAGAGTGGTGAAGCTATACTTTTTTAATAATTAAAATTAATGTCATAAAGAATTAGGAAACTTCTTGAGTAACATTTTGCATTTTATGCAATAAATGAGAAAATGCTAATCATAAGACACATATCTGACGTCTCACATAAATATTAAAACTAACTTTATAAATCCATTGCTTTATTTTATTAATGTTATGCCTTGTTTTTTTGTTTTGGCACAATAATTTTATTGTACACTGAACTTTGTATTGTTCCTTTAACTAACACGTATAAAATTCCTCAAAATATTATATTCCCAAATTAGTCATTTATTAATAATCCTTAACAATGATAGATAAATATTAAATTATGCTTATAGGAAGTAGTTCAAGATAGTAGAGATCTAGCCCAGTTCATTTGAAATCAAAAGACAGGTGGCCGGTTTGGTGGCGTAGTGGTTAAGTTCATGCACTCCGCTTTGGAGGCCCGGGATTCACAGGTTCGGATCCCAGGCACAGACCAATGCACTGCTTGTCAAACCATGCTGTGGTGGTGTCCCATATAAAGTAGAGGAAGATGGGCATGGATGTTAGCCCAGGGCCAGTCTTCCTCAGCAAAAAGAGAAGGACTGGCAATGGATGTTAGCTCAGGGCTAGTCTTCCTCATAAAAAAAGAAGAAAAAAAGAAGAAATCAAAGGACATATGTTCTCAATATCACTTACTTATCATAAACAAACCAAATATTTTGATAAATTTCTGTAGGATAAAATGATAGCTCTATTTGATTGATGTAAAAAAACAATAGTGGAGAAAACTATTCCCTAACTAGTATAAAATTATTTATCTGATGATATATTTAATCTGGAATGCTCAGAGATCAGATTATAGATTCAAGATTTGTTAAGTGCCATTGAAATATTTGGGTCATTTGAAAAAATCCTACACTGTCACCTAAACTCCTGACAGCAGGCAGAAACAGTGATTTATCACTGCTGGAATAAGGCAGTATATGTGGGTATCATGGCCAGAAAATTAGTGTAGGGTGGGTAATAACTGGCAACTCTCAGAAGTGTAGTGGTTCCAAAATCCCACAAGATATTGAATCACAATAGCCAACCCAACAGTATATTCAAAAGCTTTAGCAAGATCACCAAATATATGAGAATTCTGCTACCGAAGGTCAGTGCAAAACAAGAATCAACAGTGTTTGAAGACAGGTAAGAAACGCCACAAACAGGGGAATTTATAGTTTCACTGAAACAGTTAATAGACCAATTTTAAAAGGTCATTAAATATGTCTGCTCTGTTTAGTGTGATAGCATTTGGAATTGTAACAAGAAGAGAAGATAAATCAAGGTCAAGTCCTAAGTTGCAGTAGAGTAAACTGAAGCTCTTAGCCAGGAAACTCTTCTGAAATATTTTGAGAGGTATAAAGATATAGCAAGTATGAAATAAAATATAGAGACATAAAATATACAGCTAAATGTCTCAGTATCTAATTGTAAATACAAGGGGAGAAGACAGACAAACACATGAGACAAATATCTGAAGAAATAATGTCAGAAATAAAGCCCTGAAAGTTTAGGAATACCCTGAGACTTAGAAGGATTAATTAAAACAAAAACTAAGCAAACAAAAAACAAACTGAGGAAAAAAAAGGAAGGGAAAAACAAGAAAGGAAACGTTATAGTGAAATCTCTGCACATAAAGTTTGATGAAAACATTCAAAAGGAATCACAGATAAAATAATACATTGTCTATAAAGGACTAAAAGCAAATTGCCAGTATATTTCTCATTAGCTACACTCATGTGAGTATGAGAACGGTTCAACATCTCCAATTACTGAGAGAAAATAAATTCAAACTAAAATACAATGTCAAAATAATAATTAGCATTTGTGAAGATGTTTATGAGCTTCTGAGGAAAAGTAGACTATACTCAGTTACTTTCTGAAAGCACAATTAAAGAAGATATTTTCATTAAAATGAAAAACTAATTTTAGAAAGTCACTTCTGTTGACTGACAAGATAGAGTAACAGGTGCTGGATCTATCCTCCTACCTGGAACAACAACAACCCCCAAATGTGACACAGCAATTTTAGAGACACTTAACATTGGCAACAAAGGATAATGATCATTGTGAGATGGGAAAACAACTGAAAGGAGGCCCTGTAATTTCACCAGCTCTTTGTCTTGAAGCAGGAGAGGTTCCAGCCCGCGTTGCAGGTAGAGGAGGAATGAGGTGGAGAATCCATCTGGGATGAGGAGATGGAGCCCAGTGTCTGGTAATACCCAAGGCAACAAGAGTTCACAGGATGAAATAACAGAGAGGGGAGAGCTTCAGTCTTCTTCCTGTATGTAAAATGTTAAGTAGAGACCTGGAATATGTAAACAAACGAACAAAAAAGACACAAAGCAAACTTCTAGAAATGAAAATGACAATTTCAGAGATGAAAAAAATACACTCTATGTTATTAATGGCAGATAAGATATTGCAGAACAAAAAAAAAGTTTACTTGAAGATAAAGGAATAGAAAATATTCAAATGAAATACAGAGGAAAAATAATAACATAAGAAAGAAAAGTGTATCAGTGAGCTGTGTGAAAATATTAAATGATCTAATTTACACACATAATTACTCTTCAAAGGAGAGGAGAGAGAGGAAGGGACAAAAACATTAGGAAATAATGGCCAAAAAATTTCCAAGTTTGATAAATATTATAAATCCACAGTTCCAAAAAGCTTAATGAAACCTACACAAAGGAAACATGAAGAAAACCACACTACAGCACATCATAATCAAATTGCTCAAAATCAGTGAAAAGGAGAAAAACTTAAAAAGCACCAGATTTTTAAAAATCAGGGGAACCAAGACAAGGATGACAGCAGATTTCTTATCAGAAATATCTTTCACAAGTAAAGGAAAAATAAAAAGTTTTCTGGCAAACAAATACTAATTTAACATAACCAGAATCACTTCAAAGGAAATGTTAAAGAAAGTTCTTCAGGCAGAAAGAAAATGGTTCCAGATGGAAATACGGATCAAACAAAAAAAACGAACAGGACCAAGAATGGTTCCTACATCAAAATTTACACGATTTTTTCCTGTTTAAATCTTGTTAAAACATTATATACTTTTAAACAAATAATAACATTATTTATCAGATTTATTATACATGTGAAAGTAAATGTATGACAAGAGCATAAAGGTTGATGGGAGGAGTGAAAGTAAGGTTCTTGTACTCTACATGAAGTAGTATAATATCCCTCGAGGATAGGCAGTGATAAATTTAAAATGTGTGCTATGAACCAGAAGATGGCAAATATAATTACATATATTTATATAGCTAGTAAATGATAGCTAATAAGCCAACAATGGAGATGAAATGGAATCATAATAGTACTCAAATAATCCAAAGAAAGCCAAAAAAGAGGAAAAGTGAAAAAGAAGAAATGAGATGTGTAAAAAGCTAAATGAATAAAAATAAATTTCAAGATGTTAGATTTAAACACAACTACATCGATAATCATATAAAATGTAAATGATGGTCTAAACAACCCAATTAAAAGGCAGAGATTATCAGGTTATAATTTAAAAGGCAAGAACCAAATATATGCTGCCCAAAGGAAACATACTTTAAAAATTACAGCATAAACAGGACATAAGTAAAAGGATGGAAAAAAAAATCTACTGTGTTCACACTAATCAAACTAAAGATGATGAGGCTATGTTAATATTAGGCAAAGTAGAGGGTCATTTCATAACATTAAGGTGCTTAATTCAACAAAGGGATATTATAGTCATAAAGTTTATGTATGTAAACACAGAGCTGTAAAATACATGAAACAAAAACTGATAGAACTACCAAAAAAAATACAACATCAAAATTATGAACAGAGGTTTCAACATCCACTTTCAACAACTGATAGGCAAAAGAGACTGAAAAGTAGTAAGTTTATTGAAGATTTAAACAAAACTATCAACCAGTGGTGGTGTTGAACTTAATATCAATAGTTTACACCAGGAACAGAAGGTACATCCTTTTCACGTGCACATAGAACATTTACCAAGATTGACTATATTATGAATCCAGTTTCAGGTGAAATTGGTTCTAAAGCAAGTTTCAATGAACATAACAGGATTCAAGTGATACACAGTATGTTTTCTGACCACTGCATAAGTTAATTAAAAATGGATAATAGAAAGATATCAACAAAGTCTCAAAATACTGGAAACTAAATAGCACACTTCTAAATAATCCATGGATCAAGGAAGAAATGAAAGGAAATTAGAAATTATTTTGAACTGAATAAAAATAAAAACACAAACACAACATATCAGAATTTGTGGGATGCCCCTAAAGGAAGACTTGGAAATTATAACATTGAATGCCTTTTTGAAAAAAAGAAAGGTCTGAAATCAATGATCTCAGATTCTACTACAACAATAAAAAAAGAAGAGCTAAAATAAACCCTAAATAAGCAGGAGAAGGAAATAATAAGGATCAGAGTGGAAAACAGTAGAAAAATGGCAAAACAATAGATTGAATCAATGAAACCACAGGTTGCTTTTTCTTGGATAAATAAAATTGATAACCTCCAATCATACTTATTAGATAGAAAAGAGAAAAGACACATTGCTGACACCCAAATGTTCAATGGGAAATTATATTAAAGTTTTATTGGAAAAACAATATCAATTACGCTCAAAATATTCTAGAAAATTAAAGAGGACAGAATAGTTCCCAATGGATTCTAATAGTCCTACTTTATTTTGATATAGAAACCCTAAAAATAAATTCCAACAACGAAAAAATACTAGAGAATGGTATCGCTCATTTATATAGATGTAAAATTTCATAACAAACTTATAGCAAATAGATTCCAATAATATATTACACTGATAGTATATCATAGCCAAAGGGATTTGCCCTGGGAATGCAATCTTGGTGTAACTTGAAAGAATCAGTCAATACCAAATTCTATATGATATCTGCATTAACCTCAAAGAGTGAAAAAAATATTAGTGGAAAACCTAGAGAAATCTGAATAAAGTCTATAACTTAGGTAATTTTTATGTACTAAGGTTAATTTTTTTATAAATATACCATGATTATATAAGACATAAACATCAGGGAAAACTGGTCAATGCTATGCCAGAACTCTCGGTAGTGTCTTTGCTTTTACAGAAAATTACTCTTCTGTAATTTTTTTTAAATTCTGAAAGAGTTTATTTAATATCAGTCCATGTAATTCACAATGTTAACAGACTAGATTCGAAAAATTTTATCATTTCAGTTTTTTTTAAGGCATTTTACAAAATCTGAACTTCATTCCTAATAAAAGCTCTCAGCAAACTTGGGATGAGAGTGAACTTCTCTAAGCTGATATAGAGCATCCATGAAAAACTTTCCATCTTTTCAACAAATGGTATTGAACCAACTGACATCCACACACAAAACAACAAATGTAAACACAGACCTTATACTCTTCACAAAAATCAACTCAAAATGGATCATGCACCTAAGTGTAAAACACAAACTATACAACTCCTACAAGATAATGTAGGAGAAAATCTAAATGATCTTGTGATTGGCAGTGACTTTTCAGATTTGAAACCAAAGGCATGATCCCTGAAATAAACAAGCTTGACAATTAAAATTAAAAATTTCTGCTCTGTGAAAGACAATGTCAAGAACATGAGAAGACAAGCCATAGACTGGGAGAAAATACTTCCAAAAGACATATCTGATGAAGGACTGTCATCCAAAACATGCAAAGAACTCTAAAACTCAACAATATGAAGACAAACAATAAAGTGGACCAAAGTTCTTAAACCAGCAAAGATAGGCAGATGGCTCCACATCATACGTTTTCAGGGAAATGCAAATTAAAACAACAAGGAGATACTAGTACATACCTGTTCGAACGGCCCAAATCTGGAACACTTACAACACCAAATGCTGGTGGGGATGTGGAGCAACAGGAACTCTCGTTCATTGCTGATAGGAATGCAAAATGGTACCGCCACTTTGGAAGATAGTTTGGCAGTTTCTTACAAAACTAAACATACTCTTACCATATGATCCAGCAATTGTGCTCCTTGGTATTTACCCAAAGAAATTGACATGTCATGTCCACATAAAAACCTGTACATGTGTTTATAGCAGCTTTATTCATAATTGCTAAACCCTGGAAGCAATTGAGATGTTCTTCAGTAGGTGAATGGATAAATAAACTGCTACATCCAGACAATGGAATATTATTCAGCACTAAAAAGAAATGAGCTATGTAGCAAGCTATGAAAAGACCTGGAGGGACCTTAAATGCATATTACTAAGTGACAGGAGACAATCTGAAAAGGCTACATACTGTATGATTCAACTACATGACATTCCAGAAAAGGCAAAACTATGGAAACAGTAAAAAGATAGTGGTTTCCATGGGTTAATAGCAAGGAAGGGATGAATAATTGTAGCACAGAAGAGTCTTAGGGCGGTGAAACTACCCTCTTTCATAGTATAACGTATCGCACTATAATAATGGATACATGTCATTACGTATTTGCCCCACCCATAGAATGTACAACACCAAGAGTGAGCCTTAATGTAAACCGTGGACTTTGGGCAATAATGTGTGTCAATGTAGGTTCACCAGTTGTAACAAATGTACCACTCTGGTGGGGGATGCTGATAATGCGGGAGGCTATGCATACGTGGGGTCATATGGGAAATCTGTGCATACTCTGCTCAATTTTTTGTGAACCTAAAACTGCTCTAAAAATAAATTCTATTAAAAACAAAATCAAAGACAAAATCTTCCATTGAAATCATATTTAATGGTGAAAGACTGAATTCTCTCATAAGACCAGAAACAAGACAAGAATGTCTACTTTCACCACTTTATTCAACATTGTCTTGGAGTTCTAGCTAACAAAACAATGCAAAAAACAAAAGCACATTAAAATGGTCTTTATTGATAGAAAATAGGTTCTTTTACATAGACAATCTAATAGAATCTATAAAAAAGCTACTAGAACTTATAAATCGGTTTAGCAGGGTTTCACAATACAAGATCAGTATGGAAGAATCAACTGTATTTCAGAAAGTGAAATATTTAAAAACACCATCAATATCATCATTTACAATAGTATAAAAAATTTATTGAGTACTTAGGGGTAAATTTGATGAATGATGTGAAGGACTTCTGTCCTGAAAACTACAAAACATTGCTGACATAAATTTAGTAATACCTAAATAAATGGGTAGTTTGTCTGTCTTCCTGGGTTGGAAAACTAAAAACTGTTCTGATGTCAACTCTTCCCAAATTGACTTTTAAATTCAACATATTCCAATCAGATATTTTTTTTAGAAACTGAGAAACTAATTTTAAAATTCATATGAAAATTCAAAGGACCTAGACTAGCCAAAACAATATTCAAAAAGATGAACAAATTTGGAGGACTTGTATATCCTGACCTCAAGATTAAGTGTAAAGCTACTTCAATCAAAATAATCTATGAGTCAAGATAAATAAACATGTCAACAGAACAGGAGAGAGTACAGAAAGAGAAGACATATATGATCAATTGTTTTTCAACAAAGACGTAAGGTCAATTCAGTGCTGAAAAGATATTCTTTTCAATACAGTCATGCGCCACATAACAACGTTTCAGTCAAGACTGATTGCATATACGATGGTGGTCCCATAAGATTAGTACCATGTAGCCCAGGTATGAAGTAGGCTTATACTATCTAGGTTTGTGTAAGTATACTCTACAATAATTGCACAACAATGAAATTGCCTAACGATGCATTTCTCAGAACTTATCCCCTTCCTTAAGCAATGCATGACTGTAAGTGGTTCTGGAACAATTCAATATCTATATGCAAAAAAATGAACTTCAATCCATAACTCAAACTATATAAAAATTACTTAAAATGTTCATTGACTTAGATTAAAATGTAAAAATATAAAACTTCTAGAATTAAACATGAGGGAAGTTATCTTTGACTTTGGGTTAGAAAAACATGTCAGGTATAAACTTAAACCATGGTATCAAGAAGATTAAAATCATGAATTGACTTTATCCCTTTTAAAAATAGATGCTCTTTGTAAGACAGAATTTAGTGAATGAAAGGACAAGCCAGACACTGAAATAAAAAAAATATTTGCAATCCACATTTCTCACAAAGAACTTGTATTCAAAATATATAAAGAACTCTCAAAACTCAACAATAAGATAGAAACAAAAAGAAAACCTAGTAAAGACAGGTAAAATTTTAAACACTTGCCTAAAGCAGATGTATGCAAGGCAATTAAGCACATAAAAAGATGTTTAACATTACTGATAATTACAGATTTATACCTCAAAACCACTTTGTGAAACAGACTTATGAGAATATCTAAGATTAAAAGGACTGGCAACACCAAGTGTTGGCCAGGATGTTAAACAACTTGAACTGTCATACACTGCTAGTGGAAATGGACCATGATACAAAAACTTTGGAAAACAGTTTGGCAGTTTCTTCAAAATTTAAACATGTGACCCAGTCTTTCCATTCACAGAGAAAGGAAAACAATTGCCCCCACAAAATATTGTACATGCATATGCAGCACAACTTAATTTGTAGTAGCCTCAAACTTGAAAGAACCCAAATGTCCACTAACAGGTAAGTATATGTACAAATTTTGGTATGATAGCAATAAAAATTAACTATTAATATATGCAACAACATGGATGCATTTCAAAATAATTATGCTTATTGAAAGCATTCCAAAACACTAGAGAAAACAAATGTGGTTGAATGTAGACAGTTTTTCACATACTTCTGAGTTATTTGACACTATAAAAATATTTACACCATTTTTATAATTAAGTCTTACCTACAAGGATACATCTAAGAGAAAGAATTTAGAAAAATATTTTCATTCTTGTTTTTAAGAAAGTGATTTATGGCTCAATATTTTTTATCTATTAAGTTATTCTAGCTAGAAGTCTTCTTTGGCATTCTTTCCTTATATTAAGAACACAAGGTGGGGCCAGCCCGGTGGCGCAGCGGTTTAGTCCGCGCTTGGCAGCCCAGGGTTCGCAAGTTTGGATCCCGGGCGCCCGCCGACGCACTGCTTGTCAGCCATGCCGTGGCGGCGTCCCATATAAAGTAGAGGAAGATGAGCACGGATGTTAGCCCAGGGCCAGTCTTCCTCAGCAAAAAGAGGAGGATTAGCAACAGATGTTAGCTCAGGGCCGGTCTTCCTCACAAACATAGGGCTACAGAAGAATTCTTTACCATATTTGTAATCTGCTCCAAAAAGATTCATCCATTTTAGGCTCCAGGAGGTTAGTTTGTTAAGCCCATGTTATGATGAAGGTAATACTGAGTTACTTATCTCTTTTTCCCTATCCATGGAGCAGAATTCAGTAATTGATTTTGGGGTGCTAGATTTGGTGAAGTTCACAAATGAATGAATCATTACACTGAGTGTCATAATTAGGGAGATGACAGATATAACTGGAAATTTGCAGTTTAATTGGTAGTGCCCGATGTTGGGCTGATATCTCTTGCTTACTGTTTTACTTTTTAATAATACAAGAAGGATTTTTTGGTGACAGGCAGGCAACACTCAACTGAATTGTGAAAAAGCAAGAGAAGTCATTGCAATAAAGAAAAAGAGACAGCCTTTATAAGATTTACAGCTTTTATCTTTGACAAGACTTGAAATTCTGAAGCTAGTGGATACAAAAATATCTGTAAAATATCTGAGTTTACTTTTGGCTATTCTAGTCCTGTATCTCTGTTTTATATAGATCTTGATTACTAAATTTGGTAGTGGTGTCTTCCTATGTGTAGTAAAATACTTTTTATCCATATGAACTCTATAATTCAGTATGCTTAGACTCTATACTAGTACTCTTATTAGATTTTGTCTGTCAAGGCTTTTAAGTATCCAATGCTCTATATTAAATTCCTTTCAAGCTGTAACAGCTGGATTGTTTTCTTTTTCCCATCCAAAACCCTATACAGGGATACCACAAATACAGGATCAATATTCTCATGCTCTTGTCTGCGGAAACAGTTTTTACCTACAAATCCATTTACCAAATATTTAAAGACAAGAGGTGTGAGTAAGCGTTTTTGGTAAGCCAAAGATACTGTCTTCAACATGCTTATAATGTATTAGAAAATAACTATGGTACAACGAAGGGCAGAGGCAAAAAGAGATGAAATTTACAGGAAGGAAAATGAATGAAAATTATGCATGAACGATCTTAATTTATTTAAATTAATTTTCCTCATTGAGAGTTAATTACTTCTAAGTGGGGATCTTCTTTTAAGCAAATAAATACACATATCATACAGTAGTTCAGAATACACCCACAAATATATGTATTTCAATTTGTTTTAAAGAGTGACACAAAAAACCTCTACTTTATATATTTCTGTTACATTTAATTCAAAATTGGAATACCAAAAGCTGATGGTTCAATAGAACAAAGAAATTGTTTTGCTTCTAAGAATGAGAAATAGGAAAGAAGATATTACTATTGGTTAAAATAAAAGCTTTATATTATTTTCAAATCATGCCGTATTGAATTGCTTATACATATTCACATATGTGTACATATATTCATATATATATATTTACAATTTGAATAATTGCAGCAGAGACAGTTCTATATCCTCACCAGACTGCACCATGCCTCAACAAAGCAGGAGGTTAAGACGACATTTCCTAGTCTTTCTATATGTCCAAATCACTAGTTCTAGCCAATGCAACATTTTATTTTATTTTATTTTATTTTTTTTGTGGGGAAGACCAGCCCTGAGCTAACATCCGTTCCCAGTCCTCCCCTTTTTGCTGAGGAAGGCCGGCCCTGGGCTAACATCCGTGCCCATCTTCCTCTAGTTTATATGGGACGCCGTCACGGCATGGCTGACAAGCAGTGCGTCCGCGGGCGCCCGGGATCCGAACTCACGAACCCAGGGCTGCCAAGCGCGAACTAAACCACTGCGCCACTGGGCGGCAGTGTGATATAACACACTTCCTGAACTGTCCCCCCAAAATCTCTCATGTGCAATTTTTATTCTCTCTCTCTTTTTGTGGAGATCGTATTGATCACCAGCAAAGTAAGTAATCAGAACCGTAATAGAAGGTGCCAGTATCTCTGAATCACTTCTTGTAGAAATCCTGCCTACAAGAATATATCTACAGTGGATTTTGCTTGAACAAGAATTAAATTGTTTTTGTGTTAATACATTGTGATTTTCTTTCACTTATTATAGCAGGAAGTATTTTTACTCTGTTACAGCATTTACCCTAATAATTGTCTAGGTATCTTGAAGCAAATAAAAACTTTGCCTCTCCCCAGCAGGCTGCAAAGGGATAGCTGCCTATGGAAATGTTTTAATTTTGAAAATCATTTTTTATGTAGCCTTTTAAATGATAATAAAAGAAGCAAAAAAGAAACATTAAGCCTGGGAATGTATAACCTGTTTTCATATTCTACTTGAGGGAGGGTTAAGAAAAGGTTAAAAAGCTATGGCAGACTTTACAATATTAAAATATTACTATACCAGTAGAGGAAATAAAGTGAGGAAGTGTAACTACAAAGTGCATTAAACTCATAAACTAAGGGATTTTTTAAAATTTATTTACTCTTAATTGGGATATTGACTGCCTTGAAGAAAACTGTGGTTAGCAAGTTATGAGTTATTGTATCTACCTAATAGAAAGATTGAAAAGAGGCCTAGTCCAATTTGTTAAAAGAAAAAGAAAAGGTTGCATTGATTTTTAATAATCTGTTTCTATGCATTCAGTGATAATTAAAATATTTAAAAAATTCAAATCTATTTGACAGTGTTCCAAATAAGTGTCTAGATGATAAATAACATGAAATTAGAGTATTTCTGACTCAAAACTATTTGTAACTCCACTATCTTTCAGCTTTAGGAGCCAGTTTCTCTGTTTTTCCCCTTGTCGTGTATTTTCATGTTGATTTTAAATTGATTTCACCTCTAGTAAAATGTTTTCAAGGAGGTAAGCAAAAAGAAAAGGGCATGATCTCATAACTTTCTAAAGTGTGTTTTTGGTCTGAAAAAAATTTTAGAGGATAATTAATAATCAGAGGAGAAAATAAAACAAAACAAAAGTAAATGCACTACTTACCAATATTAAGTGCATTTTTAAAATAAAATTGGTAATGTCAAATAATTCTAATATTAGTAAAAACTGAATTTTTTAAACTAATCACCCTTATGGTGATTGCAGAAAAAAAATGAGATAATATTATAATTTACAGTGTCAATAAAACTTTAAAAAAAAACCCAACAAACTTGCATGTGCACATTCCAAATTAGAAAAAATAGGCTTGTGATTTGAATGGTTATTTTTATCTAAAGTCAAGTATTCATTAATTTTAATTATAGACAAAAACTTACTATTTCATTTTGAAAAAAGAAAGGGTGATCATCAAACCCATTACTAGGGGATATCTTGTAATTCTCACTCACTCTGGACATCAGCAAATATTTAATGTGCCACCACCCAGCTAGGAATAATCTATTTACAGTTCCCTAGTTAGAACTTTTTTAAAGGGGCAAACATGATCACATTTCATGAAGGATGTTAGTCATTAAATGCCCCTATGAACTGTGCTTAGGACAAGACACCGAGAAATCCAAATTGTAGTCCAACTGGGAAGCCTGGTCTTTCCTGGTTCTTATCAGTGGAGGCAGACATTCTTGATTTATTCTTGACTTAATAGATAGTTAATAATAATTTGTTTGAGATAATAAAGAGAAAGTGGTTTTGGTCTTCCTTTCTGTCACAACCTAATCCTGAACCCCTTCTGGAGAACCTACAGTAAATAACTGATACCTAAGTTTTAAAAGTTGAATTCCAGATAGAAGAGGTACAAAGGAGCTATTACTCAAGCATCTTCATTTTTAATATAATAATATAATTTATATTTTTCCAAGCATAAAATCACGATATCATAGGAGGGAACAAAATAACCATCTTTAAAAGGGGAAATCATGTATTGTGACAGTATACAAATCTTTTTTTTAAATTATATAAATTTCACAAAGCTCTATGCCTGGGCAAATGTAAATATTACATATTTTTCATATAGACTATGAATTCCAAATTGTTAAAGAAAAAATATTCAATGATACTTGTTAAAGATGATATGGAAGACTTTATTCAGGACTGCTGTGCTGGGTATAGGGACCACTGCAATGGGATTTTACGGTGGGGGAGAGATGTTAGACTCTACTCTGAAAACAGCCTGTGCACATGGGGATTAATTGCAAGGAGCAGGTGAGTGTTAGTGGATGAAAATTACTAAGAGGAAACATCAGGAGTCAGGGAGCTCTGGCTAAACCAACCAAACAGGATTCTTGCTGAAGACAGGACAGGGTAATCAGACATCACCTGGGAGATGGAGGATGAAGATCAGATATTGAGGGTGACCAGATATTCAGGGTTGGGGGCTCTGACTTAGCAGGTTTCTTGCTAAAACTGGATTTTAGATGGAAGTGCACAGATGGACCCAGGAGAAGGTTCAAGAGCCTGACCAAGTTAAGTCAAGCAAAGAATCTTTGTCAAAATGAAGGATCACGTTTTAGCTTGAAGTATAAATTTTTGATCTTTGACCTGTTGAACTGATGAGGCATTTATATCAAATATTATTCTAAGGTTAGTTACAAGGGTTTTGGAATTGGATTAGATCCAAGATATGTTAAAAATCACTACACAGATAAATTAATATTTGCTAATGAATGACCTAAAAAAAGTAATAGGAAAAAAAATATTGACAAGAATAAAAAGAAGGACAAGTCTAGAACTGGTGAGATCAAAGGGTAGTCAGAGAGGATTAGGGATGGTTATGATATTCGGGAGAGGTCATTTATATTCTGTGGTGGTTGGCATGTGTGTGGAGAGTAAAAAATCACATTTCAAGGGTAAATGGAAATTAGAAAGAAATAGTGAGCAAAAATGAAAAATCTATAGTAAGATGAGAAGAAAATTAGTCCCTGGAGAACAGAGAGAAAAACAATACACTTTTAGGACAAATTTGGGGGGCAGATGAGAAAAGAAAATGAAGATGGAAAAAGCCTATTACTGTCACAGTGCAGTTGGTAGAGGAAGGATAGAGGAACATGGCAGTGAGCAACTGTGCCATTGAGATTTAGTAGTAAAGAAGGGTATGCCTATGTAGTGTGAGAAACAGATCTGAAGGGAGAAATAGGAAGCATACAATAAAAGTAAGGGACTTCAATACCTCACTTTTAACAATGAATAGACCACCTAGACAGAAAGTCAATAAGGAAATAATGAACTTAAACTACGTGTTGGACCAGATGGACCTAACAGACATATACAGAACATTCCATCCAACAGCAGCAGAATACACATTCTTCTCAAGTACACACGGTACATCCTCAGAATAAATCATATGTTATGCCACAAAACAAGTCTTAATAAATTTAAGACCGAAATCACATAAATCATCTTTTCAAAAGACAATGGTATGAAACTAGAAATCAATTATAAGAAGGAAACTGAAAAATTCACAAAAATGTGGAGATTGTATAACATGCTCCTGAACAACCAATGGGTCAAAGAAGGAATCAAAAGGGAAATAACAAATATCTTGGGACAAATGAAAATGGAAACACATATCAAAACTTATGGAATGCAGCAAAAGCAGTTCTGAGATGGTTGTTTAAGTGATAAATGCCTATGTCAAGAAAAAATAAACAACCTAATTTTTCACCTCAAGGAACTAGAAGAAGAAGAAACACAAAGCCCAAAGTTAGTAGGAGGAATGAAATAAAGATCAGAGCATAAATAAATGAAATAGACACTAAAAAGACAATAGAAACAGTGACACTAAAAGCTGTTTTTCCGAAAAGATAAAATCGACAAATCATTAGCTAGACTTGCCAAGAAAAAAAGAGAAAAGTTTCAAATATGTAAAATCAGAAATGAATGAGAAGACTTTGCAACAGATGCCACAGAAATACTAAGGATCATAAGAAACTACCATCAAAAAGTGTACAACAACAAATTAGATAACCTAAAAGAAGTGGAAAAATTCTTGGATATGTACAATCTACCAAGATTGAACCAGGAAGAAACAGAAAATCTGAACAGGTCAACGATGAATAAGGGTATTGAATCAGTAATCAAAAACCTCCTAACAAAGAAAAGTCCAGGACCAGATGGCTTCTCTGGTGAATTCTACTAAACATTTAAAGAAGAATTAATACCAATACTTCTCAAACTCTTCCAAAAATTGACGAAACAGGAATACTTTCAAACTCATTTTATGAGACTAGCATTACACTGATATGAAAGCCAGGCAAGGACACTAGAAGAAAAGAAAATTACAGGGCAATATCCCTCATAAACATAGATGCAAAAAATCTCAGCAAAATACTAGCAAATCAAATTCAACAGCACATTAAAAGGATCATACACCATGATCAAGTAGAATTTATTCTTGGGATGCAAGCATGCTTTAATATATGCAAATCAATAAATGTGATACACCACATTAACAAAATAAAGGATAAAAATCACATAATCATCTGAACAGATGCAGAGAGAGCATTAGACAAAATTTAACACACTTTCTTGTTAAAAACTGTCTACAACCTGAGTATAGAAGGAACATATAGGACAAGTCATGGCTGACATCAAAGTCATGGTAAAAAGCTAAAAGCTTTTCCTCTAAGATCAGGAACAAGATAAGAATGTATACTCTCATCACTTTTGTTCAGCATACTACTGGAAGTCCTAAGGAGAGCAATTAGACAAGAAAAAGAAATAAAAGGTATCCAGATCAGCTTTGCAAATGACATGATATTATATTTAGAAAATCCTAAAGACTCCACTCAAAATTTTTGGAAATAATAAAAGAATTCCGTGAATTTGCAGGATACAAAATCAATATACAAAAATCAGTGGTGTTTCTATATTCTAACAACAAACTATTGTTAAGAAAAACTAAAAAAATTATCCCATTTATAACAGCAACAAAAGCAATCAAATACTTAGGAATAAATTTAACCAAGAAGGTGAGAGACCATGTACACTTGAAAGCTTTAAGACATTGATGAAACAATTTAAGAAGACACAAATAAATGGAAAGATATTCGTGATCATGGATTGGAAGGATTAATATTGTTAAAATATCCATACTACCCAAAGCTGTCTCCAGATATAATGCAATCCCTTTCAAAATTCCAATGGTGTTTTTCACAGAAACAGAAAAACAATCCTAAAATTTATATGGAACCACAAAAGACCTTGAATAGCCAAAGCAATCTTGAGAAAGAACACAGCTGGAGGCACACTTCCTGATTTCAAACTACACTGCAGTTATAATAATCAAAACCCTACAGTGCAGGCATAAAAACAAACACATAGATCAATGGAACAGAATAGAGAGCCCAGAAATAACCCACATATATATGCTCAATTAATTTACAAGAAAGGAGCAAAGAATATACAATGGAGAAAGGCTAGTCTCTTCAATAAATGGTATTGTTGGAAAAACAGGATAGCCACATACAAAAGAATGAAACTGATCCCCTATCTTACACAAAAATCAACTCAAAATGGATTGAAGACTTGAACGTAAGACCCGAAACTGTAAAACTCCTAAAAGAAAACATGAGGGGTCAGCTCTTTGACATTGGTTTTAGCAAAGATTTTTTGGATTTGACCAAGAACAAAGGAAACAAAAGCAAAAATAAATCAGTGAGACTACAGCAAACCAAAAGCTTCTGCATGGTAAAGGACACCACCAACAAAATGAAAAGTCAACCTATGGAATGGGATAAAATATTTGTCAATTATATATCTGATAACGGGTTAATATCCAAAATATACCATGACCACATACAACTAAATAGTAAACAAACAAATGCAAAAAAATCCCCCAAATAACCCAATTAAACAATGGGCCAAAGACCTGAATAGACATTTTTCCAAAGAAGACATACAAATGGCCAACAGGCACATGAAAAAGTGCTTAGCATCACTAATCATCAGGGAAATGGAAATCAAAACCACAACAAGATAGCACCTCATACGTGTTAGGATGTCTAATATGAAAAAGACAAGACATGACAAGTGCTGGTGAGCATGTGGAGAAAAGGAAACACTTGTACACTGTCAGCGGGAATGTAAACTGATGTAGTCACTGTGGGAAACAGCATGGAGATTCCTCAAGAAATTAAAAATAGAACTATCATATGATCTGGCAATCTCACTTCTGGGTATATATCAATTCCAGAAAAATTGAAATCACTATCTTGAAGAGATGTCTATGCTCTCATGTTCATTGCAGCATGATTCAGAATAGCCAAGGTATGGAAACAACCTAAGTGTCCATCAAAGGTGAATGAATAAAGAAAATGTGATATGTGTGTGTATGTGTGTGAGTAAAATGTGAAGATGTGATACATATATTACATATATAATGGAATTTTGTTCAGTTTTAGAAAAAAGTCCTGCTATTTGTGACAACATGAATGAACCCGAAGGGCATCATGCTAAGTGAAATAAGCCAGACAGAGAAAAAGAAATACTGCATGGTATCACTGACATGAGGAATCTTAAAAAAAAAAAAGTCAGGGGCCAGCCAGGTGGCATAGTGGTTAAGTTCAGCATGCTCCGTGGGTTTGGAACCCTGGCGTGGACCTACACCACTCATCAAGCCATGCTGTGTCGGCATCCCACATAAAGAACAGAGGAAGATTGGCACAGATTTTAGCTCAGTGTCACTCTTCCTCAAGCAAAAAGAGGAAGATTGGCAACAGGTGTTAGCTCAGATCTAATCTTCCTCACCAAAAAATAGAAAAAAAAAGTCTAACTCATAGAAACAGAGAGTAAAATGTTTGCCTGGGGTTGGGGGTGGGGGAAATAAGGAAAAGCTTGTAAAGGGGTACAAACTTTCAATTATAAAATGAATAGGTTTGAGGATCTAATGTATAACACAGTGATTATGGTTTTTTTTCCTACAGTCTTGTAATTATACAATAATACTGTATTATATAATTGAAATTTACACTTAAGTGTTTTCAACCAAAAAAGGGTAAATACTTGAGGTGATGGATATATTAATAAACTCAATGGTAGGAGTCCTTTCGCAACCTATATGTATATCAAATCATCATGTTGTACACTTTAAATATCTTACAATTTCATTCATCAGGTATACCTCAATAAAGCTTAAAAATATATAAACCAACGTTTAGAAGTTTCTTCTTCTGTTACTTAGTATTTAGCAAAGGCTAAATACAACAGCCAGTGACATTCAGTAATACATATCTTAATATTCTAAAGAAAGGCATGCAACACATTCCCAGGAGGACTTGCTAGCGTATTCCCAAGCCCATCTTTGGATTGCCACATGGATTAATTTGGATGACCACTCATCCCTGTTTGCCTGAGACAGTCTTGTTTTATGCCTGTGGTCTGGTGTAATTCCTAATCGCATAGATTAGTAGAAGTTATCCTAACTAAAGAAAAGTAGTAGAAGAATAAAAAAATACACACAATATTTTAATAGATAGGTAGGACTGAATAAAAGACTGAGCATATGTGTAAAGAGAGACCCAGAGGGAAAAGGGTGGAAGAGAATCAGGCAAAAAAATAAATAAAATATTAGTATAGAGAACGGTCTACACTTTTTCAAAACAGATCTCAACCCACAGAATAAAGCAGATAAGTAAATCTCAAACAGGGTTAATAAGAATAAAAATTAGACACATCATAGTTAAACTGCAGATAACCAAAGTTCAAAGAAAAAAACAATATTATAGGAAGCCAAAAAATAGACATTGTTTTCACCGAAGCAAGAATAAGACTCTCTCTAATAGCTTTAATATATTATGGAAGCCAAAACACAATTGAATGCTATATTTAAAGTGCTTACAGTAAGGGCCAGACAAAATTTCTAAACTCAGCTTAAATGTGCTCCAAAATTGGGAGAAAATTGAGGTTATATTTAGACAAACAAAACTGAGATAATTTCTCACCAACAGACCTGCACTACTATAACCAGTACTTGAGTTATAATGCAAAAACAAACGAAAACAAAAATAGAAGGAAAAAGAAAAAGAAAAGTGCATTTAGGAATGTTGAGAAAAAGAAAAAAATACATTTTATAAATATAAAAGAATACCGACCGAATATTGACTCTATGAAACAATAATGTATGGTTCATGGATTTTGAAATATATATAGAAGTAAATGTTCAACAACAAAAGAAATACTTTGTATTCAACTGTAATAAGTCAAGTATGCAACTTGTAATCTCAAAGGTAACAGAGGACTTATAAAAATGCGTAGGTAAGACATTAATAGAGGAAAAGTATGAATAATAGTGTAAATAAAAGTATAAATTACACACACATACACACACACACAAATATATATATATTCCAAAGGAAGGGAGAAGAGAGAGGACAAGAAACAAAAAAGAAAAGTGATATAGAATAAAGATAGTAAGATGGAATATTTAAGGATAAACATATTTATTACTATTCCAGTTTTAAAGAGTTAAATATTTAATTCAAAAAAATATTGATTATAAGATATATACAAAATTTTAAGTAAATCTTTTAAAGTAAGATTTCAGAAATAGCATGTAAAAAGTAAAACAATGAAAGCTGGGTAGCTATAGTAATACCATATAAAGTGGACTTTAAGGAAATAAGCATCTCTAGAAGTAAAGCCTTGTTTTTTTTATAATTATAAAGTTGCCTATTCTCAAGAAGATATAACATTCATAAATTTGGATATATCTAATATAAGTATTATTATAAGTAATACTTAAAAGTAAACAAATTTGCCCCCCCAAATCAACAAATTAGTGAGAAATCTTAATACTTCACCAAGTAGCTGAGAAAATAAATGGAAAGAAATATCAGAAAAGTACAGACAATTAAGAAAGAATAACAAATGAAAGAGGCAGAAGGAGAGAGAGATTGATTGGTTGATTTGAGAAAAGCACTTTACAGTGACAGAAAAGCACTTTTTTTCTTGGTAAGGAAGATTAGCCCTGAGCTAACATCCGTTGCCAATCCTCCTCTTTTTGCTGAGGAAGACTGGCCCTGGACTAACATCCGTGCCCATCTTCTACTTTATATGTGGGATGCCACCACCACATGGCTTGATAAGGGGTGCTTAGGTCTGCACCAGGATCCGAACCTGTGAACCCCGGGCTGCCGAAGTGGAGCATTTGAACTTAACAACCGAGCCACTGGGCTGGCCTCCAAATATCACCTTTTCGAGTGCATATGAAACAAAAGTTGAGAGTATTTTGGGCATAAAACAAGTGTTAACCAATTTTAAGGGATTAATATTTAGCACATGTTCTCTGATCATAGTAAAATTAAACTAAAAATAATGCAAAGACAATGAAAAATCCCTAACTCTTTGGAAACTAAGTGATAGACTTCTAAATAACCCATAAGTCAAAGATAAAGTTATAATGGAAATTATAAATACATTAATGTGAATGATATTAATTATATAGCTTGTTTAAATATTTGGGATCAAGCCAAACCGTGCTTAGAAATAAATTTATAGCTTTAAATGCATATATTAAGAAGAAGAAAAAAGAATGGCTAAAAATTAATTGTTTAAGAATCCATTCAAGAAAGTAGCAAAAGAATAATAGACCAACTCTGAAGAAGTAAAAGAAAAGAAAAAATAAAAATGCAAGCCGAAATTAAATCCAAATGAGTATATAATAAAAATAAGCGAAGTCACAAGATAATTCTTCAAAAATAAAAGCAAATTAATATATTGTTAGCAAGACTGACCAAGAAGATTACAAGACAACACAAATTACCAATATCAGGAATGGAAAATGGGGTATCGCTGTATAACCTACAGTTATTAAGAAGAAAATGAGAGGCTTTTTTATTAAAAAATGATGCTAGTACACAGGATAGTGTGGATGAAATGTACAATTTTCTTTAAAAAATATTAGTGAAAAATTTAGTAGTTTTATTCTTATATAAGAACCCAACAGTTTATATATATTCAGCAACGTACCTGTGCAAGAATAATCTTTGCTGCACTATTCATAATAGCCTGAGGCAGATTGTCACAATTGGCACACATTCCTTCATCCTTGAATGAATGTAGTTTCCTCTCCATTTCTCAAACTTGGGCTTTCCATTGTGACTCACTTTAGTCAAGGAGCATTTGCAACCCTGACTATCACAAACACTTGCAAGGTTCTTATGCATGAAACTTTGCCAACAGCCAAGTGGATGATGAGACATAGAGCCCAGTTGCCACTGTCTCTCTAGCCAACTGAGGACATGTACGAAGGTCAGCCAGAAGTGGGCAATCTCTAGGTGCCCCATGAACTCACTGCTAAATGACTGTGAGCAGCAAACACCAAGTAAAACACAGGTGAAGTTAGGCCCCGACATTTAGTTCACAGGTTTTCTGATCAAGGGAAACCTCACCGAGGAACTGAACCTGAGGAACCTCATGGCTATCAATATCTGATGAGAATTAAAAGATCAGGTGTTTCAGGCTTGATGATGTAATCAGGTGAAACTTTGGGGGTTCTTGGATGAGGGTAAGCATCCCCTGCATGTGGGAATAATGTACATTACTTTGGTCAGAGGGTGGGCTGAGGAAGATTGGAAAAGTAATGACCAAAATCTTTCTGTGACCCTTTGCAATGTGACTCCATCAGGAAATGTAATCTACTTCTCTATCCCCTGAATTTAGACTTGATCTTGTGACTTAATTTGGTTAGTAGAACATTAACAACAGATATAAGTAGAACCACGTAAACTGTGTTCTCACCGAACTGCTGTTGGAACACAGTTGCCAGGTAAAGAAGCTCAGGCCAGTCTGTTGGATAAAGAGATACATGATCCCCAGTTGCTCCCATTGCCCTAGGCAACTGCCAGGCACAGGAGTGAACACACTGGGATGAACTAGTCCCCACCTGACCTGCCGTGTGACTGCAAACATGTAAGTTAGATCTGCCAACACAAAGTGGACTAGATATGAGCCATCATCGCTGATCCCTGCCTGAATTGCCTTCCCAGAGAATCATGAGCAAGTAGAAAGTGTTTTAAAACACTCTGTTTTGGGGTGATTTGATATGCAGTAAGACTGTATTGAAACAAGCACTAACTGAAAATTATCCAAAAGACCATAATAGAGAATATAGAAATTGGGTTTTATTTATGTAATAGAATTCTATGTCAAAATGTAAATGAACAATCTACGACTATAGAACAACATGGAGGAATGTCACCTATATAAAATAGAGAAAAGAAGTCAGGCACAAAAAGGATACTGTAGGATTACATAAGGTTAAAATAGACAAAACTAAAAAAAAATGATAAAACTAATCTTTAGTGATAAGAATAAGAACAGAAGGGACAAACTTATCCCTTTGCTTATCAGGGACAAAGTAACTAGAATGGTCAGGAGAAACCCTTTAGGGGTGATGGACATATCTCATATTAGAGGTCTGCGAAATTTTCTGGTAAGAGCCAGATAGTAAATGCATTAGACTCAAGCCTCAATTTAGGAATCAGCAAACATCATCAGGCCAGATGCTGGCTTTAGATGCCACATCCAAATTTGGATTCATGTTTCCACTTCTTTTCCATTTTATGAATGTTTCCTAAACTTTTTTCATATCTTTGCTCATATATGTAAAGTTTTTTATTTTTGAGACCCAAAATTAGTTATTATGTACAAGTTGCCTAATCCATTTCCTAGCCTGTAAAGGGATTTGTCTGCCAAACTTCTATATAATAAGAAATTAGCCCAGTCTTGTGGCAATTACTACCATGAATGTAAGCACTCTTCTTAAATAAGAAAAAACTCCAGAAAGTGTCCCTTAGCAAGTCAATCTCTGTACTTCTGAAGATAAATATCTTTTGGTATTATATAATTTAAGTGTCTTTTATGTTTAAGCTTCACTGCTATCCATTAGACGAAAGTGATCATAATTATGTAGTATATGCTCTATACTCTTGGAACAAATAGTTTTTCAATGAAGGATAATAATCCCTGTCATTTTTATAAAGGACAAATGAGATGATAGAAATAATCATGGAGCTTTATGTATAGAAGTAATGTAGACAAGCCATTCAGTTCTTTCTCTTATTTGTATGTATTAAATTTGAGTATAGACATATGAAATATGTCCATAATTACCACACTACTTATGTTTGAAAATTAAGAGTAGAAACTCAGTTTCTTGAGGTTTAGACCAGAGTCCTTTCCCTTTTCAAAACATTGCCAATGGATGCATATTTTATGCTGAAAGGAAATGGTGTTTTGAAATATCCAAGGCCTATTAAATTAGAAAAATCTAGGACCAAATTCCAACACTTTCTCCTACAAACTGTGTGATGTTGACATATTAAGTGCCTTTTTATTACTTGTGTACCTGTGCTTTAAAACACATTAGTTATTAAGGCTGTTATAACAATTAATTATGCCAAACTCTGTAAAGAGCCCAACAAGAGTAGGGGCCTTCTACAAATTTATTTCTCTTCTATTTATGTTACTACGGCATTTTTTCACATGGTATTCTATATCTTCCCCGATATTTTCCATATTCTAAAATGTTAGGTCATGATGATGTCAATCATCCATTTTTCTTCTTTTTTCTAATTTGTCTTGTGTTATTTAGTTTATACATATATTGCAAGAATGAAACTTAAAGGAAATTAAACCCACCTTAAATAATATTTTGATTTCCTTGTTCTAGTCAGATTTTCATTCACTATGTTGTGCTTAGAAACTCTTTACTGAGCTAAATGGACTGGAAAGTATTAAAACCAGAACAAACGCTAATAAGCCTGCTCAGAAAAAACAAATAACGTTACCCTTTGTTCAGATCAAATATACAATCAATTTACACAAGGGTCTTGAAGTAGATCCTGCTGGTAAGGTCAAGCTAAAATGTCTGCTCCTATCTCACTAGTATATATTATTCATGAAAATAATATATTATCTCTGTGCAATTGTTTAATTATATTTTCTTCAGAAACCACTCATATTTGGAAGCTATTTTCCAGTTTTCAAATAGGAAATAGTGCTAAAGCTCCTGAATTAATAAGAAAATTTTGCTGTTAATAAGAAAAATTGCTGTTAAGAATATGTGTCCATTGTTTTTAATCCATCAACTTCATTATAATCAGGTGTTTATTCTATATGACATACAGAAAAAAAGGGGAAACCTTTCAGCATACATTTCTGTTGCTGGAAAATTCTATTAGGAAAAACATTTTTTCTCTCATATAGTTGTTGCTTATTAAATGTATCCAATTTGAATTTCTTATCAAATTTGAACAGCTGGGAAATAATTAAAGCAAAACTGATTTTAGGAAAAACGTGACAAATCTTCATATTATATATGTGTATCTACCACCTAACTTCATTAGTTAATAGGATAAAATATTAGTTATATACTATATCCTATTTTCAAATGCCAAACATCCCAATATAAACTTCAATTAACAATTATATCCAATTACCAAAAAATAATATTTTAATAATGTGTTAGTGCATGACATTAGCTTGGGAAACTCATAAGACCTTTTTTATTTTGAAGAGTATTCCTGCAAAATAAAAATGTTTATCATACTAGTCTCCAGAGATGGCTCTCAGTGAAGTCTGTGCTGATAAATATTTAATAACTGTTTTTCCAAAATAATCAAAATTCCTTAATTTGTGATGTTTGTGGATTTCTGTGGTGTGTTTCATATGATGTCACAGAACACAGGATTGGGAAGACATGCTTAATAACCTCTCAAGAGGTATGTTTGTTTCTTAATTCATGTAGTAAACAATGTAGTCATTGCTGGTGGATTCATTTCCTGTAACATGTAATTTTACTGAGTAGAACTAAGTAACATCCACAGATCTGTTACTCGTTGGCTACATAAATTGATATGCACTTTTCAGTAAATAAGAGAATTACCAAGGCCTTGCTACAATTGTATTTACATAGTTAATTAGATTTTAAATGAGTTTGATTGCCAATAATCTCTAGAGGAACAATACTTTAATGTGTCACTTTAAATAAAGCTTTTTCAGAAACAGTTACACACTGCATTCTCCAGTAATTATGTTTTAAAATTAATATTATTACTTAATTATAGTTTTTAAATTACAGCAGCAGCAAACACACTACAAGGCATTAGAGGTTAGTGATTAGATGATTGATTATATTGATTTCATTAGAGACCTGTGATTATATGTCATTTTTCACCTATTTCAACAACATCTCAGTTTCTCTATATTAGGGCTCTAATCATAGAATAAGCACTATATTCCCTTCTAATCCTTAAAAATATTAATATAACTTCATATACTCAAATTAAATCAGAGAAAAAGTTCCAGAATCCCATTTTTAATAGTCTCATGTTTAGGGTTGATGGCCTAGTGGTTAACGTGTGGCACACCCCACTTTGGCAGCCCGTGCCCCGTTCTTGGGTGTGGAACCACACCACTTGTCTGTCAGGAGCCATGCTGTGGCAGCAGGTCACATGGAAGAACTAGAAGAACTTACAGCTACACAGAACTACATACTGGGGTTCTAGGGGGGAACCCCAGAAAGATTGACAAGAGATCTTAGCTTAGGGCAAATCTCCCCCTGCAAAAAAAAAAAATTCTCATGTTTAATAAATCCCATCTTGTTTTCTTGAAACCGTTTTTGATGTACAAACTGTATCGTTCGTTGGTTATTCAGGAACAGAGAAGCTACTCCAAGTACTAATGGTGATAAAGGTTTAGCATATGTATGAGGATCGTACTCGGCTTGGCAGAGCTGGAGGAGCAAAAGTTAGAGAATCCAACACTGCATTCCTCAGTTTGAATCAATGAAGCAGAAAATTCTCAAAAGCCAGAAAGTTGCCGTAATTTTTTAATCATTTGATTTTAAAATAAGTTCAGCCTTACAGAAAAGTTGCAAAACTAGTAAAAATTAGTACCAGTTTCCTTCACTCAGTTTCCATTAATGTTAACATCTTACATAACCATTGTACAATTATTAAAGCTAGGAAATTAACATCAAGATAATACTGTTAACTCACCTACAGATCTTATTCAAATTGTACCAATTTTCTCACTAATGCTTTTGGGTTTTTTCTGGTCCAGAGTCCAATCTAAGATTTCACATCACATTAACATTGTTATATCTCTTCGGTGTCCTTTACTCTTTACGTATCCTCAATTTTTTTGTTTGTTTTGTCTTTGAGACATTGTGAATTTCACAGAGCATTGGCAGAATGTCCCTAAATTTATGTCTGCCTGATGTTGACTCGTAATCATATGGAGGTTATGCATTGTGGGCAAGAATATCACAGAAGCAATGTTATACTCTTCTCAGTGCCTCAAAGGAGAGGGTACTTGACTTGGTGTGTGTCATTGCTGGCAAAGTGACCTGTCTGCTCCAATTTTAAAGCAACTTTGAGAAGCATCCACCAACACAGTTCACCCCAGTGAAATGACTGATTATCAGGAAATCATCAGGAAGCTGCTGTTAATTTCATGTCTGCCTACATCTAGCCTGCAGATGCCTCAAAAAATAACGGCAATTCTTCTTTTCTGACTTTCAAAATTGTACACATTTCTCTCACTGGAATTTTAATCCAGAATCATGCAGGTAAGACAATTTTGAGAATTGTAGCTCCTACATTTTCTTATGTAATGTAAAGAGAATCTGTAATAGGTAGTGATGGTATCTATTTTTTTTTTTTTTTTGGTGAGGAAGACCAGCCCTGAGCTAACATCCGTTGCTAATCCTCCTCTTTTTGCTGAGGAAGACTGGCCCTGGGCTAACATCGTGCCCATCTTCCTCTACTTTATATGGGACGCCGCCACGGCGTGGCTGACAGGCAGTGCGTCGGCGGGCGCCCGGGATCCGAACCAGCGAGCCCCGGGCTGCCAAGCGCGAACTAAACCGCTGCGCCACCGGGCCGGCCCCGGTATCTATTTTTGATAACAGACAAATCAGAACAAACCCCTTCTTAGGTGTTTACCCTATCTACTAGGAATTTTTAATGGAATATTGTGAGCTTAAGTGATAAGACAGAATAAGTTTTACAATCAATGCACATTGTTACATTAATATCCTCTTTATGAAGCATTTTTCAATTTAGAGAGCATGTTCCCTATATATTATCTTTTGGGGGGGGCGGAGGGAAGGAAGACTAGCCCTGAGCTGACATCCATTGCCAATTCTCCTCTTTTTTGCTGAGGAAGACTGGCCCTGGGCTAACATCTGTGCCCATCTTCCTCTACTTTATATGGGACACCACCACAGCATGGCTTGACAAGTGGTGTGTCGGTCCGTGCCTGGGATCTAAACCTGCCAACCCCGGGCTGCTCAAGTGGAGTGGGCAAACTTAACCACTACACCACCATGCTGGGCCCCTATATATTATCTTTATTGAACCATTGCAACAACCATGGAATTTAGGAAGTGAAGGAATAAGCCCCCGTATTTTACCAATGAAGTGGATATTGTTGTTTACATAATGTACCGAGTAAGTGGGATAACCTTAAGTTCTAGAATTAATCTACTACCAACCTAGTGCTTTGTTACACTTCCTCTAAGTCTTGTGAGACAGTGACAATACTTTAGAAAACCATGATATAACATCTCATTTCTCTTTCTTACCAAAAAAACATTAAGAGCTATAAATACAATTCTCTATATTAGGATTTAAGACATTTTTAGAGGCACTAAACCTTACTAAAAGGGAAGAATATTGAAAATAAAAATCACAAGCTCATAGAGGAAATGAATTTATAATTTTTGTGTTGCTTAATAAAAGATAACTATAAGAACCTATACTTTTATATTTAAATAAAATGTATCCTATATAGATATATGAGTGTTTATATATATATTTACATTTTTATGTATTTACATATATAATATACCTTTGTGTATATTTAAATATATGATATACTTATTGAAGAAAATTTTAATCCTATATAATGGTCATCCAATGCAGGAAAGAGAAAAATAAAATTTAGTAATATGAAGATTAAAAGGAGAAAGAGAAGGGAAATGAAAAAGCAAGATGGAGAGAGACAAGAACAAAGAAAATGCAAAACACAAAAGTTGGAAAGATATAGAGCTTACTGAACAAATTAGAGACAGACATTTGAAAAAGAATATGTCTAATTTCTAAAGATGAGCTAATTCTTTTATAATAATCTGTAATTCATCTGAACTCTGAGCTTTTAATGGCCATTACTATTCTAATGGCCTCTACTAATGTAATGGTTTAACCCTTGCTGTTTTCCTGTTGATCATCTGAATGGGTCAACAGTAGGATCCTAGGCTCAGTGTAATGAAAATTGCCCTCAGGGCTATAGCAGCTGTCAACAAAACACATTCCTCATGGAAGGGTTGAAATCAAGCAAAACCCAGATGTTTCCACCATATAGTCTTAGACTAACACAGATACACAAATGTTACTTGTTAAAACATTGTCTATAGCCGCAACTAGCTTCACCAAAATTTAGATTTTCTGGTCTTTATTTATATCCGTACATTTGCAGGGAAAACAAAGGGAGAGTATTGTGTGGATTAAATATTTTATTTAATCTTTTAAAAAAACACTAAAATTTAAATATGTATGAATTGTCTTCACTAGATTAATTTTAATGCATTCGCTGTTTTAGAAGACTTGCCTCTTAGTTCACTTTGTGTGATGGGTATCCTCAAGTTATTTTCTATTTCTGAAGAACAGGAATTACGCACTCTTCAGTTATTCCTAAATCTCCCCTCAGCATACAACGATTCCGCAATAAAAGTTGTTAAACTATAGCTATACTATAAGTTCTATAAGTGGACAGAAATGGATTAAGATGGATAAATTATAAATTTGAAATATATTTAAGTTAAAACATAAAAATAAAGTTATACAATCAAGAAATAAACCCGTTATGAAAATAACCTCTTATGATAAATCCCTTACTCTTTCTATTTGCAATGTTTCATCTATCGCAGGACCAATTATCACGTTATATTTTGTGGTAAGACTATGGTTGCTAATATATTTTGTTTATATTAAAAAGAAGATAGCAGTATGCTTGTGTGTGTGTAAGATCTAGTGAAATGTGTCCATGCAAATTATTTAATTGACACCATTTTAGTTTGAATATACAAATCAATGCACAGGTTTTTACATGTATTAAGTGATTTACAAATTAAAGAAGCTATTATGAACATAAAGATACTATGCGCATTATTGCTGGTAAAAATTGGTAAGCATCTTTATTATATCACCCAGAAGACACTACCAGATGTGTTATAATAACTAAATAGAGAAAAAAGAACCTGAACTAAAAATCTCAAAGGAATATCCAAACACTTAAAAAGATGAATTATGAAAACAAGAACCTGAAAGGAAGAATAAATGAGGGTGGGATATGAATAAGAACTAATGATATGAAAGTTAGTATCTAAAATAAGATGAGTCATTAGAGCATATTATATTTTGTTTGGTTTAGCTATTTTGATACACTGAATTAGATTTTCTTTTTACATCAAATTACTCTAATGATGTGTAGCAAAAACATTTAGTATGGCAAATGTTTATTTTAGTTATTAAATGTCATTGGTATTAGTCAGCTTCAATTAATATCTTTAAGAAGCTTCATCTTATTAACCAGACATTGGTTAAACGTTAAACTCACACATATCTATAATAACTCCATTTATCATTCAATTTTAAATTTGAAAACGTAGGAATATTCTATGCTTTCAAATATGTTGTAGACAGTTCTAATTTTATGAGAAAATGTATTTATCTAAGCTCAGTTCATGTTTGTGTCAGAGACATCCTCACTTACCAACCCTTTACATCACTTACTGATATGGTTTTACGTCTACAGAAGAACTTGCCGTGTAAAACTTAACAAGTATCTTATCTAACACCCTGATTTTTTAAAGTTCATGTACATCTGTGTAATTTTTCTCCAATGATATAGCCATTTTTAGGATACTGTTTGGCCAAGGCCATTGCACATATCTTCATATAATAAAGTTTTGCCCCCAGAGTAAATATTTTTGCTGGAAAATTGGAATCAACTAGCAAAGAAAACGTTCTTTCAGGACACATCCAGAGAGGAAACTACCGATGAGAATTGCTAAATTTTCTATCACATTTCTTATTTCTAAAATCAGAATGCACGCAGAAAATAAATTTATTAAAGGATTTTAAGTATTCTACAAAGGCCAGAGAGGCCCCGAAGCTGCTCCTTCAGGAACAGCACCCAAGCACCCCGCAGGGGCTGCACTAACTAAATGCTACAGCTTGGCAGAGGACACTAGAAACCCGTCCGGTGCTGCACCAGGAGAAACACACACCTCTTTCTGGTACCGCCCTCACCAGAAGATTGACGCCCCTGTGGGCAGCTTGCTCCTCACCTTGTTCCTTCTTGAATGGGAGTTTCAGACAAATGTATCTGATTGGCTATGCCTGCACTTCTTAGATGTAGGGTAATCTGAAAAGGGACTTTTCTGGTTTCTACCTTTGGATAGTAAAACCCAAAATAGAGGAAGAGAATTGAAAGAGGTTGAGTGACTACAAGTGATCCACGTCCCCTGCAGTGAGTTACCACAACCCTGAGGTAGAAGTAAAGTGGTACGTTTGGGGGGAAGAGGTGAGGAAGTGGGGAGGTGAAGTGGTTATATTAGACACTGGTGGCAAGTGTCTCTTGAAGGAACTAACCAATTTGGAGGTGATTCCAGAAAAAAACTTTAAAGATACTGATGGTTTGCCTTTCATCTAGCAAGTTTCCAAGAGAAATGCTGACATTTAGCAGGAAAAAGAAAATCAATACAAAATATGTATGACCAGGCACAGTAATCTGACATTTCAAAGCGCGTAGAGGGCCACAGGTACTTGTGAGCTTCTCAGAGGTATGATAGAATACAAACATGGGAGTTATTAAATGTTTCAGTGTGTTGATTCTAAAGCTCCAGGAGCTAAAGAAGTAACTAATATTATATTATCTGGGAATTTCAATCATTTGTTTTAGTATTAAAATTGGTACTAAAGGGCATTTTTCTCATATTAATCATATTAAGCAAAATTAATGTAAATATGATACTCATTAATATTCTTTCATAGGTGAAATCTACCATGTATAGTTACGATCCCTTAGGATATTGTCTCACTTCAAGACTATTTTCTGCATGCTCTCTTTTCTTGTGATCCCAGCTTGATTTAAAGTTCTGTTCATCTTTCTTCTTGAACTTATTCCTAACAAAATTTTCTATCTCCAAAAGTGGAGGTCTATTCGGATTCTCATTTCATGGTGGAAAACCTTTCTGACCTCCATTATCAGTCTCCAATTTCTGATTATGCATCTCAGCCCTCTCTAGATGCATAGGTCCCTACATCACATATGAAGATGGCTCCTTTGTGTTTACTAATCATGAAATTACTCTGGTTGATGTCTTCTTGGCTGTTTACATGCTTGAACACTCAGATATCTGTTTTAGGTTAGTAATCTTTTGTAGAGAAACACCAATGTACAATGCCTTGTACAGAATTAAGCCAAGCCAGTTATCTAATTTTTCAGGCAATTAGAGTTACTGGCATATTATTTTCACCAAGATTCTTACAGCCTTTCTTATACTAAGAATTTCTGGAACTGAACGACTTCATAAAGGTACTTCACTTTTTGAATAGGTAGTTTCATCTTTGATGTGGAACTAATGTGTCTGAAAGGCACATCTAAAAAGGACTTTTAGCCAACTGAGGGCACCTGATTTTTTTTTAGCAGAGTCACAATGGTGTGTTAGAGTTTCAAGGGGTTGTTAAATGTGATTTGGAGGTGGAACAGTTCCAAAATCCCAGACTTATATTTAAATAACTGACAACAAAAAGGCCATATTGAGTCACTTGCAAAAGTATGAAATAGATCACCTCAACCCTTTAAAAATAGTATATCCTTTCAAATAGTCTGTTACAGAGCTGGTGAAGGGGACTTTGTACCTAAAACATACAAGAGATCCTAAAAATGCTCATTACTTAGTGTTTCAACAAAAGATCTTTCCTGCAACCGCCACTCATCTTAATTTTCCCTTTTCTTTTCATTTCTCATTACTCTCCTCCCCACCCACATTTATTCTCCTTTAATTCCTTAACATTCCTCAGACGTTTCTCCTGTGGATTAACTTGCACGTGTAAAGTTATTTGCCATATTCCTTTCTGTGTCTCACCTGAGAGCAGAGTAAAAGCATAAATGGAAGAAGGGGGATTGTAAATACACACACACACACACACATACACAATCTGGACAGATTTGTATACCACCTGCTACATACATTGATCAAGAATTAAACATTTTGTGTTCATCATTCTACTTCATGTATTTAATCAGTCATATGTAGATTATTCATACTCATGTGAATTTATTTCATATCGTTAATCCCCAACATGGCATATCACATTTTTTACCTAATATCAGAGATTATAAGTAGTATATAAGGATTCATGTTGCTTGTTGCTAATTCTTACTTTCAATTTTGTATATTTCCATTGGCTTTAAATAGAAGTTTTCAAACATGAAAAATTATTTGAAGCTAATTATTTAAACACTATTTTTTAACTAAATTGAAATTCATTCAGAAAATTGCTCAGAATATTTTATTTTTCATAAGAAGAAAATAGTTGTTTTATTTTTGCAGTGTTCCTTACTCTATCGATAATGGTATTATATAATCCCCTTTATCTACAAAACTGTTATTGAAGAGAATCGTTTTTAAAGGTATGCATTTCAGAAGCAACTATGAGATAAAAATACTTATTAATAAAAATTGCCCTTTCTTAATATGCATTTATGACTATTTAATCAAACAGGATAAAAAAGTCTCCTAAGGCAGAGGTTCTTAAAATCTGCCTGATCCTCAGAAACACCTGGATTGTAACTTTTTTTCTTTTTTAGTGGCAATTGCTTGCACACTCCACAATGGACTTTGGAGCCGACATTCCCTATAGACATTTTTTAATTCCCCAGAAAATTTTAATTAGCAGTGAGACTTGGTAATTCCTGCACACCAGCGCTGTTTTAGCCCTATCCCCTCACTCTTCTGACTTGCCAGATTCACGGAAAGCCTCTCACCGCCAGTGTGCCGTAGCTGTGGAGATCTCGCTAGGCACTTGCTCCCGTTTCCATTCCTCAGTCTTACCTACTTTCTTTCAATCTGCCGGTTACTCACTGTGCTCCTCTTCTTGCCCTCTGAACGTGCTCTTGGGTGGATGTTTCTGACCACCTATTGCTTTCCAGTCTATATAAGCCTTAAAATCAGGCTTTTATTTTGTAACCAAGGGTCAGTCTACTCACTCCCGTACTCATCCATGGGTCATTGCTTAGAAAATGAGCCAGACTCGATTCTCAGGTTAGAGTAGGTACCTCACATGTCCAGATGAGATTATTAAAAACATTTTATCCTGATTATCTGATATTTTTCAAAATAATTTTTAAATGTTAGGTTTTATGGACTGAATTGTGTCCCCCCCAAATTCATATATAGAAGCCCTAACTCCAGATATGACTGTAATTGGAGATATGACTATCTAACCTTTATCACCTCATAGGTGCTAAGAGTGGGGCCCTAACCAATAAGGCTGGTGCCCTCAGAGGAAGAGGAAGAGGCATCAGAGCTGTCTTTCCACTGTGTGAGGACACAGCAAGAATGTGCTCTCTGCAAGTCAGGAAGAGTTCCTTGCCAGGAACTGAATAAACCAGCACCTTGATCTTGGACTTCTCAATCTCCAGAATTGTGAAAAATAAATTTATCTTATGTAAAACACCCAATTTGTGGTATTTTGTTATGGCAGCCTAAGCAGACTAACACATGGGTAATACATGCAATCCTCTAACCTAGAAATACTCTGTAAATAGAATTGGCATGATTTGGGGAAGATTGCTAATTTTACTTTTAAATCAACTTTAAAGTCTATGCTACTTATTTGGGTAAGCTATCATGCCTTTATTTGGGGGGAATCAGGCAGATTATATGGCATTTCATCAGCCTGCAATCCATATATAAATACCTCCTAGGCTAAATTATGCATCTGAATTTTTTCATTCTAATTTATAGGTCAACATATATTTTTAAGCAAGCTCTAAAAAATGTGTTAAGGTCTCATCAAATGAACACAATCATTGACCAGTCTCCCTCCACAGTAATGTAATAACTGAGGTAAAAAATAACAATACTGAGGAAAAATTATAGACTTTAAATATATTTTGTGTTTATTGATACATACACAACATAAAGACTACTAACAAGAATATTTCTGTGAATATTCAATGTCCATCCATTCATTCTTCAAATATATTTATGGAATATCTAATATTTTAGATATAAATTTCATAAATGGAATATCCATAAATAATATTTTAGATATTCCATAATATGGAACTATACATTGGACATATCAAGACAAATAAAGCAATAGCCTTTGACGTCAAAGAGTACAGATTCTATTGAATAATATCTACATATTTTGGCAGGATATAGACAGGGCAATCATGTGAGTGCATGGATGAAGCCCTGAACCCAGGATGGGCTTAGCAGAGAAAGAACAAGAACAATCAACCATTCAATAAGGGAATATAAGGGAACGCTTCTTACTAACAAAGTAATTTGTGCAAAGCAGTAGAGGGGTGAGGGAGCAGTAGAGCTATGGACCAGAACTGGGTAGGGCAGGGCAAGATAAGGCAAGGTAGAGGGAAATTATAAACGTAACAGGAACCAAACAGTTGAGAACTTTCCATGATATGCAAGAAGCCAATGGGATGCTTCAAAAAGTTTTAAGCCGTAATATTGTCAGACTTACATTTATACTATTTACTGTGATCATTGTAGAAATTGATAGCAGTCGGATAATGCTAAAGGGAGATGAGTCATTCTTGGAGTTATTGTAACAAGACATGTGAAAGTTGGTTAGGGTTTTATGTAGGAGAATAACAAAGAGGATAATAGAAGTGGTCACATTAATGACCATGGTGGAACAGATAAAATGTAAGAAGCAGTTAGAAGTGTAAGCTATGGGAAAAGGAATAGTCAATGACTAGGCAACTCTGCATGTTGTGGCTTCTTTCTCTGACGTAAGGAAAACAGAAGAAAAGAAACTTTAATGTGCCCAATAATCAATGTAGTTTCTTATTCTCTTATGATATTTAAAATTCTTAACCATTCATGAGTAATATAACATTAGAGCCCATATGTGATATAATAAAAATCCAGTATAATAGGATGTTTCCTTTCATGACATCTTCTCCATGAAATCTTACTCGTCACTTCCTGTGGTAGGCAGAATAATGGTCCCTCCAAAGAGGTCAGGACCTGTGAAGACTTTACCTCACATGGCAAAGAGATTTTGCAGGTATGATTAAGGTTAGGGGACCCTGAAATGGGGATATTATCCTGTATTGTCTGGGTGGGCCTAATATAATCACATGAGTCCTTAAAAGTGGAGAACCTTTCCCAGCTAGGTCAGAGTGAGATATGTGAGGATGGAAGAGGGTCAGGCAGATGTTATGCTGCTGGCTTTGACAATGGAAGAAAGGGCCACAGACCAAAAAATATGAGTTCCTCTAGGAGCTAGAAAAGTAAAGGAAATAGATTCTCCCCAAAAAGAAACATAGCCCTGAAGATATCTTGATTTTAGCCTGGTAAGAACCATGTCGGGACTTCTGACCTACAGAAGAGTAAGGTACTAAATGTGTGTTGCTTGAGTCCCTAAAGATGTAGTAATTTGTTGTGACAACAATTGGAAACTATTGCAGATTTTCATACCAAGAGTGGGGTGCTGCTATAACAAATTCCAAAGACTGTGGGAGTAGTTATTAAGTGAGGCATTGGGGAGAAACGGGAAGATTTTTGAGGAGCATGATAGAAAATACCTAGATTGTGTTGAACAGATCGTAGAAGCATGGTTTTTAAAGCCTCTGCTCTTAAGGACTCAGAAGGAAGTGGGGAGCTTAGCGGAGAAAACCTAAATTACCTCAGAGAATACATAAATCATCGTCCACAGACTATTAATAAAAACCTGAACTCTAAGGTCGTTGCTGATGAGGGTTCAGAAGGAAATGAGGATCAGGTTATCAGAAACTGGAAGAGATATTTTCATATCTTTCTAGTGGCAGAGAGCTTAGCACACCGTGTCCTGTACTTACGTGAACAGTAGAAATTGTAAGGGATGAACTTAAATATTTAGCTGAGGAAATTTCCAAGGAAAGTGTTGAAGATGTGGCCTAGCTCCTTCTTGCTGCTTATAGTCAAGTGGGAGAGGAAAGAGAGAAATTACAGGAAGAGCTATAAACAGACAGAAAAATAAGACTAGATGATTTGGGAAATTATCAGCCTATCCAGATTGCAAAACATGCAAACATTGAGAGAGTCACTGACAGAAAAGCATGCTCTAGAGAAAAAGCCAAGGTTGTGGTTATACGACCTTTTGCTAATATCTCAGAAAAATCAAAAGTTCAGGATATTCACTCACACTAAAGGCTCTTTCAAGAGACTTAGGAAGACACTCACAGATCTCCTCAGTCAAAGCAGAGAACATCTAGGAAGCTTAAGAACATCTACCTTTCAGTCTCCCTAGTGGGCCCTTCTTCTTTATACTGTCAGTGATTCCTAAGTCCTCTCCTGGATCCTCTGTGGGCTTCACTTTAATGGTGCTAGAAGGTTTCACCCAAATTTATGGCTTCAACTGCTACTTACATACTAGAACTAAAGACTCCTAGATATTTATTTTCTGGGCTGTATTCATCTCCATTTATATATCTGAAATGAACCATAAATTAAGGCACATTTTATGTCTTCCTTGATTTCAAACTCCAAAATTAATATTCAATAAAATAAAATACTCCTGAAGCACCAATACCCCAAATAGATCTCAGATAGATCCCATCGCTCTTCACCTCTCCCGACACTGATAAACCCTCCCTCCTTTGTTGTCCTACTGAAAACAAAAGTGCCCATGGATAAAGAGTTCATTTTCGTACAAGAATCTCATTTACAAGGTGAAACTATGATTAAGAGCTGCCCTTACTGAAAAATTCCCCTGGAATTCTTAGTACATTAAACACCAACAGGATTTGAAGAAACCCAGTCTGGAAATTATCAAGCTTGATTTCCTGCCATTTCTCCACACTTCTATCTCAGTTACATTTTGCTACATTACAGTTCGACAATGTGTACATTGAAACTCTTTACCTTTGCTCTTGTTAAACTCTTTTATATTTTTTTCTCTTCTTTTTCCTCTTTAAATACAAGCATCACACACTGCCCTTCCATTTTCCCCATTCCTACTTTTCAGAGGCAAGCACCTCTAACTCTTTTAGCTGTTTCCTTTAGCAGATTTCTAAGTTTAGCTGTCTGCCATCACACACCCAGAGATCTGGGATTTGATCATCTCATTTTCTCTCCTTTTGAGACCATGATGTGTGGAGAAATTTTTGGTTTTCAAGGAAAACCAGGAAGGAAATCAATCTCAGCTCTTTCATGTCAGAACTACAATTAGAACCACCTCTGCCCTTTCATCAGACTCTCCTTGAAGTCTTCAGTGACTGAGAAAAGGGACGTCAATAAAGCTGAAGTCCAAGGTGCCAGACTAATCAATTTATCAAGTCTTATTTTAATCTATATTTGGCATTTTCATTATTGTGACTATGTAAATTCTGACAGCTGGCCAAGTAGTAGATCAAAGATTATATTTCCTTTATAAATTGTTTTCTTATAATTAACAATTGCATTACTTTAAAAATTGCTTGTCTTAGATACTAATACTTAATTCTTCCCAATCACTCAAATATATGACACACTTTAATAAAATTTTCCACATAATTAATGAGAACAGGGAATCTATCAGATTCCCACCACCCTGGTCCTCTCTCCCTCCACTGCTCTGCCCTCACACTCCAAGAATTCTTTCTGGGCACTCTTATCTTTCAGCTCAAGTCTGGACTGATTCCTTTCTGGAGTGGTTCTATTTGCAAGGTATTCCCTTCCCATGCCTTCTATACATAGCATATAAAACATGGTAAACTTAAACTCCCCACTATGGCAGATTTAGAGTCTCTATTTCCTTTTCAACATGAGTAAGAGTTCACATATTTGGGTATGTAAATGAAGATGGCACCATAGATCTTGGATGGAAAAGAAACATTACAGTTAGTAATTCTAAGCATAATGGTCTAGACTTACTGTTAAACAGGCAAAGTCAGATGCATTCACACAGAAGGCTCACCTTTTCTGAATGTGGGATTGGACTCTCACGTCTGTAGGAAATATTGGCTTTCAAGTAAAACACGGAAGGAAATTGTCCTTAGCTCTCTCAAGTCAGAACTAGAATTGGAACCGTCTGTAATCTTTTATCAGACTTTACTCAGCAACTTCAAAGATTGAGGACAACCAATAATAACAGAAGTCTTAAGGTCCTAGATTCATTTAGAAGGGAGGGGGAGCACAAACAAGGTAGTATTTAAAAAAAAATATGCAAAAGGCTGTAGTTTCCTGGAAGAAAGAAAAAGGACATGGCCGTTCGGAAATTAAAATATAAGGCAATGTTAGGAAAAAGTGCGAAATCCAAGAAGAGAGAGACAGATTTTAAGAGATTGGATAAGAAATATCAATATAGTAAACCCTTTATTTAACGTTCTAAGTCTGTGTTATGTTAAATTATGTCCCCCAAAAAGATATGTTGAAGTCCTAACCCCCAGTACCTCAGAATGTGACCTTATTTGCAAATAGGTTCTTTACAGAGATAACCAAGGTTAACGAAATCATTAGGCTGGGCCCTGATTCAATATGGCTGGTGTTCTTTTAGAAAGGGGAAATTTGGACACAGAACCATACATGCACAGAAGGAAGACTATTTAAAGAGGCACAGGGAGAATGTCATGTGAAGGCAGAGGACTGAGTGATGCATCTGCAAGGGATGCCAAAGACTGCTGGAAAACCACTGAAGTTAGAAGAGAGTCAAGGTGCTGATTCTCTCACAGCCCTCAGAAGAAACCAACACTGAGTCAACCTTGACTTTGGACTCCTAGCCTCTAGAACTGTGAAACAAGAAATTTTATTATTTTAAGCCACCCAATTTGTGGTACTCTGTTACAACAGCCCTAGGAAATAGGTCTATAAAGTATTCCTCCATTTTGTTGTATATTAAAGTAAGAATCTCTGTTATTTTTGAAGTTTAGCTGATTCCTCTATACCTGCAGTCTCACTTCGAATAAGACTTATTTTATTCATGTTTCTAGATTCTTCTGATAAAGATTTTCATAATTATAAATACATCAATTTTCTTCAACCATATTGATTTTAGAAAATGTTTATTAATTCCCTGCTATAGAAGATGTATAATTAACACACAATGCTCTTTTCCTTTCTCCCCATCAGGTGGCTTTATATATTATTATATTCATTTTAATATCAATTACCTTGTAAGCTTTCTTGTTCTGACAAATTCAGGCAGTCTCAGCCTGTATCAGTATTCTTACCTTACCTTCTACCACTCTTCCACATATTATTTTATTTCCATTTTCTCTTAGCTATACAGTTTCTTTGACATTATGAAGATTAGTATCACTTATGTTACAGCAGCATCTTCTTGGTTTTCTACTTATTGAAATAAAAGTTTTAAAATATATTCTTCATGTTAATGTTATTATTACTATTGTAATTTTGTGACAGAAAAATATATAGGAATATTGCATTTATTTCTCTCCAGTTCCAGTGATTTGATAATTCCACTACCTAGAAGAAGCAGAGGCCCTAGCATCAAGGCTAAACGGATTCAGGATGTGTTATCAATTACGAAAGGACATACCATAATTATTGTGTTGTGAGATACATATATATAATATATATGTAATATGTATATAATTTTGCCTTTCCAAAAAGAAAAATCCAGTGGGAAAATAAATTATAGAAACTACAAACAACACAAAAATATCCATGTTTACAAAGCTGGAGTCTTGATAAATGACTGGCCGAGACACAGCACAAAGCTTATCAATCCCAAATCCCCTCACCTGTGTTGGAGGAACTGGTTCAGCAGAGATTCCATTGGGTCAGACTTGGTTTCCTGATTCTGAAGAGCTGGTCAAATGACCCAGCATGGCTTGGTCCCAGGAAAGCAGAAGATGACCCTTCTCAAACCATAAAGGGTTCTGTGTTTTGTTTAGTACTAAAGAAGATTTCTTTGTACTCTTAACTCATAATTACATATTATATCACAATATGATGGTTCTTATGACCTACATACATACACATAGAGACAGACTATGGGAGCAAGTGAGCTTGACTTTTCTTGCACATTTGTTTTCTCAAATTTGTAATTGGATTTGATTTTTTTTCTTATTACAAAATGTTTCTTCACCATCGTCAGCTTCTCAATCTTTGCAAGTATTTCATGTTTTCTCCCTAGAGACATCCTCCAAAAGCCCTCTAACCTCTTGCTCCAATGTGAAGTAGTTCTCAAGGCCAGTTGCACTACTGACATCTGTGGAATTCCTGTCACTACATTAAAGATTTACTGTATCTTTTATCTACCAGTTTGTTTTCCATGATTTTTCTCCATTTACTACCAATCACTCCCTGGAATGTCTCCACAAATAATTTTCTCTGAAGTGGAGAGGATGCAGTCAAACTTTCTGAGCCCCTACATCTCTACAATGATGGCATGTTGATATGCAATCTAAAAATAATTGGGTGGGTATGGATCTCCAGATTCAAATTTTCTTTGTTCCCATAGAAATCGAAAACACTAATTCATTGTATTTTATCGTTCAGTTTTAAATTGGATACCAAATTGACATTTCTCCTTTGAAGATAGCATTTGTTACAAAATCATTCTCTCTGTGAGTCGTATTTTTGATGTTCTCAAATATCACCAGCACGTGTCTGTTATGGAATCTTTCTTTATCCCTTTTGAAAATGAGTGTTCCTTCTCAGACAAAAAAAATATTGCTTTTCTTTAGATCCGAATTTTATTTTCCCTATAGTTTCCTCTCCTCTTTGTTTTCTGTTTCTGGAACTACCTTTAGTTAAATACTAGATTTCCTGACTTGATCAAATCTGATTCTGAAACTTTGTGTGTGTGTGTGAGGAAGATTAGCCCTGAGCTAACATCCGTTGCCAATTCTCTTTTTGCTGAGGAAGATTGGCTAACATCCGTGCCCATCTTTCTCTACTTTATACGGGTTGCCACCACAGCATGACTTGACAAGCTGTGCATCGGTCTATGCCCGGGATACAAACCAGCGAACGTGCGAACCCCGGGCTGCCAGAAGTGAAGCTTGTGAACTTAACCACTACACCACCTGGCCAGCCCCTGATTCTGAAGCTTTTAATTTCACCAGTTTAGATATTTCTCTGGCCATTTTTGTTCTATAATATAGGAACTTTATTTTAATTGATAGTGTATCATTTCTCCATGGTCATTTTTAAAATTGTTTTTTCTTAACATTTCCCCTTTATCCTGATGATCATCCTCGTAAGTCCTATCCATCCATTATATTCAACAAGAAGGAGTAAGGTGGTTATGTGAGTTTCCTCATCTGTTGTACACATGTCAGTTTACCAGCGGGTCTCTAACCTGAGTGGAAATACTCACCTTATGGGGATATCTGGTTACTGGCAGCACATTTTAATTTAAAGTGTACTGATTGAAGTTGGCAGTCAGGCCACAAGACCTCCAAGTTAAAGAGTCAGAAGGGATTTACTCTGAAGCATAATATTCAGTTGTGAAGCCATTATTTCTCCAGATGATTCTATCATAGCAGCCCACTTTTTTCCTTTTTAACATTGGTTTACACACTGGTTGAACTGGCTTTTTGTGACAATTGGAGAGAAAGAGAATAGAGGCTGATAGGTGTAGTTGCAACCCCACTTATCACCCCTGCTTCCCGTTGAAACAACTGTGCTTGAGTTCCAGAACACTCTCGAATTTCAGTAGGTTGACAGTCTTTCTTCATTCACTTTAAAAATCTCTTTTTAATTGTGGTAAACTACACATAACATAAAATTTACCATCTTAACCATTTTAAGTGGACAATTCAGTGGCATTAAGTACATTTGTATTGTTGTGTAACCATCACTACCATCCACCTCCAGAACTCTTTCCATCTTGCTAAACTGAGAGTAGACACATTAAACAGTAACTCCACATTTCCACCTTCCCCCAGACATTGGCAACCACTATTCTACTTTCTGTCTCTATGAATTTGCCTATTCTAGAGATTTCATATAAGTGGAATCATACAACATTTTTCCTTTTGTGTCTGGCTTATTTCACTTGGCATAATGTTTTCAAGGTTTGTCCATGCTGTAGCATGCATCAAAACATTATTCCTTTTTATGGCTGAAAAATATTCCATTGTATGTATATCCACATTGTGCTCATCCATTTATCTGTTTAAGGACACTTGGGTTGTTTCCACCATTTGGCTTTTGTGAATAATGTTATGAACGTGGGTACACAAATATCTCTTTGAGACCCTGCTTTCAACTCTTTTGGATACGTTCCCAGAGGTGGATTGCTGAATTGTATGGTAATTCTACTCACTCCTATACATCTGAAACTGCTTCCAGGATCCCAGAGTTTTACTTGCAATGCTGACTAATGTGATTCCTATTACTTTTCTTCATCTTTATGTGTTCTTTCTGTACTTCTAATCTATATTTAGATGCAGTCTTTGAATGGACAAAAACTAGATGTCTTTGCACAATCTATCATTTTGAATCTAATATCAAAATTAAGAATGTTTCACCTTAGAAATAATATTTAGGATAAATTAGAAAACAAAATTAGTGAAGTAAAATATTGGCTCTTTATATATGAGAAGCAAACATGCACAGTTTTAAAATAAAACTACTGGGAAAAATACATGTATGAAATCATATGTAACTATTTCTAATAATAGTTTCAAATTATTTTATTAATCAGATGTATTTTTGTCTCCCATAATGTTTCTTGGTATAAGAAGAGGAAGCATGACATTGCATTAAAATTGGAGGTTTAAGACTTAGACTTAGCTAGCTACATTATCTGTGAGATATTGGGCAACTGGTGTACTCAACTAATTCTCAGTTTACTCATTTGTAAAATGGGAATAAAACACCAGTTTATCAGGCTGTTTAAACAATGAAACATAATATATGTCTAGTTCACATATAAAGTACTTGACATTTCAATGGTACTCACTCAACGATGTAGGAAAAATAAAGTGATGTAAAATAAATTTCAAAGGCAGAATATATTAATAATTGGTAAATGATTACCTTGTAATATCTTGTATAAAAATGTTTTTTTCTTATACTTCCTTAATAATGAACGTCATAATAAAAATCTGGGTAAATGATACGTACACAAGAATACACAGTTAAAAAAATAGAAAGCACAGGGAGCTAATAAAGTTATACAAAAAATTACATCACTTAACATCATTTAAATTATTTAAACATGAAATAATCAAAAATGAAATATCAGTTGTCCCTATAAAAGCTATATGATATAATTTTTAAAATTAAGTGCATTAAAATAGAAACACAGAAAATAAATTTTAAGTGCCATAACTACAACCCTGTGAAAAAATGATTCTACTCACTTTTTCAGCACTATACATCTAGTAGGTGTTTATAAAGAAATTGCTAGAGATGTACACAAAACATATAAAGGCACTAGTTTCATCTTTGGAAACAACCTATATGGCTAACAGCTGGGGAAAATCAAATGGATTTTAGTAAACTTATGTAATAATATATCATATAGCTATTAAAAGATATTCCTAATAAATTTGTAATAATACAGGCCATAGTAGACTGACTAATGGCTCCCCAAAGATGGTCATGTCCTAATCTCTGGAACCTGTGAATATGTTAACATGTGGAAAAAGAGACTTTGTAGACATCGTTAAGTTAAGGATCTTAAGAAAGGGATATTAGTCTTCATTGTCCTGGTGGACCCAATGGTAACCACAAGAGTCCTTAGAGGGAGGAGGGAAAGAGTCAGAGAAGAACATGTGACAAAGGCAGCAGAGGTGAGAGAGAGAGATTGATTAGAAGATGCTATGCAATCAGCTTTAAAGATGCAGGAAGAGGCCACAAGGTAAGGAATGCAGGCAGCCCCTAGAAGCTGGAAAATGCAAGGAAACAGATTCTCCCCTACAGCCTCCAGAAGGAATGCAGCCCTGACTACCTGTTTTAGACTTCTTACCTCCAGAACGGTAAGATAATAAATTGTTTTACCACTCAGTTTGTGGTAATTGGTTATAGCAGCAATCGGAAACTAATACATAAATCCATTTGTGTAATAGAATATTTAGTGAGAAAGGAGAAAAGAAGCAATGCCTGTGCAGGACAGGTCCTGAGGAGACACAGACATTGGTTCAGTTCATAAGACTTCTTCATAGTGAGGGGAATGAATGATCTAGTTTAATGCCAATGATTCTCCCAGTTACAACACCAGGCACAACAAGCGATTTCTGTGTAAGCTTTTGTTTTCCATGTTTGTGAGATTTCAGGTAAAGAACGACCAAATACTTTAGTGCATACTAGGATGTCTTACGGGAATTATGCATACTTTAGATTATGTCAATATGTGAAGTTTGGTTATAGGGATAGAATGTATTGATCATGTCAATTATATTATTCAGGTCCATGTGATAGTTGTATATCGTCCTTGTTTGGGCTGCTATAACAAAATACCATGACTGGGTGATTTATAAACAGCAGAAATTTATTGCTCACAGTTCTGGAGGCTGGAAGTCCAAGATGAGGGTGCCAGCATGAGTGGGTTCTGGTGAGGGCTGTTTTCTGCTCAGAGACGGCTCTCTTTTCCCTGTAACCTCACAAGTCGTAAGGGGCAAGCTGGCTCTCTGGGGTCTCCTTTATTAGATCACTAATCCCATTCATGAGGGCTTCACCCTCATGGTCTGAGCACCTCACAAACGCCCCACTTTCTAATACCATAACATGAGGCATTAGATTTCAACATACGAATTTTGGGGGAACACAAATATTCAGTCTGTAACATATATTTAAAAATAATAAATTCACCTTTTGGTGTCTAAGTAATTTGATGTGGGTATTTTAATTACACATCAGTTGCTCATAGATTTGTCTTTTACAAACATTGAAAACAGTAACTAGCAAGACTTTTTAAAAGAAGGCCTAGATGCTGAACTCAGAATCTAATATATATCTCATTTCTCTATTGAAAATAATCATTTAAATGGACTACTACTTTCTTTTAAATGATTTTATTTTATTGAGGTCATAATAGTTTATAACATTGTGAGATTTCAATTGTACATAATTATTTGTCAGTCACCATACATATATGCCCCTTTACCTCTTATGCCCACACCCAACACCCTTCACCTCTGGCAACAATTAATCTGTTTTCTTTGCCTATGCGTTTATCTTCCACACATGAGTGAAATCATACGGCGTTTGTCTTTCTCTGTCTGGCTTATTTTGCTTAACATAATAACCCTCAAGTTCCATCCATGTTGTTGCAAGTGGGACGATTGTGTCTTTTTTATGGCTGGGTAGGACTACTACTTTCTTTTATCTCTCATTTTCAAGTAATTTCTACATTAAGAACCTGTGCCTTAAGGTTGGTCTGTTTAAAAAGAGAAAGCTCATTCATTAATATATTGATTTATATAATAAATATTTACCAAAAGCCATTATGTTTCGGGTTTTGTTAGGCATTGCAAATTCAATAGAGAACAATTAAATGACCAGCCTTCATGAAAGTCACAGTTTTGCAGGGTATGGCATTTAACAAGCAATAAGAAGCGTGATAGTTACAAGAAAATGAAACTGCACAATACTATGGGAGTTCAATATTTGGACAAACCCTAACACGGAGGTTAGGGAAAGCTTTCCTTGAGGAAGTGATTTTAAGCTCCGAGACCTAATAGATGATTATAAGTGACTCAGAAACATTTTCAAGGGGTGGACCTCATATAAACATGGAACCTGTAGACACATTCTCACAGCACACACAAATAAAACATGAAATAGAGGAAGTAAAGAGAAAGTGTTTTATGCTGTTGTGATTATCTTGTTAATTAAGATAAGCCACTTCTGCAGTGAAAGAGAATGCAAAGTCTCAAAAACCAGGAAAGTTGCAGAGCAGTCCTTCTCTAGGTCAGTACTGGCTGAAATAACAGAGCTATGCAAAACCCTGAAAGAACAAAATTTGGTAGACTGCATTGGAAAAGTGATATTTATGTAAGGAAAATATGGATACTTTTTCAGTCTGTGAAATAATAAGAGGTTATTTACAAGTGTTTCAGTTCTAAATATTTGGGGTATTTTCCAGAGTTCTATTATTGATTTCTAATTTAATTTCATTGGAGTTAGAGAACATACTTTAAAGTTATCAACGCCAGTTGTATGGCCTAAAACAACTATTTTCTATTTTGGACAACGTTGCAAGTGCACTTGAAAAGAACACGTCTTTTACTGCTCGCGCTGGTGTGTTAAAAATATCAATGGAGACAAATTGGTTGATAATGTTTTTCTACTCTTTCCACCAATTTTTGAGAGATGGATGTTAAAAACCTCTGCCTATATTTGATATATCTTTGCAGTTATATCAATGTTTCCTTAATTTATTTTGTAGCTCTGTTATTGTATTCTTAAACTTTCAAAATTGTTACATCTTCTTGACGAATTGAGCCAAGTGTTGTCATGAAATTGCCTTTTTTAACCCTGATCATATGCTGTGCTCTGAAAGCTACACTATCTAGTATATTCCAGCTCTTCCAGCTCTTCTTTTGGTGGTGTTAGCATGGTATAATGTTTCCACCTGGTACTTTTAAACTGTATATGAATTTATATTTAAAATACATATGTTATATGCAGCATGTAGTTGGGTCTTGCTTTGTATTCATTCTGAAAATCTGATATTTAAATGGGAGTATTTAGATCCTCTACATTTAATGAGATTATTGATATGTTTAGATTTATGTCTATCATCTTGGTATTTGTTTCATATTTGCCCCTGCTGTTCTTTTCAAAATTTTCGGCCTTCTTTTTGGTTGAGTAGTTTTTTTAAATTATATTTAATGTCATATATATTATTTGATGTCAGTGTACAATGTCAAGAATAATAGTACACATCCATTTCTCTCTTCTCAGACTTTATGCCATTATTTAAATAAATTCGGACATTTTTATTATACTGTTTGTATAGACCACAAAACACATTGCTATTTTTTCATTTAAAGTCAATTATATATTAAAGATATTTAAATAATAAAATGACCTTATATTTTTATCCAATTTGCCATTTCCAATGCTAGACAAAGAGATCAAATAGGAAAAATAGAGACAGATCAAATAGATAAACAAAATAGAGATTTCGAAATAGAACCACACATATATAAACAACTGATACTTGACAAAGTGGAAAGATACTTTATTGAAGAAAGTATTTTTAACAAAGGCCATGACCCTTGGCTATCCATTTGCAAACAAAGAAAAAAGGAAAAAGAAAAACTTTAATCTATAACCCTCACCATGTAAGTATATTAACTCGAAGGGTTCAAGGACACGAATGTAAAATCTAAATATATAAAAATTCCAGAAGGAAAAAAGAAGACAATCTCTGTGATCTTTGGTTAGGCAAAGACTTCTTAGACATATCTGCAGAATCGTGAACCATAGAAGAAGAAATTGACATTTTGGCGTCATCAACAACAAAAAAATCCTCACTTTGAAACATTAAAAAGAGAATAGAATGGCAAAACACATACTGGGAAATAATATTTGAAAAGCATGTTTCTGATAAAGAATTTAAATCCAGAATAGATAAAATTATTCAACACTCAATAATAATATAAAAAACATATAAACCAAGTAAAAATGGACAAAAGATATGAACAGAACAAAAAAAAGATACACATACGGCAAGGATGCACATGAAATGTTTATCATATTAGTCATTAAGAGAGTGCAAATTAAACCAAAATGTGATGCAACTACACATTTATTAGAATGGCCCAAATTAAAAATTCTGGCCATACCACAGGTAGGCCTGATTTGGAGGAAAGGAACTTTCATTCACTGCCAGTGGGAATTCAAAATGCTACAAACACTTTGGAAAACAATTTGGCAGTTTCTTACAAGAGTAATTACATATCTATCAGGTGTTCCAGCCATTCAAAACCTAGCACTTACCAAAAAGAAAGCATATGTACACACAAAGACTTGTGCACAAACGTTATAGCAGCTTCATTTGTAATAGTCGAAAACTGGAAACAACACAAATGTATATCAAGAAGTGAATAAAGAAATTGTGGTATATCCATATAATGGAATCCTGCTGAGCACTAAAAAGCAATGAACTATTGGTACACATAAAATCATGGATAAATCTCAAAATAATTATGCTGATCGAAAGGAACCAGATCCTACTCCCCCACTCCAAAATGCGTTCAGACTACATAATTCCATTTATATAAATTCTAGGAAAGGCAAACTAATCTATGCTGACTGAAAGCAAATTAGTGATTATTAGGGGAAAAGATGTAGTAGGAAGTGGTGAGAGGAGGAAGGGATTATAAACTGATATGAGAAAAATTTTAGTGAATGATTGGTATGCTTGTTATCTTGACTGGGTGATATTTTGCTGGGTATGTAAATATACATGTTAAAAATCGTCAAATTGTACACTGGAGTATGTGCAAGTTATTTATATCAATTATAACCTAATAAAGGTGCTAAATAAAATCTACTGAGAAAAAGTATAGAAGCGACTAAACTAAACTGTTATGTTCTGCACTTTTATCTACTGTCCTTACGCAAATATTTTGTCAGTAGAAATACAGGAAGATAAGCACTAGTGACCTTTAGATTTTATTAAAAAGTGAACTGATATTCCCAACTGATACAGTCAACTTGGGGAGATTTCTCAGCACCCGAGAATCAAGTTTCTGATATCAGAGATAATTATTCCTTTTAAGTGAGAAATACAAAGTACTAACCAAATCCGACAGATTAGTGTATGTAAAATTATAAATTCACATTATTTTCAATTTGTAAAGATTCAATTGTTTCCATTTAAAAATCACTATGTAATTTTGTGAATACATCATAGAGAATTAAATATATAATATAACTCCCCATTAGAATCATCCAGGAGAGATATAAAAAAAATATAGATAACCAGCACATCCCATCCCAGACAAAAGAATCATAATATCAGGCTGAAACTTAAGCATTTTAAATCCTCCCCACATGATAAAAATATTCAATCAAGATTGAGAGGTACTGATGAAAGGTACTTAGTCATCTTCATTCCTGACTACATTTGTGAATCATGATTCTGTTGATTATTTGGCTTGAGTAAAATAACTTGATAATTTGGGGAGGTAATAGGACAGTCTTTAAATATGTGTAATATAGTATGCACAAAATAGTGGTGACTATTTTGAATAATGTACACAAAAATTCAAACATCCCGCCAGCTTCTCTCTTGAAGGGCTCAATCAATATTAGTTCACATCCCCAACTAAGTACAGCTTGTGCATATTCTTATAAGATACTAAATGACAAGTATTCTAACTGTAGAATTTATTATTTCTAGATATTTATTTACATATGCATTTGAACTGCCTGTTGCCAAATAAAATTACTATAATCACTTTGAAATTATCTCAATGTTTTAACAGTGTTATTACAGTGTCTGAAAATTGAGTAAAATTAACCATGTTGCCAGTGGAATGGTTCCTCATAGACACTTCATCTTTGGCTCAATAAAAGAATTTTAATTACTAATTTTAATTATAAATTTATGTTTATAAATTTTTTGTGTGAATTTGGCTTATTTTGACATCTACAAACTATGATTTTCATGTAATCATTGGGATAATCCTCTCATTCTGAGTAACCATTTACAAAATATGCTATGTTTCAATAACATCTGTCTAGATTTTCCAGCAAATAGCATATCAAATAAAATTATCATGCACCCTAAGCTTGCAGGTCTCCCATACCTCAGTGTCCTTCTCAGTATACATGGCATAGTATAAAAATAAGGGTAAAATCATGATTAAGGCATCAAATTATCCCCAATGTCATGGATATCTGGTAATAGTCAATCATTCATAAAGCTTTTCAAATTGGCCAATATAAGAAAAGCATTTTATTCTCTTCCAGTCTCACAAGTAAGGTTTTAAGTACTGAGAAGCTCAGGTTACCTGAGTTTTACAGAGCTTAATAGTTACCAAAAATAAACAAATAAATGATCTGTAAGGATATAAAAATTCACGGTATTTCTGAATTTGAGAAACTTGGCATGAAATACAGGTCAGAGAGTAAGAATATGATGATCTGACAATTTTAAAATTGCAGATATTTCAAGATATGAAAACAATGCAAAACACTCCTAGAAAAGAGAAATTATGAAAAGACACCTCTTAGCATTTCCATAACATAGCACTAATGAATAAACAACTATACTAGAATGATACTAATGCTGCTAAAGAACAAATCAATTAAAATTTATAAAAAAATCACTATGGGAAAACTGTTTCTTACTTAATAAAAAGAGAGAAATGGGAGGCTGGCCCCATGGTGTAGTGGTTAAATTTGGCACACTCTGCTTTGGCGGCCTGGGTTCTCATGTTCAGATCCTGGGCGTGGACCTATACCACTCATCAGCCACACTCTGGCAGCGACTCACATATAAAGTAGAGGAAGATTGGCACAGATGTTGGCTCAGAGCTAATTTTCCTCAACAACAACAAAAAAGAGAGATATGAGAGGTGAAACAAAAACTATGGTGATAAAGAAAAGGGAGTCGAGAGAGAAATGGGAGGGGTATTCTCTGCTTAATTTAAAGAAAATGGTCATTAGAAAAAGATTTTTTTGTTTGCAAATTTAAAAGTAATATAATTTTAATAAAACTTGATTTTAATTGGTAATAATATATCAACTTTCTCCTAGGAAGTTCAAATTTCATTACTAATTTTGCATTTCCACAAAATCAAATTTTGCACTGAACTCACAGGACACATAGGTACAACTACTCTCTGCATTGTGTGTAAAAAACAAACATTTTGAGACATTTTTCTGAAATATATAGAAGATATTACCCCATGGAAATCAACAAGTTAAATGTGCTAAGGTATCATTCACTTATATCTGCTAGTAATAGTATTATTCTAAAGTAAATGGATAAACAAGTTTAGATAGATTGTATTTAAACTGTGAAAAATGGAGCAAATTCATTTTTACATGATTAATGATGTTTTAAAAAAGCATAATTAAAAGGCAAATAAATATAAAACAATATTTTCCTTTAAAAAGTCACATTAATTCATTGATGAGGTTGTGCATTTGAATATATCTGAATTGAGTTGGTTGAATTCTTAAGATAAGAACTTTTATGGTGACACTCTTGAAAAAGCCTACATAAACAGCTTACTGACTCAAATGATTATATGTAGTATCACACGTTTCTATTAGAATAACATTATCATTCATTTAAATAAATTTATTAAAATGAGAGCAGCATTCAACTTAAGGGAATGTAATGAAACCCACAGAACAGCAGCAACACACACACAATTTTCCTTTGCCTTTTCCTAATCATCCAGGTTAGGCTTACATGAAAAAATATTGAAGTCTGCAACTTAACAACTTTTCCTCAAGCCAGCAGAAAACCAAGATCAAACAGAAAACAAGTAATCTGAAGTCTGGAGGGAGACAGTCACCTGTAGATAAAACAGGATCCAAGCATTTACTTACAAGGGATAGACACAAGAGGACACCATATCAGCCAGTAAGAATATTCAAGTAGAGATTTTTAAAGAATTGCTAAAGATTGAGTATGAGCTGGCATGAAAGTCTAAAGTACATAAACTTAAGGGAGTTTGTACCTTTGTATAGGCTTTTTCCTCCACGAATCTCACGAGGCACTCACAGGGAAGTTTGAAGAAAATACCAAGAATGCTCCCCAAAGGTTCAGGCTGATGAAGGAGGACAGCAGCACTTCCCAATCTCTGCCCATCCCATCTCCCCCCTAACCACCAGAGAACAAAAGCCTTAATCTGCAAGGGAAGAGCTAGAGAAAGTTGCAAGTGAGCAATTGTGAAAGCCACTACATCTAGGACTGGGAAAGAACAATCAAAAGCTTTAAGCTGAGTTCACTGGTGATAACCTTCTACAGCTGGTTGATGGTAAGAGGGAGGGAGGAGCTGTATTAGATGAAAGTCTAGGCAACACTTGTGGACGAGGGGCAGGAAGGCTTGTGAAGGTTGCACTCTCCAGAACATGCTCTAGTGACTGATAAAATTGAAGCTTAACAAGAACATCAAAGAATGCCCCCCTCCCTTAGCCCCCAGTCTAACATGCATCTGGTGAGAGAGCTGCGAGAAAAAGTTCTCTTGAGAACAGCATAAAAGGAAGACCAAGATAAGTAGGGAGACTCAAAACCAGATGGGAAGCAAACTTTAAATCATCCAATTCCTAAGAGATTAACACAAATTCACACTAAAGGACTTGTAGAAGGAAAGATATGCTGATATCAAGCATAAACATAATATTTACCTTACTTTATTTACTATCCAATAAAGCAAGCACAGCCTTCAACAAAATGTTCACAATACATATGAAAAGGAAAGAAATATCACAGTGTGGAGAGACAAAGCCATCATTAGAACTGACACAGATATGCAGATAGAACTCTGAGACAGAATTTTAAATACCAATGTTAAACGCTTTAATTGAAAAGGTAGATAACACACAAGATTAAATAGGTAGTTTCAGCAAATAGATGAAAACTCTAAGAAAGATTCAAATGAAGTGCTAAAAACAAAAGTACAGTAACAGAGATGAGAGATGCCTTTGAAGTACTCATCAGTACACTCAACATAGCTGATGAGAGAAGCAATGATCTGGAATATGGGTCAGGAAAAATTACTGAAACTAAAACACAAAGAGACCACAGAGTGAAAAACACAGAATGGAGAATGCAGGATATGTGAAAAGATATGAAATGATCTAACATATGTGTTATTGGAATCCTAGCGAAAGAACCAAGGAAAATTAAATTTTGAATATATGATAGCTAATCATTTTCTAAAACTAGTGACAGAAACCAAAGCACAAATTCAAGAGCACAGAAAACAGGAGGATGGATAAATATGAAAACAAACTATAAACAAATTTTAAAAAATAGGCACATCATATTCAAACATCAAATAGCTAAAGAGAAAGAGAAAACTTTAAAGGCTGCCAGAGTAAAAGACATTTGCATGAGATACACAAGACATGAATTACATAAATCTCATCAGAAGTCATGCAAACAAGAAGACAACGAAGTGACATTTATAAAGTGCTGAAAGAAAAAGAAAAGTCAACCCAAGATTCTATACTCAGAAATAATATACTTGATAAATGAAGGACAAATAAAGACTGGGGGAATTCATTTCCAGCAGTCCTACACTACAAGAAATGTTAAGGGAAATTTTTCAGACAAAAGGAATATGGTATAGTGGGAAATGTAACTCTATACAAAGAAAATGAAGAACATTATAAATTGAATTAAGAAAAGTAAAATAAAATATTTTTTTCTTATTTTAATTCTTCTAAAAGCAAAAAATTAATATATTATGTGTTGATAGAACATGCAAATAAGAAATTTTTGACAAGTGCCACAAAGTACAAAGTGGATAAAATGATGATAATCTATTATAAGGTTCTTATACCACATATGAAGTGATATAATATTGCTTGAAGTTAGTCTCACATTATTTAAGATTATATTTTGTAATTATATATTGTTAATAAAGAACATAAGTGCAATTATAATAAATGCACAGAGAAAGCAGAAAAACATAAAAAGAAACAAATAGCATGCATATGAGATGATAGATTTTTAATCCAAACATATTAACAATCATTTTAAATGTAGATGGTTTAAACCATTAAAAAAAAAACCAATAATAGAATGAATAAAAAAGCAAGACACGTGTTCTGCTGTCTACAAGGTAACACTCTTTAAATATACATACTTCAATGGGTTAAAAGAAATGACATGAAGAAAAATATACACTAACCAAAATTAAGTTAGATTAGCTATATTAATTTCAGACAAAGTAGACATCAGAACAAAGAATATTACGAGGATATAGAGGAACATTACATGATAATAAAGGGGTCAATTTTCAGAAAAAAAAAAAAAATCCCTAGCGACACTGATGTGCATGCACCAAAAAACAGAGCTTCAAAATACAGGAGGTAAAATCTGATAGATGTGAACATAGAAATAGACGAATCCACAATTATGGTTTGAGACTACAACACTCAACTCTCAGTAATTGATAGAAAAAGGAAGGAGAAAATCAGTGAGGATGTAGGTGACCTGAACCACAACACTATCAACAAGTTTGACCTAACTTATATTTATAAAACATTCTACCCAACAACTGCAGAATACATATGCTTCTCAAGAACACATGGAACATTCACCAAGATGCCATAATCTGAGTTATAATAGAAACATGAACAAATTAAAATAACATGATTTATATAACATACGATCTGAGATCATAAGAGAATTAAATTAGCACTCTATCACAGAAAATATCTTGAAAATCCCCAAATGTTTAGAATCTAAGTAACTGACTTCTATATAACCAATGAGTCAAAAAGAAAATTTTGAGGGAAATTAAAAAATATTTTAACACAAATGATACTGAAAGTTTATCAAAATATATGGGATGCAGCTACATCGGTATAACATGCAATATTCTGTTATTACTTAACTAAGAAAATTTTGAAAGCAAAGATTTCATTATGCATTTTTGCTTTCCCCAGACCTAGTAGAGGTCCTGAAAGAAATGTGTATTTTCAACTGAATACCTCAAACCAAAAAAATCGTGTTGCAAATAAATTGAGCACAAGTGATGTTCAGTGCTTGTAATTTTGTTTTAGAAAGCAGCACATAAAATGCAGAAAATTTTAAATATATTTTCTTCACATCCTTTTTTACCTATTTTGCTCAGTTCTGTCCTTAGAAAACTAATATAATGGCATATTCTGTGCTCAAGTCAATCAATGAAAGAAAAGCAGAAACACAGATAAATGTCTTATTTTGTTTAACTTATGGATAGTATTCAAAAGTTCATTTATATTACATATTGAAATAGATAATCTGAATGTATTCCTATTTTTTCAGAGATTTTAATTAATGAAGGCCCTTAAGATTGGCACCATTTCATTATTCTTTAAGAAGCAAAAGTAATTAAAACTTTGGTAAAGTTTGAGCAAATGCAGTTGTGAAAAAATACATTTCTATGTACAGTAGAGCAATGACAGCTAATTAGTTGATTCTAAGATAAGATAATTTTTTCTGACTGAATAAATGTAGTAGTTACTTGAGACTCACATAGAATCTGATTATAGAAGTAATTATTAGAGATTTTAATTGATGTTGTTTAAATATAAAAAGCATGACACCTTATTTATTTATTTCAAGTTTTAGTTCTTGTCTCTTGCAAAAATAAAATTTCAACAAAAAATCAGATGCGATATTGAACATTTAATCATAAATATTTTCAAAAATCATTTTATTAAATTCAAACAAACACCAATGTTCAACAAATTCATATGTTTACTTTGTTTAAAAAATGCTACGTGATGGCCTAAAGTGCTCTTGGTTACAAGGACAGGTGTACTTAATCCATTTTCTATTTATCTAAAAACTATTAATAATTTGACATGATTCAATAGGTAAAGAGAGAAGAAAAACTAAATTAATCAATCATCTTTTATTTTGTTAAATTAGTAGAGAAATAAACTTATACTACCCTTGTTGGTGCATTGGGGAAACAAACGATGGTCTTATTGCACACGACTTCTTACTTCTGCACATGATGATTTGAGGCTTCATTTAACATCTACTGCTTCATTATTGCAGTAAGAATCTTGAAATGTTGACCATCACATTGATGTCTTGATCCAAGAGTGGTTATTGGCATCTTCTTTGTGGCCAGCCCCATCCATCATCAGGAAGAGAGCTAGAGCATGAGTGTTCTGCCTGGGTGGGGCAGACGGGGGAAGACAATGTGTACCACAACCTTATTTACCACAACACCTGAAAGAGGGATTCCTTTTCTATAAGACACCATTATAAATGTCTGATACTATAGAGTACATTATGTTGAAATACACAGGGTGCTAGGAAAACGAATATTCTACAACTTAGTCTTAAATTTACTATGCCGCAAGTCCTCAAATAAATAGTTCTTTTTTTTAACTTTTACTCTTATAAACACTTTGATTGCACATTCATAAATTTAAGTTATCAATTGCCATATTAGATACCTGATTCTTTTTCCTTTGACTTAAACTGACATTTCATACTATTACTAACAAATATGCTTATCACACAAACACACACACATACAGAGTTTACTATAATATTTTAAATATAAATTGAAACCATTGTGTCAATTTAGTACCTATGGAGATTTTCTTCTACCATTTCAAAATTTATTTACGGTTATTAAATTTACACACACACAGATTACAGAGTTTGGAAATGTATGAGGGAAGTAAAGAAAGTATACATCAAATGTATATAGCATACATACATACATACATACATACATATGTATATACATATATGTGTATAATTGAATTGAATGGAATACATATGTGTACAAATGAATTTGATTACTTTCTCATAATGATTAATAGACACCATAAATAGAGATCTAGTTAGTTATTGATAACTATGAAGCTAACATTTAAGTGTTCTAAAACTCGTGGTTTACATAAGTAAAAGGAAAATATGACTTTTGTTTGTACTTCCTATTGGACTCCTGATATTTTTAAAGTTTATCTTTAGGCTAAGTGTATATGGTGGATTTAGATATTTTTGAGAATTGAAAATTTGGCTTGAGTTAAAAATAAAATATTTTCATATATTACATAAAATTATTATATATAATACATAATACAGTTGTAATACATTTTTGTAAGCAACATTAATCCTTTATATGAAATAAAAGTAGCTACAGTTTAAACTAAACGTTAAAGTTTAATATAATCTACTTTTGAATATGAAGTATTTAAAACTAATTTTTAGATGAGCATTTAAGTTAGAATTTACTTAAGATACTACTCTTTCATTTTTTCCTCCTATTTTTAAATTCAACTAATATGTTCAAAATAATTTTAAACTCTTATATCTTCATAGCGATGTTTTAATAATATGCAATAGTACTCTAGTTTGCAAGTAAATGTGAAGGAAAGTTTGTTTTCCAATTAAAATATTTTGAAAACACCAGAGTTGGAATATTCATTTCATTATATGTTCCTCTTTCTCCTAAGAAAAAATAATTTAATGTTCACTACATTTGCTTTTTTAAATTCAAATGACAGAAACACAATTAGGAGTTGTTGACCACAATCATTTCTGAACAATTAAGAACATCTCAATGGGTGAAGTAGCGGGAAACAAGGAAAAATAATTTGTAGAAAATCTTGTTGAGGCCATTGCAAAACATTCAGTTAATTCAGTAAAAAATGAATCAATTAAATTTGGTCTAGAAAAGAACTATGGAGACTGAATATATATATTCAACTTTTTCCCATCTCTATAGGCCCCCCTAAGCATATAGGAATACCTAGATTCTTCAGGTTGAAATATTTAATTGTAAAAGTCTGAGAGAAACTTATGAAAGGAAGAAATGGGTAACTTAGTTTAATCAGTATATTTCATAGTCTCTTTGTGCTGCAAAAGGCTATTTGAATTTTTAGAAGCTTTTATATCTTTAAAATCTTATCTATTATGACTGCTTGTTTTAAATAATCTACATTAATTAATTTAAATTCCTTTTATAGAGCCCAAAGTATGCTTGTTTAAAATAAAATAAGTGAAATCTGGAGCTATACAATGGATCTCTATAAAGTATACTAGATATAATATAACAATGATGACTGACTACAGAAAAATAATATTTAAATCATAAACTTTTCTCACTAACAAAACATATGCTGATGATACAAAGAATGAGTACTTATATAACAGAATGAATTTATTTAAGGTTTTAAAGTTATGAATATGCTATATTTTCCTATACTTGTAGCTCTCTGTTCTGTTGTAAAGGCTCTTAATATATAATTATATATGTATATATAAATTACAATATGCAAGTTAGTAAAATAATTTGTATCTTAAGTATTGCTTCTTACAACATTCTTTTTCTATGTAGTACTGAGATATCACTATTTTCTATTAGGACGATCTCAGCTACTAAGAAGAAATATGTTATAGTTAGCCCATTTTTGTTGAAGAGCAGGCATTTGAACTGACCTGCAGGCTCAATGATGACATAAGGAACTAGGTTCTTTTGTGTTATTGGCCTGCCCAGTATGTATTGCCTACTACGTTCGAGGATGTTTCTTTCCCCTTTTGTTCATAACATGGCTGCCGATGGCAGTTAGGCTAATATGCTTCCCTGTTGCTGTCCAATTAGAAAGACAGAATCACTTCCCATGGCTTCTTTCCCTGAAACCCCCTGCAAGACTCATTTCTTCTCTCATTGCTTGAATTGAATTAGGCCCATCCATTCCTTACTGATTTATTAATTAAATGGCATTCATTAAGCTCCAGGCCCTATTCTTTAAGCCAAGAATATAGAAGTGACAAAATAAAATTCCTCAGTTCGTGGAGCTTACTGTTTACGAGAAATCAAATAATTTAAAATACGCATAATATAATGCCAGGTAGCCATAGGTACAATGGAGGGGGAGGGGGGTGGAAGCAATAGGAGGTCTTTGAAAGTGACAAGCACAAGGAGTGCTTTCTTGGATAGGGCTGTCATGGATGAACACTAATGGAGTCAGATGAAACATTGAGAGGACACTAATTCCTCATCTAATTTTATGTACTCTGAGGTAAAGAATTCTGGGAACTTCTTGCCTCACAGATACCCAAAATATAAATCAAGGTCACACATGTCTCGGCACATTAGGAAGACTCAGTAAGACATTTCTGATTGCCTTTGAAGTTCCAAACACTACTGATGGTGATCAAGACATGGATTTCACACCACCAGTTACACAATGCTGGTCTCTCAATAGAACTTCCACCTCCCTTACCAGCCTCAGGCTACAGGTCTTACCGAGTACTAGAATGGCTTACTCAAACTGGTTCAAATTCAATCTCATTAAATATGTCCCATTTCAGTCATCAGTCTAATACCAAAAGTGAATTTTAATGAAAAGTTTGACTACATATTTGATGTTTGCTGACAGGTTTCAAGCACCACCCCTTCCACTTCTTTTGCCCCACACCTGGGCAAACCAAGGCTCCCTGCTCCTTTGCTGTTCAATGACAGAAAATTCAAACCACCCAACCCTGGCCCATGTGGAAACCCTGACAGCAGCCTCACAATGTAAGCACAATAAAACCGAAGTCAGTATCCCCTCCCCATTCTCTCAAGACCAGCTTGGGATCCTGCCCTTCTTTCTCCAGAAAATCTCATTATGTAAGTAACAAATCACTTCTTGGTGCATGTGTGCCATCATCCTGAATCAATCTGGTGTGGCGGATCCTTTCTTGCTGTACCTATAGGGTGACCAAAAAAACCCCCACACATAAGCTATTTTTATTATAATCTTCTCCAACCTGTTTTCTCAAAATGAATTTCTACACCACTTGTTTGTCTCATTCAGTATGACTTCTCACAAAATATGTCATTTATTTTCATTGATGTTGATTTCCACTTGAAATATTACATCCATAAATACTTCAATATATCTTTTGTTATAAAAAAAAGAGTAGTTACACTTTGAATTGTTTACAAAATGGAGCCATTAAAAAACCAAAATATTAAAACCTTTCAATAATTTGATATTCTTCAGATTATTTAAGTTAGTCATACTCTTTAAATGCCTTAAAACTTACTTAGAATATACTCTGCAGGAATTCTTATAAACTACAGTTTTCTATAAAATTACATTTTTTCTATTTTCTTATTTGAAGGCTAGTCAAGCTTTGTAGTGAACAACAAAACTTTTATAAGGCCCTCAGGAATCATAGTTATTTTATAATTATTTTGGTTTTCACAAACTGGTAATAGTTTCAGAATAGGATCAACTAAGTATTTTAAATGTATACATAAATGTTCAGTTGACCCTTCAACATCTTTGATGTGAATATTATACCCACATAGAGGCCTGAAGAGTCAGATTTAAGCTGGCTTGTTTTAAATTATTATATTCACAACAAATTTGTCAGAAAATAAGTCCAATTATGAAATCATAAAATGTGTTGTTACTACATTTTTATTTTTCTACTGTCTTCTATTCCTTGTTATCCTGATATAGAAGGGATGTTTAGAGGAGCATCTCAAGCTGGAGACTCTTAAATTCTGGTGAATCTAGTCATAATGACAATGATCAGAGAGAGAAAAGAAAGTAGAAAAATTTTGTAAATATACCACTTTTAATAAAATATAATCTATAGGGCAAACATGAATTAATGATAAGACAAAATATTGATTAGAAATAAATCCTAGTGTTTCTTTTATAGAATATGGATTCTTGTTAGTGGTTAATTTTTATTTTCCAACTTGGCAACAGTTTGGTACTATAAGCCCAAGAGAAAAGTTAATATATTCAAGATATATTAATATCTAAGTATGAATATGAAAAGTATTTTAACAGGTAATATTATAAAAATGAAAGTCCTTGAACACATGCTTATAGATAATTTGTCTGTCATCTCATATTGAAAATAGATATTTAAAGGTTAAATAAATGATTATTTCCCCTCAATTTTCCAGAAACATTTTGACTTTTTTTTTTTTGTGAGGAGAATTAGCCCTGAACTAACATCTGTTGCCAATCCTCCACTTTTTTTGCTGAGGAATACCAGCCCTGGGCTTCTGTCTGTGCCTGGGATCCGAAGCTGCAAACCCCAGGCTGCCAAAGTGGAGCGCGTGAACCCAACCACTATGCCACCAGGCCGGCCCCATTGACTTATTTCTAAATTCCATGATTTTGCTTCTGAACTTTTCCAAACACATAAACAAGAAATAAAAATTTAGACAACATAAAACAGTAGTTCAGATGCCAAAATATAAAACATCGTTTTGAAAATGTCTTATATTTAAGGGATTTGGGAACACAAACCCACTGGGGGTTTCCCATACGCGATGATGAGACATTTAGAGATTATCTCAATGTTATGTGTACTCTTTTAGGGGCCTACACACTCTTGTAAGTCCCGGACATACATATTTCTTTTACTTCTCACAGAATTCATTTAATTAAGTATTGTCATTCTTATTTAGCTGATATGGAAATTGATGTTTAGAGAAGTTAATAGTTCTTGCGTTTTAAGAAGATATCCCTGAGTAACAAAATTGCAGCTGGGCACAGGAGTGTAACGGCTGGAATCCAGAGCTTATGACATCTTACCTGCCCTCCACTTGTTCATCTTGTTCTATAAGGAGCCCAGTTCTCTCTGGTCGACTTATCAAGCAACTAGGATTCCCTGGATTCACTAGTTCTTGTCAATTTCCTCTTAATTCTCCAATTTATCACACATTTTAACCTGATAAATGACTTATATGTCTTGACCCAGAAACTCCTCCTCTGAACTGTTTCAACAAATTGCTAGATCAGCTAGGACCACAGATCTCTAGTTTTGCCCACGTGCCTCGTGCCTGACCTTAACCTACTACTGGCAGCACCCAAAAGGCTGGAGCTGGGCCAAACACACAGCAGGGGCATGTTGTAATATCATTTTTCTCTTCCATTTTGAAGAGAACTGTACTTTGAAAAAATTTAAACGTAAGACAGTTATAAATATAGGACAACAGAGGCCCAAGAATTCTTCACCTAGATTCACAAGTTGCTAACATTTTGTCACATTTACTTTTTACTTTATATCTCTTTCCCTCTGAACCCCATATAATGTTGACAGCAAAACTACAGTTGAATTGTGGGGATGGGACAGTGTTCCCACCCCGAAAAAGTTTCCTTGGTTAAAAAATATTAATCCCTCCTTAAGCAAACTTTTACTCCCGTGTACAAATGCCTACAACTATTTGTCATTTTAAGAATGTCATAAAAAAAAGTAGCCTAACACTGTTTGAAAAGTTAAGTCTGAAATAAAACCTAGAAACAGGGTGCTAATTATTTAGCTGAGAAAAGTATGTTCAATTTAAATAAATGTCCCATTGGTTTTATTTCTTTTGTATAACCCGTGGCAATCATTTTAAAAGAAGATAACTTAATAGGTACCAAACTTTTATAGACCTATTTAGAAAGAAAAAAGAAAGTGAAATTTAAATTACTACACCAAGATTGACTAATGGAAAATGTTATGACTTTGTTTTCTTTGATGCTTTCTTGGAACCCTAGAGTGAACTGTTTTCTTTATAAAAATATATGTATATTTAATCAGCCTCGTATTGGAAATTAAGCATGAAATTAAAAGGAACAGAAATTGAAAACTTTCAGTCGACTTTCTAACCCACTGATATGTCAGCAATCCAAATTTATTTCCAACTGGACTCAGGTGTACTTAAAAATAACTAAAGGAAGAATTCATCATGTGGTGAGTCTCTCTGTCCTCCAAGGAACCACAAGAATGTCTGGACTCTAAGAATTACTTGGAAAAAATTGTGGTTAAACTAAAAACCACTGGTTAATGCCTTTCATTTTTCTGGTACTACATAATTTAAAATAAAATATAACTTTCCAAGCCTCTCACTGTTTTTACACAGGACACAACAAGTCCTTAGTGACAGATGGAATAATTAAACCACAAATTTGTAGAGAGCAAGACGGTTTGGGCAGAGACAGAAACAACTATATTGACTTTATTCTCTTCAAAAAAAATCAACTGGAAAATTAGCAAGATGTTTGGAAGGATTTTTCTCAGGGCAAAAGATTAACTACAAAAATAACCACAAGTTGAATTAAATATCAAATTAACAGAAAATTACTGCCAATGGGTGGCAATAATTAATAATATGAAAACATTATTATTGGTTTACTAAATATTTTTTGTTAGAGTCTTCATAGTTCTTATCAAAGATTTACCTATTACTGGAAAACAAAACAGAACAAAACATTTACTCAAGAAAAGTATGAAAAAGAAACTAATGAGGTAATTTTGAGTGCACCACACAGTGTTTTGAAGTGGATGATGTTGAAGGTATTTTTAACATAATCTGCAAATATGTATTCTGCCTCCAAAGAAATTTATTTAGAGATTTTTTTCCCTATCATGCAGTCACAAAAGTAAATATATGGGCATGTAGAAGAACATGTATGTATGTGCTCCTACACACATGGATAGATAGAAATAGATTGTCGAGAGAGAGAGAGAGAGAGAGAGAGTAGATCTATAGATAGTAGATACATAGATAGACACATAGAAGTGATCCAGTTTCACTTCATTTCATGGTGAAACATTCAAATGAATGTGACATGGTATAAATACTGCAGGCTGTGTATTCATTCATCTTATCCTCAAGTAAGAAGAGACAATTCTTGCCAGTAGACTAAATTCAATATTTTTTCCTCTTTCATGTATATTTTCAGTATCATGAACTGGCAAGACTGAATTTAGTAGGAACAGGGAAGTAGGATTTAGAATGCTGAATAAGGCAAGAAAAGAGTATATGTCAAAACTAAGGGTACAGGAGGTGTGGTTGGAGGAGCGGGTCTGATTCACTGGGGTGCTGGAGCTGGATTGTACCATCTGGTGAGAACCAATGGTTCACATCTCTTCCCATCTCAGCATTCAGTGAGGTAGCTTGAAATCGGACATGATGAAAGTATCTGTAACAGGGATATCAGCAAATGCTACAAAATCAGGAATCTTTCCTACTTTCATTGCAATTCTCCTCATTCATCCCAGACAGCTGGTTGTTAGACATTGACCAGCACACCAATAGTTTAATCCAGCCTCTGTCTCTTTTTAGTTTGGGAATTGTACTAATTATTATATTGTTCTCTACATCACATTTCTCAATTGTCAAATGGAAATAGCAATATTTATCTTAAAGCAATGTTGGAACAACTGAAGTAGATGCAATCTAAAAAAAAAAAAGACATTCATTAGGTACTCAAAATGAGTTACTGATATGTGAATTTAAAAGGTCGTTAACTACAAAGAACCCAGAAGTCACTGTTCAATCTTACAAAGACAGAGAATCTTAGATAAGCATAACATATCAGGGAAAAAAAGTAGGATTTAATTCATAAATTGATACTAAAGCTACAGCTATACAAGTATATACAAATGTGTATGTATTGCTACATTTCTAAGTATTGGCCTAAAAATAAGTGCAATAAATAGTACTCAACAACACAATAAAAATATATTTTTAAATTTAGCAGAAACTCTAAACCCAAAGGGGTTAAATCAAAGGCTATACGATTTATAATAGAAGAGCCCAAAAAAGAAAAAAAAATAGGATAACATATGTTTTTCATTCACACATTTGTTCTTTATGCAAGCACAGTCAACATCAATTATGTATTAGGCATTATTCTGAATGGTTGCGAGGCAAAACGTAAAAAGTTGAAATTTTGTAACACCAATGCCAAGTTATAGCACTTGGCATACAGAAAAAATATTAATACCTAACATTTTTGGGTGCTTCTTATTTGCAAGATACTACTGTAAATACCTTATACTTATTACTATTATTCACATTTTACAAGTGAGGAAAATAAAGTGTAGAAAGTTATGTAATTTTCTCAAAATTTTATAGTTAATAAATATCAAAAGTGGTCTTTGAACCCAGGATGTCACAGTTCAGTAAATTTATGAGCACAATGGCATAACTTCGATCAATTAAGAAGCTGACAGGGGCCGGCCAGGTGGTGTAGCAGTTAAGTTCACACGCTCTGCTTCAGTGGCCTGGGGTTCACAGGTTCAGATCCCAGACATGGACCCAGACATCGCTTGTCAAGCTGTGCTGTGGCAGCATCCCATATAAAGGAGAGGAAGATGGGCACAGATGTTAGCCCAGGGCCAGTCTTCCTCAGCAAAAAGAGGAGGATTGGCAACAGATTTTAGCTTGGGGCTAGTCTTCCTCACAAAAGAAAAAAAAAAAAGAAGCTGAGAAATGCTGGATATCATGTTTAAAGTTAAAAAAGAAAAAATCTAATTTAAAATCAATAAAATTAAATGTATAATCAAGCACAATTTTTTTGTTTTTGTTTTAGCAACAATTGTAGATTCATATGCTCTTGTAAGACATAAGATTGTCAGATGGCAACTAGACTTTTGTGGTGAACACAATGCAGTCTATACAGAAGTCAAAATATAATGATGTACAGCTGAAATTTATATAATGTTATAAATCAATGAGACTTCAAAACAAAAAGAAAGAAAGAAGATTGCAAGAGAGATTTCACGTATCCTTCATCCAGTGTCCCTCAATGTAATATCTTGCATCACAACCAAGAAATTGACGTTGATGTAATCCATTCACCTTATTCAGATTTCATCAGTTTTACATGAAAACGTGTATATTTAGTGCTACGTAGTTTTAACACATGGGGATTTGTGTGATCACCACCACCGTCAAGATACAGAGTAATTCCATTACAGGGATCTGATGTGCTACACTTTCATAGTCACAGCAATATCTCTCCTACCCTTCTTCCCTATCCCCTGGCAATCACAGATCTGTTCTCCATCATTGTAATCTTGTCATTTTAACACTGATATATGAATGGAATCATATATAGGTAACCTTTTGAGATTCTTTTTCCATTTAGTATATTTCTTTTTGGATCCATCCAAATTGTTGCCTGTATCAGTAGTTTTTATTTCTGAATAGTATTTCATGGTAGGGATGTACGACAGATTGCTTAAACATTGAAGGGCATTTAGACTTTTTCTAGTTTTTAGCTATTATGAATAAAGCTTCTATGAATACGTGTATAAGATTTTGCAGGAACATAAGTTTTCGTTTCTTTGGAATAAATGTCCAAGTGTGCAATTATTTGGTTGTATGGTAAGTGTATGTTTAGTTTTGTAAGAAACTGTCATACTCTTCTCCAGAGTGGCTGAAATATTTTGCATTCCCAGCAGCAGTGTAGGAGTGATCCAGTTTCTCCACATCCTCACCAGTGTTTGTTGTTGGCGATATTTTTTACGTTTAGCCATCATGACAGGTTTGTAGCGACATCTCATTGTGTTTTAATTTGCCTTTCTTTAATGACTGATGACGATTAACATCTTTCTTGTGTTTATTTGTCATCTGTATATTGTTTTAGATATAATGTCCCTTTATGTATTTTGATCATTTTCTAATTGGAATGTTTTTTATTGTTGAGTTTTGAGAATTCTTTACATAGTCTACATTCTTTCTCATTTTGTAGCTTGTCTTTTATTCTATTGACAGGGTTTATTGCAGGCCAACAGTTATCAATTTTGATAAGATCTGGTTTATTGATTTCTTCTCTTAAGGACAGTGTTTTTGGAGTCAAGTCCAAGAACTCCATCTACCACTAGTTCCCAAAGATTTTCTTGCATTGTTTTCTAAAAGTTTTATGGCTTTATGTTTTACATATAAATCCATAGTCCAAGGATCCACGATCTACAAAATTTTGTATAAGGAGTGAGATTTAGGTAGAAGTTCTTTTCATTTCATTTCATTCATTCATTTGCCTGTGGCTGATGAATTGCTTTAGCACAATTTGTTTACAAGGCTACCCAATATACATTGAATGCCTTTTGCACCTTTGTGAAAAACCAGTAGTGCATGTTTGTATGCATCTGTTTCTGAGTTCTGTTGATCAGTATGTCTAACCCTCTAAGAATATCACACTCTCAATTGCTGTAGCTCTATAATAAGCCATCAGGATAAGCTAGTCTATGTCTACAAAAATCACTGCTGGAGTTGTGATAAAAAATTATATTAAACTTATAGACCGAAGCGAGGACAACTGCCATCTCTACTCTGTTGAGCATTCCAATTCATGAGCATGGTATGACTCACATATATTTACATCTGAGAAAGAAAAACTGCAGTCCTCCTCTTGTGTTTCTCCTTTATTCTCACACTCCCACCACTCATGACACTTCTGACACCAGGTAGGTAGGAGTTTTCCCCACACCAAGCAATTCTGTGACACCATCTGGGCATCCTACAATTTAACTCAGTTCTGACACTATCTACTGCAGTCAGCGTCAGATCCCACAGGTTGAGAGCGCAGTCCTACAAGACTGCTCTCCCTTCCCCCCCATCAGATGTCAATTGCAAGTCCAGATTGTTACCTGTGCTTCTGATCCATCAGTGATACATCGGATGTTCCCAAGACCCCCTCTTCAGGTTTGATTAATTTGCTAAAGCAGCTCACAGAAGTCAAGAAAACAGTTTACTTACTGTTTAGCAGTGTATTATAAAAGGATATGATAAAGGATATAGGTGAACATGCAGATGGAAAAGATGCATAGGGCAAGGTTTGTGGGAAGGGGTGTGGAGTTTCCATGCCGTCTCCAGGTGCATCACTCTCCCAGAACCTCCACCTGTTCATCAATCCAAAAGCTCCCCAAACACCATACTTTGGGATTTTTATGGAGGCTTCATCAGGTAGGCATGATGGATCATTAACTCTATTCCCAGCCCCTCTCCCCTCTCTGAAGAATAGGGGGTGAGGCTGAAAATTCCAAGCTTCTAATCATGACTTAGTCTTTCTGGTGACCATCCCTCATCCAGGAGCCCACCAAGAGTCACCTCATTAGATCAAAAGATGCTGTTACCATCAGGAAGGTCCAAGGGATTTAGGAGCTGTGTGTCAGGAACCGGGGCCAAAGAACAAATAATGGAACAAAAGATGCTCCTAGTGCTCTCATCACTTGGAAAATTACAAGGATTTTAGGAGCTCTGTGCCAGGAGCTGGGGGCAGAGACCAATATATACATTTCCTGTTATCTCACAAGGTCATTTTTGCCTTTTTTTAAATCAATATTTTGAAACATATCCTGTATGTGTTTTGTTAGATTTGTGGCTAAGTATTTCATTTTTGAGAGGTGAACTTGGGGAGCAATTGTAACTGGTCTGTGTTTTCATTACTGTTTCTGAGGAATCTGGCTCCTGGTCAAAAAAACTGTGTGACTTTCAGACCCAGCCATACACAGTCGCAGAGACTTTACCTGGCAGGCCTCATGGGGGAACGCTGACTTGCTACAATGGACTCGGTGCACAGCCAATGTATTGCAGTCTCTGAAGAGAGTTGCAGTCAAGGACTCAAGCCTCTCTAGCCAGCCATGCTCTTATGCATGTTTGCGTTCCTGGCCCGGGAGCCTTCCTTCCTAGGTCTCTCTATCTAGGGCCTTTCTGAGGAGGTCTTTCTCAGGTGCCTGTGTCCAGGCCTCCTCACCAGAAGGAGTGGAAACCTTGAAGACACCCTTCCTTCTGACTCAGGACTCAGTACTTTTCCACTCCTAATCCTTTTCACTTTCCTTCCTCCCATCACCAAGATTCATAAAACTACACAAGATTTTTGTCTAGGAGTCGTTCAACAGGGACATGATCCCCACATCTGTGTTAGTGCATCTCACCCTCCACGAGCACTCCACTCCACAGGGGAAAATGGAGTATGCTTTCTTCGGTTTTAGCCTCTTGCTTTTATTACCCCAGTAAGTGATTAAAGCCTTTATTATTTTCATTTTGGCTCGTGGTTTTTAATTGGCTGTTCTGGCACTGGACAGCTCAGCTACCTCCAGCGTAAGTGAATTCCTGATGGTTTCCACATGTTTATTGTTAGTACACAGAAATGCAATTTGATTTCTGTGTGGTAACCTTGTATCCCACAATCATGCTGAATTCACTTATTAGTTCTAGGAGTCTTTTGTAGATATTTTTGGAAACTTTCTATATAGACAATAAGGTCATCTGCAAAAATAGGTACAGTTTTATTTCTTCTTTTATAATATGTATGAGTTTAATTTCTTGCCTTATTGCATTGACTGGAACTTCCAGCACAATGCTGAATAACATATACAAGTAGTAAGAGTTGATATCCTTTCTTTTTTGACAATTTTAAGGGGAAATATTTAGTCTTTCACTGTAGTGATATTAGTTGTAGGTTTTTTTGTAGATGATCTTTATAAAGTTGAGAAGATCCTTTCCCCAAATCTAGCTTGCTAAGAGTTTTTAATCATGATTGGTTTTATGTTGGATTTTATCAAATGCCTTTTCTGTGTCAATAGGTATAATTAGATGATTTCCTATCGATATGGTGGATTACATTTGTTTATTTTCAAACACTGAACCATCTTTGCACACCCGGAATAAATTCCACTTGATCATGGTGTATATTTCCTTTTATACATTACTGTATTAAATTTGTTAATTTTTTGAGGATTTTTGTGCCTAAATTCATGAGAGATATTGGTCTGTATTTTTCTTTTTGTGTATTGCCTTTGTCTGGTATCAATGTACTATTGACCTCATAAAACAAATTGTGAACTATTTCCACTTCGATTTTCTGGGAGACATTGGCACTAATTTTACATGTTTGGTAGAATCATCTGTTTCTGCAGTTTTCTATATTGGAAATTTATAATGACAAATTCAATCACTATAATAGATACAGGAATGTTCACATTGTGTATTTCATCTTGGTTTGATTTTTGGTAGTTTGTGAATTTATAAGAATTGGTCCATTTCTTCAAACTGTTGAATTTATGAGTGAAAATTATAGTTAGTATTCCCTTATAGTCTTACTTGCCGAAGGACCTGTAGTGATATCCCTTGTTTCACTCCTAATATTGGTGAATTGTGCCTTCTCTCTTTTTGTTTTTGTCAATCTCTATAGAGGTTTAACAATTTTATTGACTTTTTCAAATAATCTTGATGATTTTGTATTTTCTTCATTGATATTTTTTCTATTCTCCTGTTTTCAATTTCCTTGATTTCTGTTTTAATTTATATTATTTCTATCCTTATTATTACTTTGCTCTGTTTTTTCTAGTTCTTTGAGGTAGGGATTTAGATTATTGAATTGTGATTTTTCTTCTTTTACAATGTACGTATTATCTAATGTGCTCATCTAGTGCTATTAATTTTCCTCTCAGCACTGCTTTAGCTGAATCTCACATATTTTAATATGTTGTAGTTTATTTTCATTCAGTCTATATGTTTTTTAAAATTTACTTTTAGACTTCCTCCTTGACTTCTGTGGTTCCCTCCACACCAAGAGTTTAGAGATTTTTTTTCTACTGTCTTTCTATTATTGGTTTCTGGTTTGATTACGTATATTAATAGAACACATTCTGTATGATATCAGTTCTTTTAGATGTGTGGGTTTTTTTAATGCCTCAGGACAAGCTCTAAATCAGTAAACTTAAATGGGCATTGAAAAACTTGTGTACTCTTCTGTTTTCAGGTGGAGTGCTATATATATGTCAGTTAGATCCTGTTGGTTGGCTGAGTTTCTCAGTCTTCCTATAATCTTGCTTATATTCTCTCTGGTAGTTCTATCAAATATTGAGGGTTGGGTGTTGAAGTCCCTGGCTATGGTGTTGGATTCATCTATTTCCTCTTTCACGCTCTGTTTTGCCACGTGTTCTTTTGTTTCTTGTACACATGTTGGAAATTGCTATATCCCCGTGGTGGATTGTTTTATCATCATGTAATGTCCCTATCTGTCTCTAGTTATTTGCTTTCTTAAGTTACATGAATATAGCCACTCCTGATATTTATGATTAATTCTTGCATGATATATCTTTACCCTTTTACTTTCAATTATGCATGCTGTTAAAGTTGAAATGAGTTTTTTTAAATAGCATATAGTTGGGTTGACTGTATGTGTATTTTTAACTCACTCTCCCAACCTCTGCACATAATTGGTGCATTTAGATCATTTAAATTTAAGGTAATTATTGATATGTTAAGGGTTAAGTCTGCCATTTAACGTTTATTTTGTTTCCTCTGTCTCTCATTTATTAACTTTCTGTAAATTATTTGTACAGTTTTAAGATTCTATCTTAATTTATTTATAATATTTTTGAGTGTTTTGCTTTGTCTAGTTGCCATACTGGGTGATCTACTATAATGTACATATATGTAACTTACAGTCTACATCTACTGGCATGAACATTTTACCACTTCAAGTGAAGTGTGGAAACTTTACTTCCATTTAGGTCCCTTTATCCTCCCCACTTTTTAAATATCATTGTCTTTTGTTTCAGATGGTGTCATAAATTTTCTTTTAATCATTTATGAGATGTAGAAAACTCATAAAGAAGATAATATATTGAATTTACACACATTTCTATTTCCCATATTCTCTCTTTTTTCCCAATGCTTCCAAATTCTTATTTTATTTTCCTTCTGTTTGAAGACATTACTTTAATCATCCTTTAAGGGCAGGTTTGCTAGTGACAAGTTATCTTAGTTTTATTTATCTTAATATGTCTTTATTTACTCTTCATTCATGAAGGATATTAGACCAATTCCTTCTAGTCTCCATCATTTCTGATGAAAATCTGATGTTATTCACATTAGTTTTCCCTTAGAAGTAACGTGCACTTTCTCACTGTTATTTTCAAGATTTATTTTTATTTTAGTTTTCAGAAATTTAATGAAGATATGTTTTGGCACATTATCTCTGTGTTGTTCAGATAGAGTAAATTCCATTGATCTCTCCTCAAGTTTACTGATTTTTCCCCTATAATTTCCATTCTATTATTGAGCCTATCCTGTGAGGGATTTTTTTTTTTTTTTTTAGTTTCAGTTAATGTATTTTTTAGTTCTCTATTTCAAAAGAATTTATTACTGCTTGGTAAAGCATTTGTATGATGGCTGCTTTAAAATCCTTGTCAAATAATTCCAATCTGTTTCATCTCAGATTTTGTCAGTTGATTTTCTTTTCTCCTTCATGTTGTGATTTTCCTGTTTCTCTTATGAAAAGTGTTTTATGATTGTGTCCTGAACATCTTGATTATTAGATTATGAAACTCTCAACTCTAACCTTTTTTTAGCAGTATTTTTTCAGTAGGAAGCTCCCTTGTTGAGGTGTAGTAAGAAGGCTAAATCTGTGTTTATGTTCAGCTTCCCTCTGGGTCCCACTGACAAATTCCTAGTAAAACTGAAGTACTGAATAACACTGTCTGTACTAATGGGTGGAGTGGACATTTAGCTCTCCCTTTTGTCCTTCTGACAACTCCCAGTGAAAGTAGGGCACAGCCTTGTTGCCACCATGTGGGGGATATAAGCTCAGTTCCCCTCTTGTACTGTACAATGAGAGGGGAAGCAGAGTGATGACTCACACTGCTTTATTGCTATAAAATTGGGGCAGTAGCTCACTTCCCCACTGGGCCCTACTGGGTTCCTTGGACATGAGGGGAAGTCAGAGATGTAATTGTAGTCCAACCAGCCCCATCTCCCAATACTTCATTCTTCATTGATGCCAAATGAAGGTGGAGTCTCAGCTACCTGACTCGAGCCCCCTGGCACCAGTGGGGGAGTGGTGAAGTCGAGTGGTACCTGGCCCTGCCTCATTCTGGCTTCTTAAGTCTTACTGTTTCCAGGCTGAGGGTGGGTGGGATAGAGGCTGAGCTCTCCAGTGGATCTCAATGACACTATCCAGGCAAGGAAATCAAAGGACTGCCTGTTTCTACTAGGCAAGAGTTGGAAGTTTGGCTCTCTTCAGCAATATTGACACTATCTTGACAGGGAAATTGGAGTAATACCTGTTCCTGCCAGATAGAGGATTAGGGATTAGCTTCCTGCTTGGCCACACTGATACCCCAGGATAGGGGCATACATTCAAGGCCACCTGCTTTCAATGGCCATTGCTTTGGGGTGAAAGATCACTTCCTCACTCAACCCCACTGAAACCCCCAGGAGGGGAGGTGGCTTTTCATTGGTGTTTGATTGGAGTAGGATGAGTACTTCCAAAAGAGTTTGTTGTTGTTAGGGCACCCTTTTCCCAGTCCTTTGGCTAAGATGAGCAGACTTTTCTTGGTGCTCTTTTTGCCTCTACCTTTTAGAATTTCTGGGTTGGTAGCTTCTGCAGGACCCTGTTTAGGGTATATGGAAGCCAGGGCAACTCACCCTTATGACATTCCTCAAGTCCCAAAGTGCTTAGGCTGTCCACCTTTATCTTCTACCCTTCAGAGTCTTTCTATGTTTGTTTGTTGTGTTATAACCAGCACTTTTCTTTCATTTCGTTAGTTGAAGAGACAGGACTGGGAAGAATGTGGCCACTCTCTCTTAGCTGAAATCAGACACAATGTTTCATTAATTCACAAGAAACAAATAAAAACAAATTCATTTTAAGTTGTAATACTAACATCAGATTTTCTTTTAAAATTAATTACTTTCAAGTTAGTATTAGAATTTAAATTGCAGTTTATATTTTCCTGGATATTAAACCCCAATCAATTTTTTCTGCATATCAAAGGTATTTTCTACCATTTTATAGTACATATACATACACATATCTACAAATGGCTCACATCTGCACAGTAGGCATTGAATAAGAACAGAAATATTCTATCCCTGTATAGAGACTTCGGAAAATGCTTTAAAATTATAGTTGAGCTAATTCATTTAATGTTTTATAGTTTGCAATATATTTCATAAATTTCATAACTACTCATTGAAGCAGTTATATAATTTTTTCATTTTTGATAGCCCTAAATATTATTGATTGCCCAGTTTCCTTAGTACCTTCATAGGCTTAAAACATTAGTCAACATAGTTCAGTTATAAGTGTGGAATGGTCTGGGACTTGTATTATCATAATCTAGAGTTATTTAGCCTGGAGAATGTCCATTATTAAAATCATAATATCAGACTGGACATGAGTTTTCAATATTAATCTAATAATATCCTATAGTATTTGAAGAACTGGTATATCTAAAATTCATGCTTTTATAGGTATCTTAGAGTATAACAATTTTATTAATTATATACCAAGGTCGACCTGGTAATATACTATAAACTAAAACCAAAAATGTTACAATTTAACATGTAGTTAGAAATCTGGAAAACTATTATTTTACTATGAAACAATAGGAAGATGATTTTATAATCTCAGTTAAAAATATTCTGTAGTAGTAATATATTAATTTGGGGGGTAAATGAATAAAATTGAATGAATAAAGTTAGCTTCACTATTGGATAATGAAGTCATTGCTGTGCATATTCCCTAGTTCAAACTTCCTTAAAGGAACTGTATACCATCTAGTGATATGGTGGCAAAATTACAACTTGTAATTCAGTGCTTTTTGCAAGCATCATCATTATCAGACTATGATGAACAAGAACAACCCAAAACTCCTTAGTTAAGTTTGAATTGAACATCTTACTTTGGTAGAATAACTTTCTAGGAAATTTTTCAAATAATTATTCCTATTAATTTGCATCTTAGCAGATAATGCGAACTCAAAAAACAGGGAGGAGTTACTATGAACTTTCACATCTTTGTTATTTAAGAGAAATACTCGTGTGAATGCTACAACACATGCTTATTTCTGCCACCTAGAAATAGATATATTATTTCATGATTGCTATATAATTGTACTAGAATAAACATATATTTAGTATGCTCATATACTCGTGGGTTTCTGTTTCATATAAGTATATATTGGATAAACTTCTAAACAAATAGAAAGAAGGTTGGAAAGGTTAATATTAAAACATAATTGCAGTAGTGGGGAAAAGAAGGCAATTTAATGTCTGCTTACTTCCATCTTTCTCTTTTATGTAGTTTATTTAAGTAGATGCTCTACATTAGCTGCCAGAGATACATAGTGATGGTATTTAGATTTCCTGATGGTTTAATTAAAAAAATTTCAGAACTTGAATATTCTTTTTTATGTTTTCCTAGTTGACATAAAATATCCCTGGGTCCACAGTTCCCATACATTTCACATTCCTCAAATTCACAATCTAGTCCCAACCTCCTCACTTTCAGTAAATTATCTAAACAATCGGGCTCATCTGACAAGGATATTTACTGAATTCCCAGCCTCTCCACCTCAAAATGCCCCTGTACTTTCCTTCTTTCTCTTCGTCACCACTGTAACTGGAAGAAGCATACTTCCTCCTCCTCCTTTCCAAAGTTATCATTATTCTTATTCTATACCCTTCCTATTTCTCTGAATTTTAGCTCTATCAAATTCCCATTCCTCTTTATAGCATCCATCTCTGTCTCTTTAACTCCTTAACTTGGATTCAGTCTTCATAGAGACAATAATAACAAACTAATATGCTCTCTACCATGGCACCCAGTGGTTTGTCTATTTTCTCTCAATCTATCAGACATGCTGTTTCTAGACAAATTATTTCTGATAAGCAAAATCTAACAAATCACACAACCATTTGACTTTTATTTCAATTTTTTTGGATTGCTCTTTTTACATTTAAATGAAATAAAAGACTGTTCAGAGAATTCTAGCTTTATCCCTATTATCTCCATCCTACGCTCTCCTTCCAATCTAAGCTTTTATTTTTTTTTTAATTTCTGAATTGTCCCTCAATTTTTTAATTTAAAATTGTGTATGTGTGTATGTGATAGAATACTATGCACATTATTCTTCTCCATGATATTTTTCATTTAAAAGTTTTATCCTGGTGTTGATACCACAGTAAAGGGTTTTTCCACCTTGGCCCTACTGACATTGGGGCTGGATAATTCTTTGTTTGGTGGGGCTGTCCTGTACACTGTGAGATAATTAACAGTATTCCTGCCCTCTACCATCTAGATGTCAATGGGAACTCCAAGTCGTGACAATCAAAAATGTCTCTCGACATGTCTCTGGGGTGGGCAAAATCACTCCCAGTTGAAAACCACTGCCAAAGTAATATGCAAAGGATATTTCTGATGTCTCTTTATATCCCAATAGTACTCATTCTTGAGGCGGCACCATCTTTTGTTGACTAGCCTCTTATTGGTAAACATTTTGGATTGTTTCTCATCTTTGTTATCACTGATAGTAGTGTAATTAATAGCTTATCGTATTTTAACAAGGGGTTTTTAGAATTGGTTTTTAGAAGAGAGCCTAATAAATTTAAAAAAAATGTAACTATGTAATGTCGCCAAAGTACCCTTCATTTTGCATTCTCACCAGTCATGTATGGGTCAGCAAATTTTGGATGTTATACTTTTACAGAGAAATTAATCATCTATTTCCTGTTTGACTGAAAACAGTGATCCTGATTAACCCCCTTTCTTTCTTGTCACACTTTGGTGAATATAATGCTTATTTCCATATTAATTATGGAAAATATATGGTTAGAATCTATGTTAATGCTAATTACTGAAAATATATGGTTAGAATCTATGTTAATGCTAAAATAAGAGAGCAATTTCATTTTATAAGGCAAAAAAAAAAAAGGAATAAGAAAACTAAACAGAATAAAAACTATTCATACTAATTGCATCTCTTATTTGTAGCTTAAAAGCTAACAAATATGGAACAGGAGCCATGTAAAGTATAATTTATTTTGGATTCACTTATCTATTACCTCACTCATCTTTTCCTTTATGCTTTTGGAAGAGAAAAATGTACTAGATGCCAAGAGTATACAGAATGAATAAGAAGGTCCAGACAAAATTCATACCATAAAAAAACTGTAAAATTATAATTGGAATATCTTTCAATTTATAATATGTCCTCGTGTTTTAAGGTGTTCATTATACTTTTACAGTTATATTAAATAATGCCTCTGTTTAGAGGACGTTCTTGGGAATTCCACTACAAGATCCCATTTAATGAAAATTTCACTAACCCATTTACACATGGTTATTTTAATTTGGGTAGCATTCTGTGGGGGCAAGCCCAGTAATTTTTTCTATAATCAAATGCATTTCCAATGAAATTAGAAATTCTTCTTACCCTTTTAAAACAAAATGAAGCAAAATATTGAATCTCTAATGCAGACACTGCTTAAGATTTCTCTTCTAAATGTGAATTTTGGCCTTAATTTTTCTTGTGAAAATTAGTTAAAATATCCTCAAGCATGCTATGAGACAATTATTCTTTCGGAAGTCCTAAAAGTTAATAGCTACTGAAAACTCAGCAGGTTCTCCTGATAATTTTGGACAAAATTAAGAATTACTTTCACTCTCCAGGTTTTGGTAGGCATCAGTATTTTAACTAGTATAATTTTAAGTCTACTCAGGAAAACAGAAACAACTCTAGGATTTTAAAATGAGAACATCAATCGAAGCACTTGGTGATGCGGGATGGAACAGGTGACAAGACAAACAGAGAATGGTTAGGACACTCCTGTATTGGAACAAGGAGACAGCTACCACTCCGAGCTGAAGGAACATTGGAAAAAGGAGATGGAGTCTAATCCAAGAAGCCTGGACCTTTTAGGGGCTGGGGGACTACATCCAAGTGAGAGGCTGCTTAGAGACAGCTGAAACTCTAAACAACAGCATTCTCCATTGGCAGCCAGAGCCACAGAGCATAGAGCAACTGCTAGAGATACAGAGACAGAGAGAATACCCTTGATTTTCCCTTCCTCCGCCTCCCAATCTCTCACCAATGCTTTCCTTTTGCTAGTGCCAGTTGGAACCCGCAGAGAACACTCTCCTTGTTAAACACAGTGGTACCAAGAAAGGGTGAGAAAAATATCTGAAACCAATGAGGCAAACAACCTACACAAAACTCCTTCTCGTTCTGTTATTAATGGTAGTTCATCAGCAGAGAGCTTCTGACTAATTGAGAACTAGCTTCTTTGTTGCTATTCTTTTGTGGCTTTTAATGTAACTGAGCTTTTTTTTTTTTTTTTTACCGTGACATTATCATTGTGCAATGAAATTCCATGGGAACAGGCAGGATCTTTCTGTTTTGTTCACCGCTGTCTCAGTATTTAAAAAGAGCCTAGCCCATATTAGTTGGTCAACACAATGTGGTGAATAAATAGATAAATGACTAAATCCCAGTTCATTAGAGAACCCAGTCATGGGCAAAACAATCTAAAATTTAATTTAAAATAACTATAGTTCTGCTGGTTTTGTTCCTTAAGTGAAATTTGAAACTCAAATTCCAATGAGGACGAACATCAAATGATCAGAAGATTCATAATGACATGCATGTATCTCAATATTTTAAACACCAAGCAATATATATATCATCTTTACTTCAAAATATATTATCTATCAAAATTTATCCAAATAGTTTTAAAGTAATAAATGTTTCTGAATCAAGCTATTCATGTGTGTCTTTATCCTTTACTGTATTACAGGAAACTTAAGATACCATTTAAAATTTCCATATTGTATACAATACTTAAATAGCTGAGTAACCAACAGATTATCCACAAGATAGCTGATTATTCTTGTTATAACTAAATAATGATAGAAAGGTAGTTAAGATTATTGTATTATGAAATATATATTGAGGATAAGAGAAAGATTCTCAAAATAGATTTACAGATTACATTAGAAAGATGAAGGAGACATCCATAGAAAGAGAAAATTCGGCATTTTCTAAATGCTTCATGCAGAATAACTAAAATAAATAGCAACTTAATTTTTAAGTTACTGAATTTACAGAAGAATATGTGTAATATTTTGACATAGGAAGACCAAGAACAGAGACATTATAATATTGTCTCAGAAGCGAAGTGTATATTTAATATAATTGTACCAACTATGTTTAATTGAATTCAGAGGATCATGTTTGAATGAACTGATTGATTAGCTCTGATAAAGCCTCAGCTTTGGATGCCAAGTTTGGTTTTACCGTCCGTGACAACAAGACATTTTATAGCAAATGCCATGCTGAACAAAATGTGATATTCCGTGACTATATTTTGTCCATTACCTCTCAACGTTTTGGAACAGCATTTGTCAACCACAAACAATTTGAGAATATTTATATTTGCCTTTGCTTTGTATTTTTGCAAACACTGCGAGGCACAAATCTACATAATTAAGATAGTTTAATTTAAAATATATTCAAACAGTTTCTCTCCATTATATATTCAGCTAGAATTATATGATTAACCTGACATTTATCTAGAGATCTGTCCCTAAGTGATTAGTAGCCATCACAATAAGTTTCACAGCAATTTGGTTGCATTAAAAAAGAACAAAAACTGTTGTAACTATGTAACTTGCTCTGACTATAGAATCTCAATATTAATCTAATTTTAGGGGGAAAAGACTGAGATAGACTGTTAGTCTTCCAAGACACTACTTAGGTTAAATACTGAATAGGTAAACATTTTAAAACCTAATTGTAGCTAATTGATCTGCCTTTGACATTGACACCCAAATCATACACGAGACAGAGTAAACTTGAGAGCTTAGCCAGGACTGATGTAATGAGAAATTATAAATAATTTGTTTCTCAATTGGATTGTATCCTCACAGATATTCCTATCCATAACTCAGCTCAATTTTTCAGGTTAAAATGTTCTCTTGTTCAGAGCACAATCTATTCATTTCACACTATCTACAAATAATTTCTGATAATAAGTCAATTGTCCTTTAGGGAACAGCTTAGTACTCGTTCATATTCACGAAATTGACATTTTATGCACTATTCTTGTTTGTCAGAAGGCAGATGACTTTCTGAGTCATGTTCTTACAAAAAATAAAGAGCAAATTATAAGGTAAATCAACCAATGTTCTTTACAAATACATTCACTTTAACCTGACTCAAAATTTATATCAGCTTTATAGGCTGATATATAAAATACCGAATGATTCAATTTGATCATATATAATATGTGAACTGAAGAACTTTTTGCTAACACATTTATTCTTTTTATTTAAAATACACAATTAGAGCAATAAATTAAAAAATAAATTTCCCCATTATCCTAACTTTAATTACTTTATCACCTGTAATTATCTTATCCTATCATCAGTAAGTTATTAAATGTTATATTTTCAAATATTTTAATACATTTTATATTTCCAACCTCAGGCAATGTTGAAGATAAATTTCAACTCACATTAGCTTGTGATTACTTTAACTACTCTATGGTTGTTCTCAATTGTCTTCAAGTGTTCAGGAAGCTAGAACTCATCCTTAAAAGAAAGCAAAACAAAAACAAACAAGAGGCAAACCATGACTTTCCTAGGCTTTTAGAAATTTACAGAAGAAGAAATACAAGTGGCCAAAGCAATATATGAAAGAATATTATACCTCATTAGTATTCAAAGAAATGAAAATCAAATCAACATTGTGACATGATTGCTTTTTTAAACTCTTAACATTATGGAAAAATGCCACCAGCTTGTGGAGAGTACAGGGAATATTTACTGCCTTTTATTGCTGGTGGCAGAATATCTCATACTGACACTTTTTCTGAGGGGGGTTGCAGGTTGAAGACTTAAAAAATATTTATACTCTGACACAGCAATTCAAACTTTAGGAAACCACAATAAAAATAAGTGTGGCTTACCTCAAAAATAAATTTGCAATGTTGTTAACCATAATATTGTTTATAATGAGTGAATATAAATACATACATCACTTTTATTTTCAAATGTGTCTCAATTTATACTCTAAATTCCATGGTTAACCCGTTTATAATAGTAATACCTTTAAAAATGCAAATTATTTTAAGGTCCGAATAGAGAGTATTGGTTCAGTATCTGTTGCTAATTTGTTCAAGGTGATACAGACTAGCTATTAAAATAGCTATATTGTGTCATTAGGAAAATATTAATAATATAGGCTAAATTATCTTTTAAATGTGCCATGTGTACATAGATACAAAGAAATGCCTAGATAATCTTTCTAAAAGTAAAAATTATGGTTAATTAGTGGTAGAATTATAAAAAGTAGGCCATTTTTTTTACCAATATGCATTTTTCTTTTTTACAAACTATGTTTATTTTTTTAAAGCTAATGTCATTTCTTAAAAAAGGAAAGGTAGAAGACTATTTAGAAATAGTCTGTGCAAATTAGTGTAGTTAATACTTGAGCTTAACAATGAATTGCTCTATGAAAATCAAACTTTGATGAGATTTAACAGAAAATTATTCATATTCCATCCTGAGTTGGTGATTTGAGTACCAAATAACTGATGTTAACTTATGTTTATATCAATGCACGCAACACTCATTTATTTAATACATTCTGCGCTTATTCTACCAAACCAGAAGGAAATAGGGATTCAAAGAATAATGAGAAAGACCTATGTCTTTAAGTAATCCATGATAGAATGGGAGAAGCAGACATCTTATAAATACCTTATGTATATGGTACAAATAAGTGATAATTGTAGGGTAAGGGAAATTGATTCTGACGTAAGATTTTGAAAGACATCATTATTGAGATAATATTTAGTCAAGAACTGGAAGATACACAAACCCCCAAAATAAGGACAATTCCATGTGGGGAAAACAGCTTGGGCATGGATATAGAAAAATGCAAGGTAAGTTGCAGGAATGTTGAGTGTTTGAAATATAGACTGTGTTTTCAGGATGTGGGCAGAAATAAATTTGGCAAAGTGGGTCTTGGCTAGATTGCAGAAAATGCTAAATATATATTGAGGATTATATAAAGGGAAATGTGGACATTGGAGCTTAGTTAGTAGGGTGTAATATAAACAGAGCTGATTTAACAAAGATAGGTCAGCTTCCCTGCACATATAGTGGGTGAAACTGAGACCTGGGAGTCTATTCGGGTGGCTTTTTGGACATTTAAGCACCTGTTAATGAAGCCGTAAACTAGAAGAGTGGAAATCAAAGTGAGGGCATTGCTTTCAGAGGCAATGCATGGATGAACTAAGAGATTTTATAACAGTCTGGATTTTGGAGATTAGGGGAAAAGAGAAAACAAAGCTCACTTTCAGTTTTTAAGCTTAAAAATAGCCACATTCGAATGTAGGTATGATTTAGTATTTGCAATCACGAGAATGAGAATGGATTGTAAGGAAATTTAGAAAACTGTCACAAGAATGAGAGTTAGAGCATAAAATTACATTAAGGAGAATATAGACTGAAAAATTGTAGAACAAGATAGCCAAATATTGAAAATAATAGTGACTCAATTTTAGAATCAATAGTATACATGACCTATTCTTCTCCAAAATAATTCTGAAGTCCTTTGCTTTTTGTTTCTCTCCTTTCAAACTTGAGAAACACTTCATTGAGAAATAAAGGAAATTGATCAGATTGGTCACTCCAATTAATTGAAGATTTCTTTAAAAGTATCTAAATACAATATTTTCACATGATGATATCTCTAGCACCAATATTTCTAATAATCTAACATGTCAAGTTTTATTTATCTTCATTTAGAGTGCTTCACTGAATACTTCAAAGACATTTCTATCACTTTTTGGGTTTCATAATATGCAACTAACAGAGAAGAGAATAGTATCCATTCTGACTAGAATGGAATGACTCACTCTTCCTGGTGACTAAATCTCTTATGAGTCAGAATGCTGACAGAGGAATGAGTAAGCAGAAAGTAGTTTGAACTTTGGATCTCATAATTTAACATAGTTTTCAAATTCTTCTGTTGAGTCTAAGAAATTTCTCTAGGTTTTTTCTCTTAGAAATTTTGACGTTCTGGTATATTGAAAAGAACATTGTTCTTTAATTTCATCAAAATTGTCCTGTCAACCTTTTAATTAAAAAAGCTTCTAGGTATTTTTTTTTCCCCAGTCTTGTCTAGTCTTACTGGTGCTAATCACATATTCATTGCCTTGATCAGAAAATTTGAAATTCTTCGTTGTAAACATCTCAATATGTGTGTAATTTGGCATGCTTATTATATTTTTAGATGCTTTTCTTGGACACTTTCTAGCATCTACCCGGGGTTCCATTTTCAATAATAAAAGCACAGAGATGAGGATTCTTTATCATGCATTCAAATGTCCTTTCATAAATTTTTTACTTTTCACACTGGATTCATATACACAGAATATAATCTAGGCAGCATTTCAATAATAGTTATTTTAAATCTATATATTTTTTCTTTTTGTTAGACAAATTAGTACTAGGCATTTTAATCTTAAAAATCACATAAGGTGTGTTCCGTGAGGAAAGACGTAGTTTGGAAATTTTCCAGGATTTTATCATTAAGTATGGATGCAAAGTCCCAATGGCTCTTATTTTAAAATATCAACTCTTCCCTGATGGCATTGTAAGTTAGTTATAGCTATATATATATATATATATATATATATATATATATAAAAAGATACAAAATAAACCCAATTATCTCTTTATTAGGAATAGCACAAACTGTGTTTTACCTAAAGAAGTTTTGATCATAGTGTTCTTATACAATTTTGCGTTATAATGAGGAAAATATAAAGTGTATGATTAGGCATGTATTTATATGAAAATTGCTATATTTATGTAAATTAAAAAATAATCAACTAAAAGATCTTAAATCGGAAGAAAATTGAATGACAGTGGCGGCCTTTGGTGTGTGACTGGTTAAAAAAGACAGGGATGGGGAACAAATGATGCTTTATCAAAATAAAAAAATTAATATTTTATAGTTTGTATTTAAATACATCCTTTATGGTCTCTAAATAAAAATAAAATAAAATTGTAATTATTTTATTTTAACCAAATTTAAGTATTATGTATCTGAGATTGAAGTTTTAATCTATAGAATTTAAAAGTAAGAGGTATAATATATTCTTGAGACATATATATTAACTTTACATGGAATCTGACCAAATATCTCATTCTGATTTTAGCATGACATCTATTTAATACAGAAGGAACTGACAAACTATATTTATTCTCACTGAATCTTTGACTTCTCAATTAATGTTGAATTACTATTTTCTGAAATCATATCCATAACAGATTCATTATCTTAGGGCTTTGCAGTTAAGTTATCACACACTTTCTTAATCCCAATTCCAAAATTTCTTTATATTACATATTGATTTTCATCAAAATCAGATTCAAAATAGTAATACATTTTATGCCATGAGTTTTATCAACAATATTGTCTGTAATAATCTTAAATCCTATTCAAATAAATCACTAAACCTAATCTAATAAGTATCTTTTCTTGTTTATTTCTCATGTTCTTTTGATTCCAAAGATTTGATGTGCTATAATTTTATTGATGCATATTTTATTCAAATATGTATGAACTAAAGCATTTGCATCCTTGCACTTATTCAGAGTAGAATATACCATGAAAGCTCAAGTTAATTAGATATTTATCATTTTAATTTTTACATGTTTTCTATTTCATATTTTTAGAATTTTTTCCCTGTAGAACCTATTTTTATATAAGTTATAGTGTAACGGCTAATAATTTGGGTTCTTGAATTAAACAATCCTGTTCAAATCTTGCTTCTTCCTGTTAACAACTATGTAGTCTTTAGAAGATATTGTGACAATTGAATGAAATAATCCCTGTGAGCCATTTAATATAATATCTGTTTCAATAGGCATCAATGATATTATTTTTAGTAATATTAATCTTACTTTCAATTCATGACCATGATTTCCATTTAAAATTGATATTTTTCTCTTTAATGAGTTATGCATGCTACATGTACATGTCTGAGTAATGGTTACATGAAGGTAAAGACAAGAGTGACAGTATTTAGAGTATAGGAAGAGGTGAACACACTACTTTCAAAAACAAGAAAATTACATTAAATGTACTCTAGGAATATGGAAGGAAAATCATTAGAATGGTGCTTTATTGTTTGTATCTATCTAAGTCAAATAAGATACTACCATCTTTCATTTTTCTTCAGAATTTCTAAATGTTTACATGACTGGGGTTAGAATGAGAAACAGCTAGCAGGAAGGAAACAATTAAATAGTTACGTTTTTGCTAGTCAATTGAGAGAATATTCTTGGAAAACATGATGTTGGATAAAAGTTTTACTTAAAGAACAGAGATATCATTCTACACATCAGTGCTATTTGGCTCTTGATCTGTCCTTGGTTTTCATGCTATAATATTTATATGATTTCTTCATTCTGTCTTTTGACCAGTTGGAGGATTTTTTTTTTTTTTAACTTATTACTGATCAGCTTTTCCTTTGGCAGATCTCCCCAGCAAAAGACTGAAGCTCAAAGGAACTTGTATGAACAGAGAGACAAGAGTTGACAGAGCAATAATCTATGTTTGTTCATGCCTGAAATGCATCCGTTTAGATGAGGACTGTACCTGTTCCTCAAACCAGTATATATATATACTTTTTTTTGGTGAGGAAGATTAGCCCTGGGCTAACATCCGTGCCCTTCTTCCTCTACTTTATATGTTGGGTGCCTGCCATGGCATGGCTTGATGAGTGGTGCACAGCTCCGGGCCCGGGAGCTTAACCTGTGAACCCTCGGCCACCGAAGCAGAGCACACGAATGTAACCACAACACCAACAGGCCAGCCGCTAAAGCAGTATAATTTTATTGTTAGGGTAAATCATGTAATTTCTACATTTCCATCTTGTTGGCAGCTTTCTAAATAAAGAAACTAAGAAGATTTTAGTTCTATGACTGCTTATAATCTCATGTGTGACTTTGGACAATTATTTAACCTATCTAAGAATCAGTTTTCTCCTCTGTAACTGAAGTAGCTTGTGTTAAATGATCTGTAAATTCTTTTCCAGTTCCACATTTCTATGATTTTAAAGAATAGATTAAAGGGCTGCTCTATGCACGAATATGCTGGCTGGATTCTGTGGTCCCATTCTAAGAAATAATTTAAAAAATGATTCTTGAACCTCACTAAAATGTGTGCAGTTTTTTCACAGGGAATGAACGTGCAAGTTCAGTGTATATCAAATTATGATCCATATCCACATTTCCCTTCCTCATTTCTTAGGGACTTTTGAGTACTATAAACTAGCTAATCATGTAAATGAGAAAAAACAGAAAATAGCATCCTTCACCCTAAGTGTTTTTGTGTGTGTGTCTATATTCATATAATATTAATTTTTTATGCAGAGCAGTGCTTTTTTTCTGGAAAATATTTACCTGTACTCCTTCTTCAGATAACAGACCTCAGCCCACCAGCTTCCTCCCGACTGCCACCACAAAGCAGCATAGTGGGGGTAATGAAACAAAAGATGTCAAACAACTTTCAAAAGAAATTTCTGCTAAAATTAATGAGAAAGACCACCTGGACTCTGTGATTATGATACTGCAAGAAAATGATTCTGCTTTCTGTTCACTCCTCAGGTTGTCTTTGTCTTACATGAAATTTTTAGAGGGTTAAGGATGAGGCCAATAAAAGTAAAGAGGAGTTGGAAGAGGGAACAACAGAGATGGTCTTGATAAGCAGGTTTTAGCCCTGGATCCAGTTTTGTTTAAAAACAGTGGTATCAACCTCTATGTTCCTATGGTATATTGAAAATAAATCAATTTTAAATTTCATTGATTTTTTTTAACTTAAGTTCATTTGGGTTAGATTTCCAGTAACTAAAGAAGTTATAATTTCCCCAAGTACATATATTTGAATGTATATCCGGTATAAACCTTGTTAAAAGTGTAATTTATTATCTTCAATTTTTCAATCCATATAAGCATACGTTTAGAAAAGTTGCTTGAACAATTATCTAATAGGACAGCAATCTTAAAATGCTAGTTTAAATGGCCAAGTACTCACTCTATGTAGAAGGGATAGAAGGAGCAATATGTATTTATATAGGGATTATTTTTCAAGTAGCTCAGGGTGAAAAAAAGAATCAATCTCCTAGTACCATCTTACACCTTTAACAAATCTAAGCTTTTATTTAAAAGACTAGAAAACCAAGAAAGTATTAATATAGGTAAACTTGTCTATTCCCTACAAGTCCATACAGATCATGAGGCTGTTGTGGTAACGAAAAAAAAGGATGCTTTCCTAGCTACTAAATCATTTATTCCTTCAGGGAAGAGAGACATACCACTATTTGGTAGTTTAGATCACCCTCTACATTGGTGATCAATTGCTATTTCTTGACTCCACAATCACAATAATAAATGCTTCAAAGAAATTACAGTAAAGTATGTGATACATTCATAATACACTAATCTGAGAAGGTGGATTCAGCTGCTTACTGATTGCTCTCCCAGGTTGATAGTACCATATTTTTAAATATATTTCAAAGGCAGCAAACACATTAATTGACTTGACAAGCAAATATGCTCAGAGAAACATGGATGCATTATATGTTAATATTAAAGAATATTTATTCTGCTCTCCATCTGTGACTGTTTTCTTGAATAGTCTATATCTTTATCCACATAAGTAATATATTAAGACTTCATAAAACAAAATGTCTCTTTTTTATCATTTACCCCTCTGTGTGCCTTTGAAATAGAATGTTAATTATGACTGTTTTACAATTCAGAGTTTTAAAACTGAAGGATCAGAAGATGCAATGCTTAAAACTTATAGTTTATATATAGTTTATCTCAATAACATGTATTTAAATATCATTCAATATTGAGGAATTATGATGAGAATTCTCAGATTATATTTAAGAAAAGAATTACACATGACATAGGTTAACAAAGAAAGAAATCTATAGTTAAATTAGAATAGCTGAAACCAATTAAGGAATGAAGAGAGTTACTAAATCTCCAGCTAAACTAAAAATTTTTTAAAAATAAGATGACAAGGTGATGGAAGATCAAATTATTCATAGAAAAAAAATGTTTAATATAAGATGGTCTATACGATAAAGAACATGCAGTTTAATGCACCAAAATACAAAATCCAACAATATTTAGTTACTTTTACCAGCGTTCTTTATTTGACTTCAAGATTCTGATTTGTTTTAGGCTCAAATATGTGTGTATTTTGTTTAATGTACTTGTGTACTTGAAAAGAAGGCATATTTGTTTTTGTTGAGAGTAGTGATTCATAAATACCAATTCAGTAAAGACAATTGGATAGTCTTGTTCAGATTTATTAGGTATTTATGAATTTGTGTTTTTATTTTGTTGCACTATTAATTGCTAATAGAGAAGTGTTCAAATCTGTAATTATGATTATTTAATGGTCTATTTTAGTCAGCTTAATATATTTTAAAATCTGCTATCAGCATGTACACAATTACGATTGTTATGTTTTTCTAATGAACTGAGGTTTTATCATTACAATATATGCTTTTTATCTCTGGCAATATTTTTTTGTCTTGAATTATAATTTATCTCGCATAGTATACAAATTTCTGCTTTCTTATGCTTACTCTTTGCATGGCATAAGTTTGCCCATTCACTTAGTTTCAGCTTATTTATATATAAACCATATTGAAAAACAAATTGCATTGAACATCTGAACAAATCGTGTTGAATATTTGTTTCATATATGAAACAAAATATATAATATATAGATTTTTTTAGATGCCTCCTTTCAAACATCATAGATCTAGACCCTGTTTTTTTTAAGACAATTATTCAATCTGTCTTCACTCCCACGTAATTTTTAATATGCTTGGACTTAGGTCTATCATTTTATGGTTAATATTCTGTTCATCTCCTCTTTTCTATGTTTCTATATTCCTCATTTCCTATCTTCTTTTGGATTAGTTAAATCATTTTTATTTTTTTTTAATTAAATTCAGAATTATTTGTTAGCATTTAGCTATACATCTTTGCACTACAATTTTAGTGGCTGATTTAGGGATTATAATAAACATTATAAATTTTTCATAATTTCTCTAGAGTTAATATTTACCAAGTCACGTAAAATTTAAAAACTTTTGTGCTCTACAAGTCTATTCAATTTCTTCTCCATCTTTCATTCAATAGTTATTATATGTATTAAATCTACATGCATTAGATACCTCACACTACAATGCTTTAATTTTGGTCTTAAGCAGTCATATATACTTTAAATAAATAAAGGGAAAATATATTAATTTTTTTGGCCTACTCATTTCCCATTTATAGTGCTCTTCTTTGGTTATGAAGATTCAAGTGTCTACCTCATTTTGTTTCCTTTGTACCTCAAGAAATCTCTTTAAGATGTGTTGAGAGGAGTTACTCCACAATAATTCAAAGCATAATCCTCATATTTCGTTTAGTCTCAAAAAGATGGCACAAAATTGGATATTTTCTTAAGGTCTTATGCTTTTAATATGTGTTCTACAATTTAATACTAATATTTTAATACCTTTTGGCATTCCTCACCAAATGTGAAATGCAATACCATTCAATATTTTTCTGTCCTCTTCAAAACATATGCGTAGTGAACATGTGTATTGCTAATAAGAAGGCATCATATTCTGAATCAATCTATACTCACTAGTTAAATCTTTTCCAAAAATTTTATTTGCAAATGTCCACGAAGTCTTACATTGACTACATAAAGCATGTATATTAACAAGTGTATATTGTTCTCTGTATCAGATAATTTAAAAGATTTTTGATTAGCAATTTTCTGGTAATCAAATAAAGTAAAAGAATAGTGCATGGGTATCTATGTCTCTGATTGCTTGGTCTGTGTATTAGAGCACAAATTCCCAAATGACAATAACAAACTTGAAGTCAATAACTTTAAAATTAAACTGAATGACTGTATTTAAGGGAGAAAGAAAATTTAGGGTATGGGGAAGTTTACAGGTAGAAAATGTAGAAAATGGAGTGCTGAGAAATGCTTAACCACTAGCTTTCTGGAAAAAAAGCATGCATATGTTTACATACAAAGTTTATTATAAATTTTGATGATATAAAGGATGCGTGGCACATAATTTAAAATAATGATAACATACACAATGTTTTGTATTGGAAATTCCATATAGCCAATTGATTCCTACAGAGAAATTTGTTGAATTTCACCAAACTGTATGTGTAGCCAACCTGTAATTGCAATTCAACCGTGACTTGACAAATGGAGCTGCCTCCCAATGCACTACCACTCCTCCCAATAAATTTATTGTCATCAAATCTGGTATGTGATTTATTGTTCAACTATTTCTCGCATTCTACAAATTATATTCATTAAACAAATCTTTTTTAGCCTCAGCACTAAATGTAAATTTATGTAATTTGATTTTTATAATGGCTATGTTTGATACTTGGCTCACAACATTCCTGCAAATTTAAGTAAGATCTTGTGAGACAGTACAAACTGATTCCAACACATCACTACATCTAGGTCACCTGGTGGATTGGATTTGAGGAAAAAAAAGAAAAGTTTATATTTTTTTTATCTTCCATTTTCAATATCTCCTTATTCTCTTATTTCCTCACCTCCAATACATTCAGAAGAATCATTTTTCTGCCTGTTTTTACATTTCCCTTTTCCATTTAGTCCATGAACATGATAAATGATAACTAATAGCAAAAAACAGGTATGACCTGAAAGAATAGCAATTTTCTTTGTGTGGGTAACTTATAGAATATCTGTCTATACCTTTATCAAACAGACAACACAATCTTTTTGTTTACATATTACATAGCTTTGTCTTTTAAGACAATGAATTTTAATCTAATTATAATTAAATTAAATATTTATTAATGTCCATTCACTTAGTTTCAGAACACACTATCTGGGCACTGGTGATATAGCAGGAAGGGACCCACATGGTCTTTGCCCCCATGGGGCTTACTAGTGGATACAATCATTCTAGATTCAATAACTAGAAGTATGACAGCTATGAAGAAAGGAAAATAGTGCCACAGGAATATCAACAAAATTTTGTGCAGCCAAAGATGTCTAAAGTTTCATTTTGGAAGTGAAACGTTAACTAAGATATAACAGATAGCCAAATTTGATAAGACAGTAATTCTAAAGAGAGGCAACGATAGACTTGATGATGAAGGATGGTTACAGAGCTGAGAGATCCTAAGTAGTTCACTAAGTAAATAACATCAATGAAGGGTAGGAAGAATAACTAGTCCACACTAATAATCTTAGCTCTCCAGGAATCTCGGACTCTCTTTCATTCTCTAAGCGTTCCTCCCGATGTGAACACACACACATAATCAAAACAGATCCTAATTCCTTCCTGTCAAAATGCACTACTTATTTTCTGATTTTCATAAGGCTGAAATTAATGTGCAAAGTAACTGGTTGCCTTCAACCATGATAAAGGTTATGGAAAGTGTGTCAAAATGGAGAAATGACTGGCCCTCAGCAAAATACAAGAGTTGAGAAAATTTAATCAGGGAGAAAAATGTTTCCTCTCTCCATATACCATGAAAAGAGTCATGTCCTATTTGTGTCCTTTGTTTTGATGGAGCTCTGGCTTCCTAGTTGAAAAGTAAAAGTCTTCTACAAGGCATGACTCATTTTCTTGCTCCTTTTATTTCGTGGAGTCCAAGCTCATTCAAAATTATATATAAATGGCAGGCTTGCTTGATGGTCACCAAATGCAAATTCTTTGTATCTTTCCTTCTTTTTGCCTACACCTTCAGCTTAGTCTAATCTACTTGCTTCAAAATGGCTCCGTGCAACTGAGTTCTGACATTAGAATGCAGACTGAAATGATGTACATAACATCCAGGGCAACCTCTTACATTTCGCATGACTAGATTTACCCTGGCTTATGGCCAATGCAGAGGATTTGATGAAAGATTTTGATGACCTAAGGGCTGGCAGAAGTATTTGCTAGAAGGAGCCTCTGTTCCTGTAAGTTGAACAAAGGTCATCAATAACCCATATTGGAATGTAACGTGAATAAGAAACAAAATTTTGTTGTGTTAAAGCAATAATATTTAATTGTTGTCTGTTATAGCAGGTAGCATTCTTAGCAAATACTATTTATATATTTAATAGGTTTAAAATTATGGTAGGAATTATACAGACCAAAATCAAAAAATAATTCACCTCTGTGGATTGAGGTAGTAAAATAGATTGGGCAAGAAGGCAAAGGAATTCTCACATTTATTTGCAAATGTGACTAAATATTATTATTTTAATTCTAATGAGTATATGGTATATATTTTTTTCTTATGTAGGTTATTTTATTTCTGTATCAAAATACAATTTTAAAACACAATTTATACAGCATAAGATAATAAGAAAATAATAAGCATCTCAATGGGTAAATGGACAAATAACTTGGAAAGGTGTCACAAAATAAGAAATTCCAAGAACCAATAATATGAAAATATGATAATTCTTCCTTCCTATCAAAGAAATACTAATTGAACAACAGCAGGCTATTATATTCTAAAATGATAAATTAATATATTGATAAATGTCTTGGCAAATACTTAAAAGACTTGTAATGGGGGCCGCCCGGTGGCGCAGCGGTTTAGTCCGTGCTTGGCAGCCCGGGGTTTGCGAGTTCGGATCCCGGGCACCCGCCGTCGCACTGCTTGTCAGCCATGTCGCGGCGGCGTCCCATATAAAGTGGAGGAAGATGGGCATGATGTTAGCCCAGGGCCAGTCTTCTTCAGCAAAAAAGGGGAAGATTGGCAATGGATGTTAGCTCAGGGCTGGTCTTCCCCACAAAAAAAAAAGACTTGTAATGTTCAGCATCAGTCAAGTGGGAGCATTCCTACACATTTTAAAATTATTTTGGTCCTATGTACCAAATTTAAACTGAGAATATTATTTGGCTCATCAATTCTACATTTATAAATTTATTCTAAAATAATCATTAAATTAATTTAATCTTGTATTAAATGTATATAAAACAAGGCTTATCCCAATGACAAGTAAATGATAATAAAAAGGATAAACAGCCTATGTGATAAAAATGATGGATTTCTTAAACTCATTGTGGTATATTGATTGATAGTAATTATATACCTAATTTCTACTTTTTAATCATAATATAGATCTTCATAATACTTATAATTATGAAAATAGTACTTCTCCATGAGGTCATTAAGTAGAATATTTTTATCTTGTTTAATATTGCAATAGATCAGTTTTCCTCAGGTAAAACCAAACAGAATCTTAGATTTACTAAGTTCCTGGAATTGATACTTTTAAAAAACAATCTATATTAACTTACAACATAATCATAAATGAAAAAGAGAATTATATGGAAATACTCAAATAAAATCAACATTATATTGATTATGTGTAGTTCATTACAGGAGTGATAATATGAGATTTAGGCCACATCATATCAAAAAGGGCACACAGTCCCCAGAAGTATTAGAGAGAAGCTTTTATTCTGGCTTAATTTATAACTAATAGTACATAGATGTACATGAAATCAAGTAGAACAACTCCATAAGAAATGAACAGATTTGAATTTTCATCTTCTCCTACATAAAATACTTTCTTTGGTATGGCCATCAATTAAAGGAAAATATTTTTCAAATAAATATTTATTTCAAATTGTTTATCAAATGCTAATAAAATAATATAGAATGAGAATATTATACACAGCCAATAAAGAGTTTTACATTCAATAGTCACAAGGGTCTATTATAATTTACTTAAAAGTATTGCCTTTAATTTTTGCAAAGTCTATATTTTTTCTTTTGATATATACCAGATAACCCAAACTTCTTAGTTTGTAATATCTAGAAAGTAAAATTTTAAAATGACATGCCCCTTATATAATTTGCTATATATTTCTATTCAAAACTGGACCAAATTTTCCCAGTGAACGTTGTATGTACAACTTTAAAACTGAGCACTATGTAATTGTAATACAAAGATTTCATTGCTTCCTAATATAAATCATGATGAGAAACATTTCAAAAACATCAGTAGTATTTTTTATCCCCCACAGAACTACTGAAAATAGTAACTCATCTAAGCAAATGAATATATAAATAACTTTCAATCAACAATCGTGATACCTAGTCTAAAGTGTTTGTGACTAGTCTGAAAATTGTATTTTCCAATAGAATCATGTAGTTTAACATCTCTAATTTTGTTGTAAGTTTCTTGAGTGCAGGTAGGACCATCTTTCCAACCTCTTTGTATTTGTCAAAAAGTCCCCAAATTTGGGAGCAATCAATACTTGGAAACTTGAGTTCTCTACTCAGGATTTGGGAAATTTACTTGTAAACTTTTTGGGACATGCTGAAGAAAGTAAGTGTGAACTGCTGCAGCCTCGCCCTCATATCTGTTGACAGCCTGGCACACATTTTAATCATAATCATCATCATAATAATAAAAATAGTAATAATAATTAAAAATAGTAATAATAATAAAGGAGATTGTGCCACTTCACTACAAATACTTAAATAATTTTCATTGCAATAAATAATTGAAATTTTCATTATTAGAGTGAGGAAGCATGAGGTCTTTTTATACTAGAACTAAATCCAAATAGTTAAGAATAAATCTGCACTCATATAGAAAGAGTGGCTTTAACTAAGATGGAAATATTAAAAAAAAAAAAACTTCTTATATAGGAGAAAAATCTATTATGAAGAAATCCTAAGAGATGTTCAATAGAAAATTAAAAGAATATCCCAGAGAAAAAAATTGCAAATTATTTCATAGGAGACCTTATCTGTAGATGGAAGCTTGAAAGATAGAATAAAATTTTCTGAGTGAATATTTTCTATGGTGGCATAAAATGGGTGGTAATGAAACAACGTAGTGTTTATGTTTGTATTCTATGGAGCACAAACTTTTCCTTTTTTAAAATCCTAATTCAAACAAACATTAGGATCTGAATGAAATGATTCTCCCAGTGAGTGGCAGCGTAGCAGAGAAGGTAGGAGTATGGGCTCTGAAGCCAGGCAATTCTGTTTAAACTCTAGCTCCACCATTCACTTCCTTTATGTGACCTCAGTGAGTCATGTAACCTACCATACTTCAGTTTCCTCCTTTGTGAAATCAGACACTAATTCTAACCACCTCATGGAGTTATAATGAGCATTAATTGAATCAATATTTGTAAGGAGTTTAGAACAGAACCTGCTGCATAGTTAGGGTTGAGGGTTGTGTAAGTTGTATTTTTAACACTGAGGACAGGATTGCGTATATACATATGCTTATGTGTGTCCCAAATACACATTAAAATTAGACCTGCCATTCATGAATCAAAATGTACCTGGCTAATTAGCCTTTTCTGTTTTTCTTTTTCTCTGAAAGTGCAATATCAGAAGAATTCAGTATTCAGAGTCTGAAACATCCCTGTGAGTACATCTAACCACTCTCCACATTTTCCTTACCACAAAGAGTGGTAAATTACATTATGAAATAAGCTAAAATCACTGCCATCTTAAAGTAGGAGAGGAGGCATAAAAACGTCCTGCAGAGGAATATGTGAGACAAAAAGAAATGAGGATTAGTCTCATTCCTGCTTTGCCCTATTGATGGGAGGCAAGCTCAAAATGATTACATATATTTTCAATATTTTGTATATACACTATATATGCACATATATGTAATATATACATATAGCACATTGTACATACATATATATCCATAGAAATATGACAATTTTTATCACTACTATTTTTTTCAATTCTCTGCTGTCAACCCCCTCACTTTATACACCATACTTCCCTAATCCAGACAGTAGCAACTCTGTGCCAGCAGCCCACATGTTAAATCCCACTGCTGATATTCTAAATCTTGCTAAATCTCACTGACACAAAGGGCATTATGCACTGCCCCTGCTTTGAGATCCAAAGTCTGGCTTTGAACTATTAGGACTACTTATGGGCCTTCTGTATGATATATACGTATCTATTAATTTACTTTCTTAGCACAATACTTCAAAAAACCAGAGCCAGATGCTAAATAATACCTTTTTTTAAATTTTGTTTTTCACATCAGAATCTTTGACAATGTCTCTCCGCTTTTGCCTGACACATAGTTAAATTTTTTTGAAAATTTGAAAATTGATGTATAATGCTATAAAAGTTTTAAACAATACCTATATTTCTGTGCATGTTATTGGATGGATGCTAGAGTCCCCTAGACTGCTATGCATGTGCTTTCTAACATGCCTTCATATTTATTCCTCCAGCAGAGCAACCGACAAGTTAGACTATGTATCACACACAAAGTTATAGTCATAATGCCGTGGCCTAACATACATTATTGTTTACAAATTAACCCTGTAGCTTTGCGAGATAGGAAGAACACACGTTATAATTCCCAGTTAGATAGGAATAAACCTAAATTCACAGATTTGCAGATTTGTAGACATCATACTACTTATTTACAGAGTTGGAATGCAAAACAGCTCTCTTGATCTAGATTTGCACAAACTTTCATTCTTTATTTATCAGTCAGGGCTTAATGAAAGAAACCAAAATTCCTCTAGGTATTTTAAGAAGTAAGGAGTTTTACCTATTTAGAAATGAGATTACAAAATATTGAATATTTCTATAAAGACACCATATGATCTAAACAACTTTAAGGTCATTTTTGGCTTGTATGCTTTGTGCAAAATGGAATAATTCAAGAAACTAAAATTAAGGGAAAAAATAAGTCTGAGAGAAAGTGGTGAAATAAAAAGAGAAATTAACCCAGCATAGTCAATACATGCTGTGTTCTCTATCAGCAAGAGCATAAAATAAAATAAGCATTTAAAAAGTAATTTACTTCTTTAAAAAAATTTGCAGTTTTGCATGACAACATATTGTAGGCTACGCTGCAATAGAGTGTACATTGTAATGTTTATAACTCTTTAGGGTAAGATATAAAAATATTTTATTCTCAGCAATCTAAAAGTGACCATATTCCAAAAGTGTTATGTATGCAAATGAACAATAATCCTCCAATAAAGTACTCCAACCTTCAAGTGTACAATTATCTTGCACCCCCATTTGCTAGTATTCACTTGCTACTCAACTAAGGTTTCTAAGTTAAAAATATTTTCTGTATGAATTAAGCGAGAGTTATTTTGTTAGACAAAATTTAAAGAAATAATATTGAAGAAATTCTACACAGCCCTTCTTCAATAATAATAATAAAGTAGGCAATCTCAGAGCAGTGTGTAGTTGTTTTAATTTAGCTATCTTTTTAACTTAACTTGTTTTAACATTAAACACTATTTGAGAAAGATTATCCCATATAACTTTATAGCAAAATCAAAATTCATATAATACCCCCAATGCAAATAAAATTTAAACCATCTTCCAATAAAACTATTAGCAGACGTGTAAATGCATGACTCACTCTTAACAGTTTTCATGTAAGTAAAGCATTATCTCCTGGGAACACCAACTGCTAGAAAGGAATGAGATCTGTAATACTATATTTATTGCCTAAAGTGGTGGTGGAGAATTGAACTGCTGCATCCACAAATTTCTATTCCTCCATCATCCAGTACATTTTAGAACTCTCTTAGTGCTTTAGAGGCATTAACTAATCATTACACTCAATAACTTAAGTTTTTATCCTTTCTACACGACTAAAAGAAAGAGGGTAAGTGGTTTTCTCAAGCTGGCCCCATAAGTCAGCATAAGCCCAGGGTAGAAGCATCTGATGCCCATGATAAGATTTAGATAACTAGACTTGTTTTTCCCAAAATGATGTACACAAGGGAGTTACCGATGGAGGCTAAGGGGAAGGGCCAAGCAGTGGAGGTGGGAGAAAGTCCAAAGAAATGCTTGACTTGGTCACTAGAAATGATGCATCATTTCTCAGTAACATTTCATCACGCCTTTGCTCTATGGTCAATAAAAATAATTGGAAATTGGAAGGCAGGCACAAGAGTTCATCCAGAGAAGAAAAATTAGGTTAATGTGCCTGGTGAAGATAACCTCTATTTTTCACTGGAAGGAGTGCTTAGTAATTTCTTCTGACACTGGTCAAAGGGACACTTTTAATCATCTAGGCTTTGATAATTAACAAAACATCAATTAGTTTAGGATCATTATCATCCTATAGTAGATCCTATTTTTCTGAGCACCCACTTATCTTCACATCATGGCTCGTAATAATTTTTTTCTCTCACGTTTTCTACGGTCACATCTCCTCACTTGTGTTGACCAGGTTTAGGACCTGATGTAGCGTGTAGGAGTTGTGCCAGAGGGACCAACGTGTCAGACTCAATTTCTGTCTACCTTCTCCTCTTGTGTTAGAATGGATCACATATAACATGAAGAACAGTGTAAAATTAATTTTATTCTCTTTCCCATATTCTATTTTTCTGACGTTTTGCCTGTGTCTTAGGTTGTGCCTTAATACACGCTTAAATGGTTAAGAATACTTGTTCCGAGGGCCGGCCCCATGGCCAAGTGGTTAAGGTTCCATGCACTCCACTTCGGCAGCCTAGGTTCACGAGCCCAGATCCCAGGCACAGACCTATACCACTGGTCAAGCCATTCTGTGGCAGCAACCCACAAAGAATAGAGGAAGATTGGCACAGATGTCGGCTCAGGGCTAAACTTCCTCGAGCAAAAAATGCGGAAGATTGGCAATGGATGTTAGCTCAGTGTGAATCTACCTCAGCAAAAAAACAAAACAAAACAAAAAAAACGTTTGTCTGAAGTAATACTACTTACATACTGTTATGATTCCATCATTTATTACATGGTTAATCTTGGGAAAATTAACTAAATCCTCTGGGTCCCTCATTATTCACTTGAAATATGTAATAATAAGAAGTACATATGTTTCCTGTGCAGATTAAATAAAGTTTTGTATATAAATTGCTTAGAATAGTTTTTAACATATAGTACGCTCTCAAAAAATATTAACAAATATTATTAGTATTATGATCTTAATTAATTTAATCTTATTAAATCAGTATTTTCTCTGTTTCTTCTAGTTGAGATTTTGATACATTTTTACAAATTAACCAAATTTCAACCCCAGGTAAAGCTTCAGTTTGGAAAATGAAAGAACTAGTTTCTAGTTTTGCTTCTAATTTACTACTTTACCATAAAGATACCACTTTAATCTCTCAAGTTTATTCTTCCAAAAATATATGAACATAAACTGTGTTTTTCATAAGTCCTTCCAGGTCTAAAATTCTATGAGTCAAAGGCATAACTTTGGGCTACCACTGACCAGAGGTTTGAATATACCCAGCTAAATTTCCTGTTCTGAAATAATCTGCATATTGACCACCTAAATTCCATCATAAAATGCTGTCATATTGATTTTTAAAGTCTTTTTAATGTTTGAGCATAACGTGGATGACATTGTTAACACATCAGAGATCCTCTACATTTGGGGGGGTATTACCCCACCTATAGATACATTAAAGACTATGCTCTTGGTTAATACAGCCTCTCAAGATATCTTTGGAATTTGACTTTTAAATTATGTTAAAAACACAATTCATTAGTGATACAAAATCATTTTTATTGGGATATGTTTCCTTTTGGAGAGATTACAAGGCATAACTGATAAATAATGCAGGTAATAAAGCACATAGAGGTTGTCTAATTAAAAATAATGTGTGCAGACAAAAAGCAAATAATACCCTGTGTATGTGTGTGTGTGTGTGTGTGTGTGTGTGTGTGTGTGTGTAGTTTGTTTCTGATTCTAAGAGCAATTTCAAAAGAATATTCAGTAAAAAGTGGGAGAAGAAAGCATGATTAATGTCAATGACAACACTGATTTAGCTGTAAAAATGTGTAATGTTAAAAGGCAAATACATTCTTCCTCCCCAACTACCTGGATGAGGGAACAAATCTCATCTCTTTTTGTTATCCCTATTGTGGAGCATAGTAGGAACTCAATAAACAAGTGAAAGCATGATAAATTAGTTTCACATTGACTATTTGGTAGGATCTTTCTCGACATGAAAGAAAAATAAAATTATTTACTTAATATACGTGATTGATTTCTTGAATCAGTAGTATATATATTGAGAGAGACAGAGTTATATATATAATGTCATATATGTGATATATATTTTCCATCTATCTATATCATATGGGGAATCTGTTTATTTCATATTTATAGCAAAACCTTTTGGGGAGAGACATTCCTTCATGGATCTCAAGCTCCCACACATCTTTACTGGATGTGCCTACAATGCAAGGTTCTGACAACTCTTTACTTGTATTTCTCAGGTCTGGATTTTCTGCAAGTAACCTTGAGGAATAAGGTAACATCTGCCTCTGGGACAAAGAGTGCGCTTGCTTCCTAAGGGTGTATCTGCAAAGCTCAGTATTCCTCAGCTGCGATACAAACTCCACCTGTCTTTATCCCTGTGGGACTCTAGGGCAACCAAACTGACACAACATGCAGATGTACCTGTTATTTGCTGTACTGTGAACAGTAACAATTTTTTGTTTCTGAACCAAGAGCCTTTTTCTTCTGCCAGGATCTATAAAATGCTAACAGACTAATTTAATGCCTTGTAAGTAGGCTAAAATTTAATCTCAGACCAGACAAACTTGATGGTTTTGTGGATTTTTTTTTTCTGTAAGACTCCAGAAGTAACATTTTATCATTTGACATTGTTATCCATGAAACAATGTTCAATTGAATCTATGGCTTTATCTTATTAAATTTATTTGAAAAGCATAATGAATACTAAAAAAATCAGCATAAAATTATAGAGTAATTGAGAGTAAACCATTTCATTTTTTATTTATTCTAAATTGGTGCCTACTATTTTATGATGAATTTTGGGAGACTAATAAGTGAAAGGTAAAAGTACATTTTATGATGATGGTATTCTCCACATGATGTCTTATAATAAAGATGTAAGTATTACTATATTTGTAGTTCTAGCCTCAGGTTATGTCTTTATGATGGCAAATTATCTAGTCTATTTAATAAAATTAATTAATTAATGTTTGGTATCCTGTTTTATTAGCTCTACAATGAAAGTGTTTTTTCTGGTGAGGAAGATTGGCACTGAGCTAACATCTGTGCCCATCGTCCTCTGTTTTGTATATGGGATGCTGCACAGCATGGCTTGATGAGTGGTGCATAGGTCTATACCCAGGATCTGAACCCGCGAACCCTGGGCCGCTGAAGCAGATGCACAAACTTAACCACTACACCACTGGGCCAGCCCCTACAATGAAAGTTTTAAAACTGCAGCAGGATTAATAAAACCTTTTTAAAGATAAGAATACAAGAAATATCAGGACTTTAAAAAAATGGAATATATCTGAGAGAGGAAAATTTGCATTTTTCACACTAACTTAAAACATTCATCCCACCATCCAGATGTTTTGCTCCCCAAATTCCAAGAGTCAGCTGTTTTCAAGGCTACAGTTGTTAACATTTCAGAGAAATACTCAGTTGAAAGGACCAGGAGATTGAACTACTTTGTTTCTGAAGCCTATTGTTATTGGGTGATAAAAGATGGGACCAGTTACTACAATAGATTCTTAAAGGGGAAAAAGATGTTCTCCCCCAAAATACAGTGGCTTGTTTCTTTTTCTCCAGGTGAGGAAATTATAATCTAGATATCAGTTACATACTATATGAATCTCTTCCTCACAAATACAGCTAATATTTATTTGTTTGGAGAAAACATTTTAATTCCATTTTCAAGCAACACATGATCTCCTTCCAATATCACATTATATTATCAAGTCCTTTTGTTCCAATTATTCTGCTTCCAGAGTTTCCTATTACTATCCTTTCTGATCATGAAAATATGCATTGGTAACATTCAAAAGTCTATTTAGAGACTCATCAATCGTGGTTGAAGAATAGGTTTATAATATTCCCCCGTGAAGTGATTTTTGAGCATAAATTCATAAAAAATATTAGCAGGAGAGATGTCAAACCATTTGTTAATTAAGGACCTCTTAAGAAAACTGAATAAGCACAAAGTGCCACAGGCTGCTGAAGGTACACAAACATGATGGCATAAAAGGAAAGAGCTAAAAGCATTTACGCATGACAGGAATTTGAAGCCAGCAGAGAGTACATTCCTATTAACTTAAGAAACAAATCATCAGTAATGACGTTAGACTGCATAAAAACCATTTCGGGTTGTTGCTAAAACAAGAAAAAAGCTAATTTTTTAATAAAGATGTCTACAGTTTACAATATTGTGATATTGACTAATAAATTTGTCTCCTCTCCAAACTTATCCACTTCTGCGTTCATAGTCTCTTAATTGTTAAAAATTAAAAGTAATGTGTACAAAGGGAAATAGAGTCTCTGCTTTTGAAAAAAATTATAATATAAAATTTTCCTTATCTATAACAGGGGATTTTTTTAAATTTCTTTTCGCTGTTCAACATGTATTCACTTTTCCTAATCATCAGTATCTAAAATTTTCTTAAAGGGATCATTACTCCTTGGGTCTAGTAATGTGATTTAGATAAGACTTACTGCATAGGCAACACTGGGTGTGGCACGGCTGTCACTGTTGGCTACAGCCATGTTTCTCTACTTTGTTACTATCTCTAAATTCGGGTCACATCAGAGTGATGTTAAACAGGGATTTGTTACAGGGATTAGGGTTTATAGATTCATCACAAGCCAATTACATTCCCAGCAAGTTTTTTTTTTTTTTAAATAGAATTCAACAAGTGATTACACTATGTGGAAAAGCAAATAAGCTAGAGTAGATGAAACAAAGCGTAGAAGACTCACACTACCTGAATTCAAGACCTAAAATAAAGCTAGGATTATCAATACAGTATGGTATTGGTGAACGGATAGGCATGGATTGTATATTGTGACCCATAGACTCTCACATATACGACTAATTGATTTGATACAAATATACCCAGCAACTCAGTAGAAAAAGTACATGTTAGTCAGCTAATGGTAGTAGAACAATTGGATATCATATACAATCAAATGAACCTCAAACTTATACATTGTGCTACGTTAAAAAAATGCTAAAAATAGATCATAGACCAAATGTAAAACCTCAAATATATACCTTCTACAAGACAACACCGAAGAGATTCATTATGACTTTGAGTTAGGCAAAGATTTTTTGATATGACTCCAAAGTGTAATTCATTAAAATATTGATAAATTGGACGTCATCAAAATAAAAACTACTACATTTCCAAAGTTGCTATAAAGAAATTAAAGGAAAAAGCACAAACAAAAAATTTTTTCAAAATGTTTGTCAGGTAAAGATTTATATCCAGAATATATAAAACTCTCAAAATTCAATAATAATATTTTTTATTTTTTATTTATTTTTTTGTGGGGAAGACCAGCCCTGAGCTAACATCTGTTGCCAATCCTCCCCTTTTTGCTGAGGAAGACTGGCCTTGGGCTAACATCCGTGCCCATCTTCCTCTACTTTATATGGGACGCCGCCTCGGCGTGGCTGACAAGCAGTGCGTCGGCGGGCGCCCGGGATCCGAACCGCGAACCCCGGGCTGCCAAGCGCGGACTAAACCGCTGCGCCACTGGGCGGCCCCAATAATAATATTTTTTAAATGGCAGACGATTTTCATAGATACTTGCTTAAAGAAGATGTATGATAGGAAATAAGCAAATGAAAAATGCTCATCGTCATTTGTCACTAGAGAAAATAAAGCCTCAGTGAGATACCATAGCACACCTAACATAATGACTGGAAAGGAAACAACAGGGTAATATGACAACACCAATTGGGGAACAACATAAATTCGCATACACTGATATTAGGAATGCAAAATGGCATAGGTACTTTACAAACAGTTTGGCAATTTCTTACAAATTCAAACATGCCCTAAATATATGACCCAGGAGTCTCAAATATCTTAGATATTTGCCCAAGGTAAATGAAAACATATGTCCCCAAAAACATCATTACATGAATATTTATCAGCTTTATTCATAATCTCTAAGCCTGAAACAACATATATGTCCTGCAACTCTTTAATTTATAAACTGTAGTTCATTCATATTACGGAATACTACTCAGCAATATAATAGATGTACTACTGATACACACAACCAAATGGTTGTAATCCAAAAGCATTGTGCTATGTAAAAGAAGCAGGATCAAAAATTTTATGTTGCATGATTCGATTTATATGACATTTGGAACAGAAAACACTACAGAGATAGAAAACAGATCACTAATTGCAAGGGAATGGGGAGGGAGACGGGTTGAAAGCAAAGGGCAGAGGGAACTTTTCTGGCTTACGGAAATATTCTATGCCGTGATTGTGGTTGCAATATGACTGCATTTTTTTGTTGTTGAAATGCATAGAACTGCACACTAAAAAGGTTGACATTTACTCTATGTAAATTAGGATACAATAAACCTGACTTCAGAAAGGGCATGCTCTGGAGTGCACAATGACCAAGAGATCATGGCCTCAGAAGATCTCAGAATTCAGTGGAGAGTCGCACAGCTATAACCAGATTATTTGAACTACAGCATCGTAAATGCCACAATAAAAGTATAAGAGCAATTTAGAAGAGAAAGCAATTAAATTTGTTTAGAGAAACATGAAGAAAATCTTTAAAAGAGAAAAAGGGATTTACATGTTTTTCCTAGAGGAAGAAAAAAAGAGCAACATAGGTAGAGGGAACAGAATTTGCAAAGACAGCAAACCCTGAAAGATACATTTAAATAATAGTGAAAAGTTCTGAGTAAACTGCTTGGCCAGAAGTGCCAGTGGGCATGGTTGAAAACAGATATTTGATAATAAGATTTCAAGAGGTGTCCCTGATTCTAACCTTATCTTGCACCCGCTTATTGTTGCTCACTAGCCTCCACACAACGGTCTTCCATAAGGTCACAGAAACCCTACATGCTGTTCCACTGTCCAAAATGCTGTTTCTCTAATCTCTTCCGCTGTTTCTCTAAACTCTTCGCAGAGCTAGATCCTTCTCATTCTGTATGTTTTGACTAAAATATCACTTCGTCAGAGAAGCCCCTTTTTACACATGTGGGATCACATGGCTCTATTATTCTCTATTTTAGTCATAATTTAGTTCCTTTTATAATATTTACCCAACTGTGCAATATCTCATTTCTTTACTTACATTTTTTTGTTTTTTATCCCTCACTAGAATGTACATTTCATTAGGACATAAACCATGCTGGTTTTGTTCATCATTGTACCCCTAGTGCCTTGAATATGAAGTGACTAGAGCTCAGTAAATTGCAATAAATATTTAAAAAGCAAAGAAGGAAGAAAGCAAGGAAGGAGGGAGAAGGAGTGAGGAGGGTAAGAAGGTAGGAGGGAGGAAAAGGTGGATAGAAGAAAAGAGAAGCAAAGGAAGGAGGGAATGAAGGACAGGCAAGACTTCTGAAGTAGGGCAGCCTTGGGTCTGGATTCTGTGTTAATTCAACTGAAACAATCATTTCCTTCATCTGTGCAATGGAGATAATACATCTACTTAATATTTTGTAAATAAAAAATTAACATGTGTACAGAAATTTCCATGCTGTCCTTTCCACAATAAACACTAAAAACTGGTTTACTAAAAGGAAAAATTTATATTATAAGCAAAAATTACGAGGCAATGTAACTTACCAGCTAAGTACACGGCCCCAGAGTCAGACTGCCTAGGTTCAAATTCATCTTCCTTCATTGAACCTCTCTATGATTGACGGTCAATGTCATGGAATTTATACCTAGTAAGGAGAGAAAAATGATAAACATACAAATCACTAAGCAATCAAATAATATACTTGCAGTGGGGAATTCTTCTTCTGGTACATAAAATAATTCACTATGAGGACTTCTTTGTTCCAGCAAAACTGTGGACTAGGCAGTGCTCAAACTTGCCTGCTTAGAAGCAATTAGAAACAAAGCTAAATTAAAAGAAGAATAATAAATTTGACTGCCTTCCCAAGAAATAAAGGAAAATTCCCAAATATGAAAAACCAAAGGGGATTTGCACAGATAAGCAGAGAAGAAGTAGACAGATAAACTGATGTGCTGCTGGTCCTGGGGAGAGCCGCACACCATGTTTGGGGTATATGCCCTCAAGGATAGTACAAAAAGTCTGGTCCATATCACTTGGTGAGTTTGAAGCAAAACTCATGTATAAAGTCATAGTCTTACAACCCCACTGTAAGTGATCCTAAGCGTTTCTCACTGCCTGGATCTGTATATCTGCCTTAGGTCTTTTTTTCTGAAGATTTAGGAAGTAGCCCTTCCAAAACCCAGCAGGCCCCAAGTGCTAGGGAATTAGCAGTCCCTGGGGTCAGCCTTCAATCCATAACTAAGAGAGACGGTCATATACACCCACCTCCCTTGATCCTCAGGTGGAATAACACTGTTTCTTAGAGCTGGGGTAACACCCTTCCTCATTTCCCTGCAGAATCAAGTTCCATTGGTGCACAGACTGATAATTCATTTATATCAGCTGCTTTATCTTCCCTATAGCTCTACCTGTATTTGCTGCAATGGTCAAACAAACGACTTTCATTCGAATCCCCTGTCTTCTTCTGGGAAAACAGAAACTAAGAAATTCAGTAAAAGATAAACTAATGATTTCTTCCCATTAGTTTAGGAAAATGAACAGGAAGTGACAAAACAAACAGGAGGATATGTCCCCAAGAAATTTAGATAATTAAAAATCAATCTGAGAATTTATAAAATAGTTATTCAATTTTCACTTTTATAAATATAGAAAAAATAATTTCACTTTTATAGTCCTATCACTGAAAACTCAAAACTTCACTCAAAAAAGTCACCACCTGGAGGTTAAATTTCCTTTTAAAAAGCATACACTACTGGGAAAAGATTCTCCTTTTTTGCAGAAACGACCTGGTAATCCCAAAGCATAGAATCCTTGAATCTGAACAATCATACTCATGTATTTGACTGAAGAATGACAAAAATTGAAAAAATATCATCATTTCAGAGATCCAAGTAGTTTTCTGCCTTGTAATTGGAGGGTACTTAAACGCATTCTTGGGTTAAACCCTCTCTTTCTCAGCTGGTATGATCTTGGGAAGTAGCCATTTAGCTAGGAATTTTAAAGCAGAGACCAAATGAAAATGGAGTCATATTAGAAGTCAAGATGCCAAAGAACTTGCTCACTCTGAGTGATGGCGGGTCCTGATGTCCCGGGCACAAAACTGATGTATTTCTCATTTCACTGCCTCCATTGGAGAAATCTTCCCTGAAGAAATAAAAATTTAGGTTGTGTTATGCCTGCAGAGTGTTTCTTGTTCTTGTGGAGATGTCTGCCATCTTTTTTAAGCAATTTGCCAGGAAATGAGACCTAGAAGAAGCTAGGAAGAAAAGTGTGAAAGGGTAAGTGTAGATTTTAATGTACTCTAAGAAGATAAAAAAGTTCTAGTTTCTGCATTCCCAGTTGAATAAAGGCTTTAAGAATTAATCAAACCTGAACCTTTTGGGACAAACATGCTTGAAAAAGATTTATATCAATTGTATATGACTTATACAAGGATCCACTATAAAGAAATGACATCCAGGGAAACTAATCAAAGAATAGTATCACGGAATTAAAACATAACTGAAGACACCTCACTAAAGAAGATATGCAGATGTCAAATTAGATATGAAATGATGCTCAACATCATATGTTATTAGTTACATGCAAATTAAAACATTAATGTGATACCACTACACACCACATTCTAGGGACAGCAGAATGCCTAAAATCCAACAAACAACAGTATCAAGTACCAACGAGGATGCAGAGCAACGGGAACGCTTGCTGATCATTCGAGGGAATGTCAGATGATACGATCACTTTAGAAGACAGTTTGGAGTTTCTTGTAACGTTAAACGTAGACTAAATACATAATCCAGTAATCACACTCTTAGTGTATAAGGTAAATAATTTGGACATCTCCACATCAATGGCAGTGTCTAACTATAAGAAGACTTCCTTTGGCATAAAGTACTTGACTAGAAGAACTGGTAAAGGCTTACCAAATTCTCTAGTGTTGGCCACAGATTTTCGACCATCTTTCCAACTTTATCAGTTAGATAACCTTAATTATAACTCTATTAAATAAGCTGGAAATAAGAGTTTAAGAACAAAAAGAAAAATGTGATAAGTAAAAGAATTTGAAGTATAATAATATAAATAGGAATAAAACTTTTAAGAGATAATGAAGAACGCGCTTTAAATTCCTAGCATTTGTAACTGGATTTCACGTAAAAATGTTGATTGCAACTGCATTCATTGTGTTGTTTTGTGTTGCTATTTAAGGTGTTCAAAACACTAAAACGTCTAATTTAATAGAATTGAAATTGCCATCAAATATTCAGAAGTATTTGTTTGATTAAGTAAACCAACATTTTTCAGATTTGGGGAAATCTAATTTGTCAAACTCATGATTTTTTTTTATTACTAGTTTGAGTACTATGTGATTAATGAGATTAATGTTAATTGTTTAATAATTAATAAATTGGAAATTAGTCAAGGTACAAATACTGATATTTTACTTCCCTTGAGAAAACCCTTTATATATAAAAGAATATATCAAGAAGAAGATGTTCATTTCACTCTGGAAGAAATATCATTTAAAAAACAACCCACAGAAGCAGCTTAGCAAATGTGAGTACTTGTATACCCCTTCAGACAGATACACAGGCACAGACACAGACACACATACAAACACACAATTACCTCACCCTTCCCCTTCTTTTCTGTAGGCTCATATATTTCCACTTATTTTCTTTTCTAACTCATGTGGGGGTTTTTGGCCTCTACTTTTTCTTCTCAAAATTTTCCATATAGGTTTCAAATAATTGGACCCAGAATTGGCCAGTTCCTATGGAAAGGTTTTCATAAATGCTTTGCTCCATGAAAATATTCATTTTATTTGGTTAAAAGAAAAAAATGTATATTTTAAGTACGACCTTGGTAGTTTTCAGGCAACGAAATCCTTCTCTGGAGCAAACAATATTTTCGCTTGCCTTTCCCTCTTTAAAACGTCCCTGTGTAGCTTTTCACACTATCAGGCAGAAATACTTCTTTGCTGAATTTATACACTGTTCACCTAGAGAAAGTATTCTTTGCAGTGGAAGTAGAGCATTTCAGTTGGCATTCTTCTTCTATACCTGCCATAAGCATCTAACTGTATGCACTCTGTTCAGTGCATTGCTTGAAAATGCTTCAAGCATTTCTGGAATAATGTTGTGGGAGAAAAACATTAACACTCTAGAAACAATGTGAAACTTAACTGTATTCTGAGAGATACATTATGTTAAAAAACATAAGCTAGAGGTCCACATAATACGCATTCCACTATATACTGCATTCTAGCCATGGTTCTAGCATAACCTAGCAAATACTTTAGTTCAACGACAACTTTTTTCCTTTCTTCAAATAACCTTGACAAACACTGAAGACCACTATAGAAGATATTTAACCTTTTCTCAAAAAGAGCCCATTCTTTAAACTCAGATACTGAATTGGCACTTAAATGCACAATTATTTCACTTCAGTAGGCACTTAGGCATGAAAATGGGTATTTGCTTAGATAAGTGTCAACAAGGGAACTCAAATGTGCAATTTGTGTACACCTTTTAGATGCCAGGTTTTGAAAATTTCATCCTGAATATATTGACAAGTTGTAAAGTTTTCCACATATATAAAATGCTATGATTGGACCAGGTCAAAATATCTTTGAACATTGTGAAATTTTATTAAAACAACTCCTAAAGGACCAGCACAGGGGAAAAACATAAACATTAAAATTAAACGCTCATTCCAATAGTGAGAAATCTATTTGAAGAACAGATTTATGACTTGACACAGACTAAATTGATTGTAAATTACTGCACATTGTGCCATTTTATTCTCCCATAATTTTACATTGTATAATTCAGGTCTCTTTATAGTCCCAGATTCCAAGGTAATAAAACATCAGAGCTAGTTTCTTATCCTTTCATTTACTCATTTTTTTTAAAACGTACAGCACGATTCTTACAAGCTGGATTATATCCATGTTAGAATTCCTAGAGGGAGGATAAGTGCCCTTTTTTGTAATAATGATGATGATGGTAATAATAGTAATAATGCCTTTTTTCCTGCCAGAAGTTATTCAGCGTTCTAGTTGAATGATGGTGTGTGCTTTTTCAGCCAAATGTGAAGTTCCTTTGGGTATTGCAAATGGCACTTCAAATGAGAAATCCAACACATTTGCTGCTGTCTGTTTAAATAAGTTAAGCTTATTTTTTTCTATCACTCTAGCAAAGTTGTTACTAGATCCATGTATGAACTAAAACTGGTTTGAAATAATTAGAGCTTTTTGATTCCTTGGATAAATTATATTTTTAATCCTTGTCTCTCACCAACACTAATAAAGAAAAACAGATTCATTTATTTTCTGTATCCCAACGTCTCCACCCTGCTTTCTCCAATAACATAGTGGCAATTATAAGTATTGCTGTTGTTGTTAAGACTATATAAGAAGTTCTAATAAAGTTTTCTCTTTCACCATCTAATGTCTTTTGGAAAGTTTGAAACACATGAGAAATATCTGATTCACATTGGCTCACTATTTAAGAAAACCAACAATAGGGACCACTATTTGTACAGGTGGTTTTAATTTTCTATGAAAGTACCTGGAGGGAGAAGAAATTTGACTGATCTTGACCCAGAGCTTAATTTAGAAACTCACATTTGGGAAGAAACATTGAGTCAGATGGTGGAATCTACTCATTCTTTGGCAATCTGTGAATAGGCACTCGTAGGAATCAATTACCTAATTTTGATCAAGAACATTGATTAGCCAGACAAATATTTATTTAGTGCCCCCTGGTACTAGAGACTGTGTTATGCTATGAGAATAAGGAGAAAAGTCATTTGTCCAAATTGGTAAAAACAAAATGAAACTTCATTTAGGAAACGATCACTTGCACTTGTGAAAAATGTTTATTTATGTAACTAATTGCATGTACAAAAATGTCTTAGAAAAGATGGTCAAAAAAGATCAGATGTTTTGAGCATAATGATATATGTTTTCAAAGATTCAGTGAAGTTAGGAATATGACATTTTTCAATGATTGTAAGATTTTGATATTGTCACTGAATTCCAAATACCACTGCATTGATCATAATTCTGAATTATTAGGCTTGTGAATACTACACTTTGTGTGAAATATTATATACATATTTCCAGATTTTCAACTGAATTTAGACAAATGAATAGGACTACGGCTAAAATTTAGCTATTTTTAATCTGTGCTATTGTTATCAGTTTAGGATATCATTTTTCTTCAATTTTATGAATTATTTTAAAAATCACCATTGATATTCTTAAGCATGTGTAAGAACTATAAATTGGGAAAATAGAAATTAAATGTCTTAAAAAGTAAACACAATCACTGAGAGACAAATCTAAGCTTAATTATTAAGTTCTGTGAGTGTCCCTGCAAGTCACAGCATTTGCCTCAAGGGATGCTGGGTTTGCATTACAGGGGTTATGTCTCCTTCTAAAAAATTTGGACAATAATAAATTGAATAAAAAGTCTTTTTTATGTTTCAGTACTTTTCTAAACCTGTAAAATGCTAATAGGCATTATAACTCTTTAAGTATTTCTCAAATTTATTTGAGTCTCTTTTTCATAGAAAGCAGTATAGAATTAGAGACCCTTTTAATTTTTCAGAAATGCTAGGTTGGAATGATCAAAATAAATATTTCTTTAATAATTACCTATTATTTGAGCACTATTTGAGAAGTAAAATACATGTCTGATACAAAAATATCAGCTACTCAATTTTCCTTAAGAATCGTAGAGAGCTGGACTAGTAAGGAATTAGCAAATTATCTAGCCTAAACTCATTTTGGACGTAAACAACCTAAGGCCAATACAGGTAATAACGTATGAATTTTCAAATCAATAAGTACATAGTTAGTATTTGTAATATTAATTTTATTATCTTATTGATTTTTTTCAATGAGGTCATCTTTTAACAAATTTAAAGAAATGGCAAAGTGAGTCAATTCACAGCAGGATAATATATTTATAGCAAACGCTCTTAAATTCTTATTTGCTGTCTTGATGATTTTTAACAACTTAAATTGGCAGCACCCCAGTTTTCCTAGAAGACAATACAAGTTATAGGAGTCAGTAAAACATCACTGATCTGACTTGTGTTTGTTGAACCCTAAACACATAGATATAAACGGTTTCATGTATTTTGAACTATTCTTCAAATCTTAATAGAAATAATACCTTTGGTCAGAAATTAAATATTTGTGAAGAAAATGTTAGTCATAATTTTTCTTCATTTACCTAGGATGTTTTGTAATACTAAAAGAAAAGGATTTGACATTAACAGGTAACCATCTTCTTATTTTTGAGCACTGTATATTATAAACTAAGTTCTTTCTACACTAAAGAGGTGGATTTGAATCTCTGGAAAGGCTCTCAATTAAGCTAAGTGAAGATTGAAGGCAGAGCCCTTTTTAAATTGTTCCATGCAGAATACCTTTGTTTGATTCAATTGCTCCCCCCCACCCCCGACGATTGCACATTCCTCTGTTGTGAGTGCAGACTTACATGCAGTGAAATTAAATGGAGATAAATGCGACTAATGTGATGAATGCTCCCAAATAATTGAGAAGAGAAACCTGACTAGCCAGACTGGGAAGAGTGGTAAAAAACTGATTACTTATATACACTGAACATAATTAAATGACAGGACACGGATTAGCAGCACATTATTTCAAATTCTTAGAAAGATAAGTTCTCTTATTTTTTAGGTTAATTTTACCATTTCTACTCTTGAAGATTCTTGCTCACATTTCTCCTTCTCTAGCATATTTGATCTGTTACTATATCATATTGTTTCCTCTATTGATTTTTCTTTTTAAAAATATTCTTAAAACATTAGTTTATTTTGATTCTACTCACATTTATAATTATTGTTCTATTTCTCTCTATATTTCCTAAGACATTTTTGGACAAATTTATAATAATAATTTCCTCCTTTTTTATTTTTAAATGGTTATTAGGTATAAAACAAACATAGCCAAATGATATATCTTTTCTTTTTCTCCAACTGCAAAACTCTATATTGGGGTTCTACTCTTTTAGTTATTCTCTCACAAGAAATTTAAATATTTCTTAAATTACTAAGCATTTTTTATTTTCATTAATATTTTGGTTTGAATTACATTAAAGTTGGTAAAAATGAGTTTCTTAGTAATATTCAGTACTCTTAGTAAGGAGCATGGGATATTTATTCATTTGTTCATATTTTACCTTCACATGAGGGACAGAATTTTCATATTGACTACTTCTTATAGACAGTTCAGTTTATGTATGAATGTATGCTAATTTTTTAACAGGGTTTTTTCGTATTCTGTTGTATTTTTTACCTGGTCATGGCTGTTAAATACAGTGTTTGAGATTTTTTTATCTTTACCAAATAAATATTGTTAATATTTTTGGGTATTTACTGTCTTTGTTCTTGGATTGGGGCTATAACTATCATCATGGTGAAGATGAAGAAACAAAAGTTCAGAGGCACAATAATTTACCCACAGTCTGTTGCCTAGTACACTGCACGACTAAACTTCACACCCAGGATGTTTCATTACAGAATCCATTAACACAGAATGAATATGAATGTGAGCATTCATCAATATTTAATAATTCTTCAAATATATCACTCATATGCACATGTGTGTGTAATAGTATCATATTGTGTTATCATTGCCTCCTTTAAAATAATTTCATTGCTTATTTTGTTTCATCTATTGTACTGCCCAACTTCTAAAACAAATTTAATTTAAAAATTTAAGGTTATATAAACTGAATGACAACATAAATAAACAAAATCTAAAAGAGACTGAAAGAAAATGTTTGTAACACATATAACAAAAGGTTAATATTTTATTTTCTAACAATAACTATAAAAATAATCTAATATAAAAATAAGTAAATAATATGAACAAACAATTGACAAAATATAAAATATGCTCTAATACACACAGGATTATGAATAATAAGATAGCAATTAAATAATGAAACACCACTTTTCACGTATGACTGTCATAAAATGAAATAATAACTATAAAACATTTATTAATGATGAGTCCATGGAAAGTGGTAAAATCTCAAATGCTGTTGGTGGTAGTATGATTTCCCATAATATTTTAATGAGTATTTAGTGGCAATATTTACATATTAAAATAAATTTGGCTATTTACTTGCATTGTCACTTAAAGGAAACTGTTCTACAGAAATAGCATAGGCACCTAAAGATATATCAATGTTGATATCAATGATATAGATATCATTATAGATTCACATACAGATCCAATTGATTATATAGATCTAAATATAGATACAGAATGAGATTATTTATTGCCAAATAGTAATAAAAATTGGGGACATCCGGAAATCTCATCATTATGAAATGGTTAAACAGAGTATGTTATACTCTTATAGTGGATAATTATAAAACTAATAAAAGAAATGAGAGTGGAACTATACATACTGTCCTGGAACAAGATTTAACCCATATTTCTTCAGAGGAAATGCATGTGTAAAAGATAAAGATATTTTTCAGATGTCTCTGAAAAACATAGAAATATCTTTTTGGCAGCAAGATAACACAGGGGCATGGAATTAAGTGGGCAGAGGTTAGTGTTTTTAATTCTTGATAAATTTAACAATAAAATATGTGTGACTAGATGATTTTTTAAAAAAATTTTAAGGAAGGATTTTTAAAATCCTGAGTGAGAAATGAAAGGTGAAATGTAAAGCTGTTCAGAAACACAGCGGATGCTCCATTTTTTTTTTTAGCAAAATCTAGAAGTCTCCTAACTCTTGAGACTATATCAAGCTGAAGTTACTGAGGTGTTCATTAATGCTATGCATATGGTATGTTATAAAAGACAATATTGCAAATTAAATTGTTGACTGTAAAGGGAGGCTTGCAAATCTCTCTAAACTTTCAACTAGCTCTTCTTTGGCTTTGCCAACAGAGTAAAACCCAGATTTTAAAAATATAAAGTTATAGTTTTGTTTTATCCTCGGTTTCCCATGCTGAAAATACTTTGTTCCTTTCTTATTTCTGAGCTTACAGTCCTCTACAATTTTCAAAGTTCTGTCACTCATTATATATGCATGACCTAATTCTCATAATGACTCGATGGAATATAAAGACTTTTCAATTATCTTTTATTCTTCACCTACTTTTCTCTGGATCTTGGCTGGAGACTAGGATTATACAGGTGGATAAAACAATGGTCTAAATAACTCATGATCTAATGGTGGAAACATGATCCAGTATAAAACAATGCACCATGTTTTATAATAAATGCATACAAAAATTACATAAAAACACAGAGCCGGTACCATATAGAAATCAGAGAGTGAAATGGACCCTGACTACCACAGTTTAAATCCTGGCTCCTCTAGTAACTCATTGTGTGATTCTGGACAAGTCACTTAAACTTTCTGTGCCCCAAGATCTTTGTCTGTAAGATGGTGATTAAGATTAAGGAACCTGGCACATAATAGTAACTCTACGTGATGGCTAAAACCAATAACAAGAAAAAGAATAAAACGTCAATTAATATATCACTTGTCAAAAGGATGTGAAAGAGAAGGAAATTGAGCCTTGTGTAATATAAGCATTGTTCTTATTATGTCACAGTTATTTTATTGTACTGGTAACATTTCAATTTTTTAAAGTGATTTACCTTTTAAATAATGGTTTTAAAATGCTTTAAAATAGTGGTTTAAAAATGCTTGATTTCTTCTATTCATTCAGTGCCATTTGTGATAACTCTTTCCTGACCTCTGAATAACATAAATAAAAACAAGCAAACAAACCAAGAAACACAAATGTTTATCCCTTATTCCTTGTATCTTCAGCCATATTCCAAAATAAATCATCATCTGTACCTAGCACGATCTACAACTTTAGTAAGCATTGTTAAATGTGCCATTCTGCTTTAGTTCTGATTTTTTTTTTTTTTTTTTTTTTTGCTGAGGAAGATTAGCCCTGAGCTAACATCCATGCCAATCTTCCTCTATTTGGCATATGGGTCACTACCACAGCATGGCCACTGATGACAAGTGTAGGTCCATGCCTGGGAACTAAACCCAGGCTAAACGTGGGGCACACTGAACTTAACCACTAGGCTATGGGCTGGCCCCAGTTCTGATTTAAATATTATTAATTCTAAGCATGCTGAATTATAAACAGAAAAAAATATAGAGCTATTTTTGTTGGGCAAAAATGCTGAAATGTCACTCAAAAATCTCGTCTCAATAGGTGTTGATTTTTGCTATATTAACAAAACTGAGTTTCCCCGAAGCCTAGGCTCATTTACCAAGCTACCTGATTTATGTTACACTTAAGGCATCTGCAAGTGAATATTTCCAGTCAAATTTTTAATTCCCTGCAGAAACGTCTTTCTCCCTTTGTTACTCACATTTCAGGAAATAGCATGAGCATTCATTTAGCTAATTAAGCTGTCTTTGGACTCGAACTTTGTTCTTTTTGTTCTCATCCCACAACCAGTCTATAAGCACACCCTTCAGTTTCTTAACTTCAAGATAAAACCCACATCCAACTGTTTCTCATGACCTGCATCAGCACTCTATTTCAGCCATTATTCCTTCATTGAGATTTCTGAAAAATCCACCTGTTTCTCATGTTTCTAATTTTACTCCTCAAAGTCAATGGGCCATACTGCATCCAGACTGATCATTTGCAACTACAAATCAGATCATGTTATTTACAGGTGTAGTCACCTCCAATACGTTCGGAGCTATCACATTTGGAATAAATCCAAATACCTTTAACCATGGTCTAATGAGCCCTACATCAACTGACTCCTGGATACCTATTTGACTTTTATTACTCAAAACTGTGTTCAAGCTACATTAGCTTTATTGATAGTAGTTAAAACTGCCAAGCACGATTCTGCCTTCTTTCCCAAATGCGTTTTTTTTTTTTCCAAAATTTACCTTTTTGGAGAAGCCTTCTGTTGGTTTGCAAACTGGCCCTCCTACACAGAGGGCAAGGAGAGACTGAAGAACGAAGAACGAGGCAGACCACTCCAGATCGGTGGGTGGCAAGCTTAATAAGTGAGTGAACTTACATATAAGGCCTGTCTTGGGCAGCTGCAAGATGAGTAGATCTCCACACGTGCCCACCGGAATCTTAGAAGTTCATATAGAGGCCTTCACTGGGTTCCATCACGTATACTGTCCAGATGGTCTCAATATCTTAGCTCTCAACACTTTCCTGTCTCAAGGCTACATCCTTGAAACAGCTCCTACTGTGGGAATGGTGGGCCGAACATACATTCCAAGGACAGGGGAGGGGGTGACCAATTGCCCAGGTCCAGCTCGTGAGTTAACTGGCAGTCACGCACTCTCAGTTACCTCTTCCAACACTGTCCCAGATCATCTTACCTAAAATAACACTTCATATAGCTCCCCATGCCTTCCTTTAGAACAAAAGCTCTAGTAAGACCAGAACTGCTCTGCAGATACTAAATAAATATATATCAAGCAAATGAAACTAATGATTTATATTGGTTTATATGTTCATAAATCAAATAGAAAATGGTCATGTATTCATATTTCATATCTTAATAAACAGTTTAAAATAAAACAAAAATGAGTTATATTCACAACGCAATTTTTTAGAATATTCTGCCTCTCAATTTTCTAGGGTCATGCATGACGGTGTACTTTTTCAATCAATGCCACTGGCAATTCAATGAATAACAACATTTTATGGTATTTCAGTCAATGCCAACAGAGAAATAGTGGTAGAAAGTGGAGATGGAAGTGATAGATTTACTTACATAAGATTGCATATTTTTAAATAGCAGTAACACTATGTTGATCCATATAATTATGCTTAAGACTGAGGAGTTGGAAAATAGGAAAAAATCAGTATATTTTGTTTAGGGGGTACATATTTGATGGGTTTCTCCCCTTTTTTCCTTATGTAAATGAAGTATCTTTCAGTTTCTGCTTTATTTTTATAATTTTTTAAAAAAAGAATAGTTATTGGATTTCATAAATTTTAAGTCTATGTAGACAACCACATTTCCTCCCATTGACATTACTTTATATTATAAAATTTCCTAATTTTGGATAATTTTCCATTTTTGAGATAAATTTCTCTTGCTCAGATTTAAATATTTTAAGTCCTTATACCTAGATTCAATTTTATTTAAGATATTTTGTATCAATTCTAAAATGATCAGGTATGTAGTTTTTTTGGTGTTGGTTTTGCTAAGATTTCTTAGCACTATTATTCCGATTTTGCTAAAACAACGTGGAATCCTTCCTCCCTTTTATATCTTCTGGAAGAGTTAAATACCATTGAAATTACTACTTACTCAAATATATCATTGGATACATTTGTGAAAATAATTGTCCCTGGTGCTTTAATGAAGAAAAGCAACTTAATAATTTTCCATTTTCCTTTTTTATAATTTGACTTTCAAATTGTTTTATCTCGTGGTATTTGTTTAATGATTTATATATTTGTTAAAATATTTTCATCAAAAATTTCAAAATAATTTCCAGAAAGTTGAAAACATTAATTGCATATAATTATTTTACTTACTTTGTATTTATGGTTGTATCCTTATTCTCACATATAGTTTTTTGTCATCTTGCTTATTTTTATCTATCAGCTAAATTTGTTTTATAGTTGTACATTGTTGTTTTTAATGAACCATCTCTGAGATCTATTTTTCAGTTCCACTTTTAATTCAATAATTTCTCTTTCATCACTTAGAGTTCAAGTACTCATGGATCTTTGTGTGTTTATGTCTCTGATGATTTAAATATCGTTCTTTTCAGTGACCATGACCAACAGCCATAGTGCTGCTTGCCCCATATTTTTTCTCTTCTACATGTTCCCTATGTATATCTTGACTCCAGGAAATCTTATATTTTTGAAAAGCAGGCTGAAAAGTTTGGCTGAACACTACTTTTCTGAACAATTAATTTTGCCAAATGGTTAATCTACATTACAAAAACCTTATTTAATCTATAGGGTCTGTGGTAATTTAAGTATGCATTGGATGAGATTTCTTTAATAGTTTTGAAGATGTCTGTGACGTTTTTGTTTTTCTCCATCTCATGTTATTGGTGCAGAGAAAGGAAGTGTTATGATTCAAAAGAAATAATAAGAATCACAACATAGCTGAGCCTTGGCTACCTGTCCCCCAAATGGGGGTGTGGATGAGCAGAAAATGGTTGACTCAGATGGTCTGAGAGAGATGGATGAGACTTGGGAGCAGAAGGGATATTTTAGTAGGGACATGGGAGTTGAGAATTAGAAGGTGGAGTCTGGAGGAGGGAGATTTCTTAGGATAGAGAGAGAGAAAGATGGAAGGGCATAAAAACTAGAACTGAATACTAGAGAAGAAACTGGAGGAAATTGAAAAGAAAGAAGGAAGAAGAAAATTGAAAGAAAGAGTAGTGTGTGAGGGCCAGTGATTTTCACACGCCCTGACTTCATATCCAATATAATTGTTAGTAAATTTAACAAGTAAATGATAAGTTGATATTAAATATTGGAATTTGGCAAATGTGTCAAGTGTATTATTCTCTTTATGGCTGAATAACATGTATACAATTTGGCTTTCAAATTGTTTTATCTCCTGGTATTTTTAAATGAGTTTTGTATTTGTTAAAATATTTTCATCAAAAATTTCAATATTATATATATCACATAATTTGTTTATCCTTTCATCCACTGATGGGCATTTTGGTTGTTTCCATCTTTTGGCTATTGTGAATAGGTCTGCTATGAACATTCATGTATAAGTATTTATCTGAGTACCTGAGTGAGTAGAATTGCTGAGTCATATAGTTAATTTCTAACTTTCTGAGGAACTGACAAACTTTTCCACAGTGGCTGAACCATTTTACATTTCCACTAGCAATGTGTGGTGGTTCTTATTTATCCACATCCTTGCTGACACTTGCTATTCTCCATGTTTGTTTGTTTATAGCCATAGGAGTGAGTTTGAAGTTGTATCTCAAAGTGACTTCAATTGCATTTCCTTAATGATAATTATGCTGAGAATCATTTCATGTGCTTTTTGACCATTTGCATATTTTCTTAGAATTCTGTCTTTTCATGTCCTTTGCCCATTTTTAATTTGTTTTGTCTTTTTGCTGTTGAGCTTTAAGTGTTCTTTATATATTCTGCATATTAGAGGCTTATCAGATATATCATTTGCAAATATTTCCTCCCGTGCTGTAGGCTGCATTTGCATTTTCTTGATAATGTCCTTTAATACACAATGGGGGTTTCTTTGTAGTTTATTTTCTTCTCTCTGGCTGCCCTTAATATTCTTTCCTTGTCATTGACTTTTGACCCTTTTAATATTACATGCCTTGGAGAAGGTCTTTTTGCATTGAGGTAATTAGGAGTTCTGCTACCTTCATGTACTTGTTTGTCTAGTTCCTTCCTCAGGTTTGGGAAGTTCTCAGCTATTATTTCCTTGAATAAGCTCTCTGCTCCTTTGTCCCTCTCTTCTCCTTCTCAGATACCTATTATTCTAATGTTATTCTTCCTGCGTTAGATATTCCTTGTAGAATTTCTTCTTTTTTAAAAAAATCTTAGTTCTCTCTCCTCCACCTGAATCATTTCTAGGTTTCTATCTTTGAGTTCATTAATTCTCTTTTAGATGCTATACTCTATTTTTAATGCTTTCTACTTTATTTTTCATCTCACTAATTGTGTTCTTCATCTCCAGAATTTCTGTTTGGTTATTTTTAGAGTGTCAATTTCTTTGGTGAAGTAGGCCTTCTATTCATTAATTTTATTCCTGAGCTCATTGAACTGTCTTTCTGAGTTTTCTTGTAACTCATTGAGTTCCTTCACGACAGTTATTTTGAATTCTCTGTCAGTTAGATTATAATCTTCTGTGACTTCAAGTTTCATTTCTGGAAAGTTGTCTTTGTCTTTCTGTTCTGCTCTGTTACTGTAGATCTTCATGGTACTTGATAAATTGATCCTTTGCCTGTGGTAGTAACCACCTTTTATATTTGGATACGGCTTTGGTTACTTTGGTTCTGACCTGCTCTGGTTGTATTTGAGAGCCTGCACTTTCCACACTCCACTGACTCTACTTGGGGCATCATCAGTGCCCTCCTTGTGCCACTTGTGCCTCTAAGGTTGCTGGCACCTTGCTGCTTATGATGTCACTGCAGTCTCAGTTGTGACCACTGGGGTCACCAGGCCGTGAGCACTTCTGCTGCTTACAGATTTGCTTGGGTTTTGTGTTCTTCCACTGGCTCTCCATACACTCTCCACATGCTTGGATGCTTGCCCCATGCACTACCTGCGCCACTACTCCTGTGTTGTCTGGAGGTGCTGCCTACACAGCTGCCAGGGGTGCTGGGTCCACAGGCATCACTGTTGCTGCCAGGAGCCTGGGGACACGTACACAGCCCCCAGTGCTAGTAAATTCAGTGTTGGCAGTGCTGCCACAGGGGCTGGGTCACCAGTTCTGCTGTGGTTCCTGAAGCCTCTGGTCACAGGTTCCACCTGCTACCACTGGGGGATGGCAGAGGCTAAGCATGGAGAGGTTGTTGTGGTTGCTCACTCGTGCAGCCTCTGGCATCTGGCACTAGCTAATGTGTTTTGAAAACTCAGGTCAGGGCATCCTGCCCCAGACAGGAAAATCCAAGTTTTGTATACTGTACCCACTGTTGGAAAGACGTGGTCACTACTGAGGGTAGCGGAGGAGATGCACATTCCAGATTCTTTGGGGGAGGAGGAGGGACTAAGCTGCACTTGCTGTTTCAGCTCCTGCAGTCTCTATTTGCAGACGCCTGCAGTGGATCCCCTGGGGGTCAGGCAGGGACCAAGAGGTGCCTGTTGTTTCTGCCCCTGCAGCATTTGAGTGCAAGCACACACTCTGGTGTGAGGATGTGCCCCCTGGATTGCTGCTGCTGGGGGAGTGGGAGGGAGCTGCTGCCCTAGTTCCTTTGCCTCCCAGGCCCCAGTCCACCCACCTTCAGATGTATAGAGGCATGGATCTCTTATGCCTCCTTTTGTGCTGTGTAGGGAGTCCTCTGTTGGTCAATGGATGTCTGATTGGTTGTAAGTTAGAGGGGAGAGACACAGGGAATAACTCACTCTGCCATGATGCTAATGTCACTCCCCGAATTTTGAATCTTGATCTTTTCCTGGGCTAGTCATATGCAGTATGATAATCTTTTACCATGCTGGGCAGTTCCCAGTCAGGCACGTGATCATGAGGATAAACAACCAGTAAACTTATAACCTTTCTATATCCACACAACGATCCTGTTTTTCCCTTCCAGTACAGTACTCAATAAATTACATGAGATAGTCAACACTACATTATAAAATAAGCCTTGTTTTAGATGAGTTTGCCCAACTGCAGACTAATGTAAGTGTTTTGAGCACATTTAAGGTAGGGGAGGCTAAGTTATGATGTTCGGTAGGTTAGGTGTATTAAATGCACTTTTGACCTACCAATTTTTTCAACTTATGATGAGTTTACTGGTGTGTAACCTGGAGGAAGATCTGATATGTCTATCCTAATGCCAGTACCACACTATTTTAATTACTGTACCTTTGTATTAAGTTTTGAAATCAGGAAGTGTGATTCCTTCAACTTTGTTTTTCTTTTTTTAAGATTGTTTTGTGATTCAGGGTACTTATCCATTTCTGTAAGAAAAGCCACTGAGATTTTGGTAGAGATTACCTTGAATCTGTAGAATGCTTTGGAAAGCATTGCCATATTAACAGTAGTAAGTCTTCCAGTCCATGGATATGAGATATCTTTCTTATTTATTTTGGTCTTCTTTAATTTATTTCAACATTGTTATGTAGATGTCAGTGTACATGTCTTTTCCTTCCTTGTTCACTTTTATTCTTATGCATTTTATTCTTTTGGATACTATTTTAAATGTAATTATTTTTCTTAAATTTTTTTTGAATTGTTCATTGCCGGCAAACAGAAACACACCTGATATTTTTTGTGTTGATCTTGCACTATGTAACTCTGCTAAATGTATTAGCTCTCATTTTTTGTTGTTGTTGTTTTTTGGTGGATTATCTGGCATTTTCTTTATGTTAGATCATGTCATTTCAAGGTAGATATACTTCTTCCTTTCCAGTCTGAATGACATCTATTCCTTTTTCTTGCCTAATTGCTCTGGTTAGATCTTCCAGAACAATACTAGATAGCATTGGTTGTAAGGAAACATCCTTATCTTGTTCCTGATCTTAGGGGACAGTTTTCAATAGTTCACCATTAAGTATGACGTTAGTCGTGAGTTTTTCATAAATGCCCTTTAGTATATTGAGGAAATAGCCTTTTATACTTAGTTTTCCGAGTCTTTTATCATGAAAAGGTGTTAGATTTTTCAAATGCTTATTCTTGCATCAATTAAGGTAATCACGTGTTTGTTTTTTCTTAATTCTATTAATGTGGTGTGTTATACTGATTAATTTTCTTACACTGAACCACGCTTGCTTTTGTGGAATCAATCCCACTTTGTCATGGTGTATAATACTTTAAATATGCTGGTGTTTAATTTGTTGTTCTTTTTCTTAAAAAGATTCTTCCTCCCAAATCGTATAAGCTTCAGGTAACTCAAAACCTGAATTTACTAGGTGTAATAGCATGCATCACAAAAGTCCTCAGTTGGAAATATCTCAAATGTTTGTCCACAGTTAAGCAGATAAATTAATTCTGGCGTAGTAAAATAAAAGTGAATATTTTATTTTTCCCTCTAGATCCACTCCCCATTATTTGTCACCTTATTTTATGGCCCAGGAGGCTGACCTATATGGATTACATCAACAGGCTCCTTTGCCTTCTGGCTTCTGGATAGAAGTAGCCAGTGAGGACTTCCAGTAAAAGTTTGGAGGGAGGAGGACAAGTGGCATCAGTATTTCTTTCTTTGGATCCTTATCTGTGAGGTATCCTTGGGATAGTTGTTTCTCTCGATCAAAGGTAATTTTTCTTCTCAAGAAGATTGACTTTAAGGAATTCTCTCCTTCTAGTTTCTGTAAGCTCTTCACATCTTTGGCACCAAATGTCTGGTTAAGGTAAGAAGAAAGTGGTTATCAGAAAAGTGAAAAGAGTGATGACTTTTGGGAAGAAGGAAGCTTAACTGGAAAGGGGTACGGGGTGAGCTTCTGATGTGCTAGAATGTGTGTGTGTCTCTTAACTTGAGTGGGTTATGGTAATAATACAGAATTCATGAAGCCATTCACTTTGAGTTTATGAATTTTGTTTTACATTAAGACAGGTTATAAATTGAAATAGGATATTATTTAAATAGAAGGAAGAAGTAATTGTGTATAGTTTAAGGGAGAGGAATTTTATGACAGCTTAAATGTAGTCACAGAGTGTAAGTTCAGTGGGCCAAGAGTGAAAGTATTTTAAATCTAGAGAATATAATCACCTGTACAAACTGCATATTTAAAAAAAAAAAATGTTCCTTTTAAAGCAACTCATCTTGATTTATTTGTATTATGGTCTTGTTTTCATTTTTAATATATCCTGTATTTATATATATATATAAAACTGATTCGTAGAGCTTAATATAGAAAGCAGGTGTTTTCTAAAAATTATAAGTGCTCAATCTTTGTAATGTATAACTTACATATAATGATTTTGATAATTGCACCACAAAATTATTTTTATGTATATTATGAATTATACTCTATGTATGTAGTATAAATCTACACTTTTGGTTTTCAATGTTGAGTACTTAAACTGTAACTTTTAAGACACAAACAGCAATAGTTTGATAATTCTAAATTGAATAGTGTACTAGTAATTGTGTTTTATATATTTTTAAGAGCGGTCTGACTTAAACTTCTCTGAAAAACTGAGGCAGACAAACACATACATGAAAATGTAAATGCAATATTAAGCATAGGCAGTAACAATCCAAAATCAGTAATTACAGTATCTAGATTGTGTAAAATTGTTTATAGAAGGACACTTTCTTAACTCTCTCAATGACCATCATTCACAAACATTATTGCTCTGCATATAGGCAAAGAATAATCTGGTTAGACCCAAAACAAAGGTTTACATAAGCTAATAAAATGGAATGAATGTAAGGAATTATGAGAGGCTTCCTGCAGAATGTTTCCTACTGTCAATTCTAATGAAACTGTATATACATATGTTTTCTGCATCTCTGTTTATGAGCAACTTTATGGTCTTAATCACATTTCTGCATTATGTCTCAGTGTCTGATCTCAATATTCAACACTCTGTATATTTGATAAATGTTATAATACAAAATATACATGTTGAACAAATTTAAGTCTTGGTACAAAAATCAGAAACAAAATATAGATCCATGCAGTCATGTTCATAAAAATATAACATTTCTATATGACATAAACAGACAAATACCAAACTAGGAAATATATTTGCAACCCTTACACAACAGTTAAGGAAATACTTTCTTTGATGTACAAGTAAATTTTAGAAACCAAAAGAAAAATTCAAAGACAAGTAGATAAAGAACATGAATAAGCAACTAAAACAAAAAGAAGGATTAAGGAACAAATGATAAAATAAAAACCTTTCTAAACTTATCTTTATAGAGATGTGCATTAAAACAGTGAAAAATATTTTTATCTATGAAGAGAAGAAAGGTTAAAGAGAAAATAATTGTCAGTGTGTGGAAGGCATGGGAAAATAGCCACATATGCACTACTGATAGAAATACAGATTTTTTAAAATCACTCTAGATAGTAATTTGGCCACTTGTATTAAAGCACTTAAAATGTGTGTACCTTTTAACTCAACCTTCCATTTATGGGAATATATACCATGCACATTATTTCACAAATGTGTAAAGATTTATGGTTGGACATCTCCTTTAGAGCTCTCTTTAAAATAACAACCACAACCACCACAACAAAGGGAAACATTCGAAATACAGATAGATTAAATAATTGAGGTTCATATTTATATTAATTTTAGCACATATAAAATCATATTTATCAGCAGTAAACTAAATCTACATTTATTGGCCATAGAAAGAACTTAACAGTACCTTGTAAAGAGAGAAGCCTCCATTATCTTAGAAGGATAGAAAGGGGAAAAAGAAAGTATTTTCTATAAATGCTATAAGTATTATCTTTAAGCCAGTTTATGTTTCCTATGTTGTCTCTAATGAATATTGCAAATTTATAAAACTAAGTAAATATTAAAGAACATAGCTACTTTGATTGCAATATATGAAACTTGTGCATCCTTTGAGGGACTTACATTACAAGTTTGTTGATTATTTTCCCTTTCAACTTCTGTACATAGTGATAAGTACTACTAATAATACTAGTTTTAAAAAGGTGATGCTATCTTTTATACACATTTCTGAGAGTACTAAGATAATACACTTAGTTTTTTCTGAAAAAGAATAAAACAGAATGAGGGTTGTCGATCATACTTAAACTAGAGTTCTGTCAGAAGTTTTCATATTTCTAAATTATTATTCATAGCATACAATTGGGAAACATCATGATAAACATCACTCATGTGAGCTGTTTCATAGAGTAATTGGGAAAGTTTATGAAATATATGCAGGATACTTGCTAAAATGTATTTAACACTTACTAAGTGCCAGAAAACTTGGCAGGCATTCAATTATTTAGTCTTTACAACAAGCCAGGGGATTGATGCAGTTATTACCTCCATTAGAAGAATAGGAAAACTGACAACCAATATAGGTTAAATAATTAAAAGATCACAAAGACGGAAGTGACCAAATCAGGATTTGAGCCTGAGTCTGTCTGACTCTAGAACCCATTCTCTTAATTATAGCAATATACTATTTATAACAAAGCTAATTTAAAGTTGAAAAAGAGAAAATCAATTTAAAGGAGTAAATACCACTTAATAAAATACATTGGAACAAACAGTGGGTAATGAAGGCCGTTTTTATGCAGAAAATAGAGGTAAACTAAAATGAAGTGTTGATTTCTGCTTCTGGCAGTGGCCAGTTTGCTTGCTTCAGACCACTCCTCTCTGTGACAATAATGACAAAATTTGCATAAAATGAAAAATAAGTTCAAGGCTTACAGACTTATCAAGGCATTATAGATTTGAACATGAAAGTCTATGTAAACTCCTCAATCACTTCTATTAGGATGGTTTAACTCTGCCATCAAATCCAAAAAAAGGAAACACACTTAAAATGAAAGGAGGCACTCATACACACATACAGACACATACTCAGTCCAAAAGGAGTCAACAGGCATTAGAATAATAATGAAAGGTAAAAATATATTGAATTAAAACCAGCTATGTATTAAAAATAAGAATTCTGGGAATAAAAGGATAATGTCATCATGAAATATATTACTAATATTTAGTATTCAGTGTAAGATTGGATTGTATTAGAAAATCACCTAAATACATTCCAACCAAACATTTGGAGAAATTCTGATTAAATGACTAAGCAAGTTAACAATTGATGTAGACTTTCTGGACTTCAACATAGATATCTACTAGACAGCCACTGGACCAGTGTTCTAGCTAATGCATTAGCCTACACATTAATTAGATAAAATATTTAAAATATTGATATAATAAACAATTTTAGATTTATTATATTTTATGCTTGTCTATTCATTTAATGACATTCTTTAATGGAATGCATCTTCCCCGATATATTAATACACTCATAGTTTCCAGGAAAACAAAGTCATGAGTACAATGATACATTTCATCTAATATTTATTGGGATACTTTAAATAGTAAGGTATCACAATATTTTCTTGTTATTTTAATAATCTGCCTTGGAGAATGCCATGCTGGAAGGTAATATATTTTCTCCTATAGCTTCTGCAATGTTTTTGATATTACGAAAAAGTATTGCATGTTAAACATATAAAATCTGTTTTGAATATTTCTTTCAGAGTTGAGTCATTGGTAAAGTCACTTTGTGTGTGTGTGTCTGTGTGTTTCCAGTATTCCATGAGTTTGTCTGTTGGTTCGTCTCTTCAATGCGATATAATAATTAAATTTTTGGTAAGCTAATTTTGGAAATGCCTAAATACGCAAATTCAAAATGCCTGAGAGTTGTATCAATACCCAATCAATGGAAACTTTGAAAGGGAAATACTAATACTAATCATAGGAGCTCTAACTCCAGATCCCTCACTGCCCAAGTGAAGAGCCCTGAACACTACCTCTAGTTTTGATTGATACCACCCTTGAAGCATTCTCACCCAAACCCCTCAGTTTACAGTAAGTAAACTAAAGTAAAAGAGAACTAGTGAAATGTCCAAGACCAGAAATCTAAGTTAAATATAGCATCTGGGAGGAATATGTTTTCTCCTTGGTAATACTGCTCAGAAGGGAAATACATTTTATTGCAGAAGTTAATACTTTAAAATACGTTAAATAAACAACTTTATGGGAGGCATTGGGTGAAATACATAACAAAGGAAGAAAGCTGCAGTGTTTATGTCTTACGGAGAGCCGAGCCCAGAACACAACTCTGCAGAGGAACAGACAGCTAGCTGGGACTGAACTATGCAGGCCCCATAGTAAAGGATGAATTCTCATTGGGTTAATGATGTTACACTGAGAAAAGCCATACCACAAATGAAGTAAACAGCAAAGACCAAGAAATTAATGATTCAGCTATCTCAATCTTGGGAGAAAGGCCAAAAAGAGTTTGGCAGAAGCTTGTGCAACAGAAAAGGATAATATCAAGAGGGGATGCATTTAGGTTGTATATAGAAAAAACATTCTACTTATCCTGAGAGCACTTCTTGGGTCCTACCACTGTTTATATCCCAGTGATGAAGAGGTAGTCTGTGTGAATGCTATGTGTTAAAGTGTGACATTATGGGCTCAATAATTTTCTAAACAATACACTATACTCCAGTTCACATTAAAGACAGCATTATTATCCTTCTATAGCTAAAGTTACAGTGACAAAAAATGATTGTTTAGGTTCAGAATGACAATCCCAAGCACAGAGAATCTGCTTGTTGTTCAATAAAGTTACCATTTGCTTTCTTATACTAAACCGTTCAAGAAGGGAAGTGAATAATAAATAAATTACAAAAGAAATTCACAAACAATATTTGAAAAATACATTTTTGATTCAGTTGTTTTTCATCAATCTTAATCATAATGAGACTTTTATTAAGTGTTTCAGCTGATATAATTTTATACATAATTCAACCCATAGCTCCTAAAATTAGTCTGTATTATTAAAACCTTATTTGATAGTAATGATAACATCATCATTGTCCCATTTCAGCAGACATTTACATAATCAAATTACAATTTGGGCTTTTTCCCTAGTCTCAAAATTTACATAACCTCAGTGAAACAGGACCACTGATTACAATGGCCTGTGATGCAAACAATGAGATTCTCACATTGCACGATATTCCCAACAAAAATATTTTTGGGACTTTGATGTACAAAGGTGGCAGTAATTTGTTTTTTAACAGAATGTTTGAATTAGTAACTCCGTGGATTTTAAATGAAGATACACTTCATTTAAAAGACTCTGCCTTTTGCCTGACTCATTTCTTTGCGGAGCCAGTTATTAGCAAAGGCTCAGCTCCAATTTCTGTGCCACAAATTAATTAAACCTATAGTAGATATTCCATGGAAGAACTCTACCTATATCTCAGTAGAAATTAGCAGTAAAATATTATGCAAATACTGTTTCAAGAACTCCTTTTAGCTTTTACTAGTTCACTTTAATATATTCCAGGTCAGAGACAGCAACATTTTAGACATGGTCTATCACCATCCTTTGCACATGACTTATCTTCAAAGTTATGATGCAAAAATCATTACACATGCTAGAACGCTGACTCTATTTATACTTACTCTTATTGGGCATAAAAGTTGTAGTAAGCAAAGATGGCATTGGAGATGGGATATCTCTCTCTCTCTATGTGTGTATATGTTTGTGTGTGTCTTTCCATGTAGATGTGCTTGTATGACTGGATATACAAGAATGGACTTAAGTCTGTCTACCTCTAGCGGGAGGGCCAGGAGACTTACTTGAAATATTGCAAGCATTATCTTCTGCAGATTATTAAAAGTTTTGTTCTTCACATATTTGGTTTATTATATCCACTTATTTATCCTTTTATTTAATAAACATATTTTTAATACTTTGTGTCAGGTTTTCTCTAATTTTTCTTTTCTTATGTGGATGTCTGGGTAAAGAACAGGGGAGGGCTCAGGAAGTAAAATGTGTCTTATTCATGGGGCTGGTGAATGGGGCATTGAGATGAATGCTGGAAGATGTTTATTGTCAGTGGGATGGATACAAAAGTTAGGGAAGAAACCCATACTTGTTCATCAAGAAAAAGATGCTAAGAAAATAAAAAGATGCCAATATAAACCAAAAAAAAATAGTATAGGAGCGAACAGTGAAGATGTGAAGGATAATCTATACTACTTCTAAGTAATTTCCAGAGCCTATGTCTACTTAGCCCGTGCATTTATGGACATGTGATGCATGCCGTAAAAGGTCAGATTAGAATATTTGGCTTCTAATGAAAGGTACTTGGAGACAAAAAATAAACATCTATATACTCCAACTTCAAGTGTAATGTCTTTGGTTGACAAGGGCAAACAAACCGATAATTATAATAATGAAGGATAAGTATAATGAAGAAAGAAAATGGAGAGTATATTTCTAATCAGTGATTCAGAAGGAGATGATAGAAAAGTAGAAAGGCAATTTTAGAAGAGGTAAAAACTGAGTATATTTCAGATTTGAAAAAAAGGTTCATCAGATACAGAAAGCACAACAAACTCCAAGGGGAAAATTACAAGAAATCCACATGTAGACATATTGTGTTAAATCTCAAAAACAACGAAGTGCAGGCTGAGAGAAAGTAAGCTTACATATATCAAATTACAATTTAACCAACAGTTGATTCTTAACCTCAACCTTGGATGTCAGAAGACAATAGAATATTTTACAGTTGTTTTGAGACTATAATTATGGCAAAGACTTCATGTGTAATTAAACAATCTTTTACAAATGGAATGAAACAGTTTTTCAAGTCAGCAAAAGCTGGAAGATTTCACCACAAATTCACCCTCATCAAAGGAACTGCTAAATGATACGCTTCAAGAAAAGAGATAATGAACCCAAAATGAAGATTTGAGATGCAAAAAGGAATGATGAGCAAGGAATGAGAAGTATCTGGTTAAATCTAAATAAACATTGATTATGTACAACATTTGTACTTAATTTGGAAGATCACAAATATAGACTGTTGCACAAAGTAAGATATAAGTTGGAAGGCAGAGATGGGAATTAGAGTATTCTAAGGCCATAGTATTCTAGAAGAGGGTAAATATACTGACTTAGATTAGACATTATTAAATTTTAAAGAAGATAAAAGTAGCATAAGTAAAAAGTAGTAAATAGATGATAAAAATTAAATATATACATGCAATATTTGGAAATGAACATAGACAACGAAAGAGGGATTAAGAAGAAATAATTTTGATTAAAATGGTTAAATAACATAAAACTGCCAATAAATTTGGCAGCAAGTGTGCCATCAAGGAGTTTAAGCTTAAGACAGTGTACAGTAGAGATGTGAAAATGTTTTAAGTTACTGCAAAATGACCATCTTTACGTTTCAAATGATCACATTGGATACACTGCTTTTATTACTGTAGGTAATTTGGAGCAATCGTAGATTGCTAGAACATTAGATGAAATCTTGTAAAAACCTTAAAAAAATGAAAAAAGTGACCAAACAAATGAATGGGATGGAAATTTAGATTCAAAGGAATTCAGAGTGATAAGCAGAGTTCCAAAGTTTCCTTTATTTCCTGAAGGCAGTTTCTATTATGGCACACTTGATCTTTGGTTTTAATAGTTTGTTGGAATAAGAGCAACAGAAACAAAGTCCCAGATTTGTCCAAACTGGAAAATCCACTAAGGAGCCCTTTGCATGATAGTTGTACCTTCAAGGGACACAATTTCAGAGTAGGGGATATAGAGGTAAATATGCCCCTTCACTCCAGGATGCTGTTAAAGAAGTGGAGTTGATGTGGAGCAAGGAGAAGAAGGTGTTCTTGGGCAAATTTCAACGCCAGATTTATCTCACCTGAGAGGTCTAAATAACACCAAGTGTATAATTTACTTTAAAATGCTCTGGACCTGGCACTGTTCTTAGGCACTTAAGAGAAGCATATTTGCATTTTTGGTGTAAATCCTCTCTTCCCTTCCGTGAGGGACCATTACCCTAGATCTCAAAGAATTCACATAGATACATTCTTGAGGAGGTTGCAAAGAAAACATTCAAAAATAAGTAAACACATAAAGTAACAAGGCTCCAAAGAGAGATTCAGCAGAAGCAACGTACACAAAGAGGCATACAAAAGAATGTTTATAGCGATATTGTTAAAATATTTTTAAAATGAAGACAATGTAAATGTCCAACAACAGAAAAGATAAATTGTGATATATCTCTACAGTGGAATAGATTAGCAAAAATGCAAGTTAAAGAAAATATAGTATAATTCCATTTATTTAAAGTTAAAATATGAAAAACATATATTGCCTTGTAATACATATATCTACAGTTAAATTTTAAAGAAACACATGGGAATGATAAACACCCAATGTAAGATAGCAGTACCTCTGAGGTTAGAATCAGGGAAGAACACTCATGGCGTTTGCTGTGAGGTGAGCACTTGGGTGTGTATTGCATTACTCATTGTACCGTTATGCTCTAATTGAATGTTTAATAGTCGACATAAAAAGAAAACCACGAATGAATGAAAACCTGAATAAAATTCACCTAGAAAGTGTCTTTAATTTTTGAAAGATCAATTGCAATACACACAAAGGTGAAACTAATTTAATGACTATATCATTTATTTTAAAAAGAATAAACTTTGACTTTTGCTTTCAAATAAATAAATATCATATAATTCTGAGATATTGACATTTAATAAAATTTTGAGTGTTTTATATGAGTTATTTTCATGACCATGTATCAATATAGTGTATGGAAAGGTAAAATCATATGTCCATCTTAGTAGTTAGTATACAAACACAAACTTTATTGTTTTACTAACAGAGGAGTCAATGATGTACTTAAACTTGAGATCGACTTCTGATATCCATTTATGTAAAGTACAGCTCCATATACATAGAAAATAACCTCAAATTTCATGTCATATCACATATTACTACATATATTTAACTGTTTAAATAATTAGATAGGACTTGTCTGATTTTTTCATCAGCTGAACTTATGCCATAGAATTTTGCACATGAGGGGAGAATATACTCTGTTTTAAGTTAGTTTTTTATAAAAGTTTAACGAATTTTTATAAAGATCCCTTGGTCTACTTTTAAGATTAAGGATTGCTTTCCTCTCATCTCTAAAGGAAGGCTTCAAACAGTTCCATATGTTTGGTAAAGGTCAATTCTGACTTCAAAATATTTTTTAGCTGGGAGGATTGGTAATAATTTCAAATATTTTCCTTAACAATACATTGTGATATTAGGTATATATAATCACTGTTACCATGACATTCTCTTATATTTATAAGGACTAAGAAAATAACATGATGCATTGTATTGAGTTACCAATATTAACTTAGTTACCATTTATGAGTTGCTTACATTGAAAGAAAAACATTATTCTTATTTTAACTGGATATTCTTTACTACACTGTGGGTGTGACACTTTAGGAAAGATAATTTCTGTTTCTGCACATTCTGAACAAATTTTACTGAAATTTGAGGTCTGAGCAAAAAAATATGTTTTGAAAGGTAATATATGACTAATTAGAGCTCCAAAGAGATTTATCTCCTGAGGTGTGTATTTACATTTAAAGGTAGGCCGGAACCTGGGAACTTGAAGACATTTAAGTCTGGGCTGTAAATCTGGAGACAATTGATTTATTTATATTTCCCCTGGAGAGATTTATTGATATTCCCTGGAGTTAGAGTAAAAAGACAGGATCTTTCCCATTATATTTCCAAGGAGACGCTCTGGATGGGAGTGATGCAGTATGTAAATAAGTGCCCAATAAAAGTTTTTAAAAATATTTTCAACCCACTTATTTTTCAATTTTATCTTTTTTTGTCTAAGAAGACAAAACAATTCTTAAAGTTTATGTGCCTAACAATAGAGCATCAAACTATGTGAGGGAAAAACTAATAGAACTGCAATAAGAAACACATGAATCTACTGTCATATCTGGAGACATCACCACCCTTCTATCAGAAATGGACAGATCTGGCAGGTAGAAAATCAGTAAGGACAAAGTAGAACTCAAAAACACCATCAATCAACCAGATACAATTGGTAGCTGTAGACTACTTCATCCAATAACCTTAGAATATACATTCTCCTCAAACTCACAAGGAACAGTCACTAACGTAGACTACATTCTGGTCCATAGAACACACTTTAAAACTTTAAAAGAATAGAAATCATACAATGTCTGCTTTCATAACACAGTGGAATTAATCTAAAAATCTCAAGAGATATTAAAAAGTATTTTTTAAAATAAAAATATAAACACAACTTATCAAAATTTGTGGTATGCAGCAAAAACAGCACTTAGAGGGAAATTTATAGCAATGAATGCATATATTAGAAAAGAAGAAAGATCTAAAATCAATAATCTAAGTTTCCACCTTAGGAAAATTTTTTAAAAAGTGCAAATCATATCCAAACTAAGCAAAAGAAAAGAAATAATAAGAATTAGTGCAGAAATCAATGAAATTGAAAAAATGAAATCAATAGAGGAAATCAATAAAATCAAAAGCTGGTTCTTTGAAAAGATTAATAAAATTGATAAGCCTCTAGCCAGGTTAACTATGAAATATAAGAAATAACACAAAACAATAATATCAGAAATGAAAGAGGGGACATCACTACAGATCTAATGGAAATTACAAGCATAATAAAGGAATATTATGAGCAACTCTATGCTTGCAAGTTTGATATAATAGAAAGAAATAAGAAGTATCCATATCAGAAAGAAAGGGTTAAAGTTGTCTTTATTTTCAGATAATATTATTGTATATGTAGAAAACCCAGAGGAAATGACAATAAAATTGATAGAACTAATAACTAAATATAAGAAGGTTTCAGAATGCTAACTGAATATATAAAAATCAATTATATTTCTATAAACTCACAACAAACAATCTGAAAATAAAATTTTAAAAGCAATTTAACTTACAATAGTAGCAAAAATTACATAATTCTCAAGGATAAATTTAACAGGAGTGGAATTCTCGTATAATGGAAATTAGAAAGTTCTGCTAAGGGAAATTAAAGATCTAAATAAACAGGGATGTTTCATGTTCATGATTGAAAGATTCAATATTATCAAGATGGAAATTCTCCTCCAGTAGGATCAAAATTTCAAACAAAATCCCAAAGGCTTTTTTTGTAGAAATTGAAAAAATTTATCCTAAAATTTATATGGAAATATAAAGATCTAGAATAATAAAATGACTTTGAAAAAGAAGTACGAAGTTAGAGGACTTAGACTACCCAAAATCAAAACAAACTATAAAGCTAGAGTAATCAAGACAATAGGGTACTGGAACAAAATAGGAATACATACTAAATGAAGAGCACTAAGAGTTTTCAAATAAAGATTTTTGATAAAGGTGCCAAGACAAAATGGGGAAAAAATAGTATTTGCAGCAAATAATTTGAGAAACATCAGATATTCACATGCATAATAATTAACTTGGACACTTTCATCACTATATTCATAAAAGTTAGAAATTAATCACATAAAAATTCACATTAAAAAAATCTCAAAGTTGGGGCCGCCCGGTGGTGTAGCGGTTTCGTCCGCGCTTGGGAGCCCGGGGTTCGCCGGTTCGGATCCCGGGCACCCGCCGACACACTGCTTGTCAGCCATGGTATGGTGGCGTCCCATATAAAGTGGAGGAAGATGGGCACGGATGTTAGCCCAGGGCCAGTCTTCCTCAGCAAAATGAGGAGGATTAGCAACGGATGTTAGCTCAGGGCTGGTCTTCCTCACAAAAAAAAAAAAAAAATCTCAAAGTTAATCACATAACTATTGTAAAAACTCAAATTATAAAATTCTAGGAGAAAATTGTTAGGGGCTTGGTTTGAGCAGAGTTTTTAGATACAACATCAAAAGTAAACCTCAAAAAAGATAAAAAACGTAACTGGAATTTTATCAAAATTAAAAAATGTGTGCTTCAAATGATGCCATGAATAAAAAGAAAATGAGTCAGCTACAGACTGAAATAAAATACTTGAAAATAATATATTTTATGAAGGACTTCTATCCTGACTTTACAAATAATACTTGCAACTCAGTAATAACCCAGCTATATATTGAGAAAAAGATTTGAAGAGGCATTTCACCAAATAAGATGAGACATGAAGAGATGTTAAATTTCATTAGTCATTACAGAAACACAAATTAAAGACTCAGTAAAGTACTACTACACGTATACTAGAATAGGTATTTAATACAAACAAAATGCAGGCAATAAAGGGTGTGGGGAAGGAAGTGGAGAAACTGAAGTCACATATTGCTACTGGGAATGTAAATGGTGCAGCCAATTTGGAAAGAGTTTGGCAATTTCTTTGACAGTTAAACACAAATTTGTCCTAGACTTTGAGGAATCTATCCAAGAGAAATGAAAATACACATGTTTGTGAATGTACACAGTAGCATTATTCATAATAGCCCCAAACTAAAACAATCTAAATATCTCCCCACTGCTCAATGGATAAACAAAAATGTGGAGTAATTGGATATTTTTTAGGAGTTAAAAACAATGAAATACTGGGGCCGCCCGGTGGCGCAGCGGTTTAGTCCGCGCTTGGCAGCCCGGGGTTTGCGAGTTCGGATCCCGGGCGCCCGCCGACGCACTGCCTGTCAGCCATGCCGTGGCGGCGTCCCATATAAAGTGGAGGGAGATGGGCACGATGTTAGCCCAGGGCCAGTCTTCCTCAGCAAAAAGGGGAGGATTGGCGACGGATGTTAGCTCAGGGCTGGTCTTCCCCACACAGACACAAAAAAACAAAACAAACGAAAAAAAAACAATGAGATACTGATGCAGAATATAATGAGGATGAATCTCAAAAATGCTATGCTAAGTGAAGGAAGTCAGACATGAAGAATACATATTGTATGATTCTTCTTATATAAAATGTCTAGAAATGCAAATTTTGGAGACAGCAAGCGGATCAGTGGTTCCCTGGAAATGGAAGGTGAGAGTAGGAAATAACTGCAGACACAAGAGAAGCATCTTGGGTGATGGAAATGTTCTACAACTGGAGTGTGATGGCAGTTGCACAACTCCATAAATTTACTAATATCATTGAATTGTACACTTACAAGGATGAATTTCATAATATGTTATTTATTCCTCAATAAAGATTTTTAAAAGGCATTAAAGAATGTAATATATTTAGGGATAAATTTTAAAGGAGATATGAAATATCTATACAGTTGGCCCTCCATTTCCAGGGGTTCCACATTTGTGGATTCCACCAACCTTAGATTAAAAGGGCTACGTCGGTTGTGTCTGTACTGAACATGTAAAGACTTTTTTCTTGTCATTATTCCCTAAACAATAGAATATAACAATTATTAACATAGCATTTACATTGTATTAGGTATTATAAGTAATCTAGAGATGATTTAAAGTATATGGGAGGATGTGCGTAGGTTATATGCAGAGACCAGGACATTTTATATAAGGGACTTGAACATCTGCAGATTTTGGTTTCCGTGAGGGGCCTGGAACCAATCCCCCTTGAATACCAAGGGACAACTGTATAGAAAACGACAAATATTGCAAAGGAAAATTAGATAAGACCTAACTAAATGAAGAGATATTCCTTGTTGAAGACAATATTTTTTTAAGATTGCAATCTTTCACAAATTGATTTCCAAATGTGTGCAATCTTTACCACAATCCTAGTAAGTTTTATAAAGAATTAAGCAAACAGATTTTAAAATTTAAGTGAGAAGACAAAAGACATAGTATGACCAGAAAAAAAATTGTTGAAAAAGAACAAATCTGGAAGACTTATGCCATCTGGATTCATGGCTATAATTTTTAAGAGATTGTGTTATGATGTAAAAATAGACATACGGATCACTGAAGCAGAATAGTCTATAAGTAGTCCCATATTCATAATAGCAATTGAATTTCAACAAAAGTTCCACAGTAATTCAATGGGGAAAAGATAGAATTTTATTAAAAAAACAGTGCTATGTAAACTAGGAATTTGTATGGAAATTAATGTACCTCAACTTTTCATCCATACTACATACAAAAACTGACTTCAAATGAATTATTTGACCTAAAGAAGAGTTAAACTTGCTATCTTTTTAAGAAGATAACCAAAATGCTATCTTTTTAAGGAGATAATGGATAAAAATCTTAGACATTATGCTAGGCAGTTTTGTTTTACTGGACACAAAAACAATGATCTATAAAACTACCTATAAAAATAATTTTATCAAAGTTATATATGTTTCCTATTTAAAAGACCAATTTAAGAAAATTTTTAAAAAGCACATCTAATATCAGGAAAAATTATTTACAAAACATAAAAAACATATCAAAATTCTGCATTCAGAATACATAAAGAACTCAAAATTCATTAATAAGATGGCAGAAAATTCAGTAAAAACTGGCAACATACTTAAACACAGACAAATGAAAATAAATCATAAATAAGCAGACAAAAAGAGGCTCAAAGGTTCTTGTCATCAGCGAAATGCAAGTTAACACCACTACATGCCGACCAATAGGATTAAGGTTAAAATGCCTGGCAATACCAAATGCTGCTGAGGTTGTGAAGCAAGTGTGTCTCCCATCCACCACTGGTAGTCACTTTGCAAATAGTATCTCAGTGTCTCAAGAAGGTAATACACACTTATCATGTGCCCCAGGAATCCCATACTATGTATTGATCCTAAATAAAGGAAAATATGTGTCCATACAGATTTACGTATGAATATTCCAAACAGCTTTATTAAGTGAGTCATAAACAGGAAATGACTCAAATGTCCATCAACCGATGAATGGAGAAGCAAATTACAAAATAGTATTCAATAATAAAGATGAACACCATAGTCATACACACAAGAATATGGATGAGTCTCAAAAGCATGTTAGATGAAAGAAATCAGGCATTTATATGAAATGCTAGAAAAGGAAGAATGATAGTTACAGGAAACAGACCAGCATTTTGCTGGCGCTGAAAATTAGAGGCTGGATTGACTACAAAGGGGCACAAGGGAAATGCAGTAGATAAGGAAATTGTTCTATACGTTGATAGGAGGCTATATCTCTGTATACAATTACCAATATTCGTCAGATTGTTCTCCCCAAATAAGTTAATTTTATTGAATTTAAATTTATCTTAATAAGGCTATTTAAAAATTATGGCACAAATACACAGTTTTAAAACTAAAATATCAATGTTTTAAAAATAAACTGGATAAAATAATAGAAAATGATGAATATTAATTGGTATGTTAATGCAGTAGATTAATATTTTGATCCTCCCAAGGGAAGATTTTGAAATAAAGAATCTTCTAGTATCTAACCTAACAGAATACCGAAATAAAAGAATGTCAGGGTTTCCAGTAAATACATGGGTAAGTGATTATATAAATTAATTGTCCAAATCAGGATGTCTTTAAAGCGGCAGATTTAATAATTATGTTGGGAGAATAGATGAGAATTGAGATTGGATTGGGTACTGGAATGTTCACCCTAGTTAGGGAAGAAAACAGTGTATTTTCAGAATTTCGGTAGGAGATCTTACCCTAGAAGTGAACTGTTTTTATTTGCTTCTCTGTGGCTACATTAAAATCCCATTTTTTCTTTATGTTTATTTTCATTCAAAGAAACATCCAAAGAATGCAGCACCACTTACTTAGTCTATCCTTTTATTCAAGCACAGTAAGAGAAGTTAAGCCGTAATTCCACTGAAAAAATAAGTAGAGGAGTCTTTTTTTGATGCATGATCCTTAAGTTATTTAACTGAAATTCTCTAAAGAGGATGGCACTGGGCTTGCACATGTGCCCTGGATACTGACATATTTTTCTTATATTCAAGATTAATTTGAAGGAGAAAAGCTATTCTAATATATGTATACTTAATTCTGTGACAATTTAGAGGCAAGGATTGCTCACTAAATTGGAAAATTAACGTATGTATGACTTTGTAAGTGTATGTTTTACAGCTGGGATTTACGTGTGTATGCTCTTTAACCTTTTTGTTTTCTCTCCAAGTTCATAGTAGTTCTTTATAAAGCAGCTCATCTGAATACACACACACACATACACAAACACACATAGCAAAAGAAATATGTGTTTTCATATGTAAGATTAAATTAAAGTAAATGCAATTTTTAAATGTTTTCATATTTTACCTGATTTTAATATGAGAATATTATAAAGTATAGAGTTTACATATAGAAGATATAAAAGTATTTTTGTTAGTTTTCAATCACAGTGTTTGGGATGTAATTGAATGACAGAGATTTCTACATGATTGCAAAAATTATTGAATAAATAACTTCAAGCAAGAAAATGCTATACAGTAATTTAAATAGTACTGTTCAATATTTAGAGTTATTCTTGTGTATGTAAAAAAGCAAAAAAAATTTAATTATCTTAATAGAAGATTGCTTTAATTAAAATCTCCCACCTGAGACTCGTCCCCATTTTTATGCTAAAATAAAGATTCTCACCTTCCTAACCCTTGACTAGCTTGTAGGTTTTCTGGGACAATTAACATATTTTGAGAATATCAAACCACCAGCTATTCCTAGATTTTCACAAAAAGAAAGGAAGACTGAGCCTTTTTTAAACATTTATAACCTGGATCAAGCACATTCATTCATTTAAGTATTTGTTAAACTCTTGTTATGCTCAGTATTGTACTGGTGGTTCCTGTGGTCTACTAAAATCCTCTCTTAATAAATTTAACTCTACAGCTGGAATAATTTTTCATCAGATCCACTAGATTACAGTATAGTTTTCCAGTTACTTTATAGCTATTTTATGTAATTAAATGGTAACTCCAAGAGACTAGCTGTCAATTGAAGAATAACTTTCTAAAAGCTAGGCTACTGTTTTGAAAACGTGTTAGTCCACAATAAATAATTTCTGGAAATTATATCAACTTACCAAGGTTTTGATAACTGGGCAATCTATTTCCTCAGACACCTAATTCTTTACCAAGAAACTCTTTCACTTACAAAGGTGTCCATGGAGTGCTGTGTTCCTCTGGAACTTGTAAAAGATTAAAAAACAATTTGGGCTGTCCCAGTGGCATAATGGTTAAGTTCGCACACTCCACTTCGGAGGCCCAGGATTCACAGATTTGGATCCCAGGCTCAGACCTATGCACTGCTTATCAAGCCATGTTGTGGCAGGCATCCCACATATAAAGCAGAGGAAGATGGGCACAGATGTTAGCCCAGGGCCAATCTTCCTCAGCAAAAAGAGGAAGATAGGCGACAGATGTTAGCTCATGGCTAATCTTCCTCACACACACACAAAAAAACACCTATTGGTATTTTCACTGCAATTATTACTCAACAACCAGGATAGTTGTATAGACTCTGATTTGGGAAAAGTAGCTAGGAGATTTTAAATTATCTACATAGTAGGTTTTGTGTACCTCCAACTCACAATGAGCCAAAAGAAGATTCTTGACTTTCCACACAAATTATTTCACATTGTGTCAAAGTACAATAGTCTATGGTTTCACAAAACAAACATCTAGTTATATTTCCAAGTATCCAGCAAGACAGTTGTCATCTACCAAACAATCAAAAACTAGCATATTAAAAGTCTACAGGTGGGCTATGCTGATATGTGTCAGAAAATACAAAGATGAATAAGCACTACCATGCCCTCAAGAAACTCCAGATTTATGGGGAAGAGAAACCCAAACACATACACACACACACACACATATGTATGGAAGGTGGGATAGTGCAATGTCTTTGATATTTCTAGTATACTGAAAGCACACGGCTTACTCTCAGCCATTGGAGAATCACAATTAAATATATTTTATCAAATGCTTAATTATTTGCGGAAAATATATTTTCTTTTTTTAAACATCTGTTGGGATGTTCATTCTGTATGTAATCATCACCATCATGATTGCCATCATCACCACTGATGTAAAAGTAGGTACATGTGGGGTCCATTACTCAAATGGCAACGTGAGGAGCTCTGTGGAGCCAAATCCCCAGAGAAACTGGAAAAAAAAAAAAAAAAAACCGAAAACAGCCATTTAAGTCTCTGGAAATGATTCTAAGGACATACACCAAGTGAAGAAACATTTATTCAAGACAATCTGCTAAAACTTGGTAAGAACAGTGATAGTTTGAGGCATTTGAATCATGATCCCCTTGCCCCCTCCCAGCCCAGTGTAATAGCAACTGCACTCCAGGTTGATGCAGCAAAGAACATGGGTCCCTCATCCCCAAAACTCCTAATCACAGAATATGGTGTATTCCTGGGAGGGGCTGGATATCAGCAATTCTCATCCTATCACCCCTCATTCTTGTCCTATTACCTTTTGCAGAGGCTGAGTTCTTGGAGTGCAGTGAGAACTTGAGGATGCAGAGGTTCGACTGCCGTCACGGCATACTGAAATTGCTGGGGTCCTGATCACTTTTTCCCTGGCCTATTCATAGGGTGGAGTTTCCATATTAGAGGACACAAGCCAAGAAAATCAGAGGCTACACCACAAGCCTAGTTTTCAGCTTCTAAGACAGGGAAGTCATTCAGGGAGAAATGCGCCACTTTCCCCACCCCCACCTCTGGAGCCATGGCTCACAGATTTTCTCAGAGTAGAGGCAGGCTATACCACAGAGAGCTCCAAAGATCTTCCTGAAGGAACTGACTTTCTTTGAAACAGTCTGGTGAAGTTTATGCCTAAGGGTGCTCTCAAAAATAATAGATGTTTTGGGGGGAAAGCAATTAAGAGAAGACGGGCAGCTTCATTAGAGATCTAAGCAAAACAATAGGCCAATACATTTACCAGAAAGAACCAGGGAAAGAGACAACCAAGAAGAGCTCTCCTGGGGCAGAACAAACCTCAGACACTGAATTCCTAAACAATGTCTGCAGAGGAGCTCAAATTTAATTGAATCAGTCTGTGGAACAATTTATGCTCCAGGGCGTTGTTGAAAACAGCAAAGCAATAAACAAACAATTAATAGAGCCCTACAGTAGAGATGTATGTGGTCAGGGAAAGAGATCATCAAACGGAGCACTGCTAAAAGCACTGCCTCCCCCTGACTGTGTGCATGCACAAGGCTGCACCCTGAGGAACAATGTCAGGGTCTTTGCACTGCAGGGACAACGGACTTCACTAAAATAGTCCAGCCAGTCACTAAAAAAATAAAGAAACAAACAAAAAGTACAAGACAGGGGGAGGGGGAGTATAGAGTTGTTGCAGTATATTGGCTCAAATGTCCAGTTTTCCACAAAATATTATGCAAAGCATCAGGAAAATGTGACCCATAAATGGGAAAAAAAAAAAAAAAAAAAAAAACCAGGCAGTAGAAAGAGGCTGGAAGATCAACCAGATGTCAGATTTAATACAAAAGACTAAGTACTACTAAGTAGCCATTATAAATATGCTCAAAGAATAAAGGAAACCATGGTAAAAGAGGTAAATGAAGCTATGAAGACAATGTCTTATCAAATAATGTCAATAAAGAGATGGAAACTATATTAAAAAAAGAATCAAAAAGAAATTCTGGAGTTAAGAATTACAATAACTGAAATAAAAAGTACATCAGAAGGGCTCAACAGAAGTAAGAATTAACAAACACGAAAACATGAAGACAGATCAACAAAGATAATGCAATCTGAAAAACAAAGGAGGAAAAAATGGGAAATAAAAGCCTCAGAGAAATGCAGGACACTGTTAAGCACAGTCAAGGTCAATATACAAAAATAAATCACTTTCAACAAGCAATACAAAAATGACATTAAGAAAATAATTCCAATTCCAATAGCATCAAAAAGGATATAACATTTAGAAATAAATTCAACAAAAGAAGTGTAAAACTTATACTTTGAAAACCATTGAAGTAAATTAAAGAACACCTAAATTAAAGAAAATCTATGACATGTTCATGAATTGGAAGATATAATATTGACATTTTTAAGATGACTGTAACATTCAAATTTATCTATGAATTCATTGCAATCTCTGTCATTTTCCCAGCTTGTTTCTTTGTAGAAATTGACAAGCTTATCCTAAAAATCATCTGGACTTACTCAAGGGACACAGAAGAATGAAAACAATCTTGAAGAAGAACAAAGTTGCATGACACATAGTCTAATTTTGAAAGTTACCACAAAGCAATGGTAATCAAAATAGTGTGGCACTGGTATAGGATAAACATATAGATCAATGGAATAAGATTGAGAAGCCAGAAAAACCCTTACATGTATGGTCAATTGAATTTCAAGTTTGCCAATTCAATTCTATGCAGAAAATTACTTTAGCAAACAGTGCTAGGACAGCTGGATAGTCACATGCAAAAGAATGAAGTTGGATGCCTACCTCACAATACATGCCAAAATTAACTCAAAATGGATCAAAGCATAAATATAAGAACTAAAATTGAAAACTGTTAGAAGAACCATAAGGGTGACCTTGGATTTCGCAATGTGTTCTTAGATATGACGCAACAGCACAATCAATCAGAGAAAAAATAAATTTACTTCATAAAAATAAAAACCTTTTGTGACCGAAAGACACTATCAAGAAAGCAAAAAAGACGACGCATGAAATGAGAGAAGTATTTCCAAATCACATGGCTATAAGGGACTTATATATAATGAACTCTTACTACTCAATAATAGACAACCCAATTAAAAAATGGACAAAGGAACTAAATGAACATCTCTACAAAGAGATATAAATGGCACTAAGTACATGAAAAGATGTTCAACCTCATGAGTCATCAGGAAAACACAAATCGATCCACAATGAGATAACCACTTTATACTCACCAGGATGGCTACTATAAAAAAGACAGATAGTGATAAGGGTTGACATGGATGTGGAGCAATCACGACCATCAAATACTCCAAGTGAGACTGTACAGTGGTTCGGGCACTTTGGAAAACAGTAACTCAAAATGTTAAACATGGAGATACCATTTGATCTAGTAATTCCACTCCTAAGTATATACCCAAGAGAAATGAAAACATATGTCCACACAAACACTTATATGTGAGTGTTCATAGCAACATTGTTCATAATAGCCAAGAGTCGGTTACAATAACTGCCCTTCACCCGAAGAATTGGTAAACAAAATATGGTACATCCACACAATGAGATATTAGTGAGTCATAAAATGAGTGAAGTAATGATACATCCTACAACATGGATGAACCTTAAAAACGTTAAGTGAAATGACTACATATTATATGATTCTATTTATATGAAATGTCCAGAATAGGTGAATTTATACAGAGAGAATATAGATTAGTAGTTACTTAGCGTTGGGGGGAATGGAGGATTGGGTATGATAACTAAGGGATATATGGTTTATTTCAGGGGGTAAGGAAAATATTCTAGAATTGATGTAATGGTTACACAATTCTGTGATTATAGTAAAAACCATTATTCACACACTGAGTGAGTATTATGGTATGCAAATTATATTCGATAAAGCGGTTACAAAACAAAAGTAGGTAAATGGGTTATTTGACTCATGGATATGGCTGTCTCTGTAGGCACCAATTTTCACTGAAAATCTCACTTTCTCTTCACTATCAGGAACATTTAGGAGGGCCAGGTATTTGTTTAGACAAAATCAGTTTGCAGCACATATCTTCAATAGCTTTCTAAAAGATAAAACACATTGGGTAATACATGAAATTTAAGGCATTGTTAGATGGAGCATCAAAATAGTATAAAATGTTTAATACTCTCAGACTGATAACTTTTAAAAAGCATCTGACTGATAATGACTTGGAACAGCATAAAATAAGCAAGGGTTACTCAGTTAAACTTTTTGCAAAAATAATACAAATGTAAGATAAAATCATCCACAGATAATTGGTTTTTAACAGTTCATTGTGAAATATCGAAATCAGACCTCAGTCATACTGAGAAAGTGAGGTTCACAAAAGTGTGGTGAATAAGAGAGTAGGGAGGTGAAATATCATTTTCTTATTAAAGATATTAAAAATGCAGTAGGTCTTATGAAGGATTGTAAAAAATTGTATTTTGGACAAAAGGTAAATAAATCATAAAAGAAAAAGTGATCTTTGCTGAAAGAACAAAATTTCTGTAAGTTGAAGCAATATAGTTGAAAGTGTTTGGATATATTTTATGTTTATTATAGTTTTCATATAGGGTGCTGTCGATGGCAATTGTCTGCTGGCATGAAAAATAACCTTCAACAGTAATAACGACAATATTAGCAGAGATGGTTAACTGAGAAGCACAAATGCTTTTGATAACGCTTTTTAAAAAAGAAATGCTGGTTCTGTGACATCAAAATTTGGAAAAATAGATTTGTTGAATTTATGATTTGTTGAAAAACATGGTGTATAATCAGGGTAATTTATAGCTCTAAGATAGCTATTTCAAATATATGTTGTCACAGATTCATACTTACAGAAATTCAGTATCATAATCTCTTATGATTTATGCAATTTTGATCCCGTTAGAATTAGCTTTCTAAACTTAATTTGCATTTTTAATATTTATTAGAGAGCTTCTTTGGTACCCTGTTAAAGAGTTATCTTTTTTGGCATGTTTAATGACATCTTAAATACCCTGAAACACTCATGAAAAACACTCACAGTAAACTGTTTAATTCCAAAATTTGAGAAAATGTTTATAGAAGGAACAAATAGAGAATTAAAATTATTTTCCACATTAACGTGATTTTTTTCCAGGATAATTAAGCAGAAAGTGTTCTGAGTTAGAGAGGCAATGGTGCAAGTGTTCTCACTGCTTACTTGAGTGTTTTTTAATCTCAACAATGCATGTAATCTTAAGAGCTCTTGCTTCACTTTGCCACTTTAGAGCTGACATTATTAGCAGAACAATTTTACTTTCATTAAAAATATTAAAAACTGAGTCACACCTATCAAACCACAGAAGCCCTATCATTGTCCATTACGGTATTATTAGTCTTCAACCATTTGAAGTCTAGCAACTCGACGTAAATATTTAAATTCTGTCATTAAATCTTCATACATGGATGAGTTTCAATTATTTGTACATAATTTCTCAGGAGAATGTTTTCTGAAACCCATGACTTTGGAAAGTTGATTTTAAAAAGAGAAAGAAAAGAAACAAAACAACTCAATCATGTCTAACAAGCTAATAATGGTTTGTTGTGCAGTGTGAGATGGTAATACAGCGAAAGCAAGGAGTTTGCCTTTTAGAATAAGTTCAAACTCAGGTTGCTAAAGTTAATCTGCAGATTGGCAATTTAATACAAACAGCAATGGCGCGATCTGATGATTGAAGGGAACTGATCACAACCCTTAAGAGAATTCTCTTTTCATTGTATATAATGGAACAAAGGGATCTCTTCCCTCCAAAAAAATATTCATTGGCATCCGAGTTCAATTAATATAGTATATTTTAAAATGATCAACTTGAAATAATATTTCTAATTTCTGAAATCCAACATCTGATCAAAATCACCTTGTAGAGATTTTTTTTATGAAATGCAAAGCATCACAGGCTATTAATGGTGAATCAGTGTGTAAATGGAAGAGAAACAGCTCTGCTGTTTACAGGGAGCTACTGAGCACGACAGTCGCAATGTCAACACGCTCAATTCCAACAACTGCTTTCCACCTGCTATCTGTTGTGCTCTTTGTAGGATTTGTTTTTAAATACATAGTTCTATGATAAGGGTTTAAACACACAGATTGAACAGATCTAATAACTGCATCCTTTAAAAAATTTCAGGTTTTAAAAATAGTGTAAATTGAATTGAAATGTCAGATATTCAGAAGAGATGTTTGGAAAGTTTGAATTCAAGCACTTTTGATCATATATTCCAGGCAAATCAAAGAAAAATTCATGAAGAATACTTTTCTAATGTTTATGTCATTTAAAGTTGGACTTTTTTGGCAGATGCATCAACTATTTTAGATTATAATATAACTACAATAAAATTTAAAAGGAAAACTACCCTAGTGAATATATGTATATTTTCCATATTTGATCTACTAACAAATTATACAGATTTACTAAATTTATGGTAATTAACATAAGGTGATCACCAAATTTAAATGTAACATTTAATCTTTGTTCTAGTTCTAAAACAAAATTGTGTGAGGAAATTTACCTTTAATCACCCTGCAATGTGTATGTGTGTGTGTGCCCATGTGTGTGTATTTCTATTTTATTGTTCTAAATAACCACATTTATATGGTAAATATTAATGCCATCTTTAGGTACCTGTTTTCCTTAGCTAACCAATGCCAAGTGAATTCTAACTTAAGTGCCATTATATTCTTAATGAATTAAGGGCTAAGATATTATACATTGGAAATACCAATTCACCACTTAGCCCCAATAATATAATATTCCTACTATGATTAAAGGAATGAGGTAATTTCCTGTGGTAGGTCAGTGGAGCATGGGAAGGATGGAGAATAACAGAAGAGGATATTTTATGAGACAGATTAGCTTCCTTCCCAGAATCCCTCAATCATTCTAGGGAAGCTACCACCAACAGGATCTACTACAGGGTTGGCCCCTTTCCCTTTAGAATTTGAATATTTGTTGCTGAAATATATATCAAGACAAGAATGGGTAGTCACTTTTTCAGTACATATACATTAAATGGAAGAGAGAGAGAAAAGAATCAATGGACATTGAAGATAGAACCATAAGAGAAATTACTCAATCAAAAAAATTCAAAATAAATAGAGACTCAGAGATCTGGAATATTATAAAAAAGATACGATGTTCATATCATCTGAGTCCCAGAAGGAGAAGAGAAAGTGGGCAGGACTGAAAAAGAGTATTTAAAGAAATAATGGTTGAAAATATCCCCAAACTGGCAAGAGATAGAAACCCACAGATTCAAGGATATGGAACTCCACCCCACCATCCATCAACAGGTTCTAGTTGATATTTATAGAATATAATATCTACACAAACAAGCATCAGAATGTATATGATTTTCAAGTGCCCACAGACATATTACAAGATGCATCATACCCTGGGCCACAAAATAAACCTCAAAAAATGTAAAAGAATTGAAATCATACAGAGTGTGTCTCTACCCACAACCAGAAATCAATAAAATGAATTTAAAAGGAAAATTTCCAAACATTTGGAAACTAAAGAGTGCATTTAGAAATGATCCATGGGTCAAAGAAGACGTCTCAATGAAAATTTTAAAAAATACATTGAAGTGATTGATGGTGGTGGTGGTTTTTGTTACTGTTTCCTCCTCTTAGCCATGCCCCTCCTCAAAACCCTCTAGTGATCTGGCAGAACCCAGCACGCTGTGACTTGCTCAGTGTGGACCCTCTTCAGAAGCGGGTACCTGCATTATGCCAACAGTCATAATGTTGCCAAGGCTTCCGTTGCTTCCAGCTGGGCTGGGAACCCTCTAGCTGTGCGGCTTAGACAGGATCACAGGCAATGTTTAGGAGAGAACAACCTCCTTTTCAGTTAGAAAATTATCTTGTTAAACTGTTTTCTGATGCAGAGAGTTTAGGAGATGTAGTTCTTTACGCAAATTTATTTGAGACGTTTTTAAAGTAAGTGTTCTATTAGTGACATTTCAAGCAAGTTTTAATATCAAAATTGCTTTGTCACAGCTTTAAAGATAATGGAAATATATATATCTGTTTTTGTCATTGGGCAATTTTAAATGCTTGAACCTTAACATTTTGCACTTGAAATGTCACTTGTGATTAGTAATCATGAGAATGCTATGGATTGAATGTTTGTGTACTCCCAAAATTCGTATGTTAAAATCTAATCCCAAATATGCTGGTATTTGAAGGTGGGGCCTTAGGGAGCTAATTAGGTCTTGAGGGTGGAGCCCTTATGAATGGGATTAGTGCTCTTATAAGAGGACAGAGTCCGTTCACTTTCTTTCCACTACGTGAAGACACAAAGAGAAGTCAGCAGTCTGCAGCCCAGCAGTCTCTCCCCAGAACCTGACCACACTGACATCCTGATCTTACACATCCAGCCTCCAGAACTGGGAGAAATAAATTTCTGTTCATAAGCCACCCAGTCTATGGTACTTCATTGTAGCAGCCTGAACTGACAATGATAAAGAACATATTCATTTTGCAAAGCACAGAAAACCAAGCAAGATTTAAAAGTTGTCCTGAAAAAAATATTTATTTGCACTCAGAGAAGTGCAAAATTCATGTCAAATTTTTGAATTATGCATTCATTTATAACAACTGTACAAAATAACACAGCATCAATGATCTCTTCTATTGATTACAATTTTTCAAATATACAAAGTAATAAGCTCAAAAGCTTTAAAGCTGCCTATCAAAGGTTTCCAAATCTAGAATCATTCTATTAAGTGAATTTATCTAGGTTCTAGAGTGAGAATTATATTTAAAAGCTAAAAACTAAATCATATGATTTATGTTTCAAAGTCAATGAAATATTGAAGGAGGAGTAATTTTTGGCCATAGTGAAACATGCCCTCTTGAAAAACATGCAAAATTACATTCATAAGTTCACCACATATACATGACAATTTTAATAGCCAGACAAAAAAGGAGTTTGTTGCTGCAAACATAAAGGAGTTCATTTTTTTTTAAATGAGAAAAAAAGCAACAACATCATAAAAGCCACCAGATCATTTTACTGAAAGGGGAAACAAAAGTGTATTTGAATAAAATAGCAAATTATATTGTTTTCAGTGACTAGAATATGCCAATTATTCAATAACTGAAATAAATCACATATAAAATAATAAAACACTACATATTAGCCCAGTATTTCATACTTACATCACCGCTTCCTAAATGGCATTAATTTTGAGGACAGCCACTGCTCACTGCTTCTTTATATTGAGCTTATTAAAATTCTCAACTCTTCCTCTGACATGGGATTCTTTGTATTTTTTTCCCCATCAAGTAATTTTGCAGCTATTTTTTGGACCTACATGTGTGATTTTGTAAACATTCTGTAAAATGTCAACTCTTTTAATTTAATCCAGTTTCTATTCTGGTGAATGTGACCAAATATTTATGGGCTAAAATTTATGCCCTGGAGGCAAGTTTCCACTCTTCTAACCTATAAGTGTTCCCATTACACAGATGTCCTTTCCTACTTATCTTTAGGCGATCAAATGCTTACTCTATGCTAAATATTTGATACTTGTTGCTCTAAGAAATAAAACAATAGATATTGAAGCTATTGAAGTTGCAAGCATACATAGAAATGCACAGATGAAATGTATTTGAACTGATGTAGGAGGTTTTCCTGTGTTGGTGATTTCTCTAGAATAATCTCCCCATTCAAAACAAAAATGTGAATCTGCAGGGAGTTCACAGAAGAGTTATCTGCCATTGGGACATCAGACTCATAACACTGAAAATTCCATGCTAAGTCAGTAGAAAAAACTGTAAAACTGCTTTGGAGGTTTTCCTTATTTTTTTTCCCTTAAAAAAATCTTTATGGCATTCCAAAGCAGTACCATATAACATTGTCAGCAAGTTCTAATTTATTCATTCATCCACTCACTCATTCATTTAACTTTTATTAAACAAGCATAGGATATCTGGCAGGTACAGAGAATACAAGGAAGAAATAAATGTTGTATCTCTCTTCAAGGAACCTAGCTTTTAGAATGGGATCCAAAAAGTTTGCATCCATAACTTTAAATGTTTTAAATACTATAATATTGGAATGGTTATGAGGAGATAGAATATAATTACAACTGACAGATCATCAACAAAATTACTCAGAATCTGGGTCTATTACTTGCATACTCACATATGTTACATCTATTCAATGCAGAGGCATTTCTATTCCCATTTGTTCAGTTTAATTATTTAAAAATAAATTAAGTTGCCTTTGGATTCTTACAAAAGTTGTCTTAAGCATTCCTATAAATAACAATGATTTCTATGTCATATAAAAACACAGTGTGTGTGTGCGTATATATATATATATATATATATATATATATACGCACACACACATACGTATAGTATGTATACACATACATATAGTAGTAAATAATGCATTATGACTTAGGTATTCCTAAATTAGTTAATGCAAGGGTAAAAGAAGGGGACACAATAGATAATGATTTTGTCATTAATAAACAGCTATTTAGTGATCTATGTAGAAGCAGTTTCTTATTTCTTAAAATTTCCATATAAGCATTTCTATAAAATTTTGTTTCCTATTAAATATTTTACTTGTCTTGGAAGACATAACTTATACAAATGTCTTATACATACATAACTCATACAAAAGTGTATACAAATGACACTTTTATGGATTCTTATACGTTTCAAATATTTACTGTTTCTGGAGTTTAATTTCTAGTCTTCTCTCTTTTAGAGTTAGAAAACAGCATTATAACTTTTTCAGTTCATTAAAAAAGATTATTAAATTAGAGCTTTGCTAAATTTAATGAAACATATTTGCAAAGTAGAAAATAAGATCATAATCTTTCCCAATAGATAAGCTGAAGAATAGCTGTCCAAAATGTTAGGTAACTTCTTAGAAACTGCAAAATAGATTACTTAAAAATAGATATTCAACTTGTTAAAATAGTGAAATATAGATTAACTAATATGGATGTAATTAATTCATACATTCATATAGTTTACTATTGAATAAAATAAATATTTTGTGATAAAATGATTTTGACATCATTTTGTTAATGGTCTTTTGTCTCATAATCATCAATATTCTGACATTAAATATAAAAATAGTTTTTTCAATTAATTTAGTTTTGTAAGGGTTTAATATTATAGATAAATAAGTTGAAAATTAAGATTTATTATGTCCACCACTTTCCAAATGTTAGATTAGATGATTTCACTTATCCACTTAAATATCAAGTGGATATATATATCATCCACTTAAATCTGAAAACAACTACTTAGGAATTATTAATCTCAAACTAAGGGCAAAATTGAGGTTTAGAAAGGCTAGTAGTTTTTCCATATACATTTCAGCAAGCTGAATTATATCATGGAAGTGCAACTGTGGAAATAATATTTCTTACTGAAACTACTTGAATATACAAGAGAAAATTGGAGCCAAAAGAACATCTGATTTAAAAGTGCAGGATTGCAAGAATTTACGGATGCATTCGGAATAGTGCCCATTTGATTAGGAAAATATGTTGCATTGGGAATCTTATTTATGTGAAAAAGGCTGTCTCATGCTGTGATTACCATAAAAGCTTTCTCTTAAAAGTGTTTTGAAACTTTAGAAGGAAAGAATGGCCCAGTGGAAGCCTCCTCCTGTATTCAAACTGACAGGTGAAAAACAAGATTATGTCTTTCTCTTCTGGAGTTATAGAATTATATACCTAATTCATTGAACAGCCTTAAACACTCTTTTCACTCTTGCTCTGGATTCACTGAGAGTCAAATAATGTATTTGATTACAGCCATTACTGGAAAACCCCTTTTTGTGTAACATTAAAATTTACATAATGTGTATAATTATGAATAATTTGCTATTCCTTCACTATCAATGTAACTTGAGTTAGGGGTTGTTTTTCCCACAGTATATGGAACTTCATCAACTACTGTTTTAGTCCTCCTTGAGGCTAACCATTAAGCAGAATTAGAAGTGCTGTCTCTGGCCAAGGATATGCTCCCTGTAACATCAACTGGCTCGCGTGGGGATCAAACATTCAGCCTTAGCTTCAGTAAGATCACGCACCAAGGAACAGAGGCCCTCATACACAGAACAGCAAGTTCCAGATTCGGGAATTTGGTTGGAAACAAATTTTGTGTAATATAAGGTTAATAAAACAAAAATCCAGAAACATTTAAACAAAACCTCTTACAATAAGAATGTTGAAATACTCTGAAAATTTTCCCTAACTGAAAATACAAATAAGAAAAATTCCATTTGATTTTTATTTTATAAGTTTAGGATGCATTTAACCTTATAGCCTCTCTAACTCTGAAAGCAAAGCAGCCTCCTCACCCAGTGTAAACACTTTCCTGGTTAACCTCCTCAAATAAAACTTGAGAACAGAGGTGAATTCTGACAACTAGTTGGTGGGGTGAAAAGAGAAAGTCTCCATGAAAAGTCTGAGATAGTTGCTTCATTCGTTCTGATAAGGTGAACACATCAATTACTTCTTGGGAATAGGGGCACTTGTTGTCATAACAGCACATGCTTGATCACTCCAATTTTTCCTTATGTCATCCCCATGAACAAGTGTCATGAGACTGGTGCTTGTTGCGGCCTACGTGAAAGATTTCCTCATCATAAAACCTTCTAAAACACAAGTAGGCAATGTTTAGACCTTCATCTCTGCTTTCTTAGCATTGGTTTCTTTTAGAGGGTCGGGCAGACTTTGGTTTTCATTCAGATTATGTTGTTTACTAGCTGTATGATCTTGGAGAAATTACTTTTTATGACAGTTTATTTCATCTGTGAAGGCTTGATGATATTTACCCCATAAAATTCTTATGAGAATAGTATCTGGAAAGAACAAATCAAGAATATTTCTCCATTGTCCACTTTCCATGTGTGATACATCATTATTTATGCTTCAAATTTAAGTTGTAAACCATTACATAACTGACTTTTAGGCAAAATTACTTAATTTTCTGTACTCCAAAACTTCATAGAAAAGATCAGCGTAAAACATGAGTTTAACAACTATTCATTGAAAGTAATACCTAGTTTGACATTTGACAATGGTATGTTGTGTCCAGAAGTTCCTAAATATGCCATCTGAAAGCAACACCAAACCTTTGATAACTAACCAGTTCTTCCTAAGGATGCAGTAATCCCTCTGTGTAGAATTTCCTTTTCCTCAGAGTTCCACAATTTCACATTATTATTAGAGAATAATCTTCAGAGATATTGGACACCGTTTTGCCTCACCCCTGGCTAGTAGGCAAATAGTAGTTAATATTATAGGTAAATAAGTTGAAAATTAATATTTATTATGTGTCCACCACTTTCTGAATATTAGATTAGATGATTTCACATATATTATCCACTTAAATCTGAAAACCACTAATTATGGTAGGAATTATTAATCACAAACTAAGGGCAAAATTGAGGTTTAGAAAGGCTAGTAGTTTTCCCATATATATTTCAGCAAGCTAAATTATATCATGGACGTGCACCTGTGGAAATAATATTTCTTACTGAAACTGCTTGAATATACAAGAGAAAAAAAGTTGTATAAAAAAGTGTATAAAAGTTCAAGTTTACAGAAGTTTACTTAGACTCTCCTTTGAGGAGAAGATGGGACCATAGGTGTTTTAATTTTTGGATATAGTGTTGAAATGCAGGACAATCTTAAGTGGATAAAATGTGGAATATTTAGTGTTGAAGAATTAGACAAAGCTGAAGCTTCAGGGAGTTCGAACACATTTGGTAGAAGGAATAGGAAGAGGGAACGAATAAATTGTGTCTCAGGCATTATGCTTATTTCATCATGTTTATTACCTAATTTTAGGGAAAGTAAAATTGGAAAAATGAAGAGTCATCTTAAAACAGATGGTAGCTGAAACCAAGATTTCAGATAAATTGCCTAAGAATTTAAAAAGGGGGGAAAAAGCAGACAATTGAAAGAGAATAATGAAAAGATGACTCTGGGCTGAGAAATGAAATGATCTCCAAAGTCTCATGGCTTAAAATAATATGGCATCAAAATAAATACCTAAACTTCAAAATATTGATTAGCTGGAAGCTCTAGAGGTCTTTCATTGTTATTTGTTCAGTCTGCTAAGTATTGCCACCAAAAACAAATGTTTATTGTATGAAAATGTGTTCAATTATACAGGAGTCACTTAAGCATTTGTTTGTATAATGTTGTTTGGTACTTTGATAGTGACAAAGAGGAACTAAGTCTAGTTTGTTCTGCAACATCTTACAGTGCTATTTTTCAGATGTTTGACATAAGATAATGTAAAAGAAATATTTTCCAACTGTAGTATGCTTTAAAAGAAAAAAATTCTCAAAAGGTGAAATACAAGTGTACAAATTCTACTTTTCATTTCTTATTAAGGTAATTAGAATGCCTGTCTTAACCAAATCTCTGTTTTGCTTTAAATCTTGATGTTTCTAATTTGGCACAGAATTCCCAAGTTTATTTAAGTTATATGCCAATAACTGTATGCAAAAATACTTAAGAATACCTGTAAGACAATATGTTAATCTTTCCTGTTATCATGATATTAGTATTTAAATAGCAAGTTACTTTAGAAACCTCATTCCTTTGGGGTAGCATGCTAAGTTTATAGTTGTGCATGGTGTTGCATCAGGATGTAATCATTTTCTTAATAATTAGAGGAAGCCCAGAATTTCTGAATTTTGAAATCATCAGTAACTGATGATTTCAAATGAGAACACTGCTGTTATGACTAATGAGTGAATTGTTAATGTTTCTAATAGATGATATTTTGTACTGATAGAGAAATGACTATGTACGACGATTTATCATCTGGTTCTCAACAGGATACAGCAAGATGATTATATCGTAACTTCATATTTCCTTTCTACATGTTTTAATAAAGTTTTGAAACATAAGGAAAGACATTAAAGTTCAGTTATATAGGTAGACTATATGATGACACTTTTCTATTTCAAAGAGAAATTAATTTAAATTATCTGTAAAATTCTAGTGTGTGAATGTTTCTGGCCAAATGTGCCTGTGAAATAACTGAAGTAGTCAGTTAGAGAATACCTCACTTCTGTCTCTATAAGAACTTCCTTAAGGGCTGTTTGTACACTTTGCATCCGTTGAAGCAGTGATCTCTGGATGCTCTTTATCTCGGATTGTACAAAGAGAACTTGTAACCATGAACTACACATAAAACTTACCAATGTATATGGATAGTATTCATTCCCCGGTTTATGTTCCAAATATTCTTTTCAAAGTTTAAGTTATTTGAATACCTTTGACTATTATCACCACTCAGACTGCCCTATTATGTAGACACACAGCAAATGTTGCCTTAATGAATGTTCTGTCTTTGTCTCTCCTTCTCTCTCACTCACCAAAAATCAGACAACATATTCATACGTGACTATCTTGCCTCCAGTTCCTTTCCCCATTACCAAAGAGAAAAAGGTCTCCATCAGGAGTTTTTTGCTCCCATTAATTTTCATATTGAAATAGCCTTATCAAATAATAACTCCAATTCATAAATAACTACTTTTTGGCTACCTACCATACTTACCTTGTTCAAAGTTGTACCATCTCCAAATAGAAGGTTGAGAAATGTTAAAATCTCATTAAAATTTCCATGTTTTTTTTTTCTTATAAGTAGTCCCCTCTTATCCACAGTTTCGCTTTCCACTATTTCAGTTACCTGTGGTCAACTATAATCCAAAAATGTTAAATGAAAAATTCCAGAAATAAAGAATTCATAAGTTTTATATCGCTCGCCATTCTGAGTAGCGTGATGAAGTGTCACGCTGACCTACTCCATCTCACCCTGGACATAAATCATCCGTTTGTCCAACTTATGCACACTACATATGCTCCCTGCCCATTGATAACTTAGGAGTCATCTCGGGTACCAGATTGACTGCCATGGTATCGCAGGGCTTGTGTTCAAGTAACCCTTATTTTACTTAATTATGGCTCCAAAGTACAAGAGTGGTGATGCTGGCAATTCAGATATGCCGCAGAGAAGCTTCCAAGTGCTTCCTTTATGGGAAAAAGTGTAAGTTCTTGACTTAAAAAGGAAAGAAAAAATTGTATGCTGAGGTTGCTAAGATCAACAGTAACTTTTATTGCATTATATTGTTATAGTTCTATCTTATTATTAGTTACTGGTAGTCTCTGTGCATGCTTTATAAATTAAACTTCATTGTAAGTATGTATGCAAAGGAAAAAACATAATAGAGACAGGGTTCGACACTATCTTCGGTTTCAGGCATCCACTGGGGGTCTTGGAAGGTAGCCCCTGCAGATAGGGGGGACTACTGTACCTCGAATCCTTTTGCTTCATCTAACAAGGGGAAAGTACACAATGCATAGGCTATCCTGCTAGGATGTTATATAAACACTGTCTCATGTTATTTTCTAACTTTTTGGTTTTAATAAAAAATATTTACGACTGTCTACTTAAAATCAAGATCCCTAGTCTTAGACCCAACCCAGAAAATATTTTTCCTAAAATATTTTTTAATTTTTTCTATTTGTTTGTCAGCAAAAACGAAAAGATTGATTACTTGCTTCATTCTACTTCCACTATTGGCAAATAATAAGATCAAATGAGCCACAGAAATAATCCATATTTACATAAGAAGGGAAAAGATTGGAACAAAGGCAAAGTAATAAAAATAATGTAGTTATTAAAAGCATCACATTTAATGCTGTGTTTTTAATAATATCAGAATGCTTTTGAGGCTGTCTTCATCTTAAAATTCTAATTGGAAATTATTCCCAGAAGTTGAAGGAAGATAGATCATGAGTATTTCATCCTCAAAGTCAATGTATATTTTTCTTGTTGATTAATAAAAATATATTATTTTTACCACCAGGATGTATTCAAAATTTCCAAATTCTTCTAAAGTTGTTTTATTTTTTTGATGTTTTTACACCTCTCAGGGAATTATATTTTAAGTGCAATGGAAAGGATACATTTTCCTGTGTTGTCACCTCTCCAAGAGTTATCCACTCTGGGAAGCAGAGGAGACTTTCACAAGTGAGAATACCAAAATAGAGTTGAATAGCTTTTAAAACTTTGTCATTATATAATTCTTTGAAATTTTTGTTAGTAGAATTGCCACAGTGTGTGCATGTGTGTGTGTGAATGTTCCATAAGGTGCTACAAAATCATTTTAGTGATAGCTTATGAAATACTGCCTGTAAAAGTATAGCTATAGTATCAGTATAACTACACATAGAATTTTAAGTAATATCTTAATGTTTTTTTGAGTACCAGATACAAGATAATAATAATAATTGCTAACAAGTATGATGTGCTCTGATTGTGTCAGATACTGTTTTGATAAATTTTCGTGTATATTTCCTTAAAAACATATGCCTGTTATGCATTATAATTATTTGAATATTATAGATGCAAACATTAAAATTAAAAGAGGTTAAGAAAATAATTCAAAGTTATAGACTAAATGAAAAAATAAGATACAGATTCTGAATTTTCTCTAATGCCTGATCTCTTAATCATAGGCTATCTCTGAAGGTCTTGCTCAAAATTAATCTCACAAATTAGAAATTTAAGAGTATATAGACAAGGAAAAATAAATTTTCCTGAGTCATGTTTTAAGCTCGTTCTTTCTTGGTTTCAACAGATTTTTGTTGAGCTACATATCGTACTTGACATAAATTTTAAGTCAATAAAGGGAGAAATAGATTCTACTAAATTTATTTGCATTTCAAAATTTTTTTAGTTCAATATCAATTCTAATATGCTTTTGCTTATTTGTTGAGGCATGTTTACTCTCTCTGCTCCATCCCTTTGGTTTCAGGGACACTAAACTCACCACATTCAGTTAAGAAAAATGAATGAACATGAACAGTCTAAGATAAATCTGATATATTAATACTTTAAATATAGATAGTTTAAAAATACTAAGAGCTTACAAGGCATGCTAAAACTATACATAATAATATATTAACATAAAAATATCTGAAACTCCAGTTTAAAAAAAGACTGTGTAGCTTTTGCTGACCTTTTTTCACAAAACCTACAGAAAAAGAAAGTACAGTCAACAGTATCAGAAAATGTTTACATTGTGTAATTCAGTCAGGAAAATTAATTAGAAAATGACAAATATATTTTATTTAATTCTAATCATGTTCTTCAAAATTGATTGATAAAAGCATTATGAGGAATAATTTTCCACATTATTACTTAGTCCCTTCAATAAAAGTCAGCCTCAAATCCATGGGACTTGGCAGTGATTCATGAAAAGAGAAGCACTATCCAATGCATTTGACCCTCTGAAGGACAAAATTATATAATATAAAATGGGAAAGAGATGTGAAAATTAGCAAGGTCAAATAAATAATATCCAGTCATCCCATGTGGTTAAAAATAAGCATTTTCAGAAAATGAGATTCTGCAAAGACAATCAAAGTCAACGTTTGGGAAAATCCACAGAAACAAGAAATAATCAAAATATAAATATTCAATGGAGAGAAGATATTTGGAAGGCCTGAATGCCAAAGAGACATGGAATGATGGTACACAGATTAAATAGAGAAAGAAATGCATTATAATAGAGATTGTCATAAGATGGATAAAAGCCCACTCCAACAGGAAGCTTTACTTTTATCCCCTACCCTGTCCAAATATGAGCCTGTCCTGGGCAGACTGACTCTGCCTTCCTGGCCAACCTGCCTCAATGAGGAAATGATCCCATCAGTCTGGGTTTCATGATTTTGAGATGCAACTGAATGGTCTCAGCAGGAGTTTAGAATAATATTCTTCTGTGTTCTACTCCAAACTGTGAGCATGCTTGTTTATACCTATTTGAATTTCATTTTTTCCTTTCATCTAGTTTCTTTAAATTGTTATTTTCTTTGTTCTATTTTCCTCTGTTTGGTCTTACTTATATGAATATTCCTGATGTGCCTGTGGTTAGATCTGATTATCCTTACTTTACTACTTATCCTATCCATCCTTATCTATATCTTACTTAGACCTCCATATTCATTCCCGAATAAGACTTGATCTCCTGGGTTTTAGCAAGAGCAGATATAAAGAGGAATATAAGCTGGCATGTTACAGTTTGATAGCGTTTTATTATTGAGAATAACAAATATACAAAAAGAATGCTGCAATAAACAGCAATGGATCTATAACCCAAATTCAATAATTATCAAACTCATGTTTCCTCTTTGCCTCCACTCACTCCTTATCCCAACCACTTATATTGAAGCAAATTCTCAACCCAATCTATATCCAATTAGTGTTCAAATTTATCCATTTGTCTTATGAATTTTTAAAGAGTTTGCTTACATTTTAATGAGTATTCTAATAATGCCCAGTTAACTGGTAACTCTGTTACATTGGTTTTACATGTTAACCAATTTAAGAACTTTACATGCCGTTTTGTATCCGACTTTAGATAGCTGGATCAGAATAAAAATAAAGTCATAATATTTTAGAAGGTTAGTGTTAAACACTCTTATTCCAAATAATTTACTGCATGTTTGGATAAACTTTGGATTGGCTTTTAAAATGAAAATTATATTTCCTCAGTGGATTGTCACATGCAATTACATGCTTGAGGAAGAAATTCTCTTCAAAGATATACATGAAAACGACACCTTCCTAGCTTCCAGTGTCATTAAAATAAACCAGAGTTAATGACACCACAGGAGAAGAAAAAGATACCATGTTCATTCAGAAATCTTTAGAAATTTCTTCCAGGAATCCTTGTGTCATTGAATAGCAGGACTTTTTTTTTTTTTTTTTTTTTCAAAAGATCACATGTGACTGTCTCAGAGTAGCCAGCTGATTTTTTAAGTTCAGATAGGAAGATAGTTTCAGGTGTTTTTAGTTCCTCCATTCCAGGTAGAAGAGAATATATTTTCAATTACTCTCTGAAGTAAGGAGAAAGGTCACATTATAATCATAAAAACACTTATGTTTATAATTCCATCTGATAGTAAACCATGTATTTTGTATTAAGAAACATTTAGTGACTCTACTCCTGTTATACTGGAGTTTTATATCGGGATGAAGTGGTAAAAAGGACATCAGTAATTTAAGAAACTTGTTTTTTGTGTTATGCAGTTACTTTTTTGCTATAAAATTTTGGGCAAATTTCTTGAAATTTGAGTATCTGTTCAATCAATTTTATAGTGGGTAAAACAACATTTACATCATAAAATTGCTTAAAAATTATGTGGCAATACTTATTACACTTAGAATACAGTGAATGTTATACAATAGTGCTTTAGAAATCATTATTCTGGGGAATATAACGAATCCGCAGTGATCCCCTGGCCTAGCATTCTGTTGCTAAAGAGAAGATTGCCTTCATTGAATACCTAATATGTGCCAGATACTTTACTATCTTTTCATGTGTGTGTATGTGTTCATATGTGCATAATTTGATTTTAAGAATAACACTGTAATATTAGAATTTTGAGCCCCATTCTACAAATGAGAAAACTAATCTCAGAAAAGTGTAGGTACTTTCCATTCATTTTCCACATGGCCATAGGGAATACATCAAAGAGAAAAATGCCAATTTTTCTTTTCTTAGCCTAGGCACAGTGGATTTTAAGAAGTCTTTATCTTTTGAGATTATAGGAGACTGGGGATGAGGTGCCATTAATCATAGAGACTTAAAAATGATTTAAGACTTCTGCTTCCAGTTACGATAAAGTAGCCAGTAGTCTCCTGCCTTAAAAAAAGTAAGACAGACAAAAATAAAAAGCAGTGTTTTCAGGTATTATACAGCAAGCAAAGAAACACTCTAGCACTGAGAGAATAGCAACTAAGTAGGTGATCCCAAATAGTGTTGGCTGTAGTTCTGGGAACAATTTCCTGTTTGTGGCACAGGTGGCCAGAGTTCAATCAGAGTGTGGCTCTGCTTTGGAGTGGAGATGGCGGAAATCTAAGTTCAGGGTAGCTGGATCAGTTGGAATTTGTGGAGCATGGCCCTGGAGAAGAAGGGGCTATAGAGAGGGATGTCCATAGCTCTGTGTTGAGGTTTGTCATGAATTCTTGGCTAAGGACTATGCACATGCAGTGGTGAGTACACATGACTTACCAGAGACTGGTTACTATAGACTTGAAAACAGAATAGAAGTACTAGAAATCAAGCAGTGTGAGAAGGAGTGGAACTCCAGTCCATCCATAGTGTAGACACAAAGTTAACAAGTCATTAACACCCTGAGAATCCAGCGAGATGCTAGAAATGTCTCACATTATAATCAAGGGCCACACTTTAGTAAGTCCTACTCTAGACTTACCTACCAAATCTTAAACAAACCAATAAGATATACAGGAGATAAGAGTTTGGAGGTTGAAAGTCTTGTGCAATACCTAGGATCTTCACTAAAACAGAGTGTAAAACCAAGCCTATGAAAATTCAAGGTGATCAGACAGTAGTTAAACTACTTATTAGAATCAAAATCCATATCTGTCAGAAGAAAATAGCCTTCTAATCTTTATAACAAATCCTGAACAATGTCCAGTACACAAAAATTACTAAATGGGCAAATAAACAGGAAAATGGGATTCTTAATCAAGAAGAAGAAAAAAATTGCCAGTAGAAATCAATCAACCCCAAGGTGGTTCAGATATTGGCTGTACCAAAAAGACTTAAAGGCAGCTATTATGTTCAAAGAACTAAAGGAATATGTGTTCAAATAATTAAAGGATAATATGATCATAATGAGTGAACATTTAGGAAATTTAAGTAGAGAAAAAAAAATAAGAAAATAAACCAAATGGAAATTCTAGAATTGAAAGCTACAATAGCTAAAATGAAGAAGTCACTGGTTGGATTTAATAATGGATTGAAAATGGTAGAAGAGTCAGAAAACTTGAGAAGTCAACAGAAAATATTTAATATAAAGAACAGAAAGAAAAAATAAAGAAAAAATTCTGTGCAAATAGAGATTATTTTTATCATTATCAAATGTTAAGTACTGTACATAATTGTATGTGCTATACTTTATATGACTGGCAGTACAGTAGCACCACCACAAACACATGAGTAATGCATTGAGCTACTATGTTATGAAGGCTATGACATCACTAGGCAATAGACATTTTTCAGCTCCATTGTAATCTTATGGGACCACCATCATACATGTGATTCATCATTGACTGAAATATCATTGTATGGCTCATGACTGTAATCATACCAATTTTGGATAAACTTTTTCAGTAAAGGTCATATTTGCCAATTTACTTTATAAGGCCTGTATAAACAGTATAGATGATAACCTGACAAGAATATTTTTTTTAAAAATTTATCCTCTTGGAGCATATATGCAAATATATTCAACAAAATATTGGTAAATTGAAGCCAGCACTATATAAAAAGAATACTCTATCACTACCAGTAAAACTTACCCTAGAAACAAAAGGTTCATTCAACAATAAAAAGTAAATCAACAGAATTTACCATATTAACAGAAAAAAGAAAGAAAAGACCATAATTCTCTCAATAGAAACAGTAGAAAGAATATTTGTATAAATAACCACATGCACATGATGAAAACCTTCAACAAAGTCGGAATAGATTTAACCTTTCTTAATCTTATAGAGCATATCTACTGAACCCCTACAGCTAACATTATACTCAATGGCCAAAGACTAATTGCTTTCTTTCTAAAAATAGCAACAACTCAAGGATGATTGATCTTGTCATTTTTTTCCAATATCGTACTAGATTTCTAATCAATGTAACATGATAATAAAAACAAAAGGCATAAAAGTTAGAAAGGGCAATGAAAAAAATATCTATTTGCAGAGAATTTTTTTTTGCCTAAGAAAATCCTATAGAATCTACCTAAAAAACCACTAGAATTAATGAGTGAATATAACAAGACTTTATAATGTCAATAAAATAATAACTGAAATTTGGAAAATACTTTAAAATTTAGTGTAGCATCAAAACCATGAAATATAAGAAATTACAATTAATAGAGAATTTGTAAGATCTTTACACAGAAAATTACAAAATAAACTGAGGAAAAAAATAAAGATTTAAATAAATGTGGACATACGCCATGCTAATAGATTGGAAAAGATAAATAGTTTAAGATATTCCTCAAATTCATCTATAGAGTCATCAGAGTCCATATCCAAAATCCCAGTTGGTAAGATGTTTCTAAAATTTATATTGTAAAGCAAAGGATCTAGAACTCCCACGGGGAAAGAGAGAGAGAGAGAGAAGGAAAGAAAGAAATTGAGAGAAAGAGAGAAAGAAAGGAGAACAAATTGGAAGGATATAAGCTATTTGACTTCAAAGCTACTATTAATAAAGAAAGTGTGGTATTAGTTTAAAAAAAAAGACACACATATCAATGGAAAAGTATAGAGAGTACAAAAGTAGAAATATACACACATATACAAACATACACAAAAATCATTTAATTTTCCACAAAGATAATTCACTGGAAAAATAATTTTCTCTTCAGTAAACCATTTAAAAATTTATTAAATAATACATCTTGTCCCTACCTCACAGTACATACCAACATCTGTTCATAAATATATATATATAATAAATCTAAAGTTCTAAAATTTCTAAAAATATACATAGAATAACTTCACAACAAAGCAATGATTTCTCATACAGTATACATACATATACCCCAAAAAAACACTTATCTTTAAAAGGTAATATTGTGGTAGAATTGGATTTCATATATATACATTAAGAATTTTTCTCTTCAAAATATATCCTCTTGAAGAAAATTAAAGGGCAAGCAGCTGGGAGAAAATGTTTGCAGTAAATATGTCTATCAAAGAACTTGTATCCAGAATATATAAACAACTCTTACAACTCAACAAGAAGAGAACAAACAGCCCAATTAAAAAAAAATGCTCAAAAACTAGGAAAGATATCTCACAAAAAATATGTGGAAATGACTGAAATGCATATGAAAACAATATCAACATCACTAGTCAATAAAGAAATAGTAAATAAAACCATGAAATATTATTTATCAATAAAAACCAACAAATTACTGATACGGACAAGATGAAAGACTCAAAAGTTTATACTGAACAAAAGTTCCTATGCAGAAAACAAAATTCACATACTGTATCTCATCGCGAAAATAGAATTCTAGAACCATCAAAAATTTGTGTATAGTGATGGAAATTAGATCAATACTTTCCTGGAGTGGAATTGAGGGAAAAATTGGCTGTGAAGGGGCAAAAGAGAACTTTCTGGGGTAAAGGAAATGTTTTATATCATGATATAGGTTGAAGTTACATTTGGTAAAACTTGAACCACGCATATTTATCATGGGTCTTTAATTGTATGTAAACCATATACCCAATAAAGTTGAAAAAATATAGGGATGACTTGAGGGTGGACGTGAGAATCATGAATAACATGATGTAGTACTTTGTATTTAACATAGGCATTCACTTTTAAATTTCAATTAATATCCACAAAAACCGTGAGTAATAGGCACTGTATTTGATATTACAGAGGATGAAATTGGAATCCACAGAGGTTCATTTGTCTCAACACTCTCTTGTCTCAAGACCCTCACCAGTACCAGGATATGTCAAAACTATTTTATTTCAAGAGGTACTCACAGTTTAAAAATATGTTTACAATGTGTAAGTTGTGTCATACACAACCTGTTCCATATCCCCTTGAAGCATTTTTACAGGACTGATAACTACTTGTTTGTTAATGTAGTTATTTTACGCTCACTTCTTTTTCCAGGATGAGTAACAACAAAATTGATACAAGCATACTTCACTTTCTTGCACTTTGCAGATATCGTGTTTTTTATACATCGAAGTTCTGTAGCAACCCTGCATCAAGCCTATCAGTGCTATTTTCCCAAGAGCATTTGCTCATTTCATGTCTCTGTGTCACATTTTAGTGATTCTCACAATATTTCAGTCTTTCAATATTGTTATGATGTTTGTTACGGTGACCTGTAATCCGCGATCTTTGACGTTACTGTTGTAATTGTTTGGGGGTGCCATGAACCAACCCATATATGATAGCAAACTTAATCAATAAATGCATGTGTGTCCTGACTGCTCTACCAACTGGCCGTTCTCCCATCTCTCTCCCCCTCCTCAGGCCTTCCTGTCCCTGAGGCACAACAATATTGAAATTAGGCCAATTAATAACCCTACAATGGCCTCTAATAGTTCAAGTGAAAGGAACAGTCACACATTTCTCACTTTAAATCAAAAGCTAGAAATGATTAAGCTTAGTGAGGAAGTCATGTCAAAAGTCAAGACAGGCTAAAAGGTAGGTCTCTCTTATGCCAAACAGTTAGCCAAGCTGTGAATGCAAAGGAAAAGTTCTTGAAGGGAGTTAAAGTGCTCCTCCAGTGAACACATGAATGAAAGAAAGCGAAACAGCCTTATTGCTGATATGGAGAAAGCTTTAGTGGTCTGGATAGAAGATGAAACCAGCCACAACATTCCCTTAAGCCAAAGCCTAACCTAGAGCAAGGCCTTAACTCTCTTTAATTCAGAAGGCTGAGAGAGGTGAGGAAGCTGCAGAAGAAAAGTTTGAAGCTACCAGAGGTTGGTTCATGAGTTTAAGAAAAGAAGCCGTCTCCATAACATACAAGAAAAGGTGAAGCAGCAAGTGCTGATGTAGAAGCTGCAGCAAGTGATCCAGAAGATCTAGCTAAGATAATTAATGAAGAGGACTACATTAAACAATAGATTTTCAGTGTAGACTAAAAAGTCTTCTATTGATGCTACCTAGTACTTTCATAGCTAGAGAGAAGTTGATTCCAACGCTCATAAATGAGTTGGAGGGGTTCAAGACTTCAGTGGAGGAAGTAACTGCAGATCTGGTAGAAATAGCAAGAGAACTAGAATTAGAAGTGGAGCCTGAAGATATCTGAGACAGAAGTGGGGCCTGAAGAGACTGAATTGCTGCGATCTCATGATGAAATTTTAAGAGATGAGGAGTTGCTTCTTATGGATGAGCAAAGAAAGTGGTTTCTTGAGATGAGTCTACTCTTGGTGAAGATGCTGTGAAGATTGTTGAAATGACAACAAAGGAGTTAGAATATTACAAGGTTGAGTTCATAAAGCAGTGGCAGGGTTTGAGAGGATTGGCTCCAATTTTGAAAGAAGTTCTACTGTGAGTAAAATGCTATCAAACAGTGTCGCATGCTGCAGGGAAATTCTTCATGAAAGGAAAGTCAATTGATGTGGCAAACTTCACTGTTTTCTTATTTTAAGAAATTGCCACAACCACCCCAACCTTCATCAACCACCACCCTGATCGGTCAGCAGCCATCAACATTGAGGCGAGACCCTCCACCAGCAAAGACTATGACCTCCTGAAGTGTCAGATGATGGTTAGCATTTTTCAGTAATAAAGCATTTTTAAAATTAAGGTATGTACATTTTTTTTTTTAGAAATAATGCTTTCACACACTTAATAGACTACAGTACAGTGTAAACATAATTTTTATGTGAACTAGGAAACCAAAAAATTCCTGTGACTCGCTTTATTGTGGTGGTCTGGAACCAAACCCATAATATCTCTGAGGTATGCCTGTATTTGAAAATATGAACATCTTTGGAGTTGGTGAGAGGTTTGATTATGAAAGTGATTGCTGAACAAATTGGAGAAGCTGAAGGTGAGGTGTGTTTAGTAGAAAAAACCTTGAGGAACCTCAACTGTTGACATGATTGCTTCCAGCATAAGTGGCATGTATATTTCAAAACAGATTATATTGTAACTAGTATGTATTTCACATCACTGTGCTATGGAACTGCACATTACCCATAAAAATGGGACTGTATATTAACATCATGCTTTAGTCAACAATCATCATCAGACCCCAGTTCTTCAGCTCACAGAGCATGTCTGAAAGATGCAAGTTAAAGAATTGAAAAGAATCAGTGTTCTAGGGTTCTAGCCCATACTTCCCCCATTAAACTACAATGTATCTCTGGTGTATGGAAACAGTTCTATAGTGATAGCGGTTTGCAACCTTGACAAAGTCAAACCATTTTGTTACACGTTATTCACTTCCAAATCCAGGAATTTAGCACTATGCCAGATTATGTTACTTGCAAAAACATGTGCCTTTGTCATCAAAAACTGGTGGGATATTTTTATCAGAATTATCATAATTTTGTTCCTTTATTTATATAGGTCTTTAGTAAGGAACAAAGCAGTATTCACATCCAAATCCTTGGCCTTTAAAGCCTATTCTCTTTTTGCTAAGACAAAGGGGACACACTAGGGAGCCCTTCCAAATCCTCTAGAGAAATAACTTATTTCAATGAATGTACCTAGTCTTTAAAGAGTAAAGGGTACTGTTTTGCTTGTATTTGTAATTGATAGAAGAAGTGGAAGGAGGAAAAATACCACAAGTGTCAATGATTGAAGACTGTGAAAAGAAAAAAAGAAGAGAATCAATCTTTCTTGGTCAGTCATTGCAAAGAGAAGTGTTATTAATATTGTACATTCAAATCAAGGACTATCTTTAAAGCATTTTTATGTCACCAAGAGTTCAGACACACCTCTAGTCATAACAGTTAGAAATAAATGAGCCACGGTAGATCACAGAGCTCATTCTATGCCACATTCACTTCAACTTTCCTGGGAGCAGATGTATGAATGATCTTAACCAGAAGGCTAGAAGAATACTCCATTTCAGAATTCATGACAGTTATTATAATTCAAAACAAGAAACAAAACAGATACCAATAACAGATGGCCTAAAACTTACTGTGCACATTTTATGTACAATTGTACTAAACGCCAGAGTATAACTGAAATGACAGAAAAGGAGAAAAATGAAATATTAAAGCTAGGGATCAGATAATTTTTAATGAATCTCTTATCCTGGAGCTCCATTTACTTATATGAAAATGTGAAGGGTGCATTATAAATTACTTGATAATTTTGACATGATACATTTAATTTTGTAAAAGATTTTGCTACCCCAAAGATTATCTGTTTTATATTATATAGCTTTTATCATATTTTGCATATTTAATCACTATTTTAAACTTCACTTCTGTCTCCACATAGAAAATTGCATGCCTAAGTCACATTTTAAATATTTAATTTTCCTTAATTCAGAATCACAATTTGTATGTTTCACTACTGAACTGAAGCAATCTGTACATAGTTAAAGCCCCTAATATAGATCCATTTCACCTAACATTTAGATAGCTAATAATTCTGCAGCAAGTATTTTTCTCAGAACCTTAATCTTCTTCATCCTCATTGAAGCAAACTAGAGATTTACCGTTCCCTTAGCCTTCTGTTACCTTCTCACTGTCAGATGACCAACTTCACAGCTAAAGCTGTCTCTTTAGGAATGTAGACCTCTTTGCTTCTAGGACAAGTCATTGACTTAGCCTAATACCACAATGAGAAATGCCATTTAATAGTATTCTGATAATAATGCATAAGCAGCTATTTCTTTATAAAAAGAAGAAAACTAGAGTGAGAATCTTACGGGGAGGAAGCAAGGTAAGAATCTAGAATGAATGATTGAGTTACACTGCCAAAAATATGTAAGAAGTTTATGGTGAATAGCTCACCATCCCTAGAGAGGAAAACATACTTAAAACTTTCCAATGAATAACAATATAAATTTCTAGAACACTCATTTTCTACCTTCTTGGCTAATTACTTTTGCTTTCCCTGTAAATCTTTATCTATCTACCTACCATCTATCTATGTGTCTATCTATGTATCTATCATCTATCTATCTATCAAAATATCTATCTTTTGATCCATCTAGATACATATTATTTTCAATCTTGTCACCTGAACTTATCAACGTTATCATAGTTCACGCAAAGTTCAGGGATTGGTAAGGGACTATAAGATTGTCACTAATAGTTACTTGTCTGTCTCTCTAGATGCAAATCAAGTTTCCTACACTTTCAATTCTCTACTCTTTTATTTGGATGATATATACATATATATGTATATACATATAAACACACATATAAATATATAAGAAACACAAGAGTGTTTACTCTTAATTCTTAAAAATTTTGTTGCCTATCTTATGACATTGTGTGTTAAAGTCAATCTTGATGATCAATTCTGCAAAATGTTATGGTATATCAGAAATTATAGTTTACATGGTAAAAAGTTGAAATGAGTTGTAGCTTTTAAAAGAAAGTACTACATGTTCTTTATTGTCTGTTTTTATATCTTTTTATTTTTAAGTACTGATTTTTTCTAAGATAAAAGCTTAAAGCTGAATTTCTATCATTTAATTATATTTAATCCTATCTTCCTTTATATTTATATTTCTATAGTAACTCATTATTTTGACTGTTTCATTACATTTATTATTTCAAGTTTTAATAAGATAAAAAGAGAAATAACCATTGAATTAAAGAACATATTACAAGTAATTATTGAAAAAATATGAGATACACCAATGATTACACTTGCAATTTAAAAAAAACTCTCAAAAGGACTTTGACAAACTAGTTAGATTCTTTCACTTAATTCTTATCATTCAGACACTCAACGTAATGGGAGATTAATTGATGTATTTATTGAATACAGATATAATGCTCACAACTTTTCTTTCTCCTAGTCGGAAAAATACAGAATAATTCTATTTAGACCATTAAATTATGACTGGCATGCAGGCTTGTGCTTCCTTCTTGATGGAAGAACACACCTTTTAATTATACACTGAAACATTTTAATTCCCAGATGACTACATCTGAGCAGCTTCTGAACTAACATCTTAAAGTTTTTCTTGATAGGAAACAACTAACGTCTAGTTGTTCAATGACTTTTCATTAACAATGACACATTGCCATTATCAAACTAAATTAGGAGAAATGAAATGATTAAAATATACTTTACAAATTCTGAGAATTTCTATTTAACTGAAAAGCGTGATTCTTCCGAGTTTTCTTGTATGATGTTCTTTTAGCTCAGTATTGCTTTTTTCTGGAAGTGACATCACCCTCTCTATCCCTCAGTGAAACTCTAGGTTTGAGAGAGTAGCTTTCTAGACATTGGCAGACTCTCTGGCTAACTAGGTAAGCATTTCTCAAACCAAGTCCTCCCTGATAAAAGGGTAAAGACAAAAAGATGAATGTTACAGGCTTCTGGCCAAGTTGGCTTTCCAGCCCTATCTAAGTCAATATTTCCCAGTCCTTAGCCAGGACACTGAAATTACACTATGTTAGGATCTGATCTCCACTCAGCCCCTGTGTAATTAAGTCCAAAGTAATAACACACATATTTTCATGTTTGGAGATTGTGAACTTAATTCCATAGATTATTGTTTTCTGCTTTCTGAAATAAATAATTTGATTAGTACACCCAGAGATGCCTTAGGGTTTTCCTTTATTAAAAGAAAAAAAAAAAAAAAAACTCTACAGAGACATTTTGATAAAAAATTACTCATGTGTCTTATAGTCCAGTAGGATTTATCCTGGGGTTAATTTTGTTGATCTTTTTAATTGTCTTCCTGTACTTTATAAAGTCAGTGTCATGCCTGATATTTCTGACAGTACCATCTGTCTCTCTCAGCTGAGGAATTGTTACACTCCTCGCAGTCCAAATATATGTGCTTTAACACAGCTCTCTGACTCTGTGTCTTCTCTAGATTTGGGATATGACGTTACATCATACTATATCCTAAAGTTACCTTAGAGCATGAATTCTGACTGGGGGAGATTTCACCACCAAGGGGCAAAAATTGCTTTCAAGGGTGAAAATAATCCTACTCTTTTATGTGTAAAGCACAGATATTCATACAGTACATATCAGATAATATATCTGTGGTATTAAAATTTCTTAGGGGGTGGATTAGGTTAAAAATCTAAAGCTTTCCCTTAGAGAGTAATAATGAAAAAAAAAGTTTGAGGAACACTTGAGTTAGCGTGAGGACCACTCATACACAATGTTGCTTCTTACATTCTCTCAGATTGACAGGCTCAAGGACTCGCCAGTCATCTAGAACATGTTCATAGTCACATATTTATTGCTTTGAGGCTCCAAAAGATCATCACCCTTTTATAATTCCTTGCTTTACTCTGAAACATTATCAAAATTGCATTTGATTCAAATAATCTTCTTTTTAGGTTTAAGAATGATGCATGCCTTATTGTGAATTCATTAATTGGGTTTATTTCCTCTGCACAATTAACTGAGTTCATCAAAAATATAAGAACGATCATTTAGTCATAGAGGCTGGGAAGCTGGAGAAAACACTTGGAAAGAACATAATGAAATATCAAGCCAGAGAGGTAGGAGAGGCAGGAAAGAGAGACAAACCATAACAGCCAGAAAGTACTGGATGTTTGGAGGCAAAATAAGGAAAAGGATTTAGTCATTCAAGGAGTCAGAAAGAGAAGCCCATGGGGCTTAAGACAAAATCTCACTATGAATATTATTAGGGATCAAATATTAAAATTTTAATGTCTTTAAAATATTACTAACACATCAATTATTTGCATTAACATCACTGGTTCAAGTAATAGAATGGTCCTTGTAATAAAAATTCTGGGAAAAAACAGGCCAAAACAGTTTGGGCACTGAACTGTAAATCTTCAGTTTGTCTAAATTGGGAATGTTGGAAAGATCTTTGATTTCATATTGAGTTCCTTTCTGAAGACAGTCAAGAAGCACAAGGGACAGTGAATACTAGTGATGCTGAGGCGGATGCTTAGGCAGCTGTGCATTAATGGGCCAGTCCCAGGTGGAGCACAGCATCATGGGTCATAAGGCAATCTCTCTTTTTTCAACAACTTCCCCTCGTACTGGGTTGCTCTCCAATTATCCCAATGGGAAACAAGTCATACGGTGAGGAGAAAGGCCATGTGATAATTTCTATAGCACAACCTGAGACTCATTTTTGACATATAATTTATTTCTTCCTGACATGATGCTATTTGGATGATAACCAGAAATCATGCAACATGTGCATTCAAGGTAGAAAGGATGCTGCTAGGTTCTCCATTCTCACTGTCACTCCAGAATCAAAGAGAAATAATCAGCCATCGTTTTTGTATGCGCAGGACAGAAACACATGTATACTTTAAGAAAAAAATCAACACAACTCAAAGAATTTGTTTTCTCTGTTGTTTCCTTTTCTTTGCTAGCACTCCTGTTAAATCTTCCCTAGATTGTGGCTATAAATGTTTTATAGGATTTCTCCAACTCCTTTCCTTCTCCACCCTAGTCTGTTCTGCAAGGAGTTCCACATTGCACTTTCTAAATCTCAGTCCTCCTCGAAAACTTGTAGTAGCTCCCATTCCACAGGGTGCTTAACTAAAGGTCTTCACTGATCCTCACCCTCCTCAGATGATTTCTATCTCTCTGTCTAGCTTTATCTGGCACTACTTCCTTAAATGAATACTTTGCTCAAAGTAAATAATTTAGTTTTCTGAGGATATCACAGATTTTACTATTTCCATACTTTAGTTCATTCTGTTCATATTCATTTCTCTGCCTTCTCAAATATCTCCTCTCTACTGTCTTTTTTCTGACCCACAACTCCCAGCCTTACACTATCAGCTATTCGGCATGTGTAAAATGCCATTCGACATATAGCAAGAAATTTACAACTATTGGTTCTATGTCTTCTTAACTTCTAACTAATTTTAGGATTTGCCTAACTCTACTGCTTATTTTTTTAGATTTATTCATTGTATTTATTAATTTACTTGCTAAATGTTAGTCATTTTAGAGCAAATGCTAAGATTTTTTTTCACCTTGTATTCTACATTGCCTAACAAGGAATCCAGTATATTTAGAGACTTAGAAATATGTGGTAAGTTGAATTGAATTGGCAAGTCTCTGGACAAATGTGTAAGAGGTATATGCTACTTTTCACCTGCATCATCTCTTCTCTTTTTTGTGGATGGCAATGAAGTGACAAGGACAGTCAGATAAATGTTAGAACCACAGGATGCTCCAAGAATGTGAAAAATGTAGCTGTTAGGAAATGGCATTTTCTTCATGAGCTATTTTATAGTTTTTATAACATCTCTCCTGACAAGATCCTACACAACACTGGAATCCACACCCATACAATTGTATTTCACATAAAATATTGGACATGTTACAATTTCAAAGCATTAATCTCTATGCTGGTATTAAATCTGGGTGAGGATTTCAAGTCTAATTATAATTGCACAACTCATTCACTTAACCGGTCATTGAGGATATGTCTTGAGTCAAGCACCCTGCTGAAAATTGATGTGATAACGATGAATAAGAAGTGATCTGTGCCCTGTGGGATCTCACAGTATAAGAGACAGAGGCAGGGCTTACATGTGAGTAATCATAACACACTGGAGTGGGGTCTAAACGGAGAACTTTACTGGAGAGTTAGTAACAGAAGCTCTGCTTGAGGGGCACAGGGAACATTGGAGATTTAAAGAGGAAGCTGCACAAGATCTTAAATAGAAAAACTCAATTTGGCAGTCCAAGCAGTAAAGAGGTTTCAGTCAGAAATATCAGAATATACAAATGTGTAATTATGGTAGTGATCCTGTAAATTTGCTTTCAATTATATGTAAAAGAAATCTGAATCAAACTGGTTTTAAAAGTACAAGTACTTATTAACCCATCTGAGAACCCAGTGGTACGGCAGGCCTCAATTTTTTTAATTCAGCACCCCAAATATGTTACCAGGAACCTCACTTGTTTCTACTGCTCTGCTCTTCTATCCACTATGACAGTTTCAGACTAAGACTAGCTCATTGTGTGGTCAAAAGATATTTATCAGAAGCGTTCACTTTTTTAAAAAAAATTACATTTAGCATAAGCACTGTTTACTTATGATGCTTTTTCTTTTCAGGTTGACTTTGACTCTGCATTCACCCTTTGGTCAGCCCCTAGAAACAGTAGTGAGGCCTCTACAAACTCTTGATCCAGTGGGTCAGAAGAGTAGGTGGACGCCAGTAGCAATTAGGGTCAAGGAAACTGAAAATCTAAAGGATTCTCACGCTTCTCCAGGTTTGAAACTAACGACTACACCAGTGTGCTGCTCACACATCAGTGACGTGGTGCACCGTACACGTCTGCTCATTCTTAGTACACATTTTTGAGAGTGATGGAACAACCTGTACTGAACGTTCACTGGTTTTTAGTATATTAAGGTATAATTCATCTTTGTTGTTAAATCAATTCTCTCTTGAAATACAGTATATTTTTCTCATAGCTTTGAATTAGAAAATATAGTTTCACAGCAGAATTCTACCAAAAAAGTCTATTTTCCTAGGAGATACACAGACTCTTATTTGTAATTTTTCCTTCTTCATTTTGAATTTCCAGTCTGATAAAATAGCAAGTTGAGATGGAAGAATTCTTTTGAATTATTTTCTGTGATCTCTTACTTTTATTTCCTCACTTCAACATAAGAATTCATTTATAATTGGACTCTTTAACATGTTCTGGATTATATTTTCAATATATTGCTATCATATTAAAATGAGAAAAAAATAAACCTATCTTTATGTGGCATTTAAAGTGACAGTTTATTCTCTACTCAGGGATTGCACACATTATTCAAGTAACACCATTCATCATTCAAAATATGTCTGTTCTTGATTTTCTTCCTCAGTTGACCTTTGTCTTTGTGGCACATTCCTCCTTGTATTGTTTTAGAGATTTTAGTGATACAAATAATGTTGTTTACACCAATTGATTAAGGTGGAAATTTAGACTTCAAAAGAAAAATATAAAATCATCTGGAAGGTAAGAAGTCCCATCCATCAGTTTTGCCAAATAGAATACACATATTGGGAGATACTCAACTGTGAATTGCTGATTTGGATATCTGAAAAATGAAAACGAAATCACAATTCATCCTTACAATACATTTCAAACAAACGATAATGCCAATAAAATTACAATTTAAACTTAAACTACTTATTACACTTAGTGTAGCATAGATGGAGAGTAATTTCACAAGCACAGGTGGGTATGAAGGCCATCAGGAGCTAGGTCCCCTGGCAAGTGTTCTACACTATATAGCCCCTTGTCAGCATGGTCCCAGTCTGAGTCAACTTCCATTACTCCAAACGTGACAGTATGGCGGAAGGGGAAATTCCCAATCCAGAATTCAGGATCCTTTTGTGACTTTGCTAAATATCCTCTCAGCTTAACAGATTTTATCTCTACCTAAAGTGAAGAATATATAGTCTCTGGATTTCTTTTTAACTCTAAGACTCTTGGAATCTGTTTAAACCTTATCTGAGATGTATATAAAAGGTTCGTTTTCTTTTTTTTGTCCTGCTGCAGGGAGAACAAACAGCTTTCTTTGTAGTTTCTAGTGCTCAAAGTATCTCACCCACCCAGTTTACAATGGTGTCAGAAATCTCATCTTTAGCATATAGTACTTAGGGTTTAGGTTTTAAGTCTGCTCTTAAAATATAAATGTCGCTGAGAAATAATTTTAGGTTGTCATCTTTTATTTTAATATTTTGATGCAATATATTTTCAGATTTCCTTCAAATTAAATGTCTAAATTCCAAGGACCATGGCCATCACAAGAATAACTACAAGAGAGATGCAGAGAGAGAGATTTTGATGTTTTGATGAAGATGATAAAGAAAGCAGGTAATATATCAGCCCAATTAGTAATATTTATTACTAATATATCAGCCCTATTAGTAATATTTCTTAGTAACATTTGATGTGAATTAATGTGTAAATTATATTCTAATAAATCTGCTTGAATTAGTAATCAGTGACATGAGGCACATAATAGATAAATTCTATAATCGCAGGGAATGTAGTCATAGCATGTCATAAAATTTTCGTGCTTTTAATACATGAGGTGCCTGAGCAGGCAGATCAGTAGGCTGAGGTTGATTGAGAGAAGGACATTTGAAAGACAGGAGAGAGTCCTTCAAATAAAAACTTTCTTCCTGTTGTCTTTGCCAACAGATAACTGGTAATCTAGACATTCCTGACTGAAACTAAAACAAACAAACCCAAAAATGATGTTCAGAAAGAACAAAGCCTCATCTAATATATATATTTTTTTTCTCTTACCAGAGATGTTTTAGAGGCATGCAGTCAATCAGGACTCCTTGTGTTCAAGTGAAAGAAAGTTAAGTTAAAATAGCTAACACAGTGAAAATGGACACTTTGTGAAACAGGTGGAACTGGACTTGAAGATGAATGGAAGCAATGACACAAATGCTATCACTCTTTTGCTTTCATCTCAAACACTTTCAAATTGTTAGCCTCATTCTCTCTGACCAGCTTCTTCAAAGATTGGAACCCTGGCCCTAAACATCTTCAGTCTCACTTCACGACGCGTCTGTAACCACAAAGAAGTTACTCTGATTAGCTGGCTTGAATTGTGAACATGTCCTTGAAACAAGGACTGTGTTGAAGGGAATGTAATCCTATGATTAGCATCATTGTTAATTGTCCATGTGGCCAGGGGATGGAGTGATATGCTTCCCTCCATCATCTACAATTGTATGTTTAAATGAAGATATTTATCAAAAGAAGTATTTGAGGAAGACGAAATAAGAAATATCCGCCATAGGGGGCCGCCCGGTGGCGTAGTGGTTTTGTCCGCGCTTGGCAGCCCGGGGTTCGCGGGTTCGGATCCCGGGCGCCCGCCGACGCACTGCCTGTCAGCCGTGCCGTGGCGGCGTCCCATATAAAGTAGAGGAAGATGGGCACGATGTTAGCCCAGAGCCAGTCTTCCTCAGCAAAAAGGGGAGGATTAGCAACGGATGTTAGCTCAGGGCTGGTCTTCCTCACAAAAAAAAAAAAAAAAAAGAAATATCCGCCATAAATAAGGAAGACATCATCCTTAGGATTGGATAGTAATGAGGAATGAAAATTATTACCAAATCACTACCTTCCACCCATTTATATAGTAATAAGTTACTATTATAAAATTAGAATCTTATTTTGGAAATTCCAATTCCAATTTTGACTCTCAAGAAATCATGCATTAATCTTTCAAATAATCAAAAGGCATTTATTCCTGTTAACTACTTTTCTACAAGTATCCTAAATTGTATTTTTCATGTGGATTACTACCTTCTTCCTCTGTACTTCTTAACATTTAAAAATTGTTCATTGTTTCATGTGTTTGTTCTCTTATAGTGATTAAATTTAAAAGACCTGGCTTACAATCAGATGATCTGAGCTCAATCACAGTTTTGTGATTTAAACAGTTTATTTCATCCTTCTAATCACTAATTTTTCATCTTCTTACCCACCACATTTTGCACCTTAAAAAAGGCTGATACTGATTAATCAAATCAAAGAGCAGAACTGAGATGCTCAGACCTGGCTAACAGACATCACCAACCTAGCTATATGATATTTTTAAGATTTTCTACATATTTTTAAATTACACTCAAAAGGATGTTAATCAATGTATACCCCTCTCACATCAGCAGGTCTATTTTTTTTAAATGATACTGTGATATATATTTATTTGCATGAAAAGATGTTCCATTGAAAGCAGATTTCAAAACAAGAAGGAAGAGTTCTGCTGCTGGGAAGATGGACTAGACACTCTTTTTTTATTCCTCTAGCTAGGTACAACTAAAAACCCTGGATATGGTATATAAAATAAGCATAAGACTGTGAAAGGTGGGAGAGCAGAAGGCAGATTGGCTAGTGACCTCAGGCCCCAAGGAATAATCCCGTGTGGGTCTCCTGTGTTTTGTTTTGTTAGGAATTCTTTTTTTCCCCATCTTTATTGAGATATTAGTGACATATAACATATGTAAGTTGAAGGTGTGTAATGTGATGATCACATGTATGTATACATTGCAAAATGATTACCACAATAAAGTTAGTTAACACCTCCATCCCTTCTCATAATTAGGATTTTGTGTAGTGACAACATTTAAGATTTACTGTCTTAACAACTTTCAAATATATATTACAGTATTATTAATTACAGTCACCAGGCTGTGCATTAGATTCCCAGATCTTATTTATCTTATAGCTGGTAGTTTGTACTCTTTGATCAAAATCTTGTCGTTTCCCCCAGCCCCTGGCAAACACCATTCTACTCTCTATTTCTGTGAGTTTGGCTTTTTTACACTCCACATGTAAGTAGGAATATACAGTATTTGTCTTCCTGTATCTAACATTTCACTTAGCATAATGCTCTCAAAGTCCATCCATTTTGTCGCAAAAACCAGGATTGCCTTCTTTTTTATGGTTGAATGATATTTCTCTCTATATATCATATACTATATATATTTATTTATATATTATATTACACGCACACATATTACATATTCTTTATCCACTCATCCATTGATGAACATTTAGGTTGTCTCGCCTATTGTGAATAATGTTGTAATGAACAGGGGGGTACAGACATCTCTTTGAGATAGTGTTGTCATTTCCTTTGGAATCCTGAATTGGGATTGCTGGATCATATGGTAGTTCTATTTTTAATTTTGGGGGGAATCTCCATAATGTATTCCATAGTGTCTGTACCAATTTACATTCCCACCAACAGTGCACAGGAGTTCCCTATTCTTCACAGACTTGCGAACTCTCATTCTTTCTTGTCTTTTTGATAATAGCCATTCTAACAGGTGTGAGGTGATATCTCACAGATGTTTTGATTTGCATTTCCCTGATGATTAGTTATGTTGAGCATCTTTTCATGTAACTCTTGAGCATTTGAATGTATTTTTTGGAAAAATGTCTGTTTAAGTCCTTTGCCCATTTTTTAATTGGATTGTGTTTTTGTTTTTGTTTCGCTATTGAGTTGTCTGAGTTGATTATATATTTTTGATCTTAACCTACTATCAGATAAATGGTTTGCAAATATTTTCTCCCATTCCATAGGCTGACTTTTTAAATTGTTTTTTGTCTTTATTTATTTATTTATTTTGCTGATTATTTCTTTTGCTCTGCAGAAGCTTTTTAGTTTGATGTAGTCTCACTTGTTTATTTATGCTTTTGTTGCTTGCACTTTCGGTGTCACATCCAAAATATCTTTGCAAAGACTAATGTCAAGGAGCTCTTCCCTATGTTTTCTTCCAGAATTTTTATAGTTTCAGGTCTTACATTTAAGTCTTTAATCAATTTTGAGTCATTTTTATGAGTGATGTAAGATAGGGGTCCAATTTTTTTTTCTGTATGTGATTATCCAGTTTTCTCCAACACCATTTATTGAAGAGATTATGCTTTCCCCGTTGCTTCTTCCTGGCTCTCTTGTCAAATATTAGTTGACTGTACATGAGTGGGTTTATTTTGGGGCTCTCAATTCTCTTCCATTGGGCTATGTGTCTATAATTATGTAAGTACCATACTGTTTTGATTACTAAAGCTTTGTAATAAAGGTTGAAATCAGAAATTGTGATGCTTCCAACTTTGTTTTTCTTTCTCAGAATTACATTAGCTATTCAGAGTTTTTTGTGGTTCCATACAAATGTTAAGACTGTTTTTTTGATTTCTGTGAAAGATGTCATTGGAGTTTTGATAGGTATTACACTGAACCCATAGAGGATTTGGATAGTAGGGACACGTTAACAATAATTCTTCTGATTCATGAACATGAGATATCTTTCCATTTATTTGTATTTTCTTCAATTTCCTTCATCTCATTTGTTAAAGTTATTTCTAAGGACTTTCTTTTGATGTTGTTGTAAATGGGATTGTTTTCTTTCTTTCTTTTTTAAGTAGTTGGTTGTAAGTGTATAGAAACACAACTGATTTTTGTATTTTGGTTTTGTATCCTTAGCAGGTCTATTAATTCCTCTATTATCATAAAATTTTTGTTTATTTATGTAAAATGCTATACAATTATTTTAATTTGCATAACTTATTACAAGACAGAATTTCTTGTCATTTTTATGTAAATATAAAAAAAAACCCAGATCAGAAGCAAGTTCTTAAAGTTGTTGTCTAATCTTAACCTATTAACTGTGAGGATGCAAATTATATATTTAAGTGGAACAGAAATTTATAGTCTGGAAGAAACTGGAAACCAAGTTATATCCTATATCAGAAGCAAATCATCGTCATGTAATTTTCATATGCATTCTTCAGTTATTTCAGTTTATAGGAAAAGATGAAATAGAAGAAAACAGCATGTTTAACTCAATTATTAAGAAACATTTTGAATTTACAAAATGTAGTTGTTTTTGCAATATAGGAGGAATCAGTCTTTTTCAAAATATCACTACTACTGTTCATCAATCCTAGACTCCCAGTCATACAATTACCCTTGCTATCCCTGATGAATAATTTATGAAAATTAAGAGAGAAAGAATAGTGAGAAACGTAAGAAGATGACAGTGCATAAATACAGTCTAAATATATCTCGGTTCCACATGAAATGTTTTAAGACAACACAACACATGGAAATTTTAAGACAACAATCACTTTTCTAACTTGTGAGTAAGTATAGGCAATGAAAGACCATTAATTTGAAATTATAGTCAAAATAAGTAGATCTGATTATTACTAATCAGATTTAATTAGGTCAAGAAGTTGCAAAGTTAAACTCGAGGCTCAGAAGTTCAGAACAGTATTATAGGATTGCACCCACCCATAGAAATGAAGTAACAGGATCAGGAGACACTGGAACATTGAGTCAAAGGTGTGTGTATCCATGAGGATTTGACTCCTGTGTTTTGTTCTTTTAGAAATTCATCCAGTGATATGTAATTATACAGATTTTCAAAGTAAAATATCAGTATCCTCTTCCCCAGAACTTTACTAACAGAATTGCATAGGGCAATTATAAGTTGTTCTTATTTGTTTGTCAACACCATTCCCTTTAGGATTCTATATCACACGATCCTTGCTCAGTTGCTCTGAGCAATTGAAAGTTTTGTGATCCTAATTAAATATCTTTCAGTTTGACTTTTTTCCATTACTCCAAAACAAAAACAAATGTCAGGAAAATAAAATTCAAATGTAAATATATGCATTTTTTTCAAAAGTTATAATTATAAGCCTATTTAAAATTGCAAACTTTTGTGCATTCTCTCTATATATTTGATAATCAAGACATTTCATGAAGTAGAACTATAAAACCTTGTGCTACATTGTCATTTGGGAGTTCCAATTAGTTCATACCTGATTAGAGCCATCCCTTCTTTCTTCTTTTTAAGGAAAATAAAGTAAGCTTCCAGTTCTTTGCCCTTAGGCAGGATCTAGAGGAATTGCTGTGGATATATACACATTTTATTTAAAAGACCTTAAGAACATTCTACATCAACTGAATATATGCAGGTGGATAATGTTGCCCTGCTACATTAGCAACCATGTGCATGCTGGAGAATTTTGTTAACTGGTGATGAAGGCCCTATGTATTTATCACACAAATATGCTTTGCACTCAGTGAGACTGTCAAGTTTCTAGATCACAATAAAAAACAAGCTCTAAGAAATATTCCAATAACACTCCAGTGGTGGTCAAATGACCAAAGGGAGAAAATAACTACAGATGGTGAATAATATTCTTTCCAATAACATTCTAAAAAATATTTTAGCAAATAATATATATATCTATTCATCTATCTACCTATAACAATATCCCATTTATTTATTGATATTCACAGCAACATCTAATTTATTTTCATGGGAAATAATTACACACATGTAAAGGAGAGCAGTCCCAGGGAGCTGAAGTCAAAAAAAAAAACATGCGGAATATCACTTTTTAAAGTAGACATACCTATCCAAAAAATGAACTAGATGGAGCATGCTTATAGTTTCCAGCATGTGATTGGTGAGGGTGTCACTGACAGCACTTCAGGATGGGGTGAAGATGGGCGAGCCTCCTGAGATCTGTGGTTCAACCACTTGGAGCAAAGTGCCTCTTTTCAACAAACTTCTTCAGGGAAAGCTCCATTTTCTGCAGAAAAACTATGATAAACTAAGAACACTTGCTCTGTCCCCAGTGGATATCATAAAGGAAAGATCATTTTGATTCTCTCAGTTATAAAACAAAAACCAAATTATCTTTAAAAGTAAATTACATTTTTATTATTTCCTGAATATGCTGCCGAAATATGGTGAATATGGTCTCATGCTTTTTAATTTTTTTCCCCTGGGAATAAAGGATTTTTAGAGAGCTGGCAAAACTGTTACAATGTTAGTAGAAAAAAATACCCAAATTCATAAGTAAACACTAACACTGAGAGAGTTTTAAAAAAATTAACAAAATGTCTTTTTTAACATATTATCACTGGTATACTGGTATACTTTGATATTTTATTCATTATTTTATTTGACACTTTGATATTTTATTCACCTTTCTCGAGTTTGACATTCATTGAGTTATAATCTCATCATCCTGTCCAATTTAAAAAAATGATTTCTCACACACCTTGTAAACTACAAAATCAGGATTAACAAAGAGAGTGAATATGATTGAGCAATGAAAATCGCCGTGGGTATACAGAGTTCATGAATCTCAATAAAATTAGTCTACTAAAAAAGTCTTAAAGAAGTGCTTTTCAAAATATATCCACTCAAATATTCAGAAGAGTGTTCTCATCAAAAGACTTCTCTCTTAATGGTTGATGAGTACAGATTATAGTACTAAAAATCACAAGAGATCTCACTGACCTGAGTATCTGAGATAGGTTTGGAATCTAGAAAATGACTTTAAAAGACCTCTTTATCCTCCCTAATTCTCAAATTGCTGACAATTTCCACAATATTTGTCTTATTTATTTGATTGACAGTATTGTAATTCCAGAAAGTTTCTTTTTTCATTGCTGTTTAATATAACTGTGTTACTAGGCTTGACACATGGAGCTACTAGTGTGAGTTCAGGGGTGTAAGTAATGGACAATAGGAGAATGGGAGACAAGCAGATTTGTTCTCTTGATAGAGACAGGGCGGATGCAGGGAGGAGAGTCTCGGACCACTGTGCATCTCTAAGTAGAAGAGTCCATGTAGACCACTTCATTGGAGAGGACTGGCGAACCAAGGGCTCAAATCACCAGGAAAAGTTGTATTGTGAGAGCACCATCAAGAAAAATGAGACTTATGATTAGAAATACAAGATATTTAACAACTTGACTTGATTAATCTAGCTTTTTTTTTTTTTTTTTTTTGGTAGAACTGTGGTGTGTGGAAATATTCTGATGCCTTTTTTTCACTCAGGTGCATGCTGTGTAGCCAGGCTGCTAGCTTTGCTCCCAAAACAGTCAGAATACACACCAGTCGTCTTGTTTTGTTTCCTGGAACCATAAATCATCCTACTTAGCTTCCTATTTTTCATTATCATAAACCAGATTCATCTTTCTAGATAACTTTCTTTTAGATATTTTATGGATTGTCTTATACAAATGGACCTCTCTCTCAAAAATACTTTCAAATTTTACTGATTATGCTAACCATTTTTTTTTTACCATCTTAATCGACAAATACATCACGTTCAACTGAATCCCTGGTTAAATGATAAGTCCCTTTAGAGTATGCTCTAAAGCTAGCAATAAAATATTTCTTTTGGTTTATAAGTTGTGAAAACACAAAGATTACTAAATTAGCTCTGCATTCTATTAAAATTAGATATTTTTCTCAGAAATTTGATTACATCTTTTTGAAATAATGAGTAAATATTTTACATGATTATCCATTAGCATGTTCAAATGATCCATAGAACTTTCCATCCTGGGGGAAGTAATCAATCAAATTATAAGTAAATATCTTTGAAGGGAAATATCTTTTTATGCTTAATACTTTGGAATTTTGAAGTTTCATCATATTTCTTTTAAGTGTGCAATTTTTCAATCCATTTGTTACTTAAAATTAATCCACTCCAAATAACTTCCTTTGAATTTACATTTGTATACAAAAGCAGACGTACAATATTTGTTCTATCTGTAGTGTGAATATCACAAGGAAAATGCAGACATTATAGAAATTTTAGAAACCTTATAAACATTTTTGAAAAATAATATAAAAAATGTATGGAATGTATACACACACACTCACACACACAACACACAAACGCACATTGATTCCCAGGGGAAGTATAATCAGTGGATGAATCAATCATGCCTAAGTATGTCTCAACAGTATGTCCTGTCAGAGACTAAATTCTTTATTAAAGGAATACTTCCAGACAATTACATCACTTTATGAATATGTGCCTTGATTATGTAAAAGTCAAAATGCTACATCTAAGAGCAAATTAAATTGCCCTATTGTCCCCAAAACATTTCACTGCAAGTCGAGAATAACCAAAAAATGTTTATGAAGTGGTTGACACATATTTCTATTGTTGGAGAAAAGTAGACTTTAAATCTCTCGAGTATATTTCCTGCCTCAAATTCATTCATTGTACTGCTTTAGATACTTCTACAATATAACTTGGCCCATCAAAAGAGATCACAAATTCTAAGAAATATATTGAATATAAGATAGAAAAAGACAAAAGCATATTGAATGACATTCACTTCCATTTAACTCTATTTCTAAATTTTTCTTCTATGTGAAAGGCTGTTTCTTCTAAATAAAATATTTCATATTAGTTCTGCTATTTATTAAATTGTGCTTAATTAATTTACTTACAAAGGGCTTAGATCTGGTTAGTACAAGTTCTTGACATTTTGGCAAATTTAGTAAGTTGTAGAAGAAGGAATCTTTTTGTTGTAAATAGTGAAGGTCACAAATTTACTATTCCACTCCTTCAGCAAAGAAAGAAAAAGGTATTTAGACCTTTTGCAGCTGTCTGAAAATTGTATAAATGTCTTTAATATTAATGTGGTTCTCTTAATTTTAGTATTCCTCAGAGACCCTAATACCAGAGGTCAGTTCCTCTGCTTCTGTAATGAAACATACTCTTGTTAAATGTTGTGTAAAAGTACATTTTCTGTCTTTTTTCCTTTCCTGCAACCAGAATCCAAATTGCAGCATACATACTTACTAAAAGTAACTCACCAACATAGGGCAATTGGTCTTGTGTAGTGTCAATTATAATCACGTTATTATAAAATCTAGCACTTACACAGTAGTTTTATAGCAAATTAAAAGTATAACAAATACAACATAATACATGTCTAAGCAGAGTCCATATATCTAAAGTGAAATGGTGAATTTAAAAACTTCCAAAGTGATGAAAACTAAGAGAAGGTGTATGCTGAAATTGTTATCCATTGATATTTCATGAGAGGCTTGAATCATGAAAACAGTTACTTCAGTTTTTCGTGTTGTGTGTATAATCTATGGTTTGGTTTGCCTGGTGGATTCCAAAATAATAAAATATAAAGAGATAAACAGGTAGACATATAGATAGATAGAGGTATATAAAATGCCAAGCATTCATTTGGCCACTCAAAAATATTTCTTGATCACTACCATGTAGCTGTGAGCATCATGAAAGCTATCTGACTTAGAGGTGTAATAATATTTAACTAGCATTATTAACTGTGACACTTCCCAGGCCATTTCTCAAGACTGTGCTATCATAAGTAATTAAGTATTGTGTGGAAAACAGGTTTTATTAACGTTTTTTAAATCTAAAATTTTTGAGAAATTATTTCAAACTGAAGAGAATCTTGCGTTAATAAACAATTTAATCTCTAAGAAGGATAGAGGAGTATAATACATTTACAAAAATTATATTAATAGGAACCTTTTTATTAATATTTTTATGATGGAAGCTAGTAACAGCTTAATTGCTAGTGTTCCACAGAGAACATTTCTACTGATATAGATCAAAATACTTGATTGATTTTATTTTTCACTGTTCATCTGGATGTTCAAGGTGATAAGAACACATAGTATTCCTTATTTTCTTAAATACTGAAAAATACCTATGTCACCATGTGTAGCCCTTTTTTTAAAAACTAAGCGTTGGCATTTTAAAATGATTAAAGGCCAAATCGTAACTGATGTTCTCAAAAGACTATGAGGTAGATTATTAGCTGTTTTACTACACTTTCAGTGGGCAATAACAATAATAATAGCAACTAGAATTTATTGGCTATAATCGATGAGTAGATGTTTGCTTAATCTGTAATCTTCAAAACAACCCAGTGGAAATATAATGCACACCTTATACATGAAATTGAGGCTCCAGCAGTGTAAGTAACTTGCTAAAATTAACAAGAACTAATAAGGTTTAGCAACAGGAACTGAACCTGGTATAATGGACTCAAATTCTTTGCACTTTCCACCACATCTTGCTGACTCTCCATACCTGCAAACTGTACACTTATGTGCTTTGCATACTAAAAGGTAGAGCATGCACCATGGAAATATGTACACAGAGTAACACAGACTGAGAGCTGCATGGAATCAGAATAAATTCCAAATTATATTGATGTGTAGCAATTTGACAAAAGTGACTGATTTAACCAAATCTATAGTATGAACTTCTGGGCCATCTCTATATTTGTGGCAATCATTTAAACTTTAATATATGTATAGTGAACATCTGAGAAAGAGGACAGAATTTGGACAAAGTGCAAAATATATCTCAGATGTTCCAGGCAGTGCTTGAATGCACTTTCACTCACAAAAATAGAGAAGGCAGGCCAGTTCTTCAGCTGCACTTACGGAACCCTTAAATAGACTCTGAACACTGATGATTGCTGGTGACAATGACAACAGTTCTCCAGGGAGTAAATTATAGGAGGAGAGAATAGAAAATCATCCACTTATTCCTCAAAACTGGTAAGGGGTAGGTTGCCCAGGAGGAATGGAAGAATAAAAATAGATATGCATTGACAAATGAGCTTCTGTGTAAGGGAGAACAAGGAAATGCATTTAGATAAGAAGTAATCCAAACTTTATATATAGGGTAATCAATGTCACACTGTCTGTTACAACCCATACAAGAGATTTGAAAGTCATAGTAGTCATCTTCAGTAGAGATTATGCTGCTATAATTAAAAGGTCAATGGAATATTTAATTAAAACGGTCCAAGTCCCAAACAAAATATCAAGTTACTTTTGGGAAAGGCAGGATACATTTCATATTCATCAAAGAAAATATATAGTTAAAGATATAAATAGAGAGAAAGAAAGGTTTAGAAAGAGAAATTGACAGAGATCAGAACCAAAGAAGTGAAGATAAAATGAAGGAAAAATAGCAGAACACATATGAATTTTTAATCCGGGAGAACATAGAATAAGAACAAGTATGCTTGTACTCTATAAAATTATGACGGCCTTAGGTAGAATTCAAAGGTATCTATCCTGGAATGATAGAAAAATATCTCATCAAAGCTTAAAAAAAATTATGGACAAACAAAAGCAGAGGCAATTTTAATATACAGTAAAATACTTAATAGGGGTGAGGATACTTTTATGAATGTAAAGCCAAAAGGTATTTTCATAGCTTATTTGGGGGATAACTGATGAGCTTCAGAAGAAAACAAGATACTTGTAGCCAAATACATCCTTTAGCATGGTAAGAGGTGTGAAGATGCCCTGAATGGAAACTGGGCCTTACTAAATTTGGTAATTATACACTTGTATGAAAGTTATCTAAACATCAATAGCCTTGAGAATTTGACCCTGGTTACTAATTTGTGGACACTCTAAAAATTATTTAGTGCTCCCAAGATGGCAGGCCACTGTTATTCTAAACCACCATTCCTCCATCATTGTCAAACTTTAAAGTGAAACAAAATTATTCCGGAAGAAATAGAGAGACTAAACATAATGAAAGGCGTCTGGCTGAACTACCCAAATTCAGGTGAATTTTTCTTGAGTGGAGATAATAAACTTTATATTTAATTCTAATTACCACCAGCTTTCACCTTATTGCCTACATAAAATCCTCATGAAGTACATATTTGTCAAAGTACGTATTTTAACATCAAATAATCTACAGCAGGCTTTTTCTGCTTACCTCTTGATTTCTCCAATGCATATGCTATATTTAAACTCTAAAAAAAATGTTATCTGCTTTTCAATATTATTTGAATCTACAGAGTGTAATTATTTTCAAACAATTAAGAAAAAATGTAATTATAAAATAATTTCCATGTGCAGAAAAGCAATATATTATTTGCACAAAGGTAATCAACTAATTTGGTTTTAGTAAGACCACAAACATATGAAAAAAGTCCATACTCTATAAGATGTATACATCTAGAGGACACTGTAAAATTGGACACTTTACCCACGTGTCTTGACATTTTCCCCTCCAAAGTCAAAATAAGAAATGGTCATACATTCAATACCCCTGCATTTTGTAAAAAATGCCATGCAGACAATCATCAATTATATTGTTAATTATCTCTGGCATAAAAAACAGTGCAATAAAATTTTCTCAGAATCCTAAGCTAAGAAAAAATTTGTTGTTCTTGATGCACTGCTATGTTTTGTTTTACTGGGCAAGGAGAACTAAGTAATCCATATTGTTTCGCTGTTAGCTTTTGTTGCTATGCAACTCAGAATTTGTTTTCAGCTGCAGTTGCTTCTCTTATCCTTTGTATTTTGATAAACTACAAGACAAACTCTACCACTTTTATTATTTATTTCTTTTCTCCCTACTATTAACCAGGATATAAGAATAATTTAAGTCAGTAATAGTTTCTTTAAAACTTATCATGTGAATAAAATTGTTCTAGGCATCAGATAACTAGAAAAGACCCAACTGAAATGGGTTTTTAATGTGTGCCAACATTACTTAGGGTACGTCTCAACCTCTTTTAACAATGATACCTCAAAATATAGTAACTGAAAATAAGTTAATTTCTCTCTTTCTGGGGAGTCCAGAGATGAACAATCCAAGACTGGCAAGGTTGCTTCACACCACAAGGCCACTCATGCCTCTGGGTTCCTGACATATTGTGGAACCACTATTCCTTTGCTTGTGATCTTGCATGGCCAAAACTGGTTTCTCTCTACATTTGTATACAAGCCCATAAAGAAAAGAAAAAAAAAGAAAGTCTTGGGAAAGTATTATCTTTTTCAAGGAGAAGTCTCAGAAGTTGCATACATCACTTCTGCTTATTTCTCATTGCTCTGAATTTAACCATGTTACAACTTACAGCTACAAGAAAAACTGGTAAATGGTAAGGACAGCCATGTGCCTAGCTAAAATTGAGTGGGGTGATATTTATATTTCCATATGGAGGAGGAGGATGGGTATTGGAGTAAAATTACCATCTCAGCCACAGCTTCTTCGCCTGATGTATTTCCAATTTACCATCTGGCCTCTGTGTGTAATAAGCAAGCAACATTACATTGCAGTGGAAGGTCTTTAGATTTATAACTAGACAAGCATGCTTTGGCATTTCAGTCCCACCGATTATTAGCTGTAAATAGTTGTCAAGTTAATTAATGTTTCTGAGCCTCTATACTCTTATCCAGGAAATATGGATAAAATATCTAACTCAGAGATTGGTTGACTTAAGTATAATTTTATAATACAGTATAAGTCAAAATAAATGATAGCAATAAAGATTATTAGAGAGGAAATTGTAAATTGCTTTTTATTGAAATATTTTATTCTTTGTCCATTAATTATGATGATGCCTCAATCAACACTTAGTCTTCTGAATTTATTTCTCTAAGAACTTACACACTCACACACCCCCAGACAAGCTTCTATGCATTAGAAAGGAAAACCAGAAAGTAAGAGAAGATGTGCTAACTAAGGAATATTGTTGCACTACAATTAAATAGGCAGGAACTGATATTATAGACTAAAGACTGAATGCATATTTACCCCTTTGGCTATACGCAATTTAGCAAGCCAATGCTACTTGGAAAGGAAAGCTTTTCAAGTGAAATCCTTTTTTTCCCCCGCTAATATTTGTTTTGGTTCCAATAATAAGCACAGAGACAGCTGAAAGAAAGACTGTGAGAGTGGGAGTCACCTGCAAGAATATATACTTGAATGATTTTCTCCTGATGAGTCTATTAGTTACCATGGTGACAATCTGTTCAAGCATTTAAAGAAAAAATAATGTGTCTTACTTTTCCATCATTTGAGTAAGAGAATTTTTTATTTTAGTTAGCAAAATTATGTTTACAATTTTGCTTAGAAATCTTGATTTTTACATGTTTTTATCCATAAAACATGTCAATTTTGCCAGGTCTTCAAAATACAATTTTTAATTCAAAATTAATTTTGTTAAAATTGATTGTAATTGCCATAAACATTTAGTACAAATGTTATCTGATAACCAAATATTTTCTCCAGTGTGTGCATTTATTAGAAATTATTTTTTAAATGTAAAAATCATTTACCTAATACTTTTAAAAATGCATGTTTGGATAAATTATGCAAATAATACGGTCACTCAAGTTTTGATTAAGGTCTTCTATGAGTGTCTTGAGAAGAGAAAGACCTGTCTGCAGTAAAATGGATAACAGTAATTTCAGGCAAACATTGAGTTTATTTTCAGTCCCACAATTAATTGCTCAAATTACTTATTACTAACGTTTTCATGTATAAGGTATTTGATTTAAAGAGCATTTTAAAATTAATACGTAGTTTTACTCTGAGGTGATCACTTCAGCTTGTTCAGGTAGTAGGTGATATCTTTTGTGTTAGAAATTATAGTGTATTGATTATGCTTGTTTTTTTTACTGATATTATAATTAATAATGTAAAACAAAGTGTGTGAAGTTGAAGACAAAATGAAGTTAATTACAATAGAAAAGAAAACTGCAAGCAATCCAAGGGTTGTTACAATCAGAATTTAGAATCTAAAATCATTCCAAGTGGCAAACTTACGATACATGTATTTCTGAATTTCCAACTTCCTTGAACAACCTAATTCTGAGTGCTTGCTTTATTTTTCAAATGCTGCCTATTCTGCTTGCCCCTTCACACACATCTGCCACTAGAGAGCTACCCAACACCTTGTCTTTTATTGATAGGCTTAGCTAATTCAGTAATTTGTTCTCATTTATTGATTTCATATTTTATATCCTTTTGGATTGCTTACTCTCCCACTCTTTTCTTCTCTTTATTTAATTTTGTTTCCATTAAATTGTTTAAATTTACTGTATCAAGACTGCCTGGGATCCATTTCTCACTTGAAGTTTCTCTAGCTATTTAAGTCACATAATTTCTTTAGAGGTAACTTTCTTTAGCTGTTAAGTGCTTAAATAATTGTGCCTATCTCCTGGGGATATTGGAAAGGTTGAAGTGCTCATCGCCTCACATCAGACATTGGAAATTCCAATGAATTATTATTATCCTATAATCTTCCAATTGGATGTCTTTCTAAATTCTGACTCACACACAAAAACTGTGAAGAAGGTTTCTGAACAATCAATGATCTCACAGGAACAAATATCAGTAATAATAAATTTCCCTCCCCCCAGAATTTAGGATCAAACTGCACAAAAGTATCAGTAACACTAAATTTCCCTTAACATGTTAAACGAATCTGGATGATACTTTAGAACTAGCTCTTAACTGAGAGCTTTCTGTGAGTTTCAAGTTAGCATAACATTTATCTTCATTATGCCTATTCTCCAGTCCAGCCCTGTGCCAGGGTACCTCTTAGGAGTATTGTCTTAAGATATCAACTGATTAACTGTTGAGGTACTAGGTAGTGAACAAGAATATCAAAAGAAAATTATGAATGAATCCACTTTAAGCAGTCTGAAGCACCCCAAAAAGAAAAAGAAACCAGATCTTGTATAAAAGAGAAAAAACAACATGCAATAGAAGTGGTCAATAAATATGGGTTTGTGGAGGTGGGATTCACAGAGCCTCAGTGAATTTGCTCCCCGACAAAAGCAACAAAATCACTGCCAAATTATCAAAATGAGCCATTTCAGATCTCTGGAAATTAATCAGAGACATAGAATACGCTAAAAGTATTTATTCAAGAAAACTACTAAGCCTTGAGAGAACTTCAGGTTGGTGACATTTTAACTTGGAGTTACCCTTCTCCCCTATATCTTCAACTCCATGAAGTGGTAGCCATGACAAGCCAGCAGCCTTACAGCCAGTCACCATTGGGGCTGACCCCTTTTGAAGCTCTGTTAATATTCTCATTTCCAAAGCACAGTCAATTGTTTTTCAGAGACTCCTGATATAGCCCCTTTCCCAGGTGCTTTCAAAAGCGACAATCTGCTCAAATCAACAACATCACAGCTATCTAGGTTGTGATTTCAGTTGGAGCAAATAAGAGCCCAGTCAAAATTAGAAGAGAGTACCTAGTAAACTAGACCACAAACAGCAGACTTTGAACAGCCTCAACATATTCTTGGGAGTATGAAAGATGCATGCATACAGAGGGTTGTGTGCATGCCCAGGAAAAACTTGAGAAAGAGAGGGCCCAAAGCACTCACTCTGGGCCAGTCTTGAGGACTTCCAAAAGCAGAAAGTGAAAGCTAAGGTTGATATGTAAACTTTCTAAAATTTGAAGGCAAATATTCACAAAGAGATCCCCATGCCAAAAAGTGGAATACCTACTAGGTCAACACATTTAAGGAAATCTTTTGACAGATCATTGACTGACTACTAAACCATGAAACCAAGAACTCATGGTTTGATAAACATCTATCAAGGTGTCACATCAAGAAAAAAATAAAGGACACAAATTACCAAATTACTACAGAATTAAAAAATATATTAAGGAAATATTATAAACAGTCATATGCCAATAAATTTGACTAGTTACACAAAATGGACAAATTTCTTGAAAGAGACAAACTACCAAAGATTGAACAAAAATAAATAGATAACATGAATAATTCTACATCTATTAAAAGCATTAAATTTGTAATTAAAAATCTTCTTATAAAGAAAACTCCAAGACAAAGTAGCTTCACAGGAGAACTCTAATAAACGTTTAAGAAATAAATATTACCAGTTCTACACCACTTCTTGTAGAAAAGTGATGAGGAGAGAATACATCCAATTCATTTGATGAAGCCAGTATTACTCATAACAAAACAGGACAAATGTTACAAAACAATAAAAGTATAAACCAATATTGCTCAATAACATAGGTGTAGACAGTCCAAATATAATTTTAACAAATCAAAGACAATGATATATACACAAAGAATAATCCTGATTAAGTGTGGTTGATTCCAGGAATACAAGTGGGCTTAACACTCAAAAATCAACCAATACAGTAGAAAGGATCAATGAAACAAAGAGCTGGTTCTTTGAGAAGATAAATAAAATTGACAAACCCTTAGCCAGACTCACTAAGAAAAAAAGGGAGAAGACTCAAATAAATAAAATTAGAAATGAAAGAGGAGAAATTACAACAGACACCACAGAAATACAAGGGATTATTAGGGAATACTATGAAAAACTTTACGCCAACAAATTGGACAACCTAGAGGAAATGGACAAATTCTTGGACGCGTACAACCTCCCAAAACTGAATCAAGAAGAAATAGAGAATCTGAACAGACCAATCACAAGTAAAGAGATTGAAACAGTAATCAAAAACCTCCCAAAAAATAAAAGCCCAGGACCAGATGGCTTCCCTGGAGAATTTTATCAAACGTTCAAAGAAGATTTAGCACCTATCCTTCTCAAACTATTCCAAAAAATAGAGGAAGATGGAATACTTCCCAACACATTCTATGAGGCCGACATCATCCTGATACCAAAGCCAGACAAGGACAATACAAAGAAGGAAAACTACAGGCCAATATCGCTGATGAACATAGATGCAAAAATCCTCAACAAAATATTGGCAAACCGAATACAGCAATACATCAAAAAGATCATACACCACGATCAAGTGGGATTTATACCAGGGACACAGGGATGGTTCAACATCCGCAAATCAATCAACGTGATACACCACATTAACAAAATGAAGAATAACAACCACATGATCATCTCAATCGATGCAGAGAAGTCATTCGACAAGATCCAGCATCCATTTATGATAAAAACTCTCAACAAAATGGGTATAGAAGGAAAGTACCTCAACATAATAAGGGCCATATATGACAAACCTACAGCAAACATCCTACTCAACGGGGAAAAACTGAAAGCCATTCCTTTGAGGACAGGAACAAGACAAGGGTGCCCACTCTCACTGCTCTTATTCAACATAGTACTGGAAGTTCTGGCCAGAGCAATTAGGCAAGAAAAAGGAATAAAAGGACTCCAAATAGGCAATGAAGAAGTGAAACTCTCACTATTTGCAGACGGCATGATCCTATATATAGAAAACCCCAAAAATTCCATCGGAAAACTACTAGAAACAATCAACAACTACAGTAAAGTGGCAGGGTATAAAATCAACTTACAAAAATCAATTGCATTTCTATACACTAACGATGAAACAACAGAAAGAGAACTCAAAAAGACAATCCCATTTACAATTGCAACAAAGAGAATAAAATATCTGGGAATAAATTTAACCAAGGAGGTCAAAGACCTATACAATGAAAACTATAAGACACTATTGAAAGAAATCGAGGAGGACATAAAGAAATGGAAAAATATTCCATGCACATGGATTGGAAGAATAAATATAGTTAAAATGTCCATTCTACCTAAAGCAATCTACAGATTCAATGCAATCCCAATCAGAATCCCAATGTCATTCTTCACGGTAATAGAACAAAAACTACTGAAATTCGTATGGGGCAACAAAAGAGCCCGAATAGCTAAAGCAATTCTGAAAAAAAAGAACAAAGCTGGAGGCATCACAATCCCTGATTTCAAAATATACTATAAAGCTACAGTAATCAAAACAGCATGGTACTGGTACAACAATAGACACACAGATCAATGGAACAGAATTGAAAGCCCGGAAATAAAACCACACATCTATGGACAGCTAATCTTTGACAAAGGAGCAAAGAACATACAATGGAGAGAGGGAAGTCTCTTCAATAAATGGTGCTGGGAAAATTGGACAGCAACATGCAAAAGAATGAAAGTAGACCATCTCCTATCGCCATATACAAAAATCAATTCAAAATGGATCAAAGACCTGAAAGTGAGACCTGAAACTATAAAACTCCTGGAAGAAAATATAGGCAGTACACTAATTGCGATTGGACATAAAGGGATCCTTTCAGATTCCATATCTACCCAGACAAGGGAAACAAAAGAAAAAATAAACAAGTGGGACCTCATCAGACTAAAGAGCTTCTACAAGGCAAATGAAACCAGGATCAAAATGAATAAACAACCCACCGGCTGGGAGAAAATATTTGCAAATCGTTTGTCTGACAAGGGATTAATCTCAGTAATATACAAAGATCTCATACAACTGAGCAACAAAAAAACAAACAACCTGATCAAAAAATGGGCAGAGGATATGAACAGACATTTTTCCAAGGAAGAGATACAGATGGCCAATAGACACATGAAAAGATGTTCAACATCACTAATCATCAGGGAAATGCAAATCAAAACTACACTGAGATATCACCTTACACCGGTTAGAATGGCTATAATCACAAAGACAAATAACAACAAATGCTGGAGAGGTTGTGGAGAAACGGGGACCCTCATTCCCTGCTGGTGGGAATGCAAACTGGTGCAGCCTCTAGGGAAAACAGTATGGAGAGTCCCCCAAAAATTAAAAATAGAAATACCGTATGATCCAGCAATACCACTCTTGGGCATCTACCCAATGGACGTGAAATCAACCATCACAAGAGGCGTTATGCACCCCTATGTTCATTGCAGCATTATTCACTATAGCCAAGAAGTGGAAGCAACCCAAGTGTCCCTCAACTGAAGATTGGTTAAAGAAGATGTGGTATATACATACAATGGAATACTACTCAGCCATAAGAAAAGACACAATTGTCCCATTTGCAACAACATGGAAGGACCTAGAGGTTACTATGTTAAGTGAAATAAGCCAGAGAGAGAAGGACAGACACTGCATGAACTCACTCATATATGGAATATAAGTGAACACACGGACAGAGAGAACTGATTGGTGGTTACCAAGGGGAAGGGGGTGGGGGGGGCACAAGGGGTGAAGGGTTACATCCACAAGGTGACAGACAAACAAAAATGTACAACTAAAACCCCACAGTGTTATAAACTAAGACATCAATTAAAAAAATAAATTAAAAAAAAACCATAAAAACCAAAAAAAGAAAAAAAAGAATTCACTATATTTATAAAATAAAAAATTTAAAAAATGTGATCATAGTAGGCATATAAAAAGCACTTAATAAGGTATTCAACCATTCATAATAAAAAAAAAAAAACTTTCAGCAAAGTAGGAGTACAAGGGAATTTCCTTAACCTGATAAAAACATCTATGAAAATCCATAGCTAACATTATACCTAACAGTGAAAGAGTGAATATTTACCCCCTGAAATCAGGAACAAGACAAGAATGCCCATTTCTGTCCAACATTGTATTAGAAGTTATAGCCAGTGCAATAAGGCAAGAAATGTGAAATAAGAGGCCACTAGATTGGAAAGGACGAAGTAAAACTATCTTCATTCACAGAGAATCTTTGTAGAGAATATGATGGAATCTACAATCTAAAAGAACTAATAAACGAGTTTAACAAAGTTGCAGGATACAAGCTCCATATGTAAAAATAAAAAATATTTCCATGTACTAGAACAAACAATTGAACATTTAAAAGTTATTGTTTAAATTGCATGAAAGGATATGAAATAGTAATAAATCTGAAAAATGACATAAAGACCTCTACACTGAAAAGTACAAAGCATCACTGAGAGAAAAATGAAGAAAACCTGAATAAATGGAGAGATACATCATACTGATGACTCAGAAGACTCAAAATTATTAAGATGACAATTCTCCCCAAACAGATATATAGATTCACTGCAAAATCAATTAAAATCCCAGCAGGCTTTTTTGTAGAAATTTGAAATTTGATTCTAAAATTCCATGACCATTCAAAGGACTTAGTCAAAATAACATTGAAAAATAGCTATGTTTGAAGTCTTACTATCAAGTTATATTAAACAAGAGAATGTGGCATTAGCTTCAAAATAGAAATATGGAACATAATAGAACATTTAGAAATTAACCAATATACATACGGGCAGCTGATTTTTGACAAAGGTACAAAACAATTAAGTGTTTTGCACACTTTTCAACAATGGTGCTGTAACGATTGCCTATCCATATGCAAAAAAATATAAAAGATATTTGATCAACAACTTGCATCATACAAAACATTAACTCAAAATAAATCATAGATCTAAATGGAAAACCTAAAACTGCAACATGTCTAGAATAAAATATAACAGAAAACCACTGTGAACCTTGGTTATGCAAAAATTTACCAGATACACACTAAAAATACGATCCATAAAAGAAAATCATTGATAAATTATGCTTCATTGAACTTCTACTCTTAGAATGACACTGTTAAGAAAATGAAAACATAAGCCACAGACTGAGTGAAAATATCTGCAAGTCATATAACTGACAAAAACCCAAAGTCCAGAAAATATAAAGCACTCTCAAAATGCAATAATACATGGCAAACCCAATAAAAATATGAGCAAAAGATTTCAACAAACAATCCACCAAAAAGATATATGATGGCAAATAAGCACATGAAAGGATGCTATACATTTTTAGTCAGAGAAATTTAAATTAAAACTACAATAGATATGCATAATTGTTAAAATGGCTAAAATTTAAAACAAACAAAAACAAAACAACAACAAGAAAAAACAAACCACTGACTATGCCAAATGCTGGCAAGGATGTGGAGGAAGTAAAACTAATACATTCCTTGTGGCAATATAAAGTGAGACAACCACTTTGTAAAACAGTTTTGCAGTTCCTCAAAGAAAAATACATACCTAAAGTATGATCCAGTCATTCTACTGCTAGGTATTTCCCAAGTGAAATGAAAGAATAAATCCATACAAAGAATTGAACACAGATGTTTATGGCAGCTATACTTGGAATAACCAAAAACTAAACAAACCAAATGCCCATCAACACACATGTATGTGTAAATAAACTGGTATATTCATGCAATGAAATACTACTTAGCAACGTAAAAGAATAAACTACTGATACAACCTATTAACACATATGACTTTCAAAATAACAATTCTTAGTGAAAGAGTCAGGCCTAATTTATATATGTACACACATATAAATTCTTGTGGTTTGTAATGGTTTCTGGATCACCAAAAAGTAGATATCTGAATAAAGGGGGTAGCATTCCAACAGAGAAGAACCAGTGTTTGGGAATGAGAAATAGAAGGGTGGCTATGTCTTTTAGATTAAATTTATTACATGCTATTACATTCTCACAGCATTTCATATACTAAATGAGTTCCTATAAGTGTCATTTACGTATAAGCCTTGACAGAGGGAGAGATAAATGTGGACTAAAAATTCAAAGAAAGTCTTGAGAATAATGTAAATTATTCATGTAATTTAAACAAATCTATATCTTAATTTTAGGTAATATCCATAGTTCATTCTTTCTGAAAATGGACTTATTTTTACTTTCAATGATAAGCACGCTCTTTGATTTATTTGAAAAGTTAATAAAAACACAGTTTACGTTATCATCTATGTAATGGTTCTGATAAAATTAATGGTGAACCCTACCCACTCTCCCCAAATACACACAGGAGATTTGATAGCCACTTATTTTATTTTCCAACTGAATTTTTTATTTTTTGTTGGAATTTGTTTACTTTATGTTGAATAGACTGAAAATATAAACATGTTTAAGATTAGATTAAGTTTACTTTGACAATGCATTAGAAATTCCTTTTAGGTACATTTTTGATATTTGTGTAAAATGACACAAAAATTGTTTAGATCACGTGTCGATAAATCTCTGTCCTTTTGGATATCAGCTGCATTAACATGTTCAATATCTTATTTCAAAAATTCAGTAAATATGCAAATATGAAAAAGGAATTGCATTTAGGGCAGTTTAGAATTCTGAAAATGATTCTCATGCATGATTAAAGCCATGTATTTTAAGAATGTAACTTTAAAAATGAACGCATTTGCCCTCTGCCATAGGCATAAGATATTATCAAAATAATATTTGGAGTGTTCTGCATTCCAGAAAATGTTTGAGGAACAGATTTGCCTCAGTAGTTTAGCAACATAGTTCCATTAATTTATTTAATCCTAGATTATATGAAGCAATTTTAGGTATATGAGAATATTAAAATGATAAAGTATTTCAAAGAGTATTCTTTTTTGTGTGTGTGAGGAAGATTAGCCCTGAGCTAACAACCATTGCCAATCCTCCTCTTTTTGCTGAGGAAGATTGGCCCTGGGCTAACATCCATGCCCATCTTCCTCCACTGTATATGTGGGACACCTACCACAGCATGGCTTGATAAGCAGCACGTAGGTCAACTCCTGGGATCCGGGCTCACGAACCCCGGGCCGCCAAAGTGGAGCACGCGAACGTAACAACTAGGCCACCAGGCCAGCTCCTCAAAAAGTATTCTTTTAAACCCTGTTGGTAACGCAAAGTTGTTATCAAGGTAGCCTGTGTTGGGGGAAGGAGGAAGGAGGGAAATTTGAGGTTGAACCAGCTTTAGGACTTACCTTTTTTTCAATGCCTCCCACCATCTCTTTTCATCCAGAACAAATTGCTTTTTATCTCTTATTAATTGGAATTCTGAATACTTCATTTATTTTAAAAAAATCTTGCCATTTAAAAAAGTTTAATATCTACTATCTTACGAGATAGACATAAAAAAGTTATAATTAACATAATTATATAGATGAATAACCTGAAACAAAAGAAATTAGTTAATATGCACACAGTCACATAATTATTAAATGGAAAAACTACTTGGAAACCTAAATCACTAACTTCAGTCCCGCTGCCTGGCTAACTATCAGTTTATAGAACCGTCTACAAATTGGAAATATGGTGGTAAAGAGGCAGAACTTGAGGCAGAAACCTGGGTTTGAATTCAGACTTGGCTGTTTCTTTGTTCTGTGAACCCTGTGATCTTGCTTTCTCACTGTCAAACAGGACATTTAGACCACATTAGCCTTTACTTCTTAGGGCTACTGGGAATTTTAAATGAACCTATATAAAATATATATTTTTTAATGTATATAAAGTCAACGTAAAGGGTGCTATTGGTGGACTTGGAGTAGTTCAAATGGATGATGTCAGAGGTTCCAGAACTTTGGTAGAAGACATGTAGTAAGTCTTAGAAAAACTGATACTGGATCATAAACTTCTTTTATTTCTCTCTGAGCACCAAGTACACTTCTGTGTATGTACCATGCTCACAATAAAACATCTTTTAATAATGCACTAATCAAATACGAACCAGAGCAAATATGAAGGGCAGAAAAAAAGCCTTCCTTAACATGTGCTCGAATTATTCCTTTAAACCAAAATAATACTAGGCTAACGGAGATTCATTTCTGTCTGTGAAGAATCCTTGTCTGAATACTCAAAAGTGAGTGAATTCATAAAATCATCGTCACCATTTAACTTAATGTGTTCTATGGAAAGCCACTCTTAGGTGAAGTTCCATGAAAAGTGAGTCTCATGGTGAAATGGGTATGGGAAATAGTACAATGCCTATCACTTTCTTGGAGCCTAGTCCTGCACTTTGCACATTGAGATCTCTCAGAAATCCTGCCTCAAACAAACAAACATTTAAATTGATGTAATGTGGTGTTTCACTTTTTTTTTTTGGTGGCAAGGAAACCACAGAGTTCTTTTTCATAGATTTCTTTTTTTTTTTTTCCTGAGGAAGATTCTCCCTGAGCAAACATCTGTGCCAATCTCCTTCTATTTTGTATGTGGGTCACTGTCACAGCATGGCCACCAATGAGTGGTACAGGTCCACGCCCAGGAACTGAACCCAGGTCGCCAAAGCAGAGCAAGCCAAACTGAACCACTAGGCCACTGGGCCAGCCCCCACAGATTTCTTTTTAACTTCTAAAAAACTAGTGCTCCATGGAACATACTTTTCAATATACTCCCTTAAGCCATGGGCAATATTATAATACCTGTGTCAATGTTAAAATAAATGTGCATTTTCTCCAGCAACTCATTCCTTTCACACAGGTTAGAAGAGATATTTAGGCACCGTTCAACATAAGAACCACTCGAAGAATGAATACTCCATGATTTCATAGACTTAAATTGATGCTTTTTTATTACCTTTATTTTTGTTATGTACTGCATTTTTCCATATTTGATAGTTGTTCAGGTTTTCTTCAAACCTCACCACAGGGGATGTGGTTCTAAAATGAACCCTGGGTGGCCGCCCGGTGGCGCAGCGGTTTAGTCCGCGCTTGGCAGCCCGGGGTTCGCGAGTTCGGATCCCGGGCGCCCACCGACGCACTGCCTGTCAGCCATGCCCTGGCGGCGTCCCATATAAAGTAGAGGAAGATGGGCACGGATGTTAGCCCAGGGCCAGTCTTCCTCAGCAAAAAGGGGAGGATTGGCAACAGATGTTAGCTCAGGGCTGATCTTCCCCACAAAATAAATAAATAAATAAATAAATAAATAAATAAAAATAAAATGAACCCTGGAAGGTACAGAAATGTGCCTATCTATGTTATGATTGAAATCACCGATGGAAATCTATTCCCTGTTTTGCCCAACTTGTTTGGTCTTAGACTTTTTCTTTAGTAAAAACTTGTTTATGTGATAAGTACTCTGTTGTAAATATATAAAAATAAAATTACTCTCAAACTCATTAGACAATTGGCCTATAGCATAATGAATCTCAGAATTAACGTTCATTTTTGAAACCTAAATGTTTTAACTTATTGCTACACCAGCTCTTTATTTCATGGACTATAAAATTCACGAAATATTGAGCTTCATGGGCTATGAAATAAAAGCCTATAAAAGTGTCTTAGAATGTGTAATTATCTGCTAGATCGGGCGTTTTTACCAAACCCATAATAAAATCCATTGAGAGTTTTCTGTTAGAATCACTTGATATCTAAAAACAGAGGAAACTAATTGGAAAATAGATAAGGCCATCATGATATGCAAATAAAACAAATAAATGACAATTAATAACAAGATCATATCCTTCTAAAATTATTCAATACAATTAGGGTTTCTAAACTAGTTTTATACCTGTTGAAAAATCCCAGAAAATGAGTAAACAGATTTAATTACAGAAAATAAAACAAAATCACTACCGCCAAAATTCTAAATCTGATACTTGACAGTTTTAGCACTTATTTTACTTCCTCTTCAAAATGGACTGAGAAATTGCTTCAAGTATTTAAACGTATCTTTCAGTGAGCTACAAGATGACTTCCCCTCTCTCTCTCTGTCTCTTTCTCTCTCTCTCAACTCTCTACTGGATTAGAGATTTACAATTACAATAACCTCAGAGAGGAAAAAAAAAATCACTTCATGAGATCCTGACTTATTTCTTGCCATCTAGACATCTAATTTTAGTTTTTGTTACTATTCAATTTCAATCAATAGGGCTAAACTAGTGATGAAGTTCTTATGTGGTTCCTTAATGCGTTCAGATTCTTAACACATTTTCTCTCTTATATTCCATTAATGTATATTCTGACAATGCCCTCTATCCTGACTGTCAAGTGGATATTTCCCTGTGGACATACTGGTTGAAAGTTTACCTTCTTTTATCTCTTACTGTAAAACTTTCTGTCAGCATTTATCCTCACTCGATTTCAAAAATTCTCCTAAAATCTGGTTGGGACTTAAAATACATTAATTCTAAATATTCAACTTAATATCCTATATCAATTGGCCATTTTGGCCAACAGAGTGATTTAAATTATTCAGATATCTTGATATTTGCTCATGTATGAATATACATAGTAGGAACATTCATAAGTTTTATTTCATTCTGCCTTGTTTCCTTGCCAATTGTCTCCTATTTCCTTTTTTAGCATAATTACTGCAAAGGACAACAGCTAGTTGTCCCATAATATTTATTTCTCTTCTTCCATAACAGAACTGAGTATAATTTTCTGGACACATAGCATTGTAAAGACTACAATTCCCAGCCACCCTGGGACTTTTGTATGTTTCCTTGACTAATTCTTACCAAATGTTTCATGGTAGGTTCTGGGAACCTTCCTTCAAGAACAGCTCTTAATGTGGGCTTTGTCTCTTTTCTTCTGTTTCCATCTAAGTCAAGCAGTCAATCAGTTCCCAAGCAGCAGCATAGCTTCTAGGCTGACTTGCCACACTTCCACAAATCTAGTTCTTAGAGAAACAATGAGTCCAGATGGATTTAGACAATTGGACTGTGCTTAGGGCACAGCAGGGAGCACAAGCTTCATGCTCACATATGTGCCCCTTGCCCTACCCCCAAGTCCAGAGGGCAATGCAAAGCAGACCCAGGTACATAGATGCTATGTACACAGGTCTGTTTCACAGCTGGGGAACTCTCAGTTTGTGGAAACCCCTAATCTTGTAAGAGAATTGCTAGAAAATCTACCCAGTATTCACTCACAAGGAAGATATTACCTAATTATCCTGAAGGTAAGCAAATCTCTTTTGCAAATAGAAGAAATACTTTCCCACCCCGGGTGTCTCGGGAGAGGCGATATCTTCAAAGAGGAGAGATGTCTCTAAAGCTGTCTGGAGGGAGTGGCTGTTTTACCTTTCAGGGGTGCTTGCTTGTAAAACCACTCTTAAATTGGCTTCTTGTCTCAGAGCGTGTGCAGAAATTCTGCGTTGAAGTCATTTTTATTTTAAGTTTCTTTTACTCAAAGCAGAACCTCATACTTATTGATGCAATTGTTTTTTGTTTCTTCTTTAAAATATGTCAGAATAATATAATCTAGCATCGGTGAATTTTCAAAACATAGAAAAGTACAAATAAAGAAGAAAAAGCTACCATAACTCATATATCTAGAAATAGCATTTTTAAAAATTCCATCTAATCAATGCATCAAATGATATTGTAAAGGCACATTTATTCATAAATATTTGTCCACATTTCTTATTGTTTTGTGAACAGAGTTAAGGGTAAATAACTGTGTTAAAAGATTTTTAAGACTCTTGAATCCAAATGTCAAAATTATTTTCTTGAAATAAATTTCATATATGCCTACTAAGAAGAACAACTTCAACATATTTTGTTTTAATAGATTACTAGTGAATTTGGACATCTTTATATGCTTAGTAACTATTTATATTTTTGCTGATCGTTGTTATTTTAGTTTTTTCTCAATGTGTGTCTTGAGATGTGTGGCTAAGTCCATTTGCTTTTTCCCTTTGCAGTTAGTCTGGTTAATGACATGCACCTCTGCCCAATGGAATGAAGGCAGAACTGATTTAAGGAACTCTCAAACTTGAACTATAATTAGTTTTCCATGATCTGACCCTTTCCAAATACACTATGCTTTTGGATACTACAGTTTTAAATTTATACATCACTAAAACTTACATATCCTCATGCTTCATCAGATGATAGGCATAAATCTTGTCTCTACACTTCATTCTTAACGTGTTCTTTTTTTTTTTTTTGAGGAAGATTGGCCCTGCACTAACATCTGTTGCCAATTTTCCTCTTTTCTCCCCTAAGCCCCAGTACATAGTTGTCTATCACAGTTGTAGAGTTGTAGCTCTTCTATATGGGACACCACCTCAGCATGGCCTGATGAGTGGTGAGTAGGTCCATGCCCAGGATCACAACGGCCGCTGAAGCAGAATATGCGGACTTAACCGCTGTGTCACTGGGCCAGTCCCTAGATTTCATTCTTTAAAAAGGCATGTCTGTAACTCCTACATGACAAAGATTGTTTGCCACCCAGGAATATAACTATTGATTATATCAGGGCGTCCCATCTCTACTCATGAGTAATGTGCTTCTCTAGTCTAGTCACAGATGCCTGCAGTCCATGACGTCACAGAAAGAAACTCCGCTTACCACCAATGCTGTCAAATCTGCAAATGCCTTAGGCAATAATGCAAAACTTGAGCAGATTCCTATTTCTTTGGCTTTCAAAAGCACAAAATCTTTGAGGTCCCAATGTACTCCACCTTAACCCCATTATTCAAGGATCCCTCTGTGTCATTATGCTTGATTCTCTTATTCCCATATATCTTTTCTGCTTTGTTATCATATTGTTCTTTAACTTTCTGCCTAGACATTTTTCTTTACATGGAACAGAAATATTCATTGGGATCAGTGTGGGGAACTAAGGCCATGATGTTCTCTTCTATTATCTCCTCCAGTAATAATTATACTTATAACAAGATATAACCATAATAACCATTTGATAGCACCTATATAACCTACTATTGCTTTAAAATTATGCTTAATAATTTGTTTATAATAATTAATGAATTTTAAATTGTATTATGTTTTAGCTTTTTTTTCCTGTTTTTTTTCCTGCTGTTTTAAGCTATTTGTCTTATATCCATTGATTTTTTTCCCTCCTCTAAGTCTAATTGGCTTTGAAGTTATATTCTGTTTTTTCATTCTAAAGATGCTGACAGTTTCTGGTAGGAGCTAAGAATGAGGCTGTCATTTCAGAATGAACCAAAAGAATTTATAAGGTCATTCTTTCAAACCTTCAGAAGATTCGAGGCATTGCTATTTTGCTTTAAAAAATATAAAGAACACAAGTAGAAGGAAGTCTTATTAATCTATCTATCACTGCAAATGAGTCTAGATAGGATAGGCTCATCATATAAATTTGAATAATGATAATATTCTACCATCAGCTTCCAGGAGGCACTCATTAGGTATGACAAACAGGACTCGTACTTGGACATTGAGTTCCACAGTATTAACGTAATCTACTAAAATTGAAATACAGATGTTATCTTTTCCAACTAGAACAGTTTTTAATACAGGTTGCATGAAAAATAGGATGTAAGGATTAAAGAAACTGTGTAAAGCACTTCAAACTCAGTTGAAAAATACTTTGTAAATGCCAACTAGTACTATTTTCACATTATTACATTTTGTTATTTTGCCATTATAACAGAGCATTGCTTATGTACAAAAAGTTTCTTTTCAAAAAATAATTTATATGACTAACACTCTTGCATATCCATTCAATTTCAGCTTCTGATCAAAAAATTTTTTAAAGTCAACCCTAGTATCACAATTACATTGCTTAACAACAATTAAGAATTAAATAGTTTATATGATAATTATTGTATTTTGAGGCAGAAAACTAGCATGTCCATTATTTCACAAGCTTAATTCTCCCTGTGATTAAAGTTCTACTAGTAGAAAATGAGGTACTTAGTGACTTTCTTAACTCTGGAAGTGATAATACCCTCATTTTACACCAGAGATTAAGTTAGTAACTTGGGGACAGAGTCTACCACACACTATTGTAGATTCAAGTTTAACATACCTTTCCCAATCACTGTAGTGTATGTTTAGAAGCTCTGCATGCAGAGATCATTAATTTCACAGACTGCCTTGCCCAATAACTGTAGTCATTAAATTATGCCAATGAAGTCTTGGGTATTTTGCTTGTTACTTGGTTAGTATACAAGTTTCATTTTAAAGCCTAGCTAATAATCATCTGTCTTCTACAAAGATGTAAAATAAAACTAATGTGTGTTTCTAAAGTGGCATGTAAACTGAATCTTGAGCTATTATAATTAACTTTTTATTCATCTTAGAATTTGCAATAAGTCTGAGTCATTCTTAAAATCTACCTATGATTTAACAGTACTATATATAGACACAGGTTTGAGGTTTTGTGATATTTCATCAACACTGAATCAATTTCCATCTGTTCAGGAGTAATCAAATAAGTGGGCTTACCATGATCTTCATGTTTGGTGTCTAACATTTGCATAATACCTCATTTTTTTTAAACATTTGAGTGCCTCGTGGTACATCATCTGACACTATTTATGTATATAGGCCATGTGTATCTAATATCTCACAAACTTCAACATGACAGCTATGAGAGAAAATAATTATCAATTTTTTCCAGTTATTTTTGACTCTAAACTTCTTGTTTACATGTTCATATAAAACATGAAGGAGGAAGTTAAAATCATTTTACCATTTAAGAGCAAGCCGGTATAATATGGTTCCTTATACATAAAAAATATGCAAATAATTTGGAAAGAAACTTTTGGTCATTCAACTTCAAATCTGATACATTAAAAGTAAAAATAATGTCAGAAACAAAGGAAAAGAGAGAATAATTGTGTTGGATGGGGCCTCAGAAGCCTAAATTAACCACTTATGATAGGACTCCAAAACACCTCAACTCAACAGATTTACTTTCAACACAACAGTGTGAGAAGCTCCTTTGACCTGCTTCTCAATGAAACTGATGAAAACTATATAGCGATATCTTAAAGCCTCTGGAAATAGTCCTAAAGGGTAGTAACAAATCAAGAAATATCTATAAATCTATGAAAATTCAACAAGAAAGATGAAAGTCTGTGGTATCTGAATCAACACCTTTCCCTCCCTTCCTCCTCCTGGATCAGCATGGCAGAGACTCCACTTCATATCGCTGCACCCAAGGACACTGGGCTCCCTTCCACTCCGGCTTTCTCACAGAGGGCATACTTTTTGGGAGGAACAGGATGCCAGCCTTTCTCATCCTGTCCCCAGCTAACTGTTGCTGAGGCAAAGCCCCAGGAAGTATGGTGGGTGGTGGGGAATTCTTTCTTATCCCTAATCCTAACTTATGAAATGGAGGGTCTACTTTGGGCATGGCAAATTGACAATGCTGGTGCCCTGATCACTCTTGCCCTAGCTCCTGAGACAGTGGTTCCACGCCAGGAGAGGCAAACCCAAAGGACTTCAGGCTGCTGCCCTCTCAAACAAGTGCTCAGTTCCTAGAGTAAGGATGACATTCACAGAGAAGCTTGGTATTGTCCTCACCCTCAGCTCCAAAGCCCAGACTCAGAGATTATTCCCAGGTGTGGGGACAGAGAAACAGACCATAAAACAGATAGCGCCTAATCTCTTTCCAAAGGAATTGGCTTCATTTGCAACAGAGAAGGAAGAAGTTCAAGCCAAAAGTTGCTCTCAAGATCAGTGGAGGTTGTGGTGAAAGGAATTTAAGAGGAAATCCAAAATGCCGATTAAACTGTAGGCCAACTAGTTTTCAGGTATTCCGATAAACCTGGAATAAGATAGCTGGGAGGAGTCCTCTGTGGTCAGAACAAAAATAAAACAGTAACCTCAAGTATTTCTTGAAAGCAGCCAGAATTTGATTGGATTTGTTTGTAGAGTTTGATCAGATTAATTTGTGCCCCAAGGAATTATTGAAAACAATAGAGTAATCAGCTAGTGCAGTTTAACAACTGGGTATGGTCAGGTAAGAGAGTTCTACCTAAACCACTGTCAACCCTGGGTAACTGGAAAGCTTTCCTGAGAAACAACATTCAAGACTGAATACTGTGTGTATGTGTGTGTATGCATGTGTGTGTGGGGGTAGACTACATTAAATAATCCTCTAAATCAGTCAATAAACATATAAATAAGCAAATAACTATAACAAGCCCAAAGGAAACAGGGAGCCAGTACCCGGAGTTGGCAAAATATATTATCTAAAATGTCCAGTTTCCAACAAAAAATTATAAGGCATGCAAAGAAAGAGGAAATATGTCCCACACACCAGGATAAAAGCACATAAAACGCACACACACACACACACACAGAAACTCCTGTGAGAGAATAGATGTCAGATTTATCAGAAGATTTTAAAGTAGCCATTATAAACATGTTTACAGAACTAAAGGAAACCACAATTAAAGAAGTAAATGATGATATGATGACAATGTCACATCAAATAGAGATTACCAATAAAGAGATAGAAAGCATAAATAAAAACCAAATGGAAATTATGAAGTTGAAAAATATATTAATTGAAAAGTAAAAATTCACTAAAGGGACTCAATTAGTATATTTGAAATGGCAGACAAAAGAATAACCTAACTTGATAGATTGAGCACATAAGCCTAACAACAAGAGAAAAAAGAGTGAAGAAAAATGAAAGGAACCTCAGAGAAATGTGGGGAACTATTCAGCACACCCAAATTACATGTAATGGAAGTACTACAGAGACAGAGGAAAGAGAAAGGGGCATAAAAAGAATTAGAAGAGATAATGCCTAAAAAACTACCTTAATTTGATGAAACACATTAATCTACAAATCCAGGAAGCTCAGTGAATTCCAAGTTGGATAAATGCAAAGAAATTCACAAACAGACACATCATCGTGAAAATGCTGAAAGTCAAACACAAGAAGAAAATCTCAAAAGCAGCAAGAGATAAATGACTCATTACTTACAAAAGAACCTCAATAGGATTAACAGTTGACTTCTCAACAGAAACAATGGAGACCAGAAAGCATGGGGATAACATATTCAAAGTGCTCAAAGAATAAAACTGTCAACCAAGAACTCTATATCCAGCAAAATATCTTTCATAAATGAAGGCTAAGAAAAGATTTTTCCCAGAATAAAAACAAAAGAGAGGGAATTTGTTGCAATTAGATCCACCTTACAAGAAATACTAAAGAAAGTTCTTCAGGATGAGAGCAAGTGATCCCAGATGGTAGTTCATACCCACATGAAAAAACAAAAGCATCAGTAAAGGTAATTATGTAATTTTACAAGACAGAAGAATTCATATTTTTCCTCTTTCTTCTCTTCACTGATTTAAAGCAATAGTATAATAATGTGTATATAATATATTATTGGGTCTATAAAATATATAAATGTAACACATTTGTCAACAATAGCACAAAGAATTGAATGGGCTTATTGGGTTAAGGAAATGACTACAGACAAAAATGCAATAATTATATATTGTTTGGTTTAAAACATTAATAGATGTAATATGTATAATTATAACACCACAAAAAGGAGAAAATAGAATTGAGTTATATAGGAGTAACATCTCTATATATTACTGGAATTGAGCTATTATAAATCAAAAGCAGATTCATATAAGTTCAAATGAATGTTATAAACCCTAAAGCAGTACTAAAAATATAACTTATATAGTAAAAAGAATCATTAAACAAATTAAACTACTTCATTAGAAAATATTTACTTAATACTTAAAAGAAAGTAAAGAAATAGAGGAACAGAAAAAGTCATGAAACCTATAGAAAATTTTTTAAAAGTGAAATGGCAGATATAAATACAGCTATATTAAAAACAATATCAAATGTGAATGGATTAAATATTCCAATTAAATGCAGATTGTCAGACTAGGTAAAATACATGATCCGATTATATACAATCTACAGGATACACTTCTACCAAGTATTTGAAAAAGAACTAATACAAAATCTTTACAAAATCTTCCCCAAAAAAGTGAGAAAACACTTCCTAACTCATTCTATGAAGCCACCATTACCCCAATACCAAAACTGAAGACTTCACAAGAATACTGCAGATCAATATCTCTCACGAATATGTTGACAAAAAAATGCTTCGCAAAATTAGCAGCACAGTGAATCCAACAAAATAAAAATAGTTATACAACATGACCAAGTGGGATTTATCCCAGGAGTTCAAGGTTAGTTCAGCAACTGGAAATCCATTAATGTAATGCATCATACCAATAGAATAAAAAAATAAAAAATCACATGACCATTTCAAGAGATGCAGAAAAGTCATTTGATAAAAATCTAATGCCCTTTTATGGTAAAAAAAACACTCAACAAACATAGAAGGGAACTTCCTAAACCTGATAAAGACCACCTACCAAAAAAATCTCAGCTAACATCATATTTAATTGTAAAAGACTGGATTATTTTCCCATAAGATCAGAAACAAGATATGGATGTCCACTTCCACTACTTCTATTCAACGTTATTCTGGGGATTCTAGCCAGAGCAATTAGGTAAGTAAAAGAAACAACAGGCATCCATATTAGGAAGGAAGAAGTAACAATAACTCTACTCACAGATGCCATGATCCCGTATTTCCTAAGGGCTACACTAAAAATCCGTTAGAACTGATAACTGAGTGAGCACATTTGCAGGACACAAGATCATTAAACAAAAATCAATTGTCTTTCTGCACAATTGCAGTGAACACTCTGAATAAGAAATTAAGAAAATTTAATTTACAATAGCTTCAAAAAGAATAAAATAGAAGAAATTTAGCAAAAGAAATGCAAAGCTTATACTCTGAAAACCAGAAAACATTGTTGAAATAAATTAAAGAAGATATAAATAATTTAAGAAACACTCCAATTTCATAGATCAAAAGACATAATAATGTTAAGACGGCAATACCCTGCAAACTGTCTACAGATTCAATGCAACCCCAACTAGTGTCCCAATTGACTTTGTAGAAATTGACAAGCTGACTCTAAATTTCATATGGAATTGCAAGGAACCCACAATGAGACAGAACAACACACTCACTAGGGTCACTAGAACAAAAAGTTAGATAATAACAAGCATTAGTGAGGATTTGAAGAAACTGGAACCCTCATAAACTGCTTGTGAAAATATAAAATGATGCAGCCACTTTGGAATAGTCCGGCGGTTCATCAAACAATAAGCCTAGAGTTACCATATGATCCAGCAATTTCTCTACTAGGCACATGCCCAAAAGAAATGAAAACATACACTCACACAAAAACTTCTATGCAAATGTTCATAGCAGCATTATTCATAATAGACAAAAAATAGAAATGAGCAAGTGTCCATCAACTGACAAATGGATAAGCAAAATGTGCCATATCCATACAATGGGTCATAATATCTTTTTATTTGGGGAAGCCTCAGGGAACAGCCACTGTCTGGTGCAGTTTTATTTTTGGAGGGAGAAGCTGAAGAGAGACAAGAAAAAACATACACAAAGGCCTCTTAAAGATTTTGTTGGGAATTAGCCACTGTTATTTCCATCCACATTCCAATAGTTAAGTGGCCAAGCCCAGAATCAATAGAGCAGGGATATCTTCTCCACCTAATCTACTGGTTGGTGCTGCAAAGTCACGTACCAAATGGTGTGGATGTATAACTCCATTAAAGGGAAGGAGAAGAGTTTTGAAGAATCCAATCTGACATTGTACAAATTATGGGTGTAACTCCAGGGCATCTCCAAGATATTTTTCCTAGAATTTAATTTTTCTTCTCTCATAGGCTTCAATGTAAATATGGAAGTAACCCAGCTTCCAACATGCAGCTCGGATGATGCACTGAAAAATATTAGAGCTGTAGGATAGAAGGAACCTAGCATTACCTCCTCGAGAAGAGCGGAACTGTGAGCCTAGATTTCTGGACTGTTACTGAGAGACAATTTACTGCCATATTATTAAATTTTCTATATTTTGAAATCTCTTACAGTCTAATAAATTGCTACAATGAATACAATCTTAAAGTGGCTGATCTTATTGGAAGTGACAGGAATAAGTTGAATGCTGTCAGCTTGGTAGTAAAAAAAGCAGAATATATCAGATATAACTGAATATATCAGTAAATACAGATATATTTTTTATCCCTCAGTGTGTAACAATGAAAATTAAATCTGCTATGTAATAAATTACAAGTATAATGAGTACTGTCAAAGTCAAAGATTAGGGTGTAGCAAAGGAAACCTAAGTAGTCTGTAGTGTCAAGAAACGTCTCTCTGAAGAAGTGATGTTTAAAATGAATCCTAAAGGCAGAATGGTAATTACTTAGGTAAAGGGGTTGAGGGTGAAAGGTATTCCAAATGCAGAGAAAAACAAATTGTTTAATGACCCCGAAACAAGAAAGAACATTCCATATTGAGGAGATGAAATGCATCCTCATGGCCAGAGTTCAAAGGATGAAGTGAGAGGACAGGGAGATGAGGCCAGATCTAAGAGGCTCATATTAAACATACAGAATCCTAACAAAACCTGCAAACACAGCTTGAAGCTAGATGTGATATAAGATTTTTGTTTAAATATTATTCAGAATACAGAAAATTATTTTGCTCGTTAAGGAGAATAATTCAGTTTGGGGCAAGATGGAATTGTCATTCCTTTAAAACACTTAAATGGGAACTTTCAAGGAGTTGACAGGAACCCAGCTGAAGTTTGAGTAGATCATATTTGTTTTGTAATCATCAAGATACAGATGATAACTTAAGAACAAAAGTACAGCTGGTCAGTTTTCACAGATTCTGTATTTATAAATTCGCTACTCACTACAATTTGTTTGTTAACACCCAAATCAACACACACTAGTGTTTGCCTGGAGACGCACAGAGCAGCAAAGAAGAAAGTGGCCAAGATCCCAGCTGAGGTGGCACAAGGCGATGCTGTCTGTAGTCTTGTTTCAGCCCTCATACTGTAAACAAGTGTACTTTTCATGGTCCATTTAGTGGCATATTTTTCACATTTTTTGTGTTTTTGATGGTGATTTTGTGGTTTAAAATGGCCCCTGAGCATAGCGCTGAAGTGTGTCTAGTGTCCCTACTGGGTAAGAAATCTGTGATGTGCCTTACAGAGAAACTATGTGCTAGATCAGCTTTGTTCGGGCAGGAGTTACAGTGCTGTTGGCCTTGAGTTCAACGTTAACCACACAACAACATATATTAAACAAAGTATCTTTAAGCAGAAAGGGATAAAAGACAAGGTTATGTATAGATCAACTGACGAAAATGCTGTGGCAGAGGCTTAGAAATTTAACCCTGTATTTCTCTTAATGGCAAGGAATCAGCATTCATTAATTCAGAGTTGGCAGCCACTTTATAGTAACATAATTACCACGAATAATGAGAATGGATTGTAAATAAAATGTCAAGTTTTTTTAATTTGCATTCCTTTAAGACCTAGGAATTTAAAGGACAGATGTTTTACGAGCAGGGGCTTTATAGATATATTTTATTGAGGTCAGAATTATGGTATATATTTCCATTGACTTTCAATATATTTGATTGTGTCCCCCTACACAGCATTCTTCCTTAACCTTTAATCATTTGTATATGTTATTTTTAAATTAGTAAAAAGAAAAATGTATAATTAATTGAAATATACATGGGAAATATACAATTCAATGGCTTAAAGCATTTTGAGAGCAACCAGCAAGAATAGACATTCAAATTTCAATAAAGCGTATTTATCAAACATAATTAGGACATTTATTCATTATTTGATATGTAAAAATGTTCTTTATTTTAGAGTAAAATTGTATTCATTGAAATTTCAAGGAAATTGAAGAAGAAACATTGGCTGGTTTGATTTGTCTTGTAATTAATACACTAAATCATTTTGAAGTACAACTTTATTGCCCATTATTTTAAACTAGTACAACTTCATATATTGAAATATAAAGCAAATGGGCTAACATATATAACAAAATATTTCTATGATTTTTTTGTAGGTTTAGTAACATGTAGGTATAAATTTATAAAAATTAACTAGTTATGTGAAAAGTTAATTTTAAGAATAGAAACATTAATTTGTGCAAAATGTTATCTAAAAAGTTAAATTTAGGGGCCCAAAGATAACCAAGACTCAAAGATGGCACCTTACCTAAAAGGCTCTCAAATCTCCTCGCTACTTTTTAAAGTCTTCATAAACAGGCAGGAAAATACATATAAATGTTTTGATTTTAGTAACTGAGCTTTAATTCAATTTTTTTAGTTTTACTTTAATTTTATCTTTTACCCAAAGTGTATATGAACATAGTATTGTCAGTGAGTTATATGAAATTCACTATGGAAAATTGCAGTCTCCTGTTCCTTTCTCCCGTCTCTGTCTCCCGAGATAAAACTACTTTCATTTTTTTAGCTGAAAAATTTGATATTTATCCCCATGTCTTTAAATAATATGCTTAAATTTTCAAACCTTGGTTTTTCAGATTTAGATACTACCTTTGACTTCCCCTTACAGAAGAATGGAGATTTAGTTGTATTTCTTCTCCCCTTTCCCCCACCCACTTTGCACATGTATTCCTACTGACCCTGTCAATTCCTAATATAGTTGTATCTTAGATCAATATTCAGTACATTATCATGACTATGTAAGCACTGTCACATCTGAGCCATACATTATACCAATGGTTCTCAGTCTGTGGCCCCCAGACCAACAAGTTTAGCATCACCTTAGAACTTGTTAGATGTTCAAATTCTCAGGTACTACCGCAGATCTAATGTTAGAAATTCTGGGGGTGGGGCGTAGACATCTGTGTTTTATTAAGCCCTCCAGGTGATTCTGATGCCCTCTAAATTTTGAAGACCACAACATTACATTAAGATTGCTTTCCATTTTCTGCACTACTTTTTATTTTTAGAATGACACAGTATTTCGTTCTATTAATTTATCCCCAAGCCCTTTGACAATTGGCTATCTCCTCTCTCAATATATGGATACTTATATCCCTTCAATTTTATTATCTTGAAAAGAATCTTTGCTAGAGACTTCTGACAGGCTCCAGTTTGTACTGATTATCCCATGAACTAAAAACTTGGACTTTATTTCTGCACAGCTGTTGTCTTTCACCATCGTCCTGGGAATTCCCTTTGCCCCTTTGCTATGTTGGGTCTCCTGTGCTCTGCATCTTCTTTCTTGATTTACTCCCTTATTTTCTGGAAGACGAACTATAACAGGTCCAAAGAAAAGGCTAATGGGAGTGAATTTTTTGATAAATTGCTAATCTAATGATGTTAATTTTCACATGCTTCTCTTTCACTTTTATCTAATAAATTTATTACTTACAGTTTATTATTCCATAATGTGATTGTTGATTACTAAGAAACTTAATCAAAAAACATTTTTAAATACCATTTGTTGTATGAGAAAAATAGAATGAGGACCTAGAATTTCAGACTCAAAATTATCAGAGAAAAAAAATGTCAATAGAAAGATTGCAACAATAACAAACTATGAGAGTTAATAGGCTAGCCACACAATCAATATAGCTATTTGTGTTCTGAATTGTCTTCTCTATGAAAGCAAAACAAAACAAATAGAAAAACAAACAAACAGATTAGGTTGTGTCCATAAATTAATCAATCATAGTAGTTCTAATTCCCATTTTCAACATCTAATTCCCATTTCAACTATAGCCAGTGTGTAAATTAGGCACTCAATAAATATTTTATTTGCCCATGAATAAATTAAATAATGCATTTATTTAATTAATGTTAATTCAGCATGTAGTCTTCAGAAGTGTTGTATTTGGTATTTATTAAAAAGTATTGCTATTCAGCGACTAGTTTTTGTAAAATTTGAAGTTTGATTAGCTGTGTTTTAAAAATTGTGCTTCTATTAATTTTCCCATCTACCCATAAGATTCATTAATTCATCATTTCATTATCAATTTATCAATTCATCAGTTGTGCAATCTTAAAATTCAGGTATTATTCAGTACTCACATCTTGATTCAGTTTATTTAATTTAGTTTGTGAATGTGTTTGCATTTAAGAAATATATATTACAAACAAGACTTTTGCCTTTTAAATCTGAACACAAGATGTTCATTAAAAGCTTTAAGGAAGAAAAAAAATTCTACACATGTATTTTCACCTCCATGATTGATCATTCAGAGATGTTTGGCATTACCTGTCTATATACGCCCCAAAACACTTTGGTTTAGCTTAAGACCTAATTATGTGCTTTGTCATTATTTTGCATTACCATTTATTAAATATTTTTGTGTGCATTGGAAAAGGCTAGATTTTATTTAGAAGGCCTTTCTTGGGTGTGTCTCAATTAGTAATTGTCCTTAGAATGACAGCTCTGTTAGTATGAGTCCCTTGATATTAAAGACTAACATTGCAGACATCTTACACTCTTCATAATCAATAAAGTCTGTATTTCAGATGTCAGGTTAGCAACTTTCTGCACAACATCCACTTTGATGTTTGGCACAAGCTGCCAAATCCCAATATAGTGCAGTTATACAGTTACAAGTTCTCTTGGCTTCTAGAGAAAATCTCCCTAATTTATGTTGTAATACTCCCTCAGGCTATGCTAATGCCAGTTGAAACAAAGTTGAGCTTCATTTTTTATAATTATTCTTTCAACTTTCCTAACACTTTTTCTATTAAAGTGCAGTTTCAAGATATTTTCTTAAAATGTTTCCTTTAGTTCAGTATTCATAGGCTTAGCTTTAAAGTGAGCATTGTGCCTTAGGTAACTGTCTATAAGCAAAGTAAAATATGAAAAAAATAAGAAAATGTCAGCTAGTAGACAATTGACTAATCATTGCATTCTGTAAATATATACCAACCTACAGAATATTTTGAGAACATGAAATTCAGATGAATATATGATAAAAGTTATTTGACTTATTTCAGTTTGTTTGCTTTACTGCAGTAGCAGTAATTATGTGCTTGTCACAGGCATTGTATTTATTTCCTTCTTTCTGCCATCCTGGCAACCTTGAGGCTGAATTTCATAAATACTAATCAGCCTGGCAAATGTGGGACTGTCTCTTCGTAAGACAGTTAAAGAAGTAGGATGCAATCCCCACATCCTCTCTTAACTCATATAGTTGCTTTCATGATCAGCGATACATATAACCATCAGAGGCTAGGATGTATGAATTACTGTCACAAGAAAAAGCAAGAGAATATTAATTATTTCAAATGAACAAAGAGACAGATGGAGCCATTAAAACTTCAAGAAGTGGCCAAATATTATTAATTCATATGGTATTCATTATATCACTACTGATCACACTAGATTCCTTTTGGTACTATTAGATGTGATGTGCAGGACTATAAAATTTTCGACAAATTGCCTTATGAAGAAATCTGCCACTGATACAATGAAGTAACTTAAGTAGCAAAGAGTATACCTACAGCTAAGATCAGAATTCATTATGTGTCACTGGACTTTAGGAAAACATATATATTGTCTTCCTATGTATCAAGTTCCACTGCTAGGAGTAAAAGAGACAATAGAAATATTAATCCAGATAATACAAAAAAGGGTTGAATTCTTTCTCCCCTTCCAGTTCTATACAGACAATACAACTACTTTGTTTCACAAAAAAGGTTGTGCCATATTGGAGCGCTGATGTTATAAGATGATACAAATTAGAGTAATTAGAAGGAATTACTTCTATTTGGTTTTTGTGTAGGTTACCTAGGAAATGAATGAGAGTTCCAGATGTGTTATAGCATTATTAATAATTGGAATGGTATTATTACTGCTTTTAGTATGATTTATTAAGTGCCTACTATGTACAAGGCATTGTTTAAGTGTTTTACACGTATTTCACTAGTCTTTCCAACAAATCCAAAGATAGATATTGCTCTTATTCTTTTATGTTAAATATTCATGATCATGAAGTGGGGGAAAGAGCATTCTCTACCCTTTCTGGGTCCTTTATGGCTGGGCTACAAATTAAATTGACATGAGGCCGAATAGCAGGAGAAAATCAAACAAAGCTTTATAACATGTATACATGGGAGAGACCCGGGGAAACTGAGTATGTCTCGCCAGAACAGTGGAGGTTCTCCTCTTATACAAACAAATGAGGATTTGGGGGGGATTGGGGAGTGTCAGACATGAGGGATTACAAGAAAAGCACAGTAAACAAGAGTATGCAGATTTAAGTTTTCACCTTCTGCATGGACAAGATCCCTAGAGATAAAGACACATCCCCCTCTTCCTGGTAAAGAGAAGGAGATACCTTTACAAGTGGAGATTTCCCTTACAAATGTAAATGTCTGGCAAACAGAACTTTGACAAGAATGGGCCACCAAAGGCCCTCCCAGTCTATCAATACCCAGAGTTATTCATGGTGATGGCCTGTCCTGGGAACAGGCCTTCCATCCCAAATCCCTTCAGACAGTTAGTGGGGGCAGGGAAGGACAAAGTATCCTTCAGTGCTTGAGGTATCCAATTCTGTTCCCCACAATCAGAAAATCAAGCAAAAGTTTTCAGCCACTAAGATGTATGTGATATCTAAATTGTTGAATCATTGAATTCTGAATTAGTAGACATAGAAAGACCAGTTATAGCTATTTTTCCTAACCCAATCATTGTCATTTGGCAGAGCTGATTAACAGTGAACACATATTGTATGACCCAATAGTGGTCACTACTTGCCATTTTCTGAGAGACTTTTCCTTTAATTATGCATTCCCTTTCAACCATTGGGGAAATACCTGGCATTAGAAAAGTATCTCAAATGTCAATTTCTAAGGCTTTCCCACTGGTATAAAGCAAACCAATATTGCTCACAGTAGAATGGATGTTAGTTATTTGTCTGTTACTAAAAGACTTTTCTCTGAGTTTTGATATTTGAGAAAAGTGAGATTGGTTTTTACTTCAGATATCTTAAGTCAAATGTCTATAAGCAAAGTGAGAGAATGTGAACCAGAACAATCTTTTACAATCTGCTCTGATTTGCCTTTAGTAATGCTAATGCTAATGATTTACCTAATTATGAAGTAACAGATGTACTGAAAGTAGGTGAGCTGTGTAAGGATTTTCTATGTGATTCCATTATGGCCATTCCCACTATGGGATGAGGATTCTTCCTTTATTCTCTCAGAATGTAACTATAAAATGCCAAAACTTTTGAAAAGTGAAAGATTGGCAAACACAATCACACATATGTAATGAGTGATTCAAATTTTTTGTGTGATATTTGGCAACAGTTTTTCATGTAATATTTCTATGTTTGCAAATAGCAAAGTCAGTGGAAATGTCTGGATATGTGTTGCCAATAAAATTGCTCACATTTTTCATTTTATATTTTATTGTTTTTTATGCTAAATAAATACCACTTACTGTATTTGCCTATAAATTTTCACTTTGTGGTCAGAACTGAACTTATGTCCTTTCTTCCCTTTTCTTCTCCTTTTCATTCTTGCTTTCTGTTCCCTCTTTAGGCATTTTATCCAATAAAATCAGTAATACGGGGTCATTATAGAAATGTAAAGCATGGTGAATGGGATACAGAAATAAAGTTGTCATGTTTCTAAGCTAAGAATTGTCTTCATTAAAAGTGAAGAAGCAAGCCACAGAATGGACAGAGAAGCAGCCAGATCTCAGCAGTGGTTAGAAACAGGATGGTTAAGTATCTCAGGAAAGTATCTCAGGATACTTTCAAGCTTTTTCTCAGTCACTTCTATCTGAATATCATTGCACTTCTTCTCATCTTCTGCCTCACATGTAGTCTCAACCACATAGTGATAAAGTATCCATTACAATAACTAACATATAGTGAGTGCTAATCATGTGCTAAACCCTGTTCTTAATGCTTCACATGTCATTGAATCCTGACAATATGCCTATGAGGTAAATATTAGTGAGATCTGGATTTCGAGAGGCAGCATATTGTAGAAGTTAGAAACCAGATTTCAAATCCCACACCTGCTGCTTACTAGCTGTGTGACCCTATGCAATTACATAGCATCTCGGTACCTGGCTTTCCTCTTCTGTAAAGGAGGTAATACTTTTTGCGAGTGTTATGAATGCTATATAAGATTTTGCCAAATAAAAACATTTTAAATGGAGAAAACTAAGGCACAGTCAAGTCCATTGAGCTAGGACTGGAATCCAAGCAGTTTACAAGAGATCATAACCTCTACCTATACTGCTGTCCTGATCAAGGGCCATATCCCCAACAGCCATGGACTGTAGGGTATGCACAAAAAATTCTCTGAGCTCTGGGGAAAATGTTAGAACTTATATTTGTGTATATTTCATATAAAAATTAACAAATACATTGATCTGTACTAATATTTAAAACAGCATGCCACCAATGCCCTCACTGGCTGCAGATGACTAGCCATCACATATCACAGTTCACAGGAGTCTCTCATCTCCACACTGTGAAGCATCCTCACTCTCCCATTTGGCTCTGGAGCATTGCAATATGTCATATGTATGTGCCTGGGGAAGTGTGTTTAAGGATTATTTTTACTAATTTTAACTCAACTAACTCACAAAATGGTCATGTGGCTTAGAAAATTCTTCAATGAAACCACAGAGCGAAGATTACAGTAAATACCCAAACACCAGGAAACAAATATGGATCAATTTACTATTTACCCTTCTAGTCCATGCTCTTCATCAACTACATTACAGTGGCAAAGAACACTAACAATCTAAACTGAGACGACACGTGGACGACATCCACTAGTATGAATGAAAGCATCAGATGACTCACAGGGACTGTTGCAATAAGGAAGGTAAAGCCAACTCCAAGATGTCATCAATGTGACAGACTTCCTGAAATCAAGATCTTGAAATATAGCAAAATCTTTACAAAAGTTTAATGATGAAATAGGAGTAACAATGAAATTCTATCATATAGAGGGACACTAAATATTCCAAAGCAAAATACCTAAAAGCATAGTTAAACATAAAGATACTACTCATTTTCATTTTATATAAAGAAAGATATTCCAAATTTTGCCTGGTTTTTTTGACTCATTGATGAGGAGCGGTTGTCAGTAGGCTACCATCCAGAAAATGTAAAATAAAGAACATAAGATTAAACTGCCGCTTAAAGGCAAAAGGGAAGTTCTGACAATGTTTGAGAAAAACTACAGCATTTTAAAAGAAACCCATTCAATGAAAAGTGTATTTTTAAAATGGATAATTTGTACAGAATTCTTTTGCCTGCTACTCAGATGTCTGTAAGTCTAGGATTGTCTTTATTAATCCTAAGAAGGTTTTCTTCCATCCTTATTTATTTGTCTCTATCTCACCCTGAATGTGGTGGAGGCTCCAGTAGATTTGTGTAAAATCATTTTTCTTTGCCCTTTATTATTTTTTCCTTCTTCATTTGGGAAGAGCTTTGAAAGTTAGTCTTCTGTGTCACTGACAAAATTTTCTGCATTGCCAATTGTTTTTATAGGTAATAATATTGATCATACATTCCAGTTGCCCTACAAGATTTCCTTTAAATTCTCTTTGCTTTTCAGCCAGTTTCCTTTAGTCATATTCTCTCATTTTTTTATTTTATGCTATTAATTTTTTCCTGAAATTTTATAAATCACGCATAACATATTCTTTCCAAAATTACCTGCTTCCTATAGTAAAAGTGTCAAAGCAGGACTGACTCCTCAGAGCAATGCTTATCTCCTTTTATACTACAAAATATGTAAAATGAACCCATCGGGTTATATTGTGACTCTCAATACTGGGAACTCGATAACTACTCTTGAGTAAAAACACATTCTCCCCAAAAAGGTATTATATTCTTCTTTTCATTCTCTATTGCTTCAGATACTAATCCACAAGCCTGGTTGATAGGCAGAAACACTGGGCAAATTTTCACTGCAGAGCCATTAAGTTTCATATAAGTCTCTGCTGAACTAAGTGGAATCTATTTTCTCCACTACTGGTTCTTTCAAATGTGAAGATAATTTATTCCTGGATAATTTGAAGAAGTTTATTCTTTCATTAACAGAATTAGTGAATAAAATATTTAATACATACGGTAAATTTCCCACGTTTAAAAAATTTCTGTCTCTGAAATTCTAAACAGGACTTCCTGCTCTCCATTCACGATTCCTGCGCCCATCAGAAATATTGTTTTCTGCCTGTGTATACATTATTTTCATTTATACTGACTTAGGCTTGTGCACAAAGATTTAAAGACCAGATCACCTACTTGTAAAACAGGGCATAGCAGAAAGCATCAAGAGTCTATACAGTGACTCTGCCATGTAGTAAAATACAGCATGGTAAATTCTGGGTGTGGTCCTACTACATTTAGCTATCTCTCACAAGCAGAAGATTAAAGAAAAAATGGTGCAGAGAGAGAAGGGCCCAAGCGAGGAGATAATTTGATTGGGTTTCTGTCCTCTGTGTGGGCTGAGCCAGTGATATTTGGTGAGCAGAAGAAATGCCTTCCCCAATATCTTGGATCAAACACACTAAATTATCTTTAAAGCACTATTTGCAAAGCGCTATCATAATAGCTTAATGCAGAAGTACAAAAAAATTAAAACAAGATAATTAAATATGTAAATTAATTATGTAAAATTAAATATGTAAAATATCAAGCTGTACTTAGGCTAAAATCATCAAATTGATATCTATATTACTTAGACTTTAATAAAAACATTGCTACTTTTTAAAAACTTGAAGATCTGGGATCCATGTCAAACTTTGGTATTCTCTGTCCTTTCTTCATTTTCCTCCTCAAATGTATTCTGGCAAAAATCCTGAGATGTGATCCAAAGATAATCCCAGCTGCCACATCAGGAGAAGAAAACTTGGGTATATAAAACTTTAAAAAGGAAACACCCTTCTGTTTCACTCCATAAATTTTTTAGAAGCCGACATCTAATGTGTCAACAAAATTCCATGAGCAAGAAAAGGCAATCCCAAGAGAATCTCTAAAATACAGATGATGACAATAAAGATACTATAAGCACACTGCAGAGTATATTGTCAGCATTAATTCCACATTCTAGAACTTTGAGTATTTTATATATTCTGTGCAATTTTTTTGCTACTTCAGTAATTTTACCACAGACATATATTCACTGTTAGATTTCATCCTTCAAAACACATTTCATTTAAAGGTGAACAGAGGAACAAAACAAATCAGATTATGACATAGTGACAGCATATTTACATTAATGGAGAAATCTGCACAGTCTTAAAAATTGTTAGCAGAAACAATTTAAAATACATCTGAAAAAACTTATTTTTATACTTACCTATCATCACTGTTTAAATTCACTTGAAGAAGAAATCAGTGTAGAGGAAACAAGGTATAAACACTGTAATCATGGTGTGTTTAATTTTACAACACCGTCTAGTGGAAAATGTGTAATTGCTAAATGTCAACAACTAACAACTGTATGTGTATGTATACATATACATATGTGTGTGTGCATGTATGTATAAAACGTTGACCTCTAAATAAAATATTACAAGGATTATAAATAAATTTTTGGATGAAGATAAAACTGGAATTTCATCATGAAATTATGCAACATTAAGAATACATTTATAATGACTTACGTGTAAAACCAGAACAATCACTTAAAAGTAAATTTTGGTTATTTTTTCAATTTCACATTCAGTGCCAGGGATATATACTATTGGGTTTAATCTTCTCCATCTAGAAAAAAAAAAGTTTCTAAAATGTTAAATATTTCATCAAAGAATGAACATAAAGATCCCAAACTTGGATTACAAAATTATTAATCTGCTTCACATTAATTAACTATTTAATTAATTATAAAGAAACCATTTTACCAAGTTTTGATTGCAAAAAAGACTAGGCCATTAATCTGAACAAGTGCATACTACAGTGAATCAAACTCATAGAAGCAAATTCTACCCCTCTGCCCATCACCACAAATATATAATCTACAACAAAAGGGCACCCTAAACATTAAAACTCTCGTTTGGGGGCTTTACTATTTACGTATTGGAGGGGTAACTGAACCTGCTTATTTTCTACATATCTGCCCTATTTCTTGATTCATACTTATGCAAAAATTTATTTTAGCATATTGAGCCTGTGATAGAGGGACTTTTGAATAATGTGCTTATTATTCAAAATAATAAGGGGAGGGTTGGTTGGTGTTTTGCATGGGGGAAGGAAGACATATTGAACATTTGATGACTAGAAGCACATGGTAGTAATTATTAGTGCTATTTACCAAATATTGGTTATTTTCCCCTTTCGGGCAACTCATAGGATTTCATTTCATGGACACTCTGTGACTGGGTGCAGCAGTATAGTTAGTTCTGGTCACTGAGTGGTGAGTGGCTGGAACATAGAACTGTTGGTATGAGATGCTCTAGAGCTTTCTTTTCTCTCTACCAAGGCAACTGATAATTTTTCAGAAGGTTGTTGTTTTATTATCTGGGGTCTTACTTCCATGAACCCTCATGAAGAATGATTTATCAAAATGTTTTGGTCTTTTCCAACCTGATTTGTAGAAAAAGGCATCTCATTGTAGTTTTACTTTGAATCTATATTATGAGTAAGGTTGAGTATTTTTAGAAGATTTTAACATTTGTATACCTTATCTTTAAATGGTTCATTCATGTCACTTTTCTATTCTTTTCATATTTTTCTGTTTGATCTGAAGATAATTTGTATAAATTTTATCTTCATCTAAAATACTGCTTGCAAATATTTTTCCAACCTTGTCATTTGTTATTTGACTTTCTCTTGCTGACTTTTAAGTCAAGGATTTATTTTAAGGATTATAGATAATGTTTTTTTTTTCCTTAGAATGTCATCCCTCACTAAGACATTAGTAATGAGGTCTCTCAAGTTTTATTCTTGCATTTTTATGACTCCATATTAAATTTAATTTTTTTTTTTTTTTTTTTTTTTTGGTGAGGAAGACCACCCCTGAGCTAACATCCGTTGCTAATTCTCCTCTTTTTGCTGAGGAAGACTGGCCCTGGGCTAACATCCGTGCCCATCTTCCTCTACTTTATATGGGACGCCGCCACAGCGTGGCTGACATGCAGTGCGTCGGCGGGCGCCCAGGATCCGAACCGGCGAACCCCGGGCTGCCAAGCGCGGACGGAACCGCTACGCCACCGGGCGGCCCCTAAATTTAATTTTTGATGAATTAATTTCAGAATGAATAATGAGGTAGGTGTTATGCTTCATTTTCTATTTATTTCAATCTCCCTTCAGTAGTATTTTATACACTTCATATATATATTGCACATTCCTTATTGAATTTACTCCCATGTTATATATTTCTTCCAGTAATAAATGCTATGCTTTCCACTATTTTATTTTCTGTTTGATTTTTTATTTAGTAAGAATATTGATTGAGCGTTCCACCAAAATGTGAAAAACAATACTAATACTAATTAAAATGTCCCGTAGGTTTTGCTATTAAGCACAATACTGGCTTTTGAGCAGAGATAGATGAATAAAGAGATATGTAGATAGGTAAGTACTTAAGTTCACAGAAAGACAATTAGAGACATAGTACACACACACACACACACAACAGAGAGAGAGAGAAGGAGATCATCATATGATCTTTTGACATTTGATATATTTGTGTCCTCGATGTAATATATTTTTACCCTAAACTATCTTTGAATTCCTAGTAGGAGCCATGCATGAATATGGTACATTATTCTTTTATTATACTGTTGGACTATTACTATGAATTTAAGAATTTGTATCTTTTATCATAACTGATATTTGCCTATAATTTCTGTTTTTGTCATATTTGTGTGTGTTTGAGTAAATGAGTGTTCTGTTTGCTTCATAGAAAGTATTGGAATTGTTTTTCTTTTTCTCTCTGCTGGCATTATTTATAAAACACTGGACCTACCTCTTCCTAAAAGATATAGTAGAAGTCACTTTGAAATTATATTTTGCACTTGCACCAGCAATGAATATTCATGCTTGTTCATATCCTCCCCAGCATTTGGTATTGTCAGTTTTTTGGATTTTAGCTATTCTAATATATGTGTGGTAATATCTTGTTTTAATTTACAATTTCCTAATGATAAATGATGCTGAGTACTTTCTCACATGCTTGTTTGCCATCTCTATATCTTTTTGGGAAATCTTTGTCGAGATATTTTGCCCATTTTAAAAAATTATTTTGCCTGTCTTCCTATTATTGAGTTTTAAGAGCCTTTGCATATTTTGGGTGTAAGTTCTTTATCAGATATGTGTTTTGCAAATATTTTCTTGAAGATGGTGGCTTGTGTCTTTATCTTCTTAACAGTGTTTTGCACAGAAGATTTTAATTTTAATACAGTCCAAATTTCCAATTTTATCTTTTTTCATTGATCATGCTTTTGGTGTTATAGCTGAAAACTCACACTCAAACCCAAGGTCACCTAGAAATTTTTATTATTTTTAAAGTCTTTATTATTTTTAGAGCAATTTTAGGTTTATAGTAAAATTGAGAGGAAGGTACAGAGAATTCCCATATGCTCCCTGCCTTCACACATGCATAGCCTCCCCCATTATCAACATCCCTCACCAGAATGGTACATTTTTCAGCAAGGATGAACCTACATTGAAACATCATAATTACCCCAAGTCTATAGTTTATATTACAGTTCACTCTTGGTATTGTACATTCAACGGATTTGGATAAATATATGATGACATACATATATCTCCATTATTATAATAACATACAGAGTATTGTCACTCCCCTAAAAATCCTCTGTGCTTAACCTCTTCATCTCTCGCCCTCTCTCATTTATATACAACTTATATACTAAACTATAATTAAACTTTGTATAGTAAACTCATATACTGTAATCTTATTATAATTGCTTATTAGTTCTAGGAGGTTTTTAGTTAATTCTTTGTGATTTTCTACATAAAAAATCATGTCATTATGAGCAAAGACAGTTTTATTTCGTCTTCCCCAATCTGTGTATGTTTTATTTCCATTTCTTGTCTTATTGAATTAGCTATGACTTCCAGTCTATATTGAATAGGAGGAGTGAGAGGGATTTGCCTTGTTCTTCATCATAAGGGGAAAGCATAGTTTCTCACCATTAATTGTGATGTCAGCTGTAGATTTTTGTAGATTTTATTTATTAAGTTGAGGAATTTCCCATCTATTCCTAGTTTTCTAACAGCTTTTATTTGAATACATGTTGCATTTTGTCAATTTTTTTCTTTTTCCGTTGATATAATCATATGGTTTTTCATCTTTAGCCTATTCATATGATCGAATATGTTAATTGATTTTCACATGTTGAACCAGTCTTATACATCCGAAATGAATCACACTTGGTTGTGGTATAGAATTATTTTATATATTTGTGGATTTAATTTACTGATATTTTATTAAAAATGTTTAGATCTATGTTTGTAAGAGATATCGATATGTAGTTTTCCTTTATTTATTTTTTTTTAATTTTGTTATTAGGGTAATGCTGGCCTCACAGAATGAGTTAGGAAGCACTCTCTCTTTTATTTCTTGGAAGAGATTGCATAGATTTGGGGTCATTTCTTCCTTAAATAGTATGTAGAATTCAGTAGTGAAACCATCTTGGCTAGTGCTTCCTTTTTTGTATGTTTATTAATTAATGGTCTAAACTTTTCAATAGCTATAAATGTATTCAGATTATCTATTTCTCCATGTATGAGTTTTGTAGCTTATGTCTTTAAAGGAATTGCTCCATTTCCTCTAGGTTATCAAATCTGTAGGCATAGAGTTGTTCATAATATTCCTTTATTATCCTTTTAATGTCTATGAGATCAGTAGTGATTATCCCTCTTTCATTTCTAGTATTAATAATTTGTGTCTACTCTCTTTTTTCATGCTTAGCCTAGAGGTTTATCAATTTTATTGATCTTTCCACAGAACAAGTTTTTGGTTTCATTCATTTTCCCGATTAATTCTTAGGAATTGGATATCTTCTGTAATAAGGTACCTAAACTATCTGAAACCATATATTATTATTGAAAGTGGACTTAGGTTAGTTGTAAATGTATATATTATTGAAGTGGACTTAGATTAGTTGTAAATATATATTGCAAACTATAAGGCAACAAGTAGATTAAAAAATAAGTTTGTTATGCTAATTGATATGCTAAGAGAAGAGATAAAATGGAATCATACAAAATGCTCAGTCAAAACCAAAGAAGGTAGAAAAAGAGGGGAAAAAAAGAAACAAAGAAGAATTGCAAAGAGTAGAAAACAGTTACAAACATAGTAGATATTAATCCAACTATATCAAGAATCAGTTTAAACATGAATGGCCTAAATAAACAAATCAAAATACAGAGACTGTCAGAATTGATTTAAAAAAAACTATATATTTTCTAAGAGAAGCCTACTGTAAATACAACACTAATAGATTAAAAATAAGAGGATGGAGAAAAATATACCATGCTAACATTAATAAAAAGAAACCTGGGGTAGCTATATTGATTTCAAAAAAAAGACTTCAGTACAAAAGCAATGATCAAGGATAAAGAGGAGCATTACATAATGGTAAAAGGTCAATACTCCAAAAGACTTAGCAATCCTTAAGGTGTACGCACCTAACAACAGAACATCAAAACATGAACTATATAAGGCAAGAACTGATAGAACGGCAAAAAGAAATAGATGAAGCCACTATTATAGTTGGTGACTTCAATACCTCTCCATCAATAATTGACATATCCAACAGGCAAAAAAATCAGTAAGGACACAGTTGAGCTGAACAGCAAATTGACTGGAATAAATTGGCATTTATAGGATACTTCATTCATAATTGCAGAATACACATTCTTCTTATGCTCACATGGAACATTCACAAAGGCAGACCACAATCTGGGCCATAAAACACATCTTAGCAAATTTAAAAGAGTGTAAATCATACAATGTATGCTGTCAGGCCACAATGGAATTAAACTAGAAATCAATAAAAAAAGATACCTGGAAAAATCCCAAAATAGATTAAACAATACAGTTCGAAACAGCACATGGGTCAAAGAGGAAGTCTCAAGAAAAATTAAAAAAATACTTTGAACTAGATAAAAATACAACTTATTGAAATTTATGAGATGTAGTGAAAGCAGTGCTTACAGGGAAACATAGCATTGAATGGAGACATTCAAAAAGAAGATCCAAAATCACTAGTCTAAAATCCCACCTTAGGAAACTAGAGAAGAAAGCAATATAAGCCTAAAGTAAACAGTATAAAAGAAATAATCAAAATTAGAGCAGCAATATTACTTTTTTTTTGGTGAGGAAGATTGGCCCTGAGCTAACACCTGTTGCCAATTTTCCTCTTTTTGCTTGAGGAAGATTCGCTCTATGCTAACACCTGTTGCCCATCTTCCTCTATTTTGTATGTGGGTTGCCACCACAGCATAGCTTGATGAGTGCTTTAGGTCCATGCCTGGGATCTGAACCCATGGACCTGGACTGCCAAAGTGGAGCATGCCAAACTCAACCACTATGCCACCAGGCCAACCCCAAAGAGCAGCAATATTACTTTTATAACTTTTTTACAAATTTTATATTTTCACAATGTAGGATGAATAATTTATTTTCACACTTTTTAACTAATATTTTTTAAATTAATTAGTCTTTCCAAGTCTTGATTTAATTTTATTGATCTGATATTAATTTTTCATTGTTATTCTATATTTTAATTTGATTTTGTCTATTCCCAAGAATTATCTAGAATTTTACATCCAAGTTAGACCAATTTTTTGAGATTATAGTTAGTTTCTGTAATTATATCACCTAATGCAAATCTGCATAATTTGTAACATTTGTTATTTGAATAGGTTTTCTTTGTAGCTATTATAGTTTCACACTTAAGGAAAATTCCAGGGAAAAGGTATTTTTGTTTCAGATATATCAGATTTCCTCATTATTTGTTATGAGGTGGTAAGGGGGGCTTGGGTCCCCTAGTCCTGCCTCAGTCTTAGACAAGAGCTGTGTGCCTAGGCCTCAGCCTTCTCAGTGATCCCTTCCTCATGGGAGCAAAAATGTGCCTTTTATATTTGGAGGGTCGTGCGCAGAGGAGCAGATTCTTCCCCACTTCTAGTGGTAGCAGGCCTCTGATCTGAATCAGTGTGGGACACTGTATCCACGCATGCTTCTTGGCCTCCCCCAAAGAAAGACATCTTTTATTTTTACTCCTCCCTAAGAAGCAGTGCATCTTTGTCTGGGTCATTGAGGACAAGGTGGTCCCTGCCTCTTCTTCAATGGCTCAAAGCTTTCTTCCTATTAGAGAAAGGTCCAGCAAGTAGGTGGCATTTTATCTACTCACTATTTATTATTCCTATTTATATAATGTTTACATTCTAATGATTCACAACATTAATATTCTGCTTCCAAATCAGAACTACCGCAGTTGTTCAGTCTGAGACCCCCAACTCTCTAACAGTTACTGTAGGTCAGGAATTCACGGCCAGCGTGGCTGGATTATTCTCACTTGGGGTTTGTTAGGAAGTTGCACTCATGTCAGCCAGGAATGCAGTCCTCTGACAGCTTCACTGGAGCTGGAGGACCTCCATTCAAGGTAACTCACACACGTTTGGCCAAGTTGGTGCTAGACGTTGGGTTGTTCTCCTGGGCCCTCCAAAGGGCTCCTTGGATATCCTCACCACCTGATGACTGGTTTCCCTGAAACTGACTGGTCCAGTTTCTTCATTCATAACTTAGCACCACTTCAATTCACCAATTCACCACATTCATAACTTAGTTTCTCCACTTAGTTCTTGGTGGACTGAAGTTGGTCCAATTGTAGTTTCTTAAAGAAGGACTCATAGAAATCAAATTCCATGAGTTCTTGAATGTCAGTAATGTTTGGCAATGTGGAATATTTCAGTGACATTTTTTTTCACATAGTACTTTAAAAATACTACTCCACTGCTTTCTAGTGTTTAATATAACCATGAAGAAGTATGAAACCAGTCTTGTGTTTCTCAGTTTTAGTGATTTGTTTTTTTCTTTCCTTATTTTTAAGTCAAATGTCTGTGTTAGGATATCTCATCTTTTATTTTTTAATTAAAACAAATTTTTATTGAGGTGACATTGATTTATAACATTATGTAAATTTCAGGTGTACATCATTGTATTTCAATTTCTGTGACGACTACTTTGTGTTCACCACCCAAAGTCTAGGTGCCATTCATCACCATACACATGTACCCTTTTATCCCTTTCCCCTGTCCCCCCTTCCCCTCTGGTAACCACCAATATATTGTCTGTGTCTATGTGTTTCTTTGTTGCTGTTGTTTGTTGTCTTCCACATATGAGTGAAATAAGGTATTTGGATTTCTCTGTCTGACTTATTTCACTTAGCATAGTGCCCTCTTAGTATGGGTTACCCTGTATTTTTTTCCCCTCTAAAGTGCTGGGTACTGTTCGCTTGAAGTTTTAAATCTTTTATTTTTGAAAAATATGTCTTGCATTTTATTGTTAACTAATTTTTTCTATCATATTAGCTCATTAATCTACTTCTAAGGCATTGATGATGTGCACACTTGATCTCTCAGTTAACCGTTTCTATCATATTTGCTCTGTTTTAGCCTTTAATCATTTTTAATTTACTTACTCATATTTCTCTATCGTATCATATGTTATTTCATGTCCATAACTATGTTTCAAGAGTGTCTACTCTCATTTGTGCTTGTGAGAAAAACTCCTTATTTTCTGGAATAATTTTTTTCTTTCTGATTTCTGCCAGCCCATATTTCATCTCCTCTTGTCTCACCTTATTTTCTCTTACCTCTTGTAAATTTGATGAACTTTTGTATCCTACATGTAGTGGATTCAATATTGTTTCCCCCGAATTCATGCCTATCCAGAACTTCAGAATATGACCTTATTTGGAAATAAGGTCTTTGCAGTTGTCATTAAAATGAGGTCCTATTGGATTAGGGTGGACCTTATAAAAGTGATGAGTGTCGTAAGAAGAGGATAAAAACACTAAGACACACAAAGAGAAGAAGGCCATGTGAAGATGGAGGCAGAGATTGGAATGATACAGCTATAACCCAGGATTGCTGGGACACCCAAAAGCTAGGAAAACACAAGGTAGGATTTTTCTCTAGAGTTTCCTGAGGGAGTGTGACCCTGCCGCCACCTTGATATCAGACCCCTATCGTCAGTCTTTTGTGGGTGAATAAATTGCTGTTGTTTTAAGCTACCAAGTCTGTGGTAATTTATTACTGCAGTCCTAAGAAATTAAAACACTAGATGTGATGCCTTTTACTTTTAAAAATTTTTTTAAATTTATGGACTATTTTTTTGGCACAATGCTTTTCATTTTTGTCTGATGATATTAATCTGCTGAGTTTTATACTTCTGCTATGTGTTTTTCTTGTCTCTTTATTTCTCTTTTTAAATCTATTACTTTAAAATATATTCTGATTTATTTTCAATTTATTAACCATCACTCAATGAGGAGAGAACCTGCATATTCAAGAATGTCTCTATCTTTACTTTTTAACTGGATTACAATTTATTTGGGTATAAAATTCCCTTTCATTTTTCTTAGAATATTTTGACTCCTCCATTTCCAGCATTCATATTTTTCCATTTCAAGTTTATCTTAGTCCATTTAGTTTTTGTTCTTCCTGTTCTAATAATAGCAGGAAGTTTTCTTTACCATGAAGTTGAATAAATTCACCAAATTATACCCTAATATTAATAGTCCTCTATTTAATCTAGAACATCATATGTATTTTTCCCCTACAATTTCAGTCCTTTCTTCATTTCGAAAATGTGCTTTTGTTTTTGTAGTATATCTGTGAATATACTCTATTTTCATTTTGTCCTGTTCTCTTCTCCAGGCTAGTAAGTATGTGTAGCTGGATCTTCTTTACCATTCATAACCCCCCATGAAGTCCTCTACAACAAAGATATTATGTAGTAACTTGGCATCTATTGCAGGACAGCTGACTGTGTTTAATAGTTTCAATTATGATTGTTGCTCCTCTTCTTTCCACTCTTCTGGTTGGTCTTTTGAGTAGGAAGGCTCACTGATACAAATAAAACAATGTGTATATTTTCCTCTAAATCTGTCCTTCATCCTTTTTTCCTAGTATGACTCTAGGTATATGGCTATCCAGATATTAGAGATATATAGTGCTGTACAAGATTGACAGTCCCTGTCCTTATGAAGCTTATTGTGGTCAAGGAGAGGACTGAGTACCTGATCTAAAGACTCTCTTCAATAAGATGGTCAACACAGTCAAAAATGACAAAAGTAAATGATTTCTGAGGAGGCAACAAGATAACCGTGTCACTAAAACTGAAGTGCATCTTCATATTTATGGTTGGTCACCAAGCCTGTTTAGACTGTGTACCACTCTCTCTTAATTTCCTCTTTTAACTTACAAAAACTTCCCATGCCTTAACATACCTAAGAGTGCCTCTGAACTTTTCAGACTGAAAGAACATAATTTAGTGATCACATGGGAAGAAAAAAGAACCAGTAATCTGGAAGCCTGATTTGATATGGAGGATGGTTTGAAGTAGATAGATCATGATGTGAAAGAATAGAGATAAGATGTTGTTACAGTTATTCAGGTGTGAGAAGTGACACTTTAAATTACAGTGGCAGCCTCCAGGATAGAGAGAGATCATAGAACCGCTGTGTTTGACTGATGAATCCATTCATAAATCAAGAGCTCTATTATTAGACACAATTTTCAGGCATTATTAGTCATTATTATTAGACACGATATGCCTGATATTGAGAATTAACACAGAACAGTCTGTCTTTTAAAACATTGGAACTTTTTGTAAGAATGGCAATGCCTGTTTTAGAATTTCACTCTTGGTATTCTTGAAACCAGTGCAAGGGTGCAAAAATTTACCAAATCAAGTGTGATAAATAGACTTCAGCTTTGTTTGTACATCAGTTTAGAACTGGCTCTCTACTGAGCATTTCTTTTTCTGGTAATAGGAATTCCACTTTCCTTTTGTCAACCCCCATTCTATATATTTCTGGTAGGATTGCCAATCACAGTACACTACTGCTTGAAATAGTAGCGGTCATGTGACCAAAGAGTGGGTATTCTTAAACATCTTCCTACCCACAGAACTGGGTCAAAATGGTAGGCACATATTGGACAGACTTTGAGAATATTTTCCTGGAAATTTTAAACCAAATTCAGAGACTGCTTTCTCTTTGAGTAATCCTTTAAATTTCTTATATTTCTTGTCCAGTGTTCCTCATTCCTTAAATCCTTAGAGGAAATACCCCAAAAAGGAAAAGAAGGGGGACAAAGTAAAAAATAGAGCAAAAAATGCAGCAATGTGATGACTGAAGCAAGACGCTATGCTGATGGTTTTGAAGGTAGAAGAAGGTGAGTGATCCAAGAAATGCAAGGAATACGTCTGAAGAAGATGGAAATGGCAAGGAAACGGATTCTCCCTTAGAGCCTCCAAAGGGAGACAGCCCTCCTGACACCCTAACTTTACCCAGTGAAACTGATTTCAGAGTTTTGGCCTCCAGAACTGTACAGCTAAGAGTTGGTGTTGTTTTGGGCCACCACATTTGTGGTAATTTTGTTACAGCAGCCATAAGAACTAATACTACATATACATTTAATATATTTATTTAGGTTTAATAGCAAGGTTATGCTAAATTTTAATGACAAATTAAAATGCTTGCCACCACTTTCTATACTTTTGAAACTTTTGTTTTATAATGACTTAGGGATTTTCTATTCCTTGAAATTTTGCTCTATCTCTTTATAATTTTATTGAATGAAGATGTTAAATTTTTAATTTTCTACCAATATGAACTCTTTTGAATATATTTTCATGAGTGTTACAATTATGCACCTCTATAGAGTCTGATTCTGATTTTATTGTATAGAATATCAATCTCTTGTGAAATTCCAACTATAAGAGCCAACTGGTCAGCATTCCTGACTAGAATTCTAAAGAATACTCAATTTTTGAGTGAAAATAATAAAATGATTCCTTATGAGTTTGTATGTATAAATTCTGAAGTGCGATTTCATTCAGCAGAAACAGATGAAGAGGTCAGGTAGTTATAAGCTAATGAGAAATAAATTGCTATAATCAGTGACCTAACATTGCCTGAAGGATTTCTTTCTACAGTAATGGATTCAGCTGGCAAAGGGTCTTAATGTTGCTGTTTGAAAGTCTTGTTTGCCATTTGTAATATTATTCTAAAGCTTGATTACATCATGGACAAGTTAATCCACTACAAAGCACTTGCCTGAAGTGATTTGATTTTAATGTTTCATGAGTAGCCAGTTGCATGGGACGAGAAGTATACCTGGCTTACTCCCTACCAGTAGGATGACTTTCTCAATTTTATTAATCGGTTTTTGCTCTGGTCTTTTGGGTAATATCATATATATTTTTTTTTCTGATTTTTATTTTCCTGGTTTTCTTTTTTTGCTTTGAGAAAAAATGTTTATAGCTTAGAGGTCTACTAATTTAAACCCATTCTTGACAATTATTTATTTATGAGTTATTTCAAAACTTAAAGATTGTTACCTAGGATCAATAGGGTATTTTCCATTTGCTGATTATTTTAGTCACTCTTCTTAAATATTTCCTTTGGGCCTAGGGGTGATAAAAATTAATAATTCCTCTACAGATTAAAATAAAAAAAAACTTAAATGAAAAGGTTGTTACAGCAGCCATAGGAAATAACAATTTCATTTAATAGTAACTAATAGTGTTTACATCATATATTTCCATTTTCCTTCCTATTAGGCACAGGGTAGAAATGCAGTTTCTGGTCCTCTTGGATGGGTCATATGACTGTATCTGTGTAACACACAGAAAACTTGTTGATGTGACCCACTCTTGCATTCTATTCCCCTGCTGTAGTGATGGCCAGTGTTTCAGAGAGCAATTGCTCTGTCAGTCTGGGTCTGTGGGAAAGAGCTGTAGAGCAGAACCTCCAAATGACCTGCAGTCAACATGTAGCCTGACTGAGAAGCAAGCATTTATTGTTATAAACTACAAAGATCTGGGATTGTTTATTACTGCAGCATAATTTAGATTATTCTACTTAATAGATACTATATATATATATTGGGTACATGCCTATGTATACATGTACTTTTCTATCATGTAAACTGTAGGATTAATCTTTTTCCTGGTACCTAATTTGAGATTTAGTCTCCTGATGTTTTGCTTCTTGTCTTCTAAATGTAAAGCTGAAATAATAACAGCTAAGTTATTATTTCACATGACATAACTCTAACTTTTCCCAGTTTAGTTCAAATCTCTTTTTTTTTTGTGAGGAAGACCAGCCCTGAGCTAACATCCGTTGCTAATCCTCCTCTTTTTGCTGAGGAAGACTGGCCCTGGGCTAACATCGTGCCCATCTTCCTCTACTTTATATGGGACCCCGCCACGGCATGGCTGACAGGCAGTGCGTCGGCGGGCGCCCGGGATCCGAACCCGCGAACCCCGGGCTGCCAAGCGCGGACTAAACCGCTGCGCCACCAGGCGGCCCCTCAAATCTCTTCTTATAGGTCATTATTTATATGTAAGCATAATAGGATACACTGTATACAAAAGAAAACCATCAGGGAACTCACAAATCCAAAATCAGGGGAAAGTATGGGGTCATGTACGAGACGTCTAAAAAATATGCTTTTCCTTCAAAACCAGGGAGCTGAACTGATAAATTTTAGTAAATTCTACACTGATATTGTAAGGACTTCTATGACTAGCTCTTAAGATTTCCACAAAGATAATATCCAAGCTCATTTTGGAGGATGAGGAAAAAGACTGGGTATAATACAGAAGAGGCACTTGTATGTGTACGCAGAGGTATTTCATTATCTTTGGAAAAATCAGCCTAATATCTATTTCAAAAAATAATGAAAAGACACATCTGCATGATTAAAGAATTTGAAATAAAGCAGAAAAGCTAAGGGTTTCTTGTAAAGTCAATATGTAACACACACATTTATGATATATTTACGTAGATGTTTAACATGTAAAATACAGACTTGAGAGTGGCCTATTTGATTACATTTTTTTAATGTTTTAATGAGGCACTGCTAGATTGTTTGAGGGAGACTAAAGTTAAATGAGAAAATTCTGACAATAGCGTTCATTTGTGAGACATGAAAGATAAAAATTATGCTTTACTCTTCACTTACTCTCTATGCTGAAAAGGCAAAACAAAATCTGTGACTCTTTTATTAAACAATCATTTTTTTCTGATTTAAAATTTTTCTTCACAATCCTTCCAGCAGACCACAGTTCCAACATCAGAACCTGGAAGAAATCTTTAATCATTAAGATTTGCATAATCTTTAACATGTGTAATAGGTAGAAAACACATACACACAACATACACAGACATTCTCATTGATGTTTTCCCCCATTTATTTATAGTCATTATCTAACATCTTTTTAAATATTTTATGTGGAAATGCTGTTCAAATAAAAAGATATTTAGATATTAAAGTGTACTTCTTTTATTGATGTTTCACCTAATAATTTTACAGGTTTAACAAGGCTGAAAATATTTAAAAGTTCAGCCCATATCAGTAAGAGAGATATCTATGAAATGTTAAAAAGTGTAGTCTGTGTCTCAAATTATGCATTTCTATTCATCCCCAAGAAAAAACGTAGTGGTCATCACCCAATGACTTTGAAAATCACTTGAAAACAGATTCACATCTAGTTAAAATAAATGAGAGGCTACTGAAAACTGAAATGATAGTTTGCTGGGTTTTAAAAATAGGTGGAAGTTAACAGGTAGATTCTCAATTTCATATTTCTCCCTTTCCCAGTTTAACGGGGCAGTCAATGTTAAGTAATTGTTAAAATAAAATCCTCTCATCACATGACAGAGAAAAATTTATATCTTTTTATTCATGGCTCTATTTACATTTTTGACAGAGAGTAACACATTTTTTATTTTTCCATATTGAAAGAATGTAAAAAGAATTCTAAAAGCATAAAAGAGGATTCCTCTTTATGTGTATGTGCACAGATTCACGTGGTTTCTAAACAGAATTTATATGACTAGTTGTGTAATCTATTCAGGTGGCAGCATGCTTATTAAATGTATTTTATAGTCCCACCTCTACTTTCAGATTCCTATCAAATTGTAACTGGCATAATGATATAAAATTATATCAATCTTATACAAATATAAAAATTACAGTAGCATAATTCTTCATGAACACTCATTTTCCAGAGGCTTCAAGAAATTTAAGCAAGAAATATTGTAAATGGCACCAGATTGAACAAAAGATTATTTTTCAACTCCTTTTATTTTAAGGACAAATAGTACTAGCAGCTTTCTCAGGAGAGACTGACCAAGATTCTAGTTAATACATAATAGGGATAATATTTGGACTTGGGAGCAGTCAATGAACAGAATGTGGTGAGCAGATGTCAATCCAAGAAGTGCCTCTAAGAAGAACTTATAAACTAGACGCCACATTGTGAAGTAAACTGGTATAGGGAGAGATTGTGTGTGTGTGTAAGAAATAAGAGGATTATTATCAGTTCACATTGGTATCTCTAGTCATGTCAGACAAAGAACAATGTCTGCACTACAGCTGGATCTTGATTCACATGTGGATTTCCTATATGGATTTACTACATGAAGAAGAAGAAAAAGCTTTGGCCCTCAGGTCATAGCCCTTACTATGACCAACTACTTCCCAATTTTCAAAAGGCTGCTAAAACCAAGGCCAGGATTGGTAGATAAATCACTTTCTTCATGGACAGGTCTATGGTTTCTCATGGTCTGGCAACCTAAGTCTAAAGGATTATGTTTCTTTTCTTATATCTACTAAATAATGGAGAGGGATAGTATAATAGCAGTGGGAAAAGTCTCATTTGTAAAAAAACAAGACAAAACATAAATGGAAAAGCAATACGTGTTCTTTGATCCATAACATATCCTCCCAATAGAGCCACAAGGAAAATTCCTTGCCCAACAGTGGAGTAAGATCTGTTGTCTGCTAATCTGGTTCCCCCAGGTTTTGTTTACTGTAGATTTTAGGCCAAATTCTTTAGAGAGTATAGCTTTGGGGAGAAACCTAGGGGCTAATACTTTATTGTCAAATGAGATCCCAAGGAAGCAAGAGAAAGGGGGGAAAGGAATGAGGGAGGCAGGAAAAGAGAATAGAAGGAAATATGTTACTGGGTTATTTTTTCAGACTTGTGAGTTGTTTTCAGAGATAGCCCTTGAACTACTGAATCTCTGAATAGTTTAATCATCGGGGGAAGGAGAGGGAATTTATCCCTGGCTCCTATCTTCCATTAGTCAGTGTTTGCCCACAGGATATCAGTTGCCATGTATTCCTGGGATATGCCACCCAATCCCACTGAAGGTCATCAGGGAAATCAGATACTAAAAGATCAACATCATCCTCTGGAAAGCCAGCGAGCAAGCAGGAACCACCAGCATACCCTGTCTGCACGAATGCATGCAGCCTGCAGGATACAGCCTCACAAATTCTTTCAGGCACCCACAAACACACGCTGTGGGTACCCAACAAGTAGAGTGGCATTTTGTATTCAGTGGCAACAGGGAAGCCATTGGAAAAAGGTGAGAAGCATATGACATGAGTCCTAAAGTGAGAGATGTTGGGAGCTTATCCTAGGAGACATGAAAGACAAAGAGCAGCTACTGCAGTGGCTCTAGGCAGCCTAGTATGTGCAGGAAGACAAGAGTATGGCCTTAGCCAAAAGGTGGAAAGAGCACTCAGAAGTCATCCCTCCAGTGAATACTGAAACCCGCCCACCGTGGCCTTCAAGGGAGCAGGTTGGTGCTGGGTGATATTCCTGGAGGGTTTTCAGTAACATCAGCAGAAATGATGTCTGAGCAAATTCACAGAGGGTTTGGAATCCTGGGACCCACATTGTCTGTGTCTCTAATGGCCATATCTGAGAGGATGATGTAGAGGATTTCTCTTTCAAAGACTGAACGCTTGAACCAGCAACTTCCTGTTGGTGTGCAGGTTTAATGGACAGGAGATTGCCTTAAGGACAACAACGACATGAGGCTTTCTTTGCCAAGCCTGGCATTACTTTGCAAAGCAAACCAAAACCAAAACTAACAAACCAAAAAAATCCTCTTAAAACTTTAGGAAGCTTCTATCGAATTAGCATTTAATAAATACATGGTCTCAGAAATTGTGTCTGCCATGGAGTTTGTGTGTGTCTGCTAACAAAACAGTGAACTGAGGTTATGGTGATGTGCCACTTGCCCATAGATGTCATCCAGATGAAGCCTCTTTACAAGGAAGTATTAGTATTTATGAGACAGAGAGCACCCAGTCATGTGAGGCACAGGGAGGGCACTGGGGAAGCAATTTCTTCCAGTTGCTGGTTACTCGTTCTCTAAATTTATTTCCAACTGTGTTTTTCACCCACTCTGCCTTAGCTTATATGAAATTTAGCTTGGCCCAAAAGTTGGGGTTTTCCAATTCTGCAAGGCATACAAATTTTGAAATTTCCTCACCTGTTTTTTCTGACCTCAAGCCAAAAGGGCAACCATTAACTGGGATGTATTTCCTTTTCTCTGTAATTTCACAGGAGCCAATGTGATGATATTTTGCTTGTGTGTAAATCCACTAAAAGCTGAAAAAATTAGCCAGCTAGCTCTGTTATTCTAATATTTTTATATTAATCCCCCTAAAGATCCAGTCTCAGTTGCCACATGTTCTATGTCTCATGAAACTAAAAATAAGAGTTAAGCCAATAGCTTTTTCACCACATCGCGATGATCAATGACCCCCCAGGGAATAAAAGGGGCCACTCACTGTGTCAATCCCACACTGACACAGAGAATTATATATTTTCGGGGATGTCATTTGCAACACAACTCTTCTAGATTTCTATTCAGGGGAATAGGAATATACTTTTGGTTAAAATAGTTACTGTCCTTTCAGCTGAAGATCCCAGATGGGAGGAAAATGTCTCTAACTCAAAGAAGAGTGACCCGTCTTAGAGAAGGATTCTGGTTGTCCTGGCTTGGGTCATGTGCCAACTACTTGACAAATAAATGAGAGGATTCCTTATTAAGCAATCTCAGTGGTGTTTCCAACTCTACAAAGCAGAAGAAGTGCAACGTGTTTGGGGGGTCTCCCCAGGTATCACTACTCTTCCTCTGCTTTCGGAAAAGAATATTGTGTTGTTAGCATACTGAGGGGTAAAACATTGAAAAGCATGAACAATGTTGTCGACTAGACTGTTCTGTTTCTCCACTATATCTGCTTTTAGTTTGTTCATACTTATTTGTTTTACATAGAAAGTTAAAAAATATATTTTAATAAATTGTGATAAGGGTAAGAAAGAAAGTTTAAAAAATGAAAACCATTTATTTTCTATTTTAAAGTTGTTAATGCTTGCAAAGATCTTTTAAGTTATTAATGCTTATAAATGCTTAAAACATTTTTTTTGAGAATTCAATAGTAATACTTAACACAGGTTATATTTAAAGTCTATGTTAGTAGATAATGCTTTATTAATTTTTTATATACCCATTCCCAGTTTTTCACAATTTTCTTTTTGTCTAAAATGTCATATATTCTATCAAAAGTTCATCTTTGTAATGGAATTTTTTCTGATATTTTTGGTTTGGTTACTTAACCCTGGCTTTGTTCCTACTTTTTCTACTCCCTGTTACTTTAGATTAACCTTGTTGCTTTTTCAATGTTTTTGAGTAGACATTCATTATTTTTATTGTTGTCTAATTGCTTATTTGTATTAGTCATTTTCTTCACTAAATTCAAGGAGGAAAAAACCTGCAAAATTTCACACATACTCTTTAAACCAATTGACTAAATTTTTGGTGTTCACTCTGTAAACTTCTCAAGATGTAGGTTAAGACCAGGGGTTTATAAACAACAAATAGATGGTGAATAATTAAGAAAATCATCTGGTTTATATTGCCTGAAATAAATTAATATTAAACTATATTTTTAGTCAGAGATTAAGGAGGGTATTTCATAACATTTAAGTTTAAGAAATATTACTTGCTGCCCTGTTAAAAACACAGAATTTATATTTTTCATATTCAGGTAGATCCAACTAATTTCATATTGAGCTCTGGGAAAACTTTAGATTAAACCCCAATACTACTTGCATATTAGCTCTCACTAGATTTTATTTTTTCAAATTAAAAGTATTTTAATTATATTTACATGGCCGGTGGGTTTTAAAATAATGGACACTAATTATCTGAGGCCATAGCTACCTGAAATGGGGACTATATTATCAACAGGTTAGATTATTGTGAAAGGAAAGACAAGTATATTTATATTAACTCTTCTGTAGCATGTTAAGTAAAACAAATCAGAATGAATAGCATGTTAGGAGTAATCTCTAAAAAACAATTACTTTAAGAAAAAGGTTATCAGGTAAAATAGGTATGTCAAGAAAGCTGATTTTAAAATACAATTCTAGTAACACAAGTGCTTCTTAGAAGAAATGCCTAGACTGGGACAACAATCATATTTAGGTTTGCAAAGTCAGAGTAATTGCAAAACCAAAGTTAAATCTATCCTTCGATATACAATATTAGTAATGAATTACATCCCATAGGGGTTTTTGAAAATAGGGCATCTAAAGTTTGTGTATATATTTGTGTTTATGTATGTGTAGACATGTAGATATTTATACATGTATAGGTTTACTCACAGATATATACAAACACATACCAGACAAGCACTTATAAGAAGAGGATAAATTGCAATACCCAATACTTCAATAGATCATGAAATTTATATGCTTATGTCCAATTCTGTCATCTGACAATTCCTCATAACCCAAAGGACTTGTATTTAACCAGAGAGTCTGAAATTTAAATGAAGTCCTGACTGCTTTAGATCAAAGAGGGAAGGAAGGATAGAAAACTTGTTCAGTAAGTCTCCAAGGAAGGAGTCACAGTTATACAAACAGCTAAAGTAAAATATGTCCACATCACAAATTGTGTTAAATCTATCCTTGGCAGCAGAACCCAAAGGTAGCCATAAGCCAAGGCAGTAAATTGGTTAAGAGACTTGCATTTGGTTAACGCATTTGACATTAGGATGTCCTACTTAGAATCCATGGTAAAGCTCCTTGATAAGGTATGGGCTAAAAGACACTACCATGAAATGGACGTTGGCTCCTTGGGCCCAGGAGACAGGATCCTTACATGCTTATTTGAAATACTTACTGATTGCTAATTCAGAAGAAGCAAGTTCATACTGTATTAGTGAAAAGACCAAATTAGAGATGGTTGACTAAAATTCATTAAAAAAGCAATCAACTTAGAAGTCTACTTTTGGAACTCCTGCTATTAAGAGAAGGAAAAAAGAAAAATCATGATATAATTCTCTTTATTTTTTTTGAAATTTAAAGTGTAATATGTCACGTCCATTAAGAACTAGAATAGAGGACATAGTCCTCTTAAGTATATTAACATGTAAAATGTCCTTGATTTACCCGGTTGCGGACGAATATTTGAGTATCTGTATATATCCCTGAAAAATATAAAATTTTAGATATGAAATAAAGCCAGAATAAAATGAATATATCAAAATATATATGTGTATATATATACATATATATACATATATATATCATATATATATATAATGAATATATCAAAATATAAAGGTCATATTGTTATAGAGACTCTTGTATACATCCACATAGGTAGGCTTATTTATGTGATAGAAAGTAAAGAAACCTATTTTAACATATGGAGCTTTTCTCACGTACCATGATCAAGTTTGTTGCTAAGTCTCAATTTTTACCATAGTCAAAATGATGGAAGTGATATTTTGTGTCTGATTGTTACTAGGAATGGTGCCACTAACTAAAATATTTTTGGTTAAACATATACTTTGTAGAAATATTGTGAAATTAAATAACAGAATGATTCCCAACATCCATTTTGGTCTCAGAGAGAAATATGTTTTAGTAACAACTCAGTTCTTCCTTTTACATTTAGGTAATAACTAATAGCATTTTCCATAGATAAAAGAGCAGGCCCTGTTTCAAGTCCATGCTAAGTTCCAGGTTTCAAGACAGCTCTCTGAGCACAAGCTGCAATCGCACTGCCCTGTGCTGAACACAGAAGTGAGCAACCATAAGTTTAGCCTAAGTGACTATTCACCCCTAAACCAGAGAATTCTCAGGTGGCCGGACAGTGTGGAACTCCAGTGGAGCTGAAAGCAGGCAGGGTAGAGTGAAGCAGCCCTGAGGAGGAGGGTCAGAGCCCGTGAGAGAAACCACGACCCGAGAGGGCACAGCATAGGGAGAGCTCAGCTCCTGGGGGGAGGGGGGGCGCTGACAGCAGCAGAGGCTAAGAGGCAGCAAGCAGGGCATCGCTTGGAAAAGCAGGATGGGGTTTGTACTTGCTGACTCTCCTGAGTCAAGACAACTCCCAAAGGAGAGCCTGTCTACAGGCACAGGCAGCGCTCACCTGATGGGTAACGCCAAGGAGAACAGCAGCAACTGAGCGAGATTAATATCAGACAAATTAGCAGAAGGAGAAGAATCTATACATTTAATGCTGGTGAAAACACAAGCCAACAATAAATAAAAACGATGATGATTTTAATACAATCTCACACAACATATTAAAATAACAAAATAAAATCAAATGTGATAAAATTGTGGAGAAAAATGTCACAAGTCCACAACCATAGTGAGAGATTTTAAAACAGCTCTCTCTCAAACCAAGAAATCCAGACAAGAAGTAAATACTGTTTGGGGCAACTTAATAACAACGATAAACAAGTTCAATATAATAGACTAATTTAGTCATTAAAAAAATATGTTTTGAGCACCTACAGTGTTCTAGATGGCATCGTAGCCCTGTGGAGACAACAGAGAATGAGATGAAGACCCCACTGTATGGAGCAGACATTATAAAGCTGTACGTGCAACAGCATGATGTTTAGGGACACAGATTCTGAAGACAGTTACCCTGGGATCACATGTTACTATGTAAAGGTGGGTAAGTTACATACTCTTCTTGAGGGACAGTGTCCCATCTACAAAATAGGATTCATTATATCTACTTCACAGAGCAATTGTGAAGATCAAATAGATCAAACAACATAGTATACTTAAAGCTCTTAGAACAAGGCTTTACCCATGATGAACACTTCATAAGGTTATTATGTGTCAAGTTTTCTTTTCAGCACTTACAGGTATATGTATACATATCCTTTTGTGTGCATAAGTATGTGCACATTACTTAATTTTCTACATACAAGGCATAAATGAAGGCATAATATACAGTTTTGTCAACCAAAATATATATATATATATATACATACAAAGCAATGGGAAAAATAGTCACATTCCAACCCCAATGAAATATGATAAATCAACATATGAAAGATACTGAAATCTTACCAAATGTTTGAAAATACTACACACAAAATACCTTTAGATATTTAAACACCCTTTAAATACCCTGAGTGCTGTGATATCCATACAGAACTAATTCAGCGAGTGTCAAGCAGGGTGGAATGATGGGAGGATGGATGGTCCATGTGGAAGGAAAGGGTGTCAGAAGTAAATAATAGTAAGACCATCAGAGGCGAGGCCTTCATGATGAGAAGGCGGGTCATGATAAGAATAATGGTCAAAAATAAACAGGAAACATTTATGGGATGTGAATGCTTACTATGTGCTTGGGGTAACAATGCTTTATGTAGCCTGATCCGTTTAATTCTCAAAGATTTGAATGAGTTGGGTACTATTACTATCTCCACGTTACTGATGAGACAGTCGAGGCTTATACAGATTCCCTAATGGGCTCAGAGGCAACATACTGTGGAAAATGGGAGGTTAGGATAGGATATCCACTCAGGCAGTCGGGCTCTAAGTGAGATCTCACTCTCGCTCTTAATCACTGCAATATCCAGCTACTTACTCTACACACATCGTCTTCTATTTTATATATATATATATATACTCATCATGCTTGCTTTAGAGGCAGAAACTGACACTGCTCTGCTTTCATTATGCTAGGCTCTTTCACAATCAGAAAGAGAAAAGTAAACATTTTCACACTAAGATGAACCAATAATAACGAGGTGATCCAGTCTGGTTCTGGTACCCAAAATAATGAATCCCTGACCTTGTCCCACAAACCTGGACCTCTTAAGAATAACAAATTTATCCCTGATTTTATTATATCTCTGGATATGTATAGTTATGCATATAATAAACGTGTGAAAGTTGCTCTTTTCCTGCCACGAACAGAGTGATGAAAACCTGGTAAGCTTGGCATCTTTTCCTCTTAACACTGCTATGTAAAAACTATTTTTAATTTAGAAAGCCAATCCTTTTTAACTTGAACTCATTTGTACTCTTTATCGATAATATTTTTTTCCCTAAATGCTTCTGACTGAGTCTCCCTTTGGCTTCGTCTGGCTGTGTGTGTGTGTGTGTGTGTGTGTGTGTGTGTGTGTTTGCGTGTGTGCCTGTGTGTGTGGACAGAGAGAAAGGGGAGTTGAAAGAGATAGATAGATAATGGGATCAGCAGGTTTAAGGCCCCCTTTTTGCAAGAAATATTAAGAATAAAATAATATATGTTTCTTGTCATTCAACCTTTGTGAAAAGTCACAATTTTGTTATAGATCAAGAGCTTTGCACATATGCTTGGGGACTAAAAATACTTTGTTTATTCAAATGCCGTGTGGTAAGTTGCCTCTCTCACAAGGAAAGATGAAGGACACAGAATACTGATAATCCTGTGAGGTAAGAGAAATTGCCTTGTTAAAATGGCTGATCGCACTTAGGTACAGGTCTCACAAAATTAAATTTATTATGCTCCATCATTTACCATGTTACAGATCTGTTTCGTCTTCCTGGTAATCAATGTAAAGGTATAAGGATGTTTTTGTCAACTTCTTTTACTTCAGAGGCTGTCTTTAAAGATTTGTGTGTAACCCTTTAACCCTAAGAATTGCGTTAACTTGAAACGTCTATAAACATGTTTATTAGACGCTAATGCTGCTCAGCAAGAGTTCCAGTTCCGCCTTTCTGGACACATGGGGCATTCGTATGATTCTGCCTCTGTTACAGTGAGGTGATATGACATGTGTCACCTGGGTACAAAGATTTAATTCTGGCCTGAGCTTGTCCGGCATTCCCTCCCCTGCTGCAGCCACAGTGGAAGCCTGCGTTGAAAAGAAAGTGAAAGGGCGTCCTCCTGTGGCAGATGGTTACCCTGGAATGTCCCGGGGAACTGCAAGTGTCTTTATATAAGCAATAGGTACATTTTGTGGTTTAAACCACCGAGCTCTGGGATTGCTTGTCATGGCAGCTTAACTGTCTATCCTGACTTATAGATTATTCTATAGAACTTTGTCAAGCTATGAAAATATTTATTGTTGGAAAGAAAGTTAGTTTAAGAACTATGCATCCTATTATTCATTTAAGTTATAGATGATCTCTCTAGTGGTTTAAAAAATAATTCTCCTTTGTTTCCTAAGTTCTCTCAATACAAACTTGTTTAAAACCTCTGGGCAGGGAATTAGGGAATTAGCAGTTCAGAGCAGTGGTCACTTATGCTACTGCTAGAATCAAAAACAAGTACTCACATAATTACTCATAGACTCTACATTTTTAATTGAGCAACGTGCCTAAATATATTTTCCTTCCATATTTTTTTAACAATATTGTTAAATCTAAATGAGTGGACATTTATAATAGAAGTGCTAAGTAAAGGTTTTTGGAAAAAGAGACTTGCTATAGAGCAGGTTTCTTAACCATGTTTGCATCATGGACTTTGAGGATTTTTGAAGCCTAACAACCCTCTTTCAGGATAATGTTTTTAAATGCCTACAATTAAATTTATAGGTTTACAAAGAAAACCAATTATATTGAAATAGAGTTACCAAATTTTAAAAACAAATATGTACTATCATGTACTTTATTAACACAGTAATAACAAGATCTATTGCATACTAGTAACTCTACAATTTCAAAGTAGTGATATCTATAAAAAGCATTTAAAAATATCTATTCCAGCTGTATGTGATATAAAATTACTTGTGTTGTCTATTGATGACAAATCAAAAGTATTGCTAATACTACTATGTGTTTTTGTTGATACATATATCTGAAAGAAATCAAATTTTAGATGGAAATTAGTGAATATAAAATATATTTTCATGTGTTCTAATTATTTATCTCTGTGTATCAGAATACTTCAAAACTTGGCAGCTTCAAAAAATTTTATCTCTCATAGTTCTTTGGTTGACTGGACTCAGCTGAGTAGATTTTCTCTCAGATCTCTCATTTAATCAGATGTCAGATGGAGATACAGCCTTCTGAAGGCTCTTGGGGGCTCAGTGGGGAAAGTTAACTGATTTGCCCATTATTCAGCTTTGGTTTCTCCTGCCGTGGTGATGGCATTCCAAGAGGGAGCCTTCCAGAGCAGGTTTCAATACCTAAGCAAGTCATCTTATGACCTGGTCTCAGAAAACACGAAGTATCACTTACACTCCAATCTGTTGGTCAAGAAAACCACTAAATCCTCCCTAAAATGAAGAAAAGGAGAATTAAGCCCCATGTCCCAATGGAAGGAATTTTAAATCTTTTGTGGTCATCCTATTCCACCACACTATACAAGTTCACAGATGCCTTGAATTCTATCCACGGATCATGAGCATAAAAACACTTGATGTAAATGAGGATATAATAATAATTTAGAATTAAAACTAGCAAGCTATTTTGCAACACTTCCAAGTTTTCAAATTGGCAGTGGGAAGGGGAAATTAATTTATAATAAATGAGGTCTTCTAAGGAATATGTTAGTGGGAGGTGATTGTGGAAAGTAAAAGCAATCTGTACTTTTAGTTGTACTATTATCAGGGAACAGTGGACAAATAAAGCAACTTAAAATTAGAGGATTGAAATATGTGCTTTATTATCAGTATCCACAAAGGGAAAATATGGGGAAAAACAGCAACTTCACCAAACCAGACAAGTAAGGATACAAAAGAGAATGAAGCAACAGTGTATAATCAAAATTAACCATAATGTAAACTGAATAGATAAATCACTGTTTGAGTACGTTACTCTGTAATAAATAGGCTGCAGTTCCATAATAAAAGAGTAAATTGATCATTCTGGGGAGAAGTGTGTAATGTTATGTAGTTTACAAGGACACACACTTAAAATGATTAAAAAACAAGTTGAAAATAAATGTCTGTGCAATATGGAAGACTAGATAGTTTTAAAGACTTGAGGATGTGAAGCAACTTGAATCCAGTGCATTGTTGGTGGAATGCAAAATGGTGCAGCCACTTTGAGAAACACTTTGGCAATTTCTCATAAAGTTAAACATAAACTTACTACATAAACCAAGAATAACACTCCTAGGTATTTGCAAAAGTGATGTGAAAAATGTATGTCAACTCAAAGACTTCTACTCAAATGTTTATATAAGCTTTATCTGATCAGTCAAAAAATGAGATGCAATCCAATGTTCATCAAATTATAAATGGGAAAACAAATGTTATATCCATACAGCAGAATTATAGTCAGCAACTAAAAATGACAAATTATTGACACATACAACAACTTTGATGAATCTCAAAAGCATTATGCACAGTGAAAGAAAGTAGACACAAAAGGCCAGATACTATATGACTCCACTTATATGAAATTTGAGGAAAGGCAAAACTATAGTGATAGAGAGTAGATCCGATGTTCCCCAGGACTAGAGGTAGAAGGAGAGGATCGACTACAAGTGTTGATGAAAATGTTTTATATCATGATTGTGCTACTTAAACTCAATAGCAGAGTAAAATCAAATCTATTCAACTGTATCCTTTAATATATTAATATTTATATATGTGAATTTTATATATATATGTAACCTTGACTTTTCTTGATTTGACTTTTCCTAGCATTTATATATATAGAGAGAGAGATATACACACACACACACACACACACACACACACACACACACACACTTACACTTCTGGCCTCTCTCCTCACTCACTTGCCTGACTGGAGATTAAAAAGGGAGCAACAGCATGTGTATGCAGTGCCCTTCCTTTCTTCTTCCTCTACTGGGAGTGAGCTGCCCACAGGGGCCTATTCTACCTGCTCAGAGGGGACAGCAACTGCTCCTGTGGAGGGAGCCTTCTTAGGCCCTGCACTGCCTAATCCTGGAGATAGTGTTATGGAGTCCACTTGCCACAGGTATAAACTATATTCATTCCTCATTATTAGACTTATCACTAATAAAAGTCATATTTAAATGCCTACCTGCTTTACTGGTTCTAATTCTCAAATGGATCAAAATCAGAGGACAGAAGCAGTCTTGGATAAGTTCTTAGCCACTCTCAAATTTTCCTAACATTTATATATAAACTTAGCATTTAAGATTGTTTAAATTAGAATTTAGGAAGCAAATATGAAGAGGCTCTTGGTGGCCTAGTGCACGCATGTGTGTGAATATAAATATAACTGTGAACACATATGTTTAAACTGGATTAAAATTGGAATAAGAAGGAATAGAAGGTTAAGGCATCTGACATGCTATTGCCAGTTTCCTGAGCAAATAGTTGAAGCAATGCACTCTTGACTTTTCTTAGCATTTATGTGCTACAATTAAGTACCATGCTTACTTGACTGTATTGAATATTCCATGTCCAAAAGAGAAAATTACAATAGTAGATGAAAGGAATAAGGAATAAAATAGTGAAATTTGAAGAGGAAATAGAAAAAAAACGACCTATAAAATATGTGTTGTCATATGAAAGTAACCACTAGTTGAATTTAAAAGGCAGTGTAAATGGATATTGACGATGGAATGGATTGATCCTGCAGCTTTTTCAAAGGCCAACCCAAATGCTCTTTCCTTCATGGAGTCTTCTGAGATCCAGCTCAAAATAATTTAAATGCTGTTTCCATGACTCTTTGTACAAATTTTATAGCAATTATGGTAAGATATCTTCTATAAGAGTCATTTATATCCATACCATATAACCTCTATCAGACTGCAAACTTAAGAGTTATCATGCATATTTCAATAAAATAAGTCATGACCTAATAAACATATTGATAAACGCAAATAGCATATTGGTCAATTTTTTCCTAAATGTAGGTATTTATGATTCTTTTAGCTCCTTGAATGTATGTGAAGGACTGCAATAAATTTAAGATAAATTGATATTATTTAATATTATAAATAATATCAAAAAAACTTATAAAGCTTAAGTGATAAATGAGTCAATGAGAAGTTGAAGAATACAAAATGTGTTAAATTGGAACAAGCCCATCAAAGTAGGTAAGAAATCTTAGTTGAAAACATTTATTTAATCTGGTAGTTAATAAAGTTTGACATAAATGTGATATGCTTGACAAACTACAGGGGTTTTTCATTATGTTAAAAAGTGTATGAAAAATGCAAATTATCTTTATTTCTTGATTGGTCCACACTTAAACATCTAAGTTTTATATAATTCTTAAGTAAAAAGCAGATTTTGAAATATTTTTTAAATCCTTAAAATATAACGAAGTTTTAACAAAAAACTCTCAGTGTTTCATGCATTTTATCTGAATATACGACTCAGCTGTGAAACAAAAATATTTGGAACCAATGCTGATGTTAAGTGAAGATAGGCCATTATAAAGTTGAGAAGATAGTGTATGACCCATACCCCTGGAGCCTCAGAATGAGGTAAAAAGAAAGTAAAACAAACAGATGAATTAAGACATCTACTATCTAATATTGTGTTTAGAGTTATTCTTGATCATAATTTTTTAATCACGATAACAATTTTAATTTTTAAAAAAGGGCCCCAAGACTTCAACCACGTGGTGGAACATTGGATAGTTGTTTCTAAATTCCACAAAGAGTATAACAAAGCACAAAACTGGTTTCAGTTTGGACTCATTACCAGTACGGTTTAGTACTCCATCTTTATGTTCCATAATAACATTCAAGTCTGTTTTCCAGGATACTGTTCTTGAGTATATGAACAAAAAACTAAAAAGCTTATTTCTATAAGACATTAACAAACATATCCAAAGGTGGGAAAAAATGTTCTCTTAAAAAGGACTCCATAAATTTATCTAATTTGGATATTTGTGCAATGATAAGTCAGGAAGGAGCTCAAAGTAAATCTTAATTGTCCTTTCCTACAATGTATGCACTAAGAAAACCAATATCCTGTTTCCACTTATTTACATGTAACAAGGAATGGAAATAAAAATTCTATTACATAAGACTGGATGAAAGATTGTTTTACCAAACTGGTTGCTATTCGAAATATCTTTAGATAATTGATCAAAGTTGGAGAATTTTGATTTCATCAATTAATACCACCAATACCATATTGTTTATGAGAGATTATATTTAAATCTATTTTGTAGCAAACATTATATTTTTGTGTTTTTTCTATTCATAAAAGAAAAAAAGCAAAGATAATATATTAAGACTTCTGTTTAACTCTGTGACTACTGATGAAATGAAGCATCTTACTAGACATCCTCTGTTCCACTTTTCCTGGGAAGTTAGAGAACTGATGAGCCATTCAGTCCCTTTCTCTTCACCTTTAATTCCCTTGCCTCTTTGTCTTTTGACTGTCCTATTTGGCAAATCCCTGACTCTCTATAAATCAAACATATGACTCCTTTCTTTTAAACTTATGCAGGTGAATAGTACAGGAAGATAAAAAGTTACAGCAAGGCCGGTAAGTACCAATGAGGATCCGTACTCTGTAACACAGTAATTCTATTCCCATTTGCCATGAAAGTTGTTCCTAACCTTTAGCACCATTTAATGCCTCCTCACTTACATTTCACTTAATTTTTTTAAAGGAGTTATTCTTGATGAAAAGCCCTTAATCTCTGCTCTGCCATCTAGAAACCTACCTATATCCATTTTTATTTCCTTTTAACTAAAGTGTAGGAAGAAGTTTAGCATCCCGCAGGCTTATTACTTTTTTAAATAGACTTTATTTTTTAAAGCAGTTTTAGATTCATAGCAAAGTTGAGAGGAAGGTACAGAGATTTCCCATATACCTCCTGACCACACACATGCATAGACTTCCCCTCTACCAACATCCCCCACCAGAGTGGCACATTTGTTACAACTGATGAACCTGCATGGACACATCATAATCACCCAAAGTCCATAGTTTACATTAGGGTTCACTGTTGGTGTACAGTCTATGGATTTGGACAAATGTATAATGAAGTGTATTATACAGAGCAGTATGGCTATTACAGTATCATCCAGAGCAGTTTCACTGCCCTAAAAATTCTCTTTGCTTGGCCTATTCTTTCCTCCCTCCCCCTTAACCTCTGGCAACTACTGATCTTTTTACTGTCTCCATAGTTTTGCCTTTTTCAGAATGTCATATAGTTGGAATCATACAGTATATACCCTTTCTAGATTGGCTTCTTTCACCTACTAATACGCACTTAGGTTCTTCCATGTCTTTTCGTGGTTTGATAGCTCATTTCTTTTTAGTGCTGAAGAAATTCCATTGTCTGGATGTACTCCAGTTTATTTATCCATTCATCTAATGAAGACATCTTGGTCGCATCCAAGTGATGGTAATTATTAGCAAAGCTGCTATAAACATTCATGTGCAGGTTTTGTGTGGACATAGTTTTCAACTCCTTTGGGTAAATACCAAGGAATGTGATTGCTGGATCATATGATAAGAGTATGTTTAGTTTTGTAAGAAACTGTCAAATATCTTGCAAAGTGACTGTACCATTTTGCATTCCTGCCAGCAGTGAATGAGAGTCCCTGTTGCTCCAAATCTTGCCAACATTTGGTGTTGTCAGTGTTCTGGATTTTTGACATTAGTGTTCTGGATCTTAGTTAGTCTAATAGTTGCACAGTGATGTATCATTGTTTAATCTGTATTTCCCTGAAGACATGTGATGTGGAGCATCTTCTCATGTGCTTATTTGCCATCTCTATACCTTCTTTGTTGAGGTGTCTACTAAGGTCATTGGTCCATTTTTAATTGGGTCGTTTGTCTTCTTATTGTGGAGTTTCAAGAGTTCTATATATATTTTGGATAGTCTTTTATCAGAAATGTATTTTGCAAATATTTTCTCCCTGTCTGAGACTTGCCCTTTTATTCTCTTGCCATTGCCTTTCATAGAGCAAAAGTATTTAATTTTAGTGGTCTAGCTTATCAATTCTTTCTTTAGCATGAGTATACGTGGCCCTTAGCATGTGTATTCTAGGCCCTTCCGCTCCCCTTTGCCTATTCAGAGTGAGCTGCCCAGAGGATCTTGTCTTTGGTGTCATATCTAAAAAATAATCACCAAACCCAAAGTGATTTAGATTTTTACCTATGTTATCTTCTAGGAATTTTATATTTTTGTGTTTACATTTAGGTCTACGATCCATTTTGGTTCATTTTTGTGAAGAGTGTAAGGTCTGTGTCTAGGTTGAATTTTTTTTTTTTTTTTGCATTTGGATTTCTAGTCAATCTAGTACTATTTGTTGAAAACTCTCTTTGTTTCATTATATTGTCGTTTGCTTCTTTGCCAAAGATAGGTTGACTCTATTTATGCGTTTTTAGTTCTGTGCTCTCTATTCTGATCCATTGATCTATTTGTCTATTTTTTCATCTACTACGGGCTTTTTATTTTACCAACTCAAAACGGATATCCTCCTATCTCTCCGATGGACACAGCCTGTCTCTCTGTTCTTCCATGTCTTCACTTTCTCCATATCTATTTACACTTTATTTGCTGCTTATAAGATTGCTCATATTTTTCCTGTCCTAAAAAAATAGTCCAGGGCCAGCCTAGTGGCAAAGAGGTTAAGTTCATGCACTCCGCTTCAGCATCCCAGGGTTCGAAGGTTCGGATCCCAGCCGTGGGCTGACACACCACTTGTCAAGCCATGCTGTAGCGGTGTCCCATATAAAGCAGAGGAAAGTGGGCATGAATGTTAGCCCAGGGCCAGTCTTCCTCAGCAAAAATGAGGAGGTTTAGCAATGCATGATAGCTCAGGGCTAATCTTCCTCACCAAAAAAAAAAAAAAGAAAGAAAGAAAAGAAATAGCCCCCTGTCCTTTTACACTAGGCCACACAATTGCTTTTCACTGTCTATTTTCTCTCATTAACCATTCATCATTGCAGTCTAGTTCCATGAAACTTCTGATAGCCTTATCACTGCTGGTTTTCACGTAGGCACTTCTATGCCTTTGATCTATACCCATTTTAGCAGCTGGCTTAGCTAAGTATCTCTTCCTAACTTTTTCCCTTACCTATATTTATTTTCTTCAGGGTCTGTCTGAGCATTTGGCACTCTTCAATTCCCTTTGCAAAATTGTCTGCCTCCACCAGCATCTTAAATGTCAATGCTCGTCTGAGTCCTATCATCGGCCATTCTTTCCTCTTCCCTCCACTCATTCTTATCCTCAACATGTCATCCAATTCAATTGACTTTATTTGATGATTCCAAACACATATCTACTGGGAAGGAGGTATGTTTATATCCTCATATTTCCTTCAATGTGGGAAGATAGCTCATTATATTAACACTACTGGCCTTTCTCCTCATTTACTTGCCTGACTGGAGAATTCGAAAGGGAGGAACTTAGCACATGTATTCAGAGCCATTCCTCTCCTGTTGCCCTACTGGGAGAGAGATGCCCACAAGGGGGCCCATTCTACCTACGAGAAGAGGACAGCATTTGCTCCTTATTTGCCCAGCCACTGCACTGCCTAATCCCGGAGCTAGTATTATGGAGTCCACGTGCCATAGCTATAAACTACATTCATTTCCAAATATTAGACTTATCACTAATAAAGGTGATGTTTAAATATCTATCTGCTTTAGTCACTCAAATTTTCAAATGGATGGAAATCTGGGGAGCCCAAGATCTTGAGCATTCTCAACCTCTCTCCCCCACAACTTTTAATGTAAAAAGTTGACATTTAGGATTTTTGAAAAATTAGAACTTAGGAAGCAAAATATGAAGAGGTTCTTGGTGGCCCAGTGCACATGCTTTTGGACTTGAACGTTGTGTAGGTTTAAAGCAGTTTATTCGCTACCATGTGGAGATGGGTGTTAGGGTGGCTAATTCAGCTGCTTTGCAATCTTCTCAAAGACCATGGCTTTCCATTCTGTCTTCTATGTGTCAGCTTCTTCCTGTGTTTGGTGCCCTTCGTGATTATGACATGGCTGTGCACGTCAACGAGGGCTATAGAATTCCTTGATGCACGAAAGAGAGCATAAATCTTTCCTCCAATTGATCTCTTTAGTCTAATACTGCCAAACATGGGCTGTGTGTCTACTTCTGAAAGAATAACAGTCAGTAAGGTAATGCTTGTGTTAATTGACTTGTGTCATGGGCTCACGACTCGGAGAGATACAATTAATGTAAACTGTTTAGAGGAGTCGTTCCCAAATGAAGTGCTGTGACTGCATTACAGGTATGCTAAGATATTGGGTCTTCCATCCTCAGAGGGGCTGAAGAGAGCCTGGTCAATGGAGCTTTACCTTGTTCCTCCTGCTAAGGGTAGCTTCAGCCATTTACCCTAGCATATCCTGAAATTTGATCTTACTGCATATGTGTTATGATTAAAAATAAAATTTGGGAAGCCCTGGGTGTTTAGAGCAATCAAGACTCACCCCTGAAGTTATAATGGGATATACCTCCCTGAATCAAAATGACAATATTTTAAAAGAAGGTAACTGTATAAAAATAAGAGTTCTATCAGGAATGGAGGTAGGGGTATAGTGGAAATGTTTGCTGAGTAGGTGAACAGAAGTGTTTATCACACTGTTAGAAAGATTTTTCCTAATTCAAGTAGGCTATATCATTCCATATCACCTAAGGAATAAAATTTATAAATCATTTTGACCTGATACTGGCGGGCTTCCCAACATACAGAATTGCTGAAATTTCCTAAAAAGGGTCCTGCTCTTTCTTGCTTCCATGCTATTTACACATTGGTTTGGGCTGCTATCAGGGATGCCTTTCTCCCTAGTTTGGTAAGATATTTCCTCCTTTGTCATTCATAACTCATATTTGTTGGAATCATGTTTTAAAAGGTCAAGGTTGGTCCTTTACTCGTGTCCCCTAGTACCTTGTTTATCAGATCAAAATCACATTTACATAATTACAATTATATAAACACAACTAATGTTTGGTTATTTGCCTGTCTCTCCCAATTTTGTGAATTCCTTGAGGATAAGAATAATATCCTTTACTCGTAACTCTTACCTACCAAGCTCAGTTTTGACACACATAGTAGGCTGTCATTTTTAGGGCAACAGATAGTTCCTAACTCCTGCTTTGAAAGTAAAACTTAGCTAGGGACTGAGAGCACGAAGACATATAAGAAACAGTCTCTGCTTTCTTTGGTGAAAGAAATGATGAATGAATTCACTGAAACTAGTTGATGATTGTTTCTATTTGAAATAGTGGCCTTAGGGTATGGTTGCTGTGGTTTTTGCTGTCTTTGAGACAACTCTCAATTCCTTCCTCAGTGAGAAGATGTACTCTCCTGTAGTCGACCTTGAAGAAATGTGTACACATACTAGTTTAGTTAGAAGCAGAGTGAGATTTGAGTGTTAGTATTCTAGAGCTTCTAACATCTTTTATAAATCCTTTCTTTCAAAATGTTAAAATCATTATAAATGAACTGCCAACATTTCAATCATTTCAGCATTATGTGAGAACAGCACAAGGTGATTTTGTGAGTATAAAAACAGAATTGGGTTGAAGGCTGACAATGGGAGTACATGTTACATGATGTGCAAAATCCTTGCAAAAAGAAAATAAATGAGAGAGAGTCTCAGGGATTCTTTTAGAAAAGGAAAGAAAACAACCATGGGAACTACTAAGGCTATCTTAAGGGATTCATGGTTGAATCCACAATTTAAAACAAGAATGACAACAAACCACTTTCTATAAGATAAAATTTGAGTGGAACACTAGGACATTTTATCTATCAGTTCTAGATAGTACGGGCCATGTTGCATTACAATAATTATGTTGTAATGGTTTAATTGCTTGTGCCCTAATCCTTAAAGCAAACATTAGCTTCCTATTCATCACTGTGTTCATAATAACTAGCAAGTTATTTGGCACATAGGTGGTTTCATTTTATGTTTGTTGAATGAATAGAAATATGAATGAGTGCAGACACTCAGAAATTTAAATTTTGAATTCTGCTTAATTATAAAAGTAGTATTTGGAGAACTGCACTAGAATTTCAATTTCTTTGTATAAAAATTGCAAATCATAATTAGAAGGCAGTAAGAACTGGGTATTGGGAATAAAAATGCCAGGCAAAGAAGATGTTACAGGAGGAAAAGGAAATCCAGCAAATCCAAATCTTAGTCTACAATTTAGTAATATTTGCAATAAAGGAGGAAACTATATTTGTAGCTATTGCTCCAAACAAAATATGGTTAAAAAAAGAATTATGTAAAAATAAAATTATTAAAACAAGCTATTCCTACATGAACAATAAAAATAAAAAGATCTGGTTAAAAATTTACCTCCATTCAATGATTTACTCTTAACTGAATGATTCTTATAAATAATTAAAATTAACCATCAATTGGAATAATTCAGCTGAAGTGGGAATTGGAGGTTACATATGATGACAGAGCAGCTTCTATCAGACCAACTACCCCACAGATAACAACTGAAAACTCTAGACAAATGCTGAAACCAACTACCTGAAGGCAATGTTGGATGACCAAAGGAAGGTGGATTTGAAAGGTTAGACATCATTTGGAAGAAAGGAAAAGAATGGGTGTCTACATATTTAAAGTTTCCTGTCTGAAAACTGAAAACAGTCAGTATAATGTGGGGCAGCAAAATCTTGGATAGACACTATCAGATAGACACTATACCCACTGGTTTGAACAGCCAGAGTAGAGTGTTGAATGCATATAGGAGCTGGAAATTAAGGTGGAAATAACAGACAGAATAGATAAATAGCTAATTTTGGGTAAAACTCTGCTTAAATTTCCTACTTATTCCCAAATTCTGTATTTAAATTATGTGTAAATATCTGGATGACCCCTGAACTATATATCTGGGGAATAAACTCCAAAAATCCAATTATGGCTAGAGAAATAGATCAGAGATTTGCTTGTACTGCAATGGAAACAGAGTTTGAATTGAGTTCAGTCAGGAAAAATGGCTACAAAAAATAAAAATAAATAAAAGTACTCTTTGAACAAAGAGCATCACTCAAAATACCCAATATCCAAACCAAATATTACTAAAGATAGGAAAAAAATGGGGAAAATGTTAAACATAACTCAGGGAAAAGCCATATAAGAAGAACAATTCTGAGATGATCCAGATATTGTAATTAAAAGACAAATATTTTAAAGCATACTCTATAACTTGGTTCAAGGATACAAAGAAAGATATGCTTGCAATAAAAGAACAAATAGGAATTCACAAAAGAGAAATAGAATTATAAGAAAGAACCAAATTGAAATTCTAGATCTGAAGAGGGAATTAATGTAGTGTAAGACAGATAAGAAGAGAATTCATGAACTGGAACATGAAGATAATGAAACAATAAAAAGAAAAAAACTGAAAAGAAGATATGAGACATATGGGATATAATGAAAATATTTAACATATGAGTAGTTGGATTCTCATAAAGAATTAATAGGATACAAGCAGTATGTTAAGAGACAAAGGCTGAATTTTTTTTTTCAAAACTAGAAGAAAAGTCAAATCACAGATTTAAAGACTGTTAGCATAAATACAAAGAAACAATACTAAGGAATATCAAGCAATGCTATACTACAAGGACAAAGAAATTGTTAAAAACAACAGAACAAAAATTTATTACCACATTCAAAAGAACAATGATAAGATTGACAAATGTCTTCTCAGCATAAATAATGAAAGTCAGAAATATAAATGGAATGAAAATTTTAGCTACTCAATGAATATAACTACCAAACTCTAACGTGTCAAAAATTAAATTAAATTTAAATAGACTGATGGGGAAGGCTATGCATGTGTGGGGGCAGAGGACATATGAGAACTCTCAGTACCTTCTCTTCAATTTTGCTGTGAACCTTAAACTGCTCTGAAAAAAAATAAATAAATAAAGTCTAGGGGCTGACCTGGTGGTGTAGCAGTTAAGTTTGCACATTCTGCTTCAGTTCCTGGGGTTCACCATTTCGGACCCTGTGGGCCGACCTACACACCACTCATCAAGCCATGCTGAGGCGGCATCCCACATAGAGCAACTAGGAGGATGTACAACTGTGACATACAACTATCTACTGGGGCTTTGGGGAGAAAAAGGGGAAAAAAGGAGGAAGATTGGCAACAGACATTAGCTCAGGGCCCAACTTCCTCAAAAAAATAAATTAATTAAATAAAGTCTAAATTAAAGAAGTGACGTTCTAAATACACTAATTAAGAGACAGATATTATCAGACTAGATTAAAAAAACTGTGTGTTTGTGTGTGTGTGTATATACATATATATACATATGTTATAATAAGATAAAATATCACTCTCCTATTTATTTGAAAACCAAATGAAAGGTATACACTAGATTACTAGACAGAGGAATAGAATACTAGTCAGAAATCTTGGTTGAATCCCAATGCTTATAACATTTAAGACTTCCTCAATCCTTCAGTGATAATTTCTTTTCATTACTAGACCATGCTACTTTTGCTTCTTCTCAATGTGTAATGTGATAGTATATTATAATTAGTTCTTTATCTCCCCAGCTCTTTGAAATTAAGGGATATACCTTCTTAACTTGTCTGAACAGTGGGTTCTTAATATAGGCTATGTGTAACTAACTTTCTAGCATTTACTCATTCTTATGAATGAACCCATACTTATTGAACATCTACTATATAGCAGATGCTCTTCTAGGTACTGTTGATACAGCTATTAAAAAAAAAAGTCTCTGTTCTCATGAAACTTACATTTCTAGTGGTAGAAGACAGACAATAAATGAATGGGCAAGTAAACAAAAGACACATCAGTTGATAATAAGCACTATAAAACAAAATAATTAGGGAATGAGAGTCCTGGAGACAAAGTGTTGCCATAAGCAAAATAGTTATGAAAGAAGTCTGTTGCGATGACCTTTGAGAAGTGATTTGAATGAAATGACACAATGTGTTATGCAGATATAGGTGAGAAACAGGCTACAGGCAGAGGAAGCATTGAGGACAAGTGCACTAAGACTGGAGCTGGATGACTATGAGAAAGAGTGGGGAGAAATAAGATTATAGATGAGGAAGAACATCAGATATTACTCTGAATGAGTTGGGAAATTACTGGAGGATTCTATGTAGAGAGACTTTTTTCTGTGTTTTTCAGCTCTGTGAACACCAAACAGTCTGACGTGGGGTCTTGGGTAGGTTTAGAACATGTAATCCACTTGGGGTGCTATTGATATGTTCTAGGTGAAAGAAGACGGTGGCTTGCACCAAGAATATAGTACTGAAGGTGTGGAGAATTAGTCAAATTTTGGTTGTATTTTGAATGTATAGCCAAATAGATTTACTGATGATTTGAATGTGGCATATGAGGGAAAGAGACAAGTTAAGGTGACACTAGGCTTTCATCTAGTCAATTGGGAGAACAGAATTACCATTTTACTGAGATAATATAATATTTCACTCTGAACCTAGGAATGCCATATCACTTTTGTAAACCTGAGCTTTCTCATCCTTAAAATCAGGAAATGGTTACAACATTGCATACTCCACAAGGTCATTGGAAAAATCAAATGTAATGGTTAGCCAAATCTGATTTATGATTTCTGTGTTGTAGATCATCAAACGATGCATATGGGAACACTTCACTTTATTACCATTTATATCTATGATAATTTATATTCATGATTTCAGAAGTCATAAAATATTAGAATCATTCTGAGATTAAATGTTTTCATTTATGTGGGCTGGTAGTTCATAATGACTGTTTTCATTTTCAAGTAATAATTAACCTATAGAAAAGGGGAAATATATTTGTTTTATAGTGTAAGTGTCTGAATATTCAGTATACACACACACACACATATATACTTACACATAAATTAATCTCAATATAATAATTTTGATTTTAAGAGATGCATTGTGGGTTTTTACCAGATGTGACTTTGGATATGAAAATCTTCAGAATGTAACTAAAATACTGACAAAACTTTCCAGTCATTTATACAATATTTTTCCAGTTTTCATATGGATATTAGGAAAACAGACCCCTTTTGTCACTCATTGTTTTCAGCATTGTACAAGTCACTTAGATCTCTGTATTTCCACTCTACCTTTTGTAAAATGAGTATAAACATTCCAATTAGTAAAATTGTTGAGGGTAGTAGATATGTTACTCTTTATTGTTAATTAGCTGAATACTATTCTTTCAAAGTTCTAAAATGAAATGTATGATTATTAGACCAGGCATTCCATCATAAAAAAGAAGCCTAATTATCAATCTGTATATTAAAAGCTGATAAGTATTTGTTAAAATTAAATAAACAGCCACTAATGTTTCTGGGTAGGATGGAACTATTCACAACAGGTCAACACTTGTCATTCACACCAGTCTAAAACTTCCACACACAACAGCTTAAAATTCCAAATAACTTCTTTAAAAATATATTTTAAAGGTAGAAAGACTTGTGGAAGCAAAAAAAAAAAAAAAAAGATTAAATATACTAACATTTCAGAGAGGAAAGAGCTTTTGGAGGGGAACCTTTATATTTTCAGGTGGTATTTCCCTCGGGGCATTTACTACTTCTGGGAATCACTTAGAGCTAAGAATCTGGCAATCTAAAAATGTGATATTTGAAAATAAATCAGTGTAATTCACTACATAAACACAAAAAAATCAGATCATGATTTGAGGAGATGTAAAAAATATTTGATAAAATTCAACATCTATGAATAAAAAGAAGCTCATAGAAAACTTTAAATACAAAGGAACTTCGTTTACTGATACTAAGTATCAAAACAAGAACCTACAGTAACATCACACACAGTGATAAAATATTAGTAATTTCTCTCCCGCTCTTGGGAACAAGATAAGGGTGTCCACTATCACTGCTTCTATTCAACATTGCACCCCGTGGACATAACCAGTGTCAAAAAGAAAAATATAAAATAAAATAAAATTCACCAATCAAAAGGCACAGACTGGATGGATGAAGAAAACATGACCCGGGGCCAGCCTGGTGGTGTAGTGGTTAAGTTCACATGCTCTGCTTCTGCGGCCCAGGGTTTGCATGTTTGAATCCCAGGCATGGACCGAGGCACCACTCATCAAGCCATGCTGTGGCAGTGTCCCATTTACAAAACGGAGGCAGATGGGCACGGATGTTATCTCAGAGGCAATGTTCCTTAGCAAAAGAGAGGAGAATTGGCAATGGATATTAGCTCAGAGCCAATCTTCCTCACCAAAAAGAACAAAAAACAAGACCCAACTACATGCTGCCTATAGGAGACTCATTTCAGCTCTAAATACACACAAAGGCTCAAACTGAAGAGATGGAAGAAGATATTCTGGGCAAGTGGAAACTAAAAGCAGGGATAGCCATACTTATGTGAGACAAAATAGACTTTAAGCCAAAAATGGTAATAAGAGACTAAGAAGGCCATTATATAATGATAAAGGGGTCAATACATCAAGAAGATATAACAACTGTAAATATATATGTGCTCAACATCAGAGCACTCAAATATAATAATCAAATACTAACAGATCTGAAAGGAGAAATAGACAATACAACAATAGTACGGTAATTCATGCCCCATTGTTGGTAATGGATAAGTCATCCAGGCAGAAAATTCACAAGGAAACATTGGAATTTAACCATACTTTAGACCAGATGGACTTAACAAATATATACAGAACATTCCATCCAACAGTAGCAGAATACACATTCTTCTCAAGTGCACATGAAACAGTCTCCAGGATAGATCATATGGTAGGACATAAAACATCTTAAAAAATTTAAGAAAACTGAAATCATACCAACTATCTTTCCTGACCACAAAGGTATGAAACTAGAAATCAAAAACAAGGGAAAAGCTGGAAAATCTATAAATATGTGGAAACTAAACCACACACTTCTGAACAACCAATGAGTTAAACAAGAAATCAAAAGGGAAATAAAAAATTATCTCAAAACAAATGAAAATGAAAACACAATGTATCAAATCCTATCGAATGCTGCAAAATAAGTTCTCAGATAAAAGTTTATAGTGATAAATGTATATATTAAGAAATTAGAAAGATTTCAAACAACCTAACTTTACACCTCAAGGAACTAGAAAAAAGAAGAAAAAATTAAGCCCAAAGTTAGCAGAAGTAAGGGCATAATAAAGATCAGAGTAGAAATAAATGAAATAGAGATCAGAAAGGATAAATAAAATTAACAAACCTTTAGTGAGAAAGAAGAAAAGAGAGAAGGCTCAAATAAATAAAAATGAAAGAGGACACATTACAACTGATACTAGAAAAATACAAAAGATCTTAAGGGACTACAGTCATTAACATTCTGAGAAATGCATCATTAAGTAATTTTGTCATTGTGAAAACATCATAGAACGTACTTAGACAAACTTAGATGGTAATACACACCTAGGCTACATGGTACTAATCTTATGGGACCACCACCATATGTGCAGTTCAATGTTGAACAAAATGTTGTTATGCAGTGCATGACTGTACTACAAACAATTATATGCCAACAAATTAAATAACCTAGAAGAAGTGGATGAATTCCTAGAAACACACAACCTACCAAGACTGATTCAGGATGAAATAGGAAATCTGAACTGATCAATAATGAGTAAAGAGATTGAATAATTAATCAAAAACCTCCCAACACAGAAAACCCCAGGACCAGATGGCTTCACTGGTGAATTCCACCAAACATTTAAAGAATTAACACCAATCCCTCACAAACTCTTCCAAAAAACTGAATAAGAGGGAAAACTTCCAAACTCATTCTAGAAAGTCAACATCACCCTGATATCAAAGCCAGATAAGGACACTACAAGAAGAGAAAATTATAGATCCATATCCCTGATGAATATAGATGCAAAAATTCTCCACAAAATATTAGCAAACCAAATTCAAGAACACATTGAAAGAATTATACACCGTGACCAACAGGGATTTATCCCTGGGATGTGAGGATGGTTCACCATACGCAAATCACTAAACGTAATACAACACATTAATAGAATGAAAGATAAAAATCACATGATCATCTCTATAAATGCAGAAAAAGCATTTGACAAAATACAATATCCTGTCATGATAAAAACCCTCAATAGATTAGGTATAACAGGAACATACCTCAACATAATAAAGACAATATACAGCAAACCCACAGCCAACATTATACTCAATGGTGAAAAATTGAAAGTTTTTCCTTCTAAGATTACAAACAAGGTAGGGATGCCCATTCTCACCAATTTTATTCAATATAGCATTGGAAGTCCTAGCTAGAACAATTAGGCAAGACAAAGAAATAAAAGGCATCCAAATCATAAAGGAAGAAGTAAAATTGTTATTTGCAGATGACACGATTTTGTATATAGAAAATCCCAAAGACTCAACAAAAAAACTGTTGGAACTAAGCAATGAATTCAGTAAAATTGCAGGATACAAAGTCAACATACAGAAATCAGTTGCACTTATATACACTAATAATGAAACATCTGAAAAAGAAATAAAGAAACTATCCCATTTACAATAGCATCAAAAACAATAAAATACCTAAGAATAAATTTAACCAAGAAAGTGAAAGATATGTAAAATGAAAACTATAAGATTTTGTTCAAATAAATTGAAGAAGACACAAACAAATGGAAAGACATCCCATATTCATGGATCAGAAGCATTCCTATTGTTAAAATGCCCATACTACCCAAAGCCATCTATAGATTCAGCACAGCCCCTCCCAAAATTTCAACGTCGTTCTTCACAGAAATAGAAAAAACAGTCCTAAAATTTATATGAAATCATAAAATACCCTGAAGAGCCAAAGCAATCCGGAGAAAGAACAAAGTTGGAGGTATCACACTTCCTGATTTCAAATTATACTTCAAAGCTATAGTAATAAAAATAGTATGAGGCTGGCATAAAAACAGACACATAGACCCATGGAACAGAATAGAGCCCAGAATTAAACCCCCACAAATACAGTCAACTAATGTTTGACAAGGGAGTCAAGAACACCCATTGAAGAAAGAATAGTCTTTTCAACAAATGGCGCTGGGAAAACTGGATAAACACATGTGGAACAATAAAATTGGACCCCTATCTTACACCACTCACAAAAATTAACTCAAAATGAATCAAAGACTTAAATATAAGATCTGATACCATAAAACTCTTAGAAGAAAACATAGGAAATATTCTCCTCAACATTGGCTTTGGCAATGATTGTTTAAATGTGACACCAAAAGCACAAAAAAAAAAGCAAAAATCAACAAATGGAACTACATCAAACTTAAAAGCTTCTGCATAGCAAAAGAAACACTTAATAAAATGAAAAGGCAACCTACAGAATGCAAGAAAAATTTTGCAAATGATATATCAGATAAGGGATTAATATCCAAGATATATAAAGAACACATACAACTCAATAACAAAAAAACAATCTGAATAAAAGATGGGAAGAGAAACTAAACACACATTTTTCCAAAGAAGACATTCTAAGGGTCAACATGAAAAGATGCTCAATATCACTAATCATCAAGGAAATGCAAATCAAAACCACTATGAGGTGTCACCTCACATGTGTTAGAATGGTCATCATCAAGAAGACAAGAGAAAACAAGTGTTGGCAAGGATGTGGAGAAAAGGGGACCCTTGGACACTGTTGATGGGAATGTAAATTGGGTCAGCCAGTATGGAAAATAATATGGAGGTTCCTCAAAAAATTAAAATTAGATCTACCATACGATCCAGTGTTTCCTCTTCTGGGTGTATATCCAAAGGAAATGAAAACAGGATATGAAAGAGATATACGCATTCCTATGTTTACGGCAGCATTATTCACAACAGCCAAGATACGGAAACAATCCAAGTGCCCAACAACAAATGAACAGATAAAGAAGATGTAGTATATATATAAAATGAAATATTATTCAACCACAAGAAACAAAGGACACCCTGCTATTTATGATGACGTGAAAAGACCTTGAACACATTATGCTAAGTGAGATAAGTCAGAAAGACAAGTATTGTATGATATCACTTAAATGTGGAATCTAAAAAAGCCAAACATAAAAACAGAGTAAAATGGTGGTTACCAGGGAATGGAGGGTGGAGAGATAGGACAGATGTTTAAGGTACAAACTTGCAATGAGTAGTAAATTAGTCCTAGAGTTCTAATTCACAGTATAGTGAATACAGATAATATTGTCTTGTAATCCTCAACCTAGGATTTAGTGAAGAGACTAGAATTTACCTATTCCAACAACTAAAAAGAAAAGATAGAGGTGTTATTGTCACTACAATGACAACCATATTACAATATGTATCAAAGTAATATGTTGCACACCTTAAATTTACACAATGTTATATGTTAAATACATTTCAATAAAAAATAATAAAATGAAAAGGTTATAGGAAAGGCAGGAATAACACATCATTAGAGATGCCACTATTTTGTGTGAAAAATATCTAAAAAACATAAAAATATTAGAATTCTGGCCATCCCAGTGGCATAGTTTGTGCACTCCACTCCAGCTGCCCGGGATTCACAGGTTTGAATTCCGGGCGCAGGCATATACACTGCTTATCAAGCCATGCTATGGCAGTGTCCCACACAGAGGGAGATTGGCAACAGATGTTAGCTAGGGGCTAATCTTCCTCACCCCCCCAAAAACCTATTAGAATTAATAAGTATATTTACAAAGTCACTTGATATAAAGTCATTTATTTAAAAAAATCTATTTTAGGGGCATAGTGGTTAGGTTCACATGCTCCGTTTCAGCAGCCTGGGGTTTGTGGGTTCGGATCCCAGGTGCAGACACACACATCACTCATCAAGCCATGCTGTGGCAGCATCCCACATACAAAATAGAGGATGATGGGCACAGATGTTAGCTCAGGGACAATCTTCTTCAAGCAAAAAGAGGAAGATTAGCAACAGATGTTAGCTCAGGGACAATCTTTCTCACCAACAAGAAAAATCTATTTTGTTTCTATATAACAGTAATAAACAAGTAAAAACTGAAATGAAAATATGTCATAATTTAGCACTGGAAAACAATAAATACAATGGAATAACTAACAAAAGATATGTGTTGCTCTATTGAGACACACAAAACATTAAGAAAAATTAAAGCATAAGTTAATAAATAAAAAGACATACTATATTTGAAGTTTAGAAGAATTGACTTTATAAAAAAGTTAATTCTTCTAAAATCTGTATGTAGACTCAAGGAAATTCCAACGAGATATTCAACTGTTTTGTTTTTACGGAAATTGACAGATCAATTCCAAAATTTATATAGAAGTGCAAAGAACATGAATAGTCAAGAAAGACTTGAAGATGAACAAAGTTGACATTAAGACCCACTAGTAAGCTATAGAAATTAAGTCAGATGGGACAGTTATTAACAATGGGACAATGAAGAGTCCAGAAACATACCTGTACTTTTTGGACCATCTTATTTATGATAAAGTGGCAATGTAGGTAACGGGAAAAGAGTGGTCTTTCCAATAAACAGTTCTGGATATTGGATATCCATATAGACAGAAAAATAAATCTTAAATCTAATTCATAAATAAAAATCAATTCCAGATGGATTACAACTCTAAAAATAAAAGGTAAAACAATATATCTTTTAGGAGAAAGCAAAGGAGAACATCTTCATTACTGTGGAGTAGGAAGAAATTATCTAGACAAGAAACAAAAGTAGCAATGAAAAAGAGAAATAATAAATTGGGTTGTTTTACAATTAAGAAATGCTTTTCATCAACACACACTATTAAGAAAATCAAAAGGCAACCCCCAAAGTGGTGTGTATACGCATGTATGCATGTATTTGCACATATATGCATACCATCTACACATATGTACATTCATAGCTATATGCATGATTTGTGTGTATATATACGTTGTGTACACACATGTTCATATCTAAAACATATAAATCACTCCTACATAACTACATGAAAACAGAACCACCCAATTTAAAATTACAGTAAAGGGGCCGCCCGGTGGCGCAGCGGTTTAGTCCGCGCTTTGCAGCCCGGGGTTCGCGAGTTCGGATCCTGGGCGCCCGCCGATGCACCGCCTGTCTGCCATGCCGTGGTGGCGTCCCATATAAAGTGGAGGAAGATGGGCACGGATGTTAGCCCAGGGCCAGTCTTCCTCAGCAAAAAGGGGAGGATTGGCAACAGATGTTAGCTCAGGGCTGGTCTTCCCCACAAAAAAAATAAAAAATGAAATAAAATTACAGTAAAACCCATGAAAAGGTACTTCACAGAAGAGAACATTTAGATAGTGAATATATATCAACAGGCTTGATTCCATTTGTCTCTGTCACTAAAATTTAACTTTATATTTAAAGTAATTTTTTTAGTTAAAATTTTAAAATTAATTTAAATTTACAACCATTTAGGATACCAATTTAAAACCAAAGTAATATACTGCTGTACACTTAACTGGCTAAAATGAAAAAAAAAAAAAGAAAGAAACTTGGTGAGAATATAGATCACTCCTGGTGGAAGGATAAAATTTATAAATTGAAAACCATTGTCAGTGTACACTAATGCACAATATCCTACAACCCAGCAATTTCACTCCTAGGGGTGTATCCAACACATGCATCGATACATTCACGAGATATGTATAATTGTGCTTATAACAGCATTATTTGCAATGAAGCCAACCTGGAAAATATCCAAGTGCTCATCAGTAGTAAAACACACAAACAAATTGTGGTGAATTCAGAAGATGGAATATTACACAACAATGAGAATAAACAGACTACATTCACACACAGAAATATAGATGACTCTGAAAAACAAAATATTGAGTAAAAATTCAGATACAAGTAACATTGTATAAAGTTCAAAAATAGTAAAATTAATTTAGGGTGTTAGGAGTAGTGGGTACTCTTATTCAAAGCAGCTGGAAGGAGTAGATAAAGAAGCTTGCTAGGCTGCTGAAAATGTCTATTCCTTGATTTGTTTGTTGATTACAAATGTGTTCAATTGGTGAAAATTTCACGGAGTTGCATGCTTATCATTTGTACCTTTTTCTATATGTATAATTCAAATATTCAATAAAGTAGATTATCTTATTTTGAAGTGTTCAGTATATACAGACAAGTTTATGAGATGTAGGATTTTCTGTTCTAAAAAATCTAATATAGTGTTGTTCTTTGAGGAATCGGATTACAGTAAAACCATTGACATGCATAATTTTCCCAATTAAATATAGACTCTTCTCTAATAGAATTTTATGGAAACAAATAGTCTTGCTTTCAAAGATATGCAAATGCTAGTGGTAGTTACAGGCATATAATAAGGAAGACAAGCACATTCTAGTATATAACTCTCTCGGTTTATGCGGGAGCAAAAAAACCCATTGAATTAACAGCTGAAGTTGCATTCCAGCTACATAGCTCCAGATCTGTCAACACCGTAGTTTCTGTGGATACATTCAAGAAAAAATTGAATGACTCACGTGGAGTAACTTTTTCAAACTACGCACATTCTTCACTTCTTTACTTTGGGGTCAATACTCAAGAATGTTTTAAAAGACACACATAGGAAAATGTGCCCGCTGATTGAGAATAACATTCCTAGTGAATAACTATTATATTTGCATGTGCCCAGTTTCTCTGGTGGGGGTACTGTGGGAAGTTGAAAACCACTGGTTGAGAGTCTTAGGCAACTCATCTTATTTTATATCAAATCTACCCAACCATTATGCTATTCCCCTACATCTTCCTCCCTTCGAGTAATAGAGCACTGTATTCACCCGGAAATCACAAGGACACTAAACCTCCCATTTCAGTATTTCCTGATTATCAGAAAATTTAACACTTAATTGAAAGTTTAGCAGTGGGGCTAATTTAATTATTGTGCTACCCAGATATTTTTCAAGGATTTTGGGGTTGATATCAGACAAGGATCATAAACTTGTTGCCTTTTAGGAAATAAGAAATCTCATTGTGAGAAAAGAATAAAATATTTTAAAAGGGATTAATAAAATCTTGCCAAAAGCATCACTATTACCTCTATAAGTCACTTTTATACAAAATATATTCTTTGAAAAAAATTTAGATCTTAAGTTTCACATAAAATGTAATTTTGGGTTAAAACAGGTATTCAGATTTCTTTAATACAGTACTGCTCAAACTTTTTAATGTGTATTGTTAATCTGATGTCTGGGATATGTCATACAGTATCTCCTGGAATTACTTGACCTCATTATGCCTTTTTTTAATTTCCAATGGACATTTTTCAGAATTAGTGTCCAGAGAAATGCCTTTAACATTGGGAATTTTTCATATGATATTTTCTAATGGTGTGTAGTTGAGAATGAAAAATATAGTTGTAATTCTATTATATTTATCTTAAATGTGAAGGCAGATAGCTCCTGTGTATTGAACTGATGCTAAATGTCTTGCTAAATTAAAGAGGCATAGTCTGCATACCTACCAAAAGAGTCTAAATAACCAACATGTCATTAGCTCACCAGTTGTTTTTTTTTTGTAATAGAATGGCAAAAGGGGAAGCACATTACCTCTGTTTGACAAAGCCAAATTATACATAAAATCTGTGTTTTCTATTATTATACATAACAGTAAAGCTGGACAATTAAACACAGATAGACTATTCTAAATACTCAGAAAAACAACAATTTGAATGTTTTCACATACACACACAACTTTTTGAACAAATCTGCCAAAAGTTTCAGTTGGAAATTTTTTGAACAAATCTGCCAAAAAATTTCAGTTGGAGATTTTTCTATAAACTGATTGAATACTTGCTCTAAGGTGCAGGTGAGCACTGGTTGAGACAGAAAACTGACAAAACGGTATTTATGTCCCTGCTCCTTTCTGAGCCAGGTCACCAAAACTGAAGATCTGATATACCACATAACTGCTAAGACTTGATCACATCTACTTATCTCACCTGTCAAAAAGCCAACCTGGAGAATGGAGAAAAAGATGATATGAATTAAACAGATTTTCCCTAGAAAATCATATAGGCCAGCAACAGAAATAAAGTCCTATTGGATACTTGTTTTATTTTTTTTCTAGGGTTAAACAAGGAAACAGATGGCACACTCAAATTAAGATCATTCAAGAAATGTTTAATAAAGGGGCTATTTACAAAAGTGTAGGTGGATGTAGGGGAACCACAAGGAATAATGCAGTCAGTCAGGCTACTAAATGCAGAGGCAGTCTCACTCCCAGGCCCAGAAGGACAGGGAAAGTATGGCTATTGAAATGTAGGAGGAAATAAGGCTACTTTGAAAGGCATATGATATGGTTGGGGGATGCAGTCCAAGGTCACACCACATGGATGTTACTAGGGCAGTAAAGACCCTAACCTTGTTCATTCCTTCCTCTGATCTCATGTAGGGCCTTCCCTTGGAAGAACTCAATGGGAAGCTACGGGGACAAGGCAGGCTGTTGGTATTGATATTGAATAAGTGTAGAACAACAGGGACCGATGGAAGATAACCTACAATGACTGATCAGTCTTCTTTCAAAACTCATCACATGTTCAGTTAAATGAAACAAAGAAAATTACTTTGAATTCCATCATTCTGTAATCCCTTTAGGTATAGGAATGCTATTTTTTTTTCTCCTTTCTTCTTTATTTTTCTTTTATATGTTCCCTCTGTTCCTTCATGTTTCCTTATGCTGTGTAGTGACCTCAAATGTTTATATGGCTAATTATCTGCTTTCTGACTTTTTTTCTATCACCTGGCTTGGATTGAAATAACCAGCTATGAAGTTAGAAAAGTAGTTTTCAGAGTATCTTACCCTAAGCCTCATTACCAAATTTTACTGTGTTAAGGCTATGAGTTAACCAAGGTGTATAATCTGAAAAACCTCTGAGTTTTAATAGTTTTCTTATCCCTTTGCCTTCAAATCTCTTCATGAACATTTTAGGCAAGTTACATTTTTTATGATATTTATGCACTTTGTGATGCTTTATCTATGTAATAAAATTGGTGCTTATTTTAGAAATGCTTTTGATTACATGTATAAACATATATGTGCTATGCATACATATTTAGAATATGAAATTTAATTACATCTGAGGATAAGTAACAAGTTACCTTTCAGACTACTGAATTAATTTATCTTGATATCTGAGGCCTTCCTTTCTACTTCATTGACCACTCATATTTCATATGGCATTAAAATCTTCCTGACTACTAAGTGTTCTATTTCATTAAACCGCTACCACGTGTCTTCCCAACTGACACCGTCCAGGCTAAGTGGGAACCAGGCACATGCTGTTTACTACTCAAGAGTTTATTCATTGGTTTGGGCATTATATTCAATATTGATAGTTACTTAAAGAAGATTCTATGGTCCATGATTTATGTAGACAATGTACAGGGTGACCTTAACTCTAGGATCGCTCCAACTGTTCTGACTTACCCAGGAAAATACCTATTTACACTGTTCTCCCAATTTAATTATTCATAATGATACAGTCCCCTCTCACTTTCAGGAATATCCAGGTTTGGATAATAAAGTACATGATAACCATATGTACAGAATATTATTTCTTGTATATGTTAATAGATATTACATTAAAAATAGTTGATGGTCATAAACATTCCAAGAATGCTGGGTTAAAGAAATTTGAATAATTTAAATCATTTACTTTTTATTTTCTAAAGGTATGCTCTGAGAATTTACTATGATAATGTACATTGTGATTCTTTTTTCCAAAGGTTAATTTGGTATGACATATCAGCCAAACATATTTCACAAAGAAATTTTTCTCCACGTAATGTCTCTGGACTGACATATAACACTTTAGGAAATAATGATCTACTGGAATTTGTGAAAGCGCACTATTTGCTCTGTTCCCAGACATGTCCCTGACCCTTCTGCCTTCTAGTCCCTCTGCTATGTTTTGGCTGGTAGTTCACTTCTTTTCTGCCAGTCTCTATTGCATGTAGCTAGGGTGACCACATAATTTATCACTCAAACAGGAAAACTTTTGAGAGTAAAAGGGAATACAATGAATAATTACACAGAGACAAGAGGATCAACCCAGGATTACCCCAGGTAAACCTTGACACATGGTCAGCCTATCTATGCAGCATACTTAGGAGTCTAGTATCTTTATAGATGAGGTGGGGGAAGTGCCTGAAATGAATTAACTCATGTCTTACAATTGGCTTCCTACAAATTGATTTATCTCCATTTAAATTGCTTGTCATTGACAGATTCTCTTTAGTTGCTTTTGAACTATAGCTAAATAGTGTGGAATGTGTATTCCAATGTACAAGATAAGCTCACGAACATGTTGCTTTATTTAAAATCTCTTATTTAGAAAGGGTCTGTAAAGGTTCTCAGGTTAAGGATAAAATTTATTTTTCACACCAAGACTGAAAAATATTTCAGAAGGTGAACAAAAAATCAAATCGATTTTGTGGATAAGAACACATCTTACTTGAATGTATTTTTCCACTTTGTGTACATCACCACTAACATCTATTAACAAATCTAAAATGAGATGAATGCGTTAGGCATTTTCAGAGTGTATTAAACAAACTAATCCTAGCCTAAACTTCACAGGGGATTAAATAAGGACATGCGGAATTTAAGAGAAGAAAGTTATACTCACCTTAATGCCAAATGACTGGCCAAAATCAATCATAAATCCTGGACTGAGATTGATGTTTACTTAACACACTGATACTATCTTTAGGAGTATTCTAGCCTGGAGAAAAACTGGTCCACTTGTTAGGAATTTATCACATTACTTAACTTTGCTTAAAAAAATATCAATACTTTTAATGCACAAAATAAAACTATAAAATAAATGTATATATTAACTGCCATATTTTAACTCCCCAATTTTTAAAACCTCATTCTGAGTTGTTGAACACAGTTCTGCCTAATTAGGATACTCATGGGAAATCTAATATATCATTGACAAATGCAGTCTTAATTCAAAGTCCATCGGTTACGAACAGAAAAGGATGTATTCGTCAGATGAATACAGCTGACGTGAAAAAATAAGTCAGTCAAACAAAGAGAGCACAAATGGAATATGGAAATGCCCTAAAATGTTTCAGGTGCACTAAACTCTTTAAAGGGTATTAAGGGTGAAAATAGATTGCTTTTGAATGGTGGCACTTTTTTCCTAACCAGCTCCCACTGACTAAAACACAATCAATAGTGAATCAAACTTTCAGGCCTTTAAGTCAAACAGTCAATTTGTTCAAAGTCTATACACTTACTAAGGCAATACAAAACCTGGTGCTGCACTGATTACTGCTTTAAAGAACGTCAACTTCTGAGTACTGGCAGTCTATGGGAAAGGACTACTGGGCCAGGGCTTGTGAAAGATTTACTCCATGATCTCTTCTACTAGTAGAGTTTAACACATGTCAAGAATAAAAATATGTGAATCACTAGCATGGAATTTTGCAACTCTCAATACAGTTAAATATCTATTATAATCAATTTTTCTCCGTTTCAATTGTTAAGGAACAATGCTTTAAATAAGTTTTTATTTTTTTTAACACTGTGATAATATCTATTTGCCGATAGTGCCACCAAAATAAATTCCAGGGTGTGGACATGGACCAACAAAACAATATAAAGATATAACGTATGGGTGAATATCTTTAAATGAGAGATTTAAGTTAAAATATACACATATATATGTGATATATATATATATATATATATGAATGAAATATTCTATATATGAATATCTATCTACCTACCTATCCACTTTAGGAGGTGAATGAAGATTCCACAAATCCTAATTCTATTGGAGAGAGAAAGAGAAAGACAGAGAGAGAGAGAGAGAGAAGGAATTATACAAGAACTCAATTTGTTTTGTAAACGTTAATACCCTTAAATAGTAAGATTTCTTTATCTATAACTTCCTATATACATTGCAGTCAACTAAGACACATTTGGATTCTGCAAATCTAGTGCCCTTCACTCCCCATATAATTTTAGAGAAGAAACAGGGTCATGTTTGTGTTGGCTTAATAGCATTGATTTTATTTTTCTCCCTGACTGGCAAATAAAAAATAACTGTCTTTCTTCTCTCCACACATGGTTAACAGCGTCACCCACCAGAGAGAATGATGTCAAGTTAAACACAATTTTGAAAACAGAATAATTTTAAAGGATGTAATGATTAAGTAAGCTAATGATTCTATGTATTCTCTAATCATTTGGATTCTATGGTTGCTGGGTTATGTGGAAGCATGGACAGCTGCTCCAGATGTTTTCTTATCAGTGCTTTGCAGTATAGCAAGCAGGATGCATCATTTGACAAGGCAGAAGGAGAAACTCTCCAATGTACATAAGACGTTGGAAACTATGAAATGAGAAAACTGCAAACATTTGAAAGTCGTTACAAAAGGTCTCTGAAATATTTGCTTTGTTAAGTGCCAAAAATAAAGACTTGCAGGGAAAAAAGGCAAGAAAGATTTGCAGCAACATAATATATTCTTTGGAAAATATATATTTTCTGAAAGAATAATATCTGCCCATTGTTGAAAATTATATGAAAGCACTGAAAAACAAATATCTCTATCTAGCTTTCATCCATAGAAATCAGCCACTGGCAATTTTGTGCATTGATTCTCAATTTATCATTTGTTTCTGTAATGAAATTTTACTAGCTGTTTACTACCCCATACAAATAACATATAATCAAGTTATTTAGCTTGTATCCTGTTATGAAACAACCAAATTATACTAATTTTTTACTTATTTTAAAGAAATGAGAAATATCATTTAAAAATATCTTTACACATTTATGATTATTTCTTGAAAACGTATTTCTAGACATGATTGCTGATCACATTTTAAGAGTTTTGACAAATATTGCTATATTGGCCTTTAAAAAGATTATGCTAATTTACACGAATATAGTGTATAAGTGTCCATCTTTTACACCTCTACAAATATCAGGTATTTACTTATGAAATTTCTCATTAGATAGGCAAAAATGGAATCCTATATAAATTTGCATCACTGATTTTTCATGGTGATGAATACTTGTATCTTGTCCAATTATAGTTCTTCTCTTGAAATGATCTACCTATATCCAGCCCTCTTATTTCATTTAGGAGGTTTTTTTTCTTAGCATTCATAAGATTTGTTCATACGGTAATATAAGTAATCCCTCTTTTGCATATATATGTTAATTAGTTTTTTCCAATTTGTCTTTTATATTTTTCCTTGCATTTTACTATTTGTGTAATCATATATATTATTTATGTTCATAGCTTTTTAAGTTTTTATTCAGTTTTCTGTGAAATACATCATATATGTATTTCACATATATATCATACATTTTATAATGATAATAAAAGCAAAAACCAAATCTTTGTACTCAGCTAGAGAAATAGAGTATTATCAATAGTTTTGAAATGGAGTGTGCACACTTCCCCAGTTGCATCCTTGTCCATCTCTCACAGGCATAAACACTATCCTGAATCCTTAGCAATCATGAGATATAAGACATAAATTATGACAATCATGTCTTAATCAGTACTTCATTTTCTGTATAGATTTTCTACATATGAATGTTTTTCTAAATAATACCTGTCTTTAAAATATAACATTAATGGAACAAGGACAGGCTACACAATTTATAGGGCCTAGTAAAATGAAAATGGTAGGTCCTTATTCAAATTTTGCTAAGAATTCTAAGATGGCAGCAGCAGAGCCTTAAATGAAGACCGGCCTTGTGAGTCTGCACGCACACCCATGCAGATGGCCCTGAGTGAACGCTATGATACATTTCCTACTTGGGACTTGATATTATTGCTTCTACTATGTTTTTGAGTTCAACTAGTGAACCTTTAATAAACTCATGCAGTCAATTTCACTGCTACATAGTATGTAATTGTAAAATTACACCAAAGATTTTCTTAACCAATTAAACTCTTAATGGAAATCTGGATTATTCCCTGGATTTTTGACTTGCCTCTACAAGTCTCCATTTATATGTGCAAAGGTTTTTCCATGGTACATAACTAGGAACAGGCCAGTCTCTAACATTTGAAGGGCCTGGAGCAAGAGTAAAAATGAAAGCTAAATTACCATATGTCTTAAATATTTCCAAATTACAAATAAAGCTAACAAGCTATTAAATAAAATATCTTCTATTCTCCTACCTTGGAAATATTTGTTTAATATCATAGAATGTTCCTTAGTTGCCATGTATAACTCTTGCAAATACCGCACTAAATAATAAGTACTTTTGGAACCTCAAATTGGAACATGATAAGAAGATGGTTGCCCAAAACTATTGGGAGTTTACTGCACTACGGTCATCTAAGCAAAAGGGTTTGACAAGTTAGTTATTTGTCTTTTCTTTAACTTAATCAATCTGCTTCTCAAATCCTTCCCATACACAAAAGCAATGTCTGTTTCCTATGGCAGCTAGCAGCACAGTCCATAAACCATACAGTTAATTTTTATTTTAAAGCACAGGACAAGAGATGAGGAGACACCTTCATCTCAAAGCTTCGAAGTGTTAGTCGTGACATCTCATGTTTGCCTGGGGATTTGGCTACTGGACAATCTAATGATGAGATTTATCGTGGGGGCTTTGGATTAGGTGGTATCATTTCTGATCTCTGGAGAAACTGGGAGACTAAAGGTCGCCTGACTTCTGGGAGGGGCTGAAGACTAAAGGTCAGCCACATGGGAGTGTGTGATTGAGTCTCTGGACACCACAGGCTCAAGTGAGCTTCCCTGGATAGCAACACTGAGCATATTGTCACACATCTTGGTCAAGAGGAGTTAACACTGTTAATGATTACGTGGGGAGAACACAACTGGAAGCTCCATGTTTGGACCCCCCTTGGATTCTGCCCTCTATGGCTCTTCCTTTGGCTGATTTTAATATGTGTCTCCTTGCTATAATAAACTGAAGCCATGAGTATAACAACTATCAGTGAATTCTGTGAGTCCTTCTAACACATTACTAAACCTCAGGGGTTGGTAACTCAGAAGTGAGGGAAGTCTTGTGTGGAGACCGCACCCTCAAATTTTTTTCTTTGGCTAAACTCTTTGTAATAGCTTCTATGACAGTCTCCAAAAAGTCATGACTCATAGATGCTGGTTTTATTTGCTACTAGTAATCCTTAGCCAGGTATAGTCATGTTGAGTGTATTCAATAACCAAGGTGTCTTCCTCCTAAAAAATATCATTAATTTACCCATAGGTTCAGCTGACAAAGAGATTACATTGGGTCATTCATTTTCTTTTCTTTCTTTGGAGTTGTCCCCCAAGTTAAAGGAGTAGATGCAGCACTAAAAGGAATAAAGAAGTTGTAAGCCAGCTGCTTTAACACCTTCCTCCCATTCAGTAGTGAGAATTTAAAGATATCTGCTACAGTCCTAAATTCCTGGCATCAGTAGCCAAGATGGTAACTACTGTTGTTTCACAAATAAATATGTTTGAGTCTTCTTTAAGAGACAACCTATGGGACTGAATGAACTATTGGTCATTACAATGTTTCTGCTTTACATCTACTATGTTAACCTCTTCAAAGTACAAGCAATCAATATTCTTTGCATTCACAAATGACCACTAAGCTCAATAGTATTACTTCTCACTCCCAGCAATTCCCATATTATAAACTACTATAAATGATAATATTTATAAATAAATTATACTGTAATAGAAAATCATTACTCATAAAGTAAAAAAAGTTTCTAAATCAAGGTTGCTAATTACTACATTACTACTTGTAGTCTTAAGATGAAGGATTGTATCATTTTAGCTCTCATAGAATGTTTCTCATAAACAGATGTCCAATGCGTCACATTAACCTGTATTCCAGGAAGCATCTAACATTTGAATCATTTCTTTTCTTCTGTTTGTAAATCAGTAGTAGTTAAGTACAAATTAGTCATCTGGTGCCTGAAATATCTGAGTTTTATTATCTAAGATAGATCAGAATCATAGGAGGAAAAATATTTTATAGCAACAATACAAACCATTAAATTTCAAAATCTGAAAACTTCTGAGCCTTTCTGAAGACCTTATCTTCGCCCTTATGGTATATGATCATTGGATGGGATTACAAAGATGACTAGAATTGTGGCCCATCTCAGTGGCTATGAGAGTAGCACCTCCGCCCTGAAAGGTCTTAGAGAGAACTGAGAGCAGGAAGGATTATTCAGCAGTTCTTGGCATTGGACACATTATCCCCAACCCACTTGAAAACAATCTGTACATCTTGTTTCCACAGACTGCAAGATTGAAAGTGCCTGGAGAAATCTCAAAAGATGTAACAGTGAGATGATTCAGTCAAACAAGCAAAGAAACAGGTATATAAATAAATAATAACTATTTAAAGAAACAAAAGAAGATGAATCAAACTTAAAACTACAATAGGGTACAGATAAAACACAGGTTGAAGAAGAATTAAGACAAGCATTATACTCCTCATCTGCTCCACTGTACTCTTGGAAGAACACACACAATACAGGAAAAGAAATGTACTGTAGTTCAAAAATTCTATACTCACTCAAGATATCATTCATCTGACAGAGTAAGAAAAAGGGAAGAAGATATTCAAGGACTCAAACTTTAAAATCAATGACTTCTATTTAAAGAAAGTAAATGCAATTAATAATAATATAATAATAATTAATAACAATAGAGGGTTCTGATGTTTACTATCTGTTAGGCACCTAAGTGTTTTTTTTTATAGTTTATTTAATCCCAACAATACCTTCAGTAAGATACTAATAATTTCCTCATTTTTAAAATGAATAAATTTCTAGTAGGCTTACTTCTAGCTGTTGTGCTCATACTCTTACTTAATACTGTTAATACTTAATACTCTAGTTAAAAATATAGTAGCTAATTTTTAATAAATATTTCAATATAGGTAATATAAAGGAGTAGGGGAGATTTTCATGGACTAGGTGTACAGCTCTAGTACATTCATGCAAACGATGAACATATAATAAATATGATTGATTTCATTGGATGATATGTGAATATATGATTAGAATTATTAAATATAAAATTTGAATTATGTATGGGAAAATCCAATAATGCTTTGAGATTAAAATATGTAAACTATTTAAGAAAAACCCAGGAGTTGGAAGGGGAGTAGTTGTGGAATTTAAAAAAGAAAATGTCCTGTATTGGTATCAGGAAATAAAAATGGGCAAATATAATGACTTTGTAGAAGGAAATATTTGTTGTTTAATACTTATATATCATAATTATGTCTTTTGTTTTATTTTGATTACTAGGGATCAGAACGAAATAATGAGTAAATTCAAAAGCAGAGGAAAAATTTAAATTGCACAGTGGATTAAAGAGGTAAGGATAATGTGACAAGCTTAAACATCCTTCTATTTCTTTTATTAACACTTACAAAGCTTCTACCTACTCTATAGCAAGAACTTCAAAAAAGAGAAACAAAATGAATGTTCGTAAATAAAATACATATATTCATTGTCTATCAATTAGGGAAATACAAATTAAAACTTTGATAAGTTAACATTTTACATCCAATGGCTAAGAAAACACTGAAGAATTCTGAAAAGAATAAATGTTGGCAAGGAATTATAAATTATTTGGAGTAGGAGTATAGATAGGAGTATAGTAGGAGTATAGATATTGATTGCCGTCTTGGTAGACAGCTTTTAGTTTCCTTGTAAGTTGAAACATGTCAATACTGCTATAGGTTGAATGTGTCCCCAAAATTCATGTGTTGAAATCCCATCCCCAATTACCTCAATGTGATCAATAAGCCCAATGTGATCTTATTTGGAGATAGGGTCTTTATAGAAGTAATCAAGTTAAAATGAGGTCATTATGGTGGGCCCTAATCCAATATGACTGGTGTCCTTATAAGAAGGGGAAATTCGGACACAGACCCAGATAGAGAAGACACTGTAAAGAGACATAGGGAGAAGATAGCAATCTACAAGCCAAGGCGAGAGACCTAGAACACATTCTTCCCTCACAGTCCTCAGAAGGAACAAAAGCTACCCATACCTTATGTTATAGTTCTAACTTCTCTCCAGAATGGTGAAACAAAAAATTTACGTGTTTAAGCCATGTAGTTTGTAGCACTTTGTTACAGCAGCCCTAGAAAACTAATACACATACCCAGGAATTCTTCCCTAGATATATTACCCAAAAGCAGGAGTTGGAATATTGAGTCTCATGAGCCAAACAGGCATTCATCCATCTACTATGGTCTATGGCTCTTTCTTGCCACAATGACAGGGTTAAGTGGTAGTGACAGAGACCATGTGGCTGGCAAAGCTGAAAATATTTACTATATTCACCTTTACAGAAACATTTGATGACAGGAGCACCAGCAATATTTCAGTGTTCTGGAAAATAGCAAAAGAATTGCAATAACTCAGATGCTCATTGACAGTAGAATAAATAAGTGAATGATGATACATATTCAATTCTGTATTCATAATTAAACTACCCCTCCTCACAAAAAATAAACATACACATATGTATGTGTAAAGAACTTCATTGTGTATTTTATTGACATAAAAAGTACATGAAGGGGGGTGATGTCAGCATCATGGGGGAGAGTTGTTCCCTTTTGTCTCTATCCTCTAAGTTACAACCAGTATGGCATCCAATAATCAACAAAGGACTCTCAACCCAGCACTGCAGAACACCTGAGAGATCCACACATCTATACATCTGATGGTGAGTGGACTGGACCTCCTGGAGGCAGTGGAACTAAGGGAGCAGAAGCAGCAGCTCCCAAAAGTGGAGGTTCAAGGAACTGTGGCTGCTCCTAAGAACAGAGACCCCAGGAACTGAAGTAACATGTAAAAATGTAGCCTTAGGAATTCAGGTAGATCTGTCCCAGAGGCCCAAGAAATTACTGCAGGCCCACAACCAGAGGCTCCAGGAACCACCAGATACCTGTGACTCAGCCCCTCTCCCTCCCCTGGTGTCAGAGCCTCCAACACTGGCCATTCTAGCAGTGGGGGCTGTATCCAAAATGCAAATACTCCTGGTAGTAGCAGCAGTGCCCATGACCTGAGGTTTCAAAAAGCACACCTACACCAGTGACAGAGGCTGCATGAGCAGCAGTGTTCATGGCTCAACCACTCCACTTCCCCTAGCAGTGGTGAATGGTGCCTTTGACCTCAGGATTCAGGAGCCACAGCAGTACCAGTGATCTAGCCCCTAGTGATGGCACCCCTGACACTGGCCCTAGCAGTGAGGGATGCATACAAAACCCTGTGCCCCTAGCAGTGGCAGCAAAAGCCATGAACCCAACATCCCTGGCAGTGGCCCACCAAGGTGCAGCAGTGCATGTGGCAGCAGCACCTGAGCCCATGGAGAGCCCTTGGGGAACCAGTGGGGGAACATGAGATCCAAGTGACCCTGGAAACAACAGAGGTGCTCACAGCCTGATGACCCCAGGGGCAACACCCACAACTGCAGTGACATCATAAGCAACAAGGCTTTTGGAGCACAAGCAGCACAAGGAGGACACTGACAACACTTCTGGCAGAGGCAGTGGAGGATGGAAAGTGCAGGTCTCAAGTAAAACCAGAAGCAGCTTAGAATCAAAGTAACCAAGCCTTACTACCACAAATATGCCCACAGAGAAACAACTCATCAAACACCATGAAGAACTACAGTAACACGGTAGCACAGAAAGAAAATGGGAAATCAAACTTGAAGTCATAGAACACTGTACCCAACTGACAGAGAATTCAAAATAGCTGTCATGAAGAAACTCAATGAGTTACAAGAAAACTGAGAAAAACAATTCAATGAGTTCAGGAATAAAATTAATGAACAGGAATACTTCACCAAAGAGATTGAAACTCTTAAAAAATTTCTGGAGATGGAGAAGCAATTAATGAGATAAAAAATAAAGTAGAAAGCACTGGAAATAGAGCAGACTGTATGGAAGAGAGAATTAGCAAGCTCAAAGATAGAAGTCTAGAAATTATTCAGGTGGAAGAGGAGAGAGAACTAAGACTTTTTAAAAATGAGGAAATTCTAGGAGAAATATCTGACTCAATTAGGCAAAGCAACATAAAGATAATGGGTATCCCAGAAGGAGAAGAGAAGGAGAAAGTAGCAGAGAGCTTATTTAAAGAAATAATAGCTGAGAACTTCCCAAACCGGGGAAGGAACTGGATATACAAGTACATGAAGCTAACAGAACTCCTAATTATCTCGATGCAAAAAGACCTTCTCTAAGGCACATTATGTTAAAACTGTCAAAAGTTAATGACAAAGGAAGACTATTAACTTCAGCCAGAGAAAAGAAAATAACTTACAAATGGACCACCCATCAGGCTATCAATGGATTTCACAGCAGAAAATCTACAGGCCAGGAGAGAGTGGAATGACATAATCAAAATATGGAAAAACAAAAACTGTTGGCCAAGAATACTCTATCCAGCAAAGTCATCCTTCAGATATGAAGGAGAAATAAAGGCTTTCCCAGACAAACAAAAACTGAGAGAGTTCATTGCCACTAGACCTGCCTTACAAGAAATATTGAAAGAAGCCCTCCTACCTGAAACAAAAAGGCAAAGATATACAAAGCTTTGAGCAAGGGAATAAATAGAGACAATCAGAAAATGGCAACTCTATATCAGAATAGGTTAGTAAACATGTAATTATGACATAAAGGATGAAGGGAAAGAAAAAATAAAAAATAAATATAAATCAATTTGGTAACAAACTCATAATACAAAAGGGGATAATTTGTGACAACAAAACATAGAAAGGGAAGAGGAAAAGGATGGAACCTGCATAGGCTAGAGGAGATAGGATGCTATCAGTAGAAAAAGGACTGTGTCATCTATGAGATCTTTAATACAAACCTCATGGTAACCACAAAACAAAATCAGTGCAGTGTCACAAAACACAAAAAAAGGGAAACTGAGAAACACATCAAGGAAAAATACCAAGCTGAAATGGTAGACAGAAATACAAGGACAAAGAAACAATGGAAATATGGAACAACCAGAAAAAAATGATAAAAGGGCAGTATTAAGCCCTCATATATCAATAATCACTCTAAATGTAAATTAATTGAATTCACCAATCAAAAGACACAGACTGGCTGGCTGGATTAAAAACCAAGACTCAACAGGGCCTAAAGAAGGCCCTTCTCAGCTCGAAAGACCAACATAGACTCAGAGTAAATGTATAGAAGATGATACTCCAAGTAAATGGCAACCAAAAGAAAGCAGGGATAGCCACACTTACATTAGACAAAACAGACTTCAAGCCAAAATAGATAACAAGAGACAAAGAGGGACATTATACAATGATAAAAGAAACATTCCACCAAAAAGACATAACATTTATTAATATATATGCACCTAACATCTGAGCATCAAAGTCTATAAAGCAACTATTAACAGACATAAAGGAAGAAATTAAGAGAAACACAATAATAGTAGGGAACTTTAACATCCCACTTACATCAATGAGTAGATCATCCAGACAGAAGTCAACAAGGAAACATTGGCCTTGAATGAAACACTGGAACAGATGGACTTAATAGACATATATATATAGAAAGAGACTATTCCATCCAAAAGCAGCATAATACACATTCTTCTCAAATACACATGGAACATTCTCAAGGATAGACCATATGCTGGAAAACAAAACAAGTCTCCATAAATTTAAGAAGACTGAAATCATATCAAGCATCTTTTCAGACCTCAAAGGTATAAAACTAGAAATCAGTTACAGGAAGAAAGTCAGAAAAGTCACAAATATGTGGAGACTAAACAACATACTACTGAACAACTGTTGGACCAATGAAAAAATCAAGAAATACCTGGAGACAAATGAAAATGAAAACACAACATACCAAAACTTATAAGATGCAGCAAAAGCAGTACTAAGAGGGAAATATATAACAATAAAGGCCAACCTTAAGAAACAAACAAACAAAAACTCAAACAATCTAACACTACACCTAAAAGAAGTAGAAAAAGAAGAACAAATGAAGCCCAATGTCAGTAGAAAGAAGGAAATAATAAAAATCAGAGTGAAAATAAATGAAGTAGAGGCTAAAAACATGATAGAAAGGATCAACAAAACTAAGAGCTGGTTCTTTGAAAAGATAAACTAAGAGTTGGCTTCTTGAAAATTGACAAATCCTTAGCTAGACTCACTAAGAAAAAAAGAGAAGGCTCAAATAAACACAATCAGAAATGAAAGAAGAGAAATTACATCAGAGACCACAGAAGTACAAAGCATTATAAGAGAATACTATGAAAAACCATATGCCAACAAATTGGATAACCTAGAAGAAATGGATACATTCCTAGAGTCATACAACCTCCCAAAACTGAATCAAGAAGATAGAGAGAATTTGAGTAGACTAATTACAAGTAAAGAGATTGAAACTGTAATCAAAAATTTCCCAAAAAACAAAAGTCCAGGACCAGATGGCTTCTCTGGTGAATTCTACCAAACATTCAAAGAAGATTTAATACCTACCATTCTCAAACTCTTCCAAAATTTGAAGAGGGCAGGATGCTTCTTAACTCATCTTAGGAGGTCAACGTTATCCTGATACCAAAACCAGAAAAGAACAACACAAAAAAAGGAAAATTACAGTCCAATATCACTGATGAACACAGATGCAAAAGTCCTTAACAAAATACTAGTTAATTAACTACAAAAATCCATTAAAAGGATCATATACCATGATTAATTAGGATTTATTCCAGGGACACGAGGATTTTTAAACATTTGCCAATCAATCAACATGATATACCATGTTAACAAAATGAAAAATAAAAATCACATGATTATCTCAATAGATGTAGATAAAGTATCTGACAGGATTCAACATTCATTTATTAAGGAAGGTGCCTCAATATAATAAGGGCCATATACAACATACTGACCAAACTGACAGTCAGCATCATACTCAATGGCAAAAAACTAAAAGCTATCCCTTTAAGAACAGGAACAAGACAAGGGTGCCCACTCTCACCACTTTTATTCAACATAGTGGTAGAAGTCCTAGCCAGAGCAATTAGGCAAGAAGGAGAAATAAAAGGGATCCAAATTGGAAAGGAAGAAGTAAAACTGTCACTATTTGCAAATGACATGATTCTATACATCGAAAACCTTAAGGAATCCACGAAAAAAAAAAAAAACCTATTAGAAATAATTAACAAGCAGTAAAGTTGCAGAGTACAAAATCAACATACAAAAATTGGTTGCATTTCTATATGCTAAAACAAACTAGCAGAAAGAGAAATCAAGAATACAATGCCATTTACAATCTAAAAAAAAGAAGAAAATACCTAGAAATAAATTGAACCAAGGAAATGAAAGACCTATACACTGAAAACTATAAGACATTATTGAAAGAAATAGAAGAAGACATAAAGAAATGGATAGATATTCCATGCTCTTGGATTGGAAGAATTAACATAGTTAAAATATCCATATTACCTAAAGCAATCTACAGATTCGATGCAATCCCAGTCAGATTTTCAATGGCGTTTTTCATGGAAATAGAAAAAAAAATCCGCCCGGTGGTGCAGCGGTTTAGTCTGCGCTTGGCAGCCCGGGGTTCACGAGTTCGGATCCCGGGCGCCCACCGACGCACTGCCTGTCAGCCATGCCGTGGCGGCGTCCCATATAAAGTGGAGGAAGATGGGCACACATGTTAGACCAGGGCCAGCCTTCCTCAGCAAAAAGGGGAGGATTGGCAACAGATGTTAGCTCAGGGCTGGTCTTCCCCACAAAAAAAAAAAAGATGAAATAAAAGAAACTTTAAAAAAAAAGAAAAAGAAAAAAGAATCCTAAAATTTATGCAGAACAACAAAAGACCTTGAATAGCTAAAACAATCCTGAGAAAAAAGAACAAAACTGGAGGCATCACAATCCCTAACTTCAAAATATACTAGAAAGCTATATAATCAAAATATCATGGTACTGGTACAAAAACAGACACACAGAACAATGGAACAGAATGGAAAGCCCAGAAATAAACCCACACACCTATGGACAGCTTATCTTTGACAAAGAGGCCAAGAACATACAATGGAGAAAGGAAAGTCTCCTCAATAAATGGGTTGGGAAAATCAGACAGTCACATGCAAAAGAATGAAAGTGGGCCATTATCTTATACCATATTTAAAAATTAACTCAAAATAAATTCAAGACTTGAGTGTAAAACTTGAAACCATAAAACTCCCAGAAGAAAACATGGGCAGTACCCTCTTTGCTTTGGATTGTAGCAGTTATCTCTTCTTTTTTTGGTTAAGGTCATATTGACTTATAAAATTATATAAATTTCAGGCCTACATTATTATATTTCAGTTTCTGTATAGACTGCATCATGTTCACCACCAAGAGTCTAGTTTTTATCCATCACCATACATGTGTGCCCCTTTACCCCTTTTGCCCTCCCCTCACCCTCTCCTCCTCTAGTAACCACTAATATATCATCTTTATCTGTGTGTTTGTGTATCTTCCACATATGAGTGAAATCACATGGTATTTATCTTTCTCTGTCTCACTATTCCACTTGACATTATTCAAATACCATGCACCCGCAGGCAAGGGAAACAAAAGAAAAAATAAACAAATGGGAGTATATCAAACTTAAAGGCTTCTGCATGGCAAAAAAAGCCATCAACAAAATGAAAAGACAACCCATCAACTGATAGAAAATATTTGCAAATCATATATTTGATAAGAGGTTAATATCCAAAATATATAAAGAACTCATACAATTCAACAACAAAAAAGTGAACAACTAGGTCAAAAAATAGGCAGAGGATCTGAACAAACATTTTTCCAAAGAAGACATACAGATGGCCAACAGGCACATGAAAAGATGTTCAACATCACTAATTATTAGAGAAATGCAAATCAAAGCTACAATGAGATATCACCTCACACCCATCAGAATGGCAATTATTAAAAAAAGATAAGAAATAACAAGTGTTGGAGAGGATGTGGAGAAAGAGGAACCCTTGTACACTGCTGGTAGGGATATAAACTGGTAGAGCCACCATGGAAAACACTATGGAGATTTCTCAAAAGATTAAAAATAGTACTACTGTACAATCCAGCTATTCCTCTTCTGAGTATTTATCAAAGAACACAAAGACACTAATTCAAAAATATATATGCACCCTTATGTTCATTTCAGCATTATTCACAATAGCAGAGACTTGGAAGCAACCTAAGTGCCCATAAATGGAAAAATGGATAATGAAGATATAGTGTGTGTACATACATTCACGTACATACATGCACGCAGTGGAATACTACTCAGCCATAAAAAAGACGAAATTGTGCCATTTGAGACAACCTGGACGGAACTTGAGGGTATTATGCTAAATGAAATAAGTCAGATGGAGAAAGACAATTACTTTATGACTTCCCTCATATGTGGAAGATTAAAACAAACAAGCAAAAACACATAGACACATAGAATACATTGGCGGTTACCAGAGGGGAAAAGGGTGTGAGGAGGTCAAAGGGCACATGTGTGTGGCAATGGATGGCAAATAGACTTTTGGTGGTGAACACAATGCAGTCTATAAAGAACTCAAAATACAATGATGTACACCTGAAATTTATGAATTACAAACCAATGTGACTTCAATAAAAAATAAAATGTTATCATAAATTTTTAAAAATAAAGAGTATATGTATATCAAAATGTATAATAAAATATATTACATACTTTATCATAATTTTTATAAAGCCAATTGAGTCTCACAGAATGCTTTCTTCCATTTTTACCATACTTTTTTTTTTTATGAGTATGCACTTTGGTTGCAATCCATGAATAAGTAGTTCCTACATGAATGTTAGTTGATGTTTTTGTTTACACTAACAAGTCAAAGACAAAACAACAAAGCTATGTTAATTCATTCATTCGTCAATGACATGAGTGATTTTCTTACTGAATTTGATAATATTTTACAAATACTAGAAGTATATTTCCTCATTTTTTTGTGCTATTCACAAAGTAATGGCTACTGGCACAATATAGTTTTAAATTTAATCTATTATTAAGATATTATCTATCATTTTTTAAAGTTGAAACAACCAACAGAACAATAAATCAAGCTCTGATTTGTAACATTTGCCAGTTTCCTTGGTTTAGATATTCCCACTATGGCTTGTTTCAACTCAGCATGTGGGTGTGAAGTTTCCTCTATATCTGTGATCCCAGGGATTCCATGTTCTCTCACAAGCCTTCTCCGATTTGTTAACAATATTACCTGAATTCTTACTGACGTCGGGCTGCATCTGTCCCAGGTGAACAAATGCCCATGTCTATTTCTTCTTGAAAGTCTTGACTTTCCTTTGTTTTAAGGTTAGTTGGTTGTTCTTTTACCTCAGTCTCTGATGGGTTCAGGAAAACCTGTGGATGTGCAGATCGTCCCATTTGCTGTTCTTGTTGAGAGGGTGGGAGTGATGTTCTTTCCAGCTTATTATATCCCTAACAGAAACTGGAGACCTGGAGATCTCTTAAGTTCTTTTAGTAGTTTTCCATATTAAGTGAAGTTTCCTAAGACCCTGCCCCATCTCCACCCTGCTTCCAGCAATAAATCCTTCCTCTTTCAGCTAACATATGATACATTTCATCAAGGCTAGATATTTTAATAAGGGAGGGGAGTAGATTGTCAGGGCATGGGGTTATTACTATAAATGTCTCAGTGCCACTTTTCTACAAAAAGTGATTTCAAAGTAGAACATGACGCATTTATTATTAAGACCTTCAATTTCTTCCATACATCCTGTATATCCTTTAGCATAATAAGTTATATTTTATATTTGAATCTGTGAACATGTATTTATTGTCAATAATACAAATACAGCATTGCTTGGTGCTGAGGGGGCTACACAGATGAAAAATCACATAGGTCTTTTCTCCAGAAAATTGTATTAAATCCGATATTATATCAATATATGTTCCCCCAACAAGGCTTCTGAATACAAAGAATATCACTGTGGCATATATGCAATAATTCGGTTTAAATACCCACGCTTTTATTTATTACCTAGTGTTACATAATTATGTTTTTGCATTTAATTTACTTCGTTTCATCTAATTACTATATTAAATTATCATCAAATTATGCCTGCCTCTATTGTAGAATCTCAAATGCAAACATCTGCAGTATTGTTTTAATGCTGTTTCATGCTATGATAAACATGTCAAAACAATATTGTCTTTCTTCCATACACTTTAGACTAGTATTTATTTCCAGTTGCTACTTCTGTCTTTTTTTTTTCATCACTGACACTATAATTAAAGTCACTTGTTTTCAAAGAAAGCAGAGGGATAGAATGATTGTCATGGATGTATTTTTGGTTGAATTTTATATTTCTGGATTAATTATCTTATTTTGAAAATTTGGTTAAGTTAACAGCATCTCAGGGAGACAAACGAGTCCTCCATGTTGCACTGTGTTCGTAACTGACAGCAGCAAATGTCACTTTTGAAGTTTCTCCAGTCCTTCCACATCAGTACTTTCAAAGGTTTTCAGTAATGACAACATATCAAACCATCATGGCTGAAAGACTACTACAAGGACAGAAAAATTCTAGAATTTTATACATGGTTTGGGATGTTTTACTAAATTTAAATAAACTGAGATTAAAATTAGGTATATCTTTCAAAGAATTAATTCTACTTCTAATTAGTAAAATGATAAAGGAAATAGTTATATGATACAGGAAAAATCCAGCTCTGGATATCATTAGAATAGAACCAGTGGAGAATTCATTACTGTCACATTGTAGCATCTGCATTTAACTATATATTGGTTGATTAGGAAGTTGCTTATATATTGCTTTCAGTTTAGAAGTCTTGCATATCTTCTGGTTAATTTATTCCTTTGATGTTTTGATACTACTATTAATGGATTTTATCAACTTTATATTCCAATTGTTTGCTTCTGATGTACAAAGTTGATTCTGTTTTACTAATGTTATATCCTGAAAACTTGCTAAATTTACTTATTAGTTACAATATTCATTTTGTAGATTTAAGATTATATAGTTAAAACAATTATATCTGCAAAAAGACAGTTTATTTCCTCCTTTTCTATTAGTATGCCTTTTATTTCATTTTCTTGCCTTCTTTTAGTGGCTAAAACACACAATACTATTGCTTAATAGAAAAGGTGAAAGTTCCTTTTCTTAACCTTAGAGAGAAAGTGGTTCATACTTTATCATTAAGTGTAAAGACAGATGTAGGTTTTCGAAATCTCTTTTATGAAATTAAGAAAGCTCTCTTCTATTCAAAGTTTGACGAGTTTTTCTCATGGATGAGTGCTAAATTTTGTCAAATGCATTCTTGGCAACTCTTGAAAAATCATATGGTTTCTTGCCGTTATTCTGTTAATAAGATGAATTGTATCAATTGCTTTTCTAGTGTTAAAGCAAGCTTGCACTTGGTCGTGTTGTATTATCCTTTTAAAATTTGGTGGATCACATTTGCTATTTGTTAAGGATGCTTGCATGTATGTCCATGATGGAAATTAACATATAATATTCTTTCTTCTCTTCTTTTTTAGCAACGCATTTCTCAAGTTTTGGTGTTGGGATTATACTGACCTTCCAAAACTTGCTAGGAAGTATTCACTCCTCCAATGTTTCCCAAAAGATCTTGTAAAAAATTGCTGTTCTTTATTCCTTAAATGACTGATAGAAATCATCAGTGAAATCATCTGGGCCTGGAGTTTAATTTGTAAGGAATTCATTTTTTATTTTTTGTGGGGAAGACCAGCCCTGAGCTAACATCTGTTGCCAATCCTCCCCTTTTTGCTGAGGAAGACTGGCCCTGGGCTAACATCCGTGCCCATCTTCCTCCACTTTATATGGGACACCGCCGTAGCATGGCTGACAGGCAGTGCATCAGCGGGCGCCAGGGATCCGAACTCACGAACCCCGGGCTGCCAAGTGCCGACTAAACCGCTGCGCCACCGGGCGGCCCCCAGGAATTCATTTTTTTTAATAAAATTAAATTATTAAATAGATATAGCACTCGATTTTCTCTTTCCTATTGTGATCCTGTGTGTGTTGATTTAAGTGTAAAATTTATTTCATTTACATTATCAAGTTGGTTGACATGGAATTCAGAATGTTGCCCTATCATGCTTTATTTGTGTAAGAGCTGTGATGATAACCTCTGTTTCATCTGTGATGTTGGTAATTTGTGTTCTCTCCCCTTTTTTCCTCACCAGTTTAGCTACATTTTATTAATTCTTTTGTTTGTTTTTAAGAACCAGCTTTCGGTTTTGACAGTTATTTGTCTTCTTTTCAATTCATTGATTGATGCACTTTTATGATTTTATCCTTTTACTTGTTTTGGGTTTACTTGCTCTTGTTTCTTTAGCTTATTCAGTTGGTCTCTGAAGTCATTGATTTTAGATTGACCCCACTTCTTTACTAATATAAGCATTTAAAGGTATAAATTTTCCTCTAAGTACTTCTTTCACTGGATCCTACTGATTCTGACACTCTCAATTATCAATTAGAAATATTTCTTACTTTCTCTTTTGAATTCTACTTTGACTCAAGGATTACTTAGAAGTGTGTTGTATCATGATGTTGGTTGAAATATTATTCTGTAAGTATCAATTAGGTCAATGTGGTTAGTAACAGTTTTCAGATCTTTTATATCCTTGATATTTTTGTGTTGTTCTATAAATTGCTCTGTATGTGGATTTTTTTTAAGTACAAGAATGTGACAAAAAACATTTTACCCTGAATTATTTGAGAGTAGGTTACTGACACTGAAAACCTTTACTGTATAATTTTTAAAACAAGAACGTTGTCCTACCTCACCACATTAAAACTATCATACTCCAGATATTAATACTCGCTCATTAATGCCATCTAATTCACAGCTTCCATTTCTGTATTTCCAAAAGTCAAAGTAAGAGAGAAATACATTTACATCTTATTTAATTGGTATAATGTTGCATTTTATTTTAATAGGAAAAATAATTCAATTTAGCACCATACATTGCATTTGGTGGTCACATCTCTTCAGTCTCCTTCAATATGGAACAGTTTTTTTGTCTTTCCCTGACATTCATAACCTTCACATTTTTGAAGTGCTCTTATGTAGAACATTGCTCAATTTTGTTTTCTGATGGTTCCTCATAATTATACACACTTTATTGATTTTTTGCAGAAATGATGCTTTGTTCTTCTCATTGCATGCAGTGCATCCATAGTCTGAAACAAACTCAGTCAGGCCTTGGAGGGCCTGGGCCTTGCTTGCTCAGCAAGAGCCCACAAGCCCATTGCAACCATGTGTCCTTCTGGCCCCCTCCTGGGCAGACCACCAGCCTTCTGGGCAGCACACCCTGCTGCTGGATTTTGTAACAATCCAGGGCCTGGCTGGCTGGGATTTCACCTTATCTCACTCAAAGAACACCATGTCTTAAAGGGACAGGGAGCCCCTCCACATGAGCTACTGTTCCCGGGAAAGCTGATTGCACCAGGGACAGCCCCTTGGCAAGCATATAGCCTTTGTGTCCCCTGCCTATATAAGAAACCCCCTCCCAACTCGTGGTTGCGGGTGCACTTTGCGGTCCAGCGGCTGCCACTGAACCTCCCTGTGAATAACTCCCAATAAGCCTATATGTCTCCTTTGCTGTCCTGGGTCTTTTCTTCAGTCTCTCTGCAACCTATCCCGCACTGCTCACCCGACTGGGGCATGCGGCAAGATGGTAGCTCTATTCACAAAATATTCAGTAACTTGAGAGATCCATGGGAAATTGTCTCCCAGTCGAGCATTGCTCACCACCTTCAACTTATCGTCTACCCTGCAATAACAAAAGTCTGAATCTGAAAACAAGAGAAATATTCATGCATGTATGTTTATCTTTGCCTCCTCCACTAGCACCGTTTCAGATAAGATCCAGTAAACCCCCTCGTTCCAATTCTCTTTGCAAAAAGCCTATAATCTCTGACCTGTATTCTCTCGTGTGTCCTCACTCAATTTCAAAAACTTTGCTGAAATGCACAGACCTTCTTTTAAGATTGTGTTTTCCAATTGGCTGTCTCCAGGGTATAGGAAATAAATAAATAAATCCCTCATATTTTTCATTCATCTTATTTTTTGATGGATTTTCTTAAGAAAAGGGAAACAATTCTATTTTTACCCTACCATCTTAGCTGAAGTTGCTGCAAACCCTTTGCTCCTTTAATAACATATTAGTAACAGAGTTTCTTTTGCTGTTCACACCACACTATCCTCAGGTATCCAAGTGGCAAAAACTATTGGCTGTCAATGCAAACAAACAATTCTGCCTTCTTCCTTAGGAAAACAGTTGTAGCTGTGCACATGGTTATGTGAGTAGAGGCTCAAGTGTGCAATTTTGGTCATCCTCAATTTAAATTTAAAACATTCCTTTAGCTAGCCCACTCTTCCCTCTTGCTGGGGGACTGAGTGCAAATGGAGAGATGGCTCCATCCCAACCAATCTTAAAGATCAGCAAAATGCTCCAGGGGGTAATGTGAGAATCTAGATCTCTGACTGAATTTATACAGCAGACTTGTTAAGAGAAAAATACGCGTTATGTCTCATGCAACCAGTATTTCTTGGAATTTTTTGTTTCATCAGCTTAGCCCTAACTTTAACACAACCTTAACACTACAAGGGATCACTTTTCTCCATTCAATCACATGAGCCACCAGAGCAAAATGAGAGTATGGTAAAAACTGAGAAGGCAGACATATCTATATCAACTGATTTATAAAAAATACCACTTTGCTTAGTCATTTGAGTATTTACTTCTCTATGTCTGAGTGTTATATCCAGTCCTAGATCACGAACCTGAGAGTTGAAAATTTTGCACAAATACTTTCTGAAATTGCAAATGTGTTTACTTTAGGAATTATATTTTTAAATATATTATCAGTGGTATCCTCTCACCTCTTATGATATCTAATCTTATTTAGTCATTTAACTGAATTACAAACTGAAAAAAGAATTTCTATCTATGTCTTTTTTTAGGCAGATGGAGGGGTTTGCTTTGTGAATGTCACACAAACCAACCTCATAAATAGTTATATTCTGCTTGTCTATTTTTGGATGGATATATGTACACCTAGGTGCACCAAGGACAGTGTAAATTGTATGCTTAGACCATGATAAAAGGAAGAGAAAAAAAGGGTTTCTGTGCTAATAATTTAAATTAATAATAAATTAATAATAAATATAAATTAATAACAAAAAAGCAATTTTTGTTTTCTGATTATATCCTTATGCTGCATGCAAAAAATTGATATGCCATCTTTTAAAAAATCCAATAAATATTAAAATTCCTCATATTTTAATCTCTATACAGAAACCAAAAGTAATATCTGCAGTTATTTATCAGTTTAAGTTAATTGCAAAAAAAATAGGTATAAAAGAAAAATGACATCCATAAAACAAAGGAAAAGGAAAACTAATGAATACTCAAAATAATATCTTTGCATATTGCATTCTTCAATATACTATTTGGGAACATATAATATTCACATATTTATTATTTTGATGTAAGTAATAAGAATATTTACAATAAATTTCTGGATTTGTTTTAGGTATTGGAAAATATTTGAAGATTTCCCAAGGAAAAAATTGTTGCAAACAAGAACACACATACTTATTATGTTTCCTACTAATGTTCCTGAAAGAAATACTTGTCAAATGTCAAATACTCAAGAACAATGGTAATTATTAAACAAATGATTACAAAATGTTCTGTTTCTGACAATGTTTTAAAATATCTCAACACCAGGAAATCTTTTATCCAGCAATTCGTAAAAATCTTGGCTTGATATAACAATCAGCTGCATGATGCCAAGTAGCTAAGATTTTTCCCTCTTCAAATGAAAAAAGAATATCTCTGAGAAGGAAGGAAAGATCAAGTGTTTCAATAAACCACATTTTTTCAGGAGTGTGTAAAGTTTCAAACTTGACCAGTGCTAAATCGAGTTTCAGCTGGCTTAAAGTGTGATCAGAAAGTACAAATAATTGACTGAAAGTATTAGACAAGTAAATGTTTATTGTTGCTGATTCTTTCTCATTTCCACTGAATTTATCATTTACTCCTTTCAGTAGAGAAATTGTTTTGTGAAATATTCAGAAGAACTGATATGTGAAATACTCCTAAAAATATAATTTCACAATCACCATTATTTTCTTAGAGTGTCTTAAAGACATAAAATGGATGTCAGGAAGGCAATGTTACAAAGAACACATATGGGTAGCATCATAGAAAAGCAAAACAATGAAAAGAATCACAAGCTGAAAAGTTCTTTTTGATCTGTACAATTAAGATGATGGCTGCCTTGAAAAAGACCCAACTCACAATGTCCTGGAATTAACAATATACTGACATCTTGTGAACTACCTGTTTCCATATACTGAAAACTCATGCAATCTCAGTACAATTTATCTCTAAGGCATTATCTCACAACAGTACACAATATGTGAGATATATATATCCACAAGTTGCCACCTTGTCTATAAGAACTAAGATATATATTTAAAGTGTCTACTACAGTAGCTAGTATATTATTATTATGATAAAAATAATACATTTTAATACCTATGAGGTGCTTCCCATATACTAGGGACCTTCAGGGATAAGGCACACTCATTTAATCCACGCAGCAAAACTATATGGTAGTATCATTATCATTACTATATTATAGATGAGGTAATTGAGAGTCATAGTGTTAAGTAACTTGCCCCAAATTACATATCACATAGATATTCAAGAGTAGAGCTGGGATTCAAAGCTATATAACTGAATGCCAGAGCCCATAAAATAGTCACTAATATAGAAGGAGAACAATATGATGCCGGACATATTCACCGCGGCTGCTGTCCTTCCAGGAGATGTAGTTTACACTGTGGCTCCTGCATACAACTAATGCAATCACTTGTGTACGGGGCTGGGGAAGGGGATTTATTTCCTTCTTACTTTCAAATTTCTAAGAAATGTACAGGTAGCCACATGCTAATATAATTCAGCCTCTTGCCCTTTACAATAGTAATAAAATAGACTATTTACCTTAAATCTGTTTATTTCTATGGAATTTAACTTTTATAAACAATCAAGAATAAATGTCTAAGTATTTAGAATTCAGCATTTCATGAAGTTATTTTTCCTTCCATTTTGCTCATAGAGTTGTATAAGTATTCTCATCCCTCAGCTTCTTATTTATACAGGTTGATCTTTATAACTGTATAAGACTATGTTAACATTAATCATTTGCAAAGTAACTTACTTGAAAATGTTAGTTCTTGAAATGATTGTAGATTCTGTTTATCAATGTGCTCAAAGATTATTAGAATATATAGATGTATGTATATAATTCTATTAAAGTCTAAAAACATAAAAACATAAACACACATGTTTCAATGTTTAATTCAGACATCAAATCAAATTACTGAAAAAAAGAATGATGGCATCCGTCTTAAAATAAATTGTGACTGGGAAATTTGTTTTCCTTTCAATTTTTGTACAAATAATACAAATATTATTGTTCACAATAACTGTAATAACTGTTTGAAAGTGTTGTTCAAGAGAATCTTTCATTAACCATCACGAAGTAAATAAATTTCTGTCACTTCTTACCACAGAGCACACTACATGGAGTTGCCCATATGTGCAACAGACCTCAACTGGCTAAATTTGACATTTTAATGGGACTTGGAAGTTCTTCATGGCAGGACTTTATTTCTACATGTATCAGAAATTAAAGGAGCAACTTCTAACAAAAAAATATATGTTTTACTGAATATGCAAATAACTCTTTGAAAATGGTTCATGATTCCTGGAAGTATTGCTCTTTACCTAAAAAATTTATTTATGGCACTTAACAGATAAGCACCTTGCTCTAATAAATGCTAAAATGATATTTTTTAGTAATCTGTTTCATGGAAAATTAGTTTTTCCAGTGAAATGTTCCAAGAGGAAACTGTTTTATATTCAATTTTTGTGAATATTCCACAATTTTCCCCCTTTGGAATTGCCAATGCATAATACATAATAAACCATCTTCAAAATGCCACTTAATCCTCTAAAATCTATTTATTTTTAAACTAGAATTTCTCAAATTTGACATTTTTTGTTTCTTTGGTGATAATTAATGTAGGGAAGAAGATTTGCAAGATAGGAATTGACTCAATAGTTTGCTTTCAAATTTAAAGATGTAAAAGTATTAGAATAAATTCCAGGAACTGTCCTAGCAGTTAATAGAATTCAGGAACAAGTGATCTTAATGATTCTAAAGGAAATGAAGGCTATGTGTCAGATCTTATTTAGAGAGTCCTTAAAATTATACCTATGAAAACTACATTATTGAAGACATTTATCAGCAATTAACTCAAAGTACATCCCTTAATTCATTGTGTATCTGCTAAGAACCTACTTTGGCAACATGTTGCTAAGCATATATTTTAATTGAATGACTAAATGAGTGAATAAATAAATGATCATCCTCTCAAGAGGAGTAAAATGTGTGCAGAAAACAAATATTTTAAACCAACTACCATTACCAGGAAGAATAATACATTTGAATACTGGAATAATAAATTTTATATAGTAAATCCATATATTTTTGTAAGTGTAATCCCTAAGTAGCTTGCCATCCACATGAATGGCATGCTGGGTTTAGCATACAAGTGTCCATTACACAAAAAGATAGATTTTTTAATACAGAATTTTAAGCAGCAATCTACTAGAAAATTTGACCATTCTGGACCATGGGGAAGGGGATGCAGAGGAGACAGAGAGTAGTGGCAAAAAAACCCCAAGAAATAATGTCCCTGTATCCTCCCCTCCTTTGTGACATATTGTGCATATTAGCCCTCCCAAACAACCAGATGCCATTTTCTGGGCTCTGCAGATGATGAGAGTTAGGGAAGCAGGAGAAGGGCTGAGGATTTACCTGAAAGACTAGACCATTCAAAAACAAGATGTTTAAACTGAACAAGATTAAGATTCCATCAACTAGAAATTAACCTTCCTCATGATACACATCATGGGGTAGAGATTCATGAAAAAGATAAAAACAGTTATAGAAAATTAAGAAGCACACACATTTTTTGAGAAGTGTGAATACGTTTATTACTGTGCTACACATTTTTTAAATTAATACACTGTATTTTAGAGCAGTTTTAGGTTTACAGAAAAATTGAACAGAAAGTTCCCATATTCCCCCTCACCACCACCCCCAAATAAAATAGTTTCTCCTATTCACATCTGGCATTAGTATAGTACATTTGTTACAGTTGATGAACCAAAACTGATAAATTATTATTAACTAAATTCAATGCTTTACATTAGGGTTCACTCTTCTTGCTGTATATTCTATAAGTTTTGGTAAATGTATAATGACATGTATCCACCACTACAGAATCATACAGAATAGTTCCACTGCCTTAAACATTCCCTGTGTTCCACCCATTCATCCCACCATCTCTCTCCCCAGCCCTTGGCGTCCACTGATCTTTTTACTGTCTCCATTGTTTTGCCTTTTCCAGAAGGTCATATATTTAGAAGCCTACAAAAAGAAGCCTTTTTGGATCATCTTCTTTCACTTATAATAGGCATTGAAGTTTCCTCATGTCTTTTCATGGCTTGATAGCTTATTTCTTTTATCACTGAATAATACTTCAGTGTAAGAAGTACCACAGTGTGTTTATTCATTCACCTATTGGGGGCTATCTTTATTGTTTCCAAGATCGGGCAATTATGAACAAAGTGCTATAAACACCTATATGCAGGTTTGTGTGTGGAAATAAGTTTTCAACTCATTTGGGAGTACTACTGCTGGATCATATGGTAAAATTATGCTTATTTTTATAAGAAATTGCCAAACTATCTTCCAAAATTAGCTGTAGTGTTTTCCATTCCCACCAACGATGAATGAGAGTTCCTGTTGCTCCATATTCCTTCCCAGCATTTGATGTTGTCTCTTTTGGATATTAACCATTCTAATAGGTGTGTAGTGGTATCTCATGGCTGTTTTAATTTGCAATTCCTTGATGACGTATGAAATTGAACATCCTTTTGTTTGCTTACTTGCCATCAGAATATCTTCTTTGTTGAGATCCAGATCTTTTGTTCATTTTTTTAAATGGATTTGTTATGAACTGAATATTTGTATCCTTTCAAAATTCATATATTGAAACTCTACCCACCAATGTGATGGTATTAGGAAGTGGGGCCTTTGGGAGGTTATTAGGATTAGACCAGGTCTTAAGGGTGGACTCCTGATGAATGGGATTAGCACTCTTATAAGAGTCATGAGAGAGCTTGTTTCCTCTGCTCTGCTCTCTTCCACCTGAGAACACAAGGCAAACTCCACCATCTGCAACTTGGAAGAGGGTTCTTACCAGAACTCCACCATACTGGCACTGATCTCATACTTCTAACCTCCAGCACTGTGAGAAATAAATTTCTGTACTTTACAAACCACCCAGTTTATGATATTTTGTTATAACAAACAGTCTGAGCTAAGACAGGGTTGTTTTTTCTTCTTGAGTTTTAAGAGTTCTTTGTATATTTTGGATAACAGTCCTTTACCAAATAGGTGTTTTGAAAAGATTTTCTCCCAGTCGGTGCCTTGTCTTTTCATTCTCTTAACAGGTCTTTTGCAGAGCAGAAGTTTTTAATTTTAGTAAAGTCCAACATCAATTTTTTTTTTTCTTTTATGGACCATGCTGAACTTTTAAGAGATAAAACCAAAATTTTATGGAAGAACAGAAGTGGAAACAATTAATTTGAACTGAATTGGCCAGGAAAATTTGTAAAAAAGCATGTGGCATTAAGATAATAATTTGAGCGTTTAGGTGGCATGTTAAAAAGGAAACAAAGACAAAATAATAGGTTCTTAAAAATTTGCTTTGTCTTGTTTAGTTTGATGTGATTGAAAGATTAAAACCCAGAAACATGGTAGGATAAGGGAGGAGTCAGAAGACTTTTAGTGCTAAAAATTGTCTTACAGAGTATTGTTTGTATGTTGGACACAAACTAAGAACTTTTTACATTATTTGAATTAAGTTTAATAAATTTATTAGGTAGGAATTCCCTATTCAGGAGTAATGAGACTTTGTCATGTTGTATAAACCATTGTAAATCAAGGTAAACTAAATTTGTTTGTCTAAATCATGGTCCAGTCCATGAATATAGTCACAGTTTTGCCATCCAGATAAAATTATCTGGACAGCATTCGATAGGTGGTATAGAAGTACTAAAAATTTTTAAATGGGCAGAAATAGGAGTGATAATTTTTTTCTCTACTTAGAAAAAAATAGTCCTATGGCAATAAGGAAAATGAGTTTGAGAGATAATTTAGAGTAATGCAAATGAGGTGAATCCTCTTGACATGACTTAGGTGAGAGATGACAAGGTACTCAACTAGGACCATTGTGGAAAGAATCAAAAGGTAGTGAAGAAAGCTTAGTGGTATAGTGGGTTTTTGAGGATGTGAGCATCAAATCTTAGTTATCCAATGTATTCCATGTGCAATTTGTTTCTCCGTTACAGGTCTACTAATCTCAAAGGGTCAGTGGATGAGGACGAGAGGCCACATAGCTCCTAGATACGTGTCCATTTGCAAGTTTTACTGGACATTCTAGCAGTTTTAGTTTGAAGTTTCTTCTTTGATTTAGCGCATGTGGGCTAAACATTGAAATGTGAGTTGCTATCTTTTTTACTTTGTTTTTAACTTGCTTGGAATTTATTCCTAAAAAGTTTAGGGTTTCAAAGTAAGTCATTATTAAGGTAAAAGCAAAAGCAAACAAACATCTAGCAGTAGGAAGGGAAATCATTGATGTTGTCTCCAACGGATCTATATTTAGTAACTGGGATGGTTGTGATACAATGTAGGGATTTTGAAAAGGATGGTCAGATTTTCTGGGGAATGTAATAAGTTTGAATTTGTATAGCTTGTCATTTAGAAGTTGGTAATACATCCTGGAGAAAATTACAGCAATTACATATAAATTTAGGCTTTTAACTGGAAAAACATTAGATTTAGGAATATAGAATACAGATTTAAATTATTGCACTTAAAATGAGAGTGCATAATGTAGTCTAGGGTAGGAGTTTGAAATAAAAAGGTTTCTGAAGCTAGAAATATGTTGAATGCTTACAGTTAGAGAAAATGTAAAAATTAGAACTTCTTGGGAATCAAGGAAAAGAGATGTTTGCTGATCAGACCAAATGTTGCACATAACTTATGTTGTCCAAGAAAGGATAGGAAATGTTTGATTAGAATGATTATAAGACATGGTAGTGATGCTTCAAGTGAATAATTTTTGTAAAAATGTTGTGTTGTGGGCTTGACTGCAGGAAAATATTGTGAGTCATGAGAACTATTAGAAAAATGAATATTGGCTATCCCTTTCTCTTCACAGGAGCACATCCACTGGTTCTAGTCTGAAAATAAAATACTGGGATCGCCAGTATTTCAAATGACACAATTGGTTGCCAAGAAATGACAACTTTATTAGAAGTGAATACCTACAGGGAACAGATTGCTTTAAAAAACCAAATGGTATTATACACAAAATGTTCTAGCTAATCCCTTTCTTACATATGTATGTGAGCACGATAGCACATTTTATTTAAAACTTATTCCAGTTTGGCAAAGATTCCTGCTATTTTTCATCCCTTAAATGTGATACAATATCTGTACAAATATTACCATGGGATTTTTTCTTTTTTTGGTGGCTTAAAGGTCACTGAAGAGTATAACTATATGGCCAAAAATGAGCACATCATTACTGATAATTTTAAAGAAAAAATTATGGGGAATTGACTTGTTCAGAAATGTTAGTGAAGTTAGTGCTCTTGCCCAGGGCATTAAAGAGAGACTGAGAATACCCAAGGATTCTTGACATTTTTCTGGTCTTACAGTTCGATCCATTTCTTTTATTCCATTTGCTTATTCTAGCAACACAACTTATTAGTAGGTTTGTTATTAACAGAGGACCACTTTGCAAAAATTTCTTATATTTCTGATTAAACCTCCAATTAGAGAACTGAAAAATATTTTCCACAGGCTACTTTTTCCTGTACCTTAATATTTACTACCATCTAGCAGTAATTCATTTTAAGACAAACTGTAGAGTAGAAGGTCTTGACAAATATTTCAAGTTATGAATTTTTTAAATAGAAAAAAAACACATGTGAAGGATACCTGTTTGGTTATATTTCTATCCTATCCTCTGAAAATTTTTGGCATAATTTCTTTTACATAGCTGACTATTTAAACACTGTTCTATAAATACAGTTTTTCCTATTTCTCTTAAAGACATTATTATAAGTGATAGAAAATTGGTATATAACTATCAATATATACACGTGAGATAAAAGCAATCAAAACATGGTTTTACTGTTTTCATATTAAGGCTACATAACAGCTACTAAAAATAGCAATTATCACTCTTTTGGGGATTATAAATTGCCTTTTTTCTTTTCTTCTTCTTCTTCTTTTTTTCTTTTGGTGAGGAAGATTGGCCCTGAGCTAATATCTGTTGCCAATTTTCCTCTTTTTGCTTGATGAAGATTGTCTCTGAGCTAACAACTGTGCCAATCCTCCTCTATTTTGCATGTGGGATGCCACCACAGCATAGCTTGAGGAGCAGTGTGTAGGTCTGTGCTCGTGCTCTGAACCCATGAATGCTGGGGCCACAGAAGCAGAGTGCGTGAACTTAACTACTACCAACACCAGGCCAGCCCCTATAAGTTGCTTTTAAATGCACTGGTTCATCTAATAATTCCTTTCCTGAAAAAGTGACCCTCCCTCACATTTTTCAGGTGTAAGATTCAGGAGTGATAAAAGATCAACAAAATAATTAATGATTAAAGCACTTATTAAAGCATTTAGGGACTTCCCTCTTTGTTTGATGCTGCTGTTAACTTTATCCTTGTGAGCATCAGACAATACCAATATTGCCCTTATGGGATATTTCTTAAAGTTCTTTTTGTGATAGTCAAATTATGAAGCATGGAATAAAAAAAGTCACCCAGACATGCCCATCTGTACTAGAGGAAAATAAACATAAAAGTCACACAAATATTCAGGTCTCATGTATGTTTTTACTTCAAATGTATAATGAATCAAAAATTAACTTAGTCCAGGAGAATGTACCAGGGCAAAGAAATATTTTGACTATTAATTACTTGCCTCTAATTCTGTTAAAGTAGCAGAGTTGGTGGAATGCACATCAAAAACTCTCTGAAACGGCTTTAAGAATACATAAAGTAATGAAAGATCAGCTCTTCTTGCTCCCTTCTTTCTCAATCTGTGTGACATCTTACAGAAAAGGTGACAGATTTTTTTTATGAACAATAAGTGAGAGAATACTAATTAAACATGGCTTTTATGTAAACAATAGGAAACTTCAATTTCAATAGGTTTTAAAATACTAAAAATCCATAGTTATGGTCAAAAATAAGGATGTAAGTTCACTATGGTCTAGAAACAGTGGTAAGTGGCAGTTGAAATTCTGAAGCTCCCAAGGATAAAAGCAAAAGTGTTGAGAGCTTCAACAAAACTTACAAAGTATTTATTGATAAAGAAAAATGTGTGAGTTTTTTTTTTCAAATAAGGAGTTTATATAGAAAATACATTTTTAAGAGGCATTAATAAAAGGAGAGAGTAAACAAGGTTTATAGATGGGAAACTTTATCATAATCCACAAGTTAATAAATATAATGTAAATCCAATAAAAATACCTGTAAGAGTCTTTTGTTGTTGAATTGGATAGGTCTAAAATTCATATGGAAGAGTAAATAAATGTCAGAGAGTAATAGGCCAAGGTTTGTGGAAGATTTCCTTATCAGCAATCAATCTAGAATATAAACCTGGGATAATTAAACTAGTGTGATAAGAACAGAGAAAGAGAGTATATCTGAGTACAGATCCCAAATACAAATTGATCTAGACATGGAAACTTGGTTTATGATAAAGGAGATGTTAGAGGAAGCGAGATTTCCCTGCCACCTAGGATGTAGAAAGCCAAAGAACATCACTCTGTTACCAAAGCAAGTAGGCTCACCTCCTGGCAAGTTAAATAAGACTCTACACCATTGGAAGTTGTCTCACAAAGTAAAGTGTATTTGCAGCAAGTAGGAGGCCTTGAGGAATCATTTCCAGAGTAATGGCATCCCCAAACAAAGGGAAGCAGGAACTTTTATTTTGGTTGAGAAATGAATATTCAAAAGGGAGAGGTGGGTATTTGCCTGCACAGGCTCAGTTGGAGAACATGCTTCCACATAATGAGACCTAAACTCCTCGTGGAGAGATCTTTGCATTAAAAATAAGGCAAAGGTCATGGGCATAGCTCTTGTGATGTGGTGATGCTTGGTCAGTTTCAGGATGGTTGGTGGTTACACATCCTTAACATACAAAAGGAAAAGAAACAACTTGGAAAAAACAGTTAATCACTTCCAAACCCATCTTTGAGTTTCCCAATGCACCTAGTCAGTGACAACTCCTGCTGTTACAAACTACAAAAGCTGAACAATCTATGAAAGCATAACATTTTGTGGAGCCCAACAGAGGGTTGAGATTGCACAACAACTAGAATATTATACATAAAGAAGAAAGAGTCACTGAACTTGCAGATTGTTTAATATAAATTATCCTAATTAAAAGACAAAAAGAATTAAAAAAAATAAAAAGCCAACACAACACAGTAGCCGAGAGCTAAGGGACAAACATGCATTTAATAATGGTCTAACATATATAGAATTGAAGTCCCAAGGGAGAAGACAAAGAAAATTAGGAAAAAGTATTGGAAGAGACAATGGCCAAGATGGGTCCAAAATTAAAGAAGGATGACAAACCACAAATCCAAAAACCTCAGTTATTCACAAAGAAAATAAAAACAGAAACACACACAAACAAAAACACTAAAACTAAAAAAAGCAGTCAGAGAAAAAAACATTGGATACAAAAAAGAGATACAAATGTTAACAGACTTTTTATCAGAAGTATGCAAGCCAGAAAATAATGGAGTGACATCATTAAACTAGTGACAGAAAAAAAAAAAAATTGAACCAGAAATCTATATCTAGTAAAGATATATTTTAAAAAATAAAGATATTTTCATACATATCAAGCTGAGATAATTCTTTGACAGACCTGCCAGGGTCAATAATAAAGGGAGTTCAATAGCCGAAAGATGATGCCAAATAGAAACTGAAATCAAATCAACAAAATGAAGTAGAGCAGACATGGTGAGATTTATAGCAAATAAAATACATTTTTCTTACCTTTTGTTTTCTTTAAATATAATTGTCCTAAGGAAAAAAAATGCAACAATATATCATAAGGTTTATTACATATGTAGATGTAAACTATATGAAGCAAAAGTGTAAATGAAGAGAGGGAAGAAATTGAAGCCTCGTGTTGTAAGGTTCTTAAATGAGACCTGAAGTGGCATATTATTATTTGAAGGTACACTGTGATAAGCAAAGGATGTATATTATATACCCTAGAAAAACAGTAAAAAATAAAAAGTTGTATAATTAATTAAGACAAAAGCAGAGATAAAAAATGGAAAAAAACTCTCAATTAATCTCCAAATAGTAAAGTAACAAGGAAAAAGAGGAACAAAGAAAAAAATGGGAAAAATAGAAAGATGGTAGATTGAAATTCAACCATATCAATAATTACATTAAGTCTGAATAGTAGAAAACACACAAGTGAAGTGAGAGATTGTCAAAATGGACGAAAAAGCAACAATCATTATCCACCCTTTAAAAGAAACCCACTTTAAATGTACAGCCATAGAGAGGTCAAAAGTAAAAGGACAGAAATAGATACAGCACATAAACACTAAGCATACAAGAGTTTGGGAAGACATTTTACTATTGTATACAGTAACTTTAGTCCAGAAAATTTTTAGAGATATAAATAGAAATTTCATAAAGTTTGTACAGGATAAACACATTAAAAAGATATGACAACTCTAAATTTTATTCAATGAATAACAGAGATTTATAACACATAAAGCCCATATTGTCATAACTTAAAGGAGAAATAGAGAATGCCACAAATATATTTGGATACTTCATCATTCTTCTTGCAGCAATTTAAGGAAAAATGCAAAAAATATGAAAAGACGTAGAATACTTGAAGAACACTGTCAAACAAATGAACATAGTGGACAGTTATAGAAAACTGTCAAACTCCCAAGTTTATTTGGCCATTACTTTGGGTTGTTTTTGCTCTTATACACAGTGAAACATGGACATTCTTGTACATCTTTTTATGTAAATCTCTATGTACACATATAATTTTAGACGTAAGATTGCTAAGATCAGCTGGTATGCATAATTCAAAGCTAAAATATTTTGCCAGATTGCAGCACAGAAACATTAAATTCTAATTTTCACTTTTTCAATATATCCAATTCAGTTTTCCTAGGAATTGTTAAAATATTTCCTAGTTTATTGCCCTATTTCTGACCTTCTCTTTCTTGAGTCAATGTCCCAAGCAAGCCTGCACTGCAGCATCCACTTCTGCCTTGACACAATATAAACATGATTGCAATCCTGCCTTTTTGTGTGGTTACACAGAGCTGAAAGATTTAACACAGAATCCTTAGATCAACCATTTTTTCCAAGCGTTTGTCAAAATGCTGGATTTCAGATGCTTTCTACGTTAGAATGGCTTTTATCCATATTTCTAAAGTCTTGAGCTGTGTGTCTTTATGGTGTCCCCTGTTTCCTACATGTTTTGCACAGTCACCTCTCTGGCCTTTTCAAAGGGTAGTCCCCTGGGTCAGAAGGACAATTTACGTTATTACAGAACTTAGTGACTGTAACATGGCTAAATTAGTTCCATAGCTTCAGCATGCTGAGATTTTGATATTTAGCCTTTTGATGCTCACAATTTTTTGTTTATGAAATAAATTAATTTATCCATTTCTTCAATATTTTTGATCATCTATTATGAGATAACTATAGTTTCAGAACTAGCCCTCATGGAGTTCATATTTAACTGGGACCTGATATTCCGACATAATGTTTTACTAATAGGTGCGAAATATTTATTGAATAGAAATGAAATTACCTTCCTACATTGTAAGAGCAGATATCTAATGTGGGGGGTAAATACATCTGCTTTTTTTAATGTTTAGATATACAGAAATAAAGTTTAATGTGAGAGAATAAAAAACCATTCTGAATGTGATTACAAGATGGCGGTGAAGGGGAGTCCTCAAAGAAAATGAACCAGGTTCATTTAAATTAGACCCCAGTTGTTTTCTCACTCTACTTGGAGTCTATTATAGCTGTTCTTTTTTTTCCCTATCTTCAATACTTGTACATGATAAAGCTGTTTTAATGAGTTTAAAAATTGCTAAAAATTAATGCCTCAGCCCTCCCATTAAGATTGATACTTAGCCTTTACAACTTCACTTAGTGAAAGTTAAATCTTCATCAAGATGAATCATGCATTTGACATTTATGTTTTCAGAAATGTTAGCAGAAATTTGATATAATACTGATAATAATTATGACATTAAATCATATTTATATTCTTTGTTCATTCTAAATCTCTAAACATTTTTAAAACTAGAAACTTTTTTTCAACTGGAACAAGGTAGTAAATTTTTGAATTATATAATGTAAAGTATTAGCAAAAGAATACTTATAAATTTCTGCAGGTAGAGTCATTAGAAGCAACAGTATTTCATATGCTATCACATTTAACCTTCACAAAGTTGAGCTAAATGAGACTCTGCCCCCATGGTGTTCACTCAGCAATTCTAGAAGGTGGATATTCATATCCTTTCTTTGGAGAAGATTGCATCCTCCCCAAATTACATAGTTAATAAATGGCAAAACTTGGATTCAAACTCAGTTCTCAGGCATTTTCATTAAAACAATTCCTTCATAATCTTCAAAATACCATACCGTCACAAACTCTCCCCATCATGGAAGAGTTTAAATATTTGCTGAGTGCTTTTACATGGACAAAATAAACTTCCCATTGTCTCCTTTCTCTATGAATGTTTTTTCTGATTCATCTGCAAATTTTCTCTAAGTAGAGACAAAGCCAGAGAGCACTGGCACCAGATATTGCTCTCTTTGTCCTATTCCTATACAGTATGAGGATTTCACATACATTCTCAAAAAATTGTGCTATACGAGATATAATTATACAATTGTACGATTGTATAATATTAAAGAACTCTTTCTGCAGTATGATTTTTCACATTAATTATTATACAAGATTGAAGCAATGAGCAATATTGAATGCATTAAACATACAGGTAAGAACTTTAAACTTTCATTTCGTCTCTGAATGCTGACATTTCAATGTAGCTAAGGGTCTTTAGAGACTATGTTTTAATGGAATGGCTATTCCACCAACAAAGGTCATGATGATGCATATATTACAGGACTTAATTACAGAAGTCTAGCTAAGTAACAATTAACAATGAAAACGTATATATGTATTATTTTCAAATTCTGAATCTTGACATATACAGGATGTACTCTGTGCATCCTATATCCAGATGGACATGTATATCTGTAATATATACTTATATTTTCACCAACATTACCTAAATCTACTTTTAGTCCAATCTATTTTTTAGTAGGGGAGGAGAGGGTATGTGTGTGTGCAACTCTTTGTAGAGAAATGAGTTTTCTCAAGGAAAAGTGTTACTAAACTGGATGTAAAGAGTCCTACATACAGTTCTTGTTTATTGTACTAATTATCTTTTCAACTGTAGAAAACTTTTTAATTCTCCTTAAGATTAGGTTTTTACATCTGGACAATGAAAAGACTGAACTATATGATCACAATGCTATTTTACAGTTTAATCTGTTTTGCTTATGCTATTTTGTATTCCTTTTAATCATTACTTACTTGAATTCCATATGTATATATAATTACTATAAAATACATATAAAACAAATAAAGTAGAAAAAAATAAAAGCCCAAATCTATTTGAAAAATTTGTCCATATTTTAAAATCTCAATATATATCCATATTTATGTCTACCTTCACTTAAATATATAGAGCTGGGGCATCTTTTGACATAACTATTATACAATGGCTTTTATTCTAAGTCTTGTTTTATTCATTTAACAATATATCTTGGATTACTATATTTGTAAAATATGTAAATATAGATTATTATTTTGCCAGATGCAAGACATTTTTATTGTATGGTTACAGCCATGTTTTCTTCTACTGATTTTTATATTTATTTTATCCTATTTTATTAATTGTGACAAAATTTTAATGATACAATTTAAATTGAATACCCTGCCGAAACAATTAAAAATAACTGTTTCAATTCAATCAGGCTTCTTTATGCTATTTTTGCCCAATGTTTTAGTTTAATTCCAAAATTAGTCATTATTATAACATTTTCAGTACAGCCAATGCTTGTTTAGATTTACCTATATGTTTATCAGTGTTCTCATTTATTGTATCTCACTCCTTCCTCTGGTTATTTTGGTAAAAATTTATTAATGGTAAAGTTCCTCAGTTGTTTGTCTCAAAATAATTTTAATTTATCCTTATTCTTAACTGAGTTTAGCAGTGCACAGAATTCTAGGTTAACAGTGGTTTCTCTCAGCATTCTAATTATGCATTGTGTTATATTCTTGCTCCAGAGAAACCTGCATTTAATTTAATTGTCTTTATTCTACTTTTCTCTCTGACTTCTTAAGAACTCTTTTCCTATAGTGTTGGGCATGTTCACTATAATGTATGTAGATGTGAATTCACATTTTCTTTTGTTTTCATTGTGCTGTCTCAACTTAAGAATTCATGCGTTTTTTTCCTACAAATTTTGAAAAATAATTTGTTCTTTTTTCTTTGAATATTGCTTCTTTCCTTTCATATTTATTCTTTCGTTCTGGACCTATTCTCAGATACATATGAAATCTTATAATGTCCTACTAATTTTTTTTCTTATTTGTGTATTTCTTCCCCTCCACATGCTCTCCCCCCTCCCAAGAGCTTAATTAGAATGAATAAATTTTTATTCTACCTTTTTAAAAAAATTCTCAAGAAATTTGGAAACTATATATCCCATACATCTTCATTACCGGTTGTCCTTGATTTTTAAATAAGTGCATTAAAATATAAATTTCAATCAATTTCTAGAGTTAGTATCCTTATTCCCTTTTATATAATCCAAAATTCATTCTTAATTATGTTTAATTATATTTCATTTTGTTCCAATGTCTATTAATTATTGCCATAAATTGCAAAGTCATATTAGCAAAATTAGTATGTCTTAATTGTAACTTTGACTCTTTTTCTTAAATTCCTGTTTTGTTGGGCTGGACTATGCCCTCAAGTGATATCCATAGAGTGGGACAAAATATTTGCAACTAACATAACCTTAAAAGGAATTGTATCCAAAATATATAACAAAGTCCTACAAATCAAGACACAATCTGAAAGGAAAGTTGGCAATAGTCTTGAATAAATACTTTACAGAAAAGAAAAGGGAATAAACAAATAGAAATTTGCTTAACTGCAAGAAAGTACAAACTGAACACCATGCAGACTGGTAATAAAAATTCTGAGGATATCAAGTGCTGCAAAGAAAGTGGAGTAAGATCATTCTTATAAATTGCTGGTAGAAGCACTGGTATAACAAATCTAGAAAACAAGTTGGCATTATCTTGTCATATCCCAGACAAATTTTTGCCAGATGTGCAGCAGAACACATGTACGAATATATTACTGTCAGCAAACACTGTTCATTGACAAGAGTATAAAAAAATTGATATGTTTATAAAATGTTTTAGAGCTTTGAAATATGTGCTTTACAATATACACAACAACATAATTATCGTTTGGTTCAAATCCCATTATTCAGGACTTGAAAAAAATCCCAAATTAGCACTTATACAATATCATATAATATAATATCATTTAAGTCACCAAAATGATCATGAACAAATTCTATGTAAAAGTTTTCCATATACATATACATCTAAAATATGTAAAAATTTTGTTTTGTTCAAATTGTAGATATTGATTACTTTTGTGATTTTCAGAGAATATACTCTATGAGGGGCATAAAAAAGCATCAATGGCATTCATGACGTTTAATTCCTGTATTGTGTAGTAGAATCGCAAGTAATTTTAGTATCATTTAATTAGGTCTGTGCTTATATTGTTGTTCGCATTAAATGACACTAAACATGAGATTAAGTTAGAGTGAAAGAAAGAATAAAAAGGATCCATTGTGTTTGTTTCTAATTTTAACTTTATCTTGACAGTTTTGAGGAATAAGATTAAAAACTCAGTGATACCCTTCTTCTTCCCCATTCCCAACTTTGGAGAAATACATCCACAAAATGAGTGAGTAATATGAGGAAAAATCAAGGTCAACATTTGAAAGGCAGTATTAAGAGCATGAGTTTTGGATTCATAATAGTGGCTCCACCACTTGTTGATTTAGTGATCCTGGAGAAATCATTCAATCTCTGTGCCTCAGTATCCCTATTTGTAAGTGGGAATTGATAATAGTATCTATGTCGTGGTATTTTGGTGAGAATAAATGACATATACAAAGAACTTAGAATCTGGGGCATAGTATTACTATATGGTTCTTTGCAATTATTAATATCACCATGGAACCTCAGCACATACGAAAAAGTCTATTGGCTTCAGTCATTTTCGAGGTATCTGTAATCATTTTGAGAGAATAGAACAAACTCCACAATAGTAAAGCATGTTGCTGGCTGGGTGTGGTGGGCTGTAGTTCAAGTCATTTGATGTAATTGGTAGAACCCCAGAACCACAACAAAGGATACGGGCAGATACTACCTAAGTTTTTCTGAGCCTCATGCTACAGAAACTGGACAGAGAGCAATTCTATAAACTATGATTTGAATATTAGAAAAGTATTCCAGGATAAGGAAAAAGTAGTAAAACTAATTCACTCAAAAGACATCATAGAAATAGAAGATTTGAACTTATGCATAGTAGCAAATATTAAACATAAGCAGGATTAAAAGTAATTGTACAATATTTATGCAAACACTAAAAATAATTAAAAATCATTGAAAACTTTCATTTTATTTGACACTATTTACATGGTATTTTTAATATTGATTCTTATTTGCTCATTGCTAGTATCTAAAAATCAACTTTTTTTTATATTGACTTGTATTCTGAGAAATCGTTAAAATGATTTATTTTTTCTAGAAGCCTGACCATAGACAATTACAAAGGCTTTACCTGGCAGGCCTCACGGGGAGAAAGCTGCCCTCCCCACACCACACTTGGTGCACAGCTGGTACAATGGAGTCTCTGAGGGGAGTTGCAGGCAAGGATTCAGAACCCCTGGCCAATCAGGCTCTTTCACATATTAATATTCCTAGCTCCGCTGCCTTCATTCCTAAGCCTCTTTGTCTGAGGCCTTGGGTCAAGGTCTTCCTCGGGCATGCTTACTCAGGGCGGGGGCAACCTTGAAGACAGTTTTCCCCATGCTGACTCAGTCTACTGCAGGCCTCCCCCCTACTCCACCTCAGGGTCCATAAAATTGTCAGTCTTTTGTCCTGGACTCCCACAACAGCGAGAGGAATCCCATGTCTGTGCTGATCTGTGCTGATCCACCTGGTCTTCCACTGGCACACATTTTCATGGATGGAAAGAATGGCGGAGTTGGAGCTTTCTCTGGCTTTAGCCTCTTACTCACACTATGATAGTGATTAAAGGCCTCTCTGTTACTTTTATTTTGGCTTCTTATTGTTTTAAGTGGCTACTCCAACACGTAGCAGCTCAGCTGAGTCCTGATACTCGTCATTAATTATAATGGTAGGTGTAGTTTTTTCATACATGCTCCTTACCAGACTGAAAATATTCCTTTATGTTCCAGTTGCTGAGCACTTTTATCACGGATGTTTGATTCCCTGTTGAAAAAATCTTATTTGCTTCTAATTATAGCAATTACTAATAAGTCTCCTATAAACATTTATATATGGGTGTTTGTGTGAATAGTTTTTAATTTACTTAAATACTTAGGAGTATAATTGCTGAGTCACATGTTTAACTGTGTAAGAAACTGCCAGACTGTCTTCCAAGAGACTATATCATTTTGCATTCCTACCAGCAAGGAGTGAAAGCTCCTCTCGCTCCACATCCTGGCCAGCGTTAACATTGTGTCTTTCGGATTTTCACGTTTTTAATGTCTTGTGTTACTGGTATCTCATTTTGGCTTTAATTTGCATTTCCCTAATGACAAATGATGGTGAGCATTTTTTCGTGTGTCTATTTGCCATTCACATATCTTCTTTGGTGACATGTCTATTAAGGTATTTGCCCATTTTTTTGCTTGGGTTGTGTGTTTTCTTACTGTTGATATCTAAGAGTTCTTTATATATTTTGGATACAAGTCCTTTATCAGATGTGTGATTTGCAAATATGTTCTCCTAGTCTGAGGCTTGACTTTACATTCTCTTAACAATGTATTTCACAGAGCAGACATTTTTAATTTTAATAGACTTAACATATTTTTCTCTCATGCATCATGCTTTTTGTGTTGTATTTTTTAAAAAATCACCAAACCTAAGGTCATGTAGATTTCCTTCCAGATATTGGGAATACTTACATTTTAGATTCAGAATTACATTTACATTTTACATTTACAGTATGATTCATTTTGAGTAAATTTTTGTGTAAGATATGATATGTGTGTCTCAGTTCAACTTTTTTTCATATGGACTTCAAATTGTTCCCACAACATTTTTTGAAAAGACTGTTCCTTTCTCTTTGAATTGTCTTTGCCACCTTGTCAAAAATCAGCTGACGATATTTGTGTGGCCTCCATTCCTGGGCTCTTTATTTTGTTTCAATATCATTAAGCTTTCATTACTGTTTCTTTAAAATATCTTGCAATAAGATCATGTAAATCCTGACTATTTTTTCCCAACTTATGTAAGGTATTCTACATTCTTTGCCTTTCCATATCTATTTTAGACGTTGCTTGCTAATGTCTACAAAAAAACTTGCTGAGATTTTGATTAGTATTATAATGAATCAATAGATCTAATTGGAGAGGAATGATACCTTGACCACAGTGATTCTTCCAGTCCAGGAACATGGTATATCTTACCATTTATTTTGATCTTCTGTGACTTCTTTTACCAATGTTTTATAGTTTTCAGCTATAGATCTTATATACCTTGTTAGATTTGTACATAACACTTCATGTGTTGATTTTATTGATTTCTAAATCAAATCTGTTATCATTGGCAAATGTACTTTAGATGATTTGTTTTAGTTTAAGGGTTTTTTGGGTTTTTTTAATGCCTCAGAATATGGTTCATCATGGTGAATGTTCTCTGTGTACTTGAATTAATATGCATTCTGTTGTTGTTGGATGGAGTGTTCTATACAAGTCCATTAGGATAAGTGCTGCTCGGGTCATCTCTATTGTTACTGACTTTGTGCTTACTTGTTCTATCACTTACTCTTGTATTTTGTAAGTTGCATATAAGCTTGTTACGTCTCCTTGAAGAATTGGCCACTTTATCATTAATTAATGCAGTCTTTACCCTGATAAGCTTTCTTGTTCTGAAGTCTACTTTGTCTTCAATTAATATAGCTACTCCCATGCTCTTTTGTCTAGTGTTTGCATTGTATAACTTTCTCTAGCCTTTTAATTTTACCATATCTGTATCTTTATATTTAAAGTGGGTTTTTTGTAGAGAGTATATAGTTTATCTTGCTTTTTATTCAATATGACCATCTCTGTCTTTTAACTGGTGCATTTATACAATTCACAAAGTGATTATTGATATACTTGAATTTTAGCACATTGCTTGCTATTTCCATTTGTTCTTTGTTTCTATTTTCCTTGTTTTCTGTTTTTACCAGTTTTAATTTGTAATCTTTTATTTTCACTTTATCTTCTTATTAACTTATTACTTATGATTTTTGAAAACTTTTAGTCATTGGCATAGGACTTACAACATCAATTTTTAAATAATCAGAGGTTACCTTCAAAATAGTTTATACCATATATACTCTATAGACCTTATAACAGTATATTCTGAATTCCTCCCTTGCACGATTGTTGTTATACATTTCACTTTTACATATCCTATGAGCACACAACACATTGTTACTATTATTGCTTTAAACAATCAGTTCTCTCTTAGAGCACTTAAAAATAAGAAAACACGATGTTATGGACTGAATATTTGTGTGCCCCCAAATTCATATGTTTAAGCCCTAACCCATAGTATGGCTGTATTTGCTGCTGGGGCCTCTAAGGAAGTAATTAAGGTTAAATGAGGTCCTTAAGTTTGGAGCCCTGATCCAATAGGATTAGTGTCCATATAAGAAGAGACACCAGAGAGCTCTCTCTCTCTCTCTCTTTCTCTCCATGTGAGGACATAGGGAGAAGCCAGCCATCTGCAAACTGGGAAGAATATCCTCACCAAAAACTAGCCAGCTGGCACCTTGATCTCAGACTTCTAACCTTCAGAACTGTGAGAAAATAAATGTCTGTTGTTTAAGCCACCCAGTGTGTGGTATTTTGTTATGTGAGCCCTAGCATGCTAAAACACACAGGTTATATTTTACTTACATCCCTCCATTCCTGATGCTCTTAACATCTTTGTATAAATTTCTAACATATCATATTCATTCTGCTTGAAAAACCTGCTTTATAATTTCTTATAGCCTAGATCTGCTGCAATACATTTCCCCAGCATTGGTTGTCTGAAGAGTTCTTTATTTTTTCTCAAATTTGAAAAATATTTTCACTGGGTATAGAATTATGTTTTTTTTTTCCTTTCAGCACTTGAAATATCACTATAGTCTCTTCTGTCCACACGCTTTCTGATGAGACATCTGATGTAATTCTTACACTTGACCTTCTGTTTGTAATGCCTACCTCCTGCCGACAGCTGTCCTCAAGATTTTTCTATTCATCTTTGCTTTTCAGCAGTCTGAAAAATATGCCTGTGTGTGGGTTTTGGTTTGTTTATTTGGTTTTTGGATTTATCTTGCTTGGTTTTCTGAGAGTTTCTAAAATATGTGGTAGGTGTCTGTTACTAATTTTGGAAGATGCTTAGTCATTGTTTCCTCAAATATTTCATTTTATTGGTTCTTTCTTCTCCTTCTGGGCTTCCAATTATGTGTATGTTATATCCTTTGTTATTGTCCCACAAAATTTAGATGCCCAATTTTGTTTTTTGTTTTTGTTTTTTGTTTTTTCATTCTTTACTTTTCTCTTTGTGCTTCTACTTTGGTCATTTTTATCAATATATGTATTAGTCAGGGTTATCCAGAGAAACAGAATGAATAGGACATATATAGATGTATTATAGGAATTGGCTCAGGCAGTTATGGAGGCCAAGGAGTCCCAATATTCTGTCATCTGCAAGCTGAAGAAGCAGGAAAACTGGTGGTATGGTTTAGTCTTAGAACCAGGAACACTGATGTCCAAGGGCAGGAGAAGATGGACTTACTAGCTCAAGAAGGAGGGTGGGGAGAGAGAGAGAATGAATGAGAACTTGTTCTTCCTCTACCTTTTTATTCTGTTTGGACCCTCAATAGATTGGATGATGCCTGCCCACATTGATGAGGGCAAATCTTCTTTACTCAGCCTTCTGATTCAAATGCTCATCTCTTCTGGAAGCATCTTCACAGACACACCCGAAATAATGTTTTACCAGCTATGTGGGCATCCCGTAGCCCTATATGTTGACACATAAATAGAACATCACACTCCTCAAGTTCACTCAGTCTTTTCTTGGATGCATCAAGTTAACTGATAAATCTCATGAGATTCTTTAATTTTGTTACTGTGTTTTTGATTTGTAGCATTCCCATTTTATTTTTATTTTCAGTGTCCATCTCTCTGTTGAAATAACCTATGTGATCCTCAATGCTTTCTACCTTTTACATTAGAGCCATTAAGATATCTCAATTAACTTAAATTCTGTCTGATAATTCCAATATCTGTCATACCTGAGTTGGGTTCTGCTGGTCACTTTGACTCTTCAAGGAGACAACTGTTTATTTTTCTTCTTTTTAATGTCTCAATTTTTTGGTGAAAGTTGTTATGTTAGGGCAGTAAATACTGACGTAAATGTTTATGCTTGGAGATAAGCACACCTTTCCTTCTTTGAAGTCTTTATTCTGGGAGTTTTGCAAATCTTGTCAGGAATTGGGCTTAGATTGACGTTTACTGTTGTCATGGTTACCTTCAGTGCAACTAGAGATTTCAAATTATTCAGTTGAAACCTTGTTGATTTCTCCCTGTCTGGATTTTGGTCTTCCCTTTGTCTTACTCCTTAGACAGAGTCTAACTCTTGCATGTCTTCCAGCTAAACCCTAGGTCTGCCAGTGTAGTTAGGGAGTATTCTCTGGTGCTGTGTTTAAGCTCCAGTTTTAGGCTGCACTCTTCATCTGGATCTCAGCGATGTGGCCTTCACAGGTTTTTATGTTCCTCTGTGAGAGGTAATGCTGGGTTTAGTACATATGTGTGCCCCTTCTGGGGAGAGTACTGCCCCAGTACTCTCAATATATACTTTTTAAGCCCTTGGTCCTATAAATTAAACCTTCTGTTCCATAAGGGAGAGAGAAGATTGTGACCAACACCAGTGAGGAGTTTTCTCAGGATTCTCCCTGGATGCCTGATGGGGTCCCTCCAGGAAATCCTACAAGATGGTGGGGATATTCCTAAGTTTGCATCACCTAAAGGCTTTACATTCTCTTGCTAACTTATGCATGACCATCAGTAAAACATTAAGAATGTCTAATCTTGTTACTGGTTTATATGGCATTTGGTGATGTTTGTCCAAAGTCAGCAAATGCTTGAATCTTCTTTCTATTTGCACACTCTTGTTTCTCTCTAGATTTCAGGTGAGTTTCTAGCTCTGAAACTTTAGTTCTCTGATAGATTCAAGAAAAGTCATTAATATGAAATCTGGCCACCTTTTTTTTTTTTTAAATAGGCAATTGAGATTCTAGTCCCATCTTTCTGGATGGCTGTGCTAAGATCTCAGTGCTGTAACAGCTGGTTTAACATTTTTTGTCACCTAGTTAGATCATATCTGTCATTTCTTGACTCTGTGTGTATTATGGCCTTTTCTGTTGGCTATGAGACTATTTTTATGTTTCTATGCATGCCTAACAATTTTTCATTAGAGACTGGACATTATTATGATGTTACTTTTCAGAATGTCAAATTTATTTTGCTTTAAATAGGCTTAGCTTTGTTCCAGCCTGCAGTTAAATTCAGATGAGTTTGACCATTTTTAGGCCTGATTTTAAGCTTTGCTACCCTGGGTCTAGAGTAATCTTCACCCTAATTCAATAAAGTGTCCCCTTCCCCGAATTTCCACTGAATATCCTGGGAGGATAATCACTGAGGCTTCTACCCTTTGGCTCGTCAGAACTCAAATAACTCCACTACTTGCATGTGCTGTCAGCATTTTTCAACAGACATCTTTCACTTTCTTTTACCCTTGGCCTTCTGGAGTTTTATTCTATGCATATGCAGCACAGTACTCAGGAAATATTCACAGAATTCCTGATGCAGATTTTGCAGTTATTTTTCTGCATAATTTCCTTCTTTCTTAGACTCTGCCCCACAATTTCCAATCATTTCAGCCTCGCCAAAGTCTAATCTCCATCTCCTAAATAAACAAGTGTTCCAGGTTCTGTGAGTGTTTTCCTTCTCTGCAAAGTGATCCCCAAATTTCTTCAAGAAAGAGTTGAGGTGATTATAAGACTCACCATTTTTTGTTTCCCTCTCCAAGAGATCATAGTCCTGCACTGGCTGATTTCCAATGTCTGCAATGATTTTTATATTTTATCCAGTTTTATGGTTGTTTACAGTGTGATCTTTGTTGTTCCTTCCTGGCTAGAAGTAGAAGTATGGAAGCACTTTGAAAAACATGAAGTTTTACATTTTATTCCTCTCTGCCTCAACCTATAACTTTGGAATCTATGATCTAGGCTGTAGTAAAAAAATTAAATACCAATTGTATATTGTATATTTTATTAATATTAAATACCAATTGTATATTTTTATTTATTAACATTTTACATTATCTTGCAAAGAACACAATTCTAGGTGCTCTATGACCTGAATAAGTATAGAAGTGTTTGCCCCATAACCTTGTAAAATGAATATTAAGGTTTATCAGTTTAGGAATACTCTTGAAGAAAAAAAAGTAGGTAAATTCTAAATATCAACATAATGTGTTTACATGATTTTTATGAAAAATTAGACTGAGCATTTACAACCTTCTTAAAAAAGATATAACTTTAATTTTTGACTAGTTTATTGGCACTATGTTAAATGTTTTAATAACCTTAAATACTGGCAAACTGTCATTTTCCACAGTAATTATGTATATTAAAGTATCAATAATTTTTAAAAGGTCTAAATATTGCCATTTGTGACTCTTCTCTTAAATGACAATTGACCATATCCATTTGTAGATAAAGTAATTTTTATCAGTCTTTCTGGATCTAATAAAAAAATTAAAAATTGCAAAAGTACTCTAAAGAATTTTTCATAGTAATTATATTATTTTGTAATTGTGGATGTATTTTAAATGAAAAAATGTTTATTTTAAATCCATCTCAGTCTTCTAAAAATATACTATACTGAATAATAAGCTCAGGAAAATATACAGGCTATGCAATTTTGAAAATAAGTATTGTTTTGTGTTCAATTTTTGTGGCTAAGAGAATTACTAATAAAGCACAGGTGTGCTTTGCATGTGTTGATGGAAAGTGTATGGGTTCGGATTATAACTTGACTTTTAAATGTTTGGTGCATTCACTCAAGCTTGCCAATATCTAATTGCTCTATGTTTAGGCACATTATAATTATGCCTGATTCTACAGTCTTCTGATCAGACCTGGGACATGATGTAGACATATTTACAGTTCTCAGGTTTATGGTGTTTGAGGAATGTTGGGAGAGAGGGCCAGGAAAGAACACCCCTGATGGGAATAGCAAATTAGCTACAGGAGAATTTTCTCTTAATGGTCTTTTGGTGACGACCTTATGTTGTGTTGTAGAGATTTAGAATTGGGAAGATTTATACGTTGTTTAATAATATTAGTAACAATAGTATTGATGTAGCAACTTTCAGTCCAGAGATATCCCACAAAAATGAAATCATTAACTTCTTTAAAAAAATACTGAGAAACTAAACTAGCAGCCTTAAGAGCCAAGTGCTCAATCAATTGCTACATTAGCTCTACATACCTAATATTGAGAAGTCTGCATATTTTGGCCAACTCAGTCACAAACAGGTGAAGAAAGAATAGCAGGATTGTGGCAAACTAGAAAATATTAGGCCTCAAAAATACATGTATCTATAGCTTCCTAACTAAGAATGTAACCAATCTATGGTTTGTTTTGAGAGTAAACAAATATCAGGTCTTATAATTCTGAGATAGTCTCTGCTCCAATATCATTAGCTGTATGGCAATGCTATTAATATATTTTGAAAACAAGATGTATTTAGTAACAAGATTTCCCATAATCTCTCATGGCAATCAAAACCAAATTTAATTTTTAAAAAGCCATGAATAGTAGAAAAGAAACAGATTTTGTATCTGAAACTTAGACCCAAATCCTGATTCTTCCAGTCAGTGTGATTGTATGTGAGTTTTCCTTTCCAGGCTATAGAATGTAGAAAGTGATATATTTTCAGTGAATTATTTTCTAAGTAAAATTCAATGTGAACATGTTCTTTAAAATATTTAGCATAGAATCTGGCAAACAGAAGATCTCTAACACAGGATTATTAATAATTCTTACTATGAGACATGAAATATTACTGAACTATAATTTGCTAGACAATGTTAATAAACAAATGATGACCCTTGACTTCAGTGAGCTCATAAACTTACACTTGTTTGCAAAGGCATCTATCGCTAACACAATGTTTACTGCATGCGACTTATTTTGTGTATGAAATGATATGGAACCCCATATTCATTCTGTCTAGGAGTGGTAGCCCTATTAGAAATAATCCATGTCTTAATATATTTGTGGAGAGTAATCACCTTACCTTCAAACACAAAAGGTGTCACTGTATGGGATACTACATTCTATTAAGAAAAATAAAGTTCAAAACATCCTTTCACTGCAATGATTTCATAATAATCCCTCCATGATATCATGTTTATATATCTGTTGCCTGAAATCTGTATTTGTACTAACTCTTTGTCTCTGTTGTTCTCCAGACCACTAAATTCTTCTGACTATGCAAATGCAATTCTGTATCTCCTTTATGATAGATCGAGGTTGATTAAGTATCTAGAAACATTGGTTTTGTCTCTAAATCAAATAAACTTGGAATTACCCTAAATTCTGAAAACTATTTGTGGAATATTTTTATGATAGGCAAAATATTTGTGGTATTTTCCGTGACATTATACAAATATACGTAGACAAATGAACTAAAGATCAAATTGACAATAAATGCGCCTTGCACTTTATAAAAGAAGCATAATAAGTCAGAGTATAAAACTCATTAGAAGATACAAAACTCTTGAAATAATATATGTACATATATTTATTTTATATAGATATGAAATAAATATGTGTATCACTCACACACTTTCCTAGTAAAGTAAATAAGTAGCCTTGATAGTACTTAACAGAGACTTATCTATTAGGGACAGTCCCTATTATCTAATAAGGACTGCCTTGTCAAATGCAAGAGATATGCACACGGTCTAATGAGAAAAGTATAGCATATTCACCCTCCCCCCAAATCCATTTACTATTACTTTATAACAGAAGTTCAAACAAAATCACAAGAATATTAATTCATTCTAGAACTATTTCTTCTCTCCCAGTAGCTGATTTTCATCTAATCTAGAGAGCAAACATTTATATATTTGCATGAAATTTGGGCTGAGTTCATTTTAATGTTTGTAAGACAAATGTAATAAATGGGAACACTTAAATAAAATGTGTTTATAATCTATCATGATGTGGTAGGCTACAAGCCAGAAACTCTCCAGAATGTTTAGTATATTAAGTTTATAACAAAATAAACTTGGGTTTAAGTCCTGGTCCCATTTTTTATTAATTATATAGCTTTAGACAGCTTACAAAACCTTTTTGAATACTTTATCATCTGGAATAAAGAATAACATTTAAGTCAAATATAGTCTTGATAATTAAGCAGCAAGTTGAGTAGTGTTTGAACAACCACCCCATGGAGAACAACTAGAAATGTTCAAGTATACATAGACACATACACTCAAATATGTTTCAGGGTATTAGAGAGATATTAAGCAACGAAGAATTGTGAGACCAAGATCTACAAGAGGTGAGAATTCCAGAGAAATGGACAGGGCTTTAGGGCCTGCTTTTACCTGAAGAAACTTGCCTGTTCCAAAACCATAGATCAAAGTCTAGGGAACCAAGTAGAAGCTTTGATCAACTCATAAGATTGGAGGGATAAACGTCAGAGTGCAGGGCTAGGAGATAATTTTGGGCCTTAGTAGTTCACCAGGCTTTGAGTTGGGAACCAAAAAGTTTACACAAAGTAGTAATAATAAATTGGAAATAATATCAGTCCATAAGGAGCTAAAGCACAATTTATAATCATCTCAATCTCTGTTTGGATTATGGTGAATTGCTGATTCTCCTAACATGGACACTTTCCAAGAGTGAGTAAATTTTCTCTTATCAAGAAACTATCAGCCCAGTTCTGATTCAAGTTGGCAATATAAGAGGCTCCTGTACTCACCTCCTCACATGGACACAAAGAAACCACAGCTACGTACAGAACAATTCCCTCTGTAAGAAATCCAGAAACTAGCTGAGAGACTCCCACACGTTGATCAAGTGAGAAAAAAATCCACATCAAAAGAAGTAGGAGAGACTGAGACACAATCTCACCATAAACCCTGCCCTCCACACAGAGACATACAATCAGGAGAGAACTCAAACTCCAAGCTTCTCTCTGAAAAGTGAAGGACCCCTATATTTAGTGCCCCAACTTTTAAGACTTCTCCCTGAGAGACAGCCCCTCCAAAACATCTAGCTCTGAAAGCCAACAGGGCTTACATCTACAAGACCCGCAATGCTATAGTAAACAAAGACAGAGTTTTTAACAGGCTTCTGAGGACTCTCCATGGCTATAACCCAGGCTCAGCACAGAGGCAGCAGCCCAAAACACCCTGTCTTTCCCTGAAAGAGGCCTATCTGCATATCTTAAAAGCTGCAGCCTAAGGGTCAGGTTTCTTATTTAATACAAATCCAGCAGACAACTGCAATACCCTCCAGAGATTGGGGAGGCCAGGAGTGCCATCACTGCACTTTCCCTCTGCCCCACTCCAGGCGACTGTTTCCCTGAAAAGGGCTTATAAACATGTTTGGTGCCCCAGCTTTTTTTTTTTTATGGTGCGGAAGATTGGCCCTGAGTTAATATCTGTACCCATCTTCCTCCATTTTTTTGTATGTGGGATGCTGCCATAGCACGGCTTGATGAGCAGTGTGTTGGTCTGCACCCAGGATTCGAACCTGCAAATCCCAGGCAGCCAAAGAGGAGCATGTAAACTTAACCACTATGCCACAGGGCAGTCCCTGGTGCCCCAGGTTTTCTGGCTGCTGTCCAGGGGATGCAGCCTGTCACTGCCTGGCTTTGGTAGCCAGAGGGACTTGGGTTCACAGGTTCCACAGGACTGTCGAAAACATAGAATAAGTTCTTACCTGGCTATCTATCCTCAAAGGGTTCAGTGATGAGGCAGCAGACCAAAATGCCATCTTCCTCTAAAAAGGCCTATTTGCATATCTTAAAAGCTGCAACTTGAGGGTCAGGTTTCTAATTTAACACACAAATAGGAGCCAACTGCAATCCTCTGAAGAAACCAGGAAGGGTGGGGGCACCACCTTAGCATTCTCTCTCTGCCCAGCTCCCAGTCTCTAGTGTCTCCATAAAAGAAGCTTGTGCACACATCTGGCACCTTGGCCTTTGTGGCTACCACCCAGAGAACACATTCTTTGATAGCCTAGCTCTGGTGGTCAGTGGGGCTTGTGTTCACTAGTTCAATGGGACCGTAGCAAACAATGAAACAGGTCTTAAGTGCTTACACCCCCAGGGCTCAAATCAGAGAGAGCAGACAGAAACACCCATCTCCCAGTCCTTCTCTGAAAGAGGTCTATTACCATACTTTGAAAGCTGCTGCCTGAGGGTCCAGCTGCCAATCAGTGTACATCTAGGTGGTGACTGAGATCCTCCCCTTTGGGACACTGATAGGTCTTAGCACACCATCAACTATAGGGAGTCACTGAGAACAAAGAAGGCTGTTCGTACAATCACAAGATTTTGAGAGACAACCAAGAGCTCAGGCTGGCCGAATGACAAGGTTCATCTCTTACATCAGACCACTTCTTCACTCCTACACAACACCACTTCTTTCACATTGCTAGTGGTGCCCGTTTTATCTAATGTGCAAAAACCAACACAGAGAGCCAAGGAAAAAGAAGAAATAAAGGAATTTGCTCTAAGCAAAAGAACAAGGTAAAACTCCAGAACAGAACTTAATGAAATGGAGATAAGTGATTTACCTGATAAAGAGTTTAAAATGATGGTCATAAAGATGCTCACTGAGGTCAGGGGAACAAAATGAGAATTTCAACAAAGAGATAGAAAATATAAGAAAGTACTGAACAGAAATCACAGAAGACAATACAAGTAAAGAATAAATACAAGTAAAGAATACAATAACTGAAGTGAAAAATTCAATAGAGGTCTTCAACAGTAGATTAGATGAAGCAGAAGAAAGGATCAGGGACCTCAAAGACAGGGCAGTGGAATTCATTAAATCAAAGGAGCAAAAGAAAGAAGAAAGAAAGAGAATGAAGATAGCTTGAGGGATTTTTGGGATACTATCAAGTGAACCAATATTCATATTATAGAGATCCCAGAAAGAGGAGCAATAAGCGGAAAGCTTTTACTGAAGAAATAATAGCTGAAAACTTCCCTAACCTTGGAAAAAATGCAGATATCCAGATCCAGAAAGCCTATAAGTTCCAAATAAGATGAATCCAACAAGACCAACACTGAGACACATTATAATTAAATTGTCAAAAGAAAAAGGCAAGGAGAGAATCTTAAAAGCATCAAGAGAAAAATTATTACATACAAGAGAACCTCCACAATTCATATGGAACCACAAAAACATTCTGAATAGCTAAAGCAATCTTGAGAAAGAAGAACAAAGCTAGAGACATCATGCTTCCTGATTTCAAACTCTATTACAGATTTATAATAATCAAAACAACATGGCGTGGGCATAAAAACAGACACATATAACAACGGGATAGATAGAGAACCCAGAAAAAACCATATATGGTTAATTTATGACAAAGGAGCCAAGAATATATAAGGGAGAAATGATAGTCTCTTCAATAACTGGTGTTGAAAAAAATGGACAGCCACATGGGAAAGAATAAAACTGGACTACTATCTTAAACCATACAGAAAAATCAACTCAAAATGGGTTAAAGACCTAAATTTAAGACCTGAAACTATAAAACTCCTAGAATAAAACATAGGGGATAAGCTCCTTAACATCAGTCTTTGGCAATTATTTTTTGAATTTGACACCCAAAGCAAAGGCAACAAAAGCAAAAATAAGCAAATGGAATGATATCAAACTAAAAATCTTCTCACACCAATGGAAACCATCAACAAAATAAAAAACCAACCTACAGAATGGGAGAAAAAATTTGCAAATTATATATCTGATAAGGGGTTAAAATCCAAATATATAAAAAGCTCATACAACTCAATAGCAAAAAATCAAACAATCTGATTAAAAAATAGGTGGAGGAACTGAATAGACATTTTTCCAAAGACGACATACAAATGACCAACAGGTACATGAAAAGGTGCTCAACATCACCAATCATCAGGGAAATGCAAATCAAAACCACGATGAGACCTCACCTCACACCTATTAGAATGGCCATTATCAAAAAGGGAAGAGAGAAGTGTTGGTGAGGATGTGGAGAAAAGAGAACCCTTGTGCATTGCTGGTGAGAATGTAATTGGTGCGGCCACTCTGGAAAACAGTATGGAGGTTCCTCAAAGAATTAACAAAGGACTAGCTTATGACCCAGCAACTTCACTTCTGGGCATATATTCAAAGGAAACAAAATCACTATCTCAGAAAGATATCTGCACCCCTATGTTCATTAAAGCATTATTTACAATAGTCAAGACATAGAAACAAGGTAACTGTGCTCACCAGATGAAAATTTGATACACATAAAGAAATTATTCAGCTATAAAAGGAAATCCTGCCATTTGCAACAATATGGATGGACCTTGAGGGAATTATGCCAAGTGAAATTAGCTATACAAGGACAAATATTGTATGACCTCATACGTGGAATCTGAAAATCAACAACAGAAAAAACAAACTCATATATACAGAGTACAGATTGGTGGTTGCCAGAGGTGGGGGCGGGGGGCGGAATGGGTAAAGATGGTCAAAAGGTACAAGTTTCTAGTTACAAGATAAATAAGTTTGGGGGATGTAATGTACAGCATGGCTACTATAGTTAACAATACTGCATTGTATATTTGAAAGTTACTAAGAGAGTAGATCTTAAAAGTTCTCACCATAAGACTAAAAAATTTGTAATTATGTGAAGTTATGAATGTTGACTAAACTTATTGTGGTAAACATTTTGTAATATAAATATATTAAATCATTATGTTGTATACTTAAAATTAATACAATGTTAACGTTAATTCCACCTCCGTAAAACTGGAAAAAAAAAAACTATCAGGCATCAGCTCAAGTTGTCACAAAAATTTTTCATATAAAATATATAGGAAAAAATTTTAAAAAATAATCAGTCATGCAAAGAAATAAGACAACACAATGAAACAACGAAGAGAAATAGAGGTTAGTGGAACTAGAAACATAGAGGATATGTACCTAGCTGGTACCAGAACAATCACTCTGCCCAAAGCAATGACCCTCAGAGTTTCAAGACCAATAATTGGTTGTTGCTTAAGGCCAATATGTGTTGGGGTGGTTTGCTATGCAGTAAAAGACAACGAATAATATTAAACACTCACCCGACCGTTTTTTTAAGGTGAAATTTTAGGATATAAAACAGTACTTTTTACTCACTGATACCAGAATGTAAATTGGTGGAAGTACTTTGGAAAAGTTTTGGACATTTCTTACTAGACATATATTTTCATATACACTATGGCACTACTAAATTTGAATATACATATGCATACCTGTATGATCCAACATTATCATTCTTAGATTTATACCTCCCCAAATGTACATAAGTGCACCAAAATGTTTATAACAGCAACCAAAATATTCATGATAAATAAATTATGGATTTACGAACTATAATACTATACAAGAAAATGAATGAACTACTGCTATCAAAACAATAGATTTCTCCCATACACGTGATTTTGAGTGAGAGAAGCAGGCACAATAGAATTTATTCTGTAAGGTTCAAAAATAATCAAGAGTAACCTAGGGATTTAGAAGTCCGGATGGCACTTATAGGAAGAATTAGTGATACAGAAGGATCATGAGAGAGTTTCTGGTTCTGACAATGTTCTTTCTCCATGTTGATGGCTGTTAGCATGAATGTGTTCCCTTTAGGAAAATTATTGAAATGTGCTCTTATAATTTATGTGCTATATTTCCTACACAGTTTTTTTAATTGAACAGAATCTAGTGAGACCTAGTTTATTAGAAAGATAAAGTTTCATCTTACTATATATCTTAATTCTCCTATAATATGTGTGATTGCATTAAGAAAGTATCATTTGGAAACCATCTTCTAGAAATTCCAACCATAGAAAACACTTCTCTTCTCTTTTTTACACCTCAATAAGCCCTGCTATTATTTTACTTTCCCTTCATGTTTGGAAGTTTTCAGAGTGTTTTGTTTTTGTTTGGTTGGGTTGTTTTGTTGTGTTTTTTAAACAAAGGGCCATCTCTCTCTAAACATGTTGTTTTCTGGATTTAGATTCTGCCATCATCATTTCTCCAAAATCATCTTTTTAATGTAATCACATCTCCCTCCAAACGTGCTCTACACCTCTCTTCATTAAGTCAGTCATAAATGTTTACTGAGTGCTTCTGACATGCCAGACATTTTTATAGGAATGAAACACATGAAAAGACTGGCCTTCATTGTGCTCACATTCTAGTGGAAGGAAATAAACATCCAACAAGTATGGTAAGACAATCAAAATGTGACTTTTTGTTTAGTCTCAGCAATCTTCCTCTCTGCTTATAATAATTATTCGAAGCAGATGATCTTCTTGCTTTTGAGATGCTATAACACCTATCCTTTGGCATATTAAATCATTGTTCCTAACTCTAATCTCCCTTCATAAAAGGATAACACAACCATGACTACTGTGCTGTCAATTGCCGGTGCATTCTGTAGAAAAGTTAATTCTTCCCACCTCCTTGAACTTTGGGCTCGGTCATGTAATGTGCTTTGGCTAACGGAATGTAAGTAAATGAAGCTTGCTACATCCCAGTAGAAGAATTAAATAAAATTGCATGGTGAGGCTCTGCTTTTCTTGCTCCTGTCTTTCAACATGAAAACATGTTTCCTAGATAATGGCTATTACTTCTTTTAAACAAAAGAGAAGTAGTGGAGTTGAGTCCAGACCAAGAGAATCCAGTTAAGCCCAGTTGAGTTCAGTTGACCTGTCCTGCAGGTGACCCACAGCCCTCATGTAAGGTGAGCAACAAATAAATATTTTTGTTGTATGCCAAATAGATTAAAGGCTTATTTACTTCTGCATCAAAAACTTACTACCTCACATTACATAACAAACCTGAAAACTAATTTGGAGAAATGACTGCTGAGGTACCAACCCTACCCTCTCCTTGTGCTCAAAATCTAAAAAAAGAAATTTATTTGTTATAAGTGGGCTTTTATTTCACTTGAGCTATCCAAAAGAAACATTTTAAGATTATGTAATTTCTTAATTGCTCTAAATTTCTGACGTTCTCTTGGACCTTTATTTTGAATATTTATGTTTGGCTAAGATTTTTTTAAAAGTTTTCATAACCTTGGAGAAAAATAAATTCCATAGATGTAACTAGCTCTGTGAACTCATTCACTTTATAGGATATTGTTGAAAAGCGATTTCTGGCATAGCTGTCATTCACTACTGCAAATTTTTGCATGCTATAAGAAGATCAGAAGCTATCATTACTGACTACTGGAAACAGAAAGAAAATGTTTACACAATTGCAGGTAAAATGGTGTTTAAGAAAAAAAAAGCCAGTAGATTAGAAAACCAAAAATCAGAAATTTTTTGTTGTTTTGGTGCTTAAGGAATCGTCATGTTGTCGATCACTCTATTGGTGAACTAACATGAGAAAAGGGAATGATAATTCATTCTTCCATAACTCAGTACTTAGTCGTTCAATCAAAATATTTGCCTAGATAAAACACAGACTCATCTAATTTTGTTTTATTATAGCTCTTTTTCTTTGAATCTTCTGCCCCTAAATGCAGCCTGTTTTGTAACTGTCTGCCATCTTTTAGAAACAGTCAACCAGGCTTCACTATGATTCTGATTGCTCGTATTAAGCTTTTCCATGTGATCATGTATCCTGTATATAGCATAATTCTCTTCAACAGGCACAGCTAATTAAGTTCTGTAATCAAGGACACTGCAGCCAAGAGCTAATTTAAAAATTAAATGCTGAAAACAGAACAACATAATTTACTCTACAATTAAACGATTAGAGATGAAGGAACTGTGGCATATTTTGTCTGTTTTTATGACATTAGAAAATCTTCACAATGAATTTTAACATTTTTCTTTATAACATTGGACCTTTTAGTTTAACCCCATAAACTCTTTTGTCTAATCTGACTAGCTGTAGGTATTTTCCAGCAGGTAGCTTTAAACTCTCTATGTATGAAGTTAAAACTGAAGGGACCCTCTGGCAATATTGTTTTGCAGACATTGCCTGTTGTTTGCAAATAGTGTTTCCATGCTGATGTGAATTTGGTAGTCCTATCGAGTAACACCAGAGCATGACACTTGGCTCTGTGTTTCCCTTGCAGACTCAATTTTTTTTTCCTTCTGTCACATTTCATTTTACTTTCTCCTTCCTCAGGCATCAAAGAATTCATAAACACATCTCTTCAATATATTCTGCTGCCTGTTGGTCAGAATTGGAAAAAGACAGAGACTCTCTGGTTCACTGTGTTTGGTAAATTTTTTTAGCTACTTCTCTGAAATGACTGTATATGGATTAGGACTTGCAAGGCAGGAAAAAACTGGTGGTTGATTTTGGTCTTATTTATCTGAGAGAGCAGTCAATGATGTAGTGATAGCCAAAGTTTTGATTTTGGCTTAGTATCATTGTATATCACAGGGTAAGTTAAAGTCTTTTCATTGATTGGTCATATGTTGTCTGAAACTATTCTCTTTTATGTGGAAATGAGAGCACAGTAGGAAATGTGGATGTTTTACATAGCAGTCTACAACAAGAAATGAGATATGAGATATTCACATTTACATACCGAAATTATTGCAAATAGAACCTGTCCCCGGACACAACTGATAGTGCCTGTTAAAATTATTTTGAATATAAAAATAGGGTCCTATATTGTTTACAACAATACAATTAAAGTTGGATTATTTAAAACTGCCTGAGGACCACTTTGTCCTTTATAGCACTAATGTGCAATACTAATAAAGTTTGGTTCTAGGAAATTTATGTATCATTAAAATAACTTTATTATTAAACTTTAGTAATCTGAGTAAAGTTAACCTTTAGTAAAAAAATAATAAATAAGCCATACAATTGTTATAAAATACCTAACCTTAAAAAGTGTTATTATTAGTACTTTAGGAGTATGTATCACACCTTTATAACCAACTGCTTATTTCTCGTTTGGTTTAACTATATTGAAATTGTTCTCTTCCTCTCTCATGTGACTTCTACTGAAAGTTTCTGAAAGTACTTCTACCTCTACTTACATGTACTTAAGCTTGTAAGCCCACAAAGCTTTAACTTGAAAACGATTTCATATCTAGATTGTATTCTTTTACTCACTAAAAATATTTTACTGGGATGTTTCTATTTTACATATACTCTTTTTCCAATATTATTTTCCTAATGAAATTAGCCAAGCCATGTCAATACTGAAGGTTTTGTTAAACAAGTAGTTAAGTAATCTTAGTGATTTTACAAAATACATGTGCATTTCTCACTCATACAAAGTGCAAGTGCATGCTCAGAAGGATGCCTTCAGGCACCAGCTCATGGGTCCCACATCTCCAACACCTGACTTCCAAGGTCATCGAAGAAGGGAAAAGAGATAATGGAGAAAGCACATCTACTTTTAAAATTATTTCAGTTTCAAAGTGACATACTCAGTATATTTGTCACTGACTAATTGCCCCAAGGAACTCAAGGGTGGGTTTGGAAGTCATTAACTGTTTAAGAGATGCAATCACCAACCACCCTGAACCAGACCAAGCTCCACCATAACAACCAGGCCTATGACCTTTGCCTCATTTTTAATGCTAATATCTCCTCTTTGGGAGGAGCTCAGGCCTTATTACCATAACCTGCAGTGTAGGTGGAAGCATGTTTTCCAGCAGAGCCTGCGCAATGAATGCCCACCTCTCCCTTTTGAATGTTCATTCCACATCTGAAATAAAAAGCCCCTGCTTCCCTTTGTTCAGGGATGCCAGGACTTTGGGAATGATTCTGTGTGGCCTCCTATCTACTGCAAATATACCCTACTTTGTGTGACAACTACTTCTGCTGGAGAGTCAGATTTAACTCACCAGGACGTGAACCCACTTTGGTTTCGGTAACATACTCATTTCTTGCTGCTGCTGCACCAAATTACTACAAACTTTTGGCTTAAAACACACATTTATTTTACAGTTCTGCAAGTCAGAAGTCTGAAATAGGGGGCTGGCCCAGTGGCATAGTGGTTAAAGTTAGCATGCTCCGCTCTGGTGGCCCAGGGTTAGCAGGTTTGGATCCTGGGCGCAGACCCACACACTACTTACCAAGCCATGCTGTGGCAGGCATCCCACATAAAGTAGAGGAAGATGGGCACAGGTGTTAGCTCAGGGCCCATCTTCCTCAGCAAAAAGAGGGGGATTGGCAGCAGATGTTAGCTAAGGGCTAATCTTCCTCACACACACACACACACATACACACACAAAATACATGCTGTAAAATTATAAAATGTGTGGGTTTTTTTTAAAGAAGTCTGTAATAGGGCTGCATTCCCTTCTGGAGGCTATAGAGTTAAATTGGTTTTCTTACCTTATCCAGTTTCTAGAGACTGCCTGCATTCCTTTTCTCAAGGCTCCAGGTCATTTTCAAAGCTAGCAACAGTTAGCCAAGTCTTTCTCAAGATGTCCTCTCTCTAGTTGACTTTTCAGCCTCCTTTGTCCCCAATTAAGAATACTTGTGATTACATTGGCCCCATCTAGTTATTCCAGGATAATCTCCTTAAATTCAGCTGATTAGTGTCCTTAATTCTACCTGCAACCTTAATTTCCCCTTTTGCCACGTAACCTAACACATCTACTCGTTCTGAAGATTGAGATGTAGATATCTTTGTGGGGCCATCATTCTGCCTACCAACTCAATTTCACTCATGTTGGGCTTTTGAAATCTCATTTGCACCCCCTATAGAGGCCATGAAAAGTAGTTCCTGCTTGAGCAACCACTTCCCAACAACAAATCTACACTATATTAAATGGGCATAAGAGGTAGACAGCCAGATTTCTCTGCTACAGAAATCAATTGTTCTATACCCTGGGGGCAAGCCATTACACTTAAACTATCCCATGAAGTGCCCCCAGTCTGATATTTCTATTTGACTGTATACATGCCCCAAACTCTTATTTTTCCATAATATTATTTTACTCGGGCCACACATATTCTGTCCCTATTCATATATGATTCCAGAGGAGCCCCACTTCTCACACTTGTGTTTGATATATTTACATTGTTATCTGGAATAAACTCAATGACTCTTCTGATTAAGTTCCAATGTTTGGAGTGCACGCTGGACCTGTGTCTTGGGGAAATTGGCTTTCGTAAGTGTTTCTGTCTCTCCTTCAGGGATAGAGCTTTTTCTCCTTGACTCCTAATACCTTTCTCAGCTCCAGCAGGTATCTTCCGTTTTTCCCATTCTCTTCCCAGGAAAAAAGCAGATTAAAGCTCTCCCCTCCCCATTAGTTGAGAGAGGGAAGCTGGGGCTGGGTGGAGTTCTCTTCCCCCAGCTGCAATATTTCATCAATGCCTTTTGCTGATGTACTTTCCTTGCAAAGTAAGGCTTTTGTTCAGCTAAAGGAGGGGTGTGGGTGGATTTCTTGGTGGTTGCTCTTCCGCTTCCCAGCAAGCACCATAGAGGAGTTTTCTCTGGATTCTTTCCTTTCTCCCTGTGAGAACACGATGGGATCCCTGGAGGAAAAGCCTGAGAAAGTATGAGGATCCCTATGACTGTGGTCCCCAGGAGAGCTTCTCACTCTCACTCTAGCCCACACTCAATGTCCAGCAATTTGTTAAAATTGCTGCTTTAATGTCCAAACAGCTCCTAGGGCCCTGAGTGGTTTCTGCGCCAGGTAAGCAAATGCTCAGGTCCTCTTTGTCCCTGCAGGTGCCTATCTTTCCAAATCTTTGATCGGTGGTTTGCCCTGTGATCCTAGTTCACTGATGGGCCCAAGAAAAGTCATTGATTTTCAGTTTGTCCTGTTATTTCTTGTAAGGGCAGACTTGACCTCTTCTCTGCTCTTTCCATGTACAAGCTGACACAGGTACTCTATAGGCTTTTTTTTGTGATAATTATGGTTTGATTTTTTTCCACATTAAGATTCTGAAATCATTTGGAATGTCTTTTTAGTAAGAATATAAATTATGTCTTCTATAATGATTAGGAAATGATTTGTTAATGATTTGTCCCAAACCATTTGCCATTAACCTATGAAACATATATATACTCTGAGTTCATAAGTGTAGTAAGTTCTCTTTTTGAACTATCAATTATCTTTCTTTTTGTTTCTTTCTTTTAAGATTATTTTCTTTATTAGCTATGACACATTATTGTCCCTTTCTGAGCCATGCCCTGTGTATTAGTTAGGGTTCTCCAAAGAAAGAGAATTAATAGGATGTATATGTATAGAGAAAGAGATTTATTATAAGGAATTGGCTCTTGTGATTATGGAGACTGACAGGTTCCAAGATCTGCAGTTGGGAAGCTGGAGACTCAGGAGAGTGATGGTTTAGTTCCTCAACTATCTTTCATTAATCTATTTCCTGTCTTCTCAGTAGCATATGTGTTTAATTATTGTAACTTTTATAAAGAGTTTTAATAAGTAATGTGGAAAGTTTTCATTCCATTATAGTTTTTTGAAAAATCTTATCAGTTTTAACAGATAAAATTTGAAACCACCTTGAAAATTAACCTCTCAGAAAGCCTTTGAGGTACTTAAATACAAGATCATGTCACATCACTTTATTTAATTCAAGAAATATTTTATATATCTGAATAATTTTTCAAATGATCATTATAATTTCTATGCTTTTGGATTATTCTTCACAATTCTTTATGCTACTTTATTTTTATTTTTTAAATTGTACTGCTTTTTGTATCGTTTCTTTTAATTTTATTTATTTTTTTTGCTGAGGAAGATTAGCTCTGAGCTAACATCTGTGCCAGTCCTTCTCCATTTTCCATGTGGGTCACCGCCACAACATGGCCGACAAGTGCTGTAGGTCTGCGCCTGGGATCTGAACCCGTGAACCTGGGCTGCTGAAGTGGAGCACATGAAACTTTAACAAGTAGCCCACAGGGCCGGCCCCAATGCTACTTAAAAGATAATATTTTTTCTACTATGTGTTCTATATGGTTATTTATATATGAGAACAAATTTTTATATATTTAATTTATTACTGGATTCTTTACTAACTCTTACATCCATTTCCAATTCACCTTTTTATATTGAAGGAATGCCCATTGCCAAAACTTAGACTAAATTTATGCACCAAAACAGAGAACAGCACATGAAAATTAGACTGAACACAATTCAAGCACACTCTTTTTAAGGAAACAAAACAGAACAAAACCAGAAATGTTCTATGAATTTTACAAAGGGTTATTTCACCTCCATTAAAGCAGGAAATATTTTTCACCAGAAAAATCTGCTATCATATACATACTTGTGTCTAACATGAATGTCAACAAATTTAATAGAAATGAACAAAACTATAATGCAGTCAAACTGCTGTTATAAATAAATTTTAAAAGTTAACCTTAATGTTTTCAAAACTTTTGTTCTATTTTCTTGAAATTGAAATGTAAATTATCTTATATGGAAAATTATACAAGATAGGAAAATATACGTTTCTGTGAGAATTTTTATTTTATAAAATTTAATTACTTTAAAACTACTTTGTATTATAAATAAAATGATCCATGTAAGCTCACCCTCCTCATTTCACACACTTATTGTCTATGATCCCGCCACATTTAGTTGCCCTTTCAGACCAATGCTATCATTTTCCCTTTCTGCTTCTTGCCAGGTAATTTAAGAATTTAACATAAAATCATGATTTCATAAAATTAAACAGCTTATCATCTAGCTCTCCTATAGAGCTCCTACACCACAGGTTCCACCAGGCAATAAAGTATACAATGATGCCACAGTATTCGTCTGATTTGCTTGACTTAACAGAACTCTCACTATTCATTTCAAATAATACAGCCTTTAACACAATTTTTTCCTTTCTTTTCCTTGTGAAGAAGATTGGCTCTGAGCTAACCTCTGTGCCCATCTTCCTCTATTTTGTATATGGGACGCCACCACACATGGCTTGATGAGCGATGCATTGGTCCGCACCCAGGATTTGAATCTGTAAACCCTGGGCCACCAAAGGAGCGTGCGAACTTAACCACTACACCATCAGTCAGCCCCCAATTTTTAAAAAATTAACATTTTATTAATGTCTACACTAATTCATATTATGAATTGGCTTGTAAATATTCTTGGAGAAATCATAGCTGCCGGTCAATTAGTTTGCTATAGATTTGACTGCCTTTGATAGACTAACTGAAATTTTATATTATTTGGTTCATGACATTTTGCAAATAGTCATGATTTCCTAAAAATACATATTGATTGTTTTATCCTTATAACTTGCTAGGGACTGAATGTTTGTGTTCCTCCCAAATTCATATGTTGAAGCCTAAATCCCCAATGTGATGATATTTGCAGATGAGATCTTTAGGAGGTGACTAGGTTATGAATGTAATTAGTGCCCTTACAAGAAGAGAAAGGAGAAAGATGATTTCTCTCTGCCATGTGAAGACACAACAAGAAGACTGCAGTCTGTGAACCAGGAAGGGAGTACTCACCAGACAGCAGATCCACTGGCACCTTGATCTTAAACTTCCCAACCTCCAGAAATGTGAAAAATAAATGTTTGTTGTTTAAGCCACCCAGTCTATGGTATTCTGTTACAGCAGCCTGAACTAAGACAAAACTGTTAGACAATTATGGCCATTAGACCATCTTAACATATTTTTCATTCCAACCAACATCAAGAAGTTTAAACAACAAAAGGATTTTAAAAAATCAAAGGGTATGAAACAATGATATATTTTAAAACTTTCCATTTTTACTTAGCTTATCCCACATTTCTGTCTTAAAACATAATACATAATCAATACAAATATATTCACATTGAAAGTGGAAATCATTGTCTGGGGTAGTGATTTGGAGCAAAATTTATAAATAAATTCCAAATAACACACTAAATTCTCTACTTGTCCTATGTAAGACAACCAGGACAATTTGAAACAGAAGGCCCCAATCTTGAATTCTATTAAAATGGATGGTAGTTCATATTGTTCAAGTTACTCTAAGTTGAAATAAAATAATTGCAGTTCATCTAATGGGTTCACAATCTCCTTGGTTTTATTCTCTGTTGCTGCATCTCAGTACTAAAATGATAGGAGCTTTCCAAGGTAGAATCTGTTAGGTTTATTACTTTTCCTTATTGTGTGACTTCTTTGGTAGTGCCATTTTCCTCTTTTCCATTATAATATAGCACAGACAGACATCGTCAGTATTTGACTAAATGTAATAATTACTTAATTTGGAGGCATTAAAATAATTGTTACACATGGTTTCACACTTTTGGACCATTTAGCCAAGATAAAATGTAATGGTGTAGTATTAGCTATTGTGTTCTGGATATAATTTTTCTATTTTAATCTCAGTTTGGGTGATCATATAATAAATTGCCCAAAGACCTGTCAGAAATTGAAAAGATCTGTTATTTATTTGTTCTGGATGCTGGGAAATTGAGTATAAACTAGAACTGTCCTAGGAAAACCGGAGTGAAAAGTAATCCAACTTTTACTCTGCTAACTACCTTCCTCTAGACCAGGGGTCAGTAAACTTTTCCTGTAAAGGGACTAAACAATAAATGGTTTATGCTTGGTGGGTCACAAGATCTTTGTTGCAACTATTCCACTCAGGGATTGTAGTATGAGATCAGCTATAGGCAACATGAAAACAAAGTGGCATGTCTGTGTTCCAATAAAACTTTATTTATAAAAATAAATGGTGGATTTTGCCCATGGGCAGTGGTTTGCCAATGCCTGCCCTCGACCCTTATACATTCCTGTCTATTTATTTCATTTCTTTTACTTTTCTGTGGCTTTATTTACTCAACTATATATTTAAATCTCTCCAAGTTATGCCTTTTGCCCAGATATTTCCCCAGTATCCAAACTTGTATTTTTAACTGTATTCTCACCATTTCCACTTTGGTGTCTGATAGGCAATTCTCAAACTAACCATGTCTAAAACCAAAAACTCGATACATCCTTATCCAAAACTACTCCTTCCAAAGTGGAAATAAAAGGAAACAATGCCCTTCCATTTGCTCAGGCTAAAAACACTAGTTTTCCTTTTGTCTTCCTCTTTTTCTCCACTCCACATCCAACTGACCAGCAAATTATGTAGGTTCTACCTCTTGAGTATATAGAGAATCTGACTTTCTCTTCACATCCTTGCTACCACTCTAGTTTTAACCACTATCTCCTCTGTGATGTATTACAAAACCTTCCTAATTTTGACAGATCTAATAATAAGTTTAGAGTTGGATATTTTAATTTGAAGAATCTGCCAAAAATCAAATGAGAGATATCCAGAAGGAAGCTGGATTTCTGTATGTGATAAAATCTGCTACATATCCTGGAGTGGTTATCGCCAGACAACAGAATAATTGACCATTAAATTGGTATTTTTTTCTTTATACATTCCTATGTAATTTTCAAAATTGCCCACATAGGACAATTCTTGTTGTAATGAAAAAAACCATAAATGTGTGTTTTTTATAGAAGGGAAGCAATGAAAGTGAAGACACTAAATGAGAACTAATCTGGGGACATTGTAGTTATCAAAAGAAATAAAGCCGTAGAAGCAAGTTTGAGGTAGAGTTATTCTTGAGTGTGATCTCGGTTGTTTAAATATTGCAACTTTTTAAAAAACTCTAGTTAGTGTATTGGAATTTCGAGACATGTTTACTTGAATTATGCTATTTGTAAAATGACAACTTTTATTGATTCATTTGAGGTTAGATCACACACACACACCATTTACAACTATGCATTTTTACATTTGCTAAAATAAAAATTAATCAAATTATAAATGTGGCATTTATAATTTTAAATTTCATGATGTCTTTACTTTTTTAATAGATTCCTGCTTTTGTGCTGATTTAGAGTAGTTTCTTCTAAGATATAATTCCGTATTCCTAGATCACATCATTAAGTTCATCACCCTCCCAAATCCTCTAGGTTAGTTTCCTGTGGAATGTTTCAATATATGATACTTAACTTATCTGAAAAGCTCTAAGACTTGGTATAGGTTGTATGTAACAATAAGCTAAAGTAAAGATGAATCAAGTTCAAATATGTACACTGAAATCAAGACCTAACTAGAAGAAAGAGGGAAAATGACCATTTAAAAATTTTTAAACAGTACAACTATAGTTGTTAATAGGAAGAATTTTGCTATGGAAAAAAGCAACGATTTTATGTTTCACTTTTATCATTTCTATAAAACAATAATTGGTTATCTTGTCAAAGTGAACAAGGCACAGTAATATTGTTTAGTAATGGGATCTAATAATGCCATCATCTTTTAGAGAAAAAAGAGAAGTGTTATTTATTTAAAAAAAAAATAAAAGAGAGAGAATGAATCTTGTAAGAATCACTACAATAGGGTTGGGATGAATGAATGAATTTGAATACATTTTTGCTCAGAGACGAAGGTTAAGAAGACTGAGTGAAAAAACAGAGAGAATATAACATAAGCAGTGTATTGCTTATACCAAACCCAAATCTAATTTGATAACGTTATTTAAAAAAAATAGATATTCAAGTCAAAAATCAGTATGGTTGAGGACGACCTTTAAAATAAGTAAAATTTCCATAGAAATGATTCAATTAGCTGTCTAGACATTCACTCAAGCCTTGTGCTTGAACTACATCTCCAGTGATTATGCATGTGACAGACAAGTCACCCAGTGGTATTTTAAATTGAGTGGCTTTTTATTGTTATTATTCTTTTCTAGCCGTATTCTTCAAATAGTGTGAATTCTCACCATTTCCCTGACAGTTCTGCTCTGTTTCATTCCCCGATTATTTATTTATTTATTTATTGCCACAATCTTAGCTCCGATTACCATTAGATAATATATTGACAAAGACAGCCTTTAAAGTTTGATTTGACAGGTTATGGTATTTCTTTTGATCCTAAATGAAGCCCCGGGATAGAGTGTTTACAAAGAAAGGCATCTTTATACTGACAAGCTCTTTGGCAGGACAACTCCAGTCACCACCCCATATGACTTTCAAAGTAGACAAGCAGGGGGAGGAAGACAAATAAATAACAGGGGTGCCTGGGAGATGCTCCAATTAGTCTACATTTCCGTTGATATAATACAAGCTTTTACGTGAAGCTTTCATCTCTTGTAACAATTTACTTTAAAATCTGAACTATACGTATTCTGATCTGGCCTTGTAAGCCATACAAGAGAGATGCTTGTGACGTGAAAGGCCTGGTACATTGTTAGAAATTTGTTACTTCTTAGAGCTGCTCAGATTTCTGGGAAAGCCTCTCTACTAAACAGTGCAATAATCTGATATCAAAAGGCCCACCTGGAAGCACGTGGTCATTTTGATTCTAAAAGAAGTTGAGTATGAAATCAACAAATCCTATATACATGACGGATAGTGCCTTGCATACGTCACTGGAACATGAAGTCACAGAGTGACATCATTAACAGTCCCAGGGCCCTGAAGTCAGATATATGAGTACGAATCGCACTGCTGTCAATGGGAAACTATGTGATTTTGGCGCTTAACTTGTTTGAATCTCAATTTCCTCCCATGGTAGATATAGATAACAATACTTATTTCATAGTTGAAGATAAATTGAAGGAGTAAATAAATATTTGTTTCCTCCATTGTCCCTGTCACACAACTCTAGTATCCCACAAGTTCATCTTTACGTCACAGACCTAGATAGTATAGCCTTTAATAGCAGAGATTTCTGTGGGAATAAAGCAATATAATATGAGAGCCAAATTTTGGCTCTGCTATCTATAAACTGTATTATGTTAATATCTGAGGGAAGGAACTGCTTTTGTTCCCTTATTTATCCAGTAGAGATAATCATACCAGCTCACCAGTTTGTAGATTAAAAGCATGTAACACGCTTTACACAGCCCCGGCTTATTATTAAGTGCTAACGCTTGTCTATTTTTATTACTCCGATTTTCAGAAATGTTGTTCTACATTTCCTTTCTTCTCAAGCATGGGTTGCTTTATTGAAGTGAGTTATTCTCACTCTCAGAAAATCTTCTAGGATCTATATTTCTACAGAATTAATACGTTGATTTGAAGAGAGAGAATCTAAGGCATAATGACCTATCTCAAATAAGCGGAGTTTTTCTATTTGGTGTCTCTTAACCATTACAGGAATGAAACTTTAGAAAGGATCCTGCTCACCTTCCCTGAAATGATTTAATTTTATACCAACCTATCCAGAGAAGAGCATATGACAAATAGCCAACACTTTTTCATTATATGAACCACATGACTTTGATCTTGAAGAAAATGAAGCAGGGCTAAAATTTCCTGTTTTACCAGTGAATCCCACTGAATAGACTTTAAGAGCATAGCTTTTAGTAGTGCTTAATCTGACATGCCAAGAAGGGCATGTGGAGGAAGGATCTAGGAAGAATGGGCTGCTTGACAGCTGAGACCATTTAAATTTAAATCCATATATTAAGAACTGTGATTTTAAATTTAAAAGCCTATTCCTAATACTACCAAAGATTCACCAATATTGACTGAATTCCTAAGTAGAAGATTCTTACTAATGTCTGTCCAGTAGCACCTTCCGTCTCTGAAGAGTAGGGCTGAGTAGCCTTTTCCAACAGAGTTACTGTTTGGGTGGGGAATTGGCTGGACACCCCATTGTTTGCCAGGTTATTCTCACTAGGCTTTGAATAAGAGTAAAGCAAATTTTAAGGGTGTGTATCTACACACATATCAAAGAAATTGAGTAGAAAAATATAAGTACTTTTCAGATATGAAATAATAATAATAATCATGGACTAAGTACAGAACAAATGCAAGGGGCCAACATTAATTTTTCTAAGTCTCCTTAGATACATAAAAATGATCACATTATACAACTAATGCTGGATTGTTAACTCCATTTTATTAAGGAATAACTATAAAACAATCAGTGTTTTGAAAAAAAATCACAAAAATGATTCTGTTAGGATGAAGTCAGTATAGTGACAAATAATCTATAATTATATGTGTGGATAAATTTATTGAATAAATGACCTTCACTATATAAAATTTAGGAAACTGGTGCTTTTCAGGGGTTCTATTAAATTGATCAGCACATACTAATTAATTAAATTCATATACTTGAAGTTAAGTTTGAAATTTTAGGGAAGACATATACAAAGTATATACAAACCAATTAGACAACCTGAATTTTAGACTTATCCAAAGTATAGCAAAGAATTTGTAGCTTGGCTCTCATTCTAAATAAGACTTGGAAATATTCTATAATTGTTTATGCCGAAAAGCATGCAGGACTCCTTTAGTGCAATCACACAGAAAATACGAAAACTTAGCCAGAGTTTTTGATTTTGTTCTGTACAGTTTGCCCATCCCTAAGATAAAGGTTGTATTTTCCAGAGTGTATCCATTAAGTGTAAATTTAATCAATATACCCAATATTTATAACAAGGGCATTTCAGAATGCTGAGAACATCTTACTTGATTGGTTGACCTAGAAGAATGCTTCACCCTTCGTCCTCCACATACCTACCCTTAGGAAAGCACACTTGCTGTGGAGGTTGTATCCTTAAATTACATTTGCACACAACATAAATAAATGACCTGATCCCATTTATAGTGGATTTCCCTCAGAAATCGGAAGGCTTGTCAAAGCAAAACATAATATTGGCAAAGGCACCTTTGTTTTCTCCAGATTTTTTTTCCAAGCAGACTGTTACGCTCAGCCAAAGTAAAAGCAAGCGTGCGGCAATGAGAGAGATCTGACAAGACAGCGGTCTAGAATGCCCGATGATCTCCCTCTGTTTGCCCTGATACTTTTTGCTGCTATAGGGGTAAGCCTGTGCCCTGTCAATATGGAATACATTTAAGAGAACAAGAAGTTCATCACAAAGACTGATCACAAGAACTCCTGTCCTAATTCACACTTTCAGGCCTTTTCAGGAGTGTCAGCTGTCCCTGGAGACTCCTAACAGTCTGATGTCAGAGTCCCCTCCAGGAGCTGTTTTCTCTTTCACTTTGGCTGATTTCATAAAATGTCAAATGCAACAAGCCTGCTGGGGTGAGGAATAATTTAGTCTCAACAAATTTGTGCTTCATTGGCATTTCCTTCTTGTTATTGTTTTACCATTAGGTTTTTATTAATGAGTCTTGGAGTGGCTCCAGGCTTATTATGTAAAATTGGAAATGTAAAACTTGTTTCTAGGGGTGTTGGTGTCCTGACATTCAGACACCCAGCCCTCAAGAGAGCAGTAGTAAAACAACTTAAGTGCTATAAAAATGAGGCCAAATAACCACATTTATTCTGTCTTCTTATTAAAAACTATTCCAACTAATATTTTTCTGACAGGCCTATCTTGGCTTGATCCAAAATATTGGAACCCACCGTGAAGATCAGCAGGCCATAAGAGGGAAAGGTCTGTTCAACACTCTGGAATCCAGCAGCCTTGGCCACCATTTGTTCTGGAATGAAGAGGGAAGCAAATGGTCTGCTGAGTTTTCTTACTGAGTGCCACTCTGCAAGCACTGATCTGTCTTCCCTGATGATATTTTAACAGAACTGGCTCCATGTTTATTACAACAAATGTGGTGGAAAAATAGCCCACCCAGGACAAACATTTTGTTTACGATATATGGAACTGGTTGACAAGAGTCACCATTCATGTTTAGGAGTATTTATTTCACATGTGAATTATCAATGGAGATCTATGAAAAGTTGTCTTTACTGTGCTCTTCAGACAAAACACGTGGGGGAAACCCTCAATTTTATTTATTCTTCAATCTAATAGTTCATTCTAAGATGGGAATTGTCTGTAGGGTATAATTGAGTAAATATCCATCAGCCACATTTCAAGTGATAATATGAAACTAAAGTTGGAAGCAAAGCCTAAGCTACTATGATTTTTTTTTTTTTTTTTGTGGGGAAGACCAGCCCTGAGCTAACATCCGTCGCCAATCCTCCCCTTTTTGCTGAGGAAGACTGGCCCTGGGCTAACATCGTGCCCATCTTCCTCCACTTTATATGGGATGCCGCCACGGCATGGCTGACAGGCAGTGCGTCAGCGGGCACCTGGGATCCGAACTCGCGAACCCCGGGCTGCCAAACGCGGACTAAACCACTGCGCCACCGGGCAGCCCCTATGATTTTCTTAAAGACTTAGATAACTCAAAACAACTGATTCCTTCAATGCTCCAGCATTCTTTATCTGTAAAGACAGATCCTTACTATACTGTATTTTAATAATGAGGCACAATACACACAGACAGATAAATCCCAGGTATGAACACTGTTCTGACTGTTACCCCTGGCAGGCACTGAGACAGGCAGCATGGTGTATTAGGAGCTATTCTGCAAGCCAAGAGACTTGGCTTGGCCTTCTTCTCCATTGTAAGTCTTGAATAACTCAGCCCAGGCATTAAACTTCTCTGTCTTCAGTTTCTTCATGTTTAAAAGGCCTTAAATGAACATGGACTTTCCTCCTGAAATTAATACTTTGTCATTCTAATTAGTTTGTAATAAAGTTTAAAGGAAATGTTTTGATCCTGGTCGGAGCAGATCTTGACTATCTGTTGCATGCCTAACCTAGGCTGTGACTTAAAAAATTCACACACTAAGAGCAATTCATTTACAGAACATAGTTAGCTTTAGGACAACTCTGTTCTGAAGAAAATCTACCTCCTGTCACTGCTACAGGTATCCCCGTTGATCAAATATCTATGAATAATATAAAATGAATATTTAAAATAGAGGATGAGGTATATGTGCTTGGCCTATGTCTCCATAAATACTTAGTTCATAACAGAATTTAAAATCAGATTTTTGAGGCAAGTTAAATCATGAATTGAAACTTGCCTAACTATAAGAAAAAATAAATGAACAATTAAATTATCTTGGCTTCTGTTTATTGATCTTTATAATAAATAGATCTACTTCTGGGTGTGCTTCTGGCCAGAAAAATTACACAATGTATCTAGAATTTTATGAAAAAGTGCCTTTTTCATGCCTTCTTTGTCCATGGTTATTTGGATGTATTCAAAATAATGTTATCCTTTAATATCTCTAATTATGTGTCATGTAATAATCTAGATATTAGTGTGCTGTATAACACCATTGCAATTCACAATGACTAGTTTTGAGTTTCTGTTATATAATCTTTTCATTTATTATCTACTAAATACAGTACTAAATATGACTATAGAACACAGATCAAAACAGTCACTGGAGAATCTGTAATAATTGTAAACACGGACATCCAAGAGCAAAAATAGGATTTAAACAGTTGCAGTTATCCCAAACCAAAACAAAACTGAGTTCTTGAATTTGAATATTAAATTGTTCAAGCTTTGTGACAGTCTAATACTTCATTAATATTCTTCTAATCTTTGAAGGAATAGCAAAATTCATAAATTCTGCTTCCACAAAGAAAAAACAGGAAAGCATACAACTAAGATGAACCATTTAAGCATATGATTTGGAAGAGAGTAAATGAAGAAGCTGGTTCTTTGTTAGGTATCTATTTGGTGGCAAGGAGAGTAGCAGAAACATCTGGCTTTTGATTTTATCAGTGGTCACAAGCCTCACTCCCTAATGCAGGGGCGATGGTGCCCCGTTAGTGGCAGCATGAGTTAAGTCAAGTTTTGAGCGAAGGAGCATTTAGCTGCTGGTGGCAGCAGGTGAATTTGTGTTGCTGTCCTTGCTGCCACTTCTGCAGTGGTTTTGGATGCTTGTAGGCACTTACCAGGAGCCCTCTTTCCTCCATGTTCCTAACTATTATGATACCTCCACAAGAGCCTTTCCATAAATTTCTCTGTTTAATCCACCAGAATCAGCCACTAATGCACCTTATTGATACAAGCGAGTATAAGCATTGTGATTATTTTTCCCCAACATATTCATCTTCACAGAAAAACAAGTTCCTGCAGAATCAGAGTGCCTAGGTTCAAATCCTGGTGCTAATAATCAACAGATGTGTGATTTAAGATCGTGTCTTAATCTATCTATGCTTTAATTTCTTCATACAAAAAGTGAGATAATAATAAATATCCCATGGATTTATGATGATGATTATATGAAGTAATGCTGGTTAAGTTTTGGAATATACAAAACACTCAATTGAAGTTAGTTAGCTGATAAAATGAAAATAGTAATAACAACAATATATTATGCCACTCAAAATGGAAACCCATACCTATGTATTTCGACACTCTGGTTTTCACAAATGTAGCTATCATTAAGATTAGATATTTAAATCAAACCGCTTAGGACTATATTGTCATATCTTTTTTTCTCCACAGCTAATTTTTGAGTTTATTTATAAAATTCCTATTTCTTCCAACCACCTCACAACATATAAATCTCTTTTCCTTAGGACTTATCTAGGTTCTGTATTAAAATGGATAATAAAAACTTTGTGACAAAGCTTGGTAATATTCTTGGCCCAGCAAGAATTTAAAAAATTTAGAGAACTCAAATAAAACACATTTATAGATTTGCAGTAAAACTATTTACATGTAAAAATGAAATAGATAATGGAGCATTTGATAATATCCATGAATCTGAAAGCTTAGAGATTTCTCTATTGATTTTAAAGGAAAAGCAAAACAAAATAAAAAGCAACAAAAATGCACATAAGTATAAATTCACACACACAGTCATTTCATTATTATTTATTTATTTATACAGCTTTTATATTACATTTAAATTTAACTGGACAGACTCAAGAATCTGGTATGAAGCATAATCCAGTGGGAAGAGAAATACTCTGAAATCTGAGTACTTAATTCTCTAAATAAATATAGACTATCGGTATACATTTTAAGTAGACTCTGAAAATATATGGCTTTGCTTACAAAATGATTTTTTCTCCTTAAAAGCTACAATATATCTAAGATAGTAAAATTTAGCAGTTAAGCCTAGTCCTAGATATACTTGTATTACTTTTTAGAATCAATATGTTTTGATGCTTGATCTGGGCAGCTACTACTATTAAAATCTCCTTATTTAAAATAACTCAGTTAACAAATGTCAAAAAATCCTTTTTTCTTTTAAGGATTGTATGTGGTGCATGATACATTTAAATATGTAAATGTAAGTGAGTGATTAATGTATTCCCTAAACTATTGTAAGTAGAACATGTTATGCTATAATTAAAAGAATTACTTATCTACCATAACTCAAGTAATGAAATTGTAAGGCAATGGGAATTATACAATAGAAAATCAGCCTCATTTTGATAGAAAAAACAAAAAATAGAGTGTTCAGATTATTGCTCACGGCAAAAACATAAGAATGAGTATTCAAGGGCACCTACAAATGGATGGAATATTTCCCCTAAGTCTTGATACCTTCCAGGTCACCTGTTTTTCATTTTCTCTGCACTTTATCTTTTAGGTCATTTAAGTCTGTGATTGAATAACACTTTATAATTCTTAAGAATTTTTCTTCATGTTAAGCTTCTTTTGTGCTAATATATTTTGATTCTAATGAAGGTGAACTATTTTGAAATTAGAGTAGGAAAATATTGACAAATTCATAGCTTGCTCCTTTCCTCAAGAGACAAAATTTTTGACTTCATGGATCTCTACAGTCTAATCAAATCCATTTTACCATTTAAACTCTACTAGAATTTCTTGCTCTAATTTTCTAACTTCTGATTTCACATCCATTGTCTATCTTGTAGTTGTTTATAACTGAGCTCACTTCTATCATCTTCCCAAACTGTGAGCCCTTCACAGGGAAAATCTGTATACTATTCATCTTTCTGTACTTAATGCAGTGGCTGCCACATGGAAGGTACAAAATAAAATTTGTAGAATAATAAATGAATAAATGAATAATTGGATGATCATATACTTGCAGTAAATAACCTGAGAGTTTTTAACCAAAATCTCAACATGATCCACTGAACTTAAAAATTCATACTATATTTTGACACTTTCATGAAAATGAAATAATTCATATTCCAATTTCAGATTCTTCACATTTTATCTAAGAAAGGTTTTTGTCCTCACTTTTTAAAAATGTGAAAATTATGTGTGGAGCTGGCCCAGTGGCACAGCAGTTGAGTTCGCTCAATACATACTGAACCCTAACCACTCCTCCTTGTGCCTCCAACTCCAGATTCAAAGTTTTGTGTAGGAGCAACTGATTGGCTGAACTCAAGTCACACACCCAAACCTTTTGTCATCAGGGGAAAAAAAATGAGAGTTACTCTTATTTTCACTACCATGTTGAGAAGCAGGACACTACATCTCACAATAATACACAAAGTGGAGAGACTCTCAAAACAAGAAAGAAAGATGAACTAAGGATTCCAGGTCAAGATGGCAGCATAGGCAGACTCAGAACTCATCTCTTCCCACAGACAGAGCAGATTTACAATGAATCTTGGAAAAATTTTCCTCAGAGAGAACTTAAAACTGGATAAGAACAACCCCTGCAACAAACAACAGGCCTGACTGAGGTGGAAGAGGCAGAAATTCCCTCCTGAAGAGAAAAAAAATGTCACCTCCACAACCTGCAATGCTTCACAGCCACCTGGGATCAATCCACAGGTACACAGCCTTCACTGGAGGAGGTGAGGATCTGAGCCAGGGAGCATTGCCACTATTGGCATTTTTTGGACCCAGCACAATGGAGACAAGTGTCATAATAACTGGCTTTGCTGGCTACTAACAACAATGGGGAATACTCCCAGAAAGGAAAGAGAAGAAATTACAATGGACACCTCAGAAATACAAAAGATTAGAAGAGAATACTATGAAAAGCTATATGCCAACAAATTGGGCAATCTAGAAGAAATGGATAAATTCTTAGAATCATACAACCTTCCAAGAAGAAACAGACAATCTGAATAGACAGATCACCAGTAAGGAGAATGACACAGTAATTAAAAACCTCCCCAAAAATAAAAGTTCAGGACCAGATGACTTCCCAGGTGAATTCTACCAAACATTCAAAGAAGACAATACCTATCCTTCTCAAACTCTTCCAAAAAATTGAAGAGGAGGGGAAGCTTCCTAACTTATTCTATGAAGCCAACATTACCCTGATAAAAAAAAAACAGACAGGGACAACACAAACAAAGAAAATGACAAGCCAATATCATTGAGGAACATCGACAAAAAAATCCTCAACAAAATACTAGCAAATCTAATACGACAATACATTCAAAAGATCATACACCATGATCAAATGGGATTCATACCAGGGATGCAGGGATGGTTCAAGATCCACAAATCAATCAACGTGCTACCCCATGTTAATAAAATGAAGAATAAAAATCACATGATCATCTCAATAGATGCAGAGAAAGCATTTGACAAGATACAGCATCCATTTATAATAAAAACTCTGAATAAAATGGGTATAGAAGGGAAGTACTTCAACATAATAAAGTCCACATATGCCAAACCCACAGCTAATATCATCCTCAATGGTGAAAAACTGAAAGCCATCCCTCTAAGGACAGGAACCAGATGATGCCCACTTTCATCACTCCTATTTAACATAGTATTGGAAGTCTCAGCTAGAGCAATCAGGCAACAAAAAGAAATAAAAGGAATCCAAATTGGAAAGGAAGAAGTGAAACTGTCATTATTTGCAGATGATGAGATTTTTATATATAGAAAACCCTAAAGAATCCACCAAAAACCTTCTAGAAATAATAAATGAATATGGTAAAGCTGCAGGATACAAAATCAACATACAAAACTCAGTTGCGTTTCTATACACTAATAATGAAGTAAAAGAAAGAGAAATTAAGAATACAATCTCATTTACAATTGCAACAAAAAGAATAAAATACCTAGGAATAAACTTAACCAAAGAAGTGAAAAATCTGTACACTGAAAACTACGAAACATTGTTGAAAGAAATGGAGGAATAAACAAAGAAATGGAAAGATATTCCATGCCCTTGGATTGGAAGAATTAACACAGTTAAAATGTCCATACTTCCTAAAGCAATCTATAGATTCCATGTAATCCCCATCAAAATTCCAACAACATTTTTCACAGAAATAGAACAGGAATCCTAAAATTTATATGGAACAACAAAAGACCCCAAATAGCTAAAGGAATGCTGAGAAAAAAGAACAAAGCTGGAGGAGTCACACTCCCTGATTTCAAAATATACTACAAAGCTATAGTAACCAAAACAGCATGGTACTGGCACAAAAACAGACACACAGGTCAATGGGATGGAATCAAGAGCCCAGAAATAAACCCACACTTCTATGGACAGCTAATTTTTGAAAGGGAGCCAAGAACATACAAGGGAGTAAGGAAAGTCTCCTCCACAAATGGTGTTGGGAAAACTGGACAGCCACATGCAAAAAAACGAAAGTAGACCATGATCTTACACCATACACAAAAATTAATTCAAAATGGATTAAAGACTTGAATATAAGACCTGAAACCATGAAACTTCTAGAAGAAACCATAGAGAGTATGCTCTTCAACACTGGTCTTAGCAACATATTTTCAAGCACCATGTCTGAGCAGGCAAAGGAAACAGTAGAAAAAGTAAACAAATGAGACTACATCAAACTGAAAACTTCTGGACAGCAAAGGAAACTATCAACAAAACGAAAAGACAAGCTAACAATTGGGAGAAGAAATTTGCAAATATATCTGATAAGGAGTTAATCTCCAAAATATATAAAGAACTCATACATCTCAACAACAAAAAAACCAACTACCCAATTAAAAAATGGGCAAAAGATCTGAACAGACATTTCTCCAAAGAAGATATACAGATGACCAAACAGGCACATGAAAGGATGCTCAACATCATTAACTATCAGGGAAATGAAAATCAAAACTACAATGAGATATCACCCCATGCCCATCAGAATGGCCATAATTAACAAGACAGGAAACAAGTTTTGGAGAGGATGTGGTGAGAAGGGAACTCTCATACACTGCTGATGGGAGTGCAGACTGGTGCAGCCACTATGGAAAACAGTATGGAGATTCCTCAAAATGTTAAGAATAGAACTACCATATGATCCAGTTATTCCACTGCTGGGTATTTATCCAAAAAACACTAAAACATCAATACGTAAAGATACATGCACCCGTGTGTTCATTGCAGCATTGTTCACAATAGCCAAGACCAGGAAGTAACCTAAGTGCCCATCAAGGGACGAATGGATAAAGAAGATGTGGTATATATACACAAGGGAATACTACTCAGCCATAAGAAATGAAGAAATCCAGCCATTTGTGACAACATGGATGGACACTGAGGGTATTATGCTAAGCGAAATAAGTCAGGGGGAGAAGGTCAAAAACTGTATGATCTTGCTCATAAGTAGAAGATAAAAATAACAACAAACAAACACACAGTGACAGAGACTGGATTGGTGGTTACCAGAGGGCAAGAGGCGAGGGAGGAGGGCAAACGGGATGATTAGGCACCCGTGTGTGGTGATGGATTGTAATTAGCATTTGGGTGGTGGACATGATGTGATCTATGCAGAAATAGAAGTGTAATGATGTACACCTGAAATTTTACAATGTTATAAACCAATGTTACTGCAGTAAAAAATAAATTAAAAAAAAAGAAAAATGAAGTAAGAACAGTCAAAATAAACAAAATGCCCATGACATTCTTCCATATTGTCTCATCCTCGCCTAAGATTTCAGTTGCTACTGAATTACTTGTTAATCTATATCTCCATCCAAAAACCCATTCCTGGGCTTCTGACTTATGTCCAAAAGCTGATGGATATTTACACTTACATATTTCACAAAAATCTCAAAAATTAAATATGGTGCATTCCTCATTGACCCCCCCTTATTCACCTCCCCAAAAAGCTTGCTCCTCAATTTCTTTCTCAACAAAAAGTTCATTCTCCTAATTGCCTAAATCAGAGAGCTGTCCTAAAAATTGTCCCTTCTCTTACCTTCCCAATACATACAATGAATCATTTATAAAAATTGGCCATTTTTGCATCCTACTATCTCTCAATCAATTGCCACCACTTCCTTCATTCAGGCCTTCAACATTTGCTGATTTGATTATGGTGAACTCCTCTTTTCTTTGCCTGTGGCAGCACTCCTCTCCCATACAGTCAATGTGATCTTTCTAAAACTAAAATCAGATATGTCAAATACCTTGTTAAAGGGATTCAGAAACTTCCAGTGGTTTTCCAAACTCATTATCATGGTTACAGCCTGTAGTGAGTTTGACACCTGCTTTGTTCTTCAGGTTCACCTCTTACTGTTTTCTTACCATCCGATAAATCACAAGGTCTCTATATTTTTTAAATGTTTGTTATAGCCTTTTAATAATAGGATATTAGAAAAAAATGAATGAAAGACTGCATTAAATGTGCTTATTAATTGTAAGACACATGCCATTTTTCAGAAAAATCAAAATGTAAGAAAAATATATGTCTGGTAGCTGAAAAGTGCTGTTAAGTAGAATTCCATGAACACTTATATTTCCTGTAGCCTCCATGTCCTGGCACAAACTACTCTGTCGTCCTAGAGCATCCACCTCATCAATGCTCCCCCCTTTACCAGCTAACTTTTAATGACCTTTCAAAACTCTACTTAAAAGTTATGTTTTCATGAAGTCTTGATTGACCCACTATCTAGCACCCTCCTCAATACCTCAGGACACTCTTGGTAAAATTATGATATTCTCACTAGCTGTTGTTGCCTCTACCTACCTAGCTACATACTGTGGTGGGCTACATAATTGGCCCCAAAGATGTCAATGTCCTAATCCCCAGAACCTGTGAATTTTACCTTATGTAGTACAAGGGACATTACAGATACAATGAAGTTAAGGATCTTGAGATGAGGAGATTATCTTGGATTATCTACATGGGCCTCTCATAACCATGCCGGTCCTCATGAGTAGAAGGCAAGAGGATCAGGGCAAGCAGTAGTAGATGTGACAGGGGAAGGACATTGGATGAATATGAAGAAGGGGCCACAAACCAAGGAATACAGACAATCACTGGATACTGAAAAGGCAAGGAAATCAGAGCTTTCAGAAAGGAATGAGCCCTGCAAAATCCTTAACTTTAGCTCAGTGATACTGATTTTGGACTTCTGACCTCCTGAACTGTAAGATAATTAATTTTTGTTGTTTTAAGCCACTAAGTTTGTGATAATTTATTACAGCAGCCGTAAAAAAAAACTAATATACACATTGTTTTAAAATTTCTCTCACCATTAAATGCCTTGATGAAAAAGATCAAGTATTTATCTCTGTATCCCTCTACCTAACAGGACAGCTAGCATATTGTAGGGAATAATATGTAAGTGTTTAGATGACTGAATGAATGAGTGAGTTAATGAATAAATGAATTAATGAATGAAGACTCACATATAAATTTTCTGGTTTATAGGAAATTTTGGACTTTCAAATTAATTCAGATAAGGACCGATGGTTCTACTGGACTGTATATATTTGATTTGCAGTGAAAATATTCTGACCCACTTGAGTTTCCTGAGACTGTTAATACTTAAAATAAGATATGAATTAGTGCTACAACGATAGTGTCTGGAATTTCCTGACTTGATATCTGTCATAAGTTGTGCTCTCCAGAAGCAAAGGCAGAGTTGGGGTGGACAATATTTATTAGGGATCCCCTAAAGTGAACATGTGAAGAGAGAGATCAGAAAGCAGCATCAGGCCAAGAAAGAAATCATGCTGAGATGCAGCCCTGACAAAGCCTCAGGAAAACTAGCAGGGAGTCATGGAGCGCGCATTGGCTGTGGGAGTGCTCCACATAAGGCCAAAATGGCAAGGCCTTTGTATCCTGTCTCATTCATTCACGAAGTGGAGATTCTCCCCAGTGTGTGACCTGGGGCAAGTTGGTTCTCTGTGATTGAGGGACTCCCTGAAGAAGCTTCAAAGGCATCAGCTGGGTAGTGAGTCCTTCCTTTAAGGGGGATCTTGGCATCCCATCTTTATCTGTACAACTATATATATAGATAATGCAAGTTTTCTTAGTCCCAGGTAGTGAGGAGTAACTAGAATTCCAAATATGTCATCATTTTCCTTCTTCATAGTGCATACATAAGTACTTCATTTAGGTTGAAATATACTCAACTTAATATTTTATTTAAAAATCAAAAATTAGATAATATACTGAGAATTGATGGATAGAGTAGAGTGCTTGCAACTGTGATATCTGAATAGACCTATAAAACTTTGTTTTTCGTAGAGTTGAAGGACTATATGGCTCCTGGCTCCTGGTGAGACAGAATATGATAAAGGAAGTAAGGACGTGTCTTTTCCCATGCTTCCTACTTCAAAAATAACATAAACACATCCTATAAACTTCATGTGATTTTTAGTAATAAATAAATAAAAGGACGTAGTCATATAGTAGTCTTCAAACTACGTTCAGTAAATGCCTAGAATTTTAATGTAGTCTAGTAAAGAAAAAGTAATAAAGTAAAAATTCTTAATTGAAAAGGATAACAACAAGGCCATTTTGATATTTTATTTATTATTGCAAAAAATAAACAAATTTATGTTAAGTAGCTCTTTGTAAATTAATGAAATAAATAATATTTGTACAAATAATTGCCAAAAATGTAAAGCTTTATCAAATTACAATTTGCAACCATAAAGATCTGGTTGCGAGTCTACTAAGATGATAGCTGTGTGGGGTGAAGAACTGAATATAGTGGTTTGGAAAAGGGCAAAAAGAATGTAGTCTTGGAAGCATGTTACTGCTGTCAATTGAGCTGTCATTTTTTATATGGCTAGAATTATGTATTTTTAAAGCCCATTATTTGTTTACTAGATTATACAAGATTTAACAATAAAAATATTTTCAAAAGAGCTACACGGACAGAGAGAACTGATTGGTGGTTACCAAGGGGAAGGGGGGTGGGGGGGCACAAGGGGTGAAGGGTTACATCCACAAGGTGACGGACAAACAAAAATGTACAACTAAAACCCCACAGTGTTATAAACTAAGACATCAATTAAAAAAAATGGAAAGCAAAAAATAAAAATAAATAAATAAATAAAAAATGGTGAAATATGAAAAAAAAAAAAAGAGCTATGCAAAACAAGAAAGATATCAGTGTGAAGCAGTCATCATTCTTAGCCCAGTATCTCACTCAGTTCCTGTTACCTCATAGCTATTCAATAACTATTTGATGAATTTCACACACACACACACACACTTCAGCCTAAATAATAATGTATTAGATAAAAAGAACCCTAGAAGTAATGGCACCTGTGTTTAACAGACTGATTTATTGGCTCCAAATCTGCACTCCTACCCCTATGTAATATAGTTTTTTAAAAATCCTGTGTTGACCCAGCTTTGTGATTTCGGCTAGAAACCAGTCCGTTCCCCTTCTTGAACAGCTGATTAACTACTTCCCTTTTATGCTCTCACATTCAGGGCTACTATGCATCTGCCCTAATCACCGCAGGGCCAGTTTTCAGACAATTAGGGACAGCCCTTATGCCCCAGAGCCCAGGAAATTATTCAAATTAGGCAATCCACAAGGAGTTCTGGAAACCTCGCTAAACCCACTCCACTTTTTGTACATAACCTGCCTCCTACACGCCACCCTGCTGTTACCTTGTCTGAGGGTGCAACCCTCTGTGTGGCCCTGCCTGGCAGCCTTTCTGGTTTAGAGCTTAAGTAACAGAGTCCTGACTTTCATCTATCCAGTGTCTTTGTCTTCCCATCAAAGAATTTTTCAATTTTATAAAACAATTGGTGCTGTGAGCAGGATGGCATGGCCATTACCACTGACTCTTTGATAGCTTCGAGGGAGCACTGCTCTTGGCTTACTAATTGGTTCCAGATCACTCCAACAATCGCTTGGGACACAACTGCCCCATTGGTGAGCCTGCACTTTAACTGTGTTGTCTGCTCCTGTGTCTGCCCACGGTTGCAATATTTCTCCTTGCCCAATGTCCTTGCCATCAGAGTTTGCAAAACAAACAGTGCTAATTTGCTAAACTCTGGAGGTTAGATACTAGCCCAAGTGGGGGCCCACCTTAGGGTAATAGGAGTGATAGGTCATCTGAGCCCCTCTTTCTGGGAACAGGCATTCTAGTGTGTTCCTGGTCACAGCCTGTGTTTGGCAGAGGCCTATTTCAGGGATCCATCACTTCTTCTGAGTTTATTATTGTTGGGATCAGAACCATAGTTTCTCTGTGAGTTTCAGGAGACCCTATAGAGGAAGGTGCTTTTGGGTTCCCTGATGGCAGAGAAACAGCACCCTATCTCATTGGTGTGGATGTGGCTCAGGTGGGGTAGTGGCCTACCTGTCCTTTTTGCCGCTGCATACGTTACAGCTATTGCCACTGAACTTCAACTCCAGAGACTCTCAAGGGTACGATGGGCTGCACCCCTGGAGACCAGTAGGCCAGTGTTAAATGTACAGGGGGCCTCTGGAGCAAGATAACAAATACTTCATCCTTGTACCTCTCCTCTCCCCAGAACACCTGCCGAAGTTACCCAGTTGCTTACAAAAATAAAAACTACTAGCCAGTGTGCATGGGCCTTAGTAAGGGCCCCTTCAAGTCAACATGCGAAGAAACTGATACTTTGGACAAGGGGGCTAATTCCGCTGCCCCAAGAAGCGGCTGCTATAGTTCTCTAATGCAGACACTAATTCTTCCGTGGTAGACGGGGAAGCATTGGAACTAGAGAGAGCTCCCCTGAGGCAAACCACTCCCCTCCCTTTCCCATAAACACCTAGAGGCCCAATGGTGATCAGACAGAGACTAAACTAAAAACCAGGTCTTCAGGCAACTGGAAACCCAGAACAAAACAAAAAAGAATGAAAAACCTGGATATTAAGAACGAAGCCTGGTTACAGAGAAGGAAGTAATACATACAAATATGTTGTTAACTTGAAAGGTCCATAGTTTGACCCAATTAGAAATATAAAATTTACTAAAAGAATTTATATAACAAAAAAATAAAAAGGGGGCTGATTGGCTTTTGTGTCTCTACAACTTTAACATTTGGTAAAATACACCAACTGACAAAGTTTATTAGGTTCAAGTTACAATTATACCCTCAGACCCCACTAATTTAAGCGTAGTACCCTCCATAACATTAGGAGAGTTACTAAATATAAAAGAGAGTAAAAAACAGGTATGCCTTACTAAAACTGTAGCCTTGCCTAAATTTTCCATCGTCATTTTAAGGCAAGGATGTTCCCTTGCCCTAAAATATCCCATAAACACCCTGACACAATGAGTAACAAATTAAAATTAAATTAAATCTTTGGCACTTACAAAATGGTTTGATAAAATGGGACCACCATGCACTTCCAGTTAAAATAGTTAATATGGCCCAATAGAAGTTAAAATAGGACCTTTGAGGGTTAAACATTATATAAGGTCTAATTAATGAATGGATAGTTGTCCCCGTTGCTTCTTCATTTGACAGCCTGATTTTGTCCGTTCTTAAACCTGAAAAATAAATAAATAAATAAATGGCACCTCATGGTGGATTACTACAACCTTAAGGTTGTGGTCCTATCCATTAAGACCCCATATCCACCACCCAATATTAGTATTATAATTACTAGCTCCATCCATTGAGCAACTGGTAAATATTTTGCTGTTACAGATTTAGCTACTATGTTCTCTCCAGAGGCTATTTCAACGGCCAGTTTGCTGTTACTTTTTTTTTCTTTACAAAGCCCCAGTGCATGGTTGTGTATCTTAGTTGTAAGTCCTTCTGGTTCTTCTGTGTGAGCTGCCACCACAGCATGGCAACTGACAGACGGGTGGTGTGCTTCCACAGCGGGGAAACAAACCTGGGCCGCTGAAGCGGTGAGAGCGCCGAACTTTAACCACTAGGCCATCAGGGCTGGCTCTGCCCTTACTTCTGATGGGACAAAATATGCCTTTACTAGAGTACCCATGGAGTAGCTCAATACCTTTGCCACCACTCACAACCTTTGCATGTAAGATCTGAACTATATCCCCCTTTCTCCAGGAGCACAGGTATGACGTTACAATGAAGATATTCTCCTCCAAGGAGTTTTGCTTGACACACTCATTGAGGACACACAAGTCTAAAATCTTTTAGTCCTTTTTGGATTCTGGGGGCAACATATTCCTTCTTTACAAATTTTACTTAATCTCATGGTTGTGACTACTTACAAATCAGCCCACCTTACTTGGAGCCCCCTCCAACAAAAGGCTCTAGAATCTGTCCAAATTAAAATCAGTAGGCACTCACATTAGTGCCCTTGGAGACTCCTTAACTCTAGGGGCTTCAGCAACCATCTCTTGTGCCTCCTTGGCTCTCCGAACTACCTATGATGTCCATAAATTCCTCATAGGCTTCCAATGCAAGAACCTGCCCTATTCGTCCCCGTGCTACACCTTTAGAGAGGAAATTGCTGGCCAACTACTAGGATCTCCTGGAAACAGAGGTTATCATAGACCCTGAGCCTGTGGCCCTCCATTCTCAGCTGCCTATTTTGCTTTGGGTCATAGAAGCAGTATCCTACAAGTTAGGCACATCTACCAAGGACCCCTTAATACAAGATGGAGCCAAATCTGGTCTCTCTGGCATATTCCACCTGGAGGAGGAGATGTCCTCCACTGTCTTCAGTCCCTTGCCAGATGCCATGGTGCTGGAGGAGGTCACCCCTACCCCAGACCTCTTGGCTACCTGGGGAGCCCCTTTTGCTTAACTGGGTAAATAGCAATGAAGTATGTAGAGTGTACAGGTGGCACTGCCAGCAACATAAGTGATGGAGCACAGTGGAATCTTGCTTCTTTCCACCCCTAAACCAGGATGTTCCTGATAAAGAATGGAACCCAAGGGTCAGCATACTTGGCCAAACTTCAGACAGTCGTCTTAACACTAGACATCAGCAAATAGGTCTGTCTGCATATTTTTACAAACTTTTGGGCCATTGCCTAAGAGTTTTCCCTTTTAGTGTAAAGAATTCTGAGACTCTTTTGCGTCACAGGTACCCAAAATCTAAATTAAAGTTATACATGTCTCTATGTATAATAAGGACATGATGCAAGGCCTTACTAGGACCCCTTTGAAGTGTCAGACATTACTGATAGTGACCAAGGCACACATTTCACTTCTAAGAATACAGAATGGGCTCTTAAAAAAGGCATTTAATAGAAGTTTTATTTCCCAGACAGGTCTCAGGAAGCTTTAATTGAGAGATCTAATGGGTTCCTCAAAAAACTCCTATTTAAGTTAAAAAATGACAAATGGACTCCTAAACAGGTCAACATCTTATTCAAGGACTTAATCTTTCTTAATTCAAGACCCCTTGGCCAACTCACATGCAAGATCAACTTTAAAAATCCTTCCCATCACCCTTTCCTATTTTTAAAGTTGGATAAGTCTCACCTCCCTACATACACCTGGCTTTCTACCAAAATGTATACTTTTATACTTCCATGCCTTAAGGAAAATCTAGTAGAGGTTACTATTAGCTGTGCCCTTCTAAAAATGATTATTGCTCTGTCCAGGAGGCAACTGCCTCATATTGGTCTATGCCCACCCCCCAGTGCCTTCTCCTACTCTCCCCCCTCCAACTTTCCCCCAGGACATTCTACTCTGAGTCTCTGACCATAACCACAACCACCTCTTTCCCTTAGTTACCAACAAATACCACTAACCTTTATGTGTACCTTACTGAAGTATCAGTTCATACCCTCCAACAATGTAACTGCTGGACTCCCCACCTTGACCCAAGGAATATTATTATATTACAATACATGCAATTATATATTAACATTAATATTTTATATTAATTATTATAGTACAACAATATATTATATCATAAAAATATATAACTCATACTTTTAAAACACTTTACAACTCTTTCAAGTCATTGTTAGAAACTTCAGAAATTCCAGATCTGTTTTCTTGCCTACAGCCATATAACAGGATCTTGGTTATGGGCTGGCCTACAAGGATTCCTTACGCTTCTACTTGTTCTCCTTCTTCTTACTTTCATAATAAAATGTTTTCTACTTTGTGTAGGACAACTTATGCTCTACTCTGTGAAAGTCTTCTCTGCTATATGGCCACTCAAACTACCCAAAAGAATCAAGCTCAAAACTTATGTCAAGATTTCAAGAGGTCAATATAGGGTTCTTTTTGTTTATTTAAAAGTTGTCTTGACAGAGTTTTGAGGCCCAGGATAGAGGCCAGTCAGTTCTCCTTTTTTGAGCAGTTGACTAAGTTCACACCCCAACCACTTCCCTCACTGGGTTCTCACTGTCCAAGTCACTATGCAGTTGCTTAATTGTCCCAGGGTTAGGTATCAAAAAACTAGGGCCAGTTCCTATGCTGTAGAGCCTCAGAAATTGTTCAAATTAGCCAATCCATAGGGAGCCTGGAAAACCTAGCTAAACCCACCCAGTTTGCTATACATTAAACTGTCCTCTACAGCTCCAGCTTGCTGTTATCCTATCTCCAGATGCAATCTTCTATGTGGCCCTGCCTGGAAGTCTTCCCTCATTTGGATCTGTAAATAATAGAGTTCTGATTTTCATCTTTCCAAGTGTATTTATGTTGTGTCCTTCCATTAAAAGAATCTTTGGATTTTATGAAAACATATATATACACTTTACTGTTCCTCCCACTAAAGTTGGAGTATACATCCCTGTCCCTATTCTTTGTTGCTATTCAGTTTGACTTTTGCGAACACAGGAATGTTGGTGGAGATGACAGTATGCCAGTTTTGGGTCTAAGCCTTAAGAGATGGTTGGTGCTTCAATTTTGCTCTTTTGTCATCATCATAAGTAAAGCAACTCTGATGTAGCTGCTTCAGGCATAATGAACTTAAGTGGAGCCAAGCCTCTCTAGCCAAGCTCAGGCGAACCACACCTTGACGTAGAGCCATCCAGCCAAGTTGAGGCTGGATGAGCTGTTGCAGTTGACCAGAAATGGATGAGAAATAAATGCTTATTTTGTATGCCGATGAAATTTTGTGGTTATTCCTGGCTATAGCCCATTGACACAGTATGTCTACACTTGTGACTAAGTCCTTTAATTATATTTGAAAAGAGAAAGGCCTGCAACTTTAGAAATATGGTCTGGGGTACCAGTGGGCAATCATAGTTGATCAAAATACCAAACAGATCTACCTTCTCTTTCTTCTTTTCTATATTCTGAAAATATTTTGCAGAAGCAAGAGTGGTACAGGATGTCTGGGAGGACATCAAATGACACTAGGCCATCTTCTTTCAACAGTGAACCTACAGGCACAAATGCCTGAAATAATGTTACAAATGTGTCAAAGATTCTTTAGCAATGGTGACCCTAAGGTAGCCCTGTATGGTTATTTTATCAAAGAAAATCTGAAATATTTCCCTTTCATGTGAGTTAGAACATCAAGTCTCACACTGGTGAGTGAAGAGTAACTAATCATTATCCATTGAGAATCAATTATTTCAAGTCAGAACATCTGAAGGAACTAGTATAGATCAAGATTGGACCCTGGACACATCTATCATCACTGAGTTCCAGCAGAAGCCACTCCAGTGGCAGGTAAAGCCCCTCTATGGATTACGTAGATTATATCGAAGGTATAGTCATTTTCAGGTTAGTCAATAGCATCTATTCAGGAGAAATATGTTATTAAATGTGGCTATGTCATCTTGCTTCAAAGTGGCATATTTAATTTCTAAGTGGAAAATAAGGCCAGAGATTCAAAGCTGAAGAATTACAAGGGAATCCACTTAATTAATGAGTAAAAGAATGTATTTAATGTCCCTTATTTCCCAGTATGGTTATACAGGTAAGTTCATGGAAATAAACCACTGATTATACCATGAAAATATTTTTAAGATAAATAAAGTGTATTCTTTACACAAAAATTTCAAAGTGGCATAAAATATAGGGTTGAAACAATCTCATCAATATTCTGAGAGAAATATTTAAAGAAAACTTAAAAGTAAAAATATTGAAATTATTTTGAGACATTAAAATATATCTAAATAGCATCAAAAGCGAAGAATAAATGAAACTATAAAATAGTTGTTAATTTTAGATTTGTTGACCTCATATTTATTGAAAAAACACACAGAAATTCTGCCAATAGCTAAGTATTATGGGAAAAACAAGGAAATGTAAAAACCATAATTGTCATGAGGAATTTATATTCTAAAAACCACAAAAGTCAACAATATAAGAATAATCCTAAAGCAAAAGAGAATTATACAATATTTTTTGTAATTGAAATAGGTCTTACTTGTCAGGATGAGGATCCTGTCACACAGCAAGTTTCAATACTTTATTGAAGTCCACACAGCTAAATGAAAGTAGAGTCGTAACTGGAGCCCAGTCTCTGGACATCAAGTTCAGAGATGATTTCTTTATTTATGGGTCCTCACATGAAATAGGAAGGGAATGATGCTTCAGTAAGCACGGTAGAGATACAGAAATGAGAATAAAACATCATTTAGTGTCAGTCAGCAAAGATTTCCTGGAAATTGTGCAACTTGGGATGGCTCTTAAAGGGTGGTTGAATATGAAGTCAAAGAACGTGGCGGGGGAGAACTAGGATAAGAAGAGCAAGAATTTAAATCATCAGTTTGAAGATCAGTGATTAGAAAGTCTAGGATGACTCAAGTGTTAATGTAAACAAAAGAAAGGTGGAAATTAAATTTTAAAAGTATTTAAATTTGCATCGTGCATTAATGCATATATTAATGTATATAATGCATATAATGTGCATTATGCAGAATACGAACTTCACATAATTAATAAGGAATAAAACTTTGAAATAGAGTGTATTGATGTCCTATCATGAAACCACAGTTTTAAAAACACAGTTTGACAATGCAAAATAATAAAAAGCAAATTAAAGATCAAAAAGTTATTGAAATTTTGATATAAGAATTGATAGACTGTGATTTGGGGGTAATGAAAGGGACATATGTTAAAGGCATGATAGAATCAATGAATTTCGTAATTGGAAAGTATCTAAAGACATTTATTTCAACCAATTAAACATTGCTTAAATCTCTTCTACAATAGATCTAGTATTTCATTGTTGCCTATGCTTGAAAACCTCAGAGACCACTCTCTTCATCTTTTCTTCCAACAGTCAGTTCATTCTTTGAACACTTCTTGCTCTTATACTGATCTGAAATCCTAGTTCAGTGCTAAGTCTTCTGTAATTTTATCTTTCCCAAGCTGTATACTAATATTTCCTTCAATCATTTATTTTGTGATATAGTACTAAGTTCTTATACAAATAATCCTATTTCACTATGTTTTTTGAAAGTAAAGTGTCCATATTCAAATTTAAGAATTATGGTATAACATATCCAGTCTATAGTAAAGGGGAGTTCCTGCCCTCACTAGTCTAAATACTTTATTTTAATTTGCATAACATATATATCTTTTCTTGGCCACGATATAATGTTGTCTCAGAGTAAATATAACATCACATCATAAGGTTTAATTCTTTTTCACAATGCTATCATTAAGAAAAATTCTCCTTTATTTACTTGTAAAGTTGGTATTTTGTAAACATGTGTAAAACTTACTTCTACACCTGTTAAATATGTACTTGTTACTTAAATCTCTGCAAACTGCCTATTTTTACATTTAAATTTGTTATTGAATGTAAAAATCACCCTGTTTGTGGCACATACAAAGTAAATAGGTATTCTTTTAAAATTTTTGTCAAAATATTGAGTAGAAAAAATTTAAAAGACAGTTAATTGAAAATAATCCATGACCAATTGGATTAAAGTCTAGATATTGCTAAGAAACAAAGTAATGATGGGAATACAACTTGAAAAATGGAATGGAAGGATATCAAAAAGTTCCTGGGCAATAAAGAGAAAAAAAAATAAATTCCTTTTTTTAATCACTATAATTAAAATCAGTGCTATAGTCCCTGGTCTGTGCCATATACATTCATAAATAAGTATGTTCCATGCAATACACTGTATTGCTACGTAGTTTTTTCTCTCCTGTTATTTTTCTCTTCCCACCTAGAGAGAAAATTCCTCAAGGGTAAAGGACATGAACCATTTATTATTTCTAATTCTACAATACCCAGGACAAGGCTGGGCATATAGCATCTGCAAATAATCACATATTGATTGATTTAACAAAATATCCCATCAAACTTTATGTCTAAAATTATGTTTGTGTCCTTCAGTACGTTAAGGTCTTTTAAAATTCTGGCAATATATTTCTGCCTTCATTTTTAAAAAGTGAAAGTATAAAGAATATAATAGCATTAAAATATTCAAAACATTATTTAGGATAGTTTCAAATGTAAAATTCCATATAGAACATGAAACACAATGAATCTATTAAATGAGCCAGAATATCAAGTCACGCTTCCTAAGCTATTAGAAGCTGAGTGGATCCTCTCTGAGCTGGAAGTGACTAACTCTAGGTGTCATAGCATCCTGCTGACAGCTTAGCTCTTAAATGACAGTAGTGATTAAACATTATCCATAAATTTTTTCATTTCATCAAATTGAGTCACAATTTTCAAGGCAAATAAAAGATTCATTTGTCACAAATATTCATAGAGCTGTCCTTAAATGATACCATGAGATTAGACTTCTTCCAACCGAACTCACAGAGAATGGATTCAGAATCTCAATATAATGTGTCAAAAAGGAAAATTAACTCCTTATTCATCTTCCAAGTAACGATAGGGAAAATTATCTATGGTCATCCTCTTGCCAGATTTTCTCTTCCAGATATGCATATAACAACGTCCAACAGTGTTTTTAAAAACGTCTCCTTTAAGAATTTAATTCTTTCCAACTGTGAGGTAAAGTAAAGCTAACAAAGGAGCCTCTTGTCTTCCCATGTCATTTCATAAGATTTTGGTTTTATATTTTTTCCCAAAGAAATAAGGTAATAGGAATTATGAAAAACCCAAACCGTAAATTGATAGGATTAGAAATAAGAACTGTGTATAAATAAAATAAATGAGCCCTTCCAGTCTTTCAGGCTGATAAATGACTGGAATTTTCCTTTGCAACTTCCTGAGAAAGTAAGCTAAGGAGCCAAAGCCATCATTTTAGGTTCAGCTCATTTCTACCTGGGGGAAGACTAAAATAGTGGTGAGATAGGCTACTTCTGGTCCAAATGCTACTTAGAATTGATGCATTCATTTTATATCAAAATTCTTTCATTGAACACCTATTATGTAACATGTGCTGTGCTAGACATTACTTTGTGACACAATCAAGGAATAAGAAAAGCATGGTCCATTGGCTAATTAATTCAACAAAGAATTTGTTTGAGAATTTGTTTACCCAGACATTTTATAGATGTTGGGGATAATGCTTTAAACAAATCTTTGTGTATTTCATATTTTAGTGGAAGAGAGAAAGACAGAAATAAACACATTATGTTATAACACATACTGTTATGGAATTGATAAGTACTATAAAGAAAATTGAAGCAAAAACAGGAATCAGAGTTGATTTATTCCTTCATTCTTTTAACAAACATTTATTGAACACATACTATAGGCCAGGTACTTTAGGTAAGTGAGGCCCATCAGTTAACAGTAACAGAATGAAAAGAAACACCCCTTATTACATTGTATTGTAAGGAGAAAAGCAATAAACATAAATAAGCAAATAATATATAATGTTTGGAGGTGAAATGTGCTATGGGAAGTTTCTCATAAGCAACATCAAAAGAGGAAAGAAGGTGACCTGGTTGGCAGATGAGACAGCCCAAAATGTTGGTGCAAGCTCAAAACACACCTCTGTCACGTTTCAGTTCCACTCAGGGTTGGCCCTCGAGTCAGCAGCAAAGGGATTTTCTCCCAATGGGCAGAGCTATGAACAGTGAACTCAATCATTCACTTCTCATGAAAGGAGAGATGTCAAGAGGTACAGATATATATTGATTCCTGGATTGTGCCAGTGCCTTGGCTCATTGGTCAGGGTTCTCGAATAAAAAAGACCGATAAATCAGGGCTAAGAAGGTCTGGGGAAGAAGTATGTGAATGATCATATAGGATGGGCACAAAGCAAGCAGAGAGGTGTAACTAATGTTAGTTTTCATCAGAGAGAATCCATCCCCAGGGAGGATCTCTTCAATAAGGTAGACAGGATGATTATTCCAGTGCTTGTACAATGGGCTCATGGCCAGAGTGGTCATAGTGGAAGTGATTAAAGCTATGCATGTGTCTAATAAGATGAGTTTCTCCTCACCAAGGCTGATCTAGTTGCTACTACAGCTGAATGCCCAACCTGACAACATTGGAGATCATTGCATGGTCTTCTATGTGGCCCTATTTCTTGGGTAGTCCAGCCAGCCCTTGGTGACAGGTCAATTAACTATGACCCCTTCTGCCACAGAGAGAGCATTGGTTATTCCTTTCCAGAAAAAATGCATGCTCTGGATACGCATTTGCCTTCCTTGTCCACAGTGCATCCATCAACACCATCATCTAAGGATTTATAAAATGCCTGACATCTCAACAGAATATTTCATGCAACATTGCCTCAGACCAAGGTACCCACTTTAATCACAAAAAAAGGTATGATGATGAATTCATGACCACAACAAACACAAGTCTTACTAATTATTTTCTATTACACTGATAAAATGAAGGCTCAATTATGGAACCAGCTCAAATACAAAATCCCAGGATATAGTCCTCCAACATACCATATGTGCACTGAACCAACAACTAATATTTGGGTCTAGGAAGCAAAGAAGAGAAGTAGGATCACCTTCTCACCATTACTCCCTTTTAAAATTTGTGTTTCCCATCCCACCTTAGACTTTGCCAATTTAGAGGTGCTATTTTCCAAGTGGAGAAAAGAGGTATGACTACTTTGAGCTTTTAATTCTGATGAAGCTGGCATGTAATGGTGGGAGCAGTCTATCCTGAAAACCATGGGAAGATACAGCTAATACTACATGATAAGGTCATAATAAGGTCAAAAAGAAATGTCTGGAACCCAGTGGATTCACTGGGATATCTCTTGGTGCTTTTGTAACCAGTGATAACTGAAAATGCCAATTGTATAAAACACAATCCCATAAGCTCAAAGTAATTTAGGAATCATAACCCTTCAAGATCAAGGTCTGAGTCACTCTATCCAGCAAGAACCCAGATTATAGCTGAAGGCGACCACCCAGAGCTTCCTTTGATAACACCTTTTAATGTTTGTGTGTTTTTTTGTTTAAGGATATAGCAACTAGCAATAAAATTTAGAGAATGGACTTCCACACTTACTCTCATGGAAGAATTAAAGGGAAGTCTTGTATATTTTAGCAGAGTATAAGCAGATCTGAGTTGCCTGAGGGACAGATTGTACCAAATTCAGTTTACGCATTACCCCATCTCTGCTCCCTGGCTTTGCTTTCTGAGTGGAGTGGCACCTAAAGGCTGGTAATGTTACCATTTCATGCTCACTTCCACTTCAAAAAACTGAGATATTCAGTGGCTATGCCCTATCAGTGCCTCAATTTTAACCTACACTGAGAGCCACTTCCTTTCCCCCACTGGTTTTCTGATTCTCACTGAAGTATAAGAGGCAAGTTCCTCAGCAGCCACTATAAGTTCAAGGTGGTTAATGCTCATTGGGGTGAACACTGAAGGTGGGAGACACATTATACAGATGTTTCCTCCCTGCTTTTCTCAGGATAAACAGTCTAGGGAAGCACCCTCTCTGAAGATGTCTCACAAAACAGAGAAATTGCTTGTCCCAAAGTTATAACCTGCTCAGCAACACAACTCCTTATATTTGCTCTGCCCACTTCCCTGCCTCATTCTCATCCCCCCTTCACCATGCATCCACGAGATTGCATAACTAATAAAGCTTTACTGCATGAATTTCGCCTCAGATTGGCTTTTCAGGGAACACAGACTAAGACAACATATAACAAAATATTTGTCCACATTTACTATCGCCTATAGGGGCCATAACGATGTTACTAACCATGGGAACATTAGAAGACACAAAGCTGATGAAGAAAAATCAGCATCTATTTCAATAATTTTAAAAAGACTGTGCCTGGAGGTGATGATTTAACATATGAGCTACAGAAAGTTAATTTATAGATCACTCTGCAGCATGAGTTTTCATATAAAAAAGTGACTGTTCTAATTAAATTTACTAATTTTTGCTTCCAGATTTTCTTGTTTATGTATGAAAATTGAAGATATTGTTGATAATGTGATGACTCTCTTAGCAAAAAATCATTTCTCAACTACTTAACTAATTCCAGTTCATTATTTTCATGCATCATTAGTTATGTGTATCAGTAGATCTTAATAAATAAAACTCTTGGAAATTTACTCTATTAAAGGTAAAATATTTGATACCATTGTGAATGATATCATAAATTCAGTTAAAAAGTTGAGCATAAAATGATTTCTTTTTGTGTTGATAATACAAACACAAGTTTTGGTGTAGCATTCATTATGCTAATAAAACTATTTTTACTAAATTCCTAAATTAAGAGATTTTAATTGGTTATGATATACATATAACTCAAAATTGCATCCCCCAAACAGCTGTAGTTATGAAATCGTACAAATATTATATTCTGTATATTTTATAGCCAAAATAACAAAACCAAACAATTTTCACGACAAGGCTAATGTTTTTTCTCCTCTCAAAAGAGAAAAAAGGCTTGCTATAACAATATATGCTTTTCCTCTCTGCTGTCCATCACCAACTGGATTTTTAAAATCTATGAAACTGAAAAATCAACTTCAAATAACCGTAAGTATAGTGCACTGATATTGAATTTGTAATAAAATCTTCTAATTTTTATTACTTTTCTCAAAATTAATTGAATGTCTTTAATCAAAACATAGAAATGGAGCTTGACAAAATTTAGCTTTGGAAGTTTATAAATTTAGTTTATAAATTATAAATTTATTATAAGTAAACTGAAAATATTAAAAACATAGCTTACAGACAGGAAGACATTAAAATTCCTACAAAAACAAAGGAAAAAATCAAACAGATAAAATGAGAGTACAAATGGAGAACAAAATTTAAGTCTGAAACTTTGTAAAGTTTGCTTTGGAATACTGCAATCTGTGAGAAGAATTCTATAATACCATTGACATTATATTAGAAGCAGATAATACTATGAAATTGATTAAAGTATTAAAATATGTACTAACTTATCTTACTCCTCATGCTATTTTTAATCCTCAAACAATAAATATAAAGAAGTTTTTTGGTGTTAATATTAACCCATATATGGTATTTTTATTTTCAGAAAGAGTTTTATTTTAGAAAATAATTTTTGAATAGGACTAATTTATAGATTTAACAATAACAATAAAACCATGTTTTTTGTCAACAAAAAGTGTTTCAAGAAGTATATCCTTCTAGTTCTTTTAGAAGTATTTCTTTAAAGTTTTTTTTTTTTTTGGACATTGAATAGTATAGTTACCATAATTCTTACACAGAAAAAAGAAAATATGTAAAAATATACAAATAAATGTACGATATAACTATCAAGTGATGATAGCCCTTTAAAAAGAAAGGAAGAGAAAGTTATGACGAGTTATTTTCGATCAGTTGGTCACTGAAGATGCCTTAGACAAGGAGATATTTTAGCAGATACACAGATGAAGTCACACCAGAGCCACGTGAATATTTAATAAAAAAGCAATACAATTAGATATTCATGTGGCTACAATGAAAAAAAAGCCCAATACAAAAAGGCCATTGAGATTGGAGGAGAGCTAACAAAGGGCCAGGGGTTGGAAAAATTATGAAATTGTGGGGAGACACTTGTAGGCTCTTGAATGATTTTTTTTTTTTTTTAGTTTCATTCTAACTGTGATGGAAAGTACTGGAAGGTTTTGAGGAGTGGAGTAACATGAGCTGGTTTATGTTTAGAATCTTTCTTCTGGCTGTTATATGGAAAATAGATTGTAAAGATTGAAGCAGAAGTGGGGAGAACAATTATACAAAAGTGGTGGACATAAACCTATTATAAATTAAGACAAGAAAGAAACTTAGCAAATTTGAATGTCCTCTACATACTAAGCACTGTGCAGGGCATTTACATAAATTATCCAATATAGTTAATAGATATGTGTAAAAATTAGTTGATTTGCTGCAGGAGCATGTTACAATTGAAAGTTTCAATTGCACATCGATTATTCAAGCATATATGAAAATAACACACAAATATATAGTTGAAAATAAGTGCAATCTAAAACTTCCAAAATTACTTTTATGAGGATTAAGGTTCAGTGCAAAAATTAATGAAATGATTTTATCTCAATATGCATATGCAAATATGAACAAGTTGGTATGCTTAACAATAACATAATCAAAAGATTTTTATAATAAGCTCTATTATCTGAATTAACGAATGGCTCACCTCACTTGATAAGGTCACACTGAGTCCCAATGCATCTCTTAATACAATTTTATCCTTCAGCTCTATGAATCTGCTTAATTAATTCTATATATTTTAACAAGAAATAAAAATCACAAAGAAATCAAGGTAAGTTGCCTGTGGGAGTCAGACAGAAATCAAGAAGAAAACAAATTCTTCCTGATTTAGTATATTCCCAAACTTTATACTTTTTATATTTTCCAATGATTCACCATGTAGATATTTAATGGTGGATAAGATATTTCAATATTTCTTTGATATGAATCCCCATATTTTATTTCCTAGTTAAGGTTCCTCGAATTTCTTGTTCCATAGGGATAGTGATTAATAGAATTACATATGAAATGACCACGTATATAAGATCTATGAGGCCCTCACTTGCTGAATATCTATATTTAATTATTGTATCATCCTCTACCTCTGTGGAATGAATATAGATAGTTCCCTAAAAGGAAAATAGTTTGCCTTGAAAGTAAATTTATGTGCAATTTCATCAAATCATCCTTGGAGATAGAACCTAGAAGCAAAACATATTACAATGCCAAGTGTGTTCCTCAAAAGGCCAAATGAATTAAATCTTCAACAGGGAAGCTACATAAAGACTGGATTGCGACAGCCATGCTCTGCTGCCAGATTTAAAACACTACTTATAGTTACACAGAACTGTATGGCCCTATCAAATCATTTTATTATTCTCTGCAAATTACACTAAAACCACTACCCTTTTTAAAGTATTTTTATTTTTCTTCTAAACCTAAGTAGTTAAAAAATAACCGTGGTAGAAGCCATCATTACTACGTTCTTAGTTATTACATACATTAACAAATTTCTTATTCACCTCAACTGGAGGAAATTGCAGATACAAGGTAATGGTATAGGGCAAAAAGTTTGCTGCCTAATGTGAAAAAAGATGCTCTCTGGGGACCGATAAATAGTTCTAAAAGAACTCCCACTCTTGCTATTGTTCCTGTTAAGTTTTTAACTTTTAAAACCGCACTTCCCAAACTTTATGCCAATGTGCCCTGGGGCATCACGATGAACTAGCAGGGGCACTTGGGATATTTTAAAATATTGAGGAAAACAGAGTAACATCCATTAGACATCATGTAAATCACAACTATTAACTTATCTGAATCCAACTACTTAATAAATGGAACTGTTAGCTTTTTGTTTGGTTTTTATTTTATTTTTGTCTAGAAGTGTTGTGAAAAAAACTACTGAGACACTAAAGGTGCCATGACCTTAGAGATTTTTGGGAACCACTGTTTTATACTAATTTCAGGACAATGTGCAGTGAAACCTCCAATTTGACCAGAAGCATGCTGAGGATCAATTAAAAAAGAGCTACAGGATTTTTTAAAATGTCCCTTCTATCAGAGATACTCAAAATCTATCACTAAACTATCAGTATGGGGAATACCAACATTAAATAACAGATTAGGATTCTTGGCAAGAACCAAGAAAGGAATAAGCAGACACAATTTAGGTAGCAGGGTATGGAGAATTAAGCTCTTTTTGTTCCTCAGCCTCTTAAATTCATTGTGCAGCCTCTCGTATTGTCTAATTTATCTGTTCGTGTGCCTCCCAAGCAAGGAAAAGACTACAGAAGAAAATGGAAATTAATAAATATGAATTTGACTGTGTACACCTAAGGAGGCTCAAGACAACTTCTGTATTGCCAAAATTTAAGGTAGGATCTTCACCTGACCCAATTTAAATTATAGTTATTTCAAGCATGAGAGGACATATACATGAAATCTCTTAGGGAATTAAAAGTGAAGAAGTAGATTCTTTCTTTAAAAAGTGGCACAAACACAAAGTTTACTGACAACTAAACATCAACATTATTTCACAACCAAATGACTATTTTATTACTATTAAGAAATAATAATAATACAACGACTCATTACACAAGATTTTAAATGTTAACTATTATATTCATTCTAAATTTGATTTGTTGCTTTTGTGCCCATTATCTAGCTCATCTTTCCTGTTGATGACAATCATTTCATTTCATAAAACTTTTATTTTTCACTAAGTAACAACGCATTAAAAACTAGCACGTAATTATTTCTGAATTCACATTATATTTTATCATGAGAAGTACTACTAAATTTGCTGATGATGGAAACACTGTGTCAACACTAATAACCAAATTAAATGCACCTCAGCAAAGAATTTGTGAGACTTAATTTCTGCATTCTGCCTGTTATACTCTCATATTTAAGAACTTCAGATTGATTCTCAAATAATATTTATTGACAAATGAAACAATGATATTCTTATTTTATGTTAATTAAAATGGCAAAATATAAATGATATTTTGTAACCTCCTAAAACTTTTTCATTACCACCCCAGAATCCATCTATTTTCAGCACTGAGGGCAAATACTTTGGATGTCACAAAATTAGACACTTTCAAAAATCGTATGAAAATATTGATATTTTTTATTATTAGAAAGGGTACCTTGCATTCTTCATGTTATACATTGATTAAAAATATCACACAAAATGTGCATACATGATATACAGATATCAAAATATCATGGGGTTATTATGAACACTTTATGCCAGCAAATTTGAAAATTTAAGTAAAACTGAAAAGTCCTAGAAATAAAAACATATTGAAACTGACACACAAAAATAGAATTTTAAACTATTTCTATAACTATTAAAGAATTTGAATCACCTGCTCTCTCCCTGAAAAAATTCTTCCATGTCCAGATATTTTCACCAGTGAATTCAACAATACAATTAAGGAAGAATTCCTATCAAGTATACACAAATTCTCCAAGGTAAGAACAGAATAAGAAAACTTGACAACTTATTTTATTAGGCTAACATAACTTTGGCTACGTAAATGTAATATATGAATGAGAGGTCATTGCAGAAAGAAAAATCCAAATAAATCTCTCATTAAGAGTAGATGTAAAACAACTAAATAAAATATTTTCAAATTAAATCCAGTGATACATCAAAGAAGATAATACATCGTGAAAATGCTGGGTTTATTCCAGGAATGAAGGATTGTTTGCATATTAAAAAATTGATTAAGGTAAATCATTATATTAATAGACCAAGGAAAAAATAAGTCATCACCTCAATACATGCAGAAAATATATTTAGTACGTTCAACTATGTTTATGATTAAACAACATTCTTCAAAAGCAATGAACAATCCAAAAAGGAATTTAAGGAAACAAATCTATGTACAATAGCAATCAAAAAAATGAAATATTTAGGAATAAATTTAACCAAGCAGGCACAACACTTGAAAATTACATAACAACACTGAAAGAAATTAAAGAATTAAGACAATTAAATTAAGACATCAATACTTCCCAAAGTGATCTACAGATTCAATGCAATCTCTACCAAAATTCAATGATGTTATTTGCAGAAATGGAAAACTCATCTGAAAATTCATATGAAATGTCAACTTACCCTAAATAGCCAAAACAATATTGAAAAAGACTAACAGAGTTGGAGGTCTCACACTTTCTGATTTCAAAACTTACTGCAAAGCTACAATGATCAAAGCAGTGCTATACTGGCTATACTGTCCTATAAAGACAGACAGGATAGAATAGAGAGCCTAGAAAAAAACCCACACACCTATGGTCTATTGGTCTTTCTCAAGAGTGCCAAGACCATTCAAGGGAGAGATGAGAGTCTCTTCAATTAATGGTGCTTGGAAAACTGTATATTCACATGGAAAAAAATAAAGTTGGCCCCTTATCTTAAACCACATATAAAAATGAAGCCAAAATAGACCAAAGACCTAAACATAAGAACTAAAACTATAAAACTCTTAGGAGCAAACATAAGGGGAAATCTTCATGACCTTGGATTTGGCAATGGTTTCTTAAATATGGCACAAAAAGCATAAGTAACAAAAGAAAAAAAATAGGTAAATTGGACTTCATTAAAATGAAAAGTTTATCATCAAAAGAAATTATTAAGAGAGTGAAAAAATAACCTACAGAATGAGAGAAAATATTTGGAAATCGTATATCTGATAAGGAGTTAATATCCAGAATATATAAAGTACTCTTGGAATTCTAAAACAACCCAATTATAAAATGGGCAAAGCACTTGACTAGACATTTCTCCAAAGAAGATATACAAATAGCCAATGAGCACATGAAAAGATGCTCAGCATCACTAATCATTAAGGAAATGAAAATTATAACCACAATGAGATAGCACTTCACATCTACCAAGATAGATACAATAAAAAGAAATAGAAAATAATAAGTGTTGACAAGGATGTGGAGAAATGGGAATGTTTGTGCATTGTTGGTTGGAATATAAAATAATGCAGCTTCTTTGGAAAATAGTATGGCAGTTCCTCAAAAAATTAAAATAGAATTACCATATGATCTAGTAATTCCACTTTGGGTATATACCCAAAATAATTGAAAGCAGGGACTCAAAGAGATATTTGTGTGCCCGTGTTCATAGCAGCATTATTTGCAATAGCCAAAAGGTGAGAGCAACCCAAGTGTTCATTCACGGATGAATGAATAAACAAAATGTGATATATTCATACAATGCAATATTTCTTAGACTTAAAAAGAAGGATATTCTGCCACGTGCTACAACATGGATAAAACCTTGAAGACAGTACACAAAGTGAAATTAACTAATTACAAAAGGACAAATATAGTATGATTCCACTTATATGAGGTGCATATATGAGAGTAGTCAAATTCATAGAGACAGAAAGTAGAATGGTGGTTACCAGGGGCTAGAAGGAAGGGAAATGGTAAATAAGTGTTTAAAGTGTACAGCACTCAGTTTAGAAAGAGAAACAATTCTGAAGGTGCACGGTGGTGATGGTTGCACAACAATGTGAATGTACTTAATGCCAGAGAATTGCATACTTAAAAATGATTAAAATGGCAAATTTCATATTATGTACATTTTACCACAATGAAAAAATACTTCTTCAAGTAGAAAAAGGGTGATATCAGATGGGTATTTGTATTTATGCAGAGAAATGAAGTGTGCCAAAAATAGTAAAAAAAATAAAATTAAATAAGACTTTTCTTCTTACACTATCTCTGTAAAAGAAGTGGCTGCCTAAAGCAAAATGGAGCAAAGTATTGTAGAGTTTATAACATGAATAGAAGTAAAATTAATAACAATTACAGAAAAAAAGATGAAGTGAGGATTGGAAATTATTGTCAGTCTGTTACATTAAATGGGAAGTGCCATGATAGTATTTGAAGGAAAACTGTGATAAAGTAAAAATATATATTGTAACCACTAGGGTGACCACTAAAACATTACAAGAGAAATGTAACTAATGAGCCAATAATGGTGATAAATGAATTAATAGAAAATAATTAATTCAAAGAAAAAAGAAAAAAATGCCAAAAACAGGGAAGAAGGCACATTGAGACAATTTAAAATGATTAAAATGGTAGATTAAAATCAACTATAATATAGACCAAATTGGACCTCCAATTAAAAGAGATTTTTTAGATTGTATAAAAAATAAGATACAAATACATGTGGTCAGCGTGAAACACATTACAGTGTGTTCTACACTGTTAGTAGAAATATAAAATCTTACAGCCACTTTGGAAAATAGTTTAGCAGTTACTTAAACCATTAGAAATACACTTTGAATATGTGCCAGAGAGTCCTTTCCTAGGTCTTTACCTAAAAGAATGAAACCATGTCCAGACAAGGATTTGTATATAAATGTTTATAGCAGCTTTATTTGTATTAGCCAAAATCTGGAAACAGCCCAAATGCCACTTAACTGATAAATAGATGTACAAATTGTGGTAAATATATACAATGGAATACTACTCAGCAAGAAAACATAACAATTACGCATTCAATCACATGGCTGCGTCTCACAATAATTATGTTAACTAAAAGAAGTCAGACAAAAAAGAATACATATGTTATTAATATAATATTAATATAATACATATGTTATACTGTATTTGATTTATGTAAAATTCTAAAAAAAATCTTAACTAATCTACTTTGATGGAAAGCAGATGGGTGGTTGTCTGGAGCCAGGGTGGGTAGTGAATTACAAAGGAATGGGAAGAAACTTATTCAGGGTGATTTTTCTTTTTTAATCATTACTGTGGTGGTGATTTCAAGGGCCATATGCATGCCAAAACTTATCAAATTGTACCCTTTCAAAATGTGCAGTTTATTGCATATAATTTATACTTTAGTAAAGATAAAACTTTTTTCTTTTGCTTTTTTGCTTGAGGAAGATTAGCCTTGAGCTAACATCTGTGCCAATCTTCCTCCACTTTATATATAGGTTGCCACCTCATCATGGCTGATGAGTGGTATAGGTCTGTGCCCAGGATCTGAATTAGGCCGCTGAAGTGGAGCATGCCAAACTTAACCACTACACCATAGGGCTGGCCCAAAAACATTTTTTCGCAGGAAGAATACACCAAGGCCAAGCTCAAACATCAAATTTAAATATTAAATAATTCAAGTATTATTCAAACTCTTCCAGAAAAATAGAAAAAGAGAAGTACTTTCTAAGTAATCCCATGAGTCTAGATTAACATTGATGTTTGAGCCAAACAAGAACAGTACAAGAAATGAGAATACTGGGCAGTCTAACTCATGAAGAGAACATAGAGGGAAAATTCTAAACAGCATATTGATAAAATGAATTAAGATATGTATTCAAAAATTAGAAGAAAATTAGAGAAATGTCTTTATGACATCTGTATAAAGAAGAATTTCATAAAAAGGTCACAAGATCTGCAGACTGAAAAATAAAGAATGATAAATTTAGCACAGTAAAAGTATAAACTTCTATTCATCATAAGGTACAAAGTGGAAAGATCAAATATAAAGATAAAGAAAAGACATAAAGTGAAAAATCATAAACTGGAGAAAATATTTTCAATCATATAATAATTAGTATCCAGAACATACAAAAATCCTCACAAATAAATAAAAAAGAGAAAAACAACTTAATAGGAAAAATGGGCAAAAAAAATAAGCTAGCATTTCAACAAAAGCAGAAATATGAATGGTCAAATATAAGAAACACTTCTCAAAAAATAGGAGATGCAAATTAAAAACAGTGAGATTCCACTTTACACCCACCAGATTGGCAAAAATCATCTGACCACACTGAAGCTGGGTACCCCAGGGTTACTGTAGATATTCAATTAAGAATAGGATTGCCTTTTGACCGTGTTAGCACAGACATAGATGAATCTTATCAATTTGCTGTTTTCTTGTTTGACTTGAGGAGTGACTCAGGTCTTGAGGATGTGTGAGTTTGTTTTCCAGAAGAAAGAGAAAGCCTTCCAGTAGGTTGTGATCACCAGGTGGCCAGCCCCCCAGCAGTCATTGAAGCCTGGAAGTCAGATTGCCCTGGGACCTATCAGGAGTGACCCCTTTGTTTCTCTGAAGTTCCTCCTGCCAAGCCCCTTAGCTCTATAAAACCTCCCTTCTTTCTCTTCTTGGAAGGTGAATTTGAGCGAACCAGGGCTCCCGCCTTTTCGTTTTGGCCACTTCAAATAAAAGTTTCTCCATCTCCAAGGACTGAGGTCTCAGTGTTTGGCTTGCTGTGAGATTAAGAGGTCTGTTATCAACACCAAATGTGGACAGGATGAGGAGCTATATACGCAACAATACACTGACAGTGGTGGTCTAAACACGTGCAATTACGTTAGAAAATGATTTGGTATTATCTTGTAAACTTGAACATGTGTTGATCCTATGACCTAGCAATGTTTCCTCAGTTTATACCTTAAAAAAGCTCTTGCATACATGTTTCAAAAAACATGCAAAATAAAATTTATAGCAGCTTTTTTCTTGTAACAGCAAAAACTAGAAATAACAAAATGTCTATAGATAGGAGAATCGATAAATAAGTTGAGAAGTTAGTTAATGGAATGCCATACAGAGTGGAAGTAAGCAAGTTATAGATGTCCCATACAGGGCTGAATATTGGGACCACAGCGTTAAGTGAAAAAAGCAAAGCTCAAAATACTACAACTAAAAATCTATTATTTTAAAAGCTTAAAACAAGCAAAGCTATATATTCTTACAAAGATAAAACAAAATTTTTAAAAAGAAAAAAAGAAATAAAATTCAGGAGAGATGCTGCAATAGGGAAATTCAAATGTTAATATTCTAGTTAATGTAAATGATGGATTCATGGGTGGTATGTTGATATAATAATCATGTATGTCTAACATACACATAAGAATAAATCTTTTTAAAAATATTTTATAATGTAGAGAAACATATATATGTGTATTTTTGTCTTCCTATCCTAATACACTCAGAAGTGGTTAATTCCCATATAACTGAAGACAAATAAATGCACAGAATCACCCATGTCCCATATCTAATTGGAATCAAATTGAGAGTAATACCTTCTCCAGTGCTCTTATCACTTTGCAGTGAGCATCCTTTTCAAAAATGGTAGAACATAGGGGAGAATCTGATAACATGGACATTTCTCTAGACTACTTTATGGAATTGGTTCAATACCATGGTGAACTCATAAAAATATCATTTTAATTAACTTTGAACATGAATCTGGAAGAGGAGGAGAACTTGCCACCCGGAAACATGTCTCTTTGGCATAAGAATTATCTTGAGCTGATTATTTTTAAGAAACAGCAGACACAGGAGAAGCTCTGAAAACCTAGTAGAAGTTACCTTTTTGTAAGAAACATTTACACTTATAAGGGAAATCTTCATTTGTAAGGGTGTCTCCCTCTCTGTACCAGGAAGAGGAGGAGGACTAAATCTCTAGAAACTCATCAATGGAGAAGGCAACAGACTTAACCGCATAACAACCATGCCTTTATTTACTGTGCTTTGCCTGGTAACCTCCCCTAACTGGCTTCCCTCCCCCACAACATCTTCTCTTGTCTTTAGCTGGAGATGATATTTAAGGTGGTGGCTTGGGCCATTTCAGAGAGTTGCTAGTTTTCCTAGGAATTTCCCATGTACACAGGAGCCATATATGTTATTAAACTTGCTTTTGTTTTTCTCCTGTTAATCCATCTTTTATTAGAGGGAGGTCTCATCTAAGGGTAGAGAGGTAGAGGGTAGGGAAGGTAGAGGGAAAATTAGTTTTCCTCCCCTACACTCTGAAATAGAAGTCTTTTATTACGATTCTGGCATAGTGGGTGGAGGTGGGAGTGACGTTGAGCTGGTTTCAATCGTCCCTTCACAATATGATATAAGATTTCCTCAAGTATTTTATTTATAGTTGCAATCATCTCACTAATTGTTCACAGCAGAACAACTGGTAAGAAGGTTTTGTTGAATGAATTAGAAATGTAATAGGATTTTTTCCAGATAATCCATGTTATTGTCAATATACATTTGAGATATTTTTAAAAATGTAACTTTATTCCTGGAATGGTAATAATCACTTTTTAGTTTATTTTGCTTAGTAGTGACATGATTTGGTAAATAATAGCACTCTATTTACTTTATCAATAATAGTGGCATCTTCCTATTAAAAATATGAGAAAAAAGAAGTGAGTATTTATTAAGTAAACACCATATGCCACAAGTGGTAGGTGCTTTCAAATATGATATTGTACGGTATTTTATCCTCAAAAAAAGTAAAATGAGCTTCATTTCATATATAGAGACCTCAAAACCCAAAGAGGATAAATACTATGTTCAAGGTAACAGAACTAATAAATAGCAAAATTAAGTGCCTGATTGATTCTGAAGACCACACTCATCACTCTACAATCCTGTCTAATATAGGGCTAGGCGTGAAAGAAGAGAAACAAATATTCATTGCTTGATTATTGTTTTACACAACCAACTTGAAACACCCCATCCTTTAAACACAAAGTAGAACTAGTGCCTATAACCAGCTCTAAATTTCTGTAAAATCGTATAGCAATATAAGGTTCAATGAACAACACAGACTCCAGTCATAAACAACAGTCTTTTTATTGGTTACTATATTTGTAGTAATGTTTAAGTAAAATAGTAGTTACCATTCTACCTCACAGTCATTACATTATTTTACTACACCATTCTTGAAGTGCTTCATACAGGTGACTTTTTCTGCAATTTTGTTTTATACAAATTACCTTGCAACTTATTTTGAAATGTAAATTAACACTATTAATTACCACAGATTTACAAAATCTATCAAGGATTTGTGGTCTGAGCAAAAAATTACCCCAATATGCCCTGTAGGAAGGATCTACCCTCCAGGTCCTTCTGGCAGGTCTAAGAATTAAATTGATATGAGACAGAATAACAGGAGAAAATCAAATAAAGCTTTATAACACGTATACATGGGAGAAACCCAGGAAAGCTGAGTAACTCAGCCAGAATGGCCAAAGTCTCCACCTTAAATACCGTCTTCAGCTAAAGACAAAGGAGGATTTTGGGGGTAGTGGTTAGGGGCTTCAAAGGGGAAAAAGGTAATTTACATGGAGATGGAAAAGCAAATGTTTGCTGGATCCTCTATAGACAATGGGACCCATTTTACATTACACTACAGTTATGGTATTAGCTCCTTTCTGGAATAGGCCTTCTATCTTAAATTCCTTTAGGCAATTGGGGGAAGGTCAAAGTCTTTTTTTCTTAAAAATAAGCCAAAGGGGAGCCAGCCCAGTGACATAGTGGTTAAGTTTGTGTGCTCCACTTTGGTGGCCTGGGGTTCACAGATTCTGATCCCAGGCACAGACCTATTCACCATTTACCAAGCCATGCAGACATCCCACATATAAAATAGAGGAAGATGGACACAGATATTAGCCCAGGACCAATCTTCCTCACCAAAAAAGAGGAGGATTGGCAAAAGATGTTAGCTCAGGACTAATTTTCCTCACCAAAAATAAACCTAAAAAAAAATAAGCCAAGGAGACACATTTTGGGGGGGCCAATTCTGATCCCCCACAGCCCCAATTCATGAAAAAAAAAACCCAAAAAACAGAAGTCAGCAGCTGTCTTCAAACCTGTCATTGACAGATTCCTCTTGCTGACTCATATGCACTGAAGTATAAGATCCACAAAGGCAGGAGCTCTGTATGCTTTTCTTATGGTCCTCTCCCAAACCCTGGAAGAGTACCAATCACATAGAAGGTGCTCCATAAATATTTGTTGAGTGGGTGAATTCATGATCTGCTCTCCTGTTACTGGAATCCTGTTGCTGCAAACTTAGGTCTGTCTCTGCTTACTCCTAGCCCTGAAACCCCAAGATTCAGTTTATACTATTGAGAGGACATAATATTGAAATAAAGGTCCAAGTATGATCAATGTCCTTAGATTGTTCAAAGAGGTAAAAGTTCTTGATATAAGTAATTTCCTAATTACTTATGTAAATTTATTTGAATGGTAGATTAAAAGTCCTTAAGTACAAAAGTATATTGGTCTAATTACACTCAGCTATGTGCAATAAGTACATATTAAATCATATTTTGTAATTACATAGATTATATCTTCAGGAATATGTTTCTGTATGGATTTTTTTTCAACTTCACAAATAACACAAATGTTTTAACATGTATTTTAAGTGGCACTATCTCTTTGGTAGAATATAGCCTAATTTTGGACATTTCTTCACAATATTTCTGAAAGAAAAATTAATCAAATATAAACTGATATGTTCTTTTATATCCTTTAAAAATGTGGGAGTAACATTAATTTTAACTCTGAGTTTTTAAATGGCTCCAGAGAAAGTGGACGCTGATGTAGCCACAACAGCTCTAACAGGTGTTGAAATTTTATCTGGTAAAATCTCCACGTGAATTCATCTCCTCAAAGATAATTTCAGTAATATCGAACTTTGGCCATCTACCAAGTGGCTATTTAAAAAATTAAAGCTATACCATAGTTTAAAGAAAACTTTTTAGAATTAGGAGTTAAATCCAAATTAGTCAAGTGTCCCCAGTGATTAATTAGAAGAAGATTTGGAAGTGCTAATTGTGCCACTAGGGAATCTTTAAAGTTGTTTCTGCACTTGCTTTGAAGTTTTGTCAAAGGAAGGGACATATTTGTATGTGTGATATTTAGATATAGAAATGCTGTCACAATTTTAAATGATATTATAATAAAAGCAGCACTGTTATGATTCTATCTAAACTTAATTACATTGCTCCTAGAAATTTAATTTTTTTAAGTTTAATCCATTATTTTATTGTAAACTGGGTATATCAGTTCAAATAACTATTAAGTTGTAATAGTTATTTAAAATTTTTTAAGATTCAGGGAAATGTCTAAATCAGCTTTACTAAGGAGATAATTGCTGAAGAGGGATGCTTTGTGAACCATGTTGTTTTACTGTATAATTTAGCCTTTTGGGGGTTATTTGATGATAAAAAAATATAAAAACTGAAGTTCCAAGAGTCTGGATATTTAAAAGTATAGGTATAGCTGTAAAAGTGATATTAAAAAAAATCAATATATGAAGGATTTTGTTTCTTACTAACAAATGAGGGCTGAGGTCAGGATTAACCTTACTATAACTAGAATCCTTCATTGTTTTATTACAAGATCCTAGGAGCGATACTTTTGAGAATACTTTCTTGGGTAAAGTTAAAGAAAATCCCATGTGAATCTTTCCTATGTCCCTGGTTAATTCCCTCAGAAAAAAAGTTATATAAAAAATAATTAATTTGTACATATATTCACCTATTTTGTAAACCAGATCCTTTTCCTAACTACTACAGCAGAATTTTGAAGTACAATTTTCATGTTCTAATGAAGCACTAATTATCATGACCTTACATGGCATTGCCCATTAATAACAGCTCTAATATAAACCTGTGCTTATAAATTCAAATTGCCAAATACATAACTTTTGATTTTATCCTTATATTCAAAATTTTATTTTCTTTCTCTAAGGGACTTAAACACATGTAGGATTTCTCTCCATTGTGGCAGTTATAGCTATATCTTTGGGGTGCTCCTCCACCAAGTTCTATTAGTGGAGTTCATTCTTGCTACAAAAACCAATATTTAAAGTCAGAAGTTTCCCAAAGACTACAAATATGACTGAAATTTATCCAAATAGGTAAACTTAATTTTTCCCATTTATTGGTAAATGCAAGTATATACCTTATTTGGATTGAATATACTTAAATCATCATTTTGCTTTTATAATAGGTATTGGTTGTTACATGAAGAATTTGTTTTCTAAAAATATTTAGTACAATTCTGTTCAAATGATATTTATTTAGGACTAATTATGTGCCAGGCACTACATTAGCTATAGAGAAACTAAGAACAAGACATAATACATTATAGAGCTCACAATCTATTCAATAAGGGTAAAAAATACAGCAAAAGCTTAAATACATTAGGATAATAATATCATGGAGGTAAGTCAAACATGCTAAAGTAGCATAAAGAGGAGGATCAGCTTAGAGGAAGAAAAGGGAATATCAGAGGAAATATTCAGAAGCAAGTAATATCTGAGTTAAAAATTAAGTAACAAGTAAGCATTAGTCAAGCAAAAAACACCTTTTCAGATAAATAGGGCAGCTTGTGGCAAGGCAAGGAAACATAGGAGGGGATTAAAAATTAAGCAATGCCAAGTATTTCCATATGGCTAAATCATATTGTGGAATAAAAATTGGGTTTATCTCACAAAAAAGCACCAAGTTTAGATGGTTGTATTGGGAAATTCAACACAACTTTAAAGAGCAGATAGTACTAATACTCTACAAATTGTTCCAAAATATTTTTAAATATAAAAACATCCTAATCTCTTTTATAAAACGAGAAAAACATTGCCTCTTAAATCTAAGGACAATACAAAAAAGAAAACTATAAACCAACATAGTGAATAAATATTCATGCAAAAATATTAAATAGAATATCATCAAAGAAAACAGAACATCACATTAATTAAATAATACAGAATGACCAAGTGGGATTAAATTCAGTAATTCAAGGTTTGTTCAATATTACGAAATCCATTAATATTATATAACATATTAATAGATCTAAGGAAAAAAACATATGCTTATTGTCATAGATACTGAAAATTATTTCAACAAGCATTCCTCATATATTTTTTTAAGTCCCAAAGTAAAAAGAATCAAGGGATACTTTAGTGCTAGTCGATATCTTTCATGCATAGAAAACATGAGACATTTTCACTAAAATCAAGAAAAGCTGACTCCTATCTCTGCTACTATTCAACATCATACTAGAGGTATTGGTCAATGCCATTATACAGGAACAAATTAACTTTCATACATTGCTGGTGGAATGCTGAAGATACACCAACAACAATAAATAATTTCATAAGCAAAAGTTATGCATCCTTATAGTCTTTTCACAATTGCAAAATATTGGAAATACAATTGCAAAATACTGGAAACAAGCCAAATGCCCATACATGGAAGAATAATTAACTATGATATATTCACAAAACTTTACGCTATGCAGCGTAAAATAGAAGAAGGATATCTCTATGAACTGACATAGGGTTATTCCCAGGATATACTGATAAATGAAAAAAAGGGAGGAGGGAGAGCCATAGAGAAACTGTAACATGTTACCTTTCATGTAAAAAAAGAGTATAAAAATATTTTTTGCTTGCTTTTTGTAAAAGAAATTACATATACAAGAAATAAGAAATGAGATTTATTACCTATATTAGATATTTGAAAATGAGGTGAGAATAAAGTGGGGTTTGTGGGATGCAGGTAAAATACTGCTTTTGTAGTTTCAACTTACAAAAGCTTTTTAAAATTTGTAGCATTAAATGCTTATATTAGATAAGAAGAAAGGTTTCAAATTCTAAATTTTATTCTTTTCCCTTAAGAAAATAGAAAAAGAAGTGCAAAATGAACCCTGGGGAATTTTGCAGTAAGATATTAATGTGAGACTTATTGTTTCACTATTTTTTTTAATTTTAGTGAACACTTTTCCTTTGAAAATTTCATTATCAGAAGTTTATATTTATAATGTCATCTTTTAAATTTCCTTAAAGTTAGTTTCCTAATTAAAATGTAATTATTACCCTGAATATTTTCTTTAAATTTAGTTGCATTGCATTTTTTATTTTTCTAATTTTATGTTTTTCCTCTACTATTTTGATACTAACGTGCAAACAATCAAGTAATTTTCTTAATAGCATTGTCATTAATATTCACATGTATTTGATTCTACTTAAAGATCATCTTTCAATTCAATTTTTCTCAAAAATATGTAGCTGTATCTTTGCTATAACATTACTAAAAACTTATTTAAAAATCATTCCTAATTTTGATATATATATATTTGTAAATATCAGGATATTTTATCTTTTATTTGAGAAGGAAAAGTAAATGAAATAATGGGCACATGTCTGAAACTCTTGAGGAGACTGATAAATCATTTTATTCATCTTCCTTTTTTCATAAAATCAACTTGTCTTCTAAAAATAAAACAAAGTGAAATCTTGTTCCTAAATGGCAAATACATGTTTGTTGTTCTTATTTTTTCTAAATTCCAGTCTTTCAGCTTTGATTATGTATTTATGTATATAATAGGATCACTGATTTTGTTTTACAAATGGAAGTTCAAGTTTTGTCATATTTTAGTATCCATATAATCACTAATTTCCAAAATGTTCCTGAAAAACCTTTTAATACCCCCACCGCTCTGTAGGATATTTTAGACATCTCAGGAATTATTTTTTGAATATGTGGCAATTGAAATATTAGTGTTGAAAAACAAAAGACTCTTCAAATCCAAAGTTCTTCTAGGCTGTTTTTTTTCTTTTGATAGAAGTCTAAACTATATGCAGAGATTTATGTTAGGTGCCCAAAGGGGAAAAAGTAAATGAGCATTCATGTGAGGTCATCTTTTTCTCCCAGGCTAGGAAAGGTTCTAGGGTGTTCATGCAACAGATGGTAGAAACTTAAGCAAAATTCAGTGACAGTGACCCAGGGAGGTAGCAGGGACTTATACAATGACTGCAGAAGGACTTATAGAGCTGTAGACCAAAGATATATAGCCTCTCTCAAGGTTCTCACAACCTTGAGGGTGACTTGGAGGCAGGAGTGCAGCTGGACCTGAAAGTATCCCATTGGATGAGACAATGCAAGTTGCACCAATAATTAGCATAGACATCAATATGGATGAATGGTAGGGGTCATCTAAATCCTTTTGTGCTAGTTAAGACAGGAGAATTTTGCATAACCCTGAGGGGAAGCCCTGATAATAAATGAGATTAAATTTCCTGAAACACAGGGAAGTGGAAAGATGGATTTAAGTTAATTATAAATTTTTTCCATAAACATCTTAATTTATAGAATGAGATTCACTCTCAACTACCAATAACATACATGGGAGAAGTATTTTCTTCTTTTATTTTTTTTCTCTTTAAAATTTATCTATATGTAGTTTATCCATTTGAAACTAAGATGAAATTAAATTATATTGAGTTAAATTAAATTCTGTTAATGATAGATACTTAACTGAATCTAAAAGTAATATGTATTGTAAAAATGAACCTTTATCATTGCCTTGAAGGTTATGGTAACCACTTCTTCTAGTCTTGATATACTTATATTATTTAAGAGCAAACTTTTCAAATATTTTGCCAGATTTCTTTTATGGGTAGCAAACTTTGTTTTTATTTTTCCTCTTTCCTGTCACTGATATTTTGTTAAATCTCCCATTATTCCAAATCAACTCAATTCCCTTCAACCATCAATCCTTGCTCTTTACTACCCTTTTCATACTCTTTATTTACGTAGGCATGCTGTCAGAAAAACAATACTAGAGGATGATATTGCTGTTTATAAGATTTCAATCTGCATCTAAAACTAGCATGCATATTTGCAACTTTTTCAAGAAAATAAATTTGTTCTTTGAAAACTGGAATTGCCCCTTTGCCCATTTCTACCTCTTGTATATATTCTGCTGCCTGCTTCTTATTCAAGGACTGGTTACCTTTAGAGCTGCTCTAAAAGTGAGAGGGTAATGTTTTTCCCCTGACTCTTGAGAGTAAAATGTCTTTTATAGCAGTGTTTGTGCTTCAAGCATTTGGCAGCACATACAGTGTCACGTATTTCTTCAAAGCGATGTCATTATACAAGTGAATCTTAATGAGTTATTTCAACACCTCCATATCATTTTTATTAGACATTTTTGCAAAATAAGCACATTGCTATGTATAGGTAAGTACAAGCTTGCAAAATCTTCCTATCTCATATATATTAACAATAATATCCCTTTAGAAATACCAGAGTTATTGGAGGTGGTAGAAGTGCTCAGACCTCTCTTCTCTTGATATTTTATTTATCTGGTCAGTAAATCTTAGAGGGTGGCAGCGGTCAGTTAAGTTCAATAGCATACTCCCTTTTGCTGTGATGCACTGCACTTTGGAAATAATCAATCTACAAATGATGTAACTTTGGAAAATTTAATTAACCCCTGTGTATTCCAGCATCCTCAAATAAAAATGGAAAATTGGGATAATAATAGTATATATTCATTGGTTTGAATAAATAGCAGACATTCGTTAGTTTATGTGGACTAAATTATTTCATATTAGCATAGTACTATACATATGCTTTTTAAATAAATAATTTTTATAAGCTATACAATCATGAGTTATACAATTCCACTGAACTTTGTCTGCAACACTCTACCCCCAGAACATGACATGTTGAGCTTTCTCACTATTCTCTCTTCAGCTCAGATATTAGCTCCTCAGAGAGATCTCTTTAACCGCCCTATGTAAAATAGCTAGCCTTAACCAACTTTGTGTTTTTGTGTATGCAAACATATGTTAGCAAGGATAGATACCCAGGAGTGAAATTGCTTGGTCATATGGTAACTCTAAGTTCCACAATTTCAGGAAGTGCCACACTGTTTTCCAAAGCATCTGCACCATTTTATATTCCCATAAGCAACAAAAGTGAGTTTGATTTCACCACATTCTCACCAACATTGTTATTGTCTGTATTTTTTATTCAAGCAATACTAATTGGTGTGAAGAAGTATTTAATTGTGGCTTTTATTTGCATTTCCCTGTGTATAATGATGTTAAACATATTTTCCTGTGTTTATAGGTGATTAGTATAACTGCTTCAGAGAAATGTCTATTCAAATCCTCCATCCATTTTTCGTTTTGATTGTCTTTTTCTTGTTGAGTTGCAAGAATTCTTTACTCTGTATACCTTTATCCTTTATATGATTGTAAATATTTTCTCCCATTTTGTTGATTGTCTTTTCACTCTCTTAAGGCTATCATTTGTAGCCTTAAGAGATTTATCTTTTTGTTGTTGTTGCTTGTGCTTTTGCTGTCATACCAAAGAAACAATTGCAGAACCTAAGGTCACAAAGATTTATTCCCCTACAATTTCTTCTAAGAGTTTCATAGTTCTAGGTCTTAAATTTAGGCCTATAATCCATTTTGAGCAAATGTTTATAGATGGTGTAAGAAAGAATTCCACTTTTATACTTTATCATGTGGATATCCAGTTATACTAGCACCATTTCTTGAAAAGTTTGTTGTTGTCCCATCAAATTGTCTCACAAACTTGTGAAAAAACAAATTGGACATAGATATATGGGTGTATTTCTGGAATTTCAATTTTATTCCATTGATCTATACTTCTATCCTTATGCCACTACCACACTATCTTTATTACTGTAGCTGTGTAGTAAGTTTTGAAATTGGTGAAGTTGACTCCTCCAAACTTGTTCTTTTTCAAGACTGTTTTGATATCTTGGGTCCCTTTCATTTCCATATGAATTTTAGGATTTTCTGTCAATTTTGTGAAAAACAAACTGGAATTTTAATAGGCATTGGGTTCAATCTGTAGATCAATGAACACAAATATTTCTTTCTCACATTAAACCCAGGATTTTGAGCAAAATAATCTTATCCCCTATAATATAGCAGTAATGTTAATCTGAATCATAGTGATTTGTATAGCTTGGTTCTATTTTATTTGTGTTTCAGGTATAATAATTGTGTGAATATTCTACTAAAGGAATATATTTTGTTTATACATATCAAGTATATTTAAAATGAAAATACGAGAGTAATTTATAAAAATGCTAAACTGAGAATCATTGAGAATTTATTTTTCTTTAAAAAGACATCATTCAAATTTGAGAAACGTTATTCCAGGAAGTAAAAGTTTCCAATTGAAGGAACTGAGGAAAAAAATCAGTGGAAAAGAGAACATGTTATATGTTGAGGAAGAAATGGCCTGATTTTTATGTGAGACTTTGGAGAGTCTGTAGAGTGGGGTAGCTGTTTCCAAGCAAACTACAGTGATGAAAAAATATGAAACACAAAGAAAAATGGCAGACTAGGACGTTCCAAGCTCTTGTTTGTCAAAAGAAGAAACATCAGAAGACCAGAGACTGTCTGAATCAACTTTGTTGGAGATCTGGAAAACAATCAAAGGTTTACGGCAAACAAGAGAACACTTGATCAAGAAAAAGCCGTCTTCAAAATGGTAGGAAAGTTTTTGGGGCATTTTACTCATCTTTGCCCCACTCTTCCCTCAGTGACCATCTTAGTCTTGGTCCTGAACAGTGGCAGACCCAGGGTCCCCAGTTCCCTCCCTCCAACAGGAGGTAACGGAGCAGACTGTATTTGCAAATTATTGTGCGCATCTGTTCTAACCTGTCCGGGGAATACCTAGAGGATGGACTTGCTCATCTCTGGCTCACAAAATTCAAATGCAGGTGGGAAAACTGGTGGGGACAGCTTGTAAACACTATAAGGGGACTTATATAAACCCACAGACTCACGGGCAAGAGATTCCAGGTGGAGACATTCAATGGACTATCTGAGGCCTGGAAAAGAAAATTGGGTGAGACTCTTTGGGAAAGGTGAAAACAATCTAATGTTCATCAACAGATAAATGGATAAACAAAATGTGGTATATACTTTCAATGCAATATTATTCAGACTTAGAAAGGAAATTCTGACACATGGTACAACATGGATGAACCCTGAAGACATCAGGCTAAGACATCAGCCAGACACAAAAGGATAAATCTTATATGATTCTGCTTATATGAGGTACCTAGAGTAGTCAAATGCATAGAGACAAGAAGTAGAATGGTGGTTGCCAGAGGCTGGGGAGAGGGAGAAATGTGGGAGTTCTTGTTTAATGAATAAGGAGTTTCTGTTTGGAATGAGGAAAAAGTTCTAGAAATGGATAGTCATGATGGTTGCAGAACATAATGAATATACTTAGTGCCACTGAATTGTACAGTTAAACATATTTAAGATGTAGGTTATACATATTTTACTACAATTTTTTATTGATGTCATAATAGTGTATAATATTGTAAAGTTTAAGTTGTACATTATTGTTTGTCAGTCACCATGTAAGTGCATCCCTTCACCCCTGTGCCCACCCCCAACCCCCTTTCACCTGGTAGCCACCAAACTGTTCTCTCTGTCCATGTGTTACTTTATCTTCTACATAAGAGTGAAATCATGCAGTTTGTCTTTGTCTGGCTTATTTCACTTAACATAATACCCTCCAGGTCCATCCATGTTGTTGCAAATGGGATGATTTTATGTGTTTTTTTTATGGCTGAGTAGTATTCCATTGTATATATATACCATTTATTTCTTCCTTTCCAATTTGGATCCCTTTTATTTCTTTTTCTTCTCTAATTGCTCTGGCCAAAACCTCCAGTACTATGTTGAATAAGAGTGGTGAAAGTCTTGTTCCTTTTCTCAGAGGAATGGCTTTCAGATTTTCCTCATTGAGCATGATGTTAGCTGTGGGTTTGTCATATATGGCCTTTATTATGTTGAGGTACTTTACTTCAATACCCATTTTGTTGAAAGTTTTGTCTTTTTCTTATTTTATGAGAAAGGTTAGCTCTTAGCTAACATCCATTGTAAATCCTCCTCTTTTGCTGAGGAAGATTGGCCCTGGGCTAACATCCATGCCCATCTTCCTCTACTTTATATGGGACGCTGTCACAGCATGGCTTGACAAGCAGTACATTGGTCCATGCCTGGGATCCAAACCTTCAAACCCCAGGCCACCAGAAGTGGAGTGTGAGAACTTAACTTCTACACCACTGGGCCAGCCCCCTTGTTGAGAGTTTTTTTTTTTTGTTTATCATAAATGGATGTTGAATCGTGTCAAATGCTTTCTCTGCACTATTGGGATGATCATGTGGTTTTTATTCCTTGTTCAGTTAATGTGGTGTATCACTGATTGATTTGTGGATGTTGAACCATCCCTGTGTCCCTGGTATAAATCCCACTTGATCATGGTGTATGATCTTTTTACTCTATTGCTGTATTCAGTTTGCCAATATTTTGTTGAGGATTTTGCATCTATTTTCATCAGTGATATTGGCCTGCAATTTTCCTTCTTTGTATCGTCCTTGTCTGGCTTTGGTATCAGGGTGATGTTGGCCTTGTAGAATGTGTTAGGGAGTGTTCCATCTTCCTCTATTTTTTGGAATAGTTTGAGAAGTATAGGTAATAAATCTTTGAATGTTTTGTAAAATTCTCCAGCGAAGCCATCTGGTCCTGAACTTTTTTGGAGGGGGGGTTGATTACTGTTTCAATCTCTTTACTTGTGATTGGTCTACTTTGATTCTCTCTTTCTTCTTGATTCAGTTTTGGGAGGTTTTATGTGTCCAAGAATTTATCCATTTCCTCTAGGTTGTCCAATTTGTTGGCATATAGTTTTTCATAGTATTATCTTATAATCCTTTGTATTTCTGTGGTATCTGTTGTAATTTCTCCTCATTAATTTCTAATTTTGTTTATTTGAGCCTTTCCTCTTTTTTTCTTGGTGAGTCTGGCTAAGGATTTGTCAATTTTGTTTCTCGTCTCAAAGAACCAGCTCTTTCTTTCATTGATCCTTTCTACTGTTTTTTTGTTATTGTTTCAATTTCATTTATTTCTGCTCTGATTTTTATTATTTCCCTCCTTATGCTGACTTTGGGCTTCATTTTTTCTTCTTTTTCTAGTTCTTTTAGATGTAGTTTAAGCTTGCTTATTTGAGAGTTTTCCTTGTTTGTTAGGATGTGCCTGTATTGCTATGAATTTCCCTCTCAGGACTGCTTTTACTGCATCCCATATGAGTTTGTATGGTGTACTTTCATTTTAATTTGTCTCCAGATGTTTTTTGATTTTCCCTTTAATTTCTTCAATGATCCATTGATTGTTCAGTAGCATGTTGTTTAGTCTCCACATTTTTGTCACTTTCCCAGTTTTTTTGTTGTAGTTGATTTCTAGTTTCATAGCCTTATGGTCAGAGGTGATGCTTGTTATGATTTCAATCTTCTTAAATTTATAGAGGCTTGCCTTGTTTCCCAACATATAGTCTATCCTTGAGAATGTTCCATGCGTGCTTGAGAAGAATGTGTAATCTGCTGTTTTGGAGTGGAGTGCTCTGTATGTATCTATTAAGTCCATCTCATCTAGTTTTTCATTTAAGTCCACTATTTCCTTATTGACTTTCTGTCTGGATGATCTATCCATTGATGTACATGGGGTGTTAAGATCCCCTACTATTATAGTGTTGTTGTTAATATCTCCTTTTAGGTTTGTTAATAGTTACTTTATGTAATCTGGTGCTCCTATGTTGGGAGCATATATATTTATAAGTGATAGGTCTTCTTGGTAGAATGTCCCTTTTATCATTATATATTGCCCTCTTTGTCTCTCATTACCTGTTTTATCTTGAAGTCTACTTTGTCTGATATAAGTATGGCAACACCTGCTTTCTTTTATTTGCCAGCAGCTTTGAGTATTGTCTTCCATCCTTTCACTCTGAGCCTGTGTTTATCTTCAGAACTGAGATTTTCTTCCTGGATGCAGCATATTGTTGGATCTTGTGTTTTAATCCACCCCACCACTCTGTGTCTTTTGATTGAGAATTCAATCTATTTACATTTAGAGTGATTATTGATATATGAGGGCTTAGGGTTGCTATTTTATCATTCATTTTCTGGTTCTTTTGCATTTCCTTTTTTTCTCATCCCATGTGTTTCAGATTACCAATTTAGTTTGGTAGTTCTGTATGATGGTTTTCTTAATTCTCTTTATTTATCATATGTGTCTGTTCTGATTATTTATTTAGTTGTTACCACGAGGTTTGTATAAAAAATCTCATAGATGAGAAAGTCCATTTTCTGATAGCCTCATTTCCTTAGGCTAAGTCAATTCCTTCCCTTTCTTCTTCCCCTTCTAAGTTATTTGTGACACAACTTATTCTATCCTGTGTTGTGAGTTTGTGTTTAAAGTGATGAAGTTATATTTATTTTTGGTGTTTTCCTTCCCTTAATCTTTATGTTATATATTTAAGTGTTTGCTAACCTATTCTGATAGAGAGCTGCAATTTTTCTGATTTTGTCTATCTATTTTTCTCCTTGCTCAAAGCTTTGTATCCCCTTTCTCTTTTTCTTTTCAGGCATTGAAAAGATATTGAACAATTCTTATAGTGGGGGTCTTGTGGCAATGAACTCCCTTCACTTTCATTTATCTGAGATGGTTATTATTTCTCCAACATATCTGAAGTATATTTTTACTGGATAGAGTATTCTTGGCTGAACGTTTTTGTCTTTCAGAATTTTGAAAATATCATTCAACTCTCTCCTAGCCTGTAAAGCTTCTGCCAAGAAATTGGCTGAGAGCCTGATAGGAATACCTTTGTATGTAATTTTTGTTTGTTTGTTTTTGTTTTGCTGCCCTTAATATTTTTTTCTTTATCATTGACTTTTGCCAGCTTTACTACTATGTGCCTTGGAGAGGGTTTTTTTCATGCTGATGTATTTAGGAGATCTACCTATTTCATTCACTTGTATTTCCAGGTCCTTCCCTAGGTTTGGGAAGTTCTCAGCTATTTTTTCTTTGAACAAGCTCTCTGCTCCTTTTTCCCTCTCTTCTCCCTCTGGAATAACTATAATCCTTATTTTGCACTCCTAATTTAGTTGGATATTTCTCACAGAATTTCTTCATTTCCTTTTAGCCTTAATTCTCTTGCTTCCTCCATCTAGAGCATTTCTGCATTCCTATCCTCTATATTGCTAATTCTTTCCTCCATATTGCCAGCTCTGTCCTTTAAAGATTCCAAATTTTTCTTTATCTCCTCCACTGTGTTTTTCATCTCCAACATTTCTGATTGGTTTTTCTTTATAGTTCCGATCTCTTTTGTGAAGTTCCTAATTTCATTGAATTGTCTGTCTATATTTTCTTGTAATTCATTAAGCTTTTTTCTGATACCTATTTTGAATTCTCTGTCATTTAGTTTATAAATTTCTGTGCCTTCAGGGTTGCTTTCTGGATGCTTGTCATTTTGCTTCTGGTCTGGAGATTTAATATATTTTTGCATGCTCCTTGAGGGCATGAGCTTATTTTTCCTCATTAAGCTTCCACCTGCTGCCACTGGTGGTGGTGGGGGTCAAGAGCTGTGTATTCTGAGCCTGCCATGTTCCACAGACGCTCTGGCTTACTGGCTGTGCTGGTGCTCCAGTTGGAGGCAGGGGCTCTTTCTTTTGCCTCCCCAATCCTGGGGGCTTCTCACTCTTCCCTTGCTATCTCCTCTCCTGGGGTGCTTGCTTGATGATGGCATCCCAACAACAGTTCAGTCCCCTCTGTATGGGAATTTCCCATAGGCTGTGAGAGAACTTGGAGAGCAATGGTTTTCCCATGGAGCACTACTCCTCCCCCTTCTCTCTCTCAGAACCATGGAGTTCTGGTCCCAGGGTTGCTGTCATTGGGGAAGAAGAGGAGTTCTCCTTACCTCTTTCCACTTCCTTCAGGGGTACCAGTACCTCCACCTTCTGATGGAAGGCTGCGTGGGTCTCTGAGATGACTTTTGTGCTTTGTGAATGTCCTCTATTGCTATATGAATGTCCTTTTTGTTGTATCTTAGGAGGGGAGAGTTTAAGGGGGATAGCGCACTCTGCCATGATGCTGACATCACTCACTACAATTTTTAAAAAGTAAATTAAAAAATATGGAGAATAATCTGGAAGTGTGTGCTTTATTTGACTGGAGCATGGAGAAGGGAATATTAAGTGGGGAGGGTAACTCTGGAAAGGTTCAATTGATGGTTTGAAAGCCTTGAATGCCATATGGAGTAGCAAATTGTCCATGACAGTAGAACACCAGTGAACATTTATTGGTATTGAAAAGATATCATTTGGATTGTGCATTTGGAAGATTAATCTGACCATGTTGTAAAGGATATTTTAAAGTTTTACTTTATTAATGAGGTATTCCAGAATAAATTATTTATTAGGTATCCATATGTTTATAGAAGTACAATCAAAAGGAATGGCATGCCTGTTATCTACATCTTTGGTAAGTATTTCTATTTTGTATATTTGACCATATTTCAAGTTATAAGCATCTATTCACCAATGTCCAAGTGTACCAGTATTTAGCCATGATTCCTAGGAAAAACAATTTAAATAAATAAATAAGAGACAGAGAGAGGGAGGGATCAAGGGAAAGAGAGAGGAAGTAAGGGTGCAATGAAGGAAGGAAGGGAGACAACCAATGATACAAAATTACTAAAGAACAGCTGCATATATTCTGACACTGAAATCTAAAATATATTAAGTGCTATATACAAAGATAAAAGAAACAAAAGTTATGATGTTCTCCCACAGCACCAGCTCCCATAAACTCATGTACTACTTCAACTCTAGCAAAGGTATTGGTATTTGTCTTTAACATTTGCCTAAAGTCTGCCCTGAGCTGAATATGAATCCACAAAATGTGGGGAAAAGTCTATTGCTCTATATCGCTTCCTTTTACAACACAGAGTATCACTAAAGAAGCCATTCTTGAGCTACAAATTGCAATCTTTTAACACTATTGAATATGCACTTCTCAGGTATTTACCAGTGTTGCAGCAGTAAACCAACACTAGAATATTATAGTTACTTCCATAAAACATCAATGCTGCAACTTATAGAGAGAAAAGAATGCCATGGAAAGATTTTGAAAGGGTATTTTATTCTGTTCCTATGAGTTTTATTATTTTCATAATCACACCAAACTGGTAAAAACGATTTACAAATTAGCAAGGTTTGATCATAATTTTCACAATAAAATAGCAGTTTTACACAAATTTAATGAAGGGAGTTAAGGAGAAAGCAGCAGCGTGCATAATAGTTCATAAATGAGAAAAATATTCACCTAGAAGAAGGAAGATCTTCATGTTAGAGCAATTTGGTGCCAAAACACAAACATTATTCCCTATTTCTTCAGCATATAGAAAAATGAGGTATTTTGTTCTTCTTTCCCATTAGGAAAGAAAAAAAGTAGAATTAAGATACAAAGAACTTGGTTTCTCAAATTTTCTACCTATAATAGCTTATTTCTAAGAGTCATCTCAGAAAATAAATTAGGCAAAAACAGAGAAAGTTCAAAGGAAATATGACTGCCATCTCAGTTTTGCAAATGTTAATGATCTGTATATACCATATATATTTACATCTTGGATAAAGCCACTGGTTAACAGGCTCTAGGCACATTTTCAAGGTGATAAAAAGCACCATTGTTTCCATAATGGTTTTAGTATGAGATAACATGAAAATAAAGTGTGTTCATAAACATAGGCTTAAATCCCTTTAGTGGCTTAGAAGCATGTTGTTTGACTACAGATCAACCAATGGCACTTCAACTGGTAGACCTTGGCACTTGTGACCTTTCAAGGGCTCCTGGAATCAATATCAAGTTTTTCAAGGAAACAATGAAGCAGGGCAGAAATTAAGCTAAGCAAAATACTCATGTGCTTTCACAAGAAATATGAATTAATATAACATGAAAACAAAGAGTTTAAGGAAAAATTCAGCTGAACAAGTATTGGAAGATCATCTTCTGTGCAACAGAAACTGTACTTACTTCTGAGTATATAGAGATACATTACTTTTTATCATAATTTCACGTTCACAGCTGGTAGGAATGACAAACACATCACTGGAATACATTGCAATATCTTGTGACATTGTGACAAATAGAAGTATGTATCCAAGGTACAGAGATGGTATAAGGGAGAGAACATTGACTCTTTTAGACGAAAGTTATTGCAGAGGGAGATAAAGTCTTTCCTGGTGAATGATACAAAAAAGTTCCTAAAAATATAATTGTGTATGAGAAGGAAATATGGGCTAGTGAAGAGAAAGAGTAAGTATTGTCAGCAAACATTATGGTTTGTGCAAGGAAATACACCATTGTCATTGTTGTAGCATAAAGTGAGGGAGAGGAAATGGCAGGAGATGAGGAGGGAGAGACTGATGGGGCTAGCACGTGAATTTATCTGTGTGACACGTGAAAGTCTGAGACCTTATCTTTTAGGTGAAAGGGGGCAGTAGAGACTTAGAGAAAACATACAATTAGAATTGTGGCTCATAAAATTACCTTGGAGGTGGGGTAGGAAAGAGACTAAAGTGCTGAGACTAGAGCAGGGAGAGGAAGTAAGTGGCTATTGCCACATATGGGGAGGGCTCTATCAGGTAGTGGCTGATAAAAAGAGAGAAAAAGAGAAAAAAACCATGGAAGTATTTTGGAAGAAAAAAAAACAGAATTTAGCTTACACAGAAATATATAAGGGGAATGGAGAAGTAAAGGATCAACTTCAGGTTTGGGGATTTGACATGTGGGAGTTAATGCTATCAATAAAAATACAAGATGTCTCAATGGAATACAAGAGGGTAGTCTGGACTGGGTAGGATTTAGTAACTATACATTGCAAGCATATTGAGTTTTAGGTTCATGAAGGCATTAAAATGCTGATGTCCAGTGGGCAGTTAAATAAGAAGTCCAGCATCTTCAAGGTGATTAAATTAGACAACATGTTAGTTTTAGAGGGTATAAGACATTCCAACTAATCAATTACTAGATCATTATATGTTTGTAGAGGTAAAATTATAAACCAAAGATAGTAGTCACTTCTGGAATAGAAGGAGGGGAGCAATGTCAGGAAGGGACACCAACAAGTGCTTCTGAGTCTCTGATACTGTTCTATTTCTTGACTTGCATTATAGATTACACAGGTGTTTTCTTTTCTTTCTTCTTCTTCTTCTTTTTGTTTTTGTTTTTGTTTTTGTTTTGGTGAGAAAGGTTAGCCCTGAGCTAACATCTGTTGCCAATCCTCCTCTTTTTGCTGAGGAACATTGGACCTGGGCTAACATAGGTGCCCATCTTCCTCTACTTTATATGTGGGAGGCCTGCCACAGCATGGCTTGATAAGCAGTGCATAGATCCACACCTGGGATGTAAACCTGAAAACCCTGGGCCGCCAAAGTGGAGCATACAAACTTAACCACTATTCCACTGAGCCAGCCCCCCGTGTTTTCTTTATAGATGTTTGTTACATTGTATATGCATTTTTCAGCTTGTGCATTATATATGAAGAAAGGTTTTAAAGATGAAGTTAAAATTATATTATTTTCTGATGATTCATGGGTTGGTGACCTTTATAATTCAAGAGTTTAGTGGGCTGGTTTCATCCTGAGATATGTAAATGTATATATTGATGTTCATGTAGATAGAAGTTTTTATATATAATTTCTAATGGTATAAATGTGATTTTGTTTGAAGTATAAAAACTAATGGAATCTAGAAAATACTATGGTGGATATAAGACATAGAAGATTTGAAGAAAGATATTGTATAATGATACCTTCACAATTAACAGGTTTAATGTAAGCAATGCAATGCAAGTATTATTTAATGCCACATATGTAAAGATGATAGATCGATCAATCGATCGATCGACCGATCTAAAAAAAGTGGACCTATATTTACTGGTGATTCTTCACAAGTGTAGGTTGAATCCAACCAAGTCTCTAAGGATTAAGTCCTAGTAATGCTAACAATCCAAACACAGTGATTTTAGAAGCAGAAAATATTGATGATGAGCTAATTACTAATTTCTTACAGATGTGAAGAAAATCTAAATCAAGACGGAGTTCGTGAGTTCACAGTAAAGTGTAAAAGTGTGTGTGGTTTAAGGTGTGGCAAAAGGAAATAGTGGGGAATATAGGTACAAGGGAGGGCACTATTCTGTCATGTAATTCCACTATTTTAAGAAAAACTGTTTATATGATATAATTTATAACCTATATACATAGATTTTCCTTGATCAGTGTCATAGGTCTGGTTCCATGGGAAACTCTGAGAAGATTTTCGTGTAAGAGGTTAATTGGTGTGGAGTCTAAAATCAAAACCTGTAAGGAAATGAAAACAACAGGATTGGGCAGAGGGAGAAGCTAATGTGTGAATCTTTGATGCAGTCACAACAAAGGGTTCCACAGCAGGTGATCCCACAGGGAGTTTCGGAGCCAGAATCATCCTTAAGAGTTGTCCCTGAGACAGAGGGGGCAGGGAGAACCTATTCACCCCAGCACTGAACAGCCATGGGAGGGGCTGCTCTGGGGGAAGGGGATTTGATATTGAGTGAGATGATTCTTTCAGTCTGAGGGATTTAACTCTGAGCCATCAACAGCCAAACTTCCCAGCAACTGAGGGAATATGCCTTAGATCTGAAAGGGGCCTTCCAACATCTAACACAATCAATGAAACCTAATTCCAGATTCAAAAGTAAACATTTAAATAAACAAAGCAGACCATTGCATGATACTTTAAATATATTCTTAAGGTCAACATAGTGATACTTATTTTTCTGTATCTCAGGAGTTGCTTTGCTAATGTTCTGAATTCTTAAGTTCTTTTTATAGTATCGTGTTTTTCTATGGTTCCAGGTATTATCAGTTTGTTACTATTTTCCAATTATATTTTTAAGGCCCAAGCTCTTTCTTTTTCTTATTAAAGTGGCATAAGTACCATTAAATTGATAAAATAGCTAAGTACAAAAATGAGGGTGAATCTTTTGTCCTCTGTAATAACCTCCCTTATGCTAGGTTTCTGATTTGTTGGCTTTTATTGACAGAAGAAAACACATTTTGTGAGCATGTCAGCCAAAGATAGCATTTACAGCTTCTAAATAATTAGGTATTGATTAATTTCACCAGGAATATATGGGCCATTTTTTCAAGCTTGCCCATTCTTAAAGATCATATAATTTCAACTAGAGAAATCACAAAACAGAGCCTCAATTCTTAATAGCTAGCTCCTATTGCGTCTCTACCACAATTACATGTGTGAGCTGCAATCGTTCCACGGAGCACATGACGACAGCTTCAGTTTTTTTAAATTTCCTAGCTTTTTATTCTTAGGAATTTCTAACTCTTAGGTAGAGTTAGAAGAAAGGGGTTGCCAGCTTCTTCCTCCAAACTTAATCTTACAGTTACAAGTGAATATATGCATTGAGGAATGTCTAATACACAGCTTGGAAGAGGTGACAGCAGACTCCACGTACTGGTGCTCTCAAATGGAAAGGGTAAAGATTTTGTAGGCAAACATTCATAAGATCAGTGCCATGGTCTAGAGTTGATGGCTGTACCCCTGACTGAGTAATATCCTTTCCATCACCATGCTGAGTATTAGAAAGGAAATTATGTTTTATTTTCTACCTTTTGGCTATTTCTACCTTGAGACATATTAAGAACAATCAATAATAACATTTTGATGATATTTATTTATAGTTATAGATGTAAATCTATAGATACACAAATAATGACTAGTGCAAGATATAGACATAATGGCCTCTCGCTTAAAAAAATTCAAAATTTCTACACATCAGATAATGTTCATCATGTTAGTGGTTAAAATGTTGGCCAAATCCTCAAAGATTTCTGTACTCTGAAAAGATTAACATAGAACTGCTTTCTTTTCACTTCGAAAAAATTGAAACACTCCCCTAAATTTATCTAAGCAGTAATCAGTTAAAAAGATGATTCTAGTCTCCCAACTCAAGAAATTTTTTTTTTCATATAGATAATTCTGTAATAATAGGTTAAGCAATTTTGAGGCATAGGAAGTTTATACAGTAATCACTCCTTCCACTCCTCCAATTCTTAAAGTGGCCAAGGGAACATATCTTCCCACCTGTTTCTTTATGTTAATATAAAAATTATGGATATCTATCTCTCTATATAGATACAGTATATAGGTTTAGATAGTGATGTGTACATAAACGAGCATACATTGTTCTTTCTTAAGAAAAGTCTAATCATACTTATAACATTAGACTACACTTTACTTCAAAACATAGAACTCTGTTAAAGTGTACAGTATGAGGCAGGTAAATATAAGGTGTTAATACCAACCCCAAAGCACTCAATTTAACAGGGCAGGGAAATCTGTAAGCAAATTCTTACACATCATAACAAAGCATATATAAAAGTTGGTCAATATTATTCAGAAAATAATTCAGTGAGAAAAATTAATTTCAGCATCAGGACCATGAATGTTATCAGAGTTAAATTAAAATTTATGATAGATGTCACTTAGTCATTCTTTTTTTTTTATTTTAATGATAAGCCCTGAAAACAGAGGCAACCCCACCCACAATCATTAGCTAGCACTAAAGGCAAGAGGGTTCCGAATGTCCAGCTATTTTCTCCTTTTCCTCCAAAGTAATTGAATTTAAAAAACTTTTGTTAAATGTGCCTCCAGGCTTCTGATTATTAATAGTACTAATTTCAACAAGGCTGTACAAAGAAGTACGGTTCAGGATTTTGTCATTTGGTATGGAGCACTAGGTTATCTAAAAAAAGTTAAGTCTCTTTTAATGTTTAATTGATCCTGAGGATGAAATGTTGAGAGTTCAATATCCATTCATTCTTTCAACAAATACAGAGTGCCTCCCAGACCAGGCATTTTTCCAGGCCTCAGGAATCAGTAACAGAGACAATAAGCAAGATATTAAAATAAAAGATTTTGTGTGTTATAAGATGATAAGTGATAAGAAGTAAAATCAAGTAGGGCAGTGGGAGAGGGAGTTGGTAAGGCAGTGTGATTTTAGAGAGGGTGGCCAGGAAAGGCCTTCCTGGGAACTTGACTTAGGATCAGGAGTGAGTAGTACAGATCTCTTCAGGGAAGTGGAGCTGGGGAGTGAGGAGTTCCAGCTGAGGGAAAGCAAGTCCAATGGCTCAGAGGCAGGAGCTTGGGCCAGTGATTTCTAGGAGGGGCTGTAATAACACAGGACTAAAGCCTGTTCAGAACGAAGGACCACCTTCCTCTCTTTTCCCATATGGCTATGGGAAGTGATGGTATTTTACAGAGAAGGATATGAAATCCGAGCGATGGGACTAGGAAAGTTGTTATTTTGATGTGCCTGAGTCAGGTTTGATTCCCACGCCACACAACTCTACCAGCCAGTGCACTGTCTTATTTTATATTACCCCAGAACCTTAGGGTATATGGCTTCTGGAGGTAGAGGGATGTAAACAAATCCTAGTGAGCCTTAATTCCATTCCATATTACAAGAGTAATTTCCACCACCAAAGACAGATCTCTGCTGTATTTGAACCCATCAAAGTACCAACGTTTTCTGCTTGTCTATGCACAGCAGAACTTTACATGTATGTGACTCATTTTCTCATGAAGTACATCTCTGACTGAGGAATTAACCTAGAAGGAATTACTGAGTTGGACACCCATTCTTTCCTTCATAATGATCCAATGACCAATATCAAAACTGCTAGTCAGACAGACTGTCTACAAAAAACTGTACCACAGACACCACTATGGTATCACCACTGCTGGCTCATACGGTGACTGGGTGTAATTCTAGAAAGGCAACCTCGCCAGATTGACACAGCCCTGTGCCAAGGTTCATGGCTTGGTGAGTGGAACACAGGCTGGATTTCAGCCCCATGGTTAGATACCTTTGTGCACAGCACAGCCTGCCGCCATTGTGCACGTCAGCACTGACTTGATTGATTCCCTGGGAGGGATAATCAGTAGGGCAGCACATCTGAAGTATTACTTGCCTTCCACATCTCCAAATGGGTAAATTAGTGAGAGGAGCTTATTTGTTCCCTTAAACTAAAGTTAATATAGTCAGAAACTGCCTAATGTTATTCCCTTTCTTCCTCACTTTCACTTTTCTTTTTTGGGGGGGAGGTGGAGGAAGAGTATGGATATGCTATTTGCCTTTATCTCTGATTAAAATTTTAACATTTTCACATGTGAATGTTTTATATATACTAAAATAGTGTGTTTTATCTTTATTAATAAATGGCAATTTCTTTATTATCCAATGTTTTGTATTATATGTATAGGTGTGAGTGTTTAAATTTAGTATATATTCAGTGTATAGAAAAATAATGAAATGCTAAGCTTCGGTTTAGAATTAAATACTGTTTGATAATAAGTACAGCATGCACCTCATGATGTGTGGTACAATAAAGTCGAGGTACTGTTTATGAATCATTTTATATTTTGCATTACCTGAACATTTTCAAAGTCAAAACTTGGAGTATTCTTCATATTTTCCCTGCACGATGTTCACCACTGCCTTTGAAACTTTACCTCATATTTCATAGTTATGAATTAAACAAGGGACCATTTAAACTTCTTTTGAAAAATTTATTATGAGTTTAGAAATGTCTCTTCCTGATATTCTGTTGCATTCTTTGAGGGTGAAAGAAATCTAATAAGGTACAAATGTTGAAAATAATAAGTTCCAGATATATTATAAGGTATTTGTTCACACATACTGAAGGTGATATTGAACACAGCCATAGGACGCCTGACATTAGATCTTATTCTTTTTAATTTTCAAAGTGCTGTGTATTTAGTCAAACAATGTGAAATGAAACTTTCCTGATGTACCTGTGTTTTATCCTAGTGAAATTCTTATAAATAAAGGGGCTCTAGGCGCATTAGTAGCAATTGTCAGCAACTGAATAATTTCTATGACTAAATTCATTAAAACATATAGAATAAATTTGGTTTAAGAGTGAATTTATTGAATTTACTTACCTAGTTTTATTACCTCCTTGAGATTAATTTCAGTGCAGAGATAATTAGGTCAAAATTCCCACTAATTTTAAAATTTCCTTTGTCTCTGTGATTAACTTCTTTAATTGAAATTTCACAAATAATTACTAACATGTGAATATTTATTGTACTATCTAACATATACTATATTTGTATTTTTTAAAGATTATATTTTCTTTACGAATCACTAGTATTTCACCCTATTGTGTTAGTATGGCATCGTTTAAAACTCAACATCACTACAAGGAGAGATTGAAAACAAATAATAAGAACATGGCAAAGCTCAAAGGCCACACCCAGAAAAAGGGCATATATACAGAGGGACCAGATAGATAGCAAGCCACCATGAAAGCTGCACATCACTGCCACCAGTAGACACCTCCAGAGCCACACACAACCACACTAGATGGTCACCACCACCCCCGTTGTTACACCCCCTTTGCCTGCATTGCTGCATCACTTGCTCAGGAACAAAAGTCTTGAGTGTGAACATCTGATTGCCTGAGCATAGGCAGAGAGATATTGTTTTGACATCTAGTTTGTGGTCAAAGGGGAGATATTTTCCCTTTTGTTTTCATATGGTGGGAATAAATAACAACTTCCTCTGCCAGATTTCAAAACCAATATAAAGACAGACAAAGTGTTCAAGCAGATGGAGACTAACTATTGGTACTCTCGCTTAATTGTGTGGCAACAATGGGATTTTAAATGCTTCACTCTAGAATCAGACATATATGCCCACCTATGAAAGATCAGAGCCACCTGTTACAACACGGCAGAGAGAGGAAAAAATATATGTGCTCTTTGCAAGTAAAAAATTCTTACAGGGAGATTGAGGAAGGGGCTATATTATGCATTATGCTTAGTAAAATACCTATTATTTATTTTAGACCTCCTAAATCCTTTCTCAGTTATGATTTTTGCATGTCATTTAAACATCCCATATTATTTCATTAATGGAATCTACCTAATTATTTAGCTATTTTGTTCATAACTTCTTTTGAATTCTTCTACTTGCATTATATTATTTTGAATTTTGAAAGAATTTCAAGACATACACACATGTTCTTGCTGATTTCAGGACTTACACGGTTCCTTCAAATCACTCAGCTGAATTTTTCACTTTTCTTATTATGAGTGTGGCTTCATGTATTTATTTAATAAGCCTTATACAGTACTTACTACGTGTCAGACAATACGTGAACACACTCCAACTTTATCTCATTTCTCCCTCAAAACAACTCAATGAGGTAGATTCTGTTATTATTTTCATTTTCAGTTGAGGAAACTGAGGCACAGAGGGTTAAATGATGTGGCACAAGGGCAGAATTCAAAAGGGTGATCTAGATCTGGAGTCGAAATTCCTGAACAGTCTGCTATGCTGCTTAAAATTTGATGAGTTTTAGTAGAGAAGATAATTGTGTTATCTGTTTACCACTTTCCCATTCATATACAGAGCAATGCTCCATTTCAGAAGCAGCTTTAATTTTGTTAGTTGAAATGCACCTAGAGTCTCAAAGCATATATTTTCTTTTGCTTAGAGTAGTGAGTTAACTACAAATTTGGATTTAAATTTGTTTGGCTGTCAGACCAACAATGACTCTTACCTGGCATTTCTCATTCTTATTCCTCTTGCCCTCTGGCCATGGCTAATCAATCCAAGTAGAGAAAACTGACCAAACCTGGATCAATGGGATTATCTACTTTAGGAATTTGAAAATTGAAAAGGAGATACACAGAGAGAATCGTTTGTTGGAGGTGAATTATTTCACAAGAGAAACACAGACAGAATGTTCCTTAGCTCCCTGAGTTTCCCTGAATACTGTCTTTCTTTAATCCTATATCATTTCATATTTAAGGAATTAGGGCTATTACAGTAAGTTAAAAATGCTCTAAATCTCAATTACTACCAAATTAGAAAATAAAATGCAATTCTTCCTTGGCGACACTACAGAGATTAATGCTAGCATCAAACACTTAACGTATGCAAGTATGATATCTTTCTTTACCTTCAATTTTCCATCTTAACAAATAACAGAGACTTCTAGATATCAGAAGTGCTTACTTAAATTTAACCAAGTAGAGAATCTGAGAGGGACTTTCTGCTCCAGTGGTAGTCTCCCTGCTGGAGAAAATTTATAAGTCCTAATATCTGCAATGCACTTTATATTCGAAAGGCATTTTTCTACTATCTGATACATAAGAACTACCAGAAGGAGCTGCTTTTGCCTGGTGAAAATACCAACACTCTTGCCATCCTGTTTTAGGGACAACGCACTCTCTGTCTCTATGTCATATGCGCCTTGATTGCCTCATTGCCACAAAGAATATCATAGTAGTCTACTAAATTGATGGACTTTAGCTCAGAACACCTGGAGAGAAGACATTAGTAATTCCCTTTACATGTCTTTATAAGAGAGATGTGTGACAGAGGATGGGAAAAAATAAAATATCACTGAGGTATATGATATTCTAGGAGCCTGAATATGACCTGATATAGTCACTTTGCTGCACCCTACATCCCCTGACTTTAAGAAGAAAAACTATCAGATGGGCCACTTGGACTTAGGAAAGCATATTTTCTATACTTGAATATTTTGATCTGTTCTATTTACCAAGTAACCCCAGAGCTGCAATATTTTAGCAGGACATAGAATAAAAGAAGAGTCTCCAGCTGGTTCAGTTCATGGCACAGTGGCCATAATGACCAGGAGAAGCTAATGAAATTTGAAGTTTCTGCAGCTGATATGAGTAATATATGAAGGCAAATTTCCAACAGGAAAAGAGGCCTCTGGATTTTTCAGGTAGAGCTAGCAGACATCTTAGCCCAGCAAGTAACTATTCTCCCTTTGAGAAACTGGTATCAGTTTGCTACTAGGCTCTAGTGAAGATAAAATCAGAAATGATGAGCTATTAAGTGACCACACAAAGTGTTTCACCTCCATAACTAGTACATCTCACCCATTAATCATATCATTGTGCTTTCTCAACAGCCTAAACTTTAGCGTTAGTATTAAATTTTGCACTAAACCTAATCGGGTATTGAAGACACAGAAGTGTTGCACGAACAACTTGCTCACACTAGCAATATGCTTGCTCTTGCCAAATTTCTGATCTCACTTCAACCCTTACTATGGCCTCAAAGAGAAATCCCTATGATCACTTGACAGAAGATGAAAAACTCAGGCCTGATTTTAGATGCTACTGTGCGGTATGGGGCAGTCTTAGGTGGAGTGTTCTAGCATTATAATCCCTCTCAGGTTTGATCCTGAAGGAGAAAAGAAGATGGAAATCCCCCAAGCAGGCAGAACTCAGAGCAGGGCGCTTTATTCACTTAGCCAGGAGGCAGAGATGGCTTGATATCAAGGTCTACACTGATTCCCTGGGAGAAGCTAGTATTCTGAGCTAGTCAAGGACTTGGGAAAAAACAAGAAGAGGACTTATGAATAGGCTTCTTTGGATGGGCAAAAATATAAACAGGTTTTTATTAAACAGATAGTCAAGGAAACCTGCTCTAAGGAAGGAGTCATCCTCCTTCACCAGCCAGCTCAGTGTTTGCTCAAAGGGCTCTAAGGAATATGGCCATGATGGCAAAATAAAGGCTAAGAGAATACCAGTTCTGTCTCTGAATCCTTCTCACCAATGCTAACAGAGAGTTGGTTTCAGTAAAATATTTCTGTTATGGAGAAGGCGGTGATCCGTCCTCATCAGAGTTTTTCTTTCTTACCACCATGCTTCCACCTATACCACCTTCCAGCTATACCACCTTTCACTTACTCACTGAAAGCCTTTACCTTTGTCTTCCCACAGTACATCTCCTCTGACAGAAAAATTCACTCAAGTTAAAGAAGACAATAGGGCTAAGGCTCATGGAATTTTCTAGTTTTGACATCTATTGCATTATTCAGAAAAATCATGCTCTTAGAGAATGATGGAATTTTCAACTGAAAATCTAGGTGATTAAACCTCTGAGCTGTTGGGGAGCTCCACATCCCTGGTAAATGTTCCTAACCAGCAAATAATGTACGGTGTTACTTCTCATATCACAATATTTGGGGAGTCTAGAAATTAAGGGGTGGAATTGGAGGTGGCATTTTTTGATATTTACCTCATGTCTCACTACCAACTAGTTTGATTCCTATCCCCATGAATAAACTACAGGGTTTATTTGTTTACGAATATTATTATCCAACAGAGAACTACCGTCGCCAAGAGAAACAATAAGGGTTCAGGGAGTTGGAAGTTTAGACTGTCAGCTGGAAATGTTAAGCTTCCTTGGCATCTTCCTTGGCCCTTGTGACTGGAAGGCCTAGGTTATTTCAGGAGACTCCTATAAAGCTTTCTTGTATGAAAATTTTCTCCTTTTCTTCAAAACAACAAGCTTTCTTGGGAATAAAGATCTAAATTTACCTCTAACAATGGCCATTAAAATCATGTTTTCAAAAACTTTAGATAATTCATCTATTCAAAAAATATGTTTTAAATATCTACTGTGTGCTAGACACTAATTCTAGCACAAGGAGTATATGAGTGAAAAAATAGACAAATATGCCTACCCTCACAAAGTTTACATTCTAGTAGGTCATAAGAAAATACAAATGAGGTCACATTCAGAAAAAAAAAAAGAGAGAAGACACAAAACAACTCTCTATAGAATATGATCTTATTCTTATCTGAAAATATTGAGTATGCCCTCCTTAAATAATTATTAAAGGAAAACACATCAATATATCAATATCATTTGATATCTATGTGATGGATTATGGGTACTTTTAATTTTCTCTTCTATACTTAATTATATTTTCCAAATTGTCTTAAAAATGGCATTTTCATTTGTAATTAGGAAAGATCCTTTATTTCCAATCCAAAATAATAAATAATAAAACCTATAACAAAAAAATAAAGTAGATAATAAAGCCTACTCAATAAACAGAAAACCTAATAATAATTCTAACAGCAGTCTAAACTAAACTCTAACACAAAATTCCTATTATTTTAATTTTAAATATTGAGGGGAAGTCTCTAGATGGATTCTACTCAAATTTGCTAAGAAAATATAATTTTGTGACATTTCTATAAATACCTGATATGGTGAACACAGAAATGCAGCACATAGATCCCCCTTCAAGGAAGGGCTTACTGCCCATGCTATCAACTCTTGTGGGGTTTGTCTCTGCTGCTGAGGTATCAGCTGGAGGCCATGCTCTTGTCCATGGGGGAATAAGTGTCTGTCCATTGTGGCCCACCACAGAACAATTCTAACAGACCTGACATGCTCCAGAATTCAATGTTTTGTTGGCTGAGACATCATCAAATCTTTCACAGTCCAACTTCTCCCTCTGCCTAACACTGCTTGTTTTCTCACTGTGCTCCTTATGAAGGTGCTTCTCCCCAAGTATGGAAACTGTCCTGAGAGGATTTAAGGGGTGTGTGTGTTTACGGGGGTGGGGCACAGAAATCCTTGTGTTCCTGGCAAGCTTACTCTTTCCCAGTCTTAAAGCTATACTCAATGGTATTTAAAAAGAGTTGGGCATGGAGCTCCTGAGAGGACCACTCCTCCTAATGCCTCAATCTACACTGGGCAGAATTGAAGTGGGGGCTACACAGATCATGCTCTTGATGAAGTGCTCACACACACACACACACACACGCACACACACACATTGTCAAGGGGACTGGCCTCCACTATGTGGTTATATGTAGAACTCCTTCCCTATCTCCACCTGAGAGATCATCATTTCCTTACTGCTGTATCTAATTTTGTGATTCTATAGAGCCCTTATAACTATCTGGAAATATCCTAATTACATTTTTGAATTTGCTATTGACTATCTTCCCACACTAGATTATAGGCCCCATGAAGGTAGACTTTGTCTTTTTAACAAGTGCTATATCCTTGCCACCTAAACAGTACCTCACACACAGTGGGTTCTCAACATATATTTGTTGAATGAATCACAATGCAAACTCATTTCAATTTAATAATTTAAATAGTTTCTTCAAGTAACTGTGGTAAATTCTCCAGAGCTCTTATTCCCTTTCCTTGCTACTCTTTATTATGAATTCTGTCCCTCAGCCTTCTATCTCTGTCTTCTTCTCTTTTCTAACAATACTCTCACCCGTAAAATAGATTTAAGGCTTTTTATTTTTTTCTGTATGATATTATTTTCCTTTCTGATTCCAGGGTTATGACTACATCATGCAACCAGCAGACATTTGGTCCTATCCAAATGTCTATAAGACATCTGGTCCATAAGACATTTGGTTCATGCCAAAAGGTCCTTGATATTTGCAGGACCATTTGGTCCTGTCCAACATGTCCATAAGACATTGGGTCCATGCCACAAAGTCCTTGATATTTGGTCATATCTGGTCCTGCCAAAACATCCATGGAGACACTGGGTCCATGCCACAAAGTCCTTGATATTTGGTCATATCTGGTCCTGCCAAAATATCCATGGAGACATTGGTCCATGCCAAAAGGTCCTTGATATTTGTAGGACCATTTGGTCCTGTGCAAAATGTCCATAAGACATTGGGTCCACACCAAAAGGTCCTTGATATTTGGTCATATTTGGTTGTGTCCAAAACATCCACAGAGATATCCATGGAATCATGCTAGTGTGCAGGGGCAAAAGGAGAGGAAAACCAAGTTTTGAGTAAGGAAATGAAAATTAGAGGTATGGAAGGAGGGTAAGGGACAATCCACAATATCCTTCTATTCTCTGAATATTAGAAACTACATATAGTGGTTGAGTCTGCTTTCATTCTTAGATAATTATAAGATAGTAAGAACAAATAAAAAGGTTTGTACACTATAGTATACTCAGGTGGTGTATCACTGAAGCATTTACAGTATGACATGAACTTCACTGGCCTTTTTCAATCAGAATTAGGAGTGGTGCCACAGTGGGTAACAAGGGTATCATTAGGATAAGTTTCACTGCTATTTTATCAGTTATCCAATTATGAAATCTCTACTCACTATCTTTAAGCTATTTACAAATGTCAATCTTGCTGTCTAGGGAATGGCTTGTTATGAAGTATTCACTGTAACTGTCACATTTAACTACCAATGACAGTAAAATGAAAGTCTGTCTTAATTACCGTCTTGTCTCATTTCTCATTTACCATACCTCTTTCTAGGAAGGTAAATTACACAGGGTCTCCAATTTCAAAAGAGGGTGTGAAACATAAGGTGATTATTGAAAATTCAGAGAAATAGCTGAATATTTTGAAGTCAATAATATGGTTTAGAGTTAAAAAAGTGGGGAGGATGGATTTAGTGAGGTCACACTGGTAAGTATTGATTATTAATTTGATACAAAGAATACTGGCTAATGTCTATTGATATTCAAAGAAAAATAATTTGAAGGAAATTAAAGCATAAATGAAATTCAAATCCCTGAGGAAAAACATTTATCAAATAATTTATTTAAGTAGAAACGACCCAAAGTAGGTCAAAATTTATTCCTTAATGCCTACAAACATTAAACCCTCTTCATTAAAACAGTGTGAAAAACAGCAAAATTATTAAACTATATTAAGTGATTTCCATATAATCAAAAGAATAGATACATAGAAGAGATGTCAATAACATCCTGTCACCCAGAATTATTTCTTCGACCGTTCTGTCACCAGCAAGATGTGTTAGTTCCATGGTCTAATCTCTGTGGGGATCTCAAGATTAATTTCTTTTGCTCTAATTCATATTTTATAGGACTCCCAAGCTGCAGAAATGCTGATATGGGTCACTGTCAAGTACGTAAGTGGGTTTCCATGCTAGAGGATGTAGCTTTTAGTGGCAAAGTAAAGGTGATTATAAATAGAACAGCTCAATTATCTTGGCTCCCTTGCAACATGCTCCTTCATGGTGCATACTATTCTTTCTGCCCTCTCATGCAGATCTACCTCTAAGATGGGCCTGGAAGCTCTCCCTCAGGTAGAACCCTCTCCTCACAACCTTGCACAGACGAATAGGATCAGAAAAAGATCTAAGTGAAATAAACAATACAGTGCCCACTCCTCCTTAATGAAACTTTGCCCCATGCCTTGGTGGGGTAGGAACATATTTTGACCTTTTTAACCTTAATACTAGTAGAGTAGTAAGATTCAAGAAATGAAATAAGCATATGAGTTTATGATAAAGAGGCCAAAATAGTTACTTGACCTTGCTTTTCCCTTATGCAAAGAGGGCCACAAAATCCTTTGTGAGACGAAATGATGGATAGATCCAGTCCTCCTTACGGGGAGAAGAAAACAGAATGATTTAGAACTAGAGACTACTAGTGCTGAAGAATTTATTCCCTGGGATCCCATGGCAATAAAAGTCAACACGTCAAAATTTGATGATTCAGAATCTTTGCCGTAAGAACTAACTGTCCTTAGTTTGTAGAAACTAGTTTTCTACCAATCATAAATGAGATAGAATAACTTCAATTAAATGGCAATAGAACAACTGAGAAGTTCAGGTGATTTAGAAAAATGAAACTATGGTAATATTTAATACATGTGTTTTCTTGCATAGAATTTTATACTTTTGAATATCTAATTTTAGTTATAATATGGATAAAGGCATGCTCAGGACTCATTGTATTAGGTTATGTGGCATTCAGGTTCTAAACATAAGCAAAGTTTAGGCCACAACCTTCATCAGATTCTAATTTTCAATTTATCTTAACTTGTGGGAACATGGTACCTAATCCATTGGGCACACTTTCCTGTGCTTAATGAGAGGTAATATTCTAAAGTGAAAAGGGTGAGGATTTAGAACTCAAGAAAATCTAGGTTTGAACTTCAGGCCCAGTGCTCATGTTATGTGTTATTTCTGGTTTTCTCTTTGCTTTGGCAAAATAGGATCAATAATATCTATTTTAAAAATTAGAAATATTGTATATACAGTTCCTGACTCAAAATAGTCACTTAACAAATAGTAACTGTAATTATTATTAGTCATGCTCTAAATTTGTCAGCTCTTTTCTTTACTAACTGCATTTCTGCTTTGATTTACAATGTTCAACTTCAGCCTTATGCTCAAATTCCCAGTAATTGGGTCCTAAGCTTATATATTAGTTTATTACTAGGCTTTATGTCATATATCCTTCCACCTACTTCCCTTAGGTCTTTCCACCAAATAATACTAAATCTCCCCACAAGCGTGACCAGATTTTTGTGAATGGATTTTAATCTCCCAATTGTCTTGCCCCCTGCACTTCTTCCAAGCATTTCAATTCCACATTCAGCCCTTCTAAATCATTACCAACTGTCTAATAAATGAACTTCAATCCTGACAGCCCTATCTCTTGAACCTATACTTCTTGAAGCTTAGGTTCTATTTGGAACTCTCCATGATAGTTCTTATTCTCTTCCGTTTCCTTTTTCCCATGAATTTGCATTTATACTGTGAATCTTTTTTCTATCGTCAGAATAACTATAACTTCTTTTGACCCTTGTAGTTAAAAACTTCAGTCTAGGCATGAACTGCCTGAACTATTTACAGTATTTATTCCAGTCTTTCTTATTCTACCTTCCTCATCTGTTGACTGAAGCTCAGTTCTGTTGAAAACGAAGGCCAGCGAATGGGAAATAGCAGATGATCAGAAGCAAGAAATAAACTCACACACACAAAAAGAAATCCTGAAGCTAAAAAAATACGTCTCTATTTTTAAAAGTTAAGTTCCTTAAATATTTCTACGGAAGTAGGAAATTATTGAGAAATATACTGCATAGATGGGAAGGAGTTTAATTTGTGTGTGGTCTCAAGTAGGGGGCAATGTTACATTAGAAGAAAGAACATAAGGGGCCGCCGGGTGGCGCAGCGGTTAAGTTCGTGCTTGGCAGCCCGGGGTTCGCGGGTTCAGATCCCGGGCGCCCGCCGACGCACTGCCTGTCAGCCCTGCCGTGGCGGCGTCTCATATAAAGTAGAGGAAGATGGGCACAGATGTTAGCCCAGGGCCAGTCTTCCTCAGCAAAAAGAGATGGATCAGCAGTGGATGTTAGCTCAGGGCTGGTCTTCCCCACAAAAAAAAAAAAAAGAAGAAAGAACATAAGCTTCATTTTGAACACATGCAACTTAACCTTACAATTAGGCCTTGTAGTGAGATGACCTGTAGCTTTCTCACCGGACTGAAGATAGAAACCTAGAGCTTGTAGTTGAGATCTAGTGGCAGAAAATTAATAGGTGAAATAAGTCAAGCTAAAGTCGTAAAAGAAATGAGTTTAGAGAGTCTGGGACCTACTGTATATTTAGAGGCAGACAGAAGGATGAATATTATGCAGTAGTGAAGTCTTAGGAAAATGCATGTATTGACCAGAAGCCATTGTAGGATAATAGTCCCCTTGCATTTAGACTTCATAGTACACATATACAATTTTTAGTAATGAAAACTAGTAATTAAACATATAATAAAAGGAGTTATGGATACAAGAATGAAAAGAAGCAAAATTTACTATTTTTGTGTTACTCTTTACGGAAGATTTATTTGCACTCTAACAGGGAATAGTCAATCTTGTTATTTGGTTGTATAAATGAAATATAGCTTTAATCTGTTTCCTTAATATTGATTTGCAGAGAACATATTTCTCCCTGCCCTTTATATTTTTTAAGATAGGATTTGGGATATAAAAACCAATAATTTTGTTACTTGTTATAACAATTGTAAGAGAAAATTAATTCAAGATTAATAGTGGTATTCAAAGGAGGATGAGGTTGTATAAAAATAATTGTTTATCGATTTATTTTGATTTAACTATGTAAAATAGCCACCCTAAATCTTTAGTTCAAATGAATACATTAGCTTTTGTTTTTTCAAGGAGTATGTGAAATTTTTAATATATTTTGAGTTTAAAAAGAAAGAAACTAAAAGAGAGATAGGTAAAGATTTTTTTTCTGTTTTCAAATATTTTATAATTTGATTGATTTCCCATGCCATTTCTCATGTTATTTTATTTTCTAATGGCATAAATAGACAACTTTTGTTGTTTCCCTAATTCCTGCTATATCTAAAGCTCTGCTTATAAAACCTCTGGTTTGAGAGTTGGCACTTACGTATGTTTACCTTAATTGTCTTAAATTTTTGTTTCTTGGCATAGTATCCTCTGCCAACTGTAATTCTTCTTCAGTGAAAGGTCACAAATGTCACATGTCACATTTTCTGCCTTCTCATTCTCCACCCAGCCTCAAAATAAGAACACAAAATCCTATTTCATTTTTCTTGTAAAAGTTGCATTAATAGCATCAGTAATTTGGGAGTTCCTCAAAAAAACATTATTTGCTTAGAAAACCTTACCCAGAAAAGCTCAATGTATCATCTACATTTCAGAATTCTCAGTTTTAAAAGGCTCTTAATTAACCTAATATTTTTTTTTCTCACTAGCTTGCCTCTTGTTAAGAAAATTATCAGTTTTATTAATAAGCTTATCTCTAATTGTATATTATATCTGGCACTCTCAATGCTATTGCAATGAAAACAGCAAACCCACAAATAACTCATATTTGAATAATAACTAACATGTGTAAGAGCTTGTTATGTGCCAGGCACAGTTCTATGTATTTTACACGTCCATCTAACTTAACCCTCACAACTTGTCTATAAAATATTATTTTTCCCATTTTTAAAAATGAAGAAACTGGAGTACAGACAAGTTAAATAACTTGCCCCACGTCACAGACTCAGTGAGCAGGAAAGCAAGAAATAGAATTAGGAAATCTGACTGCCAAACCAGTGCTCTTTATCACTCTGTACCCCTGATCATAACTAGTATCTGCCAGAGCATGTGGAGGGTGTACAGAGCAAGAAGCTCTCTCTTTGACTGAGCTGCCACACTATTGCTTTACGTGGGTTTAGACAGGCACAGTGACCACAGTGATAGTCAAGAGCCTCCTCATTGACCATTTATTGTATCCAATTGGAAGTAACAGTACAGTTTCTCTTTTATCTTAAGGCTAATGTTCCTAGCCACAACCTATTGATTAAATCACGCCCCAGTTTGGTAACTAAGGATTCAGAAGTGATCCAACTCACTATTGATGTGTTACTAAACGAAAATAGATAAAATCAAGGAGAGAATTTTGATGCTTAGGTTTGAATATCCTGACGTGTATATTTTTGGCTTCATTTTTCTCATTCAGAGAATGTTATAAGACACAATTGCCTGAACCTAGATATGTGGATAATAGGCACATCGTTGTTTTATGTGTCTCTGATATTTCAAAGATGGGTTTACCATCCTCATCTTACCACCCTCAGGAGGTTCACCACCTCTTTCCACCAATATCAATTAAAATGTATCCACAGTGGAAAATTTACCATGATTCCTGCTTCTATTAAAATAAAATAAAGGTCTAATGTAATAAAGTGTAAAAAGCATAGTGTAGAATCCTGTAGCAACCTCAGAATCTGGAGATGCAGTTTTTAACCTTTACGCTTTTGTTGACAGTGAGGAACTGAATGAATTATAGAAAATAACAGAGAAAAAGAGTCCATATAACTAAAGATAACTGTGGGTTGAATATGTAAAATTATTATTATTTTAGAATTTTCTTATTGAAGTTATATAATACAGCTTTTGCAAGTTCATGTGTAAGAATATGCTTAAACATTTCAAAATGGTTTGTTTTCACATTTTTTAGCATCCACATGGATTGATACTATGAGAACCACAGGAAAATTTCTATTATTTTTACAACCATGGCATATTGCTTGCCCCAAACAAGAAAAAGAACAAATGACAGTTAATTATAAAATATGATTCTAGCTTCATTTAACAGCAAACATCTATAGTGTGAAATATCTACATGTTTTCTATTCTAGTATTTTATTAAATTATGTTTACAGGTCCAGAATAACTGAATTCTTTAAAGCTTTATCTATGGCAGGTAAAATCAATGTGTTCATCTTTCAGGAATTCATACTTAGGTAGGTTTAAGACAGGTGGGTAATAGAAAAATAGCATTTATACTTGACTATTCATTTAAGACTAACTAAGTCCATTTGAATCATTCTAAGGTTGAGTGAACTTCAATGACTGGTATGTATAGATTATCAAATATCATAGAAGAAATAACAGACCATGAACAGTGTCTGATTCTTTTCAAGCTAAATAGTGCAGATAATCATAATTACTTCTGGGTCCAGGGTCAAAAGAACTGTTCATCAGTTTTCTGGTTTATTGAGGAATCTTTTAAAATAACAAGTAATACATCATTCTTGTCGGTACGTTATAAAGAAATTAAATGAAGCAAATTCTGGGAGTGATTTTTGATAGCATATTATCTAGAGTATCTTGCCTTTCATTCTTGTCATTTTGTCTCTTAACGTAGATCTCATATTTCAGAAATCCAGGTCACTCATTCAACTTCTTCTATAGTGTGTTATAATAATATATTCCACTGGAGTTTTCTCCATTCAATTTACTAAGTTATTACTGTTTTGTACAAAGTGTTAATGAGGGCATTAGAACTATTATAGAAGATAAAACATAGTTTTTTTTATGTCAGGGAAATCAATGGCTTTTACTATGATACACTGTTATAAAAAGCAAAAACTAGCAGACAAAGAAAAAAAACATCCTTCAAGAAATTAACATGTAAAGTCTAATATTAAAAATACAGAAGAAAGCCATATAGACTTTCGAGCAGCCCAACCTCAACTTCTGATAAAACACTTATTTCCTTTTATGAAATAATGTATTTATTTTCATAAAAATCCATGACATAAAATAAAAGTTGAGAAATTAAAATCCACATGTTAAACACAAAACCCTTTCATCTACTAAGACTTAAAGCAGGTAAATACACTTATAAAGAGAAAGCACTAACACAGCATATCAGTGGTAGTGTAAATTGGTACACCTTTACCAGAAAGTAATTTGTAAAATAAAATTTATATCAAGAGCTTTAAACATGTTCATAACTCTTTTAAATAACAATTCCACTTTAGAGAATCTTGACTGATGAAATAATTTAAGCCAAGGAAATTATAAAATATCTAAATGTGCAATATCCCATTAAAGGAATATTTAAGTTACACTATGGTCAGTGAATGCAACTGAACATTATAAAGGCCATGGATTAAGTATTGGGAAATACATTGGCTATAATATCAACTGAGAAAATAGGCATAAAAGGCATAAAAAAGTGTATATACAACAATATCAACTATGTAAAATGAATGAAAAAACTAAAGAAGGAAATAATATAATAGCTACAATGGTTGCCTTTGAATGGTAAAGTTAAGAATAGTGGTTTTTTTTATTTTAATTTTTTGTTATTTCCAAATATTTCACACTGATCACATGTTACTTTTACATTAAACAGTAAGCAAATACACTAAAGCACAAATGAGTGACAAAAAAATAAGCTGAATGTCATCAAAATTAACAACTTTTGTGCTTGAAAGGACACCATCAAGAAAGTGAAAAACAACTCACAGAACTGGAGAATATTTTTGCAAATCATATATCTGATAAAGGACTTGCATCTATAATATATGAAGAACGATTACAACCCAAATAGTCAAATAACCCAATTATCTGAATAGACATTTCTCCAAAGAAGATATATGATTAAGCACCAGAAAAGAAACTCAACATCATCAGGGAGAGGCAATAAAAACCAAAATGAAATACCACTTCACACTCACTAGGGCAGCTATAACGAAAAAGAGAGATATTAAGTGTTGGTAAGGATGTAGTGAGATTGGAACCTTCATACACCGTTGGTGGTGATGTAAAATGGTACAGCTGCTTTGGGAAACTGTCTGGCCATTCCTTAAACAGGTAAACAAAGTTATCATTGATTCCACTCCTGGGTCTACACCCAAGACAATGAAAATGTACGTCCACAAAAAAACTTGCACACAAATGTTTATACAAGCATTATTCATAATAGTCAAAAAGTGGAAACAACCCAAAATCCAGCCACTGGTAAATGGATAAATAAAATGCAGTGCAGCCATACAATGCAATGTTATTCAGCAATAAAAAAAAAAAGAAGTACTGATACATGCTACAACATGGATGAACCTTGAAAACATTATGCTAAGTGAAACAAGCCAGTCACAAAGAACATATACTGAATGATTCTATTTATATATGAAATGTCCAGAATGGGCAAATCTATAGAGACAAAAAGTATGTTAGTGGTTGCCTAGAGCTGGGGGGCAATGGGTGAATTGGGGGATGATGGCTAAGTGGTGCATGATTTCTTTTGGGGATAATGAAAATGTTCTAAAATTGATTCTGGTGGTACAAGCACAATTCTGTGAATATACTAAAATACATATAATTGGACACTTTAAATGAGTTCATTGTATGGTATGTGTGTCTCCAAAAAACTTTTAAAATTGGTAAAAAAAAAAACTATAAGGAAGAAGATTTAGGATTAACTGAAATATACTTATTTTATGATAAATTTTTAAAACTAGGAATTAGTTGGCAGTAGATTCTGATACACTTTTTATGTTTGGGACCCAGAAATAAGGACCTGAAAGGATAAGGTAGACGGTCAGAGGTTTGAAGGCATCAGACAGACAGTAAGGGGTGTTACAGGCAGCAGGGGAGGTGGTATTGATACCAGCCCTGATATAAGTTCCCCTGTGTTAAACCCAGCACTTATGGGGTTAAAACCAAAAGTACTCATCCCTCTTTCCCTGCTTCTCTAAGTTACATTCATAGGTAAGAACTGGTCTTATTTTACTCTTTGTATCCCTGGACTTCACAAAGCAAATAGAAGTTACGAATTATTAAAAGACCAGGTGTCCTCAAGCTGGGCTCACACTGAAGTTTTAGCTAATTACCAGTTCTTGAGGTTTGTTATGGGAAAATGATATCCAGAGAATGTCAAGAAACTACAGCTTCCCAGACCTCAACTCCTTAGCTTCCTGGCACCAGAATCCACTGTCCACCGTGGAGACAGACAATCAAGGACACCCAGCTGCTATTCCCTTATCTCGCCATCCCCCTCCCTGGAAGCAGACTCACAAGGCCAAATGCAGGCTGAGGGGACAGCAGGGGCCATAGGCTTCCCCTCCCTACAAGCAGCAGCATTCCTCCCAACCTTTAAAACCCCTTGCCTCCCATCTTTCGGGGAGTTGGGACAAATTTGAGGGCTCACTCTCATCTCCCGGCTGACGTCACCCGAAATAAAAACTCTTTCCTTGCCATAAGCCTGGCATTCCAGTTTGTATTTGGCCCATCTCGTGTGGTGGGTAAAGAGCCTGGGTATGTGTCCGGTAAGAGTATCAGGGAGGCTGTCATTATTTACTGATTGCAATGCTTAAATTTTGTAAATTTATCTTATAATATTGATTACCCAATGCAATATATTGCCAAATGCGCCTATCTTTTCCACTTTTACATGGAAAAATATTTTATTCATTCTTCTATGTCAGTCTGGCACATAGTAGACATTCAATAAACTGTCAAAGAATGGCAAGCAGGTGACATGAACGATTTCTCAAAGAACTGATCTTGAGTTGAAACTCAGGACGATGCCACCTCAGACGCACTGATGTGAGAATTCCAAATCACTCAAGAGCTAACCAAGGAATTGATCTGGCACAGCTGTAATAACTGTGGCCCCTTTCATTTATTAATTGCTTACTGGAGAACACACATTTTGCTAAGCACTTAATATATATTTTTTATTTTATATTTAACTAGCCAATGACTTAGAGATTCTCTCCAGTATCCTAACTAGCAAAGTGAAACTTAGACACTTACCAAGGTTTCGCAGTTAGTAATGGCAGAGCTATTTAAGTCTGTCTTACGGAAAAATTCCTTCTATCAAGTATTAAGCTTTCGTGGGGAAAAAGACAGGGTTTGACAGAGGACAGAAAAATAAATAACTACTTACATTAGCTATAGTGAATAGTATGCAGAAATTGAATCAGAAAGTATCAAGAACTAACTTTCCACTCATCAGCTTCACTAGAGACCCAGTATCTTTCAAAGTCTCTATCTAGAGATAGAGTGATATTGAGTAAAGTTACCCTCATGGAATATTTGTATTTCCCATATAATCTAAAGAAAACAATTTACCTAGAATTCACTTTGCTGGTATCAACCCAAATGCTATCAAATTAAAAGGCATACTTTTTTATTTGTAAGAAAAAATTATTTAGCTACAATTAAATTAATTTTAATTCTTCGTAATCACTATTTCCAGTTTTATCTGATTTGATCATTATAGAAAATGATAAAATAAATTATACAATAATTGACATATACTTAAAATACCAACCTTTTTTGAGCACCTCCTTTATCTTTGAAAAATGGGCATAGCAAGGTTATTCCTTCTTCTTGTACAACATTTCTGTGCACTAGAGGAAGTATCATTGACAAAAGTGTTGAGGCAACACCTACATTGTCAGATCTTCATGACCTTTTGAGAAGTCAGCATTGTCCTTAAACAAATTTGAAGAATGAGATAATTACACCAACTTGAAGGCTCACAATGTAAATTAATCTGGATAGTGATTAGTCAGATTCCTTCAGTTAGAAAGAACAATGAAGTGAGCATATATTTTACGGACTAAGAATGTTTTTAAAACCTTATTTTGGTAGGGCTAATATAAAACAAAGATAGAATTTCAAAATTTAACTCTTTCAACTGAATCTGTATTTTATTAGTCAAGTACCTATTGTTAGAATAAGATAATAGTTGCTATTCATAATCCCTGAGCAATAAGAAGCCCTCTCCACATTGAGATGAATACAAAAGAAAATAAGACAGAAGTGTCTTGAAATGAATATGATATATATATTTTTTTAATTGTCAGACCACCTGGATTTTTGCAACAACAAATCCTTTAATTGCTCATTCTCTTATGTTTGGCTCTAATTTTCTTTGAAATGTGAATCAAAAAGCATTGACCACACAGTCCCTCTTTATTCTCAGTACACTGATTTTCTTCTCATCTTAATGATTTTCCATCAATGAAACTGGATGCTTCTTCTTAAACATTAACTAAGTTATTCATTATGAATCAGAAATGTCATTCAATTTCTTCCACTGTACATATCTAAGTATACAAACATTCAATGTCTGCACTTAGAGTGAATTAATTATTCTAAAATTACTAGAGAAACATCTTTTCAATGTTGTATTCCCTCTACCAACTCATAATACATATATAAGTGTCACTAACACTTTGACGTGAACTTTGGTTTACTACATTGATCCAGTCAGGAGATCCGAGTACATACGCTTCAACAGATTTTACTGTTTCCTAAATGAGGACTCAAAACCTCTTTTCACTTCATGTTGTCTTAAAGATAGTAGACATAGGCCATACCAAATAATCATACTTCTGTCTATTTTCATTCACTCAATTAATATAAATTAAGTTTATCCCAAGTTGAATATATTGTATTAGATTCTATGTACCATATGGCTTTTTTCTCAAAAAAATATATATAAACTATTTTAAAAGAGATGACCATTATAATTTACATAGCAATATTCCTCTGTAACAAAAAACAAATTGCATGAAAATGTTAGTTTCATATTACTGAACAAAGTTCATTGCATTAGTGATGTATTCCTGTCACAACAACTTACCACAAACTTAGTGGTTTAAAACAAGACAGATTTATCATTCTGTTTTAATCTTATTTTACTTTTCTGATGTTGAATTGCCACAGTCCTCGCAGAAAAGTACTGTTTCTGAGAGATATTAGTGATCAATAGGTGTATGCATTTTATACCAGTAATTTGAGCCAATCATTGTGTGGAATTTTTGACAAGACAGTGGTGAGGTGAGATAAGAGGTTTACATAAAATTTGAGAAAATCTGTGAGAAAGAGGAGGCAAGCCTATGATAGAAGCTGACAAACAGCCAAAACTCCATTTTTTGCTGCGAGCTGGCCTGGTGCTCCCAACTAGACCAAGATGTTCTTCTGTTGAATATAAACAATTGCGTAAGACACCATCAGACAAGGTTATTCTCGGTCCATGATGGAGCAAGACAAAAATAAGACCACTCTATAATCAAGTCTGGACACAGACATAAACAGTACATTTTCCAAACCACAGAACTATCCAAAGAACCCCCATCTTAGCTGAAAAGAATGACTGTTACTTCTTTACAAGTTGCCACTTTAGCCTTGCTCAATTCCTATCACTTTCTAGACAACAATTAAGATACTCAATAATAGAATTACCCTTGCTGCTGCTTTTTTTTGTGTGTGAGGAAGACCAGCCCCGAGCCGACATCCGTCGCCAATCCTCCTCTTTTTGCTGAGGAAGACTGGCCCTGGGCTAACATCCGCACCCATCTTCCTCTACTTTATATGGGACACCGCCCGGCAGGGTTGACAAGCAGTGCATCGGCAGGGACCGGGATCCAAACCCATGAACCCAGGGCTGCCAAGCGTGAACTAAACCACTGTGCCACCAGGCAGCCCCTACTCTTGCTTCTTAACACCAACTAACGCAAAGCAAAACTCTGCTTCCTTGAATCCTGCTGAAATCAGATAACACAATCCAATTCATATAATGTTCTCTTACTGAAACACCTCGTGTTTGCCTATGGCAGGCATCTTCCCTTGTTGTAAGGAGTCAAGAACCCAATACTGTTCTACCACAGGTGTTTTCCTGGTGATTATGGCTGCTAAATGTCAATTTCTGCTATTTACTATTATCTACCTAGTGCAATTTAATGCTTTACAGGACTGTAAGATAATTAAAATGAACAATACATTTATGATATGGAGTTTCTTTTGGTAACATTTATAGATTTATTTCCTCCATCATTTTCAGTTTATTTTCGGATAGATAGATTACCGGGTAGGTAGGTAGCTAGCTAGCTGGACAGATAGATGCATAATCTGCGTTGGAAAATATACTACCACCAAAATTATTTTGTTAGCAGTTTTGACTATTTTATTTAACAGTATTTAGCATCAGACCCCAAACATTCCTACAACTAGTTTTATAATATCGACCACAACAATTTTTCATCATTATTTTTCTATACTAGCTGTATCTTAATTGTGTTTTTATTTTTACATGTTGGGTGACTTCAGTTAAGCTTACTTAGGCATACATATTTGTTGGCCTTTGATAATGTAATGGATTTACTTGCCTGGAAATTTAGTCTAACTTCACATCGCACTAATCAAAATGACATTGATTTGCTTAGATTAATGGCTGGCATTCAAAATGTTTTTGCACACCAATGAAAGATATTTTGAGTTTTACAGAGGTGCTGTGGAGAAAGACAACTTTGTTTTACCCGTGGATTTCCCAAGAACTAAGCCTCCCTCCACCCATCTGTTTATCTAGTAACCTCTAAATTTTATAAGTCAGAGACTAGAAATATTATTTGATTCTTTTTTAAAAGAATTTCATTTTTCATAATCCAGAATAACATATAGAATAGTTTTCCTATATTAATAAGTAATAAAAAAGAGTAAACAATGTTATTTATTTTGAAGGAAAACACTAATAATGAAAGATGAGAAAAGAAAAAATGCATAAATATTCAAGGTAATGAGATGGTAAAAATAAGATATTTGGGCTATTTACCTTCCCTTTCATCAAGAATTATGAGCTTTTAGAGGGCAGGGACAAGTTTTTATAACCTTCAAATAGTATGGTGAATTTATTTCAGACAGCGGATACAGGAAACAGATTGAACTGCAAAATATAATGCAAGGTGAAAAAAATTTTCTATTCATGTTAAAATTCAATAATCATTAAACAACTATTCTTTTTGTAGTCTCTTCTCTAGAATTAAGGCATTCATTGAGCTCATATTAATTCTTAACTAACATCTGCATATTTATGTCTACTTTTCCATTTCTCTCCCTCTATCTATAGATGGCAAGTTCTATAATTGACAAGTTAAGAATCGACACAGTGAGAGGGAGAAGAGAATATATTTTTCAAGGAAGGGACATTGTGACTGAATTTTGGAATGGCAAATTGATCTTTCTGGTATACACTGAATCTCCTAATTTTGTGGCGTTTTACAATTCATTGAAGATCTATGGGCTTTGGAATCCTCACAAAATGGTAATAAAAATATGTTGTGTTCATTGTTGAGCACCATGCAGAAATCTGATAAAATATCACATAATATTATATGACATAGAAATACACAGGCAACAATTTTTAACAATAATTTTTTCAATCTTTTTCTACTTAAAATTTTTACATATTTCAAACACTTCCTCATAACCTATAACAACAAATCTGTCTTGATGAATTTTTCAATATATCCATGAGTGGATTCTTTAGAATGAAAAATAAGTTTATATAGGAGAGATTTTCAAGAAACTGTGCATAACCCATTCTCCTTATTAGCACATATATCTTACTCCAGGGTGAGATGTGAATTGTTCTCACATTAGCAGAAAAAGGAAATATTTATATATTTATCATTATTAATTTAATGATTCAAATTTGGCATTCTTTTCTCTTGGGGAAAAGAGAGGGAGTCAAGTAGATTGGAATTTATACCAGACACAAGAACAGTTTTATGCATGTGAAATACAAGATTAATCACTTTCAGAGACCTCAGAATTGAGGAAAGTTAAAATTTGAATGAAGAACATGTATAATTTCTTAATGCTCTTTGGAGAGAGAATAATCTAGTCCTATTCAACTTTCATTTAATCAGGCATTTAAAAAAGAATATATGAAATACTATGCTGAAAATTATTCATCCTTTGGACTTGGCTTTTGCATAACAGCTTAAGAAAAGAATAAATCCTTTATTCCTGAGGAGTGGATGTGTAGAGAAACTGAAGTTATAAGGAGCAGATGGAGGTTAACCAGAACTAGATCCTTGGGATGATATATTCCCACATTAACCAGATTTCTGAAAAAATTAACAAAACAAATAAATAAAATGTTCAAGTGAATTCTTCCAATATCCAGGAGTGAAACAAAATATTCTGTTTCATGAAACAAATACTATGCAGAGAATTCCAAGATTATTGGTGGATACATAGATATTTATTGATAAATTGAGAAAATAGATACGTGACTATGGAAAATACAGGGTTTTTATTTTCTTTTTAATATACACTGTCCAGCTGTGTTAAGACTCACTATGCATATATTCAAACATATAAATTGGACTTTTAAGGGCCATTCATTTTGAATAAACTTCTTACTAAGCCAAAAAATCATAGGTCAAGATTTCATAAAAGAAAAACAAGATTTTTTTATATTTAAATCAAGGAGAGCATTTTTCAATAGAATTCAGAGGAGTTAGAGAAGTTTTCAAGGAATATTGAAGAGTTAAGAGTTGAAGAGATGTATAGCACTTGTTTATATAACAGGAACAATGGAGGGCATTTCAGCTAAGAATTTGAGGAATAACAAAGATTCAGAAATAAAAATGAGCACAATGTTGGAGCAGAAAGGCAACTGGACTTCTGTACTAAATAGTGTAGAGTGTTGCTACTAAACAATGGGATGTAGTTGCATATATTAGGTATCAACAAATTAAGGAGCAGAGTAGATTAGGGTTCATGTTGAGGTAACACTATTTTTCCTCCAGCATGAAAATGATGTAATGAAAGTGATGTTTAATCAATATTGATCCAGCAGTAGCATGAAGAACAGTTAAGGAAGAAATTAATATCAAGGTGTTGAAGAGCAAAGTAAGGAAATGCTTGGATAAAAAGACCATCCCTAGTTCTGCATGTAGTCTCAAAGTCCATCATCTCAACATTCATTTTGCTATGTATTCAGAAGTCACTGTTTTAAAACTGAACCACTTTCCTTGGCACATTTCTTATATCTACTCTTGTCTACCTTCTCATTCTCATTTGCTAGCCTTATTGTTCATTATATCAGTTAATCCTCATCTCATAATTTAGATTTGATGCCCTACTTAAAACTATAGACTTGACTCTTCTGGATATTTCTAGCTCCCCTCCTTAGTAATGCTTTTTCTTTACCTACTTTGACCAGAATAGGGATCCCACAATCCCAATGCTGGCCCCTCAGGAAGAACTCATCTGATTCATGAATACCCTCGGAGTATGGAAATGTCCAAGTTGAGGGGCTTGGAAAAAAAATACATCAATTTCCTGGTGCCAAGTTAATAGAAAAGTCACCATAAAAGAGCCTATCTATTGAGTACTCAAATATAAATTATGAAACACTCACTACAATTCTTAATGTCTGTGAGAAGATGTAGAACAAAAGTCAATCAAAAAATAATTATGTCATAAAAACCATTTAATTTACTTAGGAAAAAATATCTGAAAATGAGGATGTATAATTATATTGCAGAAGATAACACTCTAAAATAAATTGACTTTAGCGGAAAAGAAAAGCAAAGGTTTAGAGCTTTTAAAAATCTCCTAAGTCTCTAAATCACAAATGTGCAATACAGATGCAAGATTCCAGATGGTTCATGTAAATGACTGCATGGAGTGTGCATGGTGCCTGGAGTTTAGGTTTCTGAGCTTTCAAGATAAGTGCAATTCTACAGCATTCTGTATCACCTAAGCATTTAGTTTTTAAAAGAGCAGCTATTATTTCTCTCTTAGAAACAATGCTTTAAAAATCAAGGCATATGTTTCCCTTAAAAGATATGTGATCCCATGACATACAGTATATCAAAGTAATAGGGTCATCTCACTTTATTGTATAGATTTGTAGAATTGTATGTTCTTTCCATTAGAATGTAATGACAGGAATAATAGTTTGCATTTTCATAGCATTTACCTTGTGACGAGCACTCTTCTAAATGCTTTATATACATTAACTAATTTAATCCCCACAACAAACTTAAGGAAGTAGGTACCACTGTTACTCTTTTCCAAAGGAAGAAACTGAGAAACAAAGAGATTAATCAACTTTAAAATCACATGATGAGTACATATTGGAATAGAAATAAAAACCCAAGCAGTCTGACATTAAGTTTGCATTCTTACCCACCTGCTAGTATTGTGAGTGCAGAGAAAATGTATATTTGGTCACCACCTACCACCTGGCACTGAGCCTAGCCCAAGTTAGGCATTCCGTGAATATGTATTGAATAAATGTAATAAACCAAAGACCTTAATCCTTTTGAATCTTTATTATTGATATTATCATTAATGATATTCATGGATTTTGAAAAAATCAAATATAAGGAAATGACATTAAATGAAAAGTTAAATATATCTCCTAAATCTCTACCTGACTTTCCAGAAATAACAAGCATAAGCAATTTATTTTTAAATTTTTTTTGGAGTTTACTTTTTTATAAGTTTAAATAATATATCAAAGTCTTCCCTTTGCTTAAAGAATATATGTAGACATGTATGCATACATATACATTATATATGGGTGTATGTGTATATATGTGTGTGTTGCATGTGTGTGTGTGTATAAACACATCAAACCCTCAAAGGAGTGTTGAGATGAAGTTTGTATAATATTTCATGGGGTGGGAGTGAGAGCATGGTAAATTTCCTGAATACATGAAATCTAAAATTTTCTATATTTACATTCACACTTAATACCATGTGCATAAGCACTTGCCATAGAGAATTTGAGGGCATTGCTTTGTAACCTCTAGCATTGCGTTGCTCATGATAGGTTGCTTCAAATGTGATTCTTTTTTTTTTAACCACTTTATTGAGGTATGATGGACATACAAAAGGCTGTATGTATTTAATGTATACAAGTTGATGAATGCGGAGATAAGTATACACATAGGAAACTATCACCACATTGTATGTCATACACATGCCCATAACTCCAAAAGTTTCCTCTCACTCTGTTTATTTATTATTATTAATTTTGTGTATGTGATAAGAACACTTATAAAGTCTACCCTCAGCAAATATTTTTAAAATTCTTTTATTGAGGTCATATTGGCTTATAACATTGTGTAAATTTCAGTTGTACATTATTATATATCAGTTTCTGTATAGACTGCATCAGGCTCACCACCAATAGTTTAGTTTTTATCTGTCACCATATATATATGCCCCTTTATCTCTTTCACTCTCCCCCACCCCCTTCCCCTCTAGTAACCACTAGTCTGTTCTCATCTATGCGTTTATCTTCCACATATGAGTGAAATCGTATGGTATTTGCCTTTCTCCGTCTCACTTATTTTGCTTAGCATAATTCCCTCAAGGTCCATCCATGTTGTCTCAAGTGGCACACTTTTGTCTTTTTTATTGCTGAATAGTATTCCATTGTATATATATACACCACATCTTCTTTATCCTTTCATCCATTGATGGGCACTTCAGTTGCTTCCACATCTTTGCTATTGTGAATAATGCTGCAATGAACATAGGGGTGCATAAACCTTTTTGATTATTGATTTCATGCTATTTGGATAAATACCCAGTAGTGGAATAGCCGGATCATATGGTATTTCTATTTTTAATTTTCTGAGAAACCTCCATACTGTTTTCCACAGTGGGTCTACCAGTTTGCACTTCCACCAACAGTGTATGAGCGTTCCCTTTTGTACACATCCTCTCCAACACTTATTACTTTCCTTGTTTATAATACACATTCTGATGGGGGTAAGGTGGTACTCATTGTAGTTTTGACTTGCATTTCCCTGATAGTTAATGATGTTGAGCATCTTTTCATGTGCCTGTTGGCCATCTGTATATCTTCTTTGGAGAAATGTCTGTTCAGGTCTTTTACCCATTTTTTAATTGAGTTGTTAGTTATTTTGTGGTTGAGATGTATGAGTTTTTATATGTTTTGGAGATTAACAACCCCTTATCACATATATGGTTTGCAAATATTTTCTCCCATTGTTAGGTTGTCTTTTCATTTTGATGATGGTTTCCTTTGCTGTGCAGAAGTTTTTAGTTTGATGTAGTCCCATTTGTTTATTTTTTCTATCATTTCCCTTGCCTGGTCAGACACAGGACTTGAAAATATGTTGCTAAGACCAATGTCGAAGAGCATACCCCCTATGTTTTCTTCTAGAAGTTTGATGGTTTCAGGTCTTGTATTCAAGTCTTTAATCCATTTTGAGTTAATTTTTGTGTATGGTGTAAGATAATGATCTACTTTCATTTTTTTTTGCATGTGGATGTCCAGTTTTCCCAACACCATTTGTTGAAGAGATTTGCCTTTCTCCATTGTATGTTCTTGGCTCCCTTGTCAAAAATTAGCTGTCCATAGATGTGTGGCTTTATTTTTGGGCTCTCGATTCTATTCCATTGATCTGTGTGTCTGTTTTTGTGCCAGTCCCATGCTGTTTGTGTTACTATAGCTTTGTAGTATATTTTGAAATCAGGCAGTGTGATTCCTCCAGCTTTGTTGTTTTTTCTCAGTACTCCTTTAGCTATTCAGGGTCTTTTGTTGTTCCATAAAAATTTTAGGATTCTTTGTTCTATTTCTCTGCAAAATGTTGTTAGAACTTTTATAGGGATTGCATTGAATCTACAGATTGCTTTAGGAAGTATGACATTTTAACTATGTTAATTCTTCCAATCCAAGAGCACAGAATATCTTTCCATTTCTTTGTGTCTTATTCAATTTCTTTCAACAAGGTTTTATAGTTTACAGTGTACAGATCTTCCTCTTCTTTGGTTTATTCCTAGGTATTTTATTCATTTTGTTGCAATTGTAAATGGGATTGCATTCTTAATTTCTCTTTCTGCTACTTCATTGTTAGTGTATAGAAACGGAACTGATTTTTGTATGTTGATTTTGTATCCTGCAACTGTACCACATTCACTTATTATTTCTAGAAGTTTTTTGGTGGATTCTTTAGGGTTTTCTATATATAAAATCATGTCATCTGAAAATAGTGACAGTTTCACTTCTTTTTTTCCAATTTAGATCCCTTTTATTTCTTTTTTTTTTTTTTTTTTTGTCTGATTGTTCTGGCCAGGACTTCCAATACTATGTTAAATAGGAGTGGTGAAAGTGGGCATCCTTGTCTGGTTCCTGTTCTTAGAGGAAAAGCTTTCAATTTTTCACCATTGAGGATGATATTAGCTGTGGGTTTGTCATATATGGACTTTATTATGTCGAGATACTTTCCTTGTATACCCATTTTATTCAGAGTTTTTATCATAAATGGATGCTGTATCTTGTCAAATGCTTTCTCTGCGTCTATTGAGATGATCATGTGATTTTTGTTCTTCATTTTATTAATGTGGCATATCACATTGATTGATTTGCGGATGTTGAACCATATCTGCATCCCTGGGATGAATCCTACTTGATCATGGTGTATGATCTTTTTAATGTACTGTTGTATTCAATTTGCTAGTATTTTGTTGAGGGTTTTTGCATCACTGTTCATCAGTGATAGTGACCTGTAATTTTCTTTTTTTGTGTGTTGTCCTTGTTTGGTTTTGGTGTCAGGGTAATGTCGGCTTCGTAAAATGAGTTAGGAAGCTGGCCCTCCTCTTCAATTTTTCGGAAGAGTTTGAGAAGGATAGGTATTAAGTCTTTGAATGTTTGATAGAATTCACCAGGGAAGCCATCTGGTCTTAGACTTTTATTTTTTGGGAGGTTTTTGATTACTGTTTCAATCTCCTTACTGGTGATTAATCTATCCAAATTGTCTATTTTTTCTTGATTCAGTTTTGGAAGGTTGTATGATTCTAAGAATTTATCCATTTCATCTAGATTGTCCAATTTGTTGGCATATATCTTTTCATAGTATTCTCTTATAATCTTTTGTTTTTCTGAGGTGTCCATTGTAATTTCTCCTCTTTCATTTCTGATTTTACTTATTTGAGCCTTCTGTCTTTTTCTTGGTGAGTCTTCATAACCTTTGTGGTCAGAAAAGTTGCTTGGTGTTATTTCAATCTCCTTAAATTTATGGAGACTTGTTTTGTGGCCTAATATGTGATCAATCCTGGAGACTATTCCCTATTCATTTGAAAAGAATGTGTATTCTTGGGTTTGGGATGGAATGTTCTGTATATATCAACTAAGTCCATCTGGTCTAATGTGTTGTTTAAGGCCAATGTTTCCTTGTTGATCTTCTGCTTGGATGATCTATACATTGGTGTAAGTGGAATGTTAAAGTCCTCCACTACTACTGTGTTGCTGTCTATTTCTCCTTTTATGTCTGTTAATAATTGCTTTATATATTTAGGTGCTCCTAGGGTGCATAGATATTTATGAGTGCTATATCCTATTGCTGGACTGTTCCCTTGATCGTTATGTAATGCTTTTCTTTGTTTCATTACAGTTTTTGGTTTAAAGTCTATTTGTCTGATATAAGTATTGCTATCCCAGCTTTCTTTTCATTACCATTTGCACAGAGTATCTTTTTTCATCCCTTCACTTTCAGTTTGTGAGTGTCTTTAGGTCTGAAGTGTATCTCTTGTATGCATCATATATATGGTTCTTATGTTTTTATCCAATTGGTCACCCTATGCCTTTTGATTGGAGCATTTAGTCCATTGACATTGAAAGTAGCTATTGATATGTGTGTACTTACTGCCATATTTTTACTTTTTTCTTGGTGTTTTAGTAGTTCTTCTCTATTCCTTTCTTCTTCTCTTGCTCTCTTCATCTGTGGTTTGATGGCTTCCTTTGGTATTATGTTTGGGCTCATTCTGCTTAGCTTTTTTGTGTATTTATTATAGGTTTCTGGTTTGTGATTACCATGAGTTTCATATATAATAACATATATATATAGCAATCTATATTGAGTTAGTGGTCTCGTTAGTTTGACCTCTATCTGAAAGCTCTACTCTTTTACTCCCCTCCTCCCACATTTTATTTTTTTGATATCATATCTATCTTTTTGTGCATTTGTATTCGTTACCCTCTTATAGTGGAAATAGATATTTTTTTCATATTTGTGGTCTTCCCTTTCCCCCTTAAATAAGTCCCTTTAGCATTTCCTGTATGACTGGTCTCTTGGTGAAAAAGTCCTTTAATTTTTGATTGTTGGGAAACTCTTTATCTCTCCTTCCATTCTGAATGATGACCTAGATGGGTAGAGTATTCTAGGCTGTAGGTTTTTCCTTTTAGCACTTTAAATATGTCATGCCACTCTCTTCTAGCCTGTAAGGTTTCTGCTGAGAAGTCAGCTGACAGCCTTATGGGGTTTCCTTTGTATGTAACTTGTCTTCCTCTTTTGGCTTTTAGGAGTCTCTCTTTAATTCTGGACATTTTAATTATGATGCGTCTTGCTGTGGGCCTCTTTGTGTTTATCTTGTTTGGTGCTCTCAGTGCTTCCTGTACCTGGATGTCTGCTGTCTTCCTTAGGTTAGGGGAGTTTTCAGCTATTATCTCTTTAAATAGATTCTCTGCCCCTTTGTCTCTCTCTTCTCCTTCTGGGACCTGTATAACAGGGATATTAGTGTGCTTGATGTTGTCTCTTAGACTGTCCTCACTCTTTTTAATTCTTTTTTCTTTTGTCTTTTCAACTCGGGTGATTTCCTCTAGTCTTTCATCCATCTGACTGATCTGTTCTTCTGTATCCTCTACTCTGCTTTTAAGTCCCTCTAGTGAATTTTTCATTTCCAGTATTGTAGTCTTTATTTCTGATTGGTTCTTTTTTTATATCTTCCATTTCTTTGTTGACTTTCTCACTGAGTTCATCCATTCTTCTCTCAAGATCAGTGAGCATATTTATGACTCTTTGTGTCAACTCTCTGTCAGATAGATTGCTCATTTCTGTTTCATTTAGTTCCTTTTCCTGGGTTTTGTCCTATTGCCTTACTTGGAGATTATTCCTTTCCCTCCTCATTTTACCTCTTTCTCTCTGCTTGTTTCTATGTATTAGGTAGGTCAGCTACATCTCCTAATCTTGGGGAGGTGATCTTATGTAGGAGATGCCTTATGAGGCCTGGCAGTGTGCTTTCCTATTGTTACCAGTTCCAAATGTTCCAGGGGTGTCCCCTGTGTGCGCTACTTGTGTCCTTCTGTTGTGGTAGGGTTGCTCTTGCTGTATGTGCTCAGACAGGCTGAGCTGTCTGTCTGTCTGGCTGGTTGTAATGCTCAGCTGTGTGTGGTTGTTGTAGGCCCTTCAGTCTCTTAATCAGGAGTGGAGATTCCCAGTACAGTTGACTGTGAGGTCTAATAGCACATCCCTGTTGCAGTTTTTCTATTAAATGAGTAGGCCCCCAGTATGACTGCTTGTTAGGTTCAGGGGCTTACAATTGCTATAAGCCTCCAGCCTATTGGTCTCTTTTCAGCTCTCAGAGGGTTGCAGCTGGGTGGGGCTGGCTTAGGCACAGGAGCACCCAATTGTCTCAGGCTTTGGAGGGTGGGGCTGATCCCCTATGTGGCTGTTTGAGAAGCACAAGTCTTCTGCAGCTGAGAAGACCCGCCACCCATTGGGCCTCACACACAGTCAATACAGTCCTGCCCCAACCCCGTAAAGTAGACCCAGTCGCTCCAAGGCAGGGGTCCCACACTCTCCTCCCAGTCCTCAGGCTCACCCTTCCCCACAGAGGTCGACCCATTACCAGGCTGCAGAGAATCCAGGCAGTTCCTTTAAACAGACCCACAAGTTGCCCAAGGACTTGTTGGGTGGGGCCAGTCTGCTTCCCTTGGCTGAGCTGAATTAAATTGGTGCTCTAGTAGGTGGGGCAGACCCTGGGCTAGCAGGCCACAGGGAAAACTCCAATGGTGTCTGCAAGTGTTTGTGTCAGCATGCACATACCAGGTCACGGCAATGGCTGCCACCAATGTCACAGTCCTTCGGGAGGTCTCATCTCTCACTGGGATGTAACCAGAACCCATCAGGTGAGTCTCTTTTCACCAAAAGACTGTGCGCCTTTCTTTCTGGTGATGTTAGGTTGCTTTCTCAAATGGGTGAATGTGCACATAATTTAAGAGCAGCTTTAATTTCTTTGTGTCCCAGGTTTTCTGGGGTATTCCCCTTTGTTCTTAGTAGCCAAAAAAGCCAGATATTATGACACTTGTCTTGGTTGTGCTAGGTCCAAAAAAATGCCAATGCTGGCAATGCTCCCTGGCTCAGAACCCCTCCACTCCAGGGAAGGCTACATACCTTTGGATTGCTTCTGGGTGGCTGTGAAGCATTGCAGGTTGTAAAGGTGGCATTTTTTTCTCTCCAGAATGGAATTTCTGCTTCTTCTACCTCAGTTAGGACTGTTTGTTACAGGGGTTCCTCTTATCCAGTTTTCAGTTCTTTCTGTGCATAATTTTTCCAAGAATTGTGGTAAATCTGTTGTGTCTGTGGGAGGAGAATTCAGAGTCTGCCTATGTCACCATCTTGATCTTTCCCAAGCTATTTTCAATGTAGTGTTAAATTAATGACCCTGATCATCTTCTAATGACTCATTCCTATACTTTGTATTTATCAGCTCTGAGCTGATTTCTTCATAGTTGCCTGGAGAAGAACCAATTAGGTCTATAGTTGGTATTTTTTGCTATGGAGCTCTCAGTCAATTTAATTTTGTTTACTTTCTACTGCAAGGTAAATCTTCCAAATATTTGACATCCTTTCTTGTTTTCCAGGAATCTTTGAACTAACTTAAATTATTTCAGCAGGAGCTGAGAGGTGGGATAGGATGGAGGGCAGACAAAAAGTATTCTCAAAGTCTCATCTTGAACCACAATTCAACAGCATAACTCATTTAAATCAAGGAACAGTATGTGTACAGTTCTCAATGTATGCCAACAGTAGAAATGTCTTCAGCATTTCTCAACAAAATGTTTTCAACACTTTTATGTATTGTTTAGAATAAGACACATGATTTAGAGATGTTGACCTGTAACCTGAGGCATCATACCTAGAAGTTGTGCAATAGATGGCATAACTTGGATTAGGGCCAGCCACATGTTTTTTAATCCATTATATGAAATAAAGAATAAATGATGGCTTTATTATATATATATATACAATAACAATTATTTTCATAGATTAAAGAGCATTGTCTCTTTAATGTAAAGATGTAATAGTGGCTTGAAGCCATGCAATTCACATATTATAAACTTTAGAGGTCATTTCACTATCTGAGTCTATGATCTATGCATTCAATAAAGAAGAACATTAATTTAGTTTCACAAATTAAAGGAAATAAAATAATGGATGTAAATAGCAAGCAATTTGAATGCATATAACAATTATAAACCAAATACATAAAGAGGAATTAATTCCAAAATGGACTTTTATCCTTGAAGTCTCAAAAAATAAAAAAGAATTAAAATTCTAGGAATATCATCTTTTGGCTGAAGATAAATTCTAAGCCTACTAACAGAAACAAATCCTATCAACATTATTGGTAGTTTAAAATATCAGTGCTGGGGGTGGTAGAAAGAAGGTTGTCTAATATTATCAAAAATACTCATGAAAAACAAATAGCTTTCAAAAGAATGGTGCATATTCAGAATTGATGGCAAGAAATAGATTTTCAGTTTAAAATAATCCCCAGAGTTCAAGAATAAATATCTTCTTTACACATGTGATATATTAAGAACATCTGGAAGAATATTGATTCCTTTATCTTAAAAAAAATGTATGTTCACTTTTCCAAAATTTCCTAACAGTCTCCATATTTCACAATTTCAAAAGTAAAAGTTAGCATAATATTTTATTTATTAAAATAAATTATACTCATGGGTTGAATGGAGTATTCACAAGCATTGTAATACCAGATTCTTTAAACATATCTCTCTTCATTCACTCATAGATACCAAGAAAGCAACTGAGGAAAAAGTATCAATGGAAGGGGAGGAAAATATATGAACTTTGCCATCCTTTCTTTAATTCCACGATCCTCAATATGCAATTCTTAAGGAAGTTCTAAACGATGTCTTCAGTTCAATACTGAATTTTATTTTATTATTTAATGCAACCAGAGATCTAAAAATGTTCATCAAAAGAAAAATTCTCAGTGTAGGTCTGTTATCCAAAATTGGCCTGACATTACATTCTGTTTACTATCATGAAGAGTGTTTTTTATTTCTTTAACCTTATTTTTTCTCTTTCCTTTTTCCACTTTATATTCTGCACATAGTTGTTTCCTATATTCATTTTCATGAATATGTCTGAGCACCTGTTATGAACCAAGTTCTGAACTAGAATACAGTGCAGTGCTTTCCCTCAAGGAGATCACACTTTAATAAAGTACTCCTTTGCTTTCATTCAACCATCACAAAGGGTGATAGAACGTAGCCATGAATGTTATTTGTGTTCATTTAACACAATCAGAATACCTATTAAATTGGTGATATATTACTTATTCCTTAAATGGAAAGTTAGACCTCATGGAAATGTAGGATGGAAAGTGCTTATGCAAGCTGGAATATAATTTAGAAAAATGGAATCTCAGTTCAAACACCTGAGTTATTTCATTGACCCCCTTAGCAATCTAAATTTGGATCCCTAGTCTAGCAATCTGCTTTTAGCACAACTCAGATGCCCACAATATTACTCTCTCTTTTTGCCTCATTTTCCATTTCTAACTAGCTAACCAGTTCTGTGTTGATCTAGCCCAACCTCTTGAGACAGAGAATCCAAGAAATAAATAGCATCCTTTTTGATGTAGACACTTATGATTGAAGGATCTATTTTCAGGAAATTCCTTAGAATCATATTAAGTTGTGAAGAATTCATTGCCTCAGCTTGACCAGAATGCTGTGGGGGGAGATTTCATGCTACCAGAGCCACAGCCAATCCCTAATTTTCCCAGAGTCAAATCTACCTGTGTAATAATGTTAGACTAATTACTATTTATGAATTCACTTAGAATCTTCTCTATTTTCCTCTAACATAACTATAAATTTCTTTTCTTGGTTTGCATGACCCCGTAAAATCTATCACCACCCCCTGGAAAGTATCCATTGTACTAATCAGGTTTTAAAAAATGAACTACAAAAGGTTTCTGGTCATTTTCATTTATTAGCTCCCACCAGCCTTCAGTCCTATTTGAGCTGTTATAAATGGGGAAAACGGGAAGATATACCTGAAGTTTACACTACTTACACAATATAATCAACCTTGGATAGTGGGCTGCCTCTTGTATTGTACTGAAAATTCCATGTTAAAGGTGTAACTATGTTCTCTGAAAAAGTCTACTATGAAAAACTATATTTGAACAAAAAGCAGTTGTTTAATGATTCGTTATTTGGATTTGGGTAGAATTTGTAAGAAAATCTGTCTTGAACTGAAGGACAAGCTGGTTATCAGAATTATTTTCATTTTCCTCCTTGAAATTGCATCTCTCCACTGTTATATATAAGACTAAATTATTTGGTTAAAAATCCCTTGTCCTGTGGTGAAAATAGATATTGTAAAATAGCAATTAAGAAAAAATCCTGAAGTAAACATTCCAAAAGCTGACTGCATTACACAAAATCATCAAGTTAATCAGTTAATCAGTGACTAAATCCATCTAAAAGAGTTCCACGAAAAACAAAAATATTAAGATGAACAATTGGCATATTTTTAATGTGAAAATTATTGTGACATAAATTATTTAGGTAGAAAACAAGACAGAATCACAATAATCATGAAAACTATATTTTATACCTTTACAAAATATTTTTAGACTAAGCTTCAATTTGTTACTCAGAAGATTACCATATATCAAGCTTCTCAATTTGTCCTCTAATTTGTTGCTATTTCAAAAAATGCATATGTCTCTGTCAAAAGTTGGTTGTAAATATGTCATCACAACTACAAGTAGCAGTGCTATCTTAATCTAAGGGGATAATTGATTTTGTAATGATCTGAGGTCAATTAAGTCTGAATATCTTATATCTCAAAAAAAAATCAACATGTTTTGAAGGGTCTCACTTTGAATTCAGGTTAAAAGCGGGGGGATGGTATTTAATCTATCTTCTAGCATTCCAATTTAATAATTTTTGAAAATTGCTTTTCAAGAGTCCTGTAGATATAAATAACATGCAAATGCTGATCTACTCTAATTTTATGCTTTCTGCATTTAGTTTTCCTTTCAAAGTTACAGTCATAAACTTCTTTGAGACTGTGATGAAAATGTTTGTCTCTCACTACAGGAAAATGCAAATAAGCATGCCCTCTCAAAATTTTGCATACAGTTGATGGGAGGCATGTTGTAGACCACTAGTATATGCAGATCCATGGACACTGGGTTAAATATCCCTGTTCTAAAACTTCACAATTTAATGATACAGCTATCCAGCTCCCATGGCAAATTTTTCTGTCATTTATTCAACACTAACTTAACAAAAACTCTTTATATCAATTAGGACTATCATGGAAGAAAATCCAACTCAGACTCACTTACATTAAAAAAAAAAAAGGTAATATAACTGAAAAGTCCAATAATAGGGCAGACTTTAGACACAATCAAGCAAGACCTCTAACAACTTTATGGGAGTTTTTTTCTCTCCATATGCAAATTCCTTTTTTCTAAGTAGAACTCAATTTTTACACAAACTCTCTCCTCATGGTAAAAAGTAGCTTTGGTAGCTCCATACTTTATGTACTCTCATGTTCCATTTTAATTCTAGAGGGAAAGAGTGAAATTATTTTTCCCAGAAATCACAGCAACATCTTTATGCATCCCATTGGCTCTTATTATAAAACCAATCACTGTGGTTATATTCTGATTTTCCAAGCCTGTGTACCCATCCTTCCTCCTATATATCCTCAAGATTAGGGATAGAGCCATTTCCGCCAGAAACACATTAACACCACAGGTAATCTGGGCTTTGATTTTCACATGGAAAGTAAAAAATTAAAAAATATACTCATATTTACTTTGTGGCATATATGTCCCTAAGTGATAAAAAGAAATAAAATTCCAGACCTCAAGGAGGTCTCTGGCTTAGACTGAACCACCCATAGATCATAAATAGTACAAACAAACAAACACCTAAGTAACAGGCCAGTGAGTTTTCATATCACTGCATAATTTCTGAAACTGCCCAACTGGTGACCCAGACCTCCGGTTGAAACTTTCTCCAAATGTTATTTCTAGTGCCAAATCTTCATTATAAAGCTAACCTAGACACCTTGCTTAAATATAAAACTCTTCCAATATATATAAACTATTTGAATATACCTTACCTTTTAAAGTATATAATTGGTACTAGTGTTTCATAATCACTCTGTATTTTTTAGCTAAGGTTATTCTAGAATTAAGCATATTTATGGACCTTTCTCATCTAACCCTTGCCTAACTCCCCAACCTCATTTTTTTCTTCCTCACACTTTCTGCTAAAAGAGTACCAAAATTCTTATAGTTCTGCAACTTACCCCTGAGACTTCCATTCTACCCTTCAAACACAAACTCACAGTATTCATTAACTTTTTTGTTTGCTTCTTTCTTTGGAAATCCTTAAACACTCCTCATTTTGTGCTCGTCTCTACCCTAAAAATAACACTATTGATGCATGCTACTTCTAAATGCCCATACCTCTTTTCTGACAGATTCCACCAATGATATTGATGGGAATCTTAAATAGTTATGGTCCAAGGTAGTTTATGCTCTTAACCCCCCAATTCCACCTACTCTGAAAAAACTTTGCCTTTCTGGGAACCTCAGCCACTGAATAATTTTATTCTCTCATTTACACCAACATCGTTCTTCCCCTTCAATTGCCATTATGTGTTTTGGTGTTACAGAGACCTGTGCTTAAATCATAATTCCTTCCTATGTGGTATGCATAACTTTTCTATTTCCTCATCTCCACAATGAAAAAATTATATTTGCTAATCCACAGAATCAGTGTAATATTTATATGAAATACTGTATGTGAAAGCAGCATGTAAATAATAGTTGCTGAGTCAATATTCATTTTCTTTTTCTTCTCACTCCTATTGCATCAACTTCACTCTGTTCACATCAATTTATTGCCAATCACCTTATAAGCTTTCCTCAAGCAACCTCTTCAACTTATTCATGGACATTCAGTCACCTTCTACTAGTGATGTAAATCTTGATTTTTTACTTTGTATAGAGTTCGAGTTTTATATCATTTATTTTGTTTTCTGAAACAACTGTAATTCACTTTTCCAGACAGACCATGCATTCCTTAATGTTTTAACCCTTGATAAGCAAACCTTGAAAGAGTATGTATTAATCATGGTGCAGGTCCAATAGATAGGCTGTTGGTGACACAATATGATGTTTTTTTAAACTGCATAGCCCAAACTTTGAGCAATGTGTTGTCAATCTATGGCATGATTTTCTTATTGCATATGTAGTACAGAGTACAAAAACAAATAATCAACTCCGGGCCTAGGGCTCAGTTGTCCTGGACTATAAGGCATAGATATACTCGGGAAAACTGGTCCACTGAGAGGTAAGCAGGCCCTGGTCATGTGAAAAAAGGAGAATAGTAGAAGGGGAACCTGTCCTGGTATGAAATCCTTGGGAATTTTTGTGCCTATGTAGTAGTAGTGTTACTTATTTATCTGTCATTTCTCATATCCATTATATACACAAATTCAATAAACAGTTCAGCCTGGTTTTTGTTGACTTCTGCTTGGTCAATCATTAAATAGACAAAGGGATGTCAGGGTCCCATTCCTTCCACTGATACCCAAGTGGTATTAGCCGAATGGGTCTTGTGGATCAGCAATATTTTATAGCTCATAGAAACATCCCGAGATGATTGGAGCAATAAAAGAACAGACAGCACACCAGGAAGCAAATATAAATAGCTGGGGAAGTCTTATATGTGTATTAACTTCCAGCAATAAAGCCAATAAGGACTTGTAGCTTTTGGAGTAGGATACTTCTTCTGAACCATGACCTTCCTTCATTAAATTATTCAACACAGTCTTACTGAGTACCTATTCTATGCCAAGCATTCTTCTGAGACAATGATAAGATTCTACTAAGAGTATCAGTTACCTCTATAATTCTGGTTTAAATATGTATTTTCTCTCTCTCTCTCTTTTCTGCCCCTTACTAAGAAAGTTGCTGCCTAAGGAGGGCAGAAATGTCATCCCATTCACCATGCTCTAATATCATTATTTTTTTTATTGAGGTAACATAAAACGTTATATAGATTTCATGTGTACATCATTATAATTCATCTTCTGTATATGCTACATCGTGTTCACCAACAAAAGTCTAGTTTCCATCCATCACTGTACAAATGTCCCTCTTTACTCCTTTTGCCCTTCTTCCATCCTCCCCTTCCTCTGGTAACCACCAATCTGTTCTCTGTATCTGTATGTGTTTGTTTACAGTTGTTATTGTTTTTAAATCTTCCACATATGAGTGAAATCACAACTTATTTGTATTTTTCTGACTTATTTCGCTTAGCATAATACCCTACAGGGTATTAGGTCCATCCTAAAGGTCCATCCAAGGGTGTTGCAAAATGGAAGATTTCATTTTTTATGACCTAGTAGTATTCCATTGTGTATATATACCACACTTCTTTACCCATTCATCTGTTAATGGGCACTTAGGTGTTTCCAAGTTTTGGCTGTTGTGAATAATGCTGCAATGAACATAGGGGTGCATATATCTTTTCGAATCCGTGTTTTCATATTCTTTAGACAAATACCCAGTAGTGGAATAGCTAGATCATATGGTATTTCTATTCTTATTTTTTTTAGAAATCCCCATACTCTTTTCCATAGTGGCTGCACCAATTTACATCCCTACCAGCAGTGTATGAGGGTTTCTTTTTCTCCACATCCTTTCCAACACTTATTTCTTGTCTTTTTAATCATAGCCATTCTGATGGGTGTGAGGTGATATCTCATTGTGGTTTTGATTTGAAATTAATTATAATGACCATGAATTATATATATCAACTCTGCTCCCCTGTATTATGACTTAGTTTTGGTACTGATCCTATTTTCTTTTAATTCTAACTGCTTATTCTACTCAAAAATCTATTAGGATGTCAACTGTTCAACTAATTTACTCTTATAGTCTGGTGCTGGGTTCTTTCTTCTAATGATTTGTCTTGTGATTATAAAACCCCTGGTCCTTTAATAAAGCTAATTAAAGTATTCATATTTATTAGGTATGAAGAAACATGATTGAAAGTGTGTGCACGCACACATACCTAGGAGTGAATTGCATATTCAGGAAAATTCTAGGAATAAATTTATCTCTCTCTACATCATAAATTTAGATATTCCAATCATATCAGCCAGCTAAGGTAATGGCAGTAGCATGAGCTTTGTTCAGAAAACGTTTCAATTAAAATTACTGTCTCACTTCTTACAATCTTACATGACTTAGAATAAATCATTTAATCTCACAAAACTCAATTTCTCTGAGTTTTGAAGTATCTCTGAAACTTCTTTGGTTAGGATTCTGAGATAGTCAATGTATTAGTTTCCTAGGGCTGCCATAACAAAAACACTTGCTCTAGCTTGTGGTGGTGGTTGGCAATTTTTGCCATTTCTTGGCTTGTGGCAGCGTAACTCCAATTTCTGCCTCTGTGTTCACATGACAGTCTCCTCTCTGTGTGCCTGCATTTCTGTATTCAAATTTCCCTCTTCCTATAAAGACAGCCGTAATCTTGGATTTAGTGTCCACTCTAATCCAGTATGACTCCATCTTAACTTAATTACATCTGCAAAGACCCTATTAAATAAAGTCACATTTACAGGTTTGGGGTGGACACGAATTTGGGGGTGACAAAATTCAATCCATATAAGATAACATATGAAAAATACCTGGTATTGTGACTAAACAGAGCAGATGCTAAATTAATATCTTTCTTTCTCCATCTCTTTACCAACTCCTGCCATAGAAAAAAAAGAAAAACAAATCTCACTTCCATCCGATATTCTTTTGGTTTAAACGATAGTGTCCTATTAAAATGAGAGTATTAACATATTGTTACCAGCACTTCTCAGCCTTAAGCATGATTTTTTTTTATCAAGATATTTCTTTAGGAATTTCTTCACAGTGTGAAGATGAACAGACATGAGTTCACTGGCCATCTGAGGAAGAGAGGGAGGCTATAAGGCTAGGGAATACATCAGATGGATGAGGAAATGGGATGGAAACACCCAATGTTTGTCTGCTTCCTGATTTCATATACAGCTGTTATTTGGGAAAACACTTAAAGTACAGGTTCTCTATTTTTTTCAGTTTTCTTATAGCTGCCTCCAGGCAGTTTACAGAATTGCCCTAATATTTATGTCAATCTCTTTGGACTCTAAAGCATTATTAAATATTCTAAATCTGCAATACTTACAAGTAAAATATATAAAAATAATACAAAATTTTAAAAATTTGCTCTGAGAAAACGTCCTGCTAAAAAATGTAATGACAGCCTACAGACTGGAAGAAAATATTTGCAAACCATATATCTGACAAAGGACTCATATCAAGATTATATAAACAACTCTTAAAACTCAACAGTAAAAAGAAAAGAAATCCAGTTAGGAAATGGGCAAAAGACATGAATAAACATTTCACAGAAGAAGATATGAAGATGGCAAATCAGCACATGAAAAGATGTTCAACATCAACAGCTATTAGGGAAATGCAAATTAAAATCATGAAATCATTTCACTCCTATCAAAATGGCTAAAATAGAAAATAGTAACAAAACCAAATGCTGTGAAGCAATGGAGAAACTGAATCACTCATACTTTGCTGGTAGAAATGTGAAATGGTAAGGCCACTGTGGAAACAGTTTGGAAGTTTCTTATAAAACTAAACATGCAACTACCATACAATCCAGCAAAGTGCACTCTTCTGTATTATTCCAGAGAAATAAAAATGTGTTTTCATGCAAATATATGCACATAAATCCAGCTATGAATGAATAGGAGTTTCACTCATAATAGCTAAAAACAGAAACAACACAGACACCCTTCAAAAGGTGAATGATGAATCATAAATTCTAGGAAATAAAATAAAAGTGAATGATTAAACTGTGGTACATCCATACCATGGAATACTATTCAGCAATAAAAATGAATGTATTATTGATAAAACCAATAAATTGGATGAATTCCCAGGGATAACGGGGAACATAAAAAGCTAATTCTAAACATTCACATATTGTATGATTGCCTTTCTATAACATTTTGCAATGATACAGTTATAGAAATAGAGAACAGATTAGTGGTTGCCAGAGGTCAGGAACAGGAGAATTGAGGAGGGGAATGGGTATGACTTTAAAAGGGCATCACATCCTTGTGATGATGAATTCTTATCTAGACTCTATCAATGTCAACATCCTAGCTGTGACATTATTATACCATAGTTTTCCAAGATGTTATCACTGTGGGAACTGGTAAAGGGGTACATGAGATCTCTCTGTACAATTTCTTAAAACTGAATCTGTATCCACAATTATATCAAAACACTTTAATTAAAATTTTGATTTTAAAAGTGTAGAATAAAAAAAATCAATCTATTTTATTTTAGTACACCAAAATAAGGCTTTTAACTGGTTAATTTACTTAAATTTTGACTTAGTGTTTCCTTTCAGACAAAGTTAAACCTCCTGCTTTTCAAAGAGAAATTTAGCACAGTTTTTATACTTCATTTAAAATTGACACCACTATCTGAGAAAATAATCTCTATCTTAACACATATTGCATTTTGTCAAAAAATTTTAACTTGTCCATATCCTCTGACAGGCTATTTTTAGGAACACTATTTTCTGCATCCCAAATACTTAGAACAGTGGCTAGCATTTAGCAGAATCACAATTGAAACTATATTGAATGATTGAAAAATTATAGGTTGTCAACCCAATATTGCAACCAGCAGTAGATTATTAAATTGGTGAATTCAATGGGGTAAAACAAAACACAATCATCTAACTGAATAGCATGTCCCCTTCCACTCCATTCTGGCCCTTGTTTGCTTAATATGTTCTGTAGTTGATTAACTCCTCTCCTTCTCTACACAGTTGGTACACATTTAGAAGATTCTCCTCATCTCATGCTAATTTGGAGGGTAAACCCACATGGATAACTCAGGGTGGAATAGGACTATAAACTCTACGGTAACCACACTATATTTAGAAAAAATCTTCCAAGTTAAAACTGATCTAATCAGTATGCAACATCTGAGCTACTTGAAGTTAGAGACACATTTCATAACCATCCATGGATAAGGATGAATGACGACAGCCCAAGGATGTAATCACTGTTATATATTGCTAAAATTTCGCAACAGTTGTCCTAATTCTGTTGATTAAGGAAATATGTGACTTTGATATTATTTTATAAACTTTAAGCTCAAAAACATAGATATATATATACACAAATACATAAATATATATATATATATATATATATATATATATATGCAGGCCTGCTAAAAATAAATATAAATTTCAATTGTATTGGATAAGGCCAAAGGACAGCAGAAAATCAAGTAAAACATATCCATAGATCTCATTTCTCATTGACTTCAAAGTCTGTCATTACTAAATTATAAAACAAATATAAAGATGAGTATTTCATCGTGAAATACAGGTAAATATCACTGAAATCACCTAGCCCTCTGAAACTGAGTTGATCCCCATCTCAATTTCTGTGAGAAATCAAATCTTTCTTCAAGATATAGATACATATGTGTGTTTTTCCCTATTTCCAGGGTTGCTAACTTCTCACAGTCACATTTTAATTTCTTTTTCTTCTTCTTGCTTCTAACATTGTTTTTCTTTATTTTTTCTTTTGGTAAGGAAACTGAGCTAACATCCACTGGCAATCTTCCTCTTTTTTCGCTTGAGGAAAACCAGTCCTGAGCTAACATCTATGCGAGTCTTCCTCTATTTTGTGTGTGGGATGCCTCCACAGCATGGCCGATGAATGGAGTAGGTCTGTGCCTGGGATCCGAACCTGCGAACTGGGACAGCCAAAGCAGAGCACACAGAATTTTAACCACTCAGCCACGGGGCTGGCCCCTAACATTGTTTTCTTTTCCATTCCACTTGGGTTTTTCTTTTTTAGGTTTGGTCTTTGGTTTGTTTTTCTAGTTTCCATCTATAATTATGAGTATATTTACCTATACACGGTACTTGTTCATGCACTGAGATCGGTGGTCAAATGTGGTCTCAGCTCCAGCTTAGTCTCTATGCTCCCTCTCCATCACTCTCACCCTCGTCTTCCTGTTCACGCACATCCACTGAATTCCCGGGTAATTAGTATCTACAACATTTTCTCTCCCTTTAGTTCATTGTCTTACGCTGAATCCTTCTCTTCTTACAGAAAATGGCACGTTATTTTCCTAGACAAGGAAAATTTTTCTCCCAGAAAGGAATTCTGGTGTTAATTGTCAAATTATTATTATTATTACTATCATATTGCTTCCAAACTCAGAGCAAACCAGTTACATTTCTTTTTTCTTATATTTTACTTTATAGGCAAAGGTGAAGACAGGGAGTAAAAAAGATCAAAAAGCATTTCAAATCAATAGTGCTCAACTTTCATATTGGAAAGCCTGGCTTCAAATAAATGACAATAAATTCTTGGCCACTCCTTGTCCCTTCAGTAAGTGTTCTGCTTTTAAAGATGCAAAAAGGAATTCATTTTATAATAATCCAGGATTATGTAAAAGGGATGTACTTTTGGCCTAAGAGTGCATGTGCTTGTTAATACTTTTCTAAATTCAGAAGTAAAAGGTAAACAAGAGATTTGTCTTATAAAAGTGTAAATGGTATCAAATTGTGTTGTCAGAAATTACATAATTCAGGTGTTCTCAACAGGTGTAGTATCATGCCCTAGACCTGATGTACTGGAAATTTCTGGGAGTAATTGGAGAGATTATAGCTGACATTTTATGGGATGGGGCCAAGGATATTAGATTTCCTAAAATCCATCAGTCACCACTACCCAAAGAAGAGTTATTGATATTTCCCATAACTTTTGAATATTCAACAAGGCATTCATGAAGTGAAAAATATGTATATAATTAGCCAAATACAGAACTTAACTAAACATTTGATGTAAACAAAAAGGGCTTTTTGCATAGTATATGCTGAATTTTCCATCAATGTAATTATTATATAAATCACCAGAAGAATTGTACTTTATTTCATTCAGAATTTTACCAAGAGTTGGTCATCATTTTGGAAAATCATGTCACCAACAGAACACAAATATATGTCTATACAAGTCTGCAACACAATATACCTGACTGATTCATGTTGAGTCTATGTATAGACAAAGAACCAGATTTTCTTATTTAAATATTTTAGTGTAGCTGGGCCCAAGCATTTAAATCTTAAAATACAGAATTTTTATTGTAAATTAATTTCCTTTTATTTTCCTTTACTTTGAGATTAGGGTAATATATCAATTTTATTTAAACCAGTACACAGATAGTTTATACCAAACACAAATAATATCTCAAGATAGTAAAAGGGATGCTACAAAATATTTGCTGTACAGAGTGACAGTAAGTCCATGGCATGAAAACACCAACCTAGGCCATAGTCAGCCTTTTGGAAATCATAGACTTTTAGTGAGAGATTTCAGTTGTTATTTTTTCCCAACTTTGCCCCTTCACCATGGGCAAGTCCCTTAGGAACTCTGTGACTCAATTTCTCTATCTATAAAATAAGGATGATAATAGCACCCACTTCATGGACTTATTGTAAGCATAAATCAGTAATATGTATAAAGCACTTAGAACTGACAAGCACCAAATAAGAAGTAGACATTCCAATCATCATCATCATCATCACTATTAAATTGAGGAAACATATACGAATAAAAAGTGTAGATTGCAGTGACAGCTTTTTTTAGGAAGGACTGAAGGGGATTTACTTAGGCAAGCATTATGGTAAACTCATTAGGAAATGAGGGGGATGTTAACTTGCTGACAACGGTAGTGGAAATATACCTGAGAGAAGAAGCAATCTTCAGTTTACAGAGTATCAAGTAGACAGGAAATCAGTAGAGAGATGTCAAATAATTGAATAGAATCTTGAGATTACAGGAATTGTTCCACTGAGGTGTGGGGAATCTAAGATCATGCCTAGAGGTGTGAACAAAGGGGAGGTGCACAGTATGTATTTCCTCAACCCATATATCTCTTTCTTTATACAGATGAAAACAGAATAATATGAACTTCAAGGAAATCCTTGAAGAGAAATTATTTCAGAAAACATCAAAAGCTATGGGGCATATGGTAAAATGGGAGAGGAAAGCCCCACCTAATACCAATATGTGTATGTTATTAACCATAGGATATTACACTACTTTATGGTCAGTCATCATGTGACTGATTTCTAAACTCAATACTTTTGAAATACAAAACAATGATCATTACCCCCCAAAGTCAGTGTATTGAAACAAACTGATTTTTAAGTTGGTCTATAACTCTTTTCACTTACTTTTGTTTACAAACGTTACTGGATTTTTCAGTTTCATCCCATATCAGAAAATTTTTTTTTATATGTTTGCTTCTCAAAGTAGTACATAGTTATTTCTTGCAATTAATGTCAGCAACTATAGGAAGCTTCTCTAAGTCACAAGAATTCAATATGGTTACTGCTTTGGAAATAGTTACCATTTTAGGTTATCTACACTGACTCATGTATTGAAAAGCAAAACATTAATGGCAAAATATGGGGTTTAAGAGCAAGAGGACTAAGAAAAACTTAATAAGAAGCATTAATAAATAAAAGAAGATTACTAAATAAATAAAAGAAGCATTTTTATAGCTTCTAATGAATTATCTAATCCTTAAAATTACCCTGTGAGAAAGTATTCATATCACCATTTTGATAAAGAAGAGTATAAGACACAGAGAAGCCCTATTTTGAGGATGAGTCTGAGGATAAAATCTTAATGGAATGAGTTAATGTACTCCCAAAAGAATCCAACTATTTTTCAGGGAATAGCATATTCTATAGCTCTCAATTTTTTCATTTTATCCTTAGTTCATTGTCTCACACTCTTTGCCATTAATAAACTATGGTCGAGAAAAGTGGGAGGCTGGAGTAACCAGGGAAGAACGGGAGATAAATATACATGAAAGCACAGTCTATCGAGTTAGGTTCGCTCATTCGATTAACTTTCAAACTATTCTGTTTTCTGAAATATAAGATTCGCAAAATGTCTATTAAACAAAGAAATGTCTGTTGTCACATGAACATATTTTACTTTAGTCTTAATTTTATTTGTAATCACGTTTTTGAAGTGTTTACTCTTTATCACGTTATTTGCGGTACATAAGTTATGACCTGTTTATGGATTCATTTAATTTGTAGAATGATCAACTAAATTAAACAGCATGATATCTCAAATATAAAAATGTAATTAGTGTGTGCTAAATCAACAGTTTTTGGTTATCCACCCTTTTTAAGGCAATGTGTTAGTATTATTAATAGTTATTGACTGTGAATAATCTGTAAATAAAGATCATGTACTAAAAAGACCAACAAGTATTATAACAGGCACTCAACCAGTTCAAAAGGTGAATAATTCACAATATGCTTAAACCCCAGGCCACAGAATGAATCAGTTGTAAGTACCAGGAAAATAATTTGAATTCTGATTTCTGGCACCTGTTTAAGCCATGTGAAGACATCTGGCTAATAGTCTACCAACAATAATCTACAAGAAATTTTCCATTCCCTTCATATAAAAAGAATGAGTAAATTGACTTTTTGTTTTGTTGTTAACATTGATTTATCTCTGGTAGTAATGCATACTAGCAATCGCTTCTGTTTTTCATGAAGACAAAGTGGTCAAAAGTTTATTTTCAAGTCTCCCAAATGTTTAACTGTAATGGCAATCAGAAACCAATTATATTTAAATGCATTTCAACTGCCAAACTGTTATGGGTATAAAAAAAAACAAACAGAATTACTTCTTTCTTAGTTTTAATAACTCTTGCAAATTGTTTATGAAAGATTTAAAAATGTAAACATGTCAAGATTAATATGAACTCAGCTTCTGCTTCCAGTACAGAATTTCTAAAACAAAAATGTATATTAGAAAAACAAAGAACTATATTTACTCTTACCCTAAAGTCTAAATGGAATGTGGCAGAAAAATAAACAATTAAATGAGTAAATTTTATCTTACTTTAACAAAGGACCGGTATTCTTATGCCATACCTCCTTTGAAATGGTACTTGTGTGTGTGTGCGTGTGTGTGTGTGTGAGAGGAAGACCAGCCCTGAGCAAACATCCGTTGCTAATCCTCCTCTTTTTGCTGAGGAAGACTGGCCCTGGGCTAACATCGTCCCCATGTTCCTCCACTTTATATGGGACGCTGCCACAGCGTGGCTGACAAGCGGCGTGTCTGTCTGCGCCGGGATCCAAACCCGCGAGCGCCGGGATCCAAACTCGCGAACCCCGGAATGCCAAGCGCGAACTAAACCGCTGCGCCACCAGACAGCCCCTGAAATGGTACTTTTACTCTGGAGAAAACATGAAAAAAGAGACCAACAGAATAGCAGTTTTAGATAAAGTCCTTTGTTCTTTCTAATCCCATTTTTATTTGATTTAATCCAGTTTTATTGCATGATGATATTTACATTAAATCAAGTTGCTGTGGAAATAACAGTGAGATCAGGCATTTACATGACATGACATTACCTGACTTATTTCCCCCTAATTTAATAGGATACAAATTGAATTTGAAAGTAGGATGCCCAGGGAAATCTATCACTAGTTTTGTGGTTGGATTTCTGTATATGGCCCTTTTGCTTGACCACAATAATAAATCAATGTCTTAGGAAGACTAGTTTAAGAATCATTACTGTTATCTATTGTCCTTGATTAAGGAAGCATCTGTCAATGTATTTGTTTATACGTGACTGCTTTGCACATTGTGCTAAAAATCATAGGATGTAACAAAAAAAATATATTTATCTTCATAAAGTTTACAATCTAGTAAGAAAGACAAAATAAATGTTTAAAAAATATAACAGCTAGACATAAAAGAGTTAAAACTAATAATAGATCTTAAAATGTGGGAGCAGGAAATCTATCTGCTTGTGAGTTGAAGTTTAAAATATTCACACTTTTTGAGAGCCCACTCTGGGTATGAAACTGAAAACATTAAGGTATAAACAATGTTCAACGTTGTGTTTTGGTTTCTGAAAAGTATTTGAAACGAGTAATGGTTAAAACAACAGAATTCCATATAGCATTTAATAACTATGAGTATTTTAAAATATTATACAAGCGAGATGGCTAGGATATAGAAACACTCTAGAAACCAGTTCAATCATTTCATATTCCAGGTGAGAAAACTGAAGCCCAGAAAGTTATTACTTCCCAAGATGACCAAGTTAGTTAGCAGCAAATATAAGAATACAAATCAAGTTTCTGATTTTAAGACAAGCCTTCTTTCCACAAAATCCTACTGTATCTCCCTGGAATACATTATGATGTCTTCCATAAAACCTCAAATTTGGAAGGTACACAGAATACTACATAGGTTTTGAAAACACAATGCAAGCACTATTTCTATCAGCCTAATTCCTATAGAGTGAAAAAATGTGATTAAATTGTTTTCAAAACCAGATGGAGATCTTGTATTTGAAAGAGAGGAAAAGGATGTTGGACACTCAGCTGTGTATTAACTGAGTAGGGCCTAATTCTAGTGTTTTATGTACATCACATAAAAATCCACAAATTAAGGCAAAATGTGATCAGAAGTAATATTTTCTATAAAAAAGAATTTTTCACATACACACAAAAGATTGTAATAGAAGCTTTTATAATCTGGGAGTCCAGGATAGTATTGCTTTAGCTCTAACAAATTACATATGTACATACATGTTTTTCAGATTTCAGCTTATAGGTTATTACATCTCCACTACTTAAAATAAAAACAAAACAAAGCAAAAAAAAATCAACAATAACCAAAAGAAAACACAAACGTATGCAAAAAACAAACAAACATAAAAGGTAAATATACCAGATATCGGTGAAGAAGATGGTATATGAAAAAGATGAAGAAATTCAAAATAGATGAATTTTAAATACATATTCCATAATTGATTTAATTACAGTTTCAGGGTTAATAATTCCTTCAACATCACTTCTAAGATTCTTTAGTGCTCCGTCATTTAAATCCTTAAGGATACTCTAATGAACTTTGCTTATCATTGAACTTAAATACATTGTAAGCAGATGTGTACAACCTTTTCATTCTATGCTTCTGCTCCTTATATAGAAAATGTTGACATGATTGCATCCTTTAACGTTTTTCTGTCCTCAATGCCACATATACTCGCTTTCAAATTAACACCTCTAAGACCTGTTGGAGGAAATAATGTAGTACCTAACAGAATTCCAGTTGGGATGAACGTGCCAAGGCTTTCCCCACCTCAGGCTGCTTTTATGCTCATTTCCTTTGCTGGGGAATGAACTCCAATAATCTCAATGCTTGCTTCACTTGGGTCATTGCTTAAATTTTCCCTCATCTGATTTCTTTCCTTAATGACTGTATCTAAAATATTACCAGCCTCCAGTTTATGTGTCCCTCTCTCTCCTTAACCGACTTAACCTTTCTTCATAAAACACTACCACCTGAAATATTATATATTTGTTAGTCTATTACCTTACTGTTGGCTTATATCTACCAGAACAGAAGCTCTACAAGAGCTGGGAATTTATTTTATTCATCTATTTATTCTTAGTGCCTAGAAAAGTGCATGACACAGAGCAGAAACTCAATAGGTATTTGTGAAACAATAAAATATATAACTTTTGCGGGGCCGGCCCAGTGGTGCAGCGGTGTAGTTCGCGCTTGGCAGCCCGGGGTTCACGGGTTTGGATCCCGGGCACCTGTGACGCACTGCTTGTCAGCCACGCCGTGGCGGCGTCCCATATAAAGTAGAGGAAGATGGGCACAGACGTTAGCCCAGGGCCAATCTTCCTCAGCAAAAAAGAGGAGGATTAGCAACAGGTGTTAGCTCAGGGCTGGTCTTCCTCACACACACACAAAATATATATATAACTTTTGCTAAATTCCTCAAAATTATTAGTGCCCTAAAATATTATTAAATGAACATGATCAATTATTTGCTAAACACTAAACTCTTGAATCACATGTTTTAGAAGTAGGCCAAGACATGTGCTATGCACTACTTATTTAATTTCCAAAACATTTTATGAATTTTTTATACACGAGGAAAATAAGATTCAAAGGCATTAGGCCACCCGGCAAGATAACATAACTAGTAAATGGCAGAACCTGGATTGAATTCTGATTAGCTAATTCGGAATCCCATGCTCCTCTTGCTAGATATTTCATGTCATAATTAAAGGCATCAGTGTGTTTTTATTTTTCCATTTCTGGACATAAGTGAAATGATCAATTCTGTGTGTCCATAGTGGTCATAGAATTATGATTAAGGAAATAATAGGAAATTCTATCACACTTTAAAGCCTTTTTCTGTCTCAGAAAAACAACAAATTCTAGCCTTTTCCCTCTAAAGGACAATGGGAGGATCTGTCAAAGGTCACAGAAATGCAAAGTGCTAGGCTTTATTATTGCTCTGGAAACTCCAAAATCTAATGTGGAGACATTTTTATGGAGATAATCTGTTTCAGAATATATCAGCCCCAAAACTCTTTCCTGAGGATTTTTGAATTACAAATTTTCTAAGGCTGAAGTACAAGAAAGGGTAATTGTGAATCAGACAGTCTACAAAATGCCCCCACCAAAGTGTCACATTTTAGAAACCGCTCCATATTCAAACCATTGCACTCTGACCCCTTAATTACAAGACAGATCAAGAAGAAAAAATTAAATGAGAAAACTGACAAATCGGTGTTAGAATTCGTTAGTGAATTCACTCATGATGAAGTTTGTTTCTCTGCCCTTAAACACCTGCTAAGCCTTCTATTGTCATTGATTTTACCAAGTAGATAGCACAATTTATTGTCAGAAACATAGCAGGTGTGGCAAGTGAAGGAACAATTTTATTAAACAGCACTTACAGCAATGAAACCAATGTGTTTGGACACTTCGAGTGTATCTTACAAGGCAAACAAAGGTGATCGATGTCAGTTTGTTCACTGTCCAATCTAGGTGAGCACGTAATGGCGCATGCAGAGAGCTGACACTTCCATTTGTTTTCCTAATGCATCTGAAATTTCTATATTTTTTTTCACATACCTTTGTTGAATAAATAAAAGATTAGGCAGAATGAGTGAATCGATGTTTTTTAGAAGATGTAAAATTTACTGCTTTACTTAATCTCTCCTTACTTTAAAACAATTCTACATAATGAGAAAAATGTCTAAATAATTAACCAAAGTAATCGGCATTTTACTCTTGGTAAAGTCTTCTTCAGCTTACACTATAAGCCTAGCAAATTCCTTCAACATATTACTTTTCTTTTGATTCCCTTTGGCATCAAAGGGAATTACACCTTTATTACTTATATTTTTATTCACAGTCTCCTACCTGGTTTTCCCACCTCCAGATATTTTTTGCCCTCCGATCCAAACAATGCATGTGACCAGATTAATTACCCTAAAACATAGCTCTGATCCTGTCACTCTCATATTAACAATCCTTCATAGAAGACTGCCATATCCTAAAACAAAATTCAAATTCCACAGCTTGACATTCATAAGCCTCTGTCTGGCCTCAAACTGCCCTATCAGTGATAACTTTTACTTCTTCCCTCTCTACATCTATTCCCCTGTCAGACTGGACCCCTCAACCCTTCAAAACTATCTTCATATTTATTTTTCCCTCAATGCCTTATTTCATGATCAGATTCAAATAGGACAAACACCTCTTCTTGTAGTTAGAAATGGCCTCTTATTTTTTCCTGAAAACTCAAAGTTTGTTCTGATGATAATAAAAAGGAGTAAAATATTTGAAAAAAAAAATATGTAGGAAGTAAAATTGTCAAGAACTAGCAATTGATTGGGAAAGGTAAGAGTTTGGGATAACGTCCAGGTTTCTAACTCATTCGATTTGGTAATGCTATTAACTGCTAACAATATGGAATACAAAAACAACCACAGGGTGGAGGACGTTGGGGTAGGGGCACAGAGAGAGGTGACGAGCTCAGTATGATGTAGAACAGATTTGAAGAATCCATAGGACACACGAGTAATGGTCAGTTGGGTGCATCATCTTTAGCTCCGGAATAAGCCAGGCTTTGAAAGTTGGGATTGGGTCAATTAGCATAATGATGGTTTAAACCATGTGAGGGGATGAGATCACTCAAAGGGAGTATGTATAGAGAAGGAAGAGTTAAAGATTTATGGAAAACACTGAAGGTTATTGGAGCAAAACAAAAAACTCGAGAAAGAGACTAAGAATAAATAATAGTAAGGAAAGAATGTCAAGGCAGAAAAGGAAGCAAAAAACTAAGACACAATAAGCCATTCATAGCCAATATGCCTTAGATTTATACCAAGACAAAAAACCAAAAAGTATTTATTAGATTTGTCCATAAAGAGACCATCAGTGTCTTTTTCAAGAGCAGTGTCTGTGGAGTGATGTTATCAAAGCATATTACAATGAGAAGAGAAGTGATCACTCCCGGGGAAGTGAAGATCAGGGGTTTGCACTACTCTTTCAAGGGGCTCAACTGAGAAGGGAAGGATGTAGGATGGTATCTAGAAGGAAATGAGATTCTTATTTATTAATTTACTCACTGTGGTGCAGGGGACTTAAACTTAGGGAAAGGAAAAAGAAAGAGATAAAGATATGAAGATATTAAAGAGAAAGAAACAGTACATATGATTAATATAACTCTATATTTGTTTTTAAAAGTCTGCTTGTGTATTAAGAGTATGTGTGTGTACATATATGTATATACACACATATACATATAAGTAATTGTGTGCATATTTTTATATGTGCACATTTATGCACATGTATGTTCAGATACATAGGTGCATCTTTTACTCTGTGAATGTACAGAGTCAGTCCAGAAAGATGCCTGACAAATTGTTAAGATTTGTAATCTATGGCACTGGAGACCAGAAGAAATTCTGGTGGGATCTTTATAAATTCTCCCTTTTTTTTACTTTCCCGATATTGTGACAAAAATAAACTAAAATTTAGCAAGACAAAAATAAGCCTTTTTGGATGAAAAGAGAAGACAAACACCTGTGGAATTTTTAAAACATACAGAAATCTAGGCCTTAGTCCAGGGAGCTCTTCATTTAGTGAAGTGGGTTCCTAACACCTGTCTTTAAAAAAAAGAAAAAAGCTCCACAGGTGATGCATGGCCAAGGAGAGAGAGAGAACCACTGCTCATATAGACAAACGGACACAGATCCAGGAGGAAGGAATAATTTGAACACAATAGCTTGTGGCAGATTTGGATTCATAGGGTAAATCACATTCTTTTTCCTGTAGTTGTCTTAATGACCTATGATGAAATGAATCATATAGACGTGCATCATTCATTGAATGAACGGATGAAAGGAAGATGGTACAAGTAATCATTTCTTAAGGCTTATGGCCATCCTTTTAGGCACTACGTTTCTATTGGTGTTAGCAGCTATGGATAAATAGCTACAGAGCAGAACATGCCTGACATTTTAGAGCACAAAGCAGTAAAGTTAATGTTGGCCTAAAATAAGTCTTTTAACATTGGAATAGAGAATTGCTCGAGTACTGAGTGACATGCAAAAACTGTATCTCAGAATCTTAGTCTATTAGCTCTGAAAAGTGTGTGTGTGTGTGTCTGTGTGTGTCTGTGTGTGTCTGTGTGTGTGGTGTGTAGGGGGAACCAGGATTAAATAAAGTGAAGTTTTCCAGAGAAATTCTAAAGTCTGATATTGTAGTTTGGATGGCAGATGATATCTAGCAATTCTTAATATTGCCTTTAGGGACTAGTGTGTTTCATATGGTTCATCTGTGAGAAAGTGAGTGTCTTTGAATTCTTATAATAGACATGTTTGTATTTATTTTCCTGTTCTTAAAGCAATAGTCTAGGCATGTAACAGTAAGTCAGGGCCCATAAGAATTTATTCATTTGTATCATTTAGCTCCTTCTTTTAAAAAGAATATATAACAGTCAGACTGCTTGAGATTTTAATTTCCTTTCTTAACAATTTAATGTTATTAGTATAGATCTTTCTTCATCTTCAACTTTTTGTCCATTACTATATCTAGATAGACCTATTTATCTTCATTCCACCTTTCACACATAAACCAGGCTACCTTAACATTTGAGAAAATGACAGCATCAATGCAATGGTCACACCCTTAGAAAGGATTTGTGATTGTAAGCATTATTTTCTTATAAGTTAATCAAAAATAGATTCAATATTTAAGAGTAAAGAAGAACTTTCAAAATGTAAAAATTCCTCACAGTTCATTTTGTAATTTTGGTTTGAGATTTCAGTTCTCTGTAAATAATATGTTCAATCCTCTTGAGCTATATTAAAGAGCAATATATCAAAGACACAAACATGAATAGTGTAAATATAAACTAGTAAAAATTGTAAGCAAAATGACATTTGGAGTTAATAAAGACCAAGAGTGGCTCTTATTCAATGTTAACAAAAAAGCGTAAAGAAAATGTCAGCCCCACTGATCCCCAGGTGAATACCATACATTCAACATATTGCTAACTCTCTTATACACTCTAATAATTCTGCTATCCGAAAATACTAATTAGCAGTAACTATCTAGTTGTATTTCATAAAAGTCTTTAAAATGATGATATTAAATGCCTGGATGTCAGTAGCCTCTTTTCAACATATTTATTGCACCTTTTATAGCTAGACACAAAAGAGGTAAAAAAATGTTTTTAAATATCAAAAATTTGAGGAATACTAATATCATCTTTAACTAAGATTCTTCATATGACATTCCGTCAAAATACTGGATGTTTTCCAAGTCTCATTAAAATGATAGGTGATCTTCAATGAGGATATACCATATTATCAATTTTTATCCATATGTATTATAAATTATATATGCATGTATAATTAAATAACTGCTTTACTTTCCACTAATTCAGATTACTAGTTCCTTTTATTGAAAAGAATGCAGAAATTATATTTCCACATTGACTTACCATGCAAATAATTTGCTTAGTCTTTACTCATCAAGACTGCTAACTGGAATTATTAATCCTCCTTGGATCTGCCTTCCCTGAATCTGTCTTTCTACAAGACACCTGACCTCACTTCTGCATTTTAAAATCTTGGCTGAAGAAAAAAAAGATCGCCTTGAAACATAAAAGCCACTTTAGAGGCAGCAGGAGTTTGGACATTATTGAAGGTCATACTGTCACTGAAATGAGCTTCTGCTTCCTTTTAAAAATGATAATCAATGTCTTGAATACAGCTATTTTTTGACTAGAAAGCAAGAAATCACCTGCATTTCCAAGTTCTGACCCCTGCTATTCTAATTTGATAGATAGAGAGAGGAGGAATTAAGATTTTTTTAAAATCTGATTAAGCCCCCAATCTCCTTTCCTGTTAATAAGTCTAGACTAGGAAATATGTGTGTGTTTGTATGTGTGTGTATGTGTTCGTGTGTGTATTTGTTTATGTTATTCTTACAGAATGGTTCAAACTCATGACAAGCGCTTGCTGTCATGTTTTTGATGACTGTATTCGGATAATGGATGACAGGGCTTAATGAGAACATTCTCAATATAATAGCAACCCCAGCTGTCATTGCTTTAGGGCAAGAGTCCTGCAGGGGTAGAAACCTAGTGATGGGTTGATACTACAAGGGAGATTAGATTTAGGAGAGATCAATAGAACAATTCTGTTCCACAAATTTTATTATTATCCTTCCACCAGCTGAGCTGAAATGTAGGATCTGATTGATTCATTACATTACTGTGTACTCAAACGTAGGTCACTAAACTGAGTTATTAATGCATACAGAGGGCATTAGCCTTAATCACCTTAACCACCTAAGTAAATTCCATATCTCTTATTTATGCTTTCTTTAGCTACAAAATTTATTCTATGTAAAACTGCCATTTGCTTTACTACCCCATTATGGTTTAATTCACATAAGATAGAGTAGATAGTAGCCATTCTCAGCTTTTAAATTTTACCAGTGAAGTTGTTCTTCTGAAAAAGAATTGGATAGTGCTAAATGTTGTGAAGGCAACATTTCTTTGTATGTTTTGGAATACAGGCTTTTATCAGATGTGTCTTGTGCAAATATCCTCTCCCAATCTGTGCTTGTCTTCTCATTTTCTTATGCAGAGGAGAAGTTTTTAATTTTAATGAAGTCCAATTCATCAATTATTTCATGGATGGTGCCTTTGATGTTGTATCTAAAAAAGTCATTGCCGCACCCTAGGTCATCTAGTTTTTCTCCTATTATCTTCCAGGAGTTTTATAGTTTGGGGTTTTACTTTAAGTCTATGATCCATTTTGAGTTGTTTGGAGATTTTAGTTGCTGATTCATTGTTACTAACTCAACACTACTCCTGTCATCAGTTTTAGTCATTGCAGTATACTCATATTCAGACCCTAACATGAAATGATAATGGGTAATTGTTCCTCTCTTGCAATGATCTTGTCTTCACATATATCATGTATCTCCACTCTCTATTGTCATACAAAATATTTGGTCATTACTAATAACTGTGACATCATTAAAATCTCAACTTCAAGCATCTCAAAACACCACTTCTTTTCTTTTCAGTTGATATCATCCAGTTCCTCCACCAGGACCCATAATCCATTGGCCACTTTGAAAAAGTTGAAAACATCTCTTCAAGACTTATGTCCACTTCTTCTATATATACCCGAAAATACCTTGCACCTTTCTTGGTTCATTTTAAGTACTTGCCTAAATGAAAATCATTATTAATTCTAACTTTACTTTCCCAACTTGTTTACCCTTGCAGCTAATTGTGAACGGAGAAAACCAAACCATGGTGACTGGTCTTACTATTATTTCTCCCATTAAAAGAAATCCTGTTTTCTCATCCCCTTGAGCTAGGATCCTATTTATCTATTTCTCTTATATAAAAAAATCTTAGAAAAGTCATCAACACTCACTGTCTTAACTTCTTATATTCCTTTTTGAACCTCCAATAGGTTTTTGTGACATTCCTACTCTCCCCTCCCCCACACAAGTAGACACAAGTAGATCACCACCACTGTGCTGAAACTTCTCTAAAGTTTCAATGACCTACAGGGTGCTAAATCCATGGTAAAGTCTCAGTCCTCCCCTTTCAGAATAAAATCCTTACAAACTGTCCTAAAATTGGCTTTCTTGATCTGGCTCATTGTAAATTTTCTAATCTCATTTTCTATTACTCCTACTATTCTCCTGGTAAATCTACCTCAACCAGTCCTTTAATTGTTCTTCAAATCTATCAAGCATGCTCCCACACCAGAACAGTTGCACTTACTGTCCCTCTGCTCCCAGCATTTCTCCTCTTCCTTCTTCCCCCAGAGTGATTGTGTCAATTTACTTTTCAAGAAGCCATATCATTTAATGAATAGAATTTCTTACTTTTCATGTAGCCATTTGCAGTCATTTCATCTATAATTCAGATTTTTCTATCCTGTATATGAAGTCTTCCTCTGCCCCAAGTTTTTAAAGATTTCCTCATACTTTATCTTCTAATATCTCTATTATTATTTCACTTTTCATTTCTACATGTCACCTTGATTTAATCGTGGCATAATGTACGAGTCAGGGTCAAGTTTTCATTGATTTGGATTTCCAATTTTCCCAACACAATTACTGGAAAGATCTTTTTTTTCTAGTGTTCTTCATTTCCACCTTTGACATTAGCTAATAATCCTAATATACATGGTTCTCCTTCTGCATACTTTACTCCATGTTTCTCAAAAGCAGCACTATTACCATTTGGGGACTGGATATTCTTTGTATGCAGGGAGAATTATATGTGAATTTTAGGCTGTTTAGCAGCATCTCTGACATTTTCCACTGGATCCCAGCAGATCTACCCATTCTCCCCTGGCTCCAGACATTCAAAATGTTTCCACACATTGTTAAATGTTTCCCAAGGGGTCAAAATTGCCCCAGTTGAGAACCATTGTTTTTTATTGTTTATATTTTTTAACCTTGGCGAAATCCATTCTGTCATAACAACTGTCACTTTATAATAGATTTTGATATCTAGTAGAGCCAGGCTTCTCATCTTGTTCTTCATCAAGAGTGTCTTGGCCATTATTGCCATGTTGAATTTCATATACTTTTTAGAATCAAATATCATACTACACACACACATTTTGAATTGCATTGAATACAAAGGATTATTTGGGATAAAGGCATCTCTAAACAATATCCAGTCTGTCAAATCAAGACTATTGTATATTCTTTTATCAAATTCTTATTCAGTTGCTCTCAGTACGCATCCATGAGTTTATGGATAAAATATGTAAACTTTTGTTATGCTTAATCCTAGTATTTGGTATTTAGATGCTATTTAAATGGCATTTTTAATTTTGTTTTCAAAATACTTGTGGCTGGAATGCAAAAATATAACTAACTTTTTATATTAACATTGTACCCAGTGACATGCTAAACTGACATATTGATTCTAAAAAACTCATTTGGGGATAGCTTTTTCTATGTTCTACATGAACAATCATGTTGCCCGCAATTGAATTCATCCCTTATTCTTCATTTTTTGTACATTTCTTCATGTTTTTCTTTGCCACATTATACTGGCTAGAACATTACAGTGCAATATAAAATAGAAATGGTTTCTTGTTTTTGAAGTCAAAGGGAAACTTTTCCAAGCTTCACCATTATTATGTTTATTGTCAACATCCTCATTAGATCAAAGAAGTGTCACTCTAGTCCTAATATACTAATAGTTGGTTATAATAATTGATATTAAATTTGATTAAGATTTTTTCTTCAACCATTGAGATTTTTTTCTTCAAACCATATGATTTTTCTCCTTTAGATCGTGGATGAGGTTAAGTACAATGATTGTCTTATTTAATTAAGAAAGAACAATTTATATTGAGTGAAATGCTCAGATATTAAGTGTTGACCTGATGAATTTTAATACATGTATACACACCCCTGAAACTAATGTCCCAGTGAAGATATAACACATTTGCAGCTAAGGAAGTTTTTAAATTCCCCACGTTTGCTCAACCACCAGCTCTCTCTCCTTAGGTAACCACTATTCTAATTTCTATAACCATAGATTAGTTTTGCCTATGCTTGTATGCCAGATGGAATTTTACAATATGTACTCTTTTGTGTCTGCCTTCTTTCACTCAGCATGATGTTTTCATCTATCTGGTTGTGTGCATTAGTAATTTGTTCATTTTTTATTGCTGAGTAGTATTCTATTTTATGAATACACCACAGTTTGTTAACCTTTTCATCTGTTGATAGATATTTGGCATGTTTCAGTTTGGGACTATTAAGTTAAGGTTGCTATGAATATTCAGGTGCAGGTCTTTTTCTGGACAGATGCTTTGTTATTTGTTTGATTTTTTTCTCTTGAGAAGTACCTATGAGTAGAAATGCTGGATCATGCAGTATGTATGTCTGACTGTACAAGAAACTAAAATATTTTCTAAGTGATAGCATCATTTTACAGTCCCTCTTGCTATAGATGAGAGTTGCAGTCCCTTCGCATCCTTGCCAACATTTGCTCCTGTCACTTTTTAATCTTAGACATTCTAGGGAGTATGAAGTCATATCTTTTGTTGATTTTACTTGCATTCTTTTGATAATGATGTTGAGCACCTTTCATGTGTTTATTGGCGATTTTTATGTCTTCTTTTGTGAATTGTCCAAGTCTTTAGTCATTTTAAAAATTGAGTTGTTTTTCTCCTTATGATTGATTTGTAGGTGTATTTCATATATTCTAAAGTCAACTCCTTTTATAATTATATATATTGTGACAATTTTCTTTCAACTTGGGACTTGTCCTTTCATTTTTTTAATGGTGTATATTTATGATGATAAGTTTTTGTTTTTTTTTTAATTTTGATGAAGTCCAAATAATCCACATTTCCTTTTATGTTTGATCATTTGCATGCCCTCTCAATAAATATTTTAAAAATCCCAGATTATAGAGACATTCCCCAAGACTTTATACCTTTAGCTTCTACATTTAGGTCTATTTTGCATCTCAAATTCATTTATTTTATTTTTCCCAACTTTATTGAGGGATAATTCACAAATATAATTGTTATATTTAAAGTGTACAAAGTGATTATTTGATATACATATACAATGTGGGATGATTACCAACATCAAGATAATTAACAATCTATCAATTCACATAGTTAACTCTTTTTCTCTGTGTGTGGTCAGAATGTTTAAGATCTATTCTCAGCAACTTTCAGGTATACAATATTGTACTGTTAGCTATAGTCACCATGCTGTACATCAGATTCTCAGAACCTATTCTTCTTACAACTGAATGTTTGTGCATTTTGACCTACATCTCTCCATTCGCCCTCCCCCCCAGCCCCTGGCAACCACCATTCTATCCTCTGTTTCTATGAAATTGGCTTTTTCTATAATTATCTTTTTTAGATGCCACATATTAGTGATACCATACAGTATTTGTCATTCTCTGTTTGGCTTGTTTCACTTAGCATAATGCCCTCCATGTTTCTTCATGTTATATGTTGCAAACGGTAGGATATCCTTCCATTTATGGCTGAATAATATTCCATTGCATATATGTACCACATTTTCTATATCCATTCATCTGTTGAAGGACATTTATGTTGTTTCCATATCTTGATTATAGTGAATAATGTTGCAGTGAATATGGGCATGCAGATATCTCTTTAGATACTAATGTAATTTCCTTTAAATATACACTCAGGAGTGGGGTTGCTGGATCATATGGTAACTCTCTTTTAATTTTTTTAGGAATCTCCATATAGTTTTCTATAACGGCTGTGCTACTTTCCATTCCCAGCAACAGTGTATAAGTGTTCACGTTTCTCCACATCCTTGCCAACATTTGTTATCTCCTGTCTTGTTGATAATCACCATCGTAACAGGTATGAGGCGATATCTCATTGTGGTTTTGATTTGCATTTCCATGATAGTTAATGATGTTGAGCATCTTTTCATGTGCCTGTTGGCCATTTGAAAGTCTTCTTTGGAAAAAGGTCTATTAGGTCTTTTGCCCAGATTTTAACAGGGTTATTTGCTTTTTCGCTATTGAGCTATATGTGTTCTTTATACATTTTGGATATTAACCCCTTATCAGATATATGATTTGCAAATATTTTCTTCCAATCCATAATTTGTCTTTTCATTTTGTTGATTATTTTCTTTGCTGTGCAAAGCTTTTTAGTTCGATGTAGTCCCACTTGTTTATTTTAGCTTTTGTTACCTGTGCTTTTGATGTATTATCCAAGGAATCATTGCTAGGACCAATGTCAAGGATAATTTCCCCATGTTTTCTTCTAGGAGTTTTTCTACTTCAGGTCTTACATATAAGTCTTTAATCCATTTAGAGTTAAATTTTGTTTATGGTGTAAGATAGGGGTCTAGTTTCATTCTTTTGCATGTGAATATTCTGTTTTTCCAATAACATCTATTGAAGAGACTATCCTTTCCCCATTGTGTGTTCTTGGTGCCATTGTCAAAAATTAGTTGTCTTTATATCATGGGTTTATATCTGGGCTCTCTATTCTGATCCATTGGTCTATGTGACTGTTTTTATGCCAGTACCACACTATTTTGATTAATAAAGCTTTGTAATATAGCTTGAAAGTAGGATGTGTGATGTCTTCAGCTTTGTTCTTCTCTCTCAAGATTGCTTTGGCTATTTAGGGTCTTTTGCATTTCCATACAGATTTTAGCATAGTTTTTTCTATTTCTGAAAAATAAAAACCATTTGAATTTTGATAGACATTGCATTGAATCTGTAGATCAGTGTGGGTATTACTGACATTTTTAGAATATTAATTCTTCTAATTTGAAAACACGGGATATCTTTCCATTTATTTGTGTCTCCTGTTTCTTTCATCAATTTCTTATAGTTTTCAGTGTACAGGTCTTCACCTCCTTGGTTAATTTTTTTCCTAAGTATTTTATTGTTTTTGATGTTATTGTAAATGGCATTTTTTTTCTTAATTTCTCTTTCAGATAGTTTGTTGTTAGTCTTTGACTCAAAGGTTAAGAACATCTCTTAATTTAAAATCATATAAATTTTTTTTTAATTTGTAGACTATATGCATTTTCAATGGTAAAAAAAAGCTATATAATTTTAATCCTGTGAATTTTGTTGAGATTTGCTTCATGTCCAGCACCTGGTCAACTTGTAAATGTGTGTGTGCTTGAAAAACTATATCCTTCCATGTTTGGATACAGTAGTCTGTGTACATTCATTGTGTTTAGTTTTGTAAGAAGATTAACATTTTCATTTTCTTATTTATTGAAAATGGTATTGTAAAATGTTTTCCAATCATTGGGGATTTATTTACTATTTAGTATTTTTTCAATTTTTGCTTTATGCATTTGAGACTACTATTGAGTGCACACAAATTTAGACTTACTCTACCTTCCTGGTTAATCAAACTTTTAATCATTTAGAATTTCTCCCCTTTATGTATTTATCTTAGCATTTAATCTGATATTAATATAATTACTCCATATCTCTTTTAGTTATATTTGCATGTTACATATTTTTATGTCTAGTTCTTTTGAACTTTTATATATAATACATATAATATTTATCTATATAGTTCTGTTTTCAATGTGTCCCTTTTATGCAGCATATAGTGTTGGTAATTATTCAGTCTTGTTATCTTTACATTTTAATTTCAACACAATTCACTTACATTTAATGAATTTCTGATATACTTGTGTTAAATGTATACTTTTAATAATTGTTTTATATTTTTCCTTTCTCTATGTTATTTTTAAATTCTCTTTCTTTATTTGGATTGTGGATTTGATCTTTCCAATTTTATTCCTTATTGGCTTGTTTGCTACGTACTGGTTTGATATTCTTTTAGTGATTACCCTAGAGATTACAACATGCATCCTTGACTTATCAAACCTAATATTAACTGGTAATTTCATCTCTTTTTGCATGCCTGGAAAAATGCAAAAACCTTAGTTCTCTTAATTCTCTTTATCACCCTAACAATATAGTCAAATCTCATTTCAATTTATATATATATATATATATATATATGTTTACCATTTTCATTACTTCTTATTGCTTCCTGCATTTCTGACCTTCCATCTGGGATCATGTTTCCCTGTGCTGAAACAACACCCTTAAATATGTCTTTATTATGAAGTTTTGTTGAGAAATTCTCTATGCATTACTTTTGTCTGAATATTTTTTTTCAACTTTGTAAAGGTAAAAATATAACAATAAAGCATGATTGGGGTCTCATCTCACTGCTTCTATACTTCTCAGGGGACAGAGCTGGTAATTACGTATGTATATTAACCCATGCACACACTGGCCTCTGTAATCCATAGATCTATAATCTATAATCCAATGTGAAACAAATTTACCAACTAAAGTACAATGTGTGTGAACAGTTATTTGTGTCTTTTAGCTTTACTGTATCAACTCAAAGTATTATTTTCCAAACAACTTGAGTCAATTTCTCTCTTTCCCTTTCCCTTAAGTGTGGTTATATATTTCATTTATAATACAATTTGATTCGTTTTTTCACATGCACATCTCATTTGAATCTCTCTGCTTCCCCATATCCCAGTTGTTTTAAAAAATTTACACACAATAATACAATCCTTGTGGTGTGCAGTTCTGTGAGTTTTGATAAATGCGTTGAGTCATGCATCCACAATCACAGTTCCATATAGAATAATCCCATCATCCCATCTTCAGTGATGTTCTCTCTTTCAAATCCAATATTGGTAATGTGTATCTTCTCCCTTTTTTTCTGAGTCAATTTTATTAGAATTTTGAGATTTACTTGATTGATTTTTCCCAAGAATTAGGTTTTTTTATTAATTTTTCTTTATTTTTTAATCAATTTTATCAATTTCTGCTCTTATCTTTAATATTTTCTTCCGTCTGTTTGCTTTAGGTATAAATTGCTTTTTTGTCTTTATTTCCTAAAATGAAAGCTTAGATTACTAATTTGAATATATTCTTCTTTGTTAATGTAAGCAGTTGATGCTACAAATTTCCCTCTATTTGACATGACTCTAGTAGTAATCGATAGTGTCTTGCCTTCTAAGACACTCATTTTTTATATTCCCTGACCCAGCCCCAGAATCAGTCATTTCTTCAAGAGAATTTGGATTCACTTAGGAGGAAGTGGTATGGTATTAGAGACTACACTGGATTATCAATGTTTGTTGGTCATTGTTTCCAGCTATTTTCAATGATGAAAAACAGGAAATGTGACCTACAACCACAGGGTTGTTAATTGGATTCATTGATTAGATAGATAGATAGACACAAATAGCCATTCTATCCTGATAAAATGCCAATTTTCAATTATTTCAACGACACTGACATAATTACTCATTAATTTATTCCAAATTACGATCACAAGAATCTCAGGATCCTAAATCAAGCCTACTGAAAATATTTTCTTTTCTCGATAACTCTGTTCTTCAAGTTTTCATCAGGTATGTGAAGTGTAATTATCATGTTTTAAAGCCACCTTGAACAGTTTCTCACACTGTGCTAATGCCACTAACTGGACACACACTGTGCTAATGCCAATAACTGGACACGCAGGCTCATTTGTTTTATTTCACTTCTGACTTTTAAAGATTATTTTTTTAATTTTGTTTTGTAATTATGGAAAATATTTTCAGTTTAAAAGTCAAATCCAGCAAATGAACTATTTATAAAAATCTAGCCTCTATTCTGAGTCCTCCATTTTTTTCTTCTCCAAGAGGTAGCAAGTGTTTTATTAACCTCATGTATTTTGTCCATATTTTAAATATTATCTAGCTAGGTAGATGAATATTTTACTATGGAGTAAAATGAATTTTTCTCCCTCTCTTTGTAGTTATATCTTAGTATTTAGGAGGGTTTATTTTTGTTTAATATTAATATTTATGTTATTACCTATATATTATCCTTATTTCCTTTTTACCTGAACTTATCTTCAGATTTTGTTCTATGAACAATATGAAATTAGCTAGTGACCACTTTTTTCCTCTTATCTTTCTTTGCTAGCATCTAATTTGAAACAATATTTGTTTACTTCTAATTAATATGTGTAAAGTTAAGATGATTGTACTTTCCATATATTCTCCAAATTGTTTCCTCATTTTTGAAACTTTTTATTTTGTCACAAATTCAAACTTACAGATACTTTCACATTTGTGTGTGTGCGTGTGTGTGAGGAAGGTTAGCCTTTAGCTAACATTTGGTGTCAATCCCCCTCTTTTTTGCTGAGGAAGACTGGCCCTGCGCTAACGTCTCTGCCCATCTTCCTCTATTTTATATGTGGGACACCTGCCACAGTATGGCTTGATAAACTGGGCATAAGTCTGCGCCCGGGATCCAAACCTGCAAATCCTGGGCCACTGCAGTGGAACACGCAAACTTAACCACTAAACCACTGGCCAGCCCCAACTTTCACATTTCTGACAGTTGAAATGCATCTAATTGGGGCATATAGCCAATAGCTACTGTATTTTCTTACTCATAACTATCATCTAGCCTTAGTTCTCTATGTTAATATATATTTAATGCTCACCATTAACCTTTATGTTGTTGCTTTCTAGCTATTTTGATGCTATGGAGTGTGTTCTCTAGATTTCTTGAGACGGACAATGAATCAATATTTTAAGTGTTGTAAGAGTTTGACTGAGACATTTACACTTGAAGGTCACTTTAATGGATATAAAATCTTTGACTCACATTTTCTGTCCTTGTATATCTTAATTATGTTACTCCCTTGACTTCTAGTATAAAGTGTTGCTGTTACAAAGTCTGCTAATAATCTCATTTTGTTTTCTATTATAACAAAATACAAACTTGTAACTTGATCTCTCCCCCCATGATACTCACAGGATTTTAATTTTTTGTTAAAAAAGTTGGCCAAAGTGTTGGCCATTCTAGATTAATGTTCTCAGGGTTTTGGAATTATCTTTCAATTTGTGGTTCAAATCTCTGTCAATATTTTTCTTTTCTTTTTCTCTTTTTTTTCTTTAAATTTTAATGTCTAAAGACTTCTTGAATAATAGTTTTTAGCATTTATCTTGCTCTGTTGTTAAAGTTTTATTCTTCATGGGCTCCTATTACATGTTTGCATATGCATATCAGAAAAAATCCTCTTAGAACTTTTAATCTCTTCTTTTTTGATTTTTAAAATTTTTTCTCTTTTTATACCTTTTATTTAAAAAAATATTTTCAGGTGGATATTATAAGCTCTCGTGTTCCTTCAAGTTTATTTATTACTGAATGTGTGTGTACATGTGTCTTTTCAAAAAGACATATCTAGGGAAAATTCTGAATAGATTGAATAGATGATACATCATCTATTCAGAATTCTGAATTTATGATATATATTTTCAGAAATTTTATATATATATATGTTCAGTATGCATGTGTATATAAACATGTTCAGAAATAAAGAAGAAACTCTCTCTCTCGTGTTCTTTTTTTAAACCTCCAGTTCCTCCATTCACCAAACATCTGAGTATTTCTCATTCTGATTTATACTCTCCCTGGGTTTCCTGCCCTGAGCACTTTACCTTTTATCTAGATCCCTCTTTTCTTTGCCCTTATTTTCCCCTTTATGCTCTATTTGGGAAGGGATTTTTTTTTTTCTTTTTTTTTCGTTTGTAAAGGTCAGGTTCTAGACACCCTGGCTATTCCTGTTCATTCAGAATTTCCCAGGTACCCCCATATTCACCCTCAAGTTGGAACAGGCATATACCCTCCCAGCTTTTGCTGATACTCTCAACGGCCCATCAGAGATTTCCAAACATATATGCAGGAAATGTATGTGTTATTCAGCTTTCAAGGTCAACAAAAATATATGTACGACATAGCTGTTGGTGTTTTGACTCCATAAGCTCATATATTTACATTCACAGAAAGATCTTGTCAATTTTGATTTTTTATCATAGTTTACTCTGTTTTTATAGGGAAATTCAGGTAAATTACGACAACACTACCATCATCTTCCCAGAGTTCCCACTGTCATTCTTCAATAATATTTTTTCAAATATTAAAGTTTTAGGTTGGCAATTATTTTCTTTCAGTCATTTGAAGACATGATTCCATTGTCTTCCAATTTCAAACTGTTTCTGTTTATAAGATAGCTACCAATCTTATTGTTGCTTATTTGAATATAATCTGTCTTTTTTGTCCAGCTGCTTTTAAGATATTCTATTTGTCTTTGATTTTTTAGGAACTTTAGTAAAATGTATCTAGTCCTGGATACCTTTTTACTTATCTTTCGTCAGTTTGTCAGGCTTCTTTAATTCGTGACTTGAAGTCTATAGTGGTTAATTTTAAGTGTCAACTTGACTGGGCCCTGGGGTGCCCAAATATTTGGTCAAATATCTGGGTGTGCCTATGAGTGTGTTTCTGGATGAGATTAACATTTAAATCAGTAGACTGAGTTTAGCAGATTGCCCTCCCTAATATGGGTGGGCCTCATCCAATTAATTGAAGACCTGAATAGAACAAGAACTCCTTTTGTGTGACTACATGTGGCTGGGACATCAGTCTTTTCTAGCCTTTAGACTTGGACTGAAATATCAGCCCTTGGATCTTGAGCCTGTTGGCTTTCAGACTGGAATTCACACCATCAGCTCTCCTGGTTCTCAGCCCAAGGGTCAGACTGGAATTACACATCTGCTCTCCTGGGTCTCCAGCTTGTTGTTTGCAGATCTTGGAACTTCTCAGCCTCTCTAATCACTTGAGCCAGTTCCTTACAATAATTCTATCTATTTATCTATCCAGCTATCTGTCTACCTACCTATCAATGCATCTCCTGTTGGTTGTGTTTCTCTGGAGAACTCTAATACATCTTTCACCAGTTTAAAAATGTTCTCAGCTACTATTTATACAAAACAATTTTTTTTTGGATGCATTTTCTCATACTTTTCCTTCTGGGACTCCATTTACACATTCATAAGACCTTGATATTATATCCTCTATGCATCTTATGGTCCTTTATTTTTATCTCTATGTTTTCCAGTGTTAAATCTGGATAACTTTTGACCTCTCATTCTTTTCTAATTAACTCTTTAACTGTATATAATTTTTAAAAATTCAACTTCAAAATTTTATCATATAACCAAGTGTAGAATTTCACTTGGTTCATTTTGATAGTTTCCACTTCTCTGTTCAAACTCTCAGTTTGAGTTTTTATCATCTTATACATATTAAGCATATTTATGTTCAATCCTCTATTTGATACTTTCAATTGTTATTTGATAACAGTTCCCCAATGGGTCTATTTTCAATTGTCTGTTTTTTCCTGGCTTTATTCCATGTTTTCTTACCTTTTTATAAGTCTGGATATTTCTGATCATGTGCCAGACATTGTATTTGTAATATATGTAGAAGTAATTTTAAACCAAAAATGATGCTATTTTCTTCCAGAGAGAAGAAACATAATTTCAGGGACTGAAAGAATTTGAAGGTGGCTTGCAGCTTCTGCTGGTGCTTTTCCGCTTCCAGGTTACTCATATTCTGAGGGGAAGCAACATCCAATCATTGTTGCTGTGCCTGGTGAGGCAGCCAAAAGTTATGATCTTTATCCCAGTCTCTCATCCTGTGTGTTTTGAAATCTTCGAATTCCTCCAAGGAAAAAGTGACCATATGCTAAACTCATTTTCCTAAGTCTACATTCTCACGCCCTGCTACTTATTCACTTTCTTGACCATTCTCTGATGCCTTTAAGTAAATATTTTATATGTTGCTCAGATTTTCTTGTATTCCACAATTCAAAGTAAGGTCCAAACTATCTAGTTCAAAATATACAATACAGAAGTCCTCATTTAATATTTTTTTGAAATCTTATGACTTAGAGATATGATTCCCTTTTCACAAACATAGAACATGAGGGTCAGAAAGATTAAATGATCACTCTTAGGTAATATAGCTAAGTGGAAAAAATAGATTTAAATATGTTTACATCTGAATTCAAAATTTATGCTATTTACTTTTATAAAGCATACTTATGAAGTGCCTACTAAGTTGCAGGCTCAGTTCTAAATGCTTTACAAATATTAACTCTTTTAATCCCTTAGCAACACAAGATAAGTCATTATCCCTGCTTAAAGATGAGGGACTAAAACATAGATAGTTAAGTACATAGCAAAGCTCAGATCTTAATACAGACAGTCTTGCCCTGAATCCAGGCTCTTAATCACTTTTACCCATAGAATAAAATATCTCCTTTAAAGTATACTGGAAGGTGATAATAATATGAGGGTAAATCTGGAATGTCATGAATTTAGTTTTATAATCTCTTTCCATACCATTAATAATTTGACAAACATAAATTTAAAATTCACTATATGTATGACACTATACTAACTTCTCTTTATTGAGAAAACTCTTTGTGGGTGTGGGTTGTGGGTATGTGTGTGTTGAAGGTAGAGAAAATATTATTCAAATGAAATAATATGTCAGAGAATCTGTTTATGTTGCAAATAAAATAGAGATTTATTAAGCATGTATTATGACTACAAGACACATGCCAAATACTTTTAAGCATATAGTGTCATGAGCAGGCACATTTTCTTCATTGACACAATCTGCACTTCAGTTGAGAAGTGCAGTAACACATTAAATGTTAAATAACTATGAAAAAGTATACATTCTGTGTGACAATATAGTATATTTTAATTATTGAGTTTCTAAGGATGTTATAATTTTAAAATGAGAGAGATCATAGTTAATAGCAATGGAATAAGAATGATAATGAGGAAAGTATTCATGTTAGTACTAACAGTGCCATTTTTATGTACATTTTATAATTTACAGAGCATTTTAAAAAATCTATAAATTTATATATTTATGAATTTGTATATAAATTTATATATTTATTTGGTGGTAGTTGGTGGCAAAATTTATTCAGTAAAGTACATTGTCTAACATATGGCAGAGTTTCAATAAACTTGTACTGAATAACTTAAAGAAAGGGACTGAGTGAAGATATAAGGGTAAGAAAGGGCAAAGAGTATTTGCATGTCTGAGAGCACTGTGAGGGGTTGTTTTTTACCTCTACTCCTCTTAAATCAATGAATACATATGGGATGTCAACAGGCCCAGGCAACTAGGCTTCATGCAACTTTTTACTTTATTCAGAATATTTGCTATAGAGGTTGAAAAAAATGCATTCAATATGCATTTTTAACTCAAAACGTGATATATAGGATTCCCTTTCTCTTCTCAGTCTTCCCTATTTTTCTATCCAAATTTTCTTCATATTTTTTAATCAGAGAGATACATTTTTAACACAATAAAATAATTGATTAAAGTGTGGACATGTGCTTTTTCATATTTTCCCATTCAATTATTAAGGAAGATTCAGGAGTTATATGGACAGTCTTCTACAATGAAACCAAACATACCTTATAATATAAACCATCTGATTAAAAATATCTTTATCAAAATATTATCTACACTAAAGAAGGATATTTTAGAGTTATCAAACTGCATACACTTACACTAGAGACTCAGAGAATTTCTGAAGGAAAGGTAACTTTAAAGATTATTTAGTCATGTCCTTATTTTACATAAGAACTAATGGAAGTCCAGGAAGAGTAAATGATTTACTAATTTCTCACAGTTACTTAGCATTTAGAAAGGGGTTATCTCACTTCAATATAGAATTCTTTCCTCCAAAAATAAAGACGTAGCACTCCTCCATTTTATGTTATTACTTTAGAAAATATTTTATGTTGAAATATTTACTATGCCTTTATCATATTTAAACTTCAACCCCTGTTTAAAACAAATTAAAATACAAATCTGGATTATAATATATTCTAAGATGAATCAATAAACTCAAACATGGATGGTGCATTTTGAGCACCATATTCCCCATTTGAGACAAGCTTCCTAAACCAGTTGATTTAGGACAGCAATGACTTGTATAAGAAAAGATTTATTTAGGAAACACATATATATCCTTTACCTATACTCATCTAAGCACCTTATAAATAATAATTTACATAATATTCTCTAAGCATCTATAGAGTTAGCATTTTATAGATGGGGATGCAAAGACAGAGAAAGATAAATAACTTTCCCAAGTTCCTACAGCTGGTAATTGGAGGAATCAAACAAAGTTCTGCGTCTAAACCACTACTTTAAGCTGCACTTCTGAGTGTTTAACTTAACATTTAAACTTTTCTAACTCCTATTTTGCCATCTCACTCCACTCCTTGTAGGAAGGATTTTATAAAAAGCTACAGCATAAGAAGTTTCTCCAGAAAAATATTGTTTTTTTTAAGACAAAAGCAGTTATTTTGCCAATGGCCATCAAAAACTGTGGCTCACACTAATGAAAAGTGAACTTTTTAACTTGCAAATATTAATGTAGTTAGTACATGAGGATATTTAGGGGGAAAATGGCAGCAAATACAATGAGCATTTTCAAGCATTATATGAGAATTATACCTTTTTAGGATATAATACTTATTTTGGGCTCATCTTCCTCAGAATCCTCTCTTGTATCATGCCCCCATAAATGAATGTTTGGATAGCCAAGTGGAAAACTTAGGGACAAATATGAATGCATAGAAATTTCTGTTTTAGAGACTAAAAGTATAATCCCCAAAACAAAATTATAGCCACTTAAAGCTGTCAAAGTCATTTTGTTACTTGACCGTTTGTTCTGCTTATAATAGTATAAAGACAAACGACTCAATCTCAAATGTTGGCTTTTGGTGTATTGAATTAATAATTCAGAGAAAGTGGCTGATGAGTGTCTGACAAATAAGGAGAAATAGTGCAGAAAGTGCTTCCTGGTGGGCAGCTCTCCTAGCGTGTGCTAGTTGAGATTTAGAGGCTACCAGGGACCCGAAATCAGTCGGACATTTGGCTGACGAGCATGTTCTGCACACTTTCTCCTTCACCCCCTTCTTTATTCCTTTTTATCCCCGTTTAGGTAGAGAAGAGTCTCTTTGTTTAGTAACACATAGACTTTATTCTGATGAGAGACTCTGTAAGTAGGAGCAAGTTTTGTTTTTCTTGCAGATGCTCCATTCTGAAGAATTTTAGCATTAAACCTAGTCTTAAAAGAACCGAAAGGCAAAGTCACCAACCCACTTTAAAGAGAACCGGGTAAGATGGTCTCTGAGGGCTTAGCCTCCGTCAACGAGGACTATGAGGAAGGAGAGGACCGAGGCAGTGTGGGAAATAAAAACCAGAGGGAAACCCAGGATTAGAGATATTCCAAACACCCATCTGAGGCTGGAGGTGCTAAGAGATACTCAGTAGGAAGAGTACAGAAATATTATCACTATCCTATAGACTTTGTGACTGTTTCTGATGGCTTTCTGATAAGATACTTTTTCCTTTGGAAGTACACCACCTGTCCAACTCTGTAGATATGCTGTACAAAACAGAGAACTTACACCTAAAAGTGCTCTTGTCCCATTTCTACTAATGATATAATGTTGTTATATAAAGAATATTCAAAGATGACTTGATTATTTGATATTTTAATGCAGGCACTAGGTAGTTCATTACCAACATTTGTCTGTATACTACACTTATCAGGTTTAGACACTTGCATATTAATTATCTTCCTTTAACATAAAAAGAAATAAGCAGTAAAACACAATTTACAAAGCCAGCAGGGAAAAACATCGTCTTCATTTTATAGATAAATTCTGAAGATGAGGTGCTCAGGAATGTTAGCTCAAATATCCACTATATTTAATGGGAAAAAAGTGGGGGATGGGGTGAAAATGGAATGGGTCTCACACTTTTCAGGTCAAATGGATGTTTAGTCTGTCACTGAAGAAAACATTCCAGGGGATGCCATTTTTTTTTTTTTTGAGTGAAGTGATGTCACTAGGAAAACATTCAGCCTTGATAGCAACACCAACTCAGATGATAATTCCATAGGACACAGTACTACCCCAGTAACAACTTTATCACCTTTGAGGCTGCTGTTGGTATCAAAAATCCTAGGGGCCGGCTGGTGGCCTAGCGGTTAAGTGCACATGTTCAGATTTGGCGGCCCAAGGTTCACAGTTCAGATTCTGGGTGCAGACATACTCACTGCTCATCAAGCCATGCCTAGGCAGCGTCCCACATGGAGGAACTAGAAGGACATACAACTAGGATATACAATTATGTACTGGGGCTTTGGGGAGAAAAGAAAAAGAGGAAGATTGGCAACAGATGTTAGCTCATGGCCAATCTTCCTCAAAAAAGAAAAAAAAATCCTAGAAGCACCACTCTAAGTAACAGTGTATAACACAAAGGACATTTAGTAAATGCTGATCATGAGTTATATATGAAAATTCAATTCCTTTTTTCATGTTTTATTTATTATATATACAAAATAGTAAAATGTTCTTTTGGACATTCAGAATTGTATGTAATCATTTAAATTATACTCTCCAAAAATATCCCATTAACCAAAATATAAAGGCTCATTTTATTCTGAAGGAGAAACCTAGAATATTTTCAGGCAGATTTAAACTAGTAGTGTCATAAAGTGTGTGTGTGTGCTGTGTGTGTGTGTGTGTGTGTGCCTATGTATGTCAGTGTGTTGGTAGGGATAAATGTATAATCATATGTTTTATATAAATTCATTAATAACAACTTGTGGTCAGAATTTCTTGATACTAGTGTATTGAAAAATAACGGCAATCAACTTTTGGAGAAATTAATTATACTAATTCAATGTCATTGACACGATTAATATTACATTCTGTTTTGGGGGGAAAGTATACTTTTTCACTATTGTGCAAGGAAAATGTTACAAAAAGTCTTTTTTCAGAGAGGAAAGATTAGTGAAAGACTCAGCGAGAAGATTCTGTCCATATAGACAAAAACACAGAGTGTTAAAACTTGAAGGTCAAATATTGTGAGCATTGTCACAAAAGCCTCAGAAACAGAATAGAATTGTCAGTCAATTCCAAAACTGCAATTCATATTACACTGGGAAATATAATAAAAATATAATAAATTAAGCAAATGCAGTGCAAATAGAATTGCTGATAGGCATATTCCTAAAATGTACATAGGATGATATAGATGTTAATTTAACTAGTTGTTTAAAGTCTGACAGTTTCTCCCCCCAAATTCTGGCCTGTCACAAGTTAACAATCATCTTTCTTAATCTAGCAAAGTAAATACGACACTGAACAATTTTGAATGACACTGACTCTTCTGTAGGAATGATATGAAGCATGGCATTTGATATTTTATGTAAAGTATGAAGGCATTGAAAGACATGAATGATGCATTATATGATAAGATGACACAAATATAAAAATATTATTGGTGAAATAAAAACTTTAGAGAAATGTCACTAACTTTATTTTCATAGATTCTCTCAATATGCTTATCCCAGAAGTAAATTTTATATTTCTGCAGGTTGACAACATTTTAAAACAGGTGAAAAATCGAGAAGTATCTATTGAGTTTCTTCTGCATTTTCCAAACAAAAGATCTATGAGAAATAAAAGAGGCTTTTCAATTCCTGGTGCTAGCATATTCTTTCACTTCTCATTTTCAGCTAATACATGGGCCTTCCTACCTCTCTCTCATCTGCAGAAATACCCTAGAATCCAGCTTCATCACAGTAATCATACTCATGCAACCACTAATTATATCAAGAAATAGAATTTTTTCAGCACACCAGATTCCCATTTTTGCCCTCACAAAGCAACTACCCTCCCAAATGTGCTCATTACTCCGATTTCTACTACCAAAAAGTAGTTTGCCTCTTTCAAACTTCACATAAACAGAATCATACTGTATGTATTGTTTTGAATCTGGATACTTTTGATGACACTGTGAGATTAATTCACATTAGAGATGAATATTTTTGTTCACTTTGGTTTGTCTGTGTTATTCCATTGTATAAATATACCATAATTTATTGATCCACTTTAATATTTATTACCTTTTGGGTTTTGTGCATTTGGGGGTTCTTACGGATACTGTTGCTGTGAGAAAATTTGTACTTGTCTTTTGGTGGATATATGCACCTTTTGGGGGAGGTTTAAATTAAGACTAAAAATCTTGGTTCACTTATCAAGTTCACTACTTTTTTGTCTTCTATGTCTAATCTGCTGTTAATCTGTCATTGTATTTTCATCTGTCACTGTAGCTTTCACCTCTACTAATTTGATAAAAACATTATCTTCCATGTGTCTATTTATCTTTTTGAAAAGAAGGTATACAGCTATTATAATGCATTTGATGTCCTTGTCTACTAACTCTAACATCCATATCAGCTCTGGACTGTTTTCGATTGATTGATTTTTGTTTTCTTAGGGGTCATATTTCCTCCTCCTTTGCATACCCAGTAATTTTTTAATGGATTACACTCAAATATATGTGAATATATATATGATGTGAATTGCACTTTTTTGGTGGATTTTTTTTTTTTATTCTTGAGCTTTACTCTGGACACAGTGAAGTTACTTGAAAAATGTGATAATTTGGGGTCTTAATTTTAAAATGTGCTGGGTGGAACCAGAGCAGCTCTCTGTCTCGGGCTCGTTATTCTATACAATTAAGTCAAGACTCATCTGAGTACTCTGTACAGTACCCCTTGAATTATTAGGTTTTTCAGTCTAACAGGCACTATTCCCAGCTCTGTGTGACCACTCAGTTCTCTTCCCTCTAATTCTTTCAGATGGTTCTTTTCCCAGCCCCAGAAAGCTTCCTTACATCCATGCACTCATCAATACTCGGCCAAATTGTTAAATTCTCAGAAGCAAGGAAGGGGTAATGTTCTTCATATATTCCTGGTTGTCTCCCTGTGCAGCTGTCTGTCTAATTCACTTCTGGATACGTATACCAAAATGTAAGGTTATACCATACAAACACTTTTGCAATGTGCCTTTATAATATTGCATAGTATGTATGTACCACAATTCATTCTGTTTCTTTCCCTATAAAAACAGTATCAAAGCACTTCATTGTGTGACTGTGTGTTTATTATTTTAATACACTTTTGCATTAAGCAACAATGTACTAAGCGAGCAAAGGAATAGAGGGTTTGAATAATCAACAAGCTCATTTAAATAGAAATGTAAGGAATTTTGTATACAGCAATTAAAACGCATACTTTTTTCCATGAAAACTTTGCAAAAGGCAATCTGTTGCTTGGCTTTAAAATTCTTATGAATTCATAATAAAAAGAGAAAGGAACAATAAAAAATTTTCAAGAACACAATTTCAAAATTAGAATACTGTCTACCAAATTACTCCTGTAATAATGAGTACCTCTAATCTAAAATTATAAATTAAAAGATAAGGCTTCATATCAAAACTTATGCTGTAGTAATGGACCTTGTTTTATACTTGTTCATTGATGTATGCTAATGTGGTATCAGAAAGAAGGCAATGTTTTAACAGGATGTTTCTTTTATGCAGTTTATAGCAGCAAAAATATGTAAAAAACTAGAAGTCCAACAGTGGCAGACTGCTTAAATGGATCATTGTATACATAAACATTTAAAAAGCGGACAATAAGACAGGCATTCAAATAATATTTTTATCTAAATTTATTAACATGGAATAATTTTCACATCATATCAATAGGTAGGTAAAAAGGATGTAAAACGTTCATCCTACAATCCCATTGTAAACAAGACTGCACGCAGGTTTACATATGTGTATGTTTGTATACAAGTGTGTGCAAAGAAAGATACCTAGAAAAATGCTCACCAAATAATCAGCAGATTAATGGCTTACAAAGATAATGGGTATTTTATATTTTCCCTTATATATTTTTGGATTGAATCTTCATGAAAGATATAAATCATTTTTATAATCAGAGAAAACAATAAAACTAGTTTAACTAAATAAATCTCAAATTTGTTTTCAGTAGACATAAAATTCCCTAAAAACCATTTACATGTTATCAGTAAATTTATATTTTTGAATTTTTTTAATAATACTTTGCACATGTTTTATAACTGGATTTATTCACAATATTTGGGAGAATTCATAACTACCTTCCTTGATTAGTAATATTTAATACTTGAAAAGATGTGCTCATGAGGAAATACAGATACATTTTGTCTTTTTCTTTTCCCAAGTAAAACATTTCTACTATTCTTAACTTTTTTATATGTGCATTAGTTTGGATTTTGTTCAGGGGATACATTAGCTCTGTGAGAAAGTGCCAGGATACAACATTCCTGTACAGCTATCTACAGGCTTGTTTCTAAAGAGTCATAAGAAACATATAAGCCAAAGTATCTATTTGCAGTTTTTATTTTATATATTCTTCTTTAACTCATTTATATGATTCAGATTTTTCAAACAAGGATGAATATATAGAGAGTATCCAATCTCTCTCCAATTCCTGGTGTTCAGACAACCAGTAATAATCCTGTTAGGAAGCTATATCATAAACATAGACAAGCAGTGGTCGCACATTCACTGCAACAGTGCAAACACATACACATAACACGTAATCTATCCCCCCACTTTTTACATTTTTTGTATCAATATATTATTCAGAATGTTTGATCTTGGCATATTAAGAGCCTTCAAATTATATTTCTATTCAGAATATTTCACTGTAAGTGTGTATTATAATATATTTAACCTCAACCTTTTGGAAGGGTATTTAGATTGTTTCCACTAATTTGCTAACACAAACAATGTTGTAATGAAAAACCTTAAACACACATATTTGTATTACACATATCTATGTTACAGATGGGTTCAGAGTTTTGTTTTAGAGCAGATATTTTAGTTTAAATTTAGAGCACATGAGACATCCTAGAAAAGTGTCTACAATAATAAAATTGTTCCACTTGGTGCTAAAAGATTATGTTTGGTTCTTAAAAATATATCTTCATAACATTTCCTAGAAAAGTATATTTGCTGGAAGAATATGATGAGTAGTTTGCCAGATAATACAGTACTTTTCATATTTCTCAATGTAATCATTACTCAGTTCATCAGATTTAACTCAGAGCTTGAACTTTTAAATGAGTAATTCCCGTTTTTCATGCAGAGGTTGGTTTCATGTTATGAAAGATCTCTTGTAGAATATCTAAAAGACTACCCTGAAAAAAATAGTTGATTTTTTTTTATCTTCTAGATTCATTCATGAGTCTATTTTTCCACTCTTAACTTTTTCTTTCTCCATTATTAGACCTGAGCCATTCTGAAACTTAATGAAATTAAAATTGCAATTTGATTGGACCAAAAAGTTAATCTTTTACATTGAAAAGTTTCAGTGACACTAATGCATTAGTGACTGGGGATAATAGAGGCAAAAGCACCAGCTGTACAGCAGTGGGTTTAGCTTTTCTATGTTTTTCCAAGTTTTGAACAAAGACTGCACATTTGTTTACTGATGGAATAATTATGAATACAGATGTAGATGTAGATTTTATTTTAGAAAAAAAGCTTTGAAAACATCTTATACAGAGTATAAAAGCACCAAAATAGAGATATTTTTCTAACTTCTTGATGCATAATAACAATAATCAGAATATGTTTATGAATGTGTGCTCAATTCTAGAGATGTTTTTAAGTGTCAAGGACTCATTGTCCTCTGGCTCTTTAAGAAAAAACATTATTTCAACTTGGTGAAGTATCAGAGATTAGACAATGGTGGTTGTTCATGAAAATATACTTAATAGGTTTGGAAATAAGAATATGATATTCTGCAACAAATTTACACACCTGAAATTTCAACCACATAGAATACCTTTAAAAAAACTGTTAGAATGGTTCAGTCATGGCTTTCTTTTGTTGAGAAAATATATAGTATAAATTGAATTCTACCATGATAATTGAAGGGGCATACTTTGTTTTAAGGTAACTGCATAAAAGCATGCACAAATCTTGATTTAGGTAAATAAAAGGGACATTAATGAAGTGCCCTTAGAAGTGGTATAAAAATGCATGCTTATCACATAGTTTTCCTTTCCCATCTAGCTCAGATATCTGTGGTATTTTTTACTTGAAGTTACTTAAATCTTTTTGAGTCTCTTCTCTTTGTTAAATTTATCTTACTATTTCATCAGAATATTATGAAATGTGATACTCTATTGTAAATCCTTGATAATAGAAGATTCATAAACCATTAAAAAATTCCAGTGGAAATTAAAATTCCAAACCGAAGTCCCTTATCTTTGAACTGCTCCCCCAAAAATACAAATTGTTTAAAAATTTTTGTTATAATTTTTGTTAAAAAATTTTGTCATCAATAGTTAACCAAATTCACTCAAAACACTGAGTGAGGTTAGCCAAGACCAGTTCCTTGTGGTTCATAGCGGTGAGTATGACCTTTTAAGGATGACATTCACACGACCACAGAATGTTTTTTGTATTTGCAAGGCTATTAGGTGCTAAGCTATCTTTTCCCTTGTCCCATATGTTCTGTATCATGAAACTATTGCAGTTAAGAGGCCCTCCCCAAAATAAACATACAAACAACAAAAACAATAATAATTGTTCCACTAGTTCATAACAGCACCTGCTAAACATGACACTGAAAATTACAGGGCTCTCTTTTGCTAGAATTAGGAAAGACCATGCAGTAATTGCATATACATCTCATTGTGTTATGCCAAAAATAATGTAGCAACACTGCCAGAAGTTGCCAGTGCTAGTTTTATATCTGATTGCTACAAACCTTGAGTTCCTAACCCTACCATTCACTCTGATCTCCCCTCAGCAGAAATCTGCATTTCTACTTTATATTTAAAAGTTAATGGAAAATTTCCTTCCCACCCAATTGTCTTTTTAGCCAGTTACTCACCCACATTCCAGATCACAACCCACTCATTTATTCAGTCCCCTCTGGACTTAGCCTCTAGCATTCACAGCCCCTGCCATCTGACCTTAACTGGCTTAATTTCTTGAACCTTAACTGAGTCCATCATTTCTGGCTTTCAAAGTTTCCTTGCTTCCCTGGTTTTTCTTAACACCACTGTCTGGTCTTCAGTCATCTTTGCATGTTCTTATGTTAACTGTTATTAAAGTAATAGTATTCCTTGATATTTATTCTAGGCCCTCTTGTCCCTCACATTATAAATTCAATCACATGAGTTAATAAGCCTTTAGGGCTTTAATTACAAGCTATATGCTGTGGACTAACACATCTTTATCTCCCTACGAGCCTCACATGATTGGCTGCCTACTTTTCCTTTTCCCTTGAATGTTTTAGGGAAATTTCACATTCAACATGTTCAAAACTGAACTAAGATTTTCTCTGTAAAACAATGTTATTTATCTCAAGCTTTATCCATTTTCCCAAGCCAGAAACCTGTGAATTAAGCCTTGTTTTTCTTCATTTCTCTTAAACATTCATCAAGAACAAGTATCTCTCTAATAATCCACTTTTGTACATACTCATGGCTACCTCCTGTCATTTCTCTCCTGTATTCTTTAAAAAAAATTATATTATATTTAAAAGATCATTGCTATTATACCCTGAAATACTTCATATACTTTATTACTATTTTAACAGTTTTATTGAGATATCACTGACATAAAATTTTTATATGTGCAAGGCATACAACTTGATGTTTTGATATTTGTTTACACTGTCAAATGATCACCACAATCAAGCCAATTAACATATCCATTACTTCTACATGGGTATTATTGTATGTGTAAGTATAATATGAGAGGATTAAATTTAAAATCTACCCTCTTAGCAAATCATAAGTATGTAATTCAGCATTGTTAACTATTGTCACTACACTGTAAATTCGATCTCCAGAAATTATCCATCATGCATAACTAAAAATGTGTACCCTTTGATCAACATCACCCCATTTCCTTCTCCCCCAGCCCCTGGCAACCACCATCATACTCTATGCTTCTATGAGTTTGAAATTTTTAGATTCCACATATAAGTGAGATCATGCAGTATTTCTCTTTCTGTATCTGGCTTATTTCACTTAGCATAGTGACCTCCAGTTCCATCTACATTGTCACAAATGGGAAGACTCCTTTCTTTTTAAAGCAGAATACATTCCATTGTGTGTGTGTACACACCATATTTTCTTTGTCCATTCATCCATTGAAAGACATTTGGATCATTTCCATATCTTAGCTATTGGGATTAATACTGCAATGAACATGGGAGTGCAGATATTACTTTGCTGTTCTGATTTCAATTTGTCTGGATATATACTTAGCAGTGGGATTATCGGATCATATAGTAGTTCTCTTTTTAATTTTTTGAGGAACTTCCATACTGTTTTGCATATGTTTGTACTAATTTACATTCCCACCAGCAGTGTACAAAGATTCCCTTTTCTCCACATCCTCACAAACTCTTGTCTTTTTGAAAATTGCCATCTTAACAGGCGTGAGATGCTATCTCATTGTGGTTTTGATTTGCATTTCCTTGATTAGGGATGTTGAGCCCCTTTTCATATATCTGTTAGTTTGAGTTTCCTCTTTCGAGAAGTGTCTGTTTAGGTATTTTACTATTTGTCTATTTAGGTATTATGCCCATTTTTAATCAGGATAATTGTATTTTTCATATTGTGTTTCATATTAGTTGTATGAGTTACATATTTTGGATTACCCCTTATCAGATATAAGATTTGCAATTATTTTTTCACATTACATAGGTGAACATTTCATTTTGTTGATTGTTTCCTTTGCTGTGCAGAGGCTTTTTAGTTTGATGTAGTCCCATTTGTCTGTTTTTGCGTTTGTTTCCTGTGCTTTTGGTGTCATATCGAAAGAAAATATTGCCAAGACCAATATAAAGGGTTTTCCCTATGTTTTCTTCTAGGAGTTTTACAGGTTCAAGTCTTACATTTAAGTGTTTAATCCATTTTGAGTTGATTTTTAAGTATGGTGTGTGATAGGGGTTCAATCTCATTCTTTTGCATGTGCATATCCAGTTTCCCCAAGACCACTTATTGAAGAGAGTATATTTCCCCATCATGTGTTCTAGGCACCCTTGTCAAAGATCAGTTGACCATAAATGTATGGTTTATTTCTGGATTCTCTATTCTGTTCCATTGGTCTATATGTCTGTTTTTATGCCAGTACCACACTGTTTTGATTACTATAGCTTTTTAATATAATTTGAAATCAGGAAGTGTGATGCCTCCAGCTATGTTTATCTTGCTCAAGATTTCTTTGGCTATTTGGAGTCTTTTGTGGTTTCATATAAATTTTAGGATTGTTTTTTCTTTCTGTAAAAAATGTCATTGGGATTTTGATAGGGATTTCACCAAATGCTAAGAATCCCAAAGAACAAGACTGCTTTGGGCAGTATGGACATTTTAACACTATTAATTTTTCCACGTCATGATCATGAGATGCATTTCAATTCATTTGTGCTTCTTAAGTTTCCTTCACCAGTGTTTTATAATTTTCACCATACAAGTCTTTCACCTCTTTGGTTAAGTTAATTCCTAAGTATTTTCCTCTTTTTTTGCTAATGTACATGGGATTATTTTCTTAATTTCCATTTTGGATATTTCATCATTAATATAGAAACACCACTAATTTTTGTACATTGGTTTTGTATCCTGCAACTTTACTGAATTTCTTATTAGTTCTATTGTTTTGTGGAGTCTTTAGAGTTTTCTACATATATGATGATACGATCCATAATCAGAGATAATTTTACTTCTTCCCTTCAGATTTAGATTCCTGTTATTTATTTTTTTCACTTGATTGCTCTAGCTAGGACTTCCAATAATATGTTGAAAAGCAGTGGTGAAAGTGGGCATCTACTTTTAGTTTTTAGCTTTTCCCTACTGATTATGATTTAAAGTGTGTGTTTTTCATAAATGGCCTTTATCGTGTTGAGGTAAGTTCCTTCTATACCTATTTTGTTGAAAGTTTTTATCATAAAACCATATTGAAATTAGTCAGTTGCTTTTTCTTTATTTATTGAGATGATCATGTGGTTTTTATCTTTCATTCTGCTTGTGGTGTATCACATTCATTGATCTTTATATGTTGAACCATCCTCGCATCCCAGGGATAATATCACTTGGTCTTGGTGTATGATTCCTTTAAGCTGCTGTTGAATTCAGTTTGCTAGGTTTTCTATTGAGGATTTGTCTATCTAGTTTCATCAGGAATATTGGTCTGTAATTTTCTTTTCTTTAGTTGCCATTGACTGGCTTTAGAATCAGAGTGATGCTGGCACCATAAAATGAGTTTGGGAATATTTCCTCTTCTATTTTATGGAAGAGTTTAAGATGGGTTGGTATCAATTCTTCTTTGGATTTTTGGTAGAATTAACCCATGAAGTCATCTGGTTCTGGGCTATTCTTAGTTGCAAGGTTTTTGATTACTGATTGATTATTTCTTTCTTGAAGTAGCTTGGACACGACTTGCAGGAGCCAAGATGGCCAATAAGGACCTTGTCCTCCAAATATCAGGGGTCTGTTCTGATCACTGATTGCTGCTTCTGATTAGAGATGCAGGTACAGAGGCGGGCAGCCATTGCCATTGTTGCAAGCCCCTCCCCCACTGAGAGAAGCAAATTTCAGAGAATTTAAAGGGCCAATGCTCTTTCTCCCACTTCATTTGAATTTTTTTCCTTTTGAGAGCTAGACACTTAAGACTAGGACCTCCAAAAGCAACCATATGTATGGGGGAATTTTAAAAGTCACCATGAACACACAAGCTCAGAAAAGACCTGAGAAGATCTTAAATATATACCTTAGGCTTATCCCTGATACAGACACACCCCACAACAATTAAAAAAAAAAAAAAAAAAACAGCAAACCGTGGCAAGGGGTAGATTCCGATCTTTGGAGTTATTACATTATGAAATTCAAATGCTCCGTTTCAACAAAAAAATCACAAGATATACAAAGAAATAGGAAAGTAGTGCCCATTTAAGGAAAAAAATAAGAGAAACTGTCCCTGAGAAAGGCCAGATGATGACCTTACTAGAAAACCACCATATTAAAGATACTCAAAGGGCTAAAAGAAGATGTGGAGAGAGTCAGGAAAACAATGTATCAATAAAATGGAAATATTATAAAAAGAACACATAAAAAGGAACCAAAAAGAAATTCTGGAGCTGAAAAATACAATACTGAAATTAAAAGTTCACTTGAGGGATTCAAAATCAAATTTGAGCAGGCAGAAGAAAGAATCAGTGAACTTGGGACAGTGAAGATAGGACAATTGAAATTATCAAGTCTGAGAAACAGAAGAAAAAAGATTGAAAGAAAGAGAACAGAGCTTAAGAGATCTTTGAGAAACCATCAAGTGAACCAACACATGCATTGTGGGAGTCCCAGAAGGAGAAGAGAGAGAGAAAGGGGCAGAGAAATTATCTGAAAATAAAAATGGCCCCACATTCGAGGAAAGACGTGAATATAAGCATCCAAGAGGCTCAACAAATTCCAGACAGGATAAGCTCAAAGAAACCCACACCAAGGCATATTATAATCCAACTGAGGAAAACAAAGACAAAGAGAAAATCTTAAAACCAGCAAGCAACAAGTATCTCGTCACATACAAGGGATCCAATATAAGATATTCAGTATATTTCTCATCAGAAACTTTGGAGATCAGAAAGCAGTGGGTTAGTACACTCAAAGTGCTGAAGTAGAAACAAAAATCTGTCAACCAAAAATCCTATATCTGGCAAAACTGTCCTTCAAAAATGAGGGAGAAATTAAGAAATTCTCAGATAAACAAAATCTGAGGGAATTCATTATCACCAGACCTGTCATGCAAGAAATGTTAAAGGGAGTCCTACAGGTTGAAATGAAAGGATACTATACAGTAACCTAAAGCTGTATGAAGTAATAAAGGTCTTTGATAAAGGTAAGTATATTGACAATTATCGAAACTAGTATTATTTTAACTTTGGTTTATAACTCTTCCTTTTGTTTTCTCCGTAATTTAAGAAAATAATGCATTAAAACAATTATTACTCTATGTTTTCAGTTACAAAATACATAAAGATGCCATTTTTTGACATCAATACATGAAAGGAAGTGGAGATGGAACTGTATAGAAGCAGAATTTTTTGTAACTTATTGAAGTTAAGCTAGTATAAATTCAAATTAGTGTGTGATAACTTTAGGCTGTTAAATGTAATCACTATGGTAACCACAAAGAAAATAGCTATAGAATATACATAAAAGGAAATGAGAAGAGAATTAAAACACTTTGATGCAAAAACTCAATTAAAGACAAAAGAAGACAGTAATGCAGGAAGTAAGGGACCAAAAAAATCTATAAGGCACACAGAAAACAAGTAGCAAATTGAAGGAAGTCCCTCCTTGTAAGTAATTACTTTAAATGTAAATGGTTTAGACTCTCCAAACAAAAGATAGGAATTGGAAGAATGGATAAAAAACAAATGATATAAACATCTGCTGTCTACAAGAGACTCATTTCAGATCCAAAGACATGAAGAAGTTAAAAATGAAAGGATGAAAAAGATATTCCATGCAAATAGTAACCAAAAGAGAGCAGGGGCAGCTGTACTAATAGCATGCAAAATAGACTTTGAATGAATAAAAGATTACAAGAGACAAAGAAGGAGATTATATACTAGGTAAAGGTTCAACACAGCAAGAACAATTAACAATTATAAATGTGTCTAATAACAGACCATCAAAATATATGAAGCAAAAATTGACAGAATTGAAGAGAGAAGTAGATTGTTCTACAATAATAATTGGAGACTACAACACACCATTCTCAGTAATGGATAGAACAACCAGACATAAAATAAGTAAAGAAATAGAGGACTTGAACAACACCATAAATCAACTAGATCAAATGGATATATACAGAACACTCTACCCAAAAATACCAGAATACACATTCTTCTCAAGTGTACTTGGGACATTCTCCAAGATATACGTGAAGAAGCTGGAACACGTGTGCACTACTGGTGGGAATCTCAAATGGTGCAATCACTATGGAAAATGGCATGGCAGTTACTTGAAAAATTGAAAACAAAATTACTATATTTTCCAATAATTCCACTTCTGGGTACATAACCCAAAGAAATGAAAGCTGGGACATGAACAGATATTTGTACACCTGTGTTTATAGCAGCATTATTCACAATTGCCAAAAAATGGAAGTAACCCAAGTGTCTGTTGATGGATTAATGGATAAACAAGATGTGGTATACTCATCTAATGGAATGTTATTTAGCCTTAAAAAGGGAGGAAATTCTGACACATGCTACAACATGGATAAACCGTGAAGACATTATGCTAAGTGAAATAAGCCAGTCACTGAAGGACAAATACTATATGATTTCACTCATTTGAGGTACTTAGTCAAATTCATAGAGACAGAAAGTAGAATAGTGGTTGCCAGTGGTTTGGGGTGTGGGGGTAGAATGCTGTTTAATGGGTACAAGTTTTTAAAATGTAATATTTACAAATAAATTTGTGTTAATTATTTTGAGCATTCTGCATATTGAGATTTGTTACAGCAAATGACAGTTTTATCCACTTATTTCTATTACTGATACCACTGTTGACAAGCACTTCCAGGAAAAGCTGTAAAGTCACTGGCAAATTTAAAAAGAACATATCTAATGTTTGTCAATGAAGTTATAAAATATAAATTAAGCTTTATCATTTGGAAGATCCAATAAGAAATGAATTATATTGTCAATTTTTCTTCATACAAAGAATCTATGAAGATTCTGTTTCTAAACTGCATTTATATCCAAGAGAATTCGTACTCAATGTTTCTTCTATTTAAGATATACTAAAAGCAACACTAAAATCAGGCATTAAATTGAAAAATGATTGTCATAAAACAAACATTTTAAATTATATAATTGTTTTTAAAGAATGTACCTGTGAATTTGGTTTCTCTATAATAAGAAAACACCTCAAAATGGTAAAAGGACTTCATGAACTGAAAAAAAAATCATTCAAAGTAAAATAGGGCTTCACTGTATTAAGAATATGAAAATACAGTCAAAGCTAACAAAATCTGCTTTTTCTATTAATATTTAAAACAGAAACAACATGCCATTATACTGCAACATACTAAACTGGTTAATAATGAAACAGAATTATCAATATTGGAAACCCAAATGCTTTCAATCAATAGTACAGTCATTTTTATTGATCCATGTATCAATAAATAGCCATTAAATGTGTTAAATGATTTTAATGATTGAAAATTTTCTTACACAGTTAACAAAATATGTGTAATAGTATTAATTTTTATTAGTATATTATAAAAGCACAGATATAATGACAAAGATTTGTTTTTATATTTTTGTTTCTCAACTAAGCAAGGAAGGAAAGACAATTTTACTAACTTTCGGACTAGTCCTTGAGTGATATTCCCTAGGGAAGGATATTTCCTATCATGTATGAAACAGTTGGTAATAAAATAGTTATATTCACAATGTTTAACTGTAACATAGGCTAAAATAAGCACAAAACAACAGACAAATATGTTGTGTGGCATAAATATTCCACAAACAAATAAATAATCATTAACAGAAACAATTATAGATCTTTGACGTTTGTAAAGGAAATGAAGTGAGAAGTTTGAACTCTCGAGTATCTCTGAGCCTCCTTTTACTTGTGTCTGGAGAGACTAGCCTTGCACTGTCTAATGATCCCTTAATAATCTCAACTGAGGTAGCTGCCTTGCAACGAATGTCTAGTCCCCTCAAGATCAGCTCCACCACAACTGATTGCCTCTATTCTCTTAATGAGCATGAGAATCCAGCATGCTCTAGTGATGGTTCAGGGAATTCCTCAGTATCCCTGAGACCCTGCCAGGGGGTCCAAAGCTAAAAGCTGTTTTCATAATAATACTAACACCTTATTTGCCCTGTTTGCCCTTATTTAATAAATTAGCCCAAGAAGTTGGAATTCGCTCTATTTGTTTGCTCGGCTTATTGACTAAAACATGGACTCAGTAGTGATCTTCATTTAATGGTTGTAATATTTGAATTTCTTTCAGATAATGTTGAAAAGAGGTTCTCAAAGTATGGTTCTCAGATCTGTAAGGTCCTTTAGTCTCTTTCAGGAGGTCTATCATATCAAACTATTTTCACAACAATAGTAAGATAATATTTTCCACTATGTTGACATTTGCAATGATGGTGAAAAAGTAATAGTAGGTGTATGGACTGAATGTTTGTGTCCCTCTAAAATCCATATGTTGAAATCCTAACCCCCAATGTGATGGTATTAGGAGGTGGGCCCACTGGGAAGTGCTTAGGCCAAGGGGGTGTAGCCCATGCATGGGATCAATTCCCTTAAAAAGGGACTCCAGGGACTGGCCTGGGAGTAGTGGTTAAGTTCACACACTCTGCTTCCACAGCCTGGGGTTCACAGGTTTGGATCCTGGGCGCAGACCTACGCACCACTCATCAAGCCATGCTGTGGCAGCATCCCATACACAAAGTAGAGGAAGACTGGCACAGATGTTAGCTCAGGGACCATCTTCCACACCAAAAAAAAAAAGGGGGGGACTCCAGAGAAGTCAATTGTCTGCAACCTGAAAGAGGGATCTCACCAGAACCTGACCATGCTGGCACCCTGATCTCTCACTTCCAGCCTCCAGAAATGTGAGAAATAAATTTCTGTTGTTTATAAGCCACCCAGGTTTCAATATTTTGTTGTAGCAACCTGAGCTGAGACAGGTGGGTAAAACTGCTGGTACATTATCTAAATGAAGGCAATGTCACATGCTGTAGTAGTAGGCATTATATTCTTTATCTCTGTGCATTTCCAGGGGAGGAAAAGTCAATTTCACTTAAGAATGTCCTTGTTAAAGCAATAAAAATATTAATTTTACTGAATCTTGACCATTGAATACACATCTTTATAATATACTGTGTGACAAAATGAAAAGTATACATAAAACATTCCTGCTGAATACTGAAGTACAATTATTTGAATTGTATGATGAACTACCAGCTGTTTAACTTTGGGATACATATTTAAGTTTCCTTGTCAGTAAAGTGGGGATAAAGTAACATCTTTTTTAAAATTGGTATGAGGATTAGGATGAAGGAATGAATGTAAAGAAGCCCTTGGGGCATAACATAGCATATCTGTTCAAACAGGGTAAAAAGCAATAATGGCTACCATGTGTTGAGTGTTACCCGTGACTGATAGTGTTCTAAGTGCTTCACACCTGTTGTCTCATTTTGTAATCGTAAAAAATCCTATAAAGATAGGTACTGTCATTAATCCTATTTTAAAGAGGATGATGCTGTGGCACAGAAAATGGTTTGTGATCCAGGCACTCTTAATTCCCAAGCCCACTCGTGGAAATTCCATGTTATACTATCTCCCAGCATTATTATCCAAAACCCTTTTTTTGTTGTTGTTTTTTAAATTCTGTGCCACCCTAGGTGAGGAAGAATGTATTGACCTTTTATGTCAATTGAATCTGTGAGTTGATGACTCATTTTCAGTGTTTTGCAAATTTTTGGGTGGTTTGATTTTGAGGAAGTAAGATTTTTCTCAGTCCAGCTCCATCAGCCCCAAAGTTAGTAATACAGGCACTCAGATTCAATGCATGAAATGATATCTTGTGTTTTCAGGTGGCTTTCACCAGTTTAGTGTCATACTGAATTGGAAAGTTGAAAAAAATATATACTTTCTCAGTGATTCCTACTGTAATTCCAAATTAACCTAAAAGATATATAAATTATTTTAATATTTTTACTTATCCGATCATTGGGAATGATATTTTGACTTTATTGACCACATTTTTTGTTCAATTTTTCTTTTCTTTTTTCTATTACTCCTTTTTTTCATAAATGTGAGGGTCTGACAGCCCCTCTGTTTTTCTATTCCTCTTAGAAAAACATAGTTACCTTTTAAAATTTTATATCTCATTACCAAAAATATGTCATTGATCTAGTCTTATCTACACAACCTTTTTTGAAATCAGCAATTAAATTTCTTCTTTACTTATATAATTCTGTGCAATCACCAGTTTTTCTTCCCAAACTGGAAGGATCCACATACATATTTTTTTCTCATTCATCTCTTTCAGTCATTGAACCACAAGTTTGACTGATTGCTATACACATTTAAAAGAAAAAAAAAATTTAGTGAGTCTTCTGAGACTCACATGTTTTACTTATGTCTTTCAGTTATCTTTGTCAGGGGTAGCGATAGAAATTATTTTTATCAAGACCATGACACATAAAAAGAGCTCAAGAAATGTAAATTCTGACCATTAAGATAATAATTTTTTTGACTAACATTTCATCTATCTATCACTATATAACAAATCATCCCAGAAATGAGTGGTATAAAGGAAAACTATTTTATTAGGCTCACAGATTCTGTGAGTCAGGAATTTGAACAGGACATAGCAGGGAAGCCTACTCTCTGCTCCGCAGTCTGGAGCCTCAACTGAGAAGACCTGAATAGCTGGAGAGAGTTGGAGAACGGAATCATCTAGAGCCTACTTCATTCACATCTGGTGCATGAGCTAGGATAAATCAAAGGCAAGACTCGCAAAGACTGCCTACTGAAGCACCAGTCTGCAACCTCTCTGGGTTACAGATTTATCTGGGGCATTTTATGGCAGGGTGGGTGGGTTGCAAGAGGGAAATCTCAAAGGAATTGCCCAAAAAGCAAGCATTCCAAGACAACCAGGTAGAAAATAGAGTGACTTATATGACCTAAACTTAGAAACCACATGGTGTCACTTCACCCTACACTATGGACACTAAACTATTATGTCAGTGTTTCTTAAGTATTCAGTTAGAAAGCCTGTTAATACAGATATTGCTGGGCCCTAACTCCATACTCACAAGCCTGCTCAGATTCAAGAGGAGACACCAACTCCTGATGGAAGGAGAGTCAAAAAATTTGAGACCATGTTTGAGATTTGCCTCAAATAACTGCTCAATAATTATAACCTAATCATAATTATTATGGTTAATATTTATTTATTATGGTTAATATTAATAATAATATGGTTAATATTTATATATTGTATTATATAAATAAATATATATTATATAAATAAATTATATATATAATTTATATATATGATATATATAATAATTATATATATTATATATTTCTGGTCACTCTGGTTATTAATTATATATATATATATATATATTTTTTTTTTTTGTGGGGAAGACCAGCCCTGAGCTAACATCCGTTGCCAATCCTCCCCTTTTTTGCTGAGGAAGACTGGCCCTGGGCTAACATCCGTGCCCATCTTCCTCCACTTTATATGGGACGCCGCCACGGCATGGCTGACAGGCAGTGCGTCGGCGGGCGCTCGGGATCCGAACTCGCGAACCCCGGGCTGCCAAGCGCGGACTAAACCGCTGCGCCACCGGGCGGCCCACGGTTATTAATTATATTATAATTAAACACCTAACATTTCGCATTGGATTCCAGCAAAAAACTTGGATTTACTTAACTTCCCATAATCCATTTTTCTCTTCAGTGAAATAAGTGGGAATAGGTGGCCTAATATATCTAAAACCTTTCAATCTTTAAAATACTACTCTTTAGAATATGATTTAGAAGGAAAATTTTATTCATACATAGTTATCAAAAATTCCAAACGCTGGGGCCGCCCGGTGGCGCAGAGGTTTAGTCCGCGCTTGGCAGCCCGCGGTTCGCGGGTTCGGATCCTGGGTGCCCGCCGACGCACTGCCTGTCAGCCACGCCGCACAGCGTCCCATATAAAGTGGAGGAAGATGGGCACGGATGTTAGCCCAGGGCCAGTCTTCCTCAGCAAAAAGAGGAGGAGTGGTGACTTAGCTCAGGGCTGGTCTTCCTCACACACACACACAAGAAAATTCCAAACGCTATTCATGTAACATGCTTTCTAAAAAGTCCTCACAATTGTATTCATAATCTGCCTAAGGAATATATATCCTTGTTCCTTTTCTATCAGATTTAGGGAAGCTGATTAGTCCCCCTACACTCCTCCAAAGAGTAAAATATTAAGCACATCTGATGATCAGACTTTTCCATCTTTCTGTTTCACCTTAGCCTTTTCACAACCATGCCCACACAGACAAATACACACATACAAGCACACAAATACTATTTTAAAGATTTAACAACTTTCAAAATGTTTCTTAGAACAAAATATTCTGTTTTTGAAAGGACATTATTGAATTTAGGTAAATTAAATGTCACCAAAATCAATTTTCTTTTGATGGCCAGCTCTTAACCACAGCTTGAAATATCTGAAATTAGTGAAAGGTAAACTTCCTTTGATACATTATGTGAAGGTCAGATTAAAGCAAACGGCAGCCAGCCTTCTTTTCCTTTCACAATAAAAGCAATAGGTAATCACAATCCCCTTAACGCTGATAATTCAAATACTGCTTGAGATGGTTCAAAATTTCCACTTGCAAATAAATAATTTGTGTCAAATCAGAGAATTATTTACGCCTAATAAATTTACCCCTAAAAGTGATTTTTCAATGCCTAATTTGGATTGTTTTATCCTGAAGCCATATTTTTAAAAAGGTTTAGCTAAACAATATTTTTGCTAATTATAAATGATAAGATAGAAATTTCAATTATATATATTGATATCATGAAACAATAAATATACTTGCTTACATTTTAGGTTAATATCCAATGATGTATATACAAACTCAGTAAGATTTCCGTGCATATGATAACTGAAGTCCAAAAGCTCAACATCCAAAGGCTCTGGCTCTGGGAAGATTAGGATCAGTGCCCGTACAAATATTTTCAAGGAGATTAAGTTCCCCATATAGAAGTTTAAAGAAAATATATTTCTTTAAATGGCATTCTCTCCTGAGAGCTACTCACGTTGTTGTTTTTTTTAAATCAATGAAAGTTCTACCAGAATGTTAAAAAGAAGGCTACACATAAAAGTCAAAACATATTATTCTCTGAAGTAAAAAAGAGCCCTATAAAATTAGAGCTAGCATCAATTATATATGTAATATCAAATCTGCATGGACTCTTACTACAACATTTATGCATTTGCTATATATGTGGTCATTTGCCCTGTCACTTGCATACTTAGATATTAGAAAATATAATCTATATTAAAATTGCGATTGTTTAGGGGAATAGTTGTCTATATATTAACTTATATGATTATATTTGTCCATTTTCCTCTGGGGTTGTTCAAATTTGTTTTCTCTATTTTCTATTTTTGTTAGTTTTATTGTGGCAGTAGTTCTAAAACATTCACTGGGAAGGCCTATTAATACAGAGGTTGCTGGGCCCTATCTCCAGAGTTTCTGAGTCAGTAGCACTGGGTGGGATCCGAGAATTTCTGTCTCTAACAAATTCGCAGGTGATACTGATGATGAAGGTCCCAGGACGAAACATTGAGAAGAGTTGTTCTAAGGTATGCTTTTTATTTATTGATTTGGTGTTCTCAGATGTTCGAGTCTGAGTTGATATCTTTCAGCAGTTTTGGCAAATTCTTTGCAATTATATTGTCAAATATTTCTTCTGCCCCATTCTCTTACTTCTGCTTCTGAGACTCTAACTATATGTGTGGTGGAATTTTCACCTGTGTTCTATGTCTCTTCTGCCCTGCTTCTTTTTTCTACTCTTTTTTTTTTTTGTATGTATGTTATAGTTTGCATATTTTCTATTGATCTGGCTTCCATTTTATCATCTTGTGATCTGCTAGGTCAGATCTTTTCTGTAACTAATATGTTGAGTTCATAATTTGCAATGTTATTATTTTCCTGGTAAAAAATTACACCTAATTTTTAAGATTCTAATTATCTGCTGAAATTCTCCATCTCTTCAATTTTATCCTTATTTTCTCTAAGTTTAAACTTATTAATCATAGTTATTTCAAAGTCCTTTTTATCTAACTTCAATACCTTCATCACACATGGTCTGTGACGTGTGTGTGTGTGTGTGTTTCCTTTTTTGGCTTCAGTCATATCTTTTGGTGTTCCTCCACCAAAACACAGAGTGGGACAGAGCATCACTTCCATAGTAATTCTGTCAAATATGCACAATCTGAATATAATCATGAGAAAACATCAGACTAAAGCACATAGTGGGGCATTCTTCAAATTAAATGGCCTCCACCATTCATGTTGAGGTAATGAAACTGTATCAGACTAATGAGACAAAGAAATATGGTAATTAAAAGCAATGAATTACTTATGTAAATTTGAATGATTATGGCACATTCTCTAATAACACATGTTGGATTTTGATTGTCATTTCATTCAATCTACAAATCCATCTTAAGAAACTTTTGACATATTTAGCATATTGAATTACCTAATTAGAAAATATAAGATAGATATCTAGACATATTGTCCCCTAGTTTTTCTTAATCTTTTTCTTTGTATATTATATTTCTCTTATATCATGTTTATTCCAAAGTATTTTATGGTTTTTATTGCTTTTATGCGTGGAATTCTATTTCCATTACAATTTCTAATTGAATATTGCTTTGTATATGAAAGGTATTGATTTATTTTTCTAGCTTCAAAATGGTCACACTCACTCTTTTCCTATTTTACTTTATAAAACCAAGTTCACGGGGGAACAAAACAAGTAAAATTATTATTTTTTTTAAGATCTCAATCTTCAAACTCAAATAAGTAACTGTTATACATTTTACAGTGTGGCACTTAAGAAACACTGCAATATGTCTAGGTTCATAAATATCACATGGTACGTATGGAGCTTAAATAATTTTCATGTATATAAGTTGGAAGATATCACTGAGAATAGAATATCAGTGGTAGAAAACTTACTCCTAAAATGTTTTTCTTCCTTATTGTTATATCTGTATTATGTAAAAGTTCTTAATTTTGTGGAGCAGATACTTGAAGTGATTTTATTTTTCTTCTAATCACTACTTTCACCCTTCTCTGTTCTAAATAATATTTGAACAGTTTCCCAAATCTGTGGTTACATTCCATTATTAACACAGAAACCACTTCATTTTAAACTTCCATTCTTATATTTCTGAAAGAGCTACAAATTCTCTCTTCCAAAGAAGCCTGAAACTCTGTCAATGCCTTACTGGAATGTGTGTGTGTGTGTGTGTGTGTCTGTGTGTGTGTGTGTAAACAAGAAACAGGACATGTGTGGCACTAGGATACCTCTTCTCTTGTCATTTTCAAGGCTTACACTATGCCTTTCAATGTTAGAGGGCAGAAAGAGGAAGAAGAAATAGGAACAGGGATCTTTATTTTTTCTCAATCTGACTTGGTCTGGAGTCAATATCTACTGTGGCAGCGTATGTAGCTGTGAGATTCAGAGATCTCCTCAAGATGATTTAACAGGTATGCTGAAGTAGTGCTCAGCTTCACCCTTCATCTTTCTGTTATAAGGTGGCAGCCAACTGTATCATTCTAAGAAGGATATTTCTTTGCTTAATAGCCATTCTCACAGCTCCTGTCCCTTCTCATTCTTCTAATCTTTTTTCTAATCTCATTCTTCTTTAGTGGGAACCAGAGGAGCCAATGACCACCTGTTCAGCACTATCCAGTAATTTCAGAGCATCAGGGTATGGTTGCCTTCTATTATCTTTACTCCCAGACACAATATATTATAACCTCTTGTTGCTATGTTGTTATCAGCTGCTCCATCAACCACGCTATTTTCATAAAGCTTTAAATGGCAATTTAGTACATGCAAACACATTTTTAGAGGACAATAGCCTTGTTCTTCCAATATCTCTTACTGAAGAATCACTCCGGAATGGCAGGGTAAGGACTTCTATAAATTATTCATCCAGAAAAGTGTTGAGAACAATGGAAAATATTGTCAAAATCAAATTTTTTTACCAAAAACAAAAAGTTAACCAAAGGCTTGCAACAAGCCAAGGAGCACTTACATAAGAAACGGGCTGAATCTTGGTTTAAAAAATAAAAAGTGAGATTTGTGATATTCTACTTGTTTGGTTCCCATATACCCCTCCCTAGCTGCCTGGTAGACTTGAAACCAGCGGCCTCACAACCATGGCAGGTGTGAAAACCAGCAACCTAGCCACTAGAAAGGGGAAAATTTGACGTGGAGTTCTCCCAAAAGACGCACCCTCGGAGAACTGTCACTATTTGATCTGTTTAGCAGCTTCCTTGCAAAGCCTCATTCACAAGGCTTTTCTTTACTTGATCTAACTCAGAGTTCACTTAGTGAGAAAAGCCACATTCCCCTAGGGCATTTATGAAAGAAAGAAAACAAAACAATAGCAGTTGTTTAACATTGCAGTTATTCAAGGTTGCGGTACCAGTCGGGGAAAACAAGGGCCTAACAAAAACTTAAGAGGGAAATCTTGGAAATGAGATGTACAGGCTTTGGAAAGCTCTGACATATTTCTGGGGACCTAGAACATTATATGCATTTGCAAGACAGGGTGCATGCTCAGGAAAATCATGAGAAGTGTCTAATCTTTCACCTCTGGCTTCCCTTGAGATCCTATGAAAGCAGGAAGTGAAGGCTAAGATAGAGCTGTAAACTAGCAGAGCAGTAAAGGTGTGCCCCAACGTGCAAACAGGACTCCTCAATAGAGGGTGAAAAAGGGTATTAAAGGGGATCTTTGCCCATTCATTAGCTGACCATTAACCTAACTGAGCAGAAACTTCAGTGGTCACACATGATGTAAAATACAGACTTCATAAAATTAGTCCAGGAAAGTCACTACACAAACAAACATCAATAATAGCAATGACAACAACCAGCAACAACAATAAACCAAAACAATGGACTGATTTTCAGAATTGCCATGCTATATTATATACAATGTCTAGTTTTCAATAAAAAGAATCACAAGACACACAAAGAAACAGTAATGAATGATCCATGCACAGGAAAAAAATTAGAGCAGTCACTAAAAACTGTCCATGAGAAAGCCAAAATGTTTCTTATTGGACAAAGATCTTAAATCAGCTATTTTAAATATACTCAAACAAGTAAAGGAAATCATGTCTAATAAACTAAAGGAAAGTCTGAAAATGACATCTGACCAAGTATAAAATGCATTAAAAGAGATAGAAATTAATATACTATCCAAATAGAAATTCTGTAATTGACAAGAACAATAACTGAAACAAAAAATTCATTACAAGGGCTCAACAGCAGATTTGACATAAAAATGAGCCAGTAAACTCAAAAATAGGTCAGTTGAGATTTTCCAGCCTGAGGAACAGAAATAAAAAAGAAGTAAAAATGAACAGAGCCTCAGAGATCGGAGTTAAACCATCAAACTTACAAATATATGCATAATGGAAGGTCCAGAGAAGAGGACAGAAAGAAGAGGCAAAAAGAATATTTTAAGAAAATATGGCTAAAAACATCCCAAATTTGATTTAAAAAATTAATCTACACATCTAAGAAGTTCAATGAATTCCAGATAGAATAAATTCAAGGAGATCCCTACTTCATCATCAAACCATTGAAAAACAAAGACAAAAAGAAAATTTCAAAGGAAGCAAGAGAAAAACTATCATCATAGTGCAAAGGATCCTCAATAAGATTAACAGCTGACTTCTCATCAGAAATCATGGAGGCCAGAAAGCAGAGTGACAACACATTTACAGTGCTGAAAGAAAAATACTATCAACCACGAATTCTATATCCAGAAAAACTATCCTTCAAAAATGAAGGAGAAATTAAGACATTCTCATATAAACAAAAATAGGATAATTTGTCACTAGCTGGTCACTCATACAACAAATAACAAAGGAATTCCTTTGAGATGAAATGAAAGGACCCGAGATAGTACCTAAGGTTTTCTGAAGAAATAAAAAGCACTGGTAAAGGTAACTATATAGGTAAATATAAAAGTATATATGCATTTTTTGTAACTCTTGTGTTCTCCTACCTGATTTAAAAGACAGTGAAAAAGCAAAAATTATGAAACTATGTTGATAGGCTTATAGTGTAATTTGTATTAAAATAATAGCATGAAGTAATTGGGGGGAATGAAGGTATATTGGAGAAAAGTTTTATAAACTAATGAAATTAAATTAGTATTAATACAAACTGGATTGTTTTAAGTTAAGAAACCCAAGGGCAACAGTTAATAAAATAAGTTTAAAATATATAGTAAAAGAAACAAGGGAATTAAAACAGAAAAGCAGAAAATATCTATTTAACCCAACATTTCTTTCTTTTTTTTTTTTTTGTGAGGAAGACCAGCCCTGAGCTAACATCCGTTGCTAATCCTCCTCTTTTTGCTGAGGAAGACTGGCCCTGGGCTAACATCGTGCCCATCTTCCTCCACTTTATACGGGACGCCGCCATGGCATGGCTGACAGGCAGTGCGTCGGCGGGCGCCCGGGATCCGAACTCGCGAACCCCGGGCTGCCAAGCGCAGACTAAACCGCTGCGCCACCGGGCGGCCCCTAACCCAACATTTCTTATCATGTTTGCCCTTAACGGCAGCACCAGCAATCAACTAGCAGAGGAGCATAAGTCTTCTTTTCCTTCCTGAAGACACTCTCAATACCTAGAAGTGATTCTCCTTAGCACTCTGCTTCCCTTTGCTTGTAGTGAGTACTAATCAACCCCTCTCCTGCCATCCTCACACTCTGACCAGGAAGAGTGGGAAAGCATCTAATTAGATACATTATTCCCATAAAGCCAAGAAATCAAGGATGTCTCTTTCCTTTTCTCTACCAATACTCTCCTCATCGCCAATGTGGTGGAAAATTAGACTGATTGTAGTAAGGCTGAGTCTGCAGGCTCTTAATTGGCACTGAGGGAGAAGTGTGTAGTCCTAGTTGCTAATGGCTCACCTTAGGAAACTCAATACCTGCTGTTCTCAGTTGTAGAATTGAAACAAAACTTTAAAGAAAAGGGATAAGTTATATTCTACTACCTGTTATGAGAATATATTCTTTTTATTGTATAAAAGTACTACGATTGGTGTAACATTTACAAAAGACAGGAAATTAAACAAAATCAAAGGAAGACTTGTCACTAAGAGGTAACTATTCATACATATTTGACTCTTTTAGTGGCCAGCCAGCTTTCTGAACACTATTTTTAGATATGTCCATAAGATTTCACTGATCTGGGAGGACATTCTTAGATTTTGTCCATTTTATTCCACTGATTTAGCTACTTTTTGGCCATGGTTTCACACTCTTTAATGTAGCTTAAAGTGTTGCTTAGTATCTGTGATATAAACATCTTCAAAGTAATTATATAATCAGAAAATGATAATAGTTACACATCCTTTCTGGTCAATATTTACTTGTCTTTATTCATTTATTTTTTGGTAAAACACAAAATAATGCTTTTGATCCAACAGCTAAAAATTGTTAAAATAATGAATGTTTTCTTTGTATAAACATACGATAACCACTATATAAAAGTTATATCATTTCACAAATCATTAATATATAAAGTCTGAGGTAGGCATTATTTAATATATAATAATTATTATTATATGATTATTAAAAACATAAATTAAATTAACTCTGGAGAAAGGATTGGTGAGGCTACAGAGTTTGCTGAAGGACATACAGTATTTAGGGAAAGAACCAGTATTCATGTCTGTTAGTAATCGTCTGCAGGATTCTCAATTCTGTCTTAAGAAACTACCCTTCTAGTATTTCTGTAATAAATATTTTTGGGAAGCGTGATTTAATTAATATATTGCTGTATTGTATTTACCACTTTATTTATGTTTGAGTTATCCATATTTATAACTGAGATACGTACTGATAATTTGTTTCATTTTGTTTTTGTTTTGTGTTTGAATTCTTAGAGGCTATATGATTTTCACATGTGAGATTTAAGTTACACTTAAATTTCATTGAAATTTATTTATAGATGATATTTGATTTTTGCAATTGAATATTCTTTTTCTAAAAGAAAATTATGATAAGAAGAGAAATTCTTTCCTGATAAAGCTTACATACCAAAAAAATCACAGAAAACATCATAATAAATTTTGAAATTCAAGTTGTATTTCCCTTAAATTGTGAAGAATACAAGATTCTCACTACTCACTAGTACAATATTATCACTTCTCACTATTTCTGTGCACCAATCTATTCAAGGTACAAGCTAGCAGAGTAAGAAAAGAAAATATATATATTAATTTGGAAATAAGCTTTCATTATTCACAGACAATATGATAAAGAACCCATGAAAATCTATAAACGCATCACGTAAATAAAACAACTGTGCAGGATATAATATGAACATAACTGATGAATTATGTTCTGTATAACATAAATAAACAGACCCTCTAATCCAAAAATGTATCGTATATAATAGCAACACAACTAAAAGATACTGAGGAATATAGCTAATAAAAATATGTAACAACTTTTTGGGAAAAATATGAAATTTTATTAACATACATAAATTTTATGTTTAACTATGGACACAAATAAAATTTTAAGAAATAGAGTGATACACCATGTTCCTGAACAAGAAGGCTCAATATCTAAATTTGAGATTAAGAAGCAGTGGGCAAAGAATGAAGCTACGGCTTGGGTTATTCATAAAGAAAAATATATACAAAACCTGCCCTGAATATGACATCAAAAACTTTAAAATACTTCAAAGAAAATTTGGGATAGTAGTTTTATAAATTTAAGGATAAAGAATTTGTTATATAAAATTAAAAAGTAAAACATTGATACACTTTAATAGATTAAAATTGAAATAGCTGATTAACTGATAAACATCATCAACAAAATATAAGGATAAACCACCGGCTGAAAAAGATGTTTGTGACACATAAACCCAATAAAGGATAAGGACTTACAATATATACAACTCTGTAAGTCAGTAAGAAGAGACAATAACTCTATCAATTAAGATTTAATCAAGAAAAAAGACACTATCTATGTGTTTCAAGCACAATGAATTTAACACAGGGAACAAGGTCCTTTTTCTCTCCATTTCTTTGGCAAAATGTAACCCAGAAACCTACTAAGTAGGTTTTCAAGAATGAATTATCTTCATGGTCCCTGTAGATGAAGACCCTAGTGAGAGATAGAAACAGGCAATCTGGCGCAACAAACAAAACTGGAGAAAAGTGTATTAGGCAATTTACAGATGAGGAAACCAAAATGGCCAATGTATATATGTAAAGATACTCAACCTCATTTATAATCATGGGTATGAAAATTAAAGCAAGAAGAACACACCACTTTATACCCCAAGATCAGCAAAAGACAAAAATTCCGAAAACACAAACTGTTACTGCAGATGTAGATCTTCAGGACCTCTTCACTCTGCTCTGAGGAGAGTGCAGTTCAGTGATACTAGGAAATTTCTAGTGATTCCTTTCAGAAAAAATTCTACATCTGCATGTTGAGCTGTCAAGGAATATTTACATTATATTTTATATTGACCAAAAGTGGAAACAACTTAAATATCCTACATAGAGGAGGAATTATAGATATGGGGGGGTATACTCAAACAATAAAAACTATACAAAAGTGAAGATAAACCATCTGAAGCTAAATATGTAAATATGTAAACAAATTGGGAGAATCTCAAACATAAGTTTAAGCCAAAATTATATTTGTAGTAGAACACAAACATATGAAAGTACTTATTTAAAATTTTAAAATTTGAAACAAATATTATAAATAGTTTAGGAATCCATATACAAATGTAGAAGAAGAAATGCATGAAATAAAATTTACCAGAGGAAGGAGAGCTGGATGCTTAGTAAAAGGATTTTGGTTATATCCTTTTTATCAATTCAAACAGACCTGAAATATTGAAATATAAATTCCTTTTAAAATTCACTAAAGAAAAAAGAATACTGTATGCCAGATGGCCACTCCATTCAATAATGAAAACATTGAAACTAAAGAAACAATGTGGAAAATTAACCAACAGAAATTGGTACTCCTTCCTTTTATGCTAGGAAATAGGAGCTAGAGATCAACAAAGGTTATTTAAAATTAATCTAAACAGAATTTTGAATCTTAATCATTTTTTCAAAATAAATATTTCCATGGTAACAAGGTCCTAGAATTTTTTTTAAGTTTTAATTAAATCCTCCATGATTGGCTTTATCTAAATGAAAGAGCACATATCTTGAATCCTTCAAAACTTTGCCTGAGATTTTCAATTTGAAATTGCAATGACAGACATCTGGTTTCCAGTTCTGCGTTTAAGCAGCTTGGAAGTTGCAACTCCATCCTAACAACAAGAGAAAATTTGAACAGACTGAAAAATTAACAAGTCTTCTAGGATCAATAAGAGAAGTGAGGACACCCGGCAAACCTCCGCCCCCAAGATTGGAAAGCTCTACAGATGTATACAGGGAGTCCAGGCTTACCAGAGCTGAGATTCACTAGCAGAAACCTCCATGGGAATGAGTACTGGGGTAGGAAAACCTGAACTGTAATTGACGATTTGCTGGAGGCTCTGTGTGGACAACTCTGAGATTTAAAAACTCCAAGGGAAACCTAGTCATGGGGGGGTCCTCACAACTTTCTGAGATTTATCTCTAGGAGCTTCACAAGGCTCTCACAGTAAATATCAGAGAAAAATTCCCTTGTACTTCTGGCAGAGAGAGGAGAAAAGAAGCCATTGAAATACACAACGGCACTCTGTTCTTAACAAGGCTTGCTCCCAGGAGAAACTAGTTAAACAGAGCCTAGCCCCCGGGGCATTATCAGAGGCTAACTGATCTGAGGGAGCAGAAATACCCAACTCCAGCCCATTCTAGCCATCCTGTCCCACCTAAGGGAGGAGAAAAAAACTGAGAAACATTTGTGAAGTTCACAGGGCAGAGGCATAGGCTCCATAAAGACTGAGATCTAATCATAGGACTATAGAATGCTTCCATTCCCCCTACACTTCACCACCAAAATACTAAAGGGCTACGTATAGCAGTTCCTTTTACCTAGTACATCATGTCCCACTATAAACAAAAAGTTACAAGGAATACCAAAAGGCAAAAAACACAATTTGAAGAGACAGAGCAAGCATCAGAACCAGACATGGCAGGGAAGTTGGAATTATCAGACTGGAAATTTAAAACAACTATGATTAATATGCTAAGGGCTCTAATGGGAAGAGTAGACAGCATGCAAGAACAGATGTAAATATGGAAATCCAAAAAAGAACCAAAAACAAATGCTAGAAATCAAAAACACTATAAGAGAAATAAAGAATGCCTTTGATAGCCAATTAATAGACTAGACACAACTGTGGAAAGAATCTCTAAACTTCAAGATATCTCAATAGAAACCACAAAAAAAGAAAAGCAAAGTAAACAAAGACTGAAAAAAACAGAACACAATATCCAAAAACTGTGGGACAACTAGAGAAGTTATAATATTCACATAATGGGAATACCAGAAGTAAAAGAAAGAGATGAAGAGGAAAAATATTTGAAGCAATAATGACAGAATTTCTCCAAATTAATATCATACACCAAACCACAGATCAGAACACTCAGCAGTATAAATGCCAAAATAACTATGCCTAGGCATATCATTCTCAAACTACAGAAAATCAAATACAAAGAAAAATTTCTGAAAGAAACAGAGGAAAAAACATAGAGGAACAAAGATAAGAATTATATCTGACTTAGAAACCATGCAAGCAAGGAAGGAGTAGAATAAATTATTTCAAGTGTTGAGAGAAAAAAGCCAACCAATCTAGATTCCTGTCCTCTAGGAAATTATCTTTCAAAAGTAAAGTAGAAATAAAGACCTTCTCAGACAAACAAAAATTGAGGGAATTTATTGCCAGTAGACCTGCCTTGCAAAAAATGCTAAAGAAGTTCGTTAGAGAGAAGGAAAGTAATGTGTCAGAAACTAGGATCTACATAAGGAAAGAAAGAGTACTGAAAAAAGAATAAGTGAGGTAAAATAAAAACTTTTATTTTTATTACTCTTAATTGATGTTACAGATACCTGTTCATAATAATAATAGCAACAATGTATTCAATTATGTATGCTTATGTATATATCTTGTGTGAATACATATATATTTATATGCTTATGTATAATTATATGTAAGGAAATGAATGACAGAAATAATACAAAAGACATGATAAGGGAAGAATTAGGATTCTTTTATCATAAGGTGCTCATACTACCAATGAGCAGTATAGTATTATTTAAAAGTGGACTTGGATTAGTTGTGAATGTATAGTGCCAACTTGAGCAACCACTTAAAAAAGTAAAAAAAGTATAACTGATATGCAAAGAAAGGAGAGAAAATGAAATCATATAAAGTGTCAATTAAACCCAAAAAGTCAGAAAAAGAATGGAAGACAAAAATAGGAATAAAGAGCAAAAGAAACAAATAGAAAGCAGTAATGAATATGGTATATATTAATCCAACTATATCAATAATCATGTTGAATGTCAATGGTCTAAATGCACCAATTAAAAGACAGAGATCATTACAGAGATTGTCAGAGTGGATCAAAAACACAACCCAACAATATTTGTCTATAAGAAACCCATTTTAAATATAAAGAAACATATAGATCAAAAGTAATTGAATGGATAAAAACTATGCCATGCTCACACTAATCAAATGAAAGTAGTAGCTATATTAATTTCAGACAGAGTGGACTTCAAAGCAAGTAAAGATAACAGGGATCACCAAGAGCATTACATAGTGATAAAGGGGTCAATTCTCCAAGAAGAATAACAATTCTTAAAATGTATGTAGCTACCAACAGAGCTTCAAATTATAAGAGGCAAAGACTGATAGAACCTCAAAGAAAAATATACTAATGCACTGTCATAGTTGGAGACTTCAACACCTCTCTATCAGAAATAGATCCAGCAGGCAGATAATAACATAGTTGAACTCAACGACACCATCAATCAACTGGCAACATGTATATACTACTTGACATATATAGACTACTTTGTCCAACAACACAGAATACACATTCTTCTCAAGCTCACATGGAACATTTACCAAAATAGACCACATTCTGGGCCATAAACCACACTCTCACAAATTTAAAAGGATAGAAATCATACAATGTCTGCTCTAAGACAACAATGGAATTAAAATAGAAATCAATAACAGAAAATCCAAAAATACTTGGAGATTAAAAATCACATGTTAAATAACACATGGGTGAAAGAAGAAATCTCAAGAGAAATTTAAAAATATTTTGGAATAAATGAAAATAAAAACACAACTTATCAAAATTTATGGGGTATGGTAAAAGCAGTGCCTAGAGGGAAGTTTATAGCATTGAATGCATATATTAGAAAAAAAGAAAGATCTAAAATTCATAATCTAAATTTCCACTTCAGGAAGCTAAAAAAAGGAGAGCAAATTAAATCTGGAGTAAACAGAATAAGGGAAATAATATGAATTAGAGTAGAAATCAGTAAAATTGAAAGCAGTAAAACATAAGAGAAAAATCAAAAAAACCACAAGCTGATTACTTGAAAAGATCAATAAAATCAACACGGCTTTAGCAAGGGGACTAACAAAAAAAGACAGAGGACACAAATTACTAATAATCAGAAATGAAAGGAGAGACATAACTACAGATCCCATGGGCACTAAAGGATAATAAAGGAACACTATGAACAAGTCTATGCCTTGATAACATTGATGAAATGGACCAATTCCTTGAAAGACACAATGTGCCTAAATTCACAGAAAAAGAAAGATGATCTGAATAGGCTTATATCTGTTAAAGAAATTGAATCAATTGGTGTCAATCACTTTACTGTATACCAATGATGAACAAGTGGAATTTAAATTATAAACACAATACCAGATACATTAGCACTCAAAAAAAATGAAATACTTAGGTATAAGTCTAATAAAATATGCAGAAGATCTATATGTGAAAAACTACAAAACTGTGATGAATGAAATTAAAGAATTAAAATGGAGAGATATTCCATGTTCATGGAGGGGAAAATTCGATATTGTCAAAATGTTGGTTCTTCCCAACTTGGTTTATAGATTAAATGCAATCCCAATTAAAATCTCAGCAAGTAATTTTTAAGATATTAATAAACTTATTCTAAAGTTTATACAGACAGGCAAAAGACCCAGAATAGACAACACAATATTGAAGAAGAAAAACAAAGTTGGGAGACTGACACTACCCGACTTCAAGATTTACTATAAAGCTACAATAATCAAGAGACTGTGGCATTGGCAAAAGAGTAGACAAAAAGATCAATGGAATTAAATAGAGAGCCCAGAAATAGACCCCTATAAATATAGTCAACTGATCTCTGACAAAGGAGCAAAGACATTATATTGAGCAAAGACAGTATCTTCAATAAATGGTGCCAGAACCACTGAATATCCACATGCAAAAAAAGGAAAAAAAGAATCTAGTAACAGAACTTACACACTTCACAAAAAAATAAATCAAAATGCATCACAGACCTAAATATAAAATGCAAAACTATAAAACTCCTAGAAGATAAGGTAGGAGAAAAACCTAGATGACTTTGGGGATAATGGTGAATTTTTAGATACAACACCAAAGATGCAATCCATGAAAGAAAGAATTGACAAGCTGAAAATTTTGGTTAATTTCATTAAAACTGAAAACTTCTGCTCTGCAAAAGTAATGTCAACAGAAAGAGAAGGCAAGCCACTGACTGGGAGAAAATGTTTGCAAAGACACATCTGATAAACGACCATTATCCAAAATATACAAAGAACTCTTAAAATTCAATAATAAAAAAAAAAAAAACCCAATTCGTAATGGGTCAAAGTCCTTAACAGACACCTCACCAAAGAAGATATACACATGGCAAATAAACATATAAAAAGATGTTCCACATAATATGTCATCAAGAATATGCAAATTAAAACCACAATGAGATTTCACTACATGCTATTAGAATGGCCTGAATTCAGAACATTGACAACAACAAATGTTGACAAGGGGATGGAGCAACAGGAACTTTCATTCATTGCTAGTGGGAATGCAACATGATACAACCACTTGGGAAGACACTTTGATGGTTTCTTACTAAGCTAAACATACTCTTACCAAATGATCCAGCAATCACTTTCCTTGGTATTCACCCAAAGGAGTTGAAAACTTACGTCCAACAAAACCCTGCACACGGTTATTTATAGCTGCTCTACCTATAATTGCTAAAACTGGGAAACAACCAACAAGTCCTTCAATAGGTGAATGGATAAATAAACTGTGGTAAATCCAGACAATGGGATATTATTCAGCTAAAAAGAAATGACCAAAAAAAAAAAAGCTATCAAGTCCTAATAAGACATGGAGAAACCTTAATTTTGTATTATTAAATGAAAGAAGCAAATGTGAATATTGCGAAATGAAAGAATCCAATCTGAAAAGGCTACATACTATCTGATTCCAACTGTATGATCTTCTGGAAAAGGCAAGACTATGAAGTCAGTAAAGAGATTAGTGGTTGACAGAAGTTGGGGGTGAGGGAAGGGATGAACGAGTTGAGCACAGAGGATTTTTACAGAAGGGAAATATTCTGTGTGATACCATAACGGTGGATACATGTCATTTACATTTGCCCAAACCCACAGAATGTGCAACAGCAAGAGTGAACTGGAATGTGTACTATGGACTTTGGGTGAGTATGATGTGTCAATGTAGGTTCACCAACTGTAACAAATGTAACACTCTGTTGGAGGATGTTGATAATGAGGATGGCCACGCATGTGTGGAGGCAAGGGATATATGGTAAATCTCTGTACCTTCCTCTCAATTTTGCTGTTAACCTAAATCTGTTTAAAAAAAATTAAGTCATTTAAAAAAGTGCAATGATAAAAGCAAAACTTAAAGAAAAGTATATTGTTGAATTGAGTGGTTCTAATTAATTTGATCTAGCAAAACCTGCTTTTGAAATTAAAGTATGCCTTAGTTTTTTAGATCAAATTTAAATGACATATGGAAGAAAGTGAAATTATAATATGGTCCAAAATATATTTCTAACTTTTTATAGTGATAAGAGCATAGGTTAGCCATGACTTACAACATATGTCTAGATACTTATTGTCAGCCTTTCAGGATACCATCTCATATTTGGTAATGAAATCTTGAGAATGTTTCTTGGCTCACGTTTATAAGATTTCTGTTTTCACAACATCACCCCAAAAGGGGTTTGCATTCACATATTCTTGAGATTTTACACTTTAAATGATCCTTCTTTTCTAATTATTTTGTGAAGCACAATATCTGAATTTTACATCTTCCTATATACATTCATCTCTAAATTAAAAGTTTAAAAAACTGCATAGAAAAATACAAATCCCTCCTGATTAAACATTTAAAACCTTAAAAATACACATTTGTCTGCATTTTTAATCTACATTCTTTTATATTACTCCCCATGTTCTTCAATAGAACTGCTTTCCTCCTCTTTGGGAAAGTACTCTTGGTGGCAGTCATTTTGGAGAGAGTACTGTGAGTATCTAGGTTTGCGGTGGCTAGGGATTAAATGGAGCATTTCCTCTGTTCTTTTAATTATAGTACAGCAGCAGCTTACAGTGAGTCCAGTTCACTTTCCAAGAAACTTAAGCAAAGGTTAATTTTAATGGGAATCTAAATCTCGCCCAATTTTCAAATTGCCTTGTTCAACTTATGTGTCTCTACTTAAATTTGTTAAGGATATATTGCCTTTCAAGTACTTTAGAATACCTTGAAGACTTTTTCTTCAGAAAGCTGCCTGCTCTCTAATTTTATGGTTAATTTATTTCTCATATAAACTTCAAAGTTTAGAATATAAGGATCCATTTTCTCCTGATTTGTGAGTGTTTACTCCTATTAATGATAATAGAAGTCTTAATTTGCACTTTGTGATTATAGGCAGTTGGTCCCAAATTCATTAACAAGTATTTTTAACATGAATTACACAAAAAAGATATAATGGTCACAGGGCTTTTCAAATTGTTCAAATATTTGCAGCATAATTTTGAAGTTGAAAAAAATGAAAGTGTAAATCTGAATTATAATAATGTTCAGTGTTATGCTGCTTAATTTATCTTGTTTTTTAGTTCTGTAAAACCAGATTTGAAGTACCATTGTATAAAGAAAAATGTGCATAACAATATTTTATAATTCTGTCAAATGTAGAAGTTGACAATGTGAACTGGTAGTTTTACTTTTTAAATTGTGTGCATATATATATATATATATATATATTTGAGTGTGTGTGTGTGAGGAAGATTAGCCCTTAGCTAACATCTGCTGCCAATCCCCCTCTTTTTGCTGAGGAATATTGGTCCTGAGCTTACATCCATGCCCACCTTCCTCTACTTTATGTGGGATGCCTGCCACAGCATGGCTTGATAAGTGGTGCATAGGTCTGTGCCCAGGATCCGAACCTGTGAACTCTGAGCTGCCACAGCGGAGTACACGAACTTAACCACTGCACCACCAGGCCAGCCCCTGTGCATATATTTTTTAAAATATTTTACAAGCATCCATCATATAGTCCATGGTATAAATAAAACTACTTAAAAATGAAATATATTTAAATCACACATATTCCAACCTGAAGATTCCTAAAATAATATATTTGGTTCATCCAATTTAGGTGCACTATTGATTGATAGATAAAATGTTTTATATATTTTAATACCTTCTTTGTAATGCGATACAAAATCATATCCATTTCCAAAGCCTTATTAGACATTAGTGTATAAAATTTGAGGAAAAAATACATCAGCTTTTTATTCCTGACACATTCTCATTTATGTCCCTGTTGAATTTACAAAAGAATTATATAGTAAAGGATATATAAATATATAATGTATTTAAATATATTTATGTATTGTATATGTAATATAAATATTACATGTATATATACATGTGCATACTCTATATATACTATATATGTATTGTATACACATATGTGTGTGCATATATATTCACATGTATGTCTACTGTACATACATACACACAGACACACACACATTGTTTTTCATATTTTATGCATCCTAAATCCACTGGCTTTATTTGTTCAAAAATAAAAAAGGATAATGGCCATTGGGAAATTTGAATGGAACCTAACTTATTTAATGGACAACTTTAAAAATATTTCTCAAAAATGAAATTATGGGGTGTAGTGATTAAGTTTGGTGCACTCCCACTTCGGCAGCCCAGGTTCATGGGTTCAGATCCTGGGCATGGACCTACATAACTCATCAGCCATGCTGTGGCAGTGAACCACATATAAAATAGAGGAAGCTTGGCACAGATGTTAGTTCAGGGCTAATCTTCCTCAAACCAAAAAAAGGGGAAAGTTGGCAACAGATGTTAGTTCAGAGCAAGTCTTCCTCAGCAAAAATAAAAGAGAATTTATAAGATGTTAAAAATGTTTTAATAATCTTATAGACTTTTATTCGATGGAATTCCATCTACTGTCTTTTATCTCTTCATTTCTAAATTAAAGAAAATCTACCTGATGGAGGATTCATTTAATTTGAGCAAATAATTAAATCAGCATTCCTTGAAATTTCAATAGAAAATTCTGACTTTTTTTTCAGCTTTAGTGAGGTATAATTGACAAATAAAATTGTAATATATTTAAAGTGCACATCATGATGATTTGGTATATGTATACATTGTGAAGGATTCCCTCTATCAAGTTAACCATCAATCACCTCACATATTTACCTTTTCTTATGAGAACACTTAAGCTCTACTCTCTTAGCAAATTTCAATTATACAATAGATTATTATCAACTCTAATCACCATGTTATACAATAGGTCCTCAGACCTTATTCATCTTACAACTAAAAGTTTGTAAGTTTGTACCTTTTTCCCAGCTTCACTTTATTTCCTCCACTCCCCAGCCCCCTGGCAACCACCATTCTGCTCTCTAATTCTGTGAGTTCAACTTTTTTTCCCTAGGTTTTTTACATTGCATATTTAGGAGATACTGTGCAGTATGTATCTTTCTCCGTCTGGCTTACTTCACTAGCCTAATGCCCTCCATGTACATCCATATTGTTGTAAGCAGCAGGATTCCCTTGTTTTTAAAGGCTGTATAATATTCCAATATATGTATATTTTTTCCCATTGTTAATATATTTTTTCTGTATCCATTCATCCATCAACAGACATGTAGGTTATTTCCATACCTTGGCTATTGTGAATAATGCTGCTATAAATATGGGAGTACACATACCTAATCCAGATAATGATTTTTGTTTCCTTTGAATATATACCCAGAAGTGGTATTGCTGGATCATATGGTAATTATATTTTTAATTTTTGGAGGAACTTCCATTCTGTTTCCCATAGTGACAGTACTAGTTTACATTACCACCGAGAGTGTATGAGGGTTCCCTTTTCTCCACATTTTTGCCCACATTTGTTATCTCTTATCTTTTGATAACAGAGATCCTAACAGGTGTGAGGTGATATCTCACTGTAGTTATGATTTGCATTTCCCTAATGATTAGTGATATTGAGCACCTTTTCATGTATCTGTTGGCTATTTGTATATCTTCTATGGAAAAATGTCTGTTCAGGTCCTTTGCCCATTTTTTAATTGAGTTATTTAGTTTTTTGCTATGGAGTTATATGAGTTCCTTGCAGATTTCAGATATTAACTCCTTACCAGATGTTTAGTTTGAGAATATTGTCTCCCATTCCATAGGTTGCCTTTTTTTTCCTTGATGATTTATTTACTTTGCTGTGCAGAAGCTTTTTAGTTTGATGTAGTCCTAATTCTTTACTTTTGGTGTCAAATCAAAAAAGTCACTGCTGAGATTAATGTCATGGAGCTTACCCTCTGTGTTTCCTTCCAGGAGTTTTACAGTTTCAAGTCTTACATACAGTCTTCAATGAATTTTGAGTTGATTTTTGTGTATGGTGTAAGATAGAGGTCCAGTTTCATTCTTTTGCAGATGGATATCTAGTTTTCCCAACATCATATGCTGAAGAGAATATTCTTTCCCCATTGTATATTTTTGGCTCATTTGTTCAAAATTAACCATATATGCCTGGGTTTATTTCTGGGCTCTCTTCTTTGCTCCTTTGATCTATGAGTCTGTTTTTATGCCAGTACCATACTGTTTTGATTGCTATCGCTTTGTAATATAGTTTGAAATCAGGAAGTGCGATGCCTCCGGCTTTGCTCTTTTGCTATTCAGGATGTTTTTGTGGTTCCATGTGAATTTTAGGGTTTTTTCTATTTCTGTGAAAAATGCCATTAGAATTTTGATAGAGATTGCATTGAAACTGTACATCGCTTTGGGTAATATGGAAATTTAAAAATATTATTCTTCCATGAGCACAGAATATTTTCCCACTTATTTGTGTCTCCTATTTGTTTCAGCAATGTTTTATAGTTTTTGATGTACAGATTATTCACCTCCTTGATTAAATTTATTCCAGAATATATTATTCTACTTGATGCTATCATAAATAGGATTATTTTCCTAATTTTTCCTTCCAATAGTTCATTGCTAGTGTATAGAAATGCAACTGATATTTAAATATTGATTTTATATGCTACAATTTTACTGAATTCATTGATTAGTTCTAACAGGTTTTTGGTGAAGGCTGTGGGGTTTTCTATATATAATATCATGTCATCTGCAAACAGATGCCATTTTACTTTTTCCTCTTCAATTTGGATGCCTCATTTCTTTTTCTTGCCTAACTGCTCTGACTAGGACATTCAGAATTATGTTCAATAAAAATGGTGATAGTGGGCATCTTTGTCTCGTTCCTGATCCTAGGGGAAAAGCTTTCATCTTTTCACCATTGAGTACGATGTTAACTGTGGGCTTGTCATACATGGTCTTTATTATGTTGAGGTATATTCCATCCATACTTACATTCTTGAGAATTTTTATCATGAAAATATGTTGATTTTATCAAATGCTTTTTTGGCATTTATTGATATGATCATATGAATTTATCCTTCATTTTGTTAATGTGGTGTATCACATCGACTGATTTGTGGATATTAAACCATTCTTGCATCCCAGGAATGAATCCCACTTGATCTTTTAAATGTTGAATTTGGTTTGCTAATATTTTGTTGAGAATTTTTGCACCTATGTTCTTTTGGGATATTGGCCTATAATTATCTTTTCTTGTAGTGTCCTTATCTGCCTTTGGTATAAGAGTAATGGTAGCCTCATAAATTGAGTTGGACTTTTTCCTCCTCTTTAGTTTTTTTGAAGAGTTTGAGAAGGACTGGTTTTAATTCTTTAAATGTCTGGTAGAATTTATGAGTAAAGTCATCTGGTCCTAGACTATTTTGGGGGGAGATTTTTGATTACTGATTCAATCTCTGTACTAGTAGTGGGTCTGTTCAGATTTTCTATTTCATGATTCAGTCTTGGTAGGTTGTATGTCTCTAGCAATGTATCTGTTTCTTCTAGGTTGTCCAATTTGTTGAATAATTGTTCATAGTAGTCTCATGAACCTTAGTATTTCTGTGATATCAGTTGTAATGTCTCCTCTTTCGTTTATGTTTTTATTTATTTGACATTTCTTTTTTTCTTAGATGGTGTGGCTACAAAGGTCTGTCAAATTTATTTATCTTTAAAAAAAACAGCTCTTACCTTCATTAATTTTTCCTATTGTCTTTCTAGTCTCAATTTCATTAATTTCTGCTCTGGTCTTTGTTATTTTCTTCCTCTACTAACTATGGACTTAGTTTTTTCTTCTTTTTCGAATTCCTTAAGGTGTAATGTTAGGTTGTTTATTTGAATTTTTTCTTAATGAAGGCATTAATCACTATCAATTTCACTCTTAGAGCTGCTTGTGCTGCATCCCATAATTTTTGGTATACAGTTCCATTTTCATTAGTCTCTAGATATATTTTTGATTTCCCTCTTGACTTCTTCTTTGACCCATGGTTGTTGAGGAGCATGTTGTTTAATCTCCACATATTTGTGAATTTTCCAGTTTTCCTCTTATAATTGATTTCTAGTTTCATACCGTTGTAGTCTAAAAAGATGCTTGATATGATTTCAATATTCTTAAATTTATTAAGACTTGCTTTGTGGCCTAACATATGATTTATCCTAGAATTGTTCCATGTGTTCTTGAGAAGAATGTGTATTCTGCTGCTGTTGAGTGTAATGATCTGGATATGTCTGTTAAGTCCATCTGGTCTAACATGAAGTCCAATGTTTCCTTATTGATTTTTTGCCTGGATGATCTCTCCATTGTTAAATGTGGGGTATTGAAGTCCCCTACTATTATGGTATTGCTGTCTATTTCTTCCTTCAGATTTTTTAATATTTGCTTTATTTATTTATATCTCCAATGTTGGGTGCATAAATATTTACAATTATATTCTCATTATATATATTTTATATATATATATATATGTATATTACATATATATAAATAAAATTAAATTATTGTTATACTCTCAAGATGAATTGACTCCTTTCTCATTATATGATGACTGTCTTTTGTTATAGTTTTTGCTTAATGTTTATTTTGCCTGATATAAGTATAGTTATCTCTGTTTTCTTTTGGTTTCCATTTACATGGAATATTTTCTACCATCCTTTCACACTCAGTCTATGAGTAGCCTTAAAGCTGACATGAGTTTCTTGTAGGCAGCATATAATTAAGTCTTGTTTTTTTATCCATTCAGCCACTCTGCGTCTTTTGATTGGAGAATTTAGTCCATTTACATTTAAAGTAAATATTGAGGGGGCCGCCTGGTGGCGCAGTGGTTTAGTCTGCGCTTGGCAGCCCGGGGTTCGCAGGTTTGGATCCTGGGCGCCTGCCAATGCACCGCTTGTCAGCCACGCTGTGGCGGCGTCCCATATAAAGTAGAGGAAGATGGGCATGGATGTTAGCCCAGGGCCAGTCTTCCTCAGCAAAAAGAGGAGGATTGGCAATGGATGTTAGCTCAGGGCTGGTCTTCCTCACAAAAAAATAAATAAATAAAATAAAATAAAGTGACTATTGACAGCTATGGACTTACTATTGCCATTTTCTTAATTGTTTTCTGGCTTTTTTGTAGCCTTTGTTCCTTTCTTCCTCTCGTTCTTTTCCTTTGTGATTTGATGATTTTCTACAATTGTATGATAGATCCTTTTCTCTTTATCTTTTCTGTATTTACTGTATCATTTTTCTTCTATGGTTATTGTGAGGCTTACATAACTCCTCTTACAGTTATAAAAGTCTATTTTAAGCTGATAACTTAACTTCCAATGCATACAAAAGCTCTAAATTTTTATACTCCCTCTTCACATTTTATATCTTAGAAGTCTCAATTTACATGTTTTTATATTGTGTATGCATTAAGAAATTATTGTAGTGATAGTTATTTTAGTACTTTTGTCTTTCAAACTTTATACAGAGTCATAAGTGATTTACCAACTACCACTACAATATTAGAGTGTTCATAATTTGTACATATATTTACCTTTAGCAGTGGGTTTTATACTTTCATATATTTTCACATTACTAATTATTATCCTTTCATTTCAGCTTAAGAACTCCCTTTAACATTTCTTGTAAGGCCAGTCTAGTGGTGACAAACTCCTTCAACTTTTGTTTGTCTGGGAAACTCTTTATCTCTCCTTCAATTATGAAGGACAACTTTACTGTGTAGAGTATTCTTGGTTGGAAGATTTTTTTTTCTTTCAACACTTTAAATATATCATCCCACTCCCTTTTGGCTTGCAAGGTTTCTGCTGAAAAATCCACTGATAATCTTATGGGGGTTCCTTTGTACATAACAAACTGCTTTTTGCTTGTTGCTATTTAGATTCTCTCTTTAAGTTTTGACAGTTTAATGTAGCTTGGTGTGAGTCTCTTTGGATTTATCTGATTTGATCTTTTTTGGGCTTCCTGTAACTGGATGTCTGTTTCTTTACTTAGGTTAGGGAACTTTTCAGCCATTATTCCTTTGAATATTCTTTCTGCTCAATTCTGTCTCCCTTCTCTCTCTGGGACCTCTATAGTGCATATATATATACATCCATTCAATGGCATCCCATATGTCCATTATACTATCTTCACTCATTTTCATTTTTTTCTTTTTGCTCCTCTGGATGAATTCTACTCCCTGTCTTTGAGTTCACTGATCCTTTCTTCTGATTGATCTAGTGATCTGTTAAACCCCTCAATTTAATTTTTCAGTTTAGTCATTCAGCTCTGTGATTTGTTTGGTACTTTTTTATGTTTTCTGTCTCTTTATTGATAGTCTCACTTTGTTCATGTATTGCTCTCCTGACTTCATTGAACATCTTTATGACCATTATTTTGAACCCTCTATAGGGTAAATCACATATCTCCATTTCATTAAGATTAATTTCTGGAGATTTATAGTGTTCTTTTGTTTGGAACATATTCTCTTGTTCTTCATTTTCTTTGACTATCTGTGTTGGTTTCTAAGCATTAGATAAAAAGCTACCTTTCCCAGTCTTGACAGACTGGTTTCAAGCAGGGGATGAGCCTCATCAATCACCCTGGCCTGAGCTCTTGGTTGCTTCTCAAACCTTTGTGATAGTCCAAGCTACTGTCTTTGTTCTTAGTGGCTGCTAGTGGTTGAGGGTGTGCCAAGACCCATTGGTGTCCCAAAGGTATGGGAAATGCTCATATACCTTTTCAGGTTCCTGGAAGACCACTAATTGCCTGCCTCTCCAGCTCCCCAATTCAGGTTAATTGGAAGCTGGGTTTCAGGCAGCAGCTGGGAAAGTGGAGATATTAAATATGCAGTCTGGCTCCTATCTGGGAGAAACCAGGAGCTGGGTATTTTTGTTTACTCACTCTGTGTTGAGCCAGAGGGTATAGTCACTAGGTATGCTTATGTGCCTAGATAGAACTGCCTCTTTGTTTTGTGTGACCCTGGAAGGCCCATACCTGTCAAGCCACATCAGCTCCCAGAGGTAGGCAATTTGAGAATCAGTTCCTTGGGTGGCAGCCTTGAACGTTGGAGTGTTAGATGTGAATTGCAACCCTTCACTCCTCAGGGAGAAGCTGGGAGTTGGGCATTCCCTCCCAATTTGTATGGTGCTGTGCCAGGGGTTGGTTTATGGCAAGAATGTGTCTCAGGCTTTCCTACTCAATTCACTGTGGATATTTCCTCCATCCCTGATGTGTAGGAATCACTCAGCTAGTTTCTAGATTTGTCTCAGGGGGAATTGCTCTTTGTATAGCTGTATATTTGGTATATCCATAAGAGGAGGGAAATTCAGGAGCCTCCTATGTCACTATCTTAGTGACATTTCTCATAACTTTTTGATTATGGGCTTGCAATATTCCTTACCATGGTCTAGCAGCTGCTGTCATGGTAATTGTTAGAAAATTCTAACTTTGTTCATCTGTCAAAGAAGGTATAAACAATATCGCTTCTCATGTTTCTTATGAGATTAGGGAAATATATGTGACTAATTGACAAATATTATTTAGTTAATTAATGGTATATTATTGTTTATTTTAAAATTCTTATTATATAACATTCACTATAAGAATATTGAAAATACTATAGACAAAAAAAGAAAACTAGTAATCACATAACCCAAAGATAAACATTGATAATATTTTGTAAATGTATACCAATTATCTGTTCATATAGTATTGCTATTACCAGCTATCCAGGTTTACATCAATATAGTTATATAAACTGAATAAACAAAGAAATATATTCAATTGTTTCTTTATATTCACTATCTTTTAAAACAGCATTTTATTTACAATCATTATATGCCTTCCTCGCAATTCTTTTATTTGCTAATAAATATATCATTTTATACTCTTCATTTCATAAACTCTATCTTTCAAACTCGTCTTTCAATATAACAGATTTGGAGTTAAATAATAACCACACGTCTAACACCATAAACAAGAAGCTAGTTTTAAATATAATGGAAGGCTTATTTGAAATTTTTAGTGAATTGTGGAAACCACCTACTCTTTTTTTTTTTTTTTTTTTGATATAGGTAAAGTTCCAAATTTCCCTCTAAGCACTGTTAGCTATATTCTATGAATGTTCATATTGCTATAGTATGAATGCTTGTGTCCTCCCAAAATCCATATGTTGAAATCCTAACCCCCCAAGGTGATGGTATTAGAAGGTAGGACCTTCTGGAGATGATTAGGTCATGAGACTGGAACCCCTATGAATGAGATTATGACCAGTATAAAAGAGGCTCCAGGGGCCGGCCCGGTGGCGCAGCGGTTTAGTTCGCGCTTGGCAGCCCAGGGTTCGCGAGTTTGGATCCCGGGAGCCCGCAGATGCACTGCTTGTCAGCCATGCCTTGGCGGCGTCCCATGTAAAGTAGAGGAAAGATGGGCACAGATGTTAGCCCAGGGCCAGTCTTCCTCAGCAAAAAGAGGAGGATTGGCGACGGATGTTAGCTCAGGGGTGGTCTTCCTCACACACACAAAAAATAAAATAAAAAATAAAAGAGGCTCCAGAGGGAACCCTTGGCCCTTTTTGCCATATGAGGTTACAGTGAGAATACAGCCATCTATGAAGCAGAAAGAGTATTCTCACCACACATCAAATCTGCTGATACCATAATCCTGGACTTCCCCATCTCCAGAAGTATGAGAAATAAATTTCTGTTATTTATAAGCCACTCAGTTTACGGGATTTTTGTTTTAGCAGCCTGAACAGACTAAGACAGACTTGATATATTTTTATTTTTATTAGGCTTTATGTATTTTATAACTGTCACTGTGATTTTGCCATTGACTCCTAAGTCATTTAGAAGTGAGTATTTTTTAACAACCAAATCTTCAAGAAACTAGAGAATATTGTTGGAGTTTTTAAAATTCACATTTGTAATCTGTAAAATGAAGTGTTTATGCCATTAATATTTTGTATAATCATGAATATTATTGGTTTTATATCTGCCACATTGCTATCTTCTTTGTTTATTCCTCCTTTCATTTTTCTTCTGGATTAAACAATTTTTTAAATGATTTCTTTTTGTTTTTACAGTATCAACTATTTAACTGTACCTTCTTTTACAGTAATTTTAGTAGTTAGCTAGAGGTTACAACATGCACCCTTGATTAATTTAAATATTACTTTCATTTAATGCTTTACCACTTCTGAAATAACATACAAATCTTTCAACTGTTTAGTCACATTAAACCTGTCCAACCTTTGTGCCACTGTCATCATATATTTTTCAATGTTATAAATCCCATAAGACACTAATATTATTGTTCTTTTAAAAAACCAATTTTTAGTCATATTTATAAAAGCATTTACCCTTTTTGGTGCTCCTTACTCCTTCCCACAATTTTAATTGTTTTATTCTTTCTTGCATAATTTTGTTCCTGCCTCAAGAAATTTCTTTCCTTTTTTTGTAGTGCATGTCTGCTGGAAATATATTTTTTCCAATTTTTCCAAAAATATCTTTGTTTTGCTTTTATTTTGAGACTATATTTGCTGGCTACAGAATTCTAGATTTTTCCTTTTTTCCTTTAACACTTTAAATATCTCTTTCCATTGTCACCTAGCTTCATACTTTCTTTGTAACATCATCTACCAGGATTATTTTGCTCCTTTGAAGGTAATATGCTTTTTATCTTTGCTGCTTTTAAGAATTTCTCTTTGCCTTTGATTTCCAGAAATTTGACTATGATGTAGTTTTGTTCTTCCTGCTATTTACCCTGCTTGAGATTTATTGAGATACTTGGATCTGAGGGTTGGTACCTTTCATCACATGAAAAATTCTTGGCCAATATTATTTTTATTTTTCTAAAAATATTGCTTTTGGCCCATTCTCTCTCCTTTCCTCTTGGGTTCAAATTACATGTGTGAGATCTTTTCAGCATATAATACAAACATCTCTTATCCTTTTTTGTTATTTTAATTTTTGCCTTTCTGTTTTTTAATTTGAATACTTTGCATTGACCTAACTTCAAGTTCAATTAATCTTCTGCTCTTATCAGTCATTATTATATGCAACAATAGAGCTCTTAATGTTTGTAATGAATATTTTAATTCTAAAGCATCCATTTGATAATTTGTATAGATTTGAATCCTTATTTGAAATTATCCATTTATCCCATATTTTCCTTATTTTCTTTGTAGATAATAAGATACAAAAGCTCTAGATTGTGTTTTCATTCTCCAAAAAATGTTGCTTTTTTCTTCTGGCAGGCATTTAATATAACAATTAAATACCTTGATATTGCCAAAGCTTGGCTACAGGCTTTATTTGTCTGTTTTAATTTTACATTTCATGCTGGAATATGCAATATGCAGCCTCTGAAATCTCTGCTCTCAGCTCTCTAGCCTTCCAGGGAGTCTTTGAAATTTATCACTCCATCTGCTTAGGGGACTGTTTTTATAGATAATTGGGATCTTCTCTATGGTGACTTGCCTCCCAAAATGCCAACTGCTTTGGCAGCTCTTAACTCTGATCTCCATTTCCTCTGCCCAGCAAAACTACCATTTTCCTCAATGTTTTCTTTATCTGCAACGCAGTTTGGAAATGCCTTTAAAGAGAAAGATGAATTAAATGTGGGCTCACATAAGTGTTTTCCTCCTTTGGCTGCTCTATGAACACTGCAAACAAATTTTTAATATATTTTGTCTTGCTTTTATACTTCTTTAGGTGAGGAGATTATAAATTGATAACAGCCAAGACTGAAAGTTCTATTTGGTATTACTTTTTTCAAATGCTTTTCTTGCCTTAATAGAGATAATCATATGAATTTATTCTTTTGCATTATTAAAATGATGAAAGGCATTGACTAATTTTTTTATGAAAACCCAACCTTGCATTTCTGGAATAAACCCAACTTGATTATAATGTATTATCCTTTTCATACATTACTGCATTTTTTAGGCTATGCACAGCTATTGGATAAGAATTTCCTTCTCAACTTCTTATATTAAGGTTACGCTCCTATCACATAACAGTTAAGGAGATGCTTCCTCTCATTTTAATTTCTAGAAAAGTTTGTGAAAGATTGGTATTATCTATCCCTTAAAATTTTTTGTATAATTTACAAATGAGGCATCTGTGCCTGGAGTTTTCTTAGAAGGAAGAATTTTAACTGCTGATTCAATAACTTTAATAGATATAGTGTAATTCAGATATCCTTTTTATGTTTGTGTCTGCTTTGATTAGTTTCTTTTTCTACGGTTTTATCCTTTTCATCTACATTTTCAATTATTTTTGGAATGAAGTCATTTATAATGTTCTCATTAATTTTTTTTTTTTTTTTTTTGGTATTTAGGATCTGTAGTGATGGCCCATTCTCATTGCCAATATTAGGAATTTTATTATTTTATTATAAATTCTGTTATATAGTACAAAAAGCCAACTTTTGCTCTTGCTTATCCTGTCTTTGTTCATTGTACTTGTTAATATCTTATCAGTTTCTTCTATACATTTACCATTTTCTTCCTTCTTTGATATTAATTTTGCTATAGTTTTCTTGCATTATTGAATTTATTTTTATAAAATTAACTTGTCCATCTTTTTTCTATTCTTATGTACTTAAATTATAAAATTTACTTCCAGCCAAGGTAGATTAGCAAAGTCAATATTTACTCTTCTTATTTAAATAACTCAAAATTTAGACAAAAATATGAAACAATGATTTTAAGTAATTGGATATCAGGTAATAACACTGAAATAAAGAAAAAAATAAAGAATGAGAGTAGCCCTATTCTTACCCCAACTTACTGCATTGAGAAAGTCAGCAGCACAGGGAAAAAGGAACTTAGGCAGAATCTGGAGGAGTCCCTACATTGAGGAATCAGAGGTGAGATTCTGGAAAAGACCAAGGTGGCTAGAGCTCATAGGGCAGAGTACCGAGAGTAGAGTGCTTCACATACATATGATGAAATTACCAGAGGCTTTGGAAGGAACCACACAAAAGGATTAGTGATATCAATACCTGGAGCTCACATAAGAAAAGGAATAATGGCTGTTCCCACTAACCAGATTGGAAAAAATCTCATATTTATGGCTCATTGGATAAAGTACTTATAAAGGTCTTGACCCAGTAGTAAGTCATAATTAGCTCTAGCTTGACTGCTAATCTGGTACCACCCCACCATAATAAAAGCAAGAGTTGAAGAGATAAAACAGTTTCCAGGGCCAGCCCCATGGTGTAGTGGTTAAGCTCAGTGCACTCTGCTTCAGAGGCCCAGGTGCATGGGTTTAGATCCTGGGTGTGGACCTACACCACTCGTCAGCCATGCTGTGGCAGCGACCCACATATAAAGTGGAGGAAGACTGGCACAGATGTTAGCTCAGGGCTAATCTTCCTCAAGTGAAAGAAAAAATAAAACAGTTTCTAAGTAGCTTGCTGCATCTTAGAACAAATCTCATAAATATTTAAAACCATAAATATTTAAAACCATTTCTAAAATTGTAAAATTACAATATCTGGCATCAATAAAAAAAATAACCAGGTATGCAAAGAATCAAGAAAATATAACCAATAATGATAGAAAAATCAGTCAATTGAAAGCAACCCAGAATTGATACAGACATTAAAATTCACAGATAAGGGCACTAAAATAATCATTGTACTTGCATTCCATATATTTAAATGCTAGAGGAAAGACTGAAGATGTTACGTGGAGACACATTAGATATTTTTTTAGAAATCCAAATCAAACTTCTACAGATGGATACTACAGCATCTGAGATAAATCTACACAGGATATGATTAATGGCATATTAGATATTTCAGAAGAAAAGATTAGTGAACTTGAAAACGTAGCAATAAAAACTACACAAAATGAAATACAGAAAAATAAAAGACAAAAAAAATGAAGATGATGAAGAAAAAGAACAGAACAACAGTATACTGTAGGATAACTATAAGCAGTCTATATACATGTGACTGGAATACTCAAAAGTAAGGAGAGAGAAGTAGGACAGAAAAAAATATTTGAAAAAAATAGTAGCTGAAATTTTCTGCTTTTCTAATTGGAAGAAAGCAATAAATGCACCAATCCAAAAAGCCCAAAGAAGCCCAAGCATACTACACCGAGGCACATTAAACTCAAATTTCACAAAACCAGCGATAAAAAGGAAATCTTAAAAGCAGTCAAAGGAAAAGACACATTAGGTACTGAAGAAAAGAAATAAAGATTTTATGATAGAAACATGGCAAGTCAGAAAGCAGTGGAGCAACATCTTCAAAGTACTGAGAAACAAAAATAAGAAAGTCAATCTAGAATTATATTCCCAGTAAAAATATATGCTTAAAACATAAAGCCATTTAAAGAAATTTTCTGAAATATAAAAGCTGAAAGAAGTTTTCACCACTAAACCAACCCTCCAAGAAATGTTAAAGTCCATCAGACAAAGAAAAATGACACCAGATGGAAATAGGAATCTACACAAGGAATGAAGAGCACCAGAAATGGTAACCATGTGGGTAAATATATGTAAGATATTTTTATTCATATTTAAATCTCTTTAAAAGACAGTTTACTGATTAAACAAACATAACAACTAACAGGTGTCCCTGTTGCTGGGCCCTCTCAGTGTTGGTGCCCTGAGGAATTGTCTCAGTTTCAGAGACTCACCTCAGCCAAGATCACATTGGGGTGGGGGTGGGGGGTCGACATCCAGTGACGAATGAGGACATGGATAGGAAGCCCTGCACATTATGGTGCAACATGAGACAGCATTGATGGACTATTTTAGACACCATCATGGAGTCAGCTAAGGTTGTTGAGCCTGGATCAAAAACTGATTTCTTACTTTGCCCTGTAGTGTTTCCTTCTCATCCCTCTCAAAGGTCTTGATCTTATGGGAACTTCCAAATGAACATCCTGAACACTAAAGTCTGTCTCAGCATCTTCCTGGATAATACACAAGGCTTCAGTGTGAATATTTTCTTCTGACTTAGTTCTCCAGTTCTTATTTTATCTGTATCTGTTCTGCTGCCATCCTCATCCAGTGAAATTTTGTTTTTTGTTATTGCACTTTTTTTTAAGATCTAAAATTTTCATTTGATCTTCATTAGAGCTTCTAGTTCTATGCTAAATTTTAAAACCTTGTTTTTAATCATTTTGCATATTAACCTCAGACATTTTCAACTCTGATAACACCACTTTTAAAATTTTCTAGTGCTTCTGTTTAAATTTTCTCATTTTCCTTTTGTTCTTACTTAAGTCTTGTGTACTGTATCATGGATTGAGTACTAGATATTTTATTTGAAAATTATAGAGATTATTTCAAGTTCTATTTGGTGGTTACTTTTGCTTCTGAAATTCAGCTGGGCTAGGGGCACTAGCAAACCCAAATCACCTTGATCTAATCATGGATAGAGATGACTTGCACTGAGCTCCAAGCACTCTGACTCAATAATTTGTAGTCATTTGGAATCCCAATCAAATACCCGGGGTTGTTTAGCAGGGTCCCTCTTCCTTAGTAGACCTCAACCTGCAGTTTTTACCCTCTGAACCTCTGTGAAACTGGTAAGTCCTTAGCCTTTCAGCCTCTCAGAGGATGTTTGTGGAATCAGCAAATGCTTTGAGGAGAAAATGAGCACTTTTTATGGGTGTTACCTCTCTGAGCTTCCTCTATTCCTCTGTCTTGGCACTATAGAGCCTATTAACTGAGTTAATTGAAAAAGTACTTTGAAAAGTGCCTGGCATATATTAAGTGCTATAGGAGTATTAGTTACTGTTATTGCTCTACTATCATTATTATAATTCTTATTACCTGACTAAATCTTCCTTTTTCTAACCCAGAAAACCAACCTGAACTTATAATATTTGTGTAATCATTGTAATTTTTGATAGTGGCATTAGCAAAAGGCTATAATTTGGTTGAATAACTATAGACTAGCAATGAAGATATCTGAATATAACTCTAGTTCCAATACCAAAAACAATGGTGTAATATTAGGAAATTCACCTAACCTATTTGGTCCTCCAGCTTTATCAGAAAGAAAAAAAACTGGATAATAGTACCTGTCCTGACAATTCCATTAAGAATATAATATAGATCAAAAGTGATTTTAAAATAAATCTCATTTGTGGCATGGCAAAGCAAAATAATTTGAGAAATATCCAACATACCTAGGTATTTGAGCCACAATTTGATGATTATAAATGACTGTATAAGGGGAAGCAGATTCCTAGAGACAGGGAGTGTAGACCAGGAATCATAACGCATGGTCTCCAAACACAACCATTCAATTTTCATAGCGTGTAAACATGGCAAGATGAATAACCACTGTGACCTCATTATCCTCATTAGTAAAGAGGGGATAAATTTACTTACCTGCCTCTGTTAGAAGATGGTGAGAGTCACATCAAATTAGATAATAAACTGAAATAGTTCTTTCACTAAAACATATTAAACCAATCAAGGTTGTTATAAATACGCTTTTCTGAATTTGATCAATTTTTACTGGACAGTTAGATATGGATGGATCCATGCACAAATGGTGTTATTTCTACTTCTGGGATGTGAAAAGTGTCATTATCTAACTGAATGATATATAAGTATGTAACCACATACAGAAACAAACATTACACGTAGAAACATGTATGGACATACATAAAGACCAACAACACACTTAATTATTTTTCAACCTTAATAGTATAAATTTACTAAAGATGCAGGCAGTTTTTTTTGTGCCTATTTATTTCTGCCAATCAGCTGTCTTTAATATTCTGTCAAGGAAATTTATCTATCCGATTAAAAAGCTGATGCTTTGGAAACTTTAGTCAAGATGTCATTACAATGCTACATGACAATAATAGTTTATTTTTCTTTCTTCCTTCATTTATTTTTTTCCCCCTGCCTTTGATCAAACTACGTAAAGCACATTGCACAGGGATTGGTGGTTTCATCATATTACCGTATTTGAAGTTACTTATTATTGTCTGAATGTTTGTGTCCCCCCAAAATTCATGTTGAAATCCTGATGCCCAAGGTGGTGGTGTTGGTGGGTGGAGTCTTTGGGAGGTGCTTAAGTCAATGAGGTGGAGCCCTCATGCATGGGATTGGTGCCTTATAAAAGAGGCTCCAGAGAGAACTCTAGCCCCTTCTACCATGTGAGGACACAGTGAAAACTCGGCAGCTCTAAATCAGGAAGAGGGCCCTCACCAAAACACAACCGTGCTGGTGACTTGATCTTGGACTTCCCAGCCTCCAGAACTATGAGAAATAAATGTCCGATATTTATAAACTACCCAGTATGTGGCATTTCATTATAGTAGCCCAAATGAACTAAGAGAGTACATAACAGAAATCAAAGAAGTAAGTTGGTCTTCACACCAATAAACATAGGATTTGGGAATATGAAGACAATATTTCCATGTAATCAAATGTGGGTTTCCTACAAACTGCTAAGAAAATAAACATTTCAAGTTTTTGCTTCCTTAAAGTGTTTCTAAATCCTGAAAGTAAATATAAATATGATGTAGGGCACCAAAATAATAGTATATACACTTCAACATAATTTAACCTAATAATTACAGGAGAGCTGTATGCATATACCAAAAACTGTTAAATACATTTAATGTAGACATAAGAACATGCATATATTTGTGTCTTCTTTACTAAATAAATCTTTAAAATTTTTACTAAATAAATCTTTAAAAATTTTTGAGATGTGATTTCTGGACACTAGATGAATATATTTGTGGTCAAAAGTCAGAAACCATGAAAATTCAAGTAAAAATAGAAAATATTAATTTTCTCAGTAATCTAGAAAATGGATTGGCAAAGTATAGTTCACAGACTGGCAGTAATATCTTATTGGAATACAGTCATGTCTATTTGTTTATGCCTTATTTATGGTTTTTGTCACACCAGAAGGACAGAACTGAGAAGTTACAAGAGAGACATTATGTCCCACAAGTATAAAATAATTACTACATAAACTTTTAAGAAAAAGTTTCACACTACTGATCTAGAAGAAGTCACACGTGACTTTAGAGATTGTACACACTCATACAGACAACACATTCACCAATAAGAGTATTTCAAATACAAGATGAAAACATTTCTTCTGAATAAAAACTATTTTCCTCCTTCTGGCCATGCTGGAGAAAAAGAACATAAGAGATTAGAAGAGTGAGATACAACCTGAAAAGAAAAAAGAGCTATATTTACTTGGCTTGGTGGAACGAAGAGATTATCACAATGGGAAATTTATGTCTGGAAAGGAAGCTCCTTGATAAAATGGAGAATATTATCTGTGAAAATGAATTTAGTGTATTCCATCATATTTATGTCTCCTGCTTACATTTTCATAGATTAAATCCAGGAAGAAGAAATTCAACAGAGAAAGAACACAACCATAAATAGTGGCTCAAAAATTCACAGATACAAACTCTCAAGAGAAGAAATGTTTCATATATATAGATTCTTTCTTTAAAGAAAAAGTAGCCAACAGAAAGTTTGACAAAGGCATGAGGATAATCTTGGAATTCCTTCCACCTGGCATTGGACCTAGTATCAAGGGAAGCAAAGGAAGGCTGTGACAAAAGGCTATTTCAACTTCAGTTCAATGCTATTGCAATGAGGCAGAAATGGTTTATTATTTATTCCGTGATTCATCTTGATATCATTTTCTACAGGGAACATGCTGGGCTAATTGGAAGTACTCAGGATCTCACGGAAGTTCCAGGAAGACTGGAACTCATGTCTTTACACATTGAAAAACTTACTGAGACAACAAGGGAAGAATCCTTAGAAATGACCCTTCCAGTTCCATGTCCATAAAGCTAAAGGTGTACATGTAGAAATATTTTTGAATAGATTTGAGCAATGTCTTTTTTCACTGAATAACTATACCACTTACAAATTCATGGGAAAAAAACCCTTTATACACACACACACACACGTATGCACATGTGTATGAGTGTGTTTATATGTATACATGCTCATATATGTATATGAGAATATATTTGTATATATACATACACATACACATCCATACATATACAGATATATCCCTTAAAGCAAAGCTCTGTCTTCATACCTATCCTATGGAATCCACTCATTAATTTAAGAAATATTTATTGAATTTTTAATACACTTCAAGCTCTCTACTAAAATTTAACAACATATTGGTAATCAAAATAGTAATTATCCCTACTTTCATGGAGTGTATATTCTACTGAAGGAGAGAAAAACTAAAAAGTAATCATACATACATATACTTTTGCTGTGTGTTATTACAGAAAAGTAAGGGTCAGAAGAATCTGACTTAAATTAAAACTTCAGGGACTTTTTCACCAAGCAAATGGTATTTAAAACTGAGCTCTGAAGAAGGTAGACTCAGACTTACAGGACTTACTGGCAGTTTCAAGTTGGTAACCAGTGGTTGTATGTATATGACGAGATGTTAATTACTGCCTGTGACGTTGATGTTGACCAAGCGATGTTCTAGCAATGTCTTGGGTGAAAATGAAGAAGCAGGCTGAAAAAATGTGTGGATGGCTAAAAGCTATGAGAAATAGATAACAAATACTTTGGAGAGCAAAATCATAAAATATTTTTGAAGAGCTAAGTAACAAAGTATATAGAACATGAAAAAGTTTAATAGGGATAAAAGTAATACTTTGCATATAGGTTCAAAATAAATTTAAAGTAGCAAAGATGGATTTAGAAATCCCATGGGTTGTGAAGACAGAGGTTTGGTCAACATCCATGTGCCATGTGACTCCAAAGAAAATGAGAAAGGAAAGAGGGGAAGAAAAAGAAAGAGAAAAAGCAAACATCAAATAAAATTGATAAGGTGAGAAATAGTCCTGCATTAATCTGCACTGGTGGAATCTTATATTTATTTTTATATATTTTTTATCCAACTTGTTCAAAAATTAAACCTAACACTGTGTTATATGAAGTATAAATAAAAGAAATGAGAATTTTTAATTTATTCCACAAGATTAGGGACAAGACTTGAAAAACAAGACAATTGCCTACCAAGTGGAAGAACAATTGGAACATCTGAACTACTGAATTACAGAAGAGCATTAATACAACATGTGGATGGAAGACAGACCTGAATTCAATAGTAAGGAAGAATTTTCTAGAAGCAGAGTCTCCCAAAGACAGAATACATTGTTTTAGCAGATGGAGATTTCCACTACTGGAGTTTAACTACTATTTGTATGGTTTTATAAGCTACTATTTTCTACTTAACAATATAATGAGAACACTTTCACATACTATTACATGTACTTCTTTTATCATATAATTTTTAATGATTCCAGATTATTGAATCATATAGTATATCTTTATTTGATTTCCCTTTATAGAACAATTAAGCTGTTTTTTTAATCAGTATAAACAATGCACCACTGAATAATCATGTGATTATTGTAAGTGGGCCTATTAGGCTAAAGGGTATATGCACTCAAAAGATTCTTGATAGGTATTTTCAAGTGTTCTCCAGAAATATTACACCACTCTATATCCTCACCAACAGTGAGCAAGGATATCTGCTTCTTCATATTCACGGAATGTTGTAGTTAGAAAAAAAAAAAGCTATTAAGTCAGTAGGCACAATATAAAAAATGATACAACCCAGCTGTCTGACAACACGCCTAGTTAGGTAAACAGTATGGGATAGGTTGCAGAGAGACCAAAGAAAAGACCCAGAGAAGGTGAACAAGACTTATAGGTTTATTGGGAGTTACTTATTGGGAATGTCCAGTGGCGGCTGTCTGGATAGAAGGGTACACTCATTACTGCAGGTGGGGAGGGGGTTGCTTATATAGACAGGGGGTACAAAGGCTATATGATTGCCAAGAGGGGCTGTCCCTGGTACAGCCAGCGTTCCCAGGAACAATAGCTCATGTGGAGGGGCTCTGTGTTCCTTTAAGTGTTCTTTGAGTGAGATAAATTCAGATTCAGGCGGGTGAGCCAGGCTGTGGATTGTTACAAATCCCAGCAGCTGGGCATCCTGCCCAGAAGTTTGGTGTCCTACCCAGAAGGGGGCCAGAAGGACACATGGTTGCAATGGGCCTTTGGACTCTTGGTGAGCAAGCAAGGCCCAGGCTCTACACCAGCTATAACTAGGCTGAGTCAGGTACATAGCACAAGTGTCGGGCTAAAAAGTTATGAAAGTGAAAACATTAAATATGAAATTACAATAAAAGTTGAAATAGAAATGGGAATTAGATTTGGTAATTAGAGAGCAATATTGTAAGAATTAGCTTTAGTTAAAAATATTTTCATATCAATGTAGCATATTAATGATTACTGGTTTCTTAAGTACATTTATAATTATAAAATTATTTTTATGACCTACAAGCACAAAGACATCAAGAATCGAGAATCAATCCTAAGCCATTTAGAAAGATTCAGGGCAATTTTGTTTTGTTTTATTTTGTTTAAATCTCACTTCATAAAGGTTTGATAAGAGAAAATAATGTGTCAATGAACCTCACTAGACCTTGGTTTCCTCATACTATGCAATGAGAATAATAATATGTATCACATAATAGTTTAAGTACATTAAGTGAGTGAGCTAATGCATATCTATCGTCAGCACAATGTCCCGCACATGAAAATAGCTAATATTTATTAAATCTTACTACAAGAATTTTTATAACTTTTTACATGTACTAGCTCACCGATTCTCACAAAAAATGTGAATAGGTATTATGACCATCTACATTTTATAGATGAGAAAGTCAAAGCATAAGGAGATTTTAAGTAGCTTGTCAATCACGTAGCAAGGAAGTGGTATTGCCTAGGTGGACTTCTTGGTCTAATTTTAGAGCTTTTAGTTCAAATCTCTACTCTTTATTGCCTCTTGTAGTAATCACTCAACATATCCCTTATGTAATAAATATGAATTCTGTAAATTGTAATTTGTATAATATTTTTATATAAATTTAATCATATGCATTATTGTTTTAATGATTTCTCAGAATATATTTCAGCAAGCTGCATATGTTACTTAATCTGAATTACTTTTCTCTTTGAAAATACTTGTAACAGAATTTTGCAAGTCATAGTAGCTTTGTGGTTGAAAATTTCCTTATGAGTTTTGCAAAGTAAAGAATTAATCTTAGTTGTCTAGTTTCAATATTCTTAGCAAAAAGATAGTATCTTTATCTTCCAGGATTAATAATTTCAATAACATCACAAAGCCTGATGCTTAACAGATGAATATTCTCTAAATAATTACATTTCCATTCAAAGTATTTCCTTACATAATTTGGTCTTGGTTCCAAAGTGAACACATGTTTTCAGATAGGTGTTATCACCTAAGATTTTAGTCTTAAAGAGTTTTCAGGGCAGTCTAGGCAGAACTCACCAAAGGGCAATGTGCAATGTGGTGATGGAACAGCCCCACATCCTGAGGAACAGAGGAGATTTAAATGAAACACCATGTGAAATCCATACTCTACTTCAGTTTTCCTGCTTGGTAATATTGGTGAAATAGTTCACTGTAGTAGGATTTTTCTTTTAATCAGATATCCAAATTCACTTGTAGATATATTTACTTGTGTGGAAGTCAGGTGTTCAAGATAACAGTGATATTAGAATTCCAGATTAACAAGCAGCCTATTTTTCACTCATCACATTTACCACTATTTCAAAGAAGGCACTGTATATTTCCATTTTCACTCTGCCAATAGCATGCAGTTAAGCCTGTAGAGTCAAGAGGCTTACTCCAGAATTTGGAGACCAGGGTTCATATTCTGCTTACGTCCATTTGTCAAAGACGCTAGGCAAGTTAACCTCTTTAAACCTCAGTTATATCATCTCTAAAATGAGTTAATAATAGCATCCGCCCATGTCAATATTATCAGGATTAAATAACATATGTAAAGAACTTGGCCCAGTGCCTGACTTAAAATAAATATCGAAGTATACCTATCATTAATTTTAGAAATAACACCTTAGGTTTAATGTAGCCAATCATAATTAGTTATATTTTAATTCAGCATTGCCTATGATTGAAGACATATTAACAAACCATAATTTTATTTATCCTTCAAAATTAATTGTACCCTGTTAGGAATTCATAAAATACACTCATACATGCACATAAATACTTATCTCATCAGCTTAGTATAGTGTGATTTCTCTTTTTCTTTTAGTTTCTTTATACTATAAATTGAAGCTTGTTTTGAGGAAATTAATTTCTATGAATTTGTGAAGCAAATTTCAGAATGTATTAATTCTAGGAATGTTACTGTTAATTAGGTTGTATTGACATTTGTATTTGTATTCTTCTATTTGTATTCATCTATTTGTATTCCTTGGTGAGAAGGGAGGATTCTTCAATTTCTGTGTTTTTGCATCTTTTTTGGGCAAATGAAGAATAGAAAAGGAAATGTTCCAGACCAAAGGAACAGCATGGCCAGCTGATTTGTGGTAAAATAAAACACATAGGAGTCAAAGAAGTTCATTACAACTGGAGCACAGAGTTCATGAAAGAGAGGAGCAAGAGGTGGGGCTGGACATAAAGGCCAGGTTTAGAAAGAGCAATAGTGGAAGCCAAGTTGAAGTATTTTGATTTTACCTAAGGTCACTGGGAAGTCACTAAAAGGATTTAAATCAGGAACTGACAAAATTAGATCTTTTTGAAATCTTTTTGTGGTTCTGGAATAGATGAGAGAATAATACTAGAAGTGAAGAGTGAAAGAGATCTGGTTTGGGGATGCAGTGGCAGGAATAAGACCGTAACTGATTGGAAGTGGAGGTCGGTCACTCTCAAGTTTCTGCTCTGGGTAATCCACAGTAAAATTTACTGGAATAGGAAACATTTGAAGAGAGGATGGTTTGGGGAAACAAAAATGAGTTCAATTTTGGAGTTAAGATCCCCGTGAGTGTTTATCAAGATAGGCTTAAGAGGCTGAAGAAATAAGCAAAGCCTGAAATATCAATAGCTTAACCCATAAACACTGTCAACAATTCTTAAGGGTTTGAGATTTTACCCTATTTTCAAACTAACCAGTTAGGAGGTCACGGTTACAGTGACTTTGTTACATACAAGGAATTCTATGCCAGAGACAAAGGACATTAGTACTCACGGCACAGTAGGCATCACAAACTTCAGGTTCACATGGATTCTCTTTGCTCCACAAGCTCCATAGGGGCCCAGGTGGATGCTGTACATGCAACAGGTTCATGTCACAGCTGAGGAACGCCAAGCTTAGGAAAGCCCTCATCTTTTAAATAAGGCCACTAACCTCAGTTAACCCTCCCTGCAGAGTCAGTTACTATCTTTACTGTGCTGGTCAGTAAACAAATCTACCCTGCGCCCACGGAGAGACACTATCTCCATCTTCTAAGGCTGTTTGCTATACAAACATCCTTGAAAAGACAGAACAGAGCAATAGCTGTCACAAGACAAGTTGAACTATCATAGAGAATTTTTCCCCAATAGAAGTTTATTTTTCCTTCACACAAAGTCCCATATTTGTACATCACCTCTTCAGGGCATCTCTCTTTTGAGTGGTGATGAGCGTATCCAGGCTACTTCCCTTTTGTTGCTATGACATCTTTAAACAAAAGAGACTAAAGAAAGTTTTCTGATGCCCTTACCAAAGAATAATGAAAAATATGGATGATTTGGTTGTTTTATTCATATTCTTTGTTGGTTCATGATGGGAAGTTTTAAGTGGGAGGAAGAAATTATAATGTGCCTGCTGACCTTAGAATCAGAGGTATCAAAAAAGCACAGAAGGTAAAAAGTTTAAATTGTGACACTTTTCTAAGCATAGACCCCTGGGAAAAAAGTGGGAATCCCCTTAGGCAATGCCCAAATTCTCTGGAGAATATCTCAAAGTAACAGAGACTTTATCCTAAGATGGGAAACCATGAAGTTTCCAGGACAATGAATAGTTTTTGCCATGGCCTAGTGATGTAGAGCTCAAAGTGAGGTTATGTCAGCTTAGACCCCGTCTCTTAGCAACTTATCCCAAGTTGGTTGTAAAACAACTGCATGAAAGGAGACCTATTTCTTTTCCTACTTTTGCTGCAAGGAGAAAGAGCTGTGACTCAGTGGCCCTTAGAGCTGATGGAGAGAAGCATGAGCTTGACCATGTGTATTGAAGTCACTACTGAGAGGAGCAGATGAACCAAAGATTTGGATACAGGTACTAACTGCTGCTGAGAGGACCTCAACCAACTAGGAGCCATGCTCAATCGGGGGGCTTTTACGGAGCTCAGATTGTCAGTGCCATCATGAGCCTAGGATCTGGGGTCAAAGCACTTCAAATTGTTTCCCACAGGAAACAACTGACTACCTCACAGGTCTATCTCACAGGATACAATCGCATCCACTTAACTAAGCACGATGAGCAGAGTTAGTATTCTTGTAAATCCACTTTAAGTGCTTAAATGGCTGATGTGCATAAGCCTAGAGTAAATAGTTATGGATGAGTTTTTAAGTAATTTTGTTTGTAATAAGTTGTCCAAAGTAACACAAAAACAAAAACAAAAAGAATATTCTTAACCCAAGCAGTCTCAGTCCATAAACCAATTTACATGCCTGTAATATTCTCTCATCTTATACTAAAAAAATCATAGCAGTAAAATTGCTGTCAACAGGGATGATTAATGCTAAATGACATTCAGATATATAAAAATTGACACTTGAACACAATTTCCTTTCCTTAATCAATATTATTTATTTATGTTTGGTATCCTAACTACTTCAAAATAATTTGAAGAAGATTTTTAAATTATTCATTAGATAAAACTGAATAGTAAAACATAAAATTATAAATATCTTTATGAAGGTAAAAAAAAATTACCTGGTATGTTACTTGAGATGAGTTAACTACTTTAATGAGAACACTTATTTTAAGATTTCTCAAAACGGAAGCAAATATAAAATATATAGAATATTCTGTATATACTTAAAATATATAGAAATAGAGACATATATATTCTATACTCTAATTTAAAAAAATGTCAACTCCTCAAATTCTAGGAATGTTACAAGCATTCATTTACTCAGGCTCAAAATCTAATGTCTATTTTGTTAAATGAAATTTTTATTTTAGAGTAGTTTTAGATTTACAGAAATCATTGTAAAGATAGCAGACACTCCACATATATCCTACACCTAGATTTCCAATTACTATATCTTACATTAATATGATACATTTATCACCACTAATGAACCAATGTTGATATATGATTATTGTATTAGTCAAGGTTCTTCAGAGAAAATAGAAAGAGGTTTATTATAAGGAATTGACTCATGCAATTATGGAGGCTGAGAAGTCTCGAGATCTGTAGTCAGCAAGCTGGAGATCCAGGAGAGCAGATGCGTAGTTCCAGTTGAAGTCTGAAGGCCTGAGAACCAGGAAAGCCAATGGTATAAGTTCCGCTCCCAAAGCCAGCAGCCTCCAGACCCAAGAAGAGCAGACGTTTCAGTCTGAGTCCAAAGGATGGAAAAAACCAATGTCCTAGCTCAAACAGGAGGGGTTCCCTCTTACTCAGCTTCTGTGTTCTGTTTAGGTTTTCAGTTGATTGGATGAGGCCCTCTACATTAAGAAGAGCAATCTGCTTTACTCAGTCTACAGATTCAAATGTTAATCTCATCCAGAAACATCCTTATAGACACACTCAGAATAATGTTTGACCAAATGGGCACCCCATGACATAGTCAAGTAAACACAAAAAATTAACCATTATACTTATTAACCAAAGTCCATACATCAATCAATCAGATTTCCTTAGTTTTTTTTTTTTTTGGTGAGGAAGACCAGCCCTGAGCTAACATCCGTTGCTAATCCTCCTCTTTTTGCTGAGGAAGACTGGCCCTGGGCTAACATCGTGCCCATCTTCCTCTACTTCATATGGGACGGTGCCACGGCATGGCTGACAGGCAGTGCGTCGGCGGGCGCCCAGGATCCGAACCCGCAAACTCTGGGCTGCCAAGTGCGGACGAAACCGCTGCGCCACCGGGCCGGCCCCCTTCCTTAGTTTTTACCTAATGTTCTTTCTATGATCCAGGATCCCATCCAGGATACCATATTACATTTAGTTTTCATACCTCCTCTTTGCTGTGATAGTTTCATAGACTTTCCATGTTTTTGACGATCTTGACAGTTTTGAGGGGTACTGGTCAGGTATTTTGTAGTCTGTCCCTTGATTGGAATTTGTCTAATATTTTTCTTAGGATTATTCTGGGGATATGGGTTTAGGGAAGAAAAGCCACAGAGCCTTCTTATCACATAGTATCAAGTAAAACATTTTATCAACATGACTTATAAGGTTGATGTTAACCTTGATCACCTGGCTAAGGTAGTGTTTGTCAAATTTCTTCACTATAAAGTTACTTCTTCCCTCCTCCTTTTTGTAGGTACTATCTGAAAGAAACTCACAATGCACTGCCCAGACTTAAAAAGTATCTACAAAATTTATTTGGAATTCTTCTGCAAGGTAGATTTTTCTATTCTTCTATTCTGCTCATTTATTTAATCATTTATTTCAATATGGACTCACAGACATTCATTTTATAGTCTAGATTATAATCAAATACTTTATTTATTTAGTTTCTCAAATTGGTCTATCTTTGGCCATTGGGGGCTCTTTCGGTTGGCTCCTGTGTCACTTTGACATACTCCCATCACGTGGTGGTGTTTTCTGAGCACTTCCTTACTTCCTCTCACTAAGGTGCTCCAGGTTCACTGTATATGTTTCCAGCCCCAGTCAGTCTTAGAATCAGCCATTTCTCAAGAAGCCTGGTTCCTTTTACTGGAGAATAGTATTAGAAACCAATATCTGGGAGTTGGTGTACTTGCTGCTGAGGTGTTGCTGCTTCTAGGCCTCTTAGCTGAAAAACAAGGATTTACATGTGCAAATACTAACCCATGTATATAAACACATCTATAAATATTTCTATATGTAACCACCTGATCTAGCTTACATTAAACATGAGTTCATACTGATATCTCCGATTCTAACCCATTATCACATAGATCATTCTAAATTCCTTCCCTTGCTGCTCTGTAAACTCCTGCTCCAACAGCAAGAAATCTAGCTCCCCCCATCTGCCATCCTTGTACTTAACTGTTTAGTTTCAGGATATATATACACATATAGCAATATCAGAAATAACCCATACCTCCATGGAAAATAACTTTATGAACTAAAGTACAGACTTATGTACAGTTCTTGCACCCTTAGTTTTACTGACTCATTTCCAAAATTGCTAGGTCCACATTATTTTCTCCCAGTCCTTCAGTGCGGTTGTTTCATACATTTGTGATATAGTTAATTTTTTTTTCCTACATTCTGCATTCTATCCTGGGAATTCTAGTCTCCTAAATTATTTTTCAAATTTTCATACATATTGGATCACTTTTTTTGTTGTGAATTTCTATGCATTTTGACAAATACATAGTGTCTGATATTCACCATTACAGTATCACACAGAATAATTTCACCATCCTAAAAAAGTCCCTATGCTTCATCTATTCAACCCTCCATCCCACCATAACCCTTTGGCAACCACTGATCTATTTACCTTCTGTATAGTTTCCCTTTTTCCGGAATGCCATTAATTGGAATCAGATAATACATAGTCTTTTCATAGTGTCTTCTTTCATTTAGAAATGTGCATTTAGGATTCATTCATGTTAATATGGTACATATTTCTCATCTCCTTACTTTTAATGTACCCAGGTCCTTACACTTAAAGCGTATATCTTACAGACAACACATAGCTGGGTCTTGGTTTTTTTATTTTTACTGACTGTAAATATCTGTCTTTTAATTTGTATATTTAGACCATTCACATTTAATATGCTTATTGATATAGTTGGACTAATATCAACTATGTTTGTAACTATTTCCTATTTGCTCTTTGCATTTTATATACTCTCTGTATCAATTTTATGTCTTCAAAAAAAAAACCTTTTGATTTCCCTAGAGTTTACAATATATACTTTTAACTAATCTAAATCCAAATCTTCAAATAACACTTCCAATGTAGCACAGGAACCTCATAAACAAATTTCGCAATTACTCCCTCCCATCACTTATGACATGGCAGTTGTTCATTTCACTTATGCATATGCTATAAACACTGAACACACCGATGCTATTGTGACTCTAAACAAAGTTTTCTTAGACAAACTAAAAACAAAAGATTTTATCTTACCTTCATCTATTTCTTCTCCAACACACTTTCTTTTCTATATAAATTCAAATTTCTGACTTTAACATATTTCTTCTGTCTGAAAACTTAAGATTTCTTGCAGGTCATGTCTGCTGACAGTGAATTCCTTCAGATTTTGTTCATCTGGGACAGTATTTATTCTTAGTCCTTTGAAGTATAATTTCACGGATATAGGATTCCAGATCGATGTGGGGTTTTTTTGTTTTAATACTTTAATATTTCACTCCACTCTTTTTGTTTAGATGGTTTATGATGAGAAGTTCACTGTAATTCTTATCTTTGCTCCTTTTTATAGGTTAAATGTTTTTTCTTCTGGTTTCTTCAAAATTTTCTCTGGTTTTTTGGTTTTGCAGTTTATGGTACGCCTATGTCTGTTTTTTGTTTGTTTTGTCATTTCTGTTTTGGTGTTTGTTATTAAGATTCATCACGTTTCCTTTTCACTTTTGAACTCCTTGTAGGTCGCCCATGGGCTGGGTACTGGTCCCAATGACTGGACTGTGTGCTGTGGAGGCAAGCAGGCAGGGCCCAGCCGGAGCCCCCTCGGGGTACTCTGCTGCCTCGGGTGTGCAGGAGGGGCAAACTGAGGACCTGCAAGAAGACAGACCGCCATGAGGTACTGAGGGGCCACAGGGAAGGGCAGAAACGTGGCAGCGTCTCAGCCGACCCCAGTTCCAAGACAAAGCCCCATCTCACGGGATCACGACAGCGGCGAAGGCCGGGGCCTCCTCAGGTGCGAGGCCCGGAGTCCCGGTCTGGCAGCGGGGCCATCTGGGGTCTGGCTCCCCTGACTTTCCAGCCACCTCGTCAGGGAAGCGGCGCGGGGTCCCGGAGCCCCAGGCGGAAGGTCGGGCGGATGGAGCCGGCCCCAGCCCCACAGGTCTGGAGGGCACCGACTGGCGGAGGCCGCTGGGGCGGGTACGAACTGCACACGCATGGACCGCACGATTCTCGACTTTCTGGGTGCCCACTGCAGACAGAGACCGGTCACTAAGAAGGAGGGCAGAGCGCGGTTTTTCGAGGCCACACCGCCTCTGCCAAACTCCGAGCTCGCTCCAACACAAAACCTCCTCGCCCCTGAAGCCAGATCTCGCGAGATCTCGGAAGTCCTGCCCTCCTGGCCCGAAACCCTAGGTAAAAAGAACCCTGGGAGCCCGGATGGTCAGACAGGCCGCTGGTTGCTTTGTGCGGCAGGGTGGTGTGGAGTCTGGCTCACAATATTTCCAGGTCCTGAGAAAGTATTTTGTCCCGGGGTAGTAAAGTTGTATGTTGAAAGCTATATGTTTTATATATGTTGAAAAATAGCTTAAAGGGCATTCTATATAACATATCCATGGGTTATTTTCTTCATAGGAAAACAAAACTATGTCTTAAGTACTAAACTCATTTTTTAATAATATTCCTAAGGATATTTTTCTTGCTGGAACACATATATATATAACTCTTCTTGCCTTTGGCAAATGCAGCACCAATGCAGGGACACTTTACATACAGTGTGAAAAGAGGTGCTAATGCCTTCACAATGGTTAATCAACCGTCTGGAACCCCCAAAGATTTATTTCTCTAGGTACTTCTTTGAATAAAGTTTATTAAACCTGGTAAACTTGCCTGTCTCTGGAGTGCTTTTATAAGATGCTTGAAAAATTCTTTGATTGCATTTTCAAACTGATTTGAAGAATAAAGAAAAACAAGCTAACGGGAAATGAAAATTAATCAAACTGCTTTAAGGGCAAGTTGGAAATAGGAACCCCATAATGAGAACAAAACTGGAGCCACCATTGACCAAGGGATTAAAAGCACAATTGCGGGTTAGGAAATAATTATTTTGTAATTGCAATAGTTTAAGGGCTTTTTAATGATTACTAACTGAATCAAAGACATAACAATCAACAAATCAAAATCAAACCACTTGCAATATACAAAGTTCTCATAATCCATTAGTGAAAGATTTACACACACACACACACAGTGGTTTAGAAATTATAACCAGTTCAGAGTGTAAAGAGAAAAACGTCTTACTTGGTTAGAAAGTGTTCTTAATTCTTTTGGGGCCACTTAGAAATATGATCAAATGTGCAAAAGGGAAGTATAAGCAAAATTTATTTGGCTGAATTTTATCTTCAGCATGAAGCAGATGTTTAAGTTGGATATTTTCTGCCGTTTGTTTGTGTGTGTGACAAATGTGTGAGAATAGCTCTGAAGGGAAATCCATTTCCAAAATGCATTTATTAGGACTTTACTCAAGTGCAAGGAAAGAAGATGAAGTGACAAGTCAAATTTTATATAATGTGGGTTTGAAAGGAATTTTTTCCACCTTGAATAATTATGACAGTAATTTATCAATGCTCCATTTATTACTAGGCATAGAAAATTCCTGATTACATAAAAATAAAATAACAATATTTTTAGGAGCACAACATTTGAAGGCCTAATTTAGAATTGAGAAACTTAAGGATATCTATGCTAAAGTCAAAATCTGATGTGTACTGAGAAAGAGAAACAGATCGAGAAAGAACATAGTCACTCATCACCGTGGTTAGGCAAAAAACTGCTTCAGGTTCTCTATCTTCAACAAAAACTAGCTAAATTGTGTCTGGAAACTTGTTTAGTCCTGTCAACCTTTTCTCCACATACGTAAAATGGGATTATTAATGCTTAGCCTGTATAGTTGAAGTGATGAGTAAATGAAGTAAGTGCAGAGCCTTGGCATCTATCTAAAAATAGACACTCGGTAAGTATCATTCCTTCCCTTAATCCTTTTGGGAACTTAAAAATTTAATGACAAGATTTTGTCTATTTCAACCACTCACCGATATGGCCATATCCCATTATCAAACAAAATATTTCTACCTCTATGATTCTCAAAGGTGTAACTTCCCTCTCTGAGCACAAGATACTGTCCTTTCTCCCTGTGTCATTTATTACCATTGAAATTGTTCTTGGTTTTTGGTTTTCTTAATCATACTTTGCAAAACAGTATTAAGCATCAATTAGCATCAGGCACTGGGCAGGCATTGACAAAAATAAAAGAACTCAGTGCCTGAATTAGATGAGCTCTCAGTTCAGTTAAACATAAGCCAATTTAATACCTTATAAGGAGAATATAATGTAAAAATGTGGCAATTATATTTTATCTCCCCATTTTCATACCCACAGATACACCTAGTAACACATACACACAAGCCAACTGATTTCCTAGCACCTCAAATCTTTCATGTCCTGCCTTCCAAAACATCTATTCTTCAGTCTCATTGAAGCCTGTCACTTCCTCACCTCTCTTCATTTTTCGAGTTAGGTAATTCACCCCAGATTATTCTACTCCTTGTGGCCATTCACTTTAATGACACTCTGATTAGAAATTCAATCCCTTCATTCTTCTGAATGAGCCTTATAGTTCAAGATGGTAATATTTATGCCATGCTGTGGACGAGTTTAATTTTCTTCCCAGGCATTACATGGCCATTTTTAAAAATAAATATTTATGTAACATTTACCATAAGCAGAATTTATTACAGATATTTGGGATACAAAGATAATCAATGTAGGTTTTTTTATTAGTTATCTTGGACTTACTTAACCTGTCCAAAATTGTTTTCTAAATTTTAAAATGGAACTAATAATACTTACATTGCTTCGCTTCCATGAAGATTAAAGCAGGGAATGGATATAAAACATCTGGAATATAGTCAAATTTGATATTTTTGTTATTTCTGTTATTTTTAGTACTAATCCAGGTATTTCAATCATAGGGGTGACATGATCATCCAGATATATATACTAATGAGAAAACACAATAAGGCTATATTTACCCTTTATTTTAAATGTTTACTGTCTATCTGCTCATCTACTTTTTTCTTATCTATCAATAAACCATTACAGATATGACCATGTATGGTCTAATTACCTAACATTTTAACACTATTATACATTTTCCAGAAGAACAATTTCTAGGAAGAAAATGTAAAGTTGCAGGAATACTAATGTTCCAGGGGGTTGGCATTTCTCCCAGAAGTGCTACAAATAAACACCTGAACACTTTCTCCTTCAGAACCAGTAGGTTTAAATAGAATTCTATTTAGGTTTTGAATTGTGACATATGTTAATCCCAATGAGAGGCTCTGCATGAAAGGAATGTTAGCCGAATTTTAGCATGGTATTATGAGGATAACTTGCCACTTTGCAGTAAATATACCGTAAATATTCTGACCTTTGGGAGTTTAAACCTATAGGAAAGAATTCAACAAACTGTAGTTTGATAATCTGAGACCAACTATTATACATTAAGAGGTCAATAACACCTAACACATTTTCGTAATTCATAGTCAGATATAATATTACATATAATGTTATTATATGATAAAAATTTTATGGTAAAATATTTTAATTTACCAGTACTCTTTTTATTTGCAAGTTGTATCACATAACAAAAGTTATTTGCAAATGAGAGTGGTTTAAAACGTATTTGAAATTAAAATTTCTACTAATGACCAGTAGATTAAAGTTTTCTGTATCCCTATCAAGTGTTTACAATTAGTTTTAATATTTGTTGAACACATTTTAAAAATAGAGAATGATATAGAGATTTTTTTTTTCCAATGAAAGTTAACTTAGGGCTTCAGTATTTAACAATCATACTCATACTTAAATGTGCAGAGCCAAATTCAATAAGCAAGCCCAAAATTCTGTCCCTGTTGTCTCAATCCATAGGATAGACGGGGCTTAGACTCTGTGCTTCAGTCCTTAAATTAGGGTTCCTCTTTCATACAAAAGGGGGAGAAAAAGAAACAGGGACAAATAAGGAGGAAGGAAGGGAGTGAGAGACAAAATGCAGGAAGGAGAGAAGGAAGACCAAAATTGAGAGAAAACCTGATCCGCTACTTCGGGTGAATTCCCTTTCCCTGGCCACAGTTTTAAATAAAAAACAAACACAATTACAAACACTGATCTATTAAAACTAATGATGACCTGCCATGTTCAAGACACTGTGTTTGGTGTTACTGCTATTCTTTCTTTCTTAATAGGAAAGCTCCTGATTTGAGATGTCATGGAGGAGAATCAGCTACTGAGCATGAGTATGGCACTTCCTCCTGCTTCACAGATGTAGTGCCAGCCAGATCCATGGTGGTAATGTAAATGACACCTTGAGATCCCTTCAATATCACTATTATAACTCATCTAAAATTATAAAATAACAGAAAGAATTTTTGTAACTTGTATGGTTTCCATATGATCAGAGGTGAGAGAGATTAACACACACAGTGAAGGAAACGATGATGTATGTAACAATTCACATAAATGTAAATAAAAGTTTTAACCAGCTGCTCTTTGCAAAGTGGATTAGCCTTAGTGAGATGTGATCATAAGACAGGTATCACTGGTGTTACCAATATGAGTAGTAGATAAGTCATTCTTGAAATTTTGCTACTTATATCTTTCAGATTAGATACTTTAGGAAGAGGTTATCATGAGTTGGAGACGGCAGAATACGCTCTTCCAAATGTGATGTTGTTTAACCTTACAACAATCCTAGGAATCAACTACAAATATTGTCTCCACCTAAAAATAAAGAAGTTGAAGCAGAAAACTTTTAGAGGGTATTTTTATTCTAATTATTATGAGGGCACCATGAATAAAGAATTCTATTGCAAAACATAACCAGATGAAGAAAAAGATCTTAAGTTTAATTGTATATTATTATTATTATGACTTACAGATTCTTGCTGGTTTTTTTTTACAAGAAGGAGCAATAGGCCCTCTGGTTATTCAGCTTTTATCTGACACAGTTTTTCTTTTATATCCCACCCTTGTGATAAATACAACGCAGCTAAAATGTATCCATAAGGGAAATTGAACTTGTTTACTAAATATACAAAATATTTTTCAATGAAATTAAATTTATTCACTTAAGTTGTAAAATGAATTCACTGACTTGAGTTGAGATGTAGATAAAAGTTTTCCCTAAACCAGAGTCACAATATAGAGTATATATACCTAGCCATTTATACATAAATATATTCATGAAATATATCTACACATTTGTTTACATATATGTTCCAAATAGCCCCAATATATCTCACATTCAAAGTAAGAGCACTCTTTATTTTAGTTTCTAAGTAGTAAAATACCTGTGCCAAATCTCATTTTGCTCAATTAGGCAGGGATGAATATGATCCTGGTAAAAATTGCCCAACTCCAGCCTCTGCAGCACCCTCACCGGTGTTTATGGGGCATCCAGAGATTTCTGTGTGCTCCCCAAAAGATGAATCCTCCCTTTGCCTCTACCCAGCCCCTTGCAGAATGAAGGGATGGCCATTGGGAAGGCCACCAGTGTTTCAGGCGCCACCCCAAACTCCCTTCCCAGCCCCTCCAAAATGTTCTCGAAAAATTTTGACCCAGAAGCTTGCTAGATGAAAGAAAAGAATGTAAATAGCAAGATCACAGAAGAGAAACTGTTAATTATTAACACATGAGCAACATTTTTCTTACATTTATCTTCATTTTCTTCACTGATTATTCTTCTTAACCTTTGTAATTTAGTTTTCTTTTTCAGTCTGCTACCCAAAACACTGTAGTGAAGGTCACTGAAGACCTTCTGAATACTAAATCTAACCTTTCTCTAGATCTCTTGATCTTCCTGAAATTTTTAACCTTATGACTATACCTCTGTAATTTTTCCTCTCTGGACATTTGTTGCACAAGATTATCCTACTTCTAGTGAATTGTCCTTTTCTTTCTCTATCCTCTCACTCAGGAATCTGATTGATTTTTACCAATTTTACCAATCTCTCTCTATGCTAATTTATTCCATACCATTATCTCTAGACTCTAACTTTCTCTGAAAGATCAGTCACAAATTGCAAAGTCCAATTGGCTTCTGGTGTCAATATGTAAATATGTTAGAGTCATTTCGCCATTAAAAAATTTAAGAGAAAACACAAAAGTCATTCTGTGCATTGCGTGTGTGTGTGTGTGTGTGTGTGTGTGTGTGTGTGTGTGTAGTATAAATAGCTGATGAATTTGAGTGAAGGGTATATTGAAGTTCCCTGTGCTATTCTCGCAATATAAAAATTTACCAAAACAAACAGGTATCAATTGAATTTGTACTCCTTTTTCTCACACATTTGTAAATAATTTTCCATACTTCTCATAATTGGGATTTGAGAATATACTTATTAATAGTCAAGAATCTAACATTAGATTATTTGTTTCAAATCCTAGTTGTTCCATTTATAATTAATATGGCCTTTGCTTTTACACTTCACCTCTCTAAATTGTATTCTTTCTGTAAAATAGGGGCAAGACTAGTCTTTATTTTATAGGGTTATTGTGAAGATTTAGGGAGATAACCTGTATAAAATGGTTAATTTATAATAAGAACATAAGGATCAGCTTATACAATTATTAATATTGTTACTATTTCTCCCACAGAGAATCAGTTGCCATGTTTATGAATCCTACCTCTGCAATACCATCATTCCTTTTCTCAATCTATTCTCCTTATACGGTTTGACTCTGCGAGTATTATTGCAAAGATTTTTTTATTACTCCCTGCAGCCAAACCATGTTATTTATAGTTGCCAGATTAATAGGCATATACTACAATTAAAATTCTGTGTTTTCCTTTGCTGATAAGCCTTTATTATTTCCCCATTACCTCCCAAATCATGTCAAGGGCCTCAGCGTGGCACTTGAAGCCTTCCTAAATATGTCTCGATATACCTTGTACTACTATTATTCTCCATTATTCTCTACAACCATCGAATAGTACAGTCAGACTACCTGAGACTATGCATGCATCTTGTGCTTTCCTGCCTCTGGCCCATTCTCATGCTGTGCTGACCCCATCTTTTGTCTTGACTCCCCTCCCAATTCCTGACTTCCAAGCTTACCATGCTCATCTGCATCAAGTAAGTGGAGAGAAAAGGAATGTGGAAGGTTTTATGGGCCAGACCTGGAGCTGCACATGTCATTTTTGTACTCATTCTATTGTAAATAACTCAGTGACATGGTTGCACTTGACTCCAATGGAGTCCAGCAGTGTAACCTGGCTCTGTGCCCAGGAAGAAGAAATAGGTCTTGGTATATGCTCTCTGCCACACTACATTCTGGGTACATTTCAAATATTCTCTCTTCTGTGAAGTTCTTCCTATACTTTCCAGGCAGATATCATGTATGATACATAATACATAGATGGGAGCACAGCAACAAATTTACATTTCTAAATTTGAAGTTAGTTATTACAAGATGTTACTGGTGAAAATTTTGTGTTAAAATTGCTATTAAAGCAGATTGTAAAACAAGATCATGCATTCTCTTTATAGAATCTGTGTAGAACAGAATATGTATTCATACCAGATGGCAAAAGGATGAGTTAATTAATCTCCTAAGGTCCCCTATGACCTTCTAATTCTCATGATTTAAATACTTTGGAAAAGGTATTTCCAAGTGTCATTTTAATTTCTATTGTGGCAATTTACACAACTTGTATCAGGTTTTTAAGCTTTCCAAATGTCAACGCAAATGGCATTTCCATAGAGTAGATGTTTTAACCAATGTTCACATTATTTTACTGAATAAAAGGGAACTAAATAAAATTGAAGAGCATACTGTCCCTGTGTCTTATTATGGATAAGTAAACCCTATTGCAATTTAATAATCAAAATCTTATTGCACAGATTTTGAAATTATGCTGTGGAAGCCATCTGTATTGCAAACTGAATCAGAAAATGTAGACTATAATGGGCCTTAGCAGACAATGCTGCACTTGGTGTTTTCACTAGCTTCACAGATAGCTTTCTCCAGATGTTGCCAGGCAACAACAGCTCATATAAAGAGATTTCCTGTTCATAAACTCAACCTCATTGGCAATACAATGAGACTCAAGATTGTTACCACCTGTACAGGTGGAACTACAAGTGAAATAACTAGTCATAATTTCAAAGAAAAGACTCAATGCGTAGATTTTTATTAAAAAATATGACAGTGAACTTAGTAGAGAGATCTGTAATCAGAATGATAGCCAACACATTAATTAAATGCATGTTGTCTATCAAGGAACAAAATGGGAGACTTCAGGAAGAATTTTTCAAATTATATAAATAGGAAATAGATAGGAGACAAATTGATATAGTGGCCCTTGTGAAGTATTATCAGACTTACAGTTACAATTTAAGAGTGGTTGATGCTAAAGGATGCATGGTCTGACAGAATTTTGCATTTGGGAAGAGTTCAGTCACATGAACATTGGAATATAGGGAAACGAAATACAGGAAAAGGGATTTATTACTTCTCCATATTTGGGGCAATGGTAGCCAAGAATACATAACTGATGTGTTATGGGGGACATTTTTCAAAATATATAATAGTCATTTTTTTAATGATCTCCAGCAATAATTAAAACTATAAACCTTTCCTATTCTCTCTCTCACTGTGTATGTGTGTGTTCTGTTTGCATGAAAACTTGTTCAAAGAAAACTATGAATAGTTTATTTATTCACCGTATCTCAAGTTATAAGAAACTGTTACATGTCCTTGTTAGATAAAGAACTGCCGAAGGAAATATGTCAGTCGAGACGAGAAAATAGGGATGTTCTTGAATGTAAGTGAGGAAAATGCAAATATAATGTATTGACTAAGATTCTAAGTATAGAAAATTGTTTTTTAAATATTTATCATGACTACGGTGCATTTGTAACTTTTAAAATCCCTGATATGTTTAAGCACTTCACACATATTTTATTATTTAGATGCCAGTTTGCTCATATCCTGCCTTTCGTCTTTTCATATGCACATCATTTCAAATGCAACTGTCTTCACCCCATGTCCACTCATGAGCTTATTCCTCTCAATTACAATCAGTTCTCTGTTATGTAGCTTGGCAGGGAACTGTTATGTTCTCATTATTCAAATTTTCTGGTTCTAATCAACATCAAGCATGGATTACTAATTTTCAAAGTATAATACTATAAAAATTACTTTAGCATTAAAATGATGCTAGGTAAAATTGCTACTTTCTATGTGTATAGACTTTTATAGTTTTACTTAATTTAATCATCATTTATTCAAAGCTTAGAGTATGCATTTGCAATAAGTTAGTGTGTTTAAAGTTATTTTTTCCTCAGGAAGCTATAGTGTATTGGTTTTACATAATAAAACTCAAAATAGAGTAAAATTGCAAATACAAAAAGTATACATGCTCAATGTAGAAAAAGATCTATTCTCCAAAGAGATTTATCACAATGACATTCTTTACGTTATTGCAAAATCAAATCATGTTATCAGTCTCTGATGTCCTGAAGACTCCATAATATTTTATGGTATTCTTTGTGTTCTATAGATTCTCAGTTTTGTTTACATCTATTCACAAATGTCTTTTGAGGATGAGTATGCGGAAATGTTTCGTTTTACTGAGGCATATATTTTAACTTTCCAAACTTTAAAACAGGTATGTCACTTCACTAGCGAGCCTTACTGCAAAACTAACCTCTCAGCATTTATATCTCTGTGCTGCATGGTTGGTATAGTTTAATACTCAAATACATGTAATCCACAGTGTCACCTAGTGAGATGTCTATTATTATCCTCATTTGGTAGCTGAATAAAGTGGGGAAACTTATATTGCAAAGATTATGGGATGAATCATTTGTGAATATAGAGTCTATTTGAGACTTCCTCTTCCAGTGTGAAGGAGTAGCTGGTATTTGACTAATCTACTGAGAACAACTAAAATGGTGGATAAAATAGAGAGAGAGAGAGAGAAGCAAGACCTGAGGGGCCAAGATCCTGGAGAGAGTATGGGTACATGTCCTATTGCTGCTGTTAACAAATGACCACAAATGCAGTACCTTAAAACACCACAAATTTACTATGTTACATTTCTGGAGATAAGAAGTCTAAAATGAGTCTTATGGGGCTAAAATCAAGGTCTTGGCAGAGTTGCATTCATTCTGGAAGCTTTAAGGTAGAATCCATTTCCTCACCTTTTCCAGCTTCTAAAGGCTGCACACATTACGCGGGTAGTGATCCCCTTTCAGCAATCAGATCAACTCCACCTCCTGATTCTGTCCTTCACATCTCTCACTCCAATACCCCTGCCTCCCTCTTATAAGGACCCTTGTGATTACATCGAGCCCACCCAGATAGTCCTAGATACTCTCCCCATCCCAAGCTCCTTCATTTATTCACATACGCAAGTCCCTTTTGTCAATATTCACAGATTTCAGGAATTAGGAAATGAACATCTTTGGGTAGCCATTATGCTGCTGACCACAGAAGGAAAATGGCAGTGAGATGAGGGGCTGCAAGCACCACTGCTTTTTCTTCTCTTGGAATTTGACATCATGCAGCATCAAACACAGTCAGAGTCTAAGGGTCAGAGTCAGTTGCAAAGAGGACAAACAGAATGACGCAGCCAACAATGCCAGCACCATCTTTGGCTGAAAAGACAAACCAGATTTCTGGACCACCAAGGAATGAGAGAATTGAGGTTCTAATAACATAGAGAAATGAGACTGCAGGGAAACAACCTCAATATTCTACATACAGTTTTCCCTCAAGACATACAATGATCCTTAATTTGTATAGAATTAGAAACTAATAAATTAGAGAGAAAACAAGCAGAAGGAAAGCAACAAAAGGTTAAAAACTTAAAAACCTTTATAGACAAATCATGACGTTAACCTTCCCCCCACCGTGATCCCAACATTTGGCATTCATGATCTTGTAAAATCTTCTTCCTTGAATACAGGTAAGACTTATGACTTCCTTCTACACAATAAAATATGGCAAAGGTGATAGGATGTCCTTGTCATAATTACTTCACATTGTATAAGACTTTGTCTTATTAGCAGACCTGCTCTAGAGACTCCCTTGCTGGCTTAATAAAGTAAGTGGTCATGTTGGAGATTTCAACATGATAAGGAACTGAAGTTGACTTCTGGGAACTGCCAGAGGACTCTGGAAGCTGAGAGAGTCCACAGCCAACAGTCATCAAGAGGCTGGGCTCTTAGTCATACATACTGCGACAAGGAAATGAATTCTGTTAGCAATCTGAGTAAGCATGGAATTGGATCTTCCTCAGTCGAGCTTTCAAATAAGAATGCTGCCTGCTGATACCTCAATTGCGGCCTTGTGAGACCTCAAACAGGACACAAAGCTGTGCTCAGACTCCCAACCCACAGAAACCTGTGAAACAATAAACGTGTATTTTCAACTACACTTTATTTTTTGAGTAGTTTTAGGTGTGCAGAAAAACTTAGCAGAAAGGACGGAGAATTCCCATACACACTCTCACAGCCCTTCCCCCATTTTCCTCTATTATTAACTTCTTGCCTTAGTGTATGCATTTGTTACAATCTATGACCCACTATTGATGCATTATTATTAAATACATAGTTTACTTTAGGGTTCACTCCCTGTGTAATACAGTCTGTGTGTTTTGACAAATGTACGATGACATCTATCCACCATTACAGTAACATACTAAATAATTTCACTGCTCTAAAATTCTACTGTACTTCACCAGTTCATCCCTCCCCACACCCCCAACCCCTGGAAACCTCTGATCTTTTTACTTTCTCCATAGTTTTGCCTTTTCCAGAATATCATATGGTTTAAATCATGTGTAGCCTTTTCAGATTGGCTTCTTTCATTTAGCAATATTAATTTAAGATTCCTCCGTGTCCTCTTGTGGCTTGATAGCTCATTTCTTTTTATTGCTGAATAATATTATTCAGCATGGATGTACCACAGTTTATCAATTGACATATTAAAGGAGATTTTGGTTTTGACAGTTATAAATAAAGTTATTGTAAACACTCATGTTCAGACATAAAGTTTTTTTTGTGTGGACATAAAGTTTTCAGATCAGTTGATTAAATACCAAGAAACATGATTGCTGGACCATACGGGAAGGGGATGTTTAGTTTTGTAAGAAACTGCCAAACTGTCTTCCAAAGTGGCTGTCCCATTTTTCATTCCTGCCAACAATGAATGAGAGTTCCTGCTGCTCCATATCCTCACCAACATTTATTGGCGGCGTTTTGGATTTTGCCTTCCTACTAAGTGGGTAGTGGTATCTCACTATTGCTTTATTTTGTAATTCTCTAATGACATATGACATTGAGCATCTTTTCATACACTTATTTGCTATCAATACATCTTCTTTGGCGTGGTCTCTTTAGATCTTTTGCCTATAATCATTTGGTGTCTTATTGTTGAATAAATATGTATTATTTAAGCTACTAATTTTGTGGCAACTCTTATGTAACAATGGAAAACTGACACAAAACATAAACAGAGAGTGCAATACTCTCAGGGTGTTGTTATAAAAAAAAAATGAATTTGCTGCAAAGCAGTGGGCCTTGGAACAAAGCAAGGATGACACCAGAAAAGGTGCCCCCTAGAAGTAAGAGTAAACCAGAAATTAGACCAGCCTCTACTAGATCAGGATTATGAGTGAATAAGTTATCTGACTGCAATAAGAAAATTAAATCCTTCTGAAAGAAAATAACATTACCGAGAACCTTCAGAATTTTAATATGTAATATCCACCATCTAAGAAAAATGTTAAAAATTAGCTCAATCTAATCAATATCCACCAATGTGTATCTTTCAATGATTTTATATAAGCTCATTCAATCATATACAAGTTTATAGGTACAGTATACAGGATGTGCTTTTCTGTGTTTTAAGAAAAACATATGTAATAACTTGATTTTTATATCTACTATGGGTGAACTGCCAGTTATGTACATATAGATGTAGTAACCCAGGGTTACATCTGACATAATTAATAACAAGTATGGTAAGGCAGAAACCAATTAGAACAGATGCTAGCACCAAGGAACTGATGTGGCTTACCAGTGAATATAACTGAATACCAATTATGAATGCATCATGTTTTTAGTAGCTGCATAGTATTCCACAATATACATAACATATCTTATTCAATCATTTTCCTGTAGAATTATTTTGTATATATTTGTGTTTTTTGTGAAGTCACATCAATATGCGATGTTTTTGTAACAGAAACCAATGAAATATGAAGTTTTAAACATATTTATAATAAAACAAAAGCAAAATTATAACAGCTTAAGTTTTACAATATTTCTTTAAAGATTTTTAACTATGTGGTTGCCTTTTACATAATTTGCACATATAAGAAAAATTGAATTAACATTTTTATCCACCCACATGTCAAATATTCTACCAGTGAAACAATATGAAGAAAAAAAAATTATTTGTCTCTAGCCCCGCCTTTCAAGAAAAGACACATTTTTTGGAGTAAAATGTGCAATATGAAGCACTGCTTATGGGTGACATGGATTTTGTTTAGAGGGAGGGTAAAAAATTATTGAGTCCTGGGCTAACACTGACATAGGGCATTAATTTTGTCTTCAGAACAACCCTATACAGTAATTATTGTCATCCTAATTTCATCCACAAGAAATTTGAGAGTCCAAAATTTTAAATAAATTTCCCATTAACCACACAACTATTAATTTAAGAGCTGAGATTTTAATTCAACTCTTTATAGATTCCAGAGGCTGTATTTTCCGTGATGTTTAAAAATTATATAATCTTATGTTCCTATTGGAGGTAATAGGAAAGAAATTCTCTTTTTATCTCAAAAAAGAAAAATACCACTGGAGGAGGCTTCAAGGCTCTTTATGACCTAGCCCTAAAAGTCTCATAAAATTATTTCTGGAGTATTCTGTCAGTGAAGCTCGTTGCTGAAACCAGTGCGGACTCAAAAGGATGGTAGGAATAGACTCCAACTCTTGATGGGGGATTAAAAGTAAAAAGACAAACATACTGATGACATTCACCTCGAAAACAAGTTATCACACCCTCTACCTTCTGGTTGACTGTGGTCAATGGGAAGCTGAGAGTAGGGACACGAGGCGAGAAGAGAATAAGTTTTGATATTTGTTTACCTGTTCATTCCCTGTTTGGTCGTGAGTTGCCAGTACCTTCCTTCTGCCTTCTTTTACCAATGGACGTAATCTCTGTTAGATACCTCTTCCACGTCAGCAGCAAGTCTTCTGGGTTCTTTTAACCTCTCTCTATTCTTGACCCTTCAGTCCTAAGTGGTACTAAAATAGTTCAACGATTGCTAAACCCTGGGATTTTGGCTGGAGTTAGGAGAATCCCTATGCTGTTGCTTTCCCTTAACCCATCTCACCCATTTGTGAATAACTCATTTTTTATATTCTTTTTAGTCATCCTTTTTCAGAGTGCCATCTGTTTATAGCAGACTTCAAGCAATACACAAAGAAACTTCAAAAGAAATCAAACTAAGAAAAACGTCGAAGTAAGAATATATTATTATTTGTATTCAAACTTATTGTAGTTTGTTCTGGAGTTTATATTCTTTTTATTAGGATATAATTTACATATAATAAAATACACAAACTTTAAGTGTATAGTTAGAAGCTTTTTGAAATTATATACAACTTCTTAACCACTAACCCAATCAAAATATAGAACTTTTATATCACACCAGAAAATTCTCTTGAGCCCCTTTCCAGTCAACCTCACTATTATATTTTCTAAAGAAACTGTAGAGTTGTACAATATAATGGATTGAACATCCATATAGGACAATGTGTTGGGGTCTTTGTCAGGTTAGAAAGTGAGAGTATTTTATAATATGAAAGAAGTATTATGACTTGGTATAGCAGGAAGTGGCAAAATAATAATAAATCAGAGAAAAAAATACCGTTGAAGAGCTGTGTGTAGAGAATAAAGGGAACTTTTCAATTAGATGAAGCACACATCTGAAGTCGGTAAGTGCCATTAACTAAAAAAAAGAAACTTCTTTGATTCAGCTAACCTAATTATTTATTCCCTATGACGATGGTTGAGAGTTTTCATCAAAAGTGGACTCTGCCAATTTTAGAAAAAAAAATCATTAATTTTTTTGTTAATAAAAAAACACTGCATCTTTAAATTTTCTTATCTAGTGGGATTTTCTATTGAGTGTGTGTGCACCGTCTTATACAGATCAGATGCAGAATAAGTAACTGGAAGAGCTAGAGTTTAAAATAAATTGTATCTATAGACACATATAAAAGCTGCTAGAACAAGCCACTTGTTGGATTAGTATCGCAACAAAACAAATTACCTCGAAATTTAGTAGCTAAAAACAACATTTATCTTGCTCAATATTTTGTGAGTGAGAAATCCTGGAATGGTTTAGTGAGTAGTTCTTGCCTGGACTTTCATGTATTAGATGTCGGATGGGGCTACAGTCAACTGAAAACTCAAGTGGTTTGGGCCCCAAGATGGCTTACTCAAGTGGCTGGCAGTTGAGGCTAAGTGACAGCTGAGAGCTCAGCTGGAGCTACTTCACGGATCATTTGCACGTGGCCTCTCCAGCGTGGTGATCTCGTGGAGATCATCATTCTTACACGGTTAATGGCTTTACCTAGAGAGAACATCACGAGAGAATCACATAGAAACTACATGCCCTTTTAATGTCCTTGGAAGTCACAAAGCCTTACCTCCACCATACTCTATTGGTTCAAATGCTTGCAAGGGCGACCAGAATCAATGGGAGGGAGTGTAGACTCCCCTTGCCCTTCTACAAAGGGAAGAATGTCAAACGCAGCACTGGTATGAGCTAAAGGGTGAAAGTCCAAGCGTCCTATGCGTTCAGATAATTCATATGAGAACATACTCTTCGATAAAATCCACAGAAAATCAAACCCTTTAGCAGATGAATCTGTGAGGATTGGGCTTTTAGAAAGTCACTGTAGATGCCTCATTTTTAAAAGGCCAGATTGCAATTGTATGATAGTGTTAAGCTACTGAGTTTGGAAAAATGCCTTACTTTATTTAAAAACAAAATGACTTATCTGTGTTTTCCCCCTTATTTTTATGTTAGTGATTATTGCAGAATAACAAATTACCTCAAAACTTAGTGGTTTAAAACCATAATATTTATCATCTCACGGTTTCTGTGGGTCAAGAACGTGGATGCAGCTCAGCTGAGGCTTACAGCTCAGGATCTCTCACAAGGTATAAGCCTGGCCTGAAACCACCTCAAGGCTCACTGGGGTGAGGATCCACTTCCCAGCTCCCTCGTGTGGCTATTGGAAGAACTCAGTTCCTTCAAGCCTTTGGACTGAGGGTCTCAGTTCCCTACTAGCTTTTGACTGGAAGCTACCCTTAGTTTCTTGCCACATAGGTGTCTCCACAGGGTGGTTCCCAACATGGCAGCCTGCTTCATCAGTTCTAGCAAGCAAGAAGAGACAGAGAGATAAAGATGTCACAGTCTTTTATAACCTACTTTAGAAGTGATGACATCACTTTTGCCATAATTTTTTGTTGTTAGAAGCAAGTCACTAGTTCTAGCCCACACACTAAAGGAGGAAATTGTAGAAGGGCATGAATCCCACGAGGCAGAGATCATTGGAAGTCATCCTAGAAGCCGCTATTAGAATTTATATTTGATTTCATTTGGGTAATATTTTCATATTTTATTTGTATGCTCTTAGTCATTGGTTTTAACTTCATGTTATATCTGAATTGTCCTAAGCTTGCTGTGTTTTATTTCTTTTTTTAGGTGACTTTCTTTTAGTTTTTTTACTTTGTTTTTCTCACCATTCATTTAAAAATATCACATTTCTAAGATTTTTGTTAATTTGTTTTAATTATTATTTATATTACATTTTTGTTTACTTCATCTTTTTTACTGACGCCTAGTTATTTTTCTGCTGATCATTTGTTCCGGTAGATTTTTAAAAGGCAGGCAAGGAGCACAGGGAAGTAATGGACATTTAAGAACAGTCTGCCTAAGCAAAAATATTGGACCTATAAGGGAATTTGCTAGTTCTACAGCAATCCTTCCAGATTCCCTTATTTAGAGCTCTAACACATCTTCAAAATACATTAACTCCTATTTTTTTGAGTGTTGAATTGTCTTTTATTAGAATTTTAACTCATGGGCATCTTCTGAATTCTACTAAAGAATTTCATCTATTATCACATTAATTCATCTTTTCTGCATGACTTATTTTAAAAAGTAATATAACAGACAATCTCATCATTTTGTGAGAAGTTAAGTGCCAAGAATGCTTGGTATTTTCATATAGAATCCCTGAACATTGGGCAAGACATATAATCAAATTTTTCCACATCAGAAGAGATAATTAGATAGACTGATTTAGGCAAAGGACCTAACATAATTCTCAATGTTTTGTTTTAACAAATATCCTGATTTTGCATCTGAATTTGTTCAATCTTCTCCAGACTAGTCTTTCTGCATTCACTCCTGTCCTTTTTCAAACTATTCTCCTGGATTTAACTCTTTTAAAAATGCAAATTCTATCATGTCAACTCTTCCCACCTTTAAATCTTTATGTGATTTCCTATGACTTTTTAGTAAGTGACCAAAACTTTCCTTTAAGGTCTGGTATGAACTAGCCCCATGTCATTTAATCTATTCCCACTCCACTGCAGATATTCCAATGGTATCTCATTTATGTAATTATGTGCTTAAATACAAGTATATATTTATGTACAAGTATACCCTGTAGACTATTTTTGTTTGGTGCTTAAAAGTTGTTTTAAAATAATTCCTGCTGTAATTATTGGCCACTGAGAGCTCTTTCAGTTTGCTCCTGTATCTCTTTGACACACCGCTATCACTGTGGGTTTTTTTTTGTTTGGGGGTATTTACTTCCTTTCTGATACTAAAAATCCTCCAGACTCATCTTATGTATTTCCTGCCCCAGTCCTGGAATCAGCCATTTCTCCAAAAGTCCTGAGTGCTTTTATTGGAGAGTGGTATTAAAAACCCATACCTGGGGACCGGCCCCGTGTCTTAGCCATTAAGTTCGCCCGCTCCGCTTTGGCGGCCCAGGGTTCACAGGTTCGGATCCCGGGTGCGGACAGATGCAGCGCATGTCAAGCCATGCTGTGGCCACGTCCCATATAAAGTAGAGGAAGATGGGCACAGGTGTCAGCAAAAAAAAGGAGGATTGGCAATGGATGTTAGCTCAGAGCTGGTCTTCCTCAGACACCCAGTAAAAATACCCAACACCTGAAAGTTAGGTAGCCTCATTGTTACTGAGGTGTTGTTGCTCCTAGGCCTGCTCAGCTCACGGAAAAATAAAAGATATATGTGTATCTTAACACCTGTAAATATTTCTTCATATAGCCATCTGTGTCTATTTAAGCTAAAAAATGAGCCCATACTGACATCTCCCACTATAATCCATTACCACATGGATCATTCTAGCCTCCTCCACTTAACTATCTGTCAACTCCCACTCAAAGAGTGAGAAACCTGATTCCCACAGTCCGTCATGCATTTATTAATTGTTCATTTTCAGTATACACACATAGAAGTATCAGAATTGTAACGCATACCTCTGTCAGATGCAACTTTATCAATTATATTACAGTGCTTCTGTACAGTTTCTTTGGTCTTTAGTTTTACAAAACTCCACTCGTTTCTAAAGTTACTTAGATCCACAACTTTCCGCTTGATCTTTTTCAATGAGGTTGTTTCATGCATTTGTGATATAGTCAGATTGTTTCTCTATATTCTGCATTCCATTCTTGGACCTTCCAACTCCCTAAATGATTGTTTTAAATATATGCATACGTTAAGTTTCATTCTTTGTGCTATAAGTTCAATTATCTCTGAAAAATGTGTGGTATCATAGATCTACTATTATAGTAAACTATGTGATTGTTTCACCACCCTAAAAATTTGCTTGTGTGTCTTCTATTCAACCCTCCTTCCACTTCCACTTAATGTCTGACAACGACTGATATTTTTATAGTCTGTGTAGTTTTATCTTTTTGAGAATGTCACGTTATTGGAATCATTGAATATGCAGCTTTTTCAAACTGATGTTTCACTTAGCACTATGCATTTAGGCCCATCCACATCTTTCCATAGCTTGATCATTTCTTTTTATCACTGAATAATATTCTATTGTGTGGATGGATGGTAATGTGTTTGACCATTCACCTATTGAGAGACATCTTGGTTGCTTCCAGTTTTTGGTCATTATGAACAAAGCTGCTATAAACATTTGTGTGCAGTTTTGTGTGGACATAAGTTTTCAAATCAGTTGGGTAAATATCTAAGAGTGTGATTGCTAGATTGTGTGGTAAGATTCTTTAGTGTTGTATGAAACTGCCAAACTACCTTCCAAAGTGACCGTAAAATTCTTCATGCCCACCAGCAGTGGATGAAAGTTCCTATTGTGCTACATCCTCACCAGCATTTTGTATTGTCACATTTTGGAGTATAGCTATTCTGTTAGGTGTGTGGTAGTATCTCATTGTTGTTTTAACTTGTATTTCCTTATAACACGTGATGTTCAGCACCTTTCATTTGCTTATTTGCCATCTGTATATCTTCCAAGTTGGAGTGTCTATTTTGCTCTTTTGCACAATTTTTTTACTTGAGTTGTTGGTGGTGTTATCCTTGAGATTTCGGGGTTCTTCTTTATTTTGTATACAAGTCCTTTATCAGATATGTGTCTTGAAATATTTTCTAATTGCGGCTTGCCTTTTTCTTCTTTTATCAGTATCTTTCAAAAAAGTAGATTTAATTTTAATAAGTCCAACATATCAATTTTTTCTTTCATAGTTCATGCTTTTAATTCTGTATCTAAAAACTTGTCACCAAAACCATAGGAATTTCTCCTATGTTTTCTTTAAGAAATTTTATAATTTTGCATTTTACATTTAAGTCTATCTACTTTGAACTAACTTTGTAAAAGATGTAATGTCTGTTTCTAGGCTTTTAGTGTTTATTTTTTTGGCATTTGGACATCCAATTGTTTCAATGCTATTTGTTGAAAAGACTATCCTTTCACCATTGTATTTGCTCCTCTGTCAAAGATCAGTTGATTATCTTAATGTAGGTCTATTTCTGAGCTCTCTATTCTGTTCCTTTGATCTATGTGTCTATACTTTTGTCAATATAATACTCTCTTGACTAGGTAGCCACATAGTAAGTCTTGAAATTGGGTACAGGAATCCTTCAACTCTATTCTCCTTCTTCAGTATTCTGTTAGCTAGTTTAGGTCTTTTTTCTTTCCATACACTTTAGAAATAATTTGTGGATGTCTACACAATAACTTGCTAGGATTTTGGTTGGGATTATGTTAAATCTATAGATCAAGTTTGAAAGAGTTGACATCTTAACAATGTTGAGTCTTCTATTCCATGAATATGGAATATCTCTTCATTTATTTATTAAAAGTTATTTATTTAAATGTTGGTTGTTTTCATTAGAGTTTTCAAGTTTCCCACATACGCACATCTGTTAGATTTCATTTTTGTGTGTGTGCTATTATAAATGGTATATATGTTTTTAAATTTCAAAATCCAGTTGTTCATTGGTAACTTGTGGCCCCTTTCACTATGTTTAAAGCCAGCAATGGAACTTCAAATTTCTCTCCCTGTCTTTAACCTCTGCTTTCATCATCATGTGTCCTTCTCTAACCAACCCTCGTGTTCCCTTCTTATACGGTCCTTTTTCATTGTATTGGACTCACCCAAATAACTCAGAATAATTTTCTCATCTCAAAATCCTTAAATTAATCATATTATCAATGTCCCTTTTGTCATGTAAAGTAACATAACAGGTTTTGAAGACTAGGACATAGATATCACTGGGCAACCATTATTCTGTCTATCAAATCTTGTTTCCTGTGACCTTGCTGTATTGCCTTATTAATTATAGGAGTTTTTTGTCACTTCTTTGGGATTTTGTACGTAGACATCATGTCATCTCCGAAAAAAGTCAGTTTTATTTCTTCCTTCTCAATCTGTGTACCTTTTATTTCCTTTGCCTGTCTTACTGCACTAGCCAGTAATTACAGTATAATATTGAAGAAAAGTGGTGAGAGAGGACATCCTTGATGTATGATGTTAGCTATGTGTTTCTTGTAGATGTTCATTGCCAAGTTAAGGGAGTTCTCCTCTGATACAAATAATAGGAGAAAACTATGCTACCATGCTGGCTTTGAAGATGAAGAAAGTAGTCCTAAGCCGCGGAATGTAGGCTGCTTCTGGAAGCTGGAAAAGGTAAGGAAACAAAATCTCTCCTAGAGGTTCTCCTCTAGACTCAAGAAGGAAGTTTAAGAAGAACCTTAACTTCTTAAACTTCTAACATCCAGAAATTTAAGAAAACAAACATATTGCTTTATGCCACTAAATTTCTGATAGTTGTAACAACAGCAATAGAAAGTAATATTTATTATTTATTTTATATCTTTAATAAATTCATCTATTCAGATTATCTACGTGTTTTTATGAGTTTTGATAATTTGTGTCTTTCAAGGAATTGGTCCATTTCATTTAAATTATCAATTTTGTGGCAATGAAAGTATTCATCTTATTCTTTTATTATCTTTTTAATGTTTGATTAGTGTGAATCTGATATATCTTTCCACATGCTTTTCCTTTAACTCCTCTGGGTCTGTATATTTAAAGTGGGTTTCTTGTAGAAAACATATAGTTAAGTCTTGAGTTACATCCACTCTTGATAATATCTGTTTTTTAATTGATATATTTAAACCTTTCACATTTAAAGCAATTATGAACGTAGTTGGATAATATCTACCATATATGTAACTTTTTTTGTATTCATTGCATTTGTTCTTTGTTTCTGTTTCCCCCTATTTTTCAGCATTCTTTTGTTTTAATTGAACATTTTATATGATTTCATCTCCTCTTTTAGCATGTAAATCAAATATCTTTATAATGTATAGGTAGTTGCTGTAGAGTTTACAATATACATTTCAAACTTATCTAAATCCACTTTCAAATAACACTTGGCCACTTTATGTGCAGTGCAGGTAACTCATAACAAAGTATTTTGTGCTCCTCTCTCCCTCCCTTTATGATATTACTGCCATTCATTTCACTTATCCATGTGCTATCATCACATGGGTTGTGGCCTTTATAAGTGTTTCCTATCTTTTACTGTCCTTTCTTATTAGACAGGAAGGCTAGAGGGTGTTGGACAGAACAGGAACAGATTCATGCATATAAGGACATCTGATATTTGACAGATATAGATAAATGTGAGGAAAAGGTGGACTTTGCAATAATGGTGCTGGGACATTAGATATCCATGAGTTTCCTATGGCTGCCATAACAAATGACCACAAACTCGATGGCTTAAAACAAGAGAAATGTATTCTCTCACAGAAGGTGTTGACAGGGCCACACTCCCTCTCAAGGATCTAGGGCACAATCCTTCCTTTCCTCTCCCAGCTTCTGTTGGCTCCAGAGGTTCTTGGGCTGGGGCAGCACAACTCCCATCTCTGTCTCTGTCTTCACATGGCCTCCACTGTGTATCTTCTCCCTTCTCTTCTCTTGTAAAGATGCATCATTGGATTTAGGGACCAAAGGAATCCAGAATGATCTCATATCAAGATTCTTAACTTAATTACTTGTGCAAAGACCCTTTGGGGAAATAAGGTCACATTCACAGATTCCAGGGATTAGGACTTGCACATATGTTTTTGGGGGGGCCACAACTGAACCCACTACACTATGCGTATAGAAAAGAAAATAATCCCTCATCTAACACTATGTTCCAGGTGGATTAATCACCTAAGTGCAAGAAAAGTATAAACCCTTTAGACTATAAGAGAATATATTTAAAGCTTCAAAATAGGCTTTCCTAAACAATATTCAAAAGGTGTAAATTGTAAATAAAATTTTGATAAATTTGAGTACATTTAAATTAATAATTATATTTGTTAAAGGACAATATAAAAATTTAAAAATAGCCTCTGTATCCATAATATGTTGAGAAATACAACACATCAATAAGAAATAGTTAAGCCACTAAAAAGATTAATGATTAATACACAAAATTTATGAATGGACTTCTGACAGAGGAGGATATACAAATGGGCCATAAACATATTAAATATATTCAAATTTATTAGTGGCCAGCAAAGTACAAATTAATACCATAATGCAGTATCATTGCATATCCATTAGATTTGCAAAATAAAAATTCTGGAAATGCCAAGTGTTAGAATATGGGACAGTGTAAATTCTCATATACTGTTAGTGGGAGTGGAAATTTATACAATCTCTTTGGAGAACATTTCGGCATCATTTACAAATGTGATAAGTACCCTTACATTTATTTTTTTCCTTTTCATATCTAGTAGTGTTAAAAGTTGCCATGGGAAAGAAACAGCTAAAAAGAAGTAAATTGACAACAGTTTAGATTCACCCTGGTAGGAAAAAAAAAGAATGAAGGATCTGCTTCTACACATTAAATTATACAGATGTTTCAAAACCCAAGGGCATTCTATGGAGGGAATGGATTCCTATACAAACTTTAGTTTGTAGGTGAACTGAACCCAGGTATGAGATATATATATATATATATATATATATATATATATATATATATATATATATACACACACGTGTATTTTATGTATTTTATATATGTATACATATAAAACTTCTCATAAGAGAGCATATAAATCAAGATTGTAACTAAGATTACATGCATTTGTTACCAAACTCTGCCCCTTCCCTTTCCCAAGTCCTTCCTTCACTTCCATATCCACTATTACCTCACATTATGAAAAAATGGAGAGAATGCATATTTTTCAGCCCTTATCTCAAGGTTGAAAGGAAGAGAAAAACTGACTTCGTGTTCAGTGAAAATAAAATCAAATCCTGCACGTTATATCAGAGTAAATGTAATGTCAATACAAAGCCAATTGAGCATGAACAAAATTAAAAGAACTGGTAATGTAACTATGAACACATACTAGATTAAACACACATTCACAATCAGTGTGCAAAAGGTAAAGTTCAAAACCTAGAATAAATATATCTCATGGAATAATAGGAAATTTGTCATAATTTATTGATACAGAATAAATAAATATTAAATTCAATATAACAAGAGGTATACAAAACTAAAGGAGAAATTAAAGACCAAATTAAATAGACTAAAAAATATCACTAGTGAATTAATAACTACATTAAAATCAGGAATGAACAGAATAGGCACCACTAAAAATTATTTCAAAAAAGTGGCTTAGGCAATCATAATCAATATGTTGGATAAAGACAGAGGTTAGAGCAATTAGAAAGGTACTAAAAGATAGGAAATAAAAAGCCAGGTAGTATATGAATATTTGATGCCTCTAAAGTTGAGAACAATAAAAAGTAATCAAATCCATAAAACTGAAAATATATATATTCATTGTTGTAACTCTAGAATTTTTCTCTAGCTGGAAAAAAATAGATATTTCAGAAAATTTTGATTTGGAAAATTCTCAAAAGAGTTATGTAACTTCATTAATTTATTGGACTTTAAGAAATAATTATTCAATCGTCATGACAGAAATAGTCAATGATTTAACAGGTAGAAAATAAGTGTGACCTCAAAATTATCTAAAATATTATTAATGCCAGAAGACAGTGGAGCAATCTACAAAGTTCATAGAAAAGTCTTGACCCCAGTACACTATGACAAGCCAAGGTTTTTGGCAAATATAAAGGCAAAAGACAGACATTCCCAAACATGAAATAATTGGTATAATACAAATCTTTGACATGATGGGATATTTTTCAGTATATATTATCTAATGAATAAAAATAAAGAAATGAAGGATGGAAAAGCAGCTAATAGGTTGATGGTGACTACTAATTCATTTTAAATATAGTATGAATATTAAACACCTATAAGAATTATAGGAAACAATGCAAATACTAAAAACAACCTAGACGATATATAAATAATAATCTAACTGACAAATAAGTAAAGAATTAAGGATAAGGTTATAGTAGAAAAGGAAATGGTTTTAAAGCCCTCAAATTTCATAGCAGAGAGTTACTTGATTCTCCCTCAAAATAACTTCTCTATTTCAATATTATCTATATACTTTCTTGTCATATTTTCATCATTTTCTCCATCCATGAATTCTACAATGGATGCATCTTGTATACACAAATAAAGAGTTCTGCAAACATGCTTACCCAACATTAATGATGCTCATGTGTGAATGGCAGAATTTGTATTTTTTTATATACTTTTCTGACGTTTAAAAACTTCATTATTTGAATGTAGGAATTTTTGAAAAAAACAAAGAGGGTTTGTTTTAAAGAAAATAAAGACTGAAGACAAAAGGTGTTAAAAATATATTGATAATGGCTAAGTCCATCTAGTGGAGATGGATGCTTATTTTCTCCTTTCCTTTTTTCCTGAATTTACATCTCGGGTGAATAATAATAATAAAATATTGTAAAAGAAAAACTGAACAGCAGTGTAGTCTCCATTCTTTAAAAACTCTGCTTTTAGCAAATGTCAGGTATTTATATTAAAATCCATTGTCAGGTGTCCCACGTAGAATCCATACATGTTAAGAGGAATTAGAAAATGACTTCATTCAGAGGCACTGAGGCAGTCCAGAGAGGTTGTCATCTGGGAGCTGGCTTATCTTTTTGTACCCTTAAACCAGACCTCATGGGTGACTACTCTATCTGAAAATAAAGATGAGATTTATCTCTCATGTGCTGCATGCAGCACCATTTTTTAATATGAAGGAAAACAATCTCCTCTTATGCATATCTATATACTTGCTCCCTTTATAATTTTCCCAGGAATCAGTTTTGTTTTTATTTTATACCTTAAAATGCTTAAATATTTATTTGACTCTATTATTTTCAATTCTTGTGAACACATTAACTAGAACAATTGAATTCAGAGTGAGGAGGGAAATTCTCTTTAACATCCTATTCCCCTAATTGATTAAATATTGAGTTTTTTGCTGCAAATAAAGGCACTATAGAGGGAATAAAACACCAGGAATGGGATATCCCCATGCCATATATGAAATTCGTTGTGAATTAGAACTTGAGAAAGATTTAAAATGTATTTTAAATGGTGAACATTGACATTCTGAGCCATTTCATTCTTTTTTAATCTAGATTCTTAACAGCCTACTGCAGCATTTCAGAAGCACTACAATTTCTGCCAATAACCTTTCACCAAAAAATAATTTCGGGCAGCATTATCACTCATTGTAACCAACAGAAACCAGAAATCCACTTCAAATGTCCTTCAAATAGCTAGAAGATGAATTCGAGGGGATGCAAAATGTAAAACTCAGAAGATGAGGCATGACTTTGATACTTACTTGGTCTGATAGAGTAATTTTGTCTCTATATAGATCTCACTGTATAAGGAATAGGAGGAGGAAAGGAAGCTGTAATGTGTCACCTTATCTAAATAAGGTAACTGTCATTTCTGGAATTCTGTTTAAACTATGATAGATGTTCTTATTCAACAAAAGAATCTCTTTTCTCCTTAGAAAACAGATCTTTTAAAGAGAAAATAGTACTAGTAAACTGTTTTCTTGCTGCAGATGCTATGAACAATGGAAACTTAAGCCTTGATTAAAGACAGCACAGAATTTACAGGGAAAGATACAAACCATCTGCAGTGGACCCACCAAGGGGGGCAGTTTCCTTTAATGTGAGTGTCACATTGACATATCATTGTTTTTCTTCCCATATGTTGTTACCTGTAACATTTTTTCACTATGTCATATTTTTTATACATTTGGTCTATGTGATATTGTAATTTATAATAAGAAACATATATTTGGTCTTCATCCCCTTTCTGGCACTGAGCTCCTAGAAAGCTTGGAATTTCCTAAGTGACGAGAGCTACAAATGTGTCTTTTGTTATGTTAATGAGGTGATTTGGGGAAAGCACCTAAGGATGGAGGCTGGTTGCCAGAACAGCCAACTGTGTGATTAGAGAGTTGGAACTTCCAGTCCCAAACTCCTGACATCAGGGAGGAGAGAAGGGCTAGAGGTTGAATTCAATCATCAATGGCCGATGATTTAATCAATCATGTCTATGTAATGAAGACATAAAAACCCAAAAGGATGGGATTTGGGAGCTTCTAGGGTTGATGAACATGTGGAGGTGCTGGGAGAGTGACATGCTTGCAGAGGGCATGGAAGCTCCATGTTCTTTCCCCATACCTTGCCCTATGCATCTCTTCCATCTGGCTATTCCTGAGTTATATCGTTTTATAATAAACTGGTGATCTAGTAAGTAAAATGTTTCCAGAGTTCTGTGAGCCACTCTAGCAAATTACTTGAATCCAAGGAAAGAGGGGGTCTTGGGAACCTCTGATTTATAGCTGGTTGGTCAAAAGTAAAGGTAAGTGGACTTGCGCCTAGTGTCTGAAGTGTGTTGGGGGGAGGAGGGACAGTTTTGTAGAGCTGATTCTTTAATTGTCAGAACTGAGTTATTCCTTAAGAGTCAGAATTAACTCTCAGATGCCCTGCTGGTTTCTGAGAATTGTTTGGTGTTGTGTGGGAAACCCGCTCCACACACACAAGTTGAAATTGGGTGCAGGAACTCAAAAGAGTCTACTTTTCTGTCTTCACAAAGTTTGGAGCATTTACTTTTTTACATAAAAATGTGCTAAGCAAGTTATAAAAGTATAATTCTTTCACCTGGCTGGAGCTGGAAAGAAATGGAGGAATTCTTGTTAAGTAACAGGTGAATATACCGAGAGATCTATTTTGTTATGTTTTATTTTGTGTCTTCTTCAGCTACTTCTCTTATTTCAAGTAACATCATCATATCCAAAGGGAGAGTTAGAGATCCATCTCCTCAACCACATTCCCTTGTAATGATGATCAAAGTACAGACAAGTGATCCACAATTTGCCAATCTTAATTCCTCACCTTCTTGCCTCTATCGTGGTTGAAGATTCACAGACAAGATAAGTCAGGCCAAATAGTAACCTCCTCTGATTTTTCAAAATTGGAACATGGATTGGAGGCAGGAGAATTGGCAAGGAATATAAGCCCATAGTTTTTAGTAGTCACACTTGTATTAAAATCTCAATCTTACCTAAGCAAGTTTAAGACAGATTTCAGCTACTTGCAACTAGATGCCTCAAGATTAATACATGTGTAAAGAAAATCAGATTTCTGATGCCTAACTTTAGTGACTAGGTGGAGCAATGGCAGGAATTGAAACAAATATTCCTGGTAAAGTAAAAGATTGAATCAACAATTTTTTTCTTTTATGTAAAATGGCCACATGAATGCAATAGATAGATAGACAGATACCAGTTTCAAAGATGTAAAAGATTTTAACAATTGAGATATTATCTACCTTATGTGTTTCCACAATTACAAATGACATTCTTTGAAATATTTTTCCACTTCTTTTGAGGTATGTAGCATCAAAATCATTGCCTTTTAACATGCATTTTTATGACTAATTAGCGATATGGAATAGAGCAGTGTAGACTTACTCAATATTCCTAGTAAGAGTTGGAACAGGGGGCACTGGTACATTGAGAACTAAAAGTGCAATATCATATATAGCTATATACTAAGTGCATGAATGCATTTATAAACCTGTTATTTTAATCTTAGTATTTAAATACCTTTTCACTTCAGTTAAAGCCTTTAATCTATATATATCACATGATATGACACAAAAAGTTATATGTAAAAATAATTTTCCGTCAAATCTCACACTTTCATGCTATTGCAAATTATTGATGATTGATGATTGCTTTTACCTTTCTTTCCTTCAATAACTAAACTAGATATAAGTTATATCTATATATAAGATTTATATATCTGTATAGAAGATATAAGATTTCTTACTCCTTAAATATTATGTCTTCAGTGTTTTAGAGAGATACAAGAATATAATTGCAAACCTGTTTCTGCTGTAAGCAGCCTAAGTACATTATTTTTTCTTTCTTTTCTTTTTTTTTTTCTCTTCTCTTCTTTACCTATGTTGTCTTCTCCTCCTCTTCCACCTCCTTCTCCGGATCCTTCTCTTTCCTTTTACCTTCCTCCTCCTCCTCTTTCTTCTTCTTCTCTGTCTCCCTCACTCCCTCTCTTCCTCCCTCCCTTTTACCCTCTCCTCCTTCCCCCTGCTTCTCTTTCTCACACATTTACAAAAATGGAGGACAATGTCAGCTGATTACATTAAAAAATAAATAAATAAAAAGTAGTAAATATAAACAAAAAATGTAGAGTTTTACATAACACACACACATGCTATTTCAGCAAAAACTTATATTCAACATATATCGTGTTAACTGTTGACCTAAAACAAAATAAAAATAAAAACATGGCTTGAGTCCAAGATTAAAATTCATTAATGAATACAAATCAGCATCAAGGACGAAAAAAATATAGTTGACATATATTCATGAGATTCTTGAATTCTGAGATTACAGAGAAAAATAAGAAAGAAAGAAACAAAAACACTACCAACCACACATTCCAGATCCAGAAATGGCCAAAAGCTTATGTTGAACTAATCATTCTGCAAATGAAAATTATAAACTCTGAACAAAATATAAAATAAAAACAAATATAAAAAACATAATTATTTAGATCTCTGAAAGATAATTGTTTAAAGCAAAGATAATTGCTATTTATTCCGGGTTTTATGACGTATAAAAGTAATGTGTATCTAAACAATTGCGCAAATTCTAGGAGGGGAAATGGATGCATATTCTTGTCAGGTTGTTACATAATACATCAAGTGGTATAATATTGCTTGAATGCATACATTAATAAGAGCTGGTTCTTAGAGAAAATAAACAAAATGGACAAAGCCGTAGCCAGACTCACTAAGAAAAAACAAGAGAAGGCTTAAATAAATAAAATTAGAAATGAAAGAGGAGAAATTACAATGGATACCACAGAAATACAAAGGATTACAAGAGAATACTCTGAAAAACTCTATGCCAACAAATTGGACAATCTAGAAGAAATGGACAAATTCTTAGACTCATCCAACCTCCCAAAACTGAACCAAGAAGAGACGGAGAATCTGAATAGACAGAATAGACCAATTACAAGTAAAGAGATTGAAACAATAATCAAAAACCTCCCCAAAAATAAAAGTCTGGGACCAGATGGCTTCTCTGGAGAATTCTACCAAACATTCAAAGATTTAGTACCTACCCTTCTCAAACTATGCCAAAAAATTGAAGAAGACTGAACACACTTACAAAGCCAACATCACCCTGATCCCAAAGCCTGACAAGGACAACACGAAGAAGGAAAACTACAGGCCAATATCGCTGATGAACATAGATACAAAAATCCTTGACAAAATATTGGCAAACCGAATACAGCAATACATCTAAAGGATCATACACCATGATGAAGAGGGATTTACACCAGGATGCAGGGATGGTTCAGCATCCACATATCAATCAATGTGATACACCACATTAACAAAATAAGGAATAAAAACTTAAGGAGAAAAACACTAACATATTTGTAATTGGAGATCTGAAAATCAGTCAGGATATAGAAGCATTTTACCATTATTAAGTAACTTAATCTTATCGACATTTATAGAATACTTCAATCAAAACCAGAATAATACCCATTCTCTACTCGTGCACATGGAACATTTGCCATATTCTGGGCCCTAAAACAAGTCTCAAAATATTTAAAAGAATTTAAATCATACAAACTATGTCCTCTGTCCCAATGGAGTTAAATTACAAATCAACAATAGAACACTATCTAGAAAATCTCCAAATATTTGGAAACTGAATAACATACTTTTACATAACTCTGGGCCAAAGAAGAAATCAAAAGAAAATTAGAAAATATTTTTCACAGAACGAATATGAAAATACATCATATCAAAATTTAAAGCATTATTCTAAAATCTAGCCAGATTGATCACTTACAAAGAGAAAAGACAGATTATCAATATCAAGAATGAGGGATGTATCACTACAACAGTTTCTATAGATGTTAAAAGGATATAAAGGGATTAGTATGAAAACCTTTTTGTCACCTGATTTGTCAACTTAAATGAAAAGCACAAACTACCAAAGCTGGCTCAGAAGAAATAGATTACCTAAACAGCTCTAACTGAATTTATAATTTTTTAAATTACAAAGTTCTTTCCACAAAGAAAATTCAGTGGTGAATTTCACAAAATGTTTAAGGGTGAAACGATACCAATTCTACACAAATTCTTTCATAAAATTGAACAATATGAAATAGCTCTGAATTCATTCTATGAGGCCGGCATCACTGTGATACTAAAATCAGACAAAGATGTTACAAAATAAGAAAACTATAGACCAGTTTTATTCATGAACAAAATCCCCGACAAAAACCGGATGCTTAGCTCTGCTAAGAATATTTCAGGAAATGTGACTCTTCTCTAATTTTTAAATTTTCCAAATAAATATTATTCAACAATCTAGATTCTGTTTACTAGCACACTTATAATTCAATAGGAATTTCAGCACAAGTTAAAATTTGGTAATTAAAACTTGGTACCTTCTAATTTTGAGTCCCATGTTTTCTTTACAGAGTGGACTTTTCTCCCTCTGCCGCTCCATTAGTTTTCTTAAAATGTTAATAAAATAATTTTCTTTAGAGAAATCTGGCTAAAATGTTTATAACATTTGTTTTTATAACTGAACAAATGATCCCTTACCTCTCATTGACAACACATTAAGTTCTAATATTCACAGTCCAACTTACTGGGAATGAAATGCACTGAAAATGAATAGCCATGGCATATGTCTGCATTACTCATTTGAAAATGATATGAAGTAATATTATATGTTTAAAAGTGGTGGAGAAATGATGTGATATTGTAAAGTTTTCTATAATACCCTGTTTGGTAGAAATTTAATGCAAATAACATATAATTCAAAAATTTTAATACCTCATTAGTAGAAGTAAAAAGAAACAGGTGAAATTTAATTTAACACTGCATTTTTCTAACCCAATATTTCTAAAATAGTCTCATTTCAACATGTAATCAGTGTAAAAATAGTTGAAAAGATTTCTTTTGTGTATGGCTATAATATCAGTCAGCAGAAATCTACATAATTTGTAAATATAAATTCATAAATATGCTTCTAGTAACAATAATTTTAAATTAAAAATTTGCACAACTCATTTATCATACTTGAATAATTACATGTGGAGAGACAGTACAACCTAATGGTTAAGAGCATGGTATGTATAGTTAAATTGCCTGGATTCAAATCCCACCTTTAGGGTCTACTAGCTGATGCCCATTGGCCTCAATTTTCTTTCTGTAAAATCTAGATTAATAATAATACCTAACTTGTAAGTAATTGTGTGGATTAAACAAGTCAATATATATATATATAAACCACCAGACTAATACTTTGCTCATAATTAGCTTATGTTAGTATTAGTTATTATTATATTTATTTATGAATACAAAGTATTTCTCCACTGAGGACTCATTAATACAAACAACAATCAAAAAAGTCCTCAAAAACTAATATAAAAAGCAACAAGACTATCCCTTATTCAAATGTTATACATGAAGAAAATAAAATTGAAATGCATAGTATATTATACACATCTTTTGTACATTCTGAGATTTTTCTAGTCCTTCGAATAATTCCAAAGCATAATTTGCCTGCATCTTTTCATATTTCTTTTTACTCCCGTTTCTCCTTTCCCTTCTGAGGAATACTGAAAAGGTTGCACAAACAGTCTGTTATTTCTGCCTAACTAAGGACAGAAAATTCTAACAGAACAGGTCCTTGACAATTCAAAGAGTAATTTGGTGAAATCTTGTTGGACTCTTTGGCTCTGGGAAAGAATGACATTGCATCAATTCTTTGAACAGTTTGTTCAGCCATTTTCTGTGCTAGACTAAAACATGGGCAGCATTTGTATTTAATGAGATGGTTTGCCTTGCTTCAAAGCCTAGGTGCTATAACTTTTAAAATGTATTCAAAGCCTTCTTGGGCTATCAAATAGAAGAGATGACTAGGAGTTAGGGAAATTTTCCTAATCCCTGTTGTTGACGTTTTAAGTAATCTGAGTTTAGTAGCTTTCAGGATATGACACTTTGATGTTCACTTAGCTATTTGAAATGGCAATTAGGAAATTGGAATTTTCAGCAAATCATGTTATTCAAATTTTATTATAATCCTTCTGTCTCAACTAATAACTTATTAGACTAAAATATTCCTTAAAATATAAAGGGGGAAATACTTATTATTCTAATCTCCGTATTCTCAACTTGTCAGTCTTTGGGAAGTGGAAGTGTTTGTAAGAGTGTCAGCTGAGTTAGGAACAGAAAAAGACTAGGAAAATTAAAATGAGCAGTCCTAGAAGAATTGATTTCAAACACTACTTCTTGCAAAGTAATTGTGTAAGTACAACATTGCCCCTTAACAGAAAGATTAATTTTGTACTTAGTTGTAATTTAGATTTATTCTAAAATATAAGGGCAGTTGCCACAAATCAGGACTAAAATCAGAGATAAAAAGGTTCAGAGTGGTGTTTCTGGTTACTACAGAAATGCCTTCAAAAAATGACAGTTTCTGCGAAAAATGAAAACAAGAATATGAAAGTTTACTCCGTTGAAATTTCACTGGACTCTCTCCCACCTCCCTTCCTCTGACACTAAACCATAAGCTACTCCATCAAATTTCAGGACATCTTTAAGAAAATGATAACCGTCTTCCTAAGCCACAGTGAATCTTGGACTGGCAAATGGCATTTCATTGTTGGAAAATAAATCTACTTCATAATAAGTAAAACCTGATTCCATTAATTTAATCTCTGGAAGAGATATCACAAATGTAAGTTTTTAAAAATTGCATTTTTAAAACCGCTGGTTAGTAGTTCTTAGGATCTGGGATACTATCTACTCTTTGTTACATAAAGTGTCAAAAATTAATGTATATCAATGGAAAGAAAATATTAGTGGAAAAGAAAACTGCTGTTTAAATAAAGAAACGAGAAACCAAAAAATTATATTTTTATTTCCACACAATTTTTATACAAAGAGTGGTTCTAATCTTTTTAAATATCATGGGCTCCTTTTGATTCTCTCTCCAGGAAAATTCACTTGGGCTTATGCATCCAAATTTTTGCATAAAATTTCAGAGGACTCACAATCCATCCATGGACTCCAGGTTGAAAATACTTGTTCTATTCAAATGAGGTAAAGGTGCATTTGTACCTTCATCAGGGAAGATAAATGAGCCCAATTTTCTGAAGACAGAATGTTGTGGCCGTTTAAAGCTAAATTCACTGTAGTCTGCACTTTGTGATATTTCAGTTGATATATAATAGAGTAGTTAATATGTCAAACTTCTAAGACCTTTTGTGAGGGAGAAAATATTTAGACTCTTATCATCATCATAAAACTGTAGTTGCTAACAGACGCTGTAATTTGCCTTAATTTAGTGGGAGTCTAGACAAAACAGCCATGTGACAGATTTTTAATGGACAGATTCCTTTCATACTGATATACACATTTTTTTCCTAAATTCACTTGCATAAAACTGTCTGGTATATCATTTTGAGGGTAATGCTGTTGCTAGTGTAAGATTTGCTGCCCAGAAAGTATATAATTGTTTATAGAGAACCATAAAACAAGAATTTCTATTTTCCATATATTAAAGTACAATGTGGCAATCTGAGAATGTGTGCTAATAGATAGTAATACATTTACTGGGTCTTCCATGGTCATCAGAAATTTTATCAAGTGTGTCATAATGAAAAAGTAAAGTTTTTAAATCAGTTACGATAATTTTGAATGCAGCATAGTCAGATAGTTCAATGTCTGATATAGATTTTCTCATCTGGACTCTAGATTCTAGCCATACAATACTCTTCATTGTACACTCTGAGGTAAACATATAACTGGTAAATTCACAGAGATTACACCTGTGACACATATAGCATTGGACCAGAGCTGAATGGTCTAATTTTTAAAGTTTACCCTCTGCACCCTCTTACTCTTGCATGTCCCTTGCAGCATCCTATTCTCTGAGTTCCTCAACCCCATGGCTTCCTCATCCCTCTTGCTACTTCCTTTCTGTGTAGTAGAAAAGGTCCCCACTGACCCCAACACTATCAATTTCTACGTGGATGAATGTGGATATGTTACTTCAACTCTTTGAGAATCAGTCTGCTCTGCTGCAAAAAGGGTCCAATAATGCCAGGTTAAGAAGATAAAATGAGAGAATATATGGAAGAGAGTGCCTTGCACATTTCAAGAGATAGAATTACGTTTCTGTTGGAAGAAACTGTCAGTTAATAAAACTTATGAATTAGAACTCGTATAGAGTTATTTACTTTTGAACAGAAGCCTGTTAAGACCACAGGCATGGAGTTTCGGAAAGAAATGACTCAACTGTAGTGCAGACGTGTTTCTGTAAGGGTCCTTCTCAGTGTCTCTCAGATTATACCGTTTGGCCCACTTTTCCAAAGGCCTGTTGCAGAGATGGGTCTAAGTAAATAATGGGTGAAATATTCATAAAAAATATCTAAATAAAATATAATAATTTTTGGAACATTTTCTCAGGTTTAAATTATTTTTTGACCTATCCATTGACAACATTCAAAACTGCATCCTTTGAGAGATGGGAGACATCATATTTTGCAAAAATCCCTACTTATAAAAAACACAAGACAATGGAACATATTTAACGTATCACATTAGGTTTGCAGAACAGACTTTTCAAAGAAGAAAGAGGTAACAATGTAACAGTTTTAAAAAATATATAGTCCTTGACAAATTTCACACTATTATAACTATTGACAAGTAACTTGTTTCATCCTAACAAAAGTACTAGATTTTCCTAAGTAACTCTGGAAGAGATATGTTCAAGTAACATACGGAAAAATGCATGTGAAATTAACTACTTTCTGTAAACAACAGATTAAAGGCTAAGAGCAAACCATGAAAAAGGGCTACAAATTTTCAGTGAAATCTTAAATAAAACTTTACCCAAGTGCCTGAGTATTTTAAATCTGTCAAGGTATTAAATCCTACAATGTTATGTCATATATGGCATTATTTATTTCAGGTTTTACTATATAATGAGGATGATGTAAAAACATTAAAAAAGGTACATTGAAACAGAAAATATATACAGTACCTATATTTATTTACCTGTGAAATCTCATTTCTAACACCTTTTCAGTAACTCTAACTGTGAAATAGAAAAGGCAACAGCTCATGGGGCATATTTTCAATCATCCTGAAATGCCCTTTACCCTAGTAATTGACTTTCCAGCTCTGCATGCATTTTAAATGGCTACTTTGCTAAAACCTGAAAGACGTTAAAAAGTGAAATGAACATATCACACACTAAAGCGGAATGTGGAGAGAAATTGAGGTCATTCAAATGATTGGTAAGAGGCTTATAACTCATGATGATTGTGACAATGAAAAGATGACAAGGAAACTGGCAAAGCAACCATGGGCAAGTTGATCATATGAGAAGGATGTCATTTCCGTGATGGGGCAGCACAGACCCTGTGGAAGCACTTGTCACTTCTATAAGTGGCATTTCCCAGTGTCAAGTCAGAACATAAACCAATCATAAATCATCATAACAACAGTGGTCAGTAATGGCAAATTGAGAAATATTAATAAGACTCTCATAGTCCCCAGATTTTTTCTAAATTTATCCTCTTTGGTCTCTAAGTACATAACTCACATTTTCAGACTATTCGAATTGCCTACATATGGTTTCTGTACCTATTCAGATGAAATCTGATTTATCATCTCTACCCTAAATTGTAGAGGAATTTCTACTTTCCCCAAGTTCTGCTATTTCTATCTTTTCCTCAGTACACTTTCATGGTTTAATATTATCACAGTGGTATTTGATCTTAAAAGTTCCCTCTGCTGTTATTGTAGAAAATAAATAATAAAAAATATTTCAGGACACATTGCAAATAAGGATATTTTATTAACTTTGGTTAGAACAATTCTCATTGGAGTTCAAGTTACAGCAACAAAGAACTACCCAGAAACATCTGCCTGAGATAAAATAACTCCAATAACTGTCATTGCACAGGCCAGTAAAATGAGGTTGAGAATGTTAAATAGTTTTCCTAAGGCGTTAGAATAAAACTGCAAAAAAATCAGAAACAGAAAGTAGAGGAGGCATGAGGAACTTTCTTTCTGGAAATTCTGACTTCATTATTATTTTATTTATCTCTTCAGATGAGTAAGCTTGCCTCATCTCACTACAAAATCCTATCACCTGGCATTTCAGAACTGTGTTTTGGATAACAGAAGGCTCAGAGGTAAATTTAATGTTTAATCACAAAAATTATATTAACTGAGTTTTTTTTTTTTTTTTTTTTGGTGAGGAAGACTGGCTCTGAGCTAACATCTGTTGCCAATTTTCCTCTTTTTACCAGAGCATGGCTTGATGACCGGTGCATTGGTCTGTGCCCAGGATTCGAACCTGCTAACCCTGGGCCACCAAAGTGGAGCATGGGAACTTAACCACTATGCCACTGAGCTGGCCCCTTAACTAAGATTTTTGGTGCACCACATTTGATGTTATATTTCTAATTTATTTGGTTTAATTTCATATGTGTGTTATACAATGTAATTACAAATCTTTTGGGAAGCAAACCATGGAAATAAATATATCAAATGGCAGAATTTACATAATTTATTTTGTGCTATAATTAAAAATAATAAGCAACTGCTATTATCATCACCACCTACCCCAAGTTTAGAATTTTAAATATATGATCTTTCTGTCCGTTTTTTAGGAACAATAACTATATTTCATTAATTTTTTTCTAAGTAATGTACTTTCCTGTATTTGAAGAAAGATTGCTTAATTTTTAATATGATATACCATGGTTTGAAGTTTTCAAAGAGTTCTGAGTGCTGAAATATATGCGAAAACCTTTTCAAAAAGTATTCCTATGCCTTTCATGGGTTTGGAGACTGCGTTCCTATTTTCATCCACTTGCCTTTAGCCAAGGTCTCTGCATTTACATCCTTTAATCCTTTTCTGTAAATTAATAGCGCAGTTTCTTAATCATATTTGAGAATCTTTTTATAACTCACTCCAATTTGTCTCTGTGTTTGAAATGAATAACAAAATCAAATAGAAAAAATTTCTTATATCACAAATCCAGGACAGTTTTTCCATTTGTTGGGTTGGTTTTTTCCATTGCCTTTAAAAAGTCTAACATACTGTCCACTGTGTTTGCTTAGGTCTTGTTTCATATTTTTACTTATCAGGGATTTCCATTTACTATCTATCTCTGTTTCCAAGAAGGTGATTTTATTTCTGCCCTAAGTCTAGTAATTTTAACTGTACTTTATATTGCTATCTGCCTATTTCTTAGTTTAGTAGTATTGCAGATTTTTTTATTCTTCCTAGTCTCTCTGCTCTTAAAGTGGAAAGCAATTTTTAAAATCCTGTACTCACTACTTTTTTAATCAATTGGAAAAGATTTTTTCTCAAAGCATACTGCTATTTATCCTAGGATTCTTTAAGTAATAACCTTGAGACATACGATTCAAACTTGTCCAGGCATCGTTATGAGTGAAGGAACTCCTGGAGGCATGTAAAACACTGGATGACTTTCGGACGACTTCACTAGTCCTCTGATTGTTACTAAATTCAATTTAACACAGATAAGAGAAAGAGAGAATAAAAGACCCCATCATAGCAAACAACCCCAAAACTGGTGACTTAAAATAATAAACATTAGGTCATGATCCTGTGGGTGAAAGATTTGACCTGGGCTCAGCTGAGCCTTCTTTTGCTCCTCTCACTTTGGCTCCAATCTGCTGGTAGATAAGCTGGCAGTTGGCTGGGGCACTGGGGCAACTGGGCCACGTATATCCAACATCTAACAGGCTCCTGTGGACTTGACGTCACAGCTGTGCTCCAAAAGCAACAAAAAGGGTGCTGCTCCAATGGCTATGTTTGAGAAGCTATTAGAAAAGACATGCACCAATGAACAAGCATTACCCAAGTCTCTGGTTATGTCACATTCACAAATGTCTCATTAGCCAAAGTAGGTCCAGATTGCTTGGATAAAGCAATGACATGATCAAGCCCAGATCCCAGAGAAGAGTTAGACCCCACCTCTTGATAAGAGAGTGACAAAGTCACATTATGACGAGCTACATCATTATAAATTATAACTATTAAATTCTCTTGGCCTCTCGCTTTCTCTTTTTAGCTTCCCCTTATTCATACCCATCCATTTAGGTGATACCTTTCCTTAGTGATTCAGTGGAATTCTTTCCGAGACTCCTGTTTGAACACGTATTTTCTAAATTTATAAAAAGCTAAGAGAATTTCTGAATTGGGAGTATCTTTGCGTGCACCAAAAGTACCCTGCATGTAAAGATTGTTTGAAATTGTGGCCCTGAAAATGTTTTAAATATTTAATTCATGGTATCCCAATAGGATCACCAAGTCAGAGCACTGCTTTCTATTTTCATCACAAAAAGACTAAAATGCGGTGATGCTTTTTTTATCATTTAAATGTAATTTTGACTTTCACAATTATGGTATTATGCTTGTATGACTGGTTAATTGGGACTGATCACAATTATCACATATCAAAATCCAAAGGGAAGAAAAAGAGAATGGTTGTCTTGGAAGGTTTGTCAAATATTTAATTATCAACTGACATATCATATGAGGAGGTGGGAGTAAGGGAAATGGCACAGAAGCAAAAGTCTAGTGAAAACCAAGCATCTAGATTAGAAAAACCAAATAAATAATATAGTTTTTACAATAAAAGAAAATGTAATTTCTTCTCAGAGAAGTAACTATATGGGATGCTTTTATCATATTTAAAAAAGATTTATTTAAGACTTATTTAAACAAACATATAAGAAAAAATCTGAAGTTAAATGTTGAAAGCATTGTTATTAGATTAGGCTGTGACACTTTCATTTTCTAGTGAAACTCATCTCTTTGACTTGTTATAATAAATATGCAGCAGGTTTTTCTAAAGGTGTGTAAATATATAGAGACAAAATGACCTGTACACAATAGATAATACTGCGGTAATCATTTGAAAGATTTTTCATATGCTTTTATTGCCCCCAGTTAAATTCTTTGCCGTTTACTATCAACTCAGGGAACAGAGAATGAATGTGTTTTCAGTATAAATCTTGGCTGTATTTACCTCATGTATTAGTCAGAGTTCTCCAGAGAAACAGAACCAATAGGATATACATATAGGAAGAGATTTATTTTAAAGAATTGGTGCATGGAATTATGGAAACTGAGATGTCCCACAATCTGCTGTCTCCAAACTGGAAGCCCAAGAAACCTGGTTGGTGTGATGTAGTCTGAGTCTGAAGGCCTGAGAACCAAGAACATGAAGGACAGGTGAAGATCCACATCCCAGTCAAGCAATCAGGCAGGAAGGGCCAAATTCTTGCTTCCTCAGCCTCTTTGTTCTCTTCAGGCCCTTTATAGACTGGATGATGCCCACTCACGTTGGGGAGGGCAAACTGGTTTTCTGAGTCCACCAATTAAAAACGCTAATTTCATCGGGAAATACCCTCACAGACACACTCAGAAGTATTGTTTGCCAAATATCTGGACACTATGTTATCCAGTCAAATTGACGTATAAAATTAACCATCACATCTCACTTTCACAAAACTTTCTTAGCAGGAATCCAAGGAGTAAGATGTAAATACACGGTACAATTATTCATTTGTTAACACGTTTTTCAGCTCTGTGTTTGTCTGACTTCCAGAAGACTATTTCTGAGATTATGTAGTACAATATCTTTCCTCAAAATAATTAATACCATGACAATACAAATATAGAGTACAAATAGTATCATATTTCCTTATTTGCCCTATGATATAAAAATATTTTACATTACCATGGTGTGAATTCTTTATGTAAAAATTTTATAAAGTGATTTCAATGTCACTTTTATCTCATTAGTGAATATATGATTCCATCATCTTTGTTAAAAAATACAATCCATTATACCCGTTTTCAGTTTGTTTTAAACATCACATGTATTTCCTAATCTAAATATTTTTACAGTCCAGAATACTGATGAGATAATTTAGAATAATCACTAATGTCCTTAGTCGCTGGACAAGTTGTCAAATTTTTTCCTAAAGTATATCAATAAACACACTCCTAAAATTGCATAAAGACACATTCTTAAGTATGTAAGGAAACTTGTACATGTAACTCATAAATTAGAATGCATCCATACTCAATTATAAAAGAATGAAAATGCATATCAATAATAAATCATGAAACACAATGAATTCCTCTATATTGTTCTTGGAATGCTACAAGTTCCTACTCCAAAAAGCCCTAGACAATAGTTGAAGTATAACCTTCCCATCAGAAGTGAATAATAGGCCTACTTTTGATATGATATATACTTCAACAGGGATTCAAAATGATGTTTACCATGGAGTTTTTATATCCTTAAGTACTTCCATTCCTCTATGCTACTCATTAAAAATGTATTTCCTATGACCAGAAGCAATTTTAAATAACCTCACAAAACTAAGGTTGTGTGGTTCAGTGGCATAATTTTAATTGCCTTAATTCAGAAATAAGTCCTGTTTCCCAGGAGGGTACTTGTTTCTATTACTTGATAAAAATGATAAATGTATTCTATTAATTTATATCTCTACAAACAGTGATTTTATCAGATAATGTATCAACATATTATATGTGTGCAACAAAATCCTGAAGGCAAAAACAGAGTGAAAAACTTTATACAGCAGATTTCGTTCTTGCACTGACTTTTACATTAATATGCAACTTTAATCTTTTTCATCATCAAAACCCTTTGGCAAAACAGTAACTAAATCTCGATATCTTCACAAAGAAGTTTTCTATCTATCATATATAAACAAAATAAGAATGCAATCAGAGTACTATATCTGAAATATAGTACTCTTTGCAGTGACAGGAGATGCTGGAGAGCATGTTTCTGGTACTGTTAAAAGCTACATGTGAAATCATAAGGCATTAGGAAGAATCTTCAATAAGAATCTGTTTGAATCCTGTCTGCATAATAAAAATGTAAGTTCAAATGAAAGGGAAAGAATGTAAATAACTCTAGAAAATTTCAAGGAGAGGGAAGGTAAACATTTTTATCAAAAAAGAAAAGAACACTGGAATAAGGGAAAATTCAGATGTGAAGACCTGTGATCTAAAATCTTGGGTGACGTTCTACGACTTTCCAAGGTGATGGCCACACCTCAAATGCCTAAAAGACCAGTGAAAGGGCCTAAATGAGCAAATCCAGCCAGATATCAGATGGAACATGACAATTTGCTCAGAGTCAACACACTAGGGATTTATGAGAACAAACTGGAAAAATAACCCCCTACGAGAGAGGCAATTGTTACATAGCAAAAATATGTACCCATTGTAGTCATGTCTTCTGATTTGCCAAGGGAATTTCAAAATCTAGATTTTTATGTAAAATATCCTTTTACATTAAATATTCAATTTTTCAAATGTTGGTAAAAATTTACTGTGTGTATCAATATACAACAAACCTTATGGTGAACGGTCTTGACTTCTGATCTACACACTAAAAGTGGTCTGGGAATGATTATATGTTTAACTAGGAAAGTTTCGAGAATTCATTCTAATGGATTTTGGATAGCATACTGTGAAAGTTGTCCAACTCTTTTGGCTATAAGAAGAGGTTTTGGTGCAATTAAAGTGGAAATGTCAGATCCTTCGTGGTTTCCAAAGTAAATTTAGTTAGTGATTGTGTGTATGTGTGTGTGTAGATAAGAAAGGGAAAAATAGTTTGAGGATTATACATATTTCTTTCAGAAGTGCTTATTTGGTGAATTTCTGGTGTTATTCATAGGATTCTGGGGTTTTTTTTCTACAAGATAGTCAACAATAGATAAGAAATCACAATTCCTGAGAAATATCAATAAGCAACACAATATTACCTGTTTGAATGGAACAGGGCAGAATTCTGCTTAAAACAGGTGCCTGGGGACAAGTTGATGATGCTATCTTTTTTGCTTCTTGGGATTAATATTCTAGAAAACTTGATTCTACTTGAAAAACAACAAAATATAATTTCCTAAGGAGAACTGTACTGTGTTCTTTATAATCTATGAATCTCAGACGTGGTCGGACTCCCATGGTGAGTTGTTATTCAGAAGTTTTCCCGATGCCAAGTCAACATCCAAATGAAGACATCTGCACAAAGGGTAGGCTTATGTGTTAGATGGTATTCACTGAAACGGAAGCTCCATCAAAGCAGAGACCCGTTCTGTCAAGCCACTGCCATAGCTCCTGCATCCTGACAGGATTACAGAATCCTCTTACAGACACGTCATAATGATACTTCGTGATGGAAATAAAATTGACATTTATAGTGGTTCCTAAATGACACTCACTAATAAGATTTGCAGTATTATATTGAACAGGAATTAACTAAATAGTTTTTAATGTTCACGCTACCCACACCAGAGGATAGACAGCTCTTGCCACCAGAATATGTTTTATTCATATTTGATTCTAGCAGTGTCTACCCAGCATAGCTACAAGGCTGTGTATGTTCAGATGTGTATAGATGGAACAAAGGAATGAACCTGATTGAAGGAATAAGTCAGCAGAATACAGGATATGCCAAGGCTTAGTATCTTTAAATTATTCCAGACACTCCTATCCTTTACCAGACCACAGGGTGTTACAGCCTGATGCTCTTTAGAGATTCTACAGGAAGAGACTGCTACGCAGTGTAAAATGTTCTCAATGTATTCCTGATTTTGTCTGTCATAGCAGTTCACGTTTTCCTTGAGGAGGCTGTTTTTGTTTGTTTTTATTTTTATTTTTGTTTTGTCTTCGGCCAGGGAAGCTTAGAAATTTAGTTGTAGTTAGAGGGCCCATAATATCAGAATAACTATGTCAGTAACAAAGTGTGTCCCCACAGATGAGAGCATTGGAAACCTCCTAACTCTCCTCTCATTGACATCACTAGGCTATGGCCACCTGAGTATTTGGGAGGGAAAAAGCAAAATAAAAACAAAATTAAACAGCAGTGACAATAACAACAAAGATAAAACAAAAAACCTGAGAAGCTAACAAAATATTGCCAAGGTGAATGTTATGTGTAAATTATAAGCACCAAATCATTTTAAAATATATCTTAGTGGGAGGGATTGTATTTGTCATTAGTTAGGAAAATGGATGATATTTGGAGACAAAGTCGTTTGTGACATAAATTCAGAAAGAATTACAGGGGTGCAATTTTCTACCAAAGACTAGTTGAACAATTTCACCCAAATTTCTGCTCCTGTGGTTTATAGACCAATAGATCTGTCATTGGAAGGGCACCATCCCACTGACTTTGCTCATTTAACTAATGACTCTAAGTGTTAGAAGGCTGATGTAAAGAACCTTGTTTACCCAATTATCAAAATTCTTTCCTTTGAGTTGGAGCTTTGTTCTTACAGAATTTCTCATAACTTGGGATTATTGTTTTTATTATTTTTTTTCTTTGTAACTGCCATTCTGGACCTCTTTGTCCAAAACCTTGCAGGGCTATAGGCTCATTATGTTCATTCCTAATGATAGTTTCTACATTCTACTTCCACGTATTGAGAAACTAGGAACAACTTACAACATTTCATAGTATTTATTGATCTGTCATTAGCCTTTGAGTCAATTGCCAAAAACCACATGTAGAGAAGTGTTTCTGATGATACCTCCACATCCTTGTCATAATATCACATAATAGCTGGATGCTACAAATGAAATCCCAACAGAGAAAACTGTACTTTTATGTGTCCTGAAATAGGATAAAAGCTTTTTTTTTAACTTAAAAATCAATAACTCTACAGACATTTACAATGAATAGGACAGAGGCAAGTCCTCCATTCTTTTGGGTACCCCAGATGGATAATAACAAAATCAGTTTTCAAGTGAATTGCAGGTATCTGGAGAACATTGAATGTATCTCTCAAAACCTAGAATAATACAATTCTGATTTTTAAAACCCCTCAAACACAAGTTCATACCTTTCAAGCTTTGTGGTGAAGAATCTGGGCACTTCAATAAAGTACTTGTTTAAAACATTTGAGCAGATTAAATGATGTTACTTAGAAAGACTTGATTCTGCCTAAGGAAGTTCCCGTAGTCAACCCCAATGGAGAAGTACATGGGCCAAATAATTATGTCAGACCCTTTGAATTCTAAAACAGTGTCGGGCCTGCCACTACATTCCTAATATTTAGATACATCCATAAATAATACAGAATTCTATTTGTATTTCAGGATCAAACCATAATAGCTCCATTTTAAATTATTTACCTTCTAGTTCCTACCGAAAGAAATAATGACACAATTGACAGTTAAAGAAAACATGCTAATTATTCACTCACGAGGTTTTCCAACACCCACTCTTAACATCTTAGCCTTAAATTAAAAAAAGAAAAGTCATCTGAAAGCCACCTGGATTATATATTATATGAGTCTCTTATATGAGAACTATATATTACATAAGAACTGTCTTCACAAAATAAACGATATAACATTATGCCTTTGCCTTTTATTAAGGGGATACCTTAAAAAATAGCAACATAAATTATGTCTCTGATCTTTTCTAAAAGTACTATTGAAATAACTTTCCAATAAACTGTTTAATGTCCCGTGTATTAAGATTCATCAAATAAAAACCCTTGTAATTTGTATTAGAAAACATCACATTGTATTTTTCTGATCCACTTCCATAAATTAATAACGAGGGTGACATAGCACATCATATTCCCTTATGTGCCTCAATTTCCGGGAGGCTCAAAGCTTTGATTTATATTCAGATGAGTAGTTAGTTAAGTCTGTTTTCTAATTCATTACCTAGCTCTTGTTCTTTTTCCTTATTTTAATGACATGTAATGCATTTGTGACTTTTGGGGCAATCTACTTTCATTGTCTGGGGAGTAAAAAAAAGAATAAAGCAGCTAATAAACAAATCTCATGTGCTCTGAAATGACCATGGTTTTAAGAGAAATGTGAAGACTGGACATGGGTGTATCAATAGAAGGTAAAACTGCATTCTGAAATATTTTATTGAGACTATTTATGAATTATCTTGAGTTATTCAAAATTTAACAGTAGTTAAATTCAACAATCTCTTGCTGAATATTCATTATGTGGAAATTACTATGTAAGACAGTTTGGTAAAGGGTCCAGAATCAGAAATCAGGAAAAGTAGTTTCTACTGTGACTCCACCAGCTTTTTAGCTTTGGAGAAATAAATTCTGTGAGGCTTGGGTTAATCAGCTATAGAAGGTAGGGCCCTAAGCTCCCTCTTAGTTCAAAAAGTTTGTCATTCATTTTGAGACATAATTTTTATTTTTTGTAAAGCTTATAAAAGTGATTAAGACATATGTACAAATCACTATTACATGAAGCAAAGTTTAAGTTTTAATTCTTAAAATGAAAAATTTAAATAATGAAAGATTTAGGCACACAAAGTCCCTTACCTAATAATTTTGACTCAGGAGTTCTTGGAGTAAGGGGTTTATCTTTATCTGCATTTTCAAAGATGGTTAGCATTTCAGTGAGAGACTATGCAGGGGAGGGCCTTATATGAAGAATAAATAATATGAGAATAAGTACAGGATAGTAAAAGTTACTTGGCATATTTGCAGGATTATGATACGGAATTCAAAGTCCTAAGCACCGAACACATTAAATTGCCTCCCACTTCTAATCAAAAATAAAATAAAATACTAACTTAAAATAAATCTAAAAATGTCCAAAAAGTTCTGATAATAAACCTGATGCGCCTTTTCAAGTGTATGGTTATTATCCGCTATAATGGTCTCCTAAACGAACACTTAGTTTGAATATTTGATAATTCAGAACTACAGATTTGTGATGCAATGACCACATAGTTGAATCTGCTGGGTGAGTATTATAAATATACATTACGGGTCTTAGATAGATAAGATTCCACTTATTATTACAAGAAAGTGGACCAAAAGCTTCAGCGAAAGAAACACATGCACAGAATTAGAAATTGATGTCCAAAACATCCATTACATCAGAAGCTTTCCACTACCTGAAGCCGTTGATTTATTTTTCAAAGTTCTGGTAGATTAAAAGTGACACTGTCTCTGAATTCACCCATTAAAACATTTCACACTTGAGTGTGGAAATGTACCATTTGAACTAAGGGGAAAAACCAGAAGAAATATATACATTTAATTCAATAACTTGTCCTTAATTTAGTTGTATAATCAATTGTGCTCATATTAAAACAATGCCTAAGTAAGACCCTAATGATGGCAACGTGTTATAAGTCACTAGAGCAGAAATCCTGATCATTGCCTGAGACTAATCAATCCGTTGCTTCTTATTGGGGTGCTGATGTCCCGTTAAATGTGAACTTATTCACATTTAACTCCAGTTGATCATTAACACTGCCGCAACTGGCTTACACACTTAACGGGCTACTTTCCTTCAGATTTTTTGGAATTTTCTTGTTCTTTTAAAAAACAACAATGGTCCCTGCAGTGCCTGTTTTCTAAAATCCATGTGTGATGCCTTATTTCAAAGGTATCTTCATGATCTGAGTTCAAACATAGGAAGGACCCGTATAAAAACAGCAAGAAAAGCTTCGTTCTTTATTTAGGAATTATCTGCATTTATTTATCGATAGCTTTGATAAGCAGTTCTTGAATGTCTGTACCATTTATTTGGGCTACAAGATGAAAAAGGCAGAAACTGTCCAAACGAAATTTATGAGCAATTGAGAGAAAGTGGCGTTTTTATAAGCTTTCATTCATTATTCAGTGAATACGTGGCTCTAGTATTGATATACAGAACTACCTGATCCCATTAAAATCTGTTGAGTGGGTGGATGCATAAATGAACAAATAATAACATTATTTAAGCAGATATTATGACCGTAGATTTATGCTAAGCTTTGACGATAAAAATGTGACTCACCTGAGCCCTTCCTTGGAGGTGCTTGCAGTCTATTGGAGGGAACATTAACATAAGCAAGCATTTTTGGTACAATTTGGTAAGTATTATAAGCAAGTTGAAACAGGAGCCCTGGGCACACTTAGCTCCATCTAGAAGGAGGACAAGTTGAGTAGCAAGGACATAATGGAAAAAAAAAATCACTAAGATGAATCTTGAAAGGTAAGTGGAAGAAGGATGAAGAAGTGAGGAAAACATGATCCAAGTAGAGGAAAAGCAGGAACAAAGGTGGGTAGGCAGTGTATATTAATGGAAAGCACCAAATAGCTTAGTAATGTGGGAGCTCAAGGAAGGAGGATAAATTCTCAGGAGAATATAATGACTTGAGATTTACCCAACTCTCATGTCTCCAGTAAGGGACAGCTTCCATTTCAGTTGAGTTTAAGGAATTCATAAAAAGCTGGGGCCGGCCCCATGGCCTAGTGGTTAAGTTTGGCGTGCTCCGCTTTGGAGGCCTGGGTTTGGTTCTCAGGCACGGACCTACCTCACTCATCAGCAGCCATGCTGTGGTGGCAACCCACAAACAAAGTGGAGGAAGATTGGCACAGATGTTAGCTCAAGATGAATCTTCCTCAAAACAAACAAACAAACAAAAGTTAACAATAGAGATAAAAGTATTTTTAATCGCCCATAATCCCAACATGGACAAATAATCTCTATTAGCATTTTGACATACTTTCAGTGTTTTGTGAGGCATATGTTCATATTATAAGAGTATCTTTGGATGTATGTATAAATGTACATATAAAATATTTTTTACCTATTTGGAAGCACATTATATATAGTTTAACATTCTCCTTATCTTACAACATTAAATATTGTCTCATTTCATTAAATATTATTCAAAATAAAGTTTTAATGGCTTGTGTGACCTTCTATTATATGGAAATATTATCTATTATTTATTTTAACAACTCATTTATTTTATTTTTTTAAGTTAACTTTATTTTACTTTTTAAGAATTTATTAAAATGTTTTATTTATGAAATACTGTGACAGGCAACTACATGCTAAAATAGCAAGTGAAAGACTGAATAATTGTCAAAGAATTTTTATATGATGTTATTAAATAAAAAAGGAAATCTTTAAGAGAAAATCATTACAATCTTCTAAAAATTGATAAATTCATATTAATCCCAGAAACTGTTTATTTTCTTAAAGGAACAAAAATTTATCTCAATGTTCTTTAATCTAACAAGTGAGAAATAGGCACTTGGAGGACAGTGAGATCATACAGTGTTTGACTTTCTCCCTCTGATTAATGTTGCCTAGATAATACCCTCAAGGTCCATCCATGTTGTCACAAATGGCAAGATTTCATCTTTTTTATGGCTGAATAGTATTCCATTGTGTATATATACCATTATTTAAGCAGATATTTATCCATTTGTCCATTGATGGGCACTTAGGTTGTTTCCAAGTCTTGCTAGTGTGAATAAAGCCACAATTAACAGAGGGGTGCATATATCTTTATGCAATTGTGTTTTCATGTTCTTTGGATAAATACTAGAAGTGGGTATTTCTTTGGAAAAATGTCTCTTCAGATCTTTTGCCCATTTTTTACTTAGGTTGTTTGTTTTTTTGTTGTTGAGGTGTATGAGTTCTCATTTATTTATTAAAAATAAAATATATGTATTACTAAAGTTACAGAATATAGATATTATAATTTCCTATAGAGTATGTGTGAGGTCAACAATAAAATTTTCTGACTTTCTGACCAAGAGTCTTCTTTGAGGTCTTTAATATGAACCGTCAAGGCATAAAGTTAAGGTCACAGGGCTGTTGTCATAATATTCCAGAGTGGAGGTAAGGAGAAGTCATACTCCCATGCTATAATGTACCTAACATTATTTATTTCAGAAAATATTGAGCATTCTCCAGAACCAGAAAATTAACAAAACAAAAAAGATTCTGTGGCTTCTTATTCTGCTAAAGTGGACTCATCTGGTATTTCTAAGCCTTCAGGTATGATTTGAAGACTTTATTTTTAAAAAGTGTATCCTTGTTGGTGAAAGAGCATGCTAAGGAATTAGGGAAAAGTGTTATGTGTATCAGAGTGCAGTATTTAATATTAAATTTATTTTATTTATGTTAGTTCCCCTCAGTTTTTGTAGCTGTTGGCTGAAATATTTTAGACGTGGTATAATAAGAAGAGGGGTTGTCTTCTAAAACTTGGCTTACTCCTTGACTAATTTCTTACTGCTATTCTCCAATACAATATATAGAGCAGGGGATATCCTATCCTATTTTATTTTACTGAAGTCTCAAACAAATATAATGCAAAATAATGATATGTGAAACACTTGTTCTGCTAACTTTTTAAGTTGAGAATGGAAAAAATCATATTCATTTTATAAATATAATTTCTGACTGCAAAAAATCTTAGTTTAATATTATGGCCAGTTAAGCAAAATCTTTTCAGAGGAAAGGAAGACGGTAGGCCCTAACCTCCCTCTCTAGCATTTTGTCAGTTAGCATTTGCTGCATTAAAAATCACTCCAAAAACTTAGTCACTTAAAACACCAACCATTCCGTTAGCTTGTGATACTATGGGTCAACTGGGCAGTTCTTCTTTTCTGGTCCAGGCTTAGCTGGTCTCAGTTTTACTTACTCATGAATGTGCTGTCAACTGTGAATCAGGAAAAAGATTTGCTGATCTTGGCTGGGCTCTCTCACATCATTGAGACCTTGGCTGGGACAAATGTGCTGACTCTGCTTTCCAATGCGACTCTCAACCTACAACAAGCTAATCTAGGCTTATTGTTTACATAGTAGCTGAGCAGGGTCTCATGAGAACTGGCCATTCACAAGCCCAGCCAAACTTCTAGGGATAGGAAATAAGACTCTACCTTTTGATGGATGGAACTACAAAGTAACATTACAATGTGTTTCGATGAGGGGGGCATTTTCGCTATCTACCAGTAGCAATGAATCATATTTATATTTTATCTAAATATCTTTGTTAATTCTTAAGGACAGTAACCATTTTTAATATTTCTCTTTTATCCAATTACCATGATCACTGCCCTGCATATAGCAGGCATCCTTTTTAATGAGGACAATACAATAAATTATTATACAGTTAATATATTTCCCTTTTGAAAGAAAGAGTAGGAACCATTTAGACTATTATTTCATAACCAGCAGCATATATTGTATATCTCCTTTATACAATGCACTACAGAAGATCACAGATATAACTAATCCATCGCTTTTACCTCTCAGGGTAGAGTCAGTTATAGAGACTTTATCCATAAGGCAGATATACAAGTAACTTATTACCAAGGAGCCCAGAGTTTTACCAATTAAGCGTGGTTAACTCCACCAATAGCAATCACCTTTACAAATGTGTCTGAAGGTACTCTGTTAACGGCTTCTTGCTTTTCCTCTCTTCTAATTCTTGCCCATTTTCTGTATGTAAATCTAACCACTACCTTCTATGTAATATCTTTTTCTATCCCTCTGTTCTTTTATTTGATGCTATCTTTCCATTATTTCTTTGATTTATTTTATCTTTACTTATTTTATTTTACTAAGTCTAACTGTTTTACAAATAAAAAGTGAAACACCTTTAAGAAGAAAAGAAGTTATGTTGGGAAATTAAACTATACACACTGACATCAGGTGACACCACCCTCTAAAGCTCTTGAAAATATCCATGTTCAGAAGCTCCAGAAAGTATCCAGCTAACTCTCCTTCTCCTATGATGAAGCCTGCTTTCCCTCAGGAAGAGAATCAGAGCCAATCAACATTTATAATTCAATTTCTCTTAAATGCATACAAGTGTTACAGCACATTTTCCCATTTTTCATAGGGATTAAATATGAATTTTTGGAAAACTTGGTAAACTATTATTTATAGCATTGTTTCTAAAAGATTAATATATTCACATTTCCAATCATGATATCTACAGCTGAACATTTAATCTACAACTAGGTTTTAATTGGGGGGCTTACAATAGCAAACACATCTTTCATTCTAAGTATTATTAAGTTTTCCTTGGTATTACAATCTAGTGCCTTCAAAGGTTAAATAATCACCAGCAAGGGACATTGGACAAATGAGTTGGTGAAAATCTTTTTCCCTGACATTTAGATATAACAAGCAAAACTCAGTTTCAGTAATCGTGATTCATTTAATACCATATTTAGAAGATTGATACTTTGTGGTTTGTCAACTGGCATTTGCAAGCAGTCCAAAAGTTTTCTTCCCCTTTTTTTAGCTCCAGGTTGAAGAAATCAGATTTAACTAAGATAAAACAATAAGAATGTAAAATAGAAAAATAATTTATTGATAATTGAGAAAAATATATATTTCCATGGGATAATTTGGATTTTTTTAGGCAGCCAGAGTTTGTAGTAAACATATTAGTTGAACTTATTGCTGTCAGCTTTTTTTGCTACAACATATGTGTTGTCTTAATTATTATAGAAATCCTTGAAAAATTTTCAAAGTATTATGGTAGTTTACTTGGTATAATATTTATTATTGCTTTTGTGGTTGTTATTCAATTCTACTGAATAGAAGATGATAGAAGAGAAGTAAAAATAAAGTACTAGTTCTAACTCTGACATCAAATAGCTATGAGCTTCTAGCTGAGATTTTAGAGACATTCCTGTCACTAAGAATGTTCTGAACCATGTGAGAAAATATCTATTAAAGGTGATGAATACTCAATGTATGATATAAATGATATTAGGTTAAATTCTCAGTGCTCATCATTGTCAATTAGTTTTCCCCTTTTCCATGACTTTAGGCCACCTTTTTAAGTCTGTTCAATTGTCTCACATATGTGTCACTGGCAATTACAGGGAAAAAGACAAGAAATGATAGGTTTAAGGAAATCACTACAGGGGAAATAGGGAGAAATATAAAAGTATTTTGTGTTGAAAAATTGATATTTATAGTTACTATATTTTTTCTTTTTGTCTGGATATAACTTATATTTTCAATTACAAATCCTAGCAGTATTTTATTCCTAGATGTACTTAAATCCCTCTGCTCCCTTTATGCATTTTTAGACAACTTTGATGACAACTTCCACATTTGAAGGCAATATTACCATGGGCATTATCTCTTAGTCATACTATTTTTCTGAAACATTTCTACAAAATGGCCAGAATGTCACATCTGTTTTCTGCTATTACTTCCCAGCATTTCACAGTTGTCTCCTATTCCTCTACATGTGTGATTCTCACTTGGCAAAGACTGACAGGATCATCTACTAAATGCAAAGAAGTTAAAATTCTAAAAAAGAAAATTTGGATTTTTTTTTTTTAATTCAGCTGGAGACACGGATTTAGAAACAAAGAAAAAATTAGTCTTTATTTGTTTGTAATGGCCAGTTGATAAAGAAAAACAGACCCTAGAAATTGTAGTCCCTGCTACTCAGTCTTGGAGCCACTGAGAGAAAAATGCAACCAAAACTTTCACTAATTAATGAATTTTATCCAACTTACATGAGTGGGTGTATGACAGCTTTAAGATTTGCACTTAGGGCCGGCCCAGTGGCGCAGAGGTTTAGTTCGTGCTTGGCAGCCTGGGGTTCGCAGGTTTGGATCCCAGGTGCCACTGACACACTGCTTGTCAGCCACGCCGTGGCGGTGTCCCATATAAAGTAGAGGAAGATGGGCACGGATGTTAGCCCAGGGCTGGTCTTCCTCAGCAAAAAGAGGAGGATTAGCAACGGATGTTAGCTCAGGACTGGTCTTCCTCACCCAAAAAAAAAAAAGAAAAAAAAAAAAGATTTGCACTCAGAATGTCCCCTTACATATTTAATTCTAATTAGTTCAAATATAGTCACTTCAGCAAACATTAACTGACGGATTATTAATTTCTAGGCACTGAATTGGGGATTTTAAGTTAAAAAATAATTTTGTTGCTACTCTCCAAACTTCCCATCACTTCAGGGGTACCAGATTCAAGAACAATGACTACAAAGTAAGAAAAAAAGGATGGAAGTCGCATTTGAATTGGACAGATGGATATATACAAGAAGTATATTTCACAAGAAGTATATTTCAGACAGAGAGAGTGGCATAAACAAAGACACAGGAGTGTCAGGTTCCATGGCATATTGAGAGAATAATAAACAGTCAGAAAGGCCAGAGTGTTGCAGACAATTGACAGGGGAAAGACTATCCAAAATATGTATCTGGAAATAAAGAGTGGCGTAAACTTGTACATCACAGAAGTTTTCATTTATTCTATATTTAATGGAAAAGCATAACAAACTTGTAAAGGGGGGATTAGATAACTATAACTGAGTTTAGAAAAGAAATTTTCAGGTCACCCTGATACAGTACAGAAAAATGAATTTTAAAGAGAGATATGAGCTGAGTGCCACTCAGGAGGCTATTGCAATAAGCAAAATGAGATATTACTAGATTAGGGGCATCCATCAGTCTCATCCAGAAAAATGGTTCTGAAGCCAATGTGCTCATCAAAATATCCTAGGGAGCTTTTAGAAAATATGTCCAGTTCCTACCACAAAAGAGACTAAGTCGATGATAGGTCTCTGCAATCCGTACTTGTGCAAGTTGTCCAGGTGACTCTGATGCAACCAGCCAGACACTAGTCTTTAGCCCAGAAATTGAGAACCAATGAACTAGCACCAAAATAATCAATTGGTAATGCTGGTCCACACCTCTAAATTGAGAAAGATTGTGAGGCTAAATCTAGGCTCTGTGGGGTAGCGAGAGACAGTCAATCAGTGCCATCTGCTGTAAACTCAGGACCATGCACTTGCCTTCTCTGGCCTAGACTAGGACAGTGACTATGAAATGGAGAAGGGTTGAATCTGAGAGTTAATTTAGAGGTAAAATCAGCAAGTCTTAACTGTAATCAGAAATGAAACCTCTGAAAAAAGAGAAGTCAAGGAGACTCGTTTCCTGTTTACTGGCTTAGACAACTAGGCAGAGGGTGATGTTAACTAAGAAATAGAAGGTAGAAGGCATGCCTTGAGAATATCTGTAAGTAAAAACAGAGCTGATGTATATACTAAGTTTGTAGATATAAGAGGAAGGTGGGGGTGGAGTGGTGAGAGAAGAGATTGATGGAGGAAAGTATTTGGAGGAGTTGGAAAGATACAGGATTAAGAGAGCAGCAGAGGGGTTAGCCTTACAAAGGCGCACAAATATCTCATCTGAAACACAAAGAGGAAAGATACAAAACAATATTAAAAATATACATTCAGAAATAAACAGAAAGGAAATCGGGTGATTTCCTGAGAGATTTTCTCAGTGAGGTAAGAGTCATTGCTTTACTTGGAGCAATGGTTCTCAAACTGAAGTATGCTTCAGAACCTTTAGGAGGACTTGTTAAAACACACATACTGCCACGCCACACCCCAGAGGTTTTGATTCAGTGTATTTGGGGCCTGGAGCTAGAATTTGGATTTCTAAGATATTCCCAGGTGAGGCTGACTCTGCTACTTCGGGGCCCACACTTTGAGAACCACTGGCGCAGACTATGGGGAATCAAAGCTCCTGCTTCTTTCCTGTGTCTTTAGGTCTTTTAGGGTAGAATAAACTTTCCAAAATCCACCTCATAAGAATCCCCTGGGCTACTAAAAGAGAGGTTCACAGACCTTCCCTCTGAGAATACTCATTGCTAGTAATGATTCTTGTGATTAGTGATTTTGAGAAAATCTAGGACAGGGATCTACAAACCCTGTCTATAAGGGGCAGATAGTAAATATTTTTGACTTTGTGATCTCTGTTGCAACTACCCACTTTGCCCTCAGGGAAAGTCATGGAACAATATGCAACCAAGTGGGCATGGCTAGCTTCCATTAAAACTCTATTTACAAAAACAAAAAGGGGCCAGATTTGGGCTATGGACTATTGTTTTCTTACCCTCATTCTAGAGTAGAGAAGGTTAAGAGGTCTTTCAGGTTAGTGTGCTAAGTAAGTTCTCAATATGGTTGTTGAAGTGGACATACTTTTCAAAATAATTTATGGGAGATGGAAACCAGGTGTTAAAGTAAGCAGTGAATATGGGTTAATAGAAAACAAGAATGGAAATAGAATGTCACAGCTACATTTAGCAGTTTCACAGAGGAGAAACGGAAAAGAGAAATAACAAAGTGGGGCCAAGAGGAGGCCAATTCTGGCAAAACATCACCCAGGAGTACGCGAGATTTAGGGGAAAATGTGTCACATTTTTTAGAGAGGTTTTTGGGAATCAAGGCAAGGAGGTGGAGGAATCATTCTCTTGATGTAATTCTTTGTGAGTTCTAATAATGTGTCTACTGAAATAAAGAGTCTAGGTAAAGGTTAAATGAAGGAGTTTATTTGATAATCAAAGTGAGGACCTTGAGTCCCGGGGAACAGTCCAACAGAGTGTTCTGAGGATCTGCTCCGAGGTCTACAGATTTGAATGCAGTTTATATACTTTTTAACAAAGCAGTGTCTGTGCAGGAAAGGGCTTACACATCTAATAGTCATATACTTCAAGGAATACATGAACAAGAGCTTTCTGGTTATATGTCAAACAAGGCTTGTAATGTTGGTGTTGTCTATATGTAGAGGGAGGCAAGGCCCAGGGTCGTTATGTTTTTCCTCAATCTCTAAGAAATGTAGTTGGGAAATGTGAGAGTGAGGTATCCATTATCTCTCCCTGTTACTGATTCATCCTGCCACATCTTCAGTCATGAGACATGAGGGGCTGCCAGGTCATTTGGACACAGGCTTGGGAGGCCTGCATGGCCGCTTCACAATACAGCACGGATTTTTATTGCACTGACTTTAAGCCTGTGCAGCTCACTTGCTAGATTCACCTGCTGGACTGGAAAGAGCGTTCCCAGTTTCCTTCACAATCACAAGGAGAGTTTAGAATTGAGATTGGCAAACGCGGGAAACAGGCCAGTGAGGGGTGAGGGCGCCCTGGATTGAAATGAGACCAAGGAGAGAGTGAAAAGCACAGCTGAAAGCAAGTTTGCTCTCTTTGAAGGGAGGCTAAGAATCCTGGGGCTGGTGGAGTAGGGAATTGAGAGAGGATATTGCAAGATAACTGTAGACAGACACACCAGTCTCTAACGACGCATTCGTTTTCTGTTCCCTTTAAGGAATTCGTTAACATTAGATGCCACTCAAATTTGTGATCCCTGGGTGGGTAATCTGAGCAAGATTATGGAAAGTGTATTCTATTAGATTTTGGCAGAGAAATGAGAGTGTCTCTAAATGAGAGAATAATCCAGGCAGAGCAAATCCAAATTTAATTTAGAAATGATACGTATCTAAACTAGTTCAATTAAAGGGGCATTAATATTTTGAGGAGCTGGCACTGAGCATCTGTCATATGCTGACAAGATGTGACAGTGGGAAACCAACTGACTAGACTGCTTATTAAGGGGTTATATCTCAAAATGAAATACTTTATTATACATTTTATAAATTTTATTTTTAATACGGTAGCATTCATTTTGTATTATATACAGTTTTGTGATTTTTATGAACACGCCACTTTTATTGTATCAGCATAGCTTCTGAAATTATTGTTTTATAGGTTTTTCTTCCTAAACAAAACAATTCATTGCCTGCTGTTGTTTGACTACCGCTTTTGCTCGCCTGAAAAATCGCAATGCTAGATAACAAAGTTCGTTTGTTTGTTTGTTTGTTTTCTGAGAACTTAAGTATCTAGTTAACAACTACCTTAAACTTCAAGTTATCATGATAAACAACAAAACTCTATCACCTCAGATAACTTTTCTGCACTTTACTGTCAGAATAATCTATAGGCATGGAACAAAAGCATAATCCCAAATAGCTCTTTTTATCATCTTGTGCTTTTAATTGTTATTTTGTGTGAATAATAAAGTATTTCAGTTAGCTGGTTAGTCATCATATTTGGGATGTATCCATGGACAATAAACATGATTACTTTCAGAGAGTATGTGAGATTATATTTATATACACATCCATACTTGTGTTTTTGTTTTTATTCATCTTAACAAAAGAGGAATCAATAGGGCTGATATTTTATTTTTGCTTCAGCTGTGTTGACCAGCAATGATCAACTACATTTTGAGAAGTCCCTTTTAATATAGATTACACTGTTTCAATTGACAAGCAATCACTCAATTCCATGAGATCCCACAGGCAGTCCATTACAGATAAGCTTAGGAATGGAAATAATATTGAGAGGCATATCTTTGCTTACACATCACCAGCTATGTCCTTCCTTCCTTCCCTCCTTCCTTCCTTCTTCCCTTCCTTCCCTCTTTCTTTCCCTCCTTCCTTCTTAGTTTTATTTTTTTCTTGCTTTCTTTTCTTCTTTTTGGTGAAATAATCAGTAATAAAACCATGAAGCGGTGCAGCATTGTAACAATAATTTTTGTGGAAATCAATTATGGGCTTAGACTCATGGAAAGTAACAGAGAAAGTGAGTTTTTGACTGCCCTTTTGTTTGTCAGGGTGTCTGGGTCGAGTTAAAGGAATCTTTGTTTGCTAAAAATTATCATTGCTCTCAGTAGAGCTAGAAATATAATTAATTTAAGATATGGAAAGCTGTGTTTCCAGAGACTAGAGTAAAAGCTCTCCTAATACCCTGAATATTGAAAATATACACATTCATCCATATCAGAAGATTTCCGCCTCTCTGCTTATTAGTGCACTAATAAGCTACTGTAATATTGAGAATTTTACTGTAGCATTGCAAAGGTCATGTATATACGAGTATGCCCCAAATTGCTATCGTATCCCTAGTCATCTAAGCAGCCAAATATAACTTTTGTTCATATTTTCTAATCCTTGTTTTACCATTTAAAATTTACTTTTGCATTAACATTCTGTGACTTGAGGGAAAAGGAAGAGGATACAAATAATGGTTCAGAAGCATTTCAGTTATTTTATAGAGAAGCCTAAATTTCTAAAACAATATTTGGAAATAGAAAAACATTTCTTTGAGGGTAATTCATGATTTTAATAGAAAAAATACAGCTCCCATGTCAATGTTTTTATCTTGTTTTTAGAATAGTAATAAATAATTAAGCAACATATTTAAATATTTTATCGTGTGTTATTGGTAGATTTTGGCATATATTACATAACTAACAGCATGTACATTCAAGATGCCTAAAAGGCATAAAAAAAGAACTTACCAATAGTTCCACTGTCTGGTTGAAAAATCATGGAAGAGGCATGTGAAGAGAAGGGGGAAAAAACCCTGATAATCTAAAATGAGAGAGAAAGTATTTGTTCCATGCTTTCCTCACTACTTCCTCCCTCTCTCCCTTCCGGTCCTTATTCCTCCAGAAGGCAGTGGTTAGAGTCACATCTTTGGTGGCAGATGAAGGGATGAGTTGACTATATTAGATTAAGATGAGCTAGCAACCAGCCAAAGGGGCCAGATCCAACAGGTGAGGAATATAGATTCTGAAGAGGCAGAAGGCACAGCATCATGAATGACAGAACCAGCATCAAGAATGATACACGGGGGCGGATGAAGCTCAGGAAAGTCTCCTAGCTCTTTCCGATGACCCCCATACACCCTCAGTCTTCCTACACCATTGCTTCTTGCCTCAGCTGAAACTTGACTCTCTCCAAGAAGACCACATCCCTGGTACAGCCTTCTCCAGGGGAGGCTGCTGATTCTCAAGCACTTTTGGTATATCAGGATTGGATAGTAAGATAATTATGTTTCCTGTACACTGATCAATGTAACTTCCATTCCAAAATTCTACCTCTCTCGTTTTAAAAAACAAGCTGAAGAAACAATTTTCCTTTGAGGCTTATGCAAGCTGACCCCATTCCCCTCTCTCATGACCAGCCTTGTGGATGCTCTCCCTCATTTATTAAATCCTCCAAATTTATTAATAATTTTAGCAAATGTATTTCATTCTTCCACTTCTTGGAAACTACTGTGTCATTCACATTGTCCCTACCATCCCCATGAATGATCCATCCCTCTTCATGAATGATCAGTTGCTTGGACTTCTTATTTTCAACTACTTTTCTTAAACTATTCTACAGCCAAACCTAGAATTTGTCACTAGTGAGAACTGCACCATCTATGAAATCATAATTTCAAAGGTCCACCCAACAACGACTGACTTTCCTTCTAATTCATTGACTCAGTTAGCTTCACTGATAAATTTCGTCTATCTCACTGTGGTCCTTAACATCACCAGTTATACACCACCTATAAGTTCCTTCCTGAATTTCCTTTCCTCTTTGAATAGCCTTGATTTTGTGTTGTATCATTCCCACCTTTGCAAATTCTTTTAAGTCCTTGACTCTCTCTCCTTCCACTTTATTTGCACTAAATGGAACTCGTTATGCACCTCCATACTCACACAAACACAGTTAAACTTCACTGGGGAAAATCATAGAACAAATAGGTCTAATTTCATTTTTCTAAGTCAGGTTTATTGAGCTAAAATTAACATAAAATATAATTCATTCTTTTTAGGATGACTATTCTATGATTTTAACAAGTGCTTATGTATGTGGCAAGCACCACCACAATCAAGATATGGAAAATTCCCTCCTGCTCCTTTGTAGTCAATTATCTTTCCCCACCTTCAACCTTAGTAATCACTTACGGGATAGAATATGCTAACGGATAACAGCCAGACCGTATATAAAAATAGAACTCTGACCCACAAGCTACAGCAAATAGTCCAGGAAGTCAAACCACAACCTCTGTAGCTATTGGTCTAGAATAGCCAGGACTTGATCAATAACTACCAGCTTCCCCAATTTTTGCCTCTGCTTTCAACCTAGGGCCAACCAGAGAACCAAATATGCTCTCAACGTCAGTCACATAGGTTTCCAGTTTCTAGTTAGCCCACCCCCAGCTTCTGAATGCCAAAAATCTCCAATCAGGGCATACCTGAAGCCTTCCCTTTTCCCACTACATAATTCTGCAACTTCTCTGTCTGCCTTTGAGTCTCTGCCAAATGCAAGTAGTGATGGCTGACTCCCTTGTCATAGAAAGCTCTGAATAAATTGGCTTTACTTGTTTTCATTTGTGTGGTCTTTTTTATTTCCAGCTTTCCTGGAGGTCCCATCAAGACACTGTGGCAGCAGACTCCAGACTTCAACCAGATGTGGTACCTACAGAGGCCCCCATGCCTCGCTGCTTGAGCCTCCTCGAGTGTGTGCTGACATTGTAAGGTGGCACAAGTTCTGAACCCTGCTCTCTTTGTATTGTGTTCCTTGGCTATTTATTCTCAGTTTGGTCCCTGGGTTTTGTTATTGCTTTCCGTTTGCTTGGCATTCTTGGTGGAATCAGGGCATTGCTTTTCATCTTTTTTCGTGTCTTTTGTGTTACAAAACAGTGTTATGCTGTCTAAAAGTGTTGTTTGTCATAAGGTGGAAAATCATACAGTAGAACATGAGCATAGGCCACACAAGCCTTATTATTCAAACCGGCCTCATAGACCAATGAGTATGTAGTTCTCACCAGACTGGCTTCCACTCAAACAAGCTTTTCCATGGGTCGCCAATAAAACCAGAAAGGTTCTACTTCATCTAGACTTTGTGTTCTAAGAGCTCAACTTTCAGCCACAGAGAGTGTTGTTCCTGGCTTTCTACCTGCCAAAAGGCACAGATTTTCAGGTCTGTATTCAGAGGTGGTCAACTGCCAGATTGGGGGCCAGAGACACGAGGTGCACAAGCATTATATTCCTACCGAGCATTGACAGCTCTCATGGGTTATCTAAGTCTAAAACCTTTCCTCTTCCAGAAAAACACTGCTTCTTATATGTACTTTCATTACAACCCTCATTCTTATGCCTCTCTTTCTAAATGCTATAAATTCCCCCAAGATGACTTGGGCTTTCAGTGACAACTCTGGAGAACATTTGATTTGAACAATTTTGTTCATTTCAGAGACTCCTTAGAAAAAATAACAAGATTTCTCAGCCCCAATTTTTGATTGATATGCAGAGGCTTCCAAATAAAATTCTGAATGAACATTTGTGTCACTAAAAGATTCTTTGGCCAAAGTTAGTGAGCAATTTGATTATCTTAAGCAACAACAAACTAGACTCACTTTCGAAGTGTGTCCTCCCCCTCCTTGTCCTCCAGTGGCTTCCCTGTACCCACCTCTCATTCTTCCCTTTTATCTTTCTGATCTCTCTTCTTCTGGCCTCTGTTGTTTCATTCCTCTTCTCCTTTCCAGACTCCTTACCTTTTCTCCCAAACTCCAAAATAATAGTTACCTGTAAAGAATCATCCCTCTCATGAGCAAGATATGCAGGTGACTACAGAATTTAAATTTTCTCTAAGGGACCTGAGTTGAATTATGAGCTATAATTAAAGATTTCCCTAAACCCAAACAAGATAAGCAAATATTCATGGAAAAATTCCGAATGCTTTTGGGTGCATATGACTCAAGCTTCCATGGCCTATATCAGCTTGCAGACAGATGTTGGTCAGAACCTCAGAGACTAATTCCTGGATGGCAGAAGCTGATTGGACTGACATAGAAAGGGACCTTCAGGATCTCTCTTTCCACAGTAAACCCAAGGGTAAAAAAAAAAAAAAAAAAGGCCCCCAAACTAAGGCAAATTTCTTAAAAGCCATACCCAAGACATTTCTAATCAAAATTAATTGGACATAACTAAAATGATTTAGTTGATTCAAATAATTTGATTGATTGAAATGATTGATAATGGAGAAAAGATGAAACTATAGGAAATTTTCAGGATTGACTGGAAAATATTTTCTGACATCATTTGAAAGTTAAAGAAAGTGCTGATGTAACAGCAGCTCTTTCATCTCATTTTGTCAATGGAGCCATTCCCGAATTAGAATGGGTAATAGCCTCTTTATCTTAACTATGACACTTGCAGAACACTTTGAAAGGGCTTTAGAACAAAATGAGACAGGTATTAAAATAAACTGTAGCCCTACTGATCAAAGAGCTAGGTGGCCCACTTTCCAACCAACCGTCTACTGACAAGAACACTTGTAAATATTGTAAACATAAGGGGCACTGGTAAAAAAATTGTCCCATTCTTACAAAAGAATAACAAAGACAAAGAAAAATCCTTCAATTCAAATCAGTGAGGGTGCTTCCTAAAAGGAAAAGTCACCCAATAGTCTGCCTTACCCTTAAACATTAAAGGTGAATAAACCATAAATCTAGATGGTCTTCATCAAGTCCTTGTAGATATGGATGCTACTCTTTCCACATCAAATCCTATCACCTTTGCTTAACCTCTGCCTCATACTATTTGCAACATCTATGATTTTCTCTGTCTTCTAGCCCTTAACTCTAATGCTTGGCATCTTGACTGAAAAACATTTCCTCCTGCTTTTTGATTCTACACTGGAAATTTAATAAGAAGACACATACTTTGCAAAAGGAACTATAATATTAAATACACACCAGAGGGACTACTTCTTGACGTTCCTTAGGACTCTGTTCATAATCAAGTACATATGTCTGCTCTGGATATACCTTTGTCTCCTCCATTGTATTTGATACATACCCCAGGTAATGATACTGACACCATACCTGACATTCTATGGGCTGAAAATTCCACTGACGTAGGAAAGATAATTGGAGCAAAACCTATAAAAGTTCGGATAGATCCTATCATCAAATCACTACTCAAACTTCCTCAATATCTCTTGAGGAAGAAGTAAAGAAAAGGCTCAAATCTATAGTTAAAAGTCTTATACCAAAGTCTTCCACTACTCTGTGCTAGCCCTTGTAACACTCCCATCCTGCCAAGAAAGAAACCAAATGGATGAGGAGATTGATTTGTTCAAGACCTTAGGGTCATCAACAAAAATGTTATCCTTCACTTCCTGGTAGTACCTAACTCAAATACCATGTTATCATCAACTCCTCCCGAAGTCACCTGCTTCACTGTGGTGGATCTCTGCCCTACCTCTTTCAGTGTGTGTCTAGACCAAGAGAAAAAATACCTTTTACCTTGACCTTAAGGAAAACAATATACCTGGTTAGTCGTGTCCCACGGGTTCGCTGAAGCCCCCTCCTGTTTTCTCCAGGTCTTCAATTGAGACCTAAAAGATGTAAATTTCCCTTGTGATCTAGTTCAGATATAATATGTAGATGATCTCCTACTTTCTTCAGAGAACAAAGAAGCCTATAAAGAGATTTCATTTACTTCCTCTCAGTCCTAGCAGAAAGTTTCAAAAGATAAATTACAATTTTGCCAAGCCATAATCCATTACTCGGTCATGGCCTATCCATTGAGGGGAAAACCTTCTCTCCTGATAAAGTGTATCCAAACTTATCCCAGATCCCTCACGAAACAACAATTAAGAGGCTATCTAGGGTTAAGTGAATATTGCAGACAATGAGTAACAAAGTTTTCTGAGATTCCAATGTCTCTTTATGAATTGACTAAGTCCTCTGTAAGAGACCCTCCCCTGTGGAAGCCCTCCGTAACCTAAAGAAGTCTCTTCAACAGCCTCCTTTCACTTGTATACCTAACTACAAGAAACCATTTCATCTATTTGTACATGAGTGATCTAGACAGGCCCTTGGGGTTTAACTCAACTTCATGGGAACCATCAAAAACCCTTGTCTTTCTAGAGCCTCATCCTTGACCCAGTTGCAAAAGCTTACTCCCTTTGTCTTAGAGCAATAGCTGATGATGCAAAGCATGTTGATGCTTTTCCTGAATTAGTTCTAGGCTCCACACTTGACCTCATTGTTCTTCACGAAGTACAGACATTACTACTGACTGAGAACACACAATGCTTTTCAGACTGTTGATTACCCTCTTATGAATTCTTACTTTCTCACTGTCTCATTACTATTTATGACTGCAACACTCTGAATCATGAAAGACGGACATAATAATAGTCTTACCTCAGTTAGAAAATATTTGTACCTCACTCAGATTTATTAGGGACTCCCAGTAAGGCCTTTGACCTAATATTATCTATTGACGGCTCATATCTCAAAACTGACAGTGAATTTTATCAAGCACTGATAGAGCTATCAATAATCTAAGATATCCTTTGAAATATAGTCCTCGATGTGAAATAAAATTCATACATGATAGCTTTTAATCACAGCCTCTTCCTCTTGGCATAATATGCTTGAAATTTATGCAAGGTTTTGCATTTATCAGGAATTAATTATTTTTATCACTAAATAGTATTTCATTGTATAAATGTAAAACAACTTGTTTATCCATTCACCAATCAATGAGCATTTGGGTTATTTTTAGTTTACAGTAACAAAAACTTTCTATCAGTATCTGTTTATAAGTTTTTACTAGAACTTATGTTTTCATTCACCAAGATACGTATGTCGGCATGAGATTGCTTTTTTCATATTGTAAATATGTGTTTAATTTTACAAGAAATTGCCAAACTGTTTTCAAAATGTCTGTACTATTTTGCATTTCTACCAGCAATGTGTGAGATTCCCACTTGTTCTGCACTTTCATCAGCACTTGATGCTATTACATTTTAGTTGTTTCTTTCTTTCTTAGTCCTTTTAATATGTATGTGGTGATATCTAATTGTGGTTTTGTTTTGTATGTCTGTAATGACAAATAGAACATATTGCCATATTTTTACATAACAGCTCTATTTTTAGTGAGATGTCTATTCAAATCTGTTGCCCATTTCTTTCAAATTGAGCTATGAAAGTTCTTTATATATTCTAGATACCAGTTTTTCACCAGATAAATATTTTCAACTATTTTCTCCTAGTATTTGAATTGTCCTTTCATTTTCTTAACTGTCTTAAGAAGAACAGAAGTTTTGAAATTTTTGCCACATTTAAATTATTATTTTTTCTCTTGAAGTCTTCTTTTTGTCTCTTAAGATACCCTTGCCTAACCTAACGTCACAAAGATGTCTTCCCATGGTTTCTTCTAAAATTTTCATAGCTTTAGATTTAACATTTAGATTTATAATGCAGGTTGAGTAATTTTTATAGAAGGTATGTGTCATGAGTCAAGGTTCATCTATTTGAAAATGGAAGTCCAACAGTCCCAGCACAATTTCTTGAAAAGACTATCCATTTTCCATTGAATATCTTTAGTACCTTTGCCAAAAATTTGTTGCCCATATATATTTGCATTGATTTTGATGTTTCATTATGTTACTTCATATATATGTCTATCCTTTCACTAATACTACACTATCTTGATTATTGTAGCGTTGTAAGATAGTAAGATTATGGTAAGATTAGAAGTCAGGTAGTCTAAGTCCTCAACTTCTTTTACAAAATCATTTTGGCTATTCTAGTTCCTTGGCTTTCCAAAAAATATTAGAGTCAGTTTATAATTGCTTAAACAAACAGCAACAAAAAACACTAAGATTTTAATGGAGAGTGCATGAATCTGTACACTGATTTGGGGAGAATTGATATCTTTAACAATATTGATTCTTCCAATCAAGATGTCAATTCCCCCCTAATTGATCTGTTTTGATTCTTATCAAAATTCCAGTGGGAGTTTATCTAGATATAGGCAAGCAGTTTCTAAAATTTTATGGGAAGGCACGGAAACTAGAACAGCCAAAACATTTTGAGAAAGAATAAAGTTGAAGGTCTCCCACTACCTGATTTTTGTACTTATATAGCTCTAGTAATCAAGATAGTGTGATATTGTTGGGTGGATAAATACATATATCAGTGAAAGAGATTAGAGAATGCAGAACTAGATTCACGCAATTATAGTTAACTGACTTTTTACAAAGAAACAAAAGCAATCCAATGGAAGAAGGACAGACTTTTCAACAAATGATACTGGAACAACAATTGGATACTCATGCGGAATAACAGAAAAGAAAAAAAAAAAGAATTTCAACTTGAACTTCACACCTTGCACAAAAATTAATTCAAAAGGGACCATAGAACCAAATGCAAAACTTTTAAAAGAAAACATAGGAGAAAACCTTTGTAATCTAGAGTCAGGTGAGGAATTTTTAGACTTGACATGAAAGGCACACTCTATAACAGAAAAAAATAGAGATAAATTAGACTTCATCAAAATTAAGACCCTGTTAAAAGAATGAAAAGAAAATGCACACTGGGAGAAAATATTTGCAAATCACATATATGACAAAGGACTTGTATCTGGAATGTATTTTAGAAACTCTAAACTCAACAGCAAGAAAACAAAGAGCCCAACTGAAAAATGGGCAAAGTGTTTGAAGACATTTTGCCAAAAAGGATATGTGGATGGCGAATAAATCAATGAAAAAAGCTCAGTGTCATTAACCATAAGGGAAATACCAATTAAAGCTATGATGAGATACCACTATATACATCTTAGAATGACTTAAAAAAAATACTGATGATACACCAGTGCTGGCAGGATGTAGAGCAACTGAATCTCTCACACATTTCTGATGATTATGTAAACTACTACAGTCATTCTCATAAACAGTTTGGCAATTTCATATAAAGTTATGTATGTACTTTACCATATGACCTAGGAATCACACTACTGGGTATTTATCCTAGAAAAATAGAAATTTGTATTCCTACAAATCTTGAACACAAATGTTCATACCAGCTTTATTTACAATGGCTGAAAACCAGAAACAACCTAAATGACCTTCAACTGCGGTACCTCTATATGATGTATTACTACTCGGCAATAAAGAAAACAACTACTGATGTGATAGCTTGAATGAATCTCAAGGGCATTATGCTGGGGCTTGGGACTTAGGAAGAGAAGCCAGTTTTGAAGAGTTACATACTGTATGATTCCACTTATATAGTAATCCAAAAGTTGACAGAGATGGAGTGGTGGAAAAGATATTTGTTGTTGTCAGGGGTTAGGATTAGGAAATGATGTGTGATTTTTAAGGAGCAATGTAAGAATATCTTTGTGGTGATAAAACAGTTTGGCATCCTGATGTGGTTATGATTGCTCAAATTTGCACATGTGATAGATTTTTTTCTGGAACTAAACACACACACACACATGCACACGCACGCACAGTGAATGAGTAAACTAGTGACATCTAAAGAAGTCTGTACTTCATAGTATTGCACCACTGTCAATTTTCTGGGTTTCATAATGTGTGATGATTTTGTATGATATTATCATTGGGGGAAGCTGGATGAAGAGTAGATTGAAATTCTCTGTGCTGTTTCTGCAACTACTTATGAGTCTTAAACTATTTCAGAATCAAAAGTTATTTTAAAATGATCATTGTATTGTTTAGATTTTTATCATTTTCAACTTGTCCCCTGTTTGTAATGGACAGTTTCTTAGTGTTAGTTCTTTCTTAACTGGACACCATAAATTCTGCTACTGGGACTTCTGCATTTTAAAGTTCTCTATTTTCTTTTGCCTCTGAAATGCATGGATTTTGTTTTAATGTAGTTTTTTAAGGACTCATGAATGTTTGCTTTTTCAAGTTCCTCCATGTTTGAGAAGGTCTGCCATCTTCCTTTAAATCAGATAGGAATCTTGGCTGGGCATAATATTCTTAGGTCATAGTACATTTGCGTCAGAGCACTATTGCTTAATTGTCTTCTGGCACTGAGCATGGCCTTGGAAAGATCTGAGAATAGGATGGATTTTCCCCCTTAGAATCACTTATGTTTCTTTGCCAAGATTTTTTAATGTTATTAAATATAATATTGCTTCTTTTTTTTATTCTATCCATCAAAATGCCAAACTTCCTTATACTTTATTGCCTTTATCTTTTTTAAAGATTCTCTCCAATTATTTTATCTTTTTAGTATCTTTACTTTGGATATCAAAAATCTTTCTTTTCTATCATTATTTGCTTCTATTCTGTAACTCACTGCTTCTGATTTAATTACTAATTCTGAAGTGGTATAATTTTGGTTCTCAATAGGATCTGTTTTGTAAACTCTTACTATTCATCTCCAGGACTCATCCTTTAATTCCTTTATTTATTCTACTTTTAGTCATTTTTTAACTTTGTATTTTCCAAAAGTTTTTCTCAAATTCATCATTTAACCTGATACTTTTTATTTCTACTGTCATGTTTCAGATTTCCAAGAGTATTGTTATATCTGAATGTTATTTTTATAGTACTATAAATTCAAGATGCATTGCCTTCTCTTATCTCCTAGGAGATATTGATTTTAGTTGTTGTTTTGAGATTTTTCTTCTGATTTCTGCATTGTTTTTATTGTCTCTGAAATAAGTTTTATTTCATTGTTTTAGTTTCTATATTTCATGAAATTTTTCTTTAAATGTTTTTTGATCTCATTTTTTGATTTACATTTAAGAAGGAGGAACTAAGAAGCTAATTGAAAGCTCTCAGGTCTTGGATGGGGAATGTTGAAGGCCAGGCTTCAAGGCAAATTGGTAAGACAGTGAAGCAGATTTTTCACTGAGCAATGACTAATTTCTCCAGGTGGGGATACTATAAACACCTGCATGGTGGGAGGGATGAGGTCGAATCTCCATGCCAGCATTATGGGATCTATTGAGGTTCCGAGAGAGTCTCATTGGTCTCATTCTGAACCTGTGTTTACCATGGCTTCTCACAAGCATTCTCAGCTGTGCAAACCTCTTCAGAAAATAAACTTCTAGCTTCTATCAGGGGTCAGCAGTATTCTGTTGCGTAAGGTTTAGAAGGAGATTTATTCACTTACATATTTTTTTTGATTCTGATTATATGCCAAACACTGTTTCATTGAGATACATCAATGAAAATGACAGACAAGATCCCTACCCTGATGGTGCTTACATTCTAGAGATCAAGGGGTCCTAATATTCTTCAATCAAATTTTGAACTAATCTTCTTGTTTCTGGCCATACCCTAAACCCCATTTTTGGAGATTTCTTTCCAAGTCATGAGCGTTTGGGGAGGTTCCACACTGTAAATCCATTTGCTTTTCTTGGCTTGCCTTCCTGCAGGTTTAAGTATCAGCTTTCTCTTGTCAGCTAAGACAGGGCACACTCTCCACCTATTTTCACTGTCATGATTTTGCTGAAATTTTTGCTGCTGTCATCTATAAAATCTTCTATACTTTTTGATTTTTTTAATTAAAAACCAGGGGGCCAGGCTGGTGGGGTAGCAGTTAAGTTCACATGCTCCACTTCAGCGGCCTGGGGTTTGCAGGTTCGGATCCCAGGTGCAGACCTACACACCACTTATCAAGCCATGCTGTGGTAGCATCCCACATATAAAGTAGAGGAAGACAGGCACAAATGTTAGCTCAGGGCCAGTCTTCCTCATCAAAAAAGAAATCTGTTAAAATATTACCTGAGCTAATAATGTATATACAGTCCAACATTTCTATATGTACATTTAATGAATGATTGTTTCAGTATATTTTAAACAATATATGTAGTTTCGGTTTTCACATGGATGATATATAATTGTCCACAGTTAAGTGACAACTTTTTCAAAGGACTAATTGCAAATTTTCTAGGTTTTCAATGTCAAAGATTTTAAGAACTAAATTCTAATTTCACTATAGGATTCTATTAATGGAATTTCTCAGTGGAGAGATGAATGCTAAGCCAGAATGATTTGAATTAGTTTTCAAAAGAAAAGGGCGGAGGCAATCTTACACTGTGATCTCATTTAGAATACAAATACAGAATTCATTTTCAGATTGATGATACCAGTTGCAACATTAATAACTTCATAAATCGGCTAACAGATTTCTCTGCCCACGAACGGTTTTGTGAATATGTAGTTTTTTCTTTCTAAAATGCATTTTCACTGTAATGTATTCTTCAGACTGAACAATTTTAACTTAATAAAAAGAATGGTGATATTTCTGCCCTCTCAGGACTAGAATGAACCATCTTAGCAAAAAGAAAATATTTTTTACAGCTATATCCAGATGTTCTGAATCACTAGCATAGCAAATGGATAGTTATCACCATAATGGATTCTTTAAATTTGGAGTTCATTTATAAATAATAAATTCATAATACAAATTATATTATGATCAATTTCTGAAATTAACAAAATTATAAAGAAAAAATCTTCTAATATAAGTAGTAGATTAGACAATGATTCAAAAATTTCCTCCCTCCTCCCCTCATTTCCAGGGAATGTATACATTTCCCCATACTTTGACTTTGGGTTCAACAATGTGACTTGCCCGGGTCAACTGGATTTTAGAAGATGAGAACCAAGCAAACACTTGAAATGTGTTTGTACAATAGACTTGCTCTCTTGTATGTCTGTCACAGTAATGAGAAGATATCCCCTAGGTAGCTGCTGTTACCTAAGTCTGCACCCCAGAAGTGAAAACGTGTATGGCACATCCTACAGTATAAAGCACTGCTAACATAGCATCACAATTTGAAGCAGAATCACACCAGTAGGCCCACAGTCTACAGTATAAAACAAATGCTTGCATTTTATGCTACTAAGATTTTATGGGCATTTGTTATTAAACTGGTGCTGTGCCAACAAAAATGAAATATGTGGCATTGGTTTTGAGATTGACCAGTAAATGATTAGGGAACTTCTACAAAAAGCAGGAAAACAATGGCAAGGGAACTGTTAAACAAAATTGTGATCTGAATTCTAATACAGTGGTGAAATAGTTGGCAAACTACAGCCTGCTGTATCTTGCGAGACAGGAAATGTGTGTTTTGAACTTGAAGACTTGGGCAGGATGGTTTACAGGCAGAATATTAAAAGTGTGTTCTGGCTCTTATTGTCTGCATTTTGATAAGGTATTTCCTGGAGTAAAAGCAGAATTAAGTGTAAATATAGTAATTCAGGATAATCTAGATTTTTTTTTGAGTTGGAAATTAGAAGTGTCTCATCTCTAATTTCTTCAGACAGTAAAAGATTCTCAAATCAAAGGCAAACGCACAAAGCTTTGGGACAGAGACCTATCCAGGATGCTACCAATAAAACATGGCCTTAAAGTTAAGAAAAAATCGAAAGTGTGGCTGTAACACTCTATGAAGATATAAAAGTAAAACGTTGGTGTCTGGGAGACTCTTTCCACTCTGCAAAAGGACTCCTATGAAGAAGTATATATAAAAGAGAGACACGAAGCATGCCTCAAAAATAATTGATAACATAAATTTATGACACATGAACTTAATGGGATTACATATATTAAAGACCCACATAACACTGAGAGAGCTGTAGCACAAAAAGCTTTGTCAGCCTTGACTAAATTAGAATGACATGTATTTGAGATAGGAAAAGACCTCTGGGCCTAGAACTTTCTATGGGAAAGAAGCAGGCTTGGAAAGCTGCTCAGCATCACAAATAAGAAGTAAATTTTCTAATGCCTTCAGAAGAGGCCAAGGAGGAAGATGAAAATGGAAAGAGCTTTCAGAGGACAAAACCAAGAGAAGAACCAGGATAGAAAAACCTAGCAATATATGCCCAAGGTGATTTCAGAATTGCCATAGACAATTCTCTTCTTTGTATCTCCCACTTTTCTAGTTTTCTCATTTTTCTCTTAATCTATGTATGTTTCACCATTTTATGTTGAGTATGTGGGAAAGCATATGAGGACAGATAACTTAATTTGAGGTTCATAGGTCTCCACATCAAAAAGAGCCACTTTTAGAATTGATATAAACCACAAGATTCTCGAATTCAAGTCATATGCCATTATTGGCAGATTTGGGGGGATCTTGGGATGGAGGTGGTATGTTTTTCACATGGAATGGACGTGAATATTTATAAAGACTATGTTAGATTAAAGTATTGTTGAAAACTATTCTCTCTCACCTCCCAAACTTCATAGGAAGAGTATGCTTCCCTGTCCTTTGATTTTGGACTCAGCATATGACTTGATTAGCCAGTGAAATGTTAGTGGACAAGAAAAAGACAAAGGCCTCAAATGTACCTTAGTGTTGGGATTTGTTCTCTTGTGTGGCTGCCATTACCATGAGAGGACCTCCTGGAGATCTGGATGATGCTACCTCAGCTGAGATCCTAGGAATAAACACTTCAGGGTAGGAATCCTCAACAATGGTAACTTGAAGCAGAGCCACTTCAGACAAATTAAATACACATGAGCAAAATAAATGCTTATTGCCTGTCACCAAGATGCTATAAGTATTGTTTATAAAGCAATACTTTAAAAATACAAGGAAATACGAGACAGTGACATCAGCAAGATGGCAGTGAAGGAGTTTCCAATGCTTGTCCCCTCACAGAAACACCAATGTGGACAACTATCCATGCACGAAAAAAATCTTCACAAGATCTAAGGATTCCAGGTGAGGGATTATAGCATCTGGGTGGAGAAAAGAAATAAGAAAAGATGCATTGAAGAGGGTAGGAAAGATGGTTTCACATTAACCCCATTCATTCACCCCTCATGAAAGCCAAGGCAGCCCAACGCAAGGGAAGACACCCTCCCTGTGGGGGAAGGAAGGTGAAGTGAGCACCCAACTTCACTGTGGACCCCAGTACCAGGCCAGAACCAGGACCAGGCCAGGCCCCACAGACCCAGCCTCCACAGACCCCGCCCTCCAGATCAGCTCCTGCAGACCCAGGCACATCATGTTGTATACTTTACATATACACAATTTTTATTTAAATATATACAAATAAATGAAAAATTACTGGCAATGTCAAAATATTAATTGTGCTCATGTTTAGGTATGAGGGCATGAATAATGTTTGTTTTTCTTTTATCTATTTTTACATATATTCTACACAGTATGTAGCCTTTTCATAGTGTTTAAAATATAAGAATTCTCATGCAAATTATATTTTTTGTGTTCAAATATCCAAAAGCTCCATTTAATTGGTGACAATATCTTTTAAAATAGACCAAATACTGTGACTCTTCAGATGAATAAATGTTGTTTCACACTTTTGATTATTTCATAAGGTAAATTTCTATTTACTCATCTTCTGAAAAATTATTAAAGTGTATAATTTATGTTTTCTGATATATGATATCAATGACTACAAAATCCTATAATTCTATAATTTTTATTTTCTTAATTTTATTCTCAAAGCTAATCTGCTTCCTGTTATAATTCTCAGACATTTTTAAAATTTTTTATTTTGGCTATGGACTCTAAAAACATAGCTATTTAAAATTTAATTTTGAGAATGTTTGAAACATCCAATTGAGGCACGCTCTAAGTAGTATGAAAAATGTGATTGTGCTAAGAAGAGAATTCCAAAAAATTACAAATCATGTAAAGTGTTAATCACCGATGCTTCTCACAGAGTATTTTTGGAACTCCATCTTCCAAGTATATGATAAGATTTCACTTTAGGCTCCCTGGGGTTGGGTGGAACCATGCAAATAGTTCTGGCCAATGTGTTTTGAGCACCATGATATGTATCATTACTAGGAAGAGTAACGTGTGTTCTACATAACGTGTATTTTCTACATACAAGCTAGTATGTTCTAGCAGCATAACTTAGCTTATTTTGATTTACACAACATGTTTGCTGACAGAAAGAAAAAAAAGAGTGAGAAGAAAGAAAATTAGCAGACGTCTAAATTTATAGGGTAGTATAAAATGTAGCACACTGATAAAGAAAATAACTGGGGCCAGCCAGGTCATGTAGTGGTTAAGTTTGCACGTTCTGCTTCTGCGGCCTGGGGTTCACCGGTTCAGATCCCGGGCATGGACCTACTCACCGTTCATCAAGCCATGCTGAGGCGGCATCCCACACAGAAGAACTACAACTCTACAACTATGATACACAACTACGTAATGGGGTTTGGGGGAGAAAAAAGAAAAAGAGGAAGTTTGGCAACAGATGTTAGCACAGGGCCAATCTATCTCAAAAAAAAAGAAAAAATAACCAATTTGAAGGGATCGTTCAGTAAAAAAAATTAATTAACTGGTCTACCCATTTTTAGCCTCTAAATCCCAGCTCTTCCATCTGTTCCTCAGAGAAGGCTTTTCCGATACCCCAAACCCATCAGACCAAGTTATTTCCCCACGTGGTATCTTCACCTAGGGCTCTGTTCTTTTCCTCTCATAATGCTTTTCACACTCCATTATGATTATGCTTTTACTGTCTATTTCCCTTTCATACTATAATATGTATCCAGATGGACAAGGACCAATTCTGTTCATTCATGTGTATATCCCAAGTGCCTAGAAATTACTAGCATATAATACATTCTCTCTCTCTCTCTATATATATATATATATGTGTGTATTTTGACTGAATAAATTAGGAGTAAACTCTTGACTGATTTTTAGCCAGGATTTTATTGGAACACAGGTATACCAAATGATTTCCACATTTGCTGATGGCTGCTTTCACCTTACAACTGCAGAGCTGAGTAGTTGTGACAGAGACTGCATGGCCTGCAAGGCCTAAAACGTATGTTTTCTGACTCTTTACAGAAAGGATTGACTGAGCCTGGCTCTAAACAAGCTGGAATATGACAAGTCAAATTCACTGAGGAGGGTTGAGAGTGAAAAGCTGAGAGACCAAGTAAAAGCACCATTTGTAAAAGTCTAGAGATGAAGGTAAATCTGTAATTCAGGAAAAAGTAGAGGTGACGATAAATGTGGTCAGAGCAAAGAGACACAAGACAAGGGCAATATAATTGCCTTAACAGGCTTTCGAAAAGTGAATCTATGGTGCGTAGATAAGGAAGACTGATTTAAAGGACAGAAGTAGTGTGGAAATAGTATATTTTGTCTCTGGCTTTGGATGAAAATGAAAGTTAAAAAAAACCAACCCTTCCATATTAATTATCCTTGTGATACCTAAAATATACACCTTCTGCCTTCTAGCCTCAATGTCTTTGATTTTTATTGTCTCTTCTTTTGTTCTACCAAACACATGGTGTGTGTGTGTGTGTGCGCGCGTGTGTGTGTTAGAGACAGAGAGATGTTATATATAGGTACAGTGGTTTTTTTTGTTTTAATATTGACAGGGTCTCATTTTTGCTCTAATAAATTAACATGTCCACCTTTAACTACTTACATGACAGGAAGCACAAGTAACAATAGCAAGATGAAAGGAGAAGGTAGAAGCCGACACGTGCTGACAGGGAAGAAATGGGTGGACAGATTTACAATTCATTAAGATATGCATGCTGTCTCCTACTCCGTCAGATATGCTAAGACCACCTGTCTGAATTATGCAAGTTAACAGCTTTCCATAAATATAGTTTTACAAATGCTATGTAACATTTTCTTAGCCTTTTTGTACTGATGCATTGTAAATCTAAGAAGTTGGGGTTTTTTTTTCCATATAAGCAACAGACTTTTTTTGTGTGAATTTGTTAATTGGAAAGCTTTTGTTAAATTCCAGCACCATAAGACAGAAGATACACTACAGACACCATGGAATTCACAGTTAATGTTGGAAAGAGACATGTAAATAAATACAAGTGGGAATGTATTTAGGTGCTGGTATAGACATAAAGCACAAAGAAGAGACTGAGTGATGCTAATAAAGCTAGGAATGAAGAAAGGAAAGGTCTTGGAGGTTAGATTAGGCTTCTTAAAAGAAGTACAATTCAACTTCTGGGACTAGTCATTATGTTCAAAATCTTGAATTCCTGAGTGCTTAGAGTTGATTCTTAAATTATCTGTTTAGAATTTCTTTTCACAAATGTACTGCGTGCCTCCACTTCACGTTGGGCATAAACAAACCTAATACATCCAACATAACTGAAAATTTTGAGTTTATATTCAGTTTTCCAAACTCAAGGGAGAGAGGAGATGCCTCTATTCATTCAGGGTTTGAATCACTGTTTTCTAAGGCAACATTGACGAGGGGTTCAGTTGCTCTTTTCTGCACCCCCCAAAAGCATAGTTTAATGATTTCATAATATGAGATGTATATAGCATAAAAATGATCACTATAAATTATTTTGCATATCTATTTTGAACTCTCAATCAGGATGTTCAGAAGGAGAAAATATAAATTATTTTTTTCTCAAACAATGAGAAAGTTTGGCCTTTAATCAATCCAAATTCTTTCAGTTTTGCTGGGAATGCTTCAATAACATGACAAAATTTGAAAGAAAAATCCTGGGGAATATAGCTAAACTTTAATATGAAAGCATGTTTCCTCACTGCAAGTGTGGATAGGAATGCTTTAATCAATTTGCAATTTCAGGCAGAATGAACTTGTTTCATATACCCTGAATTACGTCAAAGTAGGTAGTTTGGAAGACATTCAGAGGCTCTGGAGACCTTCTCTAACAATTTTATTAGAAAACATAAGCTGGTTTAATTTGTGTTTTAAATATATTGACTGCTAATAGGACCTTGGTGCCTCCCTCAAAAGGAAAATTTTCATTCAAAAGACATATGTAATTTGGAAATATTGTTTATATTATTTCTTCAGGTAAAAGTTGTGAAAACCTGGGGTTCAGGTAAGTGATAGAAATACGTTTTTTGAACTATATCTAATTTTAAGTATGCCTGATAACTATTACAGAATTATCAAGTATGATGTCAAAGTATAAAACTTTCTCATTTTCTTTAAGTGAAATTATAGAAAATATGAAGGGCAGATAAAGAAAAAGTTTATTTCATGTTGGAATAAGTAATGAACCAAGAAAATCTTCCAAATATTTGTATTACCTTATTGTGGAAAAAATAAAGGAAAATCCATTGAAGAGAGGTGAGAGCAGAAGATGTGGACGGGAAAACTAAGGTGATGTGCTTTTTTTGTGAGGAAGAGTCGCCCTGAGCTAACATCCACTGCCAATCTTCCTCTTTTTTTGCCTGAGGAAGATTAGCCCTAAGCTAACATCCGCGCCCGTCCTCCTCTACTTTTGTACTTGGGTCGCCATCACAGCATGGCTGATGAATGGTGTAAGTCCACACCTGGGATCCGAACTGACAAACCCTGGGCCACTAAAGCAGAGCACGTGAACTTAACCACTACACCACAGGGCTGGCTCCCTAAGGTGATGTTTTTGATGTTCAACCTTCAAAAAGATTGAACTGAGTAAAAACAAAAAGGCCGTGTCCAAAACAACTCAGTCTTGGATTGAATTCTGCCTGTGGGGGCGGGGCGGCACAGTGTGGGTGAAGGGATGGGTCCAGGCTGAGTGACTTGGTCCATACACTCCTGCAGGGCTCTTCAGTGGAGTAATCCCACTGAGAGTGCTTAGAAGGCTTTAGCTTTCATTTGAACTTTATAGTCTTTCATTCCAGGGAGAAGAAAGGAGGGATTTTCTACGTACAAGAAGGTTATCTCATTTGCTGAGGTATTTAAAGCCAAGGTTACCCATAGTTTTTTTGTTTCTGTTTTTGTTCCTATTGCCAATCAAAGCTTCTGATGAAAGAGCAAACTTTTCAGATCTCAGATACAGTGCGTAGGATTCAGTTTGAATTATGCTTTCGTTTATACCCTTAATATTAACTGAAGCCAATTATGTATCAGGTTCAATATATAATAATATGAGGAGAGGGAAAGATTAAAACGATGATCATATTGAAGAAGTTTCCAGTCTACAACTTTGAGTGCTATTTTTACCAATCATTCATTTTAAACATTACTTCAATTTTCTTATTTCTAAAATATGTGGTTTGGAATGATAAATTTAAATCACTCATCCAAACATCACATTTAATTATTTGAAAGCAACTGAAATTTCCTTATTCTCACCTTGAAGGGAAAAAGAAGCTTTTAAAAACAGAATACTTGCCCCCTTCAAAAAGAAAATATAAAAATTATGACTATAAATAATGTAGCTTTATAAATCTTCATTATTATATACTGGCAATGGAATTTTAGTCAGCTTTTAAACATGAAATGTGAACATGGAAAAAATCAGAGGGCCAATTGCTATAATAATTTGCTTTCAGGTGGAACTGACAATATTTATTAAGAAAGCCACTACATACAAATATTGAATCATTATGTCATACACCTGAAACTAATATAATGTTATATGTCAATTACACCTCAATAAAAAATTTTTTTTAAAAAGGCCACTAAACAATATTGCCCTTGACAATATATATTATGTCAGTTATATTGAAGTCACCACACTTATTATTGAAGATGTACCTAGAGTTTATGTAGTCCATTTACACTAGCAGCTAGCTCTCTGACTTATTCATGATAAAATATCCCCTAAGTGGTTGAGCCAATTAGACATATGGACAAATGAATTAGGAAATACATTTTATATAGATTAAAATATGTGGTTAAAGGCAACATTTTATAGTTTCAATTGGAAATCTGAAAAAGCAATTCTTTTTTGGCTTTTTTTTTTTTTTTACTTACTAGCAATTTCTAGTAAGTAAATTTGAACTACTAGGAAGTCCAGAGCCAGAGACATGTGTTATGTTGTTTCAATGACCTCTGTAAGATGAAAAATTCTTCATACCTCTGCGTCTTTTCAAAAACCCTTGAAATCTTCTAGGAAATAGTTCAAAAAATAAAATGAAGCTATGTAGTCGGAGGTTAAAATATCGCCTGTTTCAGGTTCTTACCTCTAACCTAAAATATGTTTTATACCACATTTTATTGTTTCCTACAAGAACCAAGATCATCATACACCCAAATTAACAATATTGCTATTAAAATTTGGTTGGAGGGGGCCCACTCAGTGGTTAAGTTCACATGCTCTGCTTCATCAGCCTGGGGGTCACACGTTCAGATCCCAGGCGTGGACCTACACACCACTCATCAAGCCATGCTGTGGCAGCGTCCCACATACAAAATAGAGGAAGACTGGCACAGATATTAGCTCAGTGAAAATCTTCCTCAAGCAAAAAGGGAAAGATTGGCAACAGATGTTAGCTCAGGGCCAATTTCCTCACCAAAAATAAAATTAAAAAATAAATTAATTTTAAAAATTAAAAATAAAATAAAATTTGGTTGGCATAGATCATAGTATCGAAATGTTTAAGTTTAATACAAAATATGCTCCAAAGAAGATGTGTTTTGAAGAAGTTTCTTCTCTTGTGATTCTAAATTCTTATAGTAGCTGCATTAGGTAGCACGTATGAGATGAGAGTCTAAAATTGGGCTAGCCCCTGAAAGGTTTATCATGTGAAATTCTGATGACTGTATCATGAATTCTTTATTGCTTTTCTAACCAGTCATGCTTAGTTCATTTAATCCTCGTTTCTCTGCTGAATACTACTAGTTGGTAACTGAATTTGTTTCAAGTTATATTATATCCAATTACAAAATTATCTATAGAAGGTGACTTACACTAAGAATTAAGTATTAAAGTACTTTCCAAAACTTTGTAATAAAGCTGGAATACATTTAAATTATATTTTAATATATTTTCTATAATTCTGTTTTAATGCTAACAGACCCATGATATACCCATTTGTTGACTCAATGAGTGAGGCTCAGTGCTAAGAACCTCAACAAATACTATGGAGGATAAAACAAATTGTCTTTCTATCCACCAGTAACCTATTCTTTAAAAGGGAATATTAGACACATATATTTGAATTCAAGATAGATATTCATAAATTTAAATTAAAATATTTAATATAATTTATGGGAAATCAGAACATAAAAAAACACTTCTAGATGAAGTAATCAAGTAAAGAGGAACAAGGCTGTATTTAAACTTATATTGAAAGACAGATAACAATAGATAAACAGAGAATGGTGAGGGGAGTCAAGTAGCAGAAAAAAGGGGGCCAGAAATTATGAGAATGTGTGGTTTGTCATTAGCTCCTGCTGGCTTGGATTATAGATTTAAATGAGCCACATGTATATATTGGCCAGAAGTCAAAACTGAGCAGGATAGGAGGGCAGATTGAAGATCCCTCAATAAAGCTAAGTTTTTGTGGATGAACTTTAGTTCTACCTTTAGTGTATGGACATCATTAACAACAATAAAACAAAACCCAACAAAAACAATTAACCCACCATGCAGAAGCATATGTGTCTGTTTAGTCTTGGCTCTGTATAGAATGGACAAGAACAATATGTAAATCTTCACTGAGATTTACTTTCCACAACTGCTTACTCACGAAAATTTGGAGCTGGAATTATTAGCAGTCATGTCACCTAAAAACCACAAGTACAATGGTTGAGTTAATTATTTGCCCAAGCCTCTGCTAAGGAGAAAATAATAAACTTTTCCTAAAGACATTCTTAAAAATAAGGTCTCAAAACTTTCATCAGATAAATTTTTAAGGCACCTAGGATTACAATTAAAGAAAGTTACAGAACATATGATAAAAGTGAATTAACAAAAACTAAACTAAGGAATGAAGCCCACAGAGACAGCAGATATTGAATTTATGAGGTGTAGTTTATAATAGAAGCATGTTTAATATATTTGAAAAAACAAAATAGGGAATTTAGAAAACAATGAAGAAAATAAATTATCAAAATTGACCAAATTTGAAAAAAATGCATAATTACTAAAAATAAACATATAAGAAAAAATGGAATATAAAGCAATTAGGCACAGTTGAAGAGAGAATTAATAAAGTGGAAGATACCTTTCATAAACCTATCCAGATTGCAATAGAGATGGGAAAAAAAAAACCCAGAAAATATCAAAATAGATTTAAGAGACAAAGACAGTAGAACAAGAATTCTAATTTGATTCTTAGAAGGCAAAAACAGAGAGCATTCTGACACAGGAATATTAGAAGAGAAAATCAAGTAAATTTTTCCACATTGAGAAAAGATGCAAATCTTCAGATCCAGAAAGCTCAGCAAAACCATTCACAACTAGATGTATTGTATTAAATTTGAAAAACACTAACCAACTAGGATGTGTTTTTAAACAGAGCCAGTGATGAAAGGAAAACTACCTTTAAAAGGAAAATATTTTATAGTTGACTTCTCAGTAAGAATTGAAAGCCAGTAAAATAATGGAAATATTTCCCAAGAGCTGAAGGAAAAGAGTTAATCTAAAAATATAAGTACTGAAAAATTAACTTACAAAAATGGAAGCAAATGAAGATATTTTCAGATGAAAACTGAGAAAATTCACTATTAACAGACCCTTTTAAAGGAATTTCACATATATGCATATATATATACATGTATATATGTATGTACATATATATGCATGTATATATACATATACATATGCAAAATGATCACAGAAAAGAGGCTTAAGTTGAAAAAGTAAATGATGAGCAAAGAAAAATAGATTTATTTATGTGTATTTGTATAAAAAGTTTAACTCTATAAAACAACAAAATAATGCCTACTTTGTGGAGTTAAAATATCAAATGGATAAAATTGTATATATATGAGAAAAGATGAGACGAGAATAAAACTTTTCTAAAGTTCTTGTTTTGTTAAGGTAAAGATTAAATATACAGTTTAGTGTATGTAAAAAAAAAATTCTAGAGTGACCAGGAAGGATAGAAATAGATTGTGTAAATTCTAATACAGTGCAGGGAAAAATGTGGAATGAAGGAAACAATAGAATTAATTATTTTAAAAGCAAATAAAGAAGAAAAAATCATAGAAAAATAGAAATGAATTCATATGTGAGTAATCACAATCAATATAAATCAACCAACCCTCTGATTAAAAAATAAAAATTGTCAGTCTGGATTGTGAGAATCCTGCTATAGGTTATTCAGAAGAGGTATATTTGTAAGAAACACAGAATAATTAAAAGTAAGTTGTAGCATAAAGATATCTCAAGAATACTCTAACCAAGATATAACTGGAATAGTATATTAATATCAGAAAAATAAATAAAAACAAAAGGCATAACTAGAAGTGACAAAAATATATTTTAAAAGATATAACATTTAAAAATTGTAACCATCTGGGGGCTGGCCCACTGGTGTACTGGTTAACTTCACATGCTCTGCTTTGGTGGCCCAGGGTTCACAGGTTTGGATCCTGGGCACAGACCTGCACATCGCTTATCAACCCATGCTGTGGCAGGCGTCCCACAGATAAAGTAGAGGAAGATAGGCACAGATGTTAGCCCAAAGCCACTCTTCCTCAGCAAAAAGAGGAGGATTGGCAATGGATGTTAGCTCAGGGCTAATCTTCCTCACCAAAAACAAGAAGAAAAAAATTGTAATGATTTAATAATGTAGTTTCATAATATTTCTGGCAAATGTTAGCAGAAGAAAATAAAGAAAACGTCATCACCAACAAACTGGAAGATTATGATTTATCTTTCTTGGTAAGTGAGAAATATAGTAGGCATGAAAATTTGTAAAGATATTGGAGATTTAAAAAATGCAATTTGTGAGCTTTGTTTATGAGATATATACAAAACACTATACCCAACATCTGTACAACTGAAGAAAAAACACACTAAATTTTTAGAATGGGGAAAATTAGACAATTACATGTGTGTATGTATGTGTGTGTGTGTAATTTTTATAAAGCAACAAATTGATCAAAACAAAACTCACCTTGGAGAAGAAGGAGGATCTAATCAGAGAGATTGGACACAGAGGGAAGGGAGGACTTTAGAGTTACAGGTAATATTAAATTTCTAAACTAAATGATAGGTACATGTTACAGCAATATGTTATTATTCTTTAATATAGATTTAAATGTATATGGAAATATGTGTAAAACCATAGGAAGAAAATTACAATCATATGAAGAAATCTAAAAAATTAAAAATGATGGAGTACATTAAAGGATGGCAGACTAAACAATGAAAAATGGCAATTCTCAAAAATCAATGTTTATCTCAATGAATATAATCAAATCTAGCAGTTTTAAAAACTATATATCAATTTTTGTGTGTGTTCTTTTTCCCATAAAACATCTTGTAAGGAAGGAACGAGCATTAGTTTGCTGGAGCTGCCATAAAAGGACCACAGATTGGACAGGTCTCTAAGAATTCAACTCAGTTCTGACACTGTCTACCCAGAGACATCAGATTCCACACGTTAAAGGATCAGTCCCACAACACTGCCCTCCCCACCCCCCCACCCCCCGGACTTCAGAGGCCAATTGCAAACCCAGGCTGTTACCTGTGCTTCTGACTGACTGGCTGTAAATTAGAGGTTCCCAAGACCTCCTCCTTGGGTTCGACTAATTTGCTAGAGCAGCTCAGAGAACTCAGAGCAACATTTTACTTAGATCACTGATTTATTACAAAAGGATTTGACTCAGGAAGAGTCAGATAGAAGAGATGCATAGGGCAAGGTATGTGGGAAGGGGCAGAGTTTTCTTGCCCTCCCCAGGCGTGCCTCTCTCCCAGTACCTCCACGTGTTCACCAGCCTACCGCTCTCCAAACCCTCCTTTTTGGTTTTTCCAGAGGCTTCATTATACCGCCAACCCTCACATGGTTTGTTCTCCTAGCAACCAGTCCCCATCCTTAGGTCCTTCCCAAAGTCAACTCATTCACATAACAAAAGACACCTTTACCACTTGCATCACTTAGGAAATCCCAAGGGTTTTAGGAGCTCTGTTCCAGAAACCAGGACAAAGACCAAATACATATTTCTTATCGTAAATCACAATATCACAAACTGAAGTTTATTTTCTCACAATTCTAAGGCTAGAAGTCCAAGGGTCTGCAGGAGTGCCTTCTTCTGAAGCCTCTCTCCTTAGCTTATAAATGGCTGATTTCTCCCTGTGTCTTCATATGGTTTTCCCTCTGTGTGAGTCAGTGTCCTAATTTCGTCTTCTTAATAATACAAGAAACTTAGATTTTCATTCCCATCTCACCTCTCCTCATTTATATGCAGTTTTATCCATACTGACATTTTATTTCATAGAAATCTCTTTTGAACAATTAACAATGTCATATTGAATTAGGACCCACCCTAATGATCTCATTTTAACATAATTACCTCTTTAAAGACTCTGTCTCCAAATATAGCCATATTCTGAGGTACTGGGGCCTAGGACTGCAACATATAAATTGGGGGAGACATGGAGAGACACAATTCAGCCCACAACAGAATCCCTTGAGGGTTATAAATTTAGACCCTCCTTTTCTTATGGATAACGCCTCTGTTTATTTTAACTTTCAGTTGGGAACATAATATTCCTTATTTAATGTTAAAATGACATAATATTAAACCATAAAAACATTTGAAACAAAATAAATCCCTAAACTTGACATGACATTGAATAACACATATCTAAAAATAATATCTCTTAAAGGACATAGATTAAATATATGTGATATATCCACACAATGGCAGCTTGTAACAAGAATGAGGAAAATTTCTGTGTACTGATATGTAAGAACCTGCAGGATTTTTTAAGTGATAAAACAAAAACTGTAGACATTATATTGGCTTTCCAAAAAAAATGAGGAAAAATGATGTATGTTTATGTGTATGTAGTTGTTACCAGTGGAATCACTAGAATTATTCTAAACAATAATTAATAATAAATACTAAGTATCATTCAATATATTTTGGTAGAATAGATATTGTAGTTTTGAGCCTGCGTTTATTTGTATTATAGAATAAATCAAAAAAGTAATTGTATTTCCAATATAAGAGAAAAGAGATGAAAATATAAATCAGAAAAACTAATGTTAAATTTGATTTTGAAATAGTAACATGAGTGGGTAACTTGAAAACATGTCTGATTCTGTTCACGGAAAAGTCCTAAAAGCAATGTCATGCTAGCAATAGAAATCATACTCAATCTCTTGGTGTTCATTTCTAAACATCAGTTGAGACTAAAATGAATCAGGCTTCCTTTGAGAAATGGCTGATGCCTTGTCAGGGACAGGGAAACTACAAGGTGAATCTGGGATATTTTATTGGAACAGAAAGCACAGAAGTACTAAAAAACTAATGCAAAGAATGTCAAAAAGACAGGAGCCAACTTGAAGGAAATCCCATTCTCCATATTTGTCACAACTTGAGCATTGAAAAGAATAATAGTTGTAATTGATTGAAACACTTTGAATTAATAAATATTCATATGTTTGTAGAGATCTTAAGAAAGCAGGGAAAACAAACTAAACTTTAAACATCGGAGGGAACTGTTGCACAAACTCCTTGCTCTAATATCTGGTAGTGGAGTAACAATTAAAGACAGTCTTTTTAGAAGAAGCTGTTGTGCAATTCTTAACAATGGAGGAAGGCCCTCTTTTTACAGAACGACTTTGGCTAATAAATGTAAAATGAACATTTTGCAACCTCCAATAAAAAAAGTATTAATTAATAATTAATTGAGGAAAATATCATTGATGGATGCTAAAGCCACAAAGAAAAAAATCTTTTTGGAGAATACAATATTCACATGATGCCAAAAAAAATCACCTCACAAATTATAATTTCAAAGACAAATTTCTATATGCATATCTTAAATAGGTATATATTTAGCTGCTACTACCTTATTAAGCAATTAAAGTGAATAACACAAATAATAGGACAACCGGAATTCATATGCCTCCTTATCAGCTGAAACACAAAAGCATCATTTATATAGCATTCCAGCCAACAAATGCTCAACCTAAATCTGGTAAATACTTTAGATATCATTTCTAGTTTACAGGACATTCAGAGGATAGAGAAACTGGTTAAATAACAGGATAAGGAAATGTCATACAAATGCAGAATGTGGGGCATTCTACAAAACATCTAACTTAATCCTCTCGAAATGTTAATGAAAGTAAGCAAAGATGCAGAACATTTCAGAAACAAGACATAATCTCCAATTGCAATTTGGTTTAAATCCTGTTTGAAACTGTCAGTTTCAAAGGACCCTTTCTTGGCCAGTTGTGGGAATTAGTATGTGGACTTGACTTAAGCTAATATTAGAGAATTATTGTTAATTTTTGCTAGCTGTGATGATGATACTGTTGTTACGTGTGAGAATACACTTATTTTGGGGAAAGGCATATTGACGTATTTTGAGGTGAAATTTCATCATGTCTATAATAGTTCCATCAAAACAATAAAAATATGTATACACACAGTTGATACACATACAGATGTACATATAGAAAATATGGCAAAATGTTAATAATAGTTGAATCTAGGAGGTGGCTACACCGTGCTCATTTTACTATTCCTTCAACTGTTCTGAATTCTGGAAATTGTTCATAATAAAAATTTAGGGAAAATTCTGCATGAAATTGAATTCACCTTTTAAGTCCTTCTATGGGGAAGCTGAGGATGCATTATGTTTTCCTCTCTTCTTTTCATCTTTCACAAGAAAAATTTTACTACACATCAGCTATAACTTATTACATGAAACATTTGCAAGATAATTACTTTCTGTGACATCAAAGTGTCATGATAAATAACGGCCACCAAGCAGTTTTCAGTCTCCAAATAAGTTTCGTACAATTAATTCTTCAAAGTCAAACTGCTTTTCTAAGTTGAGAGTTTTCTTGGTATTTTAAATGTCAGGTCTAAGAAGTGTTACTTATCTTTTCTCATCTTCTCCCTTCGCAGTATACCGGAAAACCTTATCAGCAGGTGATTTTCATTCTCATTCAAATGTAGCCATTAGGCTTTGAGGTTGAATATATACATATTTTACCCAACTTCAGGATTTAAATATAAAAATAGTGCAGGAATTTTGAAATATATTTATGCGTCACATCATTGTCTTTTACTAAATTGTAAATTATAAGATTTTTTTCATATAAAGTTTAACTTTATAGATGATATGAATACAAAGAAAATATATTTTTAGCTCTGATAATTTGTGATAATAGATTCTCATTTTCATTTCTCTTATAAATTTTATATTGAAAATCTTTTTTTAGTTTGCTGATTACATGGATCCATTTCAATTACTTCTAATAAAAGAAAAGTTTCTTATAAAATAGTTTTTATGGGATTCCTCATCCTCTTAGATGATAGATAGATGATAGACATCTATTTTTTCAAATGTGTATATTTCCATCTCGTTAGGTCTGATATGTATGAATTTATCAAACTCAAAATTATGTTTTCCGATATGTGATGAATATATTTCATTGAGTACGGCCTATGTAATCAAGAGCCCTTTTATCTTATGTTCTATCACAGAGGACAGAGCTAAGATCAAATATAGTTGTATGGATTTTAGCCACTACTATAAAAAAAAAGTGCTCTTAAAAGTAAAACTCCCTGGCAAAGAGGCGAGCTGCTTCACGAAATAAGTGAAAGCCCCTACACTGGAAATATTCATGCAGAAGCCAAATTAACTTCTGTAATAAGTTTTGTATATGGCACCTTTCAAAATTGGTATCATGCCATATATACCCTTCCCCAGCACCATCTGTACCTCTTACCCCACCTCTACCACCACCACCTTGGCAAAACCCACAGTGATTTTTCTATTACTTAATACAGCAAATGAGTGTAATAAAGTGAAGAAAATCAATACTTGGTTGGCACCCAGGAGTTCTGCTTCCAGCACTGACTCAATATGCTTTTGTAAAGTTAATCACTATTAATGTCATTTTTTTCACTTGACAAATGAAGGGATCTTAAAGGTCAGTCATATTTTACTGACTAACTGTCTTGAAGGCTTGATCTCTTCAGAACCACCCTGAGATCTAGGTATAAAGCAGTGAACAAAATAGGTATGTCCCTTATCCCGGCAAAGATTAAAATATACTGGGAAAAGAATGATACTAATTAGATAAGCAACGAAAAAATGTGTGCGCTTCAAACTTCAATTCAAATTGAAATAGGGATATGGAGTAGAAAAACAAGATGGACAGAAACAATTTTTGTAGGGTGAATGGTGACTGCTTTTCTGAAGAAGTGAATTTTAACTTGAGACATAAACATGAGAAGAAATCAATCAAGCAGAGAAGAGAAAAATGATACCAAGCAAAGAAAACTGCACATGTAAAGGTCCTGAGACAGAAACAAACCTGGGTTTTCCCAATAACAGAAAGAAGACCAGAGAGTCTAATCATTGTATGTGAGAGGAAGAGTGGGACAGGTAATATTCCAGAATTTGGTAAGGCAAAGTCATGCAGGACATTATACGGCATGGTAGGGAGTTAGGATTTTATTCTAAGAGGATGAAAGGCCACTGAAGGGTTTTAATATGGGGACTGACATGTTCAAATTTATATATATATTTAAAATTTTCTCCTGCTCTGTACTGAGAATGGATAGGAGGATTGACAAGAGACCAAATGGGGAGATTAATTGGAAGGCTATTGTCGTGACCACCCAAGAAATGATTCCGGATTGGATTAGAGTCTTGGCAGTAGAAAAGGAAAGAAATGCAAGGGTATGTTTTGGAAGTTTCATTAAAAGGATTAGAATAAGTATCTTGTGGGTGTGAGGTCGAAAAAGGTTTCAATAAGGACTCACAAGTTTCTGACTTGAACAAGAGTTCCTCCTACAAAATGAGGGAAAGACTGAAAAGTTCCGTTTTAGCAAAGTTAAATTTGAGATATCTGCAAATCTCTCCAAGATCTGTAAATAAAAGTCCTAACTCCTCTTCCCTGCCTTCCAAAGTCATCATCTTACCTTACTTCACCTATTTAAGCATACTTCCTTTAAGTCTTCATATGTACTCTCCGATCACTCTTTTAATTATTCCTTGTAAATGCCAAGCACATCTATTCCTCTTAGGGTTGTACTTCTCTGTCATATGTATTGGAATTCTCTGGATACTCCTCTGCTTCATTCAGGTCCTCACATGGATATTTGTTAGAGTATATGAACACTCCTTGACTCAAAAAGATTTATCCTTTCAGACAGCTGCAGGTTGGGGATTCAACTCTACTCACACTTTCCAGTAATCAACCACCGCATTGTATAATTTGAGATTGTACTTCTCCTACCATGGTGATCTTTGCCACATGTACTTCACCCTGGTAGTTTGGTAGGAATTGGATGACTTCTCACGAACACTGTTTTAATGGCTACTCTCCAGGCCTTCATAATTGGTTTCTATTTGATCATCAGCATAGCTCATAGGTGACACTTATTCACAGATAGCTTACTTCTAGCTGAGAGCAGCTTTTCTGTTGAATCATTTTGTGCAGTTGTTTGCCAGGAGTTACACACATGAAGACTCTTCATAAATGCTCTTGATGATGAAAGGATCTAAACTTTTTTTCAGGCAGTGCCAACTGTATGTGCCATTTTCACAATAACCTTTGCATTCAGCATTGGAAATAAAGTTCAAGCAAAGGAATTTACTCATTTTACAGTAGTTTTAAAATGGTTGTGTCTAAGTTCTTGGGAATAAACCTCTGTTGATAACAGTATATATTTATTACAATTTTTTAAGCAATGCAATGAATTAAAGATTAGATATACATGACGATTATAGCCCCCACAAGAACTTGGCATGAGTTATTCTATTTATAAAAAAGGGAAATAGATATTTTTCTAATGAATAAATTGCTCTGAATTATGTTAGTTATTTAATATCTGATAGCCATTAGCAGAGATAACTTATCATTTACCTTTCAGGTACTTTGACCTCTATAGAAGTCAACATCTGTTTATTGAGAAATGAATGTCAGTAAATCTTTCTGTTATTGTGATAATATCAGCTCAAGTTAATTCCCTGCTGAGATGGAAAAATATGATTCAGACAATGAAAAACATATGTTTTGGAGAGACAGTTTGCCATCAAACTACATCAACAATTTAAATGATTAAAATGTTTCTATAAACATCCTTTTCCTTGTCAGTAATGGATGAAACACACTTGCTCCCCATTGTTTTATTTTTTTTATGAACAGCTGTTAATGTCATGAAGGAAGCTTATTTTTACAATGTTATAATTAAAACCATATATTATTACCTCTTTTCACATATATTGAAGGAAACTCAATTATTTTGACAGCTAAGCTTATGAATGAGATTCTCTCTTAATAGACAAGTAGATCAGACTATAGACCACAGTTCAGACACATGCATACTTGCTTATTTTGACTGAATAGTGTAAGAAATCCCTAAGTTTAACCTTAATGGAATAAAAAAACAAATTTCATAATCATTTCCTTCTGGGAGGTGCATTATAAAAATTAAAGTGTAGCTACCTAATCAGGTCCTATCTTGTTACACTGCTTGGTGATTGTGCCCGTAAAAATTCCTCTTAAAGTAGAAAGAAGTTAAATTTGTGTGTAATGCCTCTGCAATTTCACATCTCAATCAATAGCTTCAACATGGTGTTCCCTTTGAACTGCTCTTACAGAATGAATTGCTGATAGTTTAAATGTTACATTTACGTTTATTATTCTCTGACATAACACACAAAGCCACTGAAGATTAAAGCAGTAGTATTTGAAATTAGGTCTTTGGAAAGGAAGTTTGAACTATGAGAGTTTCTTTAAAGTTAGAAGAGCGGTGAGAGAGGTAAGATTTATCTATTCATAGGCTATATATTGCGTGATTTAGAAGGTACCGTAAAGCTTTTTAAACTACCCTTTCCCATATTGACCATAGTCCATTTCTTGGTCATAAGGGACGGGAGAATGAATATGTTTACACTACACTCCAATGAAAAATACCATGCAGCAAGAAAAAAAAAGTCTTTGGTAATCATTATTCCCCGAGTTCTGCAATCTTTTCTTCTCTATAATTCTCAATCTCTGGCAAAACCAAAAATTTCTCAACAATTTTATGACTTGATTGAGAACTGAATTTTCCTATTTAAAATCTACATTTTGGAGCACCTCCGTTTCATGAGATTTTAGTGCATTTGTATGCATTCTTCAGCAAAGCTCAGATTTGGGTTCAGCAGTCGTGTTATGAGGATTTTCACAAAGGCTAAATTAAAATCAATGAAAAAAATCATAAGTTAGAGCAGGGTCAACCCTGATGCATGACATTTACATTGCAAGAAAATGGATTTAATCAAAGGAATAAGCACAGTAAACTAAACACAAAATATCTTCAGAGATTACTATTGAAACTGTAGTCATGAGAAATGCAGTAACTTATGAAATTGGGTAACCAAAGAAAATGTCCCATTTGTTCTGCTTGTTTATTTTTCCATTTACAATAAAATAGATTTGATCTCTATTATGATTCATCAATGGTAGAGAAACTGGGTGTTGATTAGGAGATTGGTATTTCTTATCACATCAAGAACACTCTGAATTGCATATAGTTTCCAACATTACACTAAAGTCAAATGTTGTTGGTTGAAAAGTCATATGCTTTACATCCTATTGTTGCTAAAACTTTTGTAAAACTACATTTCTAGAAATCCAGACTATTTAAGTCCTTATTTCTGTAAAGAAACAGTGGTACCTAGTGGAAAAATACAAATATGACCATAAGCTATTTGCATGATATTAACTAAATTATTAGACTTCATTCAGCCTTGTTGTCTCATTCACAAAATGAGAATAACAATACATAAATATTAGTTTTGTTTTGGAGCTAAGTGCTGTAATATACATAAAGTCCCTAAAATACTTCATGTCAAAATTAACGTTTTATAAATGATAGATATTTTCACCATCAGGCTAAATCTTGAGTAAATTACATAAAATTCCATAGGATCATTTGATTCATCTGAACAATAATTTTCAATGTGAGTCAATAAATATGAATTAAACACCTACTACGTATGCAGCAATTTTTAGATGTTGTGGAGGTGATTTAGACAATTAGTAAAACATGATTCATATCTTTACAAAATTTAGAGAATATAGTAAACTTGTTGGTTGCCTTCCCAGAATGCATTCCTCTTGAGAAAGATGAAAACTTCATTCACCTCCATTACGAGATACAAAATTTTAAGATACCAGTCACTGAAATGCCCTTGCTTTATGACAATACTCAATCCAGAGGAAACCCTTACTTCCTTAAACCCTTACCAAACTCACCAAACACAATCCATCTCCTATAACATTCCCCTCCCAATACTATTTTGCCAGGACATCTCACAATTCTTCATGGTGAGCAAACTCCCTTGCTGCAGCAAGAAATACACATAACTTTGTTTGACAACAGGTGTGTCTCTGTGGTCTTTGGCTGGTGGGCAACAACCCACCTTTAACTATTCATGTAGCATTTGTCGAGATGGATGGAAATTTTCCATCTATAGATAAACTTTGTCTAGGATAGGTCAAACATTGATAGATTCAAAGCTGAGCAGGAGAGATACATAACCCAGTTCTTAGCCAAATCGTGTATTACATTTACCTACTCACAGTGATTTGTTCAAAGATGGGTCCATGACTTAAACAATACGTTGATGTGATTACTTGAAAACCTGAGCTCTCTCACCTTCTAGATATTATGGTTTGTGTATATGACACTGAAATTTCTATAGCCATTTTCCTGTTATACGAGAAGCCAGTTTGAGTAAAAAGAAAAACAAAATAGAAAACCTACAACAGAACAACAGAAGAAGGAACAACCAAGAGAATCACAGAGAGGTAGAGCAGGAACCTTGATCAAATAACCTCTGGTATCTTTCCTACCAATGGAAGTTGGGGATACGTATGCCAATAAATCATTTTCATTTTTAAGCCAGTTTTGGCTGCTTTCCTATTATTTGCAATAAAGACTATTCTAACTGCTACACATACCTTATAATCTATAGAGTGTTGACAGGCACTATAGAGATAAGATCTACTAGAAATTGCCTTTAATTTGGAGTGATGTGAATGAGTCAGCAGTAAATGGTGATTAATGACTCCAAGATTTTATGCCTGAATGATTAAGAAATTTGTGGTTCCTTTACTTAAAATAGAAGACATCAGCTTTCTAGAGTAATATAGAAATAAAGAGAAGAAAACATGGGTACATACATTGAGATGCCCACATATTGACGTTACATCTTTAGCTCAGAAGTGTGAGAAAGGCTATGAACATTTTGTAAAATGTAGACTCCCTGGACCTATACCAAAAGAATCTGTTTTAGTATTTTGAGGATAAGTGTCATGTATCAAAATTTATTTAAAGGAAAAAATAGAAAAGAGAGAAGCAGAGAATATGAAAAATAACTGTAATATGGATCAAGATCTGTCAGAATACTGAAAAGATGGGCATTTTAAAGACATAATACTTAAACTTAGTGATTATTATTTTCAAAGACTGGGCTAAAGGCTATAGCATGTATTATTTACTTTAATACATCAAATTCTGATGTAATTAGGTATGGCCCCACTTTTCAGATAGACATAAAAGTGCCTTCCTTTTACCTACCCTAATTTTTTCTAAACAAATAATCACACAGATTCTTAAGTAGTGTTAGCATATGTATGCATAATAATGTTCAAATAAATCTATTTAAAATGAGCCATTTCTTCAGATTAAGAACCATATTAAGGCTGGAGAAGTAAAAGAATAAAAAATTTGCATCAGTCAAGATTCTAACACACAATGTTTATGATCAGATCTTATGGTGGAATGGGAGTTTCTCAAGCTTCACTCTCTGATAACAAAAATGGATATAATCCAGGAACATGCTTAGTTGAATACTCTGAACACTAGTATGCTCCCCTTCAATTTTTACCTGACAGCTTTGAGCTGTCCCTGGAAGAAAACCCCTGCTGATATTTATATTCTTCCAGATGTAGCCCCCTGACAGGGCTACATGAGCTGTGATGGTAACTCCTGTCCCAGATGTAAGAAGACTGTTTTCATCCCTCAAGAGCAAAGGAGGGGGAGGTTGATGCATGTGGACATAACAGCTGCCAGCTGTTCCCCTTTCCTGCCTCCTGGTACTTAGTGTTACTGGGCTGGAAGCCCAATCTTCACGTTGGCCTGGTGACAGTTTGTGATGCCAACACTTTCTGCATGAATCCCCCCTGGGCGTGCACCAGACATTGTGAGGAATGGTCTGTGGGGTACTCGACTGCCCTATTTGGGGATTTTTTGAATTCTGACCGTAAGGAAACCTGTGTCCCTAAGCAGGTGTGACATACACATGAGGCTTCGGTTTGCTCCAGTCGAAATCTACTCCTGTTACTCAATTCTTCAGTTCATTGGCCCAGTCAGATGTTTCCAGAAGCCTCAGGCTTCCAAAGATAATTATATCATTTTCTGTCTGTTTTATCTACCAATGTCTCATCTCATTTTGTTGAACACAGTATATACTTATTAATTTGTTCCCAGAAAGCATATTTTTAATCTGTTTTTTAATTCTGAAAGACTAGCCTTGAATGGCATACCTACTTCATGGTAGATGCTTAATACTTATTAGCTAGTATTATTATTATTACAAAAGAGTGCAAGTGGAAGAGGAGTGTAGGCCATACTCAAGGCAGGCTGATAATGTCCCCCAATTCTGTTTTTCAAGAGATATCCATATTTCTTTGATTGTCTCAATCATTATGATTCTAGCCAGACATAACGGTACATAGTCTACAGTCAAATTCCTAGGCTGATTTTTGGAATATAAAAACCTCTGTAGCATGAATGTGTCTTGCAATCTGGGATGCAGCTTTAGATCTGCTCTCTGAATCTCTGCTCATAAAGGTATTTATACAAAAGACATTGCATTTTCTAACTTACGTTTTCATTTCTGATGAATGTAGAAGCACCCTGTTCACCTCACGTTAGCTCCCCAAATTCTGTAAACTTCTTGAAGGTAGATCCCTGGGTCCTAGTATGTTCACTGGACTCCTGGGCCCCATCTGCGTCTTCACATTTTCAAGGGCCTCCTGGGCCTCCATGTGTTGTGGGGCAGAGCTGGGCTCTTGTCCCTAATCAAGCTTTTCTTATCTATCCTCTTGATATCTTTTGGTCAACTAATTTCCACTGCCAAATCCTCTGTCTAATACCCCTACAGACATTACATTCTAGACTGGCAGTGAAAGAATTAAGTCTTTTTTGTTGTTTCACTTTATTTTATTGTAAGTCAGTATGTCTGAGAACTTAGAAATCCTAAAGGACAACCTAAACAATAGAAGGTAGAGACTGCATAGACTTTGTGGCCATTGTCACAAAGAGATTTGAAGAGGGGAATAAGAATGAATTAGTGGATTGAAGAAAATACCATTGAAAAAGTGAGAGAAATAAAATAATGACAAAAAGGATGAAAAACTTTCTTTCCCATCGTCTCTCTTAAATATTTTTCCCAAATATTATTCTGTATTTTCAAGTCAGCATTGTCCTTTGGATGCCCGGTTTAGCTAGTCTAAGTAATTCACACAAATTGTCAAATTTGGCTTATCAAAATAAATATTTTTCATTCACATCCTTCTACGGGCTTATTCAGGAGCCCAGGATCCTTCTACCTTGTAGCTTCAATCTCTGCTAGATCCTTGAAGCCCCCTCTATTCAGCTGGGAGATGGGAGATTTACAAATCCAATCCTGGTAGTAGTATGTATCACCTCTACTCACAATTCAGTAGTCAGAATTCAGCACAGGGTCACCTCTGATTACAAGGGATGCCAGAGTCTGCAGCCTGGTTGTATAACAAGGAAGGAGAATCAATCAGATACATGTGAGCATTAGCAGTCTTTGCCACAAATCTATTTACCATATAACTCTTTCTGGCTATTCTGCTTTTATTCTGTCTTCCTGAAATATTCAGGGACTGGGGATTAAATACAGTGATGAAGTTCACACAGGCACTTTTAAGAATGGATTTCTTTCCATTTTTTAGTAATTAGTTTGGTAGACAGCAAAGGAATTACTTGCCACTTGAGATGGAAAGGTGTGTGTGTACGCACGTATGTATAACTGTATTTATTTGTGTAGAATAAGTTTTGAAGATGGTAAGGGAGTTTCAGGATAGGAGTATTTAAAATAATTTTCCTTCTTATTTTAAAAATATTTTTAGAAATAGGAGTAGCCAAGATCTATGTAATAAGAAGAGAAAAGCACTACAATTGAAATAAAATGTGTGGAATAGCAATGATCTCACATACTTCTTGTTTCACCTTAGCTAAGTAATTCAATTTCTCTGACTTCAGATTCCAAATCTGAAAAATGAGAATTACAATGCCCTGTATAATGAGTGCCCCTGATTTTCCATTCCATGCATGACTCATAAAAATTTTTATCTTTGCCAACTCAGATTCTACCTTGTTTTCCCCTCTTACCCCAATCCAAAGCAAATTTCATCAGTCATCAGTCATATCTCAGGGTTCTGAATCAAAAGACTGGGTAGAGAGCAGGTGGACAGGAGGCAACGGAAAACGTGGAAGCAAATCTTCACAGGAGGATCTGGGAAGTGAAGGCACAGGCTCCAGAAGTGGAAAGGAGGCAACAGGGAAGACAGGAACCGCATTTTTATTAAATAATATTGTGGGCTGTGAAATGACTTTTTTCTAAAGTTCCTACAGAGACAAAAATAAAGCTTTTAAAATAGTTTTAAAATTACTTTTAGTCCTGCGCCGTGATTAGTTCCATGTGATTCTGTGCAGAGATTTGACCACGTGAGTTCCCAGATTTTAAGTTGGTTTAAGTCATTTAAAGAGTTGCCACATAAAAATTACATGCAAAAATTACTTCTAAGTCAAAGATCATATACAAATGATAGCTACTATTATTTTCAGTCGCTCAGCTATATATGCAGCCTTAAATTAAAAAAATAAAGTAATATGGAATTGGCTTTAGCTAACCATTAGTAGCAAAGAAGTCCATAACACTCAGGAAATATTGGTTTGAAGGTCACAGTGAATAATATTTTAAGCAAATCTCAACAAAATCTATATAGAAGAAATGCACACCTACACAAACACATGCATACTTACAGCCCAAACATCTCAGTGTAGATTTCTCATAATAAGCGTGCTTATCTTGCATATTGACTAGTTAGAATTATATTAACAGTCCTATACTAACAGTAATGATTTGGGTTACCTGTGGCCTCTTTTTCAGAATTATTCACTAGTATCATTGCTAGAATGAAGAAATATGTAAGAATTTTACTATTATCATAGTTGCAAAGTCTTGAATTCCTTAGCCAAGACCCAGACTCAAGCAATACTTTCTCAGTACTTTCCACAAGACTTAAGTTTCACATTAATAAATCTTTGATTGTTGAAATAGAACTTCACATAGTATCTTAACTGTGCATTGGTGAACAGCTCTTCCCCATATATCCAAATTTGGCATCTAAATCCAAATACGACCTTAGTCATAGACATTTTTAGGTCATTTTAAAATCATTTACAGATACTCAGATTTTACCTAATGAAGGAGATGCTAAAGGAGTTTGTATCATCACTAAAACCTGTGAATGAACTTTTGACCTTAAAATTATACATTAATTCACATGATTTTCAGAAATCATTGGATCTACAAAACTTGATAAATTAATCTAGCAAAGATTACATGTCTCCCATCATTTATTCTCTTAAATTAGGCTCCAATTTTATTTTTTTAAATAAATTACTACGTGTGACAAGATGATTTCAGTGACTGCAGACAATTGAAGTAGCGAAGATTTCTGTAATAAATGACTTGACAATAAATGCAATAATAGGTTTTCTATTTAGGAATTTCACCCAGTTGGGAAATACTGCCATAAAATTTAATATGCAGAGATGTTGAGGGCCACTGAGGTTATAAACACCAGTGTAAATAGGGCCAGTTCTTCTAAAGACGTAATCCTCTCATTTTCTAATAAAGGCGGATTTTAAAAAATTTCATGCTCGTTAAGAAAAATAATTACTAAAAACTAGATCTAAACAGTTGAAAAAACAAAAGTTTCACCTAATATAGAGAAAGAACTGCTAAAAATGGGGAGGTTTTCTTAAATTCTTAAGTATATAGTTTATCTGGGGATGTTTAAGTCATTATTTATTCAGGAAGTGACTGTGTATATCAGATTTGGGGATTGTGCTAGTGTCAGAAAGACAGTGGGTCATGGTTCTGTTTCCCTTGGCAACCAATGATAAAGGAAGAACTCCCTCCTCCCTCACTCTCCCACTCTCACAATATTTCTTCATTTGTCTCATGGCACACAGCCCTTGGCTGCCTTTTCCAATATCCAGTCTATTGAATTCCTTCTAGATTTACTTCTCTATCTACCTAGCCTTGTCACCAATGTACATTTTAAATACCTTCTCACCAACTCCCTCAAATTTATCAGCCCTTGAAATTTTAACACAATCACTTTGAAAATCGCCTAATCCTAAAAACACCATGTTCATGCATTTTAACCATTCTTGTAACCAGATAGCTTCAAAGACAAAATTGATTCCAAGGCAGCAGTATTCATTAATTCCAGTGTCAATTAGGCCTTCAGAACTGCTCAGCCACCCTTTCATGAGCCAGTGGGCAGCTCTCATTCCAATCCCAGTAGCTGCTGTTCAAATCCTAGGCCCTCCATAGGTCCTTATCCCACTCCATGTTCCTCACTTTCTGATGATGACCTGAAATTATAAGGTTGGAGGCTTTGTCATGCAATAGAGGGCATCCCTCACATGGTTTATTTATACTTACTAATTCAAATTTCATCTCTGTCCTTACTCATCCTCATCTTTTGTCCTTTTTTTAAAGAAAAAAAGCCTTTGTCCTTCTATCACCAACTAGGTGCCTTCAGAAACTCAAAGATGGGTTTGGAAGCAATTAGTTGTCTTTCCAAGTTATTTCTTTTCTTTTTATATGGTAAGGAGATGTAACCACCACCATCCTGAAACCAACCAAGTGAGAAACTCAAGGGAGATGTAACCTCCAAACATCCTGAAACTGACCAAGCCTCACCACAAGAGCTACGCCCATGATCTTTGCCTTATTTTTAATGCAAAGATCTTTCCAGGAGGAGCTTAGGGCTCATTATGTGGAAACATGTTCTCCAACTGAGCCTGTGAGGGCAAATACCCACCTCTCCCTTTTGAATATTTATTTACCAACCCAAGTAAAAGTTCCTGCTTCCCTTTGTCCAGGGACACCATGACTTTGGAAATGATTCCTCATGGCCTCCTATTTGCTGCAAATACACTTTGTGAGACAACATCCACTGTGTAGTCTTATTTAACTCACCAGGAGGCAAGCCCACTTGGTTCAGTAACACTTCCATTTAGGTTTTAAACTTTGACTTGTGCATTTGCTCTGGACTGCATCCTTCTGCCGCCTCCAAGATTGTGCTTCACAAAATATCTTAAATTTCTTCTATCCCATTGGCTCTTTTAACTTAGCCTGGAAGCTTATTCAACTCTTTAGTCTGCAAAAAACAAAACAAAGCAAAAGTTAAGAAAAAAATCCCCCAAATCCCTTTCCCCGTTACTTAGAAACTTCTTGGAATAGTTTCTGCTCAGTGACCTCCTTCTTACAGTTCTCATGTAACAAATGAATTTATCTTTGACAAAGAAAATGTTACATCTTGTATCTTCCATCAGTTGGTAACTACTGAAACATTTGACCCAATGCTACACTTTTTTCTGAATTCAAAAAAAGGATATTGGTTATCAGTCGATTTTTTTACATAATAATAACACATGTTCACTGGAGAAACTATGACATGCAAACAATTTGTTTTAATGAAAAGCATCTCAAATGTACCATCTAAAGATAACTGTTAGAATTTTGATAGTTTCTTAGCAATTTTCTATCTAGGAGTATATTTCACCATCATAGTTAAAACGTTGTTTATAGAAAGTTCATCATAATTTATTTTTTACAACATATCTTACTATGTCACTGCATTACAAAATTATTCCTAAAATATAACTTTTAATGGGTGCATGGTTTTCCATCATTTGTATGTATCTCTGTGATTTCAAATAGTCCCTTATTGTTGAAAATGAGATTGTTTCCATTGTTTCATTGTCATAAATTATGCTGTGATAACTATCTCTTTGTATAATTTTTTCCTTGCTTCTTATTAATCAATCAAAAAGTATGAACATATTTAAGTCTAATATACACAAATTACTTTCTAAAAGATTTAGCAATATATACGCTCACTAGGAGACGATCTTTCTCAACAGACTCATGAGTCAATGAATAAATGCACTTTTAAAATCTTTGCTAATCAGGCAGGCAAAATGAAATCTTGTTGTTAGAGGAAATGCTAGATTTAATTACTAATGAAACATAAAGTTGTATATTTATAAACCAATTATAATTCTTTTACTGAGATTTATATGCTCACATCAACTTTCTGCTTTTTCTATGTGGCAATTGTCTTTCTCTCATTGATCCAAAAGCTATCTTTATATATACCTGTCATTTATTTTCAAATATTTTCCAAAATTCTCAAATGTTCAAATATTTTATTCTACTTGTTAGGGTTTCTGATATATAGAAATTTAAATCATGTTTTTTATTGCTTCTGTTAGTCTGCATTTATTTTGTTTAACATAGAAATTTTAAAATTGTGTCATTTTTATCTCTTTTATCACTTACATTTTAAAGTCTTCCCTCTCCTCAAGAAATTTGAAAATGCTTATTACTATTTTCTTCTAATTTTATGCATGTCTTTTTTTTTATGTAATCCCTTAATATATTTTGTGTGTGATATAAGAATTTAAGTTGGTTTTCAAATATCCATGCCCGGATTTTTTGAGACATCTTTTTATCATATTTAAAATTCGGATGTATATCATGGTGCAATAGTGTTTTATTGCCTTCTGTTCACCCCATGGGTGAGAGGGGATTCTCACTCTAGGTTATGGAGTTGGCCGAACACAGGACATCTGACACTGGGCAGATTAGATTGACAGCAGTAGTTTATTAGTCACATCTACTCACAGGCCAGAGGAGGAGGGTGGCACATGCCACACAGGGACACAAGGAGGTTGCGCTTGGAAACGGTGAGGAACCAGAGGCTGTGGGAGGCAGGCTTTGTAGTATCAAGAGAGTAGACTGCCCCCTGGTTCCCATGGGAGGATGTAATTGGCTTGACTAATTCTGCCAGTTGTCAGGGAACTGAAACTTGCTACTCGGAGATAAGTGGGAACTGCACCTGATCCATATGATTTGGGAGGGGTGTTTATTTGGCTACCGAATCTTTTCTGTGGAAGCAGAGTGAGGAAGAGAACTTGCAGTTAGGCCATTTGAGACCCTCCTGATTTCACCTTATGTCAAGGTAGCACATAATATTGGAAAGAGATCGTATGTATCCGCTTCAAAATTCTTTTAACTGCACACACTTTCTTTCTCTGTCTCTCTCTCTTTATGTCTCTCTCTTATATATGATAATTTAAATATTTACAAAAAGAAGGGCCATTAAAAGAATAGAGTTGAAGCTGTTTTCAATTAGCATTTTACGTGAAACTCTAGGTCTCATCAGAAGAAAAGATGTGTGTCTGTGTGTGTTGGTGTTGTTGAAGAGGATGAAAACCAGAGCTAATTAGTCATTTATAAATCAAGGAAATGGATACTGCATGAAAGATCCTGTCTGGGGGTCAGCTGTGAGGGCGATGTGACAGGAATCCCTAGGGAAAGGGCTTTCGCACCATGAGCAACCCTTACTCAGAAACATTGTTCTGGAAAGTTTCTTATTTTTAGCAAGTTACCTTTTATCTTTCATTATCTTTAAGTTTATATTTTAAAATCCAACTTACAAAAAAAGGCTCTGATTTTAAATCAATATGCGCTATTCAGTTACTCTGTTCACAATGCCAAAGTAGTGATTTATGAAGCTAGGAACAGCTTGTATGAGTTTCCATAACAGCTTAACTCACATTGTTTAATTTATAATTTACTAGGATTTTACATTTATTACAATTTAGAATTCAAAACACAATTATATGATGCGAATGTAATGTGTTTATTCCTTTCCCAAACCATGGTGCTATGTCATTGATGTTTGCTTTCTTACACATTTTATATAATCAGTTAATTCAATGACCTACATGTAAAATAAGTTATGCTCAACACATTTTTCTTTAAATGTGAAGTGGGTCATATTTTTTGTGTTGGTGTCCATATCTAGTTTGTGTAAAACTATTCCATTTTAAGAGAGAGCATTCCAATGAATATACTGTAGTTCACTTAATTCACTCTTTCCAACTGTCCTGTTTTTCTTGCTTTCCTTTTGCTTGTCTTGTCATGCTTTGTCACTACTGTATTTCCAAGGCCTAGAAGAGGCACATAGCGGTAACTCCAGAAACATTTTTTTGAGTGAATGAATGAATGTTAACCATTGAAATCTTTATTAACAGGATAAACTATGATAAGTCAAAGAGCTATACAAGTACAAGGTACTGTGTTACTAACAATGCAATAATAGTCATGTTCAACATATTATTGGTATTCTGAAACACTTTCAGAATAATGCTTTCAGAAATAATAACCCTCTTGCTTAAATTGATTGGTCCGTAACTGTACTCCTTCATGCATCAGGTAATGTATCTAAAAATCTTCAATATCTGCCCAGTAGCTAAACTGTTTTGTTACTTTTGAACAAGGAGAAAAAGAAAATGAAAGAACTCTCAGGGAAAATTATTTGTGGCATTTTGCCTCAGTTGATTCTACTGACACATTTAATTAACATGAGCATAGACAGAAGCATTTTTATGAAGGCCCTCAGCATTAAGGTGGTAAGTTTCTCCTGTTCTCTTGGGTCTTTGCTTCACACCTACCACAATCAGGACAACAATAATTAAGCAAAAAGTGTGGAATTTTTTCCCAGAGAGTTCAGTAATATTGTGGGGCCCATGGACTAAAAGCCTAGTGTGTATAAAAGCAAAGTTAAAGGGAGAGTAGAAAATAATATAATCCCTCATACTAGGAATTAAGTAATTGTTAGAATTAATTATTCAAGTAATCTCTCCATGTTGATACAAATATTGGGTTATATGTCCAATTCTTTACCTTTTGCAAAAAATACCTTTTACCTTTAACCCTAAAGTTAAATCCCAGTTTATTTAAACATGCTTTCTTAGCACATTTAATTTTGAAAACAGTTACCTCTCCATGCTGTGAATTGAGATGTACAAAATTGCTCCCTTGCCTAAAGATATCCCGTCAAGAAACCTGCAGGATGTCTGAAATATTCACCAAAGCCATTCATTTATGGTTAGATAGGACAGTTTTCTGAGAAAGTTAATACACCACTGTTACTATTCATTGATAACAACAAAAAGAGTTAAATATTTGTCAAAAGCCTGCTATATGCAAAACACTGGAGCAGGCTCTGTGTTACCACAGAATCATTTGTTTGGGGAGGAAAAATATTAAATTGCATAATGTCCAAATGTGGAAAGGAAAGAATGTTGAGTTAACTGATTATGGAACAAGACCATCTCAAGTTCCAAACTGAAACACTGGTGTTCAAATAGGGACTGCCTTTTATTCCTGCCCCAGAAGTTGCATGATCAATCCAGTATGTGAAAATCGAGAGTAGAGAGATTAGGCGCTTCTTGTTTTATATTAGCACTATATAGCACTACAAACTATGTTCATTTCTGAAAGGAGGGCTTCAAACAGATCTACATGGAGATGTAACTACAGGCATGCAAAGTATGGCAATGCAGCCTGCTGTGGATATGCCAAGACTATGTGCCAAGAGAAGAGTTCTCTTCTACCCAGGAAATAGCTTAAGATTTCTGTGAGCTGGACTCAGAGGATATGATGAGAGTAAACCAGAGAAGGACGTGAAAAGAGAGAAGTTAAAACCACGTTGAATTTCATTCACCAATAAGACTTGAGGCCAGCCTTGTAGAATTCTATCCAGTTCTCCAATAAATTAGCATTAACTTCATATTCCATTTTGTAGGGTGGCCAAAAAATTAGTTTGCATTTGACATTTTCCCTAATCAGCTGAACTGCAATAAGGTTAACTTGTGCGAAAGCTATAGCCAAAGAATCCTGCAACTTTCATGCTGAATCAACTAAGTATGCGAACTTTGGTTCTTGACATCAAGCCATTTGGGAGAAGAGAGAGAAGAAAGACACTTTCAAGAAGCCTATATATCTGATACCCTGCAGTCACAGACTTTTAAAGATTAACTAGACAAAACATTTCTGAAATGATCTTATAGTTTTCATAGTCTACATTTCTAATGATGATCTTTATTTGTGTAAATAATCCTGCCTGAGCTCTTATCAATATACTATGAATAAAATATATGTTTAGCAAAAACGAACATTGTACTTCACAAATGCATATTATCCAACTCAAAATCTGCAAACAAATTGGTAACTATTATCATAAACTTATACAGACTGATCTCATGATGTTAGGTGATATTTTTAGACTCCAAATTCAGAACATTTCTTCCACTCCACTTCAAATCACACCTGTTTCTGTTGTATCTTTAAGAAATCAGACATCTGGGTCCCTTTGTTGAGAAGGAAGATAGACAGAAAGACAGGAGAAGAGAGAACGGCCGAACAGTGCTAAAGACCTGAGGGTGTAGTTGACTAAGCAGTAAGGAGATTTTACATCCCAGGAATGTTCCTGTCTGAGGGGCAGAGCATACACCTACAGATTGTCAGGTGGACAATGGGAACGATAACAGGGGACAAACACAGAGTAATGGGCCTCCGGACAGGAGGAGAGAACCGACACAGATAAGATTTTCAGGTAGTTAGACTGAAAAAAGAGTGAATTCTAGAAGCCAGCAAAGACAGCCATCCTATTAAAAGAAAGCTGCTAAACTGTACTGTTTAACAACACACTAAAATTTGTTCTAACTTATAAGGACACATAGTGCTTTGAGCAGGAAATTGACAGAGACTACTCCACTTTGTCTCATCAAAATTATCAACAAGTAATTTTTAAATTCTAACATACACAGCATGCAAAGGAGCTGCCATGCAAAGCAAATTAAGTAGACTATCTGCAGCCTCTAAGATTTTACATTTTAATGGGCAATAAGTTAATGAAAAACCACTGGGTGAAAGTCAATGAATACGTGCATCTGTAAGAGGGCTCCCTGTCCCTGTTCCCAGGTTGGCTGGAACCCAGACACGGAGTTCAGGAGAGGCTGGAGTAAGTCCACATGACTCTGGCTATCTCTAAAGGGAAAGCAAGTGTGAGAATCTTAATCAGCATAACTGGCTAGCCCAGTGGTTGGGCAAGGAGGCCTACACTGTAAATTCAGATTAAGAATGCATTCCAACCTTATATCCCCAACAGAAACAAGTCAATATATATTGGTTGAAGCATTGTGATTTTTCGTTTTGTTTTGTTTTTCAGCAAGATCTTTTCTCCAGGAGATTCTGCACATCTGGTCTGTGATATAGTTTAGTTGGTTGAAGCTAAGGTCATCAGACATCCTTTGTTTTAATAAGATTTCAAACTTCAAAAGAATACTCTCCTGAGATGAACATTCTCAAATAAAGTCTCAAATAATATTAGATAACCGGAGTATGTTCAGGTGGAAAGAATGTCCCAAAAGGGAAAAAGCGGGTTTAAGTTAATTGTCCCTCTGTCACAAAGCATTTTTCTTCAGTTGGGAAAGAGGATTGGGGAGCCTGTAGAGATTTCTGTTAGCTTCTCAGTAAGGATGCACTGCCAACACTGACTAAAGCTTCAAAGATTAACAACACACACTCTACTTGACCCCCGCCCATAGTAAAAAAAAAAAAGGATCAGCTGTGATGCCAGAACAGCGTTTAACTGTTGTAGGAAGGAAGCTTATTGTTCTTAATGAAAAGACGCAGGCATTTTATTTGCTAGAAGGAAATTGCGGTAACCTGAAAGACATAAACAGAATTTGTTTAAACTACAGAAAGAGTTAACTTAATTAGTTTGGAAACAGAAAATTTTGATGATTCTAATAAAATGTACTCTTTCCTGTTCCACAGTGCATAATTCAGCCTGGAATGCTTCCCCTTATTACTCGTATCAGCTGCAATCCCCTTATGCAGCTGACCCTCATTAATTAATAATTGTATGTCATGGGTAAGATGAGTCTCTAAGTCAGCCTCTTTGTTGGGCAGATTTAAGATCCATTAAGGTATATTTAACCCTGAGTGGGGAGGGGAAATAATTAGGATCGATGAGCTGGAAATCAAGCACCTTGAAGCAGTCAAGTTGCAGTAGTCTGGGAAAAGTAAGCTGGGCTGCATCTGAGCCGCACATTCTTTCTTGTTATAATGAAAAAAGTTAACCTCTGTATGTACCAGGGTCATCAATTTTTAATACTGATTTATATTCCGTATTTTCACTGTGCCTTGCATGTAACTACATCAATCTTTTTAGGAAGAAGCAGCCTGGTAGATAAAACTACATATTTAATTATGTATAACTCAGTTTCTTTCGTATTTGCATTGCAAGCCCACTTGTTACTAAGTGATATATTTTTAATTAGCTCCATCTGCTTGGCACTCAGAAGGTTGACTTGGGTTCTCTCTAGAGTCCTGTTAGCCAAATGACCTGTTTCGGGTTATGGGCCTTTTCCTCCCCTAGGCAGGACCAATGACATGCATTTTATTCACACACTGGTCTTCAAGGATCTACATCAGTTTTCTTTATTGTCCTCACCCGCAGCCCCTCCCAGCCAGGTCCTCTGCCAGTTCTACCTGCTCTCCTACTTCTTCCACCTAATTTGCTTGCTCATTTCCACATTCACTCTGGCCTTTATTTCGGGTAGTTTTCCTGCCAAGTGACCTCACAACTCTCAGAGATCTCTTTCCACCCTATCTTCAAAATCTCCTCATATTTAAGAGCCTGCAGGGAACAGAAATACTCTGACTAGGCATTTATGTTTCTACTTATATGTATAAATAACCAATATATAACCAATATGTATGCCGTGTATGTTATAAAAGACTGGGCTAGAAATTTTCTTTCTCAATGATAAAACAGAATTTTAAATCAGCGTTAGACTCCAAAAATGTTAATTGATTTACCATTTCCCTAGTGTCATATCACCCAAACAAGGTCATATGCAATAAGTTCAAGATTTCCCTGTGTATACCAATGTTTTCAAGAAATCAGATCATATCAAAGATGTTAATCTGTTAGGGGACTTCAATTATAGCCAACATTCTTTGAGAAGCTGGAAGAACTTGATATCCTTACTAAAATAAGATATAATTGAGCTAATATTACTTGTTTAGATTCACCCACTTGAAAGTATGTAACAGAGAGCTAAGGTAATTAAATGGCAACTGAACTGTGATTAGTGGAAAGCCAAAGGAAAATGTGAAAAAGAATCAGGAAGTGTTCTAGGCACTGTTTATGGGTTTACATGGCTTTATCCCTAAAGTAAAGGGTGATTCTGCTCAGGTTTAGCGACTTTATCCTTCTCTTACACAGCACACAGAAAGACTAGGAAGATTAGTGATAGTAAATTGTTAGATAAATGAATAAATGAACAGCCTATAGCAGATCACTTGAAAGGAAAACCATAAGGCGCCATGAGCCTCTGCATGCCCTAACTTACCAGACCCACTGGGATAAAATAAAGAACAAATAATTTTCCCTTCCAGCTGTCTTTATACTCCCACCATTACAGACATTCATCTGTTTATAAGTCAAAGCAGTTCATGACCTGCTGGATGTCACTTTTTAAAATGTGAACCTTAGTGGAAGGACCCTAGAACAAGATGCTTTGCCTTAAGCATCTCTTATTAGCAGGTTACTATGGATTTGTTCATCAAATTAACTGATTTTTACCTTAAAAAGTCTTAAGTTTCCAATGGGAAGAGGAAGAAGATAGATCCTTCAATGCCAAGATGGAAGTAGGGAACACTGACCTGTGAGTCAAGCCTTAGAAAAGCACCAACTTGAGAATGTGGCACTGAGGGTGAAAGTGGCATTTGGAGAATACACTCGGAGTTGGGACAAAATTACATTGGGTAAGCTATGCAGAATAAGCTTTCTTATCACCCATCACCATCAATTCCTATTTCCATGGTCTGTAGCTTTCCTTTTCCTCCTCTTCTCTCCTAGGTTATGTTTTGATTATTGTTATAATACCAAGTTTTCCTTTATAAATCTTATTAATAGATGCACAACAGCAAATTACAAAGAAAAAATTAAATTGCATCACAATCCTACTCAATTAAAAGAGTATTAACAAGATAATAATATAATTACTTCCATTTTCACCCAATTTTTTTTTTTTTTTTTTTGCTGAGGAAGATTTGCCCTGAGCTAATATCTGTGCCAATCTTCCTCTATTTTGTGTGTGGGTTGCCACCACAGCACGGCTGCCAACAAGTGGTGTGGGTCCGCGCCTGGGAACCGAACCCAATCCACCAAAGCAGAGCATGCTGAACTTAATCATTAGGCCACAGGACCCCCATTTTGACCCAGTTTTGGATAGAGTAGATACATCATTTCAGGAAGAGACAGATTACTATAGTAAACCCATATATGAGGGAAGAGTAGGTAACTTAGCTGTGAGAAATTTCATTTATTAGTGTCTTTTATAAACAATGTATTTTAAAAATACTACCCTTAAATTAAAGACAAGTATTCTTAAGTCCTATATCTAAAAATATTTATCAAGAACCTATACAATGATAGAACTCACTTAGGTATTGTGGATAAAAAGAACAAAGCAAACAATATCCTGCTCCCATGGAACTTGAATTCCACTAGGTTAGACAGAAAACAGCAAGTAAAAAATTAAATAGATTATTTCAAGTAGAGATAAATATTATGGAGAAAATAAAAAGGATAATGTGGCAGTGTCTGGATGGGACTGAACTTTTAGATGAGGAGGACATTTATGTCCAAGAGGCTGATATGTGGGAGCCAGCCTTGTGAAGATCTAGGGGTACTTGGTGTACTGTATTCTGTCACAGAAGTGACAGCAAGTATCCTTGGGGCAGGAACAGGGCAAAGTGTGTTCAAGGAAACAAGAGAGGCTTTTGCCCTGGTCACGGAGAGAGTGAGTGGAAAGGTGACAGGACATGTCCGGTTACATCTGGAGGGCCTTACAGTTCATATAGTAAGGAGTTTGGTTTCTATTCTAAATTTGAGAAGAAGCCATTGGGAAGTTTTACATACTTTATATACAGATTTTACACCATGAAGCATCATGACTCCCACCTTATCTTTATTTGCAATAAAAAAAAAGAGTCAGAATGATGAACTTAAAATAAAATACAATATTTTGATAGCCATTTGCCAAAGGTTTGAACTATCTAGCTTTGTTCTTTCTTCTTGAGTTTCTAGTTCCGTGTTTTTTTGTTTTTTTTTTTTTTTTTCTGAGTAGAAGACAATGGTGAGAAGTTTGGAGAAAGAGATTCTTTGGAGAGGCAGAAAAGTTGTAAATAAATTATTGGCATGGAGGTAAAGGTTCTGGTTTGGATTTCTCCACTGACTTTTTGTTTCCAATGGGAAAAATGGAATAGTGTGAGCTCATCTGTAGAAAGGACAAGTTTGATTTGTTTTCCCTGTAAATTCCACAGAACTACAATCAGGACTTATGTCATTCTTGCATGTTTTTCTCTCTGTGTGTCTGAACAGAGGGGGAGAAGCAATTTGGGGATAGAAAGCAAATTTTAGAGGGAAAAAGAAAAAGCGGTAGTGAGAAGGAAAGTAAGGAAGAGGAGAGGATTTAAAAATGAAAAAGAAATGGGAAAAAAGTATTCAATTTTGTTTAGGATTTTGTATGCCAATAATAATCAGTTCATTAATAAATATTCGTGTAATAAAAGAACCTGCACATTAAATGATAGTTGGGAAATGTGTTTGCAATTGTGGTGTAAGAATATTAAACTTTCTCCTTTTCCTCAAAAAAAAGGATAGATAGATACTGAGAGAGAGTGTGTGAGGAAAGGGTTGAAGAAAATTGCTCTGGCAAAGGTGAAAAGCTTTATGTACCCAAAGCAGACAAATTGCTAGAGGTTCATAATATTCATTATGGTGGTTTATAAAAATTTATTTTTTTGTAAATATATTGATAGAGAATCATTTCTGAACACAGAAAGATGAACAACGTCTCCGGGACTTTTACCCGAGATCAAACTTTAAACCCATAGCATTTGCATAGCAGAAGCTTCTGGCAAGAGCTCTATAAGAGTGGTCTGATATGGACTTCTTAGAAATAAGTCCCTTCAACCCTCAAAGAGCATGCCTGCACATTAATTTGAACTAATCTAATCTTGATATTTCAGAACAATATGTATTTTAATGTAAAATATGAGATCTGATTCTGAGAGTTCATCACATAAATTTAAGGTTATCATTAATAATTGTGTTGGCATTATTACTTTATAAAGAGCACCTTAGTCTCCGAGGACATTTCAAACTATTACAGAGATAGAAAGGGAACTAAATGTGTTGAGCGTCAGAGAACCAGCTACTGTGTTAGGTGTTGGGTTACTCCTTCCAGCCATATTTTGAAGCAAGTACGATCAACCCCAATTTACAAATAATAAAAGGAGCTCAGGAAAGCTCAACAATTTTAGCAAAGTTTCACAGTTAGAAATGGTCAGAAATAACATTCAAAAATTAGTCTGCATAACTTGTTTTACTACCTAGAACTTTAAAGTTAGAAGGGATTTTGAGGGTTATGCAGTTCAACTTTCCGCCAAGTGCTGGATTGCCTATTATGGTACCCATCACTGATGGTCATGCAGCTTCACCAGTAAATCCTCCACCCTATGAAAATAGAATAAAATCTCCCCCAATCTTGATATTTTCAAATACCCCTGTTGTGAAAATCCACATAAACACAGAATCTTCACAGATTGGAAAACACAACATCTTATGTAATTCATCTCCATCATTGACTTATAGTTATAATGGAATTCTAATAAAAATCTTAATAACTTTTTTTCACAGATGGTGACTAACTGTCCAATTTCATAGTACAAGAGAAAGAGCTTAGTTAAGGAAAAAACATAAGAAGATAACTAAGTGAACTAAGAACTACCTAAGAAGATAACTACCAGATATAAGGATTCTATTAACAGAATGCTAAAGACATTTAAAACAGTGTGGTTTTGGCAACCAATAACATAAAATAGGGAACCCAGAAACAGTTTTAGATATAAAGTAAGAAGCAATAGAGGGTGACAATACAAATCATGGAAGAAATGTGGATTAATCAATGAACATACTGGGAAAATTGGTTATCCATATGAAAAAAGATAAAATTAGATTCCTGCATCACACCTTACACAAAAATAATTTCCATAGGTTTCAACCACTAGAGGTAAAATATAAAATAATAAAACTGTAAAACTTCTACAAGAGAATATAAGTAAATATCTTTATATCACTAGAGTGAGGAAGAACTTATTTTTTAAAATATAAAAAGCATAAACCATAAAAAAAGAACAAGTTTATCTACAATGAAAACATTATATGAGGCTTTAAAAAATAATGTGAAAAAATGATATAAAAGAAATATGCATTCATATAAATAATAAAAGATTAGTATCTAGAACATGGATGTGTATATGAATTTATGTAGATACATAGATAGCTATATGGATGATAGAGATAGATACTTTGCTATTTATATTTATGCATTGTCATTTATATTCTATGTATGTATATTATATACAGTACATTTATACATTGCCAATCAATAAACCACTCCAAAACAAAATGATTGAAAGCAAAAAAAATCATTAATTTTGCTCAATAATTTGCCCTATGGGCAGCACTTGACAGGGATGACTTGTTTCTGCTTCAAGTTCCATAGGCATCTTTCTTGACATAATTTCAGGAACTCTTCGTGTATCTCTCTGCATGGTATTTCTAGCATGGCAATCTCAGAGTAGTCTGAATTCTTGCATGGCAGCTCAGGGCTCCAAGACATGCGTTCCGAGAGACTAAGGTGAAAGCTAAACAAACCTCTTGTGACCCACCCTCAGAAGAGGACCAGCCCTGATTTGATGATTCAGTGTAGGAGAAGGTTACACAAGGGTGTGAATATTGGGAGATATGGATCATTGTGGGGGTCATTTGTATATAAATAAATGTGTATAATAATAATTATATATATAATCAATTTTAAAAAGCCAGATCCTGATTTTAAGTAAGGAGCAAAGAATATGAACAGATAACCTGGCAAACTGAATAGTCATTGAATACTGGCAAGGATTGCTAACTCTATTAATAAAAACAACAAGATATCTGAAATTGTCAGAGTCTTTACAGTTTAATAAACTTTAAAAAAGTGAGAGTCTAAATTATTAAGATCACTTTAAAAAGCAATTCAGCAATACCAAGAAATTCAAAGACTCTCATACCCTTGGCAGAGCAATTCCACTCCTGCGTACGTACCTTGGAGAAACTCTCTGACACTGGGTATGAGGATATACGTACAAAACGTTTGTGACAGCATTGATTTTAATAGTGAAAAAGAAAATCACTTAACTGTCTCTAAGTAGGGAAATTGACACAAAATAATAAATGTTTATTAAAATCATGTAATATGGCAGAACAAATAAACTACATACTGAGGAATGTCAAGAGGCACAATGTTGACTGAAGCAAGTTAGTTGATAAAGGATTAGTAAAATGTTAATACATTATTTGAACTTTTAGACACAAAATAAGGCTATATAGTTGAAGAATCAAATATGTATAGCAAACATTCAAAACTTATGAAACTATTTCAAGCTAATTTAAAGTGCCTCTATGAGGAATATTGTAAAAAGACAAAGAGAATCACAAGCCAAAAAGATGGAATGGAGGGAGGAAAAGAAACAGGAAAAAAAACATTCTAAAGAATGTTTCCATATATCCAAAGAGCATTCCTGGCTATTCTTGCCCAGACCATGAACATGGGAGAAACCTATCACTCTGCCCCAGCTGCTAATGGTTCCTGAAGCTGAGGCTATACTACTATTATTAGTAGCAAAGAAGAAAGACCTAGAATTACAAAACCAAAATAAAGACAAGCAAACAAAAATCCCCTCGTCCTTCCTAAGATATGCTCCTGCCCCTGGCTGCTGAGCATAGCCGATGATACTACCTGGTGGACTCTTGAGGACCAAACTTCTGTGACTCAGTCTGCGCCTCTCACGTTGCTGCTCCCACCACTCCCAGAATGATTCCTGAATGGAGAGCACAGTGCTCTTCCTGAGCAAGGAATGATACTTCTCTTGGTGTGCTTACTTATAAAATCGATGTTAGTGTTACATTGCGACGATTCCCCAAAGGCAAGCTCAGGAAGCTTGGGTCGGGAAGAGCTTGAGTCTCAAGGGTACCACAGACCGAAAACTACTGTTCCATTTTGACCCCAGACTTTGGTGAAGAAGGCTTCCCTCCTGTTCTCTTGTTGAATTCTGTTTCGGCAGTTTCATGACGTTTTCTTGGCATCTGTCCCCGAGAGAGGCTATTCCAGCCACCAACATGCTTTAATAACTTTGAAACTCTAGCTCAACTGGCCAGCATTTCCATCAGTTTCTCCTAGGAGAACCTCTTGCTTATATGCACTATATGTGCATTAGCCCAATTCCTTCCTAATACTGTGTCAATCTTCATAATATTTAGATTATATATAGATATCGATATAGATATTAGGGAAATGGAGAGGTGATTCCCTATAGGCCCTGACTTAGTCAAAATCTCCTGTTTCATAAACACAAAGTATAATTAAGAGCAAGTATATTCATAAAGTCAAGAATAAACCAAATAAGAAAAACAACACTTGTGTCCCTAAAAATATAATTTCTTAAAATTAGTATTTTTGTGTGGGAAAGGTAGACTTAATTAAAATGCCATTGCTTTACATGGAAAATTATTGGTTGATAACACATGATCCTTGTGTGTGAAAATGAAATTTTCAAATACTCCAATGACAAAAGCAAAACAACAAAGGACACAGAAATATCAGAAATTTGGGAGTACGTGTTAAAAAAAGCATCCAGGATTAGTGGAGAGTGACTCATCACAATAAATTTCAGAAAAAAAAGAAAACATGAAAAAAGCTTGTCAAACACAGTCATTATAGACTCATGGTCATAAAAGAAAAAAAATCTGTTTTAAGAAAATATGGTGGAAAAGGGAGTCAATACATGTGAAAAAGTCTTTCAGAGGGGAAAAGTTAGTAGTTTCTGAACTAGATAAAAATAGCAATGAATGAATTATGATTTTATATATCCTCTCTTTTTTACATTGTAATAATAACTTAAAACATACTCGCAATATATGATTTGGGTTAACGAGAGAACTCAAGTAGGTTACAAAATATGCTAAAAAAGATTTTTATGTTTATTAACTAGTAACACTTTTGCTGGATTATTATGTGAGCAGGCTCTGGGAACCGGGTTTTATTTAATGTATTTCAAACAGGCTATTTCAACTGAATACCCTTTGCTGAAATTAGGTTATTTCAAGCTCATCCAGCAGATTTGTGTGTAATCCATTTGCACACTTCAGGCCTTATAGCCAAGCCTACCTCTGTAGGTCTGTGCATGGGTTGAGGTGTGCAGGCTGCTGTCCTTTCCTGTGAGTGCCTTTGTTTTTTACAGAAAATAAGATAAGCCCTTTGCCACTCTGCCAGGTCTGGTTGATATTAGCCTCTGGGATCAAAAGTTATTAGTGGAAAAGGATAGGGCAGACTGACATAGTGATTTTGTAATTCTATTGTCCTAGAAAAGTAGGCTAATGAGGGTTGACTGGTGCAAATAAAAATGGTCATGAAATGCTCCAGGCACCACACCTCTATAAATAGTGAAGAGAAACAGCCTATAAAACCTCTCCTGCTGCCACTGATGCTGGATTGATAAGGTGAACCCAGCCCAGTTAGAAAGGAGAAGGAGATAATCCTCTCCCCCTGCGATCTGTCCTCTGAATCCCTTTGACACTGAGATGATCTTCGCCACTTTTTTTGGAACAAAAGATAGTGATATGTGCCTAAAATCATGTGGTTTTTTTTTTCTGTTGTTCTTTTGAGTAATTCAATGTATTCACTTTCCTTCTATATGAGCACATGTGACTGTAAAAAGAACTCAGAATGAAGTTACTTGAGTGAGTTCCGTCCAGCAGAGGCAGTGTTGGAGAGGTGCTTAGGGTGAACACGAGATCCTCGGACTACACAAGCAATGTTAAGTTTGTATGAATGACACCATGCTTAGGAGCTGCTAAGACCCAGTCAGACTCCCTAATTTGTAGCAGAAAACTCCTCAAAGGTGTTTTTGGTCAAGTACCCTGAACTCTTTGGATTTTATTAGCAAATTGAGTATATTTTGCAGGAATAGAGTTGCAGCACATTATACAAGATCCTGGGAAGAAAAAGGTATGAAATTCCAGTGGAAGAAAACAAAATATTTGGAGAAAATAGAGAGCTCACTTCCATGGCATTATAGGACTTTGATGTATATTAGAAGCAGCAAGACAAGTCAATGGGAAATAATGGATTGTTGAATGGACAGTGTTGTGGAAACTGGTTCAGTATTTAGAGAAAAATGAAAGTAGATTCCCATCTAATATTATATACAAACTTAGATTCTACATGGATTACAGATTTAATACAAGATATTATAATATCTTAATATAAGATAATATAAAACATATATATCTACATACATAGCTATAAAGTTATAAAAATGTATACTACATACAAAAATTTTGTATATTACATACAAAAACATAGAAGAATATCTTCAAATTAGGAATGTGAAAAAACTTCAAAAACACTAAGCAAAAACTTGATGACTTTAATTATATCCCAAAATTAAGGATTTATGATCACTACCTTTTTTTGACAGGAGGCTCTCATCTTGGCTCCTCCAGCTATTTGACATGTTTCAGTAACTTTGGACCTCTAACACAACTAGTCAGCATCTCTGTCAAATTCCCCCCATGTTCATATATAAATTATCCCAATTTCTCCCTAAAAGTGTAGCCATCATGTATTAATTGGGGGGAATGAGTGGGGGAATGAGTAGACTACAATGGCCAAATTTAAATGATAATGATATATTGGGAGAAGATATTAGTAATGTCTAAAACCAAGAGACTAATGACTGGAAAAGGCACAGTACACTTGCAAATCAAAAAAAAAAAATGAAATTCAAAAGACAAACAAAAATATAAAGAAGTGTTCAAATTTGTTCAGAGTAATGCAAATTAAGACAAGGACAGATCACTTTAAACCTTTTTAGGCTGGCTATAATTAGAAAGCTGAATAATGTCAAGTGTTGATGGAGACATGGGCTTAAGAATCTTCACAACCTGTTGGTGGGGGTGGTGTAGCCCAAGCAAGGTGATGCATAATCTATCAGGCAGCAATTCTGCTTTGGCTTTGTATCCTAAAGAAATTACTGCATAGTCTACAAGGGACATGTAGGAGGATGTTCATTGCAGCGCTGTTCATGGTGGTATGGAAATGGAAACAATCTGGGTGTCTATCTCTGGAGAAGTAGGTAGGCAATATGTGATGGATGCACACCATGCCCCAGTCAAAGGGCTAGATATACACATAATATATAGATCTGAAAAAAATAGTTTCATGTAAAATAATGATTCATATTAATAAATACAATGATGTATAACACAATACCACTTAAGTATATTAATTATATATTCAAACAAAATATTACATGTTTTTCAAGACCACAAATGAGCAGATATCAGTACCTATATTGGTATGGTTGCCTATGAGGTGGGAAGGGAATCGTGGAAAAGAGATATAAAAGACGATGCCAATATGTCAAGTATTTGAGACAAGATCCTTGTCTGAAACAATGAAAATAACATGAGAAATCATAACAATGAAACATTGTTATAACAAAATTAATAATAAAATAATGTGAGAAAATAATTCCTCACGATATGAGGAATATAATTAACTAAACCAGGCGCTTCCAGGTCTCAACAATAGAAACAAAACCAAAGAGGACTGTCTGCATTCTCATGACCCTTTGTGGAATCTCTGACTTTCAGTTTTTCATAGAATTGGTAAAAAAGCAGTTTACCATTTGAACAAATGAGTGATTCTGTAGCGGTGTCATCACTTTAACTGTGAAGCGATTGGGTTCAATTTGGTTTTCTAATTATAGCAGTCCCTCCTTATCTGCGGGGGGATACATTCCAAGACTCCCAGGCGATCCCTGCAACCGTGGCCAGTCCTGAACCCTAGCTGTACTCTTTTTTCTTTTACGTACACACGTATGATAAAGTTTAATTTATAAATTAGGTGCAGTTAGAGATTAACAACAATAAGCAATAATAAAATAGAACAATTATAACAACATACTGTAATGAAAGTTGTGTGAACGTGCGCTCTCTCTCAAAATATCATATTGTCCCACACTCACGCTTCTTCTTGTGATGACGTGAGAAGATGCAATGCCTGTGTGATGAGATGAAGTGAGGTGCATGACGTAGGCACTGTGACATAGGGTCCGGGGCGGGACGGAGTGGAGTGGCAATAGATTTCATCACACTACTCAGAATGGCGCGAAATTTAAAACTTATGAATTGTTTATTTCTGGAATTTTCCATTTAATGCTCGGACCAAGGTTGACCATGGGTAACTGAAAAGGCGGAAAGCAAAACCACGGCTAAGAGGGTACTACTCTACCGTTCGTGCCTCCATGAAGCTCATTTTCTTCCCAGCTTTTTACTAGGAGACAGTCTCTCGGTCTCTCTCTCTCTCTCTCTCTCCCTCTCTTCCTCCTAATCTTGGCCTCAACCATGGTAAAGGGAATGGAAGTGATAGGAAGTTATGTTCTGTGGGCACAAAATTCTTTGTAATTAGTGCAGGCAAATACTGAATCTGCTAAAAAGAATCTGAGCGCCAGGGCATGCTGGTAAGAGCAGCTACAGCACACTTCACAAGCACAATAGCCAACTGCTTACGGTGTGTAAGCACTACTAAATCTTCCTCATAGTGGAAGGACTTGGCATTAACAAATCATTAAGCAGGCACATGTGTTAATTCTTGCCGAGAATGAGAAATCGTCTCTGGAAATCTGCCCTAGAATATAACTTTTGCACGTTGACCTTGGTTGAATTAGGAATCAGAAAACTCATGTCCTATTCACCACTCAAAATTTACTAGCTATGCAACTTTGAAAGACATTTTAACCCTTCTGAGCTTTGTTTTGTTTCATTTAAATATGCATTTCATAATCCTCTGATTGCCTAAAGAATGGGATTTGAACATGTGATCCCTCCATCCTTGAATTGAGCTGAATGGACTGAAATGATTATGTGGTCTATATTCAATCCCCTTCTTATGGAGATGGCTTAATATGGTACAGTTATATACTTAGAAACAAACATCTGAACTGCTACTGAAGGGTGTATTTAAAAAATCACGAGATCCAACTTTGTCAGGTGTTTAGGAGTGAGAAGAGTGAACATCAGAGAGGTTCAGTGCCTTTCCAAGATCTCACAGGTGCACAGTGCTAGAGCTGGGAGGAGAAGCCAAGTCTTTTGACTCCGAGGTGAGTGTTTCACTTCTGAGATTGACTCTGTAATTATGTGGTTGGTCAAATATGCTGTCTAATCTTAGCTCAAAAAATTTCTCCCCCACACATGCAAATTCCAATATTAGAGTAACTAAATATTTAGTGGAAGAAAAGAGAGTATTGTGTACATGAGGAACTATCAAAAATGCATGTTATTATCATGGGCATATTTTGCTGATAGGCACTAGCAAGGAGTGGTTTATCAGTTTAGCAAAGAGATATCTTGGGTCTTACCGAGGCGAATCATCAGGCAGACGCCTCTCTGTGATGGGCAGCGTGACATTAGCACTCTGAGGTGGGAACATTTGGAGAGTTGAAAACAATATGATATTGCTATGTAGGCCTGAGATGATGGATCGCCCGGCCATAAGGACTGGCTCAGGGGGAGGGGAAGGAAGAAAGAACAGGTATTGAAACGGAAGGATGACAAGGAAAGCAAGGTTCACCCAAATTTGCACTTTTGTCAATAGCAGGTCATGCGTTTGAGCTTCCCTTGCTCCAGATTGCCCTGTAGCAAGTCAGCCCAATAATTAACCTACATAATACTCTTGTGCAATATGAAATAATGTGCAATATAGTGTGACATTTATGTACCAAGGCACTCTTAGAGTCAAGAAGTCACATTCAAAAAGAAAAATGAAAGCTTGTGCTACTAAATGTGCGTGGTTTGACTGACTGCAGGCTCCAGAAGAGAAAATCATTAAAATATGTCCTGAAAACCACCTCTAATTCTAAACTTGCATACAAAGTGTTTTTAATCAGTCAAGGCACATGCATGAGCATGCACACACACATAAAAAAATGTTTGTGTAATTTTGTAATATTTTGCAATATGTCTTGTTTCTTTACATTGTTGAAAAGCACAACTTTTATGTTTTTATTCTGTTTTTAAGACTTGAAATTCCTTAGCTTTTCAAGCAAAGAAAATAATTATTAGAGCTTCTAATAGCTTATATATTTCTGATGTTGCTACCCTAGCATAGATTTGAATTTTCAATCTCGGCTTCTATTCCTACAATGCAGGTACGATAAGCAAAGATCCTGCTACCTCATTTTTGGTACATTAGACAAAGTGCCAGGAATTTCACAGGCCATGTAAACTAAAAGAGTGCAGCTATATACATAGTTCTCCTCATAATTTTTGACCAAAATTAAAACATTATTACCTAACAATTTATTAATTAGTAAGTATAAACAATGTACACCTGAAAGCAGAATTTAAAGAAACACAAATCCTATAGAAAGTTAAAAATCTCTGCCATGCTAAAATTTAACTCAAAATAGCCTTACTGAAGTTAAACATTACTGAAACCAATCTGGCACTAAAAGCATAAACTCATCTTGAATCTTTTCCTAGAGTCAGATCTTCTGAGGTTATATACACTAAACTGGATCTATTTTCCAAGACCGCAGAATTGTTCCTTAAAGCATCGCTCTAAGCTTTAAACAGGCCACTGGTAGACTTTGTGCAAATTAAGGAAAAAGTATCCTTTGCTCAGGGGGACACATTCATTTACCAGGATTTATGACTTAGAAGACACAACATGAATTGGATTTCAGTTGCCACTCACCCCCTTGCCTGGAAACCCTTGTGGAGGGTAAAACTGGTACAACCATAAGTGAAGGCCCTGCCTGAAAATATTTACTGGCGATGAAACAGTCAAAAGCAGTTAATTTGCTACCTTGTTATTCTCACTCAGACAAAAAACATGTAATTGTAATCTTGCAATTCCTCTCCACTTGAGGCTTTTGCGAGGAAAGTTTTTCATTTTCATATTCATAATGTGTGCAATTGTCTTGTTCAAAATCAGAGACAAAAGATGGAGAATGATTGGGAAAAATCATTTGTACATAATCATAGACTATCTCTTCCATGAGTGTGTAATATCTAGTGCATGTCTATTTAAAACAAAGTGTTTTCGAGGCATTCCCTTAACTCATTAAACTTCCTCTGAGCCACTGGATTGATAGTCCCATTCAGATAACACTTACTGATATTATTGATTCATAGTATTTATAAATTTAGCCAGTTTAGAAACCTATCAGCTTTTTCTAAACCTATGTAAGGGATGATTTGTTTTCTGTTTGTTTCTCCCCAAGCAAACAAGCAAACACAAAACAAAAGCAAAACTCACAAACCCATTTTTTAAAGCTATTTTAAAACAATGAGGATGACTTCATGACTAGGTGCATTACCCAAAAGGGGCACTCAAATGTATAAGGTATCGGTGTGTTAACAACCTCAGTTTCCACTCTTCTGTTCTTTCTTGTTCCTTCTCCTTTTTCATCAGACTAAAATTATAAGCTTGAAAGTTCTGATGCATTTGCTGTTGAAGATTCTGACACTTTAGCAGTAGAGAACTAGTGGCAACTATTTTTGAATAATATGCTGAGTAACTAAAACGTAGATTTGCATTAAGAACAAAATTAATTCGATCTTTTAAAAATTATTTTCTCATTTCAAAAAGATCCACGATAAAGTTTCGAGTGTGTTTTAAGCAATTAAAGTGTAATTAAAGGTCCTTATTTGTGCTTCTCAGATAATAATGCGTTCAGTTCCTCCTCAGAACCCAGCCAAATATAGACAGCAACCCACTGTTTTCTGAGTATTGGTTGGGCTGGTTTCTGTCAAAGTAATCAAATAAAGGATATCTGTGTCAGTATACAGTGATACTAAGTACACTCAGCCACCTGGCTTTTGTTCTGATACTCCATGAGCTGCACAGACTGATGGATTAGTAAATTATACTCTTCCAGCAAGTGCTAAATGGTCTACTGATTCTCTTTTCACGTGTACTACAAGCACTTCTGCACAAATACATGACTTTCTAGTAGAGAGTGGAGATAAGATTCCTGCCACATGCATGAACTTATATCACGGTAATCCGTACCACACAATGCCGTACTCATTTTCTCCAAACGTAACAATAATTTCTCCTCCTCTCTTAACTGACCCATGCCCTTCTAGAGTTGTCCAAATCCACTTTTTCTCCATACTGCAACTCAAGTAATGGTGGAAAAGAAACAAAGCAGTTAATTTGAAGAGATATTTAGAAAATAGAATATATGAGACCTGAAAATTGATTGCATATGAAGGTGTTTATTTGAAATAATACTCATTGAAAAGTTTTTTAATTGTGCAGAGGAAGTATAAATGGCATAGTGCGGTACAGAATGTCGTGACATAAATGCATGAGCACTGCCAAAAATCTGGACATACTGTCCATTAGGAACTGATATATTTGAATAGGAGCACCTGTAAAGGAAAGACTTTGAAATGGATTTGTATAGGAGTGGGGAGAGTAGAGGAGAATGGAAGGAAGAAGCTGAAGACGTCCCTGAAGTTCCTGAATGTATGTATTAATGAAACAATGGAAGGTAGTGCTTCTGATATAGGGAACACTGGAAGAAGACCAAGTCCAGACTTGATCCAAATATGAGGTGTTAAAGGGTACTCAAAAAAATAAAAAAGTAAAATCATGACTCTCATATAAATACAAAATGAGCATGTGCCAAAGAGTCTATTTAACTCCTTAATTAACAAGGGGACCGGTAAAATGTTGCAACCAGTTCAAAGGAGCACCCAAAAGAGCAGACACGTTTAGAAGAAATTAGACCTCCTGAAATAAACTTGCTTAGCAGATGCAAAGGATGCATCTTCTACAGAGAAGAAGGAAAATCGATTGCATTCGATGAGACAAAATTCATTTGCATGTCTAGGAACAAGAATCATTTGCATTTCTATCATTCATCCACATCTTACAAGATGGTAAAGCTCTCACTGAAAGGTGTAGAGACACCAAAGAATTGGGAAGGTGCATTACACAGTAGCTAATTTTCCACTGAAGATACCCAATGCTCTGTTTGATTCATTTTTAAAGTATTTCATACTTTTTCCATATTAAGAGGATTTAGAGACAAGAATCATACAGAGATATTAAGTAAGCACCTAAATATGAGCCCATTTCCTATCAAGTATCTCCTCATAGTAAGGATTGAGTTAAACTTGTTTTAAAAAAATAAATAAAAAGGGGGCCCAGCCCCATGGCCTAGTGGTTAAGTTCAGCACTCTCCACTTCAGCAGCCTGCGGTTGGTTCCCAGGCACGGACCTACACCATTCACTGGTGTCCATGCTGTGGCAGCAACCCACATAGAAAATAGGGAAAGATTGGCATAGATGTTAGCCCAGGGCAAATCTTCCTCAAGCAAAAAGAGGAAGATTGGCAATGGATATTAGCTCAGGGTGAATCTTCCTCAGCAAAAGATTAAATAAATAAATAATAAAATAAATTAAAAGGGGGCCTGTCTTTCATTCTAATCTTGAACAATTGGTAAACCACTTACTTCCTACATTTTCATAAAAAGGGGAGCACTTACACAATCTTTCCACTTTGCAAAACAAAAAATAAATTATTCTTCATAGAAACAAATGAACAAGAAAATATTACACCAGCCTACACATTCATTTTTTGCCTTTCTAGGCCCAACTGAAGCTTGTATCTGGTCCAAATATCTTTCAAAAGATGGAACATGCATCTTTCTGAATAGTTTACTCTGCAATGAAACTAAGTGAAAAAGTACTGTTGTGAGGGATATTCATCAATTGAAAAGGAATTGAGTTTCAGAAAAGGACAACAGTGGAAGAAGAATTTGAGGGGTGGTTTGTAGCATTTGATTTGTGTTAGAGGCAGCTCACATTTAGGTGGCTCAAATACTGAACACAGTATATATTTGTTCTGTATTTTAAAAGCTATTATCTTTTTTTTTTTCCTCTATTGGGGGAGAGGGAATTTATCAGATTAACCTCGGTGACATAGGGTGCTAACTTCCCAACACACAGATTGTCTTGAAATAGAAGCAGTGTTGGAAACTACTTAGAGGGTCAGTATCCCTTCCATACACTTGACCTTCAGACATCCCAATAGCTAACAAGTCATATCATTCTATAGGGAAAAAATTCAACACAGTCCTGGCACCAGAAGTGAAGAAGCATTCTAATGTTCTGTTCAAGTGTTCTTTTCTGGAGAAAGTTTCCAAAATACTCAAGTGGTTTCATGGGCTTGCAACGTGACTGCCGTATAATGACAGTGATTAATAACTTTGTGTATAGGCCATCGATTTAGTCATAAGTATGTTGAACTAGATTTTATTCAATTTGGTAGTATTCAGTTTTAAAATATGATAAACAAATCTAATAGTGAAATGTATTTCTAAGAAGCCATCTATGAGAACATATTTTTCAAACGAGGAGATAACCAGTCTCAGAAAAAATATTTCCCTAGCTTTGAATATTCACAACAATTTAATTGTGATTTTTAAACTTGAGTCTAGCAGCTGACATTTAGAGCTTATTTTCATTGTAGTACTATCAGAAAGGTTGTCACTTTATGACTTAAAGTGGTTTTTTGGGGGGGGTTTTTGGGCCAGCTTTCACCATTCTCTCCCTTCTTGTAGCCCTAATATGCAGAGAAAACATGCCTACTTCAGGGTAACACATATTTTATCATTTCAAGTGGATCATCATTTATACTTCATTGGGATGGACTCTGAATAAATTAAACATAGATTAGGTACACAAGCTTGCATTGATCACTTATCTTAGAGCAACTGAGTGTCTGTTGATTTATGGCAGCTTTCTTGTTTCACTTTCTTCACTTTTTTGTGTTTTCTTCTTCCACTTTCATGTATATGTATATATGAAATCTATATATGCATCAAGCTTAACCTCAGTTCACCTTTGGAGTCCATAGATGAGCTTTGGAGCTATCTTGATCTCTGGAGAAATAACAGGGTTTTCTTTCATTCTTCTGTGGTTACACATTTCCAAGTCTCAGCTGAAGATGATTTTAAGTTCTTGGCCACAACCTGACGTGTGTCTCAGTGGACTTCCTGATGACCGTGACTGCAACCTTCTCCCGCCCAAACTGTAGCTCTTTTTCTCACGTAGTCTTCTCTATGTTCCTAAATTGATCCTCTATTTTCAATTAGCCCATCCCCAGGTCCTGAAAGACTCATTTTACTTTTCTCGCTCTTTTTGAAATGCAGATGTCCTCTGTAAATTAGTGTTTTTGCATAAATCTAGTTATCAACGGCACATGTATGTACAACGTAGTCTCCTCGTTTGAGGGAAGCTCCTCCCTGGCTGGTTACACTTGTACATTCGTCCATGGATAGCTCCCCTAGTTCTAGTCAGTTGACCGCACCTGTAAGTTTGCAGTGGTTGTGAGGGACAGGTTGTTTTCTTCTTCTTCTTTACGGGTTATCTTTATGTGACGTAAAACCAACTAAAGATGTATTTTCTTAATGTCCTAATTTAAGTGTTTGTTCTATTGGAGCTGTAAAATATAATAGGTGTTGACTTTTGTTTATTTTCTAAGATTGAAACATTGATCCATAAATTAGGTTAGGGTGTCGTTTCATCATCCATTGACAGTTTTTCATTTTCTTCTATATAATCCTTCCCATTTCTAAACAGCGTCTCTCTTCTCTCCATTACAATAAATACAGTGTATGACATTCAGGCCATGTTTCTGTACCCAGCAGTGTAGTTTTGAGAAGTATTCCGAAGAGACGGTATATATTTTTGTCTGGCGAAGAGAGAGACCAATATTAGAATAGTCTTAGAATGGTTTTATACTGTTGTGGTCATTCTAAGAGGTGGATGGAGACCCTGCCACACCAAGTTGGTTTGGATGTTGAGGATGATGGTGCCAGAAATGCACCAAAAGGGTATGAAAAGATTTATTATGCACATGATGAAGTTTTCCGGGGAGACAGGGCATATTCCCAAGCAGGTCAGAAAATGGCTTAAAAGAGCCAGGAGGAGATAAGTTTTAACTTTCCTCGTGGTTAGGCATCAGTGTTCGGCTGAACATCCCACTATTACCAAAGAAGGGAGCTTCTGGGCTTTCTGATTGGCTTGCCCAGAAGTGGGGCAAGAGGAAAAGAGGCAGCGGTGTAGCTTGAAAACCATCAAGTCAAACATCCAAAAATGGAGTTAAAATCTTTATTATATATATGCTGACTTCTTGAGATACCAGCCAAATATATGGTAACTGATTTCTAAAACAAGTGACCGGCTATGTTATAACAAACAGATAAAGAAAATATATTGACAATTTAATTAAAATTGGAATTTTGAGTTAGTCTCAAAAACATGGTAAAATAATTTTTTAAAATATTTTATATATTTCAGTCCTCATATTCAGGGCAAAAATATGTTATGCTTCTAGAATTAAACATTATGTGAATTCTAACTTATGGATAATATAAGAAGGTATTAGAGGATGCTATGAATGCAACTTTTAAAAAAACAATTCTGATTTCAATGTCAGTTTAACTATATTTCTCCTCAGATATAAATATCAGCCAGATGTAGCAGAAATTATTCTACATTTGAAATAGATTTTGAAACCTTGCTCCATGCTTAACAGGCAAGTGAAATTGAGGAAGTACCCTTTCATTCCCCTGATTATGAAATCGGATACTATCAGTTCAGTTATAACAAGACATATGTGCTCCTAAAAATCATTGCACTATACAAAATCGGTCAATAAAAATCACAGAGTATATGGGGTAAATGGAGTTAGCAACATATACTCAAAAATGTCATCAATAAGACATAAAAAAAGGTAGAGACATAAAATCATAAAAATTACAGCACAATTTTAGACTTATTAAATAGTTAAGAAATGCATATGCTATAATGAATATGGCACTTTACCTTGATAAAGATCTGAAGTCTACTTGTGGCAGTTGTCATTAGAAGGTTTTTAGCTTGTTGGTTATTGCAAAGTGGTGGAGGAAGAATGGTTATCTGAAATTGGAAGGAAGTGGTAATATCAGAGGTAGATGATAGATGTTTGAGGTATATGTGTGTATGCGGTTTATGTATCACTATATGGCTTGGTTCAACTGCATGCAGTGTTCTGTGCTTACCTAGTGTCTGTCAGTTGAAATCATGCATAAATGAACTGAAATTTGCATTATGCCCCAATTGTTCCCTAATATATCAGTCGTATTAAAACAAATTCTCATTTTGAAAACAAGCATATAGCAAAACTGACTACATTATGACCTGGCCTGTCTTTATTGTGATGGTTGAGAACACAGGTCTTATAGCCCAACTGACTGGGTCCAAACTCCTGTTCTCACCTCTTTGCTGTGTGATCTTACACCCAATATGTAAGATCTAAGTGTCAGGTTCCTCATCTGTAAAATGGAGTTTATAATTGTTTCCAGAGAATAAGCTTTTTTGTGTGGATTAAATGCTTAATGCATGGAGAAGATTTTGCACTGGTTAAGGGTTCAAAAACTTACCTATAAATATTGTCTTTAATAAATGAGGAAATGCCTCAGTGAAAATATTTTGTAAACTAGAAAGCCATATATACTTGGAAGAACTTATTTTTGCATTAAGTTGAATGATATATATGAACTGCCAACATTTGATCATTTTTCTTTATCAAACATAGAATTTCATATGGTTCATTCTAATATTTCTTGTACTTTTTGCTAATATAATACTTAAATGTAAGTGGTAATAATTTTATAGAATTATATATTACCTTAATATTAGAGAGGAGGAAAATGTGTTTAATACCGTATATAACATAAGCGAGTAACTTTAATTCATGGTTCAGTAAACTAAATCTGGATTACATAAACCATTCTTATAACTAACATTCTGATCCTTAATTTGCATTTTTTCCAATCCTAAGGCATTGAGGTATGGATTAACATGGAAATTTTCTCCATAAAGGAAGGTTTGACATGTTCTATTAAAAAATGCACAAGAAAGTAAATTAAAGATTAATGGTCATTTTCCCCTTTAGAGAAATTGAATTCATTGTAAACAAAGACTTGTTGAGGCCTTTGGCACAAGGTGATTTTGGAAACTTGGGAGACATATTGGTAGTTGAAACTTTGAAGTTTGAATACAGACGTTTGTTTCATATTATATTGTATTTTCTCATTCTCTTCTGTTAATCAGTTTTTTTAAGCTTAGTCAATTAAATTATTCAGCATTTATGAATAGAGACCCAATTTATCTGGCTCCTGTGATCTGTATTTGGTGTAGTATTATGGAAATCTGAATGTGGTAGAACCATTTTTAACCTCAACTGGTAACTTTTCAAGTAACATTAATTCTGAATTTTGTATTTTGATTAATAGTAGAGAAGCTGTGTCAGATTGTAACATTGTTTGCAGTCATTATCCTCTCTCCTTGCAATAACATAACTGAATGATAGAGAAGATGGGATTAAATCAGTGTACTTTTTGTGGGAAAAGATACCAAAGCAAATTTCAGTGGATTCACAAGACTCACTGTGCTACTTTCAAACAGGGAAATACTCAAATTATTCTTCATATAGACCATATAGAATCTACTATTCCACCATTGGCCTTTAATTGACAGTATGCTTTGTAAATCAGGTGTTTAATCATTATGCTATTTTCTGTGTCTATTTACTTAAAGAAAAAGTTTACTTATAAGAATTATAAAGCTGATAAAATACTATATTAACCAAATTTTTATATTAATTTTAACAGTCATACACAGATAGTTATACTTCTATGGCTAGTGAAAGTATTTCGTAAGAGATACACATTACATAAAGCTACTAAAGCCATTATTTTGAAATTATAAAAATGGCGAATTGTTGTAAAACCAATATATTAAAAGTGATTTGCTGAACTACTCTTGATAAATTGCTAGGCTGCATTCATTTTAAAGTGTTTGATGATCATCCATGGCTTTGTGACAAGGTTTATTGTAAGCAACTTTGTTCTCCATAAAGATCAATCAGAATTAAAACTATATGTTTAGCTAATAGATTTTAATTCTGTGAGAGATCATATTCTTTGCATCTGTCAGTTCCTTGGAACAACAAAATTCACATTTCAAAAAGACTCCAACCCAAATCAAACCTAGATACTTTATTTTTCAGACAAAGAAAACAACACATAAAACAAATAAAGGGCTCTACTGCTTACACTTATGAAAAAATATAATAGTTTAAATTTTATTTTATAGTAGAAGTACCAGCAAATTCTCTTTTATTAAAATTATAGTTGAAATCCTAAGTGTCTACATAATTCTTCTGATTAAATTACAACAGGGTGTGAAGGGACAACGCTGGAATGAATGGGAAAGAGAGAGAACAACTCTGAGCTTTCTGAAGGGCATGGGACGTGGTCTCTGTGAAGACTGGCAGAGGCAGAGCAATTTTCACACCTCTTTCCTCCTAGGAAAATGGAGATGGAACTGTTATGCTCCCATTTCCCACAGGTAACCCAAGGGGAACTTTCAGGCTCACTGGCATATTTCCAGTTGCAGAGGGTTCCCCGAAAGGGCACTCTAAATTACTTTCCACAGTGTCAAACAAGATGCAGGACTCAGGGTGCTGTTCAGGATGAGAAACAATTCCCTGGCCTTGTGACATAGATACTATAAGAGAAAATTAAGGCGAGGATCCATTTCTACTTCCATTCTGAAATCTTATATTATCTTGCGAGCAGAGGGAAACTATACTTCAGTATGTCTGGCATGTATTGAGTATATAGTGAAACTGAGATTAAGTTCTTGTGAGGATATAATATAATATAATTACATAATATATTATGCTATTATTTTAATTATAACTTATGTTTGATTAATAATAAATTTATAAATATATAAATTACATATGATATTAATATGTATTATTTAATATAATATATACATTAGCATTCAACAAAAAGAGAAAGTGAAAAGAAGGCAATGTGCCTTAGTAGAAAAGACATTTTCATTTAAATTTTGCAAGTGATAAATATTATTGTTCTAGTTATACAGATGAAAAAAGTGAAGTTCAATATTATTTGTTTTATTACCCTTTATTTTCATAGCAATTTTCCTCAAGCTAAGTAATTTGTTCAGACGAGCAAACTTCCTTTGAGAACATTATAATACAAATATGTCTCAGCAAAATGTATACTCTCTTCATCTATAAGCTTCAAGTAACTAGGAAGTATTTCAAACCCTAAATCATAAAAAAGTGAAGATGTAAACAATAGGGCAATATTGTATTGATTTGATAGTTTCTAGTTTTCCACAAATTTCAGCCTTTATCATTGCTGTAATACCTTAATTCTTACTAAAAAAATTAAATGTTTATAGGACAAATAACTTTATGTTCTTGGAAACAAAGAAATTATACTTGATACCAAAATAATAATTTTGTGCAGAATCCACATATACAAACACTAAAAATTAAAATGGACACAAATCAGACAGCAAAAAGTCTGTAATTTTTTAAGAATGCAAAACTACTATTTGGCCTTTGCCTGGTGGTGACTCAGTTATAGCAACTGTTCCAATGAACACAAAGGCAAACCGAACTAATTCATTTGAATGCATGCTCAACAAGACGAGAATTATCTGCTTTTGGTCATCAAGCAACTCACAAATTACTAATGTGGAGGTAATGTATATACTATCTTGAAATATACTTTCTAATAAAGAAGTAATTTATACTTGTCCTGAAAGGATAACTTTGAAAGCTCTGAGGAAACTAAAAACAGTTTCTTCACTAAGATTCTGTTTGATAAATTATTCACTAAAGTAATATCAGTACGAGCCCAAGAGAAGATTGTAGAGTTCATGTCCAACATCTGGATCTAAAATACATGTATACACACACGATCATTTGCAAACACGAAGCAGACCATGTCAAATGCTTGGCCAAATGAAACAAAGCTAGGGAGAAAAAGCGAAAAAGGAGAAAGGATATGGATTTAAAAGATGTTGGCGATGCAAAAGTTGACTAGTTTGAATTATAAGGATGGTGAAAAGTTTACGCACTTTGTTGACTCTGTTCATCATTGCTGAACAATCTCCTTATTCAAAATAAGAGTCCACAATAGTTTTCTGTGGTAGAATTATGGCTTCTGAAAACATTTTTGTTTCTTCCAAGGCTTACTGCAAATATGTGGGTTCAGTGGTTCCAGTGTTCTACTGTAGCCAGATGACCTTATACAGGAACATGGCAGTGACATCTGTTTGCTACACGTGCCTATTTTCTCCTCCAACAAATGCCTAAGTAGAGAATGCTAGTGTCTGGATAGCAAACTTCACACTTGTTCCCTGAGAATTGAAAAACTGATGCAATAGTTGTAAGCATGCACACCTTTGACCTTTTTCAATAATGTATGAAGAAACGTTAAGCCAGGGAAATCAAAACTCCTCTACTCTGTGAATCAATAATTTCGTGTGGTCAGCTCTCCAACCCAATTATCCATCAAGCAAAGACCTACTTTAGCTGTGAAATTGGATGTCATTTCCTCTGGATCCTCCCCTTATTCTCTCTACATGCACTCAAATATCTACCCACCTATCTGTACATGCACACATCTAAGATGCCATACAGAAACCCAAACTCTTCCAGTGCCAACTCAAGAATTTTTTAAACTTAATTATCCATCCAAATAAGAGGAAATTCAAACAACTCACTTCATATAATTTTCAATCTTTCTCCTTCCATTTTTTTCTTTTCCTTTTGATCATCTGATTTAAACATTTATTTTCTAAGAAAAGATAGTCTAACCTCAAAATCTTCCCAATTATAAACTGCCTGAAAAAAAAAAGACAAACCAGAACTATCTAAAAAAATTTTAGTTCTATATCTTTTCCAACCTGTTTCTGTTCCTCAGTCAAGGAGTTAGTAAAGTTTGTGAATGTATGTGAGAGAATCAGCATGAACTGAACCCAGCCATGATTCTATTTCATTTCTATTCAGCAAAACTTCCTTGAATACTTACTCGATGCAAGCATGGTGCTAAATCCTAGGGATGATTCTTGTCCTTCAGGGTTTCAGAGGCTAATGTGAGAGAGTGACATATATAAAAACAAATCTCAAAACAAAATGTCACATACTTCATTTGAAGTATGTACAAAATCTCTGTGGATTTTTACAGTAAGGAGTATCAATCTTTGTGGTGCTTCCTTTTGAACAGTAGGTTACAAAATCAGAAACATTGAACAGATTCATCCACATCCTTCATTCTTAATTTTTTGAGAAATTTGAAAGGTTTGAAGATGCCATTTGGTATCAGTATGATTGATTTTCAAATAGAACTGATTTAAGACTGAATTCAGTTGTAATAGATTAAAGTCGGTTTATATGCTGTGCTTTAAAACTGAGTCAGCAATCAACCATTTTTTTTCTCTCGTGAAGAACCTTCATTATCTACTCATTAACCATCAAAACACAGTGGTTTCATGGACAGATGAGATCTGTGTGTTTGTTTGTTTTTATATTATTCTAGGTGCCTACCCAATATGATCTACTCTAACTACATTAACCTCTTTTGTGGGTTCCAGTTTGCGTGTTTGAGAATGAAATTAGAGATAGGCTATTTCCCTAGTGATGGACTACTAATTATGTCAATTCACATGGATGGTTATACAGGGTGTTATGATGTTTAAAGGCCCTAAAATATGCATTTAGCTTTCCTTTTCGGGTAGGGAAGATAGAGAAGTCCAAGCAGAAAACATGGGTGAAATAAATTAAATGTATTACATATTATAAATGTATTAAATACACTTATGATAATAATGTTAAAATATACCAAATATAATAAAAGTGTGCTACATATTTTACTGTACATTTTCAATATCAACCTTCATGATTTTACAATTTTAAAATAATCCTGGAGTCAAATTTTTGAGTATAACTTATATGTGATGCTTACAACCTTCTAGTAAATATTTCTCTTCTTTTTCTGATGTTTCCAACTTTATGATAAAAAAATAGGAAGCTCTAAATGTGATAGAAGGGAAAATGTTCATTTATATAATACTAAGGTTTTACCTAAAATGAAGGAAAATAACAGAGTGATGGGTCAGTATTTAGAAAGCAACACTTCCAATCTAGCTTTTCTTCAATTATGCATGCATAAATTTGTTACCATCTTCCTGTTAATATTTGACCACAATGGCTGCATAACAATATCTAAAGGTTACTTTTTACATAAAAGGATTTTAATTGATTTTTTTTAAAACCGAAATAGTTTTTATGTGTCAGAGCTACGGTAAATTACTTACTCCTTGGAAGTGAGCAGCAGGAAGAAAATGACAAGTGTTTACTGCGTATGATAGGTGTGCTTCACTGAGCGTGCTCAGCCATGAATTAGTCAAATAAGCGGAAAATTAAATAAAATTGATAAGAGTTCCAAAAAGAAAATATTGGGAGGAAATTACTGTGAGATAATTGGCAATATGGTCAAAAGATAGAATTTGATTTCTCTTGGAAGAAAAACAAGTAAATCCCTTAGAAAAAAAGAATATTCAAAACAGATTTTTTTTTCATTGTGCAAGACCCCAAGTATAGAGAAATCAGTCAAGAAGGAAAGAAGAAAGGAATGAGACAGTTAGTAAATATCAAATGCAATGTAACACAGAGACAAAAAAATAATACTCCAAATGTGTGCCCCAAATCGCTGAAGGTCCTTACTATAACTCACTGGGCTATAGACTTCATTTCTTCATCTACATGCCTCTTGTTTTTGTTTCCCGAACTTCCTCACCCACTTTGCTCAGGTATCCTCCAAGTGTTTTCCATCCTCTTTGGTCCAATGACACCTGAGGTATATTCTTGCAGTGGATCTTGGAAGCAAGAGAGGGGAATCCTAATCATGCAAGCCACGTTTAAAGCCCCCGTGCATTATGTCTTATCACATTCTATTACCTCAGCAAGTCACAGAGCCAAACCCAAAGTCAGTGGTCAAGGCATACTTTACCCCAAGGTGGAGATGGAGAGCATGATAATTTGTTGAATAATAATGCAATTTATCACGTTAGGAATTATTGTTCCAGTTTTACAGATAATTTGATCAAGATTTGGAGATTTTCAACAGCTTGGTTAATGTTTCACAATGAGCAAATAACAAAGCTAGGATTCAGACACATTGCTATGTGTTTCCAGCACTTAGAGTCTTAATTATTGTGTCATATTGCCACTCCGATCCTCTTTTGACTATATGGACACAACACTACAGGAAACACACACACACACACAAACACACACACCTCAACACATATAAGCCCATCAATAGTCTCTAAGTTTTTATTAAATGGTATTTTCTCATTGCTCCAGTCAATGATATTCAATGTTCCTTGCACAATCTCTGAACTACTGCTTGTCCTGTAAGAACTTTAAACTATGACCCATACAACCTTACTATTATGTGTTGTGACTATTTTTGAATTCTTTACAAGAGAACATCGCCCTAAATATTATTAGCCTGAAAGTACCAGTAGAGCCCTCAATGTACACATTTTTCAAGGAATCTCTCTTTTTGAACTTTGTGTTCTGAGACTACACAAACAGAATATGTAAACATTTATTGAAAGGACATAGTATGTACGTGATAAAATTGAAAAAAAATGATTAAAAATAGTTAATTCATTAGTTGTATAAGAAGAGGAGTTAAAACTTATTATAGTGACATAATTTAATGTAAATACTGAAATATAAAACAAGCAACAGATTTTAACTATAGACATGAACTCACATATTTTATGTTGGTTTCAATAGTGTAGGGATAATTCAACAGTTTAATAGAAACAGGACCAAACAAGATATCAAGGATTTAGTCTCTATTCTGTTACTTACAAGCTCAAGTAACATGGGTCAAGTTAACAGTGCTTTCTTTGAGCTATAGATTTCTAACTGATATCTTAAGGACATTAGATTATCCATAAATATTCCTTTAATACCAAATATTTTTGCACAAACAAAAAATTCATTATCAAAAAGCTGGACATGGAGGGAAAATTACTAAAATAACAGTACCAACTAGAATTGAGTGAGATGCATATACACAAAGCAGTCAGACATGCATATCTGTCTATACCAATTACTACAGTTGAGTGACACACGTGTATACAGACCAATGTAAATAAGAAGAGAAAATAAAGAACATCATAATTACTCTCTCTCAGGGAATATTATTAGATTTTGTAATAGTCTTTATAGGATATAAGAGAATGCTAAATACATAGAATGGCCCAATATAAAGAATGAAAATAATCAAGACTATTTGCATTAGATGAATGTTATACTGTCAAGAGTTTAATTAAACAATTTGCAAGAGAATACCATATATTTTTCCTGATTTCAAAAATCACTTTAGAGTTTTTCTCTGACTCTTGACATTTCTTTTCCTTTTTAAATAAAGTCTCTTCTAAGGGGCCAGCCCCATGGTGTAGTGGTTAAGTTTGGTGCACTCTGCTTCAGCAGCCCAGGTTCACAGGTTCGGATCCCGGGCGTGAACCTACACCGCTCATCAGCCATGGCTGTGGTGGCAACCCACATACAAAATAGAGGAATATTGGCACAGATATTAGCCCAGGGCTAATCTTTCTCAAGCAACAAATGAGGTAGATTGGCAACAGATGTTAGGTCAGGGCGAATCTTCCTCAGCAAAAGATAAATAAATAATTAAATAAATAAAATCTCTTCTAGTTATAATTATTTCTTGAATTTCCAATGAAACCCTGACCCACATAAAGATCTTTAATCATTTCTTAACTAGGTATACCTTCTATTTGGACATCTAAGGCAGATCAACACATGCAATTTTGGTTTATACTGATGTTATTTATACTGATGTTATTATGTCAACAATGAGTAGTGACAAAAAAGTGATGCTGCTGATGAAGAAATAACATATGATTTAAATTTTAATGAGCTACATTTTTGTTGAAAAATCCTTACCACTTTGATAAAATTTAATGTACACCTAAAGTATTAAGTTAGTTTCTTAATCAGCTTCCCTTCACTTTTGTTTACATATAAAATAACACCTCACTTTGTCCATAATAGTTTTCATTTCCCCACTTAATACTGAGGACACTCCTTTTGTTCACACTACACTTTTAGCGTGATTTAATCAATAGTCATGGAATTAAAGTATTGCACTGAATGATACTGCTTGCACAAGCAGTTTGCCTAAATGAAGATGACCTAATATTAGAGTATTCCTTCTCTGTTTACATATGTTCATCAGAAGCCAGTAGCCTAAATGGGAACCATTCTTAACCCATAAGAAAGTACAGTGTGGCCCTATATTTGTCACCTTTCTGCTTTGGCAAGTAACTCAATCTATCATTTGAGTTTTTTAAAAATTTCGTGTTAAAGTTTATCCCATCCACAGGTGCACATTTCTAACCCTTCCCACATGCATAATTTTAACCCAAATTCAGTTGTCAATGCTTGTCAATGAATACTGTGAAAGGTTTATTTGAAAATAAACAGGTCTAAGGGTCTGGTTTGCTATTATCTGCTATTATGCATTGTTCTAACCAGGAGGAACTTTCAGAGGTACTAGAGAGTTCCCCCCACTTCGCTAGATGACATCCAATGATAATGGCCTTAACATGATGGGAAATTAATTGAGAAAGCATTTCTACCCTGCCATAATTTTATCATCCATTCTATTGCTGCTATTAGCAGGAATCCATAACCCCATGGGTGTTTCAAGTGAATCTCTTTTAGCAGAGCTAACAGTCTGAAGGTCATACTGTTAGCTATTCCCATCAGCAGGGTGTCAAATCATTGTCAAAAAGAAATTACTGGTGTATTCATTTTTTTAGCTTCTAGCCTTGTGCTGTGGTATATGAGATGATTTGTAGAGAGCCATTGGGGAAAAAAGAGCACTGGTGGTCATTGAAGGCTTCTTTCACGTCAGCACTGAGTCCAATCATTACAAATTAACTTGAATGCACGAGGCACTGCCTGCAAGGGAACTCACTTTTCAGACCAGGTTCAAAAATCCTGGATTCTAATTCCTGTTGGACATAATTCTTTCTTAACTGAACGACACCACAGAGAGGATAAGTGCCACTTGTGATATTAAACCTGACCGTTAAGAATCAGTAAAGAGTTCCCCCATCATATTGAAAATATTCAATTGCATAGTTACAAATACAATAATAAATGAAGCTTATTATATTAATGGCTGATGTTCCCTGTTTTCACTTGACTCACATCATGCAATGGTTTTCATACATGCATTTTAGATATCCTAAATGTTGTTTACACGCACACACACACACACACAATGAGACGAATAAAATTCAAAGGTAAAAGATAATTCTTTGAAAACTATTGTTTCAAGTCTGCTCTGATATAGAACAAGAAAACACTTAATCTCTAATATCTTTTTTTCTATACCTGCTTTCACAATGAAGTACTGCAGACTACAGTGATTTTTTCAATAAACTTGTATAAAATGCAATGTAGTTGCTTGCTCCCATGCTTAGACTATAGTTGGTGTTTTCCTAATAATATTTTTTCAATGAGACAGTAGAGGAAGGGCCACTGTCTATCTTGTCTCCTCTGGTATTTAAGTAAATGGAAACAATTACTGAAATAGGACATATGATAATGGCATATAAGAGGATTTTATGTACGTCCGAAATCAATTGTACTTGGAAAAATAAAGGACTACTCTGACAGGCACAGGCATCCTGCTGTAGAGTTACACTTTCTAAAGTCTTTCACACATACCTTAGTGGCTGTAACAAGTTTATCATCAAATGACTGTGCCAAGACTGGAGCTTCCTTCTTTCAAGTGGCTTTTCTGAATTAATAGCAATGGTGAACTACTCAAAATATGACATACAGGCTAACACTTTCTTATAAAGGCAAGGATGGTAAATAAAAATAACCAAAGAGCTAGTAACAAGGAATATATAGTAACACAGATATTATTTATTCCAGCTAAGGATTAAAGGCAATAATATCCATAATTGAGAAAATATTCTCTAGAGTTTAAAAATAAACAACCACATTCATACACACTGAAAAATGTTTTCTAGAGGAGAGTTGTTTCTCTCTACAACATTGATAATTGCCTCTTAATAACTCGTATGGATCTGTTATTCATAAATTTGTCAAGTCTTTTTGAACATATTCATATTTCTGTCCGTATGTCCTTCATGTCTATTTATATCTGTGTTTTCTATCAAACATAAAGTGTATGACCATAAAAGGGAATTTAAAAACAAAGATTGCTTTCAGATAAATACTCAAAATGTGTTGTATCTTGAACATAAAAGCAAAGTTAAATATGCATCTAGACTTTTTTAAAGTAGAATGTGTGCTTTAAGTTTCAAATATAATATTTCCTATGTGATAAATGGTTACTGATTTAACGACATCAGCTTATCATTATAAAAATTTTGTTACTCCCAGGGATAAATGAAAGGGAAATTCTAAAGAAAATACCTTTTTTAAAGTGTTTTAAGTAACTAAAATGTACACTTAATTACTTTCTGGATTATTTTAAATTACTGATTACTAAAATGATGTATAAATTGTCAAATATTTACAATTATTGGTAAGAAGAAAATTTTTCTCTGCATTTTCATAACAATGATTCCAGAACTCAGAGTGTAAAAGATGAAAAATTTGTCCAGGAAGTAGTATAATGATGAAAACTTTTATTAAGTGGCAGAGCTTGGGCTACTGTATCGCTGGACAATTATATTGAGCTTAAATGTAGAAAGTGCGAATAACTTCCAAAGATTCTAAGTAATTTACAAGGAGGGATGCTCCAGAGTTATAAAAATAAGAAATGTACTTGAATTGAAGCTATACTCATTTTTGTTTTACTTTTATAAATCCAGAAAATATTGGAATTTAGGTTAAATCAATACCTACATTAATTTTTGGTGATTTGAAGTGCTTACATTCACCAAACATCATCATGAAAATTTGAGTTCAGGAAACTGATAAATTCCAACTCATTCATTAATTTTAACTGTAAATGTGTGATTTCATCTCATCTTCATTTTTGTTGTAATTATACTCTAACGTTGCCTCTCATCTGTTACTCAAATGCCTTGGAAAATATTGACTCCAAAATTATATGAGTATGGTATACTATTTTTTGGGCTTTTATAACTCCATGCACATGCAGATTTTTACCCATCTATGAGCAATAACATTTTTTGTGTGTTTTTTCTAAAAGGAGTATGAACACTTACCCTTGAATTAAGAATTTGCTTTTTGCTCAGACATTTAGTGGAAGTTAAACACTATTTTAAAAAAACTGTTATCTCTTTTAATTTCTCTTTGAGATCAATAAATTAATATTCTTGAACTAGAATAAAATTAGACATATGATTAAAGACACAAAACTTTCACTATTTATCACACATTTTTAAATACATGCGTTACTCTGACTAATAGTGTAATACCGAACTAAATATAATTGCATTTATTTTTTCTTAAATTATGCAAAAAGTTGGCAAGAAAAATACACCTTTGATTCAAAGTAAGAGATCTCTTGTGAGCAAATTTTATTCAGGATTAGTGTCAGCATTATGTTTCCTGCAATGATTTCTTTACACAGAAGATGAACTTTTGCTTTGAATTACACATAGAATGCCCTCTTTAAAAAAAAAATTGCATCATATTTATTAGATTTTTTATTTGTTCTTTTTTAACTGCGTTTTGCTCTGTCAACTGTTTGTTAGATTTCCCTCGAGAGAAAATTGAGCTTCATATCCAGGTTCGTAGATCACAGTGTGAATACAACTTGCCTCACTCCACTTGGCAGGTAAGAAGATTCGTGAATAACACGCAAATATAATTGGCTTCAGCTCCTGGTGGTGTCCCCTGAAGTTGCTTCATTCTTGTATCGCCCGACCTAAGCAGCAAGGACACATTTTAAATTCAGACTGCCTTAAATTGCTGTATTACAGCTTTTTTTTACAAACCTCAAGTGTTACTAAGGTGACAAAAATTGCTTGTTTTTCAAAATATTCTATATGTTTTCATGAGGAGTATATGTGGAGGTAGTTACTGGAATTACCAAACGTTAATGGTACCAAGTACATCTGGCCTATGAATAACATCCACTGGGTTTTGTGTCTATGTCCTGTTGCTATCCAAATTGCATGACTATTGCATTCATTATTAAAAGACAAACTGTTCTTTCTTCCCTATTAATTGAAGCATCACTTATTGCTTACGTTGTTAATATACTAACCATGTGTTAGAATGTAGTCCTCGGCCAAATTTCATAGCCAGTGGTTTAGGAACACAGAAGACGCACTCCCAACCTGATTAGATAGTTCCCCATGATGGGGATTGGGGGGGAAGGAGTGGGTGGAAGCAGCACTGGTAATTTTTCAGCTCATTAGGTGCATATTCATCTTAATGGGGCATCAAAGTTTAAAACTATAATGCATTCCCCTCATTTAATCCACCAGAGAATATGCATAGTAACCACATGAAAGCAGAAAGGATTTCAACACTTTGAAGCTGCACAAGCAAGTGTCATCTTTCCCTTTAGGCAGAATGGAAGCGGAAACTCCATTAGTCTAATTCTGCCCCAGTAACCCCTTCACTGCTCCCGCTCCCTCTGGAGTGCAGGTACAGCAGTGCATCGCCTCAGAGAAGACACAAGTTGAATTGCCTCCGGCTGCATTTTCAGAGAGGGGGGTGGGAGGCAAAGAAAGACGACCTAAGTCATATGGTCTCCAGTAAAAGTACTTGTATTCATTCCCTCCACACACACTAATTAGTGCTCCTTTTTACTAAAACACTCTGCTGGATGCTGCAGAGTAAAGAATATTAAAATTCAGAAAAGCATTAAAAGAGGACATAATCATTCTTTTGCATTCTATCTGAACATACTCTTAAAGATTTTAAACAAATATTAGAATTTCCAGCTTATCCTTCACAACTTGACTGGACATCTGGAATATTTGTCATTTAAAAATTATCTCTTGTATACTTGTTTTTATGCTTTGATGAAAATAACCTCTTGTATTGGTTTTGCTGTAGAGAGTGTAGTTTTGTTATTCATCCTCTCCAAATAAACGTGAATAGTAACTTGCAATTAATGTCTGATTCACATGAATGACTGTAGTTCTTCTCACCTTAGTTCTAGGTAACAAGGGAATGCCCCCACTTTAATTTTGGAAAAAGAAAAATAGAGGAAAGGGAGATAACTCATTTTATATATAGAAAACATATATAATATGTTATATATTAATGCATTATTATATATAAATATGGTAATATAACATACATTATTATATATTTAATTTATAACATATAATGTAATATAAATATAATTATATATTAATATGTATTATAATAGTATAATATATTTCCTTTGTACAATTTTTAACATTCCTCCACTTTATTTGATGTAGTTACTTATTAAATTAATCCAAAGTCCGAAATATACTAATTCAGGGTAGCAAATATGTTTTTAAATTGTGTAAAGTATACCTTTGCAGTAATAATTGTTTTTCATTTGTGTTTTTTTGGCATAAAAATTGTATTTCAGGAAAATCAATAAGCTGAAAACTTGTAAATGGGAGAGTTATTCCTGAGGGCTTGAAAAGGCAAAACTCTTTTATGAAGACTTCAAAACTTGAAGGCATATGATAGCATAAAAGAGTTTATTAATAAAACATGGCCAAATCTATAAAAAAAAAACTTTAGAAGTAAAACATTTTGTCTCCACGTCATCTATGTTTGTTACCAGACTGTGAATGAATGACTTGAAGGTGAGGTCAGTGTCACTTTTCCTCTTGTATCCCCATTCCTGGCACATAGTAGGTCCAGTTAAAAGTACAGAAAAACAAAAACAAGAAAAGTTCATATGAAACTAACATTTTACTAAATATTTGCATACCTATACTTTTAAATTAAATATTGGTTGGTGATGTTAACTTATCAGGTTTTTTTAGTAAGCTTGCAATGACAAATATTTTAGTTGGTTTAATTTAAGCTCAATAGCTGAACATTTTCCTGAAACGACTTGATGCAAACGAATCATACAGAACCTGAAGAGTGCATCTTAAAACTGCTTTGTCTGGATGGAATATTAGTCTTAAAATCATACTTTCTTCATGGTCACTGTATACATTATAATGTGTAATGTATGCATTTCATTTGATAAAGTTCATTGTTTTATATTTACATTATTTGTATATATCCAAACATGGAAAGGAGATCTTAAAATTAAAATGGCAATTTGGTGTGGCCAGCATAGAATATTGGTCCATAACAGACAGATTCTAACCTCTCATTTCTTATATTTTTCCTTCTTTCGTTATCTTCCCACCGAATCAAAGCCTCAAGTTACTTAGGGTTACATCTGATAGTCTGATTAAATCAGTTGAAACTCAGATTTCAATTAATGATAGGTGGATAACTTTACTAACCATCTTAAAAGAAGACTATAAAAGATCTCCAATTGATCGAATGAGAAACGATGCTATTCCCTGACATAGCTCTTGACATTTTTCTTAATCCATATACATATCAAGTAAACCTGAGAATAAAATACACAGAAGAAGCATAATTTATCACACATTTGAACTCCTCACCACGTTTTCAAGTGATTACGTATCTAAAGGAACTTAATAAAAATGAGTCACCTTTGAAGGAAAGAGAATCATTCGCAGATAGATTAACTGCTAAACTGTGAGAAGAATGAGAGCTGTTTCAACATATGTACTATGTGGTCATATCTTAATGTTTAGTATTTCTAACAAGTTAGATAGAAAAAAGGAACAATAGTGAGATGAACTGGCAAAAGTGAACCATTCAATAATCCCATTCCTGTTTGAAACACACTGTTTTATAACCATTATAATAAGAGCAAAGTCACTGCCAAATTGTTTTCTTTTTGATATTTTTTTATTTGCACTTTTTATTCTGCTAGTGTAAATTAAAGGCATGTTAATTCCGTAAGCCACTTGAATTCTTGCTAAGAATAGTCTTGAAAAGTGCTTTTCAAACTTATGTGATATTATTAGGTTACTGCTTTTATGATTCGTATGTGAAATCTGAAGTTCTAAGATTATTCATTGCCTCGCCCATTCATTCACTCAAGCTCTGGTCCTGGCTATCTAGGAGCCTCATCAACATCTCAGACTCGGTATAGCCAAGACATTTTATTTTCCCAAGGCCGGATTCTTCACCCCAAAGCTCCATACTTGACATTTATCTACATGGATTTTAATCCTAATTCTGTCATTCACTATCTGTGTGGGCTTGGGCAAGTTACTCTGTTTTCTCATCTCTAAAATGGAGAAAATGATAACATCACATAAGGCTGTTTGGTAATTCAATGAATCAATCTACGTAAAACACCCAGAACAATGATAGGCACATAGAGAGTTTCTATATAAATGTTATTTGTTATTATCCAAACCAGGGAATTAATACTCCTGTTTGTCATTTCCTTCTTACTTATCCCAAGAATCTAGCTAATCACCTGCCATAAGTGAAAAAAATCCTATTATTTCTCACCACATCTAGGGTTCATCACTTGTCCTCTCTCTGAAAGAAACTCTAACAACTTTATGCCTTTAATCTTAGTCCAAAGTCTCACCACACTCCACCAAGAAATCTATGTTGCGTAACACCTCCAGCCCAGTGGTATTAAGGACATCTTGCATCATGCCATCATCACTTTTTCTTTTTTTTGGTAAGGAAGATTTGCTCTGAGCTAACATCCATTGCAAATCTTCCTCTTTTTTCACTTGAGGAAGATTAGTCCTGAGCTAACGTCTGTGCTAGTCCTCCTCTATTTTTTATGTGGGTTGCCACCACAGCGTGGCTTGATGAGTGGTGTAGGTCCATGCCCAGGATCCGAACCCCTGAACCTGGGCCGCCGAAGCAAAGCTCAGTGGACCTAACCACTAGGCCATGGGTCTGTTCCCCAATCATCACTTTTAAAACTGAGGATGGCTCTTCATTGTCTACAGAGCCAACTGTACACTTCTGCCTGGCTTTCAAATTCATTCTAATTTGATCCTATAGTACCTGTCAACCCTGAGTTCCTACTACTCCCATTTTTTGTATGCAAATAACAGGAAACCCTACTCAATCTGGCTTAAAAATACTAAATGTGTAAACTCACAAAGGCTGATGAGTAGGGCTGGACTCAGAGTCATTAGATCCAGAGGCTCATAATGTGGTCAATGACTCAAATTCTTTCTCTCATTCACAATGCTGGCCTTACCCTAAGGCTAATTGCTCACAAGAGAGTAGAATGGCCTCATCCTTCTGTGTTCCTATCTTTCCCCAAGGCAGCCAGCACACCTGCCTTTTCTTTCACTGGTCAAGCAAAAGAATAGGGATTATTGTGATTTGCTCATACTATCAGCTGGGGTAGAATCAATATTCAGGACTCAACCACAGAATCTATGAAGGTGGTAAATTTAGTTGAAACTCACTAAATTCATGCTGATTGATCTATAATTAAAAATCTATTTGCATTGTAAATTTATAAGGTGGAAAAGAATCACTAAGAGTTTTTGAGTTCTTGGGATTGGTAAAGCATGATTTGGGTGCTTCCATTCATTGTATGAGATATTAGAAGATGATCATTCTGAGAGACAGAGAGATGTAGGATTTAGTCCCATCTTTACCATTCACTAGCAGTGTGCACTTGATAAAGTTAGTTACCCTCGCTTACCTTCAGTTTCCTCAGTTATAAAATGAGAGTGAATACAGAATATATATAATAAGATTGTTTGCACATACAAAAAGAAATGAAATGCTTAGTTCAGTGTGTGGTAATAGTAAACTCAAAATAAGTCTTCGTTCATATTTTCAAAATAAATGAGTTACAGCCAATTAAGGCAAATGTAGAAATATATTCTAAATTGCATGCAAATCTAAATGATAAGGATATTATTTAATTGATTCAAGATTTAAAATAAATCAGTTAACAAGGGGTTTCCTGGTGAGAAACATTGAGAAATCTATTACAATGTGTGTGAAAGAATGATTTGTAACAGGTAACTTTGCAACTGTTTATTTAAAATTGGTGATTCTAATAATAATGAAAAGTTATGCAGTCTTAGGAATTTAAGTGTTTATATAATTTACATTTGATTAAACAAGGAGTTTTTTTCCACAAGTTGTGCAAAAGAAGACATCAGATCAACACTGCTTAAATTATTCATGTATTCTATATTCTGGGTCTAAATCCATAAGGTTCTAGTGTATCCATTTAGCCTACTGTTTAGTGATGCGTCCACAATTTAGACTTAGTCAACCTGAAGCATTGATCAAAAAGAATAACCCTATTCTTCATGGCTTCCCAGCAATCCACATCCAGGGTGCATTGCTTGAAGCTGCAATTCTGTTCATCCTTAGAGCATTTCTTCTGCCTTCTCTGCTTGAACTTATCCTCTTCAATTCCAATTCAAAAGCTCCTTGGGAATCCTGCTGTCATCTGCTCTTTACAAATTTCCAGCCCAGCAGTGTTTCATTAATCATCATCTCAGTGCTGGCAAAAGACATTGTGGATGGGAATCTTGTCTTCTATTTATACGCATTTGTTGGAGCTCATCGGTGATACTGCTCAAGCAGATTGATTCAAAGTCTGCAAATATTTCTCTTTAAAAGGCATTGAACAGGTCTGATATTACCACCACTTAATAGACCTTTACTGTTTTCTCCTGTTTGATGTCTCTTTAAGGTTACTCCTCCCAAAAGAAAAAACAGCCCTCCATTTCTAACCCTGCAGATGGATACAAAAGTTTAGATGACATGTGCGACTTTTATGTAGCAAGCTAGTCCATAATGTCCATATCTGCGTTTGTCGTCCATACAGAATTTTGTTGTAACTTGGAAAAGAAAACCTTAGGAATTTTATCTTTGCCTAATTTTATTAGGCAAAGATATTAAGAGGACAAAATCAAAATTTACCATGTCTTTTAATATTGTCTTTCGGATGTTAGTTAATCTTTTTATACTATTCAGTTCCCTCACTTTTGGAAAATGAAAGAGACTATACAGTTAAATAAAAACTTAAAGTGGATGAGGTCATTAGTGATCATCCATCCTATATCCTTCCTTTTACAGATGAAAAAATTGAAGCTCAGAACTGCTTCCTCAGCATTACACTTTAATATTATTATCACAGCTATGACTATTACTGAGTGGACATTGTTCTGGCAATCAAAGTAAAGAAAAGTCTTTGTATCAAAGTATTCTGAAATAACATGATTGTGAAGACAGAGAAGAATATAGCTAATCTGTCTTCCACAGTGGGTGACAATAACAAAGGATATGTAAGAACATTTTTTTTTCTTTTGGAAGTTGACAAAAGACAAGAATGATAAAATTGCCAATAACACATAAGAACATGAAAAATGTAAAATAAAAATTAAAATAGTGTATAAAGTATTGGGAAAGGCACTCTCCTGTGCACAGTCTTTTGACTCCCACTCAGCCACATGGGAGTGAGCCTTGGGCTGGAAACATTTCTTTACCAAGATATAAAGCCCACACAGCCTGTGTTGGGTTTATCACCTTGTGCAGGAGGATCAGTTCTGGTTAGAGGCTCAATGAGTACTCTTTTTGTCTCTGCTTCAAGTGTGTGCGTCATATGGCACCTGGGCAACCCCACTGTTATATCTGTCCTCTACAGATAGGGACAGGGTCCTTCCACTGTGGCACAAGAGGAGTGCACATAGGCTAATTGCCCTGTGTCAGCCGGCCACCAGAAGAGACCCCCTGGCCTTGGGGGACCAGGGCCCACTACAGAAGTTGATCTAGTTCTATTTCTTCTCTATATAAGGAGGGCATTGTTTCATCCCATGCTTGACTGCATTGTGGTTTCCTTGGTGACCCCGATGTCAAGATGCAATGGGCAGAAGTGTTTACAATCCTTCCCTGGGGTTGGTAACTGGTGCACAGCACTCTGCTCACATAAAGTAAGATTTCAATTAGGTAAATACATTTGCAATAGAAAGAAAAAAACAATTAAAACCAAAATTAGTATAGCTAGTTTTGCTCTCTGGGAGTGGTGAGGTGGGAGCCTAGCACAGTTTACATCAGTGAGGAAGCAAACCTTGTAATATTCTCCTTCTTCTCACAGAGACTGCTGTGGGAAAGACAAATGATGAAACTCAGAAGGGATGGTGTATCATGGACCAGACACATTGAGATTTCGGAAGTGTGCAGGGGAGCAGAAAGCTACATTGCTCTGTATGGTAATATATAAGGAACTTTCTGGGGACTGTCAGCAAGAGCAAAGAGGAGAGCGGGGAGAGCTGAGAAAAAGGGTGGGAGGCCAAAGCCTGAAACTAAGTTTAAGTTGTTCGCATTTCTGCTATGGAACATCTGCTCAGCCTCCAAACATCAGTCAAGTCTGCTCCGTATTCAGATGCACGGGAGTGGCTATTGGTGAGATCAGGGGAAAGTGAGTAACTGACACGTCTATAGGGCACAGCAGAAAGAAATGAACAGACTCAAAGGTCAGATGCCAGGGAATTTGCATATTAGCACCAGGATAGCCCTGAAAAGAAACTGGAATGAAAAAAAGTCTGACTTTTGGGGGCTGTTTCCTAGTTTTAACACTTTAGTTTTTTTCACATTATTTCTTTTTTTTTCTGTTTCGGTCGCTCCACTGAAATGCACTGGTGCAGATTCTGTGGGCTGGCCCCGTGCACCCTGTCCTTTCTCAACGTCCTTCCTTTTGCCCTGTTTTCTATTTATTGCGGTTACTGTTGTTGCTGAAGTATTTAAAACAAATATTGGATCACATCATTTTATCCCTAAATATTTCCATCTGCATCTTTCAAACTAAGAACATTTTCTTTACAAAACCATGATGCCATTACATGCCCATAAAATCAACATTATTTTGTTAATATCATATAAAATCAAGGCCAATTCAAATTTTCCTAATTCTCTTAAAAAATGCCATTTGGAATCAGGATCCAAACAAAGAATTCTTATTGCATATGATTGTAATGTCTCCTAAACCTCTTTTAATCTAGAATAATCTTACCTATCCTTTCTCTTTCCTGGTTACTTCTCCCATAGAATGGTCTATATTCTGAATATAGATGATTGCTTCTTCTTGGTGTCATTTAACCTGTTTCTTTAGCCCTGCATTTGCTGTAAATTGGAAGTTAGCCTAACTTTTCATTGATTAGATTTGGGTTCAAATTCTTAGCAAGAATACTTTATAAAAAATAATATATAATTTTATATGGATACTTCATATTGTATCACAGCAGGAGGCATCTAATTACTAATCAATGCATTCCAGAGACAGAATCAAGAAAAGCTTTATAAAAGGCACAAGACCATCTCTTTGACCCTTTGCCCTTCACCATTTTTTCTTCTCCTTCTTGTGAATGCTGTCATGATGTCTGAAGGTTCAGCATCCATCCTGTGACCAAGAGGACAAAAGCCAAAGGTAAAGCAAGAAGATAGAAAGGGCGTGAACACATTATGGTGAAGACATATGCAATCCAGGGCTAGTCTAATCCTTGGTTTACTGTTGTGTGAAAGAAATGAATCCCTTATTTAAGCTGTTATTATTTGAAATTTCTGCCACTTGCAGCTACATACAGTACTGATTCAAATCCCCCTTAACAACACTAGTTCTGTAAGTAACAGGAAAGTCGTCCCGGTTGTATGGAGCCAGCATCTGTTCCAGTTAGTGACTGACTGTACTATGCTGGCCTCTTCAGTAAGATTTCAAACCCATTCCCTGTGCGTTAATGTCGTAGTTTTAAAAATGTGAATATTAACAGTACTTACTTCAAAGTTTTATTGTGAGACTTACATTAAATGATTCAAGTAAACTAATGCAGATAAACCATAGCATCTGTTATATAGTAAGTAGTCAAAGAGTAATAGCCATTGCTCTCTTCCCGTCATCCCTCCAGATCACTGAAACTAGCGTCAGGGTGAGGTAGTAACTAATATTTATTATCACCCAGGAACCTCACAATCATTTTTCTTGTCACTTATTACTTAATAATCACCTGAGGTACTCTCTTGTGAAGCTATTACTACCCAAAATTTTACATAGGAATCATTTATTCATGAAAAGAAAAACCACTGTAAGGCAGAATTAGAGACTAAAATAATAGTAAATTATGTGTTAATATCAAGCTAGAAGTCCAAAAAAAGGGGGCAAGGGAACCTATTATAGGTAGCTCAATAAATATGTGTCACCAACAGCTAAGTCCGTGTTTGTTCACTATAAATCTGTACATTAAAAGCAAGCCCAAACTATACATGTGGGACAGCTGTGGCAGAGGTAGAGCTGCTAACTGAGAATTATGAATTTATTAACATGGTGGAAGAAATTTAAGGGAAAATAATTTTCTGAGCAACATCTCAAGTCTACTAAAAGCTGATAAATTAATAAGCCATATCTGATTTACCTTAAAGAAGACTCTGGCTTGGCCAAGAAAGAGCAAATCTCGGTCAAATCTACATTGGAAACACAATTTGGGGATAGTAACACTACCCCCTGCTGGTTCAGGGAATCACAACAAAAGGCCTCTGCAAGGGAAGCCTTCAGACCTCAGAAGCATTGGAAACACTTAGGAATGACCTCAAAGGACGTAATCACTTGGCAAATTAGATTGTCCTATAAATCACGGAGCATAAAAAGTTATACTAGAGATCTGACTTCCTGCATGATGGAGAAAGGAAGTTGACAAATCCACTTGCTAATAGGCAGCTACGAAGTGGGACCAAATGTCCAAAGCCAATGATTGCATCAGCACTCTGGAATGTGACCAAAGGTACACAACAAACTGGGAAGTGTTTATGCATGAAAAATACATCTATTAATGAACTCTGGGTAAGAATAGTGCAGGTGTGTGGCATTCTTGCTTTTGGCTGCTTTCCTTTCTCTCTACCCATAGCCCGAGTTCTGTCATTATGGTTCTTCAACCAAGGCACAGCAGGCTGGGAAAACTAGCAGTTTTGCTGCTGCTGGAGGAGGCTCACTTGATTTAAGTGTTGTTAACGTGTTGATTCAGTAGCAAGCAAACAGGGAGGGCCAGCGGACTAACTGGGGATTTAACAGAGAATTCTGGGAGGTGTGACACCCATAGAGAGCTCAGAAAGTTTGCCACATATCCAGGATCCACCAGAGGCTATATGCATGTGCAGAAGTGACCAGAGCAGGCACACACTACCACACATATCTGGTCCACAGGACTGGAGGGGCCAAGTAAAAACTCAGAAGAGTCACGAGAGAGCCAAGCAGAACATCAGAGGTGAGGTAGATTTGAAAATGACCTGAAGTATGAATGTACACGTCAGCCCACACACAAATCCATTAGCTGAAGGTTGAAGCTTTACTGGCTTGAAGTTTTTGAGCACAAACTCTGACTAATCTTCAGATGATCTGTACCCAATGCTGACACAGGAATCACGGCTTAAAAATGAAATGAACCAAAAATTTGAACAGAGATCAATGGCCATAAATTACTGGGCGACATGCCTCACAGATTTAGCCTAGGCAAGTTTATAAACAAACGAACAAACAGCAACTACCCAGGTTGGAGGGAGGTAGGAGCCAAATTTGGAGTTGTTAATATATTATCAAAAATATCCAGTATTCAACTAAAAATCAGGAGACATGCAAAGAAACAAGAAAGTGTGACCCAAATACAGAAAAAAAGTGACAGCCATAGAAACTTTCTGAGTGCCCCAAGATGTTAGATTAAGCAAAGACTTTAAAGAAGCTATTATAAATAGGTTGAAATAATAATAGGGAAGTAAAAATAAAAAATAAAAGGGAAGACAGCATGGCAACAATGATGTAGTGAGTGAATAAAGTCTCCAAATGAAATTTAAAATTATTTTTAAAAAGGATCAAATGAAAATTCTGGAGTTGGAAAGTACAATAAATGAGATGCAAAATTCACCTGAGGGGCTTAACAGCAGATTTGAGAAGGCAGAAGACAGAACCAATGAACTTGAAAATGGAGCAATAAAAATTCTCCAATCTGAAGAAGAGAGGAAAAAAAATTCAAGAAAAGTGAACAAAGCCTCATAAACCTGGGAAACAATATCAATTATACCAACATATGAGTAATAAGAGTTCCAGAAGGAAAGGAGAGAATGAAAACGTAGAAAAAAATTTGAAGAAATAACAGCTGAAAACTTTCCAAATACAATTTAAAAAGAGATAATCTACCTCACAACAAATGTAAAAATTTCAACAAACTCCAGGTTGAATAAAGACAAACAGATTCACAGCTAGACACGTAGTCAAACTGTTGAGAGACGAAGACCAAAAGAAAAATTTGAAAACAGCAAGAGAAAAATGACTCAACATGTACAAATAAGAGTAAAAGCTGATTCCCTCAGAAACTATGGAGGCCAGTGGCAGTGGAATGACAACTCAAAGCGCTTAAAAGCAAAAACAAAGACCGTCTACCAAGAATTATAGATCCATTTTAAAATGGGAGTCACACAAAAACTTTCCTCTAAAGACTAAGAGAATGCATTGTTACCAGACCTGCCTTACAAGAAATTCTGGAAGAAATCCTTCAGACTGAGAGGAAGTGACATCAGTGGTTAAATCAAATCCACAAGAAGAAATGAAGGGCACTGTAAATATTAAATATGTGGGTAAAAAAATAATAAAACACAGTGTAGATTTGTTCTCATTTCTTCTCAACTTTTTTACAAGACAATATTATATAAAGCAATGATTATAACACAGTACTGTTGGATTTATAATGTATATAGATGTAGTATATACAGCAACAATAGTACAAAAGAGGAGAGGAGGAAGGAAGGCAGAAAGGAAAAAATATAGATAGAAAAGAAATTGAAAGGAAAAAAGGAAGAGAAAAAGGAAGAATGAAAGAAAAGAAACAAAATATAACCACATAAGAAAAAAAATAGATAATATCTAAATAAGATTCAAAAACTCTATGTAAAATAACAGCAAAACAAATTTATTAGATGTTTATTATTGTTTTTGTTGCTCATGTTAATGATGATTCAGCTGACAAAGCTAATCAATGTAAAAACACCATATTAATAAGATTAAGGAAAAATATAATAATCATTTCAATAGATCCTGAAAAAGTATTTGACAAAATTTCATACTTATTCCTGATAAAAATCATAGAAAATTTGCAATAGTAAGTGATTTCCTTAAGGTGTTAAGCATATTTGCAATAAACAAAACAACAACATAGACTAGTTAAACATTACACTTACTGGTATAACTTTAGAAGCAGTGACATTTCAGCTGAGGAGGAAAATGACATATTCATTAAGATCTCCACTTTTTTACCTTGTTCTTATTTTGCTCTGTTGTCCTGCCCAATAGAGCAACATTTTTAAAAAGTGGAAGTATAAAAATGGAAAGAAATAAAACTGTTGACGCACCCATGATTGTAGTTATGAGTTTTTACCTAGAAAATATACATTAAAAAAAAACTAGACTTAATAAGATAGTTTAATGAAATTGATGGCAACATATGAAAAGGCAAAATTAATAATGTTCTTACACATGTATAATAAACAAGTAAAATATATTAAAATAACATTCACGATAGCAATAAAAATGTAAGGTATTCTTGAAACAAATCTGGAAAAATGCAAAAGCATTTATGGAGGAAATTATCAATCCCTTCTGAAGGCCATAGAAGTTTAAATATATGAAGAGATACACATGTCTGTGTGTGGACTGAAAATATGTAGATGTCAAATTTTCCCAAATTAATCTATACATTCAATACAAGTCCAATCAAAATACCAGCAGCTATTTTATGGAACTTGACAATTCGATCCTAAAGTTCATAGCAAAAATAAGAGACAAGAATATACAAGACAATTTTAAAGAGGAAAAAATTGTCCAGGAAATGTGCACAAGCAGATGTTAAGACTTATGTTAAGGGTATAGGAATTCAGTGTATATTAACTTCACAGAGATGTACAAATACTCCAGTGAAACAGTATTTAGAAGCAGACCCACACTTGATTTGGAAATTTGTACATGGAAGATGTCGTACTGCAAATCAGTAGGGAATTAATGGACGATTCTGTAAACCAGATGATGGATTATCCATTTGTGGAAAAAACCATAGATTTCCATCTCAAATTTTATATAAAATAAGATCCAGAAAAACAAAACTGTAAATCATTTGAAAAAGAATAGCAGAAAACATATTTGGAGGATTTTTTTTCTCTTGGAAAATATTGGAAATCTGATTACTTTTTAAAAAATTGTACATAAGAGACAACATTAATAATGTAAAAAGACAAGTCCTGGGCTGAGAGTAGATATTTGCAATGAATGTAACTGCCAAGCAATACACAAAACGTACAAAAACCCATTAGACATCATTAAGAAAAAATCAATCAGATAGAAATTATGAGTATAACATATAAACAGTTCACATAAGAGAAAACCCAAACGGTCAGTAAACACATAAATACTTGTTTCCATTAATTATTGTCCAGAGAAATAAAAATGCAAAGAAAATTAAAATAGTATTAAACACACCAGATTCACTAAAATATATATACCTTGAGATAGTAAGTAAGGGGAGGCTGTGGGACAATGAGAACCCTCATATTTTGCCAATGTGAGAATAATTAGCTTAATTATTTTCAGAGCCATTTTTATCAATTTTTCCTTTAAAAAATTTATGGAAATTGTCAAAGACACAAAAGTAGAGAAAAATAATATGATTAATCATCATGTACATTTTACTCGAGTTCAACATTATCAACATTTTGCCAAATCATGTCCATTACTCTCTGCCACTGCCCCACTACTCCCAGTTTTTATTTGTTTTTTGTTGGATTATTTTAAAGACATTTCCACAAATTTTGTTATTTTACCTGTTAAATGCTTTTCTACACATCCCTTACTAACATGGGACGTTTTATATAAATATATATATATATATATATATATATCCCTGACATTATGACCCACTTAAAAGATGAACAGTTAATCCCAAGCCACGTTAAAATTGTTTTTAACAATTTTATTGTTGCAGATTTGAATTAAATTCAAACGAAATCTACATATTGCACTCAGTGCTTATGCGTCTTAAAATTGAAAAGATCTGCCCTTCTTTTTTACCCCATGTATTTGGCATGTTGGAAAAACTGTCATATATCCTATAGCCTGTCCCTCACCCTGGGATCTGGTTGAATACTCATATGCAGCCTTAATTTGTTCCCCTATCTCATGCCTTCTTGTAAACTGATAATTAGATCTTGCAGCTTTTTTTAGGTTGAAATTTAACATTCTAAACATGACTATTTCATAAGTGGCATTGTCTGCTTACTATTTCCTCACATCTTGATGAACGCCGTGTCTGTTTATCCCAGTTTTAGTGAGACGGATCACAGGTTTCAGGTGTAGATAGCGATTTTGTATTATTTGATATAGTTGAAGAAAATTCCATTGTCTGACAAGCTCATTTCTTGATGTTTACCCCAAAGAAACCCTAAATAATATGCACAAAGAAACATGTAAGAAAGTTCACTGAAGCACTGTATTGGATCTGGATAGCTTCCGTTTGCCCCTTCAATTCCTCTCTCCATCTTCTCTAGCCGCCGTGTCCCTGGGAGGCCGAACTGCATGAACGGTATCAACGGGCTCCTTGGTCCTCGGCTTCTGGTTGTGTCCATCTGAAGAGGAGCACAAGCAAGAGATCTGAGGAAGACGAGAGGACGATCAGGGTGTTTGTTTCTCCCCTACACCAGCCTCATTCCTGTTAAGCTGCCTCTATTCAAGGTCACTGCTAAGCTGGTGACCTTAAGCTTTCCATGAGCTCCTTTTACTTAGTTTCCAGTTACCACTCCCTCTTCTTTTCTCATCAGGACTAAGTTTGGTAATAAGCCCAGTAATTGTGAAGTAACTCTTGAGGTTCTTCTACACTTTGCCCGTTTCTTTGCAAATAGTCCCTTTATCACACTCTTTCTCAGATTATTCAGCTTGAGTACACCATCTATTTCCTGCCAGAATTTAGACTGATATTGTTCTCAGTGGTAAAATACTGGATAAAACGCAAGTACTTATTCATGCTTTCATTCACTCATTGAAGAAACGATTATTGAATGCCAGGTACTCTTCGAGGCACTGTCGATATAGTAACGAACAAAACAAAGTCCCTGTTCTCGCCGAGCATATGTTCCAGACATAAGCAGATACATGTATACGTCTTCTGGATATAAGCTCACAAGAGGAAAAGTAAGCTTGGTATATTCATACAGTAGAATTCTATGCAGCAGTTAAATTGCCTGAACAAAAGACACACATACCAACAGACATAATAATGAATGAAATAGTAAATTTCAGAACAATAAGAATAATGCTGATTATTTAAAGTGAAAAAAAAAAAAACGGTTAAAAACTCCCACATAAAAACATACAACAGAAACAAGTGTCGGATCAGTACACTTAGGTAGTGGTAAACTTTGGAAGAGAGGGAAGATAATGGAAGCAGGTGAGGCATGCAAATGTTTTTAACTCTACCTGTAAGGATTTTTTTCTTTACTGAAAACCTGCATTATTTTTTCTAAAGTTGTTTATCGGTGCATAGTTACTTGTTAAATTATTCTCTGTATTTTTCTATCTGGTTGAAATATTTTATGTTTAAAAAACACGATCTCTCTTACATGTGGACTCTAAAAAACAAAACAAACATAAAATAAAACGTAGTTCATAGATACAGAGAACAGATTAGTGGTTGCCAGAGGTGGGGGGGTGACAGGTGGGAGAAATGCGTGAAGAGGGTATAAATTTATAGAAAAAAAATTTGCTCACTGCTTATGTATGAAAAAAATACAAAATAAAGAAACAGAAAAATATGGAGCTCTGGTACAGAACTGCCTTCAAAAGACAATACTTGGAATTCTGAGACTCTGATCTGCCTCCCTTATTCCGCCTCCATTGGTTACAGTTCTGACTTCCCTATCCAGGCATGCCCCTACTTGTCCCACTATGCCTAAGACTTTGATCAGAATCCTACCTGAACAAGCCCCACCCCTATGCCTGTCTTTGTATTATTTAGATTTTCCTATCTCTAAATTCATGCTCATTCAGTTTTGCCCATGTCTAGATCTGTTCATGGTGATGTGGTACTGGCCCAAATGCAGGCCATGCTTAGCATCATTTCAGTCATTCTAAGCAGAAAGATATTTCAATAAAGACAAAAGTTGATGATTTCAAAAGCTAAGGACTTATTAAGTTTGGAGATAATATTACTAGACAACTCTGACACTGGATTTTAGTGTATAAGATATAACTCCCAAGCATTTAAGTCATTTGATGAATTTTAATCCATTCACTGACCAGAAGTTACTGGTTTGGAAGTGAGCTATGCTGGTTGAGGCATGAACCAACAAAGCGATGATAACCGATACCCAGTTTCAATGGTATGCTTCTTTATTCAACAGTTACATTTAAATCATTCATTAAAAACATAAAAACTAACCCGACTGAATATACGATCTATCAGATTTGAGAACTGGAGTGAATATGGTAATAATCTCTCAAATCGATACCTTAATTGGGAATGAACATGAGAATAACTCACTAAACAGATTAAGAAATAGAAGATATTTGCCACTGAAAGTTATTCTAATAAGTTATTTTTGGAGAGGTAAACAATCCAGACTGGGATTTGCTTTATAAAGACGAGAGAATTATTTACAGAAACGTTGAAAATGCTGAGCTCTAAATAAGCAGAAAAAAACAATTGAGCACATGTCTTAACCAGATGCCTACCTTGAATATTTTTATGAATAGCTATTTTGCTGCCCAGTTTTTATGCACAGTTTTATTTTGCATATGTGCACAAGAGAGAAAGAGAAATGAGAGAAAGTTCCACGTTAACCGTATTTAGCATTCCCTTAGGGCATAACACATTCACCAGTTCAGTCCCAAATTGTTCCAGAGAAAACTGGCTGAAATCATTGTATTTGTTAACATGTCATTTTGTATTGAGAGCTAATAAGAAAGATGATAAAGTCCATAAGGATATTATCCCTAATTCCTGAAAAAAAAAAATCTTGTAAAAAAAAAAGAGAAACAAAACAAAAAGTCATCACCACCATCAGCAGCAACAAAAAATGGAATCAGATCAAAGGGAGAAATACACCTCACTAAAAAATAAATATCCAGAATACCTAGCATGTAAGTTCAAGCTGAGTTTGAACACATGTATACAAGATGCACTACTGTAGGCTAGGAGGGCAGGATAATATTGCTTGTCATAGTCTGTCTTCAAAAGACAAAATCAACAAGTCATGTCAATCATGAAATTATTGAATCAGCCACCTGTATTGATTATTAATATGGCCAGGACAGCTTTACTGACCTTTCCTGTTGTATTATAATCCAGTCAGTCAGAAGCAGACAACCTTTGCTAAAAGTGAGTTTCCAACAGTGGCAGTCTTTGCTGACAAGCAGGTGCCAAAACCATGCTGACTTGAAAATGACAAATGACCTTGCCAAATCCATCTCAGACTTTACTGAGTTCTTGGTGCCAAAACCCACCTCCTAATGGATGATTCACAAGTTCCATGAGATCCTTAGCAAAACTCTTTCTTCTCAGAGATGTAGCAGCTACTATACTTTTTATATCTTAGTGGAAATAGAAGTTTAATAAACAGATGAACATAGCCAAGTGAAGACTTGCCCCTGTGTTATGGAACATGGACATGATTTTTTTCTAAAACTTGTTATTCAAGGATAACATCCCAAACACAAGTGTAGGCATTGTAAATGCGATTTGCTGAATTTTCACAAAGAGAACACACCCTTGCAATCAGCATTCAGAATAAGAAACAGAAAAATACCAGCACCCCAGAAAGCCTCCTCTTGCTCCTTTCCAGTCACTGCCTATACGATCCCGCATCCTACAGCATAAATTAGCTTTATCTGTGTTTATACAGTATATAAATAAAATCACATGGTATGGGTTCTTGTGTGTGACTTCTTTCCCTCAACATTATTCCATCTGTGCTTTCCATACCTCTTATTCATGTGCATTTTAATAGATACAGGTATTTTCTCTTCTGAATTTCATCAGATACTTTCCAAATTCAGGTCAGACTAATGCACAACTTCCAAAGTAAAATGTAATCAGGGGATGTGAGCCTCAAAAATTAATTTTGAGGAATCCGTTAGCAAACTCATGGGAATATTATTCCAGTCTTAGGTCAAATAAGAAGTCACCAGAATAAAGACTCAACTGGGTAGGGATGCTATTAGTAAAAGGGCTGAAAACAGACCACTAAATCCAATATGTACACTTAAAAAGTGATGGAATAGTCTAAATATATCATAACAGTGAATAATTTTAAAGGCTTTATATACAGATCATTGAGCTCTGAAGTGAAACACTCTGTACTTGGGAAGCACTTTGAAACACTCAAAGTACTTCTCATTAATTTCCACAAAAAGTAATAAAGAACAAACTTTCATACTCTTTTGTAGATGAATAAATCAATATTTAAACATAAAAGTAGTTTTCAACCTCATATAATCACTGAGTGAAGAATAAAACTCAAACCTTTGATCTATCTATCTCCAAAACATATATTGTGAGAATAAAGGTTATTATCATTCTGTTGAACAAAGTGGTGAGGAAAAGGAGTAAAAAGAGAGAAAGGATGGACTCTGAAAGTTCACCTATAAATATGCATTAAAGACATTTGTGCACTTTTATACTTAGTACCAGATATGGTTGTGTTCTTTCTTTCAGCAAACTTGACTCCATATTTCACATTTTAAATCCTTATAGTTACTGGCAAATTGGTGGTCTAATACCTGAAATAATTAAGTTGTCTTAAACTGCAAGTTGTTACCATATTTTGGACAATATCGATATCTGTGAAATGTTTCTCAGACTTTGTTGTAAGCAATGAAATCCTTTTTTTCATTCCTTCATTCTTTCAACATGCACTTAATATGAATTGATCAACGAATAGTTAAGTCACTGTATTAGACATAGTGTGTAATAAAAAATGAATCCTGCTCTTAAGATGTTGTTTACAGATTAATTTCTCTCTTTCCCCTTCTGTCCTTCCTACCTTTCTTCTTCCTTTCCTTCCCTCTTTGTTTCTTCCTTTCCTTCCCTCCAGAAAAGTTTAGTCCAAAAGCCATTGTGTGGAACCAAAGTGGACATTAATGTGGGGAAGGAGATGAGTGGTCTGGGCTGCAGTTGTTGGAGCCTGAGCAGAGCTGACAACAGCATCTGTGCAAGGAGAGGTGGAGGCAGCACTGATAATGGAAGATGGGTTACATGAAGAGAGGATTCTTATAATAAGTAAATATGTTAAAAAGAAGTTTTCACTGTTCAAAAAGGGAGTTACAATTATAGGAAGGAAGAAAACTAGAATAAACACTGTGGTGGTAGTTTGTAATTGCAAATATTGGTATGAACATGATTTTCAAGATATATATGAAAAGATAATAAAACATAAGTGTCAATAGGTGTCCTTCTCCAGAAGGACAGGAGCAGTGTCCCACCTCCTCTCCAAAGCAATGAGTATACCTGGAGCCCACATCTCAGTTTAGAAATAGATTCTACATGAAAAGGAACTATGGCTTCACAAAAAAATTGCTTATTATAAGGCTAGGGCAGAGAATGACTCAGGAATGATAGAATAACTCTGGAACATGTTCTTGTGCAGAAAATAATGAAAGACTCAAAATCAAAAGCAATATATCAAAATAAGTCAGAAGGCAACTTGAAGCAGTTTCTGCCAGTCAAATCTAGGGTAATTCCAGTATCAAAACAATAATGTTACTAACAGATTATAAACCATTGAATAGAACAGGAATCTATGAGTGCATAGCGATATAAATGAACAAATAAATTGAAAAAAGTGAAAGCTCTGTCTTATGGTAGAATGCCAGCTAATAAAAGTAAAAAGAAGTTTAAAGTTACAAAATCACCATTTGGAAACTCCCATAGTCATAATTATTTTAGTCAATAAACATCAACTGATGCTAAAACTACTATGTAAATATTGATAGGAAACGCGAAACATACGTTGTCTCGAAGTACCTCCCCAGAAAATACTTATTAATTACACATTTTAAAAGTAAACCTTCATAGTGGGGAAACTTAGCAAATATCACTTAATTTTGTGATGAAAGTTAACATCACCAGTAGTAGGACAAATCAAAATCATGTACCATTTGACAGGATTCATTAAGAAGAATACAGCATCACTTCTGTTGTGTTCTTGCAAGGCATAACCTGATTCTAAATTGAGGAAAAATAGACAAATCCAAATTTGAGGTCAATTCTGCAAAAAAACTGGCCTATAGCCTTTGTAATAGTCAGGGTCATGAAAGTGAAAGAAATACTGAAGAACTGTTTCAAACTGAAGGAAATGAAAAACATACAACTAAATGCAACATGTGATCCTCAACTGGATCATATTACTATAGATGACGGTACTAGAAGAACTGACCAAACCGAACAGGGTCTGTGTATTTGACAGTAGTAATGTCATGATGTTCATTTCCTGGCTTGGATGGTTGTGCTGTGTTTATGCAGGAAAGTGTCTTAATTTGTAGGAAATACACTGCAACTTAACTTCAAATACTTCAGGGGGGAAAAAATGTTTTTAGTATTGTACTTGCAACTTTCCTATGAGTTTGAAATTATTTCTAAATAAAATATTGGAAATAAGGAGGGGGGAATTAGTGTTAACGGGTTTAGAGTTTCAGTCTTGCGAGATGAAAAAGTTCTAGAGATCTGTTGTACAACAATCTGAGTATACTTAACACTCCTGAACTGCATGCTTAACAAGGATTAAGATGGTAAATGTAATGTTCTGTTTTTTTGCCATAATAAAAAAAATGAAGACAAATGAATCAACAAACAAAAAAGAGTATTGTTTAGAAGATGAGTTCTCAATCCTGAACAGCATAGTTTTCAGAAAATACAGATGCCTAAACCCCAATACTGCAGATTATGATTCAATATGTCCGGATTATGGTTTGGGAGTTTTCCACGTGGCCAGGGATGTGAAAACACTGATCACACTGAACTACTTACAAGTGGGTAACATGAGCTACACTAGGGTAGAAAAAGCCCTTGTCCCAGTTCAGAGCGTTCCACTCACTAGTTTTATGACCTTGGACAAATCATGTCAATGCTCTCATCTTTAAAGCCCTCATCTCGAAAATGGGGATAATAATTCCTGCCTCGTAATATCACTGAGCTGCTCACAGGAGGCAGTGCAGATAAAAGCACTGCAGAAATATAAGGCAATATTGTAATACAAGAAATTAACGAGTAAATTTCTCTACTATAAAAGGACTCAAATAAGATATAACTACACAGTGTCACTAAAGTGCAGCAACATGCTCCAGTGAGCCGTTCCACAGTCTCAGATGATACACCTGAGGGATTCTTGGCTTTCGAATATATAAATTTAGAAGCTAGCAAGCAAATTACTCTCACAGTTTCTGTGAGTGTGAGACCTAAATGAAACCCTGTTAGCAAGCTTAAAACTGGTGACTTCTTCATCTCAGTGGGCCCTCTATTAGGACTTTTTGCAAGATCTCATACTAGAGGAAAAATGAAAAAAGGAGATAGTATGTCAAATGACACAAGTGGTCTGGCATCTCACAATCTTTAGCCAAAATGGCTTCCACCTGGAAGCAATCAATGTCTAGAAATCGCCAGTGAGCAGTGTGGGGTTCTTGCTCTCCTGCCATTGCTGACACAGCAGTGCCTTCGGAGTCTAACTCATAGAATTTAGATCAGGGAGACTTGAGGTCGGATTCCAGCCCCAACTGGGAACCCTGGACCCGTTTCCTGTCTCTGAGTCTCAGGTTCATAATCAGTAAAGTGATGATAATGACAGTGTCAACTTTGTAGGTTAAATGAATAAAGGATAAAATAAGTGCTTCACAAATGCTAGCGATTACGATTCCTTATAAACGATGATGCTCGGCACAGTTCCCCTTCTGTCTTTTCTCTAACAAGTGTTAACACCAAAGATAGCAGCTGGGATTAGAGTCTCGGGAAGTTACTAATTTGGCCTCAGGAAGTTACTAGATAGGGGAATATTGCAAAAATAAATTAATTACTAAGGCTACCCCAGCTCAAAGTACAGTTCAGATTTGCAGGCAGTACCCGAACAGTGTTTCGAGAAGTGTTAAACACGTATACAGCACTTTGTTGGGTAGGGGGACGTGTGAGGAGGCTTTTAAAATAGAAAAACCCCATTCCCAGAAACCAAGTTGTGTTCTTTCCTTAAGATTCACCCAACACAGCACCAATTCTCACTTAACATATTCTTTTAGGAGAATTGTGGTATATCATTACCAATAAAGGAACAGCAGCAAAACTCTGTTTTGGGGACCGTAGTCAGCATAAGAACCTTTAAGTAAGGGCAAAAAAATCAGTTGAATTACTCTGTGGTCTCTTGTCTCATATGAGAAAGCTAAAATTCCTAATGCTCACGCTACATATGGATCAATTCAGACTACCTACGGTAGCCACGGGTCTTTAAATACTTGCTAGTTGGCCTACTTACAAATCCATTCACTTTCAAGGCAAAAAATAAAAATTCTTTCAGAAAATTCTTTTTTCCCATAATTCTTTGTAAAAATTTTATGCGATTTTACCTCTATAAAATTCAGGAAATATGTCATAATTCAAATATAAAAATCGCCCCTCCTGTTGTATAAAGTTGGTTGGCTTTAAAATAATTTTTTGTGGAATAATTGAAAAGTTCTTATTTCATTACTCCTATCAAAAATAATGATCTACAATATTAGTAATCAGTTCTACATATTAATTCATGAAAATTTTCAAGGAATTTCAGAATTCAAAATTGCTAATGTTACTCAAATTATAATGTTCCTTTGGTTTTTGTCACACTGAATAATTCATTAGGCATTTACAAAGGTTTCGAATCTTCAACGGTATTGTTATTCTTTTAAATACACTGGTGAACAGATAGTTAAAACACTTTATAACTACTCATGTGAAAATGCAAAACATTTCTACTTTTCATTCTCTCACTGTTTAAAAAGACCATAAATTTTCTAATCTTCCTCACTTTATTTCTAAGACAAAATGACAGGTACAGGAATATCTTCGGGGAAAAAACCTGCTGATTAGGAAGGGTTTCTTGCTATCATTTTAGATTTTTTTTAAAAAGTGATTAGCCTTCTTTTGTTCCTTTACAATAGTCTGTTGATTTTCTTAAATACTGCAAAGGAATTTAGAGAAAAGAAAAAAATCCTGACAACTAATTCATAAGGTATACAGTCAAGGTATTCCTTGGCAAGGGTTGAATGTTTGTTGTGGTAAAAGAATGGTGTGAGGAATGTTGGAGAACTGGGGCAAAAAAAGAACCATTTGGTTTCATTGATCTTGGTTATGCAATAATTTACAGCACGTACCTCCAAGGTTTGCATATACTATTTTGGCATTTTGGAGTAATTATCACTGTGAAACTTTCACAAGCACACCTATTTCTACAGGTAATTAAGGTGACCTAGTTATGTCTGCATAAGGCTTAGTCTGTGAATAATGCAGACCCAGGAGAAGCTAACAGGTCACTAACAGCAATCAATCTAACTGATGGAAAAGAGGAAGAATCCTGTAGATGATACTTGCCCTATACTATTATAAGGCTATTTTTAAGATGCATTATTTCAACACTAATACCCTAAGAACATAGGAATCATTTCCTTTGAACTATTCTTGGGCTCATTTCCGGTTTCTTTAAAAATTTGAGGTATTGAGCATAGCAACTCCTTATCATTAGTCATAAAGAGAATTGAGATTCATTTCTCAAAATGAGCTTCAATCTTGTTGATTTTCGAAAGCATGTTTAAAGAATTGTTTCTATTTGCGTATGATTAACAAATCTTTAGCTGGTGCTCTCATTTCTGTTTACTACCAAGGCTTTACAAATGCTGTACCACAGCAAAGTGTTGTTTGCCCCCAAATCGTTCCCTCCTTCCTAAGGACAGCCCTGAACTCAAAGACCCGCCTCCGTTGACATAACGTCAATGTTCTGGCAGCTGACTGATCTTACTGAATGAGGTAGAGAATCTGGTTTCTCGTACCAACCCACAAAATGCAGCTTCTGTACTTTTTTTCCACAACCTTGAAATTTCCTGCAAAAACTCACGGCATAAGGTACACCACACCAAAAGCACAATCTTGTTTAATATAAAAAGGTCACAAGTGCCTTTATTTAGAGCCTGCCTCAGGTTAATTAAGACACAATTTTTTAGAAAAAGTAAACCAAAAGTCAACTGAAATATAAAATACTTCAAATAATCCGGAGTAGATTTAAGCCTAGAATTTTTTTTCTACCTCGTGGCACTATGGCTGGGAAGACATGGATAATATAGTTCACAATTTACTTACAAATGAGTTTTTCATCTCCACTTCTGGGAAATAGTAACAAATCAAACTCAGTTTTTAAAATGGCGTTGTCTGTGCTCCTGGACAGTAAAATTCTCATAGCTCAAACTGAAGAATATACAAAGGAAAAATATATGCTATTAAATATGCAAAGCATTTGCATTCACTGTTGAATCATTATTCAATCAATGAATGACTTATTGTCATACCACAAAGGGGGACAAGACTTGGATAGGAGCTCTAGCTGCTTGAGGGTGAATGCCATTGTACATTTTTCCTGGAGTCCTTAATAAGTGACACACTGTGTCATTACATTTGAGGTGAAGCAGAAGCCTCTGTCAGATTCGATTCACATGGGCAATCCCCAGTGGCAAAACATCTGATTAACTAGCAAAGCCACTGTCGTTAACAGCTGTATCATTGGAAGCTTGGAAGTATTCAGACTATTTAGTAACCGAATGTATTATCATAATCACTCTCTCCCTGGCTCATATCCAGGAAATATTAACTACTCCCCAAATAAATTACTATTAAAATGGGTAGGCATAAATAAAACAGTATACATATAATTTACTTCGAACCATATAGACCATATGTTCTATTTGACTCTAATAAAACCTATTTAATAATACATACATGGCAGTAACTTCAAGACAAGTGTTTGATGATCTCTTCATTTGTAAGTTTGCTGGGTTGCTTTTGCAAAAATCTCTTAAATTTCTGTAATAAGACCTTGCAGAAGGATCTGTTATTCATTCCATTATTCTAAATATATTCTCCACCTTACAAGCTCAGATATGTGCATTTGAGTGACCTATTAAGACGCCAGCAGGGCGTGCCTTTTAATTATTTGTAACTATTTTAATGAGATAATTTTCTAAGTCTCTCACATATTTATAAACCATAATTATAAAAAAGTTAAACACTTAAATGGCACCAAACATCCAATCTTGATAAAATCTTACCAATTTTGTGACCAATGACCACTTAAAATAGCTACAAAAAAATTTTGCCAAACATAAATATGATGCCTGCAGGTAAATAAAACCTCCTAGTGTAAAATGCAAAGTTGTATCAAAATCTAATGTATGATATTTCACTTGCACACAAAGAAGGAAAATAATTTAACCAAATTTTAATTTTATTTTTGAGAAAATTTATTTCAATCCTCAGACAAGCAGGAAATCCATTTTTTTAGTCTAAAATGATAAGTTTAATATCACTTATTATATTTTGTCCACTATCTTACTTTGCTCTTCCCATTAACCTTTCATAACCTTCCATTATCCTCTGGAACAAAATTTTAATTTAGAACTTAATGAAAAGATTTATGGTGATTTAGTTTACTTTGTTGTAAGTAGCATGGGTTTTGAAGGGACACTCACAAGTGAAAATGTAATGAATTATAAAGACAATCGGCTTCAATGACATAAGATAATTTAATGAAACTTTGCAAATGTACCTCTACTTCCTGAGTCTCATGGCAGCATGACAAGGAAATTACAAGGGAGCATCAAGTCAAAGTGCTCGGAGATCTTAATGATTTAAGCAAAATGAAATGCAGATGTTTGGACGTGTAGTACTATTCTGAAATGATAACTCTAGTAGTCTATGCTGTCTAAATTCAAAGCGTGCTCTCTAAATATGGAATGCAAGGACCCAGATCAGTGTAAAGAAGCAGAATGTGCTCACTTGTGTATGCTCCAGGCAGGCAAATATTATAATAATAAATGATTAGTTTGTTTAGTGGTTTCCAAAAGAAATATTTCATATACGTTTTTCTCTTTAAAAGAACAATTTCTAATAATTTACTCTTCACTTTTACATCTATAAGTATCTTGCATTTTCTCAGGTTTTCAAGAAGGAATTACAGCAAAATTAAAAAAATAAAAATAAAGCTATACCTATAATATTAAAGATTGTACTTCAAAAGCAACAGCATGGAGATAGCATCAGCAATTAGTGAAAACTATCACAATTCAATTAATGTTATATTTTACTGTCTGCTTTTGTAGGGAAAGCATTCTCCTGATTAAATGTACAGGATGCTCTTCAAAACTGTTCAGAGTCTCTCCAAAGGACAGACTAATTACCAACTGTTAATATTAAGAATACACCTGGGGCAGAAAAATAGGACTTCAATTTACAGTAATAATTTTGGGATGGAATTATTCCAGCAGTAAATTGTCACAGCTGCTCAAAGTGTGATGACACCCATGAAAATAAAATAAATACAGTTATAACTTCCCAGTAGATCTTGAGACACTTTGCCAAGAAGTGTAAAATATTTAGTATACTTTTGCAAATCATAAAGTGAGACAAACCTTATGTTTGCATCGAGGTTTAGAGTTACACATGTTTTTAGATATGACATGAATATATTCTTTGACAATTGAACAATACTAGCATTTAGCATTTAGTGCTCTCTGCTGAATATTATTCACAAAATATTTATTTTGAATTATTGATGGCCAAACCAAATAATCCCCAAATTGTTCAAACATAAACACATTTTAATCTCAGACTAAGTTATATTTTTCTGACAGGTTGAATGATCTTACCAATACCACCACCACCAGCACGATCACATCCCCAGAATTTTTGCTTCAGGTAGCTGAAGGATTCCCAGTTGTCCAGACATCTGTTCCTGCAAAGACAGACATATAGACAAGTAAAAGAAGAGCGTTCAAGTTATTTGGCACAACGCTAATATGCTTCCTGCCTCTGAGTATCTGGCCAAACCTAACCTCCCCAACAGATTATTTGCATGGATGAAAAGCTTTCAGACATGATCTCACTCTTCATTTGTTAGGGCAGAGGAGTTTTTCTCTCTCCATGCCTGTGTAGACTCAATCTGGTCATCCCAGTGTAGGATGACTTCTCTATCCATGAGAGAAGAGATCTCATTTCACAACTTGATTCAATGTGTTCACATACAATAGAAGTACCTTCCACTGACTCGGCCGTTTAGTTTACCAAGTTCTTGCACTTCTATCATCACTTGGCATCCTCCTCAGACCCTGTGACATACATATCTACATCTTTTCTCTAGACTGAGAATAAGATGTAAATGTAGTCTTTTTCAAAAGTGCTCATATACTTATTTATCATATTTGGTTATTTTAAATTACAATGATATTTGGTTTTGTTAGAAGCTTTCTTTCTCTGTTTTTTCTTTATGATTCGGAATTATTCACTTTTTACTGTTGCCTCTTATTGGTGTTCAGTGGCTACATGCTATTTATGTACTATCATAGATCAATAATATCCTAACTAAATAGAGCCTGTAGAAACTGAAATAAATTTATGCTTACAAACTGTCTTTTAAGTCACTTTGTAGTATTAAAAAAACTTAGAAGAATTTGTAATTTACTGTAGTCTCCATGTAGCGGTAATTTATGCTGACAACCTACCTTACATGGATTTTGACCACTACTAGGGGAAACTAGTAAGATACCACCATAACACATAGAATATGTATTTTTATATATGAAGGGAACTGAACAAAGTACCATTACTAGGTTACCTATTTATAACGCTGTATTTTTCTTTCCTAATTCCTAATCACATATCCATATTCTTTTGTATTCTACACTCCCTTTTTGCACCTTAACATCCCTGTTATAAAGGTGAATTCACCCATCTATCCACGGCTCTTTTTCCTTTAACATAACAAAATGCTCAGATTTTAACTATTATCTCCCACAGGGGCAGAGGAGATCATGGTGAACCACAAATCCAACTAGGAGATGTGTTCCAATAGAGATAGGAACAGATTTGCTCCTTTTTGTTTTCCTGAGGAAGATTCACCGTGAGCTAACATCTGTGCCAGTCTTCTATTTTGTGTGTGGGTCACTGCTGCAGCATGACTGACGAGTGGTGTAGGTCCACATGTGGGATCTGAATCCGTGAACCCAGGGCGCGGAAGCGGCCACTATGCCACGGGGCCAGCCCCCAGATTTGATCTTTTTAATCCACTAGGTTACTGTAGAATTTCTGTTAAATTGCTTACTCATTCATATATTTATTTCATTTGATTTGCAATATATCTGTTTCTGAGTATTTTTTCCAATTTTACACTCTTTTACAGCCTCCAGGGAAACATCATGTGCTTCCCAAAGGAGGTTTCTATTTTTCCCACACCCATTTATGCTCGATGCAAAGCTTAGTGTTAGTGCCTCTCTTGGCCACTACTCACCAGACCAGGAACAGAAAGACTGGGCAGAGAATCAAATGGTCATCAAGGCCAGGCAAAGTGCTATAACTTGAAATAGCTTTCAAAGAAAACTTTTAACTATAAAATTTCACAATGGCACGGGTCACTAATTGTTTAATTGTTGTACAAGACTATATTGTGTATATGATATCTTTTTGCAATGACTGAAGAAATCTCTCCTACTTTATTGACAAGTTTTGATCGCCCCCCAAAAAAATCGCAGCAAAACCCCTTCTACTTGGATGTTGGCAGTTAGGAAATAAGTCTCCCTTTGAAGTATCTCTTTTAAATATAATGGTAATAGTTAAATTCTTAGAGAAGGGGAAAGTACTTCAAATACGTTGTGTCATCCCATATTTTTCATTTGTATCCTATAATTGTCATTTTATAAAAAGAGAGTCAATTTGAATTGATGTAACTGCCATTTTGTACCTTTATTCTCAATCACTTTGTCTTTACTAATAGTGCCCTTTGTTCAACACACCTTTAAACTGGACTGGCAACGAAGTCATCTTGACAAGTTAAACATCCTCTCTTCCTGTCCTCCAACATGGAAGTCGATAGGAAACACAGAATTGAAAACATTTCTAGCACAGAGTTATCAGATGCTATTTAAAATCCCCGCTACTAAAGCTCCAGTGTACAACAGGGAAACTGTGCTCCAGTGACACCAGAAGACTGAGGTGGGAATCTCAGCTGTGCCAGATGTGAGCTGTGTGAGACTTTCCAGCCCTGCCACCTACCTCACATGTTTGTTGGAAGGATGAATTGGGATCCCAATTTGGGAAGGTGCCCAGCACATTACAGACCCTTATTAAGCATTAGTTTCATCCTATATTCTTTCAAATAATTTTCACATACATTACCTCCTTCGATACTTGCAACCACCCTGTTAAGTAGTGTGGGCAGATGTTATTCCTGTTCTGTCAATGAAATGGAATCACATGGAGTCAGACCTCTTACTCTTCTGACTTTCAGCGTAGTGTTTGCTCCATGACATGACCCCTTTTTAGATTCATTAATCTACTTAATTAGTGAGGTTCTTAGAGAACTTTCTAGCAAACTGCCTGAGCTCAGGCACAAATGGCAACCTAACCATCATGAAAGGATCTGAATAGTAAAGAAGGGCTTACTGTGTCCCATTGATTTAACATGTTATCGTTTTTGAGGATTATACCTGCATGATTTGCTTTGAAAAGTTTTCAACAGGCTGTAGCTGATGTTGATGGGAAGAAACACAACTGTTTAGGCAAAAAGTATGGCTTACCAAGGTAGTCAATCTAGGTGTAGAGGAGCCATTTGGAGAGTTAGAAAGAACGTGATCATAGGAATCCAAAACAATATCAAGAGACCCAAGCAGATGCTCTATTTCAGGAAAGCCCACTGGAAAAATGGCAAGGCCATCAGGGCTAGTTCTTGTTTATCTCATGCACATCCACAGCACCTGACATGGTATCTTATACATAGTAGAAATTCAATACATAGTGAATGAATGAATGAATTAGTGAATAAATGAGTATTCTATCCCCAATGAGTTGTTGAATACAACATCAAAGGAGTCATTGGCATTTGTTTATCTCTATGTGACTTTTAAGTAAGTAAAATTGGAAAATTTTATGGAGCAATAAATTATTTGTTGGAAAGCCTTTTATTTGCACACCTATTTTAATGAACATGAACTTTCTCTTAACATTAATTTTGATTGTTGACTCTTTATAATCAAGCAGTTATTTAGCAGTGTGCTTAGCATGCTCTGATCTATAAGTAGTACAGATTTAGAAATGTGCTGGTTCAACCAATAAAGACAAATAAATATCAGATTGTAGTCTTCTAATAAGTCTGTAGAAAAAATTTAATTTAGACATATAAGGATAAGAAAATCACAAGAAATCAAAAAGGGTGTTATGAAAGGAAATGAAAGGTTATTATCTGGATATACTTTAGGAAACTAAAGGCTTAAACGCATTTAATTCATAACAAGCTTCCAAAGGAGAAAGCGAAAAAGGAACAAAAGAGCACATTTCCTAAAAGACACACATGATAAAACTGATTTATTTCCACTTACCTGAAATAAATATTTAAATCCATTTCTATATTACAGTAATATAGAAATTAATTAAAACAAGATACAGTGATGATAGGAACAAAATTTTCAATGGAAAATATAAAATAGCAGTTCTTTCATCAAAATATACAACACAAGGCTGAAAATACCAAATGATTTGTCTTGATGATAATCAGTTTAGAGCTTTCATGGAAAGGTTTTAGGGTCAGAGAAAGCTTGCTATTAGGGGGAAGCCTACCATATAACTTGGCACATTGAAAATACTGAAAACAACCATTTCCTTTCTCTCCTTTGAATTGACCACATTTCATCCTTTTATAGGCACAGTCATCTCCCCACATGGCAATCTAACACCAATTAAACAAGAGCCCCTTTCTGCCTTTATTGCTGTAAATTCTGCAATTTCACTTTTTATATCTTGATTCATTAGAAAAGTAGCAAATTTTCAATGCAATGAATTACTGTGTTTAAAAATTAAATGACTATTCCCCGAAGAACTTTGCGTAGGATAATATCCCCCAAAAGTTCTCTAAAAATAGGGTTCTATGAACAAGTAAATTTGAAAAATTCTATATCCTCTTTCTTACAGATTTACAATAACACATTATAATACTAAGGAAAAAGGAGAAGGAGCAGGTGTAGGTGGAGAGAGCAGTCAGATCATGATGCAGGTCTACTACTATGACAGGAGGGAAGGAGGGAAGGAGGATGGGTAGGAAAAGTCTAGATCACAGCACAGTTCTGGGAGTCTGGGATAGGCCAATGTGAAAGCCCAAGAGCAAAAGATGGCCCTTTAAAGGAATCCTGCATTGTGCGCAGATGGCCTGATTCTAATAACTCCATCATTCTTAATCATTGGCTGAGAGCAACTTGGGATAATGTGGCCTTGGCGTGAAAGCCATAGTGTATCCAATGAGGCAGCAGTTGGAAGCTGTCAGCCAATTATGCTTCCCACAGAAGGTTCTCTTGAAAAGTACTTCCACAGTCACGAGACTGGATTTGTTGGACAGATGTTGGTTGAGCTGAAAGACAAACATGGAATAACTGAGGAGAAGCAGGAAGCCTCTACTACCCTCAGAAGACAAGAGAGCAGTGGTTTTAGTAGACACTAGGTGTGGGGACCACCAGGCAGAATCTGGAGCCAAAATAGGTTCTGTCTGGTGACAGCTGATATGGCAGGGACTGCCTGATGAAAGATGGACTCACAGCGGAGACTCAGTCCCTCTCAGAGACATCTACCAAAGCAGAGAGAGGGGAGACTTCTCTCTTCCCTCCTCCTTCCTATTTCCCTCAAATGCCTCTCGCGGCATAAACTTAGATGGAAACTATTAGTAAGGGACCCTGAGAATACTGCAGGGTCAGCACCCTGCAATACAGAGCAGATCAGAAGTGTCAGCAATGGATCTGGAAGGAAACCTGCCCAGGGTTGGCACAGCAAATCATGGGATTAAAAAATCCTGGATTTAGGGGCCACCTGGTGGCGCAGCGGTTTACTCTGCGCTTGGCAGCCCGGGGTTCACGAGTTCGGATCCCAGGCGCCCGCGGACACACTGCCTGTTAGCCATGCCGTGGCGGCGTCCCATATAAAGTGGAGGAAGATGGGCACGGATGTTAGCCCAGGGCCAGTCTTCCTCAGCAAAAAGGGGAGGATTGGCAACAGATGTTAGCTCAGGGCTGGTCTTCCCCACAAAAAAAAAAAAAAAAAAAAATCCTGGATTTATGCTGAATTAACAAACAAGTTAGTACATTGATCATGAAAATGATCAAGCACCCACAAGTCACTTAGGCCACAGTTTTTGGGAAAGATATAATGTGTCTTTATGAAAGACACACTCATTACAAAAACATATTTTCAATTGTTAATGAGAAGAAGCAATAGATATAATGTTTTTGAATATCAGATATTCTTTTTTTAAACTACATAAAAAATAATCGTGCTGATGAATAAGAATTTTATTCACAAAAGCATCTTGACATTAGTTTGACAGTTTGGAGAGCATAGGTCAAATGTGGTTTCACAACTGGTTGATTGAGACAGGAGCTTAGCATGTATCTTAGTGAGAATGTTGAAAATAGATCATGATTGAGAGCTTCAATTTTTGAATGGATTGAAAAAAATTGTAAAAAGGTTGGAACCATTTTTAAAACTCCAATAACATAAAGCCCTTTAATTCAGAATCCATGCCTCATAATTGTATATTTGGTATATTTAAAAATGATTTCTTGTACAGGTAGCACTAGTTCCCTGTGCTTGCATAAAGAAAAGCCTCGAAGACTTTACACGTAATGAGGTTTTATCAAGAACTTGCTTATCACACCCTTACTCCTCCCGGATTAAGTGAGTACCACACCTACAAGGCTTGAAATCTGAGCAAATTTCTTCTTCTTCTCTGCTCTGATTCGTCTGCTGGCCAAGCTCAGAATACTTGCGTGGGAGGTGGAAAAACAGTTCAGACATCTGTCCAGAGCTAGCTTACTATTCAGCTGTTACACCAGCGCCTGCCCGCCTCAAAATGAGAGAGGGCGAGACATAGTGAAGGAGGAGGGACAGATGCCCAGCATGCCAGCTTTGTGAGGCGCTAAAAATACCGCACTGGAAATGATGAGGCAGAGGATAAAAGACTATCCAGGTGTTGGCACTGAGGGGTGCTCAGCACAGCCCTGGTGTTAATGTCCACTACCCTGATCACAGAGCTGTAATTGAGTGCCTTCAATAAGATTACAGGTTTGTCTCTTCTGGAAAAGGCACAGTATCGTCCCCGCCGTGTGTGCACTCTTTCAATTTCACCATTGGACAACTAAGACCTGAGACGATGGGGTGATGTTTTAACATGTCCCTTTGTAAAGGTCCATTGTTAAACACTGGCTTGGAAATAAAAATGGGGGAAAAAGATAATTTGCTGTGCTTGCTCAGATTAAAACAGGTGAAGTTATTTTATGCAGCGAGAACACTGTATCCTGATCTCTGGTGATGTGCTATTTAACTCTCAGGCGCCCACATCTTCTTTGATAGCTGAGCAGAGTGAGGAGAACTTGGATGGAGACAGGGATACAGTTTTGAAAGCACCATTACAGCACTGTTGCCCATCTGCTTACAGCCAAGAGCCATCAAAATAGAGAGTCTGAAGAAAGCTTCTTTCTTCCTTTCTTTTTTTTCCTTTTTATAAGAACCTTAAAAGTAACAAGAGATAAGGTTAAAGACAATAAAAGTGCTACCGCAAATGTTTCAGTGGTTATTTATAGAAGTGGGAACTGGGAAGACCACAGGAGCACACAGAGCAAACACATTGATGGAAGACCTGGGTCCTAGAACCTGCTCTGAATCTCCTTGGGACATTTACGAAAATGAAGTACAATAAACTTTAAAAGCAAAGGACTCAAAGCCCCAGGCAGGAAAAAAAAGAAATGTTTAGTAAGGAAACTTCACTGGCTGTGACCTTCTGTTGAGCATAGAGACCGCAGTGGAAAATAAATGATAGACAGCAAATTGGCAGGCAAGTCCCAGAGGACTAAACAACATAATGTCATGTAGTTTGTAAAGGCATGGATATTTGTCACCACAGCCTGCATGAAGGACACACACTGTGCAAACTTTTATTAATGTGTTCCATTACTTTCGTGTGTGTGACTTCTTCCCCCACATCCATTATGTAAAACAGCCTGGCATTTGGCACATTGCTTAATAAGGATGGCAGTCAACTATGCAAATACTTATTACAGCACACACCTTCACACGATAGCTTCCTTTATGAATTTTCTCCTATGTGAAAATTATTTAAACTTAACCCTCCCTCCACACCAATACGAAGAATCTTGGTCTGGTAATATCCAGGAGATGCAGCCTATACTGGTAAGAATACAGGGGCCATCCTGCTCAACTGAGGGACCCATCATGGGTTTTCCCAAGTAAGCAATGGAAAGAGAGGCTATAAATTATTTATTGAGTATGTTTATCAGAGTCTAGACAATAAAGCTATTCTTAATCATAAATGAGTTTTTTTAAATCTGATCATATTTTTTGAGAGTGATATTCTGCTACTTCTTTGAAAGCAGACAAATAATTGATGACAAATATTCTTTAACACTGTGAAATTGTAGAGACAGTCATGACATACATTTTATATATATATGTATATATTTGTGTTAGGAAGAGCATATTGATTACTACATAGAACCATGGCCAACATATTGTTTTCTTAACAAATAATCTTTAAATTAATGTGAAACAATTAAACAGAGAAAAATTTTTACATTACATTAGTTTAATTAGGAAATATTTTAATATTCACAACATGACATGATTTATAGTGAACATTACAAGTTTGCTTTTGTATTTTAAATGAATGAAATGGAACAAAGAGGAAAATAAGAGTAGAAAAAGTAAGATAAAGCTAGGAGTGAGATTAAGGGATATAATTTCCTACTAGAGAGCAAGTCATAACTTTGAGCTTTTTGGAAGCTAATTCAAAGTGGGAAACCCAATTATTTATATGATTCTCAATGTCCATAAAATAAAAACGAACCATTTGATTGTCAACTTGACTTCGTCAACTATTCTTGATTCAATATTTGAGAGGAAAAAGTCCTCGTGTTTCTTTATAACAACATTGACTTTGGTTAGTGAACAACATGCTCATCAATAACACAAATAAAATACTTAACACAAATAAAATCAACAATGAGTTGCTTAGTGATGTTTCAGGTGATGTCTTTCAGTGTGGCCCTATTATGTAACCTCTAAATGAAGTTCCTTAAAAGTTTTCCTATGATGCTTTGAAATTATGCAGTCCCTGTACTCTATACTCTCTCTTAAATATTTTAAGTTCGCAATTATTTTTTGAAATTTACCTAGTGTTAACATCCATAGTTAATATCTGAAAGTTAAAGTCAGACAATGAATCCCTTTATTAACTTTTCTACAATTCTGGGGAGATGGGACTCTGAACCCTCCAGATAAAAATTTTGTGTTTACTTTAGAAAATGAGTAATTCATATGATAATATGATAGCCAAGTCCCCTGGAGTACATTGTATTTAAAAGTCCTCATATGTCACTATAAAAAGTTCTCACTCTATGGATTTCAGATATCATCAATCAGATGTGACTAGTAGAATATAACATACAATTGTTTCTACCAAAACCACCCACTGGAAGTATGTTGGGACTTCTATGTCATTCCACCAATAATCTCATAAGTAGTTTTTTAATTCATATAACTCTATAGCACCATTTTCCCAATTTTCTTATAATATAGAATAACCTGATGAACTTGTTATCCATAAATATGCCTAAGCCCCTCTTGTCCATTCCCAGGACCTTCTGAGCTGATATCTCCAGGAGCCTAATCCTCATACGTTTAACCAACATGGTAATATTACATACACCAAAGTCTGAGAATTGCTTCTCTAGAATGGATTTTCCATTGAAAATTTCCCATGAAGTTTTAAACTTTAGTCGTATATATACATTTTTTTAGTGTTTTTTTCCCCAGAATACTGCAGTGTTTGTTGTTTGGGGTAATTGTTAAAAATTATGGGGCTCTTCTCCAGATACTTAAGCCAAATATGTGAGTTATCTGCATCTTTTCTTTTTAGATAAGTCTTATGCATACTGATATTAAACAGCCATTACCATGCAGACAGCACTAACCAAGAAATCTAAAAGAAAGAAAACTCAAGTTTTATGTGGATAAAGCCACGATTACACTTGTCTCTAAGATTTATTATGGACTAATTATAGTTGTTTATGCACCCTGAACTCTAATTACCTGTTAGTAAATACACCTTTTTAAAAATAAAAACTAAAATTATTTTCCAAATTGCACACACGTATTGATGAGCAGGTAAAATCATGTATGGATCTATTGATCAGGGATAGCACTTATCAACCTTCTATATGTTCCCTTCAGTTTGGAAAAAACTATCCTAACAATGGAGGATATCAAAGAGTTAGTTAAGGAAAGTTCTCGAATTGTGGGATCACACATGTTTCCTTTCAATCCTGTTTCTACCGCTAACCAGCTTTATAATTTTAGACAATTTATTTAACTTCTCTGAAACTCAGTGCCTCCACCAATGAAACAGTCATAATAAAGTTGTGAAAGGGAGGATTAAATGATACCTCATGCACCTTCAATAAATGTTACTTCCTTTCATCCCTGCTTCCAGTCTAATGATGCTATTAAAAAACGTATTCCACAGAACCCAGTACACCATCTGAGTTCCTGTCTCTTCATTCTTCAATAGCTATTTAGGATAGAAGATAAACTGCCATATGCTCTTTCGTAGAGGGTGAAAAGACTGTAGTGTTACAAAGAGAAGGAAGTCTTTGGAGTTTGATGTGAGTTCAAAGTTTGACTCTCTTATTTGATCTGCTTGACTTAGGTCCAATCTCAGCTTCAGTTTCTAATCTATAAAACTCTTTAGAATCTTATGAGGAATATGTTAGATATAGATAATAAATTAGATGGGAAATGCCTGGCACACAGTAGGAACACAATATTAGCATTCTGCATCTTTGGTGGAGAGACCCTGCATATGCCCATCACCACCTTTAGACAGAAAGTCAATACCTGCCATTAGAGAATTCAGTTGGAACTGTTATTGAAATTATCAAATTTAAAAAGTCCATTTTACATAATATTAAAGAAAAGTCTTTTTATAAGGCTTTGTTGTCCATTGGGTAAAACACCTTTATGAACTTGTGAGCATTATTAGATCTTTTAAGGATAAAAGGAATACCCAAAGTAATTAGCAATTATTATTTCACAACAAATCATAGTTGTCTACTCACTAAAGTATTGCACTGGGATTCAGTAGACCTGCATTCTATTCCCACTTCTGCTATTCTCTAGTTTTATGACATTGGAAAGTCACTTCACCTTTCTGTGTCAGAGAAAACTTATAATTAACTTTCATTGATGTATAAGCCCTCTCCTGCAGCTGCTGGATAAGTAGAATTGTATTTCCTATCAGAATGTAAAATCTTAAATATTTCCTATATAGTGTTTACTATGGAGTGGATTTTGGAATTTTTTAGAGGCTATAATTTTATCGATGAAAAATGAACCTATACATATTTTTGAGAAATTTCATATTTGATTTTATATTGTACATCCAAGCATGACAATTAAAATAAGCTCTCTATATATGAAAGTGGTACATATGGAAACTTTCTCTTACAAATCAACAAGGAGATGACTAACTCACTCCAGCAGAAAAATGGGCAGAGTGATTAAGTAGCCAATACAAAAAGAACAATAACATAAAAAATATTCAACCTCATTATAAGCAAAACATTCACATTAAAGCAACAATGAGTTTCAATATTTTGCCAACTAGGTTTTTAAGTAGTTTAAATGATAACCCCCACAATTTTGATGGGGCAAATTAGGCAATAAATATCAAAAGTCTTATAAATATCCATACTCTTATACTAAGTATTCCCATTTTTAGAAATTTAAGTATAGACTCAGAGATACACACAATATTTCTGTGTAAGAATTTCATAACACCATTATGTATAATGCCAAAAAAGGTTAAACAAATAAATGTCCAACAAAAGGGTAATTGTTAAATAAAACATGGTTTATCTTAGCAATAAAAATATTATGCAGTCATTAGAACTGAGATTTTCAAAGAATAGTTTCAGAATTGATAAAAATAATAACTGTTTGGGGTTGAATTTTGCCCCCCCCCCAAAGGTATGTTGAAGTCCCAACCCTCAGTATCTTGGAATGTGACCTTATTTAGAGATAAGGTCTTTCCAGAGATAATCAATTTATAATGAGTTCATCAGGGCAAGCCCTAACCCAGTATCAGTGGTGTCCTTATAAACAAGGGGAGATTTGGACACAGAGACACGCACACAATAAGAACGCCATGTGAATGTAAAGGCAGAGATGGGGGTTATGCATCAATAAGACACGCAATGCTCAAGATTGCCAGAAAACCACCAAAAGCCAGCTTTTCTCTGCCCCCACCAAAAAGGAGAGAGCAGATTGTAAGGAACTAATATGTAGAAATTGTCATAGGTTGTCTGAACTATTGGGTGACCTGCCTGCAATCAGCATATGTGTATGTATGTGTCTGTCTCCACTGTATATTTTATAACCTTTCTGTCTGGGCTCTCCCGCCTAGCTTGAAGTTCTGGATCTGCCCTCCTGTAGCTGTACTTCATCTCTGCCGGTGCTCTCCTTCGTGATGTAGATCCGCGGACAGAGATCTTCGTCTAACTGCTCATATTCCTTATCTTCTCAGTCTCCTCATTTATTTGAGAATTTAATTGCTGACTTGATTTTGTCCTGAGGATTCCTCTGCAAACCTTCTATCAGTTTTCCTCAAACTCTTTGTGGTGAAGGACTCTTTTTCTCCCAATCCATTTCAGATCAATACTTCTGTAGTATACATTAAGATAAAATACTGAAAACATAAAATTAAAAAATAAGAGATAAAAAGCTGAGTTCATTTTCCATTGAAGACTAAAACACCTGTCATATACATTAAAATAAATTACTAAATAAATGAATTTAAAAATTAAAGACAAAAATGCAAGTCCTTTTTTTTGTTATTAGCTTTAACAGACGTAAAATTAGACTGCAAATTGCTATAAACGTTTCTAAATGCTTATTTTCAATTTCTACTTACTTTGTTTACAATGTAACTGATAGTTGTGGGCCAGCACCTGCCCCCAGATCACCTGAGCACTTGCTTCAAAGTTCTACTACTCTATACACCCAGTTCTTCTTACTCTAAAATTTTATCCAAGATTATAAAGTCAAGTTTTAAAACCAAACGATAACTAGCATTGATTAACCACTTTGCACATCCATTCCTTGTCTGCCTTTTTCTTGTTTCACCTGTTAAGAGCATAGCTATTGTTTGAACGGTTAACTCAATGCCAACATCTAGCTGTTCTAAAATGGGTAATGATTTAGAATTTGGGATTCTTGCTCTTTAAAATCAGATCTAAAACTTTTCAATTCTTGATTCAATTAACAGGGCCAAAAACTATTGACGGCGATTATAAAAGTAGTAGTAATATGCATTACTAAGGTTTGCTATCAAAGGCTGGCTTCACATCTAAGTTTCCAGTATTTGTCATCTGCTTGAATCTGAGCAAGCTACTCATCATCACTGAGTCTTGGTTTCCTCATTTATAAAAAGAGGAAAAGAACACTTACATCAGAGAGTTAGGGATAGGACACGTGTATGTGATGCAAGGCTCAGAGGCTTTTGAAATAAGAAGTCCTAAATTAGAGGATGGCTGTGTAATACCCTTGGTCTCTGCCTAATCTAGAAGTCTGTTACATTTGAGACGATAAACAACTTAAGGCCCATTTGGGGGCACCTTCAGGAAGCCCATAGACTTGTATTACCAACTTCTTCTTGCATCATGTACCTTAATTTTTCCCCATTCAGAAGCCTTGTCTGTTTCCTAAGTACCATTTCACTCTCTTCCCAATATTATTAAGTAGTCCTCTTTCCCTAACCTTAGATTCCAAAGTGTAAAATTTGTCCTTTGGACAAAATTTATATTATACCAATAAACATTTTCTGCAATTATCTAAGTTTTCTGACATCTAGGAATATGATCTCTATACTTCCTAGATTAAATCTGCCATAAGTAACAAAGTTTCTGACAATGAATATGGCTTTAAAATGAACACACTTCTTTACAAATTATAACATTCTACAGTGGGTTTTTTTTCATATTTTCTTTAATGTTGAGGAGTTTATTTACCTTCTTTATATTTTACATTTCATTTCTTAGTGTTTAATTCTTCTACTACTCAGTTGGGAATGACATTGTACAGTAGAAAGCCCTGTGGGAAAGCCCCAATTTCTTCAAATGGGAGTAAAACACCTATCACATAGGATAATTTTAAAATTAAAATTAAATAACAGAATAAAGAAAGTAATAACTTGTTGGCATGTAGAAGGTAAATAATAAAATTTTCAATATCCTACATCTTATATTCATATGAGCTCTTGGACTATCTGATCTTTTCTACTTAATTCTAAATTCTCTCATGATAAAATTTCCTAATTATTGAGGCCCATTGAAAATTGTACACATTATAAGAGTTTAGGCTCTGGTTATAAAATATTTAAATTTATAATTACCAGCTATGTTTAATTTTATTCTGAAGATTCCTTCTGTAAATCAACAATTGATGTTGATTTATTTTTTTAATAACTATGACATCTGCATTCTAGGATTATGTGACTTACTGATAAGCCAGTCTTTGGTAAAACTGTGCAAATTTGAGGTCCTATTTTTATCAATAAACTTCTTCAAGCAAATCTGTTTTGCTGATTCAAGTGCCCTCATATAATCCTGTACCTGCCTTGCTGATGTAGCCTACCAATCACATCACCTCAAGTTCATATGTCCATCAAAAAGCCCTCTTGGGCTGTTTGGGGCTTTGATTTCATTTCTCTGACTAAGTGATGATAAACACTTTAAGATATAGTGATATTGCTGACAATATCAGGAGCTAAAAAACTACTGTCCTTCAAATCAAACCTTAAGGTAATACTTACTATACAAATGAACTTTTAGAAAGGTGTCCATAATTAATTAAGTAAAAAAACAGGTTTAAAATGTGTTCGTACCATATAATCTCATTCCTTCGAAATAAATATACATTGAAATATTTACCTATAAAGAGATCTTTTTAAACTGGTAGAGACTTAAAGACTGTCACATATTTGTTGAATAAATATGCTTCATGACCAAACCTTACTGAGATAGACTTGTTTATCAATAAAAGGACACAAGATAGGAGTAGAGAGTATAACAGATTTAATACAAATTGAGCCTCACATGGAGATACTCATATTTCACTAATAACTATAAAGTACATTGAAAATACAAAATACTGGGTAAATGATAAGAATTTTTATCAGGTATTGGTCCCTGACAGAAGTGGAATAATATGTTTGATGGATGAAAGACTTGATAGAACCTGGCCATGCCTTAATTCCTTCCATGTGAGAATAATAGGGAATTAAAAACAGGACCAGAGCGCTTCATTGGAGTGTGTATCCCAGTCTCCAATATTGCCTCCTGCCACCTTGCATTCTCTGTGGTCATCACCTTTAGAACGCTGGCACAAGTGCACATTACTTTGGTTTCTAGTTCCATTAAAATAGTATTTTGTCCTATTTTCTCCAAAGATGATTCCATAGCAACATTCAAATATGCATGATATTTTCAGCAGAGTGATAGCAGGAAACATTTGGGCTGAAAGAGCAAAATAAAACCTTCCTTCTGACTTTCTCCCCAATTGCTGGGCTTGATCACATGTAGGAATTCGTGCTGTTAAAATAAAGAATTCTATCATTATTGATACTGACATGAAAGTCTACTGTCTTCATTTGGAAAATATTTATTTAATTAATCATATTTAACTACAGAAAACATAGCATATTTCTTCTCATTTGTACTTGTTTATATCATTTTTGGATGTAGGGTGGGGAAAATCTCAGATTTGTCTTACAACAAAACGTGAACGTACTCGGGTGTCCCTATTGTACTCCCTTAGCATGGAAGCAGAACTGCTCAGCACAGAGGTGACCAGTGGGCCATATGCACTCTCCATTTATAATCAGGTCAGCCATTATTACCACTAAAAATCATTTTAAAATGAGCATGATCCTGAACTGTGCACCTAAGTCATTCTCCTAAAAATAGAGAGCACATCTTTAAACTTTATAACACTTCTCTGTAGATTTCCCAGAAATACGGAAACAGGCAGAAATACTAGCAATTTCTTGATCACCTATGTAGGGTCAGCATTTTTTTTCCTACAGAGTGCAAAGTTGGTGAAAGGATTATTATTTCAAATAAACCCTGTGTGATAGGTATTTTATTCCCATTTGAAGAAACAAGCTTTCTACTATACTGTGCTGATTCCCAACTGAGTAACGCTATGAAAGGAAATGTAAAAAGAGTAAGAAGGTAGATTTCTTGATGAATAAATATCTACTATAGGCAACTGAAAGAATACACCAATCTCATATTTCAAAATTATATGTGAAAGCTCATCATTTTTTAATTGACTAAGTGCATCTTACGGCATCTGCTATTAAACTGAAATCCATGAATTCTGAAAGGATTTAATGAGGTTCATGAATTCCTTGAAATTTAAGGTAGGATTTTGTGTGTATGTACCTTTTTTCTGATGAAATTTCTCCTCCTTTATAGGATTTTTCTATTTGGCAAACAGACATACTCCAATGACTGCCTCTTAACACAAAAGCCCCCTTTATCATACACCCTCTTCCTCTTCTCCCCCTAATTTTCCAGCTTTCTTCGTAATCAAACTCCTGGAACACATTTTATACACACACAGTCTCTGCTTCCTCACCTTCCATTTTCTCATTCTCTCGGGAACATTTGTCTTCTTCTCCATGACACTGTAAAACTGTGCTCTGAGAGAAACACAACAATAACCTTTGTTCTGTTATATCCATTGTCAATTCTGAGTCTTTTTCCGGGAACTTTCAATCATTCAAAATAGTCAACATCTTCTGAGATCCTTTCTCTCTTTGTCTTCCTTAATATTAGATATCCACAGCATCTTTCAACTTCTCTGGCTGTTCCTTTGCATTCTCCTTTGTTTCACACTTCAGTTCCTAATTACTAAAAGAGAGTTCCTCAGCCTTAGTCAGGACCCTTTCTCTCTCTAATCTCTTCATAGGGGGATCTCAGCCATTACCAAAGTTTTACAAACCAGCTTTATGCTAATAATTCCCAAGTCTATATAGAACTCGAACGTCTCTTCTGGGTTCCAGACTTGCATATCTATATATTTTCAGTCCACTTGGCGCACAGTGCAGCGAAATCACCTTCTTTTTATCCCTCTAACATTCTTAGTTCTTTTTCCTTATATATAGATGCATAGAACATTCTTATCTTCACTCTTTGCATGGTTTTCTTTTCCTTGGTATCCAGACGTGAACTTAAATATCATGTTCTCAGAGATCTCTTCTTTTAATTTCAATCAAAATTAGATCACATCCTATTACTTTTTCCATAGCAATCTGTTCTTTTCCTTGATTGTTCTTTATCTTCATATGTTTTCTAATATGTCCAACATCTGTCTTCCCACTCACCAACCTTACTTGATGGTGGGGATAATATCTGCTTTATTTCTTGTTCCTACATCATACGGGACCTGCACACAGGAAGTATTCTGCATAGATTAGTCACAGAAATCCTTGATGCAAACCTACAATGTGCCAGGCACTGCCTTAGAAACTGAAAATCTGCAGTGAAAAAAAATTGATCAAGTCCATGTTCTCAAGGGACTTGGATTCCATTAGGAATGATGAAAATAAACCAATGAATACATAATATTTTGAGTGAAGATAAGAACTGTGAAGAAAAATGAAGCAGGGTAAGAGGAATAAAAACTAACCAGCATCAGATAAGAGGGTTGTTGTTTTTTATAGTGTAGTATGAACACTTATCTGGCTGTGTGATTCTTCTGCTAACTATTAATGTAAATCTGGACAAGTCAAATCATCTAACTTTGGGGATTTTCCCATATCTGGGACTAAATGATCAATTTGGGTCATTCCAGTTCTTAAGAATTTTATATTTCTGATAAGAGAAAACAATGAGGTAGCTAAGAACTGCAGCACTGGAAAAAATCTGTAGATTTTGAAGCTTGAATCCTTGGTTTGACAGAAACATGAATTCAAATCCAGAGATTTTTAAGGACATGTGGAAAAGTTTTTAGAAAGAAACTCAATTGTTTCTATATTCAAGCGTAGTGGTTCACTGCACAACTCCCTTGGGTTTGGAAGTAGAGGGTTTCTGTCCTGATGTATTGTAGAAGAAAGAAAATGGAATATCTGTGTCTGTGTTTGTAGGAAGTACTTATGTATATAAACCAGGACACTATTCCAGCTTTGGATTCTAATAAAGGAGTGGTTACTGGCTTTCAACATCACAGCTAGTCAGAAGTCTAGAAACCCACAGGAAATGAGAAGGTTGCCAGAGAAGCTGACCGATGAATTCATTGTTTTTCTCTGGACTATTAGTACTCTTCTTTTCAGAGTTGGCTTTTTCACTGGGCCAATGTATCAAGTCATTAGTTCTTCAAACTAGACATGGTGACTCAGCCAGAGGAAAAGAAAGAATTTGCAAAAGGGAAAACTTTAGAACTTGGAAAACATTTTTTAAGAGTTGCCTGCTTCTTTTTGGATTGTCTTCAGCTTGGAGTTGTTCTGGCGTCAGACTTTGGCAGCTTAATTTTGAAGTTTTATTTTTAATTTCTTGAAATAAAAGCATATTTTATTATTAAATTATTTGAATAAGATATAATATTCTGTAATTTAATGTACTATTAAACATAATTTCCAAAATAAAGGTACCCACTTGATATACCTATAAAATTAAACAAGTTCATGACAGGTCATAAGGTTTAATTACGTTATTTATTAAGAATTTGTAGATGATTTCTATAATGGTATTTTTAAAGATATTTACCTTTATATTACATAGTGTTTTCTCTATGGGGAGATTTACATGTGAGTAACTGTCTGGTCTCATTACTTTTTCTGAATCATTTGTTTTTAGAAACTGATTCTGAAACTGATATGTTGCTCTCTTGCTTGTGGTTTGTGTGTCCGACCCCTACCCAAGAATTTAGAACATAATATTCATCTTATTTTGTGCTTCTCTTTTTCACTCACTTACTTTGAAAATATTTCAATTTTACCTTGCTGTATATACAAATCATTAAACCAGTTTTGTAATAAATCGGGTTATAAATGAATGAAAATGTGTAATTTAAATCTATTTAAGATGCATTAACAAAATAATGAAATTAATTGACATGCATAATAGTGGGAAATACACGGATAAAAATTCTTTCCGTAATCAATGAGTTTTGAAACGGATTTTGACATATTTGAGGAACACAATGGTAAGAGTATGAAAGACCCTTAAAGAAAAGGCAATTACGGGAGTGAAGATGGGCATGAGCAAGTTTCAATCATGAGACAGCAAGCAGTCTGATGGGGTTCAAAGAAGATAGTGTTCAAAATCAGCAGAGACCATCCAAAGCAGAGTAGATAACATGGCTAACAAGCCAAGAATGGCAACTGGGAATTACTAAAGTGCAGGAAGAGTTTATATGAAAATAGCACATCTCCCAAAGGCAGAGGCAAGTTGAGAGCTAACGAGCTCAGGTCCAACCCGAATGAGGAAGTAGTATTTTGCATTCATGTGGGCCAGTGTAAGTCCTAAAGGAGTCAGCTGAGAAAGAAGATCGCAAATCCAAGGGTTGGAGTTGGTGTCCAGACAAGGGACAGGACATGAATACAGAGGCAGTGGCATGTCAGAGTGAACATCTAATAACTGAAATTGGGCATTGAAATTTGAGTGATAAATGGAATTCCAAACAACACAACAGCAAAAATGAACAAAACCTCAACATCTGGTAGAGATGTGCATAAACTCAAGACAGCATAACTGAAATGGCTTTCTAGTCTGAGGACTTGATGCATACAGTCTGTGCTGGGCCTCTGGGCACAGTTTTCCAGGTGTCATAGGCCCTAGGGAGGAGGGCCTAGGAGTTCACTTAGATGGAAACCTGTGCCCTGTGGGAGCTCTAGTAAGCAGAGACCACACAGATTCCAAAGGTGGTTTCAGATCAGGACAGAGTCAAGTTTAGCATTCAGCAATGGGGCCACAACACAGGAATGGCTTTACTTCCTATTACAAGAAAAGACAATTATGACAATATTTTCTCCTCACTCTCATCTGTTGCAGTCTACTATAACTGCCTATAAGACTCTGTATAAAGCATGCAATCTCTTCCCTTTCCATCTCTCTTGAATATCTGTCAGATTAATCTTCCTAAAGTGCCATTTTTTAAATTGTTTTTCCCATTTTCAAGAATATACAATAGTATTCTATTTTCTATGGGGAAAAAAGTCTTTGAATGTTTTTGCCTTCATTCAAAGACTACCCACTGGCTATCAAAGATTTTTCTGTCCTTTGCTCCCCAGGAGAGAAATGGCACTGAGGCTCACCCTTCCAAACACTGTCTTCCCCCTTCAAAATCCTATGAATTCATTATCTCTGTCACTACTTTTAATTTGTAGTTATATGAATCTAACTTCTTTTATCTGTGAATGTTTTATTTGCCCGACATGATTTTAACTATTTGAGGATAAGTTCTCAGTCCAGTCTACACTCAGTAGAAGTTCAGTAAATATCTGGTGAACTGGACTTCATCAGTCGATTAGGAGGACTTGATTAATTAGCATATGTTTTATTTTCTATTCTATTTTTTATGTCATTTTTCTCTCAATAGAAATACAACCATTGACTTTTCCCTCCTAGCAATTTTTCTAAAATTTTAAGACCTTTATGCTATTGCTCTCTCAACTTAGTTTCTTGCCAACCTCTTCAGTTTCTACTTGGATGAAATTTTTCTTGTTATTTTGTAAAATTAGGGATTGGGTGAGGTTTTAATCTGAAGTCAGATTAGAACATTTCAAAATGGCTAGGGAGGTAGTTATACCACAGAAGAGTCTTTCTTAGGGAGCAAAAATGAGCAAACTTTGGTCCCAAGACTCATCCAGAGCCTCTTTCCCATTTTGCCCTTCCATCACATGACTGTAAAGTAAAACTTGTGGCCGTGAAATAAAGTGTTTCTCCACTGAATGGTTCCCAGGCTTGTATTGCACAAGTCTGTCAGCATCCAGGTGCTCCCAGGAAAAGTAAAACCAAGGGACTAAGGAGGAGTGTGCCAGGATCATTTGACAACTCTATCGGTGTTAATATTATAGACTTTGCTGATTTTAGCATCAATCTGACCCATCTCTCTCCTCTAAGACTCATTCCCTGGCAGACTGTAAATGTCAAACTCTCCAGGTGATGAATGGAGAAGAAAAATATAAGACCAATAGTAACTAGATGCTGTAGCATAGGAAATGTGCGTGTTCTTTTCCTTTTATTTCTAAACCAGAGAGAAATCTCAGTAATACACTATTGGGTTTTTTAATCCTCTTGTCTATAACATAAATGATAATACTATGAAAGCTATAACAAGGCTTGGACTCCAATGAACTTACTACTTTGAAAAAAAATTGCAGTTTTTTTATATCATTGCACACAATCAAAGGGCCCAGTAGGAATTCAGTGATACGAGACTCCATAGATCATTCTAGCAGTGACTACCAAAATACACAGCTACTTTTATTACCTTAGTTCCTTTCTAAAATGTCTATACAGCATATAGCCTTTCACATAAAGTCAGTGCCATAGAAAAAAAAAAAGTCAGCAACCACTAGACAGGAAACTACTTTCAAAAGAAATACACACACACACACACACAAAAGACATTCTTAGTTTTACTTTAAAGGAGAGAAAGGTTAGTGTGACCTGTTTATCTTCCCCCCTTCCGCCCAGATAAATACAAACTCTGGCCACTCATTATATACACAATACTGAGAATATGATAAACTCGGATTTTAGCTACTAAATAATGTTTGTACCCCAAATGCAGATATTCCCCTACCTTCACAGCCCATTTCTGTCTGTCTCATTCAAACCACTATGCAACCATCAACCCCTACAGTGTTTTATTTTTCAATCCTATCACACTCACCATTTCAGGATTTTTGTTCTGACTTTTATTAACGATTGCTTCGGGAGATAAAGAGAAGTTTATATGACACATATCTACCATTTCCTCTTCAGACACTTCATTCTCCTTGCTCTGCCTCTTCTGTGTAGCCAAGCTTAGCTCCTCTTCTCTTTGGCCCTTCTCCTGAGCTGTGGTTGTCTCCACCAGTCCCTCCTTCTATTCCATTGAAAAGAGCACAGCCCTCTTGCTTAAAAACCATGAACATCAGATCAACCTCCAGGACAGAGAAATTCGTTTCTACAAAAGAGTGGCCCTAGGAGCAGATTTGACTCTCAGGCCACAAACTCAAGTGTGCAAACAAAACATCACATTTTTTGTGCCTTATAAGCCACTTTAATTTTGCTTTGGTGTCCTATTCTTCCAAGCTGGAGGAAATATAAATCTCCATCGGTGCAGAGGTGTTTCTTATCTCTCTCTACATTATGCCACACGTCAAGGTCTATACCACATTAGTGAGGCATTTCTATATGTCACTGACATGTCCCTCATCCCTGTCCCAATGGCCGTTCAGGTCTGGTGATGCTCTGCTATGTTAGTGAAAGAAATAGTGTGAAGGACACTGTAACCCTGTCTGCCTAGATGTACCAGGAAGTCATTCCTGTCTCATAGTCTCCCACATCCTTGGTGCTCCCATCAGAAAGATGACCTTAAGACGTGTTACTCAGAGAAACACAGATCTCTCCATGTTTTTCTCCAGTGTAGGAGAATCTATTTCAGTCTGGGGAAGAAGCTGGATTCACCCACTAACCATCCCGTTCCTTCATAGACTCGGTCTCTACCCAGGGATCCTCTCTCACATTTGGGCAAGCCTAAGTTCCTCTGAGAATTTAAATTTTAGAAAACCAAAGACAGTGAAAGTTGCAGATAATCCTTATTTTCAGCCCTGACACATAACTGAGGGAGTTAAGTGAAAAATGTCACCCACCTATGTGGGAAAGAAAGCAAGGAAGAAGAATTAAAATACAAATTAATGTCGCAAAATGGGGTCTATCCAGAAAAATTATTTATTTATTTTTTTTTTGTGGGGAAGACCAGCCCTGAGCTAACATCTGTTGCCAATCCTCCCCTTTTTGCGGAGGAAGACTGGCCCTGGGCTAACATCCGTGCCCATCTTCCTCCACTTTATATGGGACGCCGCCACGGCGTGGCTGACAGGCAGTGCGTCGGCGGGCGCCCGGGATCCGAACTCGCGAACCCCGGGCTGCCAAGCGCGGATTAAACCGCTGCGCCACCGGGCGGCCCCCAGAAAAATTATTTTTAATGAAAGTTGGTCTCTCTTTCTTTCTGTACACTCTAAGAAATTCTGGTACTCTGCGCTAAAAGAGTGTCATTTTCTCTATATCATGATAAGTTCACTAAGATTATCCTCTACCTTCTTCCAGCAATACTAATTAGTCATAACTACAACATGGCATTTTTTATTTCAGCCATATGGATATAGCCCCTAAACAATGAGCTGTTTGAGAGCAAAAATCATATTATTTAATCTTTAAATTATATGCCTTAGCTTTGGGTCTGCCGTATAACAGGCATTTAATAGTAATTTGTTGAATGGATGGATGATGGCCAAGTTAGATTTAGAGGCTTAATACACAGACACAGACATACATACACAAACACACACACACACAATTATTGGAAGTCTATAAAGTACTTGTCATATAGAAGATTCATTTTTTTCTTTCTCTATTCACTACCTTGAACTAACCATGAAATGTACATAACTATTACAAGGTGAGTGGTGGCAACTGTTCAAAGTTTAATAGGCCCGGTGGTTAGGCTTGTGCTAGGCACTGTTAGGAACATTTGCCCACAACATTTGTCCAAAATCTGCTATTTAGTGCAGTGTCATCCTTGGCCTTCGACAGGTTAAACAGCCAAAGTCATATTAAACATCAAAGTTGTGCAAGAGTATGATCATGTAATCACATTGATTACCATCTTATGTAACCTATCTAATCAGTAATATGGACAAGACATGTTTCAAAATTATCATTATCTGATTGCCCATTTCAATTAAAAGTGCAACTCAGAGTGAAAATATTCTTATGTGCTTTATTATGTTGGGATTACCAACCAATTGAAGTAAAAATTAAATCAAAATTTATGAAAAGAAAATGTAGACACACAAAAAACTGTACACAGATGTTCATAAAAGTGTTACTTGTAACAGCCCAAATTGGGAAATGGCCCAGATGTCTTTCAGCAGACGGATGGTTAAACAAGCTGTGGTATATCCACACCAGGAAAAAACAATGAGCAACAGAAAAGGAACAAACTATTGATACGTGCAACAAGTCGGATGGATCTTCAGAGCACTATGTTAAGTGAAAAAAAAAAAACAATCCAAAATGGTAACATATTGGATGATTTCATTTCTACAACATTGTGAAAGACAAAATTTTAGAAATGGAGAACAGATTGGTGGCTGCCAGGAGTGAGGGATGGTAGGATTTAAGGACTGCAGAGAAGTTGTAAAATTGCAACACTCGGATCTTTGTGGTGACAGAACACTTCAGTATCTTGACTGTAGTGTTAGATACATAAACCTACAAGTGTGATAAAATTGTAATGAATTAAATGTAAACACACACAAATGTGTATAAATAAAATTGAGGGACTCTGAATAAGATTGGTGGATTGTATCTATATCAATATCCTTGTTGTGATGTTATAAGATAACTTTATAAAATGTTACCATTGGAAAAAATGAGTTAAAGGGTACATGGAATCTCTCTATATTATTTCCTACCACTGCATGTGAATCAGTAATTATCTCAATAAAAGTTCAATAAAAATATAATTCTTAAAAATTAGTCATTGTTATTGCAAGAGTAAAATGCAGTAGGAAATGATGACTGTAAAAGCTATTAATTTTATATACAAAATCATTAGTAATAACTTTAAAATAGTTAATAAAGAAATAGATTGACAATTAATACAACTATTAAGAGAGTATGTATGCAAAATAACTTAAAGATAATGCCTTTCTGATTCAATAGCTCCTTATAAAAACAATTAATAATGAAACAAGAAAAAACTAGAGATTAGATAATGCAAATCTTTGCAGAATTGTTTGTTTTACTACTATGCCATAATAATAAGTGAAACAATCTGTAAGAACTGATTAGATTTAGTTATTTAATTAAATTTAATCTATGAGTTAAGTAAAGGAAGAAGATAAAATAATTCCAAAATCATGTATGACAACATCCATGATCAACCTTTTTCAAAACAGACAAAATAAGGAATATGGAAAAGAGAAGAAAATATTTGAGGAAAATAGGACATCTCCTAAATATCATGCTTTGAAATTGACACCAGTGGAAGTGAACCTATGTTTAATCAAAAATATTCATTAAAGTGACCACAAAATAAACGTTGGCTGAAAAATTTATGTTCCTGCTCTAATATCAAACTTAAAATTTGACTATTGAAAGTTTAAAAATAAGCCTCTAATGAAAATTTGAAATTTTTTCGTTAAAATTACAGATTTATTTTTACAACCCAAAGTTTTTTAGATACAGGTATTTGCGAATTTGGAAGGCAAACATTTTGGTTATGTTATGAAGACCATTAGATCTTGCTTACTAATCTTGATTAATTCAGAGATGACTAATTACCTACAACAATGATTTTACTAGGGCCTAACATAAGCAAGCCATGTTATACAGCAGTGCTTCTCAGTCTATGCTGTGCATGCAAATCACACGAAGATTTTGTTAAAATACAGATTTTGATTCAGTATCCCTGGAGTAGGCCAGGAATTCTGTATTTCTAACAAGCTTCCTGGAGATACCGATGTGCATATGTGGGCACACACTTTGAGTAGCAACGTTACAGGAGATAAAAGTTCTAAGCAGACATTTTTCTCTTAGGAATTCTGTAGATGTACTGGGGAGACAAGACATAAAAAGAGGAAATAATGTTAGGGCTGAATGTCTCAGTAATTTAATCTGTACAGAAAAATATTGGGAGCAGGGAGTAAACTGAATAGAGATTCTGGGTCCTATTGCGTCAGTTTTCCTTTATGGATACTGCTCCTTTGTGTTGCTTTTCCAGGATTTATGCCAATTAAAGCCAAAAGAAATAAGCTTAATTAACGTGATTATAGATTAATAAATTTTGTGATTTTAAGAAAAGAACAGGGAACCAGAAACTCCAAGAAAGTGAATTTTAATTACGCCAACCATTGAAAAGCTTAGGAAAATATGGGGACAATTTCCAAGAATGGAAAGTCTGAGAGACAAACTAATTCAGGGGAACAAGATATTCTTTAAGACATGGGTTCAAGAAAAGGCTAAGCTAATAAATAAGAGAAACAATAAATATAAGAAGAAATCAACTTGGCTAAATTGAAAGTTGATGGTATTAAAGCCTGAAACTTAAATAGGTTACTAGGTCAGGCTACTAGAAATAAATAAAAGAAAAGCCTACTACCTTGATGAAAAGGATGAGAAAGAACAAATGTAAATTTAAATGCAACTTGCAAAAATAAAGAGCAAGAAAACAAACTCAGAGGAGAGAAGGCTTAGAACAGAACTCAAGAGAAGGAAAAGATGGAGAAAGCCAACTACGGAAAAATAGAGGCTTTTTTTTTCTCTTTGGTGAGGAAGATTGGCCCTGAGCTAACACCTGTTGCCAATCTTCCTCTTTCTGCTTGAGGAAGATTTGCCCTGAGCTAATGTCTGTGCCAATCCTCCTCTGTTTTTCATATGTGAGTCGTGGCCACGGAGTGGTTGACAAGTGGTGTAGGCGTGCACCCGGGATCCAAATCCGCAAACCCTGGGCCACTGAAGTGGAGTGCACCAAACTTAACCACTAGGCCACAGGGCCGGCCCCAAGAGGCTATCTTTTTATAAGCAAAATATTGATATTTTGGTAGACTAACAGGTACATACTTACATACACACAGAAAACATAGAAAATCGAAAAAATAGTTTAAAGACTTAAGGATTCTTTCCCCTAATAGCCATAACTATAGAGAAACAATGAATCTGACTTATTTGTATATGCTATGAGATAGCAAATCTAGAGAGAGTAATTTCAGAAAAAATAATCTGTAATGAACTTAAAGCCACACGTTTGACAAATTTTCAGAATTCCCAAACGGTGGGAACATATAGATAGAGATGGATAGACGGTAGATAGTTAGACAGATAGACGATAATGATGACAGATAGATAGATAGATAGATAGATAGGTGATAGATAGAGGGACAGATGCCATCTGGAAAGATTATGCCATACCAATTCATAAGCCCATTTGTATTTCATGACTGCGGAGGCCCCATCCACACTTCCTTGACACCCGGTGGTCTAGCACTTATCAGTGACATTCAACTGCAAGCATCTCTGACTCTCCATGTGAGGGCTTTCTCTAGGCCCACGTGTGTGGGGTAGGATGGTGGTGCCAGACAGATACCCCTCTTGGGAGCAACCCTCGGCCGATAATAGACGGAGACTGGGAGAATAGGTATCCCAGCTTCCTGGTCCCTTAGATGGGGAAACTTGGAGATAAATCATACACAGTCTTTCAGAGTTCCTCAGCAGAGCTGAGCTTCAGTTTCCAGCAGTGGTAACCAGACTTTCTTCCCTGTTTCACTTGATGGGTTTTCCTACCGGTGAATCCTGGGACTACCTCCCAAAGTGATTCCTCTGTACTTAAATTCTAGTTTCTGTGTCTTCTGGAGGAACACAACTTAGGACACAGTGTCAGTCTATGTACAAACCTTCCCCAACAATGGATGTTCTCTTTTTTTTGACTGTTGACAATTTGATGAGGAAAACATTACACATAGTGGGTATTTTTTTGCATTTTTAAAATTAGCAGAGATATGTTTTCTTGCTTTTTGTTCACTTCAAATGTGTCTTTTTTGGATTGCATTAGCCCGTTTTTTTTCTTTTTTACGGACGAATTCATTTACTCTAATTGATTTGAAAGATCACAGTATATTAAGGGAATAAATCCTTTCATTTTAACGTACGTTTCAAAGTGTGTTTGAGATATATGAGTTTATGTGTCGTGCATTTGTCATTCCAGGTTTCCTAGTCAAATCAGTCAAACATTTAATTCATGATTTCTGGGTTTTGTCCCCTACCAAGAAAGACCTTTGTGATCCATTATTTGTATAGGAAAAGAAAACTAATAATGGTTTAGTACATGACTCAACTATAAATGGCACTTACATAATCATAATAATATTAATCAAAATACTGGATTTCAACCTAACCAAAACTACCATAAAACTCTGTTAGGAGGATACTGGGATGGAAAGAATGTAAACACATGGGACAGGAGTAGAAAAAAGAGCTAAATCCTTTTTTTCCTACTAAGAATTCAGAAAGTATACTGAAAAAAGCATGACACTCCACAGAGATATGGAGATAAATATTAAATAATCAGCTAATATAATTCAAATTGGTTGTCTCAGCTGTTTTGTTTGCTAATGGACCTTGCTTGACTATCGAACTTTGCAAACTATATACACATCTAATTTGATTAAAATAAACTACAAAAACACAAAGAGAAACTTTTGGGTTTTAGGTATTTAATAATCAGCTACTTTACTGTGTTCCTTTGATACAGTAATTTTTTAATTGATTTTCTTTGCAAATAATTAAAGTTTTATCTCCTCACTTTGGCTAGTTATATTTCAATTCATTTTGACTAAATGGCTTATGTCTAGAAATGATAAATACTGACAATCTTATATTTTTCCTGCTTTTAAAGGAAATATTCCTATTGTCTCCCTATTAAAACAGTATTTTCCTTTAGGAAAAAAATCTATGTAGCCCTAATTTCACTAATGACTTTCGTCAGGACTGGCTTTAAATGTCATCAAATGCCTTTTTGGCATAAAAACTTTGATAATTTAGCTTTTCTCATTTTACTTATTAATATGGTGAATTACAGTAATTTATTTACTAATATTAAGGCACCATAATCCCATAATTCTCTGGGATATCAGGATAGGCATGGGATTAGGTGAGGTTGATTTTGATATACTGCTGGAATTATCTAATATTTTGTTTATAATTAGATATTTTTTGCTATCTTTTATATTATTTAGATATCAAAATAGTCTTTCTAAAATAAGTAGAATATTTTCTTTCATTTTCTAAAATCTACACAGCAGCAAATTTATTTAAATATTTAAAATTTAATTTGTTTCACTTTTTTATTCAGAAGCTTATTAATGAGGTGTTTTTAAAGTAGATGCTGTTCTGTTAACGCATTTGCAGAGTTTTGGTCAATGTTGGAAATCTATATGTTTTTAGAAAATGGTGAGATTTATCCAGACTTTCATTTCTGGTAGCATGTTGTTGTAACAATCACTTTAATATCATTGTTTTTAATTCTTTGTCTCTGTGATTGTTCACGTTTTTATTCCTAATAATGAGTATGTGTGTTTTCTCTTTTTTTGATTAATCCAAGGTGTAGTCTATCTCTTTCATTGTTTTTAAAGAATTAGTTCTTGAGTTTGGTTTTTCTGTTTTCTTTTCTTTTAAAATGTCCAATGTTATGTTAATGTTTTCCTTCTCTGTCCTAAATAATGCTTATTTTGTTTTCCAAATTTGTGAGCTTGTTCTGCTAAAAGATAAACTGAGGCATATTAAAAATTTTAAGACAGTATTTGAGCAAAAATGGATTTCCAACGGGTAGCACCTAACCAGAAGTGGTTAGGAGGGCTCCACCCACAGAAACTCTGGGAAAGGCTTTTATAGAGAAAAGGCAGAAGTAAAGCAAGGAAATTCTTCAGTGTCTAGATCTTCAAGCCTAGTTGGCTGCTTGTGATTGGTTGTTCTTAGATTTTGATTTTGTAACCTTGAGGCATTACAGACAGATTCTGCTCTGCTTATGTAGGCTGCTCTGGCATTAGAGCCACAATGGTCTAACGGCCTCCTTATTTAATTAATTTAACACTCCTAATGATTTCACCTTTTCATTATAGAAGCAATAAGGCTGTGATTTTTCATATAATAATATTTAATGCCCACATTCCATTTATTTTCTAAGTTCAGTATTAAGTCAGGCTTTCTCATTTGTGGTTACTACATTTAGATTTGTCTTTGGTTAACTGGATCGTATCTTACCACTTTTGTCTTGTTTTGTTTTGAACACAGACAAACCCACAGATTAGTATTGCACAGCCTCACAAGCACCGTCCAAATACACAGCAGTGTGAGTGGCATCCATAGAACCATTGGTGAAAAATCCTGAGCTTTTGCCTTTGTAAGGGTATCTTGCGAGTGGTTTTGTATGTAACGTGACCATTTACACAATTCTCAGAGCACTCTCTTCCCTTCAAAACTACGTATGTTAAACTCCCTTCTTCTAGCTGCAATAAGCCTACATTTGGATTTTTAAAATATCTACTTTGTATTGACCTGCTGCGCAGGCCTGAATGCTCACAGAAATTAATATTTTGCCTTCTAGCTAAAATTTTTTACCAGGAAGTGCCTTGGAATTAGTCTTTCCAATATACAGAGTGATTTCCAATCAACTAACAACATTTCTTTCATTACATAAAAATGTTGTTTTATTATATTTTTGAATTTGTATCCATTTCATTCGTTTGGATTTCTTTTGCAAACTTGCAGGTGTCTGTCTATTGGCTCCCAATCACCTGCCCTCCACCCTCCGCCATGTCTATTCTCTTTTCTCTGTTGACTTTTGTCTTTTTGTAGTTTATCCCTACCTTCCATGGGATTGCTCTTGAGGCTGTGATCTGGTTCACTGGTATTGTCTGTTTGTTTGTTTGTTTTTATTTTTGTTTTTGCATATCCATTCTGCATCTTGCTGCATGTAAATATTTTTAAGTTGTATCCTTATTTCCCCATTTCCATAACCCTAGGAAATCATTTTTTCATCTCTTTCTGTAGTGTTATCAATTCCTGTTTCATTTAGTCGACGTTTTCCTTAATTTCCTTACAAGTGCAATTTATTTGGGAATAGTATTTTTAGCTGCTTTCTGGAATCAATACTCTGAGATGCTCTTTCTTTTGTGTGATATATTCCATTTCCTATATCTTGATCTAAATTTTGTATTGGGGCCATATATGTTGTTGTTTTCCTCCTGATTGTTTATCTTTAAGCACGGAAAGTCCTATCCCATACTGGCCATTCCTCCAAAAACAATGTGAGTAGAATACGTATCCTTGAATACCCTTTGGACCTTCCCTTGGCACTTTGTTACAGGAAACATTATTCTTGCTTTCTCAACTTTTCATGAGCAGACTTCTCAACAGAGGCAATACAAAGAGTAAAACTCCTGCGCCCTCTTTCCACCTTCTTCAGTCAACCCAACCTTCATTAATACTAGGGAGACTGACAGTTCTGGTCACCCCATCAAGTGAGATTGATGTGTTAGAAGTCATTGTTTATGTGGCTCCGTCTGTGAGACCTACTTCATTGTTAATGGCAAGTGACTGTTCGTGCTCTCCCCTCTACAATATATGCTCTCCGGGGCTGCTCTGTGCAGCTCTCCAGCTGCTTTTCCTGAAATTGGGTAAATAAAATCAATTCAGCTGGATAAGTAACAAGAAGGTCATACAGTTCTTGGGCGCAAGCTTGGTTTCCAAACCAGGTAAAAAAAATTACACTAACTAAATTCCCTCCTAGATTCTTTATTTATCATTGATTCAGAATCGGGAGGGTCATTAAATCAGTTTCCTTCAAACCTTGAAACTCTTGATAATATAGATTATCTGCTCTCTTTGTTAGACTAAAAGAGACGGAAAGAGAGCTGGGGACACTAGAGGCTAAATTATAGAAACTTATGAGAATTCTCTATGAATTTTTGTAAACTCCTGAATTCTAGGACATTTATTTTCAGTTGAGAATATATCCTCTCCCATGAATAATGGTTTATGGGTGCAAAGTATCTCTCAGAATTCATTTGTTCTCCCACTTTTGGATTAACTATCACTCTAATAATTAAACTAAGAGACTATATAGCTAGTGAGGAAATGCTGAGATGTCCTCAGGGAGATATAAGTATAGTGCTTGTCAGTAACACATGTAAACATGAGATATTAGTCTCAAAACACTGAGTACAAAGCACTGAGACACTGATCATTCTCTGCTTCCTGTTAAGATAAAGTTATGTTATAATTATATAAACTACATATGTTAAGAAGGATAATAAATGCAGACTAGTAAAGTATATAGGTGCTAAAAGGAAATGGCATAAGATGATTGGAGCTGGTAAAATTAATCTGGAAAATCTTTTTGGCAGAGATGAGTTTGGCATAGGAATTTTAGGAGAGAGTGGATATAACTGCTGGAGAGATCAGCTAGAAATTCTGATTAAAAGAAAAGTTCCAAGGAAAGAAGAAAACATTCAATTCTTGTTGGGAGAATAATAGAGGTTAAAATACAAGGAGCTTATATTAAGCTTATACAAATGTTTGTTGAATTGAAAAGCAGCTGTAATCTTCTCTATCTCCAGAGACTAAAGAATAAATTGTTCAAAATGACTAACATAAATTTAGAATCAAAATAATTAAATCCTTGAACATACGTAGTGCTTTATAGGTGCTAAATAGAGGTCTAAAATCCAACATTCAAGAGGAGATGCCTGCCCTCTAAGAAATGTATTTCCAAATGAGAATGCATAAATGTCTAGGCAAATAGAATCAGGTGGCCAGAGACAGGTTATGGTTGAGAATTTTGAGTGAGGGAGAAGAGTATGATTTTATAGCACCACTTCTCTACTCTAAATATTGGTAAATCAAATTTCCCAAGGAACTATGCAACGTTGATGTCATCAACAAGGATAAAGGCAGTTCTGAGAAATGTAGTGAGCATCTCAGCATTTCTTCCCCATCATCTAATGACCCGAAGTTCAGTTCCCACTGCTCAGACTTCCCGAGACCTTGGTCAGAGCTTCTCTCATTGCCAGAAAGTGGTTCAAATGTCTTTGCTATGATTCCATTCCATTGGCTGTTTTGACAAAGCTAGTAATATCTTAGGATGCAAGGAAGTATACAAAACTCTTCTCAGCGGACCTTTAACTGAAGCACCACTCTGTGAATTTTGTCAAAACTATTCTCTACACATGGAGAACTATAGATTTTTGGACAGGTTTAATATAGATATAGACAAATATTATTTTTCAAGTCTCAATATTAATACTGCCAAAATCAGAACTGAACTTTCAAAATGGAAATGGAGATTCTATATCACCTAGAAAATAGCTATGTCTCCCTCATTTTCCTTGGATCAGTTGCTAAGACTGACGTGTCAAGCGATCATTGTGATTCTTTACTTTTAAACATTTAATTTTCTTCTCTGGATAAATCTAAATAAATACTTCTTGATTAGGAGGGACAGCTGGATATTTGAACAGGTGGTTGCAGAAGATTATGGAATAGCTTCTCAGGAAAACATTCCTAACTAGACACACAGCCATCTGTCAGATATTGTTTAAAAATTCTTGTGTGTAGGAAATTACAAAATGAGCTCTTAATGGCCCACATATTGACATTTTCAATAATAAAACCATGGGTCAGGTAAAAAGAAGGAAGTGTTAAATAACCTAAGCTACTTTTTAACAAAAAAATTGTTCTGAATCGGAATTTTCCAAAGCGAGCTCCATGAATTCTAAAATTAGGATTCTAATACATGTTATCAATTAAAAGAGAACTTTGGCAAATACAGCTGAAAAGTTCTTGGTTAAACAAAGTTAAAGAAGTTTTATTCTTGCTAATTTGTCTGTTTGTTTTGTGTTAGAAATCCTCAGAGCCTTTAGGATATTAATATGCAACATGACTTTCTAAGTCAGAAGTGAATTCTGGAGAAAATTGACAGTGAATATAAAGAATTTCAAGTCGGACATGTAGAAGTCTAACCAGAAGTCAGAATAAAAAACATCAGCTTCAGACCATTTCCAAAGTCTTTTCATGATTCAGAGATTGGGGAAAATGGGACATAGACCAGCAAGAGAATAGGCCACTATGATTCTCCGCCTCTGTGAGGTGGATAGTTATAGGTCTTGATCCTTCATGCTCCAAGCTATCACCAAATCATTTTAGGCAGAAAAGATTTGAACAGAAATTACCAGAAGAGAAATAATAAGTGTGTGTATTCTAGTCATTGTAGTCCTCATGTTTACAGGACTGTAGACCAGGGACAGAGAAAGGAGGAATCACATAGCTGAGCATGCACGAAATCATGGTTTGACAAGAACCTTACCAGCGCAGAAACAGATGGGGGTGGAGGGGGTTGCTGTCTCAGTAGGGCTAAGAGTTTCCTGGGTACCAGCCTAGTAAATCAGATGAACAGCAGTGGAAGTTATGCAGGTTAACCTAAGAATACAATGGTAGGAATTGAATTTACATTAGAGACAGTTAAAAGCAAAATTAATGAAGAACATTTGATCACTTAATTAGAGACAGACTTGTTTTGTGTATTTTGCTGCTTTGTTGTTGTACGAAGGTTCTTAGGTAGATTTTCTTGTTGGAGTAAATATACTCTAATATAGATCAGTTAAATCAATCTTTTTATTCTTAAAACAAATGACTCTTCTTACTTTGAATTATCCTTAATTTTATATCAGTATTGCCATTCATGCATTTTCCAGTATTGCCATTCATGCAGTTTCTTCTTTTCATTTTTTGTGATTTTTTTTTTTTATTACTTTACTTTTGCCTTTGTGTCACAATTTGTTTTAAACAAAGCTTTTGTAAATACAATATAGCCACAGTTAATTCATATTTGGGGGGAATGGTAAAAGTGGCAAAACTTGATAGTCTCTGCATTTTAATAGTAGTATTTGACACACTTGTCCACTAAAATAATTTTGACAATTTTTACTTTTTTTTTTTGAGGAAGATTGGCCCTGAGCTAACATCTGTTGCCAGTCTTCCTCCTTTCTCTTTTTCCTTTTTTCTCCCCAAAGCCCCAGTAGATAGTTGTATGTCATAGTTATACATCCTTCTAGTTGCTCTATGTGTGACGCTGCCTCAGCATGGATTGATGAGCAGTGCATAGGTCCGCGCCCAGGATCCAAACCCGCAAACCCTGGGCCACTGAAGTGGAGTATTCAAATTTAACCACTGCACCACTGGGCCTGCCCCATAATTTTCACTTTTTATTCTGGCCATCTTATTCTTTGTTTCCTTCTTTTTATCCATATTGTTATGTTGTCTCTGTCCCCCCATTCCTTCCTCTCTCTCTTTCTCTCTCTCCCTCTCTTCTGTCTCTCTCTGCCTCCACACCCTCCTGCCTTGGTTCTCAGAGAGGTCCTTGATCTTTTCTCTTTTTTGCCCCTTCACTAATGCAACCTTTGCATATTTATTATTATTATTATTATTTTTAAACCCAGGAAGGTAAATTATGTGAACACAGGATGATGATTTTAGCATAGATCATTTTCAAGTATGGTTTGTAAGCATTCAGGAAAAGAAAGTGCTCACTAAATATAAGAGCTCCAGCTTACTTTTTTTTTTTTTTTTTTGGCTTTGCTGGATTGGTATATCAGCAGGCTGCTGTAAATGTGGTTTCTGGATTTACCCATTTGAATGTATTTTTAAAAGTATCCGATTATATCACGGAGATTCAGATAGTTAAAAGTGAGATAGACGATAATATGATTCAGTGCATTTCTAATGTTTTAAATGGTTCTATCCAAGACTGATGACTGATGAAACGATGTAAACCTGGAGTAAGATATGCAATGGTAGGTTTCTTACATCATTTTGATAACTCACTCAGATGCTCATGAGAGTGGAAGTCTTATCAAATGATTAAACAGCATGATGCTTGAAAGAAGGTAAATAGGAGGCAGCCTCATATTAAAAACAAATTTAAAAACAAACTGAAATGTTGGACTGAATTCAGTAAGATGAAACTTTGTTATTATTTCTTAAGTGTTCTCCTTTGATTTTATTAACCAAATATTCTATCTTGGCTGCTGAATATATTACTTAACAGCACATACAAAGAAGATTTAAGAGTAATCATTGATTAAGCTACATTTGAATTAACAGTGAATGTCACAGCTAGTATACCCAATGACATGTTAGGCTGCTGTCAAAATGGAAGGTTAAGAATTAGAAGGATATCAATCTCCTTTTTCTTGTGCTGATTAGACCATGGTGGGAGTTCAGCATTCACTTCAGTGTTCAGCCCATTTCAAGAGGGCCCGTAACAAACTAAAATGTCACCACAATAGTGAAGATTCAAAATCATTAAAGGAACTGGAGATTTTTCAAAGATTGTAGGTTTAAATATCGACTAGACAATCATTTGACAGTGCTATTGTGTAGCGAGTTTTTTCACTCAACAAACTTTCATTGGGGGCCTAAAGTGGACTAGTTTCTAGGACAATATAAAACCAATAGACTAGGCCTTTTCCAGACATAAACACTTACACAAATAACAGTGATACAATGTGCAATACGATGAATTTCATTCAATATACTCATATCTACGTTTGTGCTATGAAAGGAATCTAAACAACTGTATTTCCTTGAATTCTTTGTGCTTGAATTTATAACAAATGGGGAGAAAAACTACAATGAAAATGTTTTCAAACTTTTTCTAGCTTTTAACCAAAGTGTCTCAACCCATTTTTCATTGTCATGCCCCTAAGCAGAAATCTATTTTAATTTAATTTAATATCTACCTAATAAAATAAATTAAATATTAAGAAAGAAGATCTTGTCAAATATGGTTGAGCTTTGGAGGAACCACAAACCATTGTAATATCTAAGGTTTTTTTGTCTGCCTTCTCTTCCCCCCAACCAAACCAATTTTGTCCTCTTGGGTACAACATCATTCCCACTGAAAATTCATGCTTTACACAATCCATCCTATAATATATTCACTCAATATCTTACTAATTCCCATCTCCCAAGTTTTACTTATATTTTTCCTTCAGCTAACATTGCTGTTTTCCCCATACCAGGGAGACAATTCCAATCTTCCTTTCCTTGTGAGCATTTATTTATTACAATACGGATTTTAAATGGATTTAGTTTTTTTAATTTTATTTAAATGTATTTTATGTGTTTAATTAAATGTATTTAATTTTAAATAATTGTTTCATTGTGAAGATCAAATGAGACTATGTGTGTAAAGCACATAACAAGTGGACACATAATAGCAAAGCAAAAATTGATGCCAGTTACTTTTATATGATCCCTTTATAATTTATGTTATGGTAACATAAACTATAAAACTATTTTCTAGTTAATACTTAAAACTGGGTGTATTATTACATTAAAATTATGCAATTTAATACTCATTAATATATCTGTATTCTAGTTATTTCACAAAGTACATCAACAATCCTATAATCTCTGACTCTAGTCATTTCACCCTGAAACTTCCTTTCTATTGTCTCCTCCTTAGAAACTTGACCCACTGATGTCAAATCATGGCATTATAACAGTAGTTCAGAAGTGTACAAGATGAAAATCACAGATTATGATCAATTCTAGGTGACAATGGTAGCCAAGCAGAGTCCAGTGGTCCTACAGAACATTTCCAGGAGATATGTACTTTGGGAATATAAAAGACAAGAGAAGGCATTTTTCTAGATAGGAAATGGCAACGATTACTGCTCAGATTTAGAACAGGCTCCACTGCTGTGTGATGGCTTGATTGCACATCTGTGACTTTTTCTCCCTCTGGTATTATGCATCTCTATCAGATAACTGATATTGAAGTGCCTCTAGCTTTCCAAGTTCTAGTTTTTGCTGATTTTCATATATGCTTATTTGCTTTTACACCTATTGTTATCCTATTTTTATCCATTACAACTGGGCTGACAAAAGGATTTTCCAGACTTTAGTCCAAGATTAAATAAAAGAGAAATCTTGTTATAAGTATTATCCTTGTCATTAATATATTTGTACTGTACACACAAGCTATGTATTCAAAAATGCTCTGAATGAACACTTTACCTTTAAAGAGTGAAATCAAGAAAATAATATAGCAACTTCTTTTCTAAAACACTTTATACCCTCAAAGTTCATAGCCCTCTTCTACAAACCCTTTGTATTCATCATATTAATTAGCTAAAATTAGAGCCACTCTCTTTAGCCAGATTATTCAGTTGTATTTGAGCCAAGGACATGACTATGGGTAAATCTGAAGTCATTATCAATCATAACATTTATGTGAAAGAACTGATATTCATTTTATTCAACTGAATTAAGAACTGTACTTGAACTATGATTTAATAAGCAGTACATGAAAATAACATGATAACAATCCTACTAAAGGCAAAGTGCAGAGATGTTATAGATTATACTTAAGACATCAAGCAAGGAAAAGAATTAGCAGCTCATGAGTTTCCAGAGGCACAAAGCAACTATCTAATTGAGCCCTAAATTTGAACTCACAAATGTTTGTATTTTCCTTCCATTATTCAAATGTTTTCTTACTCAAGATCCTTTAAAACACAGGAATCCATGTTCATCACCTAAGAAACACTGAGAAATTTACTCTCTCCTTCACTCTGGGTTAGAATTTAGAGGAAGGGACAAATTGGACAGTCCACTCAGTTGTGCAGGCGGGATCAATTGCAATTTCTTTCCCCAAAAAAGATTTATCCCAACACACTTTCTCATTTTGAATCCGTTGTCTCTTTGAAAATCTGGAAAGGCAGACAGAATGGAGGCCATTCCAAAGCTGCTTATAAACAGAACTATAGCATGTCACAGTCACATCCTCTCTGCGTGTCTCTCTCATACATCCTCCCTCATTTTCTCATCTTTTTTTCAACATCGATATTTGCCACAGTTTTTGTCATCACCAATGTCTCACTCGTTTCAGTCCTAATTATAAACTCATTCAGTTCACCAGTTTAGGACATAACGTCTGTAAATTAAGCTCATTAGAGAACAGAGAGAGTAGCAGTTTTATTTAAATTAGTCAACCAAGAGCTGCAGTTTAAGGCTGATATTTATGAGAACATAATTATCCAGGACCAGGCAAAGACTGTAAATCTTCAATCCCTTGGCGAACACCCTACACAAGTTTTCACCAGCCAGGTAAAGCTGTATTAACCACCATGTCGTGCCTTACACTGCATTAGATACTCTAGGACATAAAAAATAAAAGGCATGGCCCCAATCTCAAATAATTTACTCTCCACGTAAGTAGCAAGAACATAAAGAGCTTATAATGGACAATCAGGGGAAAAAAGTACACTACGTAATAAAAATTAAGAATATTTATGCAAAGTAAGTAGGTGGGTAGATGATAAATATATGTATATATAGTGAGATACTAAAAATTGTGATTCATTTAATTGGATACAATTTATGAAAAGAAGTATAATTTGCCTTAAAACTTAAAAATAAAATAATATGTGTTTTAATATCAGAAAGAAGGCAGGAAGTCAATGTATAGGTAAAGAAAGAAAGGAAAGAAGTAAGAAAGGAAGGAAAGAAACCAGAGCATAAGTGATTATGGCATCTCCTTTCCCTGCCCACTAAGGAGAATTCATTAATTTCTCTGGACTTTTCTCTTCAATTCTATTACCTTCTCAGATATGGTGTTAGCCTACTAAGCCTTGGGTTTTATTATGTAGCAGATGGAGGTATAAAGTTGTTGGAAAAACTGGAGAGGTTTATATTTGAAAGCAGACCACTTACTGGAGAGAAGAATAAATATTCAAGGAACGAAAGGGAAAGAGAGATTAGAGAGCCAAACTGAGCTCTCTGGAGAGAAGGTTTGTGGGAATTTGGAATGGGAAAGGAGAGTCTTCAAGACAGTTGGATCTCTAATAAAATATTGAGAGACAGAAGAATGGAAAAATAATTTAACGATATTTTGATATAGTTCTCAGGTAAATGAGCTGCTTTGGGTGTTTTTAAGGTAATTTTTAGTGTTTTAAGACTATTTCCATGAGTTTTCCTTCCCAGCTTTCTTAGAGCAGATTCTATATCATATATAAGTACATCATACATTTTTGCATATAATCTCATCCTCCACCCTCCCGTGCCTCGAGTGCCTTTCAAGTTATAATAGAATGATTTTAGAAACTGATGGGTGAATTATTTAAACAACTGGATAATACATTTTGGTATCATTCAAACAACTGGATCCTGGTGAACACTTGATTACTACCATTAATCTCAGAGTTTTCACTCCCATTTACTAGAAACAGTGATTTTCCCCCGATTACACAGCAATTAGTAGCAAATCTAAGTAGAAACCAAATCTCCTACTAGTTCTGCCTTACTCGAGTAATTCTTTGGTTCTTGAAGAATGTCTTAGAACAAAACGCAGTTTTATGTGAGATATAGGTTTGTGAGAAATGGAGAGCCAAAGAAAAACTGACAAGATTCATGAAATGATTACAAAGTAGTATTTTCATCTGGAATTTTCTTTCTTTGACAATTCCAGCTTTCTTGGCACCTTTGTCTCATGCAATGAAAGATTAAGAATCTAATATCGCCTCAGCTCATTGCTCATGTCTCCAATCAGATTTGGAAGGGTGTTAAATTTTTCAACAACTTTTACTCCTGGCCTAAGAGAAGAAGGAGAAGACAGAGACAAAGGAGGAAGAAAATAGGAACAGCAGCCGAGTGAAGACAGATGAATGAGTGTATCATCATAGCGCCCGCCTCACACACTAGATTGTTAGGAAAATCTAGCAGCTCCTGTAATTTAATCTTTTGCCTTCACTCAAAATAGAACACTGCCTGTGGTAACCTATTGTGATGTCAAACATGAAAATCCTAAGACACGGGGGAAGAGAATTATACAAGGGGAAATATGTCCTTAAAAAAATCTCTATATAAGGAATTATAAAAGACAATAAGTGATGGAAAATAGTAACACTGGTCTTTTCATTAATTATGGAAATAGAATTTGTGAAAAGTAAAAAACAAAAGAAAATATGATGTACTAGCCTCTCTATCCCCTCCAATATCATCACTGATTTATCCAATATTCACCCAATATCACTCATCCTGTCTGAATTTTTCCATCACAGCATCTGGATTTCTTCAATGCTGTTCACCTCCCTTTGCCATCTCCAGCACATAGAATGATATGTAGTATATAACTGACAATACATTGGTACTAATCTAATCCTTAGATTTGACCTTTCTCATTGCAAGGTTTGAAAATGACTGCCAGCTTCCATAATGAGAACTTTAAAACTTTTAGTAAGCTTTAACTTCAGATTATTTATATAAACACTCAGTAATTTGGAAAGCCATTCACTGAATTTTTGGGAGATAAAAATGGTCTACTTTCTTCAAGTATTTCTTTATTCAAGGGGAAAGTGAAAAAAAAGAAAGATAAATAATGGAATACCTTTTGCAGGCCTTAAATTTTACTACTTCTTTATCTCCCCTCTATCTATTGTTTCCAAAATGAAGGACCCACAACTGAAAACCTCTGGCCAAGTGTATTCCCACCTCATCTGAGCATCCCACAGGTGTGATGTGGAAAAACACAGCAGAAGAAAAATATATATATAAGGAGAGATTTCATTTTGTCATGAAGTCTTCTTGGAAGTTGCTTATTAATCTTTTAGACCATTTTGGCCTGTTGATGTCCAACTGTGTAATATTAACGTTGTTAAGCTAACGAAAAGTGAAGCTGTTGCCTTTAAAGTTCTCTCTGTAACCCAACTCTGTGATAGTTCTTCCTATTTGAGTGAAATTTTAATTGACTGTGACTTTGAGATTGACTATTTCAGTAGTTTGCCAGCTACTTTATCTTGTACTACCTGGATTTTTCAAGGGGAAGAGGGAGAAAAATATAGTCTTGAAAAGTGTTTAAGTCTTAAACTATCAGGACAATTTTTCAGGAAGAATGCCAGATGGGTTTGGATGGATGAATACATTTCCATGATACCAAGTGCCATTCACGTGCCCACATGCAACACAGGGCCAGTTCCCTGTTCATATAAAAACAAAGATTTTCCTTTAGTGACTAATCTGATATAATAAACACTTTTCTGGGAAACAGCTATGGCCCCATTTTTTTTAAATGATGGTGACTGATCATCGTATTAAATGAATTTCCAGGATAAGGATTAAAGATTTATCCAGAGTGTCCTTTATTTCTTTTGCTTGCTGTATTAGTTTTCTATCATTGCTGTTATAAACTGCCCAAAACTTAGTGCCTTAAAATAAGTCAGATGTATTATCTTATAGTGTTGGAGGTCAGAAATCCTAGAATCAAGGTGTTGGCTGGGCTATGTTCTTTCCAGATCTTTTCCACCTTTTACAGGCTACCAGCATACCTCAGTTTGTGGCTGCATCACTCCAGCTTCTACATCCTTTGTCACATGTCACATCACCTTCTCTGTCTCCCCTACTTCTCTCTTATAAGGACCGTTGTGATTACATTGGACCCATCCAGATAATCCAGGATAACCTCCCCATCTCAAGGTCCTTAATTTGATCACATTTGAAAAATCCCTTTTACTATGTGAGGTAACATATTAATAGGTTCTTGGAAGGAAGGGGCTGTTCCGTCTGCACACTTAAAATCACACGAACACAAACCTTCTGTTCACCTTTGGTCTCTCATCTCAAACATCCCAAACAAAAGCGTGTGACTTAAAAATGTAAAAGCACCATTCACACAGTACAATGGTTGGTTTTAGGTTAGTAGAAGGAGGCAGAAGAATGGATTCCAAAAGATCTGTTCTTACTCCCTGGGGTTCAAAGATTTCCTTTTAATTGATTAATGAGGGATTTCTGGTAAATGCCAAGATTCTTTACAATTAGTATAAAAACCCTAAATCAAATTTTCATCATCATCATCACTTCAGCACAGAAAAGGATGATCAATGGATGCAGAAACATGTGAACAAAAATGAAACAAAACAAAACAAAAACTCGAACAGAGAGCAGTTAGGAGTAGCTCAAGTCTTTGTCATTCTCCAAAAAGTTGAAAATGTTGTCAATACATCAACACTTTTTTTAAATTTTCTGCAGGTTTCAATCCAAATGTAGGCTCAGTGACTACCCTAGAAGCTATATAAGTGTTTTTTAATGCAATCTTAAGCAAAAGATTTCCCTACATAGTCAAATGGATGTAGCACATAAACATCATTGAACACTGAGCATGCAGAGTGGGCAAACTAAGTCAGAATTAGCCCTTACAGAATGGGGCTTAGCAAGATATATCTCCGTCTGACATTTTCACCCACTAAAAAATGATTTATTTAAATTCAGTGTATGCTTTTCCCAGGATGAGTGTCACCAATAAACCCCACTTTATATAATAGTAGATTAACAATTAGCTCCTTCTAATTTTGCCTCAAATTCTGACTTTTTTACGTAGTACTATAGTAGTTACTAGTAAGTCAAAATATGCCACTGTTAATATTTATATTTTATCTTTTAAAATCTGCACAATAATCAGTAAAAAATCACTACAATTTTTATATTTTAAAAAGTGAAGCCAATTAACTTTTATTCTGAAAATATCCATACTAACATTTTATAATTGAATTTTTTTTTTCTTTTTTGCTGAGGAAGATTTCCCCTGAGCTAACATCTGTGCCAATCTTCCTCTATTTTGTATGTGGGTTGCTGCCACAGCATGGCCACCTACAAGTGGTGTAGGTCCTCGCCTGGGAACCGAACCTGGGCTGCTGAAGCAGAGTGTGCCGAACTTAATCACTAGGCCATGGGGCTGGCCCCCAAATAGCTTTCCTTAATGCATAATTCCCTTAAATCTTTCTATCATCTCACCTGGGAAATCTTGACACTAAAAACTTCCTATAAAATGTAGAGGTGAGATGAATTTCTCCAGATAAGAGTCCATGCCTCATTCACATTTATATTCCTAGTCTCCTCTACAGTGTCTGCCACTTTGTAATTCCCCCCAAAATATTCATTGATTTGAACTTTATTTTTTTTTAGAAAGAGCACTCACAAATATACATCAACAAAAAGGGATCTTTTATGTGGTTGAAAACTAGAGAAAGAAAGGTTTAAGTCTAAAGCTGCACCTCCATGTTCTAGTGGCTCAATGAAGTGGTATTTCTCTTATTTATTTGGTACATTGTTCTATTACAGATTCTCTCTTTCTAAGAGCTCAAAGCTTTTTGTGCTTATTAAAATCATGGAACTTTTCTAACGTGACAACGTTAACCCTGGTGCCTTGGCCAACCACTAATTGTTAACATGTATTCTGTCTCTTTTAAGATCCCTCCCCCCAGCTCCAACTAAGTGGAGAACTCTTTTCCTCTTGTGCAGTGCTGCTGTACTCTGTTAATCACTTGTCACGTTTCACCCAAGAGATGTCTGCATTCCAGCAGCAACCAATGGCATTCCTATAATAAATATATTGTAAATTGGTTGTCAAAGTTTTTCAAGTGCCTTGAGACTCTTCTGTTTGCAAGGTGATTTCTAAATATAGCATTAGTATAATGAGAGATTTCAGAAGTTGCTACCAGCAGCAGGATATGTTGTACTTGATTGGAGCTATTGACCCACTGCTCAGTGAAAGAAATCAGATGCTAAGTGAAGAACACCAGTCTCATTCAGTAGAAAATGTAAGATTCTTGCTACTGTCTCTTCCCAGCTATGAAGACATCAGGTCATACAATGAGGTGCTTTGTCGTTCCCCTAGTGTTAGATGAAGTGCCAGTGTTCCCCGAATTACAATGTGTGCTCCTAATTAAAACTGTCACTTTCTCAGATGTGTTTAAGGAACTGGCTCTCACCCTTAAAGGGGTTTGTTTCTAAATCTCTTATTCGCTTTGTGTTCATTTCATGTATGGTGTTTCTAATTGTTTAGTTCTTGTTATGTAAGAACAGTAATAACTACTATTAAAATTTCTCAATCCATAGTGAATATGTAACATCTTCAAAACCCATCATGAAAATTTTGAGTCTTAGACACTTAATAATGAGGTGTCAAATCTGAGGACCTAGTTCAAAGAAAAGAATGAAGTTGAATGCTTTTTAAAAGACTGAGGAAAAACAGGAAGAGCCTGAGTTCATTGCTGTTGTGTTATTGTTTGTTTGTGTTGTTAAAAACAATAAAACTTTAATAAATGAAAAACGAGAGCAGTCAGACCCGAAAAATATTAATTACGAAGAATGTTTTAAGTTCAGTTTTACAAGATTCCCAGATTAAGAAAATTATTTCAAAAATTTTAAAAACTAACTGCCGCTAGCGTTTGGTTCTTTTAAGTGATCATATAGCTCATGTTATATTAACAAATATATCACATTTAAAATCAACTCATCCATTTGCCCACAGAAATATCAATAAGCTATAGTGATTAAAAATAGCTAAGTCTATGTGTTATACAGCATAGGTGCTGGTGTTACAAGACAATGTTTTGTGAGTCTGTCACATTTCTCCAAATCTTGTGAGTGAGGCCCTGACTAGATTTCTTCTGGACTATCTTTTCAGAGATGTTTGTATAGCGAACTGCCTTGGAAGATAGAGATGGTGCCTCCCTCAGGAGCAAAGGGTACGTGTATGTACTGCCCATTAGAAAAGGTTCAGGTTCACTAACTCCCAGATCCTCTCCTCTGACGCAAACCGCTGCATGTGCAGCTTCATCTTGTCCTCTTAGTGTTACCTTTGGGGAACCATGGCTCCCACGAGAACAAGCCCCCAAAAGCTAATATGCTGTCTACCGTCATTGCTGTAAATCAGAAATTGTCGCCTCTGACCCATGAGCCTTATGTTCTCTCTCGGTATCCATGATTTGGTGATAAGCTGACATGTTAGCTTGCGAGTTGGGAAAAATCTCAGACCCATAGCATTTTTTTTCAGGCTAGCCATTGGCAAAATGACTATAGATAAATTTGTATCTTTAGTATTCTTCCCCGTATTCATCTTTCCACTTACTCTCCCCTCAGGCCTATACATTGCTTTTGCTCTTCAGAGCCGTAAATTAAGTTCTAGGGCACACTGCCTAAAATGCTTCTCCAATATTACCACCTTTTAGATTGTGCTCCTTAAATTTTAAACATACGCAAGGAGTTTCTTCAACACACTGATTTCTCAGTTCCTTGAATTCTTTCCCTCAACTGACCATGTCTTCTGTATTACCTCCCCCTTTTACCCTGTGGTGATAACCTACTTCATACCAGTAACAATTAGTGCTAAGCTTCCATAATTTCAATTTCATGAGTTATTTTTTGACCACTAGGTTCTATTTGTCCACTGAACTCCTTCTAATAGCTCAGCTCAGCCAATGCCTCAACTCAACTGTAATCTGCAATACATATTCTGGGACCGACAATCTGATAATATTTTCTTTTTAAAACCCTTACCTACCTCATGGCCTTTCTTCCTTACAACTTAAGTTTAAGTTGATGGTTCAATACTTATAATAACTTCTCTATACATACTCTCGGTCCTTTTCACCTCTCACGTCATATATATAAATATAAATATATGCAATTTAATTGTTATACCATGAGGGTTGTTAAAGAAAAAAATCTCACAGACAAGATGAGCAGACAGAGGTTGATTTTCTTCTGATACTTTTGCCAGCGATAGGGAAAAGAGCACAGATCAAGTCGGGAAACACAGCTTCACCAGTGAGAGTGGGTGTGCGGGGATCATAGGCCATCTGTGTCTGCTGATGGGCCTTACCCAAAGGAAAAGTAAACTTTCCCCTACTTTCATGACTGGAGGTAATTTTACAACTTGGAGTAAGAAGGTCCCTCCCAAGTTAGGCTTCTACTCTCCCACAGAACCTGAGCGATATGGACTCTATCTTTCTCAAAGATTACTTTTCAAAGAGATAGTTCTCAGGTCTTTGAGAAAGACATTTCCTAGAGGGCAAAACTGGCAAGAGGCTGGGAGAAGATTTACACACATTTCAGAGGGGCAGAGAAAGTATTTTCAAGTTTTCTAAAGCAAATGCTCTAAGAAAGGCAGATCAGGAGGCGAGTCAGAAAGGCAGAGTCAGGAAGAAGCCTGTCTAAATTTCAGTCAAACTGGGAGAAACTTGAAGGCTGTCTTGGCCAGATCCTGTAAGACTGCCTGACACGGAGTAGGAATTCAACAAATACTTGTTGAAAAAAGAATGCGATTTAAAATATGGCACTTTTAAAAAAAAAAGGAGATATTAAGTCCAGTATTTTGACAACCGGTAATTGTTTAATTCATACTCTGCTGTCTTTACCTAATTGTCAGATAGCTTCCGCTGAGTGGAGTAAACGCTGCCATTGTGGCTCTGCACATTGGGCTGTGACAGGTAATGTTGCTGCTCACCCACAAAAGGCTTACCTCGGGGGCCGGCCCAGTGGCGTAGTGGCTGAGTTCGTGTGCTCCGCTTCCGTGGCCCAGGGTTCACGGGTTCGGATCCTGGACGCGGACATTCCCACCACTCATCGGGCCATGCCGTGGCGGCGTCCCACATACAAAATAGAGGAGGATGGGCACAGATGTTAGCTCAGGGCCAGTCTTCCTCACAAAAAAGAAAAAAAAGGCTTATCTTTTCTCAGCATCTGTGAACCAGCTGACCTCTCCACCTGTCGTCTTGTCATCTCCCATCCTTCTACCGCACAACCTCCTGAGTAATTATTGTACAAATGCAGTCAGATAAGCTTCTGGGTCCCTCCCCAGTGTCACAGTTCCCATGCACACCTGGTTTAAAAGTTTTGTTTTTCTGCCAGAGCTTAAAAGATAAAGTCAAGCCTCCTTACTGCGGCCCATCAAACCCTTCATGTGAGCCTGAATCTCTCTCCAGATTGCATTCTTCTCACCATACAATGTTCTGGCTTGTGACCTGTCAGCAAGAACCCAGGAGTCCTGCCTTATCTTGCCTATGGGTCATCATACCTACTGTTTCCCTGAGATTGCACACCCTTTCGTTACTTTACAGTGGCCACCGCTCCTTCCTCCTTCAGGACGTCACCAGGGAAGCTTCCATGATCTCCTTCTAATCCTCCAACTGTGCCTGAGTTAACTGTCCTTCTGTGCTCTCCCACCAGGCATTTATTCTCTCTTAACCTCTTTGTTACAATGTATTAAATGCTCCTTTTTTTTAATCTGTTGGCTTACCTCAATCAGCTACTTTACTATAAGCTCCTAGAGGGCAAGGAATTCATCCTTTTTTGGTCTTTATCTCCAGAATCTGATAGAAAGGAAAAAAAGGAAGAGTATGGGTTTTGAAGACAAAGCAGAACTGGATTTAAATTACAAACATTGGAATATTGGCAAAATTAATCGAATCCTCATCCCTCAGTTTCCACATTCTTAACTGGGAATTATAAAATCTGCCCATAGGGTTGTTAGGATGATAAAATGAGGCAACACACTTAAGGCAAGTTACACAATGTCTGGTACATAGTGACCGCAATATACACTTCCAATGAACGTTATAGAGAACAGATTTGTTGAATCCTCCCAAGTGTTTAAGCCAGAGGTACTTTAGAGAATCTGTATGTGTCATTGATTATCAGTGTTATATTATAAATGAATATTTGCATAGTACACTTATCTCATTCAGTTTCAAAACAAAGGAAAAAGGATTTACTCTATGTATTATACCTTCATCAAAAGAACTTATCATAGATTATATTAAAAAGCCTGTTAAAACTATAATTATTATAAAATATTAACAACATGGATATTTCCAGTGAAAAGTATTTATTGCATACTGCTGAAAACGTAACAAAATATTTTTGAATATTTGCCTATGTTGAAAATGTTCAGTCCTGTGTAATCTTTCAGACACAAAAATTGCAATACCCTATGAGCAGTAAAATCCTGACTACTTCATTTTTTCATTTCAGAGGAAAATAAAACATCAAAGATCTCAAAAATCAATTTAACGCTAATTGTTCAATGCCACTTATTTTCAAGATTTTATGCTGGATTTCTCAGATGTGCTTTGCCAGAATAATGATTATTTATAAAGTAAGTCTGTTTTGCATGAAAATTAACTAAAATACATCCCTCCATAGAGCATTTGTTAAGTCATTCCTTGATAATTTAATTTAAGGCTTAGACTCTGGGAAAAGAGGAAAAAAATCTGGGGGTTCACATGATCTGAAGCTACTTTAAAGTGAAATCTGGCAATGAAAAATGTTCATAAGGGTTACTATGTTAAAAAATTCCATTCCTCATGAATATTAAAACTCTTAATCATTATTAACTTGCATTGAAGTTGAGCCAATAATATAAGTCAAAGTGCCCCTTGCTGCATGCTTAGTTAAATGAATTTTTATTTCTTTATAATTATGGGGATTAAGCGGAATTTTGAACTTGTCAATATGCCCAATGATTTACGGCTGTGACAGTGTCCTCACATTCATCTTGCCTCAGATTTAAAATGCACTTTGTGTACCTCTATGAAAAATACTCCATGATTAATTATTACTCTCAGAAAAAAATTGTATCTACCCCTGAAAGAGTACATTTTCAATAGAAATGAAAAGCCTAAAGCATAAATTCATTTTATTTTGTTTTGTTTTTCAGTAAGTTATACTGAGTACAGTAAATACCTTTTATTCATAATAAAAGCACATTTTTGGAATGAAATTTTTATTAATCTGATAATGATTATCGTTTGCAATAAAATGACTAAAATATCTCTGAGGTACTGGTTGTAAAAAAAAAAAATCCAAAAGAAACATACTAGGAAGGTTCAATATACAGTATTTCTGAATATGCCCTTCCCTGACTACCTACTTCCTTATTGCTCACTAATGTACATTTATATATTTCAGTTAATCACATTCCAAGTGCTTCTGAAATCTAAAAAAGTCTGTATTTCTGCCAATAGTCTCATAGAAAATTTGGCACTATCAATGGTGCTATCAGAGTAATTAGGGAATAGAAATAACTAGGGTTATCATACAAATCTGTTTTGGCTTTATTTTTAAGTTTGAAATGCAAATGGCTAATATATCCCATTATAGATAACTTCAGGGTGTTTCTGTTCAAATTTAGCATGAAGGAGGAACTCAGATAGTATATAGTTAGAAATCTTTTGCTCCACCAACACTTTCCTTGAATAATGCAATAAATGTGACTTAATCTTAACCTTTGTTCAAAAAAATGAAAAAAAAATGAATTGGGGCTCTCCTTTCCATGAGATATCTTGATTTTTCGGTTGTGGTATTTTATTTTGATATTTCACTAGCATGAGAAAGAGATCAGAAAGAGATGATTAACATGATTGTCTCCTAAAAAATAAAATTATAATGATATCCTGAATTTTACAATAATTGTATTCATTTTCATTGGCTCAAGAAATTCATGAGTTAGTAGAGAAGTAACAAAGACCCTAATGGTGCTTTCTCTTTGTATTTATGACATCTATTAGATGCTTACATTTCATAGCCCTGATATTTTGAGACATCTTTAGAAGCTTAGCAGCTTTTTTGGCTGTATAATTGACATACAATAAACCTCCCATATTTAACTTGTATCATTTGTAGAACTTTGCATATGTGCACTATCATCACAAACAAAATATTGAACATATCATTACCACAAAAGTTCCCTCATGTTCTTTTGTAATCTCTCCTACCCACCTCTCCTCCCATCCCATCCCCAGGCAAACCACTGAATTGCTTGTGTCATTATCTAGTTTGTATTTTCTAATATTTTATCAAAATGGAATCATACAATATGTCCCTTTTGTCTGGCTTCTTTCATGCAGCATAAATATTTTTACATTTGTCCATGTATTTGGAGTGCAGCAGCAGTTCATTGATTTTTATTGCTGATTAATATTTCATTGTATGGCTTATATCTTAAGCCATACACAAATTGGTTATTCATTTACCTGCTGACAGACGTTTAGTTGTATTCAGTTGAAGGGCACTGCAAATAAAGACTTGTTAAAATTCATGTACAAGTCTTTGTATGGACGAAAGTTTCCATTTCTCTTGGAGAAATATTGCTTGGGTCAGTTAGCTTGTAAGAATCAAGATCAATATACAAAATCAGTTGTATTTCTATAGAATAGCAATGAGAAATCAGAAAATGAAATTTTTAAAATGCCATTTATAATAAAATATTTAGGGTTAAATCTGACAAAACATGTGCAAGACCTGTACTGTACACTTACAAATACAAAACATTGTTGAGAGAATTTAAAGAAGATAGATAAATGATAGATACACTGTGTTATGGCTCCAAAGATTCAATATGGTTAAGGCATCCCTAAGTTGGCCAATAGACTCAACAAAATTCCAGTAAAAATGTCAGTAGGCTTTTCTGGGTGGAAATTGACAAACAATTTCAAGACTTACTGTGAAGCTAGAGTAATCAAAATGGCATAGAATTGATTTCAATGCCGAAAACTTGATAACAGAAGAGAATAACGAGACCAGAAATGATGCCACATTTATGATCACTGTTTTTTTATAGAGATGAAACAAGAATTTAATAGAAAATGATAACTATTTCAACAAACAGTGTTGTAACAATTGAATATCCATATAAAAAATAAACTTCAACTTATACCTTAAGCCATACACAAAAAATAACTCAAAATGGATCACAGATCTAAGCATAAAACCTAAAACTTCAAGATTTCTAGAAGAAAATATTGGAAAAAAATCTTTGTAACCTTAGCTAGGCAAAGATTTTTAGATTAGGACATTAAAAACATGATCCATTAAAAGAGACAAGTAAAAATAGTTGAAATTTTTAAGTTTAGAAAATTAGTCAATTTGATTTAAAAATCAACTGGAAGATAGTGAGTGGAAGGAAGGAAGAGAAAATGGAAAAAAGAAGAAAGCAAAGAAGAAACATTTAGAGATTTGTAATATTTATAGACAGTTTATAGTATAAACTATACATTAGACCCAAATATAAATGGGATAAATATAAATGAGTTAATAAATTATTTCAATGAAATAATTACATCAGATTAAGAACAAAATTTAAAAAGGTATTATGCTATTTTAATTGCTGTAGAAATTTATTAACTCCATGTGTCTTTGATGAAATGTATATTTTTCTAAACTTTATTGAGATATAATTGAAGTATCATAAACTGCACATATTTAAATTGTATAATTTAATCAGTTTTGGTATATAGACACACTAGTCAAATAACCACCACATTCAGGATAAAAAACATGTCCAGCATTTCCAAATCTTTCCTCCTGCCCCTTGGTAATCCCCCTTTCCCCAAATCTGCTCTGTTTTCTGACATTATGTTTTAGTTTGTATTTTTAAAAATTATATTAGCGAAAATATACAGCATGTACACTTTTTTTTGCCAGCATTCCTTCACTCAGCATAATAAGATTGAGGTTTAGGGGCCGCCCGGTGGCGCAGCGGTTTAGTCCGCGCTTGGCAGCCCGGGGTTCGCCAGTTCGGATCCCAGGCGCCCGCTGACGCACTGCCTGTCAGCCATGCTGTGGCGGCATCCCATATAAAGTAGAGGAAGATGGGCACGGATGTTAGCCCAGGGCCAGTCTTCCTCAGCAAAAAGGGGAGGATGGGAAACAGATGTTAGCTCAGGGCTGGTCTTCCCCACAAAAAAAAACAAAAACAAAAACAAACAAACAACAAATAATATTGAGGTTTACTCCATGGATTGTGTGTATGGGTATTTACTTGCTCTTTTACTGCTAAGGAGTGTTCAATTATAAGATATATCAATCTGTTTATCTATTTATCTGTTGGTGAACATTTGGGTTGTCGTGGGATTTTGGTTATTATAAATAAAACTATGTAGATTTTGAACACATCTTTGAGTGGACATGTTTTCTTTTCCCTTGTGTAAGTACCTATGAATAGAATGGCTGAGTGGTATGCAAGATTTTTTCTTTTTACTTTTTAAAATGCTGCCAAACAGTTTTCAAAAGTGGCTGTACCATTTTACAATCCCATCAGTACTGTGTGAGTTGCCTGGAACCTTGCTACCACTTGGAATGGTCAGCTTTCTTACTTTTAGCCAGTCTAATGAGTCTGTCTTGTAGTTTTAATTAGATATCTCATAGTTTTAATTTGCACTCCTTGAATGATGATGGTAGGCATTCTTTTATGTGTTTATTTGCTATGGATATATTTTTTCTTGTGAAGTGTCTGTTCAAATTATTTATCCATTTGTTAATTAGGTTGTTAGTCTTATTGAGATTTAAAAGATTTTTATAAATTCAGAATACATGTCCATTAATTTTTGTGTTGTGAATATTTTCTTCCAGGGTGTCGCAGTCTTTTTTCTTTTCTTAATAATGACTTCTGAAAAGAAAAAAAAATTTCATTTGATGAAGTTCAACTTATTAAATTTTCTTACTTTGTTTCATACCTACAAAATTTACTCTCCTATATTTTCTTCTAGAATTTTTACAGTTCTAGGTTTTACATTTAGATTTATCATCCATTTTTCCTTAATTTTGTATGTTGTGAGGTAAGGACTGATATTCATTTGTTCCTGCATAGATATCTAGTTGATTCTACATCATTTGTCTTTCCCTATTTAATTTTCTTGTCACATTTTTCAAAAATCAACATATTATATATGTGTGGATCTACCTATATTTTTATCAGATAGGGTAAGACTCACAACTTCGATCTTCTTTTTAAAAATTGTTTTTTTGATTATAAATTTTTTGCATTCCCATATAATTTTTGCAGTCAGCTTGACAATTTCTCCAAAAGTACTGCTGCAATTTTAACTGAGATTGCGGTATATCTATAGATCAATTTGGCCAGATTTGTCATCTTGACAATATCGAGTCTTCCAGTCCATGTACATGATATATTTCTCCATCTTTTTAGGTCTTCTTTAATTTCTCTCAGAACTATTTCGTGGTCATCAGTGTGAAAGTTTTGGACATATTTTCTCAGATTTATTTCTAGGTGTTTTAGGGGTTTGGGAACAACTATAAATGTATTTTTTTAATTTTTTTCAATTGTTTGCTGAAAATTGTTTTGTAGATTGTCTAGCTTTTTCCAGATAAACAATAACACTATCTGATGATAGGGGAAGTGTTAGGTTTCCCTTTTTGAATTTTATGCCTTTGTTTCTTAATCTAGTCTTAGTACAACTAGTAAACTATCCAGAACCGGCATCCTTTCTTGGTTCCCGATGTCAGGGGAAACAAATCTTTCACCATCAAGTATATTGTTAGCCGCAGGTTTTGCTTACATGACCTTTTCCAATTTGAGAAAGTTTCCAGCTATTTCAAGTTTGCTGAGAGTTTTTCTTATTAATGGGTGTTGAATACTTCAAATACATTTGCTGCATCTATTGAAATTATTGTGTTTTTATTCTTTTATTGTATCAATATGGTAAATGACATTCATTTTCAGATGTTACACCAGATATGCATTCCCAGGATAAAACACACTCGGTCATAACATTTTCCTGCTGGATATAGCTTGCTAATATTTTATTAAGGATTTTTACATCTATATTCATGATAAACATTGATCCATAATTTCCTTTTTTTGTCATTTATTAGTTTTGTTTAGTTGTAGGGTTATATTGGCCTCAAAATCCCACCTAGGGGCCGCCCGGTGGGGCAGCGGTTTAGTCCGCGCTTGGCAGCCCGGGTTAGCAGGTTCGGATCCCGGGCGCCCGCTGATGTACTGCTCGTCAGCCGCACCGTGGCGGCGTCCCATATAAAGTAGAGGAAGATGGGCAAGGATGTTAGCTCAGGGCTGGTCTTCCTCACAAAAAAATCCCAAAAAACCCACCTAAAGCAAGTTGGACAGTGAATCTTCCTCCTCTATTTTCTGAAAAGTTTGTGTAAGATTAATGTTATTTCTTTCTTTAATGTTTGATAGCATTCACCAAAGAAACCCCCTAGGCCTGGAGTTTCATTTGGGAAAGGGTTTTATTAACAAATTCAATATTTATTAAATATAAGGCTATTTAGATTTTCTGTTTCCTCCAGTGTCATATTTGAGAAGATTATTTTTCAAGAAATTTGTTCATTCCATCTAAGCTGTCCAACTCGTTGGCATAAAATTGTCCATGCTTTCCTCTCGTTATTCTTTTAATGTCTGTAGAATCTGTGACTATGACCTTTTTCTCATCCATGCCATTAGTGTTTATGTTCTCTCTCTTTTTGTCTTGTTCAGTATTGCCGCAAGTTTGTCAATTACGTTGACCTTTTCAATAAACCAACTTTAAGCCCTGTTAATTTTCTCTGTATTGATTTTGTTTTTTTAATTGATTTCCACTCTTACCTTTATTATTTCTTTCCTTTCATGTGCTTTGGATTTCTTTATTCATCTTCTATTTTTTTAACAAGAAAACTTAGTTCATTGATTTTTACCTATTTATTTTTAATATAAGCATTTAGATTTATACCCTTTTCTCTAATAAGTGTTGTAGCTGCAGCCCACAAATTTTTGTATATTTTTATATATTTTGTTTTCACTGCCATTCAGTTCAAAATTAATCACTCATTATTTTTGTATTTGATTTAGGAATTATTTAGAAGTGTGTTTCATTTCCATATATTGGGATTTTCATAAATATCTGATTATTATTGACTTCCTAATCCCATTAAGGTCAGAGGATATACTCTGTAAGACTTTAATCACATTGTCTTTATTACAAATTGTTTTCTGGACCAGGGAATGCTCTATCTGGTTGAATTTACCATGAATGCTTAAAAATATATGAATTCTTCAGTTGTTGGAAGTAACATTCCACAAATGTCAATTAGCTATAAGTGTTTGATGTTGCTCAGCAATTCTGTGATTTTACTAATTTTTTTTTACAAGTTTCTCTGTCAATTTTGGAGAGAACTATGTACTATAATTATGGGCTTATTTATTTCTCCCTTTAAATTTATCTATTTTGTCTTTATGTATTTTGAGGCTTTATTATTCATCATATACATATCTTTATTTGTTATGTCTTGCTGATACATTGTTCCTTTTATTATTAAGAAATGTCCCTCTTTCTATCTGGCAAAATCTTTTGTCTTGAAGTCTATTTCATCTGATATTAAAATATTCATTCCAGCCTTCTTATATTTACAATTTTCATGATATATCCTTTTTAATTCATTTACATTCAACCTACCTAAACTTTATATTGATATTTAAAATGAGTGCCTTGTAAGCAATAGAGTAGGATCTTGCATTTTTATCCACTCTGTAAATATCTATCTTTTAATTAGGGTGTTTAGGCCATCAATATTTAATGCAATTATTGATATGGTTAGATTTAGCCAGTGTATACATCTCCAGCATTTCCTATGCAAAGGCAACTTCAGGACAAGTCCTTTGTCGTCCCTTCAAACCAAATTTTGCCACTTCCTAAACTCCAGCAATGACTACTTCTTCCCCTAAGAGAAAACAATTTTTCTTTCTCCTGTAAGTTAATAATTCTTGCTTCTTTAAATATTCCTTTTTGAGAATTTTGCGTCTCCTCATCATCTTGCTAATGGTCATATATTAGAGTTTATATATATTACCTTTAAAGTGATATCTTCAAAACTGAATTACAAGGATTCCAACTTCTCCACATCCTCACTAATATGTCTCCTTTTTTTAAAGAGCCATTCTGACAGATGTGAAGTGATATCTCACTGTGGTTTTGATTTGCATTTCCCTAATGATTAAAGGTGTTGAGCATGTTTTCATATACCTGTTGGCCATTTGTATGTCTCCTTTGGATAAATGTCTATTCAAGTCTTTATCTCCTTTTTTCAATTGGGTTATTAGTTCTTTTTGCTTTTGAGTTATAGAAGTTCTTTATATATTTTGGAAATCCATCCCTTACTGGATATACGGTTTGCAAATATTTTCTCCTATTCTAGAGGTTGCCTTTTCACTCTGTTGATTGTTTCTTTTGCTGTTCAGAAGCTCGTTTAGTTTGATGTAGTCCCACTTGTCTATTTTTGCTTTCGTTGCCTATGCTTTTGGTGTTACATCCATGAAATCATTGCCCAGACCAATGTCAAGAAGCTTTTTCACTATGTTTTCTTCTAGGAGTTTTACAGTTTCAGGTTTTACATTTAAGTTTGTATGTTTGCATTCTTAACAACTTTGTGGAAGATCAGTTGATCATATATGTGTGGATTTATTTCTAGGCTCTCTATTCTGTTCCATTGGTCAACATGTCTCTCTTTGTGTCAGTATTATACTGTTTTGATTACTGTAGCTTTGCAATATGTTTTGAAATCAGAAAGGATGATGCCACCAGCTTTGTAGAAATCGTAACCCTTGTACACTGTGGGTGGGAATGCAAAAAATGGTACAGCTGGTATAGAAAATGTATGGTCAGCCAGTATGGTACAGCCAGTATGGAGAGTCCTCAAAAAATTAAAACTAAAACTGCCACACAGTCCAGCAATCCTAATATCAGTATTTATCCAAAAGAATTGAAATTAGGATCTCAGAGAGATATTAGCACTCTCATGTCCACAGAAGCAATATTCACAATAGCTAAGCTTTGGAAACAAGTTAAATGTCTATTGACAGATAAATGCATAAAGAAAATGTATATACATACATTGGAATAATATTCAGCCTTAAAAAAGAAGGGAATGCTGCAATATGTGACAACACAGATCAATCTTGAGGACATTATGCTAAGTCAGTCAGTCACAGAAGGTAAAATACTTTATGTTCCCTTTATATGACATATCTAAAATAGTCAAATTCATAGAATCAAAGAGTGGAATGATGGTTGCCCGTGGCTGGGGGGAGGGGTAATGGAGACTTGTTGATCAATGAGCATAAAATTTCAGTTAAGCAAGATGAGTAAGTTCTAGAGATCTGTTGTACAGCGTTATACCTATGGTTAACAATAGTCTATTGTACTTAAATTTTTAAGAGGGTAGATGTCATCTTAAGTGTTCTTACCACACACACACACAAATAAAAACAATGTAATTAACTGAGATTTTATTGACGCAATCCAGAGCATTATAATATTCTCTGGGTCTCAATATTATAATTAGTTTAACAAACCAAATTCCCGTTAGCTTTTGTGAGGGTCCCATCATGCTATTTTTCTCACATTTAGCATCTTGAACACTGAAACCTATTGTGGATAACAAATAACAAGATATCTGATGTAGGCATTTGAAGGAGGTGCAACACCTCCAAAATTCAGATCTTAGGGGATTTTAATCTTTCTATTCTGTCATCATTAGTTTTGGGTTTCACTTTTCCTAGTTTTATAGGCACAGTTGGCTCCTACTCTGATCACGGTGTCTAAGATCCAAGGGAAAGAAAGCAGGTGTATCAAATGTTCTCCTTGCCAGCATATTCCCCAGTGACTTCAGCCTTCATCTCATTGAATGTACCTGCAAGCACTTTAAGCAGTAATATTTTTTATTACAAGCAATGATTTCCCACTGGGCGTTCGTGCTCCTTAAGTGTTGGGTCGTAAGTGGGGATAGGGGCAGCAAGAGACTTTTCCACCTTTTAACTGTTCACAATGTTCTGACACACCACACCCAATTTGAAGAATGCTCTCCAATCTGTCTAGGTGCTTTCAAAGCCTCCCTTTATAAATCTATCCTGTGTGGGGGCCGCCTGGTGGCGCAGCGGTTTAGTCCGCGCTTGGCAGCCCGGGGTTCACGAGTTCGGATCCCAGGCGCCCGCCGACGCACTGCCTGTCAGCCATGCCGTGGTGGCGTCCCATATAAAGTAGAGGGAGATGGGCACGGATGTTAGCCCAGGGCCAGTCTTCCTCAGCAAAAAGGGGAAGATTGGCAACAGATGTTAGCTCAGGGCTGGTCTTCCCCACAAAAAAAAAAATAATAATAAAAATAAATCTATCCTGTGATACATGCTGTGTTCTCTGAGTCCTTATTTCAGAAACAAGAACATTTTTCCTATTCCAATCTTCCTTAACCTTTCTTGTCTTCTAGTTTCCTCAAGGATCGTCCTCATTATTTTTAAGTAATTAGGGTATAAAGTGATATATTATATAGAGATAAATATCTATGTTATGAAATACCTCTTTGCTTTGAAATCAGCTCTATTTAAGCAGTTTAAATCCCAACAGGCAAATCTCAACTTTTATTCTCTAGTCTGTTTTCTTCTGGAAGAAAGCAGGAATGAAATTCACATTTATTGTTTGGCTACAAAGATAAGTAAAGTGCTAGGCACTTTCAAAAAAACTTATTCAATCAATAACATTGATTTGCACCCAAGTTCAAAATTAGAGTTAATACAATGGAAGAAAGAGAAAAATAATTATCAAACTAGAAACCAGTGTTTTATTTATGATTGCTTTTTCAGGTATGCCATTTTATGGTTCATCCATATACCTTCACTCATGAAGTGGATTATGGCAGTATTTGTGACTAAATGGTTTTCTCTTTAGTATATTTGAGAAAATAATATCCAACTTAGTCCAAAATGTTTATACATTTATAGGGATAAATGGGAGACATAAAGAGATGATTCAAAGTCTAACAGGGAAAGGACTCCGGCATGGTTTTTCTGTACTTGTAGCAATACAGTAGTTACATTAATGAAATGGTAGGGTAAATTGCAAAGTTATAGTATGATGACCTGCCTGAGGAGGTCACAAAACTGCAAAGGATTCCTATCAGTACAGACTCCAGAAGATTGTTATTTGTGCTAAAAATTGAAAACAGCTAGAAGGCTCAAATATTGAAATCAAGTAAATACATTCTGTAAAAAATGGTTTTGAGTGTATTATTGTCTAATGATCTTTATTATGACTGTAAATTGCAAGATATTGACAGTTAATATTTTCTATTACTTTGTGATATTTGACATAAAATTCATTTTTCTTCTTGATAGGCAGAATAATTCAGTTTCTGAGACCCACAAGGAAAAGAAAATGTCTCCTTAACAAAAAGAGATGATAAACAGATAAAACTAGCCCTTCTAGTAATACTAATCACATGCCTCTTTTCCTGAATTTATCTGGGCAAACACAATGATATTTATTCAAATACTTTAAACTCTTGATAAGCAAGTACTATGTAAATGCAAATATTGCGATGGTTGTCATTTCTCTCAGAACTCTAGGCACAGTCTCCTTAGAAACATAATTAAAATTTGCATACTCTTATTAAATGAAACTATTTGAGGGCAGTCATTTGGTTGCTTTCAAAATAGAACTTTTTTTTTTGAGAAATGGTTTATGAATGTTATTTAATGCACCCCCAAGGCTTCAAAAGGAAAATTTTAAGGGACCTCCTGCACTGTCTAAAATTCCCATGTGTCAGGTTGGTTTTGCAAAGCATGTTTTAAAATGGAGGAACGTTTCATAATTGGAAATCAATGACCTTAGGCCAATACAAGAGGACCCAAGAGGATTTGAATTGTATAAACTCTGTGTGTGTGCACACGTGTGTGTGTGTATAAAATATATATTGGCCAAGCTGACGAATTCAGAGCTGAAGACAACTGAAAGCAAGATCAGTGACCTTAAACTGTCACCTTTTGATACACTTGGGGCCAAATTGCCATACTGTGCTGTATGATACCTGTTAAAAATTGGCATGTCTTCGGAGTCAAATAAAGAAAACAAAGGGGTAAGTGAGCACAATGATGGGTAAACACACTTTCAAGGTGGTTTCCAATTGTGAATCTTTATTTGGGAAAAATTGCTTAATATAGTAAACTGGAGGGTCGTCATGGGTAACCTGACCAGCAGAAAAGGTACACTGATGTACAAGGAGATGAATATGTTGTCCTTTTAGGTTTAAAAAGAATGAAAAGGAACTATTTTATCTGTTGCTAGGAAAAAATATAGCCTAGTAAAATGGTTTTCCCCAATGTATTCTCTTATTGCAAAGTGGAAAAGTAGCATCACACATACAAAGAGAGCAGGAGCTTTGTTACTGCTTCAAAAACCTCCAGCAAAAGTGAATAGAAAGGAAACAGAACTCAGGTTCTGTATAGCACCCTCTGAGAGTTCCTCTGAATTTCATAAAGCAAGCAGGTGTGTACATTTAGCTCCCTTGACAATTTCGGCAAACACGTAGCCATCAGTACATTTACAAAATGCTCCCCGCTATTTTTCATAATCTTCACATGGGCACAATTTAAGTCCTAAAAACAAAATACATGGAGGAATTTTAATGAGGTAAACAGTAAGTAAAATGGGAGAGGAAAACCTACAATTTGGAAAACAGATAGAAAGGAATTAAGTAATAAGGTGTACAAAGATTTTAAATGTGAAAATTGATTCACGAGAGAATCAGATAACTTAATGAAAATGATCTTAAGCAATTATGGTAATTCCACATATAAACATAGGATTTTCCCCACCTCATAATGTATCATATTGTTGTTTGTATTTTTTTTAATTGTGGTAACTGGTTTATAACGTTATATAAATTTCAGGTGTACATCATTATATTTCGATTTCTGTGTAGATTACATCATGTTCACCACCCAAAGACTAATTACAATCCATCACCACACACGTGTGCCTAATCATCCCTTTTGCCCTCTTCTTTTCTCCCTCCCCTCTGGTAACCACCAATCCAATCTCTGTCTCTATGTGATTCTGTGTTGCTGTTTTATCTTCTGCTTATGAGTGAGATCATGCAGTATTTGACTTTCTCCCTGTGACTGATTTCACTTAGCATAATACCCTCAAGGTCATCCATGTTGTCATAAATGGCTGGATTTCCTCATACAGTATTTTTGTGTGCTGCACTTTGAAAAAGTCCAATGAATGACTCTTCAATACAGAGCTAGATTTATGTGATGTCTCTTTCTGCTTAGTGAATATTTAAAAGGACTGATATAGTAAAGGAATCTGCGTGATCCTGTCTGATTTTTCCAATCAATTATTATAAAAGATGGAAAAAACTTCTTTAATTGGCAGTGCCAGAAGAACAATCAGAATTCCTTTAGCTTACGTAAGGCAATGAAGTTAAATATAAATATAATGTGAGCAACATGTATAATTTAAAATTTTCTAGTAGCCACAGTGAAAAAAGTAAAGAGATACATGAAATTAATTTAAATGATATATTTTATTAAACCAAATATATCCAGAATATTGTCATCTTTTTTAGAATAATTGATTTTGCTGTGAAGCAAAAGTATATCAGTTTCAAACCTATATCTGTCCAAGAGATTTCATTAACTCTTGTGTTAACTCAGTATTATTAACGTTGAATTCAAAGAGCACTGAGTTATTTGAAGAACAATTCTAAATGTATCGATACCAAAAACTACTCTTCAGTTTTTCTTGTAGTTTTTTGCAGTCAATTTACATAACAGTTGATTACAATTTAAACCTTCTGCACATAGATTCATGGTAGAAAATGTAAAATCTTTTTTAGTAATTTCTATAATGAATTATAATTTATTTTACATAAAAATTTTAATTTCAACACAAATTATCATACCTATCTAATTAGGTGACAGATAAACTTTTCTTTTCCATAGAGCTTTGAAATTATCTTGTTGATACATAGTGTGAAGCTAGTGAGAGAATATAAGTCATGCTGCCATTTTCTTTGTGTCTATGGTGGTTGAATATTTGGCAATCATTCCTTTTGTCATAAGAAAATCTTGAAATTAAAATAACATCACAGTAATTCATTGTAAAACTTTTCCATAGTTCAATCAATAAGCATTGGCAAACAAAATCATTAAAGTCATTGTCTTCTTTTCCTTTCAGCAGTTTCATAAACAGGTGAAGATTCATAGACTTCATATATGCTGAGCAATTTTTAACAACTGTAAACATCATACTTTTCTTAGGATTTGCCTCAGAAAACTGAGCACAAATATTTTAATGTATATCACATAGTGGAATGAAGCAATAAAAGAAACATCACTCTTGTAAAATTCCAATAAATTTGGATTTTTTTTTTTTTTACTTAATATAGCTGGGGCACTGTCCATCCGAATGGAACTAATTTTTTCATATCTAGGCAAAATTCCTCATTGTTATGTTGAAGATTCAAAATATTTACTCCACAAATTTGATTTTTAAGGCTGCAAATTCACATGTCACCATACATTTGCAAGACCTCTAAGACAAAACACTACCAAAATATTAATTGAGTGGTATCTCTTATATTGCATGACTCATCAGGTATTTGCAATTTTTAAATTGTTTGGATCAGTTGACCCTTTATATGGTTAGAAAGATTTTGTATTCCACAGGCAAATGTTTGTGGCTTAATTGAAGATCTTTCGCTTTTTAAGAAACATGGATTTTAATCTTTTTGTGTAATTTTGTAATACACAGAAACTTTTACTTTTACTTAACTTTTATAACTCAAGTAGTAATTTCCCATGTTTTGATCTAAAAATGTGTGTGTGTCTGTACATATGCAAAAATCTAAGCAATTTTACAGGTGGCCAAAGTTGAAAGATCAGATCCTGTCAATAATCACTTAAAATACTTTAGAAATTTAATTTTTATTTCAGATGAATAATTTCATTGATTCTTTTTTTATCGTTGAGGGAATACATCTTATCAAATTCACTATTTGATGAAACTAACTCTTATTGTTCACCACATTATTATTCAATTTTCTTACATAACAGCTTTTTAATTTTCTTATTCTGCTGCAGATAGCACTGCCTTTCTTCTTTAGATTTGTGATATACCCTCTACCAGTCTCTTTTCAATTTATTTTTTCCAGTTGTAACTACCATTTTCTGCATCTCTACTTGATTCTGCACCAGTAGTGCATAATTATTCTAAATTACTTTTACAATTATTTTAAAAGTTCAATTATACCATAAATAAATATTTCAAATTTTTTACGAATTTTGATTTACTTAGGTATCACTATAACTGTCTGCATAAAATATCCAATTAAACATATTACAATGTTCCATCATTGTACAGAAATAATCATTCAAACAGAATCAATCTGTTGGCACCAATTAGATCAGTTGTGTGTTTATGTGTAATACTAAAACTGATGCATGTACCCAATGTACACTACAACAATAATATTTTATGTGATGCAAGTTTAAAGTGACATATAGTTTTACCAAAACATTACAGTTGTGTTTAAAGGAAAAATATGTTTTCACTGTTTCAGTTTTTACATTTCAATTTATTAAACCTACATAAAATGAAAAATTATATTCCTCAGTTTAACTAGTCGCATTCCAAATGTTCAATAGCTGTATGTGGCTAAAGCCTACTGGATTGGACAGCACAGATAGCAGTGTATATAAAATATAAATATAATTTCCAGAGCTACAAATAATGTAAAAAGTGCATACTGAGTAATTTAAAACATTAAAGAAGTGAGATGAACTAAAAATCAAATGTTGTTTTAGGCAATAATATTTACTCTCTTTTGGGGGGAAGATATTTAGGAGATTGTTTGACTTTTGCATAACTTATTCAAAAAATTTTATGATTTTATTGTAATGGATATCAATTAACGTTTTTCTGAATGTCCTTAATTGTACTATCCTCATATTGTGTGTGTATGCGTGTGTGTGCGTATATATATATATATATATGTATAGTTTATATAATATATCTTTAATTGAATGTCCATCACCATAATCGTATTATTCTGTTTTCAAAGAGTGATGTCGATATATACATATTCCTGTTAATTTATCATGCACTTCTATGGGAAGGCTAGGAGGTTTGCCATTTTAATAACATATTATCATCACCGTATGGTATCTACTCTACTTGGAATACCCTTCCTTTCCTTCTTACCTCTGTGTGTCTATTTAATTGTCCCCTATTTCTTTGTTAATAACTAGCTCAAATTTTACTTCCTCTGAAACAGAAAAATGATAGTAAAGTGCATAGGCTCTGCTGTCAGACAATATTGGTACAAAGCCTGGTGCTTCAAATCTGAGTGTGTGACATTAGAAAAACCACATAATCTTAAACTGTGCTTTTTCATTTCTCAAATTGGGATAATAGGAGAATACAGTTCGTGAGTGTGGTTGTAAAGATTAATTAAGCTAATACACATAAAGCACATAACATGGTACTCTGAACATATGTGCTCAATAGAGCTCGTAGTCTCATTATCTCAACCCATTGCCAACACCCCTATTTCTTCCCTTTCTATGGCAGAGTCATCCATTCAATTCACCAGAGCCAGGGTAAAATTATTGCAGATTGGTTGAGGTTATAGGATAATGAGATGATTGGCTTCATATCCATTTTCATCTCCACCAGCCACGTGACAAGGACAAGTTACACAATCTTACCAAGCTTCAACTCTCCTATTCAAAGCATAATAATAATTATATCTGCCTATTAGAAAATTAAGTGAGAAAATATATAAAAGTAGAATGTCTTACACAGATAACTCAAAATAAAGGAACTAGTATTATTTTTCTAATTTTCAATGCTAAAATTTTCTGCTAAGTTCACATAAATATCACTCAAATTAAAATAGTGGTTTATTTAACTTTATTCTGTGAATAGCATATATCTCAAACCAACCAATACATATAATTTTTGTCTTGAGTAAAAGAGTATTTTATGGATGAGTTATTTATGATAATGGACTAAAATATTTTGTTCACATAAATCGTGTGTGTCTAAAACATTAGCATCAAAATAAAGTTATTTATAATATTTATAAAAAGTCATTTTATAGTTTTTGTGGGTACAAAATTAAGTATTAAATATTCTTTGCCCTTCAGAGTTCTGCACTTTAGGATACTGGACACATGCTCATAAAGGTTAGAAATGATAGTGACCAAAATTAAATCTATAGTGTAGAGTACAACTTTGAGAAGCTGTCCCCAAATTCAGGGAAAAGGAGAATGAGATCTAAAATAAAACAGATATCAGGCCTCTAGATCACAGCATCCTTTACCAAATGTCCTCTGGAAAGGTTAAAACAATTTCAATTCCTCTAGTAGCATAGGAACGATAAATTCGTTGAACCTATAACAACACTGATTTTTTTAATCTTTTCAAAACTAATAAAATGAAATGTCTTCATTATGGAGTGTTTCCTTTCAATGAGAAGTGTTAAGCCATTTATACTATTTTACCATTGATATGTTTGGTCTTATTCTATCTCCTTGATTCATTATTTATATGACCTTGTTCTTTAGCGTGTTTTATGACTACTGTTCTATGTTCTATTTTTTTCTCGTCTTTCTTGTATTAAATTTAAGGATAGATTGATATTTTTATTCTTCTAGTAATAAAAAGTTCTTTAAAAATTTACCTATTTTTCTCTGTCAATATACTATATTGTTTAATTAAAGGACAAAAGAAATAAACCTATATAATTTACTGCTTAATTGTCTTAAGTTACCATATAATTTTGTAAAAAAATTATCATGATAAATGCATTTATATATTTATCCATAAAGACTTTAAGGAAATAAACTGCTCATTGTAATCATCTGTAGATGCTGGGTTTACTAGTGAGCACCCTTTCAGTTGTAAGTGACAAAAACAGTCTCAAACTTGTTTAACCAAAAAACAAACAAGTTAAGTGGGTGAGGGAGGGTGGGCTTTATTAGCTAACATAACTGAAAATTTCAGTTATGTCATCAGTGCACCTTTCTCTTTTTTCTCTTGACTTTATTCTCAAACTCTTTGTGTTGGCCCTACGCAAAAACAAGATCATATCCTAATTGTTAATGGACGCCATCAAAAGAAAACACCTATTTCCCAATACTTCCAACAAAAGTACTGAGCTTTACCCCTCTTTATTCCAATTGAGTCACTTGCCTATTATTGCACCAGTGTGCCTGTGGGAAAGGAAAAACCTTGATTAGCTTAGGCTAAGTCAAATGATTTCCCCTCCACCACAGAAAATGAGAAGTGGGGAATGATGATTTCTTATAGGAAAATCATGGAGCTGTTACCAGAAAAAAGAGGAAGGGCTGCCGGGCAGAAAGCCAACCAAACAAGAAACAATGTGTGCCCTACAATGAGATTGTAGATATGTTTTAAATAATTATTTTCCTTTATGTATTACTCAAAATATTTTAAATGTGCACAAATTAATTTAAAATCAGAAAAATGTATAAATGAAAAAATATTATTAGTAAATATATCGCATGTTCTTTTACAGTTGTTGAAGAAAGAAGACCCTATGAAAAAATTAGATATATGTGTGTGCACTAGGGGAAGATCACTGTTTTCTAGGTTATCTCACTATTTAATATAAGTCCACCTTACTGGATCCAATATAAATTATTGATTCATGTATATGACTTTTTAGTATATTGTTAAAGGCAATGTTATAAATTAGATTAAGCAGAAAACTGGTCATTAATCAAAGTATCTTAGTTTTTTTATAAATAAATATAGTTTTTTAAAAAACATTTTTTTTTATGAATATGGGATATGTATACTCTCCTATTTTGCTTGGGTATGGCTACGGCCTTTCGGTCATGATGTCTGGTGTTATAGGTGAAAGTGGTTCATTTCTAAATTTCATCAACTGTTTTCCAGCTTCATGGTCAAGATACACCTAAAGAAAATAACCTTGATGATGGTTATTTCCAATAAAGTAACATAAGTTTAAAAAAATTCAGTGCAATAATTATTTATTGGCTATCTATTTTGTGCCTATTACTCTACTAAAATCTCTGGGAGAATTAAAATATTTCTCAAAAGTTGGTAACCTTGGAGAGATATGAAAAATAGAATAATAAAAACAAAGAATTAAATTAATCTCAAGACTGTAAGTATACACATATATTTTATGAAAACGGTTTTAAAAATTGATCTATCATTTGAAGGGGCCAACATTTAAGCATTTCAAGTTTATTGTTTCTATTTACAAAATTTTAATAGTTCAATAATATATTATTCCAGAAATATTTTACCTACTCATGAACATTACTCCAAAAACTTTTCCTAGAAAATTTGTCTCCATTAAAATGACTTTAAATTCCGATAATATAATAGTTAGTAAAAGATATGCTATAAATAAATGTATATATAAATATGCATAAGCCATCCCTAAAATATTTTTTAATTTCTTGCTATGTGATCTGATTTCATCTTTTATCAGCCTTATTTTTCTGTGCAAAGTTCTTGGTTTCTAGGGGCCGGCCTGGTGGCATAGCAGTTAAGGGCACTCCGCTTAGGCGGCCCGGGGTTTCTCAGGTTCAGATCCCAGGCATGGACAGACGCACCGCTTATCAAGCCATGCTGTGGTGGTGTCCCATATAAAGTAGAGGAAGACGGGCATGGATGTTAGCCCAGGGCCAGTCTTCCTCAGCAATAAGAGGAGGATTGGCAATGGATGTTTGCTCAGGGCTAGGCTTCCTCGCACACACACACACACACACACACACACACACACACACACACAAAAGTTCTTGATTTCTGGGTAGAAACTGTTGAATATAAGGTATATGGTATTAAAATCATTTCTAAAGGATGTAAGGAATAGACCAGAGTTTTTCTTGCTTTTGAGACCATTTACGTATTTTGAGAGTCAGGACGAAAAACTGATCACTTCACCCTCAAGAGCAAAGGTCTGTTTTGGTAAATACTGTAATTAGAACACAGTCATGCCCTTTTGTTTGTGCATTGTTTATGCTGGATTGAATGGCTGTGACAGAGACTATGTGCTCAACAAAACCCATACTATTTTGTCTATGGCGCTTTAGCGAATTAAAAGTTTGCTGATGCCTAATCTAGGGTCCCTTACCCTCATACTACCGATGGGATGGATGTCATTGATATTTCCTAAGTCAAACCCTGAATATTCTATTTTAAGATAATTAATTAGTAAATTATATGGATTTATTTATTTTATCCTATATAGCTTTAATTAAACAAAAACAAAATCAAGTAAGTAGTAAGGAAAAAATGGGTGACTAGAATCTGGTAGCTTTAATGAATGTAAGTTTGCCTCATACAAACAGTATTTAACCAGTGATCAGAAGACATATTTCCTGTATTTATTCTTGGCTTCCTTCTATATTAGGAATATGAAATTTGTTGAGTACGTTAACTCTGAAACATTTATTCATCTGCAAAATGGAAATAACTATACCAGTGTTCTTGTACTTAGCAGCTATTTTCAAAATCAAATTAAATAAATTTCAATTTCTAAAGTTCCATACAAGTATGTAGCAACTGCTGTCTATTTCTAATTGTAAGTGAATGCATTGTAAATATTTTATATCTTGTGTGCAGAAACTTTCCCATTGTAAGATAGATTAAACCTATTTAAGAAGGATCAGTGGACTGTTCCAAATTCAGAGTGTAACGTAAGGCCATTTGGGACAATTATTAGGCTTATTAACTCTTATTGAGCAAAATTAGATTTGTTATATTTCCATATGTTGAAACAGTACAGTCATCCCATCTTTGTACACCTAAGTCTTTAAGTACACTCCACCTAGAAACCGCCTCGCTCAGTATAGGTACAAACCTGCCAAGTGAGTTACTAATAACCAGAAATAAGTGACTCCTAAAATAATAAAAACAACCCAACCCTGATTATACCTTTAAGAAAATGTTCTACCTATATTGAATGTAAGATTTTATTCTTAATCTTGGCTTTGCCATCTTCTATTCTCTCACAGCCAGAATGAAAGTTTTGTTTATGCCCAGACTCTGCTTCTGTCCTCCCACTGATTGAGGGAAGCAAAGCTGGCTTGCTGATTTCAACCACCAGTCCTGTACCCCCATGTCTGATCAGCTATCCCCTACCTTGGATTGGATCTGTACATACATAATATTCACGAACCTCTCATCCTATACTATTGTTCTTCATGGTGATAACTTCAGATATGGACACAGACACTGATATATAGGTACAGACATAGATGTAGATATAGGTTCTAGCCCTGCCCCATCAGCTGGTCCCAGCTTTGGGTTCTGGTCCATTTTGCTCTTCCTTCACTTATTGCTTTTGGTAATAAACGTGACCTTCCACATGATAGTGAATCAAAATTTTTATGACCTGATAACTTAAATGTAACTTGAAATAAGTTATTTAATTCAACTTTGGCCTACTGCAAATGAGAACTTTAAAGTCTATTTTTTCTATAAGTCAATTTTTAAAGAGCTGAATTTGGTTCTATTTCCCCACCCATAAATTGGTCTATTTGTGTAATGATAAGTACCCTAGGACCTACGATTCATCAAAGATAGGAAAGTGAATAGATTTCAGATGATTTCATATTCCTATTCTCCTGCAGTAATCCTTGTCCACAAGTCCCCCCTACTGTAGTAAGGTGGCATGACTAAAAGTAACAGGTAACCTTAGAAATCAAAAAGTAAGAATAAATAGAGTTAATGCTCTGGAAGGAGCAATGATGCCATGCTAAGAAACCCTACATAAAGTTGCCTGCTAAAGAAAGCATTAAATTAAAACTGAATAACCATTTCCTGAAAAAATGTCCTTTATATACGTTAAAGCTAAAGAAACCATGGTGATTTTTCTAAAGAGGAAGCAAACATCTATTAGCAAGGTAATTAGGATCCTGATTGTAATTCTAGGGTGAAAGACAATTGTCTCTAGCCCGGTGAAGAAAGACCCTATTTGGGAGGTGAAAGAATCATTAAAATTCAAGCACACTGGGAAAGATCAAAGCACTAAAGGGTTAGTATGTCCAGGCTCACCTCCTTCCAAGAGATGTGTGTGCATTGGCTGTGAAACACCTCTTTAAGGATTCCCTTTCCCCACCATTAAAATGGAGAATATTTTTTACTTTAGAGGGAAGCTCAAATATAATATCTCTGCTGAACTTAGTAAAAAAAATGGAACATATAAATATGACCTCAATAAATTTATTCAGTGTTGAGTAGAACAGACCTACAAAGTGAGAATTGTTGTATTATATTGACTTTCTTAAGATAAACAAGAAGTTATCAATACTTTCTCCCAAATAATATAACAAAATATTTCTCAAAAGATTCTTTCCATAGGTTTTATTTGTACAAAGTTATTATAATGGTAATGTTTTTGATAAATGTATTTCTGTTTTCTGTTAATGAAGTATAATAGAAGTGATATATACACTAAGAATATGCCTGGGAAATAAAGTACATAGCACTGAAACTGAAAACAGTTATGACTTTCTGATTCATATAATTGGTGACAAATGATATTGCATGTAGCTCATTATTTTGGGGACTTCACAAAGGTGCATATTACCTCATAAAAAATAGGTTCCAATCTCATTTATCTAGCCCATAAATAATTAAAATTCCTATTCTCCAAATTGGATTACTTTGATAAAAATGCTTACTGTTTCCATTACTGCTCACATTACCTAAATATCATGCTCAATCAAAACGTGTTAGATGTCTTAAATGGTTTTTATAAACAATACTATGTGCTATGTGCTGGCATGGAATTTTTAAAAGGAAACCAATATTTCTGTTCTCTGGGGAAGCTTCCCTTACTTTCGAAACACAGCTAATAAAGATTTTTCAGAACGATCTTAGCAAACTCTCCATACCTCCCAATTCAGGACTGTCTAAATTATTCCTTCACTTCCTTCTATGTGATTCTGGGTCAAATTATTTGCATAAAGGGATATAAAGATATAAAGGGAGCACAAAGAAAGTGATGACTAGATATCCACGCATGTATGAGGTATGACAAAATAAATTATGCAATTTCAGTGATTCTGCATATGAATTAAATGCTTTTATGTTTGCATTTAAAACAGGCATTGCACAATACAAAGAAAAGTAAAATGCATGCCAATACTTAGAATGACAAGGAGAAAATAAAAAAAATTTAAAAGCAGACAAGTCAAGAGATATCACAGAAGAAAGGTAAAAGCTTTATATTTTAGTACCTTTACTGAAATGTTTTTTCTGATTTTTGGAACAAGGGGCCCGTATTTTCATTTTGCGCTGGGTGCCACAATGATGTAGCTAGTCCTATTGTTGGGATCAATGCCTGCGGGAGAAAGGGAAGAAAGCAAGACTGGATGGAGGGAGAAGTTGGCGATACAGCTACAACCAAGGCTTCAGCCAGCTCCACAGGAAGCCCTCAAACTGGCTTAGTCCTCAGAGGTGTTCCCAGCTGGCGTGAGAGGACAGCCTTTATGCCCTGTGTCTGCCAGTCATCAAAGACAGGCTGCCCTGGGGGGCGGCTCCCCTAAGCCAAAGCAGTTTCCAGGGAGGAACTCAGATGCAAGATGGAGCTGACATCCTTCCCGCTGCTGGGGAACCAGTGCCTCAGTCCTGAAGGGGAGATCCGGCAGAGCAGCACAGCATCCAGATCAATAAATAAGGGAGTTCGTCAGATGCTGTAATGCTGCACCTCTCTAGTTTCAAGTGACTATTATCTTAATTTTGTATTATTTTTATGAGAGCCCTCTGACAGATTCCTCACAATTCAGCTTCCATACTGCAAGGGAATAGCCCGTCAAATAGAAATCGGGAGGTATCTGACAACTGGCAGCCTGATATCTACAAGAGTAAGCTTCCTGAATCAAAGCTTATAGGTAGTGGCATCCTTGAAGTAGACCCAGAAGAAAGAGGCTGAAGAATGAACGCCTGACTAGGAAAGAAACTGTTTTGTGTTTATCTGTGTTGTTTTGCTGTCCCAAGTTAATGGGGAGACACATAACCAAAGCTGTGACATCATCACGTGTGCCCTGCTTCATCAGGGCTCCAGCTTTGACACTGCCAAGCCATCAGTCCAATGCAATACACAAGATTTATAGCTATGCCTGCATTAAAAAAATAAGTAAGAAAAATTAAACCATGAAACAGCAATCTACTAGACATTCATGTTCAAGTGACTCTACTAGGCGATGGATGCCTCCCAGAGTCAATTTGCCTAGTATTAAATAAATTTTTTAAATATTTTATTAATTTTTTAATGAGGTAGAGAACACCTCAAGAATACATATAAGTACAAACAGCTGCTCAAGCACTTTCCATTTCTCCTAGTTTAACATGTTAAGGCTGATTTACTTTTTCATCATTTTCCATCAAAACAGGGCTATGGTGGTATGATTCCTGCAAATAATACCAACATGCTAGTTAATGGCTGAGAAGCCCAGCAGTACTGGTGGCAGAAGTGGGAAAGGAGGAATTCACTGATTCTGATAAGTACTTGGCAGCATGCTCCCTCCCTTCCCTTCCTGCCAAGCCCAAGCAGTGGAATCCTATATACATGTGTCTCCCTGGGCCTCTTCCTGTCCCATCTTCAGGGCTGGCTTCATGGGTGTGCAAACTGTCCAGTCCCTACACTTAGAGGAGTCCCAGGTTTGAAGAGACCCAGACTTGGTTTAATGCTCTGCTGTCACTGCCTTGAAATCCTAATAATTTTTCAAGAAGGGGCCCTGCATTTTCACTTTGCAGAGGCCCAAAAATTGTGGGGCTCCTCCTGACTATCTTCCAAAATCTCTGACAGGTGCAGAGTTGAGAGACAAATCTCAGAGAAGTTTTGACATCTGGAAGAAAAATAGCAGCCTCCTACAAAGAAACAAAATACTCTCTCAACATAAAAAAGATAAAACCGAAGCTGCTCTGGCAGAGGAGGGACAGAATCCTACCTATTTGGTCTTTGCTGCCATGAGCCCCTGGGTTAAGTCTGCAGAATCTTCAGAATCTATGAAACACAGGTTGGAACCCATTGTCTTAGGGTTTATCCTAATGACAACAGAAGAATAAATCTCCTTGAAGTACTCATTCCACTAATCTAGGAACTAGAATTTGCACATATTTCACTAAATAAGCCATTTGTTGCTTAGAGTTTTTTTATTTTCTAAAGTGTGGGTTTTTTGGTCATCTCCTCCAAAATATGGCAAACAAAAGATACTAAAGTGTTTAGATGACTTATGATAGAAACCAGTTAGTGGGTACTTCTTCTCTGCCATCCACTGTGCTAAACTCTTTTTCAGGGATTATATCCCTGTATCTTCACAATCCTGAAGCTCAGAGAAGTGTCCAATGTGATAAACTAATAGATTACACAGCTAAAAAGTGGTGAAGATGGGATTTTAATCCAGGACAACTCCAACGTCCTTGAACTAAACATCAATAAAATACTGAAATTTTCATCTGTTTGAGCTTGCTTAAAACCTCTATTTGTTAGTGAGTATCTGTGGTAGAACTAAGTATGAATAGAAAGAGCTGACTGCACTGAGTAGAAGTGGGAGTAGTTTAAAATGTGTAGGAATCTGAGAGGTCATTAGAAAAGAACAGTGAGTGTCTTGAATGTAATGCTAAGATCTAACTCATATACTTCGGCTCTTGAAAGTAATTCTTATTCATTTGTAAGAGGGAAAAAACATTAAGTAAATATCTTTAGAAATTTGATCTGGATCCAATGTTGGTTTGCATGAGCTGAGTAGAACAGAAAAAGAGATTACAAAGAAATAAAAGGATATTGAAATGTCAGTGATGAAAAAGTATGAGGCAATTCCACAACTGGACTCTTTATATAATGTAGAAGAGTAAATTTGCATGTGAAAACTGACTTTTCAGAGACATATAAATATTTTCTTCTGAAAACTCCATCACCAAAAATAACTCTTCCTATTGAAATCATTATGCTGCTGGGAATTGGACAAGCCACATCACTTAGAATTCATTTCCCCGGGTTCTTTCACAAGAAAGGAATCAATTCAGTTCAAGAAAACAAACCATTTTGCGGTTGGCACCATCTGCATGATCAAATGAGTCACTGAAGAATAGCAGTCCTGCCTCTTTTTTAAAAATATTTTTTAAAAAAGTATGCAGTGGGATTAAATGGGCAAATTATATAAACAGATATTTTACAAAAGATGAGAAAACAAATAATGAATTACCATTCACTTTACTAATGCAAATGAAAATAATATAATACAAAATTTTGCTTAACAAATTGGCAAGGTTTTTGTTTGCACTTTATTTGTTTGTTTTTGAAAATATTTAAGGATAAGAGGATGCAGTCAAAATCCTATTTTCATATAGAATTTGTAGAAGTAAAATTTAGTTCAATCTCTTATAAAAACAATTTTCAATGGGTATTAAAATGCCATAAAAACACTTATTCTCTTTGAATCAATATTTCTATTTCTGAGAATCTTCCTTAGGAAATAATAAGAAATACAGCATTAGAGAAAAATTATAACATGAAGAAATTCATGATGTTACTCTTATTAGGAAAAACCTGGAGGAAAATCAAATTCTATCATTAGAGAATGGCTTAAGAAAATTAGGATACATAAATAAAAGTCATATAGTCATTAAAACTTTTTTCCCAAGGAGTTTTTAGTTAACGTGCAGAATTATCTTAAAATGTAAGTGGTAAAAAAGTCATATCAATTATAGATATACTTTGATCTCAATTATGAAAATATATATAGTTCTAAATGTGTAATTAATCTACAAAAGAATGTATATATAAATTGTAGTATATTCTTAAATAAAATAGTATGTAGTAGTGAAAATGAATGACATAGCTACAGACATCACATTGATAAACCTTATGAACATAAAATTGAGAGAAAAAAGCAAGTCCAGAAAAATACAGTATGATTTTATTTATGTAAAGTTCAAAATCGTGCAAAACTAAGTGACCTTTGCCTAAGATATATGTTCACATGTGTGAATGGGGGGTGGAGAGAGGGAGGGACTGTGAAGACACAATGCAGTGAGAACTTAATATTCAGAATAGTCTTATTTATTTGGCAACAGAGGGAGACAGGATCTGGGAGGGCCCAGGAAATTTCAAAGTTATTGGTAATTGTCTCTTTCTTAAGATGAGTGGTGAGTACTCACATGCTTGGAATTTTTTCCTATGCACATTTTTCACGCACATCCGTGCACATGCGCAAGGTAACTTCAAAATCGAATACATATGTTTTCTATGAGTAGAAGGAAATATGACAAACTGCTTATCATAAATGTCCTCAAGTATTTTCATTAAGAATGATTTATGTTCTTCTCTAAAATTCATCTATAATTCAACTCTGTCATTATATTTATGGTCAGGAAAACATCTGCTAATTAAGTCCAAAAGCAATTACCAAAAAATTTAGCTTTCGGAAATGTCCTGGTACTGAATGTTCACTCAGGAGAAAATGTAGTGTAAGTATTTCTAGTAGTCTTCAAGTACATGAATGAAACAAGATACATTTTAGGGTTCTTTTGTTTTGGTTTTGTTTTTTTTTTGTGAATCTTGATAATATCCATCACAAAAGATTACTGAAAGGATCAAATGAAATATAGCATGTAAACACATTTTGCAAGGGCCCAGCCTACTAAACAAAGATTAATTATTACCATTACTCATTTTTTGTTCTACTGTGGAAGGAATTAGGAAGACTAAACTTAAAATTGTATAGAAAAAATTTAGGAAAACTTCCCTAAGTATTGAGACACTATGAAACATGTAACAATAGATACTATAATCTCTTTCCTTAGGGAATGGCCTAAATTCTCATACAGTCATTTCAAACCTCACAATTCTATACAATGTGATAACAGGGAATGTATACATAGCAGGACACCATGAAAGAATCAAGTATTACAGGAAAATTTTTGAGTGTTTATAGATTACACAATTCTAATACTTCTATTTTATTTTATTTTATTTGCTTTTTTTCTCCCCAAAGCCCCAGTAGATAGTTGTATGTCGTAGTTGTGCATCCTTCTAATTGCTCTCTGTGGGATGCCACCTCAGCATGGCTTGATGAGCAGTGCCTCAGTCCGCACCCAGGATCCAACCAGCCAACCCCCGGCGGTCAAAGCGGAATGCCCAAACTTAACCACTACGCCACTGGGCCGGCCCTCTAATGCTTTTAAATCAAAGATAATTTAAACATCATCTAGTTGACTATAAGTTCAACCCTTTTATTTTATAAATGCAGAAATTGAAAGTTAGAGAGCAAGTAATTTATCAAGGTCACGAAGAGTTATAGAATCAAATGTCTTAGTTATTACGGAAAGACAAAAAAGGCCAGAATGGCACAGACTTTGATCAATATAATTTGCTTTAAATACTATCAATGCAAATTATAGTTTTACTTTTTTGGTGTGAAAATGCTCCTTGTCTCCCTTCTTGCATCCTCTTGGGCCTTAAGTCTCTGGAAAATACTAATCAGTTATACATTATCCAGTCAGCAATTGTGTGCTTAATATCAGAAGTGGACTTAATTTAATCCACAGTTATAGATTGCCTACTGTGAATAAGGTGCCCGGACAAACTCTAATAGATAGAAAGAAAAGCACAATTGATCTCTTGCCCCCAAAGAGATTGCAGTGTGAGATGGTCTCTGTCCCATTTCCTCTGTAGAGATAATGAAAAGGGTAAGGATATGTATTCAACATCAAACGCATGTTGGATCTGTTTACATGTTGTCACATAATCATCACAATAGTCCTATAAAGTTGATCTATTGTCCTATCATTTTATAATAAGATACAGAAACTCATGAAAACAGGCAAGTAACTTTCCAAGAACGCACGGTTAGCATATAGCAAAATGGGATGGGAACCAAGGTCTATTGGTTGTCGAAGCCTGAACTCCTCCTCTGAACGCTGTGAACTCCCCACCTCATTCTATTGCCCAAGAAAGAATCTTGAGAGTCCCATTAGCAGAAATGCATTCTCTTAATTTCTAACTCCATGAAAACTATTAAAGTCTAGGTATCTATCTAAAGGAAAACCTTATAAAACATTTCTTCTCCAACTTGTCTAAAGTACATGAGTGTCTCAAGTAAATGAGGCAAGAAAAATAGGAAATGTCCATTGATTCCAATTCTTGCCCTGTACTCCCTCAGTTAAGAAACATTGTTTTTTCACTTGTTTCTCAGAAAGAAAAGTGGTCAAGATACTTCCAGATGCTAATAGATTTCTTTTAAGGCTCCAATTAACTTTTAAAATAATTTTCTTAGTGCTAGATAACATTTCAAATATTAAAAATACAATACATCTAATTCTTTTTCATGTGCAATTCTTCTCCCCACCTAATGAACATCAATTGGTTGGTGGTATCTAAAAGCAACTCTGTAATTTGTCAGTCTATTAAATGCCAAAGCTACCAATTTAACAATGAAAAAGATTAAATAAATTCTGTGGCATTATGCAGAATCATCTAGCCTACAAGTAAAGGTTCTTATTAATTTCAAATACTTTTCAATAAATGAATTGAGTCATCTTAGGTTATATACAAGAACTTTTCATATTGTATTTTTTAAGTAAATGACAATTACTGAAAATTGTAAAACTTTCCTACACTGGAGTAAGAATCAACAAATAGGGCCGGCCCGGTAGCACAGCCGTTAAGTTCACGTGTTCCCCTTCCGTGGCCCAGGGTTCGCTGGTTCCAATCCTGGACGCAGACCTACTCAAGCCATGCTAAGGCAGCATCCCACATAGAAGAACTAGAAGGGCCTGCAACTATGATACACAACTACGTACTGGGGCTTCAGGCAGAAAAAAGAAAAAGAGGAAGACTGGCAACAGATGTTAGCTCAGGGCCAATCTTCCTCAAAAAAAAAAGAATCAACAAACAATCTGGGGGAAAAAAAAACACCACTTTTTAGGGGTTGGAATAGAAGTTAGAAATGCTTCTGGAATGCAATATAGAAAACAAAAATTGTTAGTCCCACATGTTCCTAACAGCTGTGCCTGTCCAGAAGATGGGTGTTAGAGTTGGTACTTTCATGATCCAGATGGTACAAAAATTTGGAAAGATAATTGACATTTTGAACTATTTATTTAGTAGCCCCTTACTCTTTCTCTTTCTCATTCTAGAGCCCAGGTTTCGGAGAACTGGTCACTTTATCCTAGCTGCTGTCTGCAAGGAACATCAGTACCTCCCAATCTTGTCAGTACCCAAGACACGATTGGAGTTGAACTATGTTAGAGGTTAAATGTTTCATTTATAGAATATAAATTTTTGCCAAAAAAGCTATAGTTAATGTCACATTTCTTAATATAGTAAAAAACTTTCTCTGACATTTGAATTTTCACCAATGTAATAGTCTTTATCAAATATAAGAGCAAATTTAATTACTTGAACACACCAGCTATCTGCTTGGAGGAGGGGGCGACCGTGTATATGATAAACCGATGAAATGTCATGTTTGCTAATGTCTGAAGGCTGCTGTTATAATCTTAGTCTTGTGAGCTGTTGTTTTGTAAGTTTTTTTTAAGACTTTGAAAACTTGAGCCATAACTAATACGTTGGAGAAAAACAGGTGTGCATCACAGGAAATCGTGGCAGGATTCCAGTCTTTATTAGCACATTGTTATTTTATTGTCATTTCCCTTTAATAAGCTCATTGTGATAGTTTGTTCTAACATGCAAAGAGTTGGCTAGCAGTGTTACTAAAATTTTTCATTTTAATTCTTTTCATTTTTTTCATTTCTTTTCTTTTTCTTTTCATTAATTCTTTTAATTTTCACTAGTAACTTTTCATTTTAATTCTTGTTTAGAGGAATTATATTTTTCCAAATATAAATTGTAAGTCTGGGATCACACTCTATATCAGGGTTGATATTTGGCAATAGTTCAGGTCAGAAAATATTAACCTTCTTTCCTTAGACATAACCTGTAATAAAGAACAAAAAGCTAACGCATTTCTGGAAATATGGTCTAACTCTTCCAGGGTGCAACTTCAGACAAAAAGTGAAAGTGTATTTTCTCAAATCTTTCATTATGGATGCCCATCCCAGGGCTCCTTCTAGAAACTTGCTCTGTCTGTAGACCTTTGAAGGGGCAGATTTATGTACTACAAGATTCTGCACCCTTGGCCATGGCTGGGATATACATTTGACCCCAAATTAGACAATTTATTAGCTTAGCACCGCCTCATCAGATTCCTTCTTTCAAAGGTCAGAATTACAAGACACAGTCCATAGTTAGCCAGTGTTTAGAGCTTATGATATAAAACAAAATTGGGACTTAGGCTGCCATATCTGAACATATGGAATACAAGTTACTCCAAGAAGCAGATAAACAGAAAGTAAAGATGGAGGCAATGTAAGAAGAGATCTAGATCTGTGAAAGACCATACGACCCCTGGGAGATTGAGAAAGAATATTCGATTCGTGACTTTTCAGCTCAGAGTTCAACCGGACTTCATTTCCTCCCCATGAATGTGTTTACATCTTGTATCCTATAAAAAATGTATTTTTTAAGCTCACGTGAAAGTTTAAACTGCAACCATAAAACCTAGATTATTATAAGACAGATGACTCACCTGACAAATTAATAAAGTTATTTGCCTGTCAGTACCTAATTTTATCACCTTTCATTTTCATTTCTTATTTTGAAAGTTATGTATCATATATCGTTTTCATATTCTTATGCACCTAACCACATAACCACTTACAAAAACTTTGCTTGTGTATTTAATTCTGCTGAAAATCTGGTTCAAACAATTGTTCCTTTGATGAATCAAATGAAGTTTTAAAGTGCATTTACAAACACACAGAACTTGTGATTTACAGAAATAAATGTAGGAGCTATTTTAGAGATGCTCTACAGGTGTGTTTTTTCATGTATCAATTTTGTCGTTTGAAGCCATTTTTCTCTGAAAGGTTTAAATGAAGCTTTGTAACCTGGGAAAAGATGGAGTACACAGAAGCTCTTGCTCAGTGCTTGAGGACATTGTTAAAAATTGAACTGTGTTTCTAAGGACCACAATCACTATAGTGTGTCCTACTTTATTGAATTTGCTGCCTTCCACCCAGGAGGAGAAATCTAGTTTAGTTGTGTATACTTGTCGAAGTTATTTCATTTCTCGGTGTCTCAGTTTTCTCATCAATAAAATGAGAATAATAGTAGTAATAATAATAATACACCATCATAGGGTTGTTGTGAGGATTAAATGAGATTAAACATGAAAAGCATTAAATATATGCATTGAACTTAGGACGTATTAAACACTCAATATATATTGAGCATACTTCTTGCTAGATGAAACAATATTTTATGCAACATGCCTGGAAAGAGGTTATTTTTTAACACCTTTCTGAGACACAATTCATATAACATACAATTCACCCATTTAACATGTACAGTTGAATGGTTTTTAACCATCACCTCAGTCAATTTTAGGACATTTTCATCCCCTCAAGAAATACCATACACTTGAGCTGTTATCCCCCGTCCTCCAACACTCCCAACCCTAAGCAAGCATAATCAACATTCTGCCTCTATGTTTGCCTATTCTGAACATAAACCATGATGAATAGGCAAGAAATGCATACAGAAACTTAAGTTTTCAGCCCAATATAACATTTATCTCAATGATTCTGGAAATAGTGAATCTTAATGGACTTCTTAGAATTCTTAAATTAGAGCATATAGTAGTCTGATGGGTTCCCCCCACCGCCCCCAGAATGCTTCTTTTCAACATGAAAAAGACAGCAAGCATCAGGGACTTGGACAGTTGCCCAGTGTGCTGTGCACAGCATGCAACTGACCTTTGACTTATGTCCCACATATAGCTGATAATGTGATGATTAGATCCTTAGTTTGTTTAAGGTCAAGCTTACTTCTCTGTGTACAGTGCAATAGAGAAAAAAGTAGAAAGTTTCTTTTCTAAAAAAACGTTCAGGAAACCCAGTGACTGAGATCAACTGCAAAAATGGATTTTGTGAATGGTTTACTGGAAAACTCATAAAATGGTATAATCAGTTCAAAGGCTATGTCCGTATTGTTCCTATTCCAAGTCTGTGCAGATGGGCAATTCACTATGTGATTTTCATGGCTAAGACAAAAAACCATCCTGTTTTCCTCAGACAAACTACCTTATATAATAAGTCTTGATCAGTTATACAACGTTTCAAGTACAGCAATGTTACATTCAGGGCAAAGAACTGAAAATCTGGAAACAATGTTCTGATTCTTCTTAAGACAGCTTCACTGGTATCTTGCACCTCTCAAATTCACAGCAAGATTATGATGCCCCCCCCATGATTTCAAAACTATATTTAGATAATTTCCCTATATGAGTGATAGTTAGGAAACAGGATTCTCTGCAACTACTTATTTCTTTAGATATTTTCTAACTTGATAATGAAGAATTAAATGTTTCATATATAGATAACCTACAAGGAAAATACCCGAAGCATTCAGAAAAAGAGCAGCTTAGGCTACAGAAGTCAGGGGATTTTGTAACATGTTTGCTGACTAACAGAATGTAAATGTCCATGTGACATAGTTTTCTGTTGCTTCATAGATTTCTACACTTAATCTATTTCGCAATTTTCCAATCTATTAAGTCTGCTACTTGATTCAACAAATTTCTGTCCTTGTCCCTGAATTCCAACAAATTCCACCACTTAGTGCCTGGTTTTCAATTGTATCCAGCTGCAATGATGACTTCTATAATAGGTAGAGCAGAGTATTTTCCAATACCTTGTACAATTTGTGCTAATATAAAATGTGCATCATATGTTATGGCAGAGAAGAGATAGAAGGGTCTATTTTGTTTTACAGATCTTTCTTCATTAGACGGTGCATTGTCTGTAAAATTGTCAGAAAACAGTATTACACAGAATTTGTTCAACTACTGTAATAAATGTGTATTTAGAGTGTCTATGAGTTACTTATATTTGCTCTTGATGCTGTTACATGAAATTATATAAAGAAAATATAAAACTTCATCCCTCACCATAAGACACTATATTTAACTTTTGCCAATATAGAAAGGAGTAACAACTTTTTAAAAAAGTATATCTATACCTGTAGATATAGATATTAGATAAAACTAACTATGTTTGGACTTTTCAGTTATTCTGTTCATGTCAAATACCAAATATCACAGCCATGTTTTATATGATAAACTGGACACTGAGCATTTAAATATCCATGTGATTAGATTGACTTTTTGTCATTTATTTGTGGATCATAAAATCACCCTGATTATGAAAGCATTATGATTAAAAGAATAATACATTCACTTTTAATCATTATAATTTTCTACAATTTTAAAAGTGGCTATCCATTTTCACCAAGAATATAAAATATGGCAAAAATCTCTGTGGTTAATCAATGTTTGTGACCTCTCTGAAAATAAAATTCTGTTTCTTTTCAATGACATCATCTGTGTTTAACTGCCTGAGCAAATCGGATGGGCTCAGTTCTGGCTACAACTGTCACTTCCGCATCACAGGAAGTGAAACACTCCCTATCTTAGCCATCTCCAATAAACAATCCTAAATTGTTAGCATTATCCAATTTTACCAATAAACAATCAAGAGGGATAAGTGCTTGTCTCACTTTGCTTCTGTGAAAGGTAGGAAATCCCAGTTTTACTTTCTTGACAAAGAAGATACTGCTACCTTGGCTGTTATCAATAAGATTTTGACGTGGAACTGTGGTGAGAAATGCCAATATAAGTTGCCAATATAAGTAAACTTTCAAAATTCAATCTCAGAGTGTTGTGTATTCATCAGCTCTCAGTGATACAACCACTTTGGATACATATTTCTATGAATTCTCTGTTGAGTTTACACCAGTATTTCTCAGCCTCAGCACTATTAATATTTGGGGCAAGATAATTCTATGTTGCAGGGGGTGTCCTGTGCATTGTAAGATGTTTAGCAGCAAACCTGGCCTCTGTCCACTGCATGCCAATAGCATTCCTTTGAGTTGTGTCATTTTTCCACATTCTCGCTAATCCTTAGTATTGTTAGTCTTTTTAATTTTAGCCATTATGGTAGATCTGTAGTAGTATAGCATTTCTCTGATTAACTTTTTCCATTGGTCTATTTAATTTAGTATCAATATTACATAGTTTTGAATCGTCCCATGTCCTTATATTTTAGCTGTAACTATTAAATGAACATAAATTAACAAGTTAATAAATAAACATTTATTGAATTGGATTTGCAAATTTTTACACATACTATGACAATCTTTATTTTTAACTTGCTAATTTAATCCATTTACATTATTTGTGATTTCTGACATGTTTGGGCTTCTTTACACTCTCTTAATTAATTATGTAGTTATTAGACTTTGAGTAGTCTGCTCCAATATTATTTTTCCAATAAGCCCTGTTGTCTGTGTGTGTGTCTTCATTTAAATGGAAGCATAGAGATGTATCCTTTTTTTATTGTGGTAAAGAACATGTAACATAAAATTTACCATTTTAATGATGCCCTGTCATTTTTCATGAGCAATTTTGCAAAACATAAAGTTTATCATCATGTTATTACAAAAGTGATTATATCTTATTCACAGATTGGAATAGTATATCATTTTCCTTCATTAATTTAACTGTCCTATATGCTTTTGTCTTAAAATATTCTCTTGCAAACAGATTACAACTGGATTTTAATTTTATACAATTAATAATATTACATATTTTACATTTATTGAAATAATTGATGTAATTGTATGTTTTTGTATTTTCTGTTTATCATATGTTTTCATTGCTTCTTCTTTTCTCCCTTCCTACCATATTGGATTAATGATATTTTCTGTTGTGCCTCTGTATCCATCTAATAGTTTGGATGCTATAAATATATTTCTCTTTGGTTTCTCCCAGATTTTTAAAACTTGAAAAACATAATTTTTTAAACTCACCCTTAGTTATAAATATTTATTTATAAAACTCCTAAAGTTATTCATTTTTTTCTAATCTCCTTTCAAAGACAACATGGGTCTTAACGAGTTTAAACTATTACATAACTTTCCACTTTACTAATCTTTTTATTATTGCCTGAAGTTTTCATTTTACTTATTTGTATACACAGATCATGTTGTTCCTTTTTATAATAAATAGTCAACTAAATTTACCATCATCTTATACCCATTAATTGATTTCTTTTCATCCTGTGTCTTACAGCCCATGCTTTCCCTCCAGGTTTGTTTTTAGTCCTTAAAAACATGTCCTTTTATATGTCAATTATATCTCAACTTAAAAATAAAGAAGAAATTGGCAAGATCCCTGCCCCCATGAAACTTATAAAAAAATAAACAAATTAATTACTTTTTTAAAAATCCACTTCCCCTCCTGCCCATGATGATATATTGGATCTATGTAACAGTGGCACTTGTCTTATCTAATGTGTGTGTTCTATATGCATGTGTATAATTTGAGATCTTGATACTGAGACATCCCAAGCACTCAGATCCATCTGGGTCTTTCAGTGTGCTGTTTAGCAAGAACTTTGTATGGCAAGATGCAAAAAAGGTACAACACATCAAATAGAACATGCCTCCCAAGTAAACTCCCAGACTCCTTCCTGCCTCCTTTACTTTCTAATATTTTCAATTGGAAAAAAAAAAATGTCCTTTAATAATTCTTTTAGTGATGGTCTGTGCATGGTAAGTTCTCTTAATCTTTAAAACACCTAAAATATTTTTTCACTCTATTGAATGCTAATTTTGATAAGTACACTTTCTGTTTCTCACCAGTACTTTGTAGATAAATCTGCTGTTTTCCAACCTTTGTTCTTGCTGATGAGAAGTCTGCCGATATTCTACTTGCCATTCTTTAGTAGGAAATGACTGTGGTAGGTTTTAAGATTGTCTTTTTATCCTTGATGTTTGCTCCAATGTAACAAGAATGGATTTATTTATTTACATTAATTGCTTGGCTGTTGGCATGCCCTTTCATCTGAAGACCCAGGTCTTCAATTCCAAAAAATTTTTAACTGCTGTCTCTTTCACTAGAGCTTCTCTGCTATTTTGTCTATTTTCTTTCTCTGCAACTCTCATTCATTGTATGATGGGGCTCTCAATCTAGCCATAATACCTCTTAATTTCTGTGTTCATACACACACATACACACAAACACACACACACACATGCATCTTTATGTCTTGGAGAGAATGCCACAGTTACCTTCAAATTTACTCATTCTCTTGTATCAACTGTTGTATAGAGTTTATAAGTTTATGGAGTTTTAACTACCCAAATATATATTTATGTTCAATATTCTATTGACCTATTTTGTTCCATTTTTCAATTTTTGGTTCATAAGTTTATGTTTTTTACAATTTAGATTACTATTTCTAATATTGTTTAGAGAATCCCGACCATACTTGCATTCAATTATTTTGCAAATTATAAAGCAATTTGAATATGGAATGAAACCATTTTTCTTATTGACTTTTGTTCATTATCTTTATTAACAGTATTCTTTATAAGATTTTCTCATTTTGAACTTGGGTCATTTGCTGATCCCCAAGGGTGTGTCTCAGTGGCCAGCAAATTCTTTGAGCTGTCCCTTTGAAAGAAGATGATGCCCACAACACTACTTCAAATAGTGTATTAACTCTAGCCCCCTTCTCTAATGAAGGCACTGAACATTTTTACAATCTTGGTCACCACAGGTACTAAACTACTAGTAGTTGGTCCATAGCTTCCTTGTCCACAGAGTGGTTCCTGGTCCACGGAATATCCACTTTTTTATATTGCTGTTCAATTTCCACTCCATAGAGAAGCTCATTTTGATTTTTTTCCCACGATATTAAATTTTGGTTTGCTCTTTTTACATTTTTTCTTATGCTTAACCAGAGAATGGACTGATTCTATTTTGTTAAAATCCTTTCTTCTCAGATTGATTATCTGTCCTTCTCTGTTCCTATACTTCAAGAAACTGACTCTTACACAATCCGCTACCCAAACTCCTTGGATTTTTCCAACACAGGCACAAGGAAGAGATTAGAGAGAAAACACAGAGAGTTTGGGGCACATATTCCCTACTCCCACCCTGCTCTGAACTGCATCTCCGTCAGAGACTGTATCCCTCCATGACTAAGCCTCTGTTTACTCCCATCCAGAGGCCCCTCCTCAAAGCCTTCAGTTTTCACTATTTCACAATTTCTTCTTCTCCTCCCTTTAGAGGGGTGATAGTAACTTCTCCTGCCTAAGTTTCCATAAGTAATTCCTTGATTTCAATCTGTGTATTGAATCTATCTGAACTGGATTCTACTTCCTGACAGGACTGACATACAGAGAATGTGACAATGTTTTCAAATAATACATATTCCATCTTGACAGAAATCCCCTTGGAGTCCCCCTTAACCACTTTGTAAATACTTGAACACATTACTGTATGTGCTAGCTCATGGAGACACATTTGTTAAATTAGCTCATGCAATACTTTACAGATATTTCAGTGTTTGAGAGTATCAACATAGATCCATACCTCTCTATATAAAAACAGGGTCAACAGTTTTGAGAACCAAGAATGGGTTTGGTTAGATTTGGCCTTGTTTGACTTCTTTTTTTTTTTGGTGAAGAAGATTAGCCAATCTTCCTTTTCTGCTTGAGAAAGATTGTCCCTGAGCTAACATCTAAGCCGATCTCCCTCTATTTTGTATATGGGATGCTGCCACGGCATGGCTTGACGAGTGGCGTGTAGGTCCATGCCCAAAATCTGAACCTGCCAATCCCGGGCCACCACTGAAGCGGAGCATGCAAACTTAACCACTACACCCTGGGGCAGGCCCCTGGATTTGGCTTCTTTGAATATATATTCCACATCAAATTTCAAATACAACCACAAAGTAGGTGAATGTGAATTGCTGCCAAGCTGTTCTTCTAATAGTTACTGCTACTCTTTTGGGTAAGATATTTGAAAGGCTGGGTCTACTCTAACTTAGCTTTACATGGAGTAAAGGTTTAGAAAATTAAATGCTCAACAGACTCCACACAAGAATTTTGCCTTCTGAAGTGTTTCAGGGGTTCCCCTAACAAAATCAAAGAGTGTCAACATTTATCTCATGAAACAAATGTTCTATTTCTTAAAGCATGTTACGCACTCTACTGTTGGACACACTCGTCAAATCCCATAGGGACATTGACAGCAAACAAAATTATAGTGACATCTTGTCATTTCACCCCCATCCCCAAATCAGAAACTAGCAGTATGACAAAAAGATTTTTCCTGCGGTGTGTGGGTGGTGATCAGCATATCTAAAGATATCCCAGTCCCTGAGAGGTAACTCTGATTACACACACTTACACTCACATGACACATACACATGTTCACACATTGTTTTGAATATTTAATTGTTCATCTTTGGTTCATTCTTATGTGAAATTTCCTGTATGGAAATAAGTCTACTTAGAATTTAATATGGAAAATAAAAATTTATAAGGTAAACAAGAGACAGAATAGTTTTTCACCAAAGGGAAATAGATATCTTACTTGGGCAGAAAACGATTCTTTTTCAGAGGCAACAACAGAAGAAAGACAAATAGAGAAGGGGCTATAAAATATATTCTGGTACAGGCTTTTGTTCAATTAAATTCAATCAATTTATATTGAGTCCATATCTATTTCTACAGGCTAACCTATGTCATGGAGACTCAAGGACAAGTAAATTCTTATTCTACCACTAAGTAGTTTATAAATTGATGCATAACCATTCAAACTCTCATAAGTTGCATAATACTACTTGAGAATCTCATAAGTGGATATGATTAATTCTAATTAGAAACATCTAAGTAGGTTTCATAAAAATTGACGGTGATGAGGGTCTTAACGTGTGAAATTACTTCAGTAGTAGAAAATGTCAGACTAAATATTGGTCAATTGAATTCTAGAGATTGGTATAACTAAGGACTTGGGGCATAACAGTGCATCATGTGTCCTGGGAGTGGTACATAAAAGTAACTTATCTTCAGTGTAGCATAGTGATTAAGTCCAGGCACATTGAATTCAGACAAACATGGGTGCTGACATTGGTTCTTCCACTTACTATAAGCATAGTATATAATCTTGCATCCTGACTACTATATCTGAAAATGAGAAATAGAGTATTATCTAACTTATAGGGCTGCATTGAATATGCAATGGGATAATGCATGTAATGTAGTTAGCACAAGACCTAGTATATAAAATAGCACACTCAATAATGTAAAATATCTGTAGTGCTTAGACTGCTTGAGTGGGTTATGAGTCATAAAGTTGGATAACAAGTTGCAAAGTCAGAGTGGAGTCAGATTGGGAAATCATAAAAGATCTCAGAATGCTGATCTGCACACTACTGGCACCCAGCTTAATTCAGCACTGGAAAATTATATTGAATATAATCTCATAAATAGTCAAGGATTTTATGTCTGGAGAATTCAATATCTTAATAATCTTCCCTAAAGACATCAAGCTCCAAGAGAAAATATTATTTTTATCTCTGTGCCACTGCATAACTGACTAGGGCAATTCTGGAATAAATCAATAAATTATAAAAAATATATGCTTTTTTAAATGAAGCATCTTATGTATATAATAACTAGAATAACAAACATTCTCTTTTTTTAAAAAGAGTAATGGTTCAACTAATTAGCTTGCAGATCTTGACAGGTTCAAAGAATATTTATAGCCCCTTTTCCTGGAATCACAAAACAAGTTGCTCGCAGTTAAAGGAATTTAGGGGTGGGGGACAGGGAAGGAGGCTTCTCACTTGCTAGTGGGAAAACGTGAAATATGCATGCCACATGATGTAGTAGAAATTTGAAGGGGTTCAGAACAGGCATCTCCAAGATGTGCCACTTTGGCATATGGAATATTTTGAGCTAAAGGCAATGGAGACCCCGTGGGCTCAAGAGAAAATTTTACTTCTCCCTTAAGGAATTAATTTAAATTCCAATTTAGGGAACCTTGACCATAATAAGAGTTATTACCAGAAATAACGTTTGGAGACCTATCTGTCTGGTAAGGCAAACTGCTAATTAGTGAACATCTGCTCTTCTTATTTTCCCAGGAATTACCCTCCTCCTCTCTGAAGCCCCAGGCTCCTATCCCATTCCTTAGCTCAAGATGACACATGTACCTCACTTTACCTTTCTGACTCTGAACCTTTCATGTATGTGGAGTCTCTGACTCTCTCATGTATGTGGGGTTCCCGTACGTACAAAATTAATTAAATTTGATTTTCTTATTAATCTGCCTCAATTTAATTCTTAGACCAGCCAGAAGAACCTAAAAGGGTAGAGGAAAATTTCTTCCTCCCCTACGAAGGACTCTCCAACTTAAAAGAAAAAGAGCACCTTCCCTTATGAGTTATGTGAACTTAAGCACATCATTTGATCTTTCTGGACTCCAGCTTCCCCTTGGGCAAAATGATCTCCTAGTTGCCTTCGAGAGCTGGCATTTGATGATTCTTTGTTCCTTCTCTTTCCATAGATTCTCTTCTGCCAACAAGGTTTTAGAGAATTCTGGACCTGCATAATGCCATACATTCTCTATATGGCCTTGCCGTTGTTGTTTGCCCTGCTACCAACAGAAATGTTAATTGGAACCATTTGAATATTCTACCCCGTTCCACCCTCTCCAGTGAGCACACCCTATTCCAAGTGAACACATCTGGCTCTCTTAGTTGTAAGAACTGCACATTTTTTGCCATGTTTTCCTTTCTCCTGTGAGGATGAGGATTTCAGCTTCTTCTGCAACATTAGGTGGGACTTGTCAGGTCTGTGGTTCCATGCCTTATGGTTGGTTCTTCATTATCACTTAAAATAGAGCACAAATTACTTAAGTCTTGACCATTCCAAAAACCTTTTATAGTGATGAATATATTTTAGTTATTCAAGCAAAACCTTTGGTAGAATATTATACTTTGAACAATTTATCTCATTTTAAATAGATGTCCGTATTATTACTGGGATAATTGGTTTTGTGTTGTTGTTGTTCTGTTTGTTTTTATTAAAGAAAGTTAACAAAGGCTTACCATGAGAGCAGTAGTTGTCCACGATCTTTCCTTGTCTCTGTTTGAAATACCATAACTTAAGTAACCAAGGTAAGAAGAACTTCACAGATTATCTGGGAACAAATGAAAGTGAGCTGAGGATAGCACATATAAAATAAAAGATACTTTATGTAAAGAAATAAAACCTTACTAAAATAAAAAGTCTCCACTTTAAATGTTATCCCTATTCTCTTAGAAATTTCACATCTTAATTTTCCAAGCCTAATATGACATCTGTATTTGTATATGTACTGGATAATAGGATTTGAAGTTAAATTATGTATAATGTTAATATTTTTGTATTATCTTGATCACTCAATTAATCACTGATGCTTCTTTCTGGGGAATGCACACTCCCTGACCTCACAGAGGAATGTACCCCTTTTTTTACATTCTGTGACCTAGCTAGGATAAAACTGATTCCTGTATACATAAGCTTTGTACAGGAAATAAGTAATTTTGATTTCATCTCTGTATAGGGAATTAGTCAGATATTGGCAATGGAACACAGCATGTCATCCAGATTCAGACTGTACAAGATTTCTAAGCACAAAAAGCAAACTTCTATAATAGAGGATCAGATGAAAGCAAGCAAATTCCAGGTTAATACAATTTAAGTTCTATATATTCTTTATTGTAAAGTATTAATTCATCAAAAATATTTGCTGGAATGCAACTATATCTACAGCTTAATTAGCCACTAGGCAAATGGGATGTGGGAGTGGAGTAAGGAATAAAGTACTAGAGAACTCATCCTAATTTTCACACACTATATTTTGAGTCTAAAATTTCCTAAAGTGTAGAAATGGCATATTATATGGTGGTTAAGAGTGTGCCAAGTTTTTTTGTTTTTTGTTTTTGTTTTTTGGTGAGGATGATTGGCCCTGAGCTAACATCCTTTGGCAATTGTCCTCTTTTTGCTGAGGAAGATTGGCTCTGAGCTAACATCTGTGCTCATCTTCCCCCATTTTGTATGTGGGACACCTCCACAACATGGCTTGATGAGCAGTGCATCAGTCCGTGCCCAGGATTCAAACCCGCAAATCCTAGGCTGCCAAAGAGGAGTGCACGAACCCAACCACTACGCCACTGGGCTAGCCTCATGAGTATGCCAAATTTTGAATGCTTCTTATTACCTGGTGTCCTGGGCAGGTTATTAAACTCTGTTTCTCATTTTCTTTATCTGTAAAATAAAAGGAGTAATAACCCCTATATCTTAAGTTTCCAGGAGGGTTAAATGAGACAATCAATGTAAGACACTTAGAAAGTTGCCAGATCTGTAGTAACCACTCAACAAATATTTGCTCTTACTTATTTTTTGTGTCTGGTCCAGCACCCAGGCTATGGAAAGGTATATAGTTCCATAAATTTATTTATTGCCTCATAAATGGTAAAGGAGCATTGGCAAGAAACGAGACTGGGAGGAAAAGAAAAATAAAGATCAAGAGGAAAAGGAGACATATTAAAAGTATAAAGATACTGGCCCTGCTCTCAAGTAATTTATATTCTCGTTAGGGTAACCACAATACCTTACTAGAAGCAATTAAAATATAGTCAAGTAATATATAACAGCACTAACTCTAAAAATAAACAAATTCAGAGAAAAGAAAGAACAGAATGAGCTGGAATTATCAGAAAAGACTTCTTGACGGCGCTGGCTGACCCTAGTCATATGAGTTCAAGGGGATTGGTGGCATAAGAGTATTTGCTTCTCTCCATCTTCTGTTTCTTCTGGAATAAAGAATCAGAACAAACTGAAATACATCAGTCAACAACTCTAACTTGGTTAGGCTATGTAAACATTTTTTTCTTATTTGTAAGTTGAATTATTCTATTTGTGAAGTAACTTCCTAGAGAAGGAAGTAGATTCTTTCTTGTTTTTCCAGAATTACTACAAAGGATAGTGTTGGATCCTTTGCAGGTCTGTATGATATAACTCTGCACCAGAATTTTCTATTTAAAAAAATAATGACTTCAAGTTGAAGGTAAGAGAAACCCAGACAAGTTCTTGGTTACCATCAGACCTGAACCTTCAGTTTCATTTTAACATTCTGTTTTTTAGCAAATGTGGGTGGGTCATTTTCTGCCACTGCAAGCTAAGCAAGATAGCATATTAAAGAGCATATATACTGTCTGCCTAGCCTTTTCCTTTTCTGGGAACTGCCCCCTGCCTGAGCACATCTACTTGGTTACAGGAATGATTCTTGGCAATCTTGCTCCTTCAGCATGACCCTGCATCAATCTCTTTCCTAGGAATTTGAAATTGTGGCCCAAAGAGACAATTTCTCTCAAGGTCTGTCACTCATCCTATAATATGTTAACACCTTAGCTGTCTTTGCTGTCTGTTTCACCATGTGAACTTGAGACTTGTGAGGCTGCGAAGAGGGAGGTGGGAGGAAACACAAAAAGAAGAGCCCATGAGAAACAAAAGGAAAGTCCTCTTGTGCCTGGTTCCACTTCATTCCTGAGAATCAACTGCATCCCCATGACAGTGGCCTCCGTGAGATACCCCATGTAATCATAATAAAGGACTCGGTTTTCTTCTTTATGCTATCTTGAATTAGTTTTTCTCGCTTGCAGCCAAAAAACTAACGTGGATGACATATAATTCAACAGGACTTGAGATCTTTTGCTTATTTATTCCAGTTTAGTTCTCGATTTAACAATAGGTGAGGGTCAGAATTCCAGTAAAAATTCTCTTTTGGCAGAGTACAGTGAACATAGAACAGAGCCTCTCAGATCAGCTGGAAGGGAATTGAGGGAGACCTGGTGTGGAGGAAACTATGCCTGGATTTATGTAATCAAAGAAGATTGATTCTCAGCTTATAAGTAGAGTGACCAACTCGTCCTGATTTGCCTGGGACTTTCCCTGTTTCAGCATTCAAAGTCCCATGTCCAGGACTCCCTGAATCCTGGGAAAATTGGGACAGTTCGTTATCCTAATTATAAAATATGACCAAAACCAAGGTATTTCCTAAGAAAAATTATTCCTGAAAAAAAATGATAATTTTGATCTCTTCTCTTTAATCTAGTGCATTAAATGAATTTAGAAGAGGTTGCCTATTAATAGCTCCCTTATTTTTCACTGGCAGAAACCAAGGCTGAGAGAGTACCTTGTCCAAGATGAGAAAAGAATCAAATTTATTTGACTCTCCAGTCAGTGTTTTTTTTTAATTCTATTATAACATGTTATTTAATGAAAATAGCTCTCAAATGACTTGAATCTCTTTATTCAGAATCTAAGGAGCTTCTATGTGCAAATCCTCTCAGCCAGTGCAGGTGTCAAGAGCCTGTACTCCTACATCACACAACCCAGGACCTCTTCTTGGCCCCACTATCATCATGTAACCTGGAAAAAAAGTTGCTTAAACTCTATTAGATTGACTTTCTTCACTAGTAAAATGAGATAAGGTTGTTGAGAGAATTAAAAATGACTGTGCACCTGAAAAAATACTTATTGCAGTACCTGGTCCCTATTAGACACCAAGTTAGTGTTATCAATTCTGCATGATTTCATTCGATCTGATTTACCATCAGCCTGTGACACAGGAAGGGTGTGGTTCTCCGCCCTGTTTTGCAATTGAGAAAATTGAGAGTCAGAGAGATGGAGTGAATTGAGGCGTTCCCATTGAAAAATGTCAGAGACTGTACTCAAACTCCAGTCCCTCTGACTTCAGGTCCAGGATTGTTCCTCCACTCTATGTTCCCGTCTGTGTAAAAGCAGAGAAGACCTACATTTTTTGGTTTGTTTTTATTTTTGAGGAAAGTAAGAGTTTAATAATAGCCCTGTCTACATAATGCCAAAGCAATAAAACAAAACATAAAAAAGAAACTCACCAGCCTATTTTTTTAATTAGATGCCAAGATTTCTGAAAAGAGTCATAAGACTGAATTTTTCACTTTTTAATCTCTGTTGAGAATTACAGGGAAATAGCTATTGTCACTTCGTTTGCCAGCCATTATTCAAAATGAGTCACCATATGGTCATAAAACATTATCTGGGAACCAAAGAAGATGCTCTTTAGAACAAACAAAATAAGTGATGATGCTACTTATTTAAAAAAAAAAAATCCTGCAATACAAAGAACATATTTGTTGAATTTATTTAATATAAAACCATGACTTTAATGTAGCTAAAGTTTATACAAATAGCGTATAGAGGAGATAACTGGTATAAGAATTAAGTTTTCATTGTCTAAATTCCAAAAAAACTCACGTTTCAAAAATCACTTAGAAAAATGTAGAAACATGTCCAAAACAAATTTTATGGTGGGAATTCACATGTGTTTTTGCCTTTGTAATTTGAGTACGTGTATGTGGGAAATCTGATTTATGAATTCACAAGACCCAATCAATAGAGTTTATGCTGCCAGTAAATTTGTTTGCAACAGTATTAACTGAATGCTTTTTATGCCTCCATATAGCCTACCCCATCTAGAGAACTACTGACTATTGATATAAATCATGTCAGGAGAAAGCCCGATAGATGTATGCCAATATGCAGGACACGGAAAAGCAAGTCTTTTTTTTTCCTTCCTATACAGGAAATAGTTTGCTATCATGTTACACATACAAAATATATTATTTAGTTACAAAGTTAGAGTGGTCATAATTCCTTATAAATAGTGTGCTAGGAAAAAATCTCACTTTCATTTTGGAATAAAATTTATTGACATGCATAGCTCTCATATGTTATCTTTTTTCTTTTTATCTGATCATCATCGTCTTCTCTACGATAGTATAGATCATCATCTACCCTTGGACCAAGAAAGTATGCAAGTCCCCAATCATCGTACACAGACACGGCACTGTACCTTAGTTCATTGACTTATTTTATCAAAACTGTATTGGGTTAAATGATTTTATTTTTCTTTGGTAACTATTGTTTCTATATATACAAACTTTTTAGGCTGCAAAGTTTTTCTTCTTTTAATATTTGCTATGTAAATAGTGCTGTGCTAGGCATCGACAAGAGCGACCCCATCTGTGACAAGATGGCATGTAGTGTAGGCTGGAAGGTCATATCTGCAAATTGAATAAGATCCATAAAACTCTTTAACTTACTATTCGTAAGGGATTTAAGTGGTTTTATTTCCTGTGGATTTCCAATTGTTCATCTATACATGATGTTAGCATGCCACTGTATTTCAGTTTAACCGTTACCAATTTGGTAGGCAAAAAATTGGTACCATGTTGATGCTTCCTTTTATTCCACTCTTAATTTTGTTTTGTTTTGGTTTTGGGGTTTTTTCCAGCTTTACCGAGGTATAATTAACAAATATAAAAATTGTATATGTTTAAGGTGTACAAAGTGATGATTTGTATACATTGTGGAACGATTACCACAGTCAAGCTAATTAACACATTCATCACCTCACACAGTTACCAATATTTTGTGTGGTGAGAACAATAAGATTTACTCTCTTAGCAAATTTCAAGTATATAATACAGTTTTATTGACTATAATCACCATACTGTACATGAGATCCACAGAAATTATTCATCTTATAACTGAAAGTTTGCACCCTTTGACCAGCATCTCCCCATTTCCCCAATCCCTCCAACCCCCAGCAACCACCATTCTCTCTATAAGTAGAAATTTTTTGTTAAACACCAAGATTAATTTTATATGTTTATTATCCACTTAAATTTGTAATTTTTGTTATTGATGTTTTCATGTGTTACTACTGACTAATAAGATATCTTTATATGTGAATGACATTGATCATTTTCCCATTTGCCTTTTAAGTTTACTTAGTGCTTTGACATAGACAGTTTGAATTTTTGTTATTAAATCAATAAATAGTAGCTAACAATAATCAAGCACTAACTGTTCCCAAACACTGTGACAGTACTTATGTATTTTATCTGATTTAATTCCACAGCAGCCTTACTACATAGATACTATTATTATCTCTGTTTTATGCATGGGGAAACTGAGCCTTTCTCAAGAAGGTCATGTAACTTCTTCAAGTCTACCTAACTAGGACACTGAACCAGAAACCATCATGCTGTAATCCCTTATGTTTTCTGTCTTGAGTTTGATGTTTAGAAAGCATGTACTTTCTTCAAGACCATTATACCCTCTTTTATTTTCTTTGCATTCTCTTATGTATTGTCACATTTACATTATCTGAAATAATTTAGAGTATTAATATACCTGTAATTGTTTTTGATCCATAATAGAAGGTAGGAATTAAACATTAGTTCCCAACTCCTGCCCAAAATTAGCATTCCCTCCTGTTAAAGAGTATTCCTGCTCCAATCAAAGGTCAAAACCCACTATGCTCTAGATCCCGTCCTTTCTTATTTCTCAAAATATTCCCTTCCTCTATTTTCTCCCTGTCTCCATTCAGCAATTTCTCTCTATTATATCATACTCACCAGTATAAAAATATATTTCGTGCCTCATTTCTGTATCAAAAATTTCTCCTGCTCAGTAAGGTTATGCTCATTTGCATGAACCATGCTCTTGTATTACCAAAATAAACAACAACAAAAAACCACACCAAAACCTTTTTACTTTGATATCCCCCTTCAGCTAATTCTCCACTTTTGTGCTACTTTTCACAATGAAACTTCTCAGAAAAGTTACTGATATTACCTAACTCATTTTCCTCAATTCCTAGTCATTCCTTAAATATGAAAATTAAGATTTGCCCTTCTCATTACATGAAAATATGCTTATGAAAAGCACAAATGATTTTCCTGGTACTGAGTATAATATCCATTTCTTCATGCTCAGCTTCCTTTGACTCTCAGCAATATTTGCAAGTGCCTCACATGTTGCTTTTTGCAACTTTTTTTCCTCCATATTCTATGATAATACACTTTCTTGATTGTCCACGTGTCTAACTGGCCACTCCCTCTAGACTTCTTCTACCTTACTACTAGGTGTTGGAGCATTCCAGGGTTTGACTTAAACCTGTATTTCTTTCTCTCTCTCTCTCCCCTCTCTCTTTCTCTCCTTCGATTCCATGATTTTTAAATAGTCTGTCTATGTAAGAACTATCAACTTTATATCTCCAACCGCAACTTCTTCACTCATCTCCAGACTTAAATACAACTGTTTATGGGATATCATTCCTTGGGTATCAAATAGACATTGCACACTTAACATGTCTAAAGCAGAAATCTTGAAATTTCCTGGCATTTCTGTTGTTGATCAAATCTTCCCCATCTCAATTAAATTCCTAGCAGATATCTGATTACCCAAAGCAAAATCTTAGGAACACCTTTAACTCATCATCTTTCCTTCATTCTCATATTCAAGCCATCAGCTGGTTATCTCTAGCCTCCAAAGTATGTCCCAAATGGATCACACTGCAACCATCTCTCATAGGAACTAACTAGTAACCCTGCTTTTATTCTTCCTGTCTATCTTTCACTCTTCTCATAGGAATCAAAGCAATCCTTTTTCTTTTTTTTTTTTTTTTTTTTTGTGAGAAAGACTAGCCTTGAGCTAACATCCCTTGCCAATCCTCCTACTTTTTTTAGCTAAGGAAGACTGGCCCTGGGCTAACATCCATGCCCATCTTCCTCCACTTTATATGGAACACCACCACAGCATGACTTGACAAGCAGTGCGTCTGTTCACACCTGGGATCCAAACCTGCGAACCCTGGGCTGCCGAAGCAGAACATGCGAACTTAACTGCCACACCACCAGGCCAGCCCCTCAAAGTGATCCTTGAAAATGCCAGTGAAATAGAATCACTCCTTACTTAAAATACTCCTTAGCTTAACTTTCTTCTTCAAAATTTTAAAGATGAACTAATTCTTTGAACTAATCTAGTATCATTATGGCCAAGCTCATGACACTATAATTGCACTGTTTTTTTCTTCCACAAATATCTTTAGAAAAGCTTCCTCAAGCAAACAACTCTCTTACAAGTCTTTGCACCTTAATCAGCTCAGAAATGACCCTGTGAACATCTGCTCCTGGTATGGTATGGTTTGTATTAGACTAATTATTCTAAATTAACAATTTTAAACTCTAGAACAATTTTTAAAGAATGTATTTGAAGGAACTAGAGAGTACCAAAAGCAGACAGAAACTGGAGGGAGTTAATACTTTAGAGAGAGAAATGCATTGGGTGAGATTTGTGTTATGCAGCTTTTCACCAGATGGCACTCTCCCATAGAGACTACACTAGGTAGATAAATTCAAGCAAAAAGTCATGATCTTACTAGCTTGAGAAGTCAGAGAATAAATTTTGTGGTTAATAGAGTGGTAAAAAAAGGTATATTCCAGAAAATCGAGAGCTATATTGGGTGACACTCTAAAATCTCTGTATATACTCTGACCCAATCTTGGATTGACACCTGAACTTCATGCTCAGGAGAGACTCAAAGGGGTTCAATGGAAAGCACTCCTGGAAAGAACAGAGCACAGATTTCAGCCTCCCCATTCCTGAAGAGACATAATTTAGAATTTGTCTCCTGACAGTCTAACTGCCTTCTAGAACAAAAATCAATAATTTTCAGAAGATAACAATTTTCAGAACTACTACAAATGTCCATCTCAATGTCCAAAATACATTCTAAAATTATTAGAAAAAAAGTGACATATTTAAGAAAAGAAACGGCAATTAGAAACCAACACTGAAATGACTTAAATACTGAAATTATCTAATAAAGACTTTATAGCTATTTTTAAATGTTCAAAGACAATAAAGAAAAATATGGCCCTAATAAAGAAACAGATGGTAAATCTCGACAATAACAGGGAAACAATTTAAAAAATACAGTGGAAATTCTAGGACTGAAAAGTACCATATTTGAAATAAAAACGTCACTAGATGGACTTGACAGCAGAATAAAGATAACAGAAGCAAGAATCCTGAAATTTCAAATTAGATCAATTATCCCAAATGAAGAGCAAGGAAAAAAAGGTTAAAAACAAAACAAACAAAAAAAGAAACAAGATCTTGGCTACCTGTGGGACAATATCAGAGCATGTAAAATATGTGTAATTGGAGACTCAGAAAGAAATTTAAAAAAAAAAACAGGAGAAGAAAATAATGTTTGAAGAAATAATGGGAAAAATTCTTCTAAAATTTGGGGAAAAACATAAACACAAAAGAAGTTCAAAGCTCAATGAGCCCCAATGATAATGAACTCAAATAAAACTATAATAACACTCAATATAATCAAATTTCCTAGAATTAATAACAAAGAAAATATCTTAAAAGCAGTCAGTACAAGCAACATGTTGAGTATAGAGTAACAACCATTGAATGACTACAGATTTCTCATCAGAAAGCAAGGAAATGGTACAGCATTTTTTAAGTGTTAAAAGAATTGTCAAATTGGAATTCTTTATTCAGAAAAAAATATCCTTTTTTCTGAAAATCAGATAAACATTCTCAGATGAAGGAAAACTAAAAGAGTTTGTTGCTTGTGGTCATGCTCTAAAAAACTGCTAAAGAGAGTTCTTCAGAAAGAAGGGAACTGATACCAGAAGGACACTTGGGAACACATGAATGAAGGAAGAGCAACAGAAATTGTAAATATCTAGTTAAATATAATAGACTATTCTTCTCCTTGTGAGTTCTTTGAAATATGTTTGACAGTTGAAACCCAAAATTATAACACTGTCATGTGGAGTTTTCAGTGTATGTAGATGTAAGATATGAGATAACTGTAACATAAAGAAGGGAGGGTAACAGGATCTATATGCTGGTAAGATTTCTACCTCCCATTTGAAGTGGTAAAATATTGGTTCTATGTAGCCTGTTGAAGTTAAATCTGTATATTGTAATCCCTAAAACAACCACTAAAACAAATTATACAAGGAGTATTGTCAAACACATAATAAGAAATTAAAATGGAATGTTAAAAATGTTCAGATAACACAAAAGAAGGCAGGAAAGGGAAAATTAAGAAGGAAAAAACAGAGGGAACAGACAGAAAACAAATTATGTAATGATATATCTAAATCCAAACATACCAGTAGTTGCACTGAATGCAAATGGTCTGAATTCCACAATTAAAAGGCAGAGATTTTCATAATGGAAAACAATATATGACAAAACTATATAGTGTCTCTAAGAAACTTGCTTCAAATATAATGACATAGATATAGTGGAGATATTCTAAGGTGGCCCCCATGATTCCCAACTCCTAGTATTCATGCCCTTGGATAATCCCCTTCTTTTACGTGGGACTAGGACCTGTGACTTACTTCTGGCCAATAGAGTACAATAAATAAATTGAATTTGTAATTTAAAAACTCCCAAAAAATAAATCCCCAGGCCCAGGTAGTTTCACTGAAGAATTCTACCAAATTTATAAAGAATCGTTAATACCAATGCCAATCTACACAATTGCTTCAAGAAAATAGAAGATGGAACACTTTCTCTCATTTGATAAAGCTAGATAAAGAGAGTACATAAAAGAAAAAAAAGGAAGAAGAAAGAAAAATAAAAACCAATATCATTCAGGAATATAGATGCAAAAATCCTTAATTAATTATTGATATATTGAATTCAGTAAAATATCCATAGAATTATAAACCATGACTAACTAGGTCAGGGAACACAAGACTGATTCAATATTCAAAAATTAATCAATGTAATCTACATTAAGACTAATGAAGAAAAATCACATGATCATATAAATCAATGCAGAAAATAAAAAGCATTTGATAAAATCCAATTTGCAATAAAAACTTGCAGAAAACTTGCACTAGAGGGAAACATCCCCAACTTAATAAAGATATCTACAAGAAAACCTACAGTGAACACCAGGCTTAATAGTGAAAGACTGACAGGACTGAGTGGGAACAAGACAAGATGTCTGCTCCCACCACTGCTAGTCAACATATATGATAGTAAGAAGGAAATATGATAATACAGTAACTGGAAATTCTAGCCAGTACAAAAAATTAAAATAAAAGCATACAGATCAGAAAGAAAGAAATAAAACTGTCCCTATTTGAAGAAGGGCATGATTGTCCATATAGAAAGTCCCAAGGAATCTAAAAAAAAAATCCTCCTAGAACTAAGTGATTTCAGTAAAGTTAGAGAACACTAAATGAACACACTAAAATCAGTCACATTTCATTATATGAGCAATGTATGATTGGAAACTGAAAAAAAAAAAAACTGTTACCATTTACAATGGTTCCAAAAAATGGATTATATACTAGTACAAAAATCTAACAAAATGTGCACAGGATCCCTGTGCTAAAACTATGAAACACTGATGAAAGGAATCAAAGAACACTTAAATAAGTGGAGAGACATACCACGTTTATGGAATAGAAGACTTAATATAGTAAAAGGATGAATTCTCCTCAAAACGATCAATAGGTTTAGGGCAATTTTTGTGAAAATCCTAGCAGAATTTTTTGTAAATATAGACAAGCTGATTCTAAAACTTATGTGGAAACCAAAAGGAACTAGAATGGCTAAAACAATTTTGAATAAGCAAGTCATGTTGGAGAAATTACACTATCTGATTTTAAGACTTCAGTAACCAAGACTATGGGATAGATCCATAGATTAACGGAACAGAATAACAGTCCTGAAATAGAACCTCACAAATATGGCCATTTGATTTTTGATGAGTGCAAAAAGCTATTCAATGAAGAAAGAATACTCTTTTCAAAAACTTAACATATGCAAAAAAAAAAAGGGGATATCAATCTCATACTTTATACCAAAATTATCACAAAATGGATCATAGATATAAGTGGAAAAATATAAAACTATATAACTTTTGAAAAAAATGAGAACATTTTAATGATCTGGGATCAGATAAATAGATCTTAGATGCAACACCAAAAGCTCAGCCACAAAATAAAAAATGGTAAAATGACTCATCAAAATAAAAAACTTGCTCTGTGAAATACATTAAGAGAATTAAAATGCAAGCTACAGACTGAGAGAAAGTATTTGCAAACTACAAATCATCAAAGGAATCATGTTAAAACTAAATAAAGAACTCTCAAAATAAGAAAGCAAACAACATAATTAAAAAATGAGCAAAGGACTTGAACAGAATCTTCATCTAGGAGATTATGGGGATGGCTAATGAGCCCATGAAAAAGTTGTTCAACATCATCTACTATTAATGATATGTTAATTAAAATCACCATATGATATCATCAGACACATATTAGAATGACTTAGCTAAACAATAGCAAAGTATTGATAATATTAAGTACTGATGAAGATACAGAACAACTATAACTCAGTATTTCTGGTATGAATGAAAAATGATATAGCCTCTCTAGAGAATAATTAACCAATGTTTTATAAAGTTAAAAATATCCTTACCAGATCACTATTCTTGGGCATCTAGACTAGAAAAATGAAAACATATGTTCGCACAAAAACTCGGACACAAATTTTTAATAGTAACTCTATTTATTATTACCGCAAACTGGAAATAACCCAAATATCCTACAATGAGTGAATGCAAAATCTGGGGAATCTTATTTAGCAATGAAAAGGACAAGCTATTGATAAATCTCACAGGCATTATGCTAAGTGAAAGCAGTCAGTCTCAAAAGGCCACGTTTATGAATAATTATATCTATATGACGTTCTCAAAAAAAGACAAAACTATAGTAATGAGGTTAGGGGTAGACAGGTGGGAAAATGTAACTCTAACGGATAACTTGAGGAGGTTTTAGGGGGCGATGTAAGAGTTCCGTCTCCTGATTGTGGTGGTTACATTAATCTATGCGTATGTTAAAATTCACACAACTGTATACCAAAAAAAGCCAATTTTAATGCATGATAATTAAAAACAAAATTAAAAAGTAATTAAAGTAATTAATGGGCCTCATCTCCTTGGGCATATGTATTTATTGAATAGTCATGTTACTGTAAAAAAATCACCTCACAGAATTCTTATAAAGTTATGCAATAAGCCTCAAAATATCTAAAAATATGATGTAGACAAGGATAGATGCTCAATTATCTAAAATTCTCATTTCAATAAATAATAGATATTTTATTTTGCCACAAACCATATCTTAAACAAACCTCCTAATAATCATTGTCTGTTTCCTCAGGAACGCTGAGACTGTGACATATGACAAGTCGTTTAAGACCCTTCTGTTATTCTTTCCCTGAATTTCATAATGCAGAAAGTCCATTTTGATCCTGGTTATATTAGCTGGTATTGTCCAAGGTTCTAGGCAAGTTTTACTAACATAATATTTGATTGTTGATAAAAAAAAAAAACTTCCTTAGCAGTTTAACAAAATATAGATTCAGTTACAAGCACAATAGAAGATCCTCAGGAATTTTAAATGAGGACATGCCTATTTCATAAAATGAAGCTGATTCTCTGAATAATATTATTAAAGGTCAGTGCCACAGCTGTGCATTTGATGAGCAGCTGTGTGAGCCACCAAGAACAATGAACTATCTGATTGGCACCGGACCCGGCCGTGCCAGCAGTTAGGGTAAAAGGATTTTGAACAGATTTAGAACAAGTAGCTACTGGGTCCTGCTGCGGACACCCTAACTACTGGAGAGTTTAAAGTAAGTGGAATAAAGATAGTGCAATTTGAGAATAATATAGATATCCTACGGAGACTAGGGTTGGATTGAGAAAAGAACAAAGAATGTTCCCCAGAGGCAACAGATACAGTCTCTTCAAAAACGTTAAATGAATTTAAATCTTGTAGGTTTAAGAATATCAAAGTAGGATGTTTCTGACAGCATTTATTGAAATGGTGGAAAAATTCACACAATCCCACTTTCTGCTGGCAAGGTGACACATAAATCCTATTTACTTAGATCTAGAATTTGTCTTGGATTTTTGTAAGCCTGGAGTAACATAGTAAAATTTCTGCTTCCAGGAGTATGATTGGAAAATAAAGGAACATATGATGTGGTGTTCAAGTAAAACAGGGGAGTCAGCAGCTTACAAATGCATATGTGTGCTTATTTGTAAATAGTTATTTTTCAATTCATTTGTCATTATTTTAAGACGACTGTGTGCATGTGTGTGTATAAAACAACTTTAGAATTGCTCTTCATACATATAATACCAAATATAAAAAAAACTCTTAGTGGCATGTTCTACAGTTTTTAATTTCCATCAGGGCTTATTCTTGACTTAATTATGGACAGTCTTCCCTTGTTCCTCTCAATTATATTACCACTGTCTCCTTGACTTTTCTTTATTCTTTATCCTTTGCTTTATCCAAGGCAACTGTAACACTGGCTCTTCCCTGGGTCTTCAGCCTGCTGGCCCACTCTACAGATTTTGGATGTTCCAGCATTTACAATTGCTTAAGCCAATTCCTTAAAATAAATCTCTTTGTATATATACATATGTATATGTATATACACATACACACACATCCTATTGGTTCCATTTTTATGGAGAACATGGACTAAAACAGTTGCCATTCTGTACAGAGGAGATTGATTATGAATGTGGAAAAATGATCAACAAAGCTGGTCAGCCACGCAGAATCAAGTTGCTTTTTAAAGCTGTTAGATCCTATGGACAATGTGAATGAATGTCTAACAAGTTGAGTCTTCACTCCTAAGTATCTACCAGGAGTGTGAGAACCTTTGATGGAATAGTTTTGTGTAAACTTCCTTAAATAAATATGAATTAAGAAGAATTAAAATATATCTGTTTGGCATTCAAACACATATTAGTCTTTATCTTTGAAGGTAGAAAGCAGATAATTTTTCTTTATGACGGTATCTCTTGCACCAAAACATTAATCCTTCCTTTTCACTGCTCCTTAAACTTGTTAAATATTAAAACTTTCTCAATCCAGTTACTATCGTTTCAAATTTAGGTCTAAACTAAACATCTCAATCTTCTTTCTTGCACAGTGTATTCCTTCCATTAAATAGAAACACATATCCAACTGCAGAAAGCAATTATTAGAAATTATGTTTCTTTGCTTGTTCCTCTGTTGTTTCCTGAAAGCCCTTGACGTTGAGAAGGGAGAGTTACACAGCATATTACAAAGCCAACCATACTTACAAATATATATTTGGTCTTTTAGTCTCTCTAACCTTCTAAATTTCCCACCCCCTTTCTTCCCCACCTCACTCCCCTTGACCCTCACACTCACATACCCTCCAAACCATCTCTAGGACAATTTATTCCTCCAGATCATCTAAAGAATGGGTAGAAGGATGAGCTTTCTTTCTGCAATCCACTTATCTCCTCATGTGTCAAAACAAAAGGATGTTTCTGTTAACTATAATCTTTCTAAGGCAAAAAACTAAAGATTATATATATATATATCTTTATAACTGAATTTCCAGGTATAGAATAAAAGCTTTAATTTGATGACTTTTCATTACTCTTTTCTCTGGCCCTCTTAATAGAGTGCCCATATATTTCTGCTGGCTTCCCCAAGTTTTCTGACCTTTCATATATACTTATTCTTCTTGAGCCGTATAATTTTATGCTTCAGAAATGTCTAATCGTTCTCCTGTGTAGCATTCCACCATGTCCAGTTAGACATTTAACTAATGTTACAGTAATCATTGATCATATCTTTCCTACTATCTATTTTACTGGCCTGTTTAATTTTTTTATCCTTCCCATTAGTTACTCACACTTTTATTCTTTAAAGAAATGGATAATTTGCTACATTATTCATTTCTCCCTCTTAAATCTTTTCATAAACATATAACCAAAAGCACTAGTGAGTGAATATTCCTTTTCAGCTTCTTAGGAAATTACCCCAAATGCCATCAGCTCCTGAACATCCTCTACTGTAAAGATTTAAAGGAGAAGGCTGTCTTAGTCTGCACGTAGAGTTCTCAGAGACACAGAGCATCAACACCTGAGGAGGACACAGAGTCTGCACCAGGACTGTGTCTGCTGGTGCTAAATTGGAGGAGAACGGGAATCAACTTTTAAGTTGGCTGATCATTATGATAAAAAGACTAACTTATATTTTTATTCTTTTGAGAGGAAGAATGAGCTGGAATCCTGGCCCACTTATCCTGAACGATTATATAACATGCACTTATCAGTGGTAATAGAGAATGGAGATGAAGAAATTCTCGGGAAATCTCTGTATCTCATTTTAGGCATAATTTAAATGTCAATGATAAGAACTATTTAATCTGGCTTTTACTAAAGTCTTTTCTTTGGAACATTAATTCTGTTTTATGTCCTAAAAAAAAGAAACGAAAGAGAAAAACTCTCTAGAGAAAAAAGTTTGGGAAATGCTGGGTTCAACAGAGTTTAAACCAGTTTCTTTATTGCAAGACAGTTAGAAAACTTCAAACTGCTAGTGTGCACCACGAACTTCTAAAAGGGGGACATCATATGCAGCATTTCTTCAACGGGTTAGATTAAAGCACTCTTGTTTTCGAGAAGATTCTTAGAGAAATATTTTATAGATCATACATTGGAAAATGCTGCTCGCATCAGAATTGGTAATAGATAGAAAATTTATATGATTGCACTAAATCTTCTTTATCTTCCTTGATAAACCTGTCAAAAGAGAGCAAAATTTCTAAAGGCAAGTAAACATATGGGAGAAAAAAATCAAAAGTCCTGGATAATCAGGTTGCAAATGCTTCAGAGTGAACCACACTTTTAGTAATAATTGGCCTCCAGATTGTTCTGCAAATAACGCTATTTATTGGAAATGTAAATCAACACACGCCCCAACCCAACATCTTTTTGAAAGTAAACTGCTACATTTCCTAAGCAGTGAGACTCTCTCCTCTCTCTCCAAAGCCACGGGTGCTCTCCACCAGCATCCAGTCTGCTAGGGGCTGGGAAAAAGTCCAGCAGAACCCTGGGTGAGGACTTCCCCACTCAAAGCGAGTGATCACATTGATTAGTAGCTGCTCTGTAGGAGCTGGGAGACAGATGCCTTGTTCTAATTACAGTTTTAGCACCTTCCACTCCACATTTCCCTGCTGCTGAGGGTGCTGTGAAGCCTCTGCAGAAGCTTATCATTACCAGTTAAACTCCACGTTGAATGCAAAGTAGTATTATTACCTCACAGGAACTTAAAGTACAGGTTAAATTCACGTGATGCAATCCCAGACTTCACCTGAGCAATACAAAGGAGGCTATTTATTAGTCTCTTATTGACACAGACAAGTTGAGGCCTCTGTGGGCCTCTGGTAGCTTCATCTACCTCATACTGCGTCATGAATACAGCAAAAAACAATACTTGTTTCCTGGTATCTGTACTCAGGGATTATGGGAAAGTAGGGGAACCAATGAAAGAGACTGAGGAGCTATGGCCAGGGAAGTAGAGTAAGCCGTGTCATTTCATGCCCACAACTCTTCTCAGGCTTCCTCTGTACATCTCAACTGGCTTTGTAGTTCCTCAGACTCTTTTATTGCTCCTTTCTCTTTAACCTCTTGTGAATGCTGGTGATGTTTTCCTAAATCAATCACTCTTTTCCTTCTCACACTCCCCATCGGGACTCTAATCCACTCCCGTGGCTTCAGTCTAACTGGACAGCTAACAAAACTGTGTCTAAACCCTTGGCTTCTCTCGTGTACTACAAAGTCATATTTTCATTTTCCTGGTGAACATCTTCACATGGGTATTCAACTGGTGACTCAAATCAGTACATCAAAAAGAGAATGTTTCTATATCTGCTCCCCCAAGCCCATCTTTCTTCAAAAAAAGTCTTTACATATGTCACATGTTTGCATTGAGCTAAAGATTATAAACTAAACCATTTATTCAACAAATATCTGTTGAGAGCCAATTATGGAGAAGAAACTGTCCTACGGGCCAGGAATATACCAGTGACGAAAACAGAAAAATAATACCAGCCCTGCTGGAGCTTATATTCTATATTCTGGATGGTGACAGAAAATAAACAAGTCAAACATATACTATGTCATAATGTAATAAATTTATGGGGAAAAACTAAGCAAATGAAAAGACTCTGAGGTGAACAAATGTTTGATGTGTTTTACAAAAAGCAAAGATGAATGGGACTGAAGCAGAACAAACTAGGAGGAGAAGAAATTAGTTCAAAGATACAGTGAGGCCAGATCATGAGACACAATTGCTCTCAATCCAGGATGCCCTTTATAGTTATCTGACAAAATATTTTTAAAAATATCAATGCCCAGATCTCATACAAGACTTGTGAAGTTAAAATCTCTGAATATGAGACCCAGATGCTAGAATCTTTTAAAATCTCCCAAGGTGATTTTAAGATGCAGTCTGTGTCAAGAACCACTGAAATGTAGGCTTGCTGGCTATTGTAATGGCTTAATCTACTCTGAGTAAGATAGAATGTCTTTATCAGAGAAGATATGTGATCCTACTTACATTTTAAAAGGATAACTCTGGCTGATGTGTGGAAAATAAATTGTGGGTAGAAGTGACAAAGGCATAATGAGAGAGACCACCTGTTGGCTCTGGCAATAATTCAAGTGAGAGAAGATGGTAGACCAGGGTGGGCGCACTGAAGGTGGTGAGAAGTGGTCATTTTCTGAATTAATTTGAAGAGAGGGTGAACAGGATTTTCAAATTCATCAAATGTGAAAGAAAGAAAGAATTCAACTCTAACTCCAAGATTTTGGTCTAAAAAGGGTGGAGTTGCCATAACTGAAGTGGAGAAGAATATGGAAGAAAGTTTAGAAGGGAAGATTGAGAGTTGCTTTTGAACTTAAATCTCTTATGTTTCTAGTAGACATGGAACAAAGTTAAGACATCCAAGACTCTGAAGTAGACAAATGGATCTAGAACACAGGAGCTCACGGGAGAAGTCTAAGCTGGAGACAAACACTGGGGAGTCATCACCAAATAGATGGTTTTAAAGCCAAGAAACTGTATGAGAGCACCTAAGGAGTGAATGAAATGAAGAAAAGATGTACAAGATCAGGCACCATTGAGACTTAAGGGAGATGAACAGCCAATGAGGTAGGAAGGGAACCAGTAGAGTAATGAGAAAGAAGTGAAAGAAGTGTTTCAAGGAAATCTGCTTCTTCTAATCCTGTTGCTAATCAAGTAAGATAAGGACTGAGTATTGGTATAGGATTTAGTAATACACACACACACGTATGTGTATTAATACAGATATTAATACACGTTGGTAGACTTGATAGAGTAGTTTTAATGGAATTGTTTGGGCAAAAAGAAAGATTGGGGAGCTCAAGGAAGAACCCAAAGATTTGGGTTGGAAACAACTTTTTGGTAAGTTGTGTAATAAAAGGGAGCAGAGAAGTGTGCTTGTAGCAGAAGAGGAAATGGAGGTTAAGAAAGCGTGTGGTATTGTTATAATTATTAGACAGATGACAGCACATTTTGTAATAATACAAAAGTCAGCTAGAAAAATTACTGGAGATATATCCAGTATATCTCTGGTAGAAACAAGGGAGTAAGATCTGATGCATAAGAGAAGGGTCTGAGCTTTGCTAAGATCACCAACAGTTTTTCCAAGAAACAAATGGAAAGACAAGGACGAGGGAGGAAGGTGGGATTACATGGAAGTTTTTTCTGATTGTGTACCACTAAATTTTGGAGTGTTTCTAAATTCCCCGCTCCCATGGTATAGTTCTAACGTCAAGAAAAGTCTTGCTTTACAAAATGGCTTTCAGATTCTTCTAGGTTAGATGGATATATTTTTCAAATTGTGACATTTTGCTTTTTCAGTGCCAAAGTAACTTATCTCTCCCTCCACTTTCTAAGCCATCCATATGTCTCATAATTTAGTGATTTGCTAAACAATTATCCTTCAAAAATAAATGATACATTGTGGGAGATAACATCCTGTGTGAGTTTACTATGAGAAAGTCGTGAGTCAGATGTAATGATTTTTCTCTCCCAGTCTGAGCCCTCACAAATGTTCTGTCCCCCAGCTCCTAGATTTCTAAGAGAGTTTTAAACATCTGATTCCAACAGACTTCAACTCGAGTTGAAGTAAATAGAGGATGAAAGAATCATGCCTCCTGCTTTAACCTGTGTTAGTCTGACTATATGATTTCCAAAGGGTATCCAGATGAGACTGTCCCTCATGTAGGAGAACATTTTATTGTTCGTAGAAAGGTGGAATTTATTAAATACTGGTTATATGTATGTATCAGTCCATGGAATACTGATATGGGCATTACAGAAACATTCTTCCATGTAATGGCTAACAATAATACTTAGATTAACTACTTTTTACACCAGAAATCAACTTTAAGCAAATCCCACAATTAAGGTTTAGCTTATCATTTTAGTATCAAGGAAAAATTTTGAAGCTTACATCAGATCTTGTTACTCTTCTACTGTGTCTGGAACTATGGGATCATATTGAAGAAGCCCAGATAGAGATTGAGCTTCCACAATTTCCAGCAAGCCCACAGGAATGGGAATATTAGACGAGCACAAAAAACCCAACAAGGTGGATGTAGTTGAAATTTTAATTGAAAAAATTCAATCAACGATAAATTTATCAATGGATAAAAGCAGTGTAAACAGGATTCCAACTGATAAAATTCATTACAATATAAACTCCTTGTGGGCAAGAGCTTTGATTTTTTTTTAACAACTATTCCCAATACCTAAATCAACACATGGTTCATATTTCAATATATATTGTTAAGTGCATGTTGAATAATGAACATGTAGATAATTTTTCCTGCTTACACTCATTAGTCTATGGTCTTTGGTGATAACATATATGCCAAAGGCTAAAAAAAATATCCTTGTTAATTGGGGAATCCCTCCTAGGAATTCTCTGAGCTTCCCAATACTCTTTTAGAAAATGCCATCTTCTTCTTAAATTTGTCAGAGACAATTTTTGTTGTTGAAAACTAAGAACCTTGACAGGTAGAGGGTCCCTGTGCTCCTTGGAGCCGAGAGGAGGTTTCATCCCAGGGACACAGCGAGGCTTAACAGCTGGGGCCCCTGCCTCTTCTTTATTGGAACTTTCTTCCCTCAGGGCAGAGGAAAGGATTTGGGGAGAGAATTGGAATAAATTGTGAATCTGATGCTAATAATACTTTGTATTTTCCTTGCAAGTTTTGTTCCCCACAGAGCTCAAAATGTTTTACAAACCCAGCATTTTGTTCTCTGGCTATTATTCCCAAGGATATTACACTTGAGGAGAATATGTATTTCTAGAAAAATTGGCAATGAATTGTTACATATGAATAGAAACTGAAGAAAACCTTGCTTCTGACCCACAGCTAAAAGAAATTCTTTTGCTCGCTTGATGATATTAATAATCATGAGGGTGATATTTTAATACTACATGTATGCATTACAGAAGAAAAAGCTCTAGCATCAGTCCTTTCATTATTTCAACTACTAGGACCCTTAGATAAAGAGCCAAGACAGGCTATTTTTGCTATTGTTTTGAAAGGAGTTGTTTCGACATTCTGGACTGTTAATAGTAATTATTTCAGTTTTTATTTCTTTCAAAGGATGCAGTATTATAATACACAATGAAAATGGCCATCTCTTTTACGCCTCTCTATATTTTTAGAAATAAAAACAATTTTTAGCTAAAACAAATAGAAAAAAATTCACATAAACGTGAACTACAGGATTTGATCTATTTAGGCAACTAAACTAGAAAATTTATTTTGGCCTCCCCCTCCCCTCATCATGGTTTCTAGACCTCCACCTTCAATTGTGTGATGAAGCATAGTGTCTATAAATAGCTAACAAATTACTGATCAAATTATTTCTGTGGTAGGCAGCCTCCAAGAAGGTCCCCAATGACTCCTTTCTCCTGGTAGTCAGACTCTGCTGTGGGTTCACCCCCAAACTGTATTAGGGCTAACTTGGGTGACCAATAACACGTGTTATAATACTTATATTATTGTAAGCATTCCACTTCTGGGATTAGCTTATAAAAGACTGCAGCTTCCATCTCAGGTTCTCTCTCTCTCTTTCTCATTTCTCTCTCATGTTGTAAAAAGCCCATGTGGTACAGAGCTGCAACCTCTGACCAACAGGAGGCACAGAGCTGAGAAACTGAGGCTTGCCAACAACCACGTGAGTCTGTGGACCCTTGAGCTGAGTGCAGTTCCCACTGACAGCTTGAATGAAACCTTGTGAGCCTGAACCATCCAGCTAAGGTGCTCCTGGGTTCCTGGCCCTCAGAAATTATGTGAAATAAAATATACTTGTTGTTTTAAGTCCCTAAATTTTGCAGTAATTCGTCACGTACAATAGAGAGCTAATACCATTTCCATGGTGGTAATCGACAGAAAAATTTTACTGTAAAAATAAAAATTGTTTAGGTACACATTTGATTTGCACATGGTATATCAAAAGTGAGATGCCCAATTAGTCATCATCCACAATAATCAGTGCCTCCACCCTGGATTTCATTGGCCATTGACGTTTAGCGATTGGTAATATTAACAAAAATTAAATGAAATAAGAATGAAAGCAACTTTGAATGCTATTTAAATAAGCAAAGTCCTTCATGTATTTATATTGGCTACCTTAAAAATCTTTTGGTTTTACAGTATCATCAAAATTATTTTAATTTTCTATTAAAGTCTATGCTTACAAGCAAAGGCATTGAATACAAAGGGAATTTCTCAGGGAAATCTAAAAGATTTTCTATCAAAATCTTCCTAGTCCTTAATTCTTTTCATTCATTATGGGACAAATTAAGTGTCTACCATGGGGCAGATACCATTCTAGGCACAGGGAATAAGACAGTAGTCAATAAAATTTTAAAAGTCCCTGTCCTTGAGAAGTTTACACTCTGGTAATATCTACAAAGTATTCAGGACAGTTGGACAACAAATTCTTTAGCCAATGTCAGGAAAATTATTGCCCCATATAACACCATGTTTTTTCATAGGACAAAATATTTATTTATATTGTGAGGAAGCTTGTTTTCCTATGAATGGCATTCGTTAGTTTTTCCTCTAAATGACACACTACATATCTGCATCCTCTATTATATGGCTTCCCTTCAAAGATCTGAAGAGTGGCTGTTACATTTCTTTGTGGTATCCCACTCACCGCCCCCCATTTTTAACCAGGCTAAAACTTCAGTAAATTTATATACATTTTTGAAAATCTAAATATCAGAAGTTTAAAGAACAGTAGTTGCTTTAGGCTAAATGGATTTTTATTTTTATACATTTTTGCTCTATGGTAAACTCCAATATATCATAACATTACATTGTTACATTATTAAGTTGTTCCCCTCATATGCATTAATATAGCATGAACTATACATACAGTATCTCCTTTTAAATGTTTCATTGTTGGGAAATGGAATTTTCAACGAATCTGCGTTTTAATGTACTGTAAACCTCCAAAGATGTTCTGTTTTGGCTTTGCTTTTGTGGGCAAGGGTTAAAATACAGTTCTCATGATACTGCCTTGTGATGAGGCTGTTTGGAAATCTAATACAGATGACCCAATGTGGTGAGAGCAACTCATTCCCTCTGCCATGAATATATAGAATCAGTAAAAATCTGCCCGTCTATATGCCTTGTCAAATGTAGTGTATTGCACCTTGAGGATAGAAAAAGATAATCAGCATATACAGTAAAAATGATTAGCAGTGAGAGATGAACAGGATGCCAGAAAGAAAAAGGATAGCTTGTATTGAAAACATATTTATCATTTTGGATGGGATACCTGTTCTGGATGGCTGCATTCTCTGACAGGGAAGGAAAATGTTGAGTATTTGGAAGATGTCAGAAAAAAAAGAAGAGTGATCAATTTTCTTCAAAAAAGTGCATCATCTTGGTGCTTTCCATTGTCTGTCAGTGACTCATACTATATCCAACTGTATCTTTGCCTTTTCTCCAAATTTGAGAAGACAGTATATGACTCATTGACAGACAATAGGAAATGCTCCTCAAGATAGCATGGGGCGTGAGAAACAAACATCTGGGAACTAAGTTGTAAAGAATGAATTTAACAGTTAAGATGCTGCTGTCCACTCCATCTGTACATCTCTTCCCCTACTAATATATTTATTTATAATGTATTACAAATATGCCCAGAGAGTAAAGATATACTGTGTCACAATGGAAATAACAGCCTTAGAGTAATAGAACAGTTTTCTCAACCACGTATCACAGGGTTCACATATTTTTCTATCACAAAGTTGAAATACACTGATTTGTTATTGTTGTTGTATTTAATGCATGTAACTTATAGTATTTATCTTTTTAAATATAGGAATAAAATTAAGGACTGGCAGAGAACAGAAACATAGTAGACATTTAGCCATATTAATATACTACTCTATAATAAAATCAAATTTTGAATTTTATCTAAATCATAAATATATAGACTTCCACTTCTTTGTGCAGTTCTCTTTATGCTTATATGTTAGTTTTTATCTTAATATATGTTGCTTCCATCTAATCTCAACTGAAATAAAAATGAATGTATTCTGTTTCCACTTTATGTTTCAAACTCATTTTATACATTTCTGAGGGTTCTTTTTTTTCCATCTAGTTATCATTCAGGAGGCATGACATATATATATATATATATGTATATACACACATATATATCACTGTACAGGACTTTTACAAAAGTCCCATTTTTTCTTAAGCAGTAAACAATGTTTTTTTTTAAATAATGTATATTAATAGAGTCAAAAATTTAAAGTCATTCATTGGTAAAGAAGTTCAAATTTTTGAAACTTTCTGTTTTACCATGCTAGTCAGTCAAGAGTGTCTAATGAATACCCACATTTCGTATCACACTGTGTTTATCTGCTCTTGCAATGATTTTTCACCACAGACCAAGCAGAAAGCAATAGTACATGAAAACTTCCAGCATGCTATGTCTTCAGTTCAGACTACTCCATAAAAATTGTTGATTCTAATGATCTTCTGTGGAGAGATTCTTTGGCTGTTGTTGCAGTTCTGTGTGTGTGTTTACGTGTGTGTGTGACCTGATTTTCTGAAATTACTCTGCAATCATAAAATCTTAGTGTTTTACTGGTGTTCTTGGGAGATTCCAAGTCCAGCCTCAAGTCAATATAGCCAATTCCTCTAACATCCCTGAAAAACCAACATCTACTTCCTATATTTGTACTTCCACTTTTTACACTTAAAAAAAAGATAGATTTAGCATCAACTATGTTCCAGACGCTGTTTTATTGCTGCAGTTATCAACATGAATACTGGGTGTTGGTTCCCAGAGAGCTCCCTTTCTCCTTGGAAAATCAATCTATAAGCAAATAACTGTATAACAGTATGATATGTGTCAAATTGGAATCAAATCAATAGAAGGTGAGGAAAGACTCTCTCTCTCTTGGAAAATCAGAAAAGACCTCATAAAAGAAATAATATTTGAGCTAGATTCCAAAGAATTTTTGCCAAGTAACTGAAAAATAAAGGAGAATGTGTAGTCCAAGTAAGCATAAGAGGAGGAGTAAATGTTTAGAAGTGTGAGTGTGCATGATAATCCAAATAAATCAAGTTTCCAGAACCGACAGGTAAGATGCATGGAGTGATTGGAAGGATGAAAGAAGACGCCTGCAATGTGTTTCTTGCTGGATTGAGGAGGGTTAAATGTGTTTCAGGATTTGGAAGTTATCCTCCAGGTGAAAGGAAACCACTAAAGATTTCCAAGAAGAAAGACATGCTCATATTTATATTTCAGAAAGTTCTTTTGACAGGAAAATAAAGGATGCACATTAGGGTTAGGAAACTTGAGGCATGGGTGTAAGTAAAAAACAGGCTATTATAATAGTCTAAGTGGGAGAGAAGTAGGGTCTGTCTTAAACTGGAGGGTGGGGATGGGGTGGGGCAAAAGAAAGAAACATGAATTAGTCAGAGAAGTAAAAGCAACTCTTAGGACACAGGACACTATACTTTACGGAGAGCCAAAAATCGCCTCCTTATAAATTTTGTTATTCTGCGCTACTTGTGACCTCTGCTCTGGGATTCCTGCATGTATTAAATAAGTCCAATTAAAAATATATGTATCAGAATTATCTTCCTTTTAAGTCTATAATTTTCCAGACCAGATTTATTCATTCCATTTAATTATTTATCATATGTCATGATTTTCACCTTAACATCCTGAAGACTTTCCTCCAGATATGCTCCATTTTCTCAAGGTTCTTAAAATCTTATACTCAAATTTTCATTGTTTTATTGATTCACACTTCCTATTTATAGTTACAGTTTTATATTGTATATTTCTATTTCCTATTGTAAGAAAATAATACCTCCTTTGCCCTTTTCAAATATACACACAATGCTAACTTGTCTATTTTCTCTCTTCATTTTCACTAGATTATCTGGCATAAATCAGAGAATTACTACTACAAAAGCAATTATGAAAGGGATAGTTGTAGCAAATGGAATAGTCCATCTAAATAAAAGTTAGCATACACGATCATATTGACAAAATATAATTAAAGAGCTATAATTAATTAGATTAGTTCTTTTTAGAGAATATGAAGATAGCACACATAATATTTCTTTAATTCTGAATAAATTATTTGGATTTTGGTAATTAAGCTCCTTAACCGTTTCAGTTATACAGAGGCAGAAAACAGCTTGGAACTTAACGGTCTAATGCTTCCAGTTAAAACTATAGAAGTAAAAAGTGAAGTTAATATATTAAATGTTTTATTTTAACTTAAAGTTGCCAAGTTAAACTACCACAGAGTGGCATTTTTGTAGACAACTGACTATGGAGGCCATTGGCTGAATTTAAAAAAATTAATTTTAACTAAATTTTCTTCTGGATATACTCAAAATTTCTACATTTTAACACTTCCTAAGGCCAAGACTATTTAACTTGGCATGCTTTTTTGCTGATCAATGACTGAAGCTGTATTTATTACATTTCCTTCTGACTTTTAGACATTGATTTCTTAGTAGGGCATATCGGAGTGACTACTGACTAGAGAATTAACCAAGAGCACTGTGTCCTCTACATGTGTCTGCACTCCTTGGGCAAGTGAGAAAATGTAACTGTAATTTTCAGAGTTCCACTTATTATGGGCAGCTGACAATGTCAGGGAGAAAATATAATTGCTATCCTCATACATACTCATCATTAAGCTAATAATACTGTTGTTGCTCAATCTTTGTTGATAAAGATGACTGTACTAACATAGCTATGTAGTTTTTGTCTTCGATTATGGCTGTGAGAAAGGCACAGAAATTTTCATTTCAAGGGAGCAATTAGAGAAATGCATGGAATTTTAATTTCTCAATGTGCTCGATAGCAAAGGAGGACATCTGGCTGTAAGCAGACCAACATGCAATCAAATTAACATTATGAGAATACCACTGGCTATTCCCATTTTCTTCCCAACATAAACTACTTTTGAATTCTTTGTAGTTTAAAATATTATCATTTTATTTAGATTCTCAGCCAAGAATTTCATCTCCAAAGAGCATCAAAGTCATAATCGTTTTGAAAAGTGACTGTCTTTATTTCTCTCAACAAGTCTGAGCAGGGTTAGCTTAGCAGAGTGGACAAGTTGTCATGACAAGGCTTATAGAGCATTGTCTCTGGCTCTGTTTTCCCCAGAGGAACCACAGCCTGCCCATCTTTAAGAAGGTAAGGGGCATGATCATCCTTTCAAAAGGAGGAGTGAGTTTTCCATGAGTGTTTGTGATATTCTACAATATTTCTGGCACGTACTATCTCTGCATGAGACTGGACAACTGGCTTTGATGCTAGTCCCTGATGAGTGAAAATAATAGCTAGGTAGGACTGTAATCAATATTGGAAACAAATCTATACAATCACATTTCAAAAAGATTAGTACATTTTTCTAAATAATACTAATTGATGTCTATGATTCAGGCTTTTGAGTAAATATGATATACATATATGAATCATATTACTTTACAAATGATCAATTTGTTAGCAAATATTTGAACTATAATGCAACTCTGTGTATGTGTGTGTGTGTACAGTGTAAATACATTCTGGAAAAGTGGTTTATTCAGCAAAAAAATATGTTTTATGGCTATCTTGGTAATTTTGCTATTGTTCAAGACACAAATTTGTATTTCACGTCATGTGCTGTTCAGTGATCTTCATCACTCATCATTCAAAAGTAAAAATCAATTGCTTGCTTTGTTATAATAGTCAAACAATTTAAATGAAGCAATGAAGAAAATACAATAATAAATCTCCTCCTAGTCTAGACTCCATGTCCCCTGCTCAGGGAGTAAAACTCTTCATAGTTTATTGTTTATTCTTCCAAAACTTTTCTATGCAGTTCTAATTAGATATGGTATAATATTTTTATGTTTTCTAATTTTAATTATTAATAATGCATTTAACATCTTAAAAATATTTTACTGTTATTGTTAATATGGTGGAAAAATTAGATTATTCCAATGGAAACGAATTACAATTAATTTGCCGAGTTTTGTTTTCACAAAGCATTGTTGGATAGAGTTCCAAGATATAAAATTAGCATTAGGATTTCAAACATAGGAGAAAGAGAGAACAAAATTAGATTAACTTAATTTTGATAGAAATATTCTTGATGCATCAATATGAAAAATACTTGTCTTAGTTTAGAAAATTTTATATTGGGAAACTCAAAATCAAGGCGAATACTCCATCATAGGGTATATTGTCCTACAAGTAAAGAAATATTAACAAAAATCAGGGGGGAAACCAATCTCCATATAACTTTATTATTTCCCAGGAGGAGGAAAACAAATGAGTAGTACTAAGAATATGTTGGGAATTTGGTAGTCACTCCAAAGAACTGAATTTTAAGTATATATGTGATCATGTGTAGAAACTGTATTCTCTGTTGGATACGGGGTAAGTTTACAATAATTTGTGCCAAGATATTTTTCCAAGCATTTACATTACTTGTTAAAGAGAAAACTCCAAATGAGGATCACAGGAAAAGGAGAAAAACAAAGAAATATGAGAGACAGAGGGATGTCCAGAGTTGAACATGAGATACTCAAAGTGGAATAATGGAAGGAACAGAGGAAAGGTAAGAACAATAAAGTGCCTTTCTTCCATTGTCATGCTCAAGCAAAATTAGGAAATAAGCAATGTCTCCTCAGTGCTCACCTAGGGTCCAAAGGATGACGATCACATCCCTTGATGTTCTCTTCAAGCGACTCCCAATCCTCCACTACCCTGGAAAGCAAACAATTGTTCTCTGTCATAACATCTTATCTACCCTTATCCAATATAATAATAGTCCACTGAACCAACAAAATATAAATGATGTATACTCTAGCCTCTTAGGACTCTCTTTTAGGCTGAAAATATTCTTGAAAAAGCTGATAGAAAATTTGATAACCATTTTATGTTAACATGGTTTCATAATTCATTAACAGTCAAAACAACAGCCACTGAATCAGCCATACCTGTGGTATGAACCCCTAGTAAATTTTAATCCATTAAGCGTATCAGGAAATAGGAATCTTGAAAATGTCAAGCAGTATTCATTCATGTCTGGAAGGGAGAATAAGTATAAGAAAAATTTTGAATTATTAACAAATTGTTAATAATAACAATGTGAAAATATAAGTATAAAATGTGTAAATATTTAGAGAATTGGAGTAGAATTACAATATCAAATAATAAGTTTAAGATTGGGGTATCAGTAAAGGGAAAAAAGGTTATGTCAGTGGTTACAACAGAAAAAAGATCATATTACATTGCATTCAGCATTGTGTTTTTTTGTTGTTCAATGTATTAGAATAAACATTTCGTATAATAGAAATAAACATATTGTTTTACAGGCCTGAGGGTCAAGTGAAACCGAGAGCCAGTGTGAACAATGGAACGACAATGAGTAAAATGAAAGAAGAGGACAGTTCTTTGTTAGACTGGAAAGATTTTAAACTACAAAAAACTAAGAGCCAGATTGGTAAAAAGAGAGAGCCAAGGAAAATGAAATAACAGGATATAATGAGATAAGAAAGTGTTATAAGGAAGAGAAAGCATGACATTCTACCAAAAAAAATCATAATATCACAAAAATTCACAGGCAGATTTGCAGTTTTAGTCCTAAAAAATTGGATATATCTGCCTAGTCTAGGCAATCAATCAACCAGTGTGTGTCAATAATATCCAAACTCTTAAATGTCAACGGAAATAATGTGTTTTCATGTTTGCCCATTCTTGGCTAACGAGGTAATTGCGTAAAGATTGTGTCTGGAATGAATTGAATACATGAAAATGCATTTCAATTAGAGTCTACTTCAACTGGTACTGATGTTAGAGATTTAAAAGAAGCAATTTCAGTGCATCCATTTGTCACACTTTTCCCTGTTCATTTAAATGATGGTTGACTTGATAGATTTTAGTCTACATATATTTGTTGTTTAGCAATAAAGCTTTTAAACTAAACAATCAAGAAAGTTCTTTTAATATTGTGTGCCCTCACAAAACATATGGAATATGTAGTTAGGATTTGCAATATACCAAAGTATAAAAACTAAAATAGCTTGGTTCTTGATAGCTATGCTACATTTGCTAATTTTCCTTCTAAATTCTGTATTTAAGGCACTATGTTCAAGGTCAGTAGTAGTGGTAGAAAAGGTTAATTTAGAAGCGACTGCTTAGGACAATTGCAATAAACCTTTATTGAGTCCTTTGGGCTGAAGCAGAATGACTGTTAAATTGCTTATGATAGTGGTAGTTCTTAGCCGAAATAAATAAGGAAAAATCCACATCTGTTCATGCTTAAACTAAAAATAATGAGTACATTGTTTAGTGACAGGACCTCTGGAAGACAGCTCAGCTATCTTTATTTTTTTTTCTGAAACAAAATGTTAAAGTAAATAGTCTCCTATTTAAAGAATTTGACAAGTTTAAGTTAGGAATTCTTTAGAGGATTGAAGAGAAGGAAGCAAAATATATAGGTTTAATAAAAAAATTCTCATGGTTTAAAAAATATTTTCCACTGGAGATGTCCCAATTGATTTGGTAAAGAATAGAGCATTAAGCCCAAATGCACATTTTTGACTGCTATTAAATATAAACCATAACAAATTTTAAAATGTGGAATAGGCTCATGAGATTCCTGTCATTCCTGATGGCTCCAGTCTGGCCGTCAATGAATTCTTATTATTATAAATGTGCACAATCATTTTTTGTCAAATGAAAATATAGTTATGGCTGTTTGATGTTTAGGAAGGCATACTTAGGTTGGGTCTACACACCTAAAATAGCCAGACTTCACTTCAGCAATTATTTTGTCTCTGTCATACACAAAACTACATTAAGGGGGAAAAAAAAAACAAAAGAAGAAGATCCTAGACAACATTAGTGAGTTCACAAACAGATGGGTTATGGAAAAGAAATTTAAGAGTTTCTCATGGCGTCACTGACCTTCATATCGCTCCTGGATGGTGACAAGCAGCTTCAGGTCCCAGAACCTTCAGCTCTTTTTTTCTGATAGAAAGACGCTTCTCTTACTCTTTACCAGGCTAATGCCTCCTTCTCTTGCTTTAGATCCCAACTTCAGTGCTACTTTGTTGGGTGTGGTTTCATCACCCCACAGATTAGGCAAGTTCCCTGAAATAGGTAACATTCTGACTGTATTTGCCTTTCCTTCATCGTACCCATCACAATTGCAGTAAATTATAATTATCTGATTAATGTCTTTTTGCCAACGAGACAAGAAGCAGAGGGTGAAAACCATGGCTGTCTCATACTTGCTGTATCGCCACACAGGGTAGAGTCTAAAAAAAAGTATTATGTTGGGTGAATAGTTTATCCATCAGGATTTTTACATTTATTTTATTGGCTATTAATTGGCTATAATATTGGCTATTACTGATTCCCATTATGGAAGGGAATAGTTGTTGATAAGGACAATAACCAAAATGAGAGTAATTAATTATCTCCATTTTTTATGGTAAGTATTTAGTTGTTTCTGAAGTAAATTTATGTATTTAGCATATTCAATTGCAATCCAGAGTTCTTTTGAGGGGAAATGATGGCATTCTCAAAAATGTGACAGTTTGTTGCATTAGAAGACATTGTATTGATTCTAACTAGTAAGCCTGAATTTAACTGCAAATATAATAGATTTCCTAACAATAATAAATTTTAACAATTGCACTAAAATAGGTGAAAATTATCAAGATTCCAGAGCTTGAAGTGAAAATTACTCACGAAATCGTGAAATTAAAAGACCTCCAACTAGTATTGTCAAAGCATGCCTTGACAATACATAATATATTGCATAGAACAACTAATTTTTTTAAAGCAATATTCTTTAGTGTGATCTTATGGTCATCAAGTGTAAGCTATCAAACACATCACAATTAAGTGTTTAATTTGTAATTACAAAGAGAACTCCCCATCAATAACCTCAGTTTTTCCACAGAAAATTACAAATTAAGTGAGAATTTGCAAACTCATTACACCATATCCATAAGAGGGAAGAGAAGCAAAAATACAAAGTAACATTGAGAGATATAGCCTGTGCTCACTCACTGTGCTTCCTTACTGTCCTTGGGCCCAGTTCTCCAAATTCAATCATCCTTCCTAGCCTAGATGAAATAGTTACTTGAGTCCAGTTAATACCCATTCTATATTTAAAAGCTCCAGGCTATCCATGATTTCACTGCCTTTTGTGCAACTATAAGAAAGTAAAAGAGAGATTTGTTTGTGAAATGGTAGGGAAGCAGTAGGATAACAGATGAAATAATAGTCTGAAGAAAAATAAATAGAGCCATAAAAATCAGGGGTACCATAAAGAAATGAAAGGCACACATTCATATACCATGTCAAATCATTTTCTCAGAGCTTGAAAAAGAAAACAGCAATAAGCAACGAAAATGCAGCAAATCGGGTGTTCTAATCTATTTGCCAGGATTTTCAAAGGAACAACACAAGCAGAAACTTTGAAACACAGCAACCAAGCCGTATACAGCCAGATGGCAGGAATTCACCTTTTAAGAGGGCAAAAAATAAATAGAAAAAAATATCAAGTGGAAAAGGTAAATACGGAAAGACTGCTTTTACCTACAGATCTACAAATATCACTGAAGTGGAGTCAGATGGTTGGCATTTCTATTCATACTTGACTCCACTCCAGTGGAGTACATTAAGAGAATGCAGAACAACGGGCACAGTGCAGATTATGCATAATGGTAGGGCATACGCGCAGCCAAGCCGAGTTGGGGAGTGCTGTGGGCCATTCACTTGGCATACAGAGTAGCAGTCTACAAAAATGACTGTGGCTCATCAACTTAAAAGGAATGCAGAGAATTTAGACAGAGTTCAGGGTAGAATGACAACAATAATGGAGACCTCTAAGGAAACATTAAATAGAGTCATTAGCCTGGAGAAATCTGAGAAGCTGCATATTTATCGATCTTTAAACAAATTATGGCTTATCCCTCAAAGGAAAGTAGCCCATACTTTTTACTCCATTGGGCATCACAAAAAGGAAATGAATTTAAATTGCACCATGAGATTTTTAAGTTAGACATAAAGAGATATTTCCAGGTAGAGAGAGAGTGGCTTAAAAAATTAACTTTCTCCGGAGGTCGTTAAATGTGTGCCATCTTAATTGGGTTAAGCCTAATGCTGCCTCTAATTTTCTATCACATGTTTCCTTTAGTGCTGTTATATTACTGCCCCTGTTATTTTGGCATTATAACAAATTATATTTTTATTATGATGGCGTCTATTCCTTTGACTGAATGCCTTTCACTTTCTCCTTTTAATATGTGCTAAACATACAAGGAAGAAAATTAAAAAGGCTTGTGCCAGCCCAGTGCCTTTTTCTTTGTTCTTTTCTGTAGAGATATTTTAGAGACTATTCTTCTCTCCACACTGATTGCATGTTTAGAAAAGGTTAGGACAGCTTGAGTGCTTCTAGAAAGACTGAAATCTGGGAGAAATAAAATAATATTCTAAGTATTCACTGAGCTAGTTTTATGTAGAGTTAAAAACATTCCTCTAGCCCCCAGTGGGTGGTGTCAAGAGCAAGTCTGGAGAAGGCTCACTGTGCCCTCCCCAACATCAGTAAGCCTGGGGTTTCTCTCTCTTGGGAGACTATTCCTAGCAAGATGGGTTGCCAAGCTATCTGGGCAGGGCTGAAGCAAGTATCTTCAGATTTAAAGAATAGTTTTTTTTTGGGGGGGGGCGGTAAAAAAAGTAATCTTTTAAGTTTAAGAATTTTAAACTCCATTTGCAGGATCTTTTGTCCTAGTCTTGTTAGTACTGAATCCAATCAGATAATTCAAGGAGAAAAATAGAAAAGCCTTTTGTAATCTTATTCAAACAATCCAGTGAACTCTGCCCCCCCAAACACTTCCAGTTCCAATGTTCTCAATGAAACTCTCCATTTATTTAATCCTCATGCAAGATTCTAGATGGAAAATTTTAAATATAAAATGTTGGTCAAATTGTTGTTCCTACTTGATTTAAATCTTTAAAACTGACTAACTTGTCAAGTTGGCAGTTATTAAAAAGATTAGTTAGTCAAATTATAAATAAATATCTCTAGATGCACTAATATGATAGCCACTAGCTACATGTGGCTATTTAAATTTAAATGAATTAAAGTTAAATAAAATTTAAAATCCTGTTTCTTAGTCACACTAGCCACATTTCAAGTGCTCCATAGCCACATGGGGCTAGTGGCTACCATATTGGGCAGTACAGATATAGAGCATTTTCATCAGCACATAAATTTCCAGTGGACAGTGCTGACCTAGATAAATGAAGACATAAAGTCATGTTATGTGAATATTTGTGACATATGAAACATTACCTGTTTGCCTTTATTCTATTCATTATATTGTATCTAATTCTCTGTAATTTGGACACGAGTTTGTTATCAAAATATTATCCTCAGCACAGACAATGTTGAATGATTTGAATCCATATTAACGAGTACTGCTCTAGTCTCTGTCATTAGCAGAGCAACCTTGGGCAAGTCAATCAATTCATTCACTCGTCTTTTCAACAAGTATTTCCTCAGCATCTGTTATGTTCAAGGCACTGTGCTGAGCACTGGAGAGAAGGCAATGACCTAAACAAAGTTTCTGAACTCGTGGAACTTACTTCCTAGTGAGAGAAGAAAATAGTATGCAAAAACAATTTGTAATATAATATCACAAAGTATTAATTGCTACAACAAATATTATGCAGGGTAAATGGGTAGGAAAGTCCTCGCTATGGAAATGACATTTGGGGGATGAAGCCATACTCATGGAACCTCTCAGCCTCACCCGTCTGGGTCTTGTAGACACTTGTTTCTCCCCAGCTATCGCTGTGTAAACTAGCTTCATATGGACTCTGACCAACTTCATATAGACACAGCAATGCCCCAGAACCACTCACATATCTCTTGCCTCCTTCTCTAGACAGCGGCTTCCCTGTTGATGCTGAGGCATGAGACACTGCCTGAATTGCCTGGTATCCATTCACACGCAATCTGGAAATGCAGAGGAATCAATGCCTCAAGGTGCATACTTTGACCAATGGGAGGTGGGAGCTGAAGGATACATTCTTCTCATTTAATCACCCCAAAAGTAAACCCTGAGACAGTCTTTTATGACCTCAGAAGACGGTCCCATCAGATGGAGACTTCAGCTGCTCTTGATACCAAGCTGTGGTCAACTCTGTAGCACAACCCCGTTTTGTTTTCCTCTCTCAACTGCCTGCCTCAGTCTCCCTTCCCCTTAGTCTCTCACTCCTGCATCCCTAGGATCACACTTGTAAATTATATCATAGCACATAAGGCTTTGTCCTAGGCTTTGCTTTGTGAGAAACCCAGGAAAAGCTGCTAGAGAAAGAGCCTTGTAGGCAGAGGGAATTTTTCAAGTCCTTGATTCAGGAGCATGCTTGGATTGCTGAGATACAGCTGGGTTCTTTAGTCTTCGCTTTCATGTTTAGGAAATGTTGGACAATTTATCATTATTTACAAAAATCTGGACTCTTATGCATAATATTTGTATATATGTATCCTGTGTCTTTATAAGATTGCCTCTATGTTTATTGTCTTTTTCATTTATGCTAAGTTTCTTCTGCTATTACAATTGTGTAATCTTATGTGAGGGCATCTTGTGGAGTCTTAATGGAGTTTTTACACATAATGATTGCTGAATAAGTCTTAACTAACTGGCTTACTGCTCTTGTGCAGCTACTTTTGAAATTTAAATGAGATTTTTTCTCTCCGTCTCTGACCTAACAGGCCAGGATTTTTCAAACCTTTGTTGGTATCTGCATCCCATGGAAACTTTCCTAAATGCCTATATTTTGCCCTCCATCCAAGATATTGTTTCATTTGGTCTGGGAGGAAGCCCCACCATCTGTATTTTCAACAAATTCTCTAGACAATTATGAGAAGGTCCTTTGATGGCCACACTTTTGAGTAACATTATATCAAGCACAAATGATTAGCCGCATGGAATTTTTGCACACTAGTAGTTTAGAAAACTTGGTTATAAGCAATCTCTTTCCATAAAGGGTTTACACTTCTGTGGTACAGGCAGGTATAAATAGCTATAAACTTTCCATTTAAAAGAGTATTTATTGATAAAAATAATTCACACAATTTATAGAAAAGCAAACTTCAACTGACATGTCAAAGGCGAAAACATTTTAGCTATTAATTGCTAAATAGAGCTGCCTCTACTAAAGTTATCCTGGGTATCAGTATTCAACAATTTTTCATCATGGTAAATCATAAAACCATTAAAATAATGGTCTTAAAAGATGGATGGCGGCAGACCAAAAACAGTAGAGCCATTATTCCAGTAAAGTTTGGCATTCACTGTACTCAAGAGATGCAAATTTTCTTATATTAAGATGGGGGCACTAGATATTAGCAGAGGTTGTGATGTCTAAAAAAACTATTGCTGAAATATCTGTGGTTATTTTTAAATATTCAAGATACATAGGATATTCTGGGTATTATATTGCCACATCACTTTCCTTTCTGAAATCCTTCAAGAATTCTTTCCAACTTGCGTGCAGAATTAAGTCCATTCTGCAAAACTTTTCAGTGAGAGCATTCTGTGATCTGGTGCTGGTTTGGTTTCTTGACTTTATCTCCTGAAATCTAAAAGTACCACTCATGCACTCTATGCTTATTTCCAGTAAGGTAGTGTTTCCCACAGGATGTCTTTGAAAACACTAATTTGGGGAGACTAATAGGTGTTATATTTTAATAAAAAATGTCTCCAAGGTCAAATGCATTTGGGAAATGATATGATAAGCAAAGTTAATCAGGTTTCTTTTCTATAATTCTCAGACCCTTTAGGATGCTAGTGTAAATTAAGAATAGCCAGGGAGTGGATGTCGAGTGAAATATTTCCCAAATGAATTTTTTCATAAACCATCTTTTTGTATGGAGTACCTGTCGAGAACAGTGTTCTGAAGGACACAGTTTAGAAAAAATTGCAATGGAGGGAAGAGCATGGAATTTGGCATCTGATGGCCTTGAGGTCAAATCCCAACCTCAGTATTCACCAGTGATTCAGCCCTGGACAAGTAAATCTTTAAACTTGTGTTTCTTGCCAGAAAAATGAGGAGAGTTATGTTCAGCTTAGAGGGTCATTGTAGCAATTTAATACGGAAACATAAACTAACCACCTAATACTGATTTTTGCCATACGTTATATGGTCAGTAAATACTAGCTTTGTTGTTTTTCCTCATTTGCAGCCAAACTCAATTCCTCACAGTTTCCTTGAATATGCGTTACCCTGCTTTTGGAGATGATAGAACTCTTTGAGAATCTGTTATTTCTATGTGCCCCATTCTTTTTTAAAAAAAGGTTAACACACGCATATTTCTTTTCTTCTTGTGATTTTTGGCCTCTCTTGCTGACTGTTGTTATTCCCCCATCCTTCAAATTCACATTTTGTATGAAGTCTCTTCTTTAATCTTCACATTAAAACTGGTGTCTCCCTTGTTTGTATTCCCATGGAAATTTTTTTGCACCACTATTCCATACATCCCTGTTCCTCTACTAGATTGTACATTCTGTGTGTTCAGACCTCAATTATTATTTGACTAGCATAAAAATATTTTAATTGGCATAAATGTATGAATGACAGAGAAATGCTTTATTTCCACAGACAGCAAGACTCTCTCTCTTCTTAATGACGTACTAATGAGGTTTTAAAGAGTGATTGTTGATATCAACAAGCTGCCTGTTGATTCCTGACCCAAGCTTTTCAAAATGAATTTTTTATTTTCCACTGCTTTCAGTGCTTATTGAATGATGAAAAAACTTGGTTTATTCGTGCCTTTTTTATAATATTTTCATCACTGTTGGCCCAATATTCTCCTCCAAAATTTTGATAATTTTGGGGGGGTTCTCAAGAAACATCTAAGTTCTATACTTCACTGGATTTAATGCAAAATATATTTGACTGTATTTGAAGGCTGTAAATTAGTTCATAAAATTAAAATTCCTCTTCTGGTTTGCTGCTTAAATCTCAGTGTTAAGAAGCCGCATGACAGATTGGGTGAAAACGTGCATTTTTAGTCAAACATTCTTGGCTTAAAATCTTGGGTTCACTACTTACTTACACATATGAATTCGAAGTTTAGAGAATTTAAGCATAGTCCCAATTTTGTTTTCTCTAGGAGGGGATAATATTACTTCCATAGGGTAATTGTGAAGAGTTTATGAAATAATATATATGTATATACTGTTTATTGGTAAATGAACATGTTTTAGATATTATTAATTTATATAAATGTCATTTTATTATTTTAAAGTTTATAAAAACTTTATTGTTGACAAAGGTTAATTTGAGTGCTCCAAAATACATTTGGTGCTATTTGCATATTCTTCACTTGTTTCAAGATTATTCAACAAACAGGAAATTTGGTGATTCCACACATGGATTGAGAATGGTTGGGAGTCCAGGATGTTTCTCAGTCTTCATCCCCAGCTATCAGCCCCAAGACTCTTTTTAACAACTTGCTCACTAAGTAGTAATTATGCACTAAATTACGTTTCTCTAGAAGTAATTTTTATTTGTTTACTCCTATTTTATGTTTTAGTAGAAAGTTCCGATGAATCAAAAAGGAAGCAAGAAGAAATAAATCCCACAACTGAAAAAGAGAGAAAATTATAAAGGCATAAAGAACTGTTAGAACTCGAAGTAAAAAATGCTTTAATATGTGGTCCGGTGTGGTATTTTGACATATCAAGACCCAATGAGGCTGATGCAGCAAGTATGTAGTGAACCTCAGACTTACCATAGGACAGACCAGAGTCAAATGTTTATCTCATCGGTCCACTATCTGGCCTATTGGAAAGTTGCACTAATTTCACACTACCCCTCCACTCCAGTTCCTTTAGCTTTAGAAGTAGTTGCTTGTAGGTTTTGATAAATTCATTCTTGCTATTGGTTTCCTCTTTTTCTCTAAGTCACAAAAGAACCCACAATTCCTGCTAATGAAAACTAACTTCTAGTTTTAATAGATGTTTCAACTGTGCTTCAATTGGAAGGGAACTTATGAAGGAAAAGAAGGAAGTATAATGCTTAAATACTTCAGAAGAAGAATGAAGAAAGTGATATATAATCAAGGGATTAGTCCTAAAAGACTAGAAATACATATTTATTTGGGATTGAGAAAATAATTTTTATCCTGAGAGACAGTTCATATTGAAGATAATCAATGTGGGCCTGTATTTCTATTGCCATTCTACTCCTATCTCGGTGTAATATGTTTTTGTCTTATATAAAACAGGTAAAAGTTCTTAGAAAATATTAACTGAGGTCAAAAATAAAATAAAATAGCCCTAATAATGACTTAGTTTAAAATGTATATTTTAAACTAACCCAAGCATACAAATTTTTACCTGACTTTTAAGTTCCCTTGTTATCTAGGAGAGAAAAATTATTATTTTTATAAGAATAATTCTCCCCAATGGAGAGTAAAATATTGTATTTATTTTCAAGTCCAAGTTCTCTATGTTTCACTAGAATTACCAGCAGACCACTGATCTTTGCCTGATGCCTGCAATAATTTTAAGCCGTCTTCTCTTTTGGCTCAGGTACCCTAAGTTGAGTACTTTTTTTTACGAGCACCCCAAGTCTTTCATATCAGATCAATTGTGTCTTCCCAGGTTATACTAATCCTGATTTCTTCAGGAAACAAGTGTACGCGTTTTTTGCAGGTGTCATGTCCTTTATGACAAAGGCAAAGAGCACCACATAGAAACCTATAAAGACAGAGAGGTTGGAAATGTGCTCTGAAGTGGAAAAGTGAAGAGGGAATAAAAATAATAGCGTTTCCAGAGAAAGTGACCTTGCTTGATTGGATCTGTACAGTGTTCCCACCAAACCAACCTGCTCACTGGCCCCAAGCACATTTTACACCTGCACTTCTCCATGGTGCTGCTCTTGTCGCTCTCCCAGCTTTGTGCTGGTACCCAGCTGGATTACATCCAATATTCGGATGTTTGATAATGCCTTACTTGTTCAGGAGCCGGGCTGATCATTTCGTTCTCTGAATAAGCTTATTATCTATTTTTACTCATAGCTATTTTTCCAGTTGCCCAGGACAGTACTCCCTCTTTTCTCGTGGAAGCTCCTTCCTTGCCTCCTGCTCAGCCTTGTGGTTCAAGTTGGACCCGGCCTCTTCTTACAAATTCCACTGTCACTTGGCTGACGTGGAGTAACCAGCTGTAGGCACCCGACCAACATGAGGCGATCATATTATGACACTCCCTTGCTGGCCAATTTGCTCACTTGTTGGTATTTTGTCAGTTGGTATGTTTGTTCTATTTTGTTTTGTTTTTAACTTGGGACAAGAAAGAAGACCATTCACAGTCCATCTTTTACAGCAAATCTAAAGAATGTGAACTTGGGACCGATCTCCTAGTAGCCGTGTTGAAGTGACTAATATCAGGGCATAAAACTGACATGCAGAGAAGAGAGACAGAGACAGAGACAGAGACAGAATGCTGGAGTGCAGTGTCTGTAATCTCAGTTTTAACCATGTATGAGGTCGAACTATGTCTTTGCACCTTTGTGGCTCTATACGTTAGACAACAATATTCTTTTTTGCTATAAATCAGTTCAAAAGAGATTTCTGTACCAGAAATTAAAAGATAGCAAACTAACATGCCAATATCACTCTTTAAAGACACAGGATACCATGCTTTCATTGGTCTTATATATATGCGAGGATTTCAAATTCCTTGGGAGCAGTGGCTACATTTTATGTTTCTTTCTATTCCTTGTGGTACCACCACAGCAAAAGGAACTTAGTGAACCCTTATTGGTTGACCCAAGAAGACACAGTTGTAAGGTTGCTTCCAGTTCTTTGAAGTTGTGTCTTGCCACTCTAATCAAATTCTGGCACTAGTATTAACAAGCTAAGGGAGAAAATATCATAATGTGCCTTGTCTTCATTAAAAGCAATATATTTGGATAGAGCATAAACTTTTTTTTTCATGAAGAAGATTGGCCCCGAGCTAGCATCTGTTGCCAATCTTCCTCTTTTTGCTTGAGGAAGATTGTCCCTGAGCTAACATCTGTGCCAGTCTTCCTCTATTTTGTGTGTGAGATGCTTCCACAGTATGGCTTGATGAGTGGTGTATAGGTCTGTGCCCGGGACCCAAATCTGCAAACCCCAGGCCACTGAAGCGGAGCATGCAAACCCGACCACCACACCACCGGTAGGCCTGAGCATACACTTTTATGTAGAGAGATTATACAGGCCAACTCTACCATCTTCCAGATAAGAAAGCTGAGACCCAAGATTAAGTAACTTGCTCAGGCATATGCAGATATAATCAAAATAAGGACAAAAAATCCAGTTCACCCAAACTAGGATTTCTCTGAATCACATCCTTAATCTCTCTTAATAGTTAAAAATGAGCTACTTGAGAGTTCTATCAAAAAGGATTTTTCAGATGTGTCTTCATTGCTGACATGTATTTAAGTGGGTGAAATATATTGCCATAAATCAGATGAAATAAGCTGGTGAATTTCTGTCATTTTTTTATTTCCTACACAAAAAATATTTTTGGTGTCTAAGCATCTAAATTACCTTATATTTTATTTCTTGATCAGCTTTATACAAAGCTTTATCTTCCCATCCATAGAATAAAATAGAAAATGGGGTATCAAATGAGACTGAGGAAACATCAATGCTAGTAATAGACCTAGTAAAATAAAAATTAGAGACAATCCAAATTCATCCTCTTAGCTTTTTCATCTTGTGATTTCTTTGGAATGGAATCATATAGCCAAGTTCACTGCTATCAAGTCAAAGTACTGAGTCATACTGATTACTCTTATTAGGATAAAAAGCCTACCTCTGATTGCACACCTGCCCTTCTACAGTTCAAATGTTCCCTGCTATGGCATTTCAGAATATATGAAGTATACACAAAATAGGCTGTTTGATATCCTAATGTGCATATCAAAAAGAATGTTTTTTATTTGTCTCATTGATGGCAATTGTGTTGTCTGAGATCAGGAATAAAATTTTGGAGTTTGGAAGTGATTTTGATCAACTGAATTATTTTTCCTTACAAAGGTAGTAAGAAGTTGGAAAGGACTAGAAATTCAAAACTTTTGTTGTCATATTGAAAATAGGAAAGTCAACAAAACACTCAAACTACTAGGTAGATAAGTGCCTGTTCTATTATATATTTCACCATCAGGAGGTCAATTACCCTTGGCTGTGTTTCCTTACAGGTGATTTTTAGATTTCCCCAGAAAATCTTTCCTTATCTGAATTTCACTTTTTCCTTCTGAGTATCTCATTCTGATCTACTTAAGCTTTATGAATACTTAATGATCACCTGCTCATTTATTTGAAACTAAGGTTGAAACCACCACTGAAGCTCCACGTTGACTTACCTGTAGATCTGGACTTAGTCACTTTCATGATCATTACCAGTGGTTCTTGAAAGTATGCATGAAATTTCATTAGATATATTATTATTTTAAGATTTCAGGGGAATACATATATATATGTAAATATGTATGCATTTATAAATATAGAGAGATTTTTAGTTATATACATGTATGTATATATGTATATATATAGTCAGCCCTCTGTATCCACTGGTTTCACATCTGTGGATTCAACCAACCGCAGATTGAAAGGCCTACAATGGTTGCATCTGTACTAAACACGTATAGACTTTTTTTCTTGTCATTCTTCCCTAAACAATGTGGTATAACAACTATTTACATGGGATTTACATTGTATTAGGCATTATAAGTAATCTAGAGGTGATTTAAAGAGTATAGGAGGATGTGCATAGGTTATATGCAAATACTATGCCATTTTATATAAGGGACTTGAGCATCCTTGGATTTTGGTGTCACTGGGGGGGTCCTGGGATCAATCCCCCACAGATACTGAGGGATGGCTTTGTTGCATCAAACCCAGTCCTGACATTCTGACTGGAATTCTAAAGCAATAACCTCACTCCTAAGCAAACCCAGTAGAAATAATCCACATGATATATTCAATACATAAATAAATAATAAAAAAGAAACAACTAACTGGACCAGATTAGATAGAGTAGCATTATTGCAAACCAATAGGATTGGATTCAGAAACAAAATGCATGGGTTTAAATCATGGTTCTCTAATACTGCTTGATATCTTTTATTAATTTGCTGTGCAGATGAAATGAAGCAACGTTGAGAAAGATCTTGGTACACTCGTTCAACATATCTTTATGGAGTATTTAGTATATTTCAGGTCCTGTGACACACAGAGATATACTTATTTCCTAGAACTTTTATTAACAGAAGGAACTATAAAAAAAGCAAAAAAATAATAAACAGACCAAAATATATGGGATAATGGTATATACAAAACAGACAACTAAGATAGGGAACAATGTTAGTGGCTCAGTAGGCTTTAATTTGGATATTGCATGGAAGCCCTTTCTGAGAAGGTGACATTTAAGTGAAGAACCAGATAACAACAGCAAAGCCAGCTATGCAAAGATCCAAGGAAAGAGCATGTCAGGCAGAAGGAACATCTAGTGAAAAGTCCTTAGGGTGAGAGAATGTTCCTCGTGTTCCTGAACAGAAAGAAAGCCAGTGTGAATAGAACATAGTGGACTATAGTGAGATTGGTTTGAGTGAGGCTTAGAATGTAAGACTAATGAAGTACAAGATCATGTAGGCGTCATGAGTTTCTTAAGTCAGAGTAAGTTAAGAGATTTGGATTTTATTTGAATTTAAAAAAAAGAGTTTGAGGTAAAGAATAATGACAAGTTTTACATAGATGATTCTATGGATTTTTAAGGGGGAAAGAGTAGATACAGGGAAACCAGTTAGAAGTTTATTGCAAATATTCAACACAAGAGAGAGATGATAATGGCTTAGATGTGAGTGATAGTAGAGGCCATCAAGGGTTCGCCAGGAAAGTGAATCAATATGAATCAATACGACTTGCTGATGCAATGGATGATTTGGTCATGAGGGAAAGAGAGAAAGCAAAGAAAATTTGTGGATTTTGGCCTGATGGATTCAGATGTTTGTCTTTGGTTTTGTTTTCATTTGTTTAACCAAGATAGAGAAGATTTGGGTAGGAACAGGTTTGGGGTAGAATTCTATTTTGGTAATGTAAACTTTGAGATGCCTTCATTTTGAAATGTCGAACAGGCTGCTGAATACACAATTTTAGATTTTTCTTTTTTTTGGTGAGGAAGAGCTAACATCTGTTGCCAATGCTCTTTTTGCTTGAGGAAGATTGTCCCTGAGCTAACATCTGTGCCCATCTTCCTTTATTTTGAATGTGGGACTCCACCACAGCATGGCTTGACGAGTGGTGTGCAGATCTTAGCCCAGGACCCAAACTGTGAATCTTGGTCCACCAAAGCAGAGCATGCAAACCCAACCACTATGCCAATGGGCTGGCCCCCTATAATTTTAGATTTTGTGAGAGAGATCATGGATGAAGGGAAATACTGATACCTGGATATTTAAAAACATGAGAATTGATGAGCTTACCTAGGAATATTATATGTAGAAAGGTCATTAGAGCTCCATAATATTTAAAGGTTGAAAAGAAGAGGGCAATCCAGTAAAGGAAACTGAGAAGAATCAGCCAGTGCAGTAAAGGAAAAACCAGGCACATTGTAAATAATCAAGGTTAATTTTCTTTTCTCTGTAAATAATTGCCTTACAATATTTTCCATTCAAGTACAATATAATAATCTCAAATTAGTGCCATCAATCATTTCTCTATATAATTTTATAAATCCCTTTTGATACTGATATTAAGAGACATCTAAATAATTTATAATATAGTATTAGCCTTTCTACTGCAATCTATTGCAGTTTGCTTTTAAGTTCTTTTAGGGAAGATCTTTTGGGGTGGAAAGTACCACTATCAGTTGTATGGGAGATATGTTTGGGAGACAAGTCATAAACATTAATAGATAGAAATATTTGTTTAATGGACTATCATGTAACTTTTAATCATTGTAAACATATTTGAGATAATGTGATGAGATAAAAAATAATGTATATTTGGGGTCAGTAGTTTTAAGTCCCAGTTCTGACACTTCAAGCATTGTGATTCTTCTGAGCCTCACTGGCCCAGAGTATAAATGTTAGCAAATAATAATAGTGACCATGCAGCTTTTTGTGAATATTTATTGAGATAAAAGGTTTGAGAAGCTCATGGTAAGTGATGATATGTTATAAATATATTGCTTGCTATTATGTAAAACATGTGGTATTTGTATACATTCTAGTGACAGTAGAATTATAGCTATTCATTTAATCATTGAATTCCCACTTTTGGCTAATTCAAATTAAAGAAGCTTAACAACTTATATTTGGAGTTGGTTTGCATTTTTTGGTTTCTTTGTTATCTAGTAATTTTTTGTTGGATGACAGACATTATGTATTTATGTTGTTGAGTGCTGAATTTTTTGATATTCTTTTAAGTTATTAACTTTTTCTGTCAGGCAGTTAAATTACTTGAAGTTTACTGTAATCTTTTGATCTTCTCTTTTGCATTATTTTATGGCAGGTCTAGGGTGGTCTTTATTCCAGGATGGATTAAACCCTTTGTGTAAGGCCCAGACCTTCTAAGATAGCTACTGAATGTCCATGTATTGAGCAAGGTGGGAAGTAAAACAATTCCCAGCACTATGTGACCTCTGGGAATTTTCTACCTTACACCACCACACTAATTTTTCTTTCCTCAGAAGTTGAGCCTGTCTGGCCTCATGGGGTCTCACTCTATGCATATATAGATTGCTATTCAGTCAAAGACTCAGGGAAACCTCTTTGCAGATTTCTATAGCTCTCTCTCTTGGTGTCTCCCTCTTCTTTCCTCTTAGGTAGTCTACACTGCAAATTCGAGCTGTCTTGACTTCCATGAAATCTAATATCTGTCTCTCCTCAACCAGTGTAAGTACCACTGGATTCAAACATGGAATTTCATTTCTTTTAATTAATGAAGAGATGATTGAAATATCAGATAAGTGAATTATAAATGCATTGACTTAAAGTAAATATTTTAAAATAGATACAATTTAGTATATTAATTTTAGAATAATCACATAAAGATTTTTCTTAATGTTGGGAATAAACATTTCAAAGGTACTGGAGTAATTTTTGACATGTTATTTCAAGAACAGGATAGAGTGGAAGAGGATTTTTTTCAGGAAAACTGTGGGTCTAATGACACTTAAGAAATAATATTTTTATCTTATCTATCAATATGATTTATAAAATAAATGAATGTAAAGGTAGTCAGGGACCAATAGTAAAGTAAGATTTTTCTAAACTGAATTTATACTTAAGTCTTTTCTATACAAAAATGTAAAATTATTTTGGAATTAAAATATAGTTTTGGAAATCTGACAGTCATTACAAACCTATGCATTATCAGATTCAGGTTTTGTGCCATTGCTTATCATCTACATATGTTTTTATTTTCTCCTTCTATTTGAAATTCTTGAAGTTTCTATTAAATTATATAAATACTAGAATGTTGATTTGTTAATTGATTTGTCTTTTACTCATTATTTTATTAAGTCAGCAAAAAAGTTGTGTCTATTATATTCTAGGCAATGTGGTAAACAATAGTAGTATGATGGGAGTCCATCATTGAAGAGTTCACAGCCCAGATTAAGATTCAGAAAAGTAAATGTGTATATACATATATATGTATATATATATATATGTTCACAAAAGAATATGTGTGTGTATATATATGTATCTCCAATACATATATATATATATATATATATATATGTATTGGAGAGACAGAGTGATATCTATCTATATAGATAGATTTCGATATCTATATAGATATTTGATAATGCTTGCTGGACACCTCTTTGTAAAGTGGCAATACAAATACATAAGGGTCTTTTAGAATTCAGTGCTTCACTTTAAATATCCCAGACTTTGAAATCCATTTAGTACTTAGTATGGTGGTTCCACCCATTGCAACATTTTCATAGTCACAATAAGGAATGTGTTGTTTTCATAGAGGTGAGATCAAAAATAAAAATCTTTTTACCAAAACATTTGAGACAGTGACAACTTTGGAAGCAGCTTCAGAATTAATAAATCTCATTAAGGTTAATTCAAATTTGTTTTTCTTAACTGAGTCTTGTAAGGGGAAAAATAGAATTGTATCAAAAAGTCTGGATGAGTGATTCAAACCTATAAAGAACTAAAGAAATCGAGGTGGTGAGTAAAAAGAATAACAAAACCAATTGACATCAGGTGTTTTTAAGAATTTCATATTATTTGAGAAGCTTTATTTCTGCGTTTGAGAGGTACACATGAGTTCTTAGCTCACAGGATATGAAAGTTTTAATGTCTTTATTCACAAAACACAATAAAATTCATTGTCCAAGTGCACTTAAACCTTGGCATGTATGAATGGTTTTATTCTGCTTTCATGCAATGGATCAATTGTAGTTTATATAATTAACATAATTAGAGTGTCAAACAATGAATGAGTGTAACTGTGTATCAGGGGAAAAGCAACAACAAAGGGATCAAGTTTGCTGAGAACTCTAATGAGGTATCAAAAAATAGATTGTATTGGCATTCGGGGGTCTCATCTGGGCTTTGTTACCTGGTAGGTGTGTGCCCTGCAGTCTGTCACTTAACCTAGCTGGAAATGTGCTGCCTCATCTGACAACCAAGGGGGTAGGGCTGTAGGAGCTCTATGTTTCTTTTGGGCTCTAAAATTTTATGATGCAACGATTTTTATTGCCTGATGAGTGAATACATGATCATCGCTCATAAAAGTACTGTGTGAGATAACACTGAACATTTTTTTAACTCTAATTAATGCCCTAAATATCATGAGATATACTGAGAAGGACTCTCAAAGCGTAAGGATATAAAATACGTTTTTGGCAAATGAGAACCCAGGAGATTCTAAGTTACATCACACCTAATACAGAAGACATTCTGAGACTTAATTATAATGATTTACCCCACAAGGAGGTAAATAACAGAAATCTTTACAACCCACTAGTCAATAGTGAGACAGAAGTTTACAAATAGCTGCCAATAAATATAATCATAAATTTAACAGCATATAATCTTTTCTTTCCTCCTTCTTAAGGAAATAGGAGATAACTGAAAGTTAATTCAAGCTTAATTCCAAAATAGTTTATTAAAGTATCCTTCTTGCTACTGATGCCAGTTTTTAGCAAATTAAAAATTTTCTTGAAAAAGAATATGCAAATAAAAAAGAGAGAAAGCCGTAAACTAAAAAAGAATTCCTATTAATGGCTTTCTAAAAAAATACAACAAAGGCCTAGATCCTGAATCTACAGCTGCAGTTAACACTCCACCATTGAGCTATGATGGACAATACTGGTACTGTAAGATTCAGGCTAAATTAATGCTGTTGGTTTTGTTTCTAAAGACAAAAAAAAAAAAAAAGTGTGTGAAACAACTTCAGTTCTCACTAAGCTGAATCTGTGATCCCATCTGTTTGGATTTCATGCTTTAAGAAGAAAAAAGAAATCAACTTCCAAAACAAACCTCCTTCCTCCTAATACTATTAAGATATTCAGCAGGAAAACTACATACAATCCTTGGAATTTGATTGAACTTGAGCCACTTTAAATGGTGAGGCCACCATTGTTTTGCAATATCTAAGGCAACCTGCTCTTCTAAGGAAGTGTGTGAATGAAGCAGTGAGCTAGACCTATATAAGGTGATGTCACTTCTTTTTCCTGGCACAATCTGAGTAGTGAACTACACATTTTAAGGGTTACAGCTAAGAATCCTGCTCTGTTCTTCCATTTTGCTAACGGCAAAGAGGTGATCTGTCTGAAACTGTAAAGTAGAAACATCACAATTTTTTCCTTTTAATTTTTAAGTGGCATTTAAAAAGGTAAATAAAAGTCCATCAAAAATTTTTACTGCTTCTTCTTTGTTTCTTAGCAGGAATGAAATTTGATATAAACACAAAATGCTGTTGCCTAATGAAATGCTTACTAGAGAATAACTAATTGGCTTAAAACAGTTTAATTATAGCTTGATTCAATTTTGTCAGGCCCTGTTTGTATTGGCTTCCCGGGTGCAATAAGTATTCCATTTCTTTAGGATTTATGATGTTTGTGAATAATCTGCTCCATAATTTAAAACACAGTCAATGAAACATTGTTCAATTTTAGGGAAAAGCTTTAAATTCTGTAATTTCTCAGAATTGAGATTTATTTTATCATTATTGATTATGATAATTTTACATGTTCCAGTAAGGCTTCAAGACAGATGATATATTGATGACTTTGCATCTTATTAAATACAATTAATTTTATGATACTCTTGTGGTATTAATCTGGGTATAAGAGCTTATTCTCTTAATGTTCCTATTATCGTGACTTAGATATATTTTCCTTCACAAATGAAAACATATTGGATACCAGGAATTGGGTAAAGGAGGAATCAGAAAACACCTGTAATGGATTGAGGCAACTTATGCAGAATCATTAAAAAATGTGCTGAAGTACATGAATCCCCCATTCTTCACGCTAGTAAATAGAACAATTATGACATTCTGTGATATGAATGAAATAAGAGAATTTATCTTTTAAGATGTTCCTAAGTCCTTATCCTTTCGTATTTTATTTATAATAATAATAATAGCAGCTAACATTTAGTGAGCGCTATGTGTCAGACACTAGACAGAATGCTTTCATGTAGTCTAATATATGTTATCCAGTGTAATTTTTTTACAACTCTCTTATTATCCTCATTTTTTACAAATGAGAAATCAAAAACACAGAGAAGTTAAGTAACTTGCTGAAACTCATTCTGCTTCTAAGTGTTGAACTAGGATTCAAACCCAAACTATTTAGAATTCGATGTCTATCCAAGGATAATAGAGTGGTTAGAGATTTTTTCCAAAGGCTTTTCATTAGACAGAGAAAAAAAATCAGAAATGTTTAAGTACATTGCATGTTATTTATTCCTCATTTTACTTTTTAACTGGTATTCAGATCAGGTAGAGACTGGAGTCAATGGCCTTGATAATTTTCCATTTAAAAATAAACACTCTGTTTTTCTACAGTTTTGTTTAGGTAAGTTTCCTCAACTATAAAGGATCAATGAGAAATTGAAAACTAGCATTTGAAGATGGGTACCATAGAAATCTTCTGTTTGGGGGAAAATTCAATAAATTTCTTACTCACGAAATATTTACTTTTTGCTCTAAGGCAACTTAATATGTAAAAAAATGTAAGAGAGGAAAAAGTTATGTACTTATGTTATGCACTATAATCCTTAAAATAGAACATAAGATCGTTTGTAAGAGAGCAAAATTAAATAATTCAGGAAACAAAACAAATAGAAGAAACTAAATTTATCTATTGCCATAGATATCACCTATGGCAATGGTTTAACTTGGAATATTTGCAATTTTGCTGCTTCACCTTGATAGTATTTTACATGGGTTCAATAAGTTTAATGATAAAAATACATCATGTTTCAGCCTTTCTTTAGAATTTGGAGATAGGCTTTGCATTCATGATCTCACTTGAAAAGATGAGATAATGACTGTCCTCTCTTATTATCAGGTAAATAGGTATCAGGTAGAATTTTTTTGATAAATACCCTGGAGAAATTCTTTATTACAAGGTCTTTTCCACAGTTGGGGTCACATAGTGCAGTTCCTTCCCAGTGGTAGGAGCGTCCTGACAGAAGCTGTTTTTATAGAAGCGCTAACAGGATGATAACCCACAAGATGGAGTGGTGAGAGTGGAGTTAGAAAGACATTTAGGAGAAAATTGGAGGGAAGGACAGAGACGGTTTTCAACCTTGAAATGTTGAAAGTGATAATTGTATATCCACTTCAAAATTCCCAAAATGTTGTTAAAAATGCAAATTGTTATGTGAAAAGGATAAGAATGAAGTCATAGATATAGAGATAAGAATCGTTCATTTAGCGAGAATAATTTAATTTTGAAAGTGGAAGAAAATAATAGCCTAGAGCACAGAATCGAAAGGAGACAAGAAAGTAGAGGACAGAGGGTCAAGGACTAAATCTTAGAGTTTAGGCACCACTCAATATTGATTGTTTTATGTACGCGCTGGTCTTCCCTATAATAAACAAGCAAGCTTTTCATTGGTCTCCTTGTGTCAGAAAGAAGGTAACACGCTGCTATTATCGCTTTGATTCTGTGACCCATGTGTAACTACTCACCTTATGACTTTTATATTTCCCAACTATAACGGTTTATTTTACTTTGATATTTGTAATATTCATCTGCTGTACAGAAATTTTTGCCAAAAAATAAAATCTTGACAAGCCATTCCAGAAGATGATGCCTTTGCGTCATAACTGTCCCCTCAACATTCACCCTCAGCCCATTAAAATTATCCTCCTTATGGATTATTTTTCACAGCATGCTCTCAGACATAATTTCACTTCCTTTGCACCTCTAGCTCAGGGGTTCTTATACTGAAATTTTTAGTTTTGAATCTAAATTTTGTCATTTCTGTACTGAGTTGCAACCTGAAAACTACATATTTGTACATTGAAACAGACAGTATTGTGGGAAATAAACATATGATGGTAGAAACTTGGTGTGTGTAGGAGCAGGAATGGTTCCGGAACAAAGTTAGTGTAATAAAAGCTACCCTTTACCGTTCCCTCGGATGGATGAAACATTTTGACCAAGGCACACAAGCAACTTGGAATTACAGGCAAAGGTATATCCATGGAGAGGATTTATGAGCTTAGATGTGTTCTCCTGAGAGACAAAAGGTGTACAATATGGCAGGTAAGTTGACCTCTTTGAGCTTAAATGTTTTCATCTTCTATATAAAATGATTAGATTATCTTTGTAAAACTTTTCATTACCATCTTTTCTAATAAGTGTAATTTTTCTATACAGCAGTTAGAGTTGTTTATTGTATTACAGGATAAAAAATATAGTCTATGTATACAGCTGTCATCAAAATTCATCTTAGGGAACCGTATCATTTGGAAAAATATATTGATGTGTTTGACTATAAGAGTTACAATTACTAGTGAAATAGTTCTAAATAACACACGGGAAAAACATTGTTTGTGGCACCTTGAAAGAGAGAAGATGAGATAATGGGAGAGGTGAAAGAGCCCTTATTTTGAGATGAGTCTCTTCCTAATAAAGCCATGGGAAAGCCCACTAGAATCATGAAATACTTAATGTGTAGATTGCTTGTGGAATAGATGAAGTTGAGTTGTAAATCCCTGTGCCATGGGTGGAAATGCGGATACAATCCTCAAGCAGCCTGGAGCACAGAATCAGAGAGAAGCATAAAGCAGTAAGCTTTTGAAATTTGCAGAAACTGTGGGGAAGGCTTTGAAATCCAACACAGATGGAGGAATTGGAACTCAAGCCAAGCCAAACAAAATCTTCAAAAGCAAGGAAGCCCGATATGATATCTCGCTTACAATTCTAAATTGTGAGCGGCATCGCTGCCTTGCTGGAGGCCTCTTCACTTCTCCATTGTCCTGGGAATAACGACGAAAATCATTGACATGAATGACAAGACTGTACTCCATTTAGCTCCTGTCTACCAAACAACATCAGTGCTCGCATTTTTCTAGCTATTGAATTCCTTTTAGTGAGCCAGACTCTGTATAAATCTTGGACTTAATATTTCATCTTTTCCTTACCAAAAACATCACCCCTCCTCATTTCTATTTGACCCTGGATAAGAAGGTCTCACCTGAAATTTTTTTTCTCCAGTAGGGTCTTCCTGAACCCCTAGACTAGGTTTAATCTCTGTGTTTTATACGGCCCCCAAACATTTTCTGGTTCTTATCCTTTCATACTACTCCTCATTCTTGATTTTAATTTCATCTTTGTCTTTCCTTTTAAACCATGAGGGCAGAGACCAAGTCTATCTTGTTTACCATCCTATCTCCAATACTTAGCGTCATGCCTGGAATATAGTAGGAGCTAAATAAATAATAATAATAAATTAGTACAGAGGCCTAATTTATAGAAATACTGAATGACTTCATGTTCTAGGACAGGTTTGAAATAGTCCCTACAAGTTAAGAGTTATACTGTGACAGCCCCACTCCTCAATCAGAGTGCTCATGTTTGTTAAATGATAAAAGCAACAGGAATTATGCCACATGAAAATGTCAGTAATCTAAAGAGTAGAGGTGCCGCTTTTCATCATTTATTATATGCACGATAAGGTCATTGCTCTGGTCATTACCCAAAAAGGATTCAAGCATTCCACTTTCTGACTACCCATTCTCTGGCCATTTGGTCTAGATTGCTTGTGCAATTACTCCAGATTTTTTTCCAATCAGGAAAACTGAAGAAGTGTTATAACTGACCCGCCTGCTCCCTTAAAGTCCATTTTACACCTTGGAGCCACGGTGATCATTTTAAAACATAAATCCAATCTGGCTAGGCTCTGAGTAAAACACTTGAAAGCATTATACTTAGAAAGCAGGAAGTCAAAAGCCTTAACATGATTTATAAGACCTTCTGTGATCTATAAGATTTGACTTCTGCTTACCCTCCAGAATTCCTATTATTCATTTATTTGACAAATATTTAAAAGTGCAATATGTGCTAGACATTGTCCTGGTTGCTATGGATGCAGAATTCCTGCCCTCATAGAGCTTGTCTTGCTGGTCAGATGAAGCTAAATTAATCTCTTCATGCCACCTCCCAACCCACCAGCTTCTCTTTGGATTCCATCCTATTAGTACTGCCCTTGATAAGTCACCAATGAACTCAAGTGGCATATTTTTAACCCTCATCTTACTTAGCATTTCCAAATCCTATGACAAACTATCCACTCAGCCCTATAAACATTCGTGTGCCATGATTTTCCCTTACCTAAGGAGTGACACCTCTCAATCTCCTACAACAATTCACCCTCAACTCTGCCTAAGCAGAAGATGAGAAAAAGATAGGGGGAGACAGAAGCCCCAAAAAACTCCAATATTTAAATAAATAAGTAAAGAAACAAATGAACAGCTGCCTGAGCCCCTAAATCACTTTATTCTTTACTCTGTATATTCAAGTGCAGTAGGACGCTGCACTAGTCCTCCATGAAAATTTTCAGTTACTTATTTGTGTAATTACTTATTTAATGTTTACTTTTCCCACTGAACCCATTTGCCTATTAAACCCATTAAGATTATCAATCTTGTTCCCTGCTGCATCTTCAGAGGTAACTTAAGGTCTGACTCATATTAGACATTCAATATTGTGTAATAAATAAATGTACAATCCTACCACATGTTTGCACCCTCATCTGCATATTGTTCAGTGCATAACTGTGTGACTGTGTGCATGACATTTAGGTGGTGAGAAAGGTAGATTAATGTCCCTAAATTACTAACAATAAATCAATATATTGATGTTGGGGGAGGTCACTGGAAGGGCATGAACACTGGTTGACCCAAGAGCTGGATCCAGGCAATCAGAGCCTCCTCATGTCTTCCCCTGTCCTTAGAATGTATGTTCTGCCCATGATTCCCATGGTGCAAACTGGCTTCGAGGACACAGCCTGGAGAGAGCAATGTGTTGCTGAAATCATCTGGACAGTATATGTGACTGAAGCCTGTTTAGGCCTCTACATAGACTCTTAAGATTCTGGTGGGTGGGGAGATCTACTCGTCTTGCCACCACTCAAGACCAGCCGTGTATGTAAGTTCCCTCACTTATTAAGCCTGCCACCTACAAATTTGGAGTGGCCTGCCTCTTTCTTTGGTCTCTCCTTACCCTCTGTGTACGGGGACCAGTTTCAGATTTCACTTGGAAAACTTCCAAGGTTGCCACTCAACTGGTGAGTTGGTAAGGAGACTGAAGAAATGGGCCTTGGGAAAGAGGCAGCTGTTGGGAAATCCCAAGGTGGCCAACGACCTCTTTGTGAGGAGAGTTGGTCCACATGTTAGATGCTTGTAGACCACAGTGTGGGCACAGGGATGCCTCCAAAATGCCAGCTGGTCTAATGGGCTTCTTTGAGGAGTGGTTCATAGAGCACTGTGGCAAAGAAGGGAAATGAATGGCTGCCACGGTGGGCTGGCCTCTACTGGGGGCAATCCAGTGACCGCTGATGCCCAACTAGAGACTGAAGCTCTAGTTAGAGAGTTGGAAGAAGAGCTGAGGTTAGAGAAGGACATGCAGTTGTCGACTGCTCTGCTGGCTTCAGAGGTGGGAGAGCAGGATAATCCATTGGAGACCTTAGTGTGTCATTTAGCAAAGCTAGGGGGATGCTGTGGATTAAAGTCTGAGCGCTTGTGACAAAGCCTGATTGGGATGCTAAGAGGTGGAATCCCTGGGAAAGTGACGTGAGTGAAGAGGAGGATGTTGTGGTGATCGACAGTGAAATGGAAAAGTGCCCCGTGCTGTCTGACCCGTGATACAAAGGACAGCAGAAGCACCGCAACAGCAGCCCCAGCCAGCAGAGCCGCCCCAGTTCAGGAGACATTGATGATGAGAGAATGTACTCCCACTGAGCTTATCGACATGGCTGCCATGTTCCAGCAAAAGGCCAGGGAAAGTACGCAGGCGTGGTTGGTGAGGCTGTGGGATACGGGGATGGGGAGAAGGTGAGGGCGTCTCTCTGAGCGGCAGGAGGCGGAGAAGATGAGCAACATCAGCACACGCCCTGCCCTCTGTCAGCGCCTGCGCGGTGCTCAGGGCTTCAAGGTTCTCACTCCCTTCGAGACGGGATTGTTCTAGTCTGCGGGGAGGCTTACCCAGTGAGGGGATCTCCCTGGGCACGTGCGGCCCTCTAAATCTACAGAGTAAAACAAATTCTTAGGGAGTTGGGAATGAGACAGGTCATCTACATCCCTGTCTTTGAAGGCCCTATCAGGCCACATTCACTGCAGGAACGAAAGCCAAGATACTCCATCCACCCCCAGCACCTGGTATGGGAGGCTGGTATCCGCGCTGAGGTCAGTTGTGAGATATTCACGATGAGATGATAAAGATATTTATGATGTTGGGCAATCCATTGCTGATCTAGGGAAACGGACAGATCCTGGGAATGGGTACAAGCTGTGGGAAAGACCCAAGACAGAGAGGGAGTTTGAGAAACCAAAATGCTATCCCAGTGGACTGCAAAGTCTCTAGTAAAAGTATCTCAGAAGCAAATGTGGTTTGACCTCGTTGCTGCCAGAACCCCACCTGAAAAGATAGGCCAGCATCCTTATGCTGTGTTGGTCAGTCTGTGGTAGGTCTTAGAACCTGAACAGTTCAGACCCCCCCCCCACCTAGCCCTACCATCCCTGACGCCCCGCCTGCTCCCGCAGAGGCCTCAGGGATACCGTCCTATTCAGAGTGGGTGCCTCCCATGCCCCGGGTATAGGGTGCAGGCCAAGATCACCACCAGGTGAGGGCTGTTGGAGGTGATTGGAGACCTCATGTTGAGCTCACTATTTGCTGGTCCCCCAGAAATAAACAAAAGGTGACGGCTCTGGTTGATACTGGAGCCGAATGTCCTCTAATACGTGGTATCCCTCAGAAGTTTTCTCTCCCCTCAGTGCCATCAATGGATACAGAGGGCAAAATGTTATGGTCAGGAGGGTCCCTTTGACATGCAAATTGGGCATTCTCCCTCATGAGAATATGAGGTTTTTATCTCTCCAATACCAGAGAATATTTTAGACATTGATATCTGACAAGGTCAAACTCAGCTGGTGAATTCCACCTCCAGGTTAGAGTAATCAAACCAGTGCTGAGGGGAAACGCCACTGGGAACCAGTCAGTCTGCTGCCCCACAAAGAGTGGAACTGTCAGACAACATACATTGCCTGAGGGGCATAAGGAAATAGGAGAAACTATCCAATAAATACACCTAGTGGGTATTGTACGCCTTGCTCATAGTGCTTTCAACAGCCCAGTATGGCTGGTAAAAAAGCCAGATGGCTCATGGCAGATGATCGTGAACTACCAAGAATGAACATGGTAGTTCCCCCCATCCACGAGGCTGTGCCCAATGTTGCCATCATCTTAGATACCTTGGCCACAGACCTAGGAGTGTACCATGGTATATTGGACTTAGCAAATGCTTTTTTCAGTATACCTGTGGCCACTGAGTCACAAGATCAATTTGCCTTCACATGGGAGGAAGGATAATGAACCTTTCAAGTGCTTCCCCAAGGCTACTCTCACAGTCTCACAATATGTCATGGGATGGTAGCCTGGGATCTCTCCCTGTTCTCCTTCCCCACATCAGAAAATGGACCCATTACATTGATGATATAATGTTAACATGTGAAGACTTGCCTCTGCTGTGGGACACTCCACAGATTATGCTAGAACTTTGAGAGAACAGATGAGTGGTGAACCCACAGGAAATTCAAGTCCCAGGCACAGCCATAAAGTTTTCAAGAGTCGTTTGATAGAGTAAGATGCACACTGTCCCAGAAACTGTGATTAATATGCAAGCCTATCCAACCCCTAAGTACATGAAGGAGGTACAAGCCTTTGTAGGGATTTGGGGGTTTTGGAAGACTTTTATTTCCCACCTGGCAGGGTGCCTCTCTCCCTTCTACCACCTGGTAAAGAAAGGAAACGTGTAGGACTGGGGATCAGAGCAGCAAGCCACCTTTGAGAAGGCAAAAATACTAATGAAGCAGATTAAAGCTCTGGGCATCCCCCAAGGGGGTCTACCATTTTAGTTAGATGTAGCTGTGACCCCAGAAGCAATGAGTTGCGCACTGCGGCAGAGACAACAGAAGGAGAGAGTACCCCTAGGATTTTGGTCCCAGCTCTGAAAGGGGGCAGAAACCCAATATACCCCATAGAGCAACAGCTCCTAGAAGTATACACCGCGCTCCTCCTGGTAGAGCCTCTCAGGAAGGAACAAGTTTTCATGGTAAGAACTAGCCTTCCTATCAATGGGTGGGTTAAGAATGTGTTCCATCCACCCACCTCTGCCATGGCTCAAACCTCCATTTTGACTAAATGACATGCCTATTTGCAGCAGAGCAGCATCCTGTCCACCAGTCCACTGTCTATAGAAACACGGGTGCTCCCAGGCCCTGTAGAGTATGTAGATCCTCCAGATGCCCCTGCCCCTATCCTGTGGGCCTATGGAGGGGGAGTGAGGGAAAGTCCTGCTGATGCCTGGTATACAGATGGGTCTAGTCAGGGCAACCCTTCTATATGGACTGCAATCACTATTCAGCCCAACACTGACACCATCTGGATGGAAACAGGAATGAACTGCCGCAGCCAGTGGGCTGAAGTCAGAGGGATTTGGCTGGTGATCACTCATGAGCCCTGGCCATTAACCTTTTGCAGGGACAGCTGGGCTGTTCTAAAGGGATTAACCCTATGGCTGCACAATAAGAAGCCAAGGGGTGGATGATCATGAATAAGCCCTTGCTGGGCTAGGATATATAGAAAGACATTTGGATTTGCCTACAAGAGCCTGAGAAGGTCCTCTGTTTTCCACATCCTGGCTCATAAGGCGCTGACATCCCCTGGCGATCAAGAAGCTGATGCCCTAGGCTGGATACAAGCCCTAGCAACTGCCCCTTCAGCAGATATAGCAGACTGGGTGCATTGAAGGAGTGGCCACCATAGCACCTGGGTGGGATGGCATATTGTCAAGGATGCCAGCTTGCCCTTGAAATATAGTGATTTGGTTAATGCAGTCACAGCATGTCCTGTGCATTCTAACCAATGCCCAAGACAGCTGCCAAAGGAGTGTGGGGCCACTCACTGGAGTTCCCAACTGGTGAGGGATTTGCAAATTGGTTATATTGGCCCCCTCCCTCTGAGTGAGGGTTCTAAATACGCCTTGGTTTGTGTGGGCACTGCGTCTGGCCTAACCCAAGCTTTTCCCTGTTGTTGCACAAACCAGGTGCCACCATTAGAGGATTACAGAAACTGAGTACCATGTACAGATAACTTCACAGAGTAAACAATGATCGGGAGTCACATTTGAAGGGTCATGATATGCAAGACTGGGCAAAAAAATAAAACCAAAAATGTGACATCGAATGAAAGTGCCAGCTCCCCTATAACCCGCAAGCATCAGGGTTGGTAGAAAGAATGGAATATTAAAGCAGTGGATTAAACTACCAACAGGTAAAACCACCTTGGCTTGGTGGACTAAGGTACTATCTCAGGCTTTAATACAGACGAGTGATCAGCCAGGAGGGCCTGTTGTCCCATATGTCAGACTGAGGACCCTGCCAAGATACCCAATACCATAAAGGTATGGAAGTTTCAGGAGACAGCCATTGCCCCAACTCTCACTGGTCAACGTGCTATGCTGCCGAGAATACCAAGTCTCATCACACCTGGGAAAGGCGTTATCTACTGGAATTTGCAATAAGATGTCTCACTGGGATGAATGAGTTACTTCACATCCCTGGGTGAGGGGGAACTATTCAATCTTGTCAACAAAAATCTCTGGGTTACAAAAATTTAGTTAGGAAAGCTTTATTGCCTATACAGTTTGCAAACCAGGGAGACCGTGGCCTTTGGCAGCAAACCAAAAGTACACTCTGGGAGAACAAAGAAAGGGGGCTGCCTTTATAGAAAAAGTTCCCTTCCAGATTCTCACTCAAGTCCACTTATGCAAATGAGGTATGCAAGCCTTCTTAGTCCTGACTGGTTGGCACAGGTCACAGTTTTATTGGTTAGGTCCAGGTGGCTGTCAGGGACTTCTGTAAAATCAGGAACTTGGGCAGAGTCACAAGTTTAAGAGTGCATTCTGTGCTTTTCTGAGAACAGAGTACCTGACCACATCCCAGTCCTATCATGGCCACTTGACTCCATTTTGTTTTGAGGTCCTGGTTAGCTACACAGATCCCATCTTGTTCTCAGGAGTCTTTGATTTCATTTTGTTCCACAGTCACCACTGGGATTCCATTGTCTTGCTGCAAGCAGAAACTGTTGAAATGCACTATACCTGGAGTGGAACACACACCATTAAAAGAAAGGAGAAAATGGCGGTCCCGGTCTGGCATATCCTCCCCACCCAGTTCTTCTCCTCATGCCTGACAGTACCACCTCCCTCCAACAACATGTATAGTATGCACGACTGGGTCAAATTCCTAAAGCTGCAGCCACATTAACATCTAAGGATCAGGCCACAGTATAATTCTTATAGAAGAGGAAGACTTCCCCTAGAAGTTTCTACTAAATTTCTCTTTTCAACCTTAGACTTCTGCTGCTCCTTACAGCACACATAGAAGCCCTTACTAAATTCACCCAACAATCCTTAAATGATAGCCAGCAAAGTCTGCCTTTACTGAACACTAAAATATCTCTAATGAGAAAAGCTGTTCTCCAAAACAGGATGGCCTTGGACATCATCACAGTCTTGCAAGGAGAGCCATTGTCCAAACATAATGTTGTAAGTTCAGACCTGATGAGTCAGCTAATGTATCAGGTTAATTAAATCACATGAGGACACAAGTGAACACTGTGAGTGATTTGACCCCCAACCTAGGGCACTTAATAAATCAGTGGTTCAGATTGTGGGGCTTTTGGTGGAAAACATGTTACTTATTTTGGAGATCATTATCTTAATCTATATTTTCTCTTGCACGTGCCTATATTCTTGCCATGGTATCTGCCTCCAATGCAGCCAGAGAGAGGCCAAAGGAGCCACCTCCATGCTAACGAAACCCCTTGCTGACCACTCAGGGCACATTGTGGAAGAGAGGGGCTCATGTAAGACTGTAAGAGCAGGTCAGGAGGGGTGGAGTGTTGGAGGAGGTCATCCATCGAGAGGCCCTTCACCCCCTCCCCTGTCTTTGGAATGTACTTTCTGCCCACTGTTCCCACAGTGGGAACCAGTTTCAAGGATGCATCTTTGAGAGAGCAATGTGTTGTTGAGACCAACTGGAACAGTATACACGACTGAACCCTGTTAAGGCTTCCATATAAACTTGAAAGATTCTGGCAGATCTACTCATCTTGCAGCCACCCAAGACAAGCTTCAAATGTAAGTTCCCTCGCTTATTAAACCTACCACCTACCAATCTAAAGTGGCCTGCCTCTTTCTTTGGTCTCTCCTTGTCCTCTGGGTACAGAAGCCAGTTTCAGATTTCACCTGGGAAACTCCCAAGGTTGCAACCCAACATCTGAAAACAAAAACTGTTCATAAATTATGGTTAATCCCACAGCAACGTAGTCTTTCCTATTTTAACCAAAGACCATTGATAAGAGATTTAAGTACTTCTGCTATTTTATTATTCTAATAATTCTTCCTAATTAAACCCTGACTTAACCAAGAAAACAAAAACACTCAGATAGTGATTTAAAAAAAGTTGCAGCGTAAAATATGTAGAAGAGAAATGAGGCTGCGAGTTGAGAAAATTAAATACAAGATTCTGATATAAAGATCAAAATTGTATTCTCACATCCTTCTTGTTACAAGAGGTGTTTCTTCGCTTTACCTAATTTATCCTATCATAAATTCACTGGATGTTCTTGTAACAAGTAATATGAGTTTAAAAAAAGGTGCAGCATAATATACTAAGCAACAACTGGAGTGAACTTCTGTGCTGCCTGCATACTTGTTAGAAATAACCATTTAATTCTAGATTTTGAGATATAATTTATTCAAAGATACAAAAAAATTTTTGAAGTCACCATAATGTTGAAAATGGTCTACAAAATTCTTTTGATAACATTGATTTTTTTGCTTTTAGTTCGAGGTTTTACTTGCAAAGACAGTACTTGATAATGAAGAAGTGAGACATTGATGTCAGTATATGAGCTTTGTAATCTATACCAGTGTATATATATATTTGAAATATATTTTTCCTCTTATCTAAGTTTAGATTGATATATACACAAATATTGAAATGATCACAAACATAATATACAAATATATTCTTTGGTAATAAGATATGCATTCAGCATAGTTTCATATTTCTTCATATTTTATTTCACCTCCAATATTCCCAAATTTGAAATCTTATGCAACTTAATAATATAACTATTTATCATGCTAACTAGTTCATTGATCATATTCAACCCAACTTCTCAGATGACATGCTTGAAAGGGCTACTTTTTTCTATTAAAGAGTAGATCTATATAATAGAAATAGAAAGTGAACCAAGTCATTTGGAAATAAGCTATCATGTTTCCATACTAAATTGCTTCTTTTTTATGAAAATGGCTTATATAATTTGGTGATGTTATTTTCCCATAAATAAGAAAAAATGACTCATAAAATAGAATGTTAATCCTAACGGTCATGAATGGGTTTGGAGAGGTCTTTGAATCTCTTGAAACTATGTGAAAAATATTGTGGTATAAACTTTTGAGTATTTTTCTGGAAGAAGAACCTTATTTTTCAACCACTTCTCAATGATGCAAATCTGTAAAGTATAAGCACCAATAATATATAGAAAAAGGCCCATAAGTCCAGAGTGAAATAGGTCATGAAATTAATGAGATCTTGGAAGACTTTTTACACAAGGTTGTCATCATAATGCTGAAATGGGGGAAACAATATTTAAGATTTATTTAATGTTTGAATTAACATTATTTAGACTTTGTAAGTGATTTTAAGATCAGGAATCTATGACTGAAATAACTAGGCATGTCTATAGAAGTCAGATTTTAAATTGGTTGAACTGATTGATTGCCATCTCATATGCACAATTTCAGAGATATCAAAATGACAAATCAACTGGCTTAAATTTGTCTTAAATTTTCTCTGAAATAAAGTGGAGTAAAAAAACAACATTTTAAAATTGAACTGAAATCTTAGGTTTTATGGAGATGACCTATATCTCCAGACAGATAGTCCTTAAATGTACATTTTCATGAAACGTAACTTTCTACAAAATGGCAATACTCTGAATATGTTTGTATATAATACAAATATACATTGTACACCAAGATGAGAGCATTTTGTTGCTATATCAATAAAAAGCATCTTCTAACCCTTTACCTTTCAATCAGATGACAATGGCAAGACAATATTTTATTAGAGAAGTAGAACTTGTTAGAGAAATAGGTTATTGTTATGGAATGTAACCCTATTAATGCTGTAAATTTATCTTCACATATGTCATGTAAGATGCATTAGTGCCCATTAGATGCAGGTATAAGCTAAACATTAATGGAGCTCTTGTTGATATCTTTTCACCACAATATCCTCCCAGTTGTGTATGCAATGTCTCTGAACAGAGCTTTCTTCTAAATGGCAGACCATTCTAAATGATATGCAATTAAGAAATGTGCTATTCTACTGCATTAAAGCACCAGCCAAATGCAAGTTATTAACATCCATTTCCAGTACAATTTTGCAAGTGAGAGAATGTGTGCAACAAGGAAGCGATCACTTACCTTATAATAACAGTTTAAAAAACTGATATTTACAATCCATATAGTCTAGCTAGTGAAGCTTTCTTTTAGCACTTTGTTGTTATCTTGCCAACTCAAAAAGCAAGTTCATTCTTAAGAACACTGAATCTGAGGTTAGAAAACATTGAATAAATCTTTTGATATTAATTTCTAGAGCCCTAAAATGGAAATAAAGATATCTATGTTGTAAGGTTGATGAGAATTATTTCAACTGTTTTGTAAGGAGTAAGTGCCGTGTAAATATGATTAACGTTAGTGCTAACACATAATTAAATAGTCAACCTACTAAATGTATATTTGGTCATAAAATTTACATTGACTTTTTTCATATTCACCAATGACATTGTATTTCTCTCCTCAAATATTCACAGGATCATATATCACAAATATCTTAAAGATACATGTCAATTACAAAACTTTTTTAAAATGATAAAAACCTCTAAATTAATGTTTCATTTACTTAAGGGGAAATGACAGATCAAAATTTCAAAAAAAATGATGGATTATGAAGGAAACCCATTATTTTCTACTTTAGACAAAGTGACTTAATTGTGTTCAAACTATACAGGTCCTATCTTCTAAAATTTCCTAGTTTTCTGGAATTTGTTAGTCCACATACAAAAAATAGGAAATCTCATATATAAAGTAATTTACAATATTCTTCAGGTTTACATTTATTACATATTGCATAATTTATGTAATATGTAAAATATTTTAATATGTAAAACTTATTTAAATGTATAATATAATAAATATGCCTATTTACATTTTATTCCACTTACCCTGCTCTTCAATTAGATGTAATCTCTCAATTCAGAGTATTAGGGGCTGAGACGTCACCAGTAATTGTCATGGTTTCTGACTCAGACTTCAACAGCAAAGAACAAATCACATAAATTTCTTTTGCTTTGTACACGCTTCAGCAAGCAGCAAATAACACCTGTCCTGTTCCAGAGAGCCTTGCAGATTACAGATTTCATTTAATCCTCATCTTGTAACTGTCACGTTACATATATAAAGAAGATATAAAGAGGATCAGTGAGATGGGGCTCGTGCGGCTTCAAGAGTCAAAGCCAGAACTTGAAATCAGATTCCAACTCAAGTTCAGAGTCCTAGCTGTTACCCCAAAGCTGCTCATGTGATTGCTAATCCATAGCTAATTGTCTATGTAGGGGGAAAGTGCCTTTTTTAAAGTTTCTATAACTCGGAAGAAGAAAGATTTAGCTTTATGAGAGGAAAGAGCTAATTCACTCTGTCTACACTGCTGTGTCATGTTAAACACTGTCCTTTGTATGATTAACAGATGCAACTATCTTTGTATAATATAATCAAACTCTCTTGGAAAGAGTTCAAAACCAACCCACATTATATTGAATTTTATAATACGGCAACGAATATCGCATTAGATTTTAGCGGTATCCTTGTGTTCTATGGCAGCAAATGGAAGAAAGCCTGTAAGAAATTATGTTCCAACTGCAACATTGTGTGCAAGAATATCAGAATTAAATTTGAAAGATATTTCTAATATTTCCAATATTGTACTCAGCTTAAATATGTTCCCCACTGAGAGTGGTTAAGAACCCAAATGGAAGGCTTTGTTTGCCAGCTACCTCAGTATTTCTCCCGAAACCATAGTTATGCTGTCACTGTGGCCTTTAGTCTCTTTCCTGAGGGAGTGGGGTACATAACCTTGTTGAAAAGACAGTGTATCCTATACACTGCTGCATCATTTTTAATTAGAAAATAAAATAAAACAAACATCCATAAATAAGGAACTAAATAAATTATGATGTATCCAACATGGAATTCTACCTAGCTAAAGAAAATAGCTCTTCTTGCATTTATTAAGTGAACAAAGCAAGAAATAGAACAATGTATACGGTAAGAACTCATTTGTAATCGAAAGGACACACATATGCACACACATATAAATATATATAAGGTTACAAAAATGTATTTATATGTGTGCATATCCTTTTGATTTCCCTCTCTCTCATATATATATATATATATATATATATATATATGTATACACACACACATATATAAAGAATGGAAGATCGATGTACTCAGCACATTTTTAAATGTGTCTCTCTACATTTATTGTACGAGAGAGAGGATATATGCCTAGACAAATCTAGAAGGGTTCTAAAAGACTAGTAGCAGTAATTATCTCCGTGGAACAAGAAGACCTGGAAGCTAGAAGGGCTGGATGACTCTGATAATCTCTTTATTGTTTGATTTGTTTATCATGTGTAGATGTAGACATTTACACAAACATGTACACATATATGTATATATTATATGCATGTATGTACATGCATATGTGTATATACACATGTATATATACATGTGTATGTGTGTGTATAGTGTCTGTGTGTGAGAGAGGCCCCCAAATATCACCTGCTGTCTACCCTCCTCTCTCTGTTTATATCACTCGAAAACCTCAAATTTCATATCAAGACAATTTTTATTTGTTTTACGGTCTGGTGAAGTGGGTGGTTGATCTCCTAACTTGAAGCAATGGGAAATACGAAGGTAGCAAAAACTAAAGGCACAATGACGGGCTGAGCCCATGAATAAACTCCTGCCCACGTGAGGCGCTGACCAGTCCTCAGGGAACAGGTGGGCGGCAGGAGGAGTTCACCACGCTGTCCATTGCTGGGGCGCTCCCCAGTGGGCTCTGAGCATCACCTCTCAGTGCCGGCTTTTTATTCCAAAATAAGTCTTGCTTAATAAAAGAAGATCCACAAGGAACTTCCAGGTTATTCCAAAGTGATTTCACTACCTTTCCTGGTGCACTCTTTCTGGAGTCTGTTGATTGATGAGCTTAGCTTTAGCATTTTAATTTAATTAAGCGTCATCCATTGAATGCCAACCACGAATAAAGCATTTTGCTACATCCTTGGGGTATACATGGACAAAGAATGATGTCCCTGAACTGAAATTAAAGATCTTTGAAATTCAATATTATTTCACTAATTATTGTATATGGAAAGCAAATCTTATATATGAAAGTCAGGACTTACACAGAGTAATTTGGAGAATATACGCAAAGTAGTTTCAGAGTTGTTAAATAATTTGCCATGGAAACATCTCTTTTCCATTACTAGATGCACTAAAATTTAAAATACATATAATTTTACAATAATACACATATAATGTACAGTAGACATCTAATGTAGCTAAACACAATTTATAAACACACACATCTAAGATGGCGACGTTAAGATAGCAGAGAAAACTGGTGTACGGGGAGAAAGAAGAATGGAAATAGCTAAAGCAAAAAAAGAGATGATGCTGCCCCAGAAAGATGAAATGAATGTCTGCCTTAATTCTCCAGACAACTTTCTATTTAAAGATTTCAGTCCTTCCCTTAACCTGCTCCATAACATCCTCTTCTTCTTACACCAGGCTAAGTTTCTTTGTTAAAGTAATAAATAGAACTCTGGCCAAGACAGAAAATTGAGACTCAGAGAAACCAAGTAACTTGCCCATGGACACACAGCTTGTAAGAGTCTGGGCAAGGATTCCAACTCATGTATGAGCAGATGCCTGGCCACTGCCATGTGGCCTCGCCTTATCATTATATCAGAAGCTCTAATAATAGCTGTTGAGTGGCTAAAAGTCCAGATTTATGCTGCAAAGCAAAGAGATAAGTATAGAGGTGTAAAGAAGTCAATTAAATTCTCTTTAAAATCTTGTGAAATTTTCTATATTAACATTTTTAGCATGTTCAACAATATAAGATACAACTTTTCAGAAAGCAGTATTATCAGACACAATCTGTATGTGATCCTGTGTTAGGAAATTAAAGTATCTAATTTAGAGTTTACATAAGATAAAACTGAGGGAAAATTTTAAAGGTTGTCAGGTGGTGGGCCTGACATTTTAATCATCTTCCCAGAATGTTTATGATGGTAGGGAGAATTGCATTGAAAGACAGAGTTGTGGAATATTTACCCTACTGTGAGCTGGCTTTCCTGCCGTTTCTGTGAAATGAGAAGTCGAAGAGAATGAGCAGCTTTCTCACATAACGTGCTGACACAATTTTTTAAAAAGCCTCATTCTTTAAACTATCACTGCTAATGGCGTAATACATGGAAACCCATTGCCATAGTTTATTTGTAGTGTTTTCTTGCTAAAAGGGATTCCATGATCAAATAATATTGGAAAATGTGAGTTCAATGAAGTTAAACAGGTATTTAGTTTTATTTGATGTGTTTTGGTTTGATTTTACTGAAGGGCTCCTCAGAGCCTTTAATATGCAAATGTGCCTTGTGAAGCTACAGTGGGCTGGACAGCTTTATAGGAAGCGTTTCCCAAATTTATTTTATGACAGAAGCCTCTCTCCTCCACTTTTCCTTATTTTGTGGATGGTCCGGGGGAACGCTTGGGTAGAAGGAGAAGCAAAATGGTTGAGAACATTAGTTCTTGAGTGACCACTGACAATTTGAGCAAAAGAAAAAAAACCCCATAAAAAAACAAAAAACAATTCAATGTCACAGACAATAGAAGGAGAAATGATCCAGGCTTACTGTAAGAAATTAATGAATTGCTTAGAACATAAAAGACTAGATGGTGCTAATAACACAAATGGGAAGAACTGCTGTTACTAATTCTTTTCACAAAGTGGAGCAGTCCACTTCTGATTTAGTTCAACAGAAGCCGCGAGCAGCCAAAGACTGACACGAAAAGCAGTTTCATCCCAAGCTGATTCAATTCTGGTTCTGACTGCAAAAAAATATGTTTCGTAACGATTTGAAGAAAAGTATTAAACTAAGCTCTAAGATAAGGCTATGATTAAATTAAATAGCAATTGAAAACTGTTTGAATTTGTAAATAAAGAGACATCAAATTGTATGGAAGTGCCTACTGCTTTTTATATCCAGCCCTTTATAAATAGTTTTTTTCAAACTATTAGCAAACTAGTGGCAAATTGCTGCATATTGCTTTGGTTAAATCTCTTAATCAAAGGGCACCTTTTGTGAGATGTTTATTTTAAAAGCTTTAACTGAAAAAAATCACTCACTGCTGAAACTTGGATATTTGAATAATGAGGAGACACCCACTGGAATCACTTTCCCCATGGCAGTGGCTGTCGACAAAGGCTATGCATTACCATTACCAGGGAAGCTTTAGAAAAATACACCAATGGCTCTTCCTCACCTCCAGAAGTTCCAAGTCTTGGAGTGCAGACTGCACCAGTATGTTTTAATTCCCCAGGTGATTACAATGTACAGTCACGACTGGGGCCCGCTGCCCTAAGGGAAAATAAACTATTTCTCCAGGACTGAAATTACAAATCTAAACATAAACTATCGAAAATAATTAAGGACACAGGAATCTATAAGGCATATGGAAACTTTTACATTACAAAATTATTTCTTTAAATCGCTGCTTGTTATTCATGCATCATTAACTAATTACAGCAAAGAGTGGAAAAAGAGCAAATTTAATTACTCTCAGTTAAAAAAATCAACCAAAAATGAAGATGACTTCTCTGAAATATAATATATAATTATATATGTATAATATGATATATAATACACATTGTCAATAGCATTTGACCTACAAATTAAACACTTAATATTCTAATACATTTATCACTTACTGATAATATAATATGCACTTTTTATATTAATAAATTATAAATGAAAACTGAGGGAATAATGATTGGGAACATTATAGCTAGCTAGCTAGCTAGCTAGCTATCTGAGGTAGGCTAGAAATTAAGGGACAAAATGTTAAGGCACTGAGTTAGATATGAAAATGATACTGTACTTAATTATCAATAACCAACATATTGTGTACTTTAATATTATACACATATAACTTGTGTATCCTTAATTACTTTCGATTATATATAAATATTTGGCTAACTACACACACATACACACATGTATTTATGTATTCATTCGTTCATTTATATAGGGCTTCTCCCTAAGGCCTATTATATATTAGGCCTTAGGGTATATTATATCTTAGGCTATATTATATCTCCCTTAATCTTCAGAAGAACGCTAGGAGGTAGGTATTATTATTACCCACATTTTACAAATGAGGAAACTGTCTACAGTCACAAAGTAAGTCAGACATATTAGAAACAACATATATTTGGTGAACATATGTATTCGGAAGTGCAATACTTAATGGTAGATAGACAGACATGTACAACAGCTCATCTGCACACTGAATAAAAGCCTTTATCCTGTCTTCGAAACCTCTCTGCCAAAAGTCCTGTGAAAAGTGAGCAAGAACCCAGATATCCTTTCATTTGTCATACAGGTATAGGTAATACCTTAGTTCTCAAAGATGAATATTAAAACATAGAGTCCACAGTCTAACCCCAGACTTTCTGAATTAAAATCTCTGCTAATGAGACCTAGAATTTGTCTATATTTTAAAAAGCTTCTCACGTGATTCATAGGAATTCCAAGTACAGAAACCACTGGATCTCATTGCTTATGGTTGAGATTTAATGAGTTTGAGTCTTACTAGTGCTTCATGAAAAGGGGAGACCGAGAAGTTGCATGGACAGAGTGGGTGTGTTCCCAGTTAGTTTCCTTTCTCAGAGGCTCTGAGAAGCAGCAGCCATACAGCAGAAAATGGTGACTTGGGTCTTGGGCTCTGACATCAGACAGAATTGTGCTGAATCTCAGCTGTGCCACTGAGAAGGTTTATTAAGATGGGCAAGTTGCTTAATGCTTTAAAAGCCATATGCCTCTTCTATAAAATGGGGATAATGGCATTCCTTGTCTCATAGGGGTGCTGGAGGGATTAAATAAAATGATATGTTCTTACCTGCATGGCACAATGTCTGATATCTAAGAAACTTACTATACATCTTACCATTATTGAAGCATCAGAAAACATTACAGATCAGGAAGGAGAGAGAATTCTGATTGGTAGTGTGTCTTATTTTCCCAGGTCCATTTATTTATCTTAAATTATTCTTGTTCTGGAATAACTTCTCCCTTTCTCCACTCCCACCCCATTAAAACTCTGAGCAATCTCACACTTCCTAATGATGCCCTTTACATGTGGGGAAAAGAAAACCAAAAAATTTTCTGGAAAAACTGTCTATGCTATTTCTACCTAAAAATATGACAACTTGACTTTGCCCCCGAGTCAATTCTAGAGTGTGTATGCCATAAATAAAGTGTTTTAACTCAGGAATATTGAAAGCAAGTATTGTGTACTATTTTAAAATAAGAAATTTTGCAAATGCATGGTATGATTGGATTGTATTACTAGTAATCATATAATACACAATACAAAGTACAATTCATAGACCTAGTTTTAAATTCGATTCTAATAAGTAAACTGATCTGACGCTGCTGGGGGAAAAGTTGAAGCGTTAATCCAATCTTCACCGCCATACAATTCAATGCTTGTCTACTTCTTTGGTACTAACGATGAGGCTAAATAATGTATATATTTTTATTTACGTGTTCAATAATACTATGCTCCGTTCAGTGAATGATGTTCTTCTGCCACTTGGTGGTGCTTGCCAGTTTCAGAATTTGTTTCTTGGTGGCACTGTAACACTAAGTACAAAGTAAGCTGAACAAAATCACAGCATTCCTATTGGAAAGGCTTTGCTTCAAACTGTTTAATAATTTAAAGAACCTCTGTGGAAGTAACCGCATTTTGTTAACCAGTCACAACTAGTAATTAACTCCTTTGGAGTTTTAAACTACTTTGGGCAAAATGTCTTAGGAAGAGTGCATATTATTAGAGAGCATGCCAAAAATTTACTTAGCAGAGAATTCAATAAGGGTTTTACTTGGCTAAGACGGTCTGTAAAATTCTACTTATATAGCCAAGCGTTGAAATCCTAGCAGGTCCTGTTTCATTATCATAATTACTGCATAAACACTTTTAAGGACTTTGCCTTTAGTTTCAAGCATGACTTATTTTCATTAGCCTGATTAGTTATCACACCAGCCTTGCTATGGAAAATATGTTCTCACTCTGAACTGGGGTGTTGTTAAATCTTGATCTACATTAAGCATATATTTATGTTTTCGTCTGTGCTGAAAGGGTGCGGTGGAAGACATCTCTGATTCCTTGTTTTTGCAATATCGGCTGGCAGCTCTAACGGGCATTCCGTTTCCTTCAAGAATTTAGTTGCGCTGTCTAGAAGCCGATTTTTGATGCCTCCAACGTCTGGTCAAATTGATCTGTTTTAATGGAGTCTTCGTCGGAGAGGAGCGAGATGTCACCGACCAGAATGCTGAGATCTGCTGCTTAATTGCCAGGACTGAGACCCTGAGATTCAGAAATCTTCGGAGGTGGGCGAGGGGGGGCGGGGATCTCGGGGCGGAGGCGGAGATGTAAGATAAAGGGATGGGTTTCACACAGGAAAAAAAAATGAGATTTCTTTGAGGCACTGAGGTGCTGCAACATCACCTCTCTCAAAGGAGAAGTTAAAACGCAAGGAAGTGGGAGGAGGTTGGAGGTTAAAGTACTTAAAAGGATAGCTCGGGTACAATCTGTTTTCCTGGCGGTGCCTGAAAATAGACAGTCCCCGTTCTCAAAGTGTAGAGGTGCCTCTTTTAAGTGATTGGGGATGGAGGCTAATCGCCTGTGAGATGCTATCAAACAATGCTCTTCTAAATTCAGGGGACACAGGAGAGGGGTAAGGCGAGATTTAAAAAGAGGAAAAAAAGGAAATGAGGGCTTGAAAGAGAGAGAAAGAGGAAGGAAGAAAGAGGAGGGAAGGGAGGGAGGAAAGGATAGAGAGGGAGAGTGCGCGGAGAGAAGAAAAAAAATCCTGAATCACTGAACAATCACACAGAAAAGAAACTCATCCAAAACACTGTGACTGCAATAACGACCCAGGTCACGAGAGAAAGATGCTCCTCTCCATCCCCGCCCCAGGAAGCTCTGGGTCCTGTCACTAGCGACTGAAACACCATTAGGCTAAATTGTTCTAACTGCGTGAAGAATGCAGCAGGCGGAAGGCGGGTCCCACTACGCCGGTCGCCGAGCGCTGGCTGGAGCTAGAGGAAGACAGGCGCAGAGCGAGAGACTCCTGCGGGGTCAGACCTCCTCGCCCTGCCCAGGCCTCTGGCGATCGGGTAGAGAGCCGCGTAAAGCGCCCAGGACCACTACCCGCGACGCCAGGCAAAGCGAGCCTCTCCTCTTGGATGCCCCTCCCCGGCCGATGCGCCCGCCACCCACCCGTTGAGGAGGCAGAGGACCCTTCCCTTCCTGTCTCCGACCACTTGTCCCGACCAAATCTGACCTTCCAAACACATTTGCTCGCACCGCCCCAGGCAGCCACACAAATAGGCTCCCGGCTGGAGACGAGCGTGTGATGGGGAGAGGGCTTCAAACCTTCTGCTCTTCGGGCTGGTGGGGGCTGCAGGGGGCCAGGGAGAGGAGGAGAGAGAGAGGAGAGGAGAGAGCCTGGAAGGCTGGTTGAGCCAGCTCGGAGAGCAGCCTCGGGGTCGCAGTCTCCTATGGGAACTGCTGCCGCTTCCAGGCTGGCCAGAGCTGTTCTCACACCAGCGCTTCTCACCCTGTCCTGCTCCCGCAGAGAAACCTCCCTGGGCTGTCGGCGGCGATATTTCCAGCCTGTATCCCGTTACAGCCAGGCGGCGCGCTCCCGCACGCTGGAGCGCCGGGCGCCAGCAGGACGCCCTCTCCTCTGTGCCCGCTTTCCCCTCTCTACCCTGCTGCTACCGCCCCTTCGCCACCTCCGCCCTCACCAGCTCCAGCTCCGAGAGACGCCACCCAGCCGCGGCCGGCGCTCGCAGCCCGGGGTCACGCACGAAAGAGGGGCGCTAGATCCGACCCGGCATTGGGTAGGGGGCGTCCTAGGACGGAGTGAAAGGACAGGTGGTATATAAAGGTGTGGAGGTCGCCCACCCTGAAGCTTGCGCTTCTCACTCGAGCCATCCCCGCCCAGCCCCACTCGGGCCAGCGCCTGGCGAGCTAGCCCATCTGTGGCATCCGCCGTCGCCTCCTCCTTGCACCTCCTTGCCGACCCCTCCCTCCCGGGACCTGCATCCCGCTCCGCCAATCAGCGCCGGATTGCCTCTTCCCACGTGATCCCGGGCGGGCTAAGGACCTGCTGCTTCCCAAACGCCAGAGGGATGCGGGCGGCAGAGCGCGAGCGGCGGCTGCTGGGCTGCGGGGCGCGTTGACTTTCCCTCCACCCTGCCTTCTTGAGCTCCTCTCATCTGTCCCCGGACTCCGGCTTCCTTCTGCTCCTCCGGCTTCCCAGAACCCCCTCCTTATGGCAGTAGCCTCCTGCGTCTCCGACGCAGCTTCCCAGCGGACGACCCTCTCGCTCCCGGGGCTGAGCCGGGTCACTGGATGTTGCTGAAACTCTCGAGATCATGCGCGGGTTTGGCTGCTGCTTCCCCGTCGGGTGCCACTGCCGCCGCCGCGCACTGTGCTGCCGCTGTCCGCGGGATGCTCAGTAGCCCGCCGCCCGGCCCCCGCGATAGTGTGTTCTTCGGAAGCCGTTTGCTGCTGCAGAGTTGCGCGAACTAGTCATGGTGCTGTGGGAGTCCCCGCGGCAGTGCAGCAGCTGGACACTTTGCGAGGGCTTTTGCTGGCTGCTGCTGCTGCCGGTGATGCTACTCATCGTAGCCCGTCCGGTGAAGCTCGCGGCTTTCCCTACCTCCTTAAGTGACTGCCAAACGCCCACCGGCTGGAACTGCTCTGGTAAGTCCAGAACCCCAGCCCCCGACCCCTTAAACCCTGCAGAGGAAACGCGCGTTTCCAGCACAGACCAGCCTACCCTTGCGCGTCTCCTCAGCCTTTCGCCTCCTACTGCCCCAAACCCCGGAGAGGACCGACCTCCACCCAGAGGAGCACGGAGACCTGTTCCAGGCCGCTAAGGAGGTGGGGGAGGGGTCCGGGGTGGGCAGAAAGTGCAGGTGTAGGAACCTTTGCATCCTTGCACTGAAATTGGAGCTGCAAAGATTTTGAGAAATATTAAACGGGATGGTTTTGTGGATTCACTGGAAAGAGCACCAGTCCTTGGAGAAACACTAAAACGGAACGTTTCCCATCATTAAAGAAAAAAGTCTAGTTAGAACGAGCTAGAAATAACTTTATGAGGAAGAACGAGCGAGAGAGCAGTAAATCAAATGGTGACTGCAGGGGTCACACTGATTCCTGGCAAAAGTGCCCTGAGGGTGCACTGGTCTCTGGTCTGGCGTTCAAGACCAGGTCACACAGATTCTAAAGGAGCTTGGGTTTCAAGAGATTCAATTTCTCTCTCTCTCTGTCTCTCTCTCTCTCTCTCTCTCTCTCTCTCTCTCTCTCTCTCTCTCTCTCTCTCTCTCTCTCTCTCCCTGTCTCTTGTACTCCTCTCTTGGCTGCAAAAGACGTTATATTTGCAGCCCACCGATGCCTCTCTCTTGCATCCCCAAGCTCTTAATGGTGGAGGGAAGTTAAGAAAAGAATCATTCGTAGGTCTCCCAGGCCGGGGTGGGCATGACCAAGGCCGGGCAGGCTCACGCGCAGGCGGGCGGAGGGCGGAACTGACCCGGGTGGGCGCTGACTCCTCCATTTCTGGGCAGGCTTCCTTGGAGTGGTTCAGGCGCTCTTGCTCGCTCGGGTCCCGTCAGAGTCTGAACGCGAGAGCTTGGCAGGCTTTGCTCTGCTGAAGCCTCCTAATTAAATAGGGCCCGAGGATGGGAGTTGCTGCGCTTGGAGCTGGTTTCTCATCAGTATGACAGCCCGTAGTATACAGGGCGGATTGTGGTGTGATTTCGTTGGCATTTTCAACTCCATTAACATGCCTGCGTATTGTCCCCTAGGTCTAGTCTGTTCTTGTTGTAGCAAGTGTGTATATAATTTTTCATCTTCTGTAAATATAATTCTGCTGTAGTTAAATCAGTCTCTGAATAAAGTGGCTTTCAGGGATGTATGTGAGCTGAAGTGTTTGTAACTTTGGAGAGGAAGGAATAACCAACTGTAACTTATAGGAAGAAAGAATATGTAGTCCTGGGTTGTTACTGATGTAAATTCCACGAGGAAAATTATTATGCATCATTGTAGTTTGTGCTTTTTAAAGACAGATTGAGATTTGCAACGCTATTAGATTTAGGTCAATAGATTGCCTTTGTTCTGTTTTTGGCAATCTCCAAATCTGGCATTTTTATAAAACTCAACATGTTTTCTTTAACTCACTTATGGCTCGTGTGGGCATATATGTTATTTTGGAAAGACTTTGCAGGTGCCTAATCACTTTTTAGGTGCTTTATCAAAGGAATATTAAACAAACTGCAAAATCAGTTGTTTGAAATGTTGGTAGCTTTGTAGTACAAGATGACTGTTTTGCTTCATTCCTAACTGCAGTATTGTTTTAGGAAATAACTAACTTAAATGTGAAATTGAGGTTAACAATCAAGATTCATTATTAGCCAGATATCTTAAAGAGATTTGCAGAAACTGAAGAGAATGGACTGGTTTTCCAGACAGATTGTCAAGAACGTGGCACCCCCTCCACCCCTGTTAACTTAGAGGTGATCAATCTTCATTTGAGGCAGACAGACCATCACAGAAAACACTGCGCCTGTTTATCTTTATTATTGGGGCTTTGTTTCCTCTTTGTCTGGAGAAATTCCAAATAAGGGGTTGTTTCAGACCTTAAAGCAAAAGAATGATTAAAGATGGAAAAATGGTAAAATGGCATTCAGAGACGATCACAGTTTTTTTCTAAAATGTGGAGTTTGGGAGTCATAAACTATAGTCCACTTAATGAGAAAAAAATAAAGAAGCTAGGAAGCAAGTGTTAAACCTTCATTCACCACTGCCAGTATTAACCCAAGCTAAAATAAAATAGCACTGTCAAAAAAGGATATCAGAAGGGAATTGACTGGAAAACAATTATGAAAAAAAAGAAATGAACATTGATCACTTAACTAGATTTTTTAGGTTATCTGTAGAGAATGACCTTGCAGGACAGCTGTGGTGGTTGGAATTAAAATTTAGGATAATTCTTTTAAAGCTTCAAGATTGTGCTTTTTTTTGATTAAAGTCTATAATATTTTTTAATGACTGGCGCGTTCTCTTTAAATTTGAGGTTATGATGACAGAGAAAATGATCTCTTCCTCTGTGACACCAACACCTGTAAATTTGATGGGGAATGTTTAAGAATTGGAGACACTGTGACTTGCGTCTGTCAGTTCAAGGTAAGAAGTCTGATATTTGCATCTTTTAATTCATTAACAAGACTACAATGCAGGCATCTCCCTTTACAACCTGTTCCTTGGCAATTTATGTGTATCTAAGCTAAGAGGAAAGCTGGCACCAAGGAAAAGTTCTAGCAAGAGAGACAACTGTTGTCAAGAAGACAAGCTCTTTGGAGAAATGTCTATGCTGTGATTATAAATGCTACTGGAGGTAGAAAGCTTCAGGTTGTTCTTTTGGTTTGTCAAAGGAGGCTTATGCTTCTGTACTCCTTCTAGCATGCATTTTATGTCAACTAATGGGAATAATAGTCAAAATAGCCGATCAGAAGTGCAGATTTGTACTTTTGTTCTTTTTGATTGGAGCTATCATCTTTTGATCACATTGCTGTCTGTTTTAATGGTCTTGGGTTTTGTTATCCTGGCAATCTGGTTAAGTTTTTAAATGAACTCCTTATTAATGGGACTTCAAAACTACTGTGCTAGTTTGGATATCATGGACTTATTAATATATGTCATCTTTTGATGGGTACCATATTCAAATACAACTAATCTCCCAGGAATCCAAAACAGTGCAAACAGCCACAAGTTACTTCATAAATATGAGAAAGGTGTACTTTGCTTCGTGTTAAAAAATAAATAGAAATAAAAAGAGAGAGAGATTGCAACACTGGTATCATCAAAACTAGGTTATTAGTATCTATTAAAGATAGAATTCTTAATGTCATTATTATAGTCATCATCTAACAAAAGCTTTTTATCAGGTAAGTTATAAACCTTTTTCTCTCTCAAGATGTTTATATAATCATATATACCTTCAAATATCATAGGTGCTGTACTAATGTCTTATATTCACCTTTGAGTGTTGTTGAATTACTTTTTTAAAAACACATGAAATCTAACATAAGGTTCAACTGGGAAATATGCACATAAACACAACTGTACATGTGGGATCAGGGAAAACTTTTCCCAGATTGTAAGCAAAACTGAAAAAAATAAATATAGAATAAAGACATTAGACTTCAAATGCAGGCCTAAATATTTGTTATAGTATATAATGTTTAGAATTGTTGATGAAATTTAAATATTTCAGATTGAATTCAACCTCCCAGGGAATTCATATTTAAATATAGTTTGAATGGCTTATAGATAAGCTAAAAGCTTCTTGGACATTATTTTCTTCTTTCTAAGAAAAGCAATAAAACAATTGATATTTGTAAAGTGCACCACCTCCTGGTGGGTAAGTATTGCTGTGACCCCACTACAGTCTTTTCGACCATACGATAGTGTTAGAAACATATTCATTCATATTTAATATGCATGTGACACCAACTTCTAAAGTCTCCAGCCATACACAGTGTAATTATGTTCTTTCAATGAACTACATGAGAGAGATGGAGCATGAGAACCCTCCAAGTCATACTTTGCCCAAATGTTAACTAAAGGGAAAATGCAGTTGGATAAATCATTAATTAAAGGCCCACAGGATTTGGTGGAGTTTTTTCCCTTTCAGTTTGTGATTGCCATAAATTTGTCTTATTTTCATAACCAAGGGTAGACATAAGAAGTGAACTCAGAAATAGTATAAAATGAACCAAGAAGAATGTTCTTCAAATGGAAAGATTTGGCCAAGAGAAAAAAAGAGGAGTTCACAAAATTCTAAATGGATGCATGCTACTAAAAGGAAATGCATAATTTTCTTATTAAAGAAATTGTGTTTAGTTTTCAGGTTCCACAAAGGGTTTTGGTAAAACTTTCATCAACAAAGACACTAGTGTTTTTCGTGCATTGGTCAGGCAGTTACATTTGTCATTAATTTAAATAACTGTTGAATGGAACAGATTGGTGAGGGAGGCAATGAATGCAAGTTTGAATAAGAACCTAAAATGTAAATCTTCTTTTCCTAATTCCTGTAGCATTTTAAATTTACTACTAGATTGCTACTGTATTAGTTTGTGCTTTGCAATAGCTGTCAGTCTGTCAGGAGAAAAATGAACATTTCCCTAGTGGAAAATTTAGACTCTGCACATACCAAGAGTATAGAGTGGCTGAATTAAGTTGAAGATCAAAGAAAATGTACAAATTGTACAAAGAATAATAGATAAGATATTTTAGGCTAAGAGTATCTTGATTCAATTCTTTCTAATACTTTCCAATGAATTTGACTTTTTGGTTTTTTGCCTTCTTTTGCCCCAGTATCTGGTGAAAAAGGAGATGTCCTGAAAATCTGTTTTCCCGTGTCTTATTCTAAACTAGCTGAGGTCATCTACTCTCTGTTTCTCCTGCATTTTCAGATATAAGAACAAATTCTTCCATTCAAAATAGGACACAAACTATGGTGTTTCTGGCTGAGAGAGAAATTTCAAAGAGGGAATGGGTGTATGTGTTTATAATCTATAATGTTTTCCAATTTGGATTATTATTGGAGCACTAAAGTACACATATATTTGTCTTCACCTCTCTTAGATGATTTAAAATAAATGTATTCTGCCCTTCAAACATATTATCTCATTTATTCCTTACAATTGAGTGAGCTAATTATTTTCTTCTCCTTTTGAAGATGAGCATAAATATAAATAACTTACCAATAAGTTGTGATCCTAAAACAAGAACCCAGGTCCTTTTGACACCAAATCTGATTTTTTTTCCAAGACATCATGCGTGCAAATACAAACACTGGTAACAACAACAAAAGTACCAACTTATTGTAGACAACTCTTAATATCAAAAGTAGTACAATTAATTCTTAGGTGATGATATGAATTCCAGAAATGACCTACAACCTCATGCATCCTACATTTCCATCTGTATACCAAATGGTATGCTGGTCAATCTGGTAAATCAGTTGTGGGGGTGAACATTTAGAGACAATGGATGGATGGATAGATGGATGGATGGATGGATGGATGGATGGATGGATGGATGGAAAGATGGATGGAGGAATGGATGAAAGGAGGAAGGAAGGAAAGAAGACACATGTGTAGTTGTTCATAGATAGCACTGGTCATACAATAATCAATTACCACTTTATAATTTAAAAGTATGATGAAACCTTATGTTTTTTAGGTATTATTTAATTCAAATGTTAAATATCTTCATTTAATAAGCCATGCTTTAGATCTGCAGTTGTTTCTGTTACTAGGACTACATGATAAATTGCCCAGAACTTAGTGGCTCAAAACAAAGAACATTTATTTTGCTCATGAATCTGCAATTGGACAGGGCTTAATGGAAACAGCTCCTCCTGCTCCCCTTGGCATTAGGTGACGGGGGAGGGAAGGCAAAGGCTCAGTTCTGTGGTCGTCTCAGGGCTCTCACTCATATGTCTCACTGTCAGCTGGGGACTTTGGTCCCTCTCCATGTGGGTCTCTCTGTATGGGCTAGTTTGGGCGTCCTCATCTCACAGTGGCTGAGTTTCAAGGGCAAGCATCCAGAGAGAGAGAAAGAGCCAGGTAGAAGCGGCATCCTTTAATGACCCAGCCTTGGAAGTCACAGAGTCGCTTTCACCATAGTCACAGGCCTGCCCACTCTTGTAAAATCATAAAATTTTTTTCAAATAAAGAAATATAGATGTTAGCCCAGGGCCAGTCTTCCTCAGCAAAAAGGGGAGGATTGGCAACAGATGTTAGCTCAGGGCTGGTCTTCCCCACAAAAAAAAAAAAAGTAAAGTCTTAGTAAAAGAAAAAAATTTAAAAAAAAAAAAAGAAATATGGTCACAGAGAAGTAAAGGTTATCTATGGAATGATCAAAAGATTGGGACATATGCAGGTTATCTTGGCTTTTTTTTCTTTGGAAGAGAAAGATACCATATCCTAAGCCATTATTCCTAAGCCTTTGACAACTGGGAATAGAACAGAATTCACTTAACATCTGTGGAGCACCTTCTACGTGCCAGACTCTGTGGAAGGTGCCGACAATATTTAAAACATAAGTTATGCATAGCTTCTAGATGCTGAAATCTCAGCTAAAAGAAATCCTTATTATCCAAACAAGCAATAAATCAAATGAAAAACTTCTCACATAAATTTTTTTTCACTTTTGGCAAAATGAATTTTGAATATTCTAGAGTGTCAAGTCATTGAATCCACCAGTGTGGCACGTAGCTGCTTTCTTAAGCAATGTGGACATTTTGGAACAAAATTATTCTGCTGGAAAACATGTATTTGTAAAATAAACTTAAAGATTTTTAAAACATCTTAAAAAAAATAGAATCCCTTTTCTCCTGAAAGGAAGTTTGCACAACACATACATTTATGGGCCTAACCATCTGGGCCTGAGTCTTGTTTTTTTCTCTTACCAGCCAACTACGTGGCCTTTAGCAAGTCACTTAACATCTGAATCTGTCCCTTCATCTGAAACTGAGCAGTATCATGATTATCACTAAGAACTATTTCCAATAATTTGGCATATTTTGGTATAGTAGTTAGCCTACGTTTATGCCTAGGGTTATCCTGTTTTCCTTTATTTTTCTAATTTTAGACATGCACGTTTTAGTGTCTACGTTAGATGATGACTCTGCTAGTTAAAATATGTATTATGAAAGGCAAATAATTTAATTTCTTTTTTATAAATGAATATTCCAAAGTGTTTTAAAAATATGACTCTGTTAATCCTCCCAAATGCCCGTGTTAACCACTTCATATGGGGAAACTGAGCTATAAACTTGTTAAATATTTCATTGTTGAGTGATATACACAAGGCTACACCAAGGCAGTGAGAGAAATGGGAGAACTAGGACCAGACTGCTTCTCCTGAGTCTTGATGATTTAGAGTATGCTTCCTCCTTGTGTTATTCATATTAATGAGTGCAAGTCATGGTGCTAAGGGCCAAAAGCATCGTGCTGATAATCTACAGTTAAGCTCTTTTCAGCTCCATACAAATCTCTCTTTTGGCTTGTGCATGGAACTTGGCAGCTCTGTTTTTAGCACTGTTCACATTTGGCTTACTGCACCCTCAGAAGTGGCATATGAGCACTTTATCAGTTTATTCGATATTTTAAGATGCATATCAGCATTGTGTACTAGCACTTGACAGAGATAATAAATACTTCCCACCCCTCATTCCCCACCCGCTGATTACATCTCAGTAATCTGCAGAAGTAGATGAGAAGGATAAACAGAGAAATCCTTAGGGGATGCAGAGAAGAAAATGTGCACCCAAGTATTGTAATCAGGGTTGAAGATAGAGATTAAAAGGTAACCAGGGCCAAGAATGCTAGGACCCGAGAATGAGAAGCTAACTAATCCAGCCATCCACACTAATTACGACTCTCTTCTGCCTACTGAAATGTCAGCATGTCTACTGACTAGTACACGTTACCAGCTATTCACTTCTTTATGGTCCTCCATATACTCAGATACCATTGTAGTGTTAGTGAGTCCTCAAATTTTCCCTGCATTCTCCTGTCCCTGGTCTTGAACAGAGCATATTTATTAAGCATCTATCCATCCGCCTGCCTCCTTGGACATGTTTCTGACAGGAGCACCAGCCCCATTTATTTGGTGTCTCCTCAGTGCTCACTGGAAAATTCAACTCTTCACTGATGTTTTGCTATCGCCCTTTTCTTCAGTAGTGATAAAGATGTTCAGTCTTGTGGTAGGTCAATTTTCAGATGTAAGTTAAAATATATATATATATTTGGGAAGCTTGTGGAAGGCAGTCCTTACACAGGTATCACCTGATCAGAAGTTATTGAGTTACTGAGTTCCTATTGAGTTAAAGATCCTTATTAGCAAAAAGTTCCAAGCAAAACAGTTTTAAAATATAATCATTTAGATGGAATGAGTGTGGGAGCCAATAGTGTAATTGTGGAAAGGAATTATTGCATAGAGGGCTTCCAGAATGTCTAGATTAGAAATAAAGAGGTCTAAAATATGTCATATTTAAAATATTTGTCATTTTAATCACATTTAAATAATTTCTAAATAGATATGATTTAGTATCTAAATCACCATGTTAGCAATTATGGTGATCATAATATGAGTGTCATGCAATTTGGATTTTCTATTGGGAGAAAAGTATTTCACTATTAGTAAAAAAAATGTATTCAAGTTTTTCAATAATAGATACAAAGTAGTCTCATAAAATAAAACTTTCATTTCAGAGAACTTTGGCTTATACCACTTATAAATTGTTAGGATGATTAAGCCATTATTATATAAAGGCAAAGAACAAGAGTTGAATGGTTGATTGGGAAGGAGAAAGTAGAGATATGGTAAGGAAATAGAGTAAAAAAATAAATCTCAGGTTTTTATCATCAGATCGTAACCTTATTGAGGATTTGCTCTTTTTTTTGTTTGGCATAAATTCCCGAGTTGAATTTAACTCATGATAGAGTTTAGGTTTATTATCATATATATTAAAACTTTCCTAGCCTTCTCACTAGATCATTGGTTTATTTTGTATGTCTTATGAATTTCCAGCACATCAAAAATCCAAATATTTTAATAAGATGTTGAAAACACAAAAGTGTTTTCGCATGGCATGTGTATGTTAGATTTGCTTTACTTACTTCCTGGCATAGGTGAGTATTTATAAATAATCGTCTTGATCATTACATTTGTTGTAATTAAACAATGAAGCACATCAGTAGTAGTCATCATGAGATAATCACATCTCTGGCGTAATTAGCAGGTATAGGACACAGCCAAGTATCTCCAGTGCCTTAGAGGGTGATTATATTATGATGAGTACACCCCGTAGGTTGCCTAATTTTCATTGTAAAATGTGTACTTTTTTGTAATGAGGTTGTTATAAAAATGAACTTTTCTCTTTATGAAATATTTATTAATAGTTGTATTTTGAATAGTCAATAAAATTTACATACAGTTCAGTAGTGGTTGAATTTTTTCCTGCATTCCGTAGTCTGTTATTTCTCTCTACAGTGCATCCACATCAGTCTCCAATGACCTAAAGATATATAAAAATTAATTAGTAATCCAAATGTCTTATCCACATATTTAGAATTTTGTAAAGATTAAAATTCAACAGAGAAAAAACATACTAAGGAGTAACTGGATTCTTTGGTATTTCAGCTGTATACTTCTGCTCCAAACACAGATAGACATTACTTATTTTTGAATAGCTTGACTATCGTAGTATGTTTTGATTTTTTCAAGCCAGATTGGTCATATATCAGAAAAGCAATATTAAATAATATTGATACAGTTGTTGCTCTATCATTTTAGTATTTCTTCTCCAATCACTTTGTTGGAATTACCTGATCTATTTAGAAGCTTTTTTTTCCCCTATGTGAATCAAATGACTGATGGGCTGACTTGACATTGCTTTTGTGTATCTTTGAATGATGCCCTTGCAAGGTCAAAGACTTAATGGATACAATGGAGATCACTGTAAAAGAAGCCAAGTGCTTTCTTTTGTAGATGATTATTTCTGTTCAGGATGTCGGAGGCATGCAGACCCCAGTACTAACCATAGGCTTGCATCTGTGTGTTCCCCAGTGCAACAGTGACTACGTGCCTGTGTGTGGCTCCAATGGGGAGAGCTACCAGAATGAGTGCTACCTGAGGCAGGCTGCATGCAAACAGCAGAGTGAGATACTGGTGGTGTCTGAAGGTTCATGTGCCACAGGTATGTATTTGATCCTGAAAACTTCTGAATGGATTCTGAATCCCAAAACCATGCCTTGCCTTACCTGTTATGTTATCTTCAAATAAATAATTTAGACTATATATTGGCTAGACAAGCCTCTTATTCTTTTGTACAAAACATGCATTTTCTAATTCCATGTCTTTTACATTTCAAGTCACTTCTGGAAGAAAGAGAAAATCTACCATAAGGGTGTTGGTGGATTTAAATACATACATTATTTAATGAAGTGCAGACAGTTGAATAATGTAATTAGAAATCTAAATTGACTGCCCAGGTGCCAAATATATAGAAATCTATCTATGCATGGATAAAGTTTGTTTGTTGGTTGGTTTGCTGGAGGGCGGCTTTGCAGATTTAGTTCAGAAGTTAAGATGTGACTCACCTTAGCAGCTCTACAAAATGCTCTTCTTACTGTTTAGCAGATTATGTTGAAAAATGTATTGGTGATGGACATTACTTCTAATGACATCTGTCCTTTCTGACACAGTCAGCCTGGGATTCCACAAAGCTTTTTAATTATGTTGTACCAAGAATGCTATGAGAAAGAGAGGAGGAAGAGTGACTTCATATGCTCTGTAGTTTTTCAGGTTTTCCTTTAGTGTACAGTGGTTGTTAGAGCTGAACAGCATTACAGGCAGGAAAACAAACAAAAAACCAAGAGGAATGAAGCCCAATTTGATAAAGCAATGCTTTAAAATGAAGCTGAGTTTTCAGGTTAGGCTGGAGACATTAAAATCAAATATATTAAAGAGACTTTAGTGTCCCATGATAGTTGTCCTTAATGGCAAATAAGCATCTTTTTGGAAAGTCATAATTTCTGAGGAATCAGATGTTATAAGCATATTCAGGAAAAGAATAATGATATAAAAGATGAACTTTCTTCAAAAAATGGAAGTATAGAATAGTGCCAAGAACAGTCTATTTTATTGAAAAAAATCCCATTTAGATAACAGGTATTTCTATTCTAGGATATTATGTTAGAAGTTATCTGTATGATGGCTGGGGCAGTGTGGTAAATGAGCAAGGAGAAAGTCTCATATTCTGTAAAAGATTACCTTAAGCCTATTGATTGTTAGTAATTGATAATGTTCCAGGTTTTACTGGTGACTACCAAAGTTTCTAAGAACTAGCAGAAGAGAATGGCATCATTCCTTGTGGGCAGTAATGTAAGCTTTCTTGTTTTGGCTTTAATCCTTAAGTAGTATTTTCTCCTACATGACTCTTTGCCTCACAATGTGAGTGTCCTTTCCGGAAGGGTGATGGGAAGGCGAGCTGGACTGGTGCTCCACTTGCTTCTTATTTGCTAAAGCAAACAGGTCATTGCTGCTGGATCTGTGAGTGAGAAGTGATGAGTGAAAGTAGCAGTGGCTTGTGAGAGTCATGGGACCATCTTCCCCAGGAGGAAAGGTGGAGGACCAGCATGCTGCTCTCGCAGTAAGGATGGGGGACAAAGCAAAAAAGACAGGGAGCAAACTACTTATGGAAAATCAACCTGCCACACCTGATGAACAAAAAATGATAAGTGACACTTCAGGACAAATGGAATAGGAAAAACAAATGGATCCTCTGATTCCCAGAAACCAAGAATGATGTAGTCGGATACCGAGGAAAAGGTTTGCTGATTCAACATCATATAGGATATCTGTCTGTCTCTGAAAACAGCCAGATGAGGATCAGCAGGCAGTAGTCATAATAGCCATGAAGTTATGGTTATGGCTAACGATGTTTGGTAGCAAAATCTCTCTTTCTTACTTGCCAACCTCCAAGTTCTTGTCAGCACATGCCATCACATTCTCCTGATTCATTCAAGTCTTTCTATTCTAGTCTATGATGTGTTGGTTATACTATGAAAATAAATACTTAGCCAAGTAGAAAATTTAATTGCAATTGAGTAATCCATCCCTAGCTCATTCACAGACTTAGATTTCTGCAGGATTTAATTAGTAATCCAGTCTTGATGAATGCATCTTCCATTGACTTGTAAATCTAAAAGGTTTTGGGTCTGAATAATGATGGAGGGACCAAAGTAATTTTGATTAACCAGGTCTGACTGTAGATAAATTGAAGTTCTGACTTTTGATCTAAAAGAGATTCTCATTCTTTTCTTCATAGATTTTCCATTTATTTTTTAATGCTATTTGATACTGAGTGGAGGTGGCAAGTTGTGATCTCTGGGAATAAAGGCAGTGGAAGATATAACTTTCTATTTATTATATTTCCTTGAACTTACAAATAATTTTTTGTCCAGAAAAATGATTTCCTATTGGGGAGTCTTCTCAGTAGCCTCACTGTCAATTTCACTTTTTTGTCTTATAAGAAGTGCATTCACTAGGAGCCTAGATTCAGGTCCAACAGCATGACTTCTTTGCTAATAAGGCTTTAGTAGGCTACTTAACTTTGGTTTGCCAAGATGACTCATCCTTTAGTAGAGAAACCATTAAAGCTTCCCATCAGTATTTCATCATGATGCCATGGACTTAAGTGACCATTTTTTTTTAATCAGTTTCTTTTCTAGCTACTTAATATGGGTCAAATCAAACACAAATTGTCTTAAGGATCATGCCCCTTGAATTTTTAGAAATATACATGGGAAATACAAGCCAAAATATGACTGCCATTTTTCCTGATTTTCTACAGCCATATGTGTTTATTTATTTAAGCCAGCCCTGGTGGTCTACTGGTTAAGATCTGGCATTCTCACCACTGTGGCCAGGTTCGCTTCCCAGTCAGGGAACCACACCACCTGTCGGTTGTCATACTATGGCGGCTGCGTGTTGCTGTGATGCTGAAAACTATGCCACAGGTATTTCAAATACCAGCAGGGTCACCCATGGTGGACAGGTTTCAGCAGAGCTTCCAGACTTAGACAGACTAGAAAGAAAGACCTGGCCACCCACTTCCAAAAAAATTGGCCATGAAAACCCTATGAATTGCAGTGGAGCATTGTCTGATATAGCACTAGAAGGTGAGACGATGGTCCAAAAAACTTGGGCAGAGTTCTGCTCTGCTAATACACAGGGTCACTGGGAGTCAAATCAACTCGATAGCACTAACAACAGTGTATTTATGAGAAAACCTATAGATGAATAGGCAAGATGTTTACTCATCTTTTAACTATGTTCCAGACAACAGTGATAGGCACTTAAAATATGCTATTGTGAAATAAGCCTCAAAATAGTCCAGTGAGATAGACATTACTATACCCATTGAATAGAGGACAAGCTAAGAAAGTTGAATAACATTCCTTATGTCATCCAATGAATAATGTTTAGAGCTTGGAATCCATAAGCTTTGATGCATTTCCTCTTAAGTGCATATAAGTATAAAAAGCTGAACAAGACATTGACCATTTAAGCACCGTCCTGTCCAAAAGTGACAGTGCCATGACTTATGATTGTCTGTTCAGTTGACAGGACTATTCTCCTATTACGGAGATGAACGTATCAGCCTTTCTTGATCTGTTATCATTAAACAGTCAAATCATATTAAAATCTTTATTTGAATCTGCATTTACTAAGAAGAGTTGTTATTATAAATTGCATTACCAATTAGCTTGCCTTTAAGGAAAGGATATGCTGGCCCAAAGACATGTGCCTTAGTCACATTAGCAGTTAACTAATGACTTGACATTCTGATTTAATACAAGGTTAGACCCTGTGATTTTAGTTAACGTGAGTCTCAACCAAGGCTGACAATTCAAACTACTGCTCCGTCATGGCAGTGCTAATGCCTAGCATGATGATATGGAGGACTATTGGAGTGGCATCCATTCTTCAGTATGCATCAGCCTTCTGTGGATTTTCATACGTCCTGCTTCTTTTTATGCCGGGCCTCTCAATAAAGTGTCATGGAGGCAAACAAGTTGAGATAGTGTTTTATTTTAATTGGACTAAAACAGCAAACACAAATTCATGGAAGTGGCATTTGATACAGATCTTGAACCCTCGTTGAGATTTCGACGTAGAATGAGGTATATCAGACAGAGAATACCAGTATTAGCCTTAATTCCCAATATTAACATTAAAAATACATAAGCAAATGTATTTAGAATGGAAAGCAGTGGGGAGGCATAAGGAAGATGATGTCTACTTGACTGGTGGAAGCAGATGGAAACTCACTGGTCTTGACTCCAACTAGAAAACTGAGTCTTTCTGGGAACTGAGTTTTCAGAAATAGCCAACTTTGGCCAATTGTAATTATGTGGGAGGGAGGGGAGAGAAGAAGTGGAGAAAAAGGAAGGCAGAAGGGAAGTTATTGCTTTTTCAGCCAGCATCACCTGGGGTATATCCAATTTTAATCACAAAGGCAAAAGTTAAGCTCACTTTTCTGCTGATTTCAAAAACAAAGGATGCTTTTGGTTGCAGATAGACTCATCCATAATTGTAGTACTTGGAAAACACATTAGCAATTATATAAAGAGATATTCACTTTTAAACTGCTTTTCTCTTTGTGCAAATGTGATTTACAAGAATATAAGTGTTAATTATGAGTTTATTTGCCACATGTCTTAGACTGTTATTTCTAAATCTCATTGATTTGTTACAAGCATCTCGTTTTCAATTTTTTTTGTTAATGGCACCAAATTCATCCTGACTAAAATAAAAATGAGATATTTTACATAGTCAAGTCTAGAAATTATTCCAAAGCTAGATAATACTTTTTTCATAAAGTTTAAGAATGAAAATAACAGAGAATTTATGTTATGTCATACAAATTAAATTGATGAAAATATACATTCTCAGGTTAAATATTAGTAATTTTCTTGATTATACTACTGTCTTAATGAAGGAAGTAAACATAAATTTTAAAAAAGTCAAATATTTTTGAATATGTTTTTCAAGCAAAAACAAAGTATTTCTTTTCCTCCCCAGATGCAGGATCAGGATCTGGAGATGGAGGTAGGAGTTGCCTTTTTATATATTTGAAAACTTACATATGGATATTATTTATGGATATTTACTCATATATTTGCCCTTATATATATCTGAGACAAATTTATATTTTGCATTTTAAAGAAAAGGGAAAACAAAAAATTATCATTCTCCTTGTTAAGTAAATGTATATACTATGCAAATTATTTGATATATTTATGAATCATACTTAAGAACTCTATCTCCATCTAATTTTCCTTATTCTTTTATTTGTTTGTGTCTGAGTTATCTTTGAGATATATGCATGTGAAAACTTCCCAACAGAAGCTTCCAAGCATACTGGCAAGGCAGAAAACTCACGAGGAAATCATTTACATATTGAGTTTTTAAAATATATAATACTGCCCTCCATTACTAGGTATTAATATTAACACATACATAACTACCATTTAAACAAAATCTTAATTATCAAAATAATTTGAAACTAAAGGAGCTTTAGTTCGTAAAAGAAAAGTAAAAAAGATAAAAGTTAAGCCAATGAAAATAAGATAACATCTTTACTTTTTAACTAAAACTGTAGTTATTTTTACTAAAATAACATGTATGTTTTCATTATTTAGTTCTGTGTTTAAGGAAGTATATAAGGTAAGAGAGAGGCAGAAACTTTCAAAATTCGATCTTTTGTACTTACTGATAAATAAGATTTTATTTGTGGATTGAACCTTCATTGTAAATTTCCCAAAATGCTTTTCCAAATGAAATCCAAGCAAAATCTCACCTTTATACACAACAAGAAAAAAAAAAACTAGATATAATTTCAGTAAGAATAATAAAAAGAGAAAGAATAAAAAGACAAGCATTCTCTGAAGGCTTTGCTTAAGTTGTATAAAACGATTAAATGTATGATTCCAAGTAAATTTTAGTTTTATAATGCAGAATGTGATAAAATATAAGGAGAAGATGGCCTTGGATTCAGGAAAGTCAGATCTCTACTGCACACCTTATCTAGTTTGGGCAACACTTGAAAGATTTACGAAATCACTTTATGTAATGAAAGGCTTTACTAGCTCAAATAAGCAAAATGCCCAGAGAACACAGTTAGAGCAGCTATTGGGGAACAGTGAGTTATTCCGTAAAGACTAAAGCTGAGCAGGAGTCAAGATTCAGTACTACGAGAGCGTGAAATGGGTTTCAATGTCACAAGACATTGGACAGTCATTTGATGTTAGGACAGTCTTTCACTACCTTCTAAGAAATTAAGTCTGTTTGTTTTTCTCTAGCTGATTAATAGTATTCCGAAGAAAACTTCCCTAGAGATTTTGTAAAGAAGAGCTTCTAGAACAAATTAAATCTTACAGAGAAAAAGAAAGGAAAAAAGATGGTTCCTTGAGGAGACATTTCACTATTGGAATATTAAGAAATTAATCAACTTAAAAAATGTTGCTTTTGGAAGGAAGTAGTTTCTGTTCAAAATTTTGCATATTTTCCAGCTATTTAGTTTGACATGTAGACTACCTAATTTGGCAGATATTCTGTTGAGCTTCAACTGTCCCACTGTTCAAGCAATAAGTCTCATTAATTTTTTAGCATCTTTAAAAACAAAATTTAACAAACCAGTCTACAAAACACAGAGTATCTTCATTGCTCTTTCTCTTGAAACATCACAATATACGTTTTTCTAATTGAGTCTCCTCCTCATATCATACATCATTTCTTCCTTTTTTAAAATAGTAAGGTGTGGTTTATGTTTCAGACACTAGTTTCCAGTTTTCATTCACTGTAATTAGCACATGATAGTGGAAGTGAAGTGAACCCCACTCTTCCTTATTGCATTTTATGTTGAAATCTTTGGTCCATTATGTTATCCTGTGATCTGAGTAACGTAATGTTTTTAGGAAATAATTTTAATTTCATGAATATGATGTTTCTAACTTAAATTTTGTACATTAGTTGGAAACTACTTTCTTTTTATTTTTTCTCCTTTTTTATTTTTACTGTTCCTTTCAATTATAGGTGCTTTTTAGTAACAGAGGAAAAACCAAAGCAACCTCCTAAGAGATAATTGCTTTAGAAAAATAAGAGCATATAAACATTTATTCTGAGTTGTATTCTTTTTAAAGAGTTATTGTTCTGAAAGTTCTGGTAAATGAGTATTTACTCCCAGCTGTGTAATCTTTTTTTTTGTTAATCCGAGATTGAACAGTGTTTTGGTTTGGTTTGGTTTGGTCTTTACTGAATTACTTTTTTTTTTTAAGTCTATTTGTTACCTTACTCTGAAATACTAATGGTTTTAATTTTCTTTAATTTTTTTACTCTATTACAAAATGCCAAAAAAGCTTAATAACTAGAACCTAAAAACCTAGTTTAGAGTGAATATCCATTTGACTGTACATAAAATATACTTGACTCACTACCTCTGCTAGATAGAGGATGGACTTGTCTCTGTATTCTGACTGAATTCTTATTACCAAGGTATCAGAGGAGCAGAATCAGTTTCCTTTGAATTAACCAAGTGATTGAAGTACCTGTGATTGTTCTATAGGTTATATTCTCAACAATGTGTATTTAATTAATGAGTGGGACTTCCTTGCAAGCACTTTGGATGGTTAATGGTTATTTTTACAATTTCTTTTAACAAAAGTTAATATAATTCCCAACTGGAGTGCACTGAGCTAAATAGCAAAGTGAACAAATTTATTTACAAAACACTTATATGTGTGACTGTCATAAATGATATCGTTAAACCTCCAAATCCAAAATCACTCTAAAAATGCATCAATTTTTACTGTCTTTAGCTTGTCCTATATTTTTACAATGAATATTACGTTAGCAATGGAGATTCGACCTGATTATTTTTAAAATAATTTAAGTTTAACCCATTTGCACAAGGGCATATCTGTCATTTACTGCATTTGAGGGAACATTTTTACAATAATATAAAAGGGATAAAAGGTTTCATAAAATTTATAACTTGTTAATATACGTTTTATAGAGTTTTAAAATCTTTATTGATCTATTTAGTCAGATGAAACAATTCAAAGGGCTAACTTTATTTAGGTAAAACATGTTCACTATGTCTCCAACATGATCTGCACATCTGCATTCATTCCTCAAGGTAATTTGTAGAGTAATAAGAGACAAGTACTGCCTTCCAATCTTAAAGGTTGGGTTTTCCCATTTCAGTGACTGTATCCTCTTAGTGTTTAAGAAAACCCAGCAATACAAAGAATAATTTTGTATTATTAGCTTTGAACATAAGACCTGCTGTTTTTTGAATTCTATTTTCAAAAAAAGTGTTCAATTGGAAAAGCATCTACATCAAGTAACCTTTTGGATAGGCTACCACTCAAAAAAAAGTTCAGGATAAACTATAATTAACAATATATGTGTCCTCTAGGAGGGTAATATGTGATAATGTGTGGACCAAATTCCAAAGAAATTCAGAAAGTAGTTGAAACAAAGGGATTGGTGTTTCAAGTACTTATATATGGAAATTTAATGTTGTAAATAAGAAAACGGGTGTGTGTAGGAGGGATAATAACATCTGATCTACCCACAGACTTCCTTAAGCAACAAATACTGCAGCAGGAAAAAAGTGTTAAAGGAGCCTCCTCTCAAAATCCAGGGGTGTGTGGGTGTGAAAGGATAATTTTTAACCCCTGCTTTTCTCTCAAAGTCTTTCAGTCATGTTATAAAGACAGAGCTATGAATATTTTCCATTACTCTCTTTGAAAAATATTTCTAGGTTGATTAGATTTTTGACAGATTCCTAAAAATAAAAAAAGCCCAGTAAAATGAAAACTATATTTTAACCATTAAAATAATCATAAATGTATTATCCTGCTATAGGTCTGGAAGAATCCACAATTAAATTTTAAGAATATCTCATGGGGAGTTGTATGATAATGTCTATAGAAATAAAATGTCTCCAAGATACACAGCATAGTTACAATGAGCACATTTATTTCATGAGATGAAGTGAAGCACTGAGTCCATTTATACAAATTATGTAATTATATAGTTTTAAGAGAATTCTTTAATAGATTAATGTCAGATATTTACAGCAACAAATCAAATTAAATTTGGATCCATTATTTGTATAAAGAAAGCCTGATTTTTATTTTAATTATCCAAGTAATCGTTATTATGACAACTTCAGTGTGCAAAACAAGTTATTATATGTTTATATTTAAATAAAATAAAAGCTGTCCTCAATTTTGTCCTGCAAAATTGTCCTGTGCCAATTATCTTTGTATGATATTACTCGGAGGTCCATAATTAAGACATTTACTTCATATATATTTTGGCAAGAAGAAGAAATGTTTGCACTGCAACAAATTGTAGAGCCTAGGCTGCTATTTCTGTTTATGTGGATTGCTAAAAACTGGGAAACAGCATTGTAAGATACTTGAGAACTTTAAAATCATTTTTTAAAAATCCTTATGTTTCTAATGTGGATTTGAGGATATTCAGGAATTTGGTTGAATTGAACAAGCCTAATACAGCCCGGATACTGTGGCAGAGTTTCTGGAGTTGTAAAGCCAAATATGGTGCAGTTCTTTACGCTCAAGGAGATTACATGTAAATTCTCTTCTCAGCACACAATGGGAAAAATTATGGTTGTAATTATCAAAAGAGAAATAATGCCCTGCAGAAATAAAATGTTAAATATACTCTAAATAACAAGGAACTGAATATTTATTCCATAAAATATTCTTATATAAAGCTAAGTAATGTTTTTCTTCCACGTTGCTGTGCACATTCCTTTTCCTGACCTCTATTTGTACCTTCTCCACTTTACTGTCATGGTCAAGTTCTGGCAAGCACAGTATGCCTCTTCAGGTATTTTCTCCGTTGGGTTCATGTTACAGCCAAAGTCTGACAGGCATCAACTGGAAGCAGCTTCAGCTGAAATACTGATTCAGTAAAGAGATTCTACCATGTATGCAAGGTCTGAGATTCTTCCAGGGCAAGACCTACAGGGACAAAGCAGAAACTATCTTCACTTTTACTGTCCGACACCTGAGAGAGGCCTAGAGATGAGCTTATAGCCATCTGAACCACAATTGAAATCTTATCTCAGCTTTTCATGGGTTAGAATCCATTTTGCTCTCTCTCTACCTCAAAGAGAAACGATATTGCGAAGGAGTAATGAAATCGAGGTAGAATGAATGAGGAACACAATGGATAATGAAATTGGAAAAATACAAAAAGCAAACAGAAGGTGGGGAACAAAGTGAGAATGATGGAAAATGAAAAGAGAGAAGAAAGGAACCTTGTTATCAACATGGCTGTACTTTGTTCTCACACGTGACTGCCATCTTAAAAATAAAAATCACTTTTTTTTCTTCCAGTTGAACAATAATAATTGCCTAAATTTCTAGAGAGGATGCTTGAGAATGTGAAACGTATGCTACCAGTTTTCTTCCGACTCATTCATATGGTTTTTTTTAAACCATGTTTAGGAAAAGAAATGTAATTTTTGTATGCGATGTGATAGAAATGGCTTTGGATTATGAATTAGGAGATTTTATTCTAGATTTTTAATTGACTTGAATGATGCCTATTTGATTTTTACTCTCAGTCTCCTTGGAGATTCATTTATTTTATCAGTAAAAGAGAATAATATCGACTTACAGGACAGATGATTATAATAAACTAATGCAGAGCACTTCAAACTTGAAAAAATTAAAAATGAAATTAAAAGAATTTATATTACCTTTGCTCTTTATTCCTATTTACTCTAAGAATATAATTTCTCTGAAGGGTTTAATTAGAAGTTTGAATCTTTTAATTAGTGATTTTTAAGTCCATGGTTTAAAGTATTGATGTTGAGATAATGAGAAGAACTCTACGAATCCAGTCATAGTTTTCAGTATTTAGAGGAGGTGGCTAGCTCTGTACCTTGAAGAGAAGTGAAATCACAGTGTCTCTATCAGAGGAGCTGCAGTTACACAAGACAGAGAAGAAATAAGAAATAATGTTAGAAATTTCAAAGCAGTAAATAATTATTCTTAAAACTACAATAGCAGGCATATTGCTTCCATAGAAATCCAAAAAAGCAGAAATGGGAAGGATTCACAATATGAGGGATTCAGTATATTTACAAGGAAGAATTTTCATCAGGGCTCTAAGCATCACAAATTTTTTCTAAGGGAATTTGAGCTTTTTAGAAAGAGATTCTTTTAAAATAGGTGGGAAGATTTTATTATAGTTCTGCTTGATGTCAGAGCATGAATGGATAAATCTGTACAGATGCCTATACTCAGGTATAATTATTTGTAAAACACTCTGTGGTTTATAAAAAACATCATCATAACATTAATTTGTTTAATCACAATAAAGCTTTTGGATATGTGGATGATGATTAGAAAGGATAGGCGTCTTACCCACAATCCCTAAAACAGTATATATGGTAACTGAGTGAGTCCTTGAACTTCAGGAAGGAAGGAAACCATAGTCTACAAGATTCCCCTACCTCTTGTAGTAGCTGTTTGCAACAACTACACCAGACCACATACTCTATGGTTTATATAAACCATAAATCCTATAAGCAATCATTTCAGATTTCATTATCCCATCTCCGTACCCCCCTCTCCACTCTCATTTTTGTTTTTGAATCTTCTGTTCTACTTAATGTAGTACTCAAACCCCTGTGGGTTTTTGTCATTGTCGGTTATCTAAGTTAATCATGCTCCTCAGTCCATGGCACATAATGATTGCCATCTGTTCTCTTCTATTAATTTTCCCCTTCATCCCCCAATCCTAATCCCATTCCTTTTCTTTTGTAAATATTCACTCTAAGGTATTTAATATACTTTAAATTCTTGGGGAAAAATTATGGCTATGGGAGTAGCTGCAGGAAGTAGTGGTTTAAAACACAGGCTCTGAAACTAGACTCTGTGGGTTTGATCCTGGCTCCACCACTTAGCAGCTATGTGACCATGGACAAGTTACTTAGACTCTGTTTTTAGTTTCTTCATCTGTGATCCTAGCAGGGTTTCCTGGGAAGTTGACTCTGAGGTTGAGATTTGTGCATTTGAAGTTTACTGAGTAGTGCTCTCAAGATCAGCATCTGTGGAAGGGAAGAAAGTAGAACTGGTCAGAGGAAGAAGCTGAACTGGTGCAGTTTAAAAAAGCCACAGGAGAGCCCATACAGAGCTCTCAAGATGGGATGGTTCCTATGAGTTGTGTTGAATCGGGAAGATGAGGCTGGGCCTTTGCACCCCACCACTGATCATCATTGATGTGGGCGACCCCACAAAGCGAGTGTTACCTGGGGCCAGGTGGCTCTCCTCAGCTGCAGACTAGACTTGGAGAGGGACTTAGCTGTTGAGCTGTCTGTATACAACACTCCCGGCAGCTGAGAAGGGGAAAATGTGGACATTGCACCATGGCATCCTGTACGATCTGTAAAGTTTAAAACAAGGGACAAAATGGGCAAAGTTCCTGCACTGGCAGAGCGTATCTCTTGTGAAGAGACCCCAACAGTAAACAAATAAACAAGGAAAAATATAGATTGTCAGATGGTAATGAGTACTATCTAGGAGGGAAGACGTGGGCTAAGAGAAGGTGAAGGAAGTTGGTAATTTGTTTGGGGTGATTAGGAAGGCCTGGACAAAGATAAGGAGGAAACGAAGAAGCAAGCCTTGCAAATAAGTGAGAGAAGGGCATTCCAGAACTTCAAATGCAAAAGCTCTGAAGCAGGTGCACAATTGGAGTGTTCCAAGACGATCAACGGTGGTAGCTGGACTAAAGTGAGTCAGAGAGTGCTTGGAGATGAGAAAGAGAGGTGGGGTTGACACTGCAGACCTCCTACAGGGTTTAGCTCTTCCTGTGAGTGAGCTGGGAGCCATGGAGGGCCTGGAGCAGAGGAGGATGTTGTGATCTGACTGATAATTTTACAAGATCTGTGTTGAGAACACACCGTGTTGAAGTAATGGAGGAACTGGGGAAGACTTCTACAATTGAAAGATAAAGTTTCTTTTGTCTGGTTGTTGTTGACTTTCAGGAGTTTGTGGTATGTTCTCTAGAGAATCCCTTGTCTATCTTAGATAGTCCAGTCTGCAACCCATCGGAGGGACATTGTCTATGGTCCTAAAGGAATAGATATCATAGGTTTTGCTGTGGTTGAATCCATTTATTTTCCTAAGATATTTTTGTATTTGGGGTTTTATTTAAGACCTCCTTCTCCTGTTTTAGTATGTTTAAGCAAGCAGAAAATTTCACTTGTTACCAGATAGTATTTAATATATAGGAATCTCTTTGAATGCTGCAGTGCATGCCAAATTGCACTGAATTTGTTTCAAATTTGGATTTGAAAATATAGCTTTTTTTTTACTGTACTAAATGTACGATACATATTGTAGCATATGATTTTCAATGTGTACTTAACAAAGAGCAATTTCATTTTCTCTGGTAAATTACACACTTGTTATAGCTTTGGGATTTAAATAAAAACCAAGAATAAATAGAAAACAATATGTTTAAATAATGTTAGCATCCTGGCTCAATGGGTCAAACCAAAAGAATTATTCCAATGCCTGTCAGTTAGTAAACTGGTTCTGAAAAATCTTTTAGTTTTGTATTCCTTGGTGATCTCTCTCCGAGAAGAATAGAAGGAGAATTAACTGGTTTTTAAATAAGGTCAGACTGATGCTTCCAAGAACTTGTTCTATAGATGGGTCATTTAAACTCGATCCATTCCTAATTAAATAATATTTCTTATAAACTTAATCTTTTCCCCCATTTTCTCTCATTTTCCAGCTGCTTTTCTCACTCCTTAATTCTATAGTTTGGCTGACTCGGCAGCTGTTCTGTCATTACTTTCTTTTGGTGAAGGCCACAAACAGAAAGACCATTATTAGTGGAATCAGTTAAAGCAGGAACCCACTTCTGTGATGGCTTCAACACAAAACTGATGTACTCTGCGCATATTTGGTCCTGGCTAAATTAAAAAATTTTGCATGATCTTGTAAGCATTGAATTAGGGCGAGAGTCATTCTAGATACACTGACCATCCTCTCCAGAGACTGCAGCACTGACAGAAAAACATGACCTTTAGCAAGTAGAATTTCTGACACATTGGTTTAAGTGGTAGTGGTGGAAACTTGGTGAAAAGACACATTGAGCTGTGTGGTGTCATCTTTCTTGAATTCTTCGAGCTTGGTGATGATGCAGTTTGAGATCTAATCCTTGAGGGTTGGAGTTTACAATGTTGAGGATTTTATTCAGTTACTCAAAAGACAGCCATAATAGCAGCTTGAATGTGGTTATCTTTGAAAGTAGGTGTTATTTTTAAATATAATTAAAGAGAAACACAGCTGGCAGTTGAGAGAAAAAAGGGACTTGGTAGTAGAGTTATTACACTGCATCTTAAATAGTGGGATGATATTAAATGGCTATATTCTGGAAGCTCTTGCTCTCACTGCCTCCGATGTCCATGCTGTCCAGCCATGTTCAGGCACTGATTCAGGAAACTCCCTTGGCCTTTCACGAAGAGAGAGCTCCTTTATGCCTAGCTCTGCTTTAAAATAGAATGTGGCAGAGTTATAAAGTGAGAGCAATCCTATAAATCAGCACACTCTGTTAATTTTCTATTGTGAATAGTTCTCAGATCTATATCTCTAGACCTTCCACCAATCCCCTATTTCAAACCCTAGTCATCTCTTGTCTATAACACTGAAAAAAAAACTCCTAACAGGTCTCCCTACTTCCAGTCTTGTCCTAAAATTTTTCTTACTTGCGCAGTTACAATGATTTATATAAAATACTTATCTGAGCATATCATTCTCCTGCTTACAGCCCAACAATGGCCATCCATCATCCTTGGAATAAAAGTCAATCTTCCCAGTAGGAGATACAAAGACCTCCAGAATTGGTCCAGTGCTTGCCTCTCCATCCTCACCAGTAATCTTCACCTCAGACTTGATAGTCCAGTATACATTTTCATTGACAGTAGTCCTTTGGGATAGAATGCCAATAGATGCCATGCCTCTTTGCTCTGCGAATGCTCTTTCCTCTTCCTGAAACCCTTCCCATGCTTTTGCCTAAATATTCATTTTCCAAGACTAAATCAGGGATCGTATTCTACAGGAAAATTTCCTTCAATCCCCTGGTTGAAGTAAATATCTCTCATCATTCTACTTTGCATCACCAATCTGATTCATTGAAATAATCTGTTTGTATGTGTGCCTGAAGCTAATTACTATTAATACCCCTGTACGCAGAACACAAGGCCTGGCGCTTAGTAGGATCTTGTTAAATATTTGTTCAGCTGAACTAAGGCTCTAATACTAGCTACAAAATAGTGTGCCTAAATTTCAAAATGTTTCCATTCACATTTGCATACTACAGTTTAAATTATTTGAAATACTGAAACAAAAGTGGAATGGGAAGAGTTTTGTTTACTAAAATAACTGTAAAATTATTTTAACTTAATAAAAGAGGACTGGAAAACAACAAATGAAAAAAGTAAGAGTGCATCCAACCAAGAATAAGGCAAGAAGATGATATTCACAAACCTAAACCATCTTCAAAAATAAACACCTGCTTACATATTCAGGACCTAAAGAAGATCAAGAGAATCCAAGAGGAGCCTACCAAAAATGTTGGCTGCAGGCTCAAGCTGAAAGGCTTTTCCTCTGCATTTCCTTTATTTTTGAAGTACGTGGTATCTGATGACTAGTACATTAGCTTATTCACTTGTGATTTACTGCATTCTTCTAAAAGTGGTGTGCTGAGAAAAAAAATGAAGTTATTTTAGGATTCTCATTAGTTAGTGTGTAGGTAATTGAGGTAATTTTACCCTTTGTGAATACTTTATTCCACATCCAGATTACTTATTAGAATACCAAGTGACTTTGGCCAGAGAATAGAAGCATTTGGAAATCCATTTGACGCCTTCATTTAATTTGACATTGAACCAGTGGAAAAAAAGCCTGTCTTCTCTGAGTTTTCAAGGAATTAAGATGATTACCTCACATAAAAGGTACTTTAGCCATAAAAGAATATTACTTGGAAAATAAAACACTGGATATTAGTTCCTCACATCTAGAAATTTTCTTAATATAATGAAATAAGAGAGTAGAACTCTGTGAGCTTCATCTTTTAACTTGTGAAATATGTAACAGTATATGGAGGAGGAAAATGGAACCTCCCTGTGACGCCAGGGAGAGTCTAGAGGAAATGACTTGAGAGTAAGTCACCTCACTGCCATCAGACTGAAAGGAAACATACAACCAGCAGAATTTCATAGAACTGTGTCCAGTCTGTAGTAGGTGCTTCATAAATATTTGTGAAATTGATGGATGAATGATCGGATAGGGCAGTGATGTCACCTCCTACAATAGCAATTAATTGAACCATTAATTGAACCACAGAGGCCACTCTTCCACCTTCCAGTCACTGCTAACCACGGCCCTCAACTTGCTCAGAGTAGGCATCAGAAATGCCATAAGAGATGCATTCCTTGAGAAATCTGCACTGATTCTATTTCTTCCAGCAACTCTGAGTCACAACTCTTACCGACATCCCCATGCTCTTCTGTCCCATCTATTTCCCCCCATAGATGAAACTGGAGCAATGTGGTAATGCTGTGCTCAGATATAAAACAAGATATTTATGGGGGATAAAAAGGAGAGTTTGGCAAAACAAGATAGGAGAGCAATCTGGTGAGAGAGAAAAGGACTTTTCAATGCAAAAACGTCAGACGGAAAAAGAGAAAGCAGTGATGTTCAACATTTTGTAGAAAAAGAGTTTTAGTGCCCAAGTAAGGAACAAAAAAAGTGGAATTTTTAAATAGGTTCAGGCTTGGGTAGGCTGTATTGTTTTTCATATGTTCGAACTCTTAACATTTCTCTCCATATTAACACATACAATATTTTCTCATCTAACGCATTTCTCCCCTCAATTATTTCTATACCCCCAACACATATATGTTTTAAGAAGAAAATTTTTAAAGAAGTATTCCAGACATGGATTTTCTTCCTGACTCTACCCCACACACATTTTTCTCACTCATCTAAAATAGCATTTAATGCTGCCAGAGGATATTTCATTAGGAAAAATAGGTTTTGTTCTTGCCAGACAAGACAGAGGTTGAAATCAATGTTTCATACTGCTGGATAGGAGATCTGACAGCCGTCCCCTACCCCAGCACTTTTGAAAATGTGTTCTGTGGAACTTGAACGCCTCAAGATGCTGTTATACCAAAGGGCATCCAGTTAAGTGAGATTGAGAAATGCAGCATACTTTGACCCCTTTTGAAGAGTGACATATAGGGTGACCAACTTGTTCCAGTTTGCCCAAGACTTTTCTGGTTTTAGCACTGAAAATTCTACATCCCAGGAAACTCCTCAGTCCTGCAAAACCCGGGATGATTGGTCACCTTAGTCACATATGAAAGACTGAGAAGTTTTGCAGTAAAGAAGCATGCTAAGTTTTGTTCAAACATTGTTTTTCAAGAACACCTGACCATGAAACATTTTCCTGAAAGATATTGAAATCAAAGGAATCTGTAATCTGTGGTGCACATCCGTGGGCAACTCTGCTCCAACCTCTTCCATTTGTCTCCTGGTCCCTGCATTCTTATTAGCGGTCTTCTCTCTATTGCCCTGTGTTGCAGATCATGTGGAAACGTGAGTTACCAACTGTAACTGCTTGAATCTCCACCTGAACCTTAGACTAAGGGTTCTAAGCTTGAAACTTAAAAGAATTTCCATATAGGAATGTATTTCATCACACTGAAATCATTCTCCTTTCTCAGTCTCTTTCACAAATATTCACCTGTCTTAACGCAAATCTTGGGAATTTCTACAGGAAGGTAATACATCATAAGGAAAGTCTTTTAAAAAAATCTGTATTACAAGTTCTTTTGTTATTTGCTATCATATAATTCTCGATGAGGCTCAAATATATGTAGGGCAGTATGTCTAAAATTTCAAAGAAAAAAATTAGTAAAGAGTTTTGAGGCTGTTATTGTATGACAGTATAGATAGTCATGGAACTCTCCTCTGATCCATCTCTCTGTAGAAACAAAAATACCTAAGGGGAGAGGGGAGAATACACAAGGGGGTAAAGACACATAGAATGGAATACAAACATTTTTGAGATCTGAAAAAGGAGAGAGATTCAGATCCAGAGCTGCTCAGTTCCACTCAACCATTTTTTTTTAACCAACAGTTAAAGGCTTGATCCGGTCAAGTACATCCTAGACCTGCCACGGCGTCATGGGCTGGGAACAGGTGCCTCTTCCTGCACCTGCAAATGATCATAGAAGGCAAAGCCCATTTTAGTGAATTCCAGAGGATCGGCTGAATTAATTTGTGAAAGGGACTCTATTACACTGAGTAATGTATTTGTTTCAACGAGGACTTAAATTTTTCTAAATTCAGAGATATTTTTCTAACTTTTCCTAAGTAGTTTTCAGCTCGAAATATCTGAGAACTAAAAAATACTGTTTCTGACATTTCTAGCACATAGTATTTACTGATAATGCTGAGGGAGCATTCCTTCTGACAAAGTTTCTAATTTTCGTACCTCTGGGACAAGGCCAAGCAAAAGAAACACGCGGTAGCTGCATATTGCTCCCTGAGGTTACTGGGAATGAGAAGAAATAGGTGCAAAAGTACTTCCAATAGTGTACTACTTCTAGGTTTGCTGCTTTCAAATTGGGCAATTATAGAAACACTGATAAAGGCACATCACTGCTGATTTACATATATTTATAATTACGTAAATCACTAAAGTTCATACAGCTTATTTTCTCCAACAATTGATAAGCCCAGTGTAACACTCTAAAGACTAATTTATACTGCCTTATACTAAGACACCTATAATGAGTACCTACTATATGTTGGGTATTTTATAGCCTTATAGTAAATACTTGCTGTAACTCTTCAAGAAAGACATCATCTCCATTTTCCAATGAAGAAAGTAAAAGACACAAAGACTAAGTTACTTGTCTATGACCATGTGCTTAGTGGCACAGCCAGGACTCAAACCCAGGCTCCAAAGTTTCCCTCTTCTCCACTGTTTCATGTGTAGTCTGCCATATATTTTAAAATCAGGGATTTAAAATAAAAAATTATAATCTTTCATATTAAAATATATTAAACATTTATTAATTTGGTGAAAAGGAAGATATTGCGGTTGAGTAGGAATTTTGTACTAATCAGAGAAACATCTATGGTATTTGTTTTATGTGATGTGACTTTGGCTTATTAGTCGTGTGTGTACACGTGCATGCACACACACACAAGCCGTTATTTTATTCAGAGCATTTATTCCACTAACATTTATTGTTAATATAATACTTACCCTATGTTACACTATATACTCTCTTGGTATTGATAACGTGGCATAATATTGTTGTATTTTGTGCCAGCCATGTTTTGAATGCTTGAGATGCAGAAAAAGTCCCTGTTCACGTGAAGCTTAATTCTAAAGGGAAGAAACAAACATAAGCCAAGCAAATAAATAAACAAGACTATTTCAGATAGTGATAATTTCTTTTAATAAGGTAAAGTAGGGTGTTGTAGTCCAGAGAGACCGGGTTTTGTGGGGAGAGTGAGATACGCACTGAACGCCTGAATTGTGAGAAAGGTGCGCCAGGATCCAGAGGCAGGGCATTCAGAGCAAAGAGACGAGCACATGCCAATGGCCTAAGGGAGACCTTAGTGAAACCCAGAAGCAGAGAGAAGGTAAGTAGCTTGAGCATAGTGGGTGAGCAGGAGAAGGGTAGAAGAGGAGAGCAGAGAAGTGGTAAGGAATTTGGATTTTATTTATAGTATCATGGGAAGCCTTAGAAGGGGCATCATATAATCTGGCTTATATTTTTAAAAGACTACTCTGGCTGCTGTGTGGAGAGTGAATTATGGATGAAACAAGAAAGAAAGCAGAGAAACCAGCAAAAAGGATTGTTGCCGTAGAAGAGGTAAAGATGACTATGACCCGGTTAGGGTGGTAGCAACAAAGATGGTGAGAAGGTGACAGAAGTACCGGTGTCCCACATCTGCTCAAATCCTTTCCATCTCATTCCATATTGACATTGGCGTGAACAAAATGTTATATGCTAATACCAAGAAGGATCTGGAAAGGGGAAGGAAAAAAGATAACAATTCTGTCACCTCGTTTTGCACTCCTCAAATTCTCCGTACACATTTAGCATGAATGAATGCATAGGTTTGCTTTTAAGACATGAAAATGTTTCGTAAAAGCATCATTTTAAAAAACCAAAGCCTGTGCATTGAGCCTATTGTATTCATCTAAGGCAATTTTCTCAGACTTCAAGAGGGAAGCAGATTGATGTACTTTTGGGATTTTCAACCAGTGGCTTTTCAACAAAGCCTGCATAAATTGAAGTTGTTGTTTTTCATTTACCATTTTAAATTTATACCACTTAGGCACCATCACTGGTATGGCAGTAAAAGGTAAAGTATAAAAATAGACAGCTCTATAATTTGGCCTTTAAATGGCTGTATGTATTTATATTCTATGTAGGATATGTAACAGATTGTGATAACAGACAGAATCAGATATAATCAAATTGCAGCCTTACAAATATAGCAAATATCATGAAAGACTCCCTTCTGCTGACTCACAGAGTGGGAGTTCTACTTCTTTCATTATATTTTTTCTGTAACAGCTTATCACTAGCAACACCTGTGAAGCAGTTCTCCTGCTTTGTCAGGGTGAATGCCCCCACAATAGCACTTTACCTATATTTGCCATTGATTCTCACACTGGATTTTCTTCTCTGGAGACGACTAATTTGACTGGCTTGAAGTACAAAACTTATGGCTTCCACCTTTAGTTTCCCAGTTCGCATAGTGATATAGGAGAAGCCACTTTCAAATGCAGGAAACTCAAGGCCCTCAGATTGACTTTGTTCAGCCTCCATGGTGCTAACTCTAATTTATTTCTCTAAAGCCCTGTAGCCTTTCACATGTGCTGTTAGAGGGAAAATTCTACTAGCGATATATAGCATCCCTACAATTAAGTTCTACTTGTTGCTGCATCTGAATTCAAATGAGGACACCACAGCATCCTGAGAGTGACAGCCATTTAGTTCACTCGCCTGTCCCATCCTTGGTGGGAACTTGAATGTGCTGTCAGATATTTGTAAACATGTCTTTTGCATATTTCTTTCACAGAGATTATTTTAGAGTGAGTAGAGTTGTTTTCCATTTTGTTTTGCTTTGTTTTGGGTTGTTGTTTGGTGTTTTAAAACATGTTGAGCTTTTCCTCCTCTTTAACCCTAAATTGCAACTCTTGCACGGTGTGACTCACAGGAGCCATCCCTCGCTGGGTTCACGAAGTGGGAATAGTGTTGTACCAGTAGGGGGAGCTCATATCAAGCCTATGTTGTGGGTTGGAGAAAAGTTACTTTTGTAGGATTGTGTAGTTAGGGGGGAGTTATTTTAACTCTAAATCCAACAAAGATTACGGATTGGAATAAAAGTTTTTTTCCTACCGTTGAAAAGTTAAAATTTGCTAAAGTTGTAAAACTCAACTACAGCAAGAATTTAGGTGGCTTTGGCTAAGGAATCTGCAGGCCGTTCTTGCATTTTCCAGATAAATGAAATGTGGAGACTTTAAAACATGTTAAAAGATTTCCTTTCTGGGGTGTATTACCAAATTTCTGTCCTCCATAAATAACAGACACAGCACCTGAGTTTAAGATTTTTGTTTGTTTGTTTACGACTGGTGGTCAATATTAACATGGCAGGTGCAGACGTGAGTGGTGGTGGACATAGGGTTGAATGGATACTGCTTGTACTCTTAAACTTGTTTTTCTCATAAATATCTCTTAAGTTTAATTTGGGGCCGTTTGCCTTCCTTACTAAACTGGTGTCAAGTGTTGTCCGATAGGCACCAGAATCATGATTAGTTAACTTTCACCAAAATCAGTAAGGAATTGGGGCCTAAAACATCCTTCCCTCACTCCTTTTTCTTCTTCAAGGTTATGTTCTTTGAGATGTCAGCACCCTTCAAAATACTGTCTGCAATTTTGGAATCTCTAATATGGTGGACATCAGGCACCTCTTCCCCCAGCTTTTAGTGTGTTCACAGGAAATGCTCGTTTCTTACACTTTATTGAACACCCATTTAATACCAGGCACTGAGCAAGAGACCAGAGATTCAAACATAAAAGGTAAGCACGACTGGTCTCTACCCACAATAAACTCGTGATCTAGGCATTTCACCACTTTGCGTGTTGGAAAAGGATGGCTCCAAAGTCTACGTTTTCTTCATCAGAAGAAAAGGACACAGTTGTCTCCAAACTGGTCCAAATGTTTGACTTTCAAATCATTCCTGACTCAAGCCAGTTGACTGATTGCTTACATTATGGATAACAAATGTGAAAATCTTTGAAAGTGCTCAATGCCCGCAATTGGGTGGACTTTGCTCATGGAATCACTTCTGTCGTACGATTTTCATCCAAATGAATATGCTATTTCGTAGGATAAATCTGTGTGGAAACACTGGTGTGGCAGTGGCAGGGTGGGAGGGAGGAGCAGAGAGGAATGTGAAGTGAAATGGGAGGAGGAGACTGGAAGATGGTAAAATGTTCCCAGGCATTTACTCCGTTTCCTCAGGGTGAGCTCCACAATTGTCTAGCAATTTTCTAGCAATAAAATAGCTGTCCTCTGGTTGATAAGCCTTTAGCATGACAGAGTGATGACCCTAGACTGGATTCTCAGATTTAAATAGCTCTCTGGTTCCCACAAGGTGAAGCTCTTTTCTCCTCTCTTCCCTCAAAATAGACTTTTCTCTGCTGTCAGCATCACTACTGCTTATTGTTCCCACTTCAGTGCTTAATTATCGTGGCTTCGTTGCTGCTACAATGGCCTCTTTCCCTGTGGTTCCCACATTTCTTTTTCCATGTATCTTATTTTTCCTGACTTGGATTTACCTGGAAAAGCTGTTCTATAAACACTGGCAGTCCTGCATGAGCAGACTGACCATAGCAATGTGCAGAGACTGTTATATGGTGGAGCGTGTGTAGCTTCAACATCAGGGCCTCTCATTTTGCACAGGCCCCCTCCAAGCTTCTGTGCATAATTGTGCATTTGTAATGGTGTCTTATTTTTTTTCCTAAAGAAGTTCCACTAAATTGTATAAGCTCTGTCTCTGTCCTTGGATTTTAGTATTCAGATCTTTGGCTTACTCTTCAATTGCTTTGTTGTTGTTGTTGTTTTGTGGTTCTGTAGGTAGATTGTTTCAGTGTTGGTTCTTTTCTTCTTCTTTTTTTGGGGGAGTGAGGAAGATTAGCCCTGAGCTAACGTCTGTTGCCAATCCTCCTGTTTTTGCTGAGGAAGACTGGCCCTGGGCCAACATCCATGCCCATCTTCCTCCACATGGGATGCCACCACAGCATGGCTTGATAAGTGGTGTGTAGGTCCATGTCCAGGATCTGAACCCATGAACCCTGGGCTGCTGCAGCAGAGTATGCAAACCTAGCCACTGTGCCACCGGGCCAGCCTCTGGTTCTTTTCTTTTTTCTTTTTTTGGTGAGGAAGATTAGTCCTGAGCTAACATCTGTTGCCAATCCTCCTCTTTTTGCTGAGGAAGATTGGCCCTGGGCTAACATTCATGCCCATCTGCCTCTACTATATACATGGGATGCCGCCACAGCATGGCTTGATAAGTGGTGCATAGGACCACACCTGGGATTCAAACCCGTGAACCCCAGGCTGCCAAAGCAGAGCGCACGAACTTAACCACTATGCCACTGGGCCAGCCTCTGGTTCTTTTCTTAATGAATATTTTTAATGTGTTTTTTTTCTCCCAGGCAGCTTCTTAGTCCAGAGTTGTGTCAGAAGCCAGGTTTTCTAATAGAGTTTAATGAATTTTTCAACAATTCTTATAAAATGTGGTATCTTAAATCTTTATCACTGGATACTATAATATAGATATTATATGAGCGTATTCAACAAAGTACACAGCATGTGAGCCAAGCCAAATGGTGATATGCACCATTAATATGGTTCACCCAAAGACTCATATTTCAAGCTCAACAGTGATGTTGAAACCAGGTTCTTTGTGAAATCTATTGGGTATTCTCTCAATTCCGCCCACCTCGACCTCCTCCCCCAATACACACACACTTGCTGCACCTCAGAGGTCTGAGGCTATCAAAATTTTAGAAGGCAGGGGCCGGCCCGGTGGCGCAGCGGTTTAGTCCGCGCTTGGCAGCCCGGGGTTCGCTGGTTCGGATCCCGGGCGCCCGCCGACGCACTGCCTGTCAGCCATGCCGTGGCGGCGTCCCATATAAAGTGGAGGAAGATGGGCACGGATGTTAGCCCAGGGCCAGTCTTCCTCAGCAAAAAGAGGAGGATTAGCAACGGATGTTAGCTCAGGGCTGGTCTTCCTCACCAAAAAAAAAAAAAAAATTTTAGAAGGCAGTTCCAACAAGGTGCCGCTTTCACAGGCAATAGTAGCACAGTGGAAAATATCCTCGAAATACTAAGCGTCTGGCAACCATGAAGTCTGTCTAAGCCATTGTTAAAGGAAATGTTGACCCAGTAATTCTCACTGGCCCTATTATTTTTTATCATTAGCCCTGGTCTCAGACAAAACTGAAGGTCAAGTCCTTGGTTTAGACTTGCAGGTCTCCAAATAACTGATACATCAAATGGCTTTCATTCATTAATTCAACGTGTTATGTATCAGGCTCTTGTTCTGGAGATATAGAATTGAATAAAACAGACAATAATCATGTTAACATGGCAGTGAGGTTTAGTGGAGCAGGGCAGTGAGGTGGGAGATATTGAAGGATGGGGAAGGACTTTTTAATTATCTAGAGCATTTCCTTGAGACAGATCTACAAACTTTCAATATCAAGCAGTTTAGAGCAGGCCATTGCTCAAAGGGACTGCTGTGACAGTTCTTTGCATTACCAAATTTTATTAGATGTTGGGTCCATATAGAGGTTGAGCAATACAATGGCAGTAAACTGAATATGAAGTCATTAAAAATTAAGTTTTATGTTATTCTGTTGGGTGTCATGAGAGTAGCAAATCTAGCACGTTTAGTTCCCAGAATCACAGCTTCATCATAAAGATGAGTCATGGTGAACTAAAGGGACCATATTTTAATGAACCAGTCTGGTTACTGTAGCTCATCTATGCTCAGCAGCAGACTGCCTAGGGAACGGGAGACAATCTATTTTGCAAATTAAGACTCAGTCCCCGATGCTATCCTGTCTTGACTCCCCTCTCAACTCTATCCACTCTGTTCCTTTTTGCATACACTGTTGCCTTGGGGATTTGCCTTAACTACAAGTAATGGTAGCACAAAACAATCTTGGTGATTGTGGTTGCAATTCCCCATTTGGCATTTGTTAACAAATAAGAACCACCAAATATTTATTATGCATCTACTGTGTTTACAGCACAGTGGGGTTAGGAAAGAATCTTGATAAAATAATCTCTTTTCCTTGAGAAGGAATTCATAGTCCTTTAGGAGAGTGAAAATATATGTGTATACAAAATAATCAGACCAAAGGGCATGACGTGTAGTCATTCAGAAAGGAATGATTGATAAATGGTAGGTAGTCAGTAGGGAGAACCTTAGAAAGGAGATAGGATGTGAGTTAAGCTTTAAAGAATAGCTTAGGGTTTGAATAATTTATTATTTTTATCATTTTCCTATTTGCTTTCTTCTTAAATTCACATGCTAAACACTTCCTGTTGACAAGTGGATGGTACACAATTATTTTTATTCCTGGTTTCAACTGACATTTTATGAGTAGTTTTGGTTATTTTTCTAGCTCTAGGAATGGATTCATACCTTGAATGCTTAGTTCTGAGTCTCTCACTGGTTCTAGAGGTACTAAAGTGTGAAGTAATAAATTCTAGTGCCAGGGAACTATAATGGAGACAAAAAGATGGGGAAAATAGCAATTTTCAGTCGCGTTAATGTAACCACGGGTAATTTCTTATAGTTTGTGATATTCTGATGTAAATATTTTAAAGTAGATTTTGATTATCTTCCATTGAGTATCATGTGGTATTAGTTTGAAAATATATTAATAAGCACTAACTATGTGCCATGTAATATACTTTACTGATGGCTAAAATGCTTGGCTAGTATCAGATCTGTCTGGTTTTCACATTAAGAATAATAAATGCAGATTTACAATATTATACACAATATTTTAGAGGTGTAATCTCCAAAACGCATATCCAAATAAAGGTTGTCCTTCAAATTTGATCCTTCGTGAAACTATAATCACACTTGAACAATAATGCCGTCAGTCAATAGATTTTTTAAGTCTGTGTTTCAGTCTTTCTTAGAGAGCCAGTATATAACTGCACAAATAAATGTCCTCATATTATTATATTCATATTTAAACAAAAATGGCATTGCCCTGCTTGATTATCAGTAGCATTTATTCTTGTAACAAACATTTTCCTGGCACTCCTGCCCTCAGTGTGCCAGGCACTGTGCCAGGGAGGCCTGGACCCTGCCTCGAAGGAGCTGACCACTAGTACAAGAGGAGAGGGTAAGAGTTTGGCAAATGAGCAAGAGGGAAAGGACCATTTGAGACAGAGGAAATGGCATGTAAATACATGGATGTGTGGAACAGCATGGCATTTTCAGGGAACAACAGATGGTTTGGCATGACTAGAATGTAAAATGGAAGGAGAGGCAGGGTGCAGATGATGCTCAAAAAAAGTTATTTTGAGCCAGACAATGAAGGATTTTCTTAAGCTTAAAAAGACTTCCTATTATCAAAGATTTTATCTGTCCTTTTGCCATAGTCTGGAAGAAAGTTCTAGTAGGCTACTCAGGAATACTTTTATTAACACTTGAGAGATTCAGGAAAGGAGGAATAAATAGTATAGATAAGCGTAGAAGTGCAATATGTAGTGTCAAAATGATGTCTACTTCTTGTGAGCTAATTATTTTCCTTTTTGGTCAAAATAATTAAGAATACCACAGAGGGTACTGAAACACACTTTTTTGTATGTTTTATTGTTTTAATACTTATGCATTATTCTACTTAATTTATATAACAATCTAAGTAATAGACATTCATCTCCCCATTTTACAGAAGAGAAAGATGAGGCTCAGAGAAGAAAAAAATTGCCCAAGATCTCCAGGTCACTAAGGGGCAAAATCAAGATTCAAACAGATCTGTTTGACACCAAGGTTAATGGTTTATATTGTGCTGCCGCTTTCCTTTAGTCTGGCTTCATCTATATCATATTTGAATGTGAACAACCTCTGTTCTGAAGGAAATTGAAATCCTTCATTACATTGTCCTAAGTGTCAGATAGGAAAAGTTGATGCTGATTTCCCTAAATCACAATATTCACATTACATTCTGGAGGTTGCCACGGAGAGAATTTCATAGCTAGCTTATCTTCAGCTTTCTATACAAACTGTGTCTTGGTCCATTAATCCTGAAATTAGGTTAAAGAACAAATGGGCATGTTACAAAGTCCCTAAGTGAGACGAGGTCTTCAAGTACCACTTTAGGAAACCTCTTTTGACCTCAGTTTCTCATTTCTGAAATACAGGGTTTGGACTAACAATCCCAGTGATCCCTTTGTGCAGCCTCAGGATTCTGCACACACTCCAAAATCATTGGTGTTTAATTCTATAGATGTGGTATGTGCTGGCGTAGAGGTGAGAGAACACTTTAAGTGTGATTATTTATAACTGCCAAATTCAGAATCAGATTTGAGAACTGTGATTTTTGTGTTTATTTTTAAGTACTCTCATGGCCTGCATATTTCTGGCATATGTAGGATTTGTTACTGGTGATATACCCGGTTTATAAACAGAAAATTGTTCTTTAAAAACAAAGTTCCAATCTGTTTAATTTTCAAATCAATAGAAATAAAATAATCAGGAATAGCCATTAATAGCATGGCAGAGTGTTTGTTACTATGGCGAGGCAGTAGAGTGGAGGGGTGAAGGACCCAGGCTCTGTGCCCAGACTCTGTGAGTTTCAGTCCTGGGGCTGCCACTTCCTAACTGTGGAACTTAAACCAGTGAATTCCATGCTCTCTGCCTTTATTTTTTCATCATAGAGTTACTCTGAGGATTACATGTGCCAATGTTCTAGGTCCTGTATTCTGGATAAGAGATCACTTATTTGAATTAAAGAAACTATAGAATTAATGGATGAAATAAAGACATTGAAGGTGAGCTCCAAGAGGACAGGAGTTCTGTCTCTTTCTCTCGCAACTGTATCCTTGGCGCCAACCTAAGTGCCCAGCTCAGATTAGGTGGTCAGTAGATATTTGTTGAATGAAAGAATAGGTCAAGAGGAAACAGTGTGGAAGATTCTATTATCCTGTTTATTCCAAACTTCCCACTATATTTTAATGTTTCTTATGTTCAAAAGCATTATGCTGTATGCTATAAATCATATAGCTTAATGAGTGATAACTAACAGCTTTGTTTTCTAGACCGACTCTTGTTCCAGTTTCTTTGTGATGTTGCAAGCAGAAATATCTGAAAATCGCAGAGATCATAAAAACAATCGTTAGGGTTCATCTTTTCTTGTTTTTACAAGTGAAAAAATAAATCAGACCTCTGCTTATTTAGCCCTTTCATGGGTCCTGGCAGTTCCCTCTGTTAGAGCAGTAGCTTTATTGATCCAGCTGTTGTAGTTGCTACTTGGGCAGCTGCTGGGCAGCACTGCCAACTACTTTGGATGGCTTTAAACTGATTTCAGAGAGAAAAACAGTCTGGGAATTCCAGAAATACTGATAAGCCACCCCTCTTCTTTGTCCAGTTAGAAGCTATGACCTAGCAGCACAGATTCCAAATTTAGGACTCCTAGCCCTCTGGATACAAATTCACACTTATCTTGAATAGTCTCTTTGATAAAAATTTTACACACAGTTTTAGTTTTAATAATAATGCTTCAGAATTACAGTTGTGTAAACCGAGCGTTCACAGGATTTTCACAATCTTTATCTTATTTCATTAAAAACGTGTGCTTTCTCCTCTTGATTCTTTCCCACGCAGACACTGTTCCCAAGTCACTGTTGATTTGCCAGAATTACAAGGACAGCCACTTTAGTTAATGAAACTAAATTACTCCTCCCAATAGGCTCTAAGTCAAAAACATGCTGATGTTTAAGATGCCTTCCTGCTTTGTACTATTTTAAATGTTTTATTGTTGTCTAAATGATTTTGTTGGAAGCACAAGCTCTGAAAACAAACAAAGAGATGTTTTACAACCCCAAATCTGATGGTTGTCATCCAGTGGGGTGCACTGGCCAGTGAATAAGTTTCACGTTTTGTTACAGGAAGAATTATTGATATCCAATTGAAAGTTTCTGGGAAGGGCGTGGAAAACTTTGCATAAAGATTTCGTGGACTTTTTGGGAGGAAAAAGACAAAAAAACCGTCTAAAGCCTTTCTCCCCAAGACACAACATTACAGAAACCTGTCAGAGAGGAAAGAGATGCTTTCCACAGATGGGGACGGGAAGAGCAGGAAAGCCTTCAGAATCAGCTGTGTGCAGACAGTGGCAGCACTGTTCCCAGCCTCAGAAGAGGACACCTGTGTTTCACTTGACTGTGGAGGTGGAATCCAAGCAGAACTGACCCCCCTAGAGACTGCCTGAACAGTGTCCAGATAAAAGAGAGAAAAGAACCTGACTGCTAGCAGCAATATGGAGGCACAGATAATTTAGATAGAGTATTAAAGAGAGATGCTACTTTATTTGTTACCCCTAAAAAATGAAATACATGATAAAATTCATTAAAGCTGATATGGAGTTCTATCTGTGATCCTCGTAGGAGACACAAGCATCTAAGTAGTTTCTAAATAGAAATTCTCCACTGCTCTTGATCTGGGGAATTTGAGGCATGAATATCAGTCATGTCTAAGTCAGAAATTTGAATTAATATGCTTATTTCACTAATGTGGAAAGTCAAGTGTATGGTTACGTCCTCATGTACTTAAGCCATACCCTCAGTCAGAATGAGCTCTCTCTTACTCAAAGCTCTAACCAACCCTGCCCTATCCATTAGAGATAGTTGGCACAATGTTGCATATTGTTTGGTACCACCCCACACACACCTACCATTTCTGGGCAGCAAGTCACAAGCCCGGGTTCTAAATACTGAAGTATAACACTGCCAAGTCAGGTCCCTTTCCCTTATGGTCCGTGACTCTTCTAATCAGAGGAGCCACTGGAAGCACATAGAAAATCTTTCCCATTTTCAAAAGCAACCATGTCTCTAATCAAAAACTGGTTAATGGAATTAGCATTGCGTTTAATTTCCTCTGCCTTCAAATTTAAGATACAAGCACTGTTTTGTATTCACACTCCCTCCCCCTACTATAAGCTGGTTTTGATAAAATTGTATCTAAAAATGAAAAAGCTTTTTTATGTTTATTTACTGATTGAACCTGTGCCAGCAGTTCTGGTGCGTTCTCCGGGAGGCATCAGCCATCTCATGCATATTTGAGTAGGATCAGCACTTTCACCCCTATTCGAATATACAGTATTTCAAGTATTAGAATGTACGTTGGCATCTGTGGCAGATCAGCATCTTTCAAAACAGAAAACAAACACTGTAGACAGTCTATAGTATGCATTTTTAATACCATACGTGTTGCTGCCCCCCGCCCCAGGAAATATAAGAATGGTAAATCAACAGATATTAGCCATCATGAGTTATGGACTGTCTTCTGAGTGTTGATTTTAAATGGTCTAATTAGAATGTCACATGGTTGGCAAAATACATGATGGTCAGCCTGCTCAGTAGCTGTTAGTCTATCATGGACAGGGTAAAGTTGGCTCTGGCACCTGATCATTGGCCCATGTGAGTGAGTCTGCACAGAAGTGGTGATGCATCAGCAAATATGCATTGGAGAATTGGCTATGAATCAATACATTGGCAGATGTGAAATGGATGTATACTGGGAAAAAATGCACTGGGCAGTTGGATGCAAAATCAGCTGTGAAAATCCATAATTTCTTCAAAAATAAAAACATTATTCAGGTATATCATGCTGTATAAAATGCATTCAAATTATTTACAAGTGTTAGCATTAAAAATTAAGTGAATATATAATTTGGTTTAGTTGCTACCTTTTCTCATATCTAAAATATATTTCTTGAGGCCGGCCTGGTGGCGTAGTGGTTAAGTTCACGCACCACTTCAGCGGCCCGGGGTTCGCAGGTTCAGATCCAGGGTGCAGACTGACGCACCGCCTGTCAAGCCATGCTGTGGCGGCGTCCCATATAAAGTAGAGGAAGGTGGGCACAGATGTTAGCCCAGGGCCAGTCTTCCTCAGCAAAAAGGAGGAGGATTGTCAATGGATGTTAGCTCGGGGCTGGTCTTCCTCACAAAAATAAATAAATAAAATTTTAAAAAATAATAATAAAATATATTTCTTGTATAAAGGTCTAATATATCTCTTCAGCAAATAAACTAATTCTTAGGCTTATTATCAAGAGTAATAATTCAAATATTTAAATGTAGGCTCTCTACTGACTATTGAAGAATTTTATTAAAATTAACATTACCAATCAGTTTAAATGAGATACCAAATTTACTAGTATTTTTACCATAAGATTCTAAATTTTAGGATTCTAATGGAAACTGACATATGACTAGCTCAATCTTATAGTGTATACTAATGAATTTGCTGAAGTGGGGTTTTGATTAACTGTATTCTAAGTATAGTTTTCTCTGCTTATAATACGAGTTAGAGAACAGTTTTCAGCATTTCTCAACTTTTTCATATTGGTGGCCTGTAGGTTATTTCAACATAGTTCTTTTGTACATATTAGACAAATGCAGTTGCTAGTTAAATAAATCAGAATCATTAATGGATCAAATGACTGTTATTAATTTTCCTTTTTACTAATGTATAATCTATGCTCACTTCTATTAAAGTAAATATTTAGTGACTATCTACTATGTGCAGACACCATACTAACCCCTTTGTAGATGTTCTCTTTTGCAGTCTTTACAACAACCCCCAAATAAGAAGTTTTGCAATTGATAAGTGTGACTCTGCTCCCCAAGCCCACTCATTGCTGTTACAGCAGCATCAAATCCTTTTCGCATGACCCGATTGTATTATATGATGTCTTGATTCCTCTCTTGCTTAACTACCTTCCGTGAAGTTAGAAATAATTACAACAGCAATGGTACCAAATAATTCAGTGTCTATACAAGATGGAGGGAAATCTCTGATTCTAGTGCCTACTTTAGTCCTTTGAAAATAGTATAGATACAGAGGTGAAGAGATCCTATAGCCAATTATCCTATCTTGATGCATTTAGTATTTAACAATACACAGCTCTTCACAGTCACTCACAATCACCCCAGTGTTGTCCTGAACCGGACAATATGGATTACTGAGTTATGCATGAGATAAAAATTGGCAGCCATCCTAGTGCACTCAGTTCTTGATTATGCATGAATGCATTATTCTTTTGCGGGTAACACATGTTTCTCCGGATTGCCACCCCCTAATTGCTATTATGGGACCTCCAGCCCTCTTCCTCCCTGAACAAATCTTTCCCAACCACTCTAGAAGCCCCTGAGGATGACTCACAAGATTCCTGAAAAATTACCCTCAGCCAATGTGGAACATTTACCATTTTTCCTGCTCTGGGGCCCAACTCTCTTTGATCATATTGTGCACGAAGCCAAATGCAGGCCTGTAGGGGTTCAGCTTCAACCCCCTGGAGCTGCCACCTGTTCATGCTACCCCAAGGTCAGACTAAGAAAACACTCATCCCTAAACTCTTCTGCAGGAGTGGGGAGAATAAAAAGCCCATGTCATAATGGTCCTTAAGGGGTGGCACTTCCAAGTGTCAGAGAAAAGTTTATGTGAGAACAATTTACTCTTTAGTTTCTGCTTACACGTCTAGTCTAGAGGACTAATCTTTGAAATTAACCTCCAAACTCCAATCATCTCTTCCTTGATTTTCTCTAAAAAAAAATCTCACCTGTCCCAATTTTCCCCTGTAGTTCCTTCATCGGTGTAGTTGCTCCTAGACTCATGTTTCAGATATTTCACAATTGTGAAAAATAGAATGCTTGGTTTCTCTAAGCAATTCTCCATACAACAGTCATGGTGATCATTTTAAAATGTTACTTGGATCAGTGGTTCTCAAATGTTGCTGGACACTGGAGTCACTTGGAGAGCTTTTAAAAAAGACCTGATGCCTATATTATTAACCTAGGTAATGAGTCATCCCTAGGGGAGAAAAACTCAAAGGAAATAATGTTGTATGACCCACCTCATCTTGCACTTTCTAAAGAGAATGAAAACATAAACTCAATATACTAAATTCAGCCTTTTCTCCAAGCCTATGGAATAGTGACAAGGGTTTGTACGTGAACTCAAAGAAGAGGCTGATAAGGAGAAATGTGCTAGGTAGAATAGTCTTTGCCCGCACCTTCACTTGTTCCCTAGGAAGTTCTAACAGGACTGAATGTAAAAGGAAATTGCGAGGTATCTGCTGCTTGGACCATGGAGTGTGTGCCCAGGGACACTTTCAATGGCTTGAGTGTGAGACAATTTAGGGAAAGTGACCCAAATCAGAAGAGAACTAAGAATGGAGCAAAGAACTCAGGATGTGATTTCTTATTACTTAGATTTGTTCCTTAAACACTGTAAAGAGCCTTCAGCTGGACAGTGTTAGGCTGAGCAAGTGAGGGTTTTTCCAGATGCTGAATCAAAGCTTAATTAAGAGCAGTGAAACTTTCCACCCTGGTCCTTCTTTTCAGGGGCATTGCTGACACTTGGCTACTCCACTAATCCTTTGGTCAATGTAGGCCTATGTTTTATTGTCAATAACAATTCCTACGTGTCACTGTCCTTGTTTGTATATTTTTTAAAGACATAATTTCGTAACTGAGTTTCCATTGAGAAAAAACAGATTTAAAAAAATCAAAAAGATACTGTAGTTTGTTTGTTTGCTCACTAATTAATTTTTTAAATTGTTTTTCAATCATATATAGATAAACAAGATATGTCTCAAAAATCACAAGTGGAATTTATTAAAATCAGCTATAAAGAGTGTGTGGCAGTGAAACATTGGTTTCAAGAGCTTTAAATAGGACTGTTCTACGATGGGCCTTCTGGACCAGTCAACACTAGGTAGAAGTTGTATTTAATAAAGGTACCATAATATTAGTTTATTGTAGTTGAAAGTTAGCCATGAAGTTATATAATATTTTGCTTTCTTTGGATCATGTGTTCAGTCACCACCTTCACCAAGAAATTGTATAAAAGCGTATAATGGTCAGTATAAGATATACTTATTATGACACTCTTCTCTCATTGGAATGTGTGATTACAACATGTTTCACTACAGGTTATTTACTGTTCTTCAGGGGGTAGCGTTGTAACCATTACTATCCTTACCATCAGCACTAATTTTGAGTCTAATTACGTGGTACAAATCTAGAAAGAACTTCACCGACTAAGCTGGTACTCTGAACTTGTTACCTGATGCAGTCTTTAGATTCAATGTACCTCTAATATATCCTCCCTGTCTTCTTAGTTCAAAGCTCCATCTCTTCCAGTATTAAAAATCTCCCACAAGTCTTTAATAAGCACTGCTCTCTAATAAAGAAAAAGCCCAAATGAAGCTTGAAAGATGGAACAAGCATAATTTGAGCTTTTTCTTCAATTCTTCTTTCCTCTCTCCTCACTATGCGTGTTTCTCTCGCTCTTGTGTACACACCCACTCATACATATTTTTGGAGGCAGAAGAGCACTGCTTGCTTTTTGTGCAAATTAAATTGCAAAAAGAAAAAAATGTTGCTGTGAAGTTGAAATACGCTCATCAGACTAACAAGTGCTTCTGGAAAAGCTTTCACAGAACATCATCCTGAGGAATGCAGCCCCCTTCCTCTCAGGGTCCTACCCACGACCCATGGGACCTCCCAATGCCCCAGAACCTGTTAGACAGTGAACAGGATTTGAAGGCAAAATTAAAAGCCCGAAAATTGTAGTCACAAAGTAATTGGTGGGATGTGATTGCACCGCGGGAAATGGGGGGAAAAACAAGCCATTCTCCTGTTTCCTTCTCTCTTCTCTTTGTGGTTTTCTTGTCATTTAAAAAAAGCTGGAAATGCTGTGGGCCTTAGGGACCTCCTGGACACAGAAGATAGTCTAAAAATACGTTTGTTTAAAATTTAAAAAACCATCCACTCTAGAATTTGTCTTATTTTGAGGTAATCTGTTACACAAGGCTGCTATAATTTGGCTTTCAGCAGTAACGACTAGTTATGCCAGAAACAGATCATAAATAAAGTCTAGACAAATGGAGTGTTTTATTCCAGAGGCAGACAGCAGATGCTTTGTGCACCTCGCACTCTCTTGCCGACCGGATTAATTTCGCACCATGCTTTTACACTGTAATGCCTTGGAACAAAACAAATTTAAAATGTGTCCTTCTGCCACTTGGACTTCCCCAGATCACTACCGTAGCATTCTTCAATAATAACGAGGAGTCAACTGTCTTTTTAAAGGCTCTTCTGTTAGTCGATGACTTACCATACGGTTCCACGTAGGCACGGAGATCACAGGCCGAGTAATCAGTACTCCAGAGACGGTCTTCAAGTGTCAAAATTCTGTAAAGTGTCAAGTGTGGGAAGAAGGACAGGACAAGGAAACGGAACCCTAGGGGAACCGAAATCTCAAGTTTCTCCGTGGATTGTCGATCAAGTGTATGATTATAATTTCTGATAACCTCCTCTTCCCCTTCTGTGACATTCATATTATGGTGGAAACGATGAAACCTTTCAGATCTAGCCCCTTCTCTTCAGAATACATGTTATATTTGGACAAATAACATTGCTGATTTTCCAGAATCTTAAAAGTCAAGCTTTTTTCCTTTTGCTGCTGATGAAAAGAGCAGAAAGGTTGGTGGGACTTACCCTTGAAATATAGCCCAGGTTGATAACTCCATGCAACCTAATGTAAGCATTAACTGCAGTGATTGTGGGAAACATGATGGAGCTTTCCACTGCTTACAAGCAATTCTCCTAAGCTCAATAGACAGAATTTCCTTAATTGAGGAACAGGCGTTGCCAATGAATTTTTATGAGTTTATTCATTCTGGAATTTTCCTTCATAATACAGTGTATTATATTAAAAATGTATATCACAACTGAAGCAGTTTTGTAAAGCAGGCATTAATACAGTACTGTATCTATTTATTTGTACCTTGGAGATGTAAGGCAAAGAAACCCAAACTGCTTACTGCTTGAAAAATCATAGCCATCCAATAACTAATGGCTGTGGTGCTGGAAGTCGGGAAATGCTTCCATTGGACCCCAGTCAAGTGGTTGGGTTAGGTTGTAATGAGATGGAAGGATTAGTTGAAATAGAATCAAGATGTAGCACAATTGGATATTAATTCTCTTTAATGTTAGTGGAAAGTAAAACATGAAGGAAGATAACTGAAGTGCATTATTTGTCGTTATGAGCCTTTTAAACTACTATATGCTACTTCTAGCCCACAAAGTATACTTGAATAGATATCTCCACCCACTGTGGTTTAGACGTTACTGTAACAATTGGATGCCAGTCCATATTTTTAATACATCCATAAGAGTTCCTGCTTGTTTCTGTGGCTACTGACACCAATGGTACTGGGATGGGAAGTCTTAAAGCTGTTTTAAAGATGAAGTGCCCCCCCAAAACAGCAACCTAAAGTGGAGTCCCTGTGAGCTCTTCATATACCCATAGTATCTCAATGATGTCTCTTAATGTGTTACTCTGGTTAAAAATAAAAACTGCATATGAGGTCTTGAAAATTAAAACCGAAATGCTTATGTTTTCTTTAGCATAATTACAATTCTTCCTTTGAACTTCCCAAATAAAAAATTCCCATGCAGCCTCAGAGGGAACTAACATTGCCTAGCTTTCACTAGCCATAAACGGGGAAAGTAGTTCAAGGGTAATCACCAAACCGTTAATTTGGCATTGAGTGCTCTCATGCAAGTTTCCCTAGCCAGTATTTTCCAACGGTTTGTTGGAAGATTTTTTTTTTTTTTTATTTGAAAGAGTTGCTAGAAAATGTGCAATTGGAAAATAATTTACACATACAGACACACACGCAAATTACAGGCTGTCGCTATGGGACTCTATAAAGCTTACAAATTCAGAAAATAGGATATTCACATTCTCTGAATGAATCAGAAATGTGGCAGTCCACATGACTAAGCAGATGACTAAGCAGACACTTTGGAGAAGAGCTTACAAATCGAGCTGGAGGGAAAATGCTGTCATCAGACTCTTAAAAGTCAATGTGGAAAATTAATTAAAATACTTTTCAGGTCATTAACTTTTCTAGTTCTCAGATCCCTTTCTCCTTCCACACCCATCCCCTGTCGTGTTGTAATCTAGCCTAATATCAAAAATACATCAAACGTCAGAGGAGCTCCAAAAACCAAACCTGGAGTTTCTGTTAGTTATTTTTCTGCGATATTTTTATTGGCCAGAAGCCTATCTTCCAAGAATAATCTATTTTTTCCTGACTACAAAGATTTGAAAATTTCCTATAGTCGCTAGAGGGATGGCATCTTACATGATGGTGGGATTTTGGTTATTTTGTCTCCTGTGATATTTACATTTTTGCAAAGATTCTTTGTGGTCTTATTTTTATATCTTGCCTTCATGAGCTCATTCTTCCAGTTGTCTCGTGACAGTAAATACGGAAGTAAACATGCTTTATTTCCCTCATCTGCTACCATTTGGATGTGGGGGCTTTTCAGTTAATCAGTTCAACTAAGCAACTGGTAAGTTGCTTTTCAGTTTTTTCTTCTTTTCTCTTTAGAGGGACTCCAGCTTCTAGAAGTTCCACATTGACATAATAAGAACAAGTTTATATGATACTTGCAATATCCTGCCCTCTATTCTACATGCTATAGGTAAAATAAAACATTTAATCACTGTGTAAACCCTGAAATCTATAGATGAGAAGTGAGGCATGGAGTAGTTAAGTAATTTTTTCAAAATAGCACATCTGGAAGTGGCCATGTCAGGATTTGAACTTGAGCAAACTGTGTCTAGAATCTATGACCTTAGCTACTACTCTGTTCTCCCTTATATAGAAATTTAGTCATATTTTTTCAAGTGTACAGAAGAGACGTTCCCAGAAGGTTATGTAAGATGAGTGTTTTGTCCTTTTTTATCATATGGTGGACATACTACTTTAAAAATGTTAAAGTCTTATTAATTGGAATCACTCTGATTCCAAGCATAATACAGACTTTTAAAAATACTACTATCAAGTTCATATAAAGACAAATATCTTATTTGAAAGAAAAGGTTCTTAAAAATTGGCATTTTATGTTACCATATTCTCTATTGCTTTCTCTTTTCAGCTTAACATTTTATAGTAAAATAAAATGCACATATATTTAAAGGTATATAATGATAAAAGATGCCATTTATTAGGCATTTTATAGAATACATAATCAGAAGCATAGATACATACATATGTATTTTCTAATGAAAAATGTTGGTTGAAAACTAAAATACACAGTTAACTTTCAAAAAAAAGTCAAAATCAAATTCTTTATATTAAATAATGTTAATGTTAAATGATAATGTCAAATATTGTTAAATAATTCAATGTTCTATGTACTCTGACTAGCACTATATAACATGTGCTTTTACGTCCTTAGAAAATGAGTTTTGTTCTGTTAAGAATGTTTGTCCAATTTTCCCCCCAAAAAGGGAAAATATTTCAGAAAACCATATCTATTTCTTCCATGTATGTCAACTCATAATGATATTTATTAAAAACTTCTCAAATTTGTATTTTTTGAAAATTCCAGAAAACTCCCAAATCATAAATTAGTCGTTATTTGGCCTTTAATTATTTTAATCATTCCATCAGAAGAGTTGACAATCAAAAAAGTCAAATTAGAAATAATCTCACCAATGAATATGATATTTAATTGGGAAACTAGTATGTTAAACCAGCTATTTGTTGGCATGCATAGGAGCATTGTTTTCTCTCTGAATAAGGAAACCTAAAACACTAAATGAAAGCAAAACAGTTCTGCATTTGTCCTTATTACGTTTAAATAAGTTATTTAACCTTTTGTCATTCACTTTCTCTCACTCTGGAACAAGAATCAAAGTATGATCAGATCAACCTTAAAATACACACATGCACACACACATTAATTTAGCCAATTTTATGATTGTTTACAAAACAAAGGATAGAATCAAGTTAAAAGAAGTATGGAAAACAATTTATTAAAAATATTGTTGGAGGAGGGACAGGTAAAAAGAGCTACAAGTGGCTCCTATCTCTATTCCACTGTTATTGGTTGAAGAGAGTGGGATACTCAGAGAAAACAGAAGATAGAATGGTGATAAAAGGATGGAAAGTGTAGAATCAAATTTTGTAAAACATACGACAAATCCACTTATGATTCTCCAATATACCCTTGACAACTAGGAAAAATTAACTTTTCATACTAATCTCTCTTAAAATACAGAAAAAGGGGTGAAAAATTTCCCAAGTAATATTTAACAAATGGAATCAGAAAATGAGGCGTGACAGTGATGGTGACACTTTGTGGAGGATTCTAAGCTCTTACGAATGAGGGTTTTCCCTGTTCTTCTTAGTGTACTTGAACACAAATTCTGAAAAGAAAAAAGAAAAACAGGAGTTATACATTTTTCCATTCAGATAACTCAAGATTTATAATTTTGTAAGTGTTTTGATATCAACCAAGGTTTCAAAATAATCCAATAATGCATGTAGTGTTATTTTTTAATGTAATTGCTTGTGTGAACACACAGCTAATAAATGTTTAAATGGACTACAGACTGGCCTAACTAAGAACAGGACATTATGAAGGAAAAAGTCAAGCAAAATAAACAGCTACAATGGAAATATGATCTTTCGTTCTAAATTAGAGGTGACTTTAAGAATATCACTAAGAAGAAGAGGCTATATATCTTATATCCTTCAAAGACATCACTTGATAAATGCAGAGAATGCTGCAGGGAGATTCTTCTACTCAGAAATTAACAAAAATTTGTGGTTGTCATGGGGATACTTACATTACAGAAAGAAATAAATCAGGAAATGATGAATGTAATTAATTTTTCTTGAAGTTCAACTGATGCAGTGTAAAAGCGTATTTATTATGTGAATGTCTAACCACCCATGACATTAAAAAAAATGAATACCAAATTTGCAATATATGGAAATTAGGCAAATTTTGTCATTGAAGTCCAGAGCAAATACAATAAAGTATACTTACTCACTGACAACTTTAATTTTTTCATGTGGCTTTGCATAAATAAATACATTTATAAAAATAGAAGGCTGCCTTTTGTTCCTTTTTGCACTTTTTAATATGAACAAAATAAATCAAAGTGGATATAATAGCCCACGTACACCGGAAGTTATGTGTAAAAAATTGCTACAGTGCTGAGTAGTAGACCACGTCTTCAGCATGGAATTTGAGCAGCTTTCAATTGTCTAGCTTTGCTGCTAACTCTAAGGTAAAGAAACAAAAGATTAGGATTAGATTAGAGAAACAGATCAGGCAAGTAAGTGAACAATATCAGTGTTTAAAAAAAAATGGAGGAGTAAGAGAGGTTGGTAAGATCCACGGTAAACCAGAGACCATGCCTTGTTTAAATGAGCATAAGCAAGTTAATTTCTGTAAAAGTTGTCCTGCATACATCTGTGTCCATACATGCTGGATCTTCTGATTTTTCATGGGAGGCTGGAGATTTAGATATTTTTTTTGCAAAACATCCGAATGTAGGCAAGTAATTTAAAACATTGAAATCATCTCTTAGGCCACAAAAGAACTACTGTCAGTAACTGGTTTGTGATCTTCTTAGAGGTCTTCATGTAGAGATGCCTTAATAAATAGACTAAAATCTGATCAATTCGGGAATTTGTTGGTTGGAATTGTATTGCATTTCCTCAATCACAGGTTTATGAATATGAATAGTCCACTGTGTTTTATCAGTGGTGGCTTTTAATAAGTGATAACTCCTTCAGTCTGTAGATATGTCTGCCTTTCATAGGGCCACTAGACCCCAGCTACATACCTAATGAATCCTATCGGTCTTGCATTCCAGACCATGGATTTTTTTGGTTAACAATTGTTTGTGGTTCACAATAGAATTTTAAATAGGCTCCAATCAGAGAATTTACTAATTGCTCTTCCCATCGTTTGTCAATCTTCAGACAGAATTTTCACCCCAATAACAGCAAGGAACCACTATCTTTATGATGCAAATTATGCACACTCATTCCTTCATAGCTTTAGAATAAGAAAAATAAAGGTGATATCTTCAATGTTGTCAAATATATATGATCTTCAAACCACAGGCACCACATTTGGCCCACTGAAAAGTAATTCATTCACTAGAGTTATCTCTATGTGCCAAATTAAGTCCATCGTTTCTACGAGAGTCCAAGTTTTCAATCTACATATAACAAAAACATGATGCCTACCATTTATATAATGCTTAAAATTTACAAACTATATTCTTCTGTAAGATCCTAGATATAATATTTTGATCCGAGATCTAATGAAAACATACGTGAAAATGTTCCTTTCCCCCTTTGACTCCCCAAAGAGGGTCTTTCAAAAGTGTCCCAATGGATTGCTTTCTTATGTTTCCTGGAAAGACTCCATTGCCTGAAAGTTATGGATGTGTTTCTGGCTTATATTATCACAGTATGAAAACATATAGCTGATTTTATACCATTTTTTCAGTTATATTTGCTCATATGCACCTCTGAGGATTAACGGAGATATTTTATGTAAAGGACCTCACTTAGTGCCCTAGATTATAGATGATATTCATAAATACAAATATCCTTAGTTGCCATTTTGGACACCTTCTTTCCAAATGTACCCATTTTCTCCAACTTATCCACTTATACCAATTCCTAAAACAAAATTCTAATCAATAATTCCACACTCCAGCATGTGCTATGGATTATTCCTGCCTCTAGAAGAGGGCATAGTTTTCAAGGTCCTCTCTGAGCCTATTTTCCATTGCTTTCCTTTTACCATCGTGCTTTATCCAAACTAAGCAACTTTCTATTTAGCTTCTCTCTCAGTTTAGTGTCTTTGCTACGATTTTCCCATCCACCTGCAATTATTTTTACTACCTCTTTCCCTCACCAATTGTATCCTATAAAAATCTTTTGTATTCTAAGGCCCAATGAAATATTTCTATACCAATTCCCCTTCTCTGTTCTAGAGCATTGTATGGCTCATAAATCACTTATCTGCAAGTATTACGACCTTAAAATTAATGAAGCGCACACCTCAGCTCTATTACAAGATCACAGGTATGTTTAGTTTAAAATCTTTATCCCATTCATTTTTGTGTACCTCCAAAAAGGAGAGGTCGCCTTCCACACAGTAAATGTTCAATAAATATTTATTGAGTTGACTTAGTAGAAACCACAGGAGCCATTCAGACCAGCTGCCTACCCAATTCAGAAATCCCCTCTATACCTTTCTCACTGCCTGGCCTCTGGTGGAAACGTGTGGAGTCTCATTACTTCATGATATAGTATTTTTCTGTTTGAAAATTGAAATGATTAAAGTTCTTTCTTGTTTTGAGCTGAATTATTTTCCTCTTCTTTTCACCTTGCTCTCAGCTCTTCCTGTGAAATTTAAATGTTAAAAATTTTTCCTCTTCCACATGGCAATCTTTTAAATAGTAATATAGTGCTTACCCTAGGCATTCTCTTCTCTTGTTAAACCTCACCCACCCCCAACCCCCACCTTCTGTTTTCCTAATACAACACCATTCTGGTCACCCTCCTTTTAAATGTTACTTATTTTGTCAGTTCACTTCTTTTCATAAGGAACCCAGGACTGGGCAAAATGATCTGATCAGTCCAGGATGCAATGGAAATATTATATCCCTCGGTGTAGACACGACGTACCTGCAATTCAGCCTACAACTTTAGTAGTCAAATCATATGGTTGGCTTGCAGTGAGCTTCAACAAAAAGCAACGATTTAGTGAGTGCCTGCTCTCTGCCAGAAACCATAAGGCCCTTCCACACATTATCTCTGTAAATTTGTAATTGATTATAGCTCCCAAGTCATTGTCACACAAATTGTTGTCAAGAAAAGATCTTTTATCTTCAATATGTATAATTGCTATCCCAACACATATCTAGGATTTTTCACTTATCCCAGTTAAATTACATTATGTTGGCATTGTCTCATCCTTTATCCCAGTTAAGTTTCATTACGTTGGGTTTGCCTCATCCTTTTAGCCTGTCATGATCAATTAAATCCTGTTTCTGTTGTCAAAGATAGTGGTCAGTTTTCCCAGCTTGGAGTCAACTACATATTTGATAAGGACACCATTTAGTTTTCAGCTAAGGCATTGATAGAAAAATGGTGGACTGAATGGAGCAGAGGCAAGAAGGGAAGCTACCTCTCTAGAATCTGTCCTACTGATTCATAATTAGAATCCCTAAGGTAGGGCTCTTCTATAGGTCCAAATTCACCTAATCCTTCCAACATTCATTGCACATTCTCTGTCCTAGCTACAGGGACAGCATTAAATTTCTTTAAATGTCTAATTAGAATATGATAGAAATCCCATGAAATATGAGATTGACTTGGCATGCCTTAGTCTGAGTGCATTCCTGGTGCTACTTGTTTATTTACTTATTTATTCATTCACTTATTTATTTGGTTTGCATGTTCACCACTTACTAGAGTTTCTAAACTAATAGTTTGATAATCCTTTATGAAATTTTGCACTTAGTTATTGTTTGACAAGTCTGTGGATTCCATACTTTGACTTTTATCCATTTTTGAAAATTGGATCATTTGCTCATCTCTAATCTTATGAGATTTCCTCTATTCACCATCATTTCCCAGTGATTACCCAGGATGATTTGTTTCACAACCTTTCGAATGTAATTCATCTGCGTCTGGACTTGAATGTTCATTTACAGAGGCTAAATGCTCTCATAATCTTTGCTTTTATTTTGTGCTTCAATTACCTCTTTACGATGCTATCCTTCCTAATGCGAAGATAATTCTCCCAGTGGAGAGAAATGGAAGCAAACCACCATTTTATCTTATTTAACAGTTATCGTTTTTCCCAAGCAGTGATTGTATCCATCATTTAAAAAATCTTTTTTACTCTGATGTAGTATTTATATCATATATACACATATTTTATGCACATTGAAAACTCTTTAGTGTCCTCGGTATAGGTAAGAAATATCAGGTATTTCAGCCTCTTGGTCCTATTCTTAAAGATTGTTGCTTCTCCTTAGTATTCATTTTGGTTATATGTTCTCCCCTTCGTATTTTGCACACGTTTCATTTGAATCGGAGCTCATCAGCACGAGAGCCCTAAGCAATCACACTGGTTTCCGTGGATACCGATTCTTTCTTTTCCTCATCAGCATCATTTGTGATTGTATTATCAGATTTTCAATTTTTACTCTCCACCTCCTTTAAATTTTCTGGCCATGGAACCCCAGGGGAACTATGATAGCTGTTGCCTCTTAAATTGTTTTTCAATATAATTTTCTAGAACCTAGGGTCTACTTCAGTAGCCTTTTCTCAGCTGCTAAAATGTCATAGATGCTTTCTTTAAAAGTTTACGTTATTTCAGATTCAGGAATAAGCTCTTCTTTGCTGGTAAAAATTACACCAGGAATAGAAACTCCTTTCATCGTTCTGTCTTCAACCTGAGGAACGCTGTTTCAGCAAGATGGCACAATTTCTGCTGCTCTCTAGGAGGAGAAAGGGCTTTCTAGGAAATGCCCAGGTGGCTGAAATTTCCCATAAGTTGCCTCTTTTAACACTTCTGTGATTTGTGTAGTACAGCATCACCATCATATGTGTACTTATTAGAAATGCGAATCCAGAGCCTCGGCCCACACCTACATGATCACAAACTCTGAGCTCTCAGCAATCCGTATTTCAACAAGCCCTTGAGGTAATTCCCCTGCCTGCTGAAGTTTGAGAACCACTGTTGTAAAGCATTATTCATACTTTCTGATTGGGAAGCAATGCAGAGTATTATCCCTTAGCCACTTTCGTTGGCGCAATATTCTCTATTAACGTCACAGATTTTTAAGCCAATGTGCATCTTCTTACCGCATGGTAGAATGTTTCTGCCTTTTCTATTGACATTTCTCTTGAACAAGAAGTCTTCTATATCACAGACATAGTTGCATCGCAACAAATATTCTGACACCTGTAAGATAATTCACTTTTAATGTTAACTTGCCAATGTTTCCAAAAATATGTTACCCATCAGGCTCAGTGTATAAATCTGTAAATATCTGAGGCCTTTCGTGTAGTCTGACTCCTTCAGGATTATGTTCTCCTGAGAACTTCTTGCACCCTCTCCACTGTTGGTCACCATATTGCCCAGACCACACAACCTCATTTACCTGCTCTCCCAGACTCCCCTCACTCTGATCCATTCCTCTATGAATCCACCTAAAACACAGCCTGACAGTCCTAATTATGTCATTCCTTGTTGGAAATTTTTCTTGATTTTGGACTCCTCAGGCTGGCATTTGTGGCTCTCTATAATGTCATTTCAATCATCCTCTTCAGACTTTCATTTCATGACTCCCTTCTTTATATCCCACGCTCCAATTCAATGAGACTACATATTGTTCCTGGGACTTTCCTGCCCCCAGGCCTTTGTTTATGCTCTTCCTTCCTCTTGGCATGCCATCTAGTGCCTTCATTTTCTTGTTAAAATCTTTATTTCACATCTTTGGGGTATCCCACCCTCATGAATCCTTTTCTAGGTAACTTGGTTAGATGTCACCTCCCTTCCTCTCCCCCTGGTGAGCACCAATAGAACACAGAATGTTGTAGTTCATGCTCCTGATTACGTACTGCTCTGTACACTCTATGATTGGGAACTTATCATAGACCTCTATTAAGAAGGGATTTCTGAAGCATGCTTCATCCTTAACAATATTTGTGGAATTGAAGTAAATATCATGCCATAGCAGTTCATTTTCTCATTTACTCTAGGCTCTTTTCTTTTTCTCTTTTATTCCTCTCCTAAAATTTTCTCAAATGATATAGTTAATTTCAAAATGCCTAAACAGAAAATTGTGGGCTTTGCTCCCAAATTATTTGAAGTTAGCGGTTCAATACAATAATGTATTACCTTTATGATGAAAGGCTACTTGAGTATACTGTTCTTTTGATAAGTGTAAAGTTAATTGTTCCCCTTTGAATAACTTATTTCCAAGTAAAAAATATTAATTTCAAAAACTTGGTGTTAAAAAAAGCCATCATAAATGTGTGTGTGAGAGAGAGAGAGAACAAGGTGAAGGAGGGAGAAATGGAGGAAGAGAAGGAGAAAAAGAAGAAAAAAGAAAGAATTCACAGAGAATGATTGATAAATCTATTTATGTGTTGGCCATAAACATCTTTAATCTCTTTCCCACCCTATCAGTAATACCACTCCCACACACTCAGTTTAAGGGAAATCATCACCTAATGGATGTGGAAAGATTACTCTGATTCTACACATGTATACAGGTAAGTGGTGGTTTTATTATAAAAATTATAAATTATAAAAAACTATTAAACAGATACCATGTATTTGGACAGTATGTGGTAGAATTGAGAAGTTTTATGAATCATAAAATAACAAGAGATAAAGGGGCTGACTTTATGAAAATAGGGAACAAGTCTTAGCAATTAACCTTAGGATGAAGTATCTTTCCTTTCTTACCATGATCAACTCATATTTGAGTCTTTAAATGGAAAATGACTGGTATTTAACCTTTGATGATTCAGAGAGCCATTTAATTGTAATTATAGCTAATCCAATTAAAGATGGATTATAATAACTGCAAAATTAATAGGTCATGAAATACTGAGTTTAATTAGTAGATTCCTATTTATTTTGAAAAAATATTCTTTTTGAAGTACTCTGAAAACTCCTTAAAATTTTAGTCAAAACTAAAATTGTGGAGGTTGCATCATTTAAAAACAAAAAACAGAAGAAGCTCAAGAAAGAATGGCATAGCATAAAATTTGGGAAAAATATCTGTGCTCCCCATTTTATATTTATTGAATTTAAATTTTTATTTTATACCCTTAACCTTGAAAGAAAAAAATAATAGTAATTTTTAATTTCCTCTTTCCCTAGACAGTCAAGATTGTTAATATATAAATACACTGAAATTGTAATTTTAAAGAGTAATAATAAGAGTATTAAATGACAGTTTTACTTTTTTAAGATTACAAATCACAATGCAACACAATCTAAGTCTCGTGTAGACATTTGTGTCTGCTGGTTGCGTATTTAGGGAAAAGCATGCAGTTGCAATTAAATTAGGCCGAGTGACCTATGTTGGCATCAGATGTAATATTTTAATGTTAGTGTAGTTGTTTTTTTATAGAAGAGCTATGGAAACAAATATGAATAAAGGAGAGCTTTTTAAAAATTAATGGCTATTGGTGTGGCAAATAATTACGCAACTAAAATTAAAGGACTGTTTTATTACGTGCATAATACAGAGTATACCGTGTGGTGTGCCTCAATCTTTCCAGCTATTCCTACAAGCATATTAAAAAGGACCACATCCCCTTAGATGTGCACATTAAAGTCAAATCCTCAGACTGGGACAATCTGGAGAAATATAGGCAAATCCCTAACCATAAATGTCATATTTTCTTAATTCTATGCTACAGTATTTTCATATTTTAACATTTTTGAAATCAGGATGCATCTTAAAATTGAAATGTGAGAACAAATATGCAATCTTCAAACTCTTGTCCCACTGCATGGGGGATTTTTCAGGGTGACGTGAGCTAAAGTATTAAAATGTTTCCCTCTGAAAGTGTCCTTTTTCCTTGGCTAGCCTAATAAATCTGTACTTCATGGCCAGAAGGCATTGCTCTGAGGGTAATACTGTTTCTTAATTTTTTTTTAACATGCTGGTTAAAAGTGTCAGGATATTTTCTCCTCTTATAAATTCACCACTGGGTTATATTTTCAAGATGACTCGAGGTGCCCTAATGAGAGAATCAGTAGACATTAAAAATAAAATTGAACCAGAATATGGAATTGGGGAATTCTCAAGGAGCAGATTCTAAGGTCTGCACAAGGATCCCAGGATTCCTTGTAGTTTTCCAGCCTTGGCCCACCTAGGTACACGTAAATATAAACTGGCACCAGAGCTAAAATATCTAAATTAGGAGCCTCAGGCCTGAACCTGTTAGAATTATTCTGTGCTCAACACACTCATATGGGGCACCCAGGAATGTCCCAGAGGAAATATGTGGCCATTCAAAGATATACTGTGGCAATAAATACCGGATACATGAGTCACCCACAATGCGCCGTCTGTGCCACACACTGGAGAGTCCCCCTACCTCCTGGGATATGCCAGAATGTGCTGCTGTAGCACTTGGAATGGAAATGCATTTTCTGTGAGCAACAACCTCCTATGAAGAAATTGCTTTCTCCTTTAGCATTTGGAAGCTGCTGAGCAACCCATAATCAAGGTTTTCTTAATGTTGTTTTAAACAGACCCATTATCAGAGTCACATCTCTCTGAAAGCTTCAGACTTCATTACACTATTAGAAAAAATTAACATATTGTACCTGATAAGCTTCTGGCATATTCAAAATTGTACAGCCTTACTAACGCTGACTACCCCAGCGTTTTCTTTCTTATTAAAAGTGAGTTGCACAAGAATTAAAATGTATGCTGTTTGTCTACTTTTTTCTTTAGATAAGGCGCAATAGTTAACTTGTTCTGAAGTTAATTTTCTATCTGCAAATTCAAGTATTCATTTTTAGCATATCCTTTCTTTTGTCATAATATTCTATCTGATTGTGCAAGAATTTATAAAGGAAAACCAATTTGGGCATGTTTATAGTAGGTGAGTTGGAAAGTTAAAGTGATTTATTAGAATATTTGTCAGGAATCTAAGTAAAAACTAAGAATATTGTATTATGCTAATACTGAGATGCTACTTCACATGTTAGTTCTTAAATATTTTTAAAATTGAGAGATTTAGAAAAAATGAAAAATATATGTATAGACGTTGAGAAAAAATAGCATTTTTAGCTTTTTGAAAATAGGCTTTATCTGAAATGGCAAATTTAAGAAAAAGAAAACATCTGTGACAGGTGCAATTTATTTGGACTTAAGTTTAATCAGCAAAAGGCTAAACTTATATAAAAGACTGAAAATTGTGAAATCTAAGGTTGCAGTGGCAAATCAAGGGTGAAAATATGAATCATATAGACTATCCTGCACAGTAGAATTGCATAACTTGGCACTGAGAAATACTACAAAACAGTCCAGATCTATGTATCTCAAAACTTTAAATTAATGGGTTGTCAAAGAGTATGTACATATGACATCGTCATTAAAATTAAGATTAGAAGGAGATAAAAATGTAAGTTGTGTTGGGCAGAAAACTTTTCTTGTAGTTTTCAGAATTTTTGCTAAGCTCAACCTCACCATTAGGAGGAAGAATAACATGCAAATACAAAGAGATTATTACTTAAAATGCCCCAGATTTCTTGAACATGCATATTTTGGACTTAAATTAAAAGGAATGGGCTTTTCAATTAATGTAAAACAAGGTGAAAATTACAAAATTGTACTGTTGCCCTGTTTTTGACTTTTGACATAGTCAACAGTATTCTTGTAATGACGTAGCACGATGCTTCAATGTTTGCCCCAAATAATTGTTCCACGCCCAAATAGAAGGACTTCTAATCTAGCTTAAACAAACAAAAAACAGCATTGTTGATTTCTTGAATGTTCCCCAAATGAATAATTTTTACATTTTGGATTCAGGAAAGAAAGAGATAGGAAAGAAGGCAGGAGGGACAGCACTTAAAGACAGAAGGGAAATTATTCTAACAGCATTAAGGATTCACGCAGATAACAGCTGTGAATTAAGTGGCTTGTGATATTTAATGAACCCTGTATAATTTGCTCTATTGTTAGTCAATATGTGACTTTCTGTAAGCATTTACAAAATTAAACCTTGATGAACAATAAGGTTCGGTAAATTTTTCTTTCTTCTTGCTGATAGAGAATCATTTGGAAATGGTCCGAGGCAATCGAGATGCCATTAGTGCGCTAGATTCTCCCAGGACTGAGGAAGGAGCTGCAGACTCTCATCTGCTAGAAAGCCTGGTGGAGGGAATGGACACTTGGTACTAATAGTCTCATTCACGTACTTAGCATTTTAGCTGTCGGAGTAGGAATGCTTCGCTGCCACATCAGAGAACTAAATACGATGGTTCTAAATTATTTAGCAAAACAACAAAATTCAAAAATCCAAAGCAAGAATTACTCCCATATTTATAAAAATAAGTACAATGGAAAAATGAATAAATGAATTGCCTAAAGTGGGAAGAGGGGGTGTTGTTTTAAAGCAGCCAAAGCAAGTGTTTCTTTGTAATTGGGCAGTAGCTCCACATAGCGAAAAAGGATAGGTTTTGGGTTCTAACCAAGCTGGGGTTTACTACCCTGGAGAAGTTACCCAGCCTCTCGGAGCCTCAGTTTCCCTCACGTGACTGTGAGGAGAAGGCACCATGGTCCTGAGTGCAAAACACCACATAATGTAATGAGCATTAGTTATTCTCCCTTCCCTCTCGTTGCAAGTGTGTCTTTTCCTTTATTTTTCCTTTATCTCAAATGTCATTAGCATGGCAGTGTCCAATGCATACAGCTGGGACATGAAACCTGAAAAATGCAGTCAATATCTTCCATTTGGGACTGGCAGTTTTAGTTGTCACCTTTTATTGTTCTCATACAAATCCTGATTTTTTTCCTGAAATATATCATACAGTATCTTCATGCAAGTAATTTAATGTATTTGAGATACCTGAATAATTTATAGGATTATTTCTGTTACCCAACCTGTCATATATACATGGCAAATGTATTCACAACTGGGAGCGTTTCCATAGAAAAGAAATGGTAAATTATTCAGATTATACTTTTTTCCTATCACCTAATTAATTAGCACAGCATATTAAGGATTTATTTTATGTATAAGGTAATATTCAAGTAGATGTAATGAACAAAGATAAAAAATGTTTCAGAAAATGATTTACAAATACCTCATCCTCTTTGTTTGGAGGGAGGGAGGGAGAGTATCGCTTCTTTTTCAAATATCTGAATAATCAACTGCATTTTTCCATTTTCATTTGGATTTTTGGTAGATATGTCGATGTCTACTGGTAATCTTTAAAACAAAATTCTGTTAAACTTACTTTTTCTAAAATGTTTTACTTTTGTCTCAACTTTAAATGAAATTAATAGCATACTTTAAATTTAAAGATATTCTAGGTGACTTTTAAAATTAATCCTTTAAAAAGGTGTCTAAATAGAAACACTCAGTACAATATAAAATTATAATACAAAAACATTTATATTTCTATAGTATTTGTTTTGAAAAAATTATGAAGTATGCTCTTTTTATTAGACGTGTGGTGAATTTTTTTAACTCATAGATGGACTTTCCTAATATAATAGGTTGAGAGTAATTTTATCTATTTTACTTATTTGTCTCTCTCCTCTGTGCTGCATATATTTTAGACCTGACTTCTAGTTTAAAATAATATTCAGTTAGAATGAAGACAAGGAAGGAAATTTCTCAAAGCTTTGAAACACACTGGTTTCCAAACGTTTCCCTTTTCGAACGAGAAAACAAACAAAAAAAATAATTCTGTACTATATAATTTCATACAGGTGACTCGTGGTACACTTTCTCAATTAATTAATGCCTCTTTTATGAGATGTTTGGTCATAAGAGCTTTTCAGAGAATATAAGGCCTACTAGCTAATGGGAAAGAGTTAATTCTGGGTATATTATAGATAAGAAATGAAAAGGGGGCTGCCATGCAAGAGGTCAAACAGTTCTACAGTGACTAATGTCTAGTCTTCAAAAGGGACGTGCTTATTAGGCAATGAGGATGGATTATGGAAAATAAGAAGGCACCCGTGACTTGTGACAAAGTCAAAACAGTGGAAGAATATGTCTGTTTTTCCTCTTAGTTTTATGATCAACATGAATTAATCTTCTTTTCTTACGTGTTTAAACTCCATTTGTCAGGTGTCAGCCAAGAAACCCATTTTCTACCTGCTTATTCATGTTTTCTGTCATCAGAAAATTTTTATAAGTGTTCAGTCTGCTTCTCTGACGTTGGCTACATAAATTTTAAATACTTGCTGATCTTATCCATCCAGAAGATCCTGGCAGTTTCACAACTGTGTAGGGGATCCAGATATTATTCTCAGGAGTCCTAATTTGACCCAGAGAGGGTGCAAAGCATCCAGATCCACAGAAGAAGGAAGACAGCATCCATCACTTCTGCCAGCCCTTTGTCAGGTGACCCACAGAGCCCCATCAGAATGTCTTCAATAGGGAAAAGCTTGACTGCATTCTCAGGTGAAGGAAAGGTGATGCAGTTTATAACTGCTGAGACAGGGGAGATGAGAACGACACGGATAAATCAGTCCAAATGAAGCCATAAATAGAAAAGAGTGGGAGTGCTCACCCCTGTGGTCCTGTACCCGACACTCCCTCCAATTTGCAGACTAGACATTCGTTTTCATAATGATTGCATTCATGCATGTTTATCTTAAAGTGGTGGAAGTCAGGTGATTAAATTCAAATGCTGCTGGATGAGATTTATTACCCAGCAACACTGCAAGCTCAGACTGCTTCAGTTAAGGCAAGAGTGAAAGGTGCATTTAGAGGAGCAGCTGATCAGTTCTTGGCAGGCAGAGTACTGCTGAAGTAACAATTTGCAGTAGTTTTACACTCCTGTCACTGCCAGTTGGCAAACTAATGGAGATGATGGAATGAAAGAACAAAATGTCACAACAGAAAGGAGAGAGTTGAAAATTCAAACATTTTCTTATTTCTCATAATCCTACTGAATCAAAATTAAATCAGTCTACAAATGAACCAACTCAATATTGAAGAAAAGGCAGGTATCTGTACAATTTTTTTCCAAGTAGGAAAATCGATTAACATTCTTGTGACCATTAGCTTGTTTAAAACATCATCATGATTTGTAATAACTCAGAGAAGTAGTTTATAAACAAGAATATTGATTTTAAGAGAATAAGTTTTAGTTGAGAATAGCAGTTGATACAGACGTCGACACCTTACATTAAGGTTTCCCCTGTAGCGGTGTAGTAGAAAATCAGTGCCAAGGTCAATTTTAAACTATCATTTTCTATTAGCAGATATAATACATCTCCTTGGTGTCTTCCTATAATGATCATGTGGATTTACTCTCTAATCTTCGCCTGTCACTACAGACTTACACTAGGAAAACCAATTCTACATACACTATACATCATGTTTTTAAAACTTCAAAGATTTAACAAGTGTTGGTGACTTCCCATGACTCACTCAATTTTATGTGTTTTTATAACCCGGAGAAATTACCTCAATTTTTGACTTCAGAAAAAAATGTAAGTTTATTTATCAAAACAAATAAGAGAAAATCAAATTAGCACATTGCATCAGAAGTTCAGCACAGGATAAGTAGATTTGAAATAAAGATGCTGCCAAATATCACAAATATTGCCTCAGTAAATACACGAAAGGACAAATCTTTACTTCAGAGGAACTACAAAACGGTAGCCATTAGCACGTCAAGAATGAGCTACAAGTAACTTGCCAAATTTTCTCCTTAATATAGTTTTACAGTGAAGCTCTGTGGTGGTTTATTCATTCTTCTCCCATTTGATATAAAAGAGAAGTTTGAACAGTCACATGGAGAAAACAGATAAATAGCTTTATCTATTGCGTGGTTGCTGTAAAGCTCAGAGCCCAATTTCTGTGCCTTGTTATTACATATACATCTTAAAATAACGTACATTCCTTAATTTCATTTCTGAATTCCAACCCTCACTTTACATCTTGCCATTCTGTTACATTTTTCTGTACTTATAAATGATTAAATCACTTGAATAAGGCAAGCATATAGTTCTGTCAATCTATTAATACCTGATAGTATTCTTTTAAAAGGCATTTAAATAAAGGATATTTTTATTTCTATGTAGTGTTTATATGCATATTCATTCTGCAATGGTAATCTTCTGCTTTCATTATTCTGCACTAAATTAGTCTTGGGACCAAGCAGATGTATACAGTTAATTTCATAAACAAACTTGATTTCATTGCCTGTTGATCACTACAGAAGCTGTGCAATGCAGTACCATGCACTGTGTTTAAAAAGACCATAAAAATCACACAGTTCTTTGGCAGAACTAAGCCACTCTAACAGGAGAAATGCCTGTCCTATTATTAAGAAAATCCACATATCTTACCATTGAATTTTTTTCTGGAACCTTAGAATAAAGCTCCTACATTGGCAGAGTCTAAATTCCTCTGACATCAGTTTTAGCAGAGTGGAGGTTAGTTATTGTATGCCAAAATATTTCTCATGTATATAACCCCTTGGAATGAGTCCTGTTACTAAGTACTTTTTTTTTAGCACTAAGGAAATCAAATTCTGTTTTTGCTTTTTCACTGGAGAATAGAGGGGTTGGCATGGAGTGGGGCCAGATTGTATTATGGCTGCCTGGCGAATATTTTTCATTGAACATAGCTATTACAACTTCATTCTCCTTATCCAACCATTCCACATAATTTGCATATTTACCTGTTGAATGTTTTAAAAATGTTTATCATTATTATCACTTCTTACTGTGGGCTGTCAGCATTTCTCTCCCGAGCAAGTTTCTCTCAGCAACTCTCGCCTATCCTCATTCTTTCCTACATGCGGTCCATACTCCTTATAGCTACAGCTTTATCTTTAAAATTCAAATATCTGATTGTGTTACTTCTCTGCTTAAAATGTAACATCACTGAATTCATTACCGGAAGAAGAAAAAGGGCTAAAACCCTTAATGTTGTATAGAATCTTGCTATTCAAAGGTGGTCCTCCAGCCAGCCACATCATCACCACCTGGGATCTTGTTAGAAATGCAGAATGGAGTTCCATCAACGGAATGGAAAGTTACATTTTAACCAGATTGTCAGGTGACTTGTTTGCACATTAAAGCTTGTGAAGCTCTGGTTCCAAAGGCCACCTCAGTCTAGCCCTATCTTGCCTCTCTAGCCACATTCTTCCACCATCTTCTTCCCCTCCTTCCACTGGCTCTCATTTTTCTGGACATTGAATGATCGTTTCAAGCCTCCAGCCCCTCTATATACAAAGTGATCTCTTTGTCCAGAATTTCATTTCCTGACTTCTCTACCTAAGTGCTACAAGTACTTTATGACCAAGACCAAATATCTTCTCATCTGGTCTTTCTTTCAAACTACAGCATCTGATACGTCACAATTAGTTGGTTCTTTTCCTCTGGCTCCTATGGTACATTTACAGATTTCTTCTTAGCACTTATTATATTATGTTGAAATTACCCACTGGCATGTCTCCTTCCCTCTCTAGACTGTGTTTTTAGTTCCCTGATACCCGGTAAAGTTCAAATAACATGGTACTCCCTTGACCAATGGTTGTTCAAGAAACTCATGAAAGAATGGACACTATAAGTGTTCTCTCTATCTTGCTCTCTATCTTGGGACAATTTAAACATTTACCTCTGGTATCCTTTAGAACAGGGGTCCAATCTACAACCCCAGGGCCAAGTCTAGCTCTCAGCCATGATGATTTAAACCAAGTTGGCTTTAGAAATTAGCTTTTGCTGTAAACTTGATGATGTTTTTTGATAAACTCAACCTAAAATTACAAGGCAAACAAACAGGGCCTTTATGCAAAACTTACACTGCTCTAAGGTAATTCCAAGAACAACTAATGGTTGAATCACAAGTAACCTCATTCTTCTTTAGACACTCCTGGTACAGTCAAAGTTAAAGCAAGAAGAGAGATCTCCATTCCCACACAAATCTGCAGCAAAGGTATTTTCTGAGCTCAAACTAGAGCCCTGCAGCACTTCTCAGGCCTCGATGCAAGTGCAAAGGAAATGTACTTATTTCAAAATGCATTTAACTGTGCAATTGAGGAGCTTTCTCCTAACCTTCAACTGGAAGTCATTAATCTACAATTTAAAGACAAGCTAAAAGGCAAATATCAAGATGATCTGATAGAATTCTATAAATTCCTTTCAAGTGATAAATATACTCAATTAAAACTATATGTTCGTGTATTTATATCAGTATTTGGCACTGCCTTCCTGGGTGAAAAGACATATTCAAAGAAGTAATATATAAAATCACATTACTGAAGAAGATTTGCAATTAATTTTGATAAGGAACACTATCTTTGGATCTCAATTAAGCAAAATGCTATCCCCCCAAAGAAGAATTTCATTTTCTCGCTAGTAGATCTGTATTGCACAAAACTGTACTCAATTTTTATTATTATATTTTGAATTTAATCAGTAAAAATTTGTGGAAATTTAGTTTCTCTTTTGTCATGTAAGTACCTCCATGATGTCCTTGATTTTACTTCCTGGCCGGTGATCCTAAAATATACTATACAGAAGAAGTTGGCTGACCTCTACTCTAGAACCAAAGACAGAGATCAAATATGCAAAAATAAGTAACATATTTAGTAAGTCTGGGAATAAAATGCAGACATTTTCACCAATTGAGAAGTTGTATCACATAGGATGTTTACATATTTTGTAAATAATCTCGGTAAAGTATGTAGCAATAAAAATTGGTATGTTCTTAAAGACGTATTTGAATTATTTTCTGAGAATAGTCATCAGAATAAAGGATGACAAAAACTGTATAAGAAGCAAAAATGGAAATAAATTTTCGTATCTGAACAACTCAAGTCTAGATCGGATTTACTTTATAAACAGGTTAAATCTACTGTCTGAAGAAACCTAGTCTTCAGGGAATTCATCTCTTTCAGGAAGTAAATTGTTATAATTTTTTAAAAGCTGAACACAGCCTTCGTATTTAGGTGTGCTGAATTAGCTCTCAGCTCCTGAAACAACTTCTGTAATTAAACTCAGCAAGTCTCTCTTCACTGTTTACTGTGCGTCTCTCCTCACGCAGAGGCATTTCTGAACACGTGCCGAGGGCTCTTCAGAGCTGGAGAAAGAGGAAAGGTGTTTGTTTCACTTTAACTTGCATATATCCCTTAAAGACAAAGCGATTTCTGTGTTGAAACTTGGATTCCCTTAGAGCTATTATAGTGGAGTCGTGATGTCATTCTTGAAATTTTCACCACAAGGTAGTGGCCTGGTAGAAACACAATCCTCAGAGAACGTGTTCAAAAACTGGCAGTCCCTCTGTGGAGTCAATGGAAGAGGATCAAAGACATTGCTTAGAACATACATCCTTTACAAAATTATCTCTAGTCTAGAATTCTTGGTACAAAACCCTCCATTTTGATTAGAACATCCTTGAGGAGTTTACAGAGTTGAGACTGAAACGTTCGTAATCTTTGAGGTATAAATCATGAAAGAATAAAAACAAACTATTCTCTAGTAAATTAGTTTTATTCCAATTCTATACTTTATCAATGAAATCAAGAACCTTCCATTTAACTCATTATTTTTCCTTTTCCTGATATTCTGTTTGAACCCTTGGCTTTCTTACAATAAATTGCCGTTTCCCTCCACTTCAGGAGTCTTTCACTTCTACTTAGTTAACCTATTACTAGTATTTTTTTATTTTCTTATGACAAGTTTATGTGAGTATATACCAATTTAATGTTAAATAATCTCTTGTCTGCTTGTCATTGAGTTAATTATAGGTCTCAGGAATAAATTCTACTATTACGCATAGTTTATAAAAATTATTTTTGAATGTAGCTATTCATAACTTTGAGAGAGCTCTGCACTTTTGTAAGATTTCTGAAATAATCTTTCTACCACCTCTGAATTCAGCCATTCTCTGATAGCCCCTATCTATTGGTAATCACATTTTAAAGTCTCATTTGTTAAAAAATAGTTGGCTTAAAAAAATCACAAATATCAGAGCTAAGAAAAAGAAAGACTTCAGTTTCATCTCAAAACATCTATTGGGGAATATATGTAGTAGCATTTATTAAAAGGGTGCTGTTAGACAAGGAGAAAAGTAAGAAAAAATATTATTTCTTACAATAAATAACTACAGAAATAAAATGTCATTGTTCTTAGTGACTACTGAGCCATAGATGTTTAATCTCTTGCTTAAAAGGTTTACAAATTCTTATCAACAATCATAAATAACATGCTGCACTGAGATTTAGCATTTTAAAGAATCCTGATCTTCGGCTAAGAATTGATTCCTCCATTTCTTACATCATGGTACTGGCAGTAACCTTAATTTATATCAGAAAATTTCTAAAAGATTAGTCTCACACAGATTCAGACCAGCTCTCAGGGAATACTTTCTTAGATGTAAATAGTTACGTTTCGAATAAAATCGTGTAGTTATCCATCTGTTCAGATTGTTATCACCAATAATAAAAACTACAAGATTATGTTCTTTACGGTTATATCCAATGACTAATATCAACATATAATATTCTTTTAGTAAAATATAGTAATGAACTGTATATCATTGAGTTGATTCATTCAGTTATCTTCATTTTGCTTCTTGAATAACATTCAGAATTCTATTAAATCTTGTGATTTACTTTTACTTTATTAAACATATTTATTAAATTAAGCTTATATGTTTCATTATATTTTAATTTTTATTGTATACACTCCAAATATAGTTTCAGAATTCAAGATTAAATATTATACTGGTAAAGAAAGTAAAATTATTTCTACAAAAATAGGTAATATGTGAATTTTATTTTCATATAATATAATTCTTTTGGATTCAAGACTGTATTCATGTTCTTCACAATCTGAGCTGTTTGTTCAATATTTGCTTTTGGATTTTTTATTTCTTAATGAAAAATACCCCAAACTTAGTATTGGTTAATGGCTATAACACACACACACACACACACACATACAAGCATTTTCCGGGCTTAATTCAATATTGTTCTCAGGGAAAAGAATAATTCTAAAAGAGTAATTCTAAGTAGAAACCCCATATTAGTTTTGGTTGTGGATGCTATTAAAGTCAAGCTTTGAAGTAGGATCTAAGTTCGAATCTCTGCTCTATCTTATCAATAGTGGGACCTTTTCTGAGCTTCGGTTGCTGTCAGTATAATGGGGTGACGGTAATAATTACCTCATTTGGAGGTGTGGACAAACAATAAGATGAAGAGTGGTGAATACGAAGTACTCAGCAACTGTTAGCTACTGTTCGTGTCGGCTACATTTTTGAGCAACTGCCCATATTAAAATTACAGTTTCAGAACTTGTGTTAAGTTCATTTTATAAGTTCGCTATTTATTGAAAAATATCTTTCATTTTCTCCTACTATTTTTAGGGATGCTAATTATATCTACCATTATATGTATTCAAAACAATCTAAATGGCTTATTAGAATTGATTTAATGTGATTAAATGCCATATTTATTTCATATCATTTCTATTAAGAGAAAAGAAATTTCTTTTTTTTTTTTTTTTTTGGTGAGAAAGACCAGCCCTGAGCTAACATCCGTCGCCAATCCTCCTCTTTTTGCCGAGGAAGACTGGCCCTGGGCTAACATCCGTGCCCATCTTCCTCCACTTTATATGGGACGCCGCCACGGCATGGCTGACGAGCAGTGCGTCCCTGGGCGCCCGGGATCCGAACCCACAAACCCTGGGCTGCCAAAGCGCAAACTAAACTGCTGTGCCACCAGGCTGGCCCCAAGAAAGGAAATTTCTTAATGAAGAAATATCCAAAACAAAAATATGTCCAATGTCCTATAATCCATGCATCCATTTACTTTTCATAATCGTAAGACTGGTATTAATTCATGTAAATTAGTTTTCTTGTTTTGTGTTAAAGTATAATATATGATAACTAAGACACTTAAAATATATGAAAAAGATTCATCTTTTCTGTAGAACATTGTAATTTACCTTAAAAATATCAAGATGAGGACTTCTTTGTCTATTCAAACTGCCCAATTGTTAATCTTTTCGTTATTAGCAATCACTGGTAGAAATGAGAATAATAGAACTGAAATAATCTTTCTAACATTTGCAATAGTGACAATATTTTTTCAGTAGTGCATAAGTGTAAACATTTTAAAATCAAGAAATACCTTCAATAAATGGTAATATTATTTTTAAGTGCTTTTATACAACCTTCAGCATTAATGAAAGCAAGTTAAAACACGTAATATGTGGACTATATATTTTCAGTTATTATCCAAAAAAGATACATATGTGCAGTAACAGACCAAGCACCTTAAAAAGAACTGATTCAGCTACGTTAGAAAGAAAGAAATAGCAATGAATGAGAAATTAATGAAAAGCGATGTGCAAGAATTGCAACAAATTTTTAAATTCTATGTTTATATCAAATTAGCTTATAGTAAATACTTAATAAATGTTATATGTCCTGGAGGAAGTAGGAAGAGGTGGGCAAGGGTTTAGTCTTGAAAGGAAAGAGAAATGTTGTTTAGACAGAAAAGAATAATAAAAGTACAGTTGGATTTTTACTCTAAGGATGAAGGATCCCGGCTGAAAACAACGACAAAAACCTCCCTTCACATCTAGGTACCAACTCTCTTTTCTTCTCTTGTTTAGAATTGTCTATACTCTCTAACTCTACTTCTTCACTTCCTACTCACCACTCAACCCACTTCAGTTTGATTTCCTACCTCATCATGCCACATAAAATAGCTCTCCATATGGTTACCAAGGACTTCCGGGCCGTGAAATGCAAAGGAATTTTTTTATTCCTTAGTTTGACTGCTTAGAAAGAGGCGACTCCACTGACCTTTTAGTCTATGAAAACCTTCTGTTTCTTCGGCTTCCATGACTTTCCTGGCCTCATTTCTTTTATGGTTCTGACAGCAACTTCTCTGTTTCTTTTGCTGGCTCGTCATCATCATCCAGACATTAAATATTAGAGTTCCTCAATGGGCAGTCTCAGATTCTCTTCTCTCCATTCCTCGCTTCTTTCTTTCCATCTCCATTTCTTATTCTAAATTTTCCCCCTCAGCCATATTACCTATACCTATGAGTTTAATTATGACCTATATGCTAATGGCGTCTTAATTTACATCTCTAATACAGAATTTTCTGAGATTCAAACTTGGAAATGTAACTGACTACACAACGTGGCCATTAGGTATATCTCAAAAATGCTTTAAAAGCACTTGCAACCTAGTATGCCTAAAACCAAATTATCTTCCCACACTCAGACATGCAAACATATTGCACACATCAAGATCTGGTTTTCCAGAGTTTCCTATTTCAATTCAGTTCTGTAAGCTCGAAATCTAGGAGTCATTACAGTATTTGCCCCTTTCTCCTACCTCCCCACCATATGCAGTCCAGCATTAGGTAGCAGGACCTTGCACTCAAAGTCTGTCTTGAAGCTGTCTACTTCTTCCCTTTTTTATCATCTACAATAAAGATAATATTATAAGGAAAGTGTTCCTTCAATCCAGAGGCATCTTCAATAACTAACCATTTATTGTTGGTTAACAATTTAACATACCCTGGTCATGTAGAAGTGGTTAGAAATAAATACAATGAGGATCAATGTACTAAAGAAAAACATACTTTGAGGGAATGGAAAATTGATAAGAAGTGGCAACCAGCAATGTGTCAATATAGCAGAAAGGGATTTGCAGAGATTTAGCCTGCGGTAGATTGCATGTGAATCAATTATATGGCTTTATTGATTTTTTTAAAAGCACAATCTAAGATCCATAAATAAGAATGTAGTACATGGACTCTCATACTAATTATTTATTACACGTAATTCTCATTGATACTTTATATATAAAAGTAAACTATACATAACATATAATTTGCCATTTTAACCAATTTTAAGTGTATAATTCAGTGGTAATAATTACATTCACAGTCATGTGCAACCATCACCACTTCCTATTTCCAACACTTTTTCATCACACTAAACAGAAACTCTACCTAACAATAGCTCCCCATACGTAAACTCTAATCTACTTTCTGTCTCTATGAATTTGCCTTTTCTAGGTATTTTATATAAGTGGAATTATACAATAGTTGCCCTTTTATGTATGGCTTATTTCACTTGGAGTAATGTTTTCAAATGCATTTTGTAACATGTATCAGAAAGCCATTGCTTTTGTATAGCTGAATAATATTCCACCTGTAGGTATATATCACAGTGTGTTTACCCATTCGTCAATTGATGGACACTTGAATTGTTTATACCTTTTGAGAATAATGCTTCAATGAACATTGATGTACAAGTATCTCTTTGAGCTCCTGCTTTGAGTTCTTTTGGGTATATACCAAGAGTGGAATAACTGGGTCATATGATAATTCTAGTTAACTTTGTGAGGAATCAACAAACTATTTTCCACAGCAGCTGCAACATTTTACATTCCTACCTGCAATGTCCAAGAGTTTCTCTCATTGATACCTTTTCAAGGATGGTGTTAGTTTAATATTTAATAATTTAGGATTACCATAGATTATTTGTTGCAATGGGTTAACAAAGATTATTAAAGAATTTAAAAATGTAAGTTATAAGGCATAGCACAATGACTTGGAAAAATCTTTTAGTCTATAAAATGCTATGAAATTATCTAACATTCATTTTTATTGCAAAAAGATGTATGTTTGCTTTTAAATAAAGTCCTGTCCTTCATAGAAGTGGATTATACTAACAACCCATATGAGTATGGCATACAGTTCAAATTGTTGTTAGTGTAATCAAAAATTTGTTTTGATTTAGTCACTTTTTTGTTTGCTGTATTCAAGTTCCACATGACCAAAAGCACCCAATTTGAGCTTGCTGGGTAGATTAGTAACTTGTTTGTGGAAACCAAAAGTTAATTGCCTACTAGGAAAATCAATTTAAAAGGTTGACCTGTTTGAACTAGCTAAGAGAATTGATCACATATAATGGATCACTGGCTAACTATTTGCTACTTTATTCCATTCAATTCCAGCACGACAAAAAAATGAACTTAGTTTATAACATATAGTCATCATGACATTATTAAACAGAAATTACCTGTTTTAATTATTTTCTAAAAAAGAAGTCATATAGTTTCTATGTTCTGTGAAGAATTAGAGAGAGAGGTTTATAAGGTAAACAGAAGATGAACAAGATGATCTCTTAATTTCCCTTGCTGCCTTGTGATTCCTTGACTATCCAACACTACTGATACATAGAGGCAATTTTATTGGGATGGAGAAATGTGAAGTCTTACTGCAACATACGCATTCCATATTGACATATGGAAAAGTCATTTGAATTATTATATTTGGGAAATGAGCAAAGATCTCATTGTCTTATAAGCACAGAATGACTCTCTTGTGAATGCTTGCACATTTTCCAAGTCCACAAAACACCTTGGTCCTTTTATTGATACACTGCTTTATCAGCATGTTAATATCATATAAGTTGGGTACTTCTACTTTAAAAAGCTATTTTTTCCTAATTATGGTTCTTAATTTCCCCAGAATGATTGTCTCTAACATAAGTATTTGCGCTGATATTCATGGTCAGATTTAGAACATTGTTTTAAGTAAATTTAAGAATCTTTAAAAAAAAGTCTCTAATAAAAGAGAAAAGAGAATTTCCTAGGTATTCTAGTTGAAATAAAGATGGAAACCCTGGAGAATTTTCTTTTTTACTTTTACACTAATCCACCAGGATATCAGGATTCTTTATTCTCATATGATGCTGAAGTGCTCAGAATCTAGGGCCCAGTTGATCTGTATATAAATTAATAATTCCTTAATCCTAAGTGTATTTAGCATTAATATTCTTCATACTTTAACATAAATAATGTCATTTCTTTACTCAAAAGCTTTTAATAGCTCCCCAATAAATAGCTAATAAAGTTGAAACAGTTTAGCCTTTTTTTCAGAATGTTTGGACCTTATTTCAACTCCCTTTCCAGCCTTCTATTTCACTATCACTTATCAAATACTCAGTGACTGAAACAAATCATACTATTCACTCTGCTTTGTTCCCTCCGTAGTGTTTCTCATGTAATTTTCACCCACTGGAAATGCCTAACTCCTTGACTTGATCTATAAAAGTCCAACCCATTCTTCAAGTTCAGTTTCAAGGTCAGATGCCATCATCTCCATTAAACTTCTCTTGATTCACTGAATGGGAAATGATTTCCACCTCCCTGCTACTGTAAGACTTTTTACCACTATTGACATATTTCTTATATTTTGTCTGGAATTATAGTTCGGTTTCATGTGCTTGTCTCTTATTCTCTTGGTGAGCTCCACAGGGGCCTGGGGCCATATACTCTTCCTCTTGGTATTTCCCAAAGCACCAACAAAAAGTGTCGTGCCGACAGGGAGTATTTAAAATAACGTTTATTATTTTGAATTGAATGGAATTCACATTCTCAAGTGTAGCGTAGAAAAGATTATTTTAAAAAGAATATAATTTATTCTTCATTAAGTAAAATAACTAACAAAGAAATTAGTAAATCATGGACCTCTTTTGAAAATGACATAAGCTAAGTAGTGTCAGTGTTTCAGTACAGGAAGAAACATGAAATGGTGACTTCCTTAAAATAACATTTTTGGTTTTATTATCAAGTTATATGTTTATTGTATGAAATAATGAGAAACAAAAAAATCCGCAGGAATAAAATTATTTTTACCTGCATTACCAAAGATAACCCCCAGATATACCAAGATACATTGTTAACCCCACAAAGGGAGCATAGTTTATGCATTTTTTCTAGTTTGTGTTTTCCTAATAACAGTTTGTCATGACCTTATTTCTATATCAATAAATATGCTTCTCAAGCATCATTTTTAATTAATCTCTAGCATTCCTTTCTTGTCTATATAATCAATATTCTTGGGCATTTCAAATTCTACTTTTTCACTATATTTAAGTCTCTTTAACTCTCATTAATATGATTTAATTTTAATGTTCATCTTTGTTTTGGGGACAAGTTTCTAGAAATAGAATTGTCCTACCCAGGACATATATATAGTATTAAAGCTATTCATATGCATTAATAGCTTGCCCTTCAAACATTTTTCTCTTTTGCCAGTTTCCATTGGCAGCAGTAGTGTTTTAGAGTACCTAATAGTGACTTCCTTAACTGCCCTGTTTCTCACTCATGCTGTATTCTCTAAAGTACTCCTCAAAATTGGGATATGTCACAGTTCTTATCTGTCTGGAAGACATTAGATGAAGTCTTTCCTAAAGAAAAAGCAATTGGATTAAGGGTGAAATAACTTAGGTCTTTTCTATCTTATATTTTCTCTATATCTGAAAATACATGTTTTGTAGTTAGTTGTATCGTGACATACTAATGGCATGTAGTGTATGGTGACTCAATATTGCAAGTTTAGAAATGCCAAACTGAATTTAAAAAGCATGCCATTTTCCTTAGTATTCCAGTTCTGGAGTTATATTGCCTATTGTTACCCGCCACTCCCCATTGTGTGATGTTGGACCACACCTAACAGCTCTTAGCTATCATTTCTGTATTCACAAAATAGAAATAATGAGGGTGCCTTCTTTGAAGGGTGGTTGTGGGGGCTAGATGAGATAATGCACAAAAAGTGTATTGCCCAGTGCCTGCAAACTAGATCTCTGCAAAATCATAGCTGTTACTATTTTTACCTACAATATTTAGGAAATAGTTGCCTAAAATACAGGTGCATTACTTGATAGATATGTTCAGTAAATGATTTTATTTATTGTAGAATGAGTTATAATATGTAAGGGGTGAGGCATATAAAAATAATATTACACTTTATGTTCATGTCAAGAACACTTCATGAAATACATATGTAATCAACCTTTATCTCTTGAATGTTGAAACAATTTGGTAAAAAAAGATTGTGTGTCATTTTGGAATAAGTCAAATGAAAAGGTGTGTTGCTCGACGTTACAACATCAATTAGTCTTCATATGAATATTTAAAGGATTCTGGTAATAATTCATGTGCTAAAATCCAACAGCCTTTTCAATAAATGAAAAGTTTCCAGGTCAAATCTCTTCACAATATTCATACATATTTTCTTGTCTTGAGTTAACATGAGATAACAGTCACGGTTACAATTTCACCTGTAACTAACTTAAAGAAATAAGACAGATAAAAAGAAAAGAACTGCCTTTCATAACACAAATATAGAATTAAACTGTCAAGACTTGAAATGTTCAATAAACTACATGTAGAGTAAGATTTTTTTAAATTCAAATAATTTTCTTTGAATATGATGGGAATTGAATGTATTGGCCAGAAAATTGTGACAATTAATTGCAGAAAGGCTGAATTTTAATGAAAGGCTCTAAGAAAAAAATGATGAAATGAATGTGCTGTTTGCTTTTAAATCATTTACAGTTGAATAATTTACGTTATCTTTAATTCATCCAGTTAAATTATCCAAGATGAATACAGTATGAATAGAAGAGGTGTAAAATTGTCAGATTTTTGGGTTAAAATATTTCCAATAACGACTCTTTGTTTTTTACTACTATTTTAATGGATTTATATATTGTGGTATGAGTTAGCAGACTAAGCTAAAGCACACAATATAATGAGTTTGCGGGGTTATAAATATTTGACCTACATCTTCAGACATTAATGTAGTTATGTGTTCATGCAAAGAAAGCCAACTTTACTGAAAATTATTCTGATAAGCTCCCCAACATTTGACCCACCCTATTCTCCCCATTTCTTTGGCTAACAGCGTTCTCCAGTTTTTCATACCAATAACTTTGGAGTCACCCTTAACTACTTCTTTCCTCTCAAACCTCACATCTTATCCATCAGTAAGTCCTGTCACAAGCTACCTACAGAACATATCCAGTGTACTCCTCACAAACACCCACTACTACCAGCCTTACACAAGCTGCCATCGTTCTCCCCGTGTCTCCTTCTCTCTCTCTCTTTCTCCCTCCCTCTCTCTCTCTTTCATTATTAAAGTAGTCTCAATGTTTCTCCCTGCTTTGGGAGTTGCTTTCCTATAGTCTTTTTCTCATAGAGCAGCCAGAATGATCCTTTATAAATAAAAGTCAAAATGTGTCATGCCTCTCTCAGAGCTCTCAATGGCTTTCCATCTCACTCAGAGTAAAAGTCAAAGGTCTTATAATGAACTTCACAGCAATGCTATAATAATCTAACCCCTGCTACATCTCTGATTTTATCTCTTACCACTCTCTCTTTTCTCCTCAGCTCCTTCCTCAAACACACCAAGCATGCTCTCACCTCAAGGCTACAGCAGTTCTACATAAAATGAAGGCATACAGTTTCTCATTTTCCTTCTCTTTCTACTAATGACTCCACCATTGCTTTGATTCTGACCAAGAGAACCTTGGAATCTAACTGCAAGTGCTAACAGACTGACTGCCTGACTCAATATACAGGATAATTTATGATTTATTTAGCATTCTTCCAGGTGTTTTGCTTGTGGAGTTGAAAGAAAGACTACCTCCTGAAAAGCTTCTATACCATTAAGAATTAGATAGTGAGTCACAACTAGGGTTTTGTTAATATATAACCGGCAATAGAATCAGCCAAGTTACAATAGTTAGAACTGACTCCTCATGGAACTGGAAGAAGATTGCTGCAGTTCTGAGATGGAAGCAAGACAAAGACCACATATTCTAGGGACAAACACATGAGAACACATGTCTGAAGGTGAATCCAAAACAAAAACATCCATGGACTGGCCTAGATCCAAGCATAGGTGGGACAGGATCTGGGAGGAAATCTAATAATCATGTCATTGGTGAAGGTACTTCTCATTGGCCAATTGGTGCTGGCAGACGGGCATAGGGAAAGGAAATACAGAAGGCAATTGTACCCATTTTGGAATATTGATGTTCAGAAAAAAAGATATCCCTTGGGATCAGAAATAACCATCGGAAAGCAGTTTTAGGAAAAGAAGATCCAGAAAGATCATATTCAATGAGAAATTGAGTTATAGGGCAAGTAGGAGAGTAAAATTCAATTTCTGAGTTTCTGAGCAACCAGCTCCAATTTTGAATTAGTGAGAAGTCACTATTCCATTGCTTAGGTCCTAGGTGATCCTAGGGTTTAGGGGAAGACTCAAGTAGACCCAGCTGCAGTATTCCATATCTCAGAATGTTCATAGGAAAAATGAGTTTCATTTTAAGAATAAGCTAGAGGTTGCAATTTCCGATAAGGTAGTTAAGAAAGGGCTTATTGGAAAGATGACATTAAAATAAAAACTTAAAGAGGTGAGGGAGAGAGAGACATGAAGATATCTGGGGGCAGAACATTCTAGGCCTTGTTTGAAGAGTTACAAGAAGGCCAGCATAGCTGGAGTGGAGTGAAGAGAGAGAGAAACATGGAAAATGAGGTTGGAGTTGGGGCACATTCTGTGGGGACTTATACACCCCCATGGTGAGGACTTCGCCATTTATTGAGTGAGATGGAACGTCATTAAATGCTTTTTAACAAAAGAATACATGATCTGTGTACTGGTGATAAGCTCGTAAGCATGACTGTCATTCCTGGACTAAACATTGCAGAATGGCTAACTAAAAGCTAAAAGAGTTGCAAATGAAGGCTTTAATTTAGCTTGTTTTTATTTTTTATTTGATAATAGTCTCTTACTACATAAGCTTCAATAATTTGTGCATCCTGTGTTTTATACACATCTCCCTGACGTGCTATTGTTATTTAACATTCCAATTCCTTCTAATTTTTTAACTCAGTTGCCCTAAAGCTAAATTAAATTACATTTATTGAGCCTTTGTATGTGCCAGGTGCTGTGCTATATGCTATATATGCAGAATCTCATTTATTCCTCCAACAATTTAGAATAATCATCATCTCCAGTTTACTGAGAGGGAAGCTGTAATGCAGAGAACTTTAGAATTCCAGAGCATGTGTCTGGCCTAGAGTTGACATAATACCTGTTTTCACGGACCTGAGTTCCCTCCTCAGGTATTTTCTTTAGGTTGACTAATATTTAGTTAGAAGACAGTGTATTTTCCATGTTGGACTAGATTTCTAAGCGAGAAGACACAGTCTGCATCCTCAGACGTCTGTTACAGCCTGAGGTACGCCCTGGATGCAGTCGCAGCTGGTGATTCCGCACCTGTGCATTTGAATCAGAACACACGGGTTCCAACCCCAGCTCGTCCATCTACCGGCTCTGCAGGACTCCCCAGTGTCTAGTTTCTGTACTTCTGTAAAATGACAGACCCTAAAGTAGGATCCAAACCTATAAGATTTTGAGGTCACATTTTAAGAGAAAGCATACAAAATTAGGTACAGAAGTGAATTTTTATTTAGATGGAGAAAAGAAAACATAATGAAATACAAATTTAAAATAGATGACAAGTACCACAAGCATTATAAACTCCAGAAATATTAGCAATATTCTTGTTTTATGGCTGACAGTCAAAGTGACATAATGAAGTATGGTTGGAAAATAGCTGGAGTCAGACTCTCCTGAAAGCCCGGGGATGAGGCAGGTCTTTCTGGACAAAGGTTTCCAGAGACCACTCTTCCACCACAACATCTCACACAAGATCAGTGTTTCAGCCTCCAAGCCAATCAAGAAATTACTTTAAAGTGTGCACGGTGTACATTTTAAGTAAAACCAGTCTGCTGTAGGTACTCTCTCTCTATTTTGTTAATTGAATTAAATTTGAATTAAATTGGGTAAGGCTGGTTCCTTTGTATGAAATATGAAGAGGTTATTGAATTTAGAACTTTTTTTTGGCTATTTTAAGGCAATTACTTACTTTGACAATAAAAGTGTGAACAGGACCATAATTCATCTTTAGGCTAACATTTTTTTATTCCCATGAGCATTTGTCAATAACTTCTGGCCATGACATACAGTGGTGTATATATTTGCAATACACTTGAGTAATACTTATAAAAACAGTTTGAAAAACTAAAAGCTGTCTACATTTTTTCCATTACTCAAACTGTGTTTATTCAGAGGAACTATTGAACCAAAATATCTGGTCACTCCTAAGGTGAAAAAAAGAGATTCAATTGTTATCGTGTGGTTTGGGAATGCATAGACTTGGAAGTAAGACCCTAGCTTCTTATTCAAGCTTGATTTGTACTTGCTGATGCAATCTTGAGCAATTCATTAAATATTTTTGTGACACAGATTTCTTAAATTTAGAAGGAGCCAGTGGTTTTAGGTCTTCCTAAAGAAGTTGGGAAAAATAAATGTTGAAATGAACATACAAGTACATATTAGTACTCAAATCTTTTGGGTAGCAGCACAGTCTGAGGCATACGATGCAATTCTACATGCCAAACTGAGAAAATTGGGTAGAAAACCCTTTTTCCCTGAAACAGCCTTTGAAGCTGCCAGTAATTAATCTGATACAGTTTTTAAAAAACTGAAGCCAATCTCTCTAAGATGTGGGGCTCTCTACATGAGCCATCTGGAACTATCAGATAATCTGGGCAATTTAAGTTATGCTTACATAATTGAGAATAAGGAAACTCATTTTGGTCTGAGTTCAAGGCTTTGGAAAAAAGAGAATTACCAATCCAAGAAAGTTTGAAACACAATAACAGGAGATATACATGAAAAAATATCTACTTTGAATAAAAGGGTAGGTCTGAAAGCTATCAGCATCCCTAATGTCCCAAGCTTACCAAAGAATTAGTTCATGGACTTAACTTCAAGGAGTGAAACCTAATTAGATATTACTCAGATACTAAATAAACAAACAAATAATGCAGGCTTGTTGACTGCTAAAGAATGCAATTTAACTATGATCATTACTCAAGGCTTTTGGTGTCCATTTCTAGTGAGAAGAAAATACAACCTTTATTTGCCATAAAGATTGAAATAGAAACAACTGGAAAAGATGGAAGAAGGGAAGGAAAAATAAGGAAGGAGGCCTATCTTGATCTCATCAATTCTCAGTGTGTACGCCCTGTGGCTGCTACCTGCCGTCTTTTAAGAATATTAATCAAGCGCTAATGTAATTTTAGGAAGTTGACATTGTTGGGAATTTCAAAAATATAATACCTCTGTTTTTAAAAACCAACTCTTTATTAAACAAAATTTCATGTCTGTTTTCTATAACTGAGATACCCTGAAAAAGTCAAATCAATTCCTTTTGAATAACTAAACTGAATAATATTTTACCAAAGTTTTTCTTAATACTCACTTACTCTAAACAAATTTTGTAATATTCACTCAGATATGTATCATGAATTATGATGATCAGCTGGCAGAAGACGTGCTTGTACAGATTCCATTCTGCTGCCCTTCATAGAATTGCCATTTACCCAGAAGAAAAAATCTTCAGGAATGCAATTTTCTTGAACTGCCAATTTAGCTAACTTGTCTATGTTTTTCAAACTTTGCTTTTATCATCCAGTTGAGAGAAGAGCAGCAGACTGCTTCTGCCTCTTGCTCAGCTTCCCTGCTATCAACGACATTGGAAACAGGGTAGAACCTTGATTCTCCCTTGTTCCTAAAACTCTCCTGTCTAATCAGGAATCATCTACAGGGAAACCCACCCTGTTTGCTTAAAGGCTTGGTTTCTTAGCACTTGGCTTAGTCTCATTTCAGCACTTGCTTTGTCAAATAATGAGAAGAATTTTCTGGAGCAAATTACTTTAATTCTAAATGGAAGGCAAATTAATTACTTTTAAAACATTGATTTTATATTGACCAAAAAGTTTAAAAATTACACATAAATAAAATACAAGAAAATTTTTTTCACAAAGGGTGAGTCAGGATTCTATTCAAGTAAGATTTGGATTAAGAGTGTTTCTGCTTGGTAGAATATGATCTTGCATTTGATACTAATCACTGGGTACAAAGTCACTTTGTTTTTTAAGGAATATATGTTAGTGTTTTATTTTACTCTGCTATTGTGGTTAAATTCAAGTTAGAGATTATTATTTGGGGGACCACTTCCTACTCTAAAGCATTATCAATTGATGATCTGTGCTATTAAATAGCAAGCACAGAATCACCCCTATATTGGGTTAACTGAGGCAAATGTAATTTGTCATTGGCCAAATTATTGTGGCCTTTCTTTTCTTCATCTTCCCTTTCCTCTAAGCTGCTGTTTAAACAGAGACTATTATTATCACTTTGGTAAAGCCTAAATGTGATAGCATATCTAATGTACCTAGAATCCTCACCTTGCAACTTCTTCACTTCATTTAGAAGATTTTTAGGCTAATGTGAGCTCATAATGTGAACATATTTTCTCCATTGATGGATCTGCATGATCCAATTAAAAATAAAAATATGAGGACCTTAAGAGATACTAATAATGGAGGTCAAAGAGCACACAGTGAAGTGCAGTTGAGACATGATGACCTGTAATTGTCTTACTCCTGCTCCACCACAAGGACAACAGACAGTATTTAAAATTGCAATGAGGATTTATTCCATTTTAGTTAGATTAAAAATGTGCGTTCAAATGTTTATTTCTCCAAGAGAAGAGTTTATAGTAGGTCAATTGAAGGTATCTGTTGTATCTTAAAATCTGTTTGAAATGTTTGAGTGAATTATTGTCTAAATTGACAGGTGATAGCTATCCAAGCTAACGATATACTTCTGTTAGCATAGCTCAGAAGGGAATACATTAAAGGATATATGCTCTTCCTAAGCTTTGTCTGAGTAGATAAGATGATATGATACATGAATTAGGAAATGAATAAGCTGGAATTACAACTGAATCCACATAATTCTGTTGTGAGATTTCCTTACTTGCATTCTTTTGCAAAGCAAGCTGTGCACCGTGTGGTAAGTGTGCTTGTAATAAGCACTTAAGGGAGATTCTTACTTGGAAAAATGCACAAGCAATTAAAAAAAAATCATCTCAATAAATACCTAAGGTGAAGTCAGCATGATTTCCTTAAATTGTTTAAAAATGTATATGCCTATAACTATTCTATCTGCAAAATTTAGCATACACACAAATCCATCATTCAATTCTTTATGAAATGTTATATTTTTATATGCCAATACTAAGAATAATACAAAAAGAGGATGCAAAAATGTATTTGTGTTTTTTAGAACACTTAAAAAACTCAAATTTAAAGACATAGCCAAACTTTAAAATATATTTTTCTTTTTATAACTTTCAAAATAATGAGTACATTTGCAAACTGAAATTAAGTTTAGGGTATAAAGGATTAATTTAAAAGAAATCAGTCATGCAAGGATTATTTTCTTATATGCAGAATGAGTATCTAATTTCTAAATGGCCTAAAAACTAAGCTCTTGGAATAGTATTCCTTAAACCATTAAAAAATTAACCTGTCTAATAAATAGTCACATTTCTGTTGTTTTATATTAATGATTCATCTACATTTATGTATATAAAATTTTTAACTTACTTCAGTTGAAAATCTCTTCATGTAAAATGTTCTAACTGTCCTTTAGAATGAATAACGCCCAATTAATATTCCATTGATTTCATTGTTAATGGATGACCAAGTCACAGCCTGAGCAGAAGAGAAAGTTAAGTAATATCAGCTGCTTCCTCTTTCAGGCACAGTAGAACACCCATCCAAATTCCATTTCCTGTGTTCTGTGGAGCAGTGTCTCCAAATCCCATGATACCACTTCTCCTCCTTATGAAAACCTCTTCCCAGTTTACAAGGTGAGAACAGAAGACTAAGCCATGACAAACATCCAAAGGAGCTTTTAAGTTAGTCATATGACCTATATATAACTTAATTTCAAATTATGGATTATGTCAAAAACTATGAAGCCTATTTATCTTACATACATTTCATTTGTTGGTTGTGGTTTCTAAATATTTTGACAGTTGATTACTTATTTATTTTGTGTTTAAAGTAAGTTATGGAAGATTTTTATTCCCAGAGTGCAGGAAGCACTAGGCTTGAATTAGAAGCTCTAAATTGAATACTCTGATAATATCCAGCTTTGCCATTAGCTTATCCCCGGTATCATTATGGAAAGTCTTTTGGTCTTTGCCTCTAATTAGTGACAAGATTCTCTATATCATAAGGATTTGTGTTGTTGTTGTTTCTTGTCTTTTTTTGTTTGTTTTAAATAGTTGTTTTCTATATTTCTTTTGCTTCAGGAAAAGTGTCAGTTTTATTGTTTCCCCATAACTTTATGATTTTAATATTGCCATGAACACTCTCGAAAATAAAATTAAAATAGTGTGACCCTATTTTTCCTTAAAAAGCACACATTTAGAATTTATTTTCAAGGCAAGAAGGATAACTGTATTTTTTCCCTTATTGAATTTTATGATGTTGCTATTTCAAAACTTCCTTAAGGACTCACTACCATGCCATATACATATGATGATACACAGCAGCATCCAGAGGAAAGCATCTATCTAGCTGGGAAGATATATTCCCATCCATTTCTCTCTTTCATCGGGATCAATTTTTACTTCCTCCATTAATATTTACAAAATTTTTCACCATGTCTAATAAATATGGTGCAGAGAAATTGAATTATATTCCTCTTTAAGCTGTTATTTAGAAGTTATAGTTGATCATTGAGGGTTTTGGCTTAGTGGCAAAATAAGCAGCAAGTCCTGAGCCTAAATAGTAAACTGTATCTAATCAATTCTGCTGCTTTCTAGGATTCTAGTTGTAAAATATTCTCAGTCCAGACAGTGAACCTCAAAGCCTGGGCTGCTTTATGGCGTCCGCTGTGTCCTCTCACCCAAGTTACCTTCCAAGCTGCCACCTTTGTGGAATCTGAAGGAAGAAGCTTAAGAGGGCTCTCCCGTCTACCAGGAAAGAAAGTTGGTTGTGGGTGACTCAGAGCCACATGGCAAAAAACAATACATATTAGATGAAGGGAGAGTAAGAAAACAATAACAACCCTACTCAGGACATAATAAAGGCAAGAAAGAGACGATGAGGAAGATCATTTAACATGGCAGACCATCAGTGGTTGTGGAGAACCACGTGCATTTGAGGAGAGTTCAACCCTGATGTTTAAATTCAGCTTTTGAGATCCGATGTTGTGCTTGCATAAATACAAAAACTCTGCCTTAACTCAAGTGAGTTTACCCTGAGCTTCTGGGATATGAAGAGCAGTATAACTCAGTTTTGAAATTGACATAAGCAGTTAATCTGGTAAAACCCAAAGAAATACATTGACTCATCTTATTATTATTATTATTATTATTTGGTGAGGAAGGTTAGCCCTGGGCTAACATCTGTTGCCAATTCTCCTCTTTTTGCTGAGAAAGATTGGCCCTGGGCTAACGTCCATGCCCATCTTCCTATACTTTATATGTGGGATGCCTGCCACAGCATGGCTTGATAAGTGGCGCGTAGGTCCGCTCCCAGGATCCGAACCCAGAAACCTTGGGCCGCTGAAGTAGAGTGCATGAGCTTAACCACTATGCCACTGGGCTGGCCTCAACTCATCTTATTTTTAAGCGAGTCATTATGTTTGGAAAGTCATTGGGTTCTAAGAGAAAATACACCCATTTCTGTTGCTAGTAGGATGCTAGAATACAAATTTTCAAAAATTCTTTATTTAAAGCAAAAAAAAGTGCTGTTAATAGCAGTGAGTATGAAACTTGATTATTGGCAGCTTAATTTCCCTCTCTCCAAAATATGCATTAATTAATGCCAACTGATGTCAACACAAATTATGAGCATGTAAGAAAAACTAATTGTTCCACATTATTTTACAGTTATTATTGATTACCATGCCCTTTGCAAATCAAGACAGAAATAGAAAGTATAATAATTCTTATGCATGAATTTAACAGTTACTAGAGGGGAGGAAGGATGTTTCCAATTGCTTTCTTAATCACATATTAAAATCACAGGATACATTTAAAGGGCTTCAACTGAGTATAAATAAAATCTGACTAAATTTTAGAACATGATCTCTAATCGAATATACACTGATTTAAGAGTAGACTTCTCAAGTTTGAAAACTGTTTTTCTATCACAGTGGCATCCATTTCATATACAAATAGAGCTTAAAGGTAAGACAAAAATTGAGATAGGCATATCGACCACATACACACACACAGCAATTACTAAGAACGTTTGCTCCCTGGCTATGTGGCTATTGTATTTCAAATGGTGGGTGTTCAGGTGCCACTTGAAATGTGTTTGGGTCAGTGTCTTTGGAACTTAGCCTTATGTTACATCAAATGGTCACAGGTAGGCTGAGAGGCTGTATTACACACTAAAATAAGAACAAAAGCAAGCAAAGACATGTGAAAATTTATAATAAATGTCATGTAATATGAAGCTCTTATCTGTGTCCCATGCCCCAACTCCACCTGAACCTCTCAGTCTAAGCACCTCTAAACCTCAACCAGAATACAGTCTATCAACATTCCTCCTTTTCAAAAGATTATTTAAATAAAGTGGATAAGCCTCATTCAAGCCAAATTAATAATAAGTACATTCAAAAGTAACTGTTTGTAATATCAAAGTTCAAGACATTCAAACGTGCCATGTAGAGAATCACCATGACCTACTGTTAATACCATGAGTCTAAAAACAATCCAGAAGCTTAGAAAACACGACACAACGAAACCCTAGTCCTGGGCATAACATTGTGGCCATAGGACCAGCCCCAATAGGGATGAAAACTCAGGCCTCCCCCTCTCTTCCTACCCTTTTCTTCTTTCTTCCTTTTTTTTTTTTTTCTGTTTATTCCTTCTGACTTTAGAGTTATCAGAGTTTAAATGTAATCTCAAAGGCTTTCACCTTGGGTTTCAACTCTAAAATCACTGCAGTTTATCTAGAAGTGACCAGTAAGGTCTGACTGGGCCTGGGTCTACATGTCATCAAATGGTAAAATTCACCTAGGGATTTCTGACACAGGCTCTTGTCTGGTTCCCACGTGGCCACTGCTAAGGAGGAGAATAGAAGTGTTTTGTACTGTTGTGGTTGAGGTCTTGGAATTCAGATTTAGAACGTGTACCTAAATGACTTCTTGTTCTATTTTCTCTATGTCCAATTATGGCTAGTTCTTAGGGACGAGGAACACCCAACCTTCTAATATCTGAAGAGAAGTGAGATGTTATTTAGAAACAGGCAAGAGTCTATTTGGGAGTATCAAATGAATACTTCTTTATGGACAGAGAATTGGTAGTAACATAGGAACAGAATTTGAAAGGTATTCTAGAAAAAAGTTATTAAACCAGATCAAATACTCCCTCCAAAATAAATAAAACATCACTCTCCATCTTCTTGTCTTGATTTATTTTTCTTACCACCTACTGTATCCCATACCTATTTATCTATTTGTGTAGCATCTATGTCTTCCCAGTAAAATGTGCACTCACTCCATGAGAACAGGACCTCACCATGCAGGGAGAGGACCTGCCTTAAAATGACCCCTAGTCTATGAGCAAAGCTAGAGAAGGAAGAACAGCTCAACAAACAGCAATTATGTGCATCTGCCCAAGAAAGGGGCAGCTGGAGAAACTTTCCTAAGTAAACCCTTTATTTGGGGGGTTTGTATTGGTTCTCTATTGCTACTGTAACAAAGTACCACAAACTTAGCGGCTTAAAAACAACACAGATTTATTATCTTCCAGATCTAGAGGTCAGAAGTCCAAAATGAATCTTATGGTGCTAAGATGTGAGAAGGCTGTGTTTCTTATTGATGCTCTAATCTATTTCCTTGCTTTTTCCAGCTTCTAAGGCTACCCACAGTCCTTGATTCATGGTCCTGCACCACACTGACTTTTTACTCTCTGCTCTCATTCTCACATTGCCTTCTACTCATTTGATCTGCTGCCTCCCTGTTATAAGGATCCTTGTGATTACATTGGACCCACTTGAATGAATCTTCCCATCTCAAAGTCCTTAATCACATCTGCAAAGACTCTTTTGCCATGTAAAATAACATATTCATAGGTTCTGGAGAGTAGGACAGGGACATCTTCAGGGGGCCATTATTCTGTCTACCACAGACTTCCTTACAAAACTCTTTCCCAGCCAATCCACAATCAATGACAAATATGTTGGTCCTTGGGAACGCTGAAGACTTTTCTAAAACATGGAACGTTCTTTTCTTGACCATTTATATAGTCCCAAAATTCTTTTTACAATTCCAGATAATCTATCAATTATCTTTAAGTGCCACACATTTGGTAAATGTAAATTACCACATGGTTATATAAAAGAATCGTATATATTTGAAAATAAATATATGGAACCCTGTGTATTTGAAACTAAATGAAGGAGAATATTGAAGAGAATTCCTGAGCAGCAAAGTCAAACTGTATCACGATTCCACTTTGTTTACACTGATTCAGTCAGAAATAGGAGAAAGCATCACACGGAATACAACGGGAATTGTCATTACCAATAAATATCTAGCCAACCATCCAGGAATAATATTTCTTGTAACTGAGCTTTAATAAGAGAGAAAGAGCTGAAATTTGAAGGTTCAACTCCTGGGCAAGTACCTGGACTTCAGATGTTTAAGTTTCTGATGAAGAAAACAAGTGATATTTTTAAAACTGACTTTCAAGAGGAAGTAGTCACATCATCATAAAAAATAAATCATTAGGCAGAGGTGGTAACACACACCTGCTGGAAAGAGAGCACGGTTTCAGGACACAGATGCCAGTGGACTTTAGGAATCTTATCCCCATCTTTTTTTCCTCAGTTTTCAGATACTTTGGCATGAAGTGCACATAGCAGTTCAGAGTTTTTAATGAGTTGGAGAATTACACTGAAATTCAGAACTGTGATAATAACCTCCAAATTAATATTTTCCTTCAGATAAATGGTTTTTGAAAAAAATCTAATCTTATTGCTCATAAAATGACATAATAAAACCAGAATGCCAACTCTCCCAGCAAATGTTACAGAGACAGTCCACTTTCTGAGTGTTTGCTCCTTGTGTTTAGCTATTAAAATAAGAGTTTAATTTAAAATGCATGAATAAGCTTCTTACTCAATTGCAGACAAGCCAAGGAAGTAAATATTTTTTTTCTATCTTTTAGAGAGCTAATACTCTATCCTTTTCTTTCCTTCATGCAATTACAAATTTAATCGGTGACGTGGGGTTGTGGGGCGGGGGGGGGAGTAAGGCAGGGGCGAAGGGTGTTGAGCATAACTGCCCAGTAACTACTCCACCATCCTAACAATCTCCGTGCCTTCCCGGACGTTTCTGCTACTGTGTGCCTTGTGCTCAGGCTGGGATTTATAACTCTGTCATTCAGGAATAGGTGTTTGAGAGAGGAACCATTAAACAACCATCAAAGCGTTAAACAGCTACACACACGGGAACCTACCACAAGTACTGCCATGAGCGGGCCACAGAGAAGCCCTAAGCCTTGCAGCAGGTGTGGTACTATTTAGACTAGAGTCTTGGGAGCTGGGAGTTGACAACAATGTCCAAGGGACCGGAGGCGAAAGAGCACGCAGCTTAAGTGTGTGAGACAGATGCTGCTTTCTTGCTGTGTTCACCATCTCCCACATGTAATATTTCCAACACATTAACGGAGCGTTAGAGTTCGTGGCATGCTTAGTGACAGGAATAGAACCATGAAATTGGTAATGTCCTGCCAGTTTTAAAATGTAGATGAATAACTTCTTGTCAGAGCAATGAAGTCTTTCTTAGCCTATAAAAAAATCCGTGTATAACTAATAAGACTTCTGGGCCATCATACCTGCTCCATTCAATTCCTTATATTAGTTTGGCTGTTTAACTACCCGTGGCACTTGGACTATGGAGATAGGTATTTTCAGAATTGATTAACACTCTAATAGATTAATATACAAATGCCCACAACTGGGTTGCATCCCAGTGTGATGGGCAAATTTGATGTTGCCATTTGAAAGCTATTCCTGGTGTTCCTACATCAATTATCAGACTCCTTTGATTCTTTGTATAGAAAACATGTAAATTAGCTTATGTCACACACTGTGGAGGGAGAGCCTGGGGATGGCAAGGTGTCAGAGAACTGCCATTTTGACTGATTGGACTCCTGGCAACTTATTATGGTAATAGATTGCTTTTTACTATGTCACTGCATTTGGCTGTGATGATATTTAACTACAGAAGACTAAAGACATGTCATGATGCAAGAGAACTTTATGAGTGGGCTAGTGCATTTTTGCCACTCTTGAAATTAGCCAACCAGAACGGTAATAAACAATTCTGGGAAACCTCTGAGTCACTCCACTAAAGAATGCACAATTTTATCTTTCAGCATTTCCTTCAATTGTTGAGTGAATAAATGTTTATTGTTTACTTTTTATGTGCTAGCGTTAGGCTAGGCCCATGTAGAGCACTTGACCATAATCATGACCTTGTCTTTAAAGATCTGATAGTCTAGTTTATATACGTTTACAACATGAAAGAATACCAGATAATACATATTATTTCTAATTTGCATGCTGCAGAAAATAAGTGATGTTTACAGAAAACAGAAGCGGATCAGTAGGGATAGAATTATATAGGATGATTTGATAGTCAACTGGTGGATGAATAGAATTTTGTTAAGGAAAGGGGGAAAGGAAGTCACCTCAGATAGGGAGATCAATGCATGGAAGAAGAAAAGAACGTGATTAGGCAGAGAGCGGGTGAGAGCATTTCTTAAGCTTAAAGGATGCCATGTTCGAGGCATCCTGCCAGCTGATTTACACGCCTTTTTTTGTTTAATCCTCTCAGTAAAGTAGACTTTAGCATCTCCATTTTACAAATAAGGAAACAGAAACTTAAGGAGGTTCCATAAACTCATACAGCTTGGAAGCAGAATAACTTGGACTCAGCACAGCCTATGTAGTGCCATATGGCGTGTGGCCTGAAAGGAGCACAGGGCACACAGTGGGTGCATGCAGGCTCAGTCTAGGGTAGTGGCTGTGGGAACCCAGAGGTGGGACCAGATCGCAGATGGTGATCTCAGGAGAACTGGTCAGGGCTATTTGAATATGGAGAAAGGTGAGGGGATTGCTAAAGAAGACTCCAAGGGTTTTAACCTGGAAGTTGGGTGCTGAGTTTAAGACTCACTTGGAAAGAGAGAGGGAAGTATCTTCTCTTAGATCTTACACTCTTCAGAGTTATCAAGGAACTTCAAGAGCAGGATTCTTTGCCACTTAGAGACCAATGTTCAGTCATCCTCACCTTTGGGAAAAAAGAGACTGAGATTGTTGGTCCCTAGACAGCTGACCGACTTCTTCAATCAAAGTAAGTAGGTCAGGCAGGAGGAAGAGCCAACGAGTGGGGGTGGGGCCAAAGGCCTTGCCTGAGCCTGGAATTTAAAATGAAGAGGGAAGGAGGTGAGGAAAGATTGTGCTGGAATCCGGGAGCAGGAGTTTTGTCTAGATACCCTACAGTCAGTGAGGAATTGGGGCAGTTAGCTGATTCAGTTCCCAAATGTCACTTCTGTCTCGATTTTCAATATGTGTTTGTTAAACAAGTATCTGCTGAGTACCTACAATGGTTAAGTGTCTTAAGGGATACAAATATAAATTAGACAGAGATCCTCCCCTCAAAGAGTTCACTGACAGTTATGAGACCACACAGCCGTAATTAACCCTACAGCCAGGGCGAACGTGATTGATAGCCCAAGTTAGGGGCCAAGTGCTCCAGAGTTTGGAAGAGAAAGACTCACTTCAGGAAGAGGGCGCTACGGGAGGTGGAAGACTAAGCACAAAAGATATTTTGGAGGTGGTATTTGAAATGTGTAGGATAGGTTTTGGGCATTCAGAGATGGCAGAAGAAAGAAAACCAGTTTTTGGTGAAAGGAACAGCATGAGTTAAAAGATTGAAAGGTGGGAAAGCACGAAGTATGAGTAAGAAATAAACTGAGTACTTGGGTTTGCCTAGAGAGCAAAGGGTATATGAATATTTTAGAAAATATCAGGATAATTGATTCAGTTTTGTGCCACATTCTGCATATCTATTGTTTCACTCAAAGCAGCTGGTGCTGATACCACCAGTAATGTTGTCAGGGTCAATTTGCCCTGACCCAGTTGTCACTCACTGCTTCTGTCAATCAGGTGGGATGAGACCCCCCCTCTCTTTGTAAATTCTGCAGCCAGTGGTGATCTGGAAAATGCAGGGACTCCATCAGCTAAAAATCCATTAACAGTATAGTCCTATGGCTGGTGGACAGATGGGCCCTGTGAACTGTTGGTGTTGGTGAAAGTGTGAGCTTTGTCTTTCCCACCGCCCCGTCAGTCTTCCACGTCCCTTCACAGACTCAGTCCCTTCTTACCTATGGGCACCATTTATCCTCCTTGGACGTGTTAGGGAAAAAAAATCTTATTTGCTTTGAGCTGATGGAAACTTTCTGGAAGTGATGGAAGGAATTGAAGTCCTCACAGGGACTTTCCTCTACAGGGAATCTACCAACAGAAGAATCTAGCACTGAAACGCTGCAGTTCCTTAGCAAATCAGGAGCTGTGGGGACTTGAACCACACTGGAAGGAGCTTGTCTTTTCTGAATCAGTGTTTGGTTCAAGGTGAGGAGCAGGAACTAATTGTACTAAGTATTGCCTCCCAGCCTTTACTTCTTTATAAATAAATTTATTTTGGGTTTAATAAGCAAGCTCTGTCTTCTTTTGTATTCAAACATATAGCTGAGATTTATGATATAGAAAGATAATAAATGATAAAAATATGATTTTATTAATAAAGATATTAACAGAGAAAGTCAACAGACATAATACAGGGATCTGAGTCTCTCAAGGATAATATAAAGAACTTCCTCAGAAATATTACTTGTCAGTTTCATACATACCGTATGTTAAACATAGAAAAGTTTCTGATATAATCTTTAGTCTCTTTCATTGCATCTAGTTGTAACGGATCAGCTCTCTTCGTTTCTCTCTAATTTCACTGTGGTAACATGCTTGAGTGAACACAGACATGGTACATTTAACCAATTTGGCACCATGCCTTAGGTTTATTAAACAAACAAAGATTTGATGGGCTGTCTCTAAACTCTAGCCCCTCAGGTAATTCCTGCATCTGCAATATTGCCCCTAAGGTGACTTTTCACTCTGCTCGTGCTAGGACTCAGGACACTGTGAAAGTAGAAGCCACACATTTTGAGACCAATGTCTATTCCTTAGATTTCTTTCCTCTTCTTAACCTGGATATTGTCCTCTCTCTACCTTACAAGTTCCACAACCCTGACCCTGTATTGAATAGAATTGTAGCCTGTTTTCTCTCTGGGTATTGCTTACACTTCAGCTTAGAGCCATCATGGTTGGGGATTAAATATTTTGCAATGTTAGGAAATAAATGAATGAATTACTGTACAGCTTTTCCCAATGAGCAGGCAAAGTCCTCCTCATCGATTAATTAGCTGGATTTTTTTCTTAGAGTTCCTGCCCAGAGTAGGGTGTAAATATCTACTTATGAGAGTCCAGATTGAGAATTTAGTTTTATGTGTAGCATGGAAGTTTTTAATGTTAAAAAGATAAATATTTCAATTCTTTTCTTCCCAAGTCCAATCTAGCAAATGATGCCTAATTTTCATTATACATATGTCATATTAAAAGAGAGAATTGGCTTCTAATATACTTTTTCTGCCATATGTAACAGCTGGGTAAATTGCAGCGCTATATGCTAACAAATAAAAATATTTCAAAGCAAGCGTCTTTAGAGGTTGCATATAGGCCAAACACAATGGGAAGAATATTCCACAAGGAATAAAACACATGTGAACTTAAGGTTGCTTGTCCTCTGGGAGGAGATTTTTCTAATTCTTTATTGGTTTGGCACCTACCACTATGTAGATGGATCATAAAGTTTGATCATTACTATGAACATTTTTTATAACCCAAACTTACAACCAATGAACACCACCTCATCTCTCAGCTAACAGCCCTTTTCCCTTTTTGGAGTGTTACCAAGGTGATACATACAACGGAGCATGTCCTACTAAAAAAGATAAGAATTGCCTAGGAATATTTCATGAGCAACCAGACTGTAAGCAATTTCTATAATCAGTGATTTTGAAATAAGTCTACATAAACTTTGACTCAAGACAAAACCTTGTCCAAAGGCCATTTTTTTTTCCAGAAGAAACTGGGATAATTGACAGGATAATTGATGTTATCTTTACTCATGTATGATTTTTGAAGGGAAAAAACATTTAAATGTACTTTTTTGTAGCTTTCATGGTGGCTCGCTGATATTGCATAACAATTATGAAGGCAAAAAGAAACCAAGTAACTAAATGTACCAAAAGCTTAAATGCTGTTAGTTGTGGAGAGATGTCAATGAATTCTACAACCAATTACAGTCACGCATCATTTAACCACGGGAATACATGCTGAGAAATGCGTCGTTAGGCGATGTCATCGTTGTGCGAACATCACAGAGTGTACTTACACAAACCTAGGTGATATAGCCTGCTACACACTTAGGCTGTATGGTTCTAATGTTATGGACCACCCATCGTATATGTAGTCTGTTGTTGACCAAAACATTGTTATGTGGCACATGACTGTACTTATTAAATAACTCCTTTCATCTTCTGAAATCATTGATGATTTATATTGGCCAAAGATGAAGATTTAACCAAACTAACAATTTCATTTGTCATATGTTATTGCCTTTGATTTTTACAACAGCCTGTGGAATTTGATAGGGTCCGTTTTCCTGATGAGGGAACTGACACACAAAAAGATGAAATAATCTACTAAAGATCACAGCAGCCATTTTAAAGTGGCTGTGTGTCACATTTGGGAGATGGATCCTGTCCATGTGAACAAATCCCTCGAAATGCAGAGCTCTGTGGAGTGCTGATTGCATGCTGAGTGAATGCTGCGAGATAATGATAAAAGTCATCTCTTAAGAGCTCTGTGATCAGATTTGCACAGAATTTTTGTCCCAACTTTGTTTACTGAATCCTGAAATTACCTCCTTGGTGTTTTTCCTTCTGCTTCTGTGAGTTCACCTTCTCTCTATCTCCATAGATATAGATCTCCCCTTCACATTCCTCTTTAATATGGTTATTAGATATAAACTGCTGAAGATTCCACAGTTGAAAGAGAGATGGAGCCAAACATACTGTTTTGAAGTCTGCATCCTCCCAGTTTACCGCTTCATATGGCTGCCTGAGATGGGATTATGTCCCTCCATCTTAAGAGCAAAGCCTTTCAGCTGCTGTCAGTTTCATTTAAAGAACCCTCCGTGAGCGATGCCTGACTCCGTGGTGCTGTCTCGTGTGCAGAACACCCTGGGGCGCATCAGGAAGGTGTAGCCCTGATGCCTTGTTTATCTCATTTTGGCCTCACGGAGTTGGTTTTCAGCGATGTGCTGCCTCTCTCTAGCACTCCATCTCACTTGACTGAGGGACTGTGAGCTCCAGTAACCCATCCAAAGTCACACATGAGTGGCTTACCACAATTCATACCCCAGAACTGTCATGGTTCCTAAATCCTTTATTATGAGCATTATACCATACCATCTTCCGGGTCTCAGTATTAACATCATGTAAATTTATTCTCCAGCATGATTCATTAAAATGAAAATGGGCCATTTTCTCTGATTCTCCAAGCACTTCAGAAGAAGCGTTACATCCTGAATACAGATTTCATTTCTGAGAAGGAGACAAGAAAAGAAGTTAAACCTTTACTTGTATTGGAGGCTGGTTCATCTTAAAAAGGCTTTTATTGCAGATTTCGGTTTAAAATATTTAAAGGAAAACCAAGCAGTATTAAGGTTAAGAATAGCTACCATTGCATTTTTGCTGGTAGGTAAAGCAAGGAAACTAAAAAGTGCCTGTAATTCAGTGGCAGAAATCTAATGAGTCCCCTCCGGATTACAAGCGAATGTAAAACTAAATTAAAAAAAAAAATCAACCTGTGCTAGACACATTTTTAAATACTTTCTGTCATCATAAAATACATAGCATCAATTCCCTTTTTTGGTGGGATCTCATTTTCTGTTTAAATACAGAATTACAATGATAGTAGAGTAACCACATATATAGCTCCCAGTGCAAAATAATATCACAAGAAATAAAAACTCAACATCCAAGTGTGTTTAAGATTATAGCCAAGAGGTAGAAAGGTGAAAATAAAAGTGGAGAAATTATAAAGGTGATTTTGTCTTTCTCCTCACTTTTAATAAGACTCCTTCTCCTCTGGATCCATTCTTTTTTTAATATAAAGAACATTCACTTTTTTCCCACATAGATGCTTAGATTAACAATTATCCTCAGCAAAAATAATTTGTTAAGTACCCACTATGTGCAAAGCATCCGAATTGGCACTATTTGGATCAAAAATATCATCCCCTCTTTCAAGGAAGTTATAATCTAGTTGTGAGCAGAGTGTACATTTAATGATGCAAGGAAGGGAGTCCTAAGTAAGTGGGATGCACAGTAAGTAATAGAGGTGTTTAGATGAGAAATAAATAGGGGTAGAACAGAAAATGAACCCTCCAGATCAGAGCAAAGGCACAAGAGACAATGAGGGACAGTAAGAAGAGCATGACTTCAGGATTCCAATGGACCTATTTGCAAATCCCATCTCTACCACTATTAGCTGTGTGCCTTTAAACAAGACTTTTAACTTCTCTGATTCTGCATGTGTAAGTAGGCATGATAATGCCTACTCCACAGAGTTGTTTGAGTACTAAATTAGGAAGTGTACATACCTACCTACTCCAGGGTTTGTCTCTAGGTAGCTGCAATTCAGTAGTACAATGGTTTAGTAGTAGCAGTAGTAAGAGCATTTTTGAAACTCCTGGGACCAGAGCCTGGCATAGAAAAGGGCTTGAATGAAATTCAGTTCCCTTTCCTAAGCCCTCCCCTTACCTACAATACCATCTAATTCTCTAATTGCTTGAGTTGAACCCTGAGTCAAAATAGATCTTGGAAGTTTAAAAGGGAGATGGACATTTCAGATGTGAATAAACAGTGAACAGACTGGAAGTTGAAAATACCATTGGGGCATTCAAGAAACAATAAATTACTGGATCTTTTTGTGGGGGGTGGTAAGTGTTGATTGTGCAGAGAAGTACTATGATATGCATTTTGAGAGCTGATGAGCTGTCTAAATACTAGGAGTGGTAACCCCTATGTAAAGGGTTTTTTCCTACTACTTTTTGACTTCAAAACAACTTTCCTCCTAAAACTCTCTAAGAATCTTACTAGCATAGACATGTTCCAAAATGCAAGAAACATGACTGATAAAATACAATATTCTGTTTAGCATTTTGACATCATTTACTGTCTTCTATTTTTATTTAATTTAAAACATATTTTATGGTTGGAAATAAACCGTATTACCCAAAGTGATAAAAATTGGTTTTTAGGGATAACAGTTTGGGAAAATGCACCAAAATAAATACCAGATAGAGTAAAGATGATCCAAATCTAACTATTAAGGAAGGAGGTCATTCGTCTATAGAATCCCAGTAAATGGGCAAACCAGTTTTAATATAAACTCATTCCAGAAAAAGGTAATTAGCAAACGTACAAATGGGAGAAAGTTTATCCTCACACATGGTACAAGGAACACAAATGCAATAACTTTATGGTAAAAGTGATATAAAGTTAAAAATTGATAAAATGCTGGCAAAAGTTTGAATGACATTTTGAAATTCATTTGTTTTTAGTAGCATTGAAATTTGGATGATTGTTTTAGAAAATCGTGGGAGGAAGAGGACAGACAGGTTACTTTTAGCATGCTAACCCTGACTTTCCTTTTAACCATAGTGGCTGTTTGGGGCACTATGGTCTAAGAATTCTAAACCTCATTGGGTCTTGCCAGGGAGGAGTACTAGACTTGAATAGAAATGTCTGCTATGGGTCAGGGCACAGCAATAAGAAGTAAAGATACTGAAAGATTTTCAAATTCTTTGATTAAAAAACTCCACGCCTAAGCATGTGTTTCAATGCAGGAAAAAATGATGTATTTATGAAGATGTTCATCACAGAATTAACTATAATGGCAAAAAGGCAACTTCAAAAACAAGTAAAATAGGTTAATAAATTATGATACCTCCTCATTGATTTTTATGCATTAGAAAGTAGAGCTTTAAAGATCACATAGAAGACTTTAATACGTCCTCCATTATTTTTTTCTCCATATAAAATGCCTGTAGTAGGCAAACAAAATAATAACTGAATTAATTCAAAAGCACCCAGACTTTTCTGCCACTGAAATCAGTTTTGTATCATCTCCCTCCCCCCTGGCATTTTTTTGTAATAGTTACAATTCCCTGATTCTTTGGAAAGGAACGCCTGATATTTTATCACAGCTAATTCAGTGGAAATTAAGTTTTAGGTATACGAATTTAATAAATTGGCACATCATCAGGCTGATTGTTTTATCTTTCTTAAATTAGAATTAATATGACTTCCATCTTGTGCCTCTTTATAGTGAAATTTGCTACTTAAACAATACCTTAAACTACTTAAGAGTAAAACATATTTTAATGCCCTGTGTTTCCAGGCTTAGTATTAAAGTAGACAAGGTTTTTTGCAAAGAAATTTTTCAGAGAAAGCTTCTAGACTAAATTACAAAGCATACTGCATTTTCTGCAGATTTGTGGTAAACCAATAAGCTATGCACCAAGATGCTGCTAGGAAAAGAGTATTATTTTTCTTTTCTAGTCATTTAAATATGTTTTGGACAGGCCCTAGGATTGCATCTGAAAATACCTATAACAAGAATTTCTTTTTTTCATTCTTCACTGTCTGTCACAACAAAAAATTTCTGCTCTTGCAACATTCCTATACCCTCTGTCTAAATATCATCACAATGAATGCTAATTTTAAAAAATACTTTATTCAGGTAGCACAAATAAAATTACAAAAGATTTGCTTAGAAATATCACACCTATTTGATCAAATATTTTTGTGCAAAGCATCATGTGTAATGAGAAACAGATGAGAATTTGGCAAGCAAGTAAGCTTTTTGATATATAAAACAGTAGCCCATGTTTTGAGCACATGTTTTGGGTTCCCATTCTGTCTAGTTCAAGTCTTTATTGCTGTCAAAAAAGAAAATCATGCAGCAGCAAAACTCATCATTTAAAATGGTATGGGGGCTTGCCCGGTGGTGTAGCAGTTAGGTTCGTGCACTCCGCTTCTGCAGCCCAGGGTTTGCAGGTTTGGATCCCGGGAGTGGACCGAGACACTGCTTGTCAAGCCATGCTGTGGCGGCGTCCCATATAAAGTGAGGAAGATGGGCACGGATGTTGGCCCAGGGCCAATCTTGCTCAACAAAAAGAGGAGGATTGGCAACAGAAGTTAGCTCAGAGCTAATCTTCTTCATAATAAATAAATAAATACATAAAATGATGTGTATAAAATCTGTGCGGTTGCTATGTATCCGGAAATACCAAACTGACTTACTTTCTCTACCTCAATACAAGACCCAGGAAAGTGTCCAGGAAATGTGTGCTGCATAAGTTCCTGAATGACTGACTGTAGAAAGCCTATAGGATGGTAAATGGTTTTGTCATAATATGGTCTAATTGATGTGACATAATATACCCTGTGTTTATAATAAATTACTCTGTAGCATATGCAATCATTGTTTAGCCGTTTGTAAAATTATCTTTTTTCCCCCAACCTCAACTCCTTCACTACCATCACCAGGCTTTTGTGTAAGGTAGAGGCCAGTTCTAAAAATAATGTTAAAATGTTTTGGCTTAAGGGAAGTTAATAAAGTAGACTTTATACTTATCATTGTATCTCAAGTTTACATACTTTTCTATCTTCTTAGGCAGTATTTGTGCAACATGATATACGAGTACCAAGCAGTACAAATGCTGTAGGTCTTTAAAAGCTAATAAACAAATGAAGGAGTTATTTTTAGAAAACTGGTCAAAGTTTAGATGAAGAAATGACTGAGCCATATAAAATTTGGAGAGGAAGAGAAAATCGTTTTAATCTTTAATCTTTTATGTATTTGTACATATATTAACTAGGGTCTGTTGCCATTACAGCAAGGCACAATAATACAGTAGCTTAAAAGATAAAGCAGTTTATTTTGCTGTCACATTACAGGACGGCCTGCAGGACAGACGAACAGCTTTGCTCCACACGATCATTCAGAGACCCAGGTCTTTTCTAACTTGATATGCAATCCTCTAAAGTGGAGGTCGGCAAACTTTTTCCGTAAAGGGTCAGATAGTAAATGTTTTAGGCTTGGTGGGCCATATATGGTTTCTGTCACATATTCCCCTTTTGATTCTTTTAACAATGCTTTAAAAATGTAGAAACCATTCTTAGCTTATAGACTATACAAAATAGGTCCCACTTCAGCTTTTGCCTGTGGGCTGTAGTTTCCTGACCCCTTCTTTGAGGGAATTTCCTGCATATTAGAAGCTCAGTCGATGCCACATCAGTGTGCCAACTTTCAGGAAAAGGAAAACAACAGAAGTCAAAGGCAAACAGTTTCCTGTCAAGGAGGTGAAGCAGTAGCTATACATATCACTTTTAGTCGTATTCCATTGCCAAGAACTTAGCCATATAGCCATATCTAGGCACAAGATGCACTGGCAAATGAAGTTGTTAAGTAGATTTCCAAATACCCTGCTAAAACTTTACTACTATATGTGTTGGTTCAGTCCTCTGGGAAGTACACACTGAGACAAATTTAAGAGTGCAAAACGTTTATTAGGGACTGAAAGATAAAATGCAGAGGAAGCAGAATTGGGCTGGGATAGTCCTCAGACTGGGATGCAGATCTGAGACCTATGAAAGGAAAGAGGAAGGGAAGCAGGATTGGGCAGAGCAGACCTCAGACAAAGAGGCAAATCTGGAAAAAATTAAGTCAACCCCATGTGCATATCTAGAGCAAATATTGCCCATTAGGGGAGTGTGATGTTGGGTAAGAATTGCCAGACCCAAGTGCCACCACCATGCTCAGTCTTTGGCTATAGCTACGTAAGAAGAAAGTGGCCTGGGCTGGGAAGCTGAGGTGAATCTTGAAGTCTCTGAGAGCTGAAGGCTCCCAGCTAACTGCATATCCTGCAACTAAATGGTGAATTCTTTCTTAAAATGAGATCTGAGGTGGGTACCCCATAGCTGCCATATCATGTAATAAAGGGAGAATGGATTTAGAGAACACTCGTAGTTGGCACAGTATATATATCTCATTAGTAGGAATAGAATACAAAAAAGTATGTATTCCATTACTGGATAAATTCTATTACTGGATAAACCTATCAAGAAGAATACAGTGGGCCGGCCCGGCAGTGTAGTGGTTGGGTTCACGCACTACGCTTCGGTGGCTTGGGGTTCACGGGTTCAGATCCCAGGCACAGACCTACATGCCACTCATCAAGCCACACTGTGGCAGCATCCCACATATAAAATAGAGGAAGATGGGCACAGATGTTAGCTCAGGGCCAATCTTCCTCACCAAAAGAAGAAGAAGAAGAAGAGGAAAACAGTGTCACAGCAGGTATTGTCATACCTACTCTGAGTTTGAGCAACATTTATATTTTATCAGACCTGAATTTGTATATAGTTGATTATGAGGTCCACTTTATTGTCTAATTTGTGATTTATTTTTTATTTATAAGCTGACACTACATAGAATATAGTTTTCAGTTTGTATGAAGCAAAATTCAGCTGAAACATTAAGATCTAGTGAGGGCCCTATGCCTGAACTCACCACAATATGTAATATATATATATATAGGATCAGCAGGGTTAAATTGTGAATTTCCCTGGTTCACATCAAAAGCACCTCAACAGTATATCTCTTAACACCCATGGTAAAAATTCTTACTCTCCATTGCTTTCCAAATCCAAAGACTAGAATTAATTTGGATGAAAGGGCACACAAAGACTAGGTTTGAATATAAATGTTTTTGTCTAGATTCAATAAGTGAATTCAGTGAAGAAATAGCTCCCAATGCAGAAAGGTAAAGAATAATAATTTCTGCCATTTAACCAAGGCCCTACTATACATCAAGATCTTTACATATGTTGCATCTAATCTTGGGACATCCCTGCAAAGGTTATCGTTATCCCCATTTTGCAAATGATGGAACAAAGGCTCAGAAAGTTTCGGTAATTGCACAAAGGTATGTGAGTGCTATAGACTTCACCATGTGTTAAACTCAGATCCCCATGATCCTGGCACCCATCATTTTTCAATAATGCCCTTGTCTTTCTAAAATGAACAATCCTTTGGAATAATCATTCTTTCCTCTTCTTAAGAATGTTTACATTTAGTCATATTTGGAAATTATAGCTTTTCCTAAAAGGCTTTAGTCCAGTACAAATTGAAGTGAGAGAACTTTGTATGTAGCTGTTGAATGCAGACTCTACTTTCTGCTACTGTTTATTTTCTGAAGCTCACACACGTGGCACAAGATTCAGTTTAGGAAAAAGATTGAAATCATATTTTGAAATATATGTTTTGTTATAAGAAATCAGAAAGTTGTGCTTACGTGTGTGTGTGTGTGTGTGTGTGTGTGTATCCATGAATGTGGCCAAACTTGAAACCATAAGCCTAAATATCCATGATATCTTTCTGTATCCTCTCATACATCATTATATAATTGACATTTCTCATTCTTGCCCTAATTATTGCCTGACCTAATGATCAAGAAGTAGAAGAAAGACATCCTTGGAAGGTTAATAAGCCATGCAGAAAATTAGATTAGGATGATCAAACCTTAATGATTATTATTTCTCATTATATTAGATCACCTGAAAAGTTTGAGGAAAAAAAAATAAATTGACATCATTGGGCAATTATACTAGTAGTTTTCCACAGTAGATTTTACAGATGATCACCAGTTATGAATTCTTTTCATATCTCAAACCAGAGATTTTTTTATAAATTATACTACCATTATTATAGTAATCAAAGCCCGTTTATTTGATCGTCATCATAATAGAGTGCTTGAGGCATTTTTTCCTTTGCTAATTGACAGTTGGTCAGTTAAGAGGTGTTTTTCACAAAATCTTCCATAACCCTGTGGGTTTGAATTAGCTTCTAATAAACGCCTGAGAAGCTCCTCCAGATTCTTAAGTGCATTTGCTAAAACTCCCAACTGCTATTTTCCACCTTCTGGTCAGGAAGTGCCTTTGATCCCATCTAGCTGCCTTTCTTGCTCATATCTGTCTGTCTCAGGCATTGTAACCCTACTCATCAGCACAATGACACATTATCATTTAGATATCATTTTCTGAAGGCAGATTTCGCTGAGAAAGAAAACGAAATGCAAAGAGAAGGAAAAGGGTCAAACTGAAGCTCGGATTGCCCTATTTGGAGAATTTTAAGAGGTGGCATGTGGTCAGAAGACCAAGTCTTGAGCCTGATCTTCACTCCCACCCTAGTTACACACCTAGGTACTTCCTGTGCCAACTTTTGGCTCACTGGCTGCTCCGTGCTCACCCACATGCTACTCCACCATCTGTGGTGGGACCCCCAGAGCTCAGGGGCCACAATATCGACATCTACTTATGCAGAATTGGTTCCTTCAATTTCACCCTCCCCATCACTTCCTAATAAGGTGGTGTTGTAGGGTAGGGAGAGTGAATTGGACTAAAAGAGTACATGAACTTTCTGATTTTTAAAAGAGAGAGCATGCAGTCTTAATTATTCAAAAATGTTTAAAAATATTTCCTCACAATATCCTAATTCCCATGATGACAGGGACTTTATTAACTCACTACTTTATCTCCATTACCACCAGATAGAAGGTGTTCAGTAAATGCTGGTAGAATGAATGAGTATGCTAGAGAAATTGGTCCGTATCATTGAATTAAAAATTCAATGTCCAGTTTTATCTTGTTCCTTAATGCCATTATTCTTTTAAGTAAATAAACATTTAAAGAGGATATTTTTGTGGTGAAATGCCCAAGCATCGGGCATATGATAACTAATCTAAAACCTCTGTTGATAATAGGAGAGGAAGAAAGAGAAATGGGGAGAGATGGAAGGAAGGGAGGATGGAAGGGACAGTGATACATATTAGTTTCTCAAATATAACAAAGCAATATATATTTGAGTAAAGAAAGTTTATAACTATAATATATACCTATAAATATTAACTTAAAAATGACTCTTTTCCTTGTCTCAGCCAAAATTTATTCCTTCTTTTATTCAACATATATTTCCTAAGTGCCTTACCATATGCCAGGTGTGTGTGGGTACCAGGACACAGAGCAAAATAAAACAGTTTTTACCCACAGAGAAATAGAGGTAGTTCTTCCATCTTTCTTTCCTTCCTTATATACAGAATACAAAGTCAAAAGTATAAAGAATAAAGTGCCATCTGTAGTATCTCCCACACTATTTGAATTAATCTGGAAAAGTTGGCAATTGAAAATCTCCTTTTTACCAGCTGAGGTTAGCTTCCTCAGTGTGTATGCTAGTGTTTAAATAAATATTTTGCAATTAGGGTGAAATATGTTAGTGACAGCTGCAGAGACTGAAGGCTTCTATTTATTCAGACACCCATTTATCTCCAAAATATCAAGGTAATGGCAGATCCCCAGCTTATCACTGCCTCTCGCAGAATCAAATCTCTATGCGCCTTCATTTTGCTTTAATCTGCCTCTTCAAACTGATAGTAATGAGAGCCCTGTGGATGTCTGTTGGGAAGGTAATTCTTCTGTAGGAAAGTTTTAGCCACCAAAAATCAAGTCTATCCTATTACAAATAATGGAGTGCTTACGGCGCCCAGGTTGTCTTGGGTTAAACTCACATGGCTAAGTGTGCACGTGGAAGAACTAGGCCCCCACGAAAAGGAAACATTTTTGCAAGGATATACACTAAGCAGTACGTATATATTGGTCGGTACTCTAAGCACAATAATTAATCTCAGTGTATGAGGTACACATTCTAACCCAAACTATAAATATAATTGCAAGCGTGGTAGCCAGAGCCTTGGACAGAGGAACAAAAAAATATTCATTAAAATCACATTCACTCTATTGGGCCCAGTTCTGTTCATCTACTCTGTTAAGCTTCAAGCCAAAATAATACTGATGCTCATTATCAGGGTGTTTAGAACCTAAATTAGAAGATAACTATGTTTTGAGCACTTGATATAGCGTAAGAATGCGAAGTTTTATTAAGGATCTCTGTTGTGTTTATTTATCAGTCAAGGGATATTATATACAAAAGAGTCACACAGTCACCTTATACATGTATGTATCACGGAAGATATTCTCTCTGCCTCATAGGAAGATGAAAATGGCAGTCACGCCACCTCTTATTTTATATAGATTGAAAGACTCTTAAACAGAAGTACTGAATTGAGAAGACTGATTCATGAATACTATTATATGCTGTATTTGAGTTATGCCTTTCTAGGGCAGCATGGTCCAATAGAACTTTCTGTGTTGATGGAAATGTTCTATATCTGCCCTGTCCAATACAGTAATCACTAGCCACATATTGCTATTAATTACTGGAAATGTAGCTACTGCACTTGAGGAACTGGATTTTTAATTTTACTTCATTTTTAATTAATGTAAATATAAACAGCTACAAGAGGCTACTGGCTACCGTATTGGACAACATAGTTCCAGAGCATTTGATTTCTAAACTTTAAAGGACTTGTCTTTTATAGAATTATAAAATCCTGCTATTAGTCAAATATTAACCAAAATGATATATAAAGTAAACATAGTTTCATCATCATTCAATAAAAATTTATAGAGTATTTTAATCCAAATTAGATTTTATATGTTGCAATAAAATTCCTCGAAGAAACTTCAAGACAAAACTCAGTACATTTCCAGCCTTATCACCACCCCCTTTTCCTCAATATATTAGGGTTTGGGAATTTGTGGTTTAAAATGTTAAAATTAAATATCGTCATTGCTTAGGTGAGTCAAACAGTCTCAGAACTAGTAGCAGCCACTTAAGGCAGGTTGATACTCGGGTTTGGTTACGCCACACTAAATGACATATTAACTTCTCTACTGGCCTATTAGAAGAAAGATTGGATGTCTGAAAGCAAAGGCATGAGATTACTATGGGCTCTCACTCTTTTAGCCAGCCAACTATTTGATTTATTTGATGAGTGATCTCAGACGACCCTTTCAGGCACTGAACCATCAGAGAGTTATGTTGCTGGGTGATAAGAAACCTTCAGAGATGCCTAAATCTTCTTTTACCACTGGGAGTTTCATCTGTTCTGGAATAAAGAACATTTTTATGTATGATGTTTCTATCTAGACAGCTATAGGAATATTCAGAAAAGATTTACAGACTTAAATCAAATTCATACTGACAAAGACCTTAGAACCGTACAATATTTACCAAGAATATGTTAGACAACACTTTATTTTTATTGTGTTTCCCAAAGGTTGCAGGGGTGGTTAATGTATTACACGTTGAGAAGTCTATTAATCTTTTGATTAGCATTGGTTTTCCTGTATTTTCCTTAGAGACAAACAAACAAATGAGGAATGTTTTTAATTTGATCTCTGGAGTGATCGTAGATATGGATATTGTATCATTTAACAGATGCACTAAACAAACTAGGAGGTTTTATAATGTACATTTCTATGCAAGCCAAGAATGCAACTGGCTTCTTAATTTTACTGAAGTTCTTGGACTAAATTTTATTTCTGATCTAATATGTCTGCTGATCATGTGTAGTCTTGGGCTTTTTAATAGAAGTTAAATCCAAGTAATTTGTCTTAAGAAAAAAAAGTTGAAAGCCTTCCCAGTTGCATTAAAACGGATGTCAAACCTGCTTATCAAAACAGACACTATAAAAGTGACACTCCTGGCTGTTCTCTCCCACCCACAGATCTCTCTCAATATGCAGCTGTTTTCACAAGGGGGACTTCATTGTTTATAGTATACTCACCTCGCCCTGCGACTCTGCCAGTTGTATCTGATACGTAACAGAAGCTGTCTTTAAAACACATCTTCCTCATTTAGAAATTCTTCACCTGAATACTTTTTCCATTCCCTTGCCCATCTGTACACAAACAAATCACTCCTCAGCCATCTGACCCTCTGAGGGGTCAAGTGAAGGTACATGTTTTTCTGAAATCCCTTTTTAGGCAAAGGAATGTGGTTAACAACCTTTCTCTGTGACCTGCTTGTCAGGCAGTGTGGGAGCAGAGGATGGATGAAACTGTTGTCACGAAAGACAGCCCATGTTTCTGACGTGGAATTTAGCAACCCAGGAAGAGTCGTCTTCATTTTGACACCTGTATTTGTGTTGGGGGAAAGTATTTCTATATGGAGCTGGTTTTTCTCAAAAATGAATATAATGGCAATGAAGATATTAGTTCCTGCATACTACCTCATATTTAGGCGTATTTTGAAAGACACGGTGTTTAGTACATTTAAATTCTTTTCGCCACCCCCCTTCTCTTCCATTTAAAAATTCTGTCTCCATATGGTGACGGACAAAAAATAATGTACAGCTAAAACCCCACAATGTTATAAACTATTAAGATATCAATAAAAATGAAAATTAAAAAAAATAATAAAAAAATTCTGTCAATACCAGTGCTTGTACAACTACATAATTCCATAAGAATGGTGCTTCAGATACACAAAGAAAAAGCAATTGAGTATAGAGACAAAATTAGTTGCTACATATCAATATTTCACAAGACTTTAAGTATTTCATTTCATGAACATCTTCTTTGAATCACACTACATATTTTTCAGGGAAAGAACTTTCTATTCATTTTATCTGATCTAAAAATACAAATATGCTTGAAGAAATCTAAGCAGCATTGGAGAAAAATGAAAGCAACAGTACAGAATGTTGTGTGGGTATGAATTTGGGCAGGAAGCAGAATGTGTTTTGAGATAGGGAAAAAAATATTTTTCTATTTGGGGACACCCCAAGTCAGCCACAATCTGACCCTTATGTCATTAAAAGCATGCATGTGAACATACCTTTTAAAGTACCAAAAATTATTAGGAAATATTTCCTCTATACTCGGAGAAAGTAAAATTGGGCCTATTTAAGAATACAAGAACTTATTATATCCTTGCAGTTTTCTGATAGTTATTATCAATATTAGCTCTAGTGAAAGAGTAAGGTTAAATTGTCCTAAATGTTCCAACAATTTCCTCTTGTCTTCCCCCAGTGACAGCATAGCACTCCTCCAAACCTTATCTACTTCCACTCCACTTTCCCATATAAGGTTGTGTATTTCTTGCTTCCAACTGTCGTTTTCAGATCATTGTCAATGTAATCTGGCATTATCACCCAATAAACTGCTTCTTATTCAAAACTCATGCTGTTTGCTGATACCATCCTTTCCCCATACTTTAGGTATAAGCTGCTGAACTCCACATTACAGCCATTTCTCTCAATGAATCAACACTTGGCTTACATTTGTTACACTCTATTCTAGGTTAACCATCAGTATTTGGGTTCTTGGGAGTTGTGACACAGTGGAACAGATTGCATCCATCCCTCTTAGTCTGATGTATTCAGGTTATGCTACGTTATGCAAGGTTATGCAGTAGTAACAAACATCCCCCAAAACGTAGTGGCTTAAAAGAAGCAAGGTTCATTTCTCATTCTCACCACACGTTCACTGCAGGTTGGCTGGGCAAGGCGCTAGGTCGGGGCAGCTGGCTCTGCCCATTGCAGTCACTCAGGGATCTAGACAGATGGAGCAGCTAATTTGAACATTAACTTTATAGGTGCACCCAATTCGTGAGTAAATCTTGCCAGTTCTCTCTCCAAATTATGTGTCACATCCGACCACTTTTTACTATCCCCCTGCCATAGCCCCCTAATTTGGCCTTCTTTCCTGCCCTTCTCAGGTACCCTTCAATACTAGGGAAGGTCTCCAACCAGAAATTAAGTGCTCTAGCCTGAAGTGACCCATGTCACTTCCACTCAACAACTCATTAGCCAGAACTAGTTATGTGGCCTGTTCACCCGCAAGGCATCCAGGAAATGCAATCTGACCCCATGACTGGACATTTTAATGCAAACATTATTAACTACCACAGGGTCCATCTGATATTTCTTCTCAACACTGGCCCCATAGTTCCTCAGACTCCTCAACTTCAGTTTAGCTGTCTGGAAATGTGGTTACACATTTATTACCTAGAACCACTGCAATACAAAGATCTCAAATTCTGAAATTCCCCTCTCTGACCACTACTTCTTGTCATCTCCCAAGCCTTGTGCTAAGAATGGATATAAAGCAAATGAGACAAATGACTTGACCTTGAAGAACTCATAGGACAATGAGAGAATCAGGAAAGTAACCCAACCTCTACAATGTGATAAGTTCTAAGAATGTGTGGGGAAGTTGAGGCCGTCTTTCCTGAATGGTATTATGCTATGGATGACTCTTCAAGATAGAGTCAGAATCAGCCGTGGAGGTGGGGAGGAGATATGGAACAGCATATGTAAATCCGCAGCAAAGTGACAAGGACAGCTATAGGAGCATGCCAGGAGGCTAGAGATGAAGGTGGAGTGGTAGGTTGGGGGCAAATCATGAAGCACTTTGAATATGATGATAAGGACTGTGACTTTTATCCTGAAGGTAATAGGAGAACTTTCAACTAAACAGGGTTATATCATAATCAAGATTTGTATTTTTAAACTCTCATTTAAGTTTGCTTACTGACCAATATTTCATAGTCATTAGAAATACTTTATTGACTTCTACACTGAGGCCACAATCTTTAATTAAATGAAGAACAGTAAAGCTCTACAAAAATATGCTTTTTGATTTTGTTATTAATTCCATCAGTGTAACTCACAATGTTATAATAATACAAATATTTTGACTTTTCAAAATATTTTCTTCTTGAGTTTATTATATTTATGAATATGTTTCTATTTATTCACAAAGTTAAATCATATTTTTATGTCTGAGAATTTTAGCATATATGTTTCTCAATATTATAATTTTTAAAACAAATATTAAACAGAAGTAATAAGCTGCAGTCCCTGTTAAACCTATAACTTCATGGTTTAGGCTAATAGCAACTTCCCCAAAACTTGATGTTTCTTTTTTCCAAATCTGCAAAAACAAGGAAATTAATTCAGCTCCAATTATCTTACAATTCAGGTGTAAGGTGTTTAAAAATAAAAGGTCCATGAATCTTGATGAAACGATATAAATGAAAGTAGTTTGAGTTTAAAAACCTAGAGTTTAGAAAATTGGTCTCATGAAATTCCAAATAAAACATTGTTAATTGTTAAAACTTTATCTTTCCTTATGTCTCTGGATATCTTTGGCAATCTAATGGCAATAAAATTTTCTCTAAAATTCATGCAATGAAAAAAATCTAGATGTCTTTTCCACAATTATTCATTCTTTCCACTTTGCAGCTTTAGACTGAGCTAATGGTTCTGTGAGTAGACATATTGATTAGTTTGAAGGCAATTTCTAACCTATTCCAGCACTTCGGCTTTCTTGGACCATTTTGTGGGTTTGGTTTTATTTTGTGTTTTCTTTTTTTCCATTTTGTAGAAGATGTTCGTGTCTTCTTTCACACCTCAGATTAGATAATTCTGACCTTTCTATCCTGACACTTTTGAGAATACATTTTTTTCTTCTTGTTTTCTTTTGTTTATATTGGTTTGAAATAACATATGTGAAAGCACTTTTTCTGAGATGGAATGAAACTGAGGATAGTGGGGTCTTCCTTACTTGACTGCTTGTGGCGGCAGATTCCCAGATGGAGCTCACAAAGAGGTCTTCCAGAATACTAGGGAGTAGGCAATAAGTGACAGATTTGAAACCAGAGCTTGAGAGACAGTTGTAAATTGGAAAAGGGAATCATAAGAGTAACCAAACTCCACCAACTAGAGCCAATAGGCAGAAGGGAAATTGTAGAGATGAAGCAGGGCCTCTCAGTACAGAACAAGCCGGGGTGGAGGAAGGTGTACAGCTAGATCTAGGCAAGACTGAAACTATCACAAACATTGAATTCCAGCCCTAACGTTCACCTATTAATTAATTGGTGATTCCAAAAATTAGGGACTGAACGTTAGATAGCAAAACTAGGCTGGAAATTATTACAGGCAATTTAGAAAAATTATTGCTAGAACTACCAATTTTATGAAATGCTGTGACCTCTTAAAAGTGGCTTCATTATTACTGCTGCTCTTTTATTACACTGGCCTATTTACAGTAGTCCCCCTGTATCTGCAGGGAATACATGCCAAGACCCCCAGTGGATGCCCGAAACTACAGATAGTACCAAACCCTATATATACTATGCTTTTTCCTATTCATACATACCTATGATAAAGTTTAATTTATAAATTAGGCACAGTAAGAGATTAGCAACAATAACTAATAATAAAATGGGACAATTATAGTAATATACTGTAATAAAAGTTACCATAGATCTTAGCAACCTCAGCATATGATTTTTTTTCTTTCCTTATTAAGTCAAGAACTTTCATCTTCTCACTTAAAGGAAGCACTTTATGGCTTCTCTTTGACACATCCGAATTGCCGGCATCACTGCTCTTGTGTTTTGGGGTCATTATTAAGTAAAATAAGGGTTACCTGGACACAAGCACTGTGATACCTCAACAGTCGATCTGATAACTGAGATGGCTACTAAGTGACTAACGGGCAGGTAGGATATACAGTGTGGATATACTGCACAAACGGATGATTCACCTCTGGGGGAGATGGAGCAGGACAGTGCAAGATTTCATCATGCTACTCAGAACGGAGAGCAATTTAAAACTTATGAATTGTTTATTTCTGGAATTTTCCATTTAATATTTTTGGACCATGAGTAACTGAAGCCTGGCAAAGTGAAACCATAGATGGGGAGGAATGTACGTATCAATACTTTATATATTTAAACGAGCCTTGATCTTTATAAATTTATTTATTTATTTATTTTTTGGTGAGGAAGATTGGCCCTGAGCTAATAACATCTATGCCAATCCTCCTCCATTTTGTATGTGGGACGCCACCACAGCATGGCTTGATGAGCAGTATGTATGTCTGCACCTGAGATCCAAACCCCTGGCCGCCAAAGTGGAACATGTGAACTTAACCACCACGCCACCGAGCTGGCCCTAAATTTCATTTTTAAGTCTTGTTTGGACTTGGAAGTCAGACTTAGATAGAATATGCTTTTCAGGCTTTCAGTGGAAACCAATGCCCATAGTAGGCAAATAGAAAAAACAAAGATAAAGCCCTTATTTTATTCTTATCTTCATCAATAAGAAAAGAAAATGTCACTTTAGTATTTTCTTTGTTCCAAGATTCAGTATACTAAAACAAAGAGCCTAGAGCTATGGGCAATTTCTGAGGATATCTATCAGAGACTTCCCACCCACCATTTCCTGCTCTTCCCTCAGTCTTTTTACCCCTTAATATAAGACAACAAGTGAGAATGTTTTAGCACAAGACTTCCTCTATAAGTTCCTCAGTATTTTATTTCTCTATTTTCTCATGTTGCGTTGTGATTCTTTATTTTCCTGCTCCCACAAAGACTTGTTTCAGTATCATTTATAAGGCCACTCACAACAGCCAAAAATTCACGTTTGCAATGTTCAGCCTTGGTCTTCCTTCAAAGAACTTTCTTACTTGGAATAAGATGACTTGATTTCAATTTTAAAATTTTGTTAATGTTAACACCTTAGGGTGGCAGAGCAATTTAGAGGCTGCAAAGCACTTTCACACATCCTCCTGTGTAATCTACACCACAGCCTGTGAGCTAACCAGGACAAGCACCTCATTTTACAAATAAGAAATCTGGGGATCTAGAGAGAATCCAGACAATCCGAATGCAGCTCTCCTAGCCCTAGGCCTGAATTTTGTCTATCATGTTATAGCCTTTCGATTACTTCGTGTCATTTTCAATTTTAAATGGCATGATCAGTTTTGCATTACAATAAGGCACATGGGAAATACATTTAAAAGAAGCAAGTTTGTAAGTATCGAGATCAGCTAGTTAGAAGTTTAGGCAAGGTACGATGAAGATCTGAGCTACTACAGAGGTGATGGAATGGGAAAGTGTTTAGGGAAGAAACATGACACGTAACTTGTACCTGGACTGTGACGCTCCTCCACCACAACAAACATTAAGTAGGTTAGAGTTGACTCTATTGGCAATTTGCTCTTTTTATTTGATGATTTAAGTGAAACTTTCTACATCATAAAATGCCTTTAAATCATCAACCCCCAAAGTCATGTACTAAAGACATACAGAAGTCCAAATTAATAAAGATATATCTTTATTCCTCAGAGATTTGCTAATTAGATGAATTAAGCAACAAATTAGTGGAATTAAGCAGTTCCAACAAAATTGGGAAGCAGCAAATTAGTATAAGAAAGACTTAAAAGGACTTTGGTCTTTCTTCATTTACATTCACTGTCTTACAGTATTTCACATCTTCTCTCTTCTTTTCACATCCTCTCAACTGATGAGCTTTCTCTTAAGCACAGATACAATAGAGGCAATAAATACAACCAGAGGAGACCTATTTCATCTTCCTCTTTCCAGTGTCACCTCCTTTCTACATCTGTACCCACATACTCTACCATCCGTCCTAGAGCAGAAGATGTGTTCTTACCTCCAAGACCAACCACTACACATGTGTGAAACCCATCCCTTCTCAAGGACATCGCTTCTGTGATCATCCCCTGTCTTTCCTGCAAAAATTTGTTCCTCTCTGCTCCATCATTCCTCTGTGCACACATGATGCCTCAATACCATCCTTGCATAAAAATCCCTTTCTGGACTCTACATCTTTATTCAACTAATGTCTCCTTCTCTGTTCTCCTCATTAGCCAACCTATACAAAATGCCACCTACATTTACTGTTTCCACTTACTAACCTCCTAATCTTTCCTCAATCTCCTCTCATTGGGATTTGGTACCCACCATGCTCTACAGTAGCTCATGTAACCCAAGCCAAGTTCATAACTTACCAATAAAAAATAAATTTCTCATCTTTTAGCCACTTAATAAGTAAAAAATTTTAAATTATATGAATTTGCATAAAATGATTTAAGTTAATTATACTGACGATAATAAAAGTATTTTTGCTTGTAATTATCATATAATTAATGCAATAGAGTTTCATGAAGTCTGGCATAGTAACTTGCTCTGATGAATCCTGCCATGCAGAATATCAAGCTGAATAAGCTTTTTTTCCTTCCTTCTCTCCTTCCTTCATCCTTCCTTCTCTCTCTTCTCCTTTCCTTACTTCATCTCTCTCTTTCTTCTTTTTTCTAATCAACTGAGTATCTTCAGTTCTAACTCAGATAGGACTGAGTGAAATCAGTCAGACTTAAATGATGACAATAGAATTGTGCCTCAACATAGCAGAATTGTATTAATCTCTTAAATTATTTTTAGTTGTGCAGAAGATAAATTATATGTGATTTCTAAAGAAGTTTTGTCAAGCTCTAGCAAACTAGCTTAATTATGAAAAATTTAATTTTCTGTAATGATCTCTTCTTTTGAGTGTTTAATATAAAATTACATTTGTCAAGACAACCAAGACATGAACTTGGTTCTTAGACTTTTCAAGTGGTTTTTAGAATTTTAAACCATTATGTGTAAGTGTGATTTCAGCGATCCTTTAGTTTTGGGCAATTTAAATCACTTAAAAATTAAAAATTATCAGTGGAGTTGTACTTCTTTTAATTAAAGAGAAGCAAAGATAATGGATTTCCTCCCTAAAATCTGGACACATCTGACTGCATTAAGGCACTGATACATATACAAAATTAATCTATGTTAGTTTTGTAAGTAGAAGACCAAAATGCTACTTCTCTTGTTTTAGCATTACAATATGATGTAACAGTATAATTATTATTCACAGGACAAATATTCTCATGTTATAATATGAAAAAAGTATTTCTTCTTCTTATTTTTCTTTAAAGTCATATGGGGCTCTCTAGGGAAATGTTGGAAAATGTAAAAGAGAATAGGACTATGGCTCAAAAACAACAGCTTATAATTGTCTGAGCCTCTAGGAACTGTCAGCAGTTCTATCATTTAAATTCAACTCACTCACGTGCGGGAGAGGCATATGAGAGGTAAAACTGGCATACAAAAAGCAAAACAGACAGGTTGTACAAATTAAAGAAGGGAATAGAAAGTTCGGTTTAAATTTTTCTTTCTATTCTTTAAGGAGAATTTGTCCTTCATTGGAAGGCAAACTCAAGCTTCACCTTTTCAGTGATAATGAGATAGTAATTTACTCAAGTTATTTAAAAAGAAAAATTGTTGTTGATCCTTTGATGATTAAGTAATTTTAGTTACAACAGATATATTGAATGTTATCACTGATAAATTCTTTATCTATGTAAATAAAGTGGAAAAAGTGACAAGCCTCTCAAGAATTTTATTTTGTCGTCCAACCACTAGATTGATATTGATTCTAAAATAGAAAAACACATTCTAAATTTTGGAAAAATTCAGATTAAGGTCTACATAAAATTTGTTTAAATGTTTTTTTCTCAACTTTGTAATAATTTAGATGAGTGTAGAACCAGTATCAATCCATATTTAACAGTCATATTTAAGCTTGGAAATCTCATTCTTTTTGTCGATACAATTTGATATTTTCAGGGACCTCTTACTTTATTTCTGACTTGATATACGTGGAGTTTCTATTTATGCATATTTATACCATGTTTAATGTTTATACTATGCTTAATTTAAATAGGACACCTTATATATCTGTCAAAGAGATGTACTAGAGCTACGTGGAGAAGAAAATGGGAACCATACATAGACTGAGAAGATAGTGCTATGTTGGGAAAAAAATGAAAATATAATAGAATAAATATGCCTTAACTATTGCAGAATATATGCTGATATAGAAAGGAAATAGCAAAAAGTTGGAAGGCAGATTTGGAGAAAATTAAAAGCAGATCTAGGGTTGTGTAGATAAGTAATGCAACCAAAATCTGAGGTGTGAAAAATGATGCGAAATATGTTTCCTTAGAATTTATTAATAACGTTAATTCATGTCTTATTAGTCTTCTTTCACTAGGTAAAGCTACGGTTACAAACAACCTCAAAATCTCAGAGGCTTACAGCATCAGTGGCATAATTCTTGCTCCCATGGCTGTAGTCAGCTGTGGCTCTGCTCTATATATCTTCTCATTCTGGGATTGGTTGAAAAAACAGCTCCTATTCTGAACTGTGTCTTTTCTATGCAAAGGAAAAGACCAAGAAAGTAGAAATCCACATGATGGCTTTTGTATAGCTTCTCACTTCCGCTCACATTTCAATGGCAAAAGCAAGTCTTAAGGCCAGCAATGATGTCATGGAACTTCAAGTCTTATGGCTGTGGATGGGAACATATAATCCTTTTATTGGAAAAATAGTACAATCTATTATAAGTATCATGTGCCAATAGCATCTTCCATGGGGAATGTGGGACTACAAATAAGTCTTGAAAAGTTAGAGCAAATATGGGTCAGAAGTCAAACAGTCATTTAACGATGACAGGTAGGAGTCTACATTGGTACTGACATCTCTGGCTTTTTGCCTTTGAAATTCACACAAAAGAGTAGGATGGCTGTTTAAAGTAAAACTAATTTTCAAAAGGAGCATGAGTTTTACAGCATAGGTAGAAGTATGATTTATAACAATAAGAATGCAAAGAGTGGACTACAGTAATTAAAAACATATTGCCATAAAGTTCTTAAATTGTTCATGAAGTAGTAGATTAGAATAATTTAAAGATGTATATTGTAATCCCTAAAGCAACCACCAAAATAGTAACACAAAAACTGTAACCAAAAAAAAAAAATCATTAGGAAAGATAAGATAAAATTAAATTGGTATTCTAAGACCCAATTTTCAACATGGCTCCGTGGGTGGGGGAAGGCAATTCCCCTACACCAACAACAATTCTCAGACAGCAGCAGGGTATCTGAGAATTCAACTCAATTCTGACACCGTCTGCCCGGAGATAGCATCAGGTTTCACAGACTGAGAGTTCAGTTCTACAAGACTGCACACCAAGCCACCCCAGTTTTAGACACCAGTCGCAAGCCCAGGCTGTTACCTGTGCTTCTGACTGACTGACTGGAGGTTCCCACAACCCCTTCTCCTCGGGTTCAATTAATTTGCCAGAGCAGCTCACAGAACTCATAGAAATATGTTACTTCCTAGATCATCGATTTATTATAAAAGGATATAACTCCGGAACAGTCAAATGGAAAAGATGCATAGGGCAAGTATGTGGGAAGGGGTATGGAGCTTCCATGCCCTCTCCAGGTGCACCACTCTCCCAGCATCTCCATGTGTTCACCAACCCAGAAGCTCTCCATACCCTGTCCTTTTGGGTTTTTATGGAATCTCATTACATAGGCATGATCAAGCTTGACTTATCCCAAGAATGGGAGGTTGGCTTAACACAGGAAAATCAATCAACATATTTCACCACATTTACAGGTGGAGAGAGGAAAATCACGTCCATGTGGGAAAAACAAAGAAAGAAACTCAACCTCTACTTTTTACCTTGTACAAATCCAATTTGAGAAAGATCATAAACCTAAATGTAAAATAAAATTTAAAAATTGATAAAAATAGCGACTTGAAGAAAGCATAGAAGAATATCTTCCTGGGCTTCAAGTAGAAGACTTCTTAGAAGTGGCACAGAAAGGACAAATCATAAAAGAAAAACATCGATTTCATCAAAATAAAAATTTCTGCACATCCACAAAAAACAAAACACCACCAAGAAAACATACTGAGAAAAAATATCGCAACATGTATGTCTGACAAAAATTTGTACCCAAAATATATTAAAAATTCTTGCAACTCGAAAATAAAAAGGAAAACAAACAATAAATTTTACCTTAAGAACCAGTTATCCCACTGCTAGGTATTTGTCCAAGAGAAATAAAAAGTTACATGCACAAAAAGTCTTTAACAGGAATATTTATAGCAGCCTTATTCATAAATACCCAGCTATTGTTTCTAGACAGTAACTTGAAAGAACCAGATGTCCTTCAACAAGAAAATGGATAAATAAGCTGTGGTATATTCCTTCAATTGAATACCAAGCAATAAAGAGAAATAAACTACTGATACATGCAACTACCTGAATTAATATCAAAATCTATGATGCTGAATGAAAGAAGCTGGACACAATAATTACATAATGTATGATTCCGTTGATGTGATATTCTAGAAGAGTTAATCTGTGGTGACAGAGATCAGATTGCTGATCTGTCTATAGAGAGAGACAGAGAGGTGATAGCAAAAACTTTCTGGAATGATGGAATTGTTCCTTGTCTTGATATGCATTCCCCCAAATTGATTGAAAGACACACTTAAGATCTGAGCATTTCACTGAATGTAAATTTTAACTCAATTTTTAACAAAATAAATGACATTGAATAACTATGTGTTTGAACATTGCATTTCACTGTTTTTTCGGAAATAGTATAACACAGGTTAGGGATATTCTAAGGGGCCCAGAAGACATTATTGCAAGTTAGGAAGAGAACTGGGCCCCGTGGGCACATCCAGTGTGAAGACCTGGATTGGCTAGAACAAGGTGGAGATAAAGGAGCTTTGGTAATCTCCAGATGAAACCTACCAGGGCAGGGAGAGTTGAGAGAGAGGTGATTTGATCATCTCTTATAATGCTCCAATCCAGAATCTTCTTAAAAGGATTAAATCCATTTTAACTGTAGGGTAGCATACTAGGTATAATGTGCCTTCAGGAACTCTACCCTGCTGGCCCCACAAATTTCCCTCAATCACTTGTTGAAACCTAAATTTCTACAGAATAAAGGGAAATAATTCTTCTACTTCACGACTCAAAATAAAAGGCTTAAAATGCAAATGCATGATTAAAATAGTACTTTTGATAAATGAATTTTATTCCTGTATAATCTGTGGATGAATGCAAATAATTAGGCACTGATCTTTCCTGTTTCTGTTAGTGTAGAAAGAACAGAGAGAAGGAATAATCCAATTAAACATGCATTTACTGAGCATCTACCATGTGCTAACTCAGTGGTTTTCAAGCTTTTGTGACCGTGACCTTTAGTAAGAAATGAAATTTACATTGCAACCCTGTATGGGTGTACATCTGTAAAACTAAAACAGTGATATAAAATAAAATCTATAGTTGCTAAGTAAGATGCACTCTGTATAGAATATATTCTATTCTGTATTCTATAGAATATTCTATATATTCTATTCGAATATATTCAATTCTATGTTTACAAAAATGCTGGTAGTGACCTACTAACTCCATTTCACTACCCACTAATAAACTGTGAATTGTGATCTGAAAACACGTTGCTATCCTTGCTAACCAAAATGTGGTCTGTGGTCCAGCAGCATCAGCATCTAGGGGCTTGTAAGAAATGCAGAACCTCAGGCCACACCTCATACCTACTAAAATAGAATCTGCATTTTAACAAAACCTCCAGGTGCTTCCTGTGACGTTAAAGCATCAGAAGTCCTGAGCTAGGCGGTGCATGAGGAGGATGCTTGGGCCAGATGAAGTCTTCTGGGTTTTGTTTAGGGCAGAGATTCTTACTCAGGGAAGGTCTGTTTTCTAGAATATACGTACCCAAGCCCATGCCTATAAATTCAGTGTCTCCAAGGATATCCCAGAGCATTTATGTTAAGAACAATAAATAAAAGAACAAACAAAATCTACCAGAGCTTCTGAGCCCAGCCCTATTTAAGAACCACTGGTCTATAGGGTTAAATGAAAGCTGTGTACTGATTCGTTTGTTTATTGCAAAGGTGCAGACCTGTGCTTCAGGCAATATGGAAGGATTTTACTTTATTTCTCATTGTGGATGACTTCATATAAAATCATTCCCAGAATACTTATTGATGGAAGTATTGCTACTGCTGCTTCTGGATTTATTTCTCCATGCAGGAGAATTTCAAAACATCTCAGTTCTACCAATAACTGTCCTTTTATAGAAATATAAAGTGGTTTCCAGTAGAATTATTATTATTAGTTCTGCTGAGTTAGCACAATTCATCCCCTGGATTACTTCCAGTTGATCCCTAACCAAGGATCTCTACTGCAAAAGAAAATGGGGCTGCCTCTGAGTGGCTATAACTGTTCATCAAGGACCTTCCTGTTGCGTTAGTATGTTTCCTGAATGATGGGAAGTTTTAGTCTGGAAGCTGCTAATCTTGCTAACACTAAAAGACTCTCTCCCATTAGCAGCTTCTGTGTTGCATTAATAATAAGAAAGTAATAAAGAGACCAACCTCAGCTGTTCAGTGTCCCCTGAGGTGAGGCCCCAACTTCCTTCCTATCCCCATGGTCCAGTTTAATGGTCTTGCCTGTATTAAAGTAATAGAGTGGATAATTGCTGTCTATTTTATCAAAATCTAAAATTCCTTCTTCTTTCTGGGGAGGAACGCCTTTAAGACTTCCAAATTTAAAACTATACCATCAATACTTTTGCAATTGAAGTTGATCTGTTTAATTCATAGCTTTTTAAAATGTAAGTGTGAATCATCAAGTACAGGAAAAAAAATTTTGCTTTAGAAAAAATAAATCTCTCTACCTTTCCTGGAAAAACCATAAAACAAGGTACTCCTTAGAGATGTCTTCTTGTCCTTTTTTTTTCCTTCGGTAAATTAAATTACTCATCTGCACAGCAATAAATTAAAGAAAATCAAAGAAGAAAGACCTTTGCTTTTGTAAATATTAAAAACTCTCTTGTTAATAGGCAAAGAAGAAATGATTAAAAAAAATACATTAAAACAAAATAAGTAAGGTTGGATTTGTCAGGTTCAGGGTGCATGTTAATTATGTCTTTGTTAAAAATATTATCTCATTAGAGTTCATAAAGATAGGAGCCAATGCCCTACTTAATTGCTTATGTTCTTTTTCTGTTGAAAATACATAACCTTTTGCAGAAGAGCACTTTTTAAAGAGCTTGATTAAAACATCTTTTTTTAAGTGTATGATCTGTCTATGGAATAAGGTTATCGATGCAGTAGTTAAGTTGTTGCAATTTTTCATCTACAACCAAAACTATTTTTGCTTTCAACTACGTATTTATTAATTGGGTAAACAGTAATCCATCTTCTCAAAAGTGTTGCTCAGATTTTCATTCCTTGGATTCAAAACACTGGAAATTTTTTCTTGATTTACACTATTGTGTCTTGATTTTGAAAGGTTACTTTTATAATTAGGTTATATATTGCATGTTTTTGTACTTATAATTTGTGGGAGAAAAAGGGGCAATATCAATAATTATCATCAATGACAATATATATATTTAAAATGAAATATATGTTCATAACCCTCACAGAAGAGATCACTATGATGGGTCTGTGCAATATTATGTAAGATTCAAGGTTACTGTACAAACCAATTAAAAGCTGTTTTCTGAAAGCTTATAATCAATGTATTTTTCCTTACAAATACTTAATGCCTTGAAGGAAAAAAAAGAAGATATATCTAATAAGTCAATGCTACCCATCTAAATTTTTTTAATTATGTAAAAAAAAATTTAAATAACAAAATCTATTATTTAGGAATGAGAAAATGCTAAGTATTTTTCATAAAATAGACACTAGATGTTTCTTCTAAGCAAGTAACAATCTAAATCCCTTTTAATTAAATAGCTCTTTCATATGGTCTATTTATTAGCCAAGAAATTTTGATAAATCCGGTAAGCCTTGTGTTTGTTTTATTTTGCTTGTCAAAAGCAGAAGTTTTCTTTGCTTGTGAAAAATTACTACATACCAGTGGATGGCATATTATTGTTAGAGTTTCCTTAAATTTAGGGTAGAAGGAAGTCGAGTATGACATTCTTACGAAGCCCCAGTAGCAAACAGGCCCATTGGAAAAGTAGCAGCTTTAGTATAGAATAGTCTTATTAGAGTTGCTGGTATTATGAACACTTATCTGAATTCTTTCTGTTTCCTTTTTTCTGTTCTGCAGTCCATGAAGGCTCAGGAGAAACCAGTCAAAAGGAAACGTCCACCTGTGATATTTGCCAGTTTGGTGCAGAATGTGATGAAGATGCCGAGGATGTCTGGTAACGTGCTATTTTTATTCTTTTAAACAAAATAATGACAATAATTAATTTCTTTTTACTCCATCAACCAGTTCCTAAAAAAAGACATTTTCAGCATTATTTTTTTCTTATCCAGTTCCTAAGGTGGAAAAAAAATGAGGGCTATCATAACAGTAAGGAATTTCTGAAGCTGAATTAAGAGATGGGTCAGCCAAGCTGCTGTCCAGGGCATTACTTGATGAGCTACAATAAGATAGATATCACTGAGACTCCCAGATACTGTCAATGTTAAGAGATGGAGAGAAAAATCATATTTACCAGAATGTCTCTCAAGAAGCATGGTCAAGAAACAATGACGGTTACTAATTTGCTTTCTAAGATGGTAGATCTGGGTAACTGGAGAGATTTTCTTTAAAGGTATGCGTATGCAATGCATGCCTGTAGCTGACTTGGGAAGATGGTGGGGCAGATTGATCTCTGGGCCTCTCTCTAGGATAAACTTCTCCCTTCACCCAAGCAATACTCAGCTTCTCCTGTAAAGATATGCTGAACAAAGAATGACGAATATTCATCATTTTGAATGAGTTCCAAAATGTCAGCCTTCTAGGGCATCCACAGGTATTCGTCTTGCCCCGATCAGACCCAAACTAAACCACCCAAATTCAGAGGGAAGTCTTTGTGGCCTGATAGTGGAAAGAGGCAATCTCTCTCTCTCCTTCTCTCTAGCTTTTACACATATAGCCTTTAGGAAAACAGCCAGGTGACCTGTGTTTTCTTCAATATGCAGACTATGTTTGCCTAAAGCAGTTAACAATCATTTTGATCAAAATGACCAAGAAAGTAAATCTTAAATGTTCTCACCACAAAAAGAAATGGCGATTATGTGACATGGTGGAGGTGTTAGCTAACGCTAACGTCAAATCAACATTTTGTTCACCTTTAACTTATACAGTGTTATATTTTTGATTATATCTCAATAAAGTTGGGGGGAAAATCATTTTGATCAAACGTTTGAGGGTGGAGGGGGCAATTCATCTAAGGGACAAGAAGAATAAAAATTAAGACAAGATAATTTTGGTAAGAGTGAAACAGTCTGCACTTAAAATATTTTTGAATATTTTAAGTTAGGATTAAGTGAGGATTCCAACTGAGCAAACTGGAGTTCTTAGGGTAAATTAACTAGCTACTTACAGGTAAACACTGCTATTGACTTTCCAGGTGAAATAGCCACCCATTACTAAAAGCAGACACCAGTAGAGTCTCCATATCTGTCAAATATTCCTAGCCAGTGGGCAGCCAGGAGCCAAGTCAAGGAGTCTATGCACTGGTCTGACCATCTTGAGGTAAACAAATGTGTGTTTTCATAAGAACATCCTGGGCATCTTAACGGCTGATGAATTTATGATTCCCAAATCTAGTTGATCTTCAGAATTACTTTGGGAATTTTTTAAACACACCAATTCTTTAGTTCCACCCCAAAATTAATGAATCAGAATTTCAGAAAAGTGGGGCTTAACATTTTCCTTATCTAAAACTCCCCAAATAATTACGGAAATACAGCTCTGAAACAAATGACTGACTCAAAGAATCCTTCCCCTCCCTAAATGCTTTAGGGCTCTGTATAGTTATAGTCATTATATATTAGGACACACTGATTAAAAATGTATCCTTAAAATATCTCATTTTTAATGTTTGCTAGTGACTGCATCTGTAGTTCAACATTATTTTTAAAGCTAATTATCTTGCTGTCAATTATTTTACTTTAAAAAAATTCACATGGGTCCCTAATTTTTTCTTAAGAATTTCCATTCCCTAGTTTCTCATCTCTTTAATAATCATCTTTAGGTGGCGTAGTTCCACTTTACAAGTGCAAAGATTTAAGATGAGGTAATAATAGCGACTAAAAATTACTGATGGCCTACTATGGGCTTGGTCCATTTGTATGCATTTTTTTCTCAATTATCTTCGAAATAACCCTAGGAGTAGATTCCATTATGATCTCACTTTACTAAGAGGAAACTGAGTTTAAAGTGTTTGAGTGGCAGGGCCAAGATGAAGATATGAGGTGAAAGTAACTAGAGTGTGTTAGCGTAATAATTCAACCAAAGACGCAGTTAAAATAATATTTTTTTCCTGTCATGTCTGGAATAATAAGATGGCCAGATTGCAGGCAGCTTAGGTCCAATGACTGAAGACCTGCAGGGTTAGAGCTGGTGACAAGGGAGATGTCTGCAGCAGGCAGTGGGAAAACGTCCAGGCAAGCAGTGTCACTCCCAGTATTCCAGCAAAAGTTCAGATCCATGGGATGAAGGCAGGCAGGGCGAGGAGATATGGGCAAAGCGAGCGGCATCCGCAAGATTCAACAGTAGGCCTCAGGGCCCAGCCATGGCAACTGGAGTGAGAAAAAGAAACTCAGTTACAAAGGGAGCAAAGAGAAGGGCAAGGGGGTACCTCAGTCATTGAGGAATTGGGTAGCGATCCGGAAAACTAATCAGGGACTGATACAGGAAAGACTGGATGGATACCCACTTGCCCGAACTTGTGGAGAAAGCCAATCCTTGGTTACAAGGGGCTGGGACAAGCGCCTAGATCTTGGAAATAAATTACAAGGTCAGAATGAAACCAGCGGCAAGGCTGAGTGGATGCTGAATCAGTTAGCGTTTGGCTAGGACATCTTGTACGCCCCCAGCCTAGAGACAAGATTAGTTCCAAAATGCGGAAGAGAGCTGAGCCTCCAGATGGGGCTAAGTGTCCATAGCTGTGAAGGTTAGAGGGAGGCAGGGGCGGGGAGCCAAGAGGTCATCACACTTCCCAGGCAAGAATGAACAGTTGTTAGCATTTAGATAAGATGTACTTAAAACGTTCAATGTAAGCAATCAGGAATGGTGCTGAAATGATAAGCGTATTGATTTTCATTTACATAAATACCTTTGTATGTTAACATATTGTATTCGGTTGTGGCCATGAAGGGCAGATTGGAAACAGCTGAAGGACTCAGGAATAAAGCAATAAATGAAATTAAATAGCCATGGAATGAAAGGGGCTATAAAGTAAGATAGGAAGCAATAGGGGAGTGATCTGGCCCTAGTACTAGTCAACTGAATCGGGAGCTTTGATGTGCTATTGATTTTGGATGAAACCGTGGCCAGGTCCTCTCACAAACATAAGAATATTGCATATGCTGCGTGGCAACAAAGACTACAACTCAGTGTTTAGTTTTATGTTTTTCTTTGACACTAACTAAAGTTTATGCACATAATTTGCTCAACCCTGCATTATAAAGCAATAACAAGATGTGAACAAATACTACTGAGAAATAATGCTATTGTTATATCTGCAATACGGAAACAAAGAGGAAAAATTAACTCCTGGTCTTTCTTTAACCCTGGCCTAAGAAATTAATATTTTACATTTCACCACAAGGACTAAGTCTAGCTATTCAAAGATGTTCAGGTATTTTCTGGATGAAGATAAATCTTTGTTAGAATTTAAAAACCAGTAATACACTATCAGTTGATTTTGTTTTCATAGTGAGATGAGTTTTGGGCTTAAGAAGCAAGTCACACTGGACATGGGAAGAAAAAAATAAATCAGAGAGGGATAGGAGAGAAGAAGAAAAGGAGAAAAAATAATCATTAAAGGATGACATTGATAAACCATGATACTAATGACATAACATTGTAATGTTTTTATTTTGAGAAAACAGATGTTTATAAGCTCATATAAACCCTTCACTTATGTTCTATGATTTCATTTCAAGGTTTTTCTCTTGCCTTTTTCTTCTTCTTATGGAGAGTATTAAGGCTGTAGAAAGCAGAAAATGGCCAGATTATCTCAATAGGAGAGAAAGACCATTGCTACAAAAGAGTCTTCAGTTATAGATATTTACCTAAGTGTAAGAGAGGATTAAGCTTTCAAGAGAGAGTTAAAAGTTCACATGGTAAATGATCCATACCACAGTTGTACCCACTCTCATATGAGGCATCCTTTCATTTTGGATGGACTTCAGAAATAATTGGAACACCTGTGCAAAGGGATGTGCACACCTGTTTATGGGGAAGGGGTTAAGAGGAGAAGAAAAGAAGGGCTTAAGAGATTGTTTTTCTTCATATCTAGACTGAAAAGTCAAAACTAATACATTTATACATCAAAGAGACTCTCAAATACATCCTGCCAAATATAATTTATAAAGAAAAAGAATGGCTTATAAATAAGTCAAACATAATAAAATTGGCTCATTGCAAAGAAATAAAGCCCCATCTGATAGCACTGAGAATACCAACTTAAGATTTCAATAAATATTTTTGATACTTGGTTGGTTTTAGAAACAGCTTTATATTCCCTTAATTAGCTCACTTGATGAATTATTTCAGTAAGTCCAAAGTAGGTCAGTAGTAACTCTTTGCACTGGGAACTACTCCTAAGAAGTAATTAGCCTAGAACTTTCTGTCGGTCCTGTCAGTCAGAAGTAGTACAGAGCCCTGGGGTTGATTTAATATAAGAAAAATAAAGTTGATGCTGGGTCTGATCATAGGAATGGCTGGGTAAGAAACTGGCTGAGTGCCTAACATTTCCAGGGTGTCGGGACAGATCAAGGAAGGGAGCACAGGTGTAAGAGCAGATGCGGCTGGGTGACAAATGACATAAAAGGACAACTTAAATTACTATGTGTGTTTGCTTCATATGTCTGTTTTATAGCTCCTATTCCCACTTTACCTTTGCTCTTGTATTCTTCTCTAAACGCCATTCAGGCCCCATTAGCAAAATCACATCGGCTTAAATGCTATTAATTCTTCAGTAGTCGTTCATTTTGTGTTTGAAAGCATTAATAATATTTTCCAGTTTTAGTGCATAACATCCTTGTGTTTGACTGCAGTGGTACAAAGGAGAAAAGCATAGTAGTTGCAGGAAAACAGGTTCAGAAGAGAAAATGAATGAGCATCTATTTTTTTCTTTATTTCATTGATGTTCCTTAACTGAAACAGGGTGTGGGATTTGGCATTCCTTTTGTGAGTGTCTCTTACAAAGACAGTTTAGTTTGAAGTCTTTAACATCTTGCTCCTCTGATCTGAGAAGGTTCCTTGTCTCTAGGAAGACTGTGTTGCTGGCATCGTTCCCACCTTTAATGCATTTTGGACTGTGGAGAATCATGAATATTTGAAGCAGGGCAATGGCCGTGGATGATCCTTGGCATTAGATTTCACCATACATACAAGCAAATTAGGCATTAGGTCCTGCTGACTTTAGTACTTTGGGTTATGAGTTTGATAGGGGAAATTAAGACACCTCTGAGGAAAATATAGAAAATGATTTCTTTTAAAACTACAACTGGTGAACAAATGAACAAAAAAATACTGTGTTGTGACTGGAAAGTTTCCAACTGTTTTCTACTGAGTAAAAGAGATCAGATAGAGTTGTATATGAGATATCTAAAGAAGACGAAGCTGATTAGTCACAAAATTTTAGTGACCTAAGAGTTCACTCAGTCTTCCCAAGGGGGCTTCCCTTTTATTGACTTCCTTTGCTCTCTTGCCTTAGAAATATAAATGTGGTGACCATAATTAGGACTGGCTTCTAACATGAGTTTACTCATGGAGAGAATGAAAAAATATAAACAAAACCAAAAACAGAATAGGTCTGCTCTAGCAAATCCAAAGTTTTTGTTGAATGTTAGTCTTAATGAGAAAAACTTTCAGTTCCAAGCTTCCTGGAGGTGGGATACTGTGTCGCTCAAGTTGCCTCGTTCCACCCTCACCCCCCCATGAAGATGACGCTGTCACCTCTGAAAACTGCCACAGTATTTCTATTTGTGTAGCTGGGTGGGGTCTGAAGAGTAAAGACACCTCTCTTTCCTTCAGTGCTTCCAGTTGCCCAGAAAACTTTTCCAGAGAGAGAGGGAAATATACACAGCCTGATTTGGGGAAACACACATCTTTACACTCCCGTAATTTCAAGGGAAAAATGCTGACATTTTTAGCAAATCTATGTCCCAGTTTGCATTTGATTTTGTTGTTTTTTTCCTCCTTTTATGTACTTCTCCACCTATCTTAAAAAAAATAGTTTGTACTTTTTAAAAATTTCACAAAATGGAATAAAATGTAGAAGTGCAATTATAGTTAAACAGGACTAGTATTTGTAGCATGGTCCATACAATGATCTGTGCTGACAAATGCCATATCTGTGACCCAGACTTCCCTCTACCAGTGGCTGCCAGTAAATGGTCAAATCTACAAACTGAATCTAAACACTTTAGGTGTTACTTAGAAAGATAAATAGCACGCCACTTCAAATGCATGACAGGCAATTCCAAAAAAGAAAAATACATAACTAACCCACCCTCCAGCAAAGCAGGGTTACGCTTTGTGAAAAGTAAAACTTAAAAAATAAAATAGAAATTTGAAAGTAAACCACGGTCTTTAAAACAAAGGCTTACCTCAGTTCTTCTGTGATACTGGGCTACTTCGAAAGGAATTGGATTTTCACATAAATTCTGAGGACTCGAATTTTTCTCAGTAACCACACCTCAGCTGCGCTGGCCGTCACACCGGGATTAATGAAACTTAATTAGGATATGACAGATACAAACGTAGATCTGGTGAGGAGTACCAAGAAATACAGGAATAAAGTATTCTAAACTTTAACATGTTTTTTATAACTTTTATTTAGCTCATGCAGTATAAATCATGTAACTTCCATTTTGTATAAAGATCATGAAACAGTACATGAAGTCAGAGCAAAGGAAACTCCTAAGTACAGATTGTATTTCTTCCACTAACTTACTGTTTTCGTTATTTGTTTCTCTTTTTGTTTGCTTTTTAAAAATCTTGTTGCGGACTCTACTCTGCTAACGGGGTGCTGCCTGACTTCTAGTGCTCGCCCACCAAACTCTCTTCCTCAGGTTCCTCTTGAGTTTCTGAGTCTCAGCTTCTAGTATATTCTGAGTTAGCAATTCCTGTCCCTTAGAATCAGGGAATCCATGCTCCATGTTCCAGCGTCCCAATGTAACATCCCAGTCTCAGATAAGAATATGAATCTCATGGTAGTTATCAAAATATGACAGAACTTTCAAAAGCATATGTTTCCTATGTGGCAGGTTCCATCATCGTGTTTCTGTTCATGGAGCCATTTAATCCACACAATAATCTTATGAAGTTAGATACCCTAATAATTCCCATTTTACAAAAAAGGAAACTGAGGCACAGAGAGGTTAAGCAAACTACTCAAAGCCAGACAGTAAATGGGAGAGTTAGGATTTGAACCCCACCGGACTGACTCCAGAGACATGCTCTTAATCACCACTCATTGTCTTCTCATACATTTAATGACATAAATTGTGTGTGTATGTACATTATGTGTATACAAACACACCCATACGGAATATATCTAACATATATCCTGCTATATCTTTTTATTTAGCACTTAAAAATATGATGTCAAGCCTCTTATTTCCCAATCTAATGTATCTTTTTGATGGTTACATTAAAATGGATTTTTTCCTGATTATAAAAGTTGTACACATCTATCATAGAGAATTTGAAAAAACTGTCTAATGTATGTTAGATATATTCAATGTAGAATTTCACATTTTTTTCTTGAAATAAAATATAAAAACAAAGACTTGAAGTGCCACTTTGTGATAAAATCCACCACCAACAGGTTCACATTGTCTGTGATGCCCTTGAAGTATTTTCTCCCCCACTAGATATAAACACCTTATTTCTTTGCAGACTGTGTGGTTTTCGTTTGTTTGTTTTTGTAGAGGTATTGACTTATCATCTATGGAGAATATCCTTATTATGACTACGCATGTGCCCAGTTAGATGAGAAGGTTATTAGCCACGAGGCTGCAGAGAGGAGACATATCTTTGCCCAAACCTGGTTATTTTGAGCTGCTTCAACTTCAATTTACTTGTTTTGAAGTGGCAATAGCAACCCTGCTTATGGACCAGGGTGAACATTATCTATATGTCATAACTGGTGATAGGTTCGGATCTTTTTATCCAGAAAAGAGGCATATAAAACAGCTTTTAGGGATCAGCCATTATAACACTCCCCCTTCCTTTAATACTGTGCCACTATCAGCAATATTTCAAAGGGCCACACAAAAGGCAGAGAGCACTGACGAACCCAGGAGAGCGAGAGTATTTCTCAGTGAGCCTTTTGCTGAGCAAGATTGTACTTAGCTTCACGCCTTAGCGTCTTTGGGAATACCTAATGGGCTCCACGCCCCTTTCCAAGCAGCAAAGGAGGCTTTATTACAAATGCATATCCTTGCTGCAAGAAGAGAAATTATGAGATATAGAGAGAGAGGGAAGAATCACCAAAGTAAATGGCAAATAAATATGGCCCATATGCCAGTGGGTTTTAATCCCTCTCCTAGTGGCAATGCTCTGCTATATCGTTTTATTTAGCACTTAAAAAAATATGATGTCAAGCCTCTTATTTCCCAGTCTAATGTATCTTTTTGATGGTTACATTAAAATTGATTTTTTTTTCCTGATTATAAAAGTTGTACACATTTATTGTAGAGAATTTGAAAAAACTAGAAATATAAAAACTCGATTAAAATGTCATCCCATCATTCCAAGATAACTGTAAAACTTGGAGGTATATTTTCCTCCCATGTCTGTGTTTATGTGTGTGTGCACATGTGTGTGTGTATGTATTTTTAATGAGAATCTAATCATATTTACACATCAACAGCTTCTCTTCTGAAAATTTTACTTAACCTTGAGCCTGAGTTTGGAGATTGTTAAGAATGCTAAACAAATTTGCAAATAATATATTTAGATTTCAACATAAGTTCTGTGGCCCAAATTCTAATTATTCCTTCAAAATTTTCACACTTCTCAAGACGAATGGATTGTAAGGTACTATCATCACATTTGTGATCTAAAAACTTTACAAAACCTAAATCTCCTCTGTGTTAGACATTTTTCTTGGTTAACTCCGAGAGACTAGACAGCATGTGTACTGAAAACATTTCCATTGTTTGTATTCAGAGCATTCATAATAAATAGCTTTCTGAGGTATAAGCATTATTTACAGGGGAACTGTCCTCCCAAAGGTGTTTTAAATTGGATAGAAACTGTTGCTGGTCTTCAGTGGTTTACTTCCAAATAGTAATATATTGTGTGTGTTGGTTCATCTAAACAACAAATCAGCAAGCCAACCTTGGCAGCCCACATCAGTCTGTTCTAGACACATTCCCCTACAAACAGAATGGGTAATATCTAATAAGTGATTGAACAAGTTGTAAAATTATATGCAACACCCAATCAAAAAATCAATACTGCTGAAGATCTAAATGCTTATTATAATAAAAAAAAAAAAAGAAAAGAAAGGAAACGAGTGTCTGATTTTTCTAGTCTCCCCAATGGAAAGTAAAATTAATCAGGAGTAGGTCCATTCATCCCTAAGCCATGAATGAAACATAAGAAATCAGGATGATGCACTTGGGATGGATGATCTTCTAGAGATTGTTTACCACAGCTCTTTTTTATTCATTGCAGTCTTTTTGGAGTCTTTGACATAGTAGTTTACTCTGTTCTCGGAGCTTATCCTAAAATGAGCTTTCTACAATCAAAATTGTATTATCCAGGGTAATAAAAGTAATGCTAGGTCCCAACCAGCCATAAGTGCCTATAATCAGCAGATATCAAGAGAGGAATATTGGGGAGAAGTGCCAACAATTGGGGAAAAAGTAAAAATATGAAATGAAATAAAATATTCACTTCACATTAGCAAAAATTAGTGATGTATTTCTGTAATAAACACCGATATCCACATAAATGTGGTACTTTAAGACACTCAAATATAACATCAAATTATCAATTATGACAAAGAAGTAAAAATAATATATTTGATTGAAGTATGCAGTTTTACTTTAATTGAATATGTTTTTCCTTCTCTAGAAAATGTTGATTTGGGAAAAAGAAAATACGACAGAGCTGTGTGTATTACAATGACATTGGTTGGTCAGTCTTAGGGAAAAAAAATAAATAAAAAGGAGCCCTGTATTGATCAATATATCAGAATCTGACACTTCTGTGTAGTGATTACATGCTTAGGGCGTATATTATAGAATGTTTTATACCTGAATTCATAAGTCTTTTAGCAACTGTTTTTTTGCAATTATATTGGAGAAAGTATTTGCATTTTGAGACGTGCATGGCATGAAGGGACAGCCAGAGGAAGAGGAAAACCTCCTAACATATTAAAAGCCTTATACTTTTCAGACTACTTTTTCTTCTCTTGTGACCCTCTGATATCTGATACACATAAGGCAGGTAATGTTATCCTCATATGACAGATACATACAAGAAGCCCCTGAAATGTTAAGGGTGATCAACACGTGGTAAAGCGGAAGGCCTCACGTGACTCATGCCACTATCTCATCAAAGCTACCAAAAGAGACTTAGAAAAGAGAGAGAGAAAAGAGCTGGTGTGACACAGTGGAAAGACCAGTGGAGACCTCACCTTGGACACAATCACATCATTTTCCTTGGCCTCTGCTTTTTACATAGGTAGATTAGATTACTTGATAGATATAGATAGATAGATAGATATAGATAGATCTATAGCCATATTATAATTCACATAAACCTCACTCATTTAAAGCATACAATTCAATGGTTTTTAGTATATTCACCAAGTTGTGTAACCATCAACACAATCAATTTTATAATATTTTCATCACTCCAAAAAGAAACTTGTACACATTACCAGCCCCTCCCCATTTTCCCCCAAGGTTCTCTCCTCCATCCATCCAGACAACAAATATAATCTATTTTATGTCTCTATAGGTTTTCCTGTTCTGACATTTCATATAAATGAAATTGTTCAATATGTGGTCCTTTGTGAGTGGCTTCTTTCACTGAGCATGACGTTTTCAAATTTCGTCCATATTGCAGCATGTATCCGTATCTCATTCTTTTGATTGATGAAGAATATTCCATTGTATGGATATATCACATTTGGTTTATCCGTTCATCAGTTGATGAACATTTGAGTGGTTTCCAATTGTTGGCTATGATGAACAATGCCGTTATGAATATTTGTGTACAAATGTGTGTGTGTGTGTGTGTGTACAAGTTTTAGTTGGGCATAAGTTTTCATTTCTCTTGGATATATTCCTAGGAGTAGAATTTCCCAGTCAAATGGTACCCCTCTGATTGACTTTTTGAAGAATTGCCAGACTGTTTTCCAAAGTGACTGTACCACTTTATATTTCCACCAGTAGTCTATGAGGATCCAAATTTCTCCACATCCTTGCCGACACTTGTTATTACCATTTTTTTTGAACATTACAATCCGAGTGGGTATAAAGTGGTATCTGATTGTGGTTTTCATTTGCATTTTCCAGATGGCTAATGATGTTGAGTGTCTTTTCATGTGCTTATTGATCACTTGCATATCTTCTTTGGAGAAATACCTATTCAGATCTTTTGCCATTTTTAAATTGTTATTTGTCTATTTATTATTAAGTTGTAAGAGTTTTTTTAATACATTATAGGTATAAACCTCTTACCAAATGTAGATGATATGCAAATATTTTCTCCATTTTGTGCAGTTGTCTTCTCACATTTGTGATGATATCTTTTAAAACATAACAGTTTTTAATTTTGATGAATTCCAATTCGTTTGTCTTTTCTTTTATCACATGTGCTTTTGGTGTCATATCTAGGAAGGCTTTGCTTAACCAAGGTCACAGATTTATTTGTATATTTTCTCCCAAGGGGTTTATAGTTTCAGCTCTTATATTTAGGTCTATGATCCATTTTGAGTTAATTTTTGTGAATGAGGGAGGAAGGGGTCCCAAATCGTTTTTTGCATGTAGATATCCAAGTGTTCCAACACCATTGGTTGAAAAGACTATTCTTTCCCCATTGAATTTTCTTGGCACCCTTGTAATCAATTGACCCTGTATATGAAAGTTTATTTTTGAACTCTCATTATCCATTTGATGTATATGTCTATCCTTATGCCAGAAATAACTCCATTTTCTCATAGGTAAAATATGGGAAATAAAGGTATTGGTCCAGACAATTTCCATGGTTCCTTTGAATTCACAGATCATCTAAGATAGGAGCAGAATTACTGTCAGCTAGAAAGACATTCTCCACAAGCATCCACAGTGGTCCCAGTGGCATTGTCCCTCTTTCCTTTTTGGCCTAAAATTTCCACTAAGTGATTTTTAAATTAGAAAAGATGGTCTGTTGTGTCCAGAAGATAGCATTTACCACTTTGTGTTTTAACTTTCATACAGAAATTAACAGAAATAAGTTTTTCGTCTTGGCTAGTTATCTCTCTAGAAAGCACAGAAAATAGGAGCCTCTTCAAAGAATTTGAAGAAGTTGTGGCAAAGGTAAAAATACAATGAAGCTGTTTCAATAAGAGGAAACATTTGAGAGTTGAAAAATAAAACAATGTTAAGGAGAAGGAAGAAGGAGAGAAGTAGGATCAAAAAATTAATTTTAAAGAAAAATCAAGCTAAGAGAAGCTGTTACAATTAATCAAAACCCTATCTCTGAGTATCCTAGAATTCAAGGTAAGGAAGAAAAAGAATAACTCTTTTGGGGTAATTAGAAAAGATAACTAGTTCATCAAGAGATACTGTAGCAAGTTCTGACTCCACAAGAATTCATACTGTATGCCTTTAACAACATTTTGAATAAAAGACATCTTTGATAACTAGCTTATAAATTATATAAAATTATTTATATTGAATCTTAATGTAATATATTAATGATAAAATTCTAAACTTGTAAAATTATAGCTCTGTAGAGCTGATTCTCTGTAAGACCCGAATAATGAGACACAGATACGTCATGTTATGGTGTCTGCCTCGGTGCAGGGTGAGAACAAGAGGAATAGATGGCCAATGTGTTTGTGAGTCTTTTTCTCTGGATTATAGTTATCTCAGCCAGAGATTAGGCAGAACTCCTAAAATATTTCATATGAGTCTTTAGGATTATAATTCCCATGTACAAATAACAAAACTAAGCAGTTGCTGAGAGATAAATAATTTATTCACACAGCAGAGTAAGGAAGAGTGCCAGGGGTCTCAAGATGGTCCTAGAACAGTGTCTCTGATTTATTCCAAACCATTCATGAGAAACTTGGAAATTAGATGACTTGGTGTGTGATAATAAAGTATCATTTCCTTATATAGTTTTTTCCTGTAAATATTTTATTTCACTATTAATTAAGAATAAAAGATGTGGTTGTTATACAAGTTTGTACAAAAATGAGAAAACATTGATCAGATGTTTTCGACAAATATCCTTGCTTTGATTATAATTAGTTAAATGATTAAAATGTAGAAATGAGAAGCAAAGATAAAAATATGCAAAGCAATAGCAATATGTCATAATAAAGGGCCTAATGAGTAGGATTATGGTAGTTTAGAACACAAAATGTGACTTTGAGATACGTTTACTTATAAAGATTTCCTACTATCAATCCTGCTCTTTCTATTTTTACTCAGATAATAAATAACCAATAATTTTGCTAGATATATTTGACTGTATTTTTTCTGAAAATCTTCATAATGGGATTTGTAGTCCTTTATTACATTATAATCAAGCGTTTAGGAATTTTAACCCACTTGTTGATCTATTGCATCTTTTTTCCCCAATTTTTCTTTGTCCCAAACCAAAGTACAGTTTCAAATTAATATCTTGTACTGCAGTGTTAATTTAGAGGGGGAAAAAAATCTTTGCATTAGGGACCAAACAACACACAGTAATATGTTATAGTGCATAAGGGCAGTGGGCCCGCATTTTTTAAAATGTAATTTAGTTTAATTCTGTTTGTGCTGCCTGTAACGTTGGCTAGAAGGGTTGGTGTAGAGCACTGTGGATATTAAAAACTGTGGCCTGCAAAGTTATTAGTCAGGAAGACTTTCTTTTTAACAGGAAATAAGACAATACAATGGACACAACCACTATCTTAAGTATGGAAGAGAGTGTCTGCGTTAGCTGGGAAGACTCAGTTTGAAAGGTTTGAGAGAATAATTTTAAAATAACAATTAAGCATTAGTGAGCACTTCTTTTGTGCCCTGCACTCCTCTAAGGATTTTGCATTTATCAACTCATTTAACCCTCAGGAGAACACTACAAGTTAGGTACTACTACTATTTCAGTTTTAAATACCATGAAATTGAGGCACAAAGGTGTTAAGTAACTTGTCTAAGTTTACTCAGCTATTAAGGGTCTGAGTCAAGATTTGAACCCAGACGCCACACTCTTACCTATTTTGTAAACAGGGTGCTTCAGAAAACGTGGGGCACAGTGAAGAATTTGCAAGACTCAGAGGAGAGAAGTTTCCTTGGAGAAACAGAGAAAGAAACATATGTCTAATTAGCATGGAAGTCAAGTGCACCATCTATCGAAGTCAAGTGCACCATCTCACAACAGTGCAATGAGTTAGGTATTATTTCCCTCCATTTATACAAAGGAGGAAACTAAGTTTTGGGGAGATAAATAGCATGTCAAATGTATGTTGCTAGGCAGGGGCAGTTCTTGAATTCAACCTCGGATTTTTCTAAGATAATTCCAAAGTCCATGCCCTTTTCATTGCATACTGCTAGAGAGGGCAGATGTTAAGGTAGTTAAAGAAACTGTCTTTTAAGAGGGAAGAATAGCTTATGACTGAGAGTGTGTAGCACCTGAAGTGTTGGAAAAGTACCTGTAGCCAAATGACAGAAGACTTAGTTGTCATGTACATTAGTTAGAGTAAGTAACACTGAATGTTACACATCTATTTCTTGACTTCATCACAGTTCAAGGCAAGTGTTCCTAATCAGGTAGTTTTACACATGGCCTTTTAGGAATCATGTTGCTTTCCATATCGTGGGCCTGCCCTTCCCTAAATCATTGAGGTCTGATTCATTCATTTAATAGAAAGCAAAAGAGAAGGAAAGGTCATACATGGGAGTTTTTATCAGCCAGTCTTGGAAGTGGCATTCTTTACTTCTGCATACATCCCTCTGGCCAGAACATTTGTTACATAGTGCAGGTAGCATTAAGGAGAAAGAACCCAGTAATGAAGTTTGGCAATGGTCCCTGGAAAGAGAGAAAGAGAGACTAGAGTCAGGGAACTTATACAGTAGCAGTAGATATTTATTTAACATATATGATGGGTCATGCTTTATCTGAACCCTGGCAATACAGAGTAAAACACAGTCAAGATTCCCACCTGTAACCGGCTTACATTCTGGGAAGGTTCCTGTTCACGATGGTGACATAGACATCCTAAGAAAGGGAGAGATGGGGATAAGTGATAAAGAAATAAGCAAGTAGGCAAGCAAGATGCTTTCAGATAATAGTTGTTAAAACATAGTTCTGAAAATGAAGGTCCTAGGAGAGGGGGATGCTAGTTAAGATTGGGTATTTAGGGAATGCCTTTCTGAGAATTGCCATTTGAATCAAATAGCAAGAAAGAGCCAGCCTCGCAAAGATCTGTAGAAGTGAAACTCTGAGCAAAGAGAACATCTGGTCCAGAGGCACATGAGTGCAGATGAGCTTGATGTGCTCAAGGAATTGATGGAACTGATAGAAGGTTAATGTAGCCAGAGCCAGAAAATAAGAAAGAAGGTCTTAGATAGAGTTGAAAAGGGGCCTGATCATGAAGGTTCCAGTAGGCCTTAATGAAGAGTGCCATTTTATTCTAGTATGCCAACAAGCGTTCAGATGTTTTAATCCGGAAGTGACATGATTCAGTCATCTCCACTCTCACGTCCTCCTGAGCTTTCCTAGACCACTCCAGAACAATTATGAGAAGCAAGAGAGTGGAAAAAGAGTCAGAGAGAAGTGAAGATTTTGAGGCTGAGTGCTAGGAAGAATAATGGAACAACTTTGGAAACAGGGATTGGGAGGTAGAGTCAATTTGGAGTAGGGGAGGGAGGTAGTGGGAGAAAGTTATGTTCTAACTCAGCCGATAAAAGGCAGAACCAAGTGGAATGCCCAGTAAGCAAATAATTAAAGGTTAAGTTGTGTGGTGCAGACAGAAAGAGCTGCAGGAGTTCGGAGAAATCTAATAAAGAAAATGGGTTTGGGTCTGAGGAATGAGAATAGACTGGGGTATTTGCTACTGGGGTAGCAAAAACTTAGACTTCTGGGTAGAAGGAAACAAAATATTTACTGAAAATAATGTGATATTGGAAAGAAAGGACAAACTAAGTAATCGAAAATAAAAAGATATCAGGATATATTTTATTAAGAGGCAAGAAATTGCAAATAGACCAAAGGAGAAAAAAACTAAGGAGCTGCTGTCCTCCATTTGTTTAATTAAAAGATAAAATTACTGCCCTGCTGCTCACTGAATATGTCTGATTTTCCACCTCCAGAATAGGGGAAATAGGACTGTGTTATAGGACTGTACTTCTGGCTCCCTTGAGGTGGGGGAAACTCATGTGTCTAGTTCAAGACCTTGACCCGTGGCTGAGTATTTGATGGCTGATACAAGACTCTGCAGAGTTCTTTCCTCTTTCTAGCATAGTAACTGTCAGTGTTCAAGTAGGCAACTGTTTTGGGTCCTTGGGTGACATGTGACACGAACAAGAAATAGATCTTTGTTGTTTTAAGCCACTGAGATTTTGACGTTACTACTGTAGCATAATATCTTACCGTTACTGATGAACTTGACATCAGTGAGAAAACATAGATGTGGAGTGAAATTGACTATGGAGATAGGAAATGGTAGAGAAATTAAGGGTCATTAAATAAGGCAGAGACATAAAGTTGGCAAATGATACTGAACTGACTGCTATGGTCTGAATGTTTGTGTCCCCCCAAAATTCATAAGTTGACTCCTAACCCCCAAGGTGATGGTACTAAGAGTGGGGCCTTTGGGAGGTGATTAGGTCATGAAGGTGGAGTCCTCATGAATGGCATTAGTGTCCTTATAAAAGAGGACCCAGAATACTAGCTCACCCCTTTTGCCTTGTGAAGTTATAGCAAAAAAAAAACAGCCCTCTCTGAGGAAGTGGCTCTCACCAGACACCAAATCTGTTGATGCCATGATCTTGGACTTCCCAGCCTCTAGGACTGTGAGAAATAAATTTCTGTTGTTTACAAGTCACTCAGTTGATGGTATTTTTGTTATAGCAACTCAGATGGACTAAGACATTGACGAAGCTTCTAACATGCTTATCCCCAAAGGCCTTGCAGTGGGGTAGCCCTGGAAACTTAACTGCAGATGTGTTCTCCTACCCATCCATGCTCCACCCAGTGAAAAGTAGGATAGGCCATCTCCTCCAAGGAGACTGCTGACCTCCTCCACCTGGCTGTGTCACTCTCCCTCCCTCCTCTTCACAGCTAACATGAGTTAGGTTGACTTGCCTGAGGACCAAAAAGTTAAGAGGACAGTTAGTAGTGCTTCCAGATCTCCAGCACCGCAAAGCCCATGACAAAGGAGAAAAAAGAACCAGAGATAATCAGAACCAAAAGCATAAAGTAGGACAACGATTTATAAAGGGGGAGAGCAGAATGCTTGACTGGCTTCTGACAAGAAAGATATATTTAGGAAGATAAAACTAAGCTTACAAGAATAAAGCAGAAATTGATTTTCCATATGAGGCCTACAAATATAGAGATTTTTTAAAGAAAAGAGAACCAAAAAAAAAAAAAAGGTTAACTCATTTTTGTTCCTACAATGTGCAACACATTAGTAAATTTTTTTCCCCTGGAGGGATGAGGAGGAGGGTGGAAGGGAAAGGAAATGAATAGCTTTTTTAGCTCAGTCTTTGACTACTGGTAGTGACCTAATTTTAAATTTGAGAAATTATGCTTAAAACTGTATTTGATAGAACATTTTTAATATTTTAAGTGGAATCCTAAGATTCATTGTGAACTTTAAATAAGAAACATTAATCAGTTTTTATTTATTTTTAAAACTCAAAATAGTGTTTTAAAAAAAAGAAAACTTATTTTTTTTCCTTTTTAAAAGAGGAAAGAGGAATAAATTAGTAAAACTCATTCTGTCAGGAAATTTCTTTCACAAGAGAATTCTCACTGCCTGACAAAAAGGCCCCACCCAGGGAAATGCTCAATTTGCCATTGAGTTGTACCTGGTAATACTATATCAAATTCAAGGCTAACAGATCTGTCTCACTTTACTCATTGACCGTAAACCAAGAGTTCAAATCCTGTTGGTCATATTTTAACAAACAAAGACATGCTTTGATAGATGGTTGGATGGATGGGTGGATGGACAGACGGATGAGTGTTTGGATAAAGTTATATAACGAGGCAGCTTGGTATCTTGAGAGAGCATAGACTTTGTGTAAAACAAACCTGAACAAAGGGCTCTTATGCTAAAAGCAGTCTAATTGAGACCTCACACACTCAAGTCAGACTGCCTGAACTTCAGTTTTGGTGCTGCCACTTACTCCTGTGTGGCTTTAGGCAAGTTCTTCAACCTTCCTGAGTCTCCATGTTCTCATCCATATAAAGAGAATTTGAACATCTACTACATGAGGATGTTAGGAAGATACATAATAACTGTTATCATTAACCTCAGTTTTCTTTGGATTTCTTATTTTAAAACTTATATTATCTCAAAAGTGTTTCTCTTTGCCTATATCATAATAATTTATTGTTCAGACTGTGGTTTGGAGGAATGTCGCTTGTTCTCTCATTACTGGTGACCTGTATGATGGTGTCCTGGCTTATCTGAGAAATTCTTCATAAGAACCAGAGCCTCCATTTAAATAGACATTGAATCTCCATACCTGTTCTACTAAGGTGGGGAATGGGGGAGGAATGAAAACAATCAAACCAATTGTTTGGGATTGTATAAGTGAAATTAATGCTTTGATTTATTTTTTATACTTTGAATAATAGTGTAGGTGTTAAATAGGTTAAAGTTTAAACCAAAAGAAATCATACCATCTTGAATTCTTGTGAAAGTTTTTGTTGTTGTTAGAGGAAAAAAAGAGCTTAATTTACAATATAAAGTAAATAGCAATTGTTCACAATACTGTTTATTACAAGGATGATTATGTTTAATACTCAAAAGGGCCCTAGGAAGGTTACTGTTCTCATTTTGCCAAAGAGGAAACTGAGGCTTAAAGGGTTACAACGTACCTTATGTCATATCATACGGCTAATAAGTGAAGTGAAGCAGGACCTAGACATTGGCTGTCTGGCTCCAGAGCCGAGGCTCCTCACTACCGTGCTAAATTGCCTCTCAAATAATCATAGTGTGTTAAATCCATCTGGATGGAGCCTTGGTGATCATATAATCCTGTCTCTTTGTATTACCGCTTGTAAATGTAAAGCAGAGAGATGTTAAACGATCTGCCCAAGGTTATACACTTCCGTCTTCTCCTCGACATAATAACACACTCTCATTTGAAACTCATTTCTAGGAGATATACAAACTAATGGTGAAGTCATGGCATTTTTTAATTGAATGCCCAATAAAAGAATCATTTTCATCTTGTTTTTCCATCTCATGCTCATGAACAAAATGTAAAAACGTGTTGCAAAGCCAAAAGAGTCCTTATCTTCACTAATAGCCTGCTTTTTCGTAGAAGGAAGAAAACCATCCTCCAGCTGAGTCTGTTTTAAATGAAATAAGTGTGTGGTCATTTTCTTCGTGAAGAGCATCTCTGAGGCATTAAGATGTCACAACTGACCTTCTAAGTTGTGTCACTTTAACTTATGGCCAACACGTGACTTTAAGAGAAGTACAATCTTTCCTACATGCTAGTGTTATATATTTTATGAGTTCCCCCAGGTCACTTCACTACAGTTGCAAGTAGACAACCAATGGGACTAAAAGTTCTTTGTCTTTTCAGTAGACCAATTGATTTTATTTTTAACTGTTATTTTTTTGTTTGATCAATCTTTACTCTTGCTTTATTCAGACATTAGAAGAGGTGTGTACAAGCATGTAGAGTTATCCGAATGATCTGAGTTTAAGTCAGGAATTACTTTTCTTGGAAGTTTAAGAGGGCTCATTTCTACTTTTTACAATGCCAGAAAGCAAGGACAACTCTAGATCATTTTCCTTGAAAACTACCTACCATGACTGAACACAATTTAAAATTCCATCCATTAGATAAAATTTCTGGTAAAGGTTTTACACAAGAGCTTATTCTGGTCTTTACATAAAGGCCCAGCTCCCTCACTAACTTTGCAACCTTAGTTGGGTTACCTAACCTCTCTGAACCTCAGCTTCTCTACCTGTAAAATGGGAGATAACTATTTTTATAAGTGTTAATGCTAAGATGTATATACAATGTTTAGGAAAATCCTTGTTATTCAATAAATATCTGATATTATCTGAGTTCAGTATCCAATTATAATACATTCTTCTAGTCCTGAGACTTCAGTTGCTACCTTTAGGCATATGATGGACAAATATTTTTGCAGTCCTGACTCTCATGCTATGAGTATTTATTTGTTTCTTTAACACATATTTATTGATTACCTACTAAGTGTCTGGGCACTACACTTACAGAAGTAAACAAAACAGAGAAAAATTTCCATTATTGAGCTTACTTACTATTAGGAAACATGATAAATACACATATATGTAGTTTATTAGATAAATGCTCAGGTTAAAAAAAAGAGCGTAGAAGTGACATAGGACTAATGAAGTCATATTGGATAAGTGTTAAGGAAATGAAGCATGAGTATTATAATTTTAGATAGGGTGATCAAGGAAGGCTTTCCTAAGAAGGCAGCATTTTAGTAAAATTGTGAAGGATATGAGGAAACAAACCGTAGGGATATCAGATCAATACTGTCATATCATTTATTGAGCACCAACCATGTTCCATGTATTTTAGATAGCTCCTTCACTCCATATGTCCAAATTTAATCCATCATCTTCCCTCCCAAACCTGTTACATCTGCAGGGTTTCTGGCACCACTGTTCTAATCACTCAGGCAGGCAATTAACTGTGCCATCACTCATGCTTCCTTTTCCTTCCCCTGTCCATACGCACCAATGTCTATCTACTCAGCTCCCAAGTCTTACAAATTTTACTTCCACAATTCTTTCATGTCTATTCTATTCTTTTTTGTTTCTATTGATACCAGTGTATTTCAGACCCATATTACATTTACCTGGACTATTTTAATAACCACCTAGCTGGTGCCTCAAAGTCCAATCCATGGCAATCAGTTTGATCTTCGTAGATATCAATTGGCTTGTCAGTTCACAGTTGCAAAATCTTCAACAATTCAGTAGCTCGAGAGTATCCAGGCTCTGGGTCAGCTCACTCAGATTCCAAATTGACCTTATCATCATTGAAACAGGATGGTTACAGCAAGCTCCAGCATCACATTCTTACAGCACAGCATCCAAAGGCAGAAAGGAGTAAGCCTCTGTCTTAATGAAAACTCATTGCCATCACCACCTGCAACAGCAGATTTCTTTTTATTGCCATGGTGGCATCACATATTTGCTTATAACAATCATGGGTAGGGGGAAGACCAATCAACATGGACCCCTCAACACATGAGCTTCCAATATCTGAACGGAATCAAGGATTCTTTAGCAAGGAAGGAAAGTAGGAATGACTTTTGGATTGACAAGAAATAATTTCTGCCAAACTCTCTACTGAATAAACTATTGAAAGTTATATTCAAGCCCTCTGAGATCTACCTTTCTGAGATTTTTTCTTCTCTAGCATACTTGAGTCAATATGTGCTCTGAATTCTCCCATCTCCATGCCTTAGATCGGTTGTTCTCAATGTGTGGTCCAAGGACTAAGATATTATTTGCCTTTTTCATTCTCATTCTCACAAAAATGCACGGTGTAGTTTTCCAGAGGCTACTTGATATGTGTTATTCAACAGATTCAGTGCGGAAGCAGATATTAGAAATTAACTTTCTTCTAGTAAGCCACATTTTAAAGGAATTTTCAAAAATGTGCACATTGCCGTTCTTCTCCTTAAATTTATTCTTAGGAAATATCTTCATCTTTTTAGAAATATGTTAGTTACATCAACATTTAATGCATATATTATTGTTTTTAAATGAATTAATGAACACAATTTTTAAATGCCTCATATTTAGTTTCTACAATGGTAAATAACAATAGATATAATGTGTGTAAATAAAGGCTCTTTGAGGTCATCAATACTTTTAAAAATTATAAAGGGGTCCTGAGATCAAAAGATTTGAGAAGTGTTGCCCTACCTAGATTACATAGTGTCCTCTACCTGCAACGCCATATGCTCCATCACTAAATGCTTGTTATAAAGACATGTCAAGTGATCCTCCTCAGTCCTGAGAAGTAAGCTCTTGTTCTCCTGAATCCCAATGCATTCGTTTTCCGTTGCTGCAGAATAAATTATCCCCAAATTTATGAGCTTAAAACAACAATATGTATTACCTCATAGCTTGTGTAGGTCAGGAATCTGGGTGTGGCTTAGCTGTGTGCTTCTGATGCAGGGCCCCTCCCAAGTCTGCAGTCTGGATGTCAATGTCATCTCAAGGCTCAACTGGGGGAGGACCAGCTCCACACTCAGTCATGTGACTGGTGACAAGATGCAAGTCCTTTTTGATTCTTGGTCAAAGCCTTCTCACAAAATGGTAGCTTGCTCTCTACCTCCATCCCCAGAGAAACATTTCAGATATAGGAGGGAGGGAGGGATGGAGAGAGAGAGAGAAGCCAGAATATTTTTGTAACCTAATCTTGGAAGTGACAGCCCATCACAATGGCCTGCTTGTGGAGCTCAATGTAAAAGGAAAATCCCTAGTTCAAAAAGCAGGGGAAAATTTGTACTGAAGGCTTTCTTCCTTTCTTTTGTTAGTCTCTCACTTTTGAGTTGTCATGGTGATTTTTATTTGCTATGTCATTCTGAGTCAAGAAAGATTAAAATTTTAAATTATTAGCAGGTATTTTACTGTTAATTTTTATATTGTACACAGCAGGGTTTAAATGCAAATATAAGAGCATTTAATTTGTATACAGAGTCATTAAAATGACACAGTCATGCTTTGTAGCTCGTACATGCATATACATTTCGTTCTTACCAGAGCAGTGAAAACTGCTGCGCAGAACCAGCTCACCTGCTTTTATTTCATTTCTTGATATTCACACATTCCACCAACCCTCTCTACCTTCAGTTCACTGGTAAGGAAGGACTAAAAGGAAGAGGAACTACGGGTTGTTCTTTCCCTTTCCTACTAAGTCATAATTTGCAGCACAAGTAGTTGGCTAATCCTGGGAAGTAACATAAAAAAATACATGATAGAGTTCCTTGGTCATTTTCATTTCTTAGGATGCCGTTGGTTTCTTCCTGTGATCTAAGGAAATTCTGGTTTGAACAGAAAGGACATCTTCTCGGGCTGTCACTGTGCCATTTCCTCAATGGTAGAAGTAACCCACTGACTTTGAACTTGCTTTGAGTCTCACTGAACTCCCATGAATCACAGGTCCACCGGAATCCTGTGCTCGTGGGGCATCGAGAACACTATGTGAAAATGGGGTGGCCAGGAAAGGAGGCAGACACACGTATTGAATCTATCTCTCTGCTCGTGCACATGCTCCACTGTGTCACTAGACTTCACTTGTGAAATTCAAAAGTAAATGTCAAGTCACTGACAACAGAACATTAAACCAAGTGCAGGGCCCTGTGAGGATAGGTCATATGCCCAGGAAGCCAGCCCTGCCCATCATTTTTGCTGTATTAGAGGAGAGTTACTGGGCCCAGCCCACACTCAAGGGGAGGGGATTACACAAGGGCATGAATCCCAGGAGGCAGAGGTCATTAAGGGCCATGTCAGATCCTGCCTACCACATGCAGTATTATTTTTCTCTTCTGACTTGTTCCTTTCTCTGTTGTACTCTGTAGTTACTTATGTGCATATTATCTTAGGGATTGTTCTAGGTGGTAACCTCCTTGAGGACAAGGTGCCTCTCTGATGTATAGCCTGGCATACCTTTGTCATGTGTAATATGCAACACGTAGCAGGCACTGAAAATATGCTTATGGAATAAGTGAATGGATGAATGAATAAATGATGCAGTGGAAGGCTGATTTATATTCTGAGGAGTGGTCTTTGTGAAAAACAATCACTGTGAGAAATTGACCTTAATATTTTCCTAGCTGTTGCAAGATCTTGTGACTGACTGCCCTTGTGACTTCAGATTCTTATCTTTCCACAAACCACATATCCTGATTTCTCTTTCACCTCCTTGTCATGGACTGTCCTCCCTTCATGCATGGGTTCTTTCTGACCTCTAAAAGATAGTATTTAGGTTATTGTCATGGGTGAATTATTGTACTTGAGAAGGGAAATAATGATACAAAGGACAGCTGGAGCATATCTGGAGGAGCTGTTCCATTGGCATTTACATTTTTATTTTGGACGCATCAAAATGGCAGGGGAGCTACGCCCTTTTAATGGTTTGCACATGTGGTCAGACATTGTGTGAGCAAATAATGCTTCCCAGAGCTTGTATTCAATTTTCAGAAAAAGAAAATAAAAATGAGCAGGAGCCTTTGTAGATCTAAGCATTTTCTTCAGTTTCTTCATCATTCTATCCCACAATGCATAAGCTTTCACTTCCAGATCTGTTTCAAGGGTCTTTTGTAATGACAGAAGCTAAGTCTTTGTTTCCAAGGAGCAGAATACAAAATGCATCAGTGTGCCATTTAAGAAAAACTATTTTGTCAGTCTTGTTTATGCACTCAGGATAATACAGTGTTTTTTAAAAAGGCCGGACCCAGCCTCTGCCTGTTTATTCAATATAAACAAGCATCCCTTTTGACATTGTAAGGACAGGATGTGTGCTAATTTCACCAAGTAAAAGCCACTGCACTTGGCCATATAAATCCTTGTCTAAAACAGCCTTGCTGCTTCACAATATTGTGAAAGGATAATATGATGATGCACATCAAATATTAATGTGCATTGACACATAGTCATCTATTACAGCAGCAAAGTGCCCACACTGAGCCGCTGTGGGGTTGTGCCTTCCTTCACCTTTGTCTTCACACTTCAGCTCTCCTTCCTCCTCCCATGTCCAAGCAAAACAAAGCACTCGGTACCCTAACCAGGAAAGTTCTGGCAGCAAAGTGACTAGTGTGCTCATGGTGGCCTATTTCCTTACAGTAGAACACCTATTGGCTCATGTGTGATCAAGAGAAATGATATTTATTGTTTCAGATTTCTGATACTGGTAATTGAGCAAAAGTGAAAGCCACCCAGGGGTTTGGGAGATGGGGGGGCAGAAATTCAGAAGCAATATGTACTTATTTCTTTACCAGTTTCTTACCAGCATTTTAATGATAAATGCATTGTGTTTTTATTGTGCTTCATGTAAGAATATATTAATAACCAAGCAACAGTTCAACTCTGCACTTTAGAAATAAATGTGTTGGTTAAATAGCTCAGTCAAGTGTGTATTTTTCTCTTTATACAAAGCTACAAAAGCAGTTGTGCTGCATCAGTGCATTGCATTCCGACCTTCCACCTCCCCACTGCGTATCACGCCCCCGCAAGCCAAGCCAGCACCCATCTCGGATCCTGCTTCATTTTAGACTAGGACCACACCTAGATAGGAAGGAAACACCAGGAACCTGTTTATGCATTTCCAAATCTCCCAGTTTAGAAAGGCATATGCCAAAAGTCAGTGCATTTTTTCCAAACAGATTTTTCTATTACTGTGGCACATCTTCAGATCTCTTCCCATAGAAAACGCAAGTCGTGACTTTTATACCCCATGATAATATGCTGAAGCAGAAATTTTGCTTTCTATTACACAGAAAAACATTTTAACCCTTTATAACTGGGCCTGAGTGAGCGTTTCACCAACTTCTTGGATTTGAACTGTGCTGTTTTGCATGTCTTCCCATCCAGCATGCTTTTTTTTTCAACAAAAACCCTATATCATAATAAAAGGCCTTCCTGTGTGTTGAATGTCTTCCTCAGATAAGACCTTACCCAGCACCAACTTAACCAGTAACTTCACACTTGATTGTAGGCCCATCGCTCATTATCCCGTGCTCAATAATTCAAAAGCTCGATAGAAATGTTTTAAATTGAAATTGAACCACCACTAACAGTCCTAAGAGAGTGGGCATCATTCAAGCAAAACAACCATAGGTATTCTCTCAGTCACCAACATGACGCCCTCTATAGCTTGAAGTCTGGATTTGTCACTGACAGCCAATGCATTTTCCCCAGATCAATTATTTCTCTCGACTGAGTAAACTTCTGATCACCTTCTTTCATATGGACATTAGTCTATTTCCTTTACATTAGGCAATAGTATACCTCGTTCCTTCCGTCTTTGTTCAGGCCTCTCTGCTTCTCATTAATTTTCTCCTAGTCAACCAGCTAGCTCTGGCCCCTTGTGGTTATAGGAAATTATACATGCAATGAACTTAATTTAGAAAACTCTGCTGCATAAAGAAGTGCCAACATTATTCTTCTTGGAGTCCCACCTGTGTTTACTTTCATGCTTCAGCCTCTCGGTGGTCACTGACATAGACACAGACACTGGATTTGAAATGTTTTTGCAGAAGCCGTTGGACAACTGATAAAGAAATCTGAGGATATATTTCAAATTAAGTGCTTAAAAAAGTAAAACTCTGGCATCTACCTGTCTTATTCTTAGTGTGGAAAAACTTACATGAAACGCTGACCACCTACTTGTAGAGTATGTATTTTAAAACTCATGTCTTTAATATTAGAAAGTATTAAGCACAATTTACAATCTTCTCTTCACAATTTACAATGGGTAAATTCTAACTCAAATTTTGAAATTTTACTGTAGGATAACTGTTTTAAAATTTCATTCATGAACTACCAGCGTTCTCCACATGCCTGACACAGCTCTGTGGTGTATGACACCAGCATAAGGAAGCATTGCAATTAATTTGATAAATTTCACACCTTCTCTTTGATTTTGCTCATGAGAAGACAAGAGCTCACCATATTTAAAAAAATTAACACAAAAATAAAATACTGAAGGGCACTCATAAATTTTTTACAGACTATAATCTCATGCTATATTTAAATTGAAATAATGTTTTGGCTTAATACAGCTTGTGTTGACAGCAAAATGAAGAGCAGAAAGTATCCATGATATATAATTCCATTTTGGTATTCATGATAAATCAACTATAGAAAATCCTGATGTGAGGGGCCAGCCCGGTGGTGTAGTGGTTAAGTTCACGTGCTCTGCTGCAGCAGCCTGGGGTTTCATAGGTTCAAATCCCAGGAGCAGACCAATACACTGCTTATCAAGCCATGCTGTGGCAGGTGTCCCACATAAAGTAGAGGAAGATGGGCACAGATGTTAACTCAGGGCCAGTCTTCCTCAGAAAAAAGAGGAGGATTGGCAGGGGATGTTAGCTCAGGGCTAGTCTTCCTCACACACACACACAAAAAAAAACTCATGTATGGAAAATACATTCAAAATTATTCCATGAATAAAGAAATATGGGAATATTGTGCTTTAACAATAATAGATACATGCACAAGAGGTATTTGACTGTCACAAAGTAGATCTATGAGCTGGTCATGCTTTGGTCCCAAAGCCCTCCCCTCTGCAGTGTTCTTTCACAGAATTTCAAAGGAAAGACTCTATTTAGTGTTTATCTTTCTTTAACATGCTTTTTAATCACTTCGAAATGCGTGATTATCTTTAATCAATGGTAGTTGCTAAACCTTCCTCCAACAAGTATAGTCTGTCCCAAATTCAGGTAATCGAAGAATAGAAACATCACTAAAAAGGAGATTATAGATGTGGTAAGGGGAAAGATCTCCCAGTTTAATATTGTGTCTGACCAGCAAACCTCTAATGAAATTTTTCCCTACTAATAAAATAACTAGAGATATAGATAGATGATAGACAGACAGATATAAAAAAAAAATAATAATACAACCAAAACCTGCAGACCTTTACTAACTACAAGGCCAATAACTGGATTTAAAAATGCAATAAAAACCCACCAATTCTTGGGGCTGGCCCTATGGACTACTGGTTAAGTTTGGCATGCTTCCCTTTGGTGGCCCGGGTTCAGTTCCTGGGCATGGACTTATGCCACTCATCGGCGGCCATGCTGTGGCAGTGACCCACATACAAAACAGAGGAAGATTGGTACAGATGTTAGCTCAGGGCAAATCTTCCTCAGCAAAAAAAAAACACACCAATTCTTTGCCTGCAGAAACAAAGACTGCCACCTACTTCCAGCCTGTTTTGAAAAACATAAGGACAAACCAATCAGAAATTGGGCAGCCTTCCCGATATAGATCAATGCTGCTTTTGGAGAAAGTCAGAATGCTGCTATCCCCCTCCTCTTTCCCATTATCACCTCTCTCTCTCAAAGTGCAGGAAGAAGCTACAGTTCCTAGAATATAATTAGGCAAGAAGTGGGAAGTACCTGGTGCTGGTGTACTTCTCCCCCGCACGCAGACAAAACACTACAGGCGGGAGCAGGGTGGGTATAGAGAGTGTTGTGGACGTTGGACATACCCAGGATTGTTAATTTTTGTGCAGTCAATCTATTCAAAGTGTCTTAAAGGAAAGGAGGAAGACTGGCCATTTTAGATAAAAGCCTAAGTACTGGAGATGGGACTAGGAAATGTGGCCATCAACCCACCACTCAGATGTAGAAGCGAAAAAGGACAGAGAATAGGATACATTACAATCCACCCACCTTGCATATTGACAGACTAGGTTTAGGTAGATCAGGACTTATTCAGAGATGAATAAGCAAGCCAACAAACCAAGCAAAAAAATCCTCAACATCTCTCTATTTTTCATACTTCATAACATAGAAAAATCCAACATAATACTTAAGCTGTTCTTGTGAGATACTTACCTTATAGGATTATTGTAACAAGATAAAGAATATAATGTATCTAAAGCATCTGGTTCCTGGAAAGTAGTAAATAGCCAATAAAGAGTAAGTACTATTATTATTGATAAAAAATCAGTACTAAAAAGATGATCAAAAACTACTTTCTTGAGTAGTTTTTTGTAAAAGTAGTTTTCTTGTAAGCAAGCAATCCAAAAAACAAAAACTAATGCAGATTAAAAGAAAAAATTCCCAGGCAGAATCAATGAATTAGTGCATAGATGTCCATTCTAAGACATATCCCAGAAAATGTTTTTAATCAAAAAGATAGAGAAAAAAAAAACCTGACAAATATCTGGGTAGAAAGAAACAAGTTACCTACTCTTTCAAAAGGGTAAAATCAAGGAAATAGCACCACTATGAATGTTACAGAATCAGGGATTTTTTATGGGAATTAGACCTCATGCATTTGTGGGGGATGCTGAGGAAGTATGCGAAAGGCTGCTGCGTCTGCATCTGGTGTTGACCCTGACCTCACTATAGGTCAGCAGGGTCATCAGTCAGGAAGAAAAGCTAGATATGAGACAAGGAAGACACAGCACAAACTGGAACTCTCAAGGACCAACTGGAGCACACGTCTGTCTCTCACAGCCTCCAACCTCAGTGGTGCAGCTGACCTGCAGAAGTCGGCACCTTTCACTGTGGAGCTGACACCCCTGGCTCAGGACTCAAAGAAGCCGATGGAGGAAATCTAGTGGGAGCTTGAGATGCTGCAGGCCGAGTTGCTACCCCACAACGAAGTGAGGCAGCAATAGGCAGCAACAATCAGTGTGGCCTGCAGCTGCACCTGGTGACCTGCATGGACTTGCAGAGTATTTTCTGCTGCTTTACTCCCAGCTAACTTTCTTGTGGCCAACTCTAGCCCAGAACCATGCAGCAAAGAGATTTCTGGGAAATGTAGTTCCAGCTTATATACCTACAAAGGAACAAAATGAGGATGACCTCAGACTTCTCCTCTGCAAATTTTAATTCCAGAAGACAAGGAACAATAGCAACTGAATTATGAGAGAAGTAAGCTATGAGCTAAGAGTTTAGTTCCTGTATTAGTTGTTTTTCAGGTTTGAAGATATCTGTCCTCTTCAGCTCACTCAGATTTTCAAAATATCCTTAGGATTCCCACACCCCTGTGTGCCATTGCTTTCTCTGGAAATCCTTCTCCATAGCTCAGTGTTACCATATATTGTGATGTTCCTGGGGCAATTCTCCAAATTTCACACTTCTGCTTGCATCTTGTCACTTAGCTATGGTACTTGAAGTCCTGAATCTTAGACGAATAGAATTTATCTTTCTATCTCTTCTCTTCATTTCATGCCCAGCCATAGTCATCCTTTAAATTGGCTTCTGGTATACTGTGGTTCTTTCAATCAGGGGCCCAGGTTTACCACAAAATCAGTACCTAAAAAGACAATCTTTAGGTCATCTGAGCCTTGTTCATTAACAAGATTCCAGGCCTTTTGGGTAACTGCCTCTTTGATCCCAATTCCTGCCAGGCTTTTCTTCATGGGATTCCTGAACTCTGTTTCCCAGTTTCTGTCACCAAATTCACCCCACAAATTATAGGTACTCTGGAATATATAAGTTTGTTTGTTTTTGTTTTTATTCTCCTTAAATTAATTAACTTAATGTATAAGTTAAATACTGAATTTTACGGGGAAAGAAACTAGCAGTTTCATTCCCTGTTAATTAAAATCAATGACATACGTAGGCAAGATACCACTAAATCTTTCCTTTCTAAGAATCAACAAAAAAAGGAAAATAGAGTATAAATCAATTTTGTATGCTCTATGTTTGTAATATAAACTTTTATTTGTATAATAAATACTAGGGCTAGCTCTTTCTTTGGGTGTCACCTGGGAGCTGTATAGAAGCTCTTTTCACCAAGATTCAAACAGTTCAGACTGTCAATTGGTAGTAAATAAATGACAACTTCTGTTCCATTTTCTACATAGTACGTTAAATTAACAAAAATAGTCCTAAAATATTTATATCCTCCTGGCAAACTATCCAAGCTAATCAGCCTGGAGTCTGCATACCTTACATGGTTGTTCCCACTGGGGCTAACCCTGCCTCGGGAGGGACTCATTTTCCATGACCCTGTCCATTTGGAGCAGCCTCCCAAGAGGCCCTCATTTAATCTTCTTGGCAGACCAGACTTTGAGAAACACTATTGTGAAAGAGGATTTATGGTATATTCGCTGACCGATTGACAGAGGATAAGAACTGCTGAGTCTGCTTTGAAAAATGATAGTTCTCTCGGCACCAAAAATGTTTCATCTGTTTTACCCTTCAGTTCTTCCTATATACTCTCATTTTTCTTTCACTCCAAATTTTATTCTGTTTCTTTCCTTAATTTCTATATTTCTTGAAAGGAGTGGAGAACTCTGGAAGCTTCACTAATCAAAACTCCTTTTTCTTCCTTTGACACCCTACTTCAGCCTATTTCTTCTAAGAGTCCTGTGATCAGTCCCCCTAGGAAAGTGACAGGTAAAATAAAAAGAAGTTGAGTAAGCAACTGTTCCAATCCCAGAGCAGTATTAGTATGATCATTTAAAAAGAAAGCAACACCTGTGTTTGGAAAGAAACAGTCTCTCTTTAAGATGTGAATGAGGAATATGTATTCTTAAACTTCTTAAAATGCTTTTTCAACTATTAGAAATGATCAGAAAATAAGAAAACAAATGCTTGAAAATACTATTTGATAGGTAAAGTATAATTGAGTATTACACCTTTGAGAGGTCACTTTAAAATGGAACAAAAGTTAAAAAGTAAAACAAGACATTTATTTTGCCCTTAAAGTGTTAGCATGCAATTCAATATGCTGTTCAGGGTGCAAGGATGGTTGTAAGTCAAATAAAGGTTATGTTATAATTGATACTCTGAATTGTTAAGGAGAAGCAAAGGTGAAATGGAATGCTTTTTGTTATTATTTTTGTTGAAATCTTATTAAAAACTTTTAATGGAATGCAAACTAGAGTCCGTCTTCAAGGTCTCGAGCTAGATTAGATGTGCAGCCATTAATAGTATCACTTAACACAAAGCTTTTTGAAAACGACTTTCCCAGCACAGACAAGGGCTAATGTGTTTTCTAACTTTGTATTTCCTTTGCTATTTCAGAGAAAGTCTTGAACGCAAACAATATAAAGTATGATCATCATACTTAATCCTGATTCTGAAATATAGCTGGAAATCTCTGGATTACAATTTCCACTCAAAAAATAAAAACTAATAAATAAATTCAGAATTTTAATTCAGTCGTTCTTAGTCACACTTAAGTGCTTGAGCACCTGAAAATTTTGACATTCTTTGCAGATTTCCATGAAATAATGAAACTTTAATTGAATTGAAAGAGCTAGGAGGACTTTCATCTGCAGAAATATGACTTTTTATATGATGCAAGTCTCTACACATATATTTGAGAATTAACACATATAAGGTTTGTCTCTTTTCTTATGAGCTCTTGGCTCATTCATTTTGTCGTCTTATAGAAGCACATGCCAGTAGGCAAATTGAAGAACCAATGAAACTAAAAAAAGAGAGGGGGTAGGGGAGAAAATTTACAAATCAGAAAAATTTCTTGTCTGTTTTTTTCAGAGACTTGGGAAAAAGCTGTTATTATTTTATTTTAGTGGCAGAACATCTTGGTTGAGCTCCCAACAGAATCGTTTCCTAGAAGCATATATGAAGCCTACTATTTTAGTTGTATCTGCTCAGATACATTTCCAGAAGAGAACTCTTTCTCTGTATGAGCAAACAAAAATACCATAATTACACTAAGTTTCTTCACATTATGAAAAGTGAAGGCCTTTAAAATAATTCTCATCATGCAATGTTCTGATCATTTTGAGCACGGTTTGTGTATTATTCTAATTATTTCACTAACCTTGTCTGTCCTATTGAATCACCACCCAGCAACTTCTCAATGCCTTTTATTCTCAGTAAAGAAAAATTTGCAAACTTTAATAGAGATATACCACCATGAAAAGCCAATGCAAATACAAGGACCCTGAAGAGATAAAAAAACAAAGACAATATTTATAAATGCAATATCTTGTGCATGTTATAATCATCATTTCAGAGGAAGGAAGCAATTCTGAAAACAAATTTTCGAAACTATTTTTACACTAACATTATTTTTTTCTAAATGTGTACCCATTATGGTAGAGTTATCTTTTCCTTCCTTAAGCTCAGAATTGTCAAAGTTAATTTCCTGGTATGCAATGTGCTTTTATTTTTTGTTATTTAAATTGTTTAGCCAAAGTTACATCAGAGTGCCCATCTATTTATACATTTGAGAGAACCGTGAGCTGAAAGGGAAAATTCTGTATTACGTATCTATGTGAAGAAATTCCAGATACGTCTCAATAATGATTCTGATGAAGATGTGTTCAGTAATTTATTAACTTCTTTTATGTTTGAAGAGTTCTAATAATAAAAGTAAAAAAAAAAATTGGTATCATCCACTGTAGCTGACTCTCCTCTTTTAATGAAATCAAATAGTTGGCAAGTGATCATTAATATAAAAAAGAACTCATTCAACATAATATTTTGAGATAGTACTAGTAACAGTCTATATAGTGACAAGTAGTGAAAGATCAATCTTCTAGATATTTATTTACTTTTGTTTTATTTATAAACACAACTATTTCACCAGTTTTTTCCTTCCAGAAAAATTATTTCCAAGAGTGTTTTGCCTTAAAATAAATACCAAGCATTACAGTAGATGTTGTGTGAATCTGAGTAATAGAGAGTAACAATATTATGTAATAATATTGATATTATTGTGGTTAGAAGGAATTGATTTGATCACATAGGTACACTGAATTAACAATAAGATGTTTGCATATCCTGGCCGCTTCCTAAATGTGGCAAAGGTAACTTTGCTACCTTGAAAAAAATACCACAAATAGACCAAAAATATATCTGTTTAAATTCATAGAAAAACCGAATTTTGCCAGTTATGTTTTTCAAATTCATGACTTTGAAATGTTTAAATACTTAATTATACTTTTTCTACCTGAAAATATATTGGATGAAAGTTTCAAATAGAAATCATCAGGAGACTTGAGTGGGGAAGGGCAGAGAGGAAGAAAGGAAAGAGAAGATCTAGTACCATTCCCAGCCTATCCCCATCTGGCATTGCCAAGCTGCCAGATGCCAATTCAATAGGACAAAGTCAATCAAATCCCCTTTTAAATAATGATTGAATAAAATAAAACGAGAGGAAGAAAGACAAGTACACTAAATTAAATGCTCAAAGATGAGTGTGAATAAATGAAAAATGTTTGCAAAACTGAGAAGGAAGGAGAATCAGGAAGTGGTTATTTATGGCATCTTGATGTGTAAGGGTAAAAAAAAAAAAACTAAGTGTAATAAGGATAAGCTAAAAGCAAAGGGAAAATGTTGAAACACTTGAACTTTTTGCTGAGTAAAAATATCTAGCACAGTTATATAGAATTTTTTTCTGCCTATCTCAAATGACTTTAGAAAGAAAGGATATCTGTTTCTTGACAGAGAATAGAAATCTGAGGCTCAGAGAAACTAAAACTGCCTCTAACCAAGCTTGCATTTTTACAGACTCTGATAGAATTTACCATCCTGCTAGAATCAAATGGTACAACCCCCCCCTCCACCCCACGTCCCCCCTGGTCCCTTGCTTTCACCCTGTCAACAGGCCAGAGGCTTGTTGTCTCAGATAAGCTTGTCATCTGAGTAGCAGCAAGGAAAGTGAGGGGTAGGTTTGGTGCAAGACTGGAGTGAGAGGTGAGAGAGAGGAAGTATCAACCCTGACTCCTAGCTTTCTGGCTTGCCCACTGGTTGATGTAGGTGTCAATTACTGAGGTGGGAAAACTAAAGAAGAATTAAATTTCTGGGAAAAGAGCAAGAGTTTAACTTTTAAAGTTAGTTTATGGTGACACCCAAGTGGGTATGCCAAGTAGGCAATTGGATTCTAGTGGATTCTGGGCTGGAAAAATAAATTTGAACTTGTCAGATTATGAATAGAAGAGATTACCTAGAGAAAGACTATAAGAGAGAAGAAAGGGGAAATTAGGACTGTACTTCGAAGAACACCAACCTGTAGAGTGTGAGAGAGAAAATGAGATATTAAACAGGCTGAGAAGGGGGAGCCAGAGAAGTATAAGAAAAACCATGAAAGAGTGTTAACACAAAAAGTGAACAGAAGAAAAGAATGGTCATCTATAGTGAAGGCTGCCAATGGGTGTAACTAGATCATTCAGGCCTCATCCTTTCTCCTCTATATTGATACGTGGCCTTTGAACTGGTCTCCCTGCTTCCAGTCCCAGTCTCTCCAATCCATTTCCATCACCCCTGTTATTCTTCTGCTTCCATTCTTCAAAGCTCCTTGAGCCTTCACGGTAAAGTTCAATGTCCTTAGCAGGTCGAAGATCTAGCTTATGATCTGACCCCACCTACCTCTTCAGCCCCACTCTGCTCTTTTCCTCATACGCGGGGACCTCCGGGTCTACCAAGCCACCTTCAGCCCTTCAGCAAGGGCTTCATGCCTCTGTGCTTGGGCACAAGCTCTTCCTTCTAGCTTGAAGATTTATCTCCCACTTCTGTGCCCAACCAAGTCCTACTCACCTTGCATTCCTCCTCTAGGAAGCCTTGACACTCCACCACACTCAAGCTCAGTTAATCTCAGCCTTGACTATGCCTGTAAAACAGCACTCTCTAATTAATGTTTTATCCCTTGCTCTTAACTTTGGGTAGTGTTATGTTCACCTTTGTATCCAAAAAAACAGTGCTGCCACACGTTAGATGTTCAGCACAGATCTGTTGAGTAAATGACTGAATGAATGAGTACACCCCAAAATTCTGCCTTTTCTAATTTTTCCTTTACAGCTTTCTGCCATGATGCTTTATTACTACCCCACTGGAAGATGCGATATTTGGTAATGTTAAGAAAAATGTAACTTTCTTTTTTCTCCTCCAGTTGAGGAAAGCACCTTTTGGACTCTGAATCTCAGGGATACTGGCTGAAATAGAAAAATGTCCAATTTCACTGAACTTATAATAACTAGGTAGTAAGAGCACATGTGTGCAAGTGTGAAGGGTTGTGAGATGGACTCACAGGGTCCTGGGTATATTTCACCAATTGAGAGCAGGGTCTCAGGCCAGGAGTGAGTATCAGTGTTTCACAGTTCATGTGTCGGTTGATGAGGCATGGGATTAAAATGGTATTAGTTATTTAATTGAGTGCCTTATGCAGATAATTACTGAAGAGTTTTGGGTTACCTTGGTCAAACTGTAGTCTTCACAAAGATTCTAAGAGTAAATGACCCTTGACCAATCTATTCTAATTATGAATTGTTAACAAACAAAGGTAGATATGTATTCACTAGTTAATTAGACTATGTTGAATGGAAATGAGATCAGACCATTCAGCTCCCTGGAGCCTGATACCTGTTTCTAATTCCTTGTGTGTTTGTGTATTTCTAATAATGTTTTAATAGACTTAAGTTAATTGTATCTCTCACTTCATGAGACTCTATCATCTTTGGTCCATGCACAAGTTCTTTCTTATGATATGGCCACCACTCCAAAAACTGGTACCATCAGCATTCTCCATATAAAGCAGTCTTTAGAATTCATAGGTTAAAACTTGAGTATCCTCCCGTGTGACTCAAGGCATGGTATAGATATATTGGTTCATCTCTGTACAGACCTTGTATTTAGCCAACATTCATTTTAAGTGTCTTGTCCTGTGAAACTTTTCATTATCTATGACTGCAAGCATACACGGCAGTTACATTAGGCTGACACAGTGATTGCTTGAACTATGACACTGTGTTATGATATAGTGAGACAACACCAACACTTTGTGACACTGGCATTGTGCTTCCAGGAAAAGAGGATGGACCCTGGTCTCTCAAGCAACCTGACTGCTCTGGTTCCACTTTCCTGAATATGATACCAAGTAAAATGGTGTATACTTTCTCGAAGAAAGGAGCTGTCTTCTAAATGTTACACACTGTTCAAATGTTTTGAGTTACTTATTAAGTGATCACCATTGTTTCCTGCATATACATTATTCTTTTAAAAATATAGTAGCCCTTTTATCTAGTGTAGATTGTTTAAACAGGATTCCTTTAAAGTGTATTATGTTGAACAGGCTTGTGCTTTCTGCTATCTAAAAACACTTTCAAAAGGATAATCATTCTTTAGTTTTTAAAAAAATAGACTGTAAACTGTGCAATTTAGCCACAGTTTCGGTCTTTAATCATAAATTCTTCCAAAGGGGCACACTTGCAATATGCGTCATTGCAGAATATGTAGCCAAATGGAACAAGTTCAAAATTAGCATCTAAAACCCTGTAACCATTTCAGTCCTTACCAGCCTAGGAACAAAAAGCTTCTATGACAGCTTCTAGAATGCCATTCAACCATTTTAATGTCCCTCTGTCAACAAAATTGTTCCAAAGACAAGTCACAGCTTTAATTTTTAGATTTAATTAGTATAAATCATTTTTGTAGATAAACCCTCATATAGAAACATACAGTCCAATCCCTAATATTAACTAACCACCGCCCTAACAACATGCTGTCTGCCCCGGCACAGCATATGTATCAGGAAAGCAGAAGAGCATTGTTGCCTAAGAAATCATGCTAAGCAAAGGGAGGTATTGTCTGCTCTGCATTTGCTTGCCTTATTAGCCACATTTACTGCACAGCATACCCTCTGACTAGTAGTCTCCAGAAACCATAGTCAAAATAAAAACAATGCCTGTGAAAAGGCAATTCACTCCAAAATATTTATGTAATATTTAACATGGTTTCTGATTCCAATTCATGATTTAGTAATAGTTGCATATAATATAAGCAATAAATTGATATATATTTTCCTCCTTGTTCTATCTAAATTTTTGAACCTACAGAAAGCACTTTCATCCAGTAGAGGCCCAAGTTTATTCAGTTTTCAGGAGCTGCTATTGCATCTTTGAGATGAAATGGATCTGTTGATACAAGGATAATTGGAAGTCAGATCAGAATGATCAAATTACTTAAATTAGACACATACTGAATTGTCGAAAGATGAAGAAACTGCTTGATTGGCAAAGGCTTACAGCAGACAATAACCTTCAATCACTTTCTACCTCTGCGGTAAACACTGACTCATACTGTGAAAGACAGGTGATCTTAAGGATAGTAATAACAAAGGTTGGTACAAATTAAATAATCATTAAAAGAAACAAGGCTGATTGAGGTTTCGTTCAGCATAAGAATATTCTTATGGGGAATCTAAATCATTCTGAGAATCGCAATGAAAAAACCACGAATTATATAATATGGATTTCAATGCCAAAAATGTACATAGATAATGAAAAAGCTAATTGTATGCACTGCATGTAGCTTAGGGCTGTCAAACTGTGGGGACCTTTGCCATTCATACTGATTACTGGAGACTGATCCTTGGGACACAAAATGTGTCAACCTGTTTAAAATAACCTAGTCCACCTAACAGGGATATTTGGCCCACTTTTTTTGTATAAATACCAAAATGTCTAATTTTAACAAATATTTATTACACATCCACTATGAGCTAAGCATTTAATGAAATTAATAAATATTTATTTCATGTGACAATGAAGAAGTACTTTTCTCGATAATTGAAGCAAAGTAATACGCGTCAAGCTAATTAACCATATAATGCAAATCAAAACTTTGTCTAGATCACTAAAATATAAGCACATGTTTAAGTCAGAAACGTATTTATTGATTTATTCAACAAATATTTACTAAGTGCATATTATGTGCCAGATATGGTTCTAGGCCTGAAGAGTACAGCAGTGAACGAAACAGATGAAGTCAGTTTCTACACGTGGCATATATTGGAGTGGTGGAAACAGACAATTAAAGAAATCACGTATGTAATACAATGTCAGGATTTAGAGATGGATGTGTGCTGATTTTTATAGAGTAGTCAGGGAAGGCTTGTCTGAAAAGGTCATATTTAAGCCGTGTAAATATCTGATGTAAGAACATTCCAGGTGGAGGGAAGAGCAAGTGAAAAATCCTGGTGGCAGATGCATATAGGGTGGGTCCAGGGAGCAGTAAAAAGTCCAGTGTGGTTGGAGCATGGAAGGAGTGAAGATTGATAAGCAATGAAATTGGAGAGTTAGCCAAGGGCCTCATGAACCATGGTAAGAACCATAGATTCTACTCTAAGGTCCATGGGAAGACTTTGCTGGGTTTTGAGTAAGGGAACAATTTGATCTCCTTTACATTTTAAAAGCATCGCCCTGGCTGTGCTGTAACTGACTCTGGGGAGGCAGAGTAGAAACAGAGAGAGCAATTCAGAGGCTCTTTCATTTCCCTGGTGATTTCTCCATACAGAGCATATGTATACTCCTCTCCAGTGGTTTTTGGATTCCTAGCATCTTGGCGTCCTAATTCTGGATCAGCCTCTACATTTTTTTCTATACCAGAGAAGAGAATTTTTATTGTGTACAGTTTTATTAATTTTTCTATACCTTATTCCAATTTAGATAATTTTTCTCAATACAATATTTTGAATCTCTTATGAGCCAAGTTGCTCTCTGATCTATGAGTGTGAGTATAAATACAAAGTGTTTTGAGCATAAATACAAAGCTAAAGTCATCCCATTTCTTTCTAGATAAAAACATTTTAATTATATTATGTTACCTTTGATTAGAGTTTTACATTTGAAAGTGCTTTTTCATGTTAGAAAAGTCCCAAGTTAGAGAAGAGACCAGTTCATCTATTTAGGGCTAGCATTTCATCAGGGAAAATATGAGTTCAAACTCCAACTCAGGTTGAAGGGGCCCCAACTGATGCAACATCTGGATGAGTAATGAGAGCATCCTGAATGGTTTGCTGGCGTTGGTCCCATTGGTGCCCTGATATCCGTCTGATAACGATCTCAGCAAGCCCCCGGTCTGCCTGCCTGACAGCCGTCAAATCTTGGTAGATCATTTGTGAGTAAGAAATGTACAGAATACGTGCTATTCAGCAGCACAAACAAAAGTTATCACCCAGTGATTTTAAATTGTAATCAACAGGCTAATTTATTTAAATAGAATTTATATTTTCTATATGCCCATTTATAGTGTGGCACTTAAAGCTGCTTATTTAAAAAAAAAATAAAAGATAATATGTGATAATAAGAAATATTATTTTGAATTCAAAAAATTAGAATTTAGCTTGGTTAAGATAGAAGACTGACAATTTATGAAATGGATGAATAGCATGGGTAGGGATAAAACAAACCCCTACTATACACTGTGTAAAATATATGGTCACAACAAAGTGAAAATAATAAAAATATTGCCAAGTTTTAGGTAATAACTTGAGATAACTCTAGTGTTTGTTATAGTTAATAGCTTATTGGTTTCATTAAAATGATTTTTCCTTTTAGAAGTAATTCAAAATAATCTTTTAAAAAACATATTGTGCTCCTGTGGTCCCACTTACTGTTGCTGAAAGAAAAGTCCACATTTGATTATGTGACTTAAAAAGCTTCTAAGATGAGGCCAAGATCAGGACCATTTTGCACAGTCATGCTTAAGAACAGAAATGTGGACATTTTAATTAGAATAAAAAGAATAGCACCATTAGCGAGTAACTCTGCCATGAAAAAATAAATGAGAGCAAACGAATTCAATGTGACTTTATGCATGTTGCTGTGTACATTTATCTAAAATCTATAAATTGAGTTTGTTTCCACTATGTTTGAAAGTACAAGCAGATTCATCTTTCATTTCATTTATATTGTTTCTGCATATAAATACATTTATATCATCTTTATAGACAATATATTAAAAAAATGTTTTTCTACATTATTATCAAGAATTTAGAACTTTTCTATGTCCTAAATGATAAGCTTCTCTGCTAGATGGTAAGCTTCATGGTTGGCAGGAAATTTTTTTCCTAAGTATTTAGATTGTATACTTGACTTGAATATTTGGAGAGAGAGAAAGCAGTAAAGAAAGAGAGAAAGGTAAAGAAGAAGTGAAGGGCAGAGATAATAAGGACTAGAAAACATGGAGGAGTGGAACAAATTTATGTTTAGCATTAATCAGTATAAGGACATTCTAAGATTTAACAAGAATTTGTAATATTTCTGGAAAATTAGATAAATAAGCTAATGGTTTCTATATTTTTAAAGTTACATAGAATAAAAAATATTAAAATCTATAGGACCATGCCAATTATCTCATTTTTCAAAATAGAATACACTGGAGATGTTATCTAACAGTTCCTTTCTTTTTTAACCAAAAAATGAAACAGATTTTAGTCTTCTTGTACTTCCAGACATAGCAGAAAAAAACTCAATTTATAGATTTTGGATAAATATGCATGTCAATGGGACCTGCACGGTGGCATAGTGGTTAAGTCCACACACTCCACTTCTGCAGCCCGGGGTTTGCGGGTTCGGATCCCAGGGATGGGCCTACACACTGCTCATCAAGCCATGCTGTGGCAGCATCCCACATACAAAACAGAGGAAGATTGGTATAGATGTTAGCTCAGCGACAATCTTCCTCATCAAAAAAACAAACAAAAATATGCATGGCAAAGAGTTCTTTTATCCACATTGGGTCAAAGCTTATTTGCAGTTGATCAATTAGGTGGAGGTGGAAAGATAATGTAGTGATGGGCAGCCTGGAATAGACTAGACCAATTTAATACAAGATGAAGAATGAACTCTCTGTGAGCAAAGGAAGCAACAGAACCTGCTATGCACCAAATATCACATGAAGTTGTTTTCATTTGTTCTCCTCTTATACCTGCAAAGAACCTTTTGAGGTAGGTGTTATTATGAGCTAGGAGCTATTTTCCACATTTTACAGATGAGTGAAGTAACTTACAAAATTAGGATTTTAACTCAGGTTTATCATTCATTCAACAAGCATTTATTAGGTTCAGATAATGGGCTGAGGCCCTAATTACAAGATCCACAGGTCCATGTTTTTCCCACTTAACTGTGGAGACATGTGACACAGGACAGGATGAAGTAAGGGAGTAAGGCTACAGATGATGAAACAGCAAGCAACCTGATAAAGGGAGCATCAGCCCCAGGAAGGAAGTGTTCTCAGATGACAAAAAGCACGGTTGGAGCCCTGGACAGTTAGGAATCACTGAATAATTCACTGATTGGAAGGACATTAAGGAAATGTTAAAAAATCAAACAGGAATCCTCATTCATCCATCCATTCATTCAACCATTGTATGTAGAATATTTGTCTACTATGCACAAAGCACTGTGCCAGGGGTCCGGGAGGGCAGGGGAGAATGCAAAACACCGTTAGCAAGAGGACCTTATGGGAATTCACAGCCCGGGGGCAGTCACACGTCCTTTCCCTTCTTACCTTTTAAAGCTTAATATTTTGGAGAAACTCTGAAGCAGTCTTATTTCAGAGCAAAATGTTCAAACATTTCTACTTAAAGCCCTTCATCCCAAGGGTTTTGGAATAGCTCACGACTGTTTCTGGCTGACAACACTGCCGTACAGCCCTGTTTGGGAGCAATAGAACTCACCGGCAATACTGCAGGAAGTCCACGAAGAGCGCTGGCTTGAGTCTCTAAACTAAAATGTCACCATGTGTTTGCGAGTCTAACATTTCAGTGGGCGCACAAGTAAGATGAGGAGAGAGAGAGAGAAAGACAGAGATGATTCCCTTCCTATAATAAACTCTGCTCGAAAGTCATTTTTATACAGACAGAAGCTCAATCTTAAATAGTTATTTACAAAGCAACATTATTTTATTCTACTGGGATTTCTCCCTGCACATATTTGTTTTCAAATTTGGTTTCAACAATTTAGAAATAAATTAGCCACATCTAAATCAATGCAAAAAATATTTACCAAGCTTGGAAATTTAATCATTTTAAGTAAATGTCAAATCTAATATTTTTTAAATTATATTTTGAAACTATCAAAAATAATATAACACTTGTGCACCCATCACCTAGTTTTAACAAATACAAACATGTAACCACATTTGCTTTTGATCTTTTCTTTAGAAACAGAACATTATAGATAAAATTATGGGCATCCTCCCTCCTTAATCACATTTCCCAACTTTTCTCTCCAGAGTTGCAGTATACCATCCCTATAAATATTTTTACTCTTTTTCGTTATTCAAACAATGAAATTTATGATAACATGCTATAATATGTATTAAACATTATTTCAAAAGCAAATTTAAATTAAATCAAGCCTAAAATTAATAAGTGAAGAATAGAGGATGAGGTAATCATAAAGGGAGATCATTTGGTACAGGTTTTAATTATGAATGGAGTTAGTTCATGCCAGAATAACTTAATCAACACTTTATTTTTATACTCAATTATAACAGCATAAACTTTGTGGACATCAGTCTCAAAAAAACATGTTATGAAAACACTGAGAATTGATTCCATGAGGAAATGTTACAAGTATACAAATGTCACCTTATTTTCCTATCTTTATATCATAAGATCAATAAAATCGATTGAAACTTGTTGGATAGATATTTTATTGTTCCATGTATCACTCATCATTCATTTTATACACGCACACACATACATACACACTCACTTACTGCTTACCTCTGAGCTCGCTGAGAGTCAAGGAACAAAGAAAAACATGTTAGGTCTTAAGCTGACATTATCTAATAAAAGGAGAGATGCCAGATCATCAAATGAAACTACCTTTTTTCCCTGAAAAGAATTATCATGTGTCCTTATAGGAAAGTAACTAAAAGTTAAACAAACAAATAAAAGTTGTCTGAACAATATAATGGACAGTATTTTCAAACTAGCAATTTTACCACAACGCAGAGCCATTTTTTTTTTACCTACTGTTTCTTATGTCTCATGGATCAAATCCAAGCATATGATGTTAAATTGCAGCTTTATGCAAAATCTAGACTGTAATAATGTTCATACATATTTACTCCTGAAAGTCTTTTGCCAGATGAAAGCATACCAGAGGGCCGGTTTGTAAAATGTAAACATGAAGCCACCCCACTGGCTGAAGTGGGTATGGGAATCCCGCAGCTGGGCCCAAGGGAAGGAGCCGAAATATTCAACAGGATCGGTGACAGAAAGGAGTGAGTGGGGATTTAGTGCGTTATTCAAATGCAACTTTTTCCCCTAATTTCATTGTATTATTTTTTCTTCCAACTTTTTATTCTGGGGTTGTCATGCCTTCTGACTTCGTTGTGTATTAAGACCCACCTAGTCAGAGAGACCACACTTCTTAGTAATCAGAGTCACCCTTGGTTATTGAAAATGTTTTCCAGCTTTATGAGCAAGAGCATACACATGATGCTAATGAGGGATTTTTGTTTCAAGATACTTTTGAAAATGTATATGAGTAAGAAGAATTGTTTACTTTGATTATTTTAAGATGTAAACGCAGCTGCTTCAAACAGGAAAAAATAATCCTGAGAAAAATGCAACTGTGATCCATGAAAATGGGTCACGAGCTAACTCTTGCTTTGGCTCCAGCACATATATGAAGAGGGGCGCGGCCTCACGCGCTGCTCTGGAGGAGTCTCGTCCGCTCTTTCAGGCAGTGGGGCATTCGTAAGTACCTGGTGCCACCGTCGTCAGAAATCCATCCTGAGTCAGGCAGGTATACATTAGTACAAGGAACAATTCTCTTTAAACTGTGGTGGTTAAGGGTGCTTACACGATATCACCGTCATTATAGAATCCTGTTTGCCCCCGTCCCAGTAGCAAAAAAGGAAAATTCTCGCTACCAGGAGAGGAAAGAATGCCTTCCTGAGTCCCACACACAGCTGCCTCCCTGAGCCCGGCTGCTCCTCTCATCAGTTTCCGATCTGGAACACAACGCGGGTCAGGAAAAAAGCAGGAAAGGGCAGAGCTGGAAGGGCATGTGCTGACATTTTTCCCTCAGTACTTCACTGTAATATGCCTTAAGAATCAAGTCACTAAGCCCCATCGATTCTTCCTTTTCTTCCCTACAGTGAATGCCTGGCTCCTGGGCTTTCCTTGCTAGTCCCTCTAGCTGACGGCAATAGCCTGGTGCCTAGTCCCTCTGCCTGCACTCCGCTGCAAATGTAATCTTCCTAAAGCACCCCTTTCATCACATTGACCTGCTCGGCACCCTGTGCTCAAAAAGCCTTCAGGACTCCCCATCGCCTACAAGATAAAGGCCACTCCTTGGGCTGGAATCGAGGCCCTTTACAATCTGTGGAGTGTTGTATTCCGCCGCTTTTGATGGAAAGAGTTCATTCCAATCAGACCTATCTATTCGCGGTCCCTCCAGCGTCTTGTGTGCTGTCTGCCTCCGCACATTTCTCCATGTCAATTCACTCTGACTACAATTCTGTTAAATCCTATCCATCTTTTGAGAGAGTTCGGTTTCCACCGTTTCATCCCTGTCTTGTGAGCATTAAACCTGGGAGTCCTGTGGAAGCTGGAGCTAAGTGCCTGGCACAGGGGCTCCTCCATAGTTCCATCTTCTTTTTCACCGCTCTACCTTGGTTCTACTTGGTGAATCACTTCTGCTGACTGCTCCGCCATTGATGTTTTGGATCAATGGATTTAATCACCTGTCTCGTCACCTGGCACCACACACATACCACCTGTAGCATGGAGGAAAGCTTGTCACTGAATCATGTACATTAAACAGGAATACTAAATTCCTTATAGTGGAATGAAGGGGAGAGAGAAAAAGGGTGTGGCTGGAGCCAGAGTAGTTGAGATTTCTCAGTAGGCTGTGCAAACTGTCTGCCTTAGACAGAGCTAAGGAACTTGCTTAAATGCTGATTTCTGAGTCCCATCCCAGACCTATTGCATCAGAACTTGTCATAGTGAATCTTACATACACTAAATTTGGAAAATCTCTTAGTCTTCGAGCGTGATAAAGAGTGTTTACTACAGTTGCAACTCACCAGAGCTTCACATCAGAATCATCTGCAGCGTTTTTGATGACCATGGTTACCTTGGCCTCACACCAAGGTAACCTCCTAAATAAGAATGTCTGGGTTGGGGCTCAAGGTTAAATATTCCACAGGAGGTTTTGATCTGCATCCAAGATTGGAAACCACTAAACCAAAAGTTAATGATGTCCAGTATTTATTGGGTAATTACAACTTCCCAGAAACTTCATTAGGCAGTTTATATGCATTGTTCCATTTAATCTCTACAATCCTGAGTTACTATCTCTATTTTCACCTGGAAAAGTTAAGTAACTAGTCCAATGTCATACAGCTAGTCAATGATCAAGCCTCAATTAAACACAGGTCTATCTGATACCAAATTCTGAGCTCTGGTGGCATTCCCCGTCTACCTTTAGTATATCAGGCATTATTTCAACCCATGGTCATCAGTCTCTTTCCCAGGAATTGTTCTTGGGAATGTGTGATTCTGTTTTTGAAAGTTCTGACACCACCCAGAGGAAGGATTTCTCAGCTCAGCTTCCCTACATTGAGACACCCATTGACTGGCTATTTGTTGCCCTAGGCTTTTTCCAGTCCTTGAGTCCCAATATTCCCAAGACTTTTCCTATCTGATAGGCCAACTTCTATGCTTTAACATCTTATAAAGAGGTAGCTATTAATGGCAAATAAGTTTTTTCCATGTACAAGATAAGCCTGGTCCCCCTTGGAAAACCTCAATGCAGTCCTGGGTAACGTGTCTGGAGAAGGACATTGGTCCTTCCTCCTAGGTTTCAAAATTAAAAGGATTGCCCTTATGAAATTAAAAAAAAAAAAAACTATTGACCCAAGCTCACATATGTCACCTGAGTAACAATATGGCAGACTTACTAGTCTTACCTCTCAGTCAATGCTTTTCCACACTTTGTGTGGAGGGTTTAAGTTTTCGATGGATTTTCACGTCTTACCTCATTTTTGCCCTCCCAACTCACAGTCATTCCTGAATTGTAGTTTCTGTACAGATAGAATACTTATAATCAAGTTTCATCAAAAGGGGTGACGTGAAAGTTAATGAGTAAATGGGCTTAAAGTATCACAAGAGTCTTGAATGAAAGGTACACACCATTTTTCTTGTTATTAATATAATGCAGCTCATCCATTATGGTTGTGACAGCACAGAGAGCGGCTCTGACCTCATTTACTGGCCAGGCCAGGAAGGGTCTGCATAATAGCCCCAGAGACAGGCAGTCTCAAGGGAAACAAACCAGTCAAGGGCCAAAACAACCCCACGAAAGCCACCCTCCCTGCAGTGTAATTGGGTGCTTTAAAACTGATTGGGAGGTTGTATGGTCAAAATTCAGAATGGATACCAAGTCACAGACCTTGGGAGAGGAATAAGTGACAGGCATGTGTAACAAATGAAACAAAATCCAGTGAAATTAGAGGGCAGCCACAAACCAGACACATGATTAATTTGCTACCTGGCAGCGTTTCCATCCTCACGCCTTGGCGGATGACGAGGCATTCTTAAATACCCACAAAAGGCTTATTTAACTCATTGCAGGACATCCATGGAAGAGCCATTACAAGGGAGGCAGGGAACTAAATTGATGTCAAGCCCCCAAAATATTCATGAGATAATTATAAATGTATGTGAGTTGTGTTAGCCACCACCTTTTACTTCCTATAGTTTAGGTTCCTCACTCCATCAAGTGGTCTTGTAAAATTATCAGATGTTTCTCTTCTCGTCCAGTTCAGAGAACTAGGGTTTTCAGTCAATGTTAATTTTCTCCGAAGAATTTTCAGAGGGTAGTATTTCCACATAGAGATCCCTGAAATTATTATTTTCAAGTAGGGCTGATTCGTTTTCTTTGTAGCCTGGAAGAAAAGAGATCTATGTAATCACAGTGTCAAAATGTCAAAAGACTGAGATAGGTTGAAAAAAAGAAGAAGGAAAGAAAAGAAAACACGAAAAACCTTAAAAGCATCCATGCAGCCCTCAGCCTTACGAATCCTTGGCTCACACGAAATACTTGTGACATGCTGTAATTAACCAGTTACTCCTCTCAGAAAGAAGAATAATGCAATTATTTGCCAAAAGCAGTGAAGATGGGATAGTTTCTGTTTTTAAATTTTTCCATCTTTCATTTCTGTAGGAAAAAAACTGGATTAATTTACATAAACTTCTAGAGCACAGAGAGACCTGCAGTTTCATCATTACACTGTATGATAAATTCTATTATCTTTTCATCAGAGCCCTATATTTTTCAATGGTTTGAGACAGCAATAAACTGACAAATCACTACCTTGTTGATATTATGTTGGTTCTTAAAAACTATACCTAAATGCCACAAAATGTAAGTAGTAACCTCGATGGTGAAAACGTGTCCTTTTCACAATTGGACTTGGATGCCATTGAGGCCACTAAAGGTTAGTGCTCTGTTTCCTTTGTCTGTGTAGACACAAATAAAAGGAGGAAGGTGTACCTTAGTTCTTTAAGGGCCTTCTCCTTCCTTAGAGATTCCATGTGCCAAGTAGCACAAAGTTAGGTGACAGTTTATGTGAACATATCACTGGTTCTCTCTCCTACGTGCTAATGTCTAGACAATGACTGTTTTCCTGCCAACTCCATCCCGCCATTCTCTCAGTAACTCATTCAACGGGCACTTACTGAAGACTTGCTATGATGCGCGGTACTAGGTACCAAGAATTCAAAGGTAAAAAAAACACGTTGTCCTTGAGAAAGTTGCAGAAAAGTAAAGATATAAACTAGTAAATGGGTACATTAACAATGCAGTATATGCCACCACAGAGCCCACTCTCCACACACATACACAAATTCATTCACTCATATAAACACACAAAACCCTTCTGCCCCATGAATATGAACTTCGGAAAATTCCAGACTCTTTACAAGTTTGAAGGAGAGATTTGGAAAAGATTTAGTGCTAAACTTTCCAATTTTGTAATTTTAGAAAAGTCAGATGGGATGCGTGTGTATGTGTTGGTTTAAATGTGTGTTTTATGTGGAGTCAGCTTTATAGGGAGTTTTATTAAAGATAAAATATTCTGAACAGTTGATGCCTGAAGTGTCAGATTAATTTAATACATATCAGATTAGTTACTCATTCTAACACTAGGTATTAGTTCAGAGTGTCTTAAAAAGAATATTCACTGAAATACCCCTATGATACTAAAAAGCCTGGATCACCTGTTTAGGAAGACAGAGACTAAGAGTCTATGTGATTTCAATTCATAAAGTCATAATAAATATTCCAAAAGTAGACATAGCCCTGTTTTGTCAAGTCCTATTCATCCAAAATATTCCTTTAATTAGTTAATAGTAGGAATTTGGATCTGTCTTGTTTTTCATTGTAGAACAGTGCAGGCTCTGGCATCAGACCGCCTATGTTTAAAATTAAGTTCTTTCCTGGACAAGCTGTGTGACTTCTCCAAGCCTCAATTTTCTTAGCTGGAAGATGGAGATAGTAATAGCAGCTACCTCACAGAGATAGAAGTGTGAAAGGAGTAATAGCATATAAAGCATGTAGCACTGGGACAGGCACTATCATTAAGTAAGCAAGTGTTATTATTATCATTATCTTCAAATTCAATTGAATATTCATTTGATCTCAGTGAGGACATTTAATATTTGCCAAGAAAATTATCTAGCTACCCTCTCTGTTTTTATGGCAGTATAGTGATGATAATTTATATTAATTTTATCCTTTCTTGAAGGATATAAAATCATGTTACTGTGTTCATTCATTTCATTTATTTAGCTATCGAACAGGTAGTTATTGAAATTTTAGTGTATGCAAGGTATTGGACAAGGCAGGGAACACAAAGATAATTTTGTCAATAGAGGTCAAGATGGACTTAGAGTTTCAGATCATGGCCTTGGAATCTTGCATGGTTTTCTAACTAATTAAGCTTAACAAACTTAGATACAAAAATATAGTAAATAGTGATCATATAGCCAGAGTTCATTGGTCTTACACAAACATAGAAATGATAGGCCCTTGGTAAGTTAGTCACAACATTTCCTTTTCCCTGAGCTACATAGTTTTCATGCCATTTCAGCAAACTTCCACTTAGTCAAAGAAAGAAAAATATTCTCCATAGGCTTCCGGTTTCCAATGGTTGCTGAAATTCATAAGCAAAAAAATTTTTATTATACTCTTGCATTGAGTTAATATATGCAAGGCCACAGAGGAGGGAGGAAAGAAGGAGATATAATAACAGTATACAGTAGGGGAAAAGATAAATATAATCCATGCTTTCATGATGTTTCTACCCCAGCGAAACCATACCTTACTTTCACCTCAGGGAATCCAAGTCCTCCTTTTGAGATGAGAATAGAAATGCCAAATGTCTATACTTTTTTCTTAGCCATTCCCTGAAAGGCTTTATTTAAGGCAGCAATTTAGGAATTTCCAAAGGGGAGACAAACCTTGAAAGCAGGCCCTGAGTGAGCAGTGCCAGGAAAGGGAAGAAGATGTCGGCAGCAGAAAATCTGTGGGACTAAGATCAGATCAGTCAAACTGAAAAAAAAAAAAGATAACCAATTGGAAAAGAAGGATCTTGTAAGAAACCCTGAACAATTGTTTAATTTGGTGCTATGGCTTAATTAAGTGAATTCTTCATGGAACATTGAGTCTAGCCAATTGAATTCAACCAAATTTTCTCTTTCCATCTTTATTCTCATTTCACCATTTTGTTAGGATAGCAAATGGATTTTGGGATTGCCGGTCATTTTTTTGTCAATATCATATATGGTATACATCACTGAATTTCTTCGGACTCAATATGGAGAAATCTGCAAAGCCCTTGATATCTTACATAATTTACTATTTAGATGAAGGAGAGAACATACTTTTTTCTTTGTTCTGCTGCTGCTAACAGATAATTATTTCAGCGCCTTTCAAGGAGATAGACCCTAGAGTCTAACACAACAGTCGAAACCTAAATTGGCTTGAAGGTAAATGAACCACTTTTTTAAAGATACAAAATGTCAGTCCCCTCCCCTCTTTATTTATGACAAACGGTTAAGGAGAACAAGCCTGGTCTGCAGTCGCTTCTCTAAATCCACTATGAAAAAGACCAAAAGCTCTTTGAGCATGTAGGCAGCTCCTCATCTCAGATTTTTCAGTAGCTGTCACATGCAACATCATGGCCAAGGTAGGAGCACCGCTCCTCAATGACAAGCATTTAGAGATGGCTACCTTCTGTGCTTGCCATTTGTTCCTAAACAGATGAAAGTGAAAATAACCAACTGTTCCCAAAGCAATTCTCTCACAAAAAGAAAAACAATTTTAAGTGCATTAGCACATTTTCTGCTAGCATTTTTAACAGAGATGTAGGTAATTCTGATACCGATAGTCTAAGAACTTCACTCTGACAAGCACTGGTGTTTAGACAAAGTCTCTCTCACTCAGTCAACAAACTGATCCAGCAGCGATTCCCAGGAAGTGAGACTGGTGTCAGGCTGACCGCTTAAGAAAACAGTCAGCTACTCCACTGCTGTGCGTTTATCCAAAGAACATGAAAACACGAATGCATAAAGATACACGCACCCCTATGTTCATTGCGGCATTATTCACGATAGCCAAGACCTGGAAGCAACATAGGTGCCCATCAAGGGACAAATGGATGAAGAAGATGTGGTATATATACACAATGGAATTCTACTCAGTCATAAAAAAGATGAAATCTTGCCATTTGCAACAACATGGATGGACCTTGAGGGTATTATGCTAAGAAAAATAAGTCAGAAGGAGAAAGTCAAATACCGTATGATCTCATTCATAAATAGAAGATAGAAACAACAAACAAACACGAAGAGACAGAGATCGGATTGGTGGTTAACAGAGGGGAAGGGGGGAGGGAGGTGGGCGAAAGGGGTGATTGCACATGTGTATGGTGATGGATTGTAATTAGTCTTTGGGTGGTGAACATGATGCAATCTACACAGAAATCGAAATATAATGATGTACACCTGAAATTTACATAATGTTATAAACCAATGTTACCTCAATAAAAAAAAGAAAACAGGGTCCTAGGTTCTACTCCCGTATTTACTGGGACCAAGAAACCTGCTTATAGATCAATATATTTAAAAATTTTCTGGGAAATTCTAATACACAGCCTGTGTTAAGAGGAAAGGGATTATATTTTACTTTAACACATTCATAGGGGGTCCTTGTTCCACAATTTACTGGCTTTCTGACCTTTGTAATATCATTGGTCTGTAAAATGGCTGTGGTGAAGATTAAATAAAGCAATGCATGTTAAGAACCCAGCATGTAGTAAGCTAGTTGTTATTGTTATCATTATATTTTATGCCTAGCTCTAAGTAAAATATACAGAAATAAAATGTGTGGTTCACCAGTATGAGAAGCATAAAGTCTATTTAGAAAAATAATATAAATATTAATAAAATTTAAAATATGAGTTTATATTCTAAGACAGTAACATTTGCACACATAAAAAACACAATAATCTGAGTCGCAAAGTAGATTGTAAAATACAGAGAATTATAAGAACATAGGAAAAAAATCATATAAAATTTGCTTGAAAATGTCTAATTCTTCTACTTCAGGTGACCTAATTCTCATTAATTCACCAAAGTTTTTTATATTATAGAAAAATATTAAAATCATAAGTGATAATCAACTTATATTTATTCTTTAAAGCTAGAATTAGAAAAAGAATAGTATATATCTGAGAAAGAGGTCCACGGATAGGCTTCAAGTGGCCCACAAAACCCCTGAAATGTTATGTAAAAATTGTTGGTTTGAGTATTTCTGAGGAGAGATCCATACCTTTCATTTGATTCTCAAAGAGTTTTCTGGCCCCCCAAAAATGTGAAGGACTACTGAAATTCCCATTTAGCACATTTTATGCTATCTTCATGTATGCTGAAGAAATTTAACTCCTGACTGCATTCCAAATAATCTCCTTGTTTACTTTATCTTAAATGTCCTCTGAATCATTTTCCTTGAGCTTTCATCATTCAAATATCCTGAGAAAATAAGTAACACAGTAAGATTTCATTTGAGGAAATTGTAAAGCAGAGTTTCATGGCTACCTCAGCCTATTCAAATTCTACAGGCATCAGCATGGAAGTTTATATACATATTTTAAAAGTTCCAGTGGCAGAGATTAACTGATGATTATTTTCTGAGTTTTCCCCTTTTATTTTGTATCCATTTCTCAGCCTTTTGAATTATTTTCGATTAATTCTGCATTTCTTTTCATCTCAGGTAGAAAAGTGAAATAACTTCCCTGAAAGGGTACAATTCAGTTTTGCCAACTTGCATTTTGCCAGCCTAGCAATTCTTCCCCTTTGTGTTTTATTTATAATGTGGTAACAACACTATTGATGTTACATATTTTTATTTCTCTCTTCCGTTAGGTGCGTGTGCAACATTGACTGTTCTCAAACCAACTTCAATCCCCTCTGTGCTTCTGATGGGAAATCTTATGATAATGCATGTCAAATCAAAGAAGCATCATGTCAGAAACAGGAGAAAATTGAAGTCATGTCTTTGGGTCGATGTCAAGGTAATATTCATACCAAAATTTCTTTCAAAGAATGTTTTTAGTCTTTGTGTAGAAATGAAAAGTGAAGGTAACTCCTTATTAGGCAGCTATTTCATTTCCAAAGGACAGTTCTATTTTATAATGGATAGTAGAGTTTACTGTAGTATTTGTGATGATTATAGAAGTTTGAGGGCCTATCACCCATGGTCCATATAATAGGACTGTATCTTCACAATGCCATAAACACAAAAGCCAATGTTCAGAAGATAGCAGACATTCTCCTTGCAGAGGAAAAAAAGAAAGTCAAAATCATTTTTAGTAAAGAATCTAAGAATTTATTAGACAACCTTGAAATTAAAAGTAAATCATGCCATTTTTGTGTATTGATTCAACAGAAATATTTCAAGTATATTTTTAAAAGCAGGAGGTACTAGAATGTTCTATTTTGTTTCTTGTTCAGAAACAAACATTTTCTTGGTTTTTGACTTGTTATTCTTTTACCCAACTTATCTCAGTTATAATTGTGGACCTTCTCCTTACCCTAAACTTTAGAAAGCTGGTATCATTCTATCATTCACTGTCAAACAAGGGTGACGTTGTAAATCTTTGTATAAATGTTGCTTAGAACAATAGTTGTAAAAATTCCTTAAGTGAGATGAAAATACTGTTGGAGGGATAATATAAGGTTGATATTAGATTTTTATGAAACAGTTATTCTTTATTGTTAATTTTTTAACACAGATAACACAACTACAACTACTAAATCTGAAGATGGGCATTATGCAAGAACAGATTATGCAGGTACATCATATTTTCTACTACAAAATATGAGCACTTCTATAAAAAAGTCCTGGAGAACCATTGTTTACCATTGATTGTAGGTTGAACCTTGCAAGACTTCTGACATATGCTAGTCTTCTCTTGCTTAGTTCAAACTTTCAGTAGGCAAGAGTAAATTTTTGTTGAAACAAATAAGACACTTTTTTTTTCCAGAGTTAAAACAATTGTCAAAAATGTCATAAGATATAATTAACTTGTTTTGACAGTGCAAATGGCACAAATGACAAAACATTTATCAAATTAATGGGCATCAATGGAAATTAATGCAATTTTTGGCAGCATATTGTAATAAATGCAAATGTTCTTATTTGAATTTTTATAAAAGTCAACAATAAAAAAGTTTGCTAGTCTCTAAAAAAATCTAGAAAGAAAGGACAGCTATAACTAGTAATAAGGCTATCTGTATTTAGACGCAAAGTTAAAAAGGTATGTGTAATTTATTTTATAAAATAATAAATTCCTTCAATTTATTTAGAAACTAAAATGTAGCTTCTGACACATGAAAAATTATGAAGCATTTTATGTAAAAATGTAAATGTTATTTAGCCATTATAGACTATTGTTTTGAGAAATATTTCTACCTAATATAATTTCCTTGGGTGAGAAATGATTTATGGGTATGCAAATGGGATTTTAATAGATTCTTAAATTTTATAGAAATTTAGGCTAAAAAATGTGAAAATAAAATTATTGAGGTTGATAATGATATGGAGGGCTTTTAAAAAAATACAGAGTTTTCCATTTAGGTGTTAAGCATTTCTAACTAGATTTATGGCCAATATTCAATCAAAAAGAATTGTTTCTTATCTTTCAAAATATGTACTACCATTCATTATTTCTGAAATTGCATTTCCTTTAACAATATTTCTGATGTTATATTTATATATACAAAATAAATCTTAATATAATTGATAAATAAATTAGTAAATCAGATGTTTTACTTATAGATACCTCAGACCTCTCAAAATTTGGGAATAATAAAAGGATTCTTTTTTTTTAGTTTTCCATTTTTATCTTAATGTTTTTCAACATGTAAATAAAACCTTTCATCTGCTAGAAGCCTGGAATTATCATGGACAATGAGACATGGAAATTCATAAGTTTTCCTATTGTGTAGCTGTTCCCAAAATGTCCAGAAGAGATATTAATAGGTGTTTCTTGAAAAGGATAGCCCATGGTCAATAGTTTGGGAAGAGCCCAGATAAACAAATGAATTTTTACCCAGAACTTTTCACACCTCTTATATGTACTGTAAAATTTTTGAGATATACATCTTTACTTTTTTTTTTTTAATTTTGTTGTAGAGAATTTTATATATATACAAAACACACACAATTGTAGACTGGATAGAGTCATGAATCCACATGTACTCATCACTCAGATAGTAACATCAACCCGTGGCTGACCTAGCCCTCCCCCCATCCCATCCTCTTTCCCTGCTTTCAAAATATGTGGAAATAAATCCCAGAAATTGCATCATTTCATTCATAAATACTTTAACCTGCATCTCTAAAAGATCAACCCTTTTGAGACAAAATTACAATGTCATTATCACACCCCAAATAATTGTGAATCAATCCTTATAATAATTGATGAATAACACATTTTTTTGTGGTATGTTTTGCTGTACTGGTATTGCCAAGAAGGCACTTTGGAATGTGCTGATCCACAGGAAAATATTAAAAGTAATAAAAGATAATAATGGAAAAATCAAGGTCTGAAACTAATAATATGTATTTTATATTTTAAATGAAATCAAATTCTATATTTTTATTATAAATAATAACTATATCTTGACAGTGTTATAAGCCACTACCTGGAATATTTAATTTTACTCTAGCCTAAAATATTTTGAGATTTCATGAGGCTCACACTTCCATACAAAGAGTGGCTTACTAACTGTGCTTAAAATACCTTTATACCTGTTTTGCAAACTTATTCACTTAGAATAAGTCTTCAAAAATGTAACATTCTATGAATATCTTCTCCATGGAGCCATCATTGGACACATAGGAAAATCAAACCTCTCCCTGCGAATTTTATTCCTGAAACAAAGAACCCTTCAACTTGATTAGCATCAGTATGCAAATATATGTGCATTTATTAAATTGTACCAATAAATATCATAATGGAGTTTACCACTCTCTCAATGTTATTCGTATTGCATATAACAGTTTGTCCATTTTCAGTTTGTCCATTTTTAAAGAGTTGGGGGGGGTTGAATTTTTATTCCAAAAAACTCATATTTGCATTTGGTTTCAGACAGATAATCTCTGATCATCAGTGTCAATGCTTTTAATTGACATCGTTTCCTATCTTATCTCTTTATTGAACTTGGGAAGGAAAGAGAATGTGTTTTTAAATACATGCAAATGAAAACTATTCAGACACTCAGTGTTGTCCAAGGTCTTCTAGGTTGACATCAGATTTATCTAGTAAATTCCAAAGAAAAACTTTTAAGATAAAAGTAAAGTTTAAGAATACAAGTTTGTAGAAATTAAAATTTAAGACGGGAAAGAAGATAATGTCAATTGAAGCTTGCCATTCCTAATTAAACATTGATTGGATACTTTAAAATTCCCCTTAAATTTAATTTAGATGTCTTTATCTTCATTAATGATCTTAATAAAATACAATGCAGACCCCTCTTTAGAAATTATTTAAATAATAGCCATGTTCCTCATCATTTCCAAGTTTCCAAAAGTGATTGCACTTTCCTGAATTTTGGGACAAAAAGTTTGGAAAAAATAAAAGGAACCAAATGGAGACTCAGTATGTTATTGTCCTCTTAATTTCTGTTTCACACGCTTAAAACTCCCCAGGGAGGAAAAACAGGAACCGCGTGACTTACATTCCTAGAAGTCTGCCTTGTGCTCACAGCTAGTTTAATGTCATGGTCTCTTTCCTCATTAGACAAACATTCCTGGACACTCCCACCGGAGGGAAGTACTGATCTTAACACTCACCTTTTCCTTATATGTCATTAATACTATAGGCTACAAACCTTTAGCAGCCTCTCCCCTTTTTGTTTCCCTTTGAGCCTATCTTAGAGCTTTTAATACAAGAATACACGTTTCTGATTGCAAAAATGGAAAAATGTTTTTTTAAGAATGCCTGAATCTTAAAATAAATATGCTGTGCCTCATTTTTAATATCATTTGAAAGAAAGACACTCCAGCAAAGATCAGCAGGGCCTGACTTACAGAAGAATTAAGTGCACACTAAGGGAGCCGTGCCTCCAACAAGTGTAAGGGGCAGTGGACTGAGTGTGAGCAAACTTGCGCAGAGTTGTGACTTCCGGGATCCTCACAGGCACGTAACTGCCATTGACACCAGGAAACCAAAGAATTTGCCAGATCCTCCCTGCCTGCGTTACTTCCTGCTTGGGTCTGACTTGGGTCTCTATTCTGCTCTCTCTCCTTTAATGAGACCGAAGGCATTAGTGAGTCCTGAATCAAGAGCTTTGGATCTTTGTTTGGAGGCAGAGTGACAGGATCCCTGTCTGATAAGCCAACCAGACCATTTAATGTTATTCTCCCTTCATCAGTCTAAGACAGGCTTAGATTTAGGTCTTTCTCTTCACTCATGGAAAGGTTCAGAGAACACAGTTTTACAAAACCACAAAGCTAGGGCTTTCAGGGATTTCCATTGTTTCAAAATATTAATATTAAACCTTCCTTCTGGAAGTTTTTAAATAGCAAATGTTTTACACTTCTTGAAATTTACAACCTTTCCGTTAAAAATATATATATTCCCCTCATGTCTTGTAATGAAAAAAAATTGAAGTTCAACTATTTTATTTTACTTCCTCTGGTATGTGTATTTTCTGATTGTGTTGCTTTTCTGTCTAAAAGTCTGGCCATGCCTCAGAAAAAGTGGCTACATATTTTTCCAGTAAAAATGTAGTTAATTTTATACGTTGATAGATGTAAAAAACCAAACAACCATGAAGTTAAACTGTTTTGTCTTATCATCTAGAAAATAAAATGTATTTTCTTTTATGACGTTCTGTATCAGGTTCCAAAAGGATTTGCAGTGGTTTATAATTAAAATATATTCAATGAGAGTGTTTAAAGAGAAATTGAAAACATAAAAGCAGAACTGTTGAGGAAAATAAATATCTCGTCAACGTAGACTATTACAGTTACTGCATTTAGCCCTAAGCTTCCTTGCAACCAATGTAAAAGGAGAAATTATGATTGAATCAATTCGTCCAACAAATATTTTCGGAGTCCCTGCTGTATGCACTCCACTGTCCTGGGCTTCACAAAGGTGGACAATCACATATCAACCTAGGTCTCTGCTAAATGGAACTTAGGTTTTCATTGTCTGATAAAAATAAATAATCAGTTCAGAGACCAAAGACAAAGTTTCTCTAGTGCTCAATTCTAAAGGAAATATTTGGCGTAGATCTTTTTATGAGGTATCACTGGAAAGCATAGAATGGATAATATCTTCAGCAGTGATTTTTATAAAGTACGCCAAGAGGATCTTTATATGGCTGGGGATTTTTTTTTCTTTTTGGTGAGGAAGAGTTGCTCTGAGCTAACACATGTGTTGCCAATCTTCCTCTTTTTTTCTGCTTGAGGAAGATTAGCCCTGAGCTAACGTCTGTGCCAACCTTCCTCTATTTTGTATGTGGGTTGCTACCACAGCATGGCTTGACGAGTGTTGGAGGTCCGCACCCAGGACCTGAACCTGCGAAGCCGGGCCACTGAAGCGGAGCGCACCAGACCTAACCACTACACCATGGGGCTAGCCGTTGGCCAGGGATTTTTTTAATCAATTTTTGATAGCATTGTAGAGCATAGCAGTAAGATGTGTATAACTCAATGATAATGTTTCTATGGCAGACTAAAGTAATGAGTTACATTTATGTATATTTCCAAATTAGAAAAAATAAGTAAATAACACAGAATATGGAGGGAAATGGCTGTGAGGGAGAGTATGTTCAGCTGATCTTCCTCATGTACCTACAGGTGCAACAAGAACTAAATGAGAGAACAGTCAGAAAGCCTGAATAAAGATAAAGAATGTGTTAGATTATAGTGTGTATATGGGGGAAAGAAATTTCCTGTTTTTATTAGCTGTTAATGAGAAAAGTAAGCCCTGGGTCACCCCCATTCTTGGGAGGGAGCCAGGGTCTCCCTAGCTCTGAGTCTAAGTACAGGCATGCAGAGAGTCCGTGTGTCTACTTGTTGCACATCACATTGGGGCTGTTCACCATTTCTTGTAACATTTAGAGAGGATTAATTTTTAGGAAATATTTTCTTTAGAAACCTATTCCTTATCTTTAAGCAATAATTTAGATATTAAGCTCAGGTCTGAAATATGAAAGAAAGAAACCAGAAATACACATTTAAACCAAATTCTGTCCATCCTATTGTTATTCCATCAACCCATTTTTCCACACTAAGAGGAAACTGACATCTTGAAAGGGTATGTAGATAGCCTAAGTGAATTGTCATAATAACTTGTTCTCTGTAGAAGCCAGTGCAATTTACAAAGGCTTTTCACATGTATTGTCTCCTTCAGTCTTGACAACAGGAATGTGGGGGAGATATTGTATGCATTTGACAGGTGAGAAATGGAGGTTCAGGGAGATTAAGTAAAAAGACTACGTGATAGAGCTAGGGTTCAAACCGTTATTGCTAATTCCAGAATCCAACAAAGTGTGAATGGAGAGGGATGGGGTGGGGGGAGAAGTGTCACTACCTAACATTCTTAGATGCTTTGGGACTCCCTCTGCTCCTTAAAGGTTAATCCCTTGGGAGTTCCAGACTCAAAAATGTTTCACCATGTTGTCTACATTGCTGTGAGATGCTCCAAAGAGTTACTTCTCTCTTTGAATTTATGTCTATGTCTTATAAGCATCCTATAAGGGCTATATTGGTTGGTTTTAAAATTCTCCTTTTCTGTTTCCTATTTCCCCACATAGACAAGAGGGGCCAAAGAACAGTATTTGCTACCAAGTAATCTGCATTAATAGAAAATGTGTGTGTGATATTTTGTGGGTTTACAAAGATCCATTCATATTACCTTATTTGCTCTAATGTCGGTTCAAACAGTGCTACAAATACCAGGGGAAATAAAATTGAGGCTCAAAGAAGCTAAGTGGTTGACCTGGAACTAGACACAGGATTTTGACATATTGACCATCCACCCATGCAAATAGGGCACTGGCTTGATTTATTTACTATTTGCCTTGATTGTTCTTCCACTCTGCGTATATGGACATGAATACCAAGTGGTTACGTATCATATTTATAACATGAATTAATTCACTCATGGGGCAAAAATCTGCATTTAAAATGGAAGCTTTTTCCATTTGCTCATGAACACAAGGAGCACTTCACCGGAAAGCATGTTATGTCTAGGCCAATAATTTGATCTGTAGGAAATAAATAAATAGCAGCAAATGCAGGCAGCAGCTTGTAGCACAAATATTGGTATCAACAGTGAAATAAATAAAAATGTTTGCCCAGACTATTACAGTGCCACCAGACTAGCCTAGAATATTTAAGCTCAGGAAATGAATTAAGATGTCAAGATTTTCTCAAGGTTTCTGAGGGAAAGTGTCTCAATTCAAGTATTTTCCCCTCTGGGATTTACATTAGAGTGCTGCAAAATTCATAAAGCTTTCTATGAACTCTAACTCACAATTTTTCCTGCTCTCTTGAACTTCTGTGCTTTCATTGTTTTCCCCATAAAATCATGTAGCCAGTCATCTGTAATATTATGTTATGTTCATGGTTATAGATAAACACGGAAATAGTATTTGCAATACAGATGAAGGTTTTCTACTGAAGAGTTGCCTTGGGCCCTGGTAGACACTCTGGAAAACTTTGTGTTTATGCCCCAGTTCATAAATGCATCCTGCATCATTTATGGGCACTTTTTCCTACTTTCTTGAAATGCTTCTTTCCAAAACAAATTGTTCACTTTGAGGTGTCACTTCTCTACTTTTCTCTTCCATAATGGTGTGGCAACCAGTTTAGTAGTTAAAGCCACAAAATCAGACAGGGCTGAGTTTAAACACTGCTATACTGTTGTTGATTATTTAACTGTGAGCCAATTAGTTTACCTTTCTGAGCCTCAGTTTCTTCATCTGTTCAGTGGAGATAATAATCCTACTTCCACAGGGTTGAAGTTTAAATTAAAAGACATTATGTAAGGCACTAGCAGCAACTAGCTAGCTGTTAATGTTTTCTTTTTGGCCTTACAATTGAAAATGTATTAATACATTGTATGGATATAGTCTGTTCATATGATATGTGTTCAGAGTTTTTATACATGTATTGTCCTTTATGAACTCGTCCAATTACAAGAGGTTTATTTTTTTTTCCTGCTCAAGTCATATGACAACTTGTTGCAAGAGACTTTGGCCGACTTTTTAACTCATCTATAAAGAAATACCTATTGAACACCTAACATTTATAAGTCTTCAGCACGTTGACATGTCTAAATTTTCACATGGCCAATTTTTCTGTTTTCCACCAGGGATCATAATTTTATGTATGATATATTTTGATCACTTTAAAAGAATGTGATCACCAGGTTATCACAACATGAGATGCAAAAATATATTTAGTAAAGGGACTTAACATTTGGCAGAACTGCAAGATCGTGATATCACTTAAATTTCTTTTCTATTTGACCTTAAAAATTAGTCATTTATACCCTAGAGTATGTGTTTGAAGGACCTACGCATTCATTATTCAAAAGAAACTTATGTAATGGGTGACCGTCGTGATGGGGAGGTGTCAAGCAAAGAGAACAGGAATGTGGCATATAAGAATTTATTTCTGTTTATGCAAAACATTATTTTCATTCAGAAAAGTTAACGTTCACACATCACCAGTCAACACACACAAACACACACCTTAAAGAGGCAGAGCATCAAGGTCAGAACATGTTTTCAACAAAAACTGATCACTAAGGAAAGACAAGTCTACTTAGCAGAGGAGGCAAAGAGGAAAAGCTGTTTGAGCTCAAACATCCAGATGTCACTAGTGAATGACATAATTCTCTACCTTAATTTACCTTTTTACCTCAAGCATGTCATTTCCAAACCTAGGAAACGTAATATAAGTGTGAGTAGAATGTGTGAAGCTAAGCGAAGAGTAGGATATATCCAAATGCTCTGTATAATGTCAGGACACATTGTTTTCCATAAAACTAAGAAATAGAATTCAAGCAGTTTGAAAAAAACAAACTCTCCAGAGCACTTTGATTTGCTGCTTTCGTTAATGAGTCTGACATGCCCCAAATATATGAGCCCACATTACCAAGCACATTAACAATTCAGTTCTCACATCTTGACGATTTGAGACTGTGTACAAACATAATCAACTAAAAATATTCTTAAATATCTGTGAAACTAAAATCTCTCAGAGAAATTGCATTTCTAAACACTGTTACTTGTTTCACGGGTCATAGCTTGTTCCCTCTAGTTGTTCATTTGGAAAACGCTTAGATTTTAGTTTCAACTTAAATGTAATCAAGAGAAATCTAACTTATGAGCCAAACTCCAGGCATAGCAGCATATGGAAATCAGTGATAAGGCCTGAGGGAAGGGGTGATCCAATAACCTGAAAATAGCAATGAGGACCAAGGAGGACAGCACCCCACCCCCACCTCTGAGTCCTGAGATGCAAGGAGGAGGGGAGAGAATATGGCACCTTGTGAGAAGGCTGAAGGGATTTGGTACTCTCAGGGAAAGCTAGTGCTTCAGTATTCAAGAAGAGAGATGAGAATTTCAGTGAAGCGTCTGAGGATAGAGGGGAATTTGCTGATTATGGAGCACAGTTCCAAGTGAGCTTTGGGAAGTAGTTGGAAGTTGCGAGCAGAGAGGTAGGTTTAGTCAAAGACAGAGTCCCAACAAGGGCATATCATGAATATTATGATTCGGTGAAGATGGACAACTGGGACAGGACAAGGCAAGAGTTGGATATTGACCAAATTCATGATAAAAGCTTTTGAATTTGTAGACTCAGAAATCTAAATTTTCAACACACCAAGAGTAAGCTGTTTTGCTCAGCAGTGAACTCAAATTAACCAAATTCAATGTCTGTGTATTGATTTGCAGTGAGAAAGAGTTACCTAGAGGGAGCGGGTCCTCTGCCAGTGCGTTCTTTTCTTACAGTTGAATTCTCTCAGAAACCTGATTATAATGAGGTCACTTAGTAAGCCTGAATAGAGCATATATTCTTTAGATGTTTAGCGCATCAAGCTAAGACAGCCTGCTGCAAATGTCTACACAATAGGTAATGCTCCTGCCCTCAAATGAGCATAGATAATAATTGCCTTTGGCCAGAACCTCTTTTCCCATGGTCCAAGCTTGCACTAACACTATTGACCTGTGTGACTCTCCTTTGTTGGGTTTCCATTTCTTCACAGTTCTTGTCCAATCTACCTATTTTCCTAGATATAGTAAATTTAGTCAGGGGAAAGTTGAGGCCTGCTCTCCAGAAGCCATTTCATGACTTTAAGGCTGTCTGGTGCTCTGGAAAGCACAGGGCAATCCTGCTCTCCTTAATTCTGAGTTCCCCTGGGATCTCACTTAATAGCCTCCAAGAAATGACAATATTGGTACAGAATATCAATATTAACCATATTGGATTGATAGGTCCTTCTGCATTGTGAAAACTGCAAAAGTTTTTACACAAAGTTAACTTTGAGAGCCGTTTTGTGTGTGTGTGTGTGTGTGTGTGTGTGTGTGTGTGTGAGGAAGATTCACCCCCTGCGCTAACATCTTCTGCCAATCCTCCTCTTTTCTTTTTTTTTTCTCTTGAGGAAGATTAGCCCTGAGCTAATATCTATGCCAATCTTCCTCTATTTTGTATGTGGGTCGCCACCATAGCATAACTGCTGAGTGGTGTAGGTCTGTACCCAGGAACCAAACCTGCAAATGCAGGCTGCCAAAACAGAGCAAACTTAACCACTACACCTGAAAGCCATATTTTAACATATAATCCAAAGAGGTTTGACCAGTAACAAAGAAAAATGAATAAATCTTAGAAAGCAAGTTTAATATCTTTGGTATGTTCTAAGATAATTCTTAGCATATATGCTAATAAATGTCCTTTATGGTGACATTGTTAATGTTTAATTTCATAAAACATAAACAGAATGAGTTTATTAATTATCCCACATAGAATGAGATGGAGGGTTCTGCAGAGTGTTGTGAATGCATTATCAATGTTTGATTATGTTACATAATATTTCTGTAAAATATATTCCAGGCCAATAAAAAAAAATACACTGGTTTTAATCTTTCTTTCCTATTTTCTAAGATTCTAAGCTGTGTGTTATACAGTAGAAAACCCCCTCCCAAGAGCATTTCATTTAATAGTGGAAATAAATATTTGTTTAACCAAAAAAATTTTTTAATTAATTTTTAAAAAAACATTCAGAAAATGAAGCCTAAAAACAAGCTCCATTTGTCCTCCAGAAATTAAGTATTCCAGAAAGATCATGTTATTAGCCTACAGAACTTAAACCAACAAGCAATTAGTGTTTTGTCAGGCAGTACACATTCAAATTCACTTTTTCAGATTGACTGTTCATGTACTATCACAAGTATTCTACAAATCTTGCACCACTAGGTTTTTTCCTATTTATTTTTATGTTATTTAAAGAGCCCCAGGGAAGTTGAAGGTTTCAGTTGTGTGAAATAATCTCTGAGCAAATCGCACTCTTGTCCCCACACCTCTAGCCACTCACCCTTCCCCACAGTTAGCGCGTATGCCTTTGTTTCTGATTTTTAATGAAATGTAGCTATGGAAGCATGAGGAAGAACCAACAGGCAGGCCAGGGAAACTTATCTAAAGGTAGTTTCAATGAAGTATCCATGTTGTCTTCTATATGTAGAACAATTAATAGTAAGGATAACACCTCGTCAACAATGATAGGAAACCATGAACTCTCATTTATCTAAGTAGATTATCAGAACTATGTTCTAACATTTAAGCTGGCTGCTTTCTGCAATTTAGCATGCTCCTTAGCTGTTCACCTCAGCCGTGAATTGGTATGTGCTTAGGAAACACAGTTAATCATAATGTTATCCTAAGAAAACCTTTGTCATCTTCATTATAATCATAATTATCATCATCAGCATCATCAGCATCATATCAGGAAAATAATACCACTGGAATAAGATCGCTTAGTTCATTCCAAACTCAACTAGAAATTATATATGTGTTATCTATTGTTTTGGATTCTCTACAAGGCTATTCTCCAATGATATGGATCATCATATTTATTTCTTAATTTCATAGCAAATGACTTGCAAATAGCATTTTGTAGGAGAAAGAGCCTGGAATAGGAATGCAGAAACTTTTTACTTAGGCTCATCTCTATTCTAAGCTAACTCATCAAAACTTACATAGGTATTTAGCCTCTCAGAAACTAAATTTTCTCATCAGTAAAATTTGAAAATAAGATTAGGTTATAATGATGTCTTTCTGGATTTAGGATTCTATAATCTAGTATATAACTTTAGTTCAGAAATCATGAACTTGAGAGAAAATTGTTAACCATTACCTTATGGCAATGGTTCTCAACTGGGGAGACATTCGGCAATGTCAGGAGAGATTTTTGATTGCCTGGCAGAAAGGGGATGCTACTTGCATGTAGTGGGCGGAGGCCAGGGATGCTGCTAAACATCCTACAGTGCTCAGGACAGGTCCCCACAACAAAAAATTATTCAGCCAAAATGCCAATAGTGCCAAGTTTGGGAAATCCTGCTTGATGGTGTTAGAAATTATGGGAAAGTACATATTACATGGGTTCTAGAAATTAGGTGGCACTGTGAACTCCAGAGCTGAGCTCCCTAATCGTTTCTCAATTTTCCTGTGCCCCAAAAGGAGATACAATCCCAGACGGAGGATCCTTGGCTTAGTCAAGTTTCTTTTCATCTCACTGCTTCAAACACACACACTCTTTTTTTAAAATGATGGTTATCCCATAAACAGACATATCCTTTAAGGTTTCACAAATAAGAGGGAATATCTGTTCCTGAAATCAGAATGATAAAAATTGATCTACTAAAAAGGAAGTTATACTCATAGTTATCATAAGCTGTTGAGTAAAGTCTCCTAGTCATAATTGGGTCTCATCTTATTCAGTATTCCTAACCGGTATTCTAATAACCCGGGTCCCTGCTTTGCTTCTGTTCAAAGCTGTGTCATCTCTTTGTTCATGTTAGCCACTCCTTACATGTTTTGACTAAATTGCTGAACTAAATACTGCCTGTTGGAAAGATATTTAGTGATAATCTTTGAGGAGGCAACAGCAACCATTTCAAAGCTTCTTTTTATTACCTGGCACTTTCACAGTATAAATCTTTGTAGACCTTGGTTCTTAGGAATATATTTAAAACCAACTGACTAAATTCTCTTAAAGTTTCCAACAGCAATTCTCAAGACTGAACTTGTTGTGTTGCTCATGGAACAAAATGCTTGATATGGCATTAGAACTCAGGTATTCATGGAAACCTTCATAGTTGAAACGGAAGGGGAAGCTGAAGATGTCTCTTAATTAGCAACTTAGTGCTCAACTAGACCGTGCCACCTTACTCAGGGAAGGACACCAATGCGCAGTATAATGTGTTGGTATTGCGACACCAATGCACTGTTTAGTGGCGCCCAGGCGCGGCTTCCCCTTGGAACGGGTACTAAACCCTGCTGCCTTGGTTTGCTGTCATACCTAATGAAATAAAGTTATTGGTTTTGCAACAAGGACAATGAGGACATTTGTTTAAAAAGACAACTTGAAAAAATAGCAAAGACAACAGGAAATGATAAATGAGCAAGTCTTTGCTACAGTAATTACTTTAGTATTGAAACAAATGAATAACTTTCACAGCAATGCTATTTTCTGTCTTAGATTATAGTGCTACCTATTCATATACAGTATGTGTACCATTGGCCTTTATACTGGAACAAAAAAAAATATCTAAGAAGGAGGAATGGGTAAATAAATTGTCTGAGAGATTTGTGTTGATGTTTTGAAAAACTTATGATGTCCTTTTTGGAAACAGACTATCTCTGAAAGGTGGGACAATTTTTTTTTTCACCTACACTAGTTTTATGCCAAACGGTAGTCATTAAAAGAAAAAAATGAAGTAAATCTTTCTGGTATAGACAAATGAAATAACATACAAGTATCTATAATCCATTCATTGAATGTTATGCTGTATATGGTTTGTAAATTCTCTACTGAAATATTTTGATTTTGTGGAAAACACACTAGGCAGGGTATCAAAAGACCTAAATTCTAAACCTAGCTACTCAATTTATCAACGTTATACAATCTGGGGAAATCTCCTAACCTCTCTGAGAATCTTTAAAATGAAGGTTATATCTTTTCTGCCTTTCTTACATGTTTTGGGAATGAAAACCCTTTGTGAGATGTGACTCACTATGTAGTTACAAGGAATTATTGTTGCCACAAATTTAGGATGTGTATACTTCTTATTCTAACGTGTTCTCCACGCTGTCATCAAAGTTTTAGTTATTTTCCAGATTGAAATAATTATTTAATTTGGATGGCATAATTTGGTCTAATTTTAACAAAAGTCAAACTAAAGATTTTTAGATGTTAGATTTCCATTTTCCTGTATGGCTGTATTAATTAGGTCATATTAAAAAAAGTGATGACGAGGCTGTTGGACTCAATATTCCCTTGGCTATGGATAAAGCTTCAAGTTTATGCCTAGGTAGTTCTGTTTGCTGCTGATTGACTTAAGTCTTCTTCAAGCTCCATTTTCCAAAAGCACAAGGGCTATTTGGGGCAACAATTCATATTTTTACAATGATTTTTTTTTCCCTCGTGTTCCAAAGTAATGGAAGAGTTCATTGTACTCAACGCGTATAGAAGGTTTCAGAATTTGAGTAAAAGTTGCATTAGTCTAAAGTAACAGTATTTAGTCCTGTAAAGAGAACTCTATTACAGAACTTTAATGAAGCAGTATACCAATTAAAATTATGAGTTAAAAATGTTAAGAGCCTATTGCAGATAAGATGTGCTCCACCATTCCCACATTTTGGTTATGTGTTACCCACTGAGAATTTCATCAATAAATGCAAACATTTCTAATACCAGCAAAGGAGGGATTTTAAGCTGTAACTCTTACCCTCTTTCTGGGTAAACAGAAAATAAGGAAATAAACAATCTAGTCACTTGTGTTCACGAAGATTAAATTCTCACCCCTTGCCCTCATACAAGTGAGCCTCTATTCTGTATTTAAAATTTTTGGGAGCAGTAGATTGCCTGTTTTCTTGATCACCTGATCTATTAGTTAATAATCCTCAATATAAAAAAGGAAATGCTTTCTTTTAATAAGAAAGTTTTTTCATTGGGTCTTGATTTCCAGAGTTTCCCTAATTCCTTTAAAAAGAAAAAGAAAAGAAACGTATATGGAGTTTACCTCCATAGCTTATATTTACCTTTACTTACCATAATATTTTTAGTATATGGGCTACTCAGGGTTTAGCAGAATACATCTACAAACTATTATTACGCTTTGTATTAAATTTTGAGCCTTGAAATAGCATAGTTCATTCACTGCTCTATGTGACATTTTAAAAACCTGAGCAAACAGTATTATTCTTGGAAAAGAAAAGCCCTTTCTCACTAGATTCAGCATTTAGAAACAATATTGAAGTGATTTGAATCAGAAAATTGTCTCTGAAAACCTGAAATGAATATAAACATTAGGAAGATGATCTCACCTCTTACTTCCTGGCTTACTCTTGTACTGTTTCTTTTGAGTGGTTCTTAATATTCAGTCACTGTATGTGATTAGATCCATCCCAAAGCCACAGTTTGCTTTCACTTTTGCCAGAGCCCAGGCTTACAGCACTCCACCCTTTAGATCTGTGCAAGGCTCCTATGCCCTGGGGTAGAACCCTGTTGTTAAGAAGAAACATGTTATAATCATCCTACCAGGCACTGTCATCTCATATGTCAAGATCACTTGTATATTTTACTATTTCTTCACCCCCAAAAGAAAGTGGTCCTTTAGGTGAATAAAGCTCTCTGCCTTACCCGTCAGGCAGAATTCTTACATTCCTCCGGGTGACAAAGGTTCATATCCCTTTCTGCCCCTAGGAGAAAAAAAAAGACTAAGATGCATCATTAATCATGCAAACTGTCTACTGCAACAGTGCCAAGAAAATGATCATCCCCATACCAACCATCAATATTCCTGACACCTGTCTAAAAACTCAGGTCATGCATATCCATCTGCCTTTAGAGAAGTGTCAATGCACAAACATCCTTTCACTATTTTTAGGGTCATGTTAAAATTATTCATCACCTGCCTGTCAGTTCATTCGATTTGTCATATTATCCTGATCTACTAGTGTCTATTACTGGTCATTCCCCCTTTGCATAGTGTTTTTAGAGCATTAGGGTGTAGGATGTTTTTGAAACTGTCAAATACATAAGAGTCAGTGGAATCCTACTATAGGCCAGAGTTCTCACCAAGAAATTATTATGCTCAGTGTCCCCTCATGCTAATGGAAAATGCACATGTTTGGAGTTCCTGTGTCTACTGCAAGTTCCACTTCAGTCTAATTTCTGGTAAATAAATTCTGGTTTCTAATGACTTTCGTTGTAAAATCCAGTATATTTCTGTCTTGGGAAATGGTTCCAAGGGGTTAAAACCACACCTTACAAACAAATCTTTTAAAATTAAGGAGTTAAAGGAAAGCTGTTCTGATTAAACTGTAGACACTCAAATGCCTAGGAATGTCGTGTTCTATGCAAACTTAAATAGAAATTTGATAGGAAAAGATGATTCAGCATCAGAAATGTAGACAATATGATGGTACATCTCTCTAGTATTCTCAGCATAAGAGGCATAATCTCTAAAACTAGCTGGAAGTCAAGTCAAATTTTACACGGGTCTCAATCATTTTAACATTTTTATTTGAGATCTAATGTAATTTTAAAACTAGTGTAACTCTTTTCTCTGTCCTCCTTGCCTTTTTTTTCCTTTTATCTGTTTTCATTATCTTTTTCTAACTCCTGTGACATGGGTTACAGTATCTTTAAATATCACAGGCTTCTCTGTGCAAGTGGGAAAATCTCAGAATTGGGATTTAATGCACCCTTGATTCTAGTCCTTGCTGTGCACTAACCCCCAAGGAGACCTGTGTTAGGTCCTGCATTTGACCATAACCTCCCTGGGCCTTAGTTTCCTTACCTGTAAATTATAGATCTCAGATAGACGATCTCAATGTCAGTTCCAGATAATAGTCTCATCCATTACTCTATGCAGTGATGGCACATAAAGCCATGGGCTGAAGTGCTCAGTCGGTGAGTCCAATGACTTTCTCCAGAATTTGCATAAGTATATTAAAATCCTGAAACTGATTAGCAAATTAGTAGAGTGTCTCTTTAGAATCATTCTTGTTATAGCCAGCATTGTTTCCTCAGCTCATCAAAATGGCAAGTTCTAAGCCTAGAAAAGTGCCAGTTATTCTCAGACACTGTCAAGTGATATGAGTTTAACTGTGACACTCTGGAAGTAAAGTGCCCTGGTTCTCGGGCTGGTGGTACCCAGGACTTCAAAGTGGCAGATGTAACAAAACCACATGAGACCCACAAAATCTGCTCACGTGGAAGATGCAGTGCCTTCAAGAGATTGTGATTAGCTACTTATTTGGTTTCAGAATTTTAATTAGTGAACTTCTTATGAGGGTTGATCAATTTCTCACTGGTTCTGGTAATGTTTGTTCTGACTTTTTGGAAATAAGGAAATTCAGAGGCAAACTACACCCAAGCGTCTCTCTCAGTTTAAATTCAGAGAGCCCTGTTACTCTAACGAGCACTCTTATAGTAAATGATGATTAGTATTCAAATAACTTTTTTATAGCAGATAGAAAATAAAGCCTTAAGAGTGCTGAATTAGAAATAAAATAATAGAAAATAGTAGAAAAACTAGATTTATTTTTCACTTACTTTGTGTCATGCATTATATATACAACGTGCTGTCTTATTTCCTCACAACCTGCCTTGGGAGGAAGTATAATGAGTTCTCTCTAGAAATAAGGAAAGTATAGTTCAGAGATGCTTATGTAATGGAGCAGAGATTCAAACTGATGGAGTAACTATAACTGGCAATAAGAGAAGTCAGAGGTGTTACAGAGAAGTTAGTGCCTGCATTAGTTTACATGGCAGAGAAGAGAAAAGAGCATTATATACATAGGGAACAGCATTTGAAAAGGCAAAGAGGCTTTGGTGAGCAGGCGTTTTTTGGGAATGGCAAATAGTTTGAAAAGGTTGAAGCATGGGATGAGGAAGGGGAACAAATGGGCTGAGATGGGAATAGTGGTGTGTAGCTTCAATCCGGGCTCTTTCCTCATTTGAAAGGAAAGCTGAAATTAAGCTTCTGCTCAATAGGGGCCATTGAGGTATTTTAAGTGATGTCATATTTTTTATTTAAAAAACAAACAAACAAAAACCCTGGCAGCAAAGTGAAGAATAGGCTAGAGAGAGAAGGAACACAAGGCAAGATGAGGTAAGAGAGCGTGGTATTAACCAAACAGAGAACAATGAACATTAATGCTGTTGATGGTGGTGGCAGCAGAGTGGCAGCAGAGAAACACATTTGGGATGAATTTAGGAGCTGAAAGGTTACCAGATTTGCTAATGACTGGATATGAATGCCAAGAGAAGGGGAGCGTCAAAGAAAATGTGAAGGTTCCTTGCTTGGCTGCCTAGATGAATGAGAGTTCCATTCTCTGAGATAGGGAAAACAGTATGAGGAAGAGCAGTTTTGGGGGCAAAATATTGAGTCAATTTTTTACCTGTTTTGTTTAAGAACGTCAACATAGAAATTAATATATGGGGCTAGAGGTCTGGAAAGAAGTGGAGATGAAAATATTGGTGTTGTAATCCTCCAAAGAAGCTGAGTCTAGGGGTGCCAGGGGATTCGGGTAGGGGGACGAGCAAAGATGACCAAGAATAAATCCCTAGGGAACAGTGGGGCCCATAACAAGGAGCCCTGGAAGCAAATGGAAATTGTGGAAACACTAAGTAGCTTCTCTTTTTGTTTCTTTCCTTCTTACTATGTGTTTCTTAAAATTCTAATGTCAAATAAATGCTCATTTCGTATTTAAAATGACCTTCCTGTTGCAAAACTTATTTTTCTGTACAATTATGCCTGAAGCTTACTATTTTCTCTAGCCTTTTCTGTGCTGTTAAAGATGTGTGTCCCTCTTACCTTCCCCTAGTAGGACCCTTCACAGGTCAACAAGAGAAAGCCTGCTTGGCCACTCTATGAATATCCACCTGGACCCCATGCATTCTCTGACAACTCTGTGTTTGATTTTCTTCACAGTGTTGAATGAGATAGAATTTTATTTATATATTTGTGTTTTTACCCCTTTATTTTCTGTGTTCTTTGGTTATAATATAAACTTTATGAGGACAGGAGGTTTGTCTTCTTCCCCTCTGTAAATGCAGTGCCTGGAAAAAATGCCCGGCCTATAGTAGACACTCAATAATTATTTGTTGAATAAATGAATAAGACTGATAGTCCCCTCTCTAGAAACCAAACTACATGAATTTTAAAGGAAGCTCCATATTAAGTTAATGTCACTTTTGTTTTCTTCTTAAGAAATTTTGACCATAATAATATTTTTATCATTTTGCAAAACTTTTAGTGCAAAGTCGCAAAAACAGAAGGTGCTAAAAACTAGATATATTAATTTTCACCCCTAAAAAATGGATTCCAGTTTGAGGGTTTCACTTTTTATCTCTACTAGGCATTTAAAAAACATTTTCGGGAAGGACCTGTATAGAAAATATAATTCAAAACATTGCTTTGGAAGTAATAGCAGAGACTGTTTACTGAAAGGGGAAGAAAGAGACCTTCATATGCAAATGTATGGCATTTGAAAATGTCATATAGCTACATCTACATATAAATAAGCTGCTCTCTGAATTCCAGGGAAGGGAGACTTTGTATAGCATTAGCCAATTTCTATAGCAAAATAAACTCATAGAGTAGCAGTGGGCCAAGATGTGGAGGAACACATCTTCACTACCTCAATACAGTTGTGACACTCCAAGTCAAAGACCACTCCACCAGAATGCAAACCAAAATGCAACCAAACCCCACAGCACTTGAATGTTGATAGAAAGGAACCAGCTAGAAGAAAAGGGATTCACAGATCAAAAAACTGACAACTTCCTGTCAAGTATTTGCTTCCTTCTAAATGTTGACATGGAAATCAAAGGCCTCATGATATCTTTTACACTTAACCTCTATGCCAGGATTGTTTTTTATGTGAGGTTCTAAAGGTTGGACTAAAAAGCAAAGACTTAACTTTTACCTCTTTCCTATTTCATGTTTGTTCCATTGCCTTGGAACAAGATGGTCACTTTGGGAAAATTCCTCTGGTAAACCATAGTATGTAAATTACCAGATGGGGATAAATAACTCCTCCATATTAAATGAATTATCCTTCCAGGACACCAGGGTGCCATTCTATAAATTGTATTTTTCCTACACTGTCATGGTGCTCCTCATTTCTGGAGGAGTTAATTAGCCTCCCCTGAATAGGCAGCCCATTCCTGGGGACCAGGTGCCCACGTATAATTTTTACAATGGGCCATTTGCTCCGTTCCAGGTTGAGACAATGGAATTCATCACAGGGGAAAAAAAATTAAGAAATTATTTTATGCAATTTTTACTGGCCATTTCATGGAGTCAGTGTGGGAGCTGTGTTTCTCCGACAGGAGGAGCTACCTGCAATCTGTCGGATAGTGCCTGCACCACAATTTCATCTTAGGTATTAAAAACATAACAAAACCTGCCCTCTTCTTTGCACAGCGTATTTATAAGGGAACTGGGGTTAAGAGAATAAGCTTTTAGAGTGATAACTGAAGGGAAATACTTGAATTTTAGGGGAAAAAAAGAAATTTTAATAAGCTTAAGGTATCTGAGGGGAAGAAAAATGGAAAATCCAATGGTCAAAGGAAACCAAGAAATCAGAATGCTCTTCAGGTGGATAATATAATTGCTAACTTTTATTGAATAGCTGAACGCTTGGTACTTTATTAGTGCTTCTCTTTGAAATGTCCCTTCAATGAAAGAATCGTCACCATTGTAAAGGTAAAGAAATTTAGGCTCAGAAAGTTTAAGCAATCTCCCCAAGGTTACCTAACTATTAAGCTGAGAATATGTGTAAACTGGTATCTCTTTGACCACAAAGCTGACTGATCTCTTTCCATTACACCAGCTTGCCTCTTGATACAGAGAGTAATGGGAAAAATGGTAGCAAGATGCTTGTTGGCTACATTTGCAACTATACAGTCAGTCTCTTGTGGCGGATACTAACGGAACCAAAAGCAAATCCCTAATGAGGATTAAAAATATCATATCAAAGAACATGTTCAGAAAACTATAAAAAGAAAAAGAAGTAGAGAAAATTTTGTTGACTTTTTGCTAAAATGTGCTGACATGTGGAGATATTTATGTTTTTCTGAACATCTGTTGGATATTAGTATGTTTTTATTCACAATGTTCTGTTATTAATGATAAAGGGAAACTGAGTAATTATGGTATACTGCCACAGTAAATGAATATCCTGCATGGGTTTTTTTCCAGTGTATTTTAGAATCTCATCATCCCATCAAACATAAAAACATAAAGCTATTTTTAAAAAGAGTAATGGATGTTATCTTATTGTAAAAACTTGTTTCCATCAGAATAGACCACACTCAGTCAGCAAGTCTTGAATCTAAGAGATAAGAGAACATTTCAAGTCATAAGATTTGTTGTTATGAATAAGTGATTCAAATTACACTTTTAATATTGCCTTGAGTTTAAGCAACTACCCAAACCTGATATATATTTGTTTTGTCAAGAGAGAATGCCATTTCTATTATAAGACTGCGTGGAAGAGAGATTATTTTATTAGACATAGACATACTATGGCTTTTGTCCCCTTTGTAGATTGTCAAAACAAAGTACATCTTTACTGACCCTATAATCCTTCCCCCTGGCTTTTATCGAGGGCTCCTTCAGCTACCCAGGGCTCTTGCAAGAATCCACTACTGAATATAACTGAATCCCTTCCATAAAGTGCCAGCAATGACCCTTATTCAAAGGCTGGCTGAGGCATGCATGACAGTGGACCTGCGGATCCTGCTGGGGAGGCAGCCTCCCCATGAGTGGGAGCACTGCACACATTTGCATGTGCCAGTTGGTGGGTGCCTCCTTGCTTGTAGGATGGTACAACAGCTTTATGGCATCTGCCACACTCCTGAATCCACGCCCTCCACCCTCATTTCCTTTACTCTCTGTGCTCCAGAAACTGACAGTTCCCTTGTGTGCCATGCTCTCTCTCTCATCTGAGTTTTTGTATATATTGTTCCAACATGGTGTATGCTTATCCTTCTTTCATTTGTCTAATTCTCGTCCCTTCTCCATGTTAGCTTAGATATCCTTCCTCTAGGAATGATGATGATTGTAACAGTCACTTCCATTTATTGAGCACTTACTGTGTGCCAGGCACTGTGCGAAATGCTTCTTTACATTTAAAATCTCATTTACTCATTACATATATTTGTTTAAAACAGCTATGATTTATTGAGCACTTACTGTGTGCCAGATATTGTTATAAATGTTTTACACACATGCATCAAGGTTAAATAACAGGCTGTGGTCACAGAGTGGGGAGGGGCAGGAAGAGGAACAGACTTGAACCCAGATGGTCACGCTCCCAAATCTGTGATCTTATTGCCTCACAAGTGTTAACAGGTAGTACAATTATTTCACCATTTTAAAAATCAGGAAACAGAGGCCATTTGCTCCCCAATTTGACCCTGGAGTCTGGGCGTGAGTCCTGTGTGCTCTTGGCCCCTATCTTTATCCAGTCATCATGTCGCATTGTATTCGCCAGTTTGGTTTTCTGTTTCCTTCTTTTTCAATGAGGAAACAGAAGCCTTCAGGAGTGTAGTAACTTGCCAAAAGACCATTAACAATATTAAATAACTGCGCTGAAATCTGAGCTCGGCTCTCTCTGTTCCAAAGTCTGCATTTTCCCTCTGCTGAACAATCTCTTATAAATTCCAGCCAGGGCATTTCTCCACAGACGTGCATGCCCATGAACACAAAAGCAAAGTGACCTGAAAGGACACAGAAGTTATTTATTTCTAGGTTATTGCTTTGTTCTTGTTTGGTTCCTTTAGATTTGTTTTATAACATGACTATGAGGACATGTGATGACAATAATTAAAATGTTTGTTAAGTGCGTATTATTTGCTAGCTATTGTTCAGAGGGTTTTATATGGATGTTCTCACTTATTCCTCACAGTAACCCTGTGATACAAATACTATTATCATCGCCATTTGACAGATGAGGAAACTGACCCCCAGAGGGGTATATAACTTGCTATAAGTCCCACAGCTGGTAGGTGGAGGAGCTAGATTTTTGAACTCAGTTTGACATAACTTCTCATTTGTAGGAGAAATGAGATCATTCTCTGTGTTACCAGAAGTTCACTGTCAATTACGAAAACAGTTTAACTCATGTAACACATCAACTGTGTATTATGAGACTAAGAGCAAACGTGCCTTATGTTCAATACGCCTCAGAGAATACTGAGAAATACTTAGAGAATAAGAGAGAAATGATTGTGCCTAAAGCACTTCATGCTCATATTTTGCTCCTCATTTCTTGGGGATGACCTAGCTTGAAAAGATGATAAAGGGCTTCTTGTATGGGTCCAACTTTGTTTAGCACAAAGACAGATGGGATCTTGAGACTCTGCAAAGCTGTTCCTCTGCTGGGCATACTTCATCTCCTCCATGTACACTGATCTTCTTTAATTGGTATGGAAGATTCATTGTTCCAAGTCTCAGACAAATATCTCTACGTTGTATGCATTTAAGTCTGGCAGGGCTCTGAAAGGACAATCTTGTCACTTCTAGCCACAGTCAGGACATGGTAGCAGTTGCTTCCAGTGACCCAAGATCAATAAAAATATAGAAATATGAAAGAAGTTCTGACCCTCAAAAGCAATTAGCCCATCCCTGGTACTGCCAACTATGACTGAAAAGATTGTGGAGCTCCTGGGGCATGGAAATACACTCAGTCAAGTTTGGGAACTGGAGCATCTGTTTCCTAAAAACAGTCTAAGGAAATGAAGATGATGTGGAATATTAGAGTTTTAATAGGCTGAAGGAAGTAAGATTGCACATTTTTTCTATGAGAGGTTGTTAATAGGTAACAAAAGGCTTTGAATATACCCACTCTAAACTGATTAAGTAAGAGTAAAATCTTAAATTCAAAGACCTGACCAATCCTTTTAAGGATCCCCCCCAAAAAAGGAAAAATCACTTGATGACCTTTATTTTTCAATTAATATATATATTTTTCTGATAAAAGGAAAACATTTATAATATAAAATAAAACATATATATAATATAATGTCAAAATTTTGGTGAATTTCCTTCCAGGTTTTTATATTTTCCAAGCATCATATATTTTAGTTCATACTAATTTTTCTATGCCATCAAAATTCTTCACAATTTTTTACTAGTTGAATAATATTTTATCATTTAGTTACACTATGATTTACTTAACTATATTGTACTACTGCTGAAAGTTTTGGTAGTTTCCAAGTTTTCATTTTTATAAAGGATGTTGCAATTGACTTATTTATAACATGAGTCTTTGTCTGTTTTTGAGGCTCTTGAGTTATAATACCATATTTGTTTTTGAAAGTTTGTACCATTTTCTCTCCCACCAATGGGAGAATCTTTAATTCTTGTCTCTGCACTGTCAACCACTGGCCCAACTAAAATAAAATGTCGACTTCCAATGACTATGGTTCCTCTCTAGATAAACTAAATGGCCTATTCATCGTGCACCATGCTGAACAATTTAACTGGCTGGCTATTTGAAGACAGCTTTTAGACATGGCCTGATATGAAGTTTAAAAATAAGAAGGCCCTAGGTATGGTCCAGTGTAAGTACACAGATCCAAATAATCCACCTAGTAAAAAGACTGAAAGTAAATTAAAAGGGTAAATGTTGATAGTGGTTTACTTTAGGTTGTAAACAATGAGGACTTTCTATCCTTCTTTTACTTTCTGTATTTTCTACTATTCTTAAATCAATGTGAATTGCTTTTATAATGAAAAATACCCAATATACTTTATTTTTAAGAAAAAAATATAGAACTAAATAATTTAGCCCTCTAAAAAAACCCACATTCTTCACATTGAATGATACACAGTTTCCTATTAGGAAATGAAACACCTATGGCCATAACTATACCTACGAATTCAAGTGCAGGAGGAGTGCAATCATAGGGATCTCTCCAGGCAAAAAACATTTCTGTCTCAATTATCTACATCTTTCAGACAAAATTGTTTTCTGGCCTAGAATTATCCAGATGACTGCCTCTTTCATTTTTCTCCTAACTCTACACGTGAAACTCTAAGACAATTCTTTACCATTGAAAAATTGTGAAGAAACACCACATTAAAAAGAAGAAGAAGTGGAAAAATTGGATGTGGGTATATGAGAATTCTCTGTACTCTCCTTTGTAACTTTTCTATAAATCTAAACTGTTTTAAAATAAGAAGTTTATTTTAAAAATGAGAACACATGGCTTCTGGAGCTAGCTTTCTGCCTTTAACTCACTGTATGACATTAGGGAATTATTGAATATTTCTGGCCTCCATTTTCTAATATATCAAGAAAAAAATACACAACACACACACGCACATTCATATTCTAAAACTTACCTAACGTTTAGGGGTGTTGCAGTCTCAAATAAAATGATTGCTACAAAATCTTTGAAAAGTTTAAATCATTAAACAAAGTAAAATAATAATATAATTTAATAATCTTTCAGCCAAAATAGAATCGATGTTATATAATGGAAATTAAAGAGAGAAAATCTACAAACTTCTTATCTTTAAACAACTCTTATTTTCATGGGATCATTTTTTCAAAAGAAGAGAAATATGCTTTTCTAAAAAGCCTTCCTCAGTGATGTTTCTTCATAGTCTAATTTTTCCCTTTCATTTTATGATCTACCTTGTCTTGCCTTTAAGTTTACATTCAACGTCCCTTGTAGACCATTATAAATGTCCTTCTTCCTACTTTAGATGTCATGTAGAAGATTTCCATATAATAATAATAAATTTGCTTAATATTATTAATCAACATTTTACCCCTAAATATTTTCCTGCCAGACTATGAATTCCTTCCAGTTAACATCAATTCTATTGTAGACATACTCAAACATAAACATAGATTTTTCAATGCAGTTTCAAAAATCATAATCAGAGATCTGTCATGTTTATACATTGGAGCTTAATTGTTTCTCTTCCAGTCTTCCCCATTATGCAAGATGATACTATCCAGATGTTCAAGCCAAAACCCTGATCATCTTTGATTCATCCTTCCCATTTTAAGTCATAATTCAGTCTACCTCAAAGATATATGTGGAATAGAAGTATTTTTTTCTTCCCTCCCTTGCTATTACCCAAGTCTGAGACTCGGACATCATCTTTCACTCACACCACAATAATGGTCTCTTATTTGTTCTCTCTGCTTCTTGTTTCCCTCAGTGATCCATTTTCCATACCAGTCAAATTTGCTTGAAACTATCCAAATGGTTTCCCACTGCACTTTAAATTAACTCGATACTCCCTACCATGGCATGAAAAGTTTTACGTAGTAAGGCTCTCACTGGTTTCTCCCATTCATTTTGGCTCTCTCTTTACTCTCCCTGTCACCCTCTGCTCTAGCCACAGTTCTGGCTCCTGGAACATCTCTTTCCTACATTAGAGTCTTTTCCCTTTTGTTCCATTCACTTGGTCAGGTGCTCTTCCCGGGCTCTTCACCTGGCCAGCTCTTTCTCCTCCTTCCTTCTTCAATATCCTTCCCTCACCTCTCTAAAATAGGTCTCCCACCATGCTCTTCTATATCTGAACACCCTATTTTTCCCTGTAACACTTCCAATTAATATGTTAGGTTTTTGTTTGTTTTTGATTTTGTATATCGCCTGTCTCACTCTCTAATATGTATGCTATTCAGGAGAGAAGCTTTACCTGTTTGACTCATCACTGTGCACCCTTACCTGTAGTATTTAGTACATAGGATGAGATGGGTCAATATTTTTTTAAGTGAATGAATAAATTGATGAATTAACTAGGTACAGGTAGGACCAAGATCTAGTAAATTTCAAAATCTTATAAGAGAAAACATGTTTCTTACCTTCTCTGGATCCAAAGGGCTACATGGTCACATGCCAAGAGCTAAAAGTTGTGGGCTGATATAGACAGCCCCAATGATAGTGAAGGCAAAGGGCTTTGTTTGAATTATCTGTGTCATACTTCACTCCCATCTATGGACATAGCCATTTCATGCTTTTTCTATTTCAAAATGAATGGTTCCCTGTAAGCGCCAATTCTAAATGTCAGCTGTTTTATTTCTAATGGATAGAATAGGTGTTTGACTCTCTCCAAATTCAAATTTGTACATGTTTTATAACCCTGATTGACTCCTTGAGTGGTTAACCGTGTACTTGGAGAGTGTAAATTATACACTGGGAGTGTGTTAGACCTGTTAAAAGGTAAACTAACACTATGAGACCACAAAGTACCATTTAGTTAATAACTAATTTCAAGCCCTAAATGTTGTGCAGGTGGAAAGAAACTGTTAAGACCTACACCTCATCCTTAACTATTTCTAGAGCAGTTTTTTACACTCGAAGTTATCACTGACTAGAAATTAAGGAAGTGCCAGAAGCAAATCAATTTGTTCAAAACTGGAAAGAAAAAAAAGAGAGAGAAAGAGACTGAATTCATAGCTATTTAGAATACTTGGGGAAAGAGTTGTCCTAGATTTAAAAGATTTGCACTTAACTGAAGGATAACACTTCAAATACAAGAACATTTAATGTTCAAATTTTCTTAATGGAGTACTCTAAACATCCATCCTTCTTAAACAAAAAATGCTTTGTAAACTCTAGCATTTTCTTAATGAGTCAGAATCCCATAAGAACATCAGTTAATCAGACACTCTGAAAATGCAGATAATGTGGAAATCATACCCCACACGTGGCCTGGAATCTTTTTGTTGAAAGCTCATTCATGTCAGTTTGCTTCTTGGTCATTTGCTTCTTTCTAATAAAGATAAAATGCAGCATGATTTCTTACATGAAAAAATGAACATATAAGACAACTGCCTTTCTTATAAGATCAATTAATGAATCAAAAACGAATGCAGCCCTTTCCATAAAGTTTTCCTGTCCTCTCAAAAATTCTTCTTTACTCAGTTTATTAGCATCCTTTGACACATCAGCACCTTTAAAACATAATTTTTGTGTTGCAAATGGAATGCACCACAGATATTTCAACATAAGCTTAAACTAAAGTGATCATATAATTTATCATCCAAACTAGGGAACCTTTAGGAGTGAAGAAAGACACCGTTAATAATTATCCTGGGAAAATAAGCATAAACCAAGACTGTCCAGGTCACATACTAGCTGAAACCGATCTTTCAGGTCATTTTCATTGATTCCATATGGACAATTAAAAAGTATATGAAATCAATCTAAGAGTTTAGTTGCTCAATGGTAACCATATTAACTTGCTAGGGCTATCATACAAATTGCCACAAAGTGGGTGACTTAAAACAACAGAAATTTATTATCTTACCATTCTGGAGGCTAAAAGTCTGAAGTTAAGGTGTTAGCAGGGCCACAGAGATCCCTCCAAAGTCTCAAAGAGAGAATCCTTCCTTCCCTCCTCCAGCTTCTGGTGGCTCCTGCATTCTTGGCTTGTAGCAGCACAGCTCTGATTTCGGCCTCTGCCTTCACATGACCTTCTACTTGTGTCTTCACGTGGCCTTCTTATACGAACACCAGTCACTGGGTTTAGGGCCCACTTTAATCCAGTCTGACTGCATCTGAACTAATCACTTATTTCCAAATAAAGTCACATTCTGAGATTCCAGAAAGACATGAATTTTGAGGGGACACTCTTCAACCCAGTATAGTAACCAATAAAATATTTGGTTAGTATTTTACCAGACAATAACTTAGACATAAGGTTTTACTGACAATAATAAAAAGTATAGTCTGGGCCTGAAAAAGACTTGTTCATTGGTATTATCATGTCTCTGTAACAGGTTAAATGGGGAGACTACATGGGAATCTATGATGGATTATCACATCATTAAAAGTCTAATTTTAGGAAGTAATGCCACCATCAACAATAGTCTTTTTCTGCTTAAACAAGATACTTGATTCACAGACATGTACCAAGATATAGCTAAGAAATATCATCAAAACAGAACAACTTCTCAACACCATCAAACTCTTCAAGGGCTATGCTGTGTTCAGAAATTACGTAGTAAAAACTAAAAAATTCTGTCTTAGAGTTGATTCCATCACTTTTTGATTATCAATTTTATCTAGAATGCTAATTTGAAATATCAGACTAACCTTCAGAAATACTCATAGCACAATTAGCTGCATTTGTTTCTTAAAATTATTTTGTCTTATCACTGATTATTAGAAGAAATGGTATACCTTCTAACCCTTTCAATGAGAATCCCTTACACTAATTTGGTCAGGTACCACCTATGGCAGTACTCCAAATTTGTAAATGAATCCAAATCTACTCTATAAATTCTCTAATTGCCGTTTTGGGCCATGACATCATACAGGAGAAATGTGCAAACCCATCAATTACATATACTTGCACTTCCAAGTCATTTATAGATATCTTTCTTGTCTTTTACAGTTAGCAACACATTTTTGACCTCCAGCCTTTTGACTTTCACGGAAGAAGACTAAAGTGCATAGCAAATATGGCTTTTACTTGTGCATCTAGTCCTGTCATACTGAATACATACATTCCATCGAGTAGACTAGAGTTCTCTGCTGTATTGTACCTTTCCTTGTCACTTAAGGTAGGGATTGTCTGTGCCTTTAAGGACAAATCACTGAAGTGCAGCTGGCTGTTGGATGCAAACAACTAGTAGGTACTAGCCTTTTGAAGGCCACCACACCAAGGTACAGGTGACTACCAAATATATTGCTTATGCCTGTAATATTCATTGATTTTTCTGTGCTATTTTTTGAACTCCCACTTTGTGCTAGTCCCTATTCTACACACTGGAGATGTTACAGTAAACAATACACGGTGTCTGCCCTAAGAGGAAAGTACAGTCTAGTGCAAAGTTTTCTCCCATGCCCTGAATGGGTAACAGGTACATAAACTCATCCATCCACCTTAGCCCTCAGTTGGCTTGGATGGTTAAAACCTCCAGACTGGTTGTCTCCTCCTTTTCCCTAAAACCAAATATAATCATTTTCTATGTGTGTAGTGATGTGAAAAATTTGGAGATGCCAAGGTCTAATGCAGTGTTTCCCAGAATGGAGTCTGATGGAATAGTTGCACAAAATGTTCCTCAAAAGAAGAGGGAGTTCCCCTAGACAGATGAGTTTAGGAACACTCCATAATGTGTGTCCTTTCTTGGCATCTCACAATGCAGGTTAGCTTTTTAAGGACTCAGAAAACCAGCAATAAAGAAACCCAGGTAACTTTGTTTAATTCACTCTTTCCCAAACTTGTTTGACAATAGAACCCCCTTTTTCGTGCAGCCTGCTCCAGAAGTGGCAATGCGTTGATAGAGCTCACTTTGGGAAACTCTGGTCTAGAGAGTACGTCCACTGTCCTTAAGGCATGCAGTTTAGAAGCACAGATGACTGTTTGTCCTGCCCCTTGAAACTGAAGAAATGTCCCTCCCCTGCTGCACCTTCTCTTGTGCTGTCAACACCTGTTATTTTTTGTAGAATCATCTTTCCCAGTTGTCACAGTGCCACAAATGGTGATTTTGCTTCCATTTATTTCCCCCCTCTGTCTTCTTTCCTGCCCCCATCACTTTTCTTATGACTTTATCTTTTCTGCAGACTAGCTGACGTTTGAAAGACATCACCAATGGATCAACACTCCTTTATTGTACCAATCCTAATCATTGGTATAATCTGCACCTTTTTCCAGCTATGTTACTTGTTCCTGTATTCAAGAGAATGCTTCATTTGCTTTCACACAGGGAGTTCTTGTTGCTCTTCTGTTAGTTATCTAACAGAGCCATTAAGGAAGTCCAGAGGTTTGAAAAAGTTAGTCTCAAGATACCTGAGATTTGACAACATTTAGAAATCTCTCACAGACACAGGCACATGGCCTATTCTTTGAGTGTTGTGTTCTCAAAAGAGGCAAAGACATTCTAAAGGGAAGTGAATTGTTCAGGCTGACTACCAAGGTCAAGGAAGACTTGATGAGCTGAAGGCCCCTGATGATTCTCATCACATCCAAGGTGGATGTGTGAAGAGCAGCTTTGGGCAAGCCATTGCTCATACACTCATAGACATGGAACAGCTGCGTGGGCTAGGTCCTTTACAGAGGAGGAGCTAAGACAGACCTGGGAGCAGAAAAGTGGGGCAGCTCTAGGGTAGTTACGAGGGGAAGGAAGCAGGATCCAGGGAGCAGGAAAACCTAGCATTAGATGGCCGTAGACAGAAAGGTGAGGAGAAAGGGCTGTGGGGTCAGGAGTATCGTGATCCAAATCATCTGAGGATCAGAATGACCTGGGGTACGTTTTTAAAGAGACAGACTTTGGGCCCCTCAGCTGGTGATTCTGATTCAGTTGATCAAGACCAACACCTGGAAATCTATTTTTGACAAGCAGTTAAGGTGAGTCTGCACTAGGACGAGCAGCATTGCCCTTAAAAGAGAAATTTTAGGATACTAAACCCACTCATGTATCTCATTAAATTTTGCCACTTGTAAGAGGTCATAGTAGAATTGTGTTTATACAAAACTCATGCACATGTACACACACTTCTGTGAGGGTGTGAGAGCATCAAGAGTATCTCCTAAAATTCTGTAACATCCAAATGCTAAGGTTCTGTACATATAAACATAGTTTACATATATAGCACTGCATAACATCCTGGACTATGGCTATCTACAATTTCTAGGCCAGGAAGTTTATTAATGTTTAGAATTAAACGTTAAACTGAAATATTCCACTTAAATATTCCATAACATTTCTAGCTATTAGAAGCGCTCTTACAACAAATTTTAGGCAACTTATTTATTTCTTTTTATTTTTTCCAGAAGAGAAGTCCAGTTTTAAGCCTGTTTCCATAGAGAATTTTGCATTATTCCTAGTGTCTTTTCTCAAGGACTTTGAGACTGCTCACAAAAGTCTGTTGAAGAGTAAAAGCTATACCTTTGTTCCTTGGTTTAAGAAACTATAAAAGCTCTCCACTTCTCTGTAGAGTGTTCTTGCAGAAAACCCATCTGATCACTAGCCTTACTCATTGCAGTATCCTCAAGTGTGTCTGCACTATAGTCTCGGAGTTTATCATCTATTATTTTCAGTATGAGAATAAATGCATAGTTGTATTCAGAAGCAGACAACTGAGGAAAATGTTTTATTAGTTTATCCTGGTTTCTATGTTGAAATGCATTTGCCTGTGTTTTGTTTTGTTTTTTTAATAAAAGTTTCCTTCCTGGTTGTCCTGATATATTTCAACCAGCATTTCTCACTTCTGGATGATACTGTAGACACAGTGTGAATGGCCAAATTAGAATCTATGAATTCAGAATTGCCTAGACATGGTTCCAGTGTGATTTTTGAGGTATGACATACATACAGATACCAGTTTTTCCACCCAGAAGAACTAAATTTCTTAGATTCTTCAATCTTGAAGTGAAGATGATTGTAAATCATTCCTTTTATAATCACACCTCCTTGGTTCACAGAGGCGATATTATTTTAAAAACTAGATGATTTCCTCATTTCTCCGTGAGCCCCACCAGAAGCTGTGGAAAGAAGGAGCCAGGTCCCTTTCTCTGGGTCCATTTCTGTGGGGTCTGTATCCCCCTCAGCAGACACTCTTTCATAAGGCACTTCTCACTCTCCTCTAGGTCATTTTCTGATAATGACCCAATAAAAAGCTGTTCCCCTGACACAATAAGTTCCTATTTCTACTGATATAATTTCTGGATATTGTTCTGGCAGCTTCTCCAGGCTAGGCAACTGTGTCAGTGGGGCAACCTAGGGAAATATTCTTTTATTTAAAAAACATGTTCATCCTTTTTTCTGCCCTATGGTCTGTGCTAGGTGCAGAGATGGCAACAGTAATAAATAAGGCAGATCCAATATTTGCCTTTAAAAAGGAGTTTCTGAACTAATGTGTCACACAGACAAGTAAACAACAAAGAATATTTGGTGTGAAAAGTGCTAGGAGAGGGGAGTGGTTTTAGGTACAAGAGGCAGTGAGCCCAGACTGAATGGGCAGGGAGAACATTACAGAAGCTTCTTAGAAGAAGTAATGTCAGTGATGAGACCTGATGATGTGTAGGAGTTAGGTAGATGATACAAAGGTGGGCAATGAGAATGCCAGACAAAGGGAATGGCATGTGGAGAGTCCCAGAGGGCAGAGAGAAATTTCATATGATAAGTGTAGTGAGAATGGAGAAGCTGGGACAGATTCTGAATGGCCTTCTAAGTGATGTTAAAATTTAATTCATTGGAGGAGTAATAAGGAATAGCAAGAATTGTTTCTTTGGGGGCTTTTAAGCAGAATCATAATGCACGCAGATTTTTCTTCTAGAAAGATCACTCTGGCTCTAGTGTGGAAAATTGATTTGGAGAAGCAAGAACAGAGACTAGCTGAGAGATAGCAATGGTCTGATCTCAGTGAGTAGCAGTAGAAATGTAGAGAATGAAAAAATTGGGTAGATATTTAAGTAGAAATCATAGGACTTGATGATTTACTCAGTCAGAATTTGAAGGTGAAACCGAGATTTCTGATTTGGGTCAATGGGTAGATGACCACACCTGGGATAAGAAGGGGAAGAAAGTAGGAGAAAAGGCTGATGAATTTGAGGTGCCTGAGAGACTCTAGGTGCTCTGATACGTAGACATGAAATTCTGTGAAATGTCATCACCTATGAAAAGGTGATCTGTGTTTGGAAATCAGAGGCATTTAGGTGACAATATGTGTGTATGACCTCCATCAGGGAGAATGTTTGGAGTGTAAAGAGAGAAGAACTTTAGGAAAACATCAACACTTAAAGAATCAATTGCAAAAGAGACTGTGAAGGGACAACTGCAAAAACAAGAGGTAGGTGGCATGGAAGCCCAAGGAAGAGAAGGCTTCAAAAAGGAGGAAGTGGTCAGCTGTATCAATTGCTGAGAGGTTGGGGCAGTTGAGGCCTGAGAAGAGATTACTCGTTTCAGCAGCAAAGATGTTGTTGGCTTACCTTGGTCTTAGCAGTTTCTCTGAAGGGGTGGCCAGAGGGTGGTGGATTAAAGAGTAAATGGGAGTTAGTGAAGGAAGTGACAAATAGCAGAGGAGACAACACTTTTAAGAAATTTAACTGAAAAGAGAAAGGAGACAAGAGGTCTATCAAGGGACGTGGATTGAGAGAGGCTTATAAATTTTTATTTGAAGAAGGAACACACAAAATGTATAAATGCTGACAGCAAGGATCAAAGAGTGAAGGAGAGTTGAAGCTACAGGGGAGAAAGGAGGTAACTGATGGAGAGAGCCTTTAAGGAGGATGGAGGGGTTGGGATTCATGATGGTTTGGCCTTAGACAAGATAACTCTCCTGGGGTAGAAGGAATATAAAAGAAATAAAATAGTTTCAGAGCAGCAGTAGGATCCAGGTGGGATAAAGAGTCAGGAGTCCTAAAGGGCAAACAATAAATAAGATGTGGAGGCCAAATGTTGTCTTGTGTTTTAATAAGTTCTTAACTGCATGTTCTGCGTGTTACACTGGAAAGAGCTCTAGCTTTGACCCAGTTCTGTTTATCAGTTGTGTAGAATTCTAAGACAAGTAATTAAATCTATTTGAGCTTCAGTTTCCTCATTTATGCAAAATGGGGCTTTTACAAATCTACCTTGAAAGGCTGTAATAAGGAATACATGTTTATCATGTTAAGCATGATAACAATGTTGGGCATGTTGTAGATTCTCGGGTAACTGTAGATATGTTTATTATCATCATGTCTTGAGAACCTGTTTTCTTGGCTGTGTTTAGAAGACACAAACAAAATCATGGGCGACAACCAGTAGATATGATATATCACATACATACACAGCACAGTGCCAGACACATGGTAGGTACTCAAGAAATATACATATGACAAATTACTGAAAGCCAGTTTTTTTTGTCCTATCTACATTATTAAAACCTATGTTGCTGCTGTGTTTCAGTGAATGCTGCAGCCTAAATCCCCCTCTCTTCCTGCTGGCAAGTAACTCCAGGGTCACAGAGGAAAACAAATGTGTCACCTAGGAAGATTTATCTGAACGATGTATCCATTTCTGCATATGCAGCCTATGGAGGGGAAAACAGCTTGACGTAGCCCAGAAGGCAAAAGTGGACAGGACCTGAACCCTCCATCACTTGGGTTGTCATTTTCAGCGTTGCCACCAAAGAAGCTCATGAAGAAAAGATGCCCAGATTAGCCACTAAACAAATACATTTGGCCAGAAATGCAAAAATTTAGTGCAAGACAAAAGAAAGAAGGGGAGGGGAATATTCTTGGCATAAAATGGCTTCTCATAATTTTTTTCTTTCTCTAAGGTTTATAGTAAACTTTGTGTTTGAAGAGTAGCTTTCAAGTGAGAAAGTCTGCTGCAGCAAGAGCTCAGCAGGGAGAGTGGTAGCAAATTGCCACAGATAAGCTTAAGGCTACTCCGACTCTGGACTCCCAAGAGGCAAACGAACCATAGATCCATACCTCTTCCTAAGGCCTGATATTTACACAGTGTTGTCAAAGACATCTAAAGTTCCATAAAATACTGTATTTTTAAAAGGTCTTCAAGCTAAACCCTCTAAACCTATAGGAGTTACCCACTTGCTGAGAGTTAATAGGCTCTTGACTGAATGGTGAAGTTCGAAAAGGACCATTTGAGGGAGAGTACAGTTTCTCCCAGTAGCTTGCTCTCTTCACTCTTTTGAAGGCTCTGCCATTTCAAGCCAGGCAGGGCATTTCTGAGTCAGAGGATAGAGCAAATGGCTGAAGATCTGCTTATTTTGCTCTTAATAATAAACAAAAAAGAATATTATCTTTATTTCTTGGAGGTCTAGAATTTCTAGCTAAATCTGTATAAGCCTTGTTATGCCAAATCCTTAAATTATAATAATTTTATTTGGATTTCCTAAGTTAAAATGTTACACACAAGTTTCTCTCCCAAGATTTCACAGATTTCTCAGCTTTATCTGTGTAAATATATTACCAATGGAAACTGAGATAATAAAAGCCCATGTAAATAATCATCCAGTATTGTTGCATTTCGATCACTCCAGTCCCCAAATTACTATAGCTATTTCAGATGCTGGTACTTTTTCCAATTTAAATTCAAGCAATTCTTGAATAATGTCATTAAGGCCTTGCCTGAGAATGTAGTAACATGAAAATTAGTTTTCTTCCACTTTATTTTAATTTTATGTCCAATAAGAATATTTACACATGCAAGTGGTGGTATGGATAATCACATTTCACATTTCGTATTAGTGTCTGATCGATCGTGGGATAAGAAAGAATTTCTCTCCATCCCCATCCATCCTGCTCCCAACCCATACCACTGCCTAATTGGCAAAATTTTAGATCCAAATAGTTTCGATTACTCTTCTGAAAAAATAGGGTAAAGTTCAACTTGCAGAAGTAATATTGAATGCAGAGCATTTGAAGGACTTGGTCTCTGTTTAGAAGTTATCTTTCGAAATCTTTAACAGAGATTAAATAACCAGGAATGTTTTGACTGGGTCTCTGCTCTTTACAAAACTTGAGAATCGACTGTGTCCTTAAATGCCTCCGTGTCCCCTGCACTAGGCTGTCACTTTTATCTAGCATTCTTATTTGAGTCTCTGTCCTAGAGGCTTAAAAAAGGAGAGACTCTTCTCATCTACATATCTGAGCCTTGAAGAAACTATAACAGCATGTGAGGCTACTGTGGAATTGGTTAAGTTGCAAGAACAGATATTGCATTATATTCAGAACCCGTTCAATAGGAGTGCTTTTCTGGTCTTTAAAAAACTTCATTGCAATTCAAGCTAGATATGAGGGTTTGCTGCCACCTCATATGTTTACACCTGATAAGATAAGGAGAGGAAATCAGAAGAACTATATATCTTCTTTGAAACCAACTCTAATCAAACAACAGGGACAATCATGACTTTACTTTTAAATTCATAATTTGTTTCTATCCCAGGCACAATATAAATATAATAGAAAGAAAGATAGTTTTTTTTTTCTAGTTGGTTAAATAAAATTATTTTCAAATTGCTTTGGAGTTATGGCAGTAGTAGGAAAGGGGTGAAATCAAGTGATCACAACGGGTGTGCAAGCATGTGTAAATTTCAGTGCTGGGGTTTCTTTGCACTGTTATTAAACATAAAAAATAGAAGTGTTACATAAATACACTCAAAATGGAAAATTTTAGTTTGCTGGAAAAGTGTGGCACATTTTGTGTGTCCACAGGAAAAGACAGTTGAAAAGATAATAAACCAAACTGTACCACTTATATGCATGTGCTTGTCAAGACAATTTGTGATGTTATAGCGTGATGGTAAAAATTGAAATTAGATCCACAAATATATTATTCCTCACAAGGAAGACAGCATATAATGGTGATCATATTATGCTAGAGGGTCTGAATTATAGACATAGTAAATATTTGTTATTTTACACTCTCTGAAAAAGTAAAATTCCCCATAATTAAGGCAAAGTGTTTTCCTTCATTTACTATATCTAAATAATGTCCCTATTTCTCTGCTTCTTTTTCTCAGAATATCAAAAAATAATATTTTAAAATAAATGTTAGCAATGGAAATAATTATTAGAGTTCAAGGAACCTAGAGGTCTGAAATAATCCAATCTACCACACTGTAACAGTCTACACCATCTGAGAAATGGCACAGCTCCTTTCTAACACCACCAGAAACTCACTACTTCACTATACAACTCATCCCCCCATTGAACAACTCTAGTTGCTTAAAAATGTGCAGTAGGAATCTGCTTCCCTAACACATCTACTAACCCTGATGAAACCTCTAGTTTAGGATCTTTCCAACCTTCTCTGAAATCCTTACACAGAATCAGACCCCTCCTGGGGAATCAGTGGTCTAAACGATTTGTGTATATTCAAAAGAAAGGCCTGATTAAAGCAAAACAGGGGTATCTTCAGAGAAATATCATCCAACCAACCCCCAAAAGGCCTCCCAGACTGTAATGCACATGGGTAGGGTCTAGTCCTCTAGCCTGTAGGTGCAGAAATTTGATCTTACAAAACCCCAGAATTGAGTGGGCTGAAGAAAGCTGACTTGTGCCAAAGCAAAGAACAGAAACTCAGAACCAATCAGTTCACTCAAATAAAATAGATAATTGTCAAATGGATAAGATATTCAGGTGATACTGTCAAAGCCATTTCCAATCAGTACACTTAGATACAAGCGAAATTATTTTAAGACTGTTTAGAGAGCAGAGTATCAGAACAAGAGAAATGGGTTGACTGAGTGAATATTTAATAGCATCAGACACTAGTAGCCTGGAGCATCCATCTCTGAAACTGGGACTCTGGGTTTGCTGGTTTAAATTGGCTCCTCAGGGCACACCCTAGCGAGCACTTGAATAGGTGACATATGCTTCTTTTGCCAAGCTCTAACCCTGTCCAAAGGGAAACTTTCTTTCTTCAGATATATGAATAGTTTTAGTCAGATTTTACACTGTCATATTTCTGCTTTGATCTATAATGTGTTGCTTTGATAGATTAGTTCTCTGAATGACATCTTATTTCCAGGTTTTGGGGGAGAAGAAGGCAGGGGTAATTGTAAACACACACACACACACACACACACACACACACACACGCACTCTGGGCTGTATTGATTTAACTCTCTGAACTCCTATGACTGGCTCTGCCTCCTTTCTACCCACTTACCTAACTTGACTGTGGGAAGGTAAGGCCTTGGCATTCACCATTCCCTCTGTATCTTCAGGCCCCCCTGTCTCTTTCCTGAAAGCACCAGGATAGACACAATACCGGTAGCTGTGCTTTAGAGCAGCCTGCTTTTATAGCTCTTGACTGGAGTATTGACTAGCAATGGTCATGCAGCCCTATTAGCTTTGCTGCAAATAACTCAGATTCTACCAGAAAATTGTTTCTTAAAAGGGTCAGGATCTCTTTCAGAACAAACCATTTGTAAACATTTGAGCACGAAACTGGTTGAGGATTTTAAACAAAGACATGAAAAGTTTCTACCATCATCACTATCTCTCTTACAAGAAAGAGCACAACCCTTACATTAAACTTCTTTTTAAATGGAGGACAGAGAAATTGATATCTACATCATCAGCCACTGGAGAGAACATACAGACTTCCAAAGTATCATTTTTATAAGATTTTAAATCTTTAAATGCTTCATTATTGCTTGAATCCCTATGCATAAACAACAGGACTACAAATCCTCGCTATGGTCCATACACATATTTGGTTGGGATATTAAATTTCTGTGTCTCTACTCTTCTTAATATACTTAAATTTCATTTCCAAAATATGTCTATTGCATTACTAGAAGTGGTTATATATTCAGGTTTTCAATCAACTGGTTTGCTTGGTTGGATTGACTATAAATTTGTTGACATATATTGATGATTCCTCATTTTCTTGCCCAGGGATCATTTCTTCTACTCATTTATTTTCAATCTCTCTACTTTCGTATTTGACAATATCCTATGGACAGAGCACTCCAAGCTCATAAGGAATGGTGTAAACTAATTAGCAGATTTTATGATGGAAACTATTCCCCTCCCACGTGATCACCCTGTCTGGAGAATGAACTTGATGGAAATATCCAGCTCTAACCACACTAAGGCAATGGCCTCACTCTACCAAGCTCTTATTTTGCCCTTGGACTTCAGTTCATAATGCGGCTGTGGTACAAATCCAGAAACAAACAGTATGGGGTGAGGGACAGAGTTAAAAATAAAATAACCTGAAAAATAGATTTTGAGTTAAGAAAATTCTTGATCTTCTTTTGCTACTGACAGGAAGAAAAATAGCCCAAATAAGATGTGTTTGAAAAACACTATGACTGAAACCACAGTGTATAGCTGAAATGTAGGGAAGTGACAGAAAATTCCCCCGCATGCAGGTGTGCAGAAGCACTGAAGGGTTACTGACAAACACTAAATAGAAGTGTGGAATAGTTTGTTGCAGGAGAAGATCCAGACATAAGAGTGAAAATCAGTGCTGGTTCATTACAGCTGCAGTGGGGCCGGCAAACCCCACTGCTAAAGTGTGCATTTAAACAGCAGGTGCACGGTTTGGCCACTCTAGCTTGTAGCCCCCTGGCCCTGGCACAGAATGAGCCCAGTCTTCTCCACGGATTCAGGAATGACCACAAGCCTCTCAAGGTGCATCTAAATACCACAGTTGCCCATTTTAGTCACATATTCCCATATTGGAAATTTCACCCCCCACTATCCATTTCAGTTTTGCTGTATTTGCTTACTGTAGGTGCAATTCGTTACCAAAAACCCCATGGCACAAAATTCCAAAGGAGCTTGGAAGAATTGGAGAAACCAAAAGAGAAAGTTCTGTATATTCTTAGTCTTTTCCTTGGAAGTGGTTCATTCAGTTTAATGGCAATTATCAAAGTAGAAATAGTATAATGCAAACAAAAGATCACCTAAATCAGTAAAGAGACAGATCTAGAAGAAATGAATGACTTAAGTGCCATCTCCAGTCTCTCCAGCATACTGATGACAAATTCGTCATTAATTTGGATATGTAATCTGAAATATTACCCATCATATCAATGTATGTAAATATCCCTACGCAAGAAAGCACTTAAAGTATTTAACAATTTATTTCAAACTTTAACGTTGTGCAGATAATACTAGATCTTAAAATGTATAGATATTTTACAGCTCTGCTTAAATATAAATAATACATTTGTCTGATTCACTAATACCAAAGGTAACTTTCTTCTCTTGATGAATATACTCATCATCCATGACTGCCAGTAAAAATGATAAGGGATGCACTATAATAAAAAACTATACCCTATGTGGAAATAAAGGAAATAATCTATCTCATAAAAATAGTAATTCATTCTCAATCTTCCATTACTGCTGACCAAATACTGTGGTGTTGAAGAGTATCTTAAGATTGAAGTCAAGAAAGTTATATTTCTCATGTGTTTGGGTAAGAATTTTAAAGTATGTCAGGTTTCAGATTACAGAGGAGACTCAAAAATGGCAAAACTTTATATTACAAAATAAATGTATAAAGAATCAAAAGATTGCTTAGAGTTGGCATTACAAATATGAAGCAAATATATTTGGAGTAACAAAGTTCAGAAAAAAATATTTTCATATCTTTATAGAAACATGAGAAAACAAATGAAACTTGTTAATGACAGAGGAAAGGGTTCATTTTAGAACACCTTTTTTCTTTATCATAAATTTAAATTTCACATAACATCGTTAACGTCAGCCAAATATCATGCATTAGAATACACATATAGCGTGTGCTGTGTTAGTACCTACATAAGTGATTATAAAGTAGTGTTTGCTCTTTCAATAGCTTTATTTTGGCAATAAGAAAATGTACAGATACTAGTAAAATTCACGTTCACGATAGATGAAAAAAGCCTGAAAGAATACATTTGTTGCAATTTGCATTTAGTTTTGGAAAGTCTGTTTGACAATTGAACACGGCCATATTTTAACTTTTAAGCTCCCACGTTGAGAAAGTATCAAGGTATTGCAGCAATTTACTTTTAGGGACATTATGCTGGGCTTTGATATTCAAAAAATAGGAAAATACTTCTTGAATTATTTTATGATCAATGTACAGTCTCTACACAAGGAGAATTAAAGCTGTCTGACAACTCATAGGAACACCACTGGCTGTTAAAGATGTAGGAAATTGCATAAAAGCATGAAAAGCACTGGGTAATTTTGCAGTTTCATCTCTAAACACAATTGTAACGATGTCTGTCTTTCAATTCTGTCTCCCTCTTTCTTCTGAAATGTGGCCTTTTAGTTCTTGCCCTTTTAAAATATGTTTGCCTACTGTAGCTTTGCTTCTTAATGTACTGGTTGATCTTACCGGGCTAAGAGAGTATTTACAGGGGGTGCTTGCTTTTATCTGTATTCACAGAGAATGCTAACAAATTAGAAGAAAGTGCCAGAGAACACCACATACCTTGCCCAGAACATTACAATGGCTTCTGCATGCACGGGAAGTGCGAACATTCTATCAATATGCAGGAGCCATCTTGCAGGTAATGTTTTGACTCTCTAACTTTTAAAATGTATAAAGTAAAAATGTGGCAACTAAATTCTGGATGTTTATAGAGAATTGGATGGCATTCTGCCTGAATGAGTGAACAGCAGCAAAACTTTTCTCTGCCTCTTCTACACACACACACCCCCACTAAAAAAATCACCAAATGTGTGTGCCTTACACACCCAAGTATTATGTATACTTTTTTAGTAGAATTTTAAATTGTACTTCGGGCCTTACAAGCTCCTTAAAGACACAGTCTCCTCTATTTTATTCACCACTCTTTCCCCTAAACATAGAACACACTTGGCACATAGCAGCTGCTCAATAAATATTTTTCAAACAAATGAATAGATGAGGCCTCACTGTCCATTAGATAACGTTGTTGCTTTGGAGAGGTCATCTTTTCAAAATCCTTCAAGTCTTCTAACAAAGATGATCAGTCTTGCTGTTTCTAGGCACACACTCTTTTCTGTGGATCTGCTATCCACATGCCTTGTATACTACATCTTCACAGATTCAAACTCAGTTGAGACACAAAGAAATTGCTTGTCCCGATTTAGTTAATAAATATAAATATCTGCTGAATATTCATAGATAGAGCATAATTATTTCAGAGATGGTAAAGCCAAAGTGAAAAAACAAATGTGTTTTTATTAAAGGAATATACAAGTGGCATATGATGAAATAGGATGTGTATTGCTATACATTGAAAGGAGTTTCTTTCTCTGTCTTTCTCTCCTCAAGAACTGTCTTCCTTTCATGTTTTCCTTCACTGAATCTGCTAGCACCTGCCTTCCAGTGAAGCCAGGCAGAGTGAACATAACTGAGAGGTTGCTCCTGCTGCCCAGTCATCCTCAGCAGAGTCACCATTATTAAACTCTTCTCATGCAGAGAGGAAAGGTCCCAGGATGTAGTTATGAGAAATTCAAAGTGAAGTACTAAAACAATTGCATAAAGTCAATGACAAGTTGATCCTATTAGTATTATTTTTGTGTGAGCTATTTTCTCATCTCATTGTCAAATGCTGATTTTAACATGCAGATTATCTACCTGAGCTTTCTGGTGAAGGTTGAGTGAGTGACAGGCAGCATTCATTCTCAGGTGAACAGTACATGGGCTTGTTTTCCAGAACTATGTTGCCTACATCATAATTACTCTTTTTCTACTGAAATCTACCTCTCCAACATAGCAGATAACTTTATGACCAGCAAATTAAAGAATTAGTCTTATTGTACCTCTGACCCTAATATTTTCCAACAGTTATTCTCACAGTAGCATAAAGAAGGTTTTCTCCAAAAATACATAAATACATAGCCCTATTTTTCATACTCACATCATCAGAAACAAACCTTTTCTAGACTAATCATGTTGACTTAGGTTGATTAAAGACCAAGTTAAATAAAATGTAAAGCTCACCTGAAAAAAAAATAGAAAGAACAATTATCCCTGGACATCTATTGTCTCTCTGTATTATCATCACAAATGATCTGCCAATCCTCCAATCTTCAAAATTTGTTATTATACGTATGAAAAGAACCCACATATCTTCAAAGCCAAAAACACAAAGAGACCTATTGAAAATGAGTAGTTGAGAACCATATGTACAAAGTACTATTTTTTTAGAGAGGGAGAAAAAAACCCCAATGTCACCATGAAGATAAATGCCTGTCGGCCAACTGTAACAACGAATCCAGCAGCTACAGGTAACTGGACACTATAATTTCTTCCAGGTGTGATGCTGGCTATACTGGCCAACACTGTGAAAAAAAGGACTACAGTGTTCTCTACGTTGTCCCCGGCCCTGTACGATTTCAGTACGTCTTAATCGCAGCTGTGATTGGAACGATCCAGATTGCCGTCATCTGTGTGGTGGTTCTCTGTATCACCAGGTCAGTAACAGTACTCAAGGCCACCCAAATAAAGGGAGATTTGATTTCTCCTTGTCTTAATCAGATCACTCTAATTATGAGTCCTTTCATGGACTCTGCAACCATCCATTCTCTGGAGTCCTATTTCCTCTTCATAACAGCATTTGAATAGTCAAATGAAAAGACATTGATTTCCATGCTGGAGTGGAACAAATTATTTTCCTTATTGTTGCATTGTGATGAGGATTATTTATTTTCTAAGTGAAGGTCTTTTTTTTCCCCCTCTAATGTATAATGCCACTGTTTGTTTAAATATGCTTTGCTCTTTTAACTATGAAAAGTCAGTCTTCATTCAAACTACTAACAGACTATTTAAATGACAGTGTTCCTTACTTACCTATATCAGTATGCCAAATAAGGTCAGAATAGATTCTATACAAGGCCGAGAAAAGTATTAAATTATAGCTCTCATTCATGGCACTTATATGTCCAAGTATAACTCTCAGATGTACTCATTTTTAACATATTTGATATAAACGATAAATACATTTTTATCTCAAGTTGACAAAATAGCTTTTAATCACAAAATTCAAAGAAAATAGTTACAATGAGAAAGATAATGTTATAGTACATTAAAGCCTTTGATATATGGAAACATACAGCAAATATCCCAACCAGCTTTTATATCAAACCCCCAGAACCATCAAATGGTGCTTGTTTCCCGGAGAGCTGGATTGAGAGAGATATAGAGATCTCACCCAGTTTCAACAGGAAAGAAAACCATGATTAGTTAGTGATGTCTGCCATTGGGCTTGGAGTAAAGGAGTGAGGCCAGGTACTTGCTTAATTTCATCAGTGTGTAAATTCATGGTAAGCAAGAATTAGATTCTAAACCAAAGGCATATTATTTATGTCCTGTCTAACCAGAAGCATTATTGAAGATACTTCTTTCTGACCTCATTTCGCTCTCCTTGAGAAAAAAGTTCCAAGGAAGTTTTTCAAGGTTTCTGCCAAATTCACAAGGCATTTAGACTCGCATTCATTTGTACAGCTCACAGTAAATCAGAATGTTTCCCAAAAAATTATTTTCAAAAGACAAGAAAATAAAAGAACGTATCATATCTTTAGAAAATAAAGGCCATAATACATCTCAGTATCTGTATTGTGCTATCTTCTTTGAGGACAAGTGTGGCATTTGCTCTTGAAAGAGACAAAATATGGTTCATAAATCCTTGCCTGGCCTAAAGGCTTAAGGGAAGATCATCGACTGGAGCTTTGTGCCGCCCTAAGCCAAGTTGAGTTCATCAACTCGACTCTCACGTTTAGATGCCAAGTGAGTCAATGGATTATACTGAAATAGATTCTGGGGACCATAAAGATAGCTCAAGTAACCAAAAGTACAGAGTATAAAAGAAAAGATAGAAAAGAATCTAAAACACAGGAAACTGCACCACATTACTCTAAGGGTCTTGAGCCTTCTAATATCTAAGCAATATCAGTACATGAAAAACAAAATTCATATTTAATAGAATCTCATAACAATTTGATTTGCTACTTCATGTACTGACAAAAATGCAAAAGTTTAAATACTTTAGCAGATGTTTTCAAGTCTGGTATTAATCACAGTTCCATTTCCATACATAATAAAAACAACTGGAATACGTAGGGTCCTTACCTCACCAGGAATTGAGTGTGTATATATTATATGTGTGTGTATGTATCATATATATCTATACACACACACAGACACACATATATACATTTAATAACATTATGAAGGAGGAACATTTTATCCCCATTTTCAAGATAGGAACTGGGAGGTATGAGAAGTTAGCAAATTGCTGAGTTTACACAGCTGAGCAATAAGGGCAGAAATGGAGTCCCGCTTGCCTAGTGTCAGAGCCTGTGCACTTAATCACTGCTCACGCTGCCCTTGGCTGGTCATGATGTTGTGTGTTCTGATGCTCAAGACAACCTAAACTGAGCTCCAAACTAGAGCCAGACATTTTTTTCAAGGCATATGAACATTTTCATTTTCCATGTTAAAACAAAACCAAATCAAACATATCCTCTATTTACTTTTGAGAAGGAGAAATAGCATATGAGCTAAATTAGAATTATTCTAATGCATTCTATAAATCTGTCCTAGGACATCATACTAGTCAATAGACCACAGTAGTCCCAGTGTGGATTCATTTCATTCACCTGAAAACATTCTGCTCAAAAATCAGACTTTCCAATTAGGCCATCTCCCCCACACCCCCAAACCCTTCCTTCCTCGCAACCTGGCCACATTTGTCTGTCAAGACCCATTCCAACATATCTAGTTGCTAAAAGATTTATAAAATCACACCAAGCAGAGGTCTCTCATTCTCCCCCATTTTCTTCCAATCTCTTTCTCACCTGGTCTCTCCTCTTTTCTACCTCTTTTCTTTCTCTTCTCCTCTTCCCACTTTCTTTTTTCTGATTTCTTCTCCTGGTTTTTCTTTACTATTTTAGTTAAACAACTGCCCTCCTCCTAAATACAACGTGTGTCATGAAAAATATGAACATCTAGAGACATGTTCTGGAATGAAAAGAGTTGCCCTGTCAAGAAGTTGGATTTTCAATCTTTTTATCTCCAGCTCCCACTTGCTGGGAATGTGACTTCCAGCTCTATGTTCATTTTGACAGATCTACCCAGAAAAACCGTATATATACATACTACATACATTTATTCATCTATGAATATATATATGAGTAAATATTCTGTTACCCACAGCTTATTATAATAAGACTTTATATGAACTTTACATTTTTGTTCTTATTTGCATTGTCAAAGCATTCTTTTATGATAAGAGAAAAGATACTAGATGAGAGCTTTTCAGATAATTTGACTGAGTATTAGCTTTTTTATAGAAGCTAAATAATTGGTACCAATTTTTATGTACTTAGTGTATAGTATTAATGCACAAAAATGATATTAGGCTGAACCAAAACAATATCCCTTTCCATTACGTATCAGATATTAACAGTTGGCTCATTCTCTGGTTTGATGGGATTTAAACTTGCAGCATTGAAATGTCAATATAACATTCATCCTTAGAACATTTAAAATATAAAATTGTTGAAGACCTTTAAAGTGAGATTAGATGAGCTCACGACTTGCTGGACTGCGTTGTGCTGAGTCATTCTTTGTGGCTTAATGAGTAATCAGTTGGGACTAGGTAAACTCTTCCTCTTCAACTTCCGCCTCTGTTCCTTAATTCTCCTCAACAGATGCTTAAAGAAAACTGCAAGGAAAAGCAAAAAAAGACACTCTTCCAAAATAATCCCAGATTCTACTAATAATAAATTCTTTCGTCTGAAATATGTTAATAATTTGCCTAATCTACAACCTCACTCTGTGATTATAGCACCAAACTTTAGGTAAAAACATTGGACTAAGATTTGTAAACTTTCCAACCTTCTAGGAAATGCCCCAGAAGCAACAGAATTCACAGACAGAAGCAAAATACAGGGCACTACAGTTCAGACAACACAACAAGAGCGTCCACGAGGTTAATCTAAAGGGAGCATGTTGCACAGTGGCTGGACTACCGAGAGCTTGGACTACACAATACAGTATTATAGACAAAAGAATAAGACAAGAGATCTACACATGTTGCCTTGCATTTGTGGTAATCTACACCAATGAAAACATGTACTACAGCTATATTTGATTATGTATGGATATATTTGAAATAGTATACATTGTCTTGATGTTTTTTCTGTAATGTAAATAAACTATTTATATCACACAATATAGTTTTTTCTTTCCCATGTATTTGTTATATATAATAAATACTCAGTGATGAGAAAAAATTGGCATTCTTAAATTTGCGGTATCTCATAACTGTAAATATAATCAAGCTAGTGCAGTCTGTACAGGTACCAGTATTTCATCTTTCTCCACATCTTGAGACAGAGCATTAGTTTATACAGGTCTCAGTAGCTAGGTTTTGACTGATTCCAAGATCAAGGGAAATGATGGTTATTGGAAAAGAGAAAAAATAATTTACTTTATATCGAGTGAGGATAAAATATTTCAGATCTTTGAATCATCTCTATTTCATCAACTTTCTTCCCTGGTCCTCCATTTTCATCCCCAGAGCAGAAAAATCTCTGTCTGGCATATAAATTAAATCAAAGAAGAAGGCGATGGAAAGTGTTTCATAACTCATAACAGAGAGGGAAAGAAGATATTGGTTTTTATTTGGGAAGCATCTTAGAATCTCACAGTTAAGTACATATATCCAAATGGTCCTGAACAAGCTACATATTAGGAAAATAAGAGCACAAAATCTATTCCATTTAGATCAGTGGAATTAACAACTAGGGGAAAAATTTAATAACATCATTAAATGTGAAACACCAAAATCATGAATTCTCAGAAGCACCATGCTATGTTTATAGTATATAGCTCTTTAAAAAGAAGTTAGAATCACAACCAAATACCTCATGAACAGCTTCATGGCTAATGCAGCACCATTATTTGAAATGGAACTAAGATGATGACAATATTTCATGAAAACAGAGGAAATGTGTTTTAAGCATATTTATATGATGAGATAAGAAAGAAAATTAATCCCATTGCATCTGAAAGACCTTCGTGGGAAGTTGATATGGATTTTTGAGCATACAAATAGGTATGATCACTTTGTTTAGAAAATAAACTGTGAAAATTCTCAAAGAATAAGATGGAAATATCAAACCAAATAATTGCCTTATTATCATTTAGTTCTTCATAGCTTTCTATGGCTAATATTATAAATAAAGCTTTCTTTGCCTCCTTCAAATGACCTCTGCATGGACTAAAAGTAATGATACTCCTGGGTCCAAAAAAAGATGAAAAAAAAAAGACACATATCAAATCAATACATTCTGAATGTAAAATATTCGGTGAAGAATAAGTTTTCTAAAGTCATATTTAAGACATTTGTTAAAACATAAAAAAAGGTGGGGCCGGCCCAGTGGCGCAGCGGTTAAGTTCTCGCGCTCCGCTTTGGTGGCCCGGGGTTCTCAGGTTCGGATCTGGGGAGTGGACCTACGCACCACTTAACAAGCCATGCCGTGGCGGTGTCCCATATAAAGTAGAGGAAGATGGGCACGGATGTTAGCCCAGGGCCAGTCTTCCTCAGCAAAAAGAGGAGGATTGGCAACAGATGTTAGCTCAGGGCTAATCTTCCTCACCTAAAAACAAAAAAATAACCCATAAAAAAAGGTGACAATCTAAATAGGATTTAGGACTCTGTGAAAAACCTGATATTCTAGGTCAGTCATCACTTTGAAAAAGTGCGACTCTATTGGCACAACCATCACTCAAGTGTTTCCATAAATCTGTCCTATGCTACTTGTACAGAACAAACTCCATTTAAACTTCCGCATGGAATTTTAGTTTGGTTAACAGATGTCACTGGCACTTATCTCCTTTGTTCAGACAGCAGTTGTGCAAACAAACCCTTCTTCCTCCTAAAGGAAGAGCAAAAATGCAACATCACAGAGCTTAGTAGAGTTTAAAAGAAACAACAATTCCACTGACTTTTACTTGTAAGAGTATGAAATGCCTTGCTTCATTAGATATTGGTATGTTACTTTGAGTGAATTTTTATCGAAGGATCATAACCTGGGTGTTAGAAAAGTCTTTAGAGTTAATATTAATAATACAGTACATTCCTCTTCACTTTCATGCTCACCCATCCCATACAGGAATCTCTTGTAAAAGATGTATAACAAATTTTAAGTGAACATATACTATGTGCCAGGCTCTATTCAAGGTCCAAGGAAAATACAAATATACATGATCTTTACTCTAAAGAAACTCACAGTCTAGTCCTGACAGATAATTATCCAGCGTCTACTTGCATATCTCTTATAATTTGGAATTTCTTCTTGGAAAATTCTAATTTTGAGACAATTTTTTCCTCATATTGAGTTGAAATATACTTCTTTAAGGTTTCTACCCATGGCTTCTATTTTTCCTTTCTGGAGAAAAAAAAGAACAACGACTTATGTATTTAAAAATATTAGGACAGATATTATGTTTTCTCACTCATTCCATGACTACTTTGCAAGTATTTTCTTCTCCAGGTGAAAAGTCCTTAACATCCTCATTTGAGGTTCATGTGATATGGGTTCCACTTCCACTTAGAATCTGCATCATCCTTCCTTGGAAAAACTTTACTTTGTCAATATATTTCTTTAAGTGTAGAGCTCAGAATTGCACAGTCTCCTACAGTTGTGGTCTGACAAGCACAGAATATAATAGTTTGTGGTTAACTGAGAACCATGATCTCTAAATTCAAGTCTTACTTTGACCACAGATTTGCTGTGGAACCATGAACAAGTCATTTCACATCTCAGGTCTCAGTTTCCTCATTATTCCTCTCTCTGTAATTCCAAGATGCTAGATATTCAGAAACCAGGCTGTATACTTCTATTATTGCTACCCAAAACCACATTAACTATTTTTGCTGCTTGTCCTCAACTTAAACTCAAAACTCTTTTTAAATAAACTGCTATTAAGCCAGGTCATTCACTCATTCATTCATTCATTATACATTTACTATACATTATACTTGTAGTGAGGGCCACCAGTTGTCAGCATCATACTAAGCTATGAGAAGACAAAGATAAAGAAGGCAGAGTCCCTCCTGAAAAGAACTCATGATCAGATCATCCCGGTTCCTTGCATCAAAGATCTCCCTGCCATGTGGGGAGACTGAGAGGTAAATAAAAATTATAAAGAATGTAACAAAGTTTATGATAATGGTCAGTTCAGAGTGCTTGGGGACCCTACAAGAGGAACCTCCAGGCTGGGTAGACGTGCCTCCTCACAGTAAGATACACAGGATGATTTCATCTTTCCCCACACGAACTCTGACTTTTGTTTCTGGGATTTTATCCACTCCTCATGCTCTCTTCATGCCCTTCTTCTCTCCACAATACCCAGAGCAAACACCAGCTAATCAGTGAAGCCTCCGTGACTCCCTTGGCAGTCTTCCTAATTCGGTTATGGTACTTTCCACATTATTCCTTAATTGTCTGTGCAAGTCAGTCTTTCCCTTAGCCTGGGAGCAAAAAGAAGGTGGAAAATTAGTGCCTTGCCAATTGTTTCCCTTTATTCAACAAACATTTATTGGGTGCCTACACCTTGCCAGACACTCTTCTAGGTGCTGTATGTAGCAACGAAGTGGATAACAGGTCTCTGCTCTCAAGCTTACATTTTAGCAAAGGAAGTGGAGGTGAGGATTAATCAAACAATAAACAACAACAGCAAAACTAGAAAGTTATAAGTTCTATTCAAAGAATTAGAAATAGAATGAGGTGATTCAGGGTGACTGGGTGGTTAGTGCAGATTAGGTCCCTCAAAGGAGAGTGTAGTATTTAAAACTTGGCTTCTGAAGCAAGACAGAAATGGGTCCCAGCCTAAGCTCCACTTTACTAACTACTTAACCTTGGGCAAGTTGCCTAATTTCTTTATGCCTTGTATTTAAAATGGAGAGAGAAATGTCTTTGCACACCCAATATGACTGTTACAAGAAATCAACAAGACAATCCATGTTGTGCTTAGGATAATGACAGGCACAGAGTAAACTTTCAATATATCAAAATTATTTTTTAGGAATATAATAAATATTTGTCATAAAAGTAATTAAGAAGAAGAAACCATATTTCATCAGTTAAATAAAGCATAATGGGAATCATATGGTTAGAGTTAGAAGAAATCAAGCAATCACACTTAAAGGAGTTTTCTAGAAAAATAAAGCACTATAGATTTAAGAAACAATGCAGCTCCTCTAAGTTTTTTCAAATGGGTCCACTGGCATCATGTCTGAACAAGAGGAGGGATCATTCTTTCCCTTTAAAAGAGCTCTCTCCTGATATAGCACATACCGTTAAACCTTGTGTGCGTTTCCAGGCACAGGCTGAGTGAGTCAATATTGCAGAGACTTTGCAGGGCGAATTCTTTATTTTCATAAATCCTTGAGGAGCAGTCAGTGCAGACTATCAAAATATAACAGAGATTATTTCAAAGTCATGTTAGACTCTCTACTAATGTTTATCTTCAGATGCGACTTCCCCTTCCAAAGACATGCAGCACCTGCACCAACCGTGACTGTTCCTCAATTATAGATGTTTCAGTTATATGATTAATCATCTGGATATCCAGAACAAAAACCTTTTCATTGAATTAATTGCTACCTTTATATGAGCATCGTCATTATATGAAGGGGAAGGATTATATAAAGTAATTGGTACTGGTTTTATACCCAATGCATAAATACACAAATGAATATGACCCTTTGAAATCAGCATCAGGACAGTATGGGCGAAGTGAAGCCCACCCAGTCATATTCAGGCCTCCTTCCAACCTCACTCTGGACAAAAACCTACTTTACTGGTCCACCTTCTCTGGGAATGTGACCTTGATTGATATCTATCTCCAGTAATATTAAATGAATTATTTTAACATAGGTTTTTCATTTACTTTTAACTTTTTAATTAATTTTCATTATTTGCCTTGCATCAGGTAAGAAGTAAAGGAAATAATGCTTTCCTTTGTTTTTCCAAACCAAATTCAATCCAGCACAAGAACCTAACTCAGAGTTAATGAAAAGTTCCAAATCAGGCATCATGAGAAAGAGGCAACAGGAGCAAGTCCTGGTCCTCTATTCCTACTGATCCCATTGCCATTGAAACCTCCCAGTCTTCCTGATCCATCAGAGGCACTCCCTCCACATGAGGCTTGGCCAGAGGGAGCTCCTGAGGCAACCATCCTCGGGACCGCACAGTCAACCCATTCTGCAGGGACAATTTTGAGAGGGCTCTATGCACTTCCTCTCTGTGGGCGTCTCCCCTTGCCAGGCTTCCTCCACTTCTCAAGATCCTAACCACCTTTCTCCTTCCCCTCATGAAGACTCCATCCTCTATTACAGCCCTTCTCTGCCACCATCCAGCTTAATTCTCCTCCATGGACTTAAGTCTCAAAAACAAAGTCTTTTTTATGAGCCCAGCTATGAAAATAAAGCACAGAATAATCTCCCGAATTGTCACCACAGTACATCAAATTATTAATAAATATATTACATAAATAACACTTGTTTAACTAGTAAAATTAGAAAATATAGATAAACCGAAACATAAAATAATCCCACCACCAAGAGAGAAATACCATGCTGTTTGTGTATATCCTTTCAGATCATTTCTACGAATATAGGTTGAGATTTTTATAAGACAATAAAATTATTCCTGATAAACTGAATCATCACTAAAGAATAAGCTACAAAGTTTTGTAGTCATATAAGCACAATTTATCAAACTACACACATAGACAGTGTGGTTTTTGTGTAAGTTTCAACCCCTTTCAGTCAGGACTCAGTGAGGGGTTCAAAGGGTTTGGCTGAGGGTCTCTAAGCTATCCATTTGCATCTTTACCTTTCTCTCCCCCATATCACTAATTTTCTACCATCTCCCATACTACTTACAAGGGGCCCTTCTAGTCTCAGTGCTTTTATATACTTTGCAAAGTATTCTCAGTCTCACAGTCTGCAGCTGTCCAAAATTTACCCGTAAAGCATGGGGATCTCGTCGACGGAGTTTCTCCTTAATTGTCCATGTGCCTAACTGTATCTCCCTAAATCTAGAAATGCTAAAACAGCTTTACCCTCCACTCACCATGAGGAGGTCTTGTTTCTCTTTCACTCTGTGGAGGACTCTCTCTGATCCCTGGGCTAGAGAAAGTTCAGCCATTTAACCATCACATGCCTACAATGTACTTAAGCCAATGCTGCCTCTCCTCCCAACAGTTTGCCCTTAGGTTAAACTCAGTTCATGTTGGTGCTAACCTCTGAGCTGAGTTGTTTCCCAAACTGGGACTCTCCTTCCCTGTCTTGTATGGGATGAGTAAAAAGCCATCCATTGGCATTAATTGAGGCATTCAATTTGCTTCAGAACCAGGAGTTAGCATAAGTAGTGTAACATTAAATAACAATAGCATGACATTAAGAAATGTCTTTATTTTTACTTTTATTTACTCAAAAATGTTTCACTTGACTATATTCAAAAATACTTGAACCAACTTTCAAATTTAAATACAATATAAAATTGAATAATTAAAAATAACATAAGAATATTATGTTATGTAAATAAAGGAATGCACAAATAGCTGGCACCCATCACCGGAGCTGAAGTTAGCTACTATAAAAGGGCATTGAATTTTACTGGATAAACTAGTCTAGTAAAGACAGTCTATTCCTCTAACAGGCTGTGCTACATCACTTCAAGGAGTCTCTTCACAGGAACAAAGATGAAGAGAAAACACTATGGCCACTAGGGAACACACATACCTCCTTACTACTTACTTGAAAAAAAATCTTAGCTAGAAGTTACTTCATCTGCTCACATCCATAACCTCTGGACTAATGGCATTTCAGGTAAGATCCTCAGAGTGAGGATGACACTATGAGGGATGAGGAGAGAAGAAAGTGAGCAAGGAAGATCTGAGGAAGGTGAGAGGGTTGGAGATAACAAACAGTTGGATTGGTAGGAGGAGGGGATTAGGGGAAGAGGAATTTAAGAGATGGTTCATTCAAATAGTCCTTCAGAAAGAGGCCCGTCTAAAGCATTTAAGCAGGAGTGCAGAAATATGGAATGACAGCAAGTAAGCAGGGAGCAGAAAGGTCATGCCCTGGGAAGGCCTCCTGCCCTGAAGTCTCAGAAGGCCAACCTGATGCGTGCACAGGGTTGGTAGGCGAGGAACTGGCTTGGCAAGCTGGGCAGAATGAGGCCAAGGCACAACTCCAAAAACGATTGCTCAGGCCTCCGGGTGAGGAGGAGAATGTGTTTGAAATAAAAGTTTTGTCATGTGCATATTTCCTTGCTCCCAATTCTTGACCTCAAGATATGCAGATTAGGTTCTTTATATTCTGCAGGACCACCTTGTCCAAAGCCCCAGATCTGCTCTCTAGATAGAGAATAAAGGAACAGAGCATCCTCTCCACCTAGAGGCTCGCCCTCCCTCTGGGCTGTGGAGGCGCTGTGGCAATCACAAACGGAGGCTGCTGGAGAGTGTCTGATCTGGCTACGCTTGGAAAACAGAATCCTGGGGTCTTAAAGCAGCCCTGAGCAGCACAGAATAGACACGCTAAAAAAGGAAGCAGACTAGGCCCTGCTTACAGAAGACAAATCCATCTGTGGTCTGCCTGGGGAAATATGGGTCAGAACTGCCAAGTGGAGCAAACCATTGCAAAGTACTGTTTGAAAAGATGAGTAGAAAGAGAAAAATGACTGCTCGATAAGTGGGGGTTAAGAAAGGAATGGGACTGGAAGCCCCAGTGTTCCACCTCTCAGCCTTTCTGAAGGCATGTGGCTCGCTCGGTTCTTCACAGGACAGCGTGAACCCCGCCGGGTGACTTGTAATTAAGCTCACAAACCAAAGTCTTGTAAACAGCCAGTGATGTTGCCGACGTCCCCCAAGAGAGTTGAGACTTCACTGCACCAGCATCCACATAATAACATTATATTTCTCTTTTAAATAAGACGTACGTGAATATTCACTTGCGCCCAATTACAGTAATGCATGATTTACATATAATTAACTCTCCTGCTTAATTACAGTCATGCAGGGATTAAGTAAGGACTTTTACTTTGTAAACATTATGTGCTTTAACACTTAGCCTCCCTATGACATTTGACTGGCCCAATCGCAAACGAAGACCAGTTCTTCAGTCACTGGGATTTACCATACATTTTCCTCCCATCTATCAGGATTACGTGTAAACTGAGTCACCAGAGTCCCTATCTCATTAGAGCAAAGAGATCCAATTCTTCTGGAATGTGAATGTATAAAGTAGAGTGCTTTGTAGCCTGGATCTCCAGTTCAGAAGTTTTGCAGACAGTGCGGAGTTGAACCGCCTGGGCAAGGAATCTGCAAAGGGCAAGAAAATGAGTCTCTAGTTTTCCAGAAGCAGCAAGGAAAATGCTTTCTTCAAAGAGCGATCCAAAGCTGCCTTGACAACAAAATGATTAAAGGCTGCCTCTTCTCTCATCTTGCATCTGTCACTTTTCTGCATTCCCTTTTGCCACAATCATGAACACAATTTTTCTCCGAGTAAGAAATTCTTCAGATTGCCCATTAATAGGAAATTAAAAGTGAAGTTCCCTGCAACCCACATGAAAAGAATTTTTTTCCAGCCTCTGCCAGACCTGGTGCCAGAAAACTGGAGTTGAAGAAAAGTCATTGAGCTGGCACAATAAAAAAATGATTGAAGGCAACAGGGATAGAAGTTTCATCGTTATCAGTTCAGTGGGGACGTGAAAATGCTTCCCCGAAAAGCTGCACAAAAATACCTCAAGGGGCCCAAATGCTCACCGCACGGGCTCACCACAAAAGATGGCAATTTCGTTTTGCCACATTGTCAACCCTCTTTTCACTTAGGACGCAGGATACCATAAGAACAGGGTTTGAAGGAAAAAAAGAGAGACAAGATAACCTGTGAGCTCCTAGGAAAATTCCTGGAAGAGCAAGATCACATACTCAGAGCAGATTGCATTTGCAAGGAAAGGACTGTAAATTGAAATTAGGCAAAGTGGATCTTATTTTCAGAAAATTGAAAAATGGAAAAACACGTTCCTAACTCAGGGCCTCAGTTAATTTCTTCAGCAATACTTTTAAACACTATGCCTAAAAAACTAGATGCCAATATCCTATCAAGAACTTTTATAAAAAGGTCATTAACCAAAAATTTCATTTAATATGTGGAAACACATGGTATACTACACAAAATTATTTTACTTCATAATCCCTCGCTATTTTTTCAGCAGCAGAACATAAAGTGAAGAGACATTCTTCAAGCCCTTGGATCCAGGAGGGCTTCTGTGGGGGAGATTTTCAAAGACATCTTTGGAAAGGCTGGAGATAGTACATAGTGACCTGGTAGTTCAGGGGGAAAACTGGTCTAGTCATCTGTGTTTTGGATCCTTCTTTTCATCATTGCAAATTTTTCTGTCAGGGTCTGAGGCATTCAAGAGATTAAGTCGTTGAGGTTTTTTTTTTTCCTTCTTTGAAATCAAGGTCTTTCTGTTCTCCTGAGTTACCATCTTCTGGCACTAGCTGCTTCACACTGTGCCCAATGCTGTAAGACATCCTCACTTTAAAATGCATGAATCAACCTTGAATTTTCCATCCTCTAATCCTTCGTTGAGTTGTTGTTTCACAATATCAGAAAGCCTCAAAGCTATGACTTGAAGAGTGGCCATACCCACAGGAACACTATGGCAGATTTGATCCTGAACACACAAAATCAAGCCTCCTCCATTGCAGACAAAACCCTTAGTGTGATCTGATAGTAATGGAATGAATCTGTCCTTAAAGGACTGACTATTTTCTTTCCAGCTATGTCTGAGGATTTTAAGAATTGATGTTACAGTTTATTGAGGGTGATAATGTATGATGTACATAAAATTACAATTTATGATGAAAGATAAAAACAGGACCCAGGTATATTGATTTTCTACTCATCTCTTATAGGAGATGTATTGTTTGGGGCACTTTATGAATACTAGTTCACTTATTTTTTACAATGCGCCTCTAAGACATGTTATTATTATATCATTTTTATGATGAAGTAACTGCAAAGCAACTCGTAAGGTTGTAAATAACTTGGCCAAGGTCACAGAGGCAGACCGAGTCACAGTCAAAATTTGAACCCAGATCAAACCAAAATCCGTTCTGCTCCACTCTATCACGCTGTTTCCATTACTTTTTGTTTTATACTAGCACGACAGAAATCATACATCTTTCAAGATTACCTGTTGGCCAGCCAAATGCTTGTTCCAAAAATGCTGCCATTGCTCCAGTTACTTTGAAATTTTGCTATGGAAATTATCCTCAGAAACAATTTATGAACCACCAGAACACATATTTCAACATATTTTAAGGATTTTGTCTTTGGATTCCTACCTTTCTCTCCTTTCTCCCCTCCTCCTCATTCTCCCAATTTTCATGAACTCAACTATCCACATAGTTCTTTCTACCTACAGTATAGATGCAAGGGGAAAGAGTTGAACAAGGTAATTTCAAATTGTTATAGGTGATATTATGTCACACATTATCTTGTTCGTGTATATGGTTACTTGTTTTTCTGCCTCTTTTTCATCTCTGGCCCCTCTACCCCAAGGAATGTTAAGCTTTGTGAGAGCAAGAAACCTGTCTTGTTTATATGACCCCAGTGCTTAGAACAGTCCTTGGAACACTGTAGGTGATCAATTAATACTTGTTGAATGAATGAATGAAATTAAAGTCATCTCTGACCTTCTGCCAACCTACCTGGAATTACTGGCCACGTACATCAGGGACATAACTGTGCCATTATGGCATAAATCAGCAGAAGTTGAATAAGACATGTTTGACTTGAAAGTTGCCAGTCCCTGAAAGAGGCCCCAGAAGTCTAAGCTGATAGTACAGAGGCTGCTAAAAGGGTCTTGAGTCTTTTTTCCTTTCTCCTTTCTTCCTTCCAACTGCCCATAAGCCACATGAGCTTCCAGGCAGCACTCTGGTGGGGCCAGGGATAGTATAGAGCTGGTGTGCCATAAATTATAGTCATTACACATGTCAGCAGACCCCAGCTGAGATAGTTAACTCATTGCTATGAGAACTTTCAAGGGCATCCACTTTCAGAAAGTTTTAGGAGCATTAAATGCCTTTTGCAACCCACCAGGCTTTTTAACTCATGTGAGCCTGACACTTGTTGGGTGCATTTTATCTCACAATCAATTTAATTAGGAGCTGTCAGATTAAAAATGATTTGTTGCTTCTGAACGGCACTCAAACTCTAAGATCCATCTGTAAAAACTGTTCTCTTTCTCTCATCTCTCATTCTGTCCTTTCAATACCTAGTACAAAGCAGCATAAGGGGGACAATGCACTGTGACCACCTGGACTGCCAAATAAAGGTGCATAATAAAGCTCATTTAGAAAAATGAGTGAATGCTAAGTCATTATTGGAATTCAGATGGCATACACATACTCTTTAAATGTTCAGGATGGAAACATGCCCTTGTTTTATTTCTTATTAATATCACTTACTTCTGACCTTTTCTCAAAGATGGGAAACTTTTTAAGTGGCTCTGCAGGGCAGAGATCAGAAAGGCCAAAAGGTGACTGATATGTAGGATAAAACTCAACACAAATCTAAGCAGGAACAAAGGGACAAAGAGCACTTGGTCTGATTTCATTTGTTCAAGACACGGGTCCTGATTCTATCATTAGCCATTCATGTGAAGGGATGCAAGTAAAAAAGAAAAATGTTAGCTACCAAAGAACAGTACTTCCAAAGCTACTGAGGTAGAAACTGTAAAATGAACCCTGCTTTCCATGAGGTCAGCCCTAAATGAAAGAGATGTATTCAGAATAAATTACCACCAGCAAAGGCAAACAGAGAGCCTCTCTGGTGAGGAAAGCGGGTACCTCTGGATTCCACCTGCCCAGCTCTGTCCTATGGAAGAGGTGAGAGCGAGGAGGGGAACAACCATTTTAAATGACCTAATTCTAAGAACCTATATTGCAATCCCTGCCTGTTTTAAAATTTCAAATAAAAAGAACTTGCTTAGTTAATGGTTAATAAAAATGATTAGTAGATAGAAGGCACTGAATCTGTCAGACCCAAAATGCTAGAGAGAAAAATCTATAAGATACTATAGGAGATTAAACTGCTCTTAATTGATACATTACTATTATGTGTTTGCACATTTATTATTAAAATTTGATTACTCTTTCCCTCGTTGGTATAAGAAAAGTAAACTGGAGGTCCAGGGAGATTTAATTGTGTTGTATTTGTTATCTGAATTGGGTCCATTCAAACTGTCCTGGGTCCAGTGATCTATTCCAAGAGGCTATGGAGACAGAACTACATTAGGAGCCACAAATTTAGTGCAAGGACAGCCGTAGATAACTATAAAGGGATTTACCAACTGTGACGACCTCCACAGTGGGTACATGGGAACCAAGGCACAATGTTAGCAACGCACTTTTCATCCCTGAGTGGAGACTTGCTCTGAAAGCAAGTTGCAAGGAAATCTACGAAGCCAAGCTACCCATGAGTAATGCACACTGGTTCCTTTTCTTTTTTTAACAAATATCACTACAGTTTTCCAGTTGAAAAACAATGAAGTTCTCAGAATAAATAATTTCTAATTGATTGTGGAAATCTACAGTTCAGCGTTTCCTTATATTTTCTATTCTTTGTACCATTCTTGAGATTTGGGTTTGGGAAGACCTGGGGGAAGGGACGACGAGGACCCCATCTGAGAGCACAGGTGCCGGCTGTGGGAAGGTGGCTGTTTTGCCCAGTCTTTGAGAAGTCCTGTCTGGGCACTGTGATGGCGACACTATCGTACCCAAGCACTGCAGCACACTGGCACTTGGGCAGCAGGGTGTTTTAGCGGTGAAGGAGAATCCCATGTGAAGCACAATCTGCCTTGCTTTATACTGTATTTCAGAATCTGTTGCATGAGCTAATCACTTTTTAAGATGGAATACAGTCCAGGAGACAAAGAGATCTGAGGGCTTGTACAATAATGACAGAAGCTTGTCAAGTGGTGAGGTGGTGGCGCAAAGCATAGTGCTTAATGGTTTGGATAGTGTTTACATGTCCTGGGAGAAATGCCCACTCTCTGTGAATTTCTCTAGATTCTCATACATCAGACAATCAAATTCTAAGTTTGACTTTGAATCTGTGAAGCCCTAAATAGTACATACCTGTTGAAACCAAGACAGCCCGCTGCCCAATGTCTCATTAAAGGCGCTACGGTCAGCAGGATTAGACTTGCTGAACATCCTCATGACTTCTTGAAAAAGAATGAACGAAACAAGAACTCTGGCTAAGAAATCCCTTTAACAAAACCTTTTGTACTCTTTTAGAGTCTTATTCAGGGTGGAATTGGAAACCTTTTCCCCTGATTTACGGACGTCTTAATTTTATGAAATGTTGCTCAGATGTTATAACTTAGATTGAAAAGACATCCTTCCCTCTCTATTCATTCAGGATTAAAATAGTACCTATTTAGTTCGGCCATCTTCATTGTAAAATACAGCAGTGTAGCAAGACGATTAACGGCAACGCTAGGATTACATGCGTGTATGTGTGTGTGTTTGACCTACAGCTGTTAAAATGCTTGGTGGGTTCAAAATTGCTATCAATGTCTTTTGAAGGTAACTTTCAAAAGTGAAACACTCCCAAAATTGAAGAGTTGTTCAGATCTTTGAAAAATTAAAACAACAAATGGAGTTCAGGATGAGGGTTCAATAGGAATGAGCAATAATTCATGTAGATACAAAAGATTCAAGAAGATTACGTCAGATTTTAACTATCCTAGCATTATTAATTTAATTTCTAGTCATTATGATAATGCCAAGCATTTAGAATGCATTTAGTGTTTATGTAGATGGAATCATTCCTTCTCAAAATTACAATTTTGAATTAATATGCTATTAAAAATGTTACTAGAAAGTGCTTTTATTATTCTGCCAGTGGAATAACTGTTCCTTGTTTCTTTTTATAAATGGAATTTCAGCATTTATTTTTTGATCTTCCTTAGATTTTGAAAACTGTAATGTTTCTGTTTAAGAATTCTCCTTATGCTACATTAGTACCATGTTCTTTGACAGCATAAAAAATATGCAAATATAGCCTTTTTAATGATGATTTTCATTTTGTTACTGTCATTTAACTAAAAAACAACTGATGATGTTTCAACTTATCGCTTACAACAGTGAAGTTACTGAATTGATATTTATGTTCAGAACAGATGACACAGAAACAAATATGTTTGAAATACCATCTGCACCATGTTGATTTCTCCCTTAAAGGCACAATAGAATTGTTGAAGTTCAGCCTTAGAGGGAGAATCAGACTTGGGGGCAGAGATGGACATTACTACCCAAGAAAAATGGGTAAATGAGGTTTGCTGAATTTGGAGATGGGTTGTGAGGAAGAGGGGGAGAAGGAGAATGTGGGACTGTGAAATCTGCAACTTCGTAGGAATCTTTCCATTTTGGCAACAAGAGCAGTCTCTCTTTTTGGCCCTCCATTTCCCAGACTGCCCACTTGGCTCCTTGCCGCATTGCCTACTCTCCTTGCAGCCTCTACTCAGTATTACACAGCTTCTCCATCTGTTGCTGGTTGCCAACCTGCTGCTTAGGAAACCCCAGAATACTCTGCGCTGAATTACGTGGGAGTGGCACCTTTCACAGCTATTAGAACTGAGAGAGGCAGGCAGCTGGGTGGGAGGAAAGTTGGATAGAAGAGCTTTGCTGGAGCAAAATGCCCTGCCTAGCAAGACTGACTCTTAAAGGTGGAACTGAAGGCTTATCGCAGGAGTTGCTAAAAGATGTCATGTAGGAAGCTTTCTGTCATTCCAAAATGATTAAGAAATGAAGAGAACTCCTTTTAATGGGCTAGTGGTTAGAGTATTGTATTGAATGAGATTTTTCTCCTAGCTTGACCTAGGTAAATGATGCTAGGCAATTCAATAAACTCCACTCTGCCTGACTCTCCTAATGCTAGAAGAGCCAGAACACATCTTCATGCATAGAAAAATTAGGTTTCTTTGAAGTCTTTCTACCCTCCCCACACACACATTTTCGCTCAGCATATCTCCATTCACATATCCCATTAGCAGACAATAATAATTATAATAATAGTTAACATTAATTGGGCACTTACTCTTTGATATAATTGGTGTTAAGCACTTTATGTGCCATGCTGAATAATTTCCATTTGCTCCTCAAAGCAAACATACATACTCTGTATGTATCTTCACCCTGCCCTGTGGCCTTCTCTGTGCCCTGGGAGGCTGACTGCTTTGGACAGCATCTTTAGGCTCCCTTGCTTCCTTTTGACTTCTGGGTGGGTTCAGCTTAATATACAAGTCATTGGCAGCAGATAGGTAGGAGGGGAAAAAAATGAGGTCAGGGTATTATTCCCTCTCCACCCTGTCACAGCAGCTTGGCTGTGTCCCTCAATGGGAAACCCTACCCAGCAGGCTTCTCCCATAGCTACAGATTCCTCCCCTTACCCCTTCAGGCCGAGGAGTGGTAATTGTTCTCTTTCATTCATCCCTGTTCTTTTCCTTAACCTTGCCCACACCTCTGTGAACATTTCCTTTACTAAACTTTTCTTAATCACTTGACTTGGGTAGGCCACCTACTCCCTGCTAGGACCCTGACTGATGCACATGCATAGAATCTTCTCAACAACCCCATGAGGTAGGTACCCTTTTATAGGTGAGGACACTATGACTTAAATTGGTTTAGAACTTGCCCCAGGTCATGTATCTAATAAACACAATGATCAAAATGCAAACCCAGCTTTCTAATTCTAAACCAGTGCCCAATATTGCCAAGATGATCAATTTGAATGTCATAATATTTATTATTGTGTAAAATATTGTTTATTTGTATTAGTCTGTCTCTTGCCCTTATCATTGCAAAACCCCAAAGTCTTGCTTAGACTGTTGCAACCCTATCACATTAGGAAAGATTTACTTGGTTTTACATAACAGAAAACAATTAAAGTTAGCATAAGAAAAAAAGAAAATTAATCCAAGGTTGTAGTGGGAAGCCTGGAAAAGCTCCCATTATCCCCACCTCCTGGTATTTATGCCCTTGTATAATCCCCTCCCCTCGAGGGTTGACTAGATGTATTAACTTCTAATGAATAGACCATGCCAGAAGTGATGGGATATCACTTCCAAGATTAGGTTATTAAAAAAAATTTTTTTTAATGGCTTCTATCTTGGATACTCGCTCTCTCTCATTCATTCGTGGATCACTCTCTCTGGGAAAAGCCAGCTACCCCATGGAAAGGCCCACATAGCAAGGAAGCAGATCCTTCCCCAGTTGACCTTTCAGATGACTGCAGTCCCAGCCAATCCTAGACTGCAGCTTTGTGAGAGACCCTGAACCAGAACTGCCCAGCTAAGCGGCTCCAGGATTCTTGACCCACAGAAACTATGAGTTAATAAATGTTTGTTATTTTCAGCTACCAAGTTTTAGGGTAATGTATTATGCAACAATAAATAACTTAGATTTTGATTCTAAGAGTGGTTCCAGAGGAATAGAATAATAAGGATGAATTCTCTGAATTCGTTCTAGTTCTGTGAATCTTGCAGGAAAGGTGGAGTGTGGAAATGAAGCAGCAGCCCCTTTGTAGCACACATCATAGCTGATCTGCTAGCTCACCCACTGGCATGAGGCAGTGGCCAGACCTGCAATTGCTCCACCTTCCCCTGGATCTTCCCCTGCAGCTTCTCCAAATCCTGGGCCAGGTGTGTGTGCTTAGTTCACAGACTTATAGAGACTGCTTAACCAGATCCTGCAATTGTGTAAGGTCAAATACCTTGAATTTCATAAGAAAAGGCTTAATAAAAAGCCTAAGAAAGTCAGGAGCCAGAGTAGTCAGCAGCAGGGGGTTGTTGAACTTCTTTCTCCTGCTCCACCCTAAACCCATCTCTGGTCCACCAGATTCCCTTCCCAGATCTCCCAGCCCGAAATTCCATATTCTTGAGAGAAAATCCAATTGATCCAGCTTGGGTCAGCTATCCTCCCTTTGACCAATAAGCTGGGGTTTAGGAGCATTATGTGGTGAAAAATGTATAGAGATACAGTTTTCAGAAGAGAAGAGCAAGGCCAACAGCCCAAAAGACCACTATATCCTCCCAAAAGGTCTCACTCCTCCAGTCTTTCTTCTCTGATTTCTCCTACCCATTGGGGTCACAGTTTCCTAACAAGGACTCAGGGCTCTTCTCAACATGGTCTAAAACTACCATTTAAATTTCATACAATTTACCAGTATGGTCCATAATCCTCACCTAATGTGCCCAAGGCACTTTGAAACACCATAAATCTATATTTGTACATAATTCATCACAGTTCCCAATTTGGCCTTTTATTATAATTACTTATGGACTTCAAACTTGAGTTAAGTTTTAAAATGTGTTACACAGGTGTCTCACTTTTATTCAGTAATGCTCACTGTCACCACACCTTAGTCAGGGCACCATAAGTAGAAAGGCCACCTGGAGGTGCTTTCTGACACTGTAAATAGAGAAGGTATAACTTTCCTTTTAAATTAGATTTCCATCGTTTCACTGTCAATAATGTTTGTTTAGCCAGTGAATGACTGGTAAGAAAGAAGCTACAACACCCTAATAATGTTCTTGCCAAAGAAGGACAAGAACAGTTGTAGTTGTGAGGAAGTCTTAAACATACCTCTGCAGGCACTGAATGGCTTTTGTTTAACACAAGTCATTAGGTACACAAGTGGGAACACTGTACATTTGCTTAAATGTGTACAGTATGCTTGCAAGTTGTGCTAAAAGAATGTTCACTGAGTAGTGTTGTCCTATATTTCACAATTTCTAAATATCTCACAGGTATTTTAAATTACAAAATTGAGGAGATCTGGCAACTGGAGTACTGGATCTCAGTTTTTTGTGTGCATGAGAATCATCTGAAGAAGTTGTTTTGATGAAAGTCCTGAGCTCCAGACCTATAAATTCAGATTCAGTTGATCCAGGATGGACCTGGGAATTTAAATATTTAATAAGCACCTCCAGGTGGTTCTGACAAAGGACTTCTGCCTGTCCACACCTTGAAATAGTCATAAAAATGGAAGTAAACCCAGAATTTAAACCAATCCACTCTTGGCTGAATAAACACAGAAAAACTAATACTTGTGAACCCAATCACATCCCCAAGCCATCCCGCAGCCCAAAAGGAATTACTTCTGACATGGAGGCTTGACTGAGTGTAAAGATGAGTCAGCCATAAGATCAAACCAGCAAGGAAAACTCTAGGAAGGAAAAAAGGTCAGAATGAACACGAGTACCTCTCCACCTGGGTTTCTGAGCATCTTGATAATAAGGCCTGTGATGCTCAGTGGTAGCTGAGGAAAAGTGTTCTAAATGCTAGTCAAATGAGAACAAAAGACCATTTTGTTTTAAGAAACAGTTTCTGTTTAGAATGTTTGGAAAATGAGCCCATAATAGCATCCTTTTATTGGTACCAACTCCATAGATTTGGTTGCTTTTAGAATGATGTTATCAAACAGCTTCCCTTAAGACCTGCAGCCTGTTGCCTTTGCTGTGTGTCAGGCACAATTTAACCTTCATTATGCTCTCAGCAGAGGTGTTTATACGCGACACTGTGATCTCCATGCATTGCTTCCTCTTTTTCTTCTTCCACAGCCTCAAATACCAGGGGTTTTTTTTTTAAAAAAAGCCTGCAGTTAGCACAACTGACCTGTCTGATCTGCCCAAGCCCACCCCAAGGGTGATGGGCTTTCGATGGCTGTGTAGATTTCAGGGATGATGGAGTGGCAAAGAATGCTAAAGTGGAGCTGGTTAAATTGAATGACAGATACGGGTTCAACTGACCAGGGCTTCTGGCCAAGGGTAAAGGGAAACTCAGGGATTCAGGTGATGGGCAAAAGACACGACAAAGATGTGGTCAGGAGCAGGGTCAGAGGTCGAGGGCTCCACACTGAGTAAATAGGCCACGGGAAGAAAAATGAATTCTCATTCCACTAGAGACAAAAAATGAACAAGTAGTCACATAGTCAGAAAGTCAAGGTCAGTTACCAGAGGAGTTGAAAGGTAGCAAGACAAAAAATAAAACTGTCCACACTAGTCCGCTTCTAGAGCCAAGGACTCAGGACAAGAGACTCGTGGTCTTTCTGCTGAACTTGGCAGTATTTCCCAAAGTGAGGTCCTTGTGTTACTGGCTTCATCCAGAGCACTGGTTTAAAATGCAGTCATGTGACTCTAGCAAGGTATACTAAATGAGACTTCCCAAGGGTGGGGCTACACTCCCACAGCTGGTTCTGTGTTCGTCCGCTGAAGCTGGAGACCCACTGTGTAAGTGGCTTGAGCAACAGGCTTCATTCTATTCTCCTCCCCTATCTCATTTAATGCAATTAGACGTCAGTGTCTTTATCACAGAACTCTCATCTATTTCCTTTGAAAGTTGAATCTAGCAGAGTGGAGGTTCTCAAGGGAATAAAAACTGTTCACTAAATGTTTCTCATAGACCAAAGTTACAGGACAAAATATTACAAGCCAATAGTGTCATAATGTCTAGAAAGAAAACATTTACCCACATTTCCAGAGAATATCATTTTCTTACCAGAGTAGCCAGGCATTACCATATTGGTCTCTTAGATTAATGCAGCAACTTTCCCCTAATAAGCTCTCAGCTGCTCCATTAGGATTGCTGTAAAAATAAGACAAGAGAAAGTAAACGCAGAGTCATCCAAAGTGGGTATTAACCATTTGTAAAGGGAGGAATAGAATCCAGTTCTCCTAACCCTCAGTGAATTATTACTATATCCATTCACCATCAAGTGTGGGAAATTACATAAAAGACTCAGTGGAATCCCCCCAATATTGCTCTCTGTAATTTGAATGGAAAATGAGGTCTGCAGCAAGACAGCCAACAAGATAATATCTACTATTTACGATCTATGCATAGCTCATCTACTGAGAAAAGCAACAAATAAATATGCACATGTGCAATAAACGACAAGGGAGAATTAGTAATTTCCCACAAATTGTTTTGTGAAGTGATCGTGAAATTCCCAGATCACTTGTACTGACTTCCCAACTTCTGCACACACAGCCATCATTCCCCAGTAGGAATGGCAGCCGAGTCACATGGCTGTAACCGAAGTCAAGGACATTTCCTGGAAAATGCCATTAACCCCTACTTCCTCCCTTTTGCACCCACACCCACATGTGTGGCTTTTGTGTCTTGTCCCAGAGTAAACAAAACTGTACTGGCACATTCCACCGGTGAAGAATTTTACACACACTCAGCTTCATGGAGGGCTGTGAGTACTTTCAAGTTAAAGTAACCTTGCAAGTCTTACAATTCTGTCGCTTTTTAAGGAGTTCCTATTAAGTCTTAAATGCTTCAGAGATTAAAAGGGTATATTAATGTTATTAGAGACTTGAGATAAAATACCATGCCTTGCAGGGTATCTTAGCACTTAATGAAAACATTTTCATCACATTCTGAGTCTATTATGCCAGATCTTCATTTCATAAGTTGTAAAATAATCTTATTTTAATTAGAAGAGATATACCAAGTATATTAGAGTAATGCAGTTAAATATATTCATCAACTTTCTTCTTGTCAGGTAAAATGGCTCCTTCAGAGTTTGTTATACTGATATGCTGCCACAGGTGTAAGAAAAAAGAAAAAACCAAATCTATATGCATGTAAATTCTGAATGGTTTGTAGAGCATTAAATGACTGTTTCCTAAGGAGGACCTTATATAAGGCTGCACTGTCCAATATGGTAGCCGCTGTAACGTAAGGCTATTGAGTACTTGAAATATGACTAGCTCAAATTGAAATGTCCTGTAAGTAAAAAGTACACACTGGATTTCAAAAATTTTGTATAAAACATATAAAATATCTCAATAATGTATATATTGATTATGTGTTGAAATAATTATATTTTGGCTATTTGGGCTAAATAAAATATATCATTAAAATTAATTTCACTTGTTGCTTTTTACCTTTTGAAATATGGTTACCAGAAAATTTTAAGTTCCATACGTAACTCAACATTATATTTCTACTGGACACTATTGCTCTATATCATCTAAACGATATGTAAGGTCAAATCTCAATTACCTGTAGTATATTATCCATGTTGTTAAGTAATAAACATAAATGATAAATCTCAGATTGGCTCCCCCTAAATTCTGAATATATTTCCAGTTACTTTTCCCTACTGTCCAGTGAGTTAAATGAAAGAATGGAAAAGCCAGTCTTAATAGCAACCTACCAAAACGCCACCAGGGAGGTCAGTGGCTGCAGAAGAAAGCTGGACATTACCTTCCAGAGCCAGACATGGATCATGCAATTCTTGGGAGTGGACTGTGAAATGAAGCCAGAAGTATCTTGTGGGAGAACAACTCTTTGACAGCAATCACACTCATGATCCAGACATTCAAGCAGGACAGGGAAAGCCTCAAATTCCATCTTCTGGTTTTGCAATTCGTGCAAGAGAAGGGAAGAGAAAAGGTACATGTTGGGATAGGAAAAGTTCTCAAAATAAACAATTGCCCCTAGAGACTGTTACAATACCTTGTTAGAAGGCCAGGAAAAATGTGAGCACCAATCAAAACAGACAGCACTTAAACAAAAGCCACTCATGCCAAGCCAGTAACATAAAAGGGCCATACAAATACCTTAAATGTAAAACTTGCTACTCTTAAAGAAAAGGAATGTGGAGCAGGTCAGAGGCAAACTAAAAACAGATGGTCTCTGAAGAAATCAGTAGAGCACCTCACAGGGGACTCCAAGGCAAAAATGCAAACCCCTTTAAGTGCCACAAAATCAGGAAGCCAGCTAGAAAAGGCAAAGGTCACTCAGGGATGAAAAAGTGATGGCAGGAAGAATCAATGAATTATTTGCTTCAGTCTTTACTGAAGACGACTTTAGAAAGTCTCCGCTCCATCTTGCTCTAAAGCAGACAAGTCAGAGGTAATAGAACAAACAGTGGAAAATGCAGGATTTCCCTAGACACAAGTGCAAACTAAATGTAAATAAATCACCAGGAGCAGAGGGCATCTACCCAAGACTTCCAAAGGAACCCAAGGGTGAAATATGTAACTGTTGGCCAAAATGTATAACCCGTTGTTAATGCCACTGTAGGAGAAAGATGGCAGCTTCTGAGCGCTGTTCAATCTATAAGAAGCACTCCAGAGGAGATTCTGGAAACAAAAGTCTCAGTCTGATTTCTAAATTTAATAAGGTGATGGCATCTACATAAACGTTAAAAATGCAGTAGGTAGAGGAGTTATGGTTTATATGAGAAGGAATCTTGGCTAATAATCTAGGAGGGACATTGTTTAGATGATTTGGGCAGCTTGAACCAGATACTAAGAAATTTTCGAAATCTTGTTGAGTTTTTCCAAAGAGTGCTTATCTGTTGGAAATCAGGCTGAGTATTTATGAAGGAAATTATATAATATGCGGGGTTTGCTTTAAAATACTCAGAAGAAAAAAGTTAGGAAAAAGGATAGATGTAACAAAAAAGAAAGCAGATTGTTGATAAGATGGGTACACAGTGGTTTATTATCCTTTTCTTTCTACTTTTGTGTGCTTGAAAATCTCCATATAAAGCAAAATATTAGTCAAGGAGGGAATATAGGGATATATAAGCACAAGTCCAAAAGGAAATCAATGAGTACTATTTATGTAGACTTTTGAAAACATTTCAAGTTCCACCCTAACATTTTATACACACACAGTGGGTTTTTCAGTTATAATGAACGTTTTTCTCACAGAGAGGGAATCGCCCTAGACACAAGGGCAAAGACGAAAGATAAATGGGAATTCCCCTGGATGATGAAATGCTAATAGTGGTATCCCTGACAAACCAGTTTTGTATAGAAGCTTAAAAAAGAAAGGACCAAATAGAGAAATCAAGTTTGCAGGTGATATAAAACTCATCCCAGTAGTGATCTGTCCAAGCTTATAGGGAGGAAAAAACAATGTCAAAAAAACCCTACCGATATTAAAAGATTCACATAGAAAATAGTAATATAGAAATATATGCACAAAATATGAGATCTTATCAATTACTAAAATTCTAGAAAAATATTTAGGAAGAACTATGAACTATTCCTCCTAAAATCAGCTCTATTGTGCTTCTATGGCCAAGGAGAAACACAGTGCTGAAGATTCCTGGAAAAGTGTTTCAGAAATAAAACGTTTTCAAGACTAGATAGGTCTAAGGCAGCAAAGTATCTGCTTTTTCTGGTCACTACATCTCAATGACAGTACAACTAAACCGAATGAAGTCGAGAGAACATCTAGAATCAGAACGGAGTTGAGTAGACTGTATCAAAACAGATTCAAATAGTTAAAACTTTTGGTTTAGAATCACAAAACTTGAGTGATATTGTATGATCAATGTTTATTGAATAAAAAGCATATAAATAGACTGATTATGACTTCATTCACCAATACATAAAATTAAGAGCTACTCCTTGAAATGTTAAAGCTTTAGTTCTTAAACAAATGAAATTAGTAAGATACTATACAGGGAGAGCAAACTGAAAAATAATGTTACCGCCGAGAAAGGGTTGAAACTAAAAATATAAAGGGATTGAAGGAAACTTTAGATAAATTTATGTCCAATTTGCTGAGCATCACTGATAGATGTTTAGAAAACAAATCTACATTTTGTCAAAAAAAGAAGAAACTAAGAAAGACAAAAAAAATCATTACAATATCTTTTGGGGCTCCTCTCAGAGTTGGAATAGTAGTAGACTACATGGACAATTACACATGTTTTATTGGATTAACTTCATCTTTGATTTATTGGTGTCACTTTTTTCCTTCATTATAATTAAAAATTAACTATAATGATACAAATATTTCAGTTATATAATTCAATATCATAAACCATAACTTTACTAATTATGAAGATACAGTACACTACAACTCATGTGACAGAAAAGGACCCAATAAAAGTCCCAAGTATTTATATTATAATTTACCATATTATTTTCATATAAAGAGTTTAACTCACCAATGATTAGAAAATTAGCATTAGTAAATTATTTTCTTTAGTTTTTCCTTAAAAGCTATAGTAATTTTATAAACATTAGTTGACTAAATTCTTTACTCATCCTAAAAGGCAGATGATATTCTTATAGAGATTATTATTTCAAATGTTACTCATGGCATGTCTTTTAAATTCCAAGAAGCTGAGTGTGAAATGGTTAACTCATTTCAGCAAATAACCAAAAATGATTACTTTTTTCTTTCTCTTTTTCGGTAAGGAAAATTGGCCCTGAGCCAACGTCTGTTGCCAATCTTCCTCTTTTTGCTGAGGAAGATTGGCCCTGAGCTAACATCTGTGCCCAACCTCCTGTATTTTGTATGTGGGATGCTGCCACAGCATGGTTTAATGAGTGGTGCATATATCTGCACCCGGGATTCGAACCTACAAATTCTGGGCCACTGAAGCAGAGTGTGCAAACTTAACCATTATGCCACTGGGCCAGCCCCAAGAATGGTTATTTTTACACTCATGGAAGCTAATATAAAATAGAGATAAAATGACAATAGGAGTGCTGTCCATCAAGATATTTGCTTATTTGATCATGCTCTAAAATTACTGCAATACTTTCCAATCCTGTCATAATCTGTACTAATCACATTCTAAGAGTAAATATTTTCATGCTACATATCTAAAAAGACAGCATAATTTCTTAATCTCTTTCAGTTCTGCTTGTTCATAGGTTCATCTTATTTTAGATAGCTAAAGCTTTTATTTGGGAATTTAAAAGTGAGGTTAAAGTGAAACTTCCTATTCCTCTCCTGCAGCAGATGCTGGTGATGGTTTCATTTGTCACCCCACAAGAAGCAAAGGATGTCTGGTACCCAGTACAGCCACACACTTGTCCAACTTGCCACAGTGTCCCTGACTCAACTTTCAGACAATCTCTACACTATCTGGTAGATGTTAGGTAAATAGCAAAAATACGAAAGGCTCATCATTATGATCAATATTCACCCTTGCCTAATAACTTTTGCCTGCTTGGTGTTCTAAAAAGAAAATTATTCAGTTACAACAGCTAATTAGCTAAAATATTAATAATGGTGGTCTCCGATTAGTGGCTTTGTTGGTAATTTTAATTTCCTTCTTTATATTTTTTATTTTCCAATTTTCCTTAATATAGATTAATTGATTTATAATCAGGAAAAGCATTAAGAGTATTTTAAAATAGGTGTCACAAATTTCCATTTGTATAATCTGGAAGGAATATTTCAAGTCAATAACATCTCACTGGCAAACAAGTTTTCAGGATTGGAGTCTTATACAATGACTCTCCATTTTCTCTAAAATAGAAAATGCACTTGATTTCCATCCATATAGAAGTTGTGAATCAAAGTCCTTTATAAGAAAAACAAAGTAAAAAAGATTTATGGGATTCCATTTTAATTTTTGATGAAGACGTATCATCACTACCTACCATCCCTTATGTCTGAGTGAAACAGACTTAGAGATGGACTCAACTATCACAGCACACACACAGAAGATGCCATTACTTCTTTGTCCAAGTGACTCAGCTGTGTTCTGGGTCATGAGAGGGTGCTTGACATTTTGGAGTAAAATGCCACAGAATCTCAAAACTTTGAGAATTCTCAGGGTCCATATACAAATATCTTCTTTTTTTTTTTTAGCCAAGGGACCTAAGTGAGAATTTTACTTTACCTCACTCATTAAGGAATCTCAATCAATTGTTCCCCAAATAGCAGAGTACAGACTCAGCAAAAGGACTCAAGAATTATATCACACATTGTTTATGGCTGAGTGAGCTTACAGAGTGCTGGTATATGCTGAGCACACAGCTATTTGTCATGGAGCCATCAATCAAATTCAGTTGATAATAGAAATCCCTAAATAAATGAATTATAGAAATCAATGAGTCTGCTATTCTTTCAGAATTTAAAATTACTGAAAAATTTACCAGGGATTTAGAAGACAATTAAATAGTGGGGCATCAATATTCTCTTATTCATTTCACAGCTCTTTCAGGCCTAACTGCTCTGTTTATCAAAGACCCAAAGAGACTGCTAAAGACAGACTCCACTGGGGTCATCCCAGGAATAACAGGAATGAAGGCAGTGGTCAAGTTGGGTTCCCTATTCTGTGAGCTCCGAATTACAAAACAAAATGAAGCTCCTTAAGGCTCATCCAATCCTACTTAACCAAGATAGGCCCAGATCTCACTTGCCTATTATCTCAACTAGTAGGATCAAAGGGAAAGAAAAAAAAAATGAAACCCCATAAGCAATCAAAAACTCTCACATTAGCTAAGTTTAACTTCACTTTTCCCCTCATATTGCTGAGTAGCAGCGACTTTTCTGAGTCTCATGTTTCCTCTTTGTTCCGTTACAAAGCATTATCAATGACTAAAAGTCCCAGATAATACTTAGTAAAGGAGAGAAACAGAAGGCACAGATAATTATAAATTCAATAGTATGAACTGAAGTGAGTTGGTTCAACATGTTTGTTGGTATGAATTGGTGAATGTAGTTCAATGCTGGCTTAAAAGGGAGCGCACGTACTTATATAACAAGCTTAATTTCTTTCATTCTGAACAATACTGTGGCAGCAGCTCTCCTACCTAACACTACGATGGCAGTGTGTAACGGCTGCCCACTACGTGCCTGGCACTGTGTTAGGCATTGAAAATACGAAGAGGAAGTCCATGGGTCCTTCCCCAGAGAAGCTCCAGGCTGATGGGGAAGAAAGACATAGAAACCAATCATTGCCGTGAAGCGTGAGAGGCGTGATACTGTATAGATACAAACAGCAGAACAGGGTTATTAACTTTTTAGGGGCAGGGACCCAAAAAGGGCTCACAGGAGGTGATGATCTATTAGTGGCTGAGACGTCTTTGAAGAATAAATGAAACTTAGCCAACAAACCAGGAACGGAGGGCAATTCACTTGAAGGTCTTGGCATGGGCAAAGGTACAGAGTGTGGAATTGCCTAGTATTTGGGGAACTGTAAGTAATTTGGTGTAGTTGGAATGAAAAGTTGGACAATAATAACATCCTCTGTCCTCTAAGTGTATATACCACCCATCGATTATTCCGTCCTCTGATTAGGGGCTATTTACAGAGATGAATTTGTTTGGGTTCCCCAAATCGTGCAATTTTAATCCAGATTGAAGCTCTGATTATCGCTCCATATTCCTCTGGTGCTGTCATTCCTGGTCATTAGAAGCCACGTTGCGTGACTGAACTACTTGTGCTCTCTTGTAACCTCTGCTCACCTTGCTTACAAACACTTAAGAGGAAAACTGACACCGAGACAGCCAATGCATTTTTATGAAAATGTAATTACTAACAGAGCGTTATTGCTGAAATACAAATTAAATTCTTTCCTCCCTCTCTTATCCCTATCCATCCTCCTCCTCCACTCTCCAGTCAGATGCATTCTTCATATGCACCAAAAAATACAGTTTTGTCTTTTTGAATATCCTTTGATTACAGAGATTGTGTTGTATTTATAACTTCCTAGGTGGCTGGCAGAGGGGCTTGCCTACAAATGATTGATGAACAGAACAATCAATCAATTAGATCATCTAATTGCTGCATTGAAGGCAAATATGGAAGCATATGTTATATAGAGCCAGCCAATTGAAGCAAAGGGAAATATTGCACATTGTCTGCAATTTTAATGAGCTAAGGTAATACAACATATGAGAAATTGTAAACATTTATCTTTGCATAAATCCTACCTAAAAACAAGATAATGGCAGGTAATATCCGTGACAATGTCTTGACCACAAGAAATGGAAAGTATTGCCTAAACAATAAGGAAAATTTATCTCACAAAAGAAGAAGTCCAAAATTCCAGAACTGATTAATTTATCTGCCATTTTCAGGCTTCTATTCTTGCTTGCCTCTTCATGGTTATAATTTGGAACAGCATCTTCAAATATCACAAGATCACATAACATCCAAAGGCCAGGCTGGGAAATGAGAGCACATCTCTTTCTTGTATTTTCTTCACGTCTCTTTGGCCAGAATTGTATCCCATGCCCAGTCCTAAATCAATGGCAGTCAAGGAGACTGGAACTAATGTGATTGGCTTAGCCACAGACTAATCAAGATACACCTTGCTGAGGGGTTGGGGAGGGTAAATAATTAGGGGATGGGGAAACACAAGTAGGATTTGCTGTCAAATAAACAACCAATCGTGTCTACAATAGCCAATGACGTATTTAACTTCATTTCATTGCACTTATTCAACTTCCAAAGGGTCAAATAAACAGCAGGTCAATCATATCTTCCATGAAAAGAGGCACAACTGTATTTACTTTAAGAAAGAAGAAACAGAAAAATAATGCTTCAGCAACAACAAAAAAAATAAGCAAGTGAGAGAAAACTAAGATCACAAGGAATTTTAAGCATAATGATCTTTGAGTGAAAAAATACTATGTTCAGCCATTGTGGATTATCTTTCCAAAATAAATATTAGAATTTCAGTGCTGCACCCAATGCAGGAAGTCAAAGTTCTTCCATGTATTTCTTCTGTTGACAGTAAAGATTGAAAAGTGATCATATTTAATATAAGAGACAATAGACTTAAATAAAAACAGCCAAAGACTGCACTTCCAGCTGCAGCCCTTATAATTACGTTTGCTTGGCTGCAATCCTTTACCCAGAAATATGCAGGTTTTCACCAAGTCTTTGAGGATAACACTAATTAATTTGTTAATTTATTCAAAAGTTATTTCAGTGGGCAGAATAATTTAGCTCTAACCACAAGTTAATACAGTTTTAAGAAACCTTTCTGGAATTCAGTGCCTGTCACACATTTAGTGTTAATACCATGTTGCAATATTTAAAAGTTTATTAACATAAAGTATTTCCAGCTATACATTTTTAAATTAATCTCAAACTAAATTGAAGATTACACCCATTAAGCATACCTTTAAGAGTTGATTAGTGGGCATCACAATCCCCATTGGTTCCCTAGCAACCCTGGTACCAGCACTTACAATAAGCTTTTTCTAAACACTAATGTAAAATCAGTGATGAATATATATCCACTTCAAGTCTCTGTTTGCCAGAAAAATGCACTTTTTCTGTTATTAATGATTCCATATTTTGCTATCCTGGGGAGTTGAATTTTGACACAAGGGTTGAGAAGGGGGTATCTGGGTCATTAAGCTATCATCCACTCTCAACAAGCTGTCCTAAAAATGATGCCCAATTATTAAAGCAATGATGCCCATCACTGGTCATCACAGTTAAAATGAAATTAATATCAGATGAGTATCTCAAGCCATCTTTTTTTTAAAAAGCCTTGTGGAAAGTATACCCTGCTTCCATACATTCTAATTTCCAAAAAGAATATAAGATTAGATTACGAGTGCCTTGGGGCATTCTCAAGGCTGTCCTAGTCTTTAAAATGCCTGAGGTAGGCCCCACAGTCAAAAAATGTCATCTCTCTTCCCATTTTCTCCTGCTCCAGTGTATTATAACAAATAACCTTTCTGATTCTGCATACATTCCCACGTCTGTACATTTACATTACTGGAGTCTCCGGTGCCACAATTGCCAAGGAGCTCTCTGAAGCACTGTGGCTGTGCTCTGCCAACTGCATTTGGCTGCCCGGCTCCTTCTGGGCTCCCCAAGCTGGCAAGCTAACATGCTAATAGAATTCATTAGCCCGGGCTTTGACAGACAGTTAAAACAGGACTCCACATCAGCACTCCAGCCCTGCACGGCCATTATGCCATTTCAGGAGGCGCAGCTAATTCAAAGAAGATGATGACAGGGTTTGCAATCAGGGAACATTAGAGTGTCGGGCAGCGGAGAGGCTGAACATGCTAGGCAGCAAGACTGCCAGCAACCCTGATTTGATTTCTGGCACCACTGGCGGGCTTGGCAAAAAACAGAGGTAATGAGATAAACTGAAATACCAGGCACTGGGACTAGTCTTTGAAGTAATTATTCTCTGGGGTAACAAGGGACAAGATGAAAAAGCTTTCAGGGACAGGCAGTGGGCACCCATGGGACCTGGTTTCCATTACAGCATGACACTCTGCTGAGCGACTCTCTCTCCACTCAGGAAAGCAGAGTGCTAAATAGACTGTCAAGAGGAGGGGGGCTGGGAAAGGGTCTGGAAAGGGAAATAAAGCTGAAAAAAGATAGAAGCAAGATGGAGAGGTTGCCAGAGCCCTGCAAGGGAGCAAGGATTAAGTGAGGTGTTCCAGAATCTCTGTTAGGAACCATGATAACTGACCTGGCTTTCATCAATTAGTCTTTACATTCCACACACTAGGGGGAGAAGGGAAAGGGGACAAGGTGAAGGACGAGAGGAGCCACAGAAGCCCCAAGAGTAGTAAGATCCCTTAAGATGTTGATCAAAAACAGATAAGCCTTTGGCATTTCCCCTTTGGGCCTCTTGGCTCTGTCAGGTTGAAGACCTGAGTGAAATGATTAAGAGAGCACTTTCTGGAAGTTCAAGCCTCTAAGCCTCTGCATATAATCAGGCTCACCTGGCAATTCTTTATGTAGGAACAGGCCCAAGGCTAAAGTTGAACCAGAAATGAATCATTTCTCATTCTGCAGTGAATACTATTTCTTCTGAATCAGATTGGAGGTCACCAGCTAAATAAACTGGGAAGCAAACATGTTAGAAACCAGGAGAGTTGCTCTGTGTGCACAAACCTGGAACTTCAGCTTTTTTTTAATCTTTACAAGAGAAAACATTCCCCGGGTGAAAATAAACACCACACCAGGATTGACAACTAAGAACATGTACAAATCACGTCACCTTTGCCCGGCTTGGTTTAAAAAGTGGGAATCAGGGGCCGCCCGGTGGCGCAGCGGTTTAGTCCGCGCTTGGCAGCCCGGGGTTCGCGAGTTCGGATCCCGGGCGCCCGCCGACGCACTGCCTGTCTGCCATGCCGTGGCGGCGTCCCATATAAAGTGGAGGAAGATGGGCACGATGTTAGCCCAGGGCCAGTCTTCCTCAGCAAAAAGAGGAGGATTGGCAACGGATGTTAGCTCAGGGCTGGTCTTCCTCACAAAAAAAAAAAAAAAATGGGAATCAGGGTATAATATTTGACCACCCCCCGCCCCCCACACACACACATACACTCGCACACAATGCTGTGATTCCAGAGAAACTGTATATGTCAGTGGTGCACTTTTCTGTATATGCAGAAATCAAAAAATCAGTTTTTTGATTTCTGCATTTTACAAAACCTACCCAGCATGCTTATCAGCCATACATCTTACATATTTTCTCCAAAGATCTCCCCTGGTGCCTTCTCTCTTCTTTTTATACTTACTCTTTAGCAGTGGCATCCCATTCATACCTGCAATTTCAACTATCACCTTTATGGAAATGATTGTCAACCTCTCTCTAAAACCCAGTTATCTATAAACTCCGGGCTCAAATTTCCATTAGCCTTTTGGAGGGTACTAATGATGGACACAGAGCTGGCAAGCAATACACCTTGACACAGCCACCCACTCAAATTCCACCTGTCCAAAGTCCTCCTTCAATGTTCCTGTTTTCCCTGAATATCATTATCTCTTTATTCACCCAGTTCAAAACCTGGGAATCGTCTTCTCTTTCTCTTGTCTCCCACACTCAATTTGTTGCAAACTTTCCCATTTCATGCATTGATCCCTACATGCCATTCCCACATTGCTTTTCTAATTCAGGAGACACATTGTGAATTAAATTGTGTTTTATGGATAAAACTGGGAACATAACCACTGTAATATTATTTCAGGGGCAAAATAGAGTCTACCAACCTACCAACCAACCAAGTTCAACTCATTTCTGACTCTGTTTACAATACCCCAAATTTGTATACAGACAGTTCTAAATCTTGTGATTTCAAGTCTATTTCTCTTATATTTGTTACTTCCAGGTAGGGTCCTTCCGGTATCCTAGTTTCTGACCTCAAAACTTTGACCCGGAGCATTGCAAGCACCTCCCCCTAGGTCTTTGTTATATACATTGCTACAAGATTAGCTCTTGAAAACATTGACCTAATTGTGACATACACCTACTCAAAACTTTCCACCATGTTTCTATCTCAAGAATGGTTAATCTGGCACTAAAGGCGCTTTGTGACCTGGCTGGGGCTTATTACTCCAATTTTCCCTCCTTCCATACTTATTCTTATGTTCCAGCCACTCAACATCATTTTCTCTTGCCCAACAAATTATATTTTTCAAAACAACCACTTTTGTTTAGAATGACTAATATCCCAACTATAAATTTCTTCTTGTCACATCCTACCCATCCTCAAGATTGTTCAAATCCTATATCCTTCAGGAGGTATGACCAGTATCTTCCCCCTGTGTAAACTGTTAACCACCCTGTTAATAATGTCAGTTAACTTAACATTCATAGGTTTTGTCAGTATTCTCTTTCTTTGAAAGTAAAATGCAGGGTTTGTGTATACAATCATTTTGTGAAACATACCATGTGCAGATAGGCATGTAAGTATGATTCTTCCCTATCATATAAATGAAAAGTAAGTATCCTCATAATTAGGTTAGTAAATAAATTCAAACAACTGAGAGACATGACTTGCACAGCTGATTAACTTCAGTGTTCTCCAAAGGGGTTCCCTCCATGGCACCACCACATGAGCTTTGTGTCCATTCAAACTATCTTGAGGTGGAGACTAGTTGGAAAAGTTATGCTCCCCCATGTTCCTCTCCACTAACCCCTCCACTCTGGTTCTGAAGAAATCCTGATGACTTCCTTGATCTCCCTCAAGTGATATTTACAGGACTCCTAGATAATCAAAGAGGGTCATTCAATTAGAAATAACAGTTTACAGAAAGAGGTTGGAGAGGAGCATATTTTTTTGGTTGAGTGAGGTATAAATCAAGTTCACTGTGGAGTGAAGCCCCTCTTCAGATTCCCAATATGCATCCTGGAGAGGATAGGAAAACTCTCCTGTTGAGAACCACTGCCATCGTAAGCACTATTCTTGATCTGAGTGTATTGTGTCACTTGAGTATTTTGAGGAAGAAAACAAAAATTTTTTTTAGAACCTCTGGTTTAGGTCATGCTAATTGTCACATTGCCTCTATCATGGGGTTGCTGTGAGAATAAAGATGATAACAAATATGAAAATGCTTTATTAGAAAAAACAAACTCTAAATATGACAGTTTTAGGTAACCTAAATATATCTATGTACCCAGGGTGCAATAATTTGTCCTCAGTAAGCCATCATTTTCTCTCTGCCAGTATAGACTCATCGATGTGAGTCTTCTTTCAGATTGGACTTATACAACACAAAGTGAACTGAGCCACATAAGCCAGGAGGAAAAAAATGAATGATCTGGCTCCCCTTTCTATATCTGTCATGTTAACTGGTTGTTTTTCGTATCTCCACTTTACCTTGAGCCTTGTGGTCTTTTTTTTGTTCGAGAAGTTGAGACCCATAATCACAGAGAACATAATTAGAATCATAGAATTTTAGAGCTGGAAGAGACCATAGAGATCATAACTGAGAGTAAAGTTTATTTGGGAGATATAATTTTATTTTTCCCCTTTGTGAGTTAAACGACCAGTACAATCTGCTCCAGATTGTTGTGTCCCTTCTTAAAAGTAAATTAACTATGTCTTCTAAAGAAGGGAATTCTTTTCTCTCTGCACATATTTTAAGCAGTAGTTACTGGTACCTTTTAAAATGTCTTGTTTGTCTCTCTTGCTGCCGTCCCCGCCAGAAATGCAGTCTGGCATCCACACTTCTCCGTGAACACTCTAATTACAATATGCCCCCTTTTCCAAGCAGTCTTGGTATGAGTGGAATAAACAGGCATGTAAAGAAACACCATAATGAACATTCAATGACACCGGGAGAATGAATATGATGAAAGAAAATGTCCTTATGCATTCCTTGACAAAATATTCAGAAAAGAGAATGTATCCTTTAAGTGCAGTTTAATGCTAAGTAAAATACAGTTGGTACAAGGATGGTAAAGTCAAAATCATGAGAAGAAAGAGAATCAGAAGATGTGGATTCTAATCCCAACTCTACAAATGGTGTGAACATCAGATAATCTAGGTGGAAATAATTGGGAAGTTGTAAAAAAATAAAAATTTTAAAAAGCATGCAACATAAAGGTATTTTTAACCACTCTATATCATACATATTTAATTATTATCTGCCCTATTAGCTTGTAAACACAGGGATTCCAGCAACCTATTTTTTGTTTTTTGAGGACAGAGTTAATTACCCTATATAGGATCTTGTAAGTAAAAGACGCTTAACAGGGCCGGCCCGGTGGAGCAGCGGTTTAGTTCGCACTTTGGCAGCCCAGGTTTCACAGGTTCGAATCCTGGGCGCTGGCCGGCACACCGCTTGTCAGCCATGCCTGGCGGCATCCCATATAAAGTAGAGGAAGATGAGCACCGATGTTAGCTCACGGCCAGTCTTCCTCAGCAAAAAGAGGAGGATTAGCAACGGATGTTAGCTCAGGGGTGGTCTTCCTCCCAAAAAATAAAGAAAAAGTTGCTTAATAGATGTGTGTTGCATAAAAGAACACGTGAATAAAGAACCCAAGAATCATAGAGTGATTAAGTTATTGAGTGAATGAAATAATACAGGAAAAGAAAGAGGAGAGAACAAAACCATAAATGGACCATAAACCCCCTAATAGATTAGAGTCGTTGAACAGCATTCTAATGTGACACCCAAAATGCTTTCTCTTTTTAGCAAACAAGAGGCTATTAATCCAAGGTGTTTCTCTACCTGCTTACAGAGGAATAACATTTCAAAACACTGTCGCCTTTCAGATTGTCTTTTCAGATGGGGGCAAGCCAGAAGGCACCCACACTATGATGGGAATTACATGGGCTATTCATCCGCCAGCTTCAGGACATAAACTGATCACCAGCTGGGGGCAGGAAGAAATTATGGAGTCTCCCAACAGCTTCCTCCAGAGCGTGCTGCCGTGCTCACTGCTGGAGTCCCAACACCGAAGCTAAAATGAAGCTCAACTGTTATTTTTTATTGAGTAGCAATGATTATGGTTTTCAGAATGAGAGGAGAACACAACAAAGAAATCTGCTCAAACAGCACCAGCAGCTCTGCTGTTCTGGCTTCCAAACAAAATGCAGGCAGTGGGTGATGACAGTCAGGAAAACTGTGACACAGTTGATCTAAAATCCAAAGCGCTCTACCTACGTGAGGGACCACATTATTTCATGGAAAGATCAGGAAAATAACATAACTTTCTCCTGAGGAAGTACAGATCACAGAAAGGCAGATATTTCATCTTTAGGGTCAACAGGTATATCACTGTCAGTTTCCTCACTGAAAAGCTACTTTGGAAGTAAAGTAATGTCCTATTCAGGGGCCTACCAGTGGCATAGCGGTTAAGTTCGCATGCTCCACTTCACGGCCCCGGGTTCACAGGTTCGGATCCCAGGCTTGGACTGATGCACCACTTGTCAGCCATGCCGTGGCGGCGTCCCATATAAAGTAGAGGAAGATGGGTATGGATGTTAGCCCAGGGCTGGTCTTCCTCAGCAAAAAGAGGAGGATTGGCAATGGATGTTAGCTCAGGGCTAGTCTTCCTCACACACAAAAAGAAGAAATGTCCTACTCAAAGGTAAAGCTTTCTGGCCCAGGCTAGTAATCTCATTAAGTTAAAATGGTTTTGTGAGATCATTTCACCTGAGAAAATAAACAGGAAATGTAAAAGATGAAACTCCTTTCAAGGACACAATGCCTTAAAAACACACAGGAGACAACTGCTGGTGGCAAAACTGTTGGAGTTTATTTGAAGAAAAACACAATTGTCAGATGTTGGTTCCAGTAGCTGCAGTCCCGGGAATCCTGGATGGCATATTCAAAACGAGCCTTGATCTTGGACTGGGCTGCAAGCTTCTCAGGCACAGACCCTCTCGCTGATGCAAACACAGGTGAAGCTGCCTTAAAGCATTAGCAAAAGCCACCAATGTCCTTCACCCCATCCAAGCTCTTCACTCCTACAGGGAACAGCTGGAGTCTTTGTGCGGTGCCCAGAGTCAAAAGTTCACTCCATCTCGGGGACATTGGCAGCCAGGACCCCTGAAGAGAACAACACCACAGTCTGCAAAGTTGAAATGTTTCGCCAGATCCTTGCTGTTTTGCCTTAGACGTCAATGAGAACGCTGTGAAAAGACTGCCAGCCAGAAGACTATACCTGTTTTCAAATTAATTGTGCCCTGAACATACTAGAACACACTATACATTAGATAATAGGAACATTAGGTGGTGCTGAGCTGTTTAAAGAGAAGATGAACACATTTCACTCCGGTGCAGCTCTCCCAGAAATTGTAAACTCCTGCACACAACGCATACGTGTTGAGTGCCTACTCTGTGTATGAGGGATTGGAAAAGAGTGATGAACAAGACTTGGCCCTTGTCCTTCAAGCACTGAAGTAAAGCATTCCATAAGTAAACTGTTTTTCTTCTTCCAAGTTTTTCCTAGGTCTCAAACTTCTGTAAGGGAAACGGGAGAAAGTGTCATTTAAACCAAGTGTGGCTATATTCATTTGTGCCTTCAGAGGAGCGGGGGTGTGGGTGGTGGTGGTGATATAAGTCACATCATCAGGAGAAAGGAGAATGGGTGGGACGTGCAGGAGTTGGTGCATTGTTTAGCAAAGTCCACTAGTGAATAAGAGCCAGGCAGAGGAAGCCCCAGCAGTTTATGAGTAGGAAATAGAGAGGGCTGCATTGCCCAGCATAAACATGTACGAGAAAATATTATTTTTCCTTTTGGAGTGGCTGAAAGGCAGAACAGAGAGAAAAGAGAACCAGCCAAAAATCCTAGCAGGCATCTGGAACTTAGGTTGGGAGAAAAGGCTGAGGGACTTTTTAAAGAGCTCAATGTTTGATTTTGGATTTTCTGACTATGGAATGCCATAGAACTTCTCTCCCTGTTACTCATTTCTTCAGTAAAATGCTACCACACACAGCTGCTTCCCAGAGTGATATTTTGGGAATGTGAGGGAAAGTATCATGGAGGAGAAATAGCATCCTATATCTGGGTTGATGCCAGGGCAAAGATAAGAAAAGAACCCCCAAACACAAAATAAACAACAGAAATCCAGCAGCAGTAAGAAATCAGAGCCCAAGATGACTAGAAGAACCCAGACTCCCTGGGCATTTGCAAAACTTCAGGGGCAGGTATTGGTGTTTCCTTTGAGGTATCAGGTGGAGGTTCTGAAGAGCAGCAGGTGACATCTGGACTGTACTTCTGCAGGGCAGACCCATGTCTTTGTCTTTGTGTGTCATATCATGCCTCTACAGGCACGAGTACAAACCTCCTGGGAAGAACTTATGAGTGTTTGTTGAATAATCTATAACTGTGAGATGAAATCTCAGAGCCTAACTGCCAAACAAGGAATCAGGGGCCTCCCAGGGACCTTCAGGTCTGAAACACAGGAACTTCTCTGTGTGCAGTTGGCCAGGTAACACCCTGGTTTCAGAGGCTCCTAGCCAGAAATTTCTTCTCTACCAGTCAGCCCAGAATTGAGATTCCCACCATTGGGGATCTTCAGGTAGATTTAAGACAACAGAGTCAAGAGCAATGCCTTTATACCTGGATCTCACACCCAGCAGGGAGAAAACACCCTCACATTTCAAAAAGGCCTTCAAACACACACTCTTATAAAATGCATTACCTCATTTCTGTTATTGAATTTGAAAACAGCAAAGACCAAGATGGTGATTCTTAGGCTTATAAGTGCTGTTTAAGGCAGAGCCATCTCAATGTCAGAAGAAAAAAGAAAATAAACAAATGGTATTTTTGAAATGGGTGAATTTACTCTTACACAGATGTTTTTTCTGTCCTAGTGAGATGATACCTAAGGAAAAGTGAGGATCCTGACACTTAGTCATGCACTGATTTACTGAGCCATACTATGCCAGTGTCGGGGATCTGAACTGGCCACCTCGAAATATGCCTCTTTACCTTGATTATTTTCTCTGAAGGAGGCTTTGACCTTCCCCCCCACCAACTGTCTAAAGGGATTTGGGATGGAAGGCCTATCCCTGGGACAGGCCATCAACTTGGATAACTCTGGGCATTGATAGACTGGGAGGGTCTTTGCTATGCCCATTCTTATCAAAGTTCTGTTTACCAAACATCTACATTTGTAAGAGAAATCTCCATTTGTAAAGGTATCTCCTTCTCTGTACTGGGAAGAGAGGTGGATGACCTCATCTCTAGAAACTTGTCAGTGTGGAAGGTGAGGCCTTAAATCTGTATAATAACCTTACCGTGCTGTTCTGGTAATCTCCCATAACTGACCCACCCTCAACATCCTCCATTGTCTTTTTATTTAAGAGGAGAACCTCCGCCATTTTGTCGAGAAACTCAGTATACATGGTCTCTCCCATGTATACATGTTATAGAGCTTTGTTTGATTTTCTCCTGCTATTTGGTCTCATGTCAATTTAATTTGTAGCCCAGCCAGAAAGGACCCAGAGTGGGTAGAGGATCCTTCTCCTCCCCTTCACCAGGCACAGAGGATAATAACATGGACAACAGAGAAGTCATCTCTGCCTTCATGGCAATGGCATTATAATGGGAGATACAACAAGTAAAGGAGAAGCCATGACAGAGCACTAGGGTCCACGTTAGGGGGATACAGCACACAGTGAGAGTGCATAAGCAGGGGTCAGCTCAGACCCCAAGTCAAGGACAGCCTTTGAGAAGAACTAACATGTAACTTGAGACCTAAGTAAGAAAACTGATTTAGTTCAGAAAGAGGCATGAGAAGGGGAGGAAGATTCTAGGAAGAGGAAAAAGCATGCACTGGATCAAAACCCCAGATTAAGCCTGGAGCCAATCACCAACAAAGCAGGAGCAACAAAATCCCTCTCTTTTCTTCGATCTAGTATTTTCAAAAAGGATCAAAGTAGCAATCATAGAAAAGAAAAAAAGCACACCTTTGTTAGGCTTACTTATTGCCTAAATGTACTTTACAATTTAGAATTGTTTTTAATTTGAATCCCAAATATGGGGTCCACACAATCTTTTCAGTGTTTAGGACCAGTTGTAATGACTGAGGGTAATGTTTATCGAATGCTAATTATGCCCAGCATTGCTCTGAGTGCTTTACATTCATGGACTCATTTGATCTTCACAATAATCCTATTATCATCCCACTTTATAGATTGGAAAACTGAGACAGAGAATTTGAGTAACTTGCCTGAAGTCACAACATAATTAGGTGACAAAGCTGGGATTTGAACCCAAATAGACTGGTGCCAAAGTCTGTACTCCTAACTGTGGATTTTGTGCCCATACATTTGGGAAGTGAAGTAAGTTCCCTATGGCTTAAAAAAATTTATATTTAAAAAATGAGGCTAAAGAAGAAAATGAAAATGAGTTCATAAAGAGTTTTATGAGCCATATCAAAGAGTTCTAACTTCTTCATGAGAAGAATGGGGAGTTTTTGAAGGTTTTTAAGCATGGAAATGATATAATCTGATTTGCTTTGTACTAAGATTTCTCTGGCTGCAGTGAGAACAAATGAGGGAGGGACAAGGCCTTGAGCAGGGAGACAAGGAGGTGCTACAGTAACCCAGGTGAGAGACTATAATTGCTTCATCCAGGATAGTAGCAGGGGAGACGGGGGCAACTGTACATGTTTGAGAGTAGTTAGGAGCGGAATCAACAGAATTTAGCGACTGTCTGGAGATGGGGTTGACAGAGAAGGAGAAGTCAAGAATGACTTCTGGGTTGATGGTAGTAGAGGGCACACAGAGGAGCAAGTTAGAGGACCAGACCTGAGCTCCTGCCTGGACATGCTATATTTAGGGGGCCTGATGTCCATCTAGCAGGTGATGTCCAGTAGGCAGTTAGATGAGAAAATCTGAAGTTCAAGAGAGAGAGAGTAATTAAAACCATGGGAGAAAATAAGATCCCCCACAGTAAGTGTGCTTTGTGAAATTAAAAGAAAGCAGGGAAGAGAATTCCACCAGATGCAAGAGACTGGCAGAAAAAAATTCCACAAAGGAGATTGGGAACAAGTCGTCAGATTAGTAGGAAGTCAGAAAAGCAAGATGTCTGGAGAAAAGAGCAAGAAGTATCAAGAAGGGGGTAGAGGTATATTGCTGCTGAGAGACCAGAAGATAAGGGTTCTGGAGGGCCACAGGATGGAGCAACAGGGACATTATTAGTAACTTTGACAAGAGCTGCTTTCATGCAGAGTGGAGGGAGAAGCCAGATGGCAACAAATTGAAGGAAGTATGGGAGATGAAAAAGTAGAAACGGGCTGTAAAGGTCAGGAGGTTTGACCAGGAAAGGGAAGAAGAAATTGGGCAGAAGAGTACAGTGGTCATCAACTTTGTCATTACTTTTATAACTGCTGCTTTTCCCAAAGATGAGAGCACAAAGACGGATGGAAAGGAGCAGAGAATCAAGAATGTTTACAAAGAGAGATCCAGAAGAAGGCAGAGGACTGAGATTCCAATAGAGAGGGATATTTTGGCCCAGATGAAACGTGTAATTTAATTGAACAAGGCAGCCATTAGCTTGAGGTGGCTTTAACGCCCTGGAGGCCTAGGTAAACAACCAAAACCTAAGCCTCTAAACGCCTCGAGGTTAGGAAATAGAAACCCAAGGACAGCCAATCACAAACAGCCAACTAAGCTTGAAGTCTAGCCAATCAATAATTTCCTTACTTTGCTTCTGCCTTTTCTCTATAAGTCTCTCCTGAGCTCCTGTTGGTGGAGCGCTGCAAGCCACTTCCGGTTTGGCGCTGCCTGATTGGAGTTGATTTTTGCTCAAACTCTTAATGTTTTTATATGCCTCAGTTTATCTTTTAACAGGGGGAAGGAACAAGGATGGAAGGCAGGCGCTTGGTAGGGGCAGAGCAAGAAGCGGGGGTCATTTCTGAGCAACAACTTCTATTTCCTCTGAAACAGGGGACAAGGTTACCTGCCGAGAGTGAGAGGGAGGATACAGGACAGGTTCGAAGAGGTTATTCCTCTTCTTTGCCGCCTTCACTGACTGTTTGTGTGAGTAGCTCAGTTCGGCCCCTGAAATTGCCAATGCACTAACAGGAGTTCTTCATGTATATCTTGCTTTATTATTTTGGAAAGAATAGTTTAAATATTAAATATCGTGGAAGGAATTAGGCTGGACAGAATGGAGTTAGAGAAGTAGATAATGGAGCCTGTCAAGGAAAAAAAATCAAAAAATTATCCTAATATAAATCTCCTTTTCAGTTGAAATGATGAAATATTTCTATATAGGACGGATTTTGGAAACTTCCAGCATCATTGTTTTTGTCTGTTTCTATATTCATATTGGACCTTGGGGGTCTCTGCAGTATCTATATAGAGAATTCTGCCATAAGATAAAAGGGCCCAGCACTAAATATTTGTGAAGCTGCAGATTCTTTTTATCTCCGATATTCTATAGTAGGATATTACAATGCTCAGAATTGAGTCAAATTTATATTTAAAATTCCTTTATTTTTTATAAAACCATCATCAAAAACACAGTACATTATATTGCTTAATAACCCTTTATTAGAGCCCATGTATTAAATTTCATTCAAAATCAAATGCTGAAACTATCTCTATTGAAGAATTGATATGCTCCTTCCTTCCTGATAATAAAAATTGTGCAACTTACTAGGTCTCCTCCTTTGACAGGTAGAGGGAAATTCTTATGTCTAATCAAAGCGACTATATTTACCCTTGTAGTTAGCATATGCCAACTTTTCCATTTCCTCTAGTTTGTTAGCCCTAATTGGTGTGTCCTTACTGGACACAAACCTTTTGGGATATGTGAAAGAAAGAAATTAATTAAAAGACCAACTAAATCTTGTGGATAATTGAGAGCAATTCAATTTCTTCATGAATATTTATGTGTTTACCTAGTCTTCATAGCACATATAAACTGGATACCCAGTTTTGCTCTAAAATCCTGAGCCTGCACTGGAAAAAAATTATCTTGAAAAATTCTCATAATTTAGATTGAATTGTGTCCAAATCTACTAAGTGGCATTCCAATCTCTTCTTAAATCACACAACAAAACAAAGAAAGCAAAAGTATAATTCATCAGTGTTTAAAAAAGTTTTTTTGGACCCCGTATTTTACCAGGTATTTTGTGGCCCATTCCACCTGGCTGTCTCCCAGAAAGTGGCATTCTAATTTTTCTAAAGGTAATTGTAGCTCTGCTTGCTCAGTGGATTTTATTCTTCCGAGTGATTTGTTTTACTCAGTTTATACCATTCACGTGCCTCCTGTTCTTTTCCAGGAGCCAGTCCGTGATATTGAGAAAGGATACACATCTGGTACCTTTAAAAGTAGCATCTGCATTGCCTGCAATAATTAGCATTTTGCTTTACAGTGCATCCTGCTTTGCATTTATACTGCACCCTGAATCAAATGACTTTCAGACCCTGAATTAGTTAATCTATACAACACTGCTATCTTGCCCAATATCTCAGAAAGATCACAAGAAATTTCATTTAAATTTAACCTAGAAAATGGGTGAAAGTGAAATTAGGCAAGCAAAGCAATAAAGCAACAAGCCTAGAATAAAAACACCTGGAGATGAAAAACCTGGAGCTGCGTCTCTAAGCCAAACGACTTCCCTACGAATTCCTGAGTGCTAATGAAAGCAATTAACTCTGCACACAGCTTGCCTCCTCCCATATCCTGCTTGCTGGTGGACTCTCAATGGCCTACATGTCTGCTCCGTGACAGCATTAGCATAAAGAAAAAATTACTTGTAAGACAATAAAGGGCAGCTATCCTATTGTCCTATAAAGTTTCCTTTATGCTGAGTGAAACAGTATTTTAAAAATCATTCAAGAATACTATCACCTGTTTCCCCAATAAGCACAGTGGATTGTTGACAAGCAGTTTTTACAAATGATCCCTAGAGGTTATGAGTATTCTGCTATTCCTTTGTAAAAAGTCTAATTCGCCTCCCCTTCCATATACCTATACACTGGGGAATGGAAAAAGGATGCATATAAATTCTGTCCTGATCTCTATGGATGGAATTTGGCAACTCGCATCATTTTGGCATAGGAACAAGTTACTTTGCCGAAGTTGTGAGTTTAGTCAGGACCCAAAGTGTATCTTCAGTCTCATTAGCTTTTCCAGGATGCAGGGCTGTTGTGATGCATTTTAGAATTTTCACTATGTTTATAGGATGAATCACAACTTGCAGTTTAAAATAAATGAGTTGTTCCAACATCATCTTCTCCCCACCAGGTTGAGACGTAACCTTATGTACAAAATTTCCATTATTTTTTAGAGTCTCTGTCTGAACTTCTGTTTATTCGTCTGGTCTATCTATCTATATATGCACTGGTAGCATATTGCATTAAATTCTGAGGCTCTTTAATAAGTTTAATATCTGGTGCTGCTGGTCCTCCTTCAATATTATTCTTCAGAATTTTACTAGCTAGTCATATTTGTTTTTCAATGTATCCTTTTGCATCAACATGTATATTTTTAAAATATACTATTGATCTTGTTATTAGCATCCTAATTTATAAACTAGCTTAGTAAGAATGATATCTTTATTGACTATTACTATCCAAAACAAGATATATCTTTCAATTTGATCAGCTTTTTGGTGCCTTTTAACTGCATTCTAAACTTTTCTTTATATAGATCATGCACATCCTTTATTATGTGTATTCCTAGGTATTTTATTTTTTATGCTGCTACTGTATATGGGATTTTCAAAAATTATATTAGATTTTAAAACTGGGGGCCGGCCCAGTGGCTCAGCGGTTTAGTTCACACTTGGCATCCCGGGGTTCGCCGGTTCGGATCCCGGGCGCCTACCGTCGCACTGCTTGTCAGCCATGCTGTGGAGGCGTCCCATATAAAATAGAGGAAGTTGGGCACGGATGTTAGCCCAGGGCCAGTCTTCCTCAGCAAAAAGAGGAAGATTAGCAATGGATGTTAGCTCAGGGCTGGTCTTCCTCACACACACACACAAAAAATTATACTAGATTTTAAAACTGTTATTTGTATATGAAAGCTATTGATTTATATGCATAAAATTTTTACTCCACTATCTTATTTAATCTCATATTGTTTTAGTATTGCTTTTCCAGTTTATTCTCTTTGGTTTTCCAGGTATACAATCATATCACCTACAAATAGTGATTTTTTTTTAACTTCTTTACAATTTTTATACCTCTATTATCTGTCTTTAGTCTAACTGCATGGATTGTTACCTCCAGCGCAAGAGCAAATGAAAGTGGTGGGAGTGGGAATGGATATCTTATTCCTGTTTAGAATGAGTAGCCATATAGAAAAAAAATTATATAAAAAACTTATACCTTATACATTATACCAGGACAAATTCCAAATCAGTCAAAGATTTACATGTAAATAATTAAATCATAGGAGAAAATATGGGAGTATTTCTTTATAAACTTAGTTTCAAGAATTTCTTCCAAAATATTATTCAAATTCCAGAAGCCATAAAAGAAAAGATTGATAATTTTGATACATTAAAAAAGATTTCTATCTGGCAAAATAAAATAAAGCCAGAAGACAAAAAACAAACTGGTGACAAAAAAAAAAAAGTATTTACAATTCATATAACAGGGAAAGCACTACATGAATGTATAAGATGCACCTAAAAATTGATTTAATTGAAACACAATAACCCAAGAGAAAAATGGGCAAAGGATATAAACAGACCTCACAGAACGTGAAATACAAATGCCTCGTAGTCCTGTGAAAAAATACTCAATCTCATTCATAGTAAGAGAAATGAAAATTGAAATACCTGCAATAGCTTTCTCACCAATCAGCCTGGATAAAATCTAAAAGCTTGATAATACACTATTCTAGCCAGTATGCAGGGAAACATTTTCAAACTTCATTGGTAGGAATAAAAACTGCTGAAATCTTATGGATGGTAAATTGGCAATATACATCAATATTACAAATTCAAATACTGTATGACTCAGCTCTCCTGCTTCTGAGTATTTATCCTACAGACATATTTTCCCATATGCAAAATGAATAATGTACAAGGTTAATCATTATAGCATTGTTTACAAGAACAAATGACTGGAAACATGCCTAATGTTTATCTAGCGGAGACTGGTTAAGTAAGGTATCCACACAATGGAATATTATGCAGAGGATAAAAGAATGAGGACCATTCAGTGTCCAAATTTGAAAAGTTCTTGAAGATACTGTTAGATGAAAACAAAACTTCAACGTTAGGCCATATAGTCTACCCTTTTTATTTAAAAGAATAATGGGGAAATAAGGAAAAATTTATATTTGTATTTTCTTGCACATGCATAAACAAATTATAAAAGGAAATATAATAAACTAGTAACAGTGGTTACCTATGGCAGTGGAGGGAGAACTCAGCAAACTGGGGACAGAGATGGGAGAAAGACATTTCACTATTTTCTTTCTTTCTTTTTTTCTTCATTTATTTATTTAAGTTTTTCAACCAATTAGTAAATTTTTTAAATGAAGTAGGGACTTCTCAAAAAGATGAGAAAAGTAGGTTAAAATTCCTCTTCCGTACCAGTTGAGAAATAAGCAAAGTGTGTCATCTCCCAGAGATGACCCAGACAGAACAAGATAGAAGCGAGTCATCAAGAGCCAACTGATGATCTCCTTTCCAAGGAAGCACAGCCCACAAACTCACCTAATGTTGCCAGGGCCACTGACAGCCCATGCAAATTAGAAGTAAGCATCCCCCCCACTCCCCTAGAAGGACTCAGGTCTCGCAGCCTGAGCAAGTAAACAATGTAGTTACGATAATTTTCAGATAATGCCTCTTCCTCTGGGTGGAAGCAGTCTTGCTCCAGGTCACCCAGCTCAGTGAGCAAGAATATGAATTTCACCTCCCCCCCAGCCAAGTGCCCTTGCCCAACCATTAAGAGTTAGAAGAAAATGAAGCAAGAGACAGAGGGGACATCTCCACTTGGACTACCTTAAGCCACTGCATTCGTGCCACAGGAGCAAAGCATGTCAAGCAGAGAGAGGTATGGACTTTTGTTGATCCCAATTTCCTGTTATGGATCCCCCCATCCCTAATGTGATGGAATACTTTTCTGACTTGAAGGGGCATCTTTCCTAAAAAAGAGAGAGAGAAGGAGAAAAGGAGGAAGAAAGGAAGAAAGGAAGGAGGAAAAGAATTGTAGGAAAAGCAGGAACTCCTTCCCTGAGAGTCAGTTTCAATGCTTCACAAAAAACATTCCAAGGCAGAAGCAGAAGCACCAGCACCAGCTGAGGAAATATATGAGGCCACACAATAGGGAGCACAGATAGGCAGCTTCTCACCAACTGATGAATTCATCCTGACTCAGAGACATTTTCCCAAAACAAAAGGACATTTGCCCAGATTGGCAGGTGGACAACAGGAAAATGACCTAAAAGCAATCACTAGATTAAAGGGAAAATCAGATATGGAAACCTGGTCGTTGGCTTCAACAGGTACATAAAGTGCTCTTCTCCTTCTGGGACTGCACATGCCCCAATTTTCTCTTCATCCTTCTCTGTCTGCCTAATAACCAAACTATTAATATGAATCTATATTATCTCTTTTGTGTGTGTGTGTGAGGAAGATTGGCCCTGGGCTAACTTCTGTGCCCATCTTCCTCTACGCCTGCCACAGCATGGCTTGACGAGTGGTGTGTAGCTCTGCGCCCAGGAGGTGAATCCAAGAACTTCTGGCCGCTGAAGCGGAGCATGCAAACTTAACTGCTATGCCACTGGGCCAGCCCCATAGTATCTCTTTTTTATCATAAGATACAAAAGAAGGAGTGAAAAAATGTCAAGCTAAGCAGTGAGCAGACCCAAGGAGAATGTGCCATCTTAATTTTTGTTCAAATAGATCAAAATAGATCTGCCTTCTACCAAAGTATATACAAGATAAACAGTGTTAAGTCCTTTGAAAAATTTTGGGAAGAAAATAATGATAACATGATAAAGCTGGAAACATGTATTTTTACATAGATTTGTTCCAAGAAACAAACATTTGAGAACATTTTTTGTAATATTTAAAATGAAAGATTAGATATAGAAAGATATTTTTGAAAGGGAGTGACTGCATTAGGAAAAAAACTAAAGAATGTAAGGTAACTAATAATGTCATGACAGTATTTAAAATATCACTCAAAGCCATAAAGAACTAAATTGACCTTGCAGAACATTAAATCTGGGGTGTGGAAAGAGATTTGACACTTTCTTTTGGAAGGAAAAAGAAATGAAAAAGTCAGAGGAAAAGGATAGAATAGAAGAGCAAGCAGCAGAAATCTGACATCTGGATAATTGATCTTCCTAGAGGAGAAAATAGAATAACCCAGTCCAAACCCATTTAAGAAATAGGGCTCCAAGCTTCCAGCATTCTCCTTCCGTTTACTCTTGCTAAAAACTGAATGCTAGCTCAAATGTCCAGTTCATTGATCCCCCTGCCCAGATGGTGAATTGGTTTCCTTAGGAGCCAAATATGAGCGTAGCAACCAAATTTCTTGTCTTAAAAGAGAATAAGTTTATTTATTAGATACACAAAATAAGAAAGACACAGCATTAAAATATTTGGTACTGATTTAGATATTGACCAGTAATAATAATAATGACAATAATAGTAATTTGGGTATATTGAATATTTTCTATGTGTCAGGGAACATGCAAAGCATTATCTAATTTAATAATCACCAACAACCTTAGGAGGAAAGTATTATTACCATCCCTATTTTATTGATTAGTAATCTAAAGCTGAGCAAGTTTAAGTAATTGGTCAAAGATCACACAGGTGAAGGGAGAACAGAGATCTGAACTTAGTTTATCTTTCTCTGGAGTCCATACTCTCAACCACCATGACATGGCCATGTGATGATGATTCACAAAGTTCAGGTTATCCTGGATTGGGATGCTCATTCCCAAGGTGTTCCTTTGTGGCTGCTCCAGATGCAGCCAATGAAGAATCAGGAAAGAATGAAATCTCTAGCATGAGCAAATCAACCCCCAAGAGTCTTTGCCCAGTTAAGTTTTGATTATTTCTATGACGTATAGAAATGTGTAACTCATTGGCCACAGCCCAGAACTACCTTAATCACTGAATAAAGCTTAACGTTTGATGTAAGTGAAACCCTGGACAGCTCCAAATGAAGGAGAGATAACAAAACAAGATGGGGCATGGCGGGGGTGGGGTCAGAAGATAGTCAATATATGGAAGCAAATACAGCGTTCTAACTGACCAAGCAGATTCCAACCGATCACACAACCTCCAGCAGCTGGACAGAGTCCATCTATATCAGAGAGGTCATTAAATGTCCAAAGAAAGATAGAACTAGCTACAAATTTGGCCTTACTTTTGATGGAATAGACCATAACCAGTTACCTTGGTTATAAGGACCTGCTGCTTTGTATGTAAAATGTCAAGTGAACTCACTGAGTCAGTTTGTAAATTGAAAGGAAAACGCTGGCTTCCCCCAGACTAATATAATAGAATTAAAAAGTGTCAGTGATATAATAGGAGGAAAAAAAAAAAAACTCTCCTAAAAGGAAGAAATGAATAAACCTGCAAAATGATAGGACATACCTGTATGTCAATCAAAACTTGGTACAAGTGACCAACACCTTGACATATCCTACTAAAATTATTGAATTTCTAGGATGAGAAAGAAACCCACAAGTATCCAGGCAGAAAAAGAAGGTGACAGAATAAAATAACGAAAAGTCAGGCTCACCTCATGCTTCTCCCCTAAAACATTAGATTCTAGATGCAAACGAAGCAACATCTACCCTATATACAACATGCTTCTCCTGCAGCCTCAGAGTGCACATTAGAAAGGAAAGCTTCTGCAAAGTCATGTCATGCATATGAGAAAGAATAATATCAAACATTAAGCTGTCCATACATGTTAACTTACTGACTTCTCATAGCTTCTATAGAAGGCGATACTGTTATTTTTCGAAAGAGGACATGAAGCACAAGGAACTTAGTAAACTGCCTGAGGTCACATGTCTAGAAAGTAACAGATGCCATGATTTGCACCCAAGCGCTCCAGCTCCAGAACCTGTACTTTTAACCATTATGCTGTTTGAATACTAACAAATCATCTAAAATAAAAGGTAATGTACAAGTACTGTACCAATGACAGTACTATGAGCAGTCCATTCTGGATAGCCTTCACTCATCCCTCAGGTTTAGCTTAAATGTCACTCCACTAGGAAAATCTTCCCTGTGACCTCCTCCAGACTAGGTCTACCAGTTAGCGTATAACTAGGAAATGAGAGCTCTCTAGGTATTTCAAACAAAGAGGATTTAATACAAGGAATCAGTTACAAAGGTGACGAATGAACCGTGAAGCCAAATAGGGGACAGTGAGGCAAGAGATTAATAACACAGATTAATAGCAGCAGGAAGTTACTATGATCTCTGTGAAGTAAAGGACAATGGCAACAAGCAGTGTCCCGGAGACCATCTCTGTTCAGAGGAACATAAGACCACAGGTGAGGGACTTTCTGATAAGAGCTGGAAACCCACAGGAGATGCAGCTGGTGCTGAAGAGACCACAGTGGGCAGATAGAGAAGGGAGAAATACACTGGATTCTCCTCCCCTCCACCTTCCAGTCTTCTGCCAGTGCCTCCCATTGGCTGAACGCATCTGAAAGGCATAGGATAAGGGAACCTGGGTAATGTTGTTCCCTATGACACAGAGCAGAACAGGGGAAGAACAGTGACTGCAGATAAACTTCCCCTGCTACACTACCGTATAAGGGGTATTTACCCCCATAATATCCCTATGGTAATGTGACTTACCATTGTATCCACTTGTTCAGTGTTCACCTTTCCCACTGCAACAGCCATGACAATGCACCTTGTAGATCACCCTTCAGGAAAGAGCCTGTGCAGTTAGCTGACAGCCTCCAGCTGCCACACCTACTGGATCCACCATGGCATTCACACCAAGGCCAAGATTTGCCAGGGCTGCTCTGAGCCCATGACTAAGCACAGGAGAGGTATTAGAGCTGTGCCATTCCTGGCCAATATGGGACTCCTCTAAAGAGCAGTTTTTGCTCAGGGTTATCCATCAACCTAGCTGAGACTTTCTCAGAGCTGCACTGTAGACTTAGCTTCTTCCTACCCGATCCTCCTTCCTTCCTCTCTTTCTGAGACATTGTCAGACCTGCATCATAGTCTGAGGATCTCCTCATCTACTCCCGCTCCCTTTTCCATTTTCCCCCATGAGCATTTCCTGCAATAAATCTCTTGCACTTCTAATTTCGTCTTGGCATATGCTTTCCTAGCATATGGAAATAGGCATATACCCACCAAAATATAACCCCCTGGAGGGAAAGAATGTGTAGATCTTGTTCATTGCTATAGTCCCATGACCCAGTGCAATACCTGATACATAGCTGGTGCTCAATACATGTTTAATGAAAAATTATCAAATATTTGAAGAAATCAATTGACACCACACAATAAATCTTTAGCAATAAGTATTAATCATGAGTAGATTTGAAACAAACAGTAAATAACTTGCCTTCAAACAAGGATTCATTCTGAGTCATCTTGCACTTTATAGCTTGCTGTCTTACAAAAAGAATTTTCAATTCATTATTAAAGCGAATAGTATCCAAATATTCCTGGACTTGATATAGGAGAGAACTTGTAGAATTCTTTCTTGGTTTCCAAGTAAAGCAAATAATTTTTAAGTTGGCATCTCAAAATTCTCAGATTTTCACTATTCACTGAAAGATGTGTGTATTCAACAGATAGGAGACAAAGAATCCAGACTACGTAAGGTCAGAAGACAAGATTATTAATAGGATTATTCTTGTAGTCAGGAAACTGAACACTATAGAATCCAATTTAAGTGCTGCTCTCCCTGTTGGCCCCTTATTTGAATTTCACTTTTTCTTTTTCCTTTTTCAGAGAGGAAAACATTTAAAATATCTGAAGCAAAACTGAGATTGCTAAAACCAAGCACACAGTGCTAGAGAGTGCTAGCAATTTTCTTTCATCTTACACCACAAAACCAAGAGCAAGATAAGAAGATAGGATGTCAAGAGAAATAATAGGCATCATGTTAAGTGCCAACCTTTTTTAAAAAGTCTCCTTTGCCACTAAGATTAACCCCTTCCTAAGACAAAAATCTAAGCTAGGAAAACACATGCTTTGGTGTGAAATTTCTGGAAAAGACTAGGCTTACTTTGCACAGTCAATATGCATTTGTTCACAGTTTCAATGTCTATTATTTTTCTGAAATTGGTTATATAAAAATAAGTTAAAACACAATTGTTGCTTTTGATCCATATTTCTTGTAAATTGATAGGTAAATCTACAGGCTTAATGAGACTCAGATTTTATTCTTTTGGCAAGACTCCTTCAGAGGTGATGCTGTGAACTTCCGTGGGGAGGCGTGTAATGTCTGGTCCTTGTCCATTTCATGATGGTAGCAGACGCTGATGCTCAATGCTCAATGCCCAGCTCCATTAGGTATGCAGGAGTTGCAAAATGCTTCTGTAATCCTATTTTTTCTTCTTTTATTAACTGGAGTACTTTATAAAGAGAAACCATCTCTTATCAATAATTTGGTTACCTTATATACAGTTAGTATAGGAAAAGTGGAATAAAAACTTGATTCTACAAATTTACTTACCAGCTTTCAAAATAATGAATTGGATTCATAGAACCCTCCAAAGGTGATTGATGAATTTTTCTTTCTTTTTTATTTTAGTGTCATTATGAACTCATTTCTTTAAATATATTTGATAGGTTTTAATCCATTGCAACTATTATATTTATTCATGCCCAAATTAGTCCATTTTTGGCCAGTAGCAACCTGCTCAAGTTGGTTCCCGCATCCTTTTGAAACGATCCCAGTAGTCTTTGACAGTGGCTTTCCTTTCAAGTATGACAAGATTTATTTCCATGCTCGTCTTTTGCGTTTCCTGCATCAGACCTGAAATCAGCCTCTTTGCCAAGAAGTTATGGTTTAAATATAGCAGGAAATGTGAGCTAGTAATGCCTATTAGCTGCTTGGGTTGGTCATTGTTCTTGGCCTTTACAGAGAACAAAGGTAGGAAATATGCAATTTGGAAAAAGGATGAAATATATCATGTGTCCACATCGCACTGATACCTCCAATTCAAATCCAGGACTAATGAGGCTTTACAAGTCTTGCACTGTAAATTGGCAGTATAGTCATGCAATCAGAAAAGCCTTGATTGTGGAAAAACAGGACCATCTTGTTTTTTTAAAAAAAGAGAGAGAGGAAGACAGAGATAGAGACAGGGATGAAGGAGAAATATATCAATTAGAAGAAAATTAAAACCATCCATTAGGATGGTTTTTATTAAAAAAATAGAAAATAACAAGTATTGGTGAGGATGTGGAGAAATCAGAACTCTTGTGCACTGTTGATGAAAATGTAAAATGGAATTACCACAATGATACAGCAATTCCATTTTGAGGCATATACCTAGAAGAATTGAAGGCAAGGTCTCAAAGAGATATTTGTATACCCATATTTATAGCAGCATTATTCACAATAGCCAAAAGGTGAAGGCAATTCTAGTGTCCATCTATGGATGAATGAATAAACAAAATGTGGTGTATACACACAATGGAATATTATTCAGCCTTAAAAAGGAAGGAAGTTCTGGCACATACTAAGATATGGATAAACCTTGAGGACATTATGCAAAGTATAATAAGCCAGACAGAAAAAGACAAATACTGTATGATCTACATATATGAGGTACCTACAATAGTCGAATCATAGAGACAGAAAATAGAATGGTGGTTGCCAGGGCCTGGGAGGAGGAAGAAATGGGAAGTTATTGTTCAATGGATACAAAGTTTCAGTTATGCAAAAGGAAGAGATTTGAAGGTGGATGGTGATGATGGTTGCACAATGTGAATGTACTTAATACCACTGAACTGTACACTTAAAAATGGTTAACATAGTAAACTTTATGTTATGTGTATTTTACCACAACTTTAGAAGAGAGAATTAAGAGACATATCAACATATTGCAATGTTATTAGGGTATCATAGTTTTCATTCCCCAACGGCTTGAGATGTAACTCCATGAAATAAAATTGTAGAAACAGGGTTAAATGTTATTGGGAAGGAGGAGCAGTTGACATAAGGTGTATTGGGAGGCTGCCTCCACATAGGGCTGATTCTGTCAGGCCTCTGAGAAGCACATGGCAGGCTACCAAGAATTGTCTTCTTATAGAACAGGAGGTCAAACCCTACTCCACAGGCTCCTGCTCCCTATTACTTGTGTTGCCCCCGGGCTTTTATGACCCCCACTTTGGGGATGCATTGTGCACCCAGTGGTGTGCTGTCTCCTTTGGTGCAGAAGGACATGGACTCATGCTTAGGGTAAGACACCACCAGCAGGAGAGGAGCCTGAGCTCACCTAAAACTGTGAGGCTGAAACTGGAAGAGGCTGAGGGGATGTAACCTGGACACCCAAGGGCCTCTCCCACAGAAGACCAGGCAGGAAATAAGGATTGACGATACAGAAGAATGATCATTAACTTTTTTAAGATGTGATCATCGTATCGTGGTACGTTTAAGAGACAGAAAGAAAATTCTTATTTGATAGATACAATCTGGAATATTTACAGATCACTTGATAGGATGTCTGGGATTTGCTCCAAAATAATCGAAGAGGGGCACTTCCCTACTTCAATGGGAAATACAGAAATAAAACTGGCCATGAGTTAATGCTTGTTAAAGCAAAATAATAAGTACCTGAGGGTTCACTATAATATTCTTTCTACTTATCTGTGCATTTAAAATTTTTCATAGTAAAACATTTTTCAAAAAACATTGACATCATGTGTAAAGATAGCCTCCTAAATTCACTGAGGTCAAAATGTTTATCTTTCTGTGTGGCCTGTTTTTGTTGGTTAGCCATGACATTATTTCCCATTCTCAAATCCTGAAGGGTTTCTTAGATGTGGGCCTCATTCTGAAAAAGGTAATTTCCATCTACAAAGTTTGAAAGTGTTTGCAATTAAATTCATAATTAGAGAGACTTTAAAATAAATGTTGATTGTTGATGCAGTGTAATTATTTACTACCTATACTTTTTTACCTGTTTCCTGATACCACAAAATACTACAAGATTTAAACATGACTTTTATGACTCCACAGCATTCACTACATACTGACATAATAAACACTAAAGTAAGAGAGCCAACAAGCAAGTTTTTGTTGTACTGTGGCCACAAGTTCCAAAAACTAAGTGTTGTGACATGGGAAAACTGAACCTACTATAATCATGCATGTCTTGTTTCCTCAGTAAACTTAAAAATACATCCTAAAAGTCAAATAGGTACTTTGTGTTACCTTTTCTGGAGAATTTACTATTCTACATTATGTTATTTCATGTTTCTACTTTGGTTGTAGTTCTTTGGCACAAAGGAACTAACTGTTGCTTACTTAATCTAGAGAGGAAATTATTGGGAGGACATAGGATGGCTTATAGAGTGGAAGGAAACTCTGAAGAACTGAGCTTGACAAAGGGCAGAGACCTGAGCAGCATCAGAAACTGCGGTAGCAGGAACAAATGGATGATATCTCAGGGCACCACCATCATGGTGAATGGCCTAGAAATATTTCCAGGCTTTCAGTCACTCTCCTCAAGATTCTTTGTCCCTGAAAGTCTCAGTGGCAGAGCTTGGGCCAGGGCCCCTTCCTTGGTCTTGATTGACAATCCTAGCCTGGCTGTATCCATGAGGAGGAGTATTTCCCCAAAGCAAAAACAGAGCCAACAAGGAAGAAGATGGGAGACTGCAGGCTGGGCAGGCAAATTGACAGAGGCCTCTACTATCTTCCCCACTGACCTGCAAGAGGCTCATATACCTTAGTATCCCAGAACACAGGTCAGTGCCTGCTTGTGGAATGTGCACAGTGGGTGTTAATGCTGGATCACTGTAGGTATTGCCAAGAGCATGGACCTGGGATGTAGAAAGGCAAGGCCATGCGACCCAACTTGACTAAGTTAGATGTGTTGGGAGACGACAGAGGAACCCAAGCAGCTTAGAGAGCCATGCAGAAATAAGATGGGAAGAAGAAACGAGAGAGAAGCACACATTAGGTCAACCACGTAACCCCAATCAGAGGAAGAAATCAGAGGAAGCACATCTCTTTGAACAAAAGTCTAATAAGATGAAAGACCAAGGTGCCGCATGTACATGGATAGCAATTAGACTATTTCTTAACTGATTACTTGAGTCCATATGCTGATTTGTATATGGAACCCTCAACATTAAGACAAAGCAACAAACAATATGAGACTCTGCCAATAGTGACTACAGTATTTCCCACTCTGTGTGCAGTGACCTATTGATCACGTATTGATCTGGTAGATACCTCCCTACATATCTTTGTCAGTATTATCATTTTCAAACATGAAGGGCAGCAATATTTTGCCATTAGTGTGAAGGACTACCATATAGTACAGGGACGCAATTAGACAAGAGGCATTCTTTATTGATATTGAGAATGTTATATGAGCAATTATATAAAACACGTCCATGCCTAGCCATTTCTAAATCAACATTGTAGTCCATTAATGTTAACACGCAATTTAAGGGAAGGCTGTATAAAGCTCTTTTTAAATGCAGGTAACTTTAATAGCAACGTGCATACAAGAGTAAATATTAAGTCTCAGACTCCATTCATTCAAAATGTGATATATGCAGTGCATTCAAATAATTTTGCACCAAAATATGTATGAAAAATAAGTCACTGAAATAATGTTCAGATTCTAAGATGAATATCAATAAAAATGCTGGACAACTCTAAAACAACCAAAACGTGCTTTCTCTGTACAGACATAGATCCACTCACACACTAAGGAGAAAATTAGTTATACATTATCCATCATTGGCTTGTTCTGGAGAGTTTAAATACATCTGCACTTTTCTAATTATTTTTGTTCCTCTACAAAGACATCTGATCAGCCAGTTAAATCAAAGTTGTTTAATAATGGCCTTCTGTATATATAAAGGCGCTGGCATATTCCAAAAGTACATCTCTCCTCTACTAATTGTGTTTTATTTGAAAATGGCTTCATGGTCTCAGTTAAGAGGAATTCTAAATGTCAGCTCTTCAATTCAAGCCAATCTTCCCAAGAAAAAATTTTCCTTAGAGAAGAGAGGAATAAAAGAGAAAGTCTTTCACACATAAAATATGCTCTGGAAGTGCTTGCAGAATGAACAGTGTCAGGGACCCCAACTTGAGTCTAGGTTGCATTTCAGAAAATTCTGTCTGGACATCTCAAGCAATCTGGTAAGGAGGACCTGACAGAACTTTATTTGCTTCAGGGGATGAAGAACTTTCCAGAGAAAGTCATCCCAAGAGAATAAAAATGACCCCTAAACAAGGACTCGGTTGCTGAAGAGAGAACCCCGGTGCTGACACTCATCTCTTCCCCTTCCCTCCCTCTGGATGCCTGTCTGCACCCAGAAGGAGAGAGGGCTCCAGGTAAAACCCCAACATCGTATTTCATAAAACTCCATACAGATAGAGGCACCAGCAGCGCCACGTTTATACACCCTAAGAGATTGCAGCACAAAGTGGGAGAGAGGTCTCATCCCCCACTTTGCCACAGACCGTCCGTTTGGCCACTGAGAGGGCTCTGTCCTGTCCCCCATGTGCCCATCAGGATACCGCGGTGCCTGCTCAAAGAGCAGAGCAGCCATCTGATGGCTGAGCATCTCACAGGAACATGTGGGAATCCCTGGAACTACCATGTCAGGGGAGCACAGCATGTGGCTTGAGCAAGTGTTAGTGAGAGCCTATAAAATTGGGGACATTACTGATAATGTGACTCCATTGTAGCTACAGCTCAGGGAACAAATCACAGTCACTTTAAAACACTTTTCCCTTCACAAGATTTGATTTCAATCAAAATGAGAAGACTGATGTCACAGAAGACAGTGATATATCAGGACAAAGGATAACAATGGGAAATATCTGGGTTTATCCCGGACAATGGTCTGTGATAATTATCATTTTTTTCTTGGAGTTCCACGGTTGCAGTAAATCAATCCAAGCAACTCCTAAGCTCCTTAAAAATTTGCTTGATTTTTTTTTAATATGCATTCTGGATAATTTCTTTCAACCGTTTTAATGTCATCTTGTTCCATCATATCTGATAAGCAAAAAAATTAACTCAGGTTGACATCCTCCCTACCAGAGATGCAGAGCTATTGAATTATCTAAAGATGGTTCTAAATACCAGCCTTTAAATGATAACTGATCTGCAAAAAGCAAGCATTGTTTCCAACGTGCCATGTCACATTTCTAACTCTTCACTCTGCATTGTGCTTCATCCTGCAATGTCAGCTAACATGGAAAGCAGCATACACAACACGATGGGGTGACTTAAAATTGAATGAAAGCCACTATTCAGGCTGAGTATCCATTTTATGCCATCCATTAGGAAAAATATAAGGACAAAGAATGAAAGGTTATTTTCAGAAACCATTGTTTGAAATAAGCTATGCTTCCTTGAACACAGATAAAATGTATCTCTCTTCTCTGTATCTTCACTCTGTGATTTATTATTGTAAAAGCCATTTTGAAAAGATAAATCCTATGCCATTTCCCTAATCAACTTGCACTTATACATGCTGTCACCCCATTCTCTAATATAGCTTTTGGCTTGAAATCATGGGCCTTTTAAAATTCTGGAGTTGGAAAGGACCTGGGAGATAATATAGGTCAACCCATTTACCATGCTGATGAGGAAACGGAGCCAGGATGTAAAAAGATTTGTCCAAAGTCACGTTGCTAATTCGTGGCAGAGCTCCTGCTAGAACCTGCATCCCCTTTCAGTCAGTGTCTTTCAAATACGCCGCGTGTGGTGTGAGCTGCTGGGAGGAAAGGCAGCAAGCGGGAGGGCACCTTGAGATTATTTACAATATAAATAGCAGACAACTAGACCTAACATGCTTTGATTGAATTTCTGCTTTATTTTCACTTCTTGTCACATTTCAGTGACTTAAGAGGGTTTGCTATTTACGTAGAGTGGTCAAGACACAAAATCCTATGAATCTGATAAAATATGCTGTGTAATAAGCCAAAAATAAAATGATTGGAAAGACCAAAGAAAGCAGAGAACCCAGGGAACTTGGAGAAGACAGAGCACTAATTGCCACCTAGCTGTTGTTCCCATTTCTGAAACGAGAAAACCAAGGACCAGAGCCATTTGCTTGCCCAAGGTGACCAGGAAGCAAACATGTATCAAATCTTCCCTCAGCTACCTTTCTAACAAACAGTTGCTAACCAGACCTCTCACGACTTCCTCTCAACTGCCTTCCCAATATGAATAACCCTTAACAAATTTATCAGTTCAAGTTAGGTTATGAGAGGTGATGAAAGGGAGGAAGGACAAAGAGTAGAGTCACATCCTAGAAAGGCACTGCTAAAAGCTGGCTGTATTTCCCGGGGTAGGCGAGACCTGTATGGAGGGGTTTCAGGAGAACCACGATCTCTCCTCCCATCTACCACCAGGGCCTAAAATAACAGTTGCTGCTCTGTGTGAAGGATTTTTGTTCTTTGTGCACAGATGACCCATCCTGAAGTGTGCGTGTTCCCTCCATGTTGCTCTCAGGAACGTATCTAACCAAATTCAGTTTTGTCTTTGCCGCTCTGCTCGACTCCCTCAGCTCTGTGACTGTGGCTCTCATTCCCAACTTTGCTTCCCTTTTTAAACGTACACAAATCATTTGTTTAATAATATGCCCTCCCTTCTTGAAAATGGAGACATGTACCCGTTTAGGGCTGCTGGCATTTCCCCATTGTCTCTGCCCACTCAACTGCTGTCACACAGTGATTCCGGTCTCCATAGGCACTAGACACAGGGGTCTAGACCTGAAAATCGGGCCAGGGCTCTCTGGTGATCTTTTTCCAGATCTTGGCCTTCCAATTCTCTTACCAGTTGTTCTTCCACCCTTCCTAGTCTGAAAAGCATTCTGCCTAACCTAGGGGACAGATGTAAAGAGGACTTGAAAGAGTGGACTTTCTTGTTGTCCATTGATCTTGATGCCACTCCAAACACTGAGTACTGATGGTAACTTTAAAATCCTCTTGTCCTCTTCGGCATTTTTCAAAAGTCTCCGTTCTTTCTGAGTCTCAGCCTCTCGGACTCTTCGTGAAGGTTCCTGTGCGTATTTCATGTTTGTACTAGGTCACTTACTCATTCTTCCTTTCGTCGAGCACAGCCTCTTAAACCTGAGACAGCCCAAGTGGCTGGTCCTCAGCAGCCTTAGAGCCTCTGCAGACATCACCCTTTTCATTTCTTCATGAGGGAAAGTGTATTTCAGAAGTGTACTTGCAGAACTGTATTGTCAGAGCCTCCTTTTTCTCCTGAGTTACCTTGCCTATTAGAGTCTTGGCTATGCGGGGTCCTGCGGTGGAAGGGAACATTGCCTATCCCAGGAACTGAAAGGTAGTGAGAGATGGGACTAAAGTGGGTAAGGCGAGGGTTAAGGATTTTGGCATCTTAACATTCAGCCTTTTAACATTAGCCCTAATAATAGAGTGACATCATTGCCTTCTTCTCTTCTGCTGATCACCTTAGGGCCATTTCTCTACCTTGAAGGGAAAGGAAGAGGAGAAAGGTCTCAGGGCTTTTAAGAAGAAATATTGTTAACATTTCTGATTGAAGCCATTGTGAGGAAAACTAATGGCTAAAGTGAGATTTGATCTGCTCTGCGGGGTCTGAGTGGCCAAGAGCCACTTTATCACAAACAGCAGAGTGACCTACAACAAAGTGTGAGTTCTCACACCTCAAGAAGGGAATGCGCTGGTCCTGTGTGGATGAGAGGTACCTACATTTTTACATCTGCCCTTCATGGAGGCTCCAATGTGCACTAAAACTTGCCCCAACTCCAAGCCCCATTTGGACCCAATGATTCATCATGGATGCTGAGATGTGGCAAGTGAGCAACACACCCTGAAGATTCTCTCTGCCCACCCATGGGTCACACCTTCTGTCACCAGGCATCATGTGGCCTCTACTCACCGACTCACCATTGCCAATAGTGGAGGTGCCAGCAGAGACAGGTGTTCCTGCTGCCTCTTTTGATGTCACAGTGCCCCCAGACGGCTGTCAGAAATCAACGACTGAATACCTCATGCCTTCTTCCTCCCACCCTCATCCTTCTCCTCCCCAGAGCCCGTTTCCTTACTGTAAAATTGGAGGGCTCTGTGCACACTCCAGAGAGGCTTCCAGATGTGCTACTCATCATTCTAGTAGCCATCCCTTTAGGAAACCAGCCTGGCACCTCTGAGAAGGAGTAAACCACAATGGAGAGCTTCTACTCCCTTCAGGCTCTGCCGCAAGACCAGGAGCATAGTTTCAACTGTTGTCAGAATTTTCCATAATCTGCCAAACAGTTGCTTTTGCAACATGCATAGTTCCAGTCCTTGGATGGGGAGGCCTGTGCCAGTTTGCATGGCTGCTTTTAAAAGATAAAACCCAAAAGGTATATGTATGCTCCAACATGGCTGCAATTTTAGCAGTTCAGAGAATACAGCAAGATAAATAACCATGCCATGAGAAATTACAGCATTATGTACTGCAATAAATATGACAAATGATAGGCCAGATATTCACTGGCTCATAACAGTTGGCAGGCATAACCATCTGTGGATCCAAAGTTCGAACTATTTGTTTTCTCTCCCACAGCTGCCTTGATCTTTGTCTACCTCAGCTGGAACCTCTGGTCTTTAAGGTAGCCTGGACAACCTTGCCAAACCTTTGGCTTTATTAGGTTTTAATTAAGAAATACAGGTATTGCCACAGAAAAGGCAAAACTTTCTGTGTGCATGAGAGAGAAAACCCAACAACAGATCTCCTGTCCCTTTCTTAAGGTAGAGAAGCTTTTTCCTTGCAAAGAATGTGAAAGCAGGAGAGGCAAACCTAAGGATAATTAAGAAAAATGATGGTGTTTGTCGCCACCGAAGAAATAAATCTTCTGTGTCTCTCATTTATTTATCGATTAAACAAGGAACCCTACAATGGATTTAAGTTCCTTCTTTTGTCCCTAGAAAGGTAACACTGAACTCCATTATTTCATTATGTGAAATGCTAATCTATATTTCTCATTTAGAATCTAAATCCTCTGCTTGGTTGAAATCTCACAGCTTACACCACTGATAAAAGAAAGTCTAATGAGCCCTAATGTCGCCACAGCAAAGCTCGCCCAATTAGACCAGCTGTTCCACCAAAAAGTACACTGTGAACTTCTAAGGCAGAATCTTGACAGTTTGGAGTTGAAAAACCCATGCTAAGAAAAATCAGATTTTTATAGAGGTGTTTTTCTAAGCATAGCTAATTCCTGCTCTTGATTCTCCCTTCTTAGCCCTATACCAGAATATAGAGAAGGATTTCATCAGAAAGGTGGAGAAAAGGACTTTTCAGGCAGTAAAAGATAGAAACCTTTTCCCCAGTTACGAATCCGACCTGGGAGTGAGACAGTTGAGCAGGACAACTGATTTTCTGATTACTAGATATTTTGTCTTTTGAATGAATGTTTCTCTTTCTGGATTAAAATACAGCAAAATATCCATACCTAAGAGCAAAATTCTGTCCACCTTCCTACACACAAAACACCAAATCAAACAGTTATCAAGGGCAGATTTTGGAAAAATAGAACCTGCAGGATGTAAGAGCACTCTGCTACCATTTTTTATCCAGGTATGACACCGACAAATCAACATTGCGATGGTAAAGGCAATCTATTCAGCAGTGTTTATTGACCAAATGTGCATTGAATGCCTTCTATGTACAAAGCAACAAGTAGAGTTTGTGGGTGGCAGGGGGATAAAGATAAAGCAGACATGGCCCAACCTTTAAAGCTTCCAGTCCATGAAGAAGAATCATTCTACTGCAGGGCAGAGAGGCCTAAGTTGTGCATGAGGGACACAGACAGTGCTAAGGGATCAGAGGAGAGATGCGGGCAGCTCTGAGAGCAGAACGAGGGAAGGCTTCCTGGAAGAGATGGTACTTGAAGAAAGGCAAGACTGGAACATGCTGACATGGGGAAGTAGAAGGGCACCCCAGACAGAGGAAGAAACATGAAAACACAAAAGCAGGAAGGTAGAGAAGTGCTTTTGAGCCAAGTAGACTGAGAAAATGAGCAAAGTACCAGGTGTGCAAACAAGCATTGAAAATCATACATTCACAAATATTAACTGAGCATTTCTCTTTGTATCTTTCTGGCACTTTTCAGGGCACTGTGGAGACAGTGGTGAACAAAACAAGCAAAATCTCTGCTCATACAGAGTTATTTTCTAGTTGGGAAAGATATATATTGAAAAAGACAACTATGTGACACATCAGATGTCTTTAAATTACACAAGCATTGGAGAGCAGGGGTTATAAAGGGTGTTCAGGGAATTTCTCGATAAAGTAACTCTTGAGCAGAAACCTCAAGTGAAGAGTAAGTTAAGTGTCTATTTGGGGGAATTATAATCCAGGCAGAGACCCTGAGGTGAGACATGTCTAGTGTAGTGTGTGGTTAGGGATAGAGAAGGTCAGGATGGCTGGGCAATGGTGAAGGAGGCAGGAGGTGATGTCAGAGAGATGGCACAGGATGGCCATGTCCTCGGGGCTTGTCTGCCAGGGTTAGGACTTCAGATTTTCCTCTGGGTGGGATGAGAAGACATTGGAAGATTTAAAGCAGAGGAGTGGCATGACCCACCTTACATTCTGGGATGAGTATGGGGCAGCTATGTGCAGTATAGATGACGGGGCGGGGGGAGAAGGACAGAATCCGAGACCAATTAGAAGACCACAGCAGCAGCAGGGACAAGAGATGATGGTGGCATGGACGAAGAGTCCATTGTGAATGTGAATATTGTCAGGGCAAGAAGATTGAAAATAGCGTTTATAGGGTGCTTATTCCTAGCCTAAATTGGCCAAAATTTTCCCTCTTTATTTAACAAAAGTTTACCTCTACTGTTGCAAGTTCATTCTGACCCTGACAGACAATCATATCATTCAAAACACACAAAGAGCAAAGATAGTTATGGTTACTCAGAAGTCCCAGCTGTAACATCAACCTCTCCAAGCCGGAAGAGGAGTGAATTGCAGTGGCGTTCTGACTAATTTGACTGATAGCATTAATGACGTGGTAGCAGTGGACATTCTCACCCAGGGCTTTGGGACTCCATTCTCTGTATTCACAGCTAAATGGTTCCTGGGTTCCAAAGCCAAGGGCACTCCTCTAATGCTCCAGCTAACGTGAACTATTAAAAGTAATAATGTGGTCTTTGTGTTTAACAGACACATCTTCTTTCCTAGTAAATTCGGCATAAACCTCCTCCAAGATGATAGATCAAGAAATGTGTGGTAGCAGGTGCTGTTCATGCTGTCAGGCAGCCAAGAAGGAGCAGGCAGTGACTGATGGCCATTTACTCCCCATAACTAGTGCTGCCGAAGGAAAGATCTGTTTGCTCCACATCCTTCCACGTGACTAGGGACACAGCTCTCCTCACTTAGTCCCTGCGCCCTCACCCTCTCCCTCCCCCTTCAGGGCACCCCTCGGATTTCTATTTTTCCCACATCTCCTATCACAGCTTCACTTTATTATTAACACAAGTCATCATGTCATGGGAGAGGTGCTTGCTTGACGGCTGGGGTATCTCAACAGCCTCATGATTGATAAGCTCTTAAAATCACCCAGGTAAAGTGCTGCAGCAGATGCCTCGGATCGAACAGAGCAGACAGGGAAGGCCATGTTTCCAAACGCCTGTGGCAACCTCTAGGTCAGTTTCCTTCTCTGACCCAAAAATAGAAAAGGAAGGAAAAGAATCCACCAGCATAATGTGACGAGAAATATAAGGTGATGTGTCAGAAATAACAATGCGGGTCAAGCTGGCATTTGTTGTTACTGAAAGTGATGAGCGATATTCCTTCCCCTATGACTGATTTTGCTCCTCCAGGAAAAATAATTCTCTATCAGTCATTACCTTTCCAGAGCAATAGAATATGAGGGCTTTTCCCATTATGAAATGATGGCCCCATAATAAAATAAGGAGGGCCATTCTCTCGTGGTATGTGACATTGTTTTTTAAAAGCAGCAATTATTCACATAATTCCATTCTCAAAAACACTTTAAATGATTTTCAAGCTTTAACGTACATAGGAATCACCTGGAGATCTTGCTAAAAATTAAATTCTGGTTCAGAGGGTCCGGGGTGTGGCCTAAGAGTCTACCTTGCTATAAACTCTTAGGTAAAAGTCAATGCTGTTGGTCTGCCAATCACACTTTATGTAGCAAGACATTCAAGAGTATCTTCAGAATTATATTTTTGATTGTGTATTTTATTTTGTTTTCCAGAATATGCTAATTCCTACTAGATTTGGATTTTGATCAGGACCCTTGCTCTCCCAGTGCTTGGAAGTTCTCTCATGACAATATTTGAATATCTCTACTTTTTAACAGTTATGGTTGGTCATGTACTGCTGTTCCCAGTGTTAGCTGGCTCCTTTACGTTTCATGCCCTGCATCGTGTTGTTAATATGTAAGTCACTATGCTGATGAGTTGAAGTGGGGAAATTTTCTTTCTTAACCCTTAAGAAAGTTAGTAATTAAATCCTTTCAAAATCCAATACGCAAGAGTCAGATTGTTTAAGAAACACTGGTTTTCTTTGGAAAATATTAAAGCTATAACTATCACCCTTCTAGAGGGCAAAAACAAAATGCTATTTTACTTGCTCCTTGTTAGAGCAAGGACTATGAAAAATCATGGAAGGGAACTTAGAATAAAAATAATTTTATTTTACATTTTGATTTAGATCCTGTAATTTCAAGGAAAGCCTTTGAAGATGGATTGATTCTGATAATTTCCTGCATTCCACTTAACATCACCTGGAGCCAATCAAGAGAAATCAGAATATCTTGCTCTGACATTTGAGTGTGAAGCAAAAACAACACCTTTATATTTTAAACTTCACTGTTTCTGAAAGTGAGAGGTTGAGAGGCTGAGAGGTTGAAAGTTCTGGCTTCATCCATGCACAGAAGAAGGGAACACAGCATTTGGCCCATAGATGAGTTCAAATCCAATTTGCTAAGCTTGTAGTTCTATCTGAAACCTCTCTTAAGTAGAATCTGTTGATCAAGCCAAAGTGTGTCCTAGAGTTTGTTTTGCAGATACACATTCTCTAAAGTCTGTGGTTGAGAATATTTCATCTCCTTAAAATCCATGCCAATTTTAAGATTGTCAATTTATTTTCAAATTGCAGAGTTGGGATGGTATTTGAGTATGCAGGAGGATATATTGCTCAATTGTCATTTAACCATAGATTAAATGTCTGCATAAAAAGGAATGCATTTTACAATTTTCAAATGGATGAAAGTTTTATGGGGAGATGTAATGAGAATAAGGATGTATTTTATGCAGGAGGAAATGCTGCCTGGCACTGAGAACCATAGACAAGGATTTAAGAGTCTAGGATTGAATTGGTGGCATCACAAAAGATGCCTTCAGGCATGGATGCTCCAAGGTAGGTCAAAAGAGCATCAGCTGAATCATAAATGCTCACCGCTTCCTTTGTAACCTCAGAGACTTTCTGGTTCCCAAGTGTAAGGAGAGGGTAGGATCACCTCAGATCTGGCTGTGTGAAGCTGGGCACAGTATTGAAAAGAATAGAGCGTAGTGCAGAGGCAGCATAACATGGTGGTCAGAGGCATGGACTCCCCAGCCAGACTGCCTGCGTTTGAATCCATTTACCAGCTGTGTGACCTTGGGCAGGTTACTTAACTTGCTTGTGCTTCAGTTTCTAAGCTAGAAAATGAAAATAATAATAGTATCTACCTCGTAAGGTTGTTATGAGGATTAAGTGAGTCACATTTGTATAATGCTCAGAACAATCCTTGGTATAAGGATAAGCACTTTGTGTTTGTTAAATAAATGAATGAATAATAAAGCAAAGTGGCTTAGGCATACATTCTCTAGATTCACATTTCCTAGTTTAAAATCTCAGCTCTGCCACTCCCCTGGGAAAGTTATTAGTCTATCTGAAGAGTGGGTTACTCATATAATACTATCTACCATTATATGAGTGGTGTTGGGTAAGTTACCAGCCTATCTGAAGCTTGGTTTATTCATATAGCAGTATACTTTCTAAGGTTGATGCATATTAGCTGCCTCTCCCATACTAGTCTTATCATCAGATTTGATAAGTATGTCGTTAATTCACAGGAAAAAAAATCGTTTAAACAAGAAAAGGCCAAAGAAAGAAAAGAAAACAGAAAATTCTGTAGTGTTACACCAGCCGTATTCTTCCAGGTTAGCATCCATGCATTAATCAATGCACGGCCATAGTCATTCATTAATTATATCTCGACTTCATGGTGCTGTCATGAATCCCATATTTGACTATTTAACTCACAAAAATAATCTCTTTTTACTGCATGTTTTCTAACACACTGTACACAATGATAACACCTTACATTTATATAGCACGTTAATGTTTTGCAAAGCCTTTCACAGCCATGATTTTATTTAACTAGACATATCGTAAGAGGATCATTTGTCTTTGAAAAAGTAGCTTTGAGGAAATTTCCAGATTTAATTTAAAGCCATACTTTCACTGCTACCAGGAGTTATTGAAAACAGTATTTCCATCACTGGTTCCCTTTAGGTGATAGACTGTAGTCATTGCATCTCTGGATGTTTGCTGCAGAGGGCAAAGCCACCCCGACGTTAAAAGAGCTCTTCACGTTCTCCTCTCTCCTCTCTCTGCTTCAATTCAATCCCATATTGCTTATTATTTTGAAAACATCTCTACTTAAATAAAAAGTAAACTCTTTGTTTTCACTTATTCAAGAACTCCACACATTTACTATTACTGTAGTTTGGTCTATAACTACCTTTCCTTGAGCCCAATACCTCGAGATAATATGTATGCTGCCTCCTCCACATTTAGCGTATAATCTCAACATTAGTGTTACCCCAACACCGCTAAATCTACTTCCTCTTCAGCCCGACTGTGATCTCCTGGACCAAGACTTACCTAATTATTTATTACTTGGACTTCTTGTTTACTTTATTAAATGAGTCAATATTTAGCTCACCTTCTTTCAAAAGGCGTTTGAGGTGACTTAAAAACACATGAGCAATCGGGGATTTAAAAGGAAGAACAAAATAGACGGCCTTCCAAGGTCTCTCTCCTGCTGTCCCTCAGCTTCCCCTTCTTCCTTCCCACCCCCACTCTGCACACGGAAACCGCTCACTTCCCTTGGATCCAGTTATAGCTTTAGTGTGACTTTGTGACGCGACTGTATACTTTGACTGTGGACAGCAAAATCTTCTCAAGACCCCTTTTCTCTACCTTCCGCAGCCCAGAATCCTCCATTTCAGACAAACAGGCCCCTGAAAGCAACATGTGCCTGGTCCCCCCTCTCCTGCCTTCATATCTTTCCCACAACATTTATTTAACAAACGTTTATATCAAGTTCTTAGCCTGTGCCTGTCCCTGTTTGAGTGCGTTACATAGATTAGCTCACTTAATCCTCACAACAACACTCATGGGTAGAATTTTTATCCATCTTACAAATGTGGAAACTGGAAGAGAGAGAAATGAAGTGGCTTGCATGAAGTTGCAAGCTGAGTGGCAGAGCCAGGATGAGACTCTGGCAACTGAGTCTAGAGTCCACCCTCACCTGGGCCCTGCCTTGACTTGACTCTCTGTGATGCGTGTTGATCTGCCTGAAGCCCCATTAAACTCCTACAAGGTCAGAGCACACGCTGCTCTTATATCCCAAGCATCTCTAATGCGGTTGTGTGCATCCAACTCAGCCTTCAGTAGCATGAAAAAAATAATAACTTGAATTTACTGAAAATGAGTTTCATGGACCCTAGTATTTCTGTATGCTGTGAAGAATGTAATTTTTGCATTGATCTTCATGAGCAACATCTGAACTTAGAGATGTGAATGCATTGTCTAGATATGGAGGGAAATAAAGATGAAATAGAAATAAAACTACAGCCCAGACTTGTAACAATAAAAGCTTTTCTGAGTCTTTTCTTTGGGGGGAAAAGCATAACCCTGGTAGGAAAATAGAGAGGGAGATAATTTTAAAGGAAATGAAAATGTCCAGTTCTACTTAGTAACCATGTTCTTCCACTAACCTGTAATAGTAAAACCCTAGAAAGTATCTAGCAATTATATAGACCTTCCATTTCACCAGTCTAAGTATTTTTGTCTCTAGGCTTTTGTATTGTTTTCATTATTTCATACTGCCTAATAAATTACCAGCAATGTACTGGCTTAAAATATTTATTATCTGGAGCACCACATGATCAGTGAAGGATGGCAAATTTCTGTCAAAATAACTCAACCCCATTGATTTTGCATGAAACCAGGCTTTGCCTATTATCATCTGGCTCTGAAGGAAAAAATTCAATCCTTCCCTATTTCTCTATTCCTCTCCACCAACACCACTGCCAAAGAGATAAACTGTTTCTCAAGGGAAACCTCCCTACCTCCAGCACTATCACAAAAAAAAAATGCATTATGCCACTTGAGGAGCAATTTTCTTCTCTAAATGGGTAGCAACTGAATATTAAAGCAGGTTACTTCACACTGAAGAATATGGTGTAAGTTTTCACTTCTCAAAAATTAAAAATGCAAGATTGGTGAAAAAAATCATGATATATTTTACCTTTACCATTTACATATTTTCTTAAATTTTAGAAAATACCTTTTGTTGAATTTTTTGGAGCATATGTTGGAGTTATAATAAATATTGTGTCATTTTATTTGTTCTTATCAATACATAAAATGAAAAATATCTAATACTCCTACGGCAGTCGTTAAGAGAGGAGCATCGATAAAATGTAGCCTGTATCCAAGGAAAGATTGTCATTCAACAATACATTTGTGAGGGGAGGAAAGAATATACTTCAGACACTATATTTTATAGACACCCTAAAATTTATAACATTGTTACATGATCAAGAAAGCACCACAAATAATTGAGTAAGGAATAGCTCACTCACTGTTGGGAAAATTAGCTGTTTAGGGGGGAAATGTCCTTGCCTTTATCACATGTCAAATGTATTTAGAAGTACAGATTTAAAAAATTGAATGTAAAAATAAAACATAAAATACCTGAAAAAAATACAGTAAATATTTAAGCCCCTGAATGGGCAAGAATTTCTAAGCAATAGAAAAAACCATATGGGTAATGGTTAATTACTTTGCTAGATGATTTTTAATTTCCAAATGCCTAAAACTAGCATTAGTATATTAAAAAATAATATATTGGGGAAGTATTTGACAAAATTCTAGTACATAAAATGTTACATGGAGGGTTTGGGGAAAACTTTTCTTTAGTAAGAAAAATACTAAAACGGTACTAGAATAATGAGCAAAGAACATGAATAAATAATTCATAAAAGAACAAGAACACGAGACCAATTAACACAAGACAAAATATTTCCTCCTCACTAATGATCAGACATACTAAGTGAAAAATATACTTTTTAACTATCTTGATAAAGGATTTTTAAAATTAAAACATTCAATTGTGATGACTATGTGAGGAGAAAAGCAATCTCAAAGATTATGCCATGTGTGTAAACTGTGTAATCTTTCTTAAAAGCAATCTGGCAGTAGAGATCAAGAATTTAAAAAAAAATTAGACACTTCAGCCCAACAATCCTTCTTATAGGAATCTAGCTAAAGGCACTAAAAGGCATTTATGTACCAGAATATTCATCATAATAGGATTCGGTAGCAAATTTTCTAACAATGAAGGAATAGTTTTAAAAATCAGTATATCCATTGTAGAACATTATGCAATTATTTTTAAATTCATAATTTAAAAGAACATTTCAGGACTTGAAGTAATGCTTTCAATGCGTAAATAAGCCAAACTAGCAAGATACTACACTGTACATAACATGATTTCAATTTTATACAAAAAATAAATATGTATTAAGGTATTAAAAGGCCATTATATTACTAGAGATCACCTCTGAGCAATGAGGTTGCAAATAATTTTTATATTTTTCTGCATTTTCTATAGGGACAATGCATTACTCTTACTATCAGGAAAAAATAAGATCTTACTTGTATATTTATTGATAGAAATATACCTAAGGTAGGAAGACTAGCTTTCTGGGATGATTTGGAAAACTGAAGTCAGACCCATGCGTAAGCAAAGCACATGATTGCCTCTAGTAAGACTAAAAGTTTGCCAAAAACAAATTCCCCAAATGCTCTTTCCCAGTCCTCTTATTGATCTGCAATTATTGTTGGGAGACAAATCTCCATGAGTCTCTCATGTTTTGGCATGTCTTTATTCTTGACTGTCTTCTCTAGTGTGTCTGTTTACTGAACATATAGGAATATATATGAAATACACAATACTTCCCTCCAGAGAAAAGGGCAGAAATGCTTACTGCCCATTGCAAAAGATTCAGGTTCACCAGATTCTGGATTCCCCTCCTGTAACACAACCTTCTGTGTGTGCAGATACCACCTGGCCCTCTTCACACCACTCTGAGAGAATTAGGGCAATATTTGGCTACTAATATTGCTGTGAGTAATAAATTGTCCTTTATCTCTGACCCAGGCATCTCGTATCTTCTGCTAGCATCCATGAAACTGTGACAGGCTAACTTGTTAGCTTGCAGGTAGGGTAAAGTCTCAGACTCTTCAGTGCTTCACAATTATCTGATTAGAGATGCGTTTCTTTGGCTTTAAAAGTTTGTTTTCTATTAAAATGAGCATACATTTAAGAGAGATAGTACTTAAGTTTCATTAGTCATTTATAACTTATTATGTGAAAGAACTTACAAGATTCTTTGTTGTAAACAAGACTCATACAGGGAAGAATATGATGAGAATATAACATGCATCCTTAGCAGTTGAGCTCAGTAGATAATGGTACACACAAAACAGGAAAGCGCAGTCTTTTGAAAGGCAAGTGAGGAGAAGCAGACAACCAGTGAATAGGGTGACCATGTAATTCATGGTCAGTTTGGAGTATGAAAGGGGTTGTTACTGAACAATAGAATAGAGTATTAGATTGACAGCATACAATAATTTACAAAATCACTGTAAAAAACATGTTCAGGCTACTCTATGCCCCTAGATATCTCTACACCTAGTTTCTCACACCTAGAGGTACCATACCCTGACCCAAAAGAGCATTTCCAACAGTACAACAGCAGTAACACAGATTGATTGACAAATGTGGGAATTTCAGGAGACATACCACAGAGACTGGGAAGATTGTTTTTTATAGTCCTTGACAGGATATTTTGGTACTGGTCACAGTTTGGATTTTTTTAAAAAGGAGGACATAATGTGTTTTTGAGTAAAAGATTTTTCCCAGTGGAGAAATTTACAAGGAAAAGTAGTAGGGTCCACCTGAAAGCAAATCCAGCTCCATTTCTGTTTTCCAAGATTGAACGCTCTCTGCAGCACACAGCTCCCACCTGGAGAGCCATATGGGCCATGCCCATGACAATTTCCAGCTCGGCATTAACCAGATTGATGTCAGACTTGATTCCTATGTAAATGCTCTTGAAGTTTGCCTTCCTAACCTATGGGTTGTTTGCAGTTAAGCTATTGTCTGAGAAAGAAGAAATCAATAAATGGATTGAATTTTTTCCTAAAACCTCTCCAAGAAATAAGATTCAAATGATGAAAGAATTAAAAAGAAATAAAGTAGCTGATTCAAATGCTTGTGTCATAGAGAAGACTCATACCATTGTTAAGTGATGACTAGATAAAAAGGGAACAACACACTTGAAGATTGCAAATTTCAATTCTTGAATATTCCACAGGTACTTCACCTTTCTGTAATCTCCAAACAGGGAAACATGGGGCCCCTGCTTCTAAGAGAGTTCTGAACTTTGGAAAAACTAATAAGTAAAATCAAATTTAATCTTAATGAAAATGACCTCTAACTGGATAGGAAAATCATCAGCTCTTGGGGCCGGAGTCGATTCAGGCATATGGAAAACATCCCTGTGTTTAGTTAGCGTTGTTCTAACTGTAGTGCTCTATGTGCATAGTCCTGGATAAAGCCGTTACAATGCCGGTTTCCCTAACCTACATTGAAGCTAACTAGCCTGTTTGTTCTCTTCTCTGCCTGAAGGGAAAAAAAAGAAGAAGAAGAAAATAGGAAAAACTCCTGAATTCTTACATGGTGTGTGAATCCACTTAACACAACTATAATGCCCAATTAATCTTAGCAACATGAGTGATGAATCATTTCTCCAGGTGTCTACTCAAAAGAGAGAATTTAGTTCCAGCATTTGACAATTGTTTTAAACCAACTGTAATCTTACCAGATTAATCAGGAAACTAATAATTGAATTCAAATCCACATTCAAACTACTCTCTCCCCAGGTACCAACATAACAGCATACTCCCTACCTTGGATTCCAATTTTTCCAGGTAATACAAGGAACAATAACTGAATTCTATCATTTGCTTCCTTTTTCTAATCTTGATTTGATGGTATCTCCTGCCATCTACTGATAGATAAAAAAGACAAAGACAACTTTTCTGAATCACTTTGCCATTGTACCGTAGATGATCAATTGCCATCTTTTGCTTAAATGTGAAAAATCACCTAATTTTAACATCAGGATTTTCATATCCAGAAACTAACGATAGGTTTGTTTCTAGTAGAAAACCTTTGGTTGCATTCGCAACATTTTACATTTAGAAGCATTATTGTGTGAGAAAAAATATCACTGGCTTTGGAGTCACAGACTCTGGGTTCTTATGCCAGCTCATCCTAGGGCATAGACCTTGATCTCCTCACTTTATATTTCTTACGCTAACATAAAAATATTGGGGTGGGGGCACTACTTCCCAGCTTCAAGATGCTCTAAGTCTTACAGGGCATTTGATTTCTTGATAAATACAGCTCCAAAAAACAAGTCATTCAGTTTTACAGATGGCTCAAATAAAAAAAAAAACCCAGAGTGCCACCTCTTGGTCACGGTCACAGAGTCCGTCAGCCACCTTCTGCAGAAGGCTCCTCCCCATTCTGTCTGTTACATCTAAACCCTGCATTTCCAAACTGTCCCCAATATGTAGCATCTTTAGGAGCTGTCTGCTGCTCCTCCTCAGGCTGACACAGCATCTTCACTGTGGAAGACTCCTCTGTACTCACTCAGAGAAAGTCAGCATGGGAATAGGGATTATGCTGTTGCATTTAAATGACTTTGCCACCTATTCTGCAGCTGACTCCAACTCCCAACTGGGCAATAGATATATTTGATTCTTTTTCTAACCTTTGAAGAACAGTCAGTCCAACGACTCCTTACTTATCTGAGAGTCACTTATCTGGTAACTTCAAATTTCTAAGAAACCACTGAGAACCAAGGATGGCCAAAAAAAAAGTCCTCTGAGAAACGTCTTTAAAGGTTGCCAAGAAGCTGAAGTGCATTTCACCAAATTCATTTCACTAAAGTTCATACACTTGACTTAAGAGTTTCTTCTGTCCCATTTAGAGACATATATCATCAAAATTTCTAAGCTTATCCATGTTGAATTTTCAGCCATTTCCATTTAAACGGAGCAAATTAGACATGGGGAGAAAGTCTATTAGAGGCAAGAATGACAGCCATGAGAAGTGACAGCCGAGCATCTGACAATAAACAGAAAAATGAATATGTTATACTATCTTTAAATCTTTTAAGAAAGCAAAGAAGTATACAATTCATTTTCGAAAGACTAACGTTGAAATTTGTTAGAGTAAAAAGTGGTCAGAAGCCTTAAAGTTATGTTTTAGATAAGAAAAATTCACTGTGTAGATTTCTGCATTTCAAAATAATTTTAGAAAGATGAATTATTCCTGTAGAATAAAAAAAGGGAGCTGACACAATTGGGTTCTTCCATTCAAACAATTTTTCAGTCAATTTTCCCAGCCTGCTTTCTTACACCATACCAGAATTCCCGATTCTTTTCTGGTGTGTGTTAGGAATACCAGCCCTGAGCTAACATCCGTCGCCAATCCTCCTCTTTTTTTGCTGAGGAAGACTGGCCCTGGTCTAACAGCCGTGCCCATCTTCCTCTACTGTATATGGGACGCCGCCACGGCGTGGCTGACAAGCAGTGCATCGGCCGGCTCCCGGGATCCAAACCCGCGAATCGCGGGCTGCCAAGCGCGGACTAAGCCGCTGCGCCACCGGCCGGCCCCCGCAATCCCCGCGATTCTTAAGAGTATAGTGTATACAACATAAACTTTTCTTGATAGTTCAGATTCTTCTCTACAGTCCTTTCCCCTACTATTCAAAAAGTAGAGTGTCCTTATGAAACCTTTCCTAAGCTGAAATAGCATAAAGTGAAAAAGCAATTACCATTAATTCATATGGGAAAAATTTTTGAGCATTCCCAGACCCAAAAAATAACCTACAAAATTATATCAAATAACACATTAAACCTAAAATAACCCTAACATATAGTAAAAGCAGGAATGATATGATAAATACATAGCCTATATAAAGTAGAAGTAATATCTGTACAGTGTAGTTTCACTTACCAGAATCGGGAAGACAGCGAACACACTGGAAGGCTGAGAAGCGGCAGTGGTGATGATGGTGTTTTAGGCTGAGTCGTGGGAGGTGGGGATGGTGGGAGAAGGAGACTGGGGTGTAGGAGAGAGAGGAAGAAGATTGTCTATTAACACCTCATCATCATCTGATTCCATCAGGGCAGGCAGGTCACTGACTTCTACACCTTCTATGTCTGCTGCCTCGATGTCGAAGGTCAAGGTTCATCATCTGCTGTGGGTGATGTAGCTGATGTGGAAGGCTTGAAATACGACAGTATGCTTGACTGCTTAGCCTCTACAATGACTCAATGCAAAACAAATGCTGAGGCCATTTTTCGTAAAAGCGAAAGTCCTCTTCAGGTTTCTTTCCATTAGTAAAGGAGGTACTAATGTAGGTCTTTCATAAAAGTGAAGTGGTGTAAAGCGAATTTTGGATAGTAGGGGAAACATGTATTGACATCCGTTGGTCAAACTGTGAGGCCCTCAGGACCGACAGAATCATAAGGTTGTGTGGCCCTCCACAGGATGCCCCTTGGCCAGAATGCTGTTGCAGTACTTTTGTCTGTTTTATCAAATCAAGTTCAAGTTTACTAAATGGCTGGGATTCACAATTTGGAATGGGGCCTTCCTTCTCCCTTCAAGGGCCTCCTCTACAACTAAATTATTTTCCCAAGTCCTCAGCGAGACCTTCCTCCCCTTCTCTAAAGGGCTCTGGGTTTACCCCACCTAAGTCTGAACAGTCTTGCAAGACAGACGAGGCAAGTCTTTCATCACATTTGACCTTAGTTTCCACCATTAATACTGTCATGTGAAGCAAAGTGTGTCAAAAATAATAATGTGTAGCAGATTGCAAGAAAAAAATATGAATATGCTTCTGCCTCCCTCGGATTTGCCCTTTTACTGTCATGCACTGGGGTGTGAAGACGCACAGCTTGGGAAGAATTTGACCTACTCTGTAAAGGTCATAAAAGTTTCCAACAGAAAGTGATGAGTCATGTTCCATACATCCTGATATTTCAGAGTGTTCAGGAAAAATGCAATCTGGTCCAGCACACCCTTTCTTTCCATCATTTTCTTGCCAGGTCACTGTACTTGTGAATTTCACTACAAAAGGAAGTTCAACAGCCAAGGTGAGGGAAATTGCTTAATCTGAACAAAAGTTCAAAAGCAGGGCAAGAGGAGTCAGGCCTCTCTGCGCCTCGTGTTTATGAAAGAGACAGGTTTCATCCAAACACACAGATCTTTCCCATACAAATATGTGGCTCAGTGTTTTGGCATCTTTCAAAGCAAAGTTTTAGAGGCTGCCTTTCCTCCCCAGTTCTGTACACACACATATGCACGCACACACAAACACCAGCTTTGAAATCGGCTGGTATTATCTCAGAACTTGAAACGCATCCAGCATTTGACCTTAACTTTCCAGCACTTCAGGAAACAGGAATTCTCACACCCTAAGGCCTCTAGTTAAATGAGCCTGTGGAAATCTCTCCCCAAAAGATGCTTAACCGTACACACTTTGTATATATCATTTTTCCTTCTCACTGGAAACATACAAGGTCATGCTCCAAATCTTGAGATAAATTCCTCATTTAACAATCAAACAATATGGCTATATAACAAACATACACAACTCGTGAGATTAACTTGCCATCTGCACGTGGATGCAGAAACAAGAACCAAAAGACTTCCCCTTGGCGATTGAGCTGTAGTGAAACAATCAGCCCCAAACTTTCTCAGTCCTCATGTCACATACTCAACATTCAAAGTCCCAAGTGAGAGTCCGATTGGCCAAGTGTGTGTCAGTCCCCACCCCTTAGCCTGGAAAAGGCAAGGATCTTTGACTGAGGGAACCATCAAGACTGCGCTCAGTGGAGGAGACAAAAATCAGGGGAAATGGGAATGGATATTGAATGGGCAAAATCCACAGGTTAGCTCCACCAGCAAGAAAGTAACAAGATACCAAAGCTCAGTTAAAATCCTAGAGGTTGTTCAGGCTATAATGAGGATCCATGGATTCTTAGCTGATGCTGTAAGTTTTCTTTATTACAGTATTATGTACTTCAAAAGAGAAAATAACTCAAAAAAAAAAAAAGGATGTAAGACCAACTTCGTTAAAACCACAGTATAGCTTAGTTGGCTCAATTATCTCATCCTATTAAGGGATGTGAGAAGAAAATAAGTGAGATCTTTCAAGACATTATCAATCCTCAGTTAAAAATGAAAATTGAACAAGAAACTCCTAATTCAGAAAATTATAGAATATTTGAATTGGAAGGAGTCTTCACAGGTCTCCCCTAACTGCTTATTCAGTGCAGGAATTCTCTTTACAAGATCTTGTAGCTTTTGCTCGCACATATATATTCCATCTTTGCACAACGCTAATCAGCAGAATGATCTTCCTTATATAGATTAAAAATCTGTTTACCCATGAATCCCACACATTGCTTCTAGTTCTGCTGACTGGAACCACATAGAAAAAGAAAAATTAATTTGCATTTTCACATGAGAGCCTTTCAAACATTTGGATCGTGGCCACTACCCCCCTGCCAAAAAGTAAATAAATAATAATGGATCCCTCTAGCCTGAACACCTCCAGTTCTTTCAACGGTTTCTCATAGCAGATTGCTGACTCTTCACCATTCTTGTGTGTGTGTGTGTGTGTGTGTGTGTGTGTGTGTGTGAGGAAGACCAGCTCTGAGCTACCATCCGTTGCCAATCCTCCTCTCTTGTTTTGCTGAGGAAGACTGGCCCTGGGCTAACATCCGTGCCCATCTTCCTCTACTTTATATGGGATGCCACCACAGCATGGCTGACAAGTGGTGCGTTTGTGTGCATCCGGGATCCGAACCTGCGAACCCTGGGCTGCCAAAGCAGAGCGCGCGAACTTAATTGCTACACCACAAGGCCGGCCCCTCTTCAGCGCTCTTGGAGCCCTCTTTTGTGCGCATTCACGAATGCAATTATTTTTCTTCCTACCTTGTTCCAAAACAGATTTCAGCGGGCTGAATTCCAGTTTGTCAATACCCCTTTAAAAAATATGATGCCCAAAATGAAACACAATACTCCAGAGTCAGAAAGCAAATGTACTGCTTTCAGCACACTTCACAGATAGGCTACCATATGTCACTGAGTGTTTCGGGATCTGCCGTCATTGAGGAGGAGGAAGTACAAGACTGCAGGGGAGTTAAGACAGAGTCCTGGGTTGTGTTCCAGTATCATTCAGTGTGAAATAGACCCTATATAAGGAAAACAACAGATGTAATGTGCTGCTTGTCATACAAAACTCTTCCAACATGGGAATATCTTATCACAGTCACAATCTAATGTTGCCTCACACCCTCTAGGGGAAATTCCCCTGGGATGTGTTAGAAGAGGAAACTGCCTTGAAAGAAATTTTTCAGGCACATTAGAGCTGACGGAAATCAGTTCTGATGTCAGGACTGGGTATGTGGAGGATCTAACCAGGAACACAGCCCAGGTGCGCTCCACAAGCCATCACAGCCTGTCCTGAAAACTGCCTCCTTGATGCTCCTGGCACTGAAGATTTTAAGTATCTCTAATATGGGGGTGAGGAGGGAAAGCGAGGGTTTGGAAGGGAGGAGGTTGTAATCGCAGGCAGATTTTGTTAACGGGTTATCAAAAGCATATTTCACAACTTCAATACATTCCCCATGCCTGCTAGAACAAACAACCTATAGGAGCCTCCTTTGATTTGCAGTCAGTTGTAAACTGTGTCTCCACGAGATTTCATGACTGTTTCAGCTAATTCAGAGATTTAAAAATCCAGCCCAGGGAGCATCTGCTGCATTTAGGAAGCATCTGAGAGATTACTGGTTCTGAAGCCAGGGGCTACCTTACATTTCTTCAGTTCACAACTCACATTTCCTCTAGTCCTTAAGATACATACACACACGCACACACACAATCCATGCTGATCCATGTCCTGTGCGTTAGTAGTCTTCTTTTAATCCAAGCATAATTACTTGCTTTTCAAATCTCCTAAACAATGGCAATCGATTCTCCATACTTTATCTAAAGCCTACTCCTCAACTTCTTATTCTTACCACTGAAAACAGGAAAATAGTAGTTACTACTTTTGGAAATGTACCAGTGAACTTTAATTTCACTGTTTTTGGACTCTTGTCTCATCAAAGCAAAAATAAATGAAAACTCTGCACAGTGGCTCTGGCTAATGCTGATGACACATTGCTCATGCAAACCTGAGCTGGGATTGCAGCGTTTTATGGCTAGTGGCACAACCCTGCTCGAGATGAAAAGCGTGTTACACTGGTATTCTGTAGAAGCGTGGAAAGGTTTCTCACACACATAGTTCACAAGAAGCCTGCTAAAGCCCATCCTGTTTGGAAAGTCAGCCTGGGAAATAACTTTCACTTTGGGAGGCTCACTACCTCATACATGATACAAACTGCCACATCCCAAAGGCAAAATGCAGGACTATCTGTGGGACGCAGGCAGGTATAGAAATCCAGCTGTATTTTTACACAAACATGTTAAATGGAAAGTAAGCCCCCTGAGGGCAGGAATTTCTTTTTTCTCTATCTTTTTGACTGGTTTATCCCAAGCACCTAGAACAGCGTCTGGCACGTACTTGTTGAATAAATGATACGACTGAGAATGACTGTTCTAGGTTCAAGTCTGAGAAGACGTTGTTCCTGGACCCAATACTCTGCTCATACATATTAAGAAGGAAACAGTCCCACACTGGCAAATATCAGCATGTAGACGATGATGGGCATCAAATGAGGAGTCTTTGTACAAGATAATATCTAGATCCATGTAGATGTTTTTAAAAATTGTTTTGATGTTTGACTGACCAGGAAATCATTTGTTATGTCTTTGTATATTATTCAGAAAGACTTTACAAAGAAAAGACTGGCAGTTCTCCTGATTAGGTGATTTTTTCTCTTACAGCTAGAGGAATTTAACCCCTTAATAACTCTTTTAACTCAAGATATTACAAGGTGTTAAAACAAAAAATAGGGCAGATAAGTTGAGTCTTGATGCCAATAAGAATTTCTTGTAAGTAGGGTGGGGCCAAAAAGAGACTTAAACTGGAAAGAAGGAACTGGGATGCTGAGGACCAAGTGTAAACAGGGACGTGAGACTGAAGCTGAAGGATAAAGGGGCGGTTGCCAGAAACCAGCAGAGCAGCGGGCCTGCAGGCAGGAGGTGAGTCAAGGCTCAGGGCCAGAGGAAGAGGCCACCAGCCTCTCCACTGCCCATCTTGAAAAATGGAGAAGAGAAGGGGAGAGGCCCCTTGGCAGATGTGCTTGGCTGTCGCTACAGTTCTCCTAATTGTTCTATTTTACTACGTGCTCCTGACTGTTTAACAAATACTAGATCTGGTAGATGGACCAAGAGTGTCCTCATGAAGGTCCTACAAGCAAAAATTAGCATTGGTTTCCTAGTCACACAACATTAGCAACATTATTTCTGATAGATATATTAATAATGATAATAAAAACTATAAGATATTCATAACCTCCTTGTAGATAACTGACATATTTCCTCTAAGAACTTCCAAAACCTCATTTTATTATTTGTACATGAATAAGAATTACAGGTTAAATAGCTTATCTATGTTTATTGTAGCCAATAGCAGAGCCAGGAAAATCCACATTGATCCATGTCCTACCCAATTATAGACTCTATCAGATTGCTACATAGTTTTGATGATTTTGCAAAAATTCTATAATTGTGCCATATTTGAAAATGAGAAAAATATTCACTTAGGGTTGTATTTTTTTTCATCCAGACACAGAGGCCAAAAATTTAGAACCCTGAGTTAAATATTGCTTATCCTTCATCCTGTTTCAATTTTAAGGACTAGCAATTTTAAGGATTGGGTTTAATACCAATCATACTTAGACTGCCAAGTCCTGATAAGCAAGCCAGAATATATATGATGGGTCACTGAAAAAAAAAGAGAAAGTTCAGGTACATTGGAATCAACATTATGTGTCCCTTGAAAGTGTTAAAAGCAGCTCTGAGGCACAGATTTCTGCCAGAGTCAAGACAACATGGAAAGATTCTCGCGTACGTGGGGCTGTGAGAGGAACGGAGATGAGCCAAGTTCTGTCATCCAGTACATATTCCAAGGGGCGGACTGGAGCCCTTGGGACTGACTCTTCAGTCCTTTCCCAGGAAAATCTTCTAATGTCCCTGACAAAATCTGCATGTGTGGGAACTTGGGAATCGCTCCCAAATGAGATTACATAGAAACTTCCCTGTCTCCAAGTCATCATTCCATCCCAAATGGAGATGGAAACTTACCCTTCCAATTAGAAATGACAAAAATTTGGATTTCATGAATAAGCTTTTTATTTCATAGAATTTAACCCCACTAGATGTATATAAAAATGAAAATAAAGCTTAAATTCAAACAAATTAGTATCTGCTGTTTAGGCCTCTTTCATTCTATAATAGCTATAGAATAAATATAGGGGGTGGAGATTATGATTAGGCCAATGTCCTCTTTAGGGATGTGAACACTGAGGAGGGAGATGTACAAAAGGCTGTCTCTACAGAGCCGGGGAAAGAGCACAGAGCAGCGGTCAGGAGGGATGGCTCTGGCCCTGTCTCCAGCTGGTTGTGTGATGTAGGGCAAGTCATGTAACAGTTTTTGGTCTATTTCCTCATCTATAAAATGAAGGAGCTGAATAATGATGATAGTGACAAGAATAAGAATAATAAATGTAACAATAACAATAGCTAACATGGAAAGCTTATTAGTTGCAATTTAATTTAAGCCTCTCAACACCCCCATGGTTTACATATAATAACTATTATCTCCATATTCCATTTGAGGTAAGCAAGGCTCAGGAGGTTTAGTAATTTGCTTACCTGTATGGCAAGTGGAGGTGAACTTACTTTGAAATTAACAAAGTTTAAGCTTCAGAGCCCAATATTTGCGTAGGCCTCTTCCAGGAGTCTGGGCCTAATTTTGTATTTTCTGTCTTGAAGAGGGCTTCTAAAACTGTATATATACATTCCAGGCCCCACAAAAATTGGATTTGCCCCTGATGCAAGCAAGAGGTAGAGTTGGAATTCAAATGCAGGTGATCCAAATCTGAAATCTGAGCTCTTACTCACTGTCCTTAACTGGCCCCCTTTGTTCCCACAACTTTCTAGGCTGTCTGTTAGGGACTGAGTCGTGCCCGCTCCGATTAGTATGTTAAAGTCCCAACCCCCCAATGTGACTTTATTTAGGTGATTAGGTTAAGTAAGGTCGCAAGGGCGGGGCCCTAATTCAATAGGATTGGTGTCCTTATAAGAAGAGAAGGAGAGAGCAGAGCTTGCTCTTTCCGGAGTGCACACACGGAAGAAGGACCATGTAAAGTCACAGTGAGAGGTGGCAATCTACAAGTCAGGAAGAAAGCCTTCACCAGAAACAGAATTTGCTAGCACCTTGATCTTAGACTTCAGCCTCCAGAACTGTGAGAAAATATGTGTCTGTTGTTTAAGCCCCCACTCTGTGATGTTTCATTATGGCAGCCTGAACAGACCATTACACTGTCCTGTGCCTGCCTCATTCCTGCAGTTTATGTCTCATGTAACAGGACGGTCAACATTTCCTGAAGAGGGTCAATTACACAACATAGAATCTTAGATACAGCCAGGACAACATCTTTCTGAGCCTGATTTAAATCATTTCTCCTAGAAATGAAAATGCCCTTTCCTCCATGATTTTGGGGAAGCAGTACAATATTAAATGTTGAACAATAGACAGCAAACGTCTAAATTCTGACTTCAGTTACTCCTGATTTGCTAGTGATGTGCTGCGCTTCCATGTGCAGGTCAGTGTAGCATCCTTTAGTTTAACAATTTCAACTGCACAGGATTGCTGGGCAGAATAATTCATCACGCTTATACTACAGAAACTTTACTGATATAATACGACTGATAACGCTCAATTTCCCTTTACATTGTGTCATAGTCACAAGCCACTCAGAGAGGAAAGTGAATTAAATGGACAATCAAATCACATGATTGTTTTGAATTCAATACAGGATGCTAAACATACATCTGAGCACATAGCCAATAGTTCATTTTCACTTCTCACTGACCCCTTGGTTCTTAGTTATTTCACTGGAATTTATTCATTCATTCATTCACAAGTGTGTATTAAATACCTACTAAGTGTCAGATGCTCTTCTAGGCCTTAGGGCTACAACAGTGCGGTAGGCAGAATTATAAGCTAGCCTCCAGCGTTCCCCCCCTGGTATACCTGCCCTATATAATCCCCTCCTCTTGAGTGTGGGCAGCGCCTGCAAATATGATGAGATATCTCTCCTCTGATTAAGTTTCATTATGTGACAAAGGTAAAGAGATTTTGCAGATGTAATTAAGGTCCCTAGATCAGTTGACACCAAGTTAATCAAAAGGAAATTATCCTAGGTGGGCCTGACTTAATCAGGTGAGTTCTTAAAAGACGATCTGGAGATCAGAGACTCTCCTGCTGACCTTGAAGAAATAAACTACCATGCTGTGGGAAAGTCTCCTAGCTAGAACCCTGGGCAGTCTCTAGAAGCTAAGACTGTCCTGCCAGCTGACAGCCAGCGAGAAAAAGGGGACGTAGGTTGTACAACCACAGGAAATTGAATTCTGCCAGCAACCTGAATGAGCTCAGAAGAGGACTCCCAGTCCCAGATAAGATTGCAGCCTGGCCAACACCTTGATTTCTGCCTGGTGAAACCCTGAGCAGAGGACCCAGCTAATCCATGCACAGAATCTAGACACATGGAAACTGTGAGATGATAAATGTGTGTTGTTTTAAGCTGCTAAATTTAAATAGAAAAATAATATAGACGGTGAATAATAAGGTCCTTACTCTCATGGAGCTTTATATCTAGTGGGAGAGAGAGGCAGTAAGTGGCTCACAGATAAACAGTATTATTTCAACTAGTGATATGTACAATGAAAACTATGCAGTGGGGTGGCAGGGGAGAAAGGCTGAGGATGGGACCCACATTCGGTAGAATGGCCAGGGAAGGTACTCTGAATGATGAGAAAAAAGCCAGCCATGTGAGAATGAATGGGAAGAACATTCCAGGCAGAGAAAACAGGAAGGAAGAGGCCTTCAGCTACACTGGCTATATCATTACAGAATTAACTCCAAGAGCCACATGGAGACACGACTACATAAGCTCATTTAGTCAACGAATGTTTAATTTAATATAAATGTATAACTGCCTAAAAAATATGCTTCGGTGGAGTGGGTACTATCAGACATTAATCAGTTTAAGTGCCATTAGCAAAAGTTCTAATTATAGTCGCCTTTTAAAATTGGCTTTTCTTCAACCTTTGCCAGGCGGAAATTTGCCTTATAGGACACTGCAGTCAGCATGTAATGGAAATTCAAAAGGACAGTTATTGAATCGGAGTGAATTCTTCAACTTTATTTAAAGTTTCATGTTTATTTTATTCTTCTGGGGGAAACTGTTGTTTCCTCTTAGGAAGACATAAAGATAAAGTCCTATTAAATTGTGGTTTATCCACGCCCTCTGATGTATAAATCAAGATCTCAATTATTAATACACTGGAAAGACTGTATTAAATGAATAAGAACAAAACAGGGTAGCTGGTAATTTTGGCTAGCTGGCTGGTATTTGCTGAGTTCTATGTCTTAGACACTATGGTATCATTAAACCCATGAAACATTAAAAAACACTCCAGTAATCATTAGTAGCAGCAGCAGTTTTTTAATGAAGAAATTGAGGATTAGAAAGATGAAGTTATTTTCTCAATATTATACAACTAGTAAGTGGGGAAGCTGGGACTTGAATCCAGGTGACTGACTCTAAAGCCCAGCCTGTAAACCACTAACTGTACGATATTTTCAATAATGACTAAAATTTGAGTGCTTACTATGTGCCAGGCTAAGCACGTTCCATATATAACTCATTTAATCCTCATAGCCAACCTACAAAGTAGGCACTCTTACTGTTTCTTATTTTATTCTTATACTGTTTTTTATAGCTGAATCTCAGAGAGGTTAAGAAACTTGTCCAAGGTTACTTAACTTCACTGGGGCTTAGTCCCCTCGTCCTAAAATAGGACATCAACAGTACCTCCCTGTGGTGGTAAAGGACAGAGATGGGTTGGATCCCATACAGTCCGGCAGCACAGCCACATGCCGAGCCGTCACATCACAGGTACCAACCCTATGATCCAAAATAAGATAATCATGACCACAAAACATACCTGGCGTGTTTTCTGTTCTTCATTACTCTGGTGGCAGGTTTACATAGCCAAACTAATTATATCTGGACATTTTAACTTATTCTTAATCATTCCTTTCTTTAATTAGTGTGAGTTGCCTTTTCTCCTTTCCTCTGGACTCTCTATCTTACACTGCCTGATTAGTGTTACAGGGCTGGAGTAAGGTGTCCCCTCCTGTCCCTCCCCAAATCTTGAAATTGAGTAGTAACTAAAATGTCATGCTCTGTGATTGAGGCCAATAGAATCAATTAAAACAGCTGTGAACTGCCAGTCTGCAGAATAACCTACTGTAAGATGTATTTTGTAAATGTGGGGCTAAGGAGACCAGGGCACTTCCTAGACCAGGGCACTTCCTTATGTTGTAAAAAGACTAACGTGATTTCTACATCCAAAAGAAGTAGAGAATATTTCTCAGTCTAAGCAAGATGGCAAGAGAATATCCTAAGGACGGGGACACGCCAGCATAAAGAAAGTTCTTATTTAATCAGTTGCACTGTAACCTTTCCAGAGCAACAAATGTGCAACAGGAGGGATGTGATCTGAGTAGAATCTAGACAAGGAGATCCAAAAAGGAAACACCTGGCAGTGTTTACTCAGCCATGTCCCGGGACGAAACAAGGGCTCTGAGTCTACAGCAGTGTTTTTCAAATTGTGGGTTGTGACCTGTTATTGAGTCATGAAATCGAATTGTTGGATAGCAACTGACATTTTTAACAAGTAAGATAGACTAGACCAGATTGTATTGCATGAGGTAAAGTCTAGCATTGCTTTGTGAAACTTTTATTTCTATTGTAAATATTTATATATCCATGTTTATGTATGTGTGAATTGCTTGTACTTCTTGATGTGATAATGCACTTCTCTCTGTGGATCTTGGTCAAAAGTTTAAAAGCCATTAGTATATGATCTTATTTCAGTTTTCTAAACCAGTGATTCCCAGACTTTGGGGTTTCATGGAACCATAAATCACCCTCCAAAAAGGAAAAATTGGGACCTGTCATAAGGTTGCCAATATTTTCATTCTGCCAAGTTAAAAAAAAATTTTACAAAGATAGTACTATAATTCCCTAAAATCCAAAAGGTTTTTGACATCAAAAATAACAATGATATAATCACAGAATAAAGTTCATTCTTTTAAATTAAATATATCTGGTTTTATGGTAAGTCCCTTGTACTGCCTTTCTTATTTTTTTCGTTTCACTACAGATTCATGAGAACACCCCCAAGGCCAGTCATTGGAGAACAGAGAGACATATGCCCAAAATGTGAAAGAGCAGTCCACACAGTTACCCTCACCTCAATAAAATATTTTTTAGGGTTAACTATCTTCCTTTGCTTTATTTCAGCACTTACTGAGCAGATATGTAATGTTGTACCTAAGGAGGTATGACCTCCACTACAGTGAGCCAAGAGAGGGGAAATGACCACTGTGGTTTGTTATGCCACGTAGCTCTGTCTTTATTAATTAATACACATGCTTCATAAATCACTCTCTTGTGAACTTGAATAGCATGAGTCAATTTCCCCCAAACCTTATCATCTAAGATAAGATTACACTTCTGGACCTACAAACTGGAGAATTGGATGTTTTCGACCATGTGATTCTGAGGGGTAGAGTAGAAGGTCAGCTCATGACAATTCCTGCCCTTTTGTTATTGTTGTTTTACAAATTTTTTTTCTTGCAGTGAGAACTTTTAAGATCTACTCTCTTAACAATTTTGAAATACACGATGTAGTATTATTAACTATAGTCACCATGCTGTACATTGCATCCCCAGGACTTACTTATTTTATAACTGGAAGTTTATACCGTTTGACCCCCTTCACCCATTTCACACACCCATCCCCCACTTTCCCCACCCTCCCCACACCCCTACCCCACCTCTGGCAACCACCAGTCTGTTCTCCGTATCTGTGAGTTTGTTTGCTTTTTAAGATTCCACATATAAGGGAGATCGTATGGCATTTGTTATTCCTGCCGTTTTAATACCAACGTGATAAGCTCCCAAAGCTGACCTCGGAAGTTTACGTGTTGTTTCCCACGGTTTCAAATGCTCTTTGAGAAAACTGCCAGTAGCTCCCACATCCAGGTTGCTTCCCTTTCAGGATGCTTTTTGAACTTTGTCATCTCAGCATCTCCTCAGCTCTTGCCTGGATGTGACCTCCTTCTTTCCTGACAGATAATGGAGGTTGAGCAGACTCTGTGAAGAACTCTCCACACTACTTTTTTTCACTTCTGTCTTCCCAATGGCTGTCAGTGGTTTGTGCCCAAGCAGAGCTTCCAGAAGCTTGTCAGTCACACCCTTCACTATGTCATGGCATATGATAGCCTGAAGCAGCCAGCTGGCCTCCCTCTTTAATATCTCTTTTAGTGACAACTTTTTAGAGATAACAGTTTCAGATCTGATTTCAATAAAACTGCACCGTGTCTAGTAGATAAGAACCAAAGTGAGACAGCATTTGCTCAAACCCTAATCTGTAAAGTTTTGAAACCCAGAAGTATATCAAATTCAAGTTTACTTCTGAACTGTTTATATAAAATGGGGAGTCACTAAACAAATGAGCAGCATGAACAAAATGTAAAGAGCTTGATTAGTCATTTTATTTTAAACACGATAACAAGTAAATTATATGCACTCAAAAGATAGCCCTAATGAATCAGAACTTATCTATTCATTAAAAGAAGATTCCAATAGCACTTAGAAATGCTTTTCTAGCAATCAGTTCAACTTACCACATATACTTGAAAATAATATAATTGCATTTCTTTTTTAAAAAATCCTATAATTCAGATAATATTTTTCTCTAATTTGCATTGGGCTTCCTCCCATTTAAACTAAATGAGTTCAAGCTTATGTCAGGGATATTTACACCCGTTCTCTCTACTGGCTTCATTACCCTCTCTCTGCCCTGATTCTTTTAAAGGTCAATCCCTGAACTGGAAAAACTCCATCTTCCCACATTTTCATTTCCCTGACCCCCTGCAGTGGAGAGCAATTAGCAGGGAGAGATGGACGTGCCCAGCCACCGTGGTAGATGGTGGTTCTAAGCAGCTGCTGCAGTGAACTGTATACACCAGTGACAGGGTCTAAAATGCAGACCAGATACACCTTTCCTTGAAAGGCGATAGGTGAACATCAGCTTTCATAAAACTAAAAAACTCAAAAGTGCATCCTGCCTCCTTTGTGCTCTCTGAACTTGGTGATTTTTTCTACTATAATGCCTAACCTGTCTTTCTTCCCATTGGATTTGCATTTCACTGAGAGCTTCCCCAGGTCTTTATCTTTGCATTTCCCCCAACTCCACCCTCATGTCCTATTGAAAGGTCTTAAATGTAGGAAACCATTAATAATTTTTTTCTGAAATGAGTTAGATCATCCAGTCAAATCCTTCATGTTACACCTGAGGAATCCCAGTCCCTCAAGGTTGAGTGCTCAGTCATCCAGTTAGTATCAGAGGTGAAAATCAAGTCCAGGTCTTTTGACTTTCCAGTACACTCACGTGCCACACTTTGTCAGACCACCTTGGCCGTGAGCAGAGGTGAGATCCCATAACCAAAGGATACTGTGTTGTTTGTTTGTTTCAAGTTTCTACTCATATTTTATTTTCCTGTGTTTTTGTTTGTTTTAGTTTAAATTAAGTAAAAGGAGCAGAGGGAGAGGGGATCCTATGATCTCTCCTACTGTGAGGGAGAGTCTTGGGCCCTCTTCTCCCTCTGTTCAAGGTAAGTTGCTGGCTGGGCTTGAGGTGTAAACTGAGTGGGAAGGGCAGCTGGGAGTGCTAAGACAGGTCAGAGGACAGGACCTATGACCCATCCATCCCACCGAGGAAGACTCATGGACAGGGAGGAAGCCTCCTGGACCCCAATGCAGCTCATCCCAAGGGCTAAGGGCTGAGGGGGCCAGGGCCTGGGCTCCAAACCATAAGGTGGGACCCCAGGCCCAGATAGGGCCCCTTCCTACCCAAGGAGGAGGAAGAGGTGACAGTGTCCATCCTATGGAGAGTGCAGGGCTGAGTGGCCAGCCCCTCATGGATGTCCCAGATCCATGAGTTTGTCAGTATTGTTTTTAAAGTCAAGGATGAGACAGTACTAGCAAAATTACTCTGCAAAAATGTGTTAACGTGTTCATCAAATTATAAAATGCTATCACTAGAAAAGGCCTTAGAAATCAGTAGACAAGTTTTACAAATAAGGAAAGTAAGGCCTAACGACACAAAGTTCCTTTTGCATTATAATACATTCCATCATGTTTGCCATTAATCAGGCCTGATATTATGACTGTGTCTACGCAACAGCCTAAAACTGTTTTAGAAAGAGATTCTCAAAATATGTTTTAATAAAGCAGACATGCACATGAGGACAACCAGCCAAACCCTTACTCCCTCTGTTCTTGTCACTTACGCTTGTTACCTGGATTTCTGGCTCACTCAGTATTTATTTATTTTTTCATTTGGAACAGAGCCATAGCTTCAATTGAAACAACAGTTCTTTGAGGCCAACAAATGTGAGCCCAGAGGGAGAGGAATTTGGAATCACACATTTTTAGCATTCAGAGATAATTCAAGATAGTTCAAGTGCTTTCTAAGTGTAAACCATCAGGCAAGTGCTTCTTGCTACTGCCATTATTTGCCTACAAAAATATTTTATTGCTGAGACATGTTGCATTGCCAAAATATTTTTGATAAAAAGCATTTGTATCAGTGAGTTCCATATGGATACAGCCTCAATTTAATCAGGGATCCTAAATTTTAACATGAATATGTAGAAATTACAGAAAGATGATTAATAGGTAATTTATAGAAATCTATTATGTGAATGTTCATTAATTCAAAAAACAGAACAGAATGAGAGGAAATGGTTTTATATTGCTACAATAAGGATTTAAATTATCTATGAAGAAGAACTTCCTGACAAATACCAGACTTGGTTACCAACATGATTTTGGAATTTCCTTCTTAAATCTCTCAAATTAATATAACTTCCTTTTAAGACAAGGCGAGAAGTTTTTGTTGTTCTTGATTTTTGTTTGTTTTGAAATAAAAGGATAAAATTGAATGACTTCTTAATATTCATTCATCATGATACTTCAAGGAACAAATTCACAAAAGAGACCTCAAAATTAACCATTTAAAAATAAGGCTTGTTAAACTCTGAAATAGGTGACTAAAGGAATCTCCAGAATTTCCTTCATAGGGGAGAGTTAAGATTCAGTAAACAGCAGCAGCATGCTGGGGAAGGGAGAGGGGAAACGGAGGAGGAGGCTGAGGAAGGTCTATCTATTTGAGGAAGGAAGAGTGCCAAATTAACCTGCTCATCGCAGTGTTCTGTCCAGAGCCCCAGGCCTCCCCAAGCAGCAGTATGGTCTTGAAAGAACAGAGGAATCTCTGCCCACTTCCTTCAAGCATTGTTTTTCAAGGTCTTATAATATCTTGAGACTACATGAAAAACATTGTATTATAAGGAAAGCATTATTACTAAGTTACTCTTCTAGTTTAAATCTCTTTGCCTCAGTTCCTGTTTGCTTTAGGGCTCTGTAATGAGAAAAGCAAAAGCTAAGGTTATTGTGAGGTGAAGGGGTTTCTTGAAACAGAAAAGGAACAGCTTCAACGCTTCATTTGGTATTGCCTTGTATTGTCTTCTAATCACAGCTTGTGCGTAAATCTTGCTGTTCCCAAAAGACTCTGAACTTCTCCAGGACAAAGACTTTGATTTATATTTTCTTCATGTTGTCTAAGAGTCTAAGTCTATGCTGAGCATGTAGCAACTCACTTAAAGTAGTTGATGAATTTATCTGTACGGAAGACTGAGGCACCCCCAATATTTCCTCTGGGGATGCCACAAAGTGCTCTGTGAACGAGCAAGTCAAAAAAGGATAGCAGAAGAAGTATTAATTTTGAATATGGCATATGCAACACAAGACATGAATATATTTTTGAAAAAAATTAAATCATATCTTCAAAGCCAAGAAGCTAAACTAGGCAGTTATATTAATAGTTTTTATTTATTTAATTTATGTATTTAACACATATGCTGCCTACCATGTTACAGGCACTGGTCCAAGCATTTCACAAACATTAACTCATTTATTCCTCATAACAACCCATAACAACAAAATAAGAATTATTATTATCCTCATTTTATAATATGAACCTGGGGCCTAGAAAAGAAAAGCAATTTCTCCAAAGTCATACAACCTGGCTAGAATTTGAATCTGGGAAGTCTGGCTTGAGAGTCCATGCTCTTAACTAATATTCTGTTTGCAAGCTAAATCACCTGGTCATGAGAGAAAAAGAAACAGAGGGAGAGAGGGAGAGGGAAAGATATGAGGGAGTGAGAGTTAAAGAGTTGGAAGAGCTACCATCTTCAATCTTCAATTCAGTGGTTTCCATTTCTGCATTCAGGTCAGCTTTTGCCATCTCCTAGGGAAAATTTGGGAAAGAGGGGTAGGGATCAGTGGAGCACATACCTAATCCTTTGAAGGGCAGAATTTGGAAGTGGACCATATCACTTCTGCTTACATCCATTGAACAGAACTTGGTAAGATGTCCACACTTAGCTCAAAGAGAGGCTGGGAGGTGTAGTCTTCAGCTGGGTGTACATGGGCCCACCTAAAACTCCATCACTGGGTTAACAATACGGTATTACTACAGAAGAAGGCCTCTCCTCTCACCTAGATTCCTGCAACATATCTCTTCTTAAATGGCCCTGTTTCAAAGAGGACTTCCTCTATCTAAGATAGCACCCTCATCACTCGCTGGCCCCTTATTCTGCTTTATTTTTCTTCACAGTACTTATTGCTCTCTGACATTACATTGCATTTTTATTTATCATCTGTCTCTACCCCACCCCTCAGAGCATAAACTCCATCCCAACAGGGACTTTGTCTCTTGTTCATTGCTATATTCCCAGCCTTTATCTCTTGCTCAGTAATACTTGTTGAATGAATGAGAAATGAACAGTGTTCTAACTTGTCTCCTTGCCTCTGATCTTGACAATAAAACAAGATGGAAAAGAGTTTAGTTATCTTAAGTGGCACCAGAATTCTTCTCAGGGTAGTAGGAAACAGTCTTTTATGATAATAATAAAATATCTCCTTGGGATAGAGGATAAAACCCAAGAGCCAGTATTTGAGTAAAATTTCCCTTCATAAAATAGGAAGTGGAGGTAAGGAGAAAACAGAAGACACGAAACTGGGAGACAAGGAACCAGTAAGATGTCAGAAATCTTCCCGACCGTGACCCTGAAGTTTCATTAACATCTGCTACACTGGTGAATGCTTTGTGTGAGTGGATTCTATGATGCTTAAAGCAGGGGTTGGGGTTCACAACTGGGCAGGTATGGAGCAATATGGAAGTGGCACACGGGGACATGGGAGTCCAACATGTAGAGGAGGACTTGAGGATGCAAGCCCCTCTAGAATTTCCAGAAATTATGGCATTCCCTAAATGACAGCACACGGGGAGTGGAGTGGAATCTACCTTTTACATCAACGCTATACATTATTTATGCTTCATCATTCATTTACGTAGGATTTCCTTATATGTTGCTGTATTTCACACTGATATCATTGATAGGTTATACACGGACTTTGGTTGGGAGAGATTAAGGTCATGTAATCATGTGCTTTTCCTCATTAATGTTTCTAGTGAACACTTGATTCCTTTCCATTGCCGCAGCAGAGGGCAAGAAAAGACAGGAGCTTCAGGTCTTCTAGAAACTGCACCTCCCTTTCATCTGTACCCACTGCAGGATGCAGGGTAGAGTGAAGCCAGATATGGTTAGATGATCCTTCAACTCCACCTTCCCTTCTGCCTAATTCATTTTATCTTAGTAATACACATAGTAATACACTTTTACCCCACCACCTTTGGTATCAAGCTCAGAGTTAAGTTAAGAATAATTACACAAAATCCTTTATTTTGTTTTGTAATATTATTTTAGGAGTTAAGTTTTGGTAACAGTAGCACATATAAAAAGTATTGGACTCAGGAGTTCTGGGAACAAACCTAGACTGTTAATAATAATTCTTAAAGAACTGTATTTTCAAAGCACACTATATGTTCACAGTGATCTATCACTGCATAACAAACCACCCCAAAACTCAGTGACATAAAACAAAAACCATTTTATTATGCATGAAATTTTGTGGGTCAGAAATTTGGGCAGGGCACAGCAAGAATGGCTTGTTTCTGCTTCACAACGACTAGGGCATCGTCTGGGCGGGGAAGGGCAAAGGAGGTACCCAAGTGGCTAAAGAGAGCTGAGATCCCTGGGCTAGCCAGGTATTTTTGTCTCCTCAGAGCCTCTCCATTTGGCTACCCGGGCTTCCTCACAGCATGGCAGTCTCAACATAGTCAGATTTTTTACATGGAGCTGGCTTCATCCAGGGTTAGTGTCCCAAGAAACCCAGGAACAAATTACAAACCTTCACCCACCATCGCTTCAGAAGTCCCCGCTTGTTACTTCTGGCACACTCTATTTGGCCAAGCAAGTCACTAAGGCTATTCCAGATATAAGGAAATGGGAATTAGCCTCCACCGTTCAGTAGGAAGGGTAGCAAACAATTTGTAGTCATTTTTAATCTACCACATTACATTTTCCTGTAACATAATCTCAATGGAAAACACAGACTCTACATCTTCCTTTGGTTCTGAAGTTCTGTAAGGACAAGGATATACATATTTCACTCAACCATATACATTCAGAAATGGGCACGGTTCCTTGCAAATGATTGGTGATCAATAAATATTTATTCAATGAATACATGAATGAATCCATTCTTAGAAGCAAGATAAATAAATCTGGGTAGCAAATATCCATGCCACTCACCAAACCCAAAACTACCAAGCAAGAACATGAACATGAAGGCTCTGCTTCTTTTGATAGAAATCTTCCCCAGCCTCCAAAATAAAACCTATAACCGCAAAGATTCCATTATACCTGCTGGAGACCTTCCCAGTGTGTAGGGGCCACACTCTCCCGACGTGAAGGCCTGCCCTCAAGCACTGAGCTGTGAGCGTGCCCTGGTATCGATAAGTGCCAAGACAAGCTTCCCACTAGAAATCATATCCCTATGCAGATTCTATCTCCATGCAAGATTCAGTTCACAAAAAATGCAGAGGCAAATGCCATTTGAGGTTCTTGAGTTAGCCAGCCCTCTGGTTCCAGTGACTTTAAACATATTTTCATATTCTTAAGCTCATTCTATCAACTTCATTCACACAAGGTGTTATGGTTAGATGAAAAATTGACCAGTGTCAAGAAGTGTTAATGGTCTGACATTTTACCCTACTTGCAAACAAACAAGTTAACCTGTCACAGTTTTATGTAAGAAGGTATGAGACTCCCGGCTCAGAGACAAAGACTTTATTACTCATGGCACAGCAGGCACATAAGCTTCATATTCACATCAGTTCCCTTTGCCTCCCCGCATGAGGGTGGCACAGAGGGAGGTATAAGTGGATCCTGCACATATCATGGATTTGCATCACATCTGAGGAACCCCAAGTTTAGGAACCCCCAGTCTTTTATACAAGGCTACAAGCAACCTACCCAACCTTTGCCCCAGAGGGAAACATTACCTTTATTATACTGGACATCAACTAATTCTACCCTCTGCTCCCTCTCCATCCTCCAATACCATCTCTATTTTTCAAAGCTATTTACTATACAAACATTCTTGAAAAGACAGTCCAGAACAAAAGACAGTCAGTGTATTTGCTCAAAGACATTCAGAAATATCAAAGTTCCATGGAGATTTGCCTCTCAACAGCCAGAACCTAGGGACATAAAGGAGACCTCACAAGTATATGGTAGGTGGTAGAAAGAGTTTTCATTAAGAAGAATAAAAAGGGGGGAAGATTCCTGTTCCCCCTGGAAAACACCTTCCTTTTCTTTTGCATTCTCTTTTTCTCTCCTTCTTCTTTCCTTTAAAAAAAAAAAAAAGTGTCATCATGTTGTTCCTCTTTATTTCCATGTGGTTAATATACTCATATGACCTCCTGCTCAAGAGGCAACCCAACCTTTGAAAGGTTTCTGAATACCAATATGGGGCTTAACTGAAAGGATATATGGAGTGGCCAGCTTAGTCTTCTCTGCTTCTTTAGCCTAGAGGAGAAGGGCTTTCTTTTCTGTGGGCTCATCATTACAGGTCTCTTATCACTGCCATAGTAGTAAGACCAAGAACGTCAGGACTCCCATATGGATTTAAAGGAAAAGGCCAACCAAGGAGGCCATTGAGCTGCCTCTGATCCAGAAATTATGCAAAAGGGTTAACCTAGCCTTGGGACTTACTAATAATCCAAAATGGGAAACCACATAGAGACTGGGACCAATGCCCTAGCCAGTACTACAGCAGGAATTTTCCTGGAGTGACCTCTGCGCTTATATGACTTAGAGACCTGAGGTAACAGTGGGCATCTGGTGGTCAGTTGGAGAATTCAGACCCCTAACTCATACCCTGTCATGACTAAAGCCTTCCACTCCAGCACCATACCTGTATATCTATACCCAATATTTGTCTACCTGCCTCATTTGTCTACCTACCTCCCAGTAAAGTGGGAGATTTTAAAGGGTAGCAAATATATGTTACTAGTCTTTGCAGGCCCAGTGCCTAGCATGTATTTCCCATTCAACAAACATTACCAACCAAGTGACTCCTTGCTACATTTTATTGCTGCACTAATCCTTCTTAAACATCACTTTCACATGTTCAAAAACCTCTAGGAGCCTCCTAGCTGCCATTCTATCAAGTCTAAACTCCACTACCTAATTTCTAAGGACCTCATAGCATGTAATAAGTTGATTTTAATTTTTCAGAAATTTCTTTTAAGAGTTGATTGCTGAATTTCACTAATTTCTCTCAGATAGAAATAGGACTTAATTTAGGTCAACAAAATGGCATATGTGGCTGCTCAGGGTTACCTCAAATTCTAACTCATCAACAGTGCTTTCTTTTATTGCCTTTTCTTTCCCCTTGTATAAACTCTTGTTGTCCTTAGAGTTTGTGTCACAGTCTATTACTTAGTTACATGTCATCTTGTATAGGACAGGTTCCCATTATATAGCTCCTCAGAGTTCCCAGGTTCCCATTTTGTAGCTCCTCACAGTTCCCATGTAAGGTTGTGCAACAGAGCAAATTACATCACAATATGAAAGTATTCACTAATGAATCAATCACTTGTAAATATACTTTCCAAAGGATATACTCCAAATCCATAAAAATGATTACTTCTGACAAGAGGTGAAAGGGAATGGAATGAAAATGGTGACTGAAAGGGCCTTCAGCTTTATCTGTAACAGTTGTTTGAAAAAAGAATGCATTCAGGGCCCAGCGCCATAGCCTAGTGGTTAAGTCCAGCATGCTCCACTTTGGCAGCCCAGGTTCACAGGTTCGAATGCCAGGCACAGACCTACACCACTCTTCAGCTGTGCTGTGGTGGAGACCTATATATAACACAGAAGAAGATTGGCACAGATGTTAGCTTAGGGCTAATCTTCCTCAAGCTTTTTTGCTCTTTTTTTAGAGGAAGATTGGCAACAGATGTTAGCTCAGAATGACTCTTCCCAAGCAAAAAAAAAAAAAAAGAATGTATTCATGTTGAGATAGGTTGTTTCCAAAGATGGCTACAACAATCTCTCCCATACTGCTTACACTTTCTCTTGGGACTTTGCTGCTCCTCCCATAAAGAGGAGGATTCTATTTCCTGTCCCCTTGAATCTGAGCTTGGCCTGTGACCTGCTTGGACCAATAGAATGTGGTGGAATTGACCAGGGGACAGTCCCAGAACCTTGTCTTAAGAGATCTTGCAGCTTTTGTCTTCATTCCCTGGGAACCCTGAGGCACCATGTAAAGGAGATTGGCTTCCCTACTAGGGAGATCATATGGAGAGTCCCTGCAGGCTGAAAGACTGAGAGAAAGAAATCCCAGCATTCTGGTCTTCCCAGGTAAGGAGCCAGACGTGTGACTGAAACCATCTCGAATTCCATTACAACTGAATGAGCATGCCTAGCAGAGATGACCCATTCCAGCTGAGCCCTGCCTAGCCAGTCACAGAATCACGAGTAAATAAAACTCATGATTGTTGTCGGTTTCAGCCACCGAATTTCAGGCTGGTTTGTTACACAGCGATAGATAACTGATATAATGTTACGTATGTTATTCAAAATTAATTTAAAAAAATAAATAAGCCCAGATGCAAACCTTTCTTCCTGTTTAGCAACTAGCCTCTCTCCTTTTCCCACCTCACCCCCATGTCTTTAATGTCTCTATTCATCTAACTGACTATATAATATCCAACCATGTGATGCAGAGTCAGCGCAAATCAATGCAAAGTCAGTGCAAATCAATGCAAAATCAGGGCAAAGTGATTATAACGTGAAATTGCAAATCTTTCAAAACATGTAAGAAATCATGAAGTTGATGAAGGTAATGTTAGAGACGCCCTTGAATCATGGGTAACTCCCCTGACAAATGAGAATCTGCAGCTGGAATAGTTAACATTTGAAGAAGACAAAATCCACACAGATGATGGCACGATAAGTGCTTCAGAAGGGAATGATTGTAAAGTCAAAATTTAAGAGAGGCTCTTGGAAAATTGATGAAGCCCTCAAATATTTTTGCAATAATGACCCTTTTTATGATTTGCCCACAGAAGTCAAATGTAAAAGGATTTTGTATCATGATACCACATAATTTTGTTAGAAAATTATGCTTCTCAAAATCAACACTTGATTCATCCTTTGTTCTAAAATTCAACACATCATCGACTAAATTTTGTTAAATGTAAGGCAAATTAATTTTAATAATTTTCTGGGGGTTTTTTGAGATAAAATCCCAACCAAATCTTTTTACTTGTTTTGCCCCTATTTTTAAAGGATTCACTTTAAGTAGGTTTGGGGGTACCCATTATGTGAGGAAAGTGGGGGCCTCTGTAAATATCTTTAATTCATCTCCCTAACTAGCAGATATGATCAATGAGGGCAGGGTCTTAGATCCTGCTTTATTAGTATCCTCTGGATAGTTCATCAGGCATAGAACCAGGCAGATAGTGGAGATTCACAAATTCAATAAACATGACAACAAATGACCAGCTGATTGATTGGCTTTCGTGTCGATTTTGCCATTGAAGAATGGCATTTTTCCATTATCAATCCCGGACGCAATATGAGCTGGCATTTGTTCATCTCAAAACTGTTCATAGAAGGCCTGTTACAAACTTCCTGCTGAAAGCACTTTCAAAGGCTGGATACATTTAAAACCAATTCAAGCATGTAAAGTCGTTTTAGGAAATAAGCCCCACCTCCCAAGGGCTCAGCCGAAGAGGGTCACGTTGTAGAACAGGTGTGCCACTTCACCGAACAGGAATTTGGAAATGTCAAACATTAGAAGCACTTCAGAAACTCCAGCTCAACCTGCCCGACAGTCACACTTCTGGACACGTGTCAGCAAATGCCCTGCAGAGATGGTCATTTGAGAAATTCTCTCAGCACGGATTCAAAATTAGTTAAAACAAATCAGCATGGTAGGTTCTTAAAGTGACCATGCTTTATCTTTTTGGTTTTTCCTCTTTCAATTTTACTTCTCAAAACGAACTCTATTTAAAAAAAACAAAAAAACAGGTGGTCGTCGAAAAATTTTCCATCTATTACATGATAACAGTCCATAACAGCATTACATGTTTTAACATCCCTAAAGTTCAGTCTCTTTCAACTTATCTTGCATCCCCAGTTGCAAGAATAATAAGAACTGGGCTGTTTTCCTTGTCATTATCAGGGGTACTTCCATTCCTTAGAAAATTAAAAACTAACAATACAGGCTTGGCTGCGAGGACACTTTAAACTTGGCCCCTCCCAGTAGGACACCGGCCTGCCGTTCCGCAGCGCATCAGTTAGTTCTAGGGCAAGTGCAAACAATCCTTTCCGTTACAATAACTTGTATCCAGGAAAAAAAACAGGCGCTCTGTTGCATCTGTAGCATAGCAGCCAGAGAAAAGTTTACCGGCTTTAGCCAATTGGAGGCTGTGGAGCTGGGCCAAATTAGCATGTTTTTCTCCGCCTCTAGATGAAGTCATGATTGAAATATGGCCTTGAACTTATTATTTTTTTTTAAGGGAAGAGGAGTAGGAAAGAAAAGCTAAACCTGCCGGAAAGTGCCCTGTGCGAGGAGAATGCGGTTAGGAAGTGTGTGCATGCTCCCGAACCCGGAGAGGCTCTCGGTTCTGTAACCTTCGCCTCCCACTGGGTGGAGTAGGGCTTTTAAGAGCAGCTGGAATGCAGTTCCCCTGATCAGTGTAGCCAGTTGTTGCCTGTCTGAACCTCTGCCAGGCCTGGAGAGCGGCGCTCTGAGCTCTAACGCGCGGGCCTCGCTCTGCACACCTCACCACCGCCCTTCTCGCCCGAGCAAGGGGAGCGTTCCCACCTGTCCAGCCATGGGGGAGGACGCCACACAAGCTGAAAAGTTCCAGCTCCGGGCTTCTGACCCAGGGCAGGAGCAGCCAGCCAGCCCCAGCCCGGTGGCCTCCTCTACGCCGAGCCCCAGCCTGAACTTGGGAAGCACGGAGGAGGCCATCCGGGACAACTCGCAGGTGAACGCCGTCACGGTGCTCACGCTGCTGGACAAGCTGGTGAACATGCTGGATGCCGTGCAGGAGAACCAGCACAAGATGGAGCAGCGGCAGATCAGCCTGGAGGGCTCCGTGAAGGGCATCCAGAACGACCTTACCAAGCTCTCCAAGTACCAGGCCTCCACCAGCAACACGGTGAGCAAGCTGCTGGAGAAGTCCCGCAAGGTCAGCGCTCACACGCGCGCGGTCAAGGAGCGCATGGAGAGGCAGTGCGCGCAGGTGAAGCGGCTGGAGAACAACCACGCCCAGCTCCTCAGACGCAACCATTTCAAAGTGCTCATCTTCCAGGTCAGTGCTCCCTACTCCTCCTCCCACCCAGCTGGGACTCAACATTCATGATCTCAGTCGGCCTGGCTCTCACAGCCATTTGTACATCTGTTCTGCCTGTCAGGGATCACACACACCAGGCATTGTCCCTGTCTGCCTTCAGCAGGCGAATGTGAAATCTGTACAGGGGGTGGGAATTTCCCAGGTCTCCGCAGCCTAAACCCAAGGCAGATGCCCCAGGGATTAGTAGGCCGGGGTCATTCCTCAGGGAGCACCTGAATGCACTCCAGACAGATTGGGAAGGTGAGCAGGTGCGCGCACCCTAGTCCAATTCATTTGTCTCTTTGCCTTATCAACTTGGGGCTCTGACTGCAGCTGTTAGCTGGACAGGGCAAATTAACTCAGCGGCTGTTTATTAACTCTTTGTGGAAGTGGGGTAATCATGTGAGTTTTTTTTAAATTAAGAAGTCAAACACAACTGTTTAAAGCCTCCCTTTGTCTAAAGTCTACCAATGATTTGGAGACTAACCAAGTTTCAAAGACTGATTCCATTAGAGTTGAACTAGCCTCTTCCTTTTAAGACTCTTCCAGCCAAAGCAGTCTCATTGAGTTCTTTTCCAGCAAATGATACACTAAAAATACAGAGCATAACTCTTTACAAACACCCTAGATATACTTCTCATTGCTCAGAGAGACCACAACTGTAAAGTAAAATAAAAGCAGTGTTATCAGTTCCAGTTACAAAGGCTAGTCTTGAGTATTTTCTCCTTGAAATGGTTGCCTTAGAATGAAAAGGCCACTTAATTTTTTTAATGCATCATTGATGCAAGTAATGTAGCCAAAGGCTATCTGGGGACAGGGGCATTGCGTGGGGCTGTTGTTCCGCCAAGTGGTGGGCATTTGTGAATCCCAGGGCAGCCCTGCCTGATGCTGGAAGCCCTTCCGCCCAGTGGAGCCCAGCCAGCACAGAGCCCAGGAAGCAATTGCCATCTCTGCCCCAGGGCTGCCTTGTTGTGACCATGTGACTAGGAGAGATTTCAAAGCCATGGAGGGGAGAGGCTGTAACCAACTGTTTGATTGTGAAAGGCACACAAGAGGAGCCTTCATCTCCCAAGAGAGATTTAGAAATTGGAATTTAAACCGAGGGAGCCTTCTTTTTCTAAATGAATCCACTCTGCCAAGTAAGAACCTAAGCCTCTTTCCCCCCATAAAAGGAAAGACTCATCTCACTGCGTGTTTGTCCTCCCCAAATTGCACTTGACGTTGAAAAGCTTCAGGCAGCTGATGTCCTCCTATACCTTGCAGCCTTTGGCAGCCAGGAAATTTTTTAGCTTTTAATGCAAATGGAATAGCTTTTCATGCACCAGATGAACTGAAAAGAGATGCATAACTGGGCCTTTCTTGAGCCATAAAAGATCCTTACTTTATTAGCCTAAAAGATATTAGAAATCTCAGCTTTCAAGGCATTTCTAAATTAAATACCCATCTCCAAACAAAACCAAACATGTACAGACCTATTTAAATCTGAGTCATCAAAGGCAAGTTCCCTCCTTCCAGAATGAATCAGGGAGATTATCTCTTGTCCTATCCCTCAGTTAAGGAGAAAAAAAAAAGTATTTATCTAGTAGGGGAAACTCACAATTTGTCCAGATCGGTGTTTGTTTTGTTTTCCCCAGGATGTTCTGTAGATGCTGGGGGGAGGGATGGAGAAGATACGTGACTAAAAATTCAAGAGCATTGTAAATCTGACATTTAAAAAAACAACTGTTATGAAACTTAAAGACACGTGCTGCTGTTGCAGCCCTGTCACGCTCTCCTGGTTGTCACATTGGATTGACAGGTGTGAAACTGCAGCCAGAAGTGGTAGGAATTCTCCATATAGTGAGTAAAAGGTGAAACAGCAGTGCTCCAGACCAGGGTGGGAGCTAAGAGAATCCAAAGCAACATGTTGGGGCTCCACTCTGGGCCTCTTAGCAAGCAGCTCGCAAGGACACTTTTCTTAAAGAGCAGTTTAGGCAAGGAACCAGAGGCAGGGAGGGAAGGCACTGGACCTTTCTTTTCTTTTTTTTTTTAAATCCCCATTCTTCTTTTTTTTGTAGGGGAAGAGTCAACCTAAGCTAAGATCTGTTGCCAATCTTCCTACTTTTTTCTTCCCCCGCCCCACCCCAAGCGCCAGTACATAGTTGTGAATAGTTGTAAGTTCTTCTGGTTCTTCTGTGTGAGCCACCGCCACAGCATAGCAACTGACAGACAGGTGGTGTGCTTCCACACCCAGAAACCAAACCCTGGGCCTCCAAAGGGGAGCATACTGAACTTTAACTCCTAGGCCATCAGGGCTGGCTCAGAATTGGACCTTTCTTAAGCCATGTAAGATCCTTTATTAGCCTAAAGGATGTTAGAAATCTCAACTCTCAAGGCATTCAAGATAATTATTTTGAAAAAACAAATACAAGTGCAGTACCTCGGAAAGGTTGGTCTTTCTCTTGATCCTCCTTAAAGTAGGGGTTTCTAGGGTAGTAATTATGCCAATGGATGAAATAATAACTCGTGGTAGAGAGTGGTCCAATATAGGGGTGGAGAAGATAAATTGTGTCATACAGACACTGTTCAAATCCTAGTCTCACCACTTGCCAACTATGTAATCTTGTGCACGTTTTGTAATTTCTCCAAGCTTCTGTTTCCTCATCTGTACACTGAGGATATTAATAAGAGCCAAAAATTTTTGACCTCTTAATAAGCCCTGCATGCTCTGCTAAACATCTTTCTGTGCATTATCTCATTTGCCCCTGTTGGGGAGAGGAAAATTCCCCCCCTTCCCCTCTTGGTTCTTATGGCTGGTCAAATAATTAAAATGATATAAGGCAGGTTAACAGGAGAAAATTAAATTTAATATTTAATACATGCGCACAGGAAATTCACATCAGCATGAAAAATTCCAAAGACAGTCAGGCAAATGAGATATAGATGTCTTTCTGGAAGTAAAAGGAGGTAGAGGTCTGGGCCTTCAAAGGGAAAGAAAGCAATTTACAGGAAGATGAAGAGTTAATGTTTGGTAACCAAATATCTAGAGACAATGAGACCCAGAGAGAACTTTGATCAAAGGGGCCTTCCTCCCTGTCTACCACACCTAGTTCATATTATACTAGAATTATCTATGGTGATAGCTCCTTCCTGGAACTAGCCTTCTATCTTAAATTCTTTTAGACAGTTTGGGGAAAGGTCAAAGTTTCTTCTTGAGTCTTTTGTTCTTAAAAAGAATCAGTCCAAAATAATCCTCGAGCCAAAGAGACACATTTTGGGGTGGTAAATTCTGCTCGTCTACACCCCCAATTTACAGATGAGGATGCTGAGGTCAGAGATGTTTCTATCTCATCTGATGTTATTTAGTAAGCAAGCAGTGAAGCTGGGATTTGAACTTACATTTAATTGATTCCAAAGTGTGTGCTCTTAAACATTAATGCTTCCTCCCTCATATCCCTCTCATAGGGTGAGGAATAAATGGAATAACATACTTAAAATGGTTGGTGACTGCCATGGTGTAAGAACTCAAGGAATAGAATCTCTTCCTGGGTGGATCTGAAATGCATTGGCATGGAAAGGAAACCAAACTTTTGCTTGGTTAGAAATATGGCTCTTGAGTAAAACTTGACCCCACCTTACCCAGGATCTTAAAACAGCTATGCTTATGCTATTTTAGCTTGGATTTATTAAAAGCTAAATACACAGACACTCCCCCATGCCCACTCCCTCTCCCTCTCATACATTGTATGACAGCTACCATGTTGAAATTAGTATTATGTCACCACCACTCCATGAAAGCAAAGGACTCTGCCCAAAGGGCCTGCCCTAAATAGATCCTTCCAGTAGCAGCACAGTCTTCACAGTGTGGCAGAGGGTGGACATTTCCTAGACCTGCCGAGAATGAGGAGGGCAGGTGATGTACCAGGTACATTATCTTTTTGTCTCTAAGTAATTTGTCATTTTCAGTCCACTTAAACCCTATGCTAGACTTTCCCTGACTAAATCCGTTGGTTTTCTAGTTTAAGACAAATTAATGTGAAAATAAAAGAAGAGAGTGAGGAAAGAAACTCTGTCACCTGACTTGAGCATATTTAGCACTGTATTGTTGAGAAGATTACATTTCCAGTTTGTCAAGTCCTATTGTGTTCTCCAGAATCTGCAGGTGCTTATTGGTTGGTTGGCTGCTCCATCTGTTAGATACTTACACATAAGCATTTTCTAAAATTCCAAACTTTGTCCGTAATTTGTCCTATTTGAAACACGTCATTTACTTATGTAAATCTGGGCTGAACTTACAACATTATTGTAGCTGTTAAGCCTCTCATGCCTTAGCAATTACTTCAAATTACAACCAGTAGCATCTAAAACTGGAGAAAAGTCAGCTCCCTTTGAGCAATAAAATAAATGTAAAATCCTTGTTAAACTTACAGCTTTCCTTTTTACATTTTTTTTATAATAGCTTAAGATCAATGTTTGAATTCAAAATACTGTGACAGGACCCAGTGTAGATTAAATAAGACTCAGAGGGTTGCTGATCAAAAAGCAAATGGTAACAACTAAGGTGAATTCTTTGCCTGTAGTATGGCCATCTTTTACTAAAAATAGAATTTGTACAGGAAATCAGTGAATTTACAGTTAAGAGGAAATTTTCTCTGTTGATTGAAGAGATTAGAATTTCACAGGTAACTGGCCCTGAGAGGGTGGTGCCCACTTATGTCCTCTTAAAGTTCTAATAATGATTATTTGAAAAAGCAGTTTGGAACCATTTCAAATCCTGGGAACAAAATGAGAGTACTCATGGACAGCTTACACTTTCATCCACAGAAAATTGTGAAATTGAGTGAAAAGAGTAGAGGTTAGATATTTGCTGCGGATACATTCGTGGAGAATCAAGCCTATAAATGTGTTCAAATATTCATCATTTGGGTTCCTTCGATGAGATCAGAATTTTAGAAAGGTGCGAAAAGTGTAACATCTTCAGACTATTTTAAAATTCATTTTTTTAAAGACTGTAATTTCTCTGTCCAAAGCCACTACCCAGAAAACTGCTAAATTAGTACAGACTTAGAAGAAATGGGGATGGAGATAATAAAGACATCTTTATATGACAACTGAGGATGATTCTATCACATTGACTAATATTCCCATAATGGGATATTGGTTTTGGTGTGCTACTTATCTGGTGCCCTTTTAGTTTATGAGATAAACAAAATACTAGTTCTTATTGTTATTATTTACACTTATTGAATATCAGCCCTGCCTCAGGCACTTTAAGTGAATAACTGTTATTGGTATTTCTTCAAAAGAATCATTACTTTCTCTCATACATTAAAAAACTAGTCTCTTTCTCCTTCTAAGTCAGTGTTGCCCCTTCTGTGGTCTTGTAATCTATATCTGTTTGAATTGAGTGAATGAAAATTCTTCTCCAGTGTAGCTCAGGTCCTACAGTTTTGATTCTTGCATGAAACAAAACTTGTTGACATGAGTGCACTAGGAGATTGCTTCTACCATTTGTTAATTTTTTTTCGTGGGATTTAGGTTAATATCACAGAATCAAGTTTTTTCGAGCTGGAAAGCACCTTAATCTAGTTTAACCTCATTTTGTATCAAAGAAGCAGACACCCTGAGAAACAAAGTTACTAGCAAGGTTTCATTTTATTAATAATAGAAATTATAGGGTTGAATTCTGAAATGAGTAAAAACAAACACTGTAATCCCACTATGGCAAAGTTCATGTTTACTGGGGTTTTCTACAACAGCTTTTAAATAATTCAGTGTGATTTGTTTTTTGTTTTGTTTGTTTTGGGTTTTTTGTCTGTAACAAAGAACACCTAACCAGCATGATCTTAAAAAAGGATTGAACCCTTGATAACACTGAAAATTAATGAAACTTTTAAATCCTGCAGAATGTGAAGGACTGCTCAGGGATTATAACTAATGCATTTTATTCTTATGACTTGCTGATTCCACCGACAGCTGCCTTAGGGTGTAGTTCTAATCAATGGCTTATCCACTTGGCAATCTATACCTCAGAAACACAAATCGGAGAAAACCATCAACGTGTAAAAGAGACCTATAAATCAGAACGTCAGGTGGGCATAGTTCCATTTTAATAACTAGTATTTAGAGATTATTGGATAAAACATTTCATGGACTCAAATTTATAGCCCTCATATCCCTCCAGGATGCCATCATATCCCTGTGGGAATATGACGGCCTTTGTTATTTTCTTCTGACAACAGGGATGATAAGTTAGTGACAGGAGAGCAAACTGCTGGCTTCTGTCTCCTCATTCAAGCTTGTAAATGACTTACTGTAGGCCTCCTTTTCTAATGCTGGTCATAGAGTCTCCTCTCTTAAAGTGTGCATATCTATACATGTGCAAAGATTGACTTCCATGGGCTCCAGCCCAAGCAGTGCTCAGCATGTTAGCAAGTTTCTCTGTGTTGATATCTACATGCACGACTGGGACTATTAGTCCACGAGAATCAACATAAACAGCAAATAAGCTAAGTGCAAGAAAAAAAACGCCACTTCCGTTCTTTTTCTCTTTTATGCTGCAAACATATCATTCATATATGTTTGAAGTGTGCTGTTTAATGCTCCCTTCCTTTGAAAAATTCCTAAGGGTCCTTGTGAAAGGTCAGAACCAAGAGCAGCTACATCAGTGGAGGCTGAGTACCTTTTTGAAAATAAATCTGTAGCATAAATAGTCAGCTGCTGCTGGGGTCCTCTACTGGGTAGAACTACCCAGGGAAGCAATGCAACCCACAAGGGATTCTTAATGCCATGTTAAGGAGTCACAAACCCTAAGGAAATATATGGGTAACTAGCATAGGTAAGGAGGTGACAGAATTGAGGAGGTATATTCTATCCCCTTCCCCCTTGAAAGAGCCATCAGTCTTGGAATCTGTAAGAGAAAGCAGATAAAAACATTACGACTAGAGGCTGAAGGCAGAAGTGTCACCTCACCAGTAGACAGGTGAAATATCAAGCGTTTCCATGAGGTTTGCGTGAGCAAGGACACATGTGCAAGGGAGAGTGGGCACCTGGGGGACAGTGCCCAGTTACTGAGGATGCACTATGTGAAGTTCAAGTTGGACTTCCACCATCATAACGGTTACTTCATAGTCAAATCCTAGGCACTCATTCTACTAAAGAATAGAGAGTTTGAAGAATGTCAGTATTTTTCTGCTTCTAAACAAACCTTATGGAAAGTAAGACCTACATGTGCTTGGACATTCACAAATTTCTATGTGAAAGGAAAGGGCTTACCTTCAGAGTGGATGCCATAAGAAGCCACAAAATAAACACTGTCTAGTAGACAGAACACAAAATACCACTTGAGTAATTGAAATGACAGCAGAAGCACAGCACTTTGCCAAGAAGACATATCTTACTTGTTTCCAGTTGCATAAAGACACATCCAACTCATTCTGGATTATGTCTGTTCCCAGTGGGTTTATTTTCATAGTTGGCATCAAAGAGCTCTTGTATAAATTTCCCTGGCATTGTACAAGTTCAACTGGGTTTCCCACCTTCCCTCAGCTGAGCTCACACATGCAGTGTGTATCTACCACCGATGCCTTCAGACTCACCCGAGAATGAACTTTCCTCAAACCTGTCCTCAAAGGACACATGACGAGAGAGACAAGAGTCTAAGACTCAACAGTAACTATGCTTTTTTAATAATACAATTTTCATTTAAGAAAAAATGCAATATTATTAGTTTAATTCTTTTAGAACTACAGTTAATATGTCTATTTTTTGTTAAGGTTGAAGAAAGGGAAGTTATCAGGGTAATCCTTTGATTACCCTGAGAGATTATACTATACAAAATGTACCTCTTCTCTGGTAACCAAGGCTTATGTTTACAGTTTTCCACCTGAATTTATGCCTTCTTCACTGAGGACTTGTAATAACATTTCACTGAGCTCTTGGTTTCTTCCTTTCCTGCAAGCAACTCCTGTCAAACCTTCCCAACCCTCTTGTCAAACCCTGGAAGTAACATTGTTTCTGGACTAAGCATCAGAGCTCTCACTATTTCTGCAGTCTACCCTGCTTTCAGTAATACTCATCCATTGAGAGTAAAATCCTGCCTTAAAAATGGAAACCACTGTGCACCTTAGGCCTCAGGTTCTCCTCATTTCCCAGTGGCAGCAGCAGTCAGCAAACTTCCTTCTAGACACAGAGTTAAACCCATTCTTTTGTAATCCTCAAGCCTGCGCAACGGAGGGGCAATCTCCAACCAGCCACTCTCGGGGCTGTCTTGGAAAGCCATCTTACGCAACATACACTCATTCAACAAATAGCTGTTGAGCTTCAGGAATTATGCTAGTCATTGGGGCATAAGAGTGAACAAGAGACAAAAATTCCCACCCTGTGGGGAGTACGTGCCAATGAAATAAAGGCAAGCTGAGGCTTCAAACACAGGAGAGTTGCTCTTGGTAAAAGTCCATGTCATAAATGACTCGTGGGAATCCCATACTCCTTTCAATTGTTTACTTTGCTTTTTCACTATATTCCTGGCGCTTTCTTTGACGTTCAAAATGGGAGGGTGTAGAGAGAATTTTGGGAAACAGAATCTTTGATTTCTTCATTCTACTAAGGATTCTATTTAATCAGATGTTCTGCTTTTTACCACTACCCAAGACTTTATCCTTTGTTTCTAACCAATTTATGGAAAGGACTCTGGTATGTGTATGTGTGTGCAAGGCGAGACACGGGCTGTATCTTTTCACTCAGTGGTTAACAAGGAGAGAGATTTTTAAGTTTCTCTATATCAAAACGGTTCAGTTAGTCTTTGTAGTAGGAAATTAAAAATATGAGGCACACTCTTAGAGCATGTTTTTGATCATAACCCCAATTTTATTGATTTTCAGTCAATCAAAATTGCAAAACGAGAAGGGGAGTTCTTCCCATTATGAACTTTGCATAAAATTTAGATCCCAGATAGACTTTTACATTCACTAAATCCAGTTGTTTGTCAAACTGAAAGTTTACTGGGCGGTCCACAACAGAATCAGGAAACATCGAGGCTCTGGTTGAAGCCTGGGTGGCAGTGGGCTCTGCAGCCTGGCCCACCTCGGCATTCTTGCAGAGCCCCAGTGCCCCTGGGAGTGCAGCTTGAAAGCTGTTGATCTAGGTCAAATCCTCTTGTTCTTATTTGGAAGAAACAGACCCAAGGAGATTAAGTTATTTGCTGAAAGCCGTACAGCCACTCAGCACAGCAAGGACTGAGATTCAGGCCTCCTGTCACACATTCTTTCTGCTGTGCCATTTCCTTCATTGAAATTACGAAGGCATCTTGCTGGCTGGCTCTCATTTCCAATATTCAAAGACAAATATAAAAATCAAAGGGATTCCTATGCTGTGTGACCCAAGTCTGTTTGAATTCAAATCTCCCTGCTTAGCGATTCTGGAGAACCATTTCCCCTGCACTCTGAGGGCAAGGTCTCAGGCTCTGCTCCCAGAGACATGGGAGGGGCAGATCTTTGCCTGTGTGCCTAGACGCTGGAGGAAGAGGTGTGCTGAGAATAGTGAGGGGGAGGGGCAGACCCCTGAGCTTCTCTCCTGTTCCTAGCTATATGTCGGGGTTGGGTCGGAGGAAGTTTTCTTGCCCAAGGAAGTTCTGTTTAACAATAGAGGCTTGATAAACAATGCCTGACAGCACAATTCCCCTTTACTACTCTAAAAATGCCCATAGTGTACCACCTCCCCTTATTAATACCCACAAAGGATATACTAAACCACAAGGCTTCGTGAGCCGGTCCCCAGTAAGACTGGCCCTTGCTTCTCTTACTCTAACATTATGTCATCAGTAAAATTAGTGTGCACATTTGACCAGACACCGATGTTGACTGTGCCTTTGCTTCTGACTTCTAGTTGGGGAGGGAACTTGATCAGGCCTTTGCATGGTGTATGATTCTTGAGAACTTCCCAGTCCTCTCCCTGCCCCCATCTTTTATCTTCCAACTTGACCGCCTGGGCTCTTTTGCAGTGAGATTTTGGCAGGAACAGGGCCCGAGAGGGGGAGAGAGAGGGCCTGTGGGTTCGTGGTTAACTTACTTCAGCTCCTTTATCTAGGCAGCTTCCTGGTTTATCTGAGCCACAGCCCACTTCCCCCCCTGCTTGTCACTGATAGAGCCCTCGCCAGATGCCCTCATAATATTCCCAATAGGCAGCGCTTGGCCTTATCCAAGCCTAGGGGGAATGACTTGACCAGTTTAGCATTAACTCTTCATAGTCTAGAAAACTGAAGCCACAAACATTTGGTTTCTGTCATGCCAAAAACACATACACCCAAATTACAGCAGTTCAAGATTATTTGTGAAATGTGTTATTAACATGAAATCTACATTGTCCATCTTTTCAGGAAGAAAATGAGATCCCTGCCAGCGTGTTTGTGAAAGAGCCAGTTTCCAGCCCAGCGGAAGGGAAGGAGGAGCCTGCTGAAGAAAACAAGTCCCTGGAGGAAACCTTGCACACCGTGGACCTCTCCTCGGAAGATGAATTGCCCCACGATGAGGAAGGCCTGGAAGACAGCGCAGAGGAAAAGATGGAAGAAAGTAGGGCAGAGAAAATAAAAAGATCCGGCCTCCGGAAAGTAGATAGCCTCAAGAAAGCATTTTCTCGCCAGAACATCGAGAAAAAGATGAACCAGCTGGGGACAAAGATCGTATCTGTAGAGAGGAGAGAGAAGATTAAGAGATCTCTCACTTCCAATCACCAGAAACTATCCTCAGGGAAAAGCTCCCCCTTCAAGGTCTCTCCCCTCACTTTCGGTCGAAAGAAAGTCCGAGAGGGAGAAAGCCCTGCAGAAAATGAGACCAAGTCAGAAGACTTGCCTAGCAGTGACCAGATACAGAATGACCACGAGGAGAGCTCGTTTGCGGAGGGTGCCTCGGAGGCGTCCCTCCCCGGTGCCCTGGTGGAAGGGCAGAGCGCGGAGGGGGATGCTGCGCGGCCAGCCTCGAGAGCGAGCAACTCGCACGTGGACAGCAACGTCGACTTGACGATTGTGGAAGATGAAGAAGAAGAGTTGGTGGCCCTGGATCAGGCACACAAGGTGCGCTATGAGGGGGGCTACGTGCTGGCCTCCGAGGAGGCAGAGCAGTCGGATGAGGAGCCCGTGCAGCCCGCTGTGCTACGGATGGACCAGACCGCCTAAGCGCGCGGCCCGCTGCGCCCAGCTTGGGCTTCAGTCAGGTGGGCGACCAGAGCCTGGAAACCTCCTCCAGCACGGCCCGCTCGCTCTGTGTCACCGTCCAGGCCGTAATCACTTCCTACAGAGGAGCAGCACGCTCGTGACCAACATTTGCTATGAAGGCAACCTGCCAGGGGCTCCATTGCTAATTTGTTCTTAGCTGCTTTTTATGTAGAATTTCTCCAAGATTGCCCAGAAGAAGAAATGGAGACGTTGAAAAACACAGATCAGTTTGAGTTAGAAAAACGAGAGGCTACTTAAGAGACCAGTCATGAAATGTGATTCATTTTTTTGTCATTCCATAGGCTTGCTGAATAGTGTACCAGTAATATATTGAATTTCCACAGAACTCTGTGAATCGAATTCTTCTTCTTCAAGTGTGTGATATATAATATACATATGTATTTAAGCTAAAGACATTATATTTTAGGAAGAAAACGCCTTTTTTTAAAAGGTAGAAGATAAAGTTCAGTTGGCTGTTCACTTAATAGAAACCACTGCTTTATTGAAAATGAAGGAAAAATTGAAAGACGATACTATTCACCTAATGAAGTAAGATATGTAGAAAAGTTGGGACTATTAGAAAAAGAAAACAAGAAGGAGAAGTTGGAAAATAAGAGAAACAGAAACAATGTGAAAGAGAATGAAGACAAAGAGAGAAAAAAGTATGTGCTTCGAAGTAAAATATTTACAATAGTAGTTCGAGTATTTCGCTCCATATATGATGCTACTAAAGAAGTTCATATATCCTGGAATAAAATCTTCACAATGTTACATCTTCACAATGTTTTTATTTTCTAATATTTTCAAATGATATGAAAAACATTCTTTACTATGTAAAAGCTGCATTTTTTTCTTAATAAATAAAAGATGTGACAAATATTTCCCTAAGGAAGTTCAAAAGGATGTCTCTTTAATATTGGAATGAACATAAATCTTCAAAATTAATTAATACATACTTTTGTAGGAAGTTGGATTATACTATTGTTTAATGTAATGTTTTCCAAATTTGAAATAATGCTAATGCTCCAAGTGATAAAATGTAGGTTTATAGAATGTTAAAATCAACAGGTTTGGGAAGGATTCTGTTTTTCCTTTTTTTGTACATAATGGTAATTTCAGGTCGCATTTCATTTATATATTAATTTCACAGAATATGAATATGTTTCTTCACTTCTTAAAGCATGCTAGTGTTTATTTAAAAGTGCACATTTACCCAGGCAGGGTAATTTTTACTACTGCCTAACATTCTACTAAAATATTGCTTTGTTTTAAATTACAGAATGCTAATGTTTTAAGAAAACTATTAGATTATAGTTTAAAAAGAGAGTTGTACCAGGGAGCAAATTCTCTGCCTTCAGTGTGTACCACTCACTGTAAGTCACATTACAAATACAGGTAATCCAAGACAGTGTTAACAAACTATGCTTTGTCTTATAAAAGGGAGAGGATTAACAAATGTATTGATAGCATAACCTCTACAGCTATGTGCTTACTCTGCAATAATGTACCCCAAATATTAGATTGTTGAACTAACAATGGCTGTGTTAAAGAAGACTAAATAAACCAAAAAATAAAAAGTATATTACAATGTCAGTTTTTTGGCAGAACAATTTGAGAACAAGCAGAAAGAATTGATTTTCAAACTCTCCTCCAAATGTAGCTGAAATGTTGATTGTTTCAATCTTGATTCCCACTATTAACTCTGCTTTCTTTTTTCCCTGATCTCATTTAGAAATCCAAACCTTATTCTTCAAGTTTAACTTTCTTGACATCACCTTGCCAGCGCTGGAGAGCGTCTGAATTTATTGCCGCAGCTGGATGAATTTGATAGTTCCATCTGCATTTATATTGTTTGGTACCAGACCTTATAATACCTTAAATTGCCCTGCAAACATGAATGTATTGAATTGTACATTCAGTTTACTCACACAGATCAACCTTTGTCTTCCGCAGTGCCATACACTTAGAAGACTTCATTTCACTCAGGGTCCTACACATGCCTGTTTAACCTTTACAAAGTTCCTGTCACTTCGTGCAGCCACGGAGTTTGGGGGATCCAGAGCTACTGTAATGTTTCTATTTTCTTTTCAAAAATGCTTATTTCCTTCATTCCTATAAACTGCATGTCAGTGAAAAACTACACTCAGGCATCTTTTTAGATTTCACTGACAATCACATTTACTCTATGTTCCACATTTGAAGCATTAAAATCCTAAGCAATAAAATAGAATTAGACCAGATAATTGTTGGAAAACACATTCTGTAGGGATTAGAGGGAGCAGACGTTGTGGAAATGGAAGCTATTTATTCTGTATTATTGTTGAATTATTTGCATACTGGTGAAGCTGCTGGTCCCCAAATTAGATATGTCTTCTTCCCACCTATCCAATAACCCATTCCTAACTTTATGTGCCTGGAGCTCAAGAACTGGATTAGTTTTCCCCCAAAGATTGGTTATACATTAATAAGCACTGAGATCCATATCTTAGAAATATAATTCAGAAGTAAAAAGCATCTATTACATGGATCACAAATCTCACAGAAATATAGCAGAGATGTCACTTTTTTATAAGATTTTACTTTTTAAAATATGTAGACATATGTATTTCACCAGGAATATTTTCCTCTTTCTCCTTAGGAATCTAGTGTATGGCTGAATTTCTTTTTACACATGAAAATGAAAGACCCACACTAAGGCCTGTTCTGCACAAAATAAAGATTTTTCACATTTATTGTGTGATGGAATCCCCAAATGTTTCTGCTTTTAGCCCTGCTCAACCAGAAGATCAAGGTTTGAACCTCATGGTTTCAGTCCGCTATCAGGAATCTAGAAGCTCCTTCCACAGGGCCAAGCTGCTGGTGTAAGTAAAGGTTATAATGAAAGTCATTTCCTACATTAAGACACTAATGCCCAAACCCAGTTAATTCTGGCTGGAAAGTTTGTTTACAGCCCTACAGCCCAAGTCTAAGTGATTTTTTATTGGAGATTGGGAGTGTGAGGAATTGAGGTACAGACAGCAATCATTATTAACAGTTCCATAGCAACCACAAGTCTTTTCCTAAAAACCAAGACTCTGACACTGCAAAACAAGTTTCAGATGAAATTGGCACTGTGACCTTGTTTTCTGCCTGATCTGGGTGTTAAGATAAAGACTTCTGCAGCCAGGAACTCATTCCTACAGGGAACAGGCAGTAACCCACATTATTAAAGATACATTCTTCTTATTTTTGTTTCAACCATTGTATTATCCTGTAGCATTTGAAACTCTCAAATTATTTTTTCACTCTCCAATCAAATTGCCCCAATTAAGAAGCCACGCCCTTAGCAAAACAGTTCGATGGTCATACATTTAAAGACACCACCGAAAAATCAATTCATTAAATATTTATTGAGCAATGCAACCGTTCGTCCCTCCCATTTGCTAGAATTCTTAGTGCCCAAAGCAGTAAGACACAAGTGTGGGGGAGAGGAAACCAACATTTTTGATAGCTTACTTTCCACTAGTCTGGGCAGTCGTGGTCAGGAGTACTGTGTACCCACCACACGCTAGACATCAGCATTATCTCATTTAATCAAACAAATCCCACTAGGAAAGTACTGTTTTTTTACCTGAGACTTTTGAAATTAATTTAGTCCAACTAAGATGGAGGTGGGAGGGAACTCCAGATTTCTTAACCACTCTAATTTCTCACCCATCATGTTATATAACTATTTTCTCCTTTGAAGGTCACAGAGTTAACAGACTTGTCCAAGTTCACGTCACCATTGAGTGTCAGAGTCAGTGCCCAAACCCGGTCTGAAATACAGGCTACTGCCAAAACAGACTCCGAATTATATCACCCAGCTGTGCTTAATTTATGAATCACTTTATACGCTCTCAGATGGTATCGTATCATTTTATCACTTCTTATACAGCATCACATACAGTTGCACTTTGTAAATGATTTTGATGATTGTCGTACCAATGCTAAGAGAAAGACAGCTCATGGTTCTTGGGGAGCCACAGACAGACTATTTTTCAGGCCTGCTGAGGCCAGCGAGCTCCACAGGACTCCCGAGCTCCTTGGCATCATCCACTGTCAGTAGCTGGAGGGTTCACTTTGGGGCATGGTTTAATAAGGGCAAGCTGTCAACCGAGATAGATGCTGGAATCAGCTAATTCAAAGATGGCACAAGAAGTCGGCCTCAAACTCTTTAAGTTAAAGGCATCACATTCCCAGTGTCCTGTTAGAGAAATCGCTACATCCTGCCTGGACACATCATCTCATAGGCTGAAAAAGGAGCGAATGGCAAATCAGCATGGGGGGCAGGGGAGTGTGGAGGTTCGGGAAGTAGAATGAACCTTGAGGATATGGAAACTAGCCTCTGAATATAATCCTTGCAAAATCATCCAGCTGTCTTCTCAGGAACACAGGAGCTAGGTCAAGCAAATGCTGGTGTCTCCATTTCTGTGGGCAGACAATCAAAGAAAACCCCCCTAGAGCAGCCCTCATTCACCAAGATGTATGCTGCAGGCAGCGGCTTCTTCCAAAGGCTTTGGCAGTGGTCACAAACTCAGATGCCTAAAGGGCTCACACGTGAGTAAAATGGTTACAGGAGGTGGCACCAATTGTGGCAAGGATGTAAGCTGTGGGCAGTGTCCTCTCTGATGGGGCACCCTATAGTTCATCCGCCCAGAGGCAGTGCCTTTTCTCTAATTCCCAAAAAGGGATGGTACTTTCTAGGAGCCACCTGGGGTTGTGGTAAACTGGCAGCCACTACCCAACTCCAGTTGCCATGTAGGAAATCGAGTCCGGTGTTGCCAAGACTTCAACTTCTTGTAAGAAGGGCCAAAATTCAGATTTCTTTTTACATGAAAATCTCCTGGCTTTTAATTTTTGGCAACAACCCAAAAATCATTTTCAATATTGTGCAAGCCAGTCGTAACTGTCTGCTCCCTGGATGTAGCCTAAGCAGAGACCATCAGTTTCGGACGCCTGGTTTACAGAGATGAATGCTCTTGGGTTCTCCTTCCCTAGCCTGAGGCACAGACACAAGAATAGAAAGCTAGTAACAGGATTTGATTTGCCTTGAGAAAAAGCACAAAAACCTTCTTAGGAAAATGTAAAATGCAAAAATACCCTTGCCAGAACTTGTAAGAAATTTTTTCTTGCAGCTTACTGAACTCGTGAAGAGATTGCTGTTAATGCTGCATAGTTAATGCGCTGAGGAGACAGTCGCCAATCACGTTGAAAGGTGGTTATGTTCTCTAACGCAGAAGCACCACTTCTTGTTAGGAGCACTGCTAGTTACCTGTGGGTTACCGGCAGAGCCTTTGGATGTCAAAGGGATTGGTATTTTTGGTAAACTGAGCATAGGCTGTGACTATTCCATTTCTATTTTCCAGATGAAAAATATCTACTCTTGTCAATAACCTGGAGAGTCTACGGATGACAAAAAGCAAGTCTGCATTCTGCTCTCCCATATATCATGGCAAAACTGCCAGCCAACAGTCCAATTCTTCAGCTCTTTATTGTTAGTAATAAGGTACTGAAGGGAAAGAACACCGCTCAATTTTTTGGATGCTAAATTGAGCCTTCAGAGCTGAGAGTTGGGGAAAAAAACTGATACAGATTTAGCACAAGGGGCAAGATGCCCTTTGTTAAGGAGAAACTTAATACTTGCAACCACTTGAAGCTCTAAGGAAGCACAGGGATTAGCCGAGTTCTCCAAGGTCCACTGCATGCTAATTTTCTCCAGAACCCCAATGACATGCAGGGAACGGCAGTGTGTTCTGGTGAATGTGCCTTTATTTGAAAAATCAAATTTCCTAAGGACTTTAGGTGAATAATTTTAAATCCCTACATAATAAAAGGAAGCCCCCTCCCAGGATGGATAGAGAAAAGCAATACCTTAGTTTATGCAATTGCCCCTGAAATTAACCAGAGAAAGGGAGACTGATGTACATTGAGTGTAATTTCACTACACTCTTTAGTTCTCTCTTTTTTCTTTCTACTGTCACTCTTTTAACTGTCAGAGACCAAAAGATTCTTCTCAACTACCTTGTAGCTAGACTTTTTAGAGATTAAATAAAAACGGTTAGGCTTGAATTATCCAATAACCACAAGGAGTTTTTGTCTGCAAGAAACATTTTCCCAGTAAAGGTATTCATTTTGCTTTATTTACATTTCTTGGGCATCTATATGTGCCATGCCCTACGCTGGATCTGTGGATAAGATAGAAGAATAAGAGACAAGTCTTTGCCGTCTAGAAACTCTCTATTGAGGAAAGGGAAAGTGCTAAGAATCCCCTACATAAAGAATTTGAACTTATAGTTGCATAGCAAGAGGGAACAAGTAATTTGAGTGAAAAATAAATCTTCAGCCTTAAGGAAATTGTTATTTGAGAAATGGTTACTCAAGATACTTAATGGAGATATTGTAGCTCGGCTATGTGACATATCATAAATGTTTAGGATAGAAATGGCAGGAAGCTAAACTTTGGACTGGGTAGGTGTGTGGACTTAAAGAATGCATAGGAATAGAAATTTCTCTGCTCTAAACTACAAAACAAAGGGGTGGAAGGGAGACTGAGTAGAAGAAAACCTATAGTCTTTAAAATGCAACATTGACAGCAAGCTCATTCATTTGTTTTAATTAGCAAATAAATATTGGGTACATACCAAATGCCAAAAGCTGTGAGAGGTACTGGGTTCACTGGTTAGACAGGAACAAACCAGACAGACATGCTCTTCCCTCCTGCAGTCCCAGCATGCCCTGGAATAAACTGTTGTTTAGTCACTGTCTTGCCAAAAGTTTCAAATTGGTTTTGTTTTTGGTCTTTGTTTTGTTCGTTTGAATTTAGGGAATTTTCCCTCATAAAAACACATTACTAATTTACAGTGTTACATAATATCTTTTCTAGGATGAGACAGGGATGAATATATAAAAATATGCAATGGAAATCAATGAGAAAATTGACTTTCTTTAGTTACAGTAATTTTATATCCAACTTCAAAAGATAGCATGTTATCCTTACAGTAAAGGTTGGGTTTTTAAAAATATTTATTAAGGTTCTTTATTTAATTAAAATATAATTAAGCAGGGGGAAAAAATGGCCTTTAATCCTAGTGCCCAAATAATGCCTGCTGTAATTGTTCATTTTCTTAAAGATATTACAGAAAACGAATAGTCATCTTCTATTGCTGTGTAACTAATTACCACAAACTGAGCAGCATTAAGCAGCATCCATTTATTAACTCATGGTTTTGTAGGTCAGAAACCCAGCATGGTGGCTGGGTTCTCTGCTCGGTGTATCACAAGGCCAAAATCAAGGTATTGTCTGGACTGAGCTCTTGTCTGGAGGCTCCGGGGAAAATTTGCTTCTAAGCTCCTTCTCATTGACAGAATTCAGTTCTCTGCAGTTGTAGGACGGAGGTCTCCACCTCCTTGCTGGCTGTCAACTGGGGCTGCCCTCGGCTCCTAGAGGCTGCTCACACTCCTTACCACGTAGTCTCCTTCATCTTCAAGCGAGCAGTGGCACATCCAGTCCCTTTTGTGTTTTGAATCTCTGACTTCTCCTCCTTCTCCTCCTCCTTTTCCAAGCAGCCAGAGAAAACTCTCTGCCTTTAAACGGCTCCTAAGGTTAGGTCAGGACCACCTGGAATAAAATCACAAGAGTAAAATCCATCGTATTCACAGATCTGGGATTATGCAGGGTGTACACCAGGGAGGTGGGAAATCTTGAGTCCACTTAGAATTTTGGCTACTACATAATGGAATATGGTAAGGAAATTCAAATTATGCAAAAAGGTATCAAATGGAAATTGAAGCTAGCCCTTTCCTACTTCTTCCAAAACCATACCCCAGTGGTAACCATGGTGTACAGTTTTCTTACATAACCTTCCAGGAAAAAATATAAAAGATATATATGCATCTCTATATTTCCTCTTTATATTTAAATAACCAGGATCCTCTTGCGCCTAGCTGTTCTCGTTTACTCTCTCTTGGCGCTCCTTCCTTAGTGGCAAATGTGGATCTACATTATTCTTTATCACAGCTACATAGGAGTAGCTTTTCATTCCTTTAATAGTTACATGAGAATAAGTGAAGAGATCGGCAATGAATCATCCCTAAGACTAAGGCAGATTATTTATTATCCAAGGATTTTTAAATTGTGGAGAGAGTTTGTATCAGACCCGTTGTTCTACCTAGAACACTTACTTCTCTTAGAGCAGATGGGTTCTCCAAGAGTCCCTATTTTGAAAGAGTCAACTAATTTTTCTCCAAAGTAAATTTAAATAATAACTTCTAGAGGAAGTGATCTATTTAGACACAAAATGATTTTAACAGAATTTCCTCACATGTGAAAGAAGGGTACCAAAGAAGATGAAGAAAGAGGAGGAGGAGGAGGGGGAAGAGACAGTAGAGGAGAAAGAGGGGAGGAGGAGGAAGAGGAAGAAAATAGAAAAGCAGAGTAAATCAGTTAAAATTAAACTGAAGTCAGGAATTCATCTATGCTTCAACACAAGAACAAAGTTCCACCCTATGACCATTACCACATCTTTTCTCCATAGCAACACCAAAGAAATAAGAAGTATTTTCTTTTTTCCACAAAAGATGCGTTTTTTTCTAATGATTGTCATTCTAAAGTTCTTAAACTACAATGTTTGATCTATGGCTTTAGAATACCAATTTTTCATATCTGTTTCTTCTAAGTACAAAGAGACAAAGAGACTTCCACTACCTTTCATTGTTCTTTGAATGAGACTAGACATTAAAAAATAGATTTACATTACTAGTCATACCTTGCAAGTCCTGAAGTTCCCACAAAACTCATATATTCAATTTTTTTCTACTGAAGTGACAAGTTGCTCTGCTTTCATCAATTTAAATGAAAACACGGTAAGCAATAATAATGGCCCAATTTTCCAAGAGCGTTTTCTCTGTGTCGGGAGTCCATGAGCTGAAAGTTTCTCTTCAGAGCTTGGTCCACTGTGCTGAAATGGAGATGGACTATTAAACATAATGTGAAAGTTTATGAATTTCTGGTAATAAATTTTTGGTAATTTATGGTAATACTTGAAGAATGTGTGATTTGCTCTTAAAATCTTAAAATTTCTCATCTCCACTGCAGAGGGATGTCCTAAAAACACATCTCTAGAGGTTGCCTACTGACACATTGAGGAGGGCACTTGAGTAGTAACTTAGCAGCAATTAAGAACAAATCCCGAGATTGTATGAGGTAATTGCTAATGAGACAAATTACAATAGAGAAGCTATGAGGAAATCCTGTACTGCCCTTAGTCCCAGACAAGCAGGGACCTTGTCCTGTGCCTGCTTCTCAGGGAGCCCCATGCCTTAAAGTACCTTGCAAGAAATTTTCTAAGTTCCCCTCTGGTGCCTGGGTACCAGCCAGTGCTGGCAGTGTCATCAGACAGGAAGACTCAGATCAGATCAGTACGCTTGTGGGCCCCAATCTCCATTCCCCCCTTCAGAGCACTGTCTAAGCCTCTACCCAACACAGGGGGTAAACCACATGCCCCAAAGAGCCTTCAGGAGGAAAACTCTGCTAGCCAGCAGAGTATTTCTTTCATGAAGCCGTGAGAGTCTAGATGAGATTGGGACTCTGGAATGGTGGTGACATGCTGAATTGGGGAAATTCATATTTCCAAGGGACACAGGACAAGTTCAGGGCTCTGGGATACTGATGGTATACTGCCAACCCCTGTGCTTGAGCCATTCGTGTGGGTTGATACAAGAGTTCTTTGGACAGAGATGCCACCTCCAGTCTATAGCACCAAGGGAGCAAGGTGGCAGCAGATGTCCTTCACCCAGGGCTGTCACTCCACTTCCTACTTAGATTCCACATCACATGTCAGGCTGTTTTCCCGGGGTTGCCTCACCCATCTTCTCCAAGAGCTTTCAAGACCTTTGTTCCCCTATGTCCAGTGATTCTTCCAACCCATATCCTCTCTTGTTTTATATCATATGTTGATGTTGTTCCCTGCCAGATTGGTCTTAAGCCATGCTGGACAAGGAATGGATATTTATTGTACAAATGGGACCACTCTTCTTGTCCTCCATGGGTCTCACCTATCTTCCCCACTGGTGGAAGTGGTGGAAGGCAGGGGTACAGCCAACACTGAAAGAGATCCTATTGTAGGAATGCCATGGTCACTGTCTAAAGAATTCAAGAGAGGATACAACTGGAAGATGTCTCATTCTATGTTTATGCTATGAAATTCTGAACACTAAATTTGACATGACCAGAAAACAACTTATCATTCACATTTTCCTGCATATACTGGATAAGACTTGCATTTGTGGTCATCATCATCAAAGCACAGTAACAACCTTTAGACAGTCTTGGGAAACCAGTGTTCATGGCATGATGGATGATACAGTCTCATGAGTAATGATGTAACCAGCATTAAATAATGATATTGGAAACTACAGAGGCAAGAAGATCTATATTGTTTCAATACAGACAGGATCTGAAGAGCTATGGCATTGTGAATAACAGCGTTGCTACCTTTTTCTCACATGATGAGACACATGAAATTAGCCAGGAACCATGCATTTGACAAAAAAGAACAAGAAGATATAGCACCTGGCTACTAGCTACTATAAAGAATGTTTACATGCAATGATTGGACAATAAACAAATGTGTAAATACCTCTATTTTATCCATTATTCTGAAGCTTTATTGAAAATATCATACCTTACTATACCAGGCCCATGAATTTTGTAAGACTTTCCTAAATCAGAATTTTTATATAGACAGAGACCCTACAAAGATTTACATCCTAGGGATGGCTCTGAGGAAGGGTAGCAAGTAACTTGCCAACATAAAATTTCATCCTCTTGCAGTACAACTATAGGAGATCTCACATTACGTAGCTTGGGAATCTATATGACATAATTTAGCAAATATTTTGTGTACACAATGAAATAATTACCATTATGTGTTACAAACACTTGGGGACTTTTGCAATTTTTTTATGTAGCTATCATGCTTTTGTATTTTTTCCTGCTTGAAGATCATTCTCAATTACCCAGATGTGGGTTATTCACTTAGTAAATTAACTGCATAAAATAAATGTTTTGTTTCTAGATTGTCTGACCTCTAATACTGAGTATTTCTAGATGGCCTTACTATGTCATTAGTTGGCAGAAACCCAGAGAATGCAAATTAATTTTGATGTTAGCCTTAAACATTTTAATTAGGGAAGAAAATCTGCTTCAATAATTCTATAAATGCATGTTAACATATAGCATTATATCTGAAGTATCTACCTCTTGGATTATCTGTCCTTTTTTATGAACATATATAATTAAGGTTTAACTATTTTAAGGCTTCCATTATATTAATGGTCTGTTTCTTCCATCCATCACCCATATTTGTATCTTCAAAAATAATTATTTATTCACAGGTGATCAATCTGCTTTAATGACAAAAACTATTAGTCTGGTCAAACAATTACTTGGTCAAACTACTAAAAGAGGTTGATAGTGCAGCTCTAGTTTCAGTTTAAGAAATCATGGTTTATTCCTAGAAATGAGCAAGAAAAATTAGGAAAAGAAAATCAAAGGAAAACATTACATTTTAAACCAATCTATTAGACCAACTCAGAAATGACCTAGTCACTCGATAACCACATGTCCTTCCTCTTACCAACTAATTTTTCACCCTGCCAGGTTCTGACTTAGAAAAATGCTACTAGAGATGCTTGAGTCAAGTCAATGTTTTATTCTCATGGGATTTTAAAATTTCAAATTCCATTGAATTTCCTTTCAATAAATCTTACAAATATAAAAGTTAGAGAATAAAACATTCTAATAACACAGCACATTAAACTGTAAAATTTGAAGTTTATTTTTATTTTCCCAATTTTTGCCTGATGATAAAACTTAAAGACAAACATTTTGTCAATGCCACCATTCTTGTTTTCAAAAATTTAACAGATTTTTCATTTAGATAGAGATGGTTTAAAATGCATGAGGGTCATAGTGAAAATAGTAGAGAAAAATTCAGATTTTCTGAAGTAATTCTCTTTCTTTTGACTCACCAAGACTTGCTTCCCTCCTATCAAACAGGATATGAAGAACCTAACTTTCAGAGATGCTTCTTATGTTATACAACCCTTTCAAGTGGTATGATAATCATATGGCAAGTTGGGGAAATGATTTTGAATAAGGACATTTGTGGCAACAATAATTACCTCTATTTTCGTAGTAATGTACAGCAAGTTCTAAGCTTTTTTCTTGGGAAATTCAACAATAACAACAAAATGTATTTATATTTCCTTAAAAAGTAGTGGCCTTTTTGAAATGGAATCCCTGGGAAATAGCCTTAGAAAGTGAAATTCTGTGATTTTCACAAATAAACCATAAATTATATAATATTAAAAACAATTACCTGACTTTTCAGTACTAACCTTCAAGCGGGTGCATCTCATTCAAAGACTAAATGCTAACAACTTCACATCCTCCAAATCCAGCAAAACTCACTTATGAACATGAAGAAATTGAACCAAAATGAACATCAGATGGCTAAATATACAATACCAAGCACCTGTTTGATTTAGAAAGAATGTTTTAGATTTAATTAGAAGATATTGATTATAAATAAGCAATAACATGGTGGAAACTAAGAGGTAATTTCTTTGGACCAAAATATTGTATTGAGAATCAGTTATATCCAATTTGGTGCATCAGTCAGCATATTTGGACATTATGTTTGGTTCAAAGCACAGCTTTGATGTCTGTGAAGGGTTCAGACTTCCACTGTGGAATCATGTATCCTTGTCCAACCCAACAGAAATAACACCTTTGAAATATTTCTTCTCCCTATGTCCTTTTTCATCACCTCTCTGTACGCTCTGTTTTTCTAAGCAGCAGGGTCAATCTGACACTTCCTCCAGGACTGCGCCTGTCAGCTAGAATCACCATTCTTTCAATTGCTGAATCAGCCCACCTTTGCACCACTAGCTGGTAGCTATACAAGGAGCCCTTCACATTTTGCAAATTTTTGTCTGGATTAAAATGGGCTTTAGGACAGTTTCTTTAAAGACGGTACAACTTTTCAGACATTTCCACAATCACATTTCTAATTACAGAGGACCCTGGAAATACATATCATTTCAGATTTTGATGAACTATTTGATTCCAGGTGAAAATCTTTTGTGTCATACAGATGGCTACCATATACTAAGACCATAATAATTTTTTCTATTGTGGCAAGGCATCATTCTACCTTGAAAAGTCAAGCTTTTAGAAGGAGTGCTATAGATAGCACTAGATAATACTAGATGAACCACAAAAACTGGAAAGGAGGGAGTAGGAATCAGTCTCTGAGTTCAAATTTCCAAACTTTGTGGCTTTGATCCTTTGATCCTTTGCCAACCATGCTTATTCCATGCAAGTTGATGGATAGAGGCTGCACAGAGAACACTACTGAGCTGAAGGAACTTGTTTCTTCTGTATAAAGACTTATGACGGGTCAATAGAATAGACCTCAAAAATTCAAAGAGAATAGTTTATTGTTTTCTGGTGGAATTCTGGTTAACAATCATATGTATTGTTTAATTCATCAGGACAAAATAAGTTAAAATATATAGGCAAACTCATTGTGGTAGGTCTGGACACCCTAGAATCAAATCCTGAGATGGTAGTTCTGGTGCATGAAGTTTTATTGAAGGGGTGCTTTCCAGGGAAAGCTCTTCAGGGGAGGGTCTGACAAGCAGGAGATGGAAGAGGAAAGGGCTGAGCAAGGATGTGATCCCATATAAAGGCTAGTCAACCTGATCCATGGGATCATATCACAAAATTAATTATGAACCTCTCCTCTGATGCAAAGGGCCAGCCATTTGTAACCCCATATCCATCAATCATTGGCTGCCCCTGACTGAAGGATCGTAACCTCTTGGGAGATGCAGCTGCCATCAGCAATTCTCTGGAGGGGGGAGGGTGGCAGCTGTAGGTCTAGCAGCCAAAACTCACAACAGCTGGAGAAGGGTGCATGGACCTGGTAATGAGATATAGGCGGGGCACCCACAGCACCTACTACACTCGCTAATTGTGATTCACTCAGAAATTAGGAAAACTCCTTGGACCATGTCAAATTTTAGACAGACTGGAAAGGGTCACCTCTGGCATCAACAGGTGAAGTCATTGAGATGGAACAGCTGGCGATCTTACCCAGTTGCCTTTAATTGTATTATATCCTATGACTTGTGCTTCCTTTGCTTGTTAACAATCTACAGCCTCTGACATAATGTATCCTTAACCTATTTTGGTGCTCTTAATTCAGAATTATTCCTTCTTCCCGCATGAAAGAAAAGCTGCCAGTTTTGAGAATATCCATTAAGTTAAGGATACAAGGCAGAACGTTAACATTCAACTTGAAGAAAAAACAATAGACTTTATAAATCACAAAGCACAATTCTTTTTTAATGGGAGAATGAAGTTTTCAATTGAGAGATTTGGGGGAGTAGAAAGAAGTTTCCTTCTCTAAGGTACAAGTTTTATTTGCATTCCATGAATCCTGTTCCATGGAAATCCTTCACCCACTAAGAAATGTACACTCTGCTGTTGTTTGTGAACCTCCTCATCTCTCACTTATGGGCACTAGAAATTCCAAACAGGCTGTGAGTCATTTTTCCCTCCTTTCTTCCCAGACATTGTGCTGGAGATGGAGTGATCCGTATTTTCATTGTTGCTCTGTGGTATACTGAAACAGTCAAAACAAATCTAAGCCTTTATTATCCAACAGGTAGATAGGAAATAAGAATCCAAAGGCTGGGTAGCAATCAATTTGGTAGTCTTTACCCAGATGGGTGTTTCCAAGCCACAAAAAACTCAGACATGTCATTTTGCACTTCCAACTTTCCTCCTCTCCATTTTGAGATGGTTAATTTCATCTGGATATCTAGAGCACAGACAGCTTTATATTTGATTTCATTATAAAAACAGAGAAAGAAAGAAAAGATTTGCCCATCTCCATAGGAAAGTCCATGTCTTTCTCTTTTGACCTAATCAATAAGAGAAGGCATTAAATATAATGATTTCAAAATCTCAACTAGAAATGCCAATTTGGCCACAAAGGGCTTTGTTAAAAGGGCATGTGGGAATCCATGGGGAGGGTCACCATTATAATAATCCACCCAGGACGGTTTGATTTTTATAGCTCTGAGTCCAGATATTTGTCCTGGATTCTGCAGCCAGCCACGACAGTGGGAGACTTTTTTCTGAAGCAAACAGATCTCCCTGTTTCATACTGATCCAACCTAATTCTAGCCACCCAGCCTACACATTATATATTTCCTATTTTGAGAAAAACATTCCTGGAACAGGGAGTGGGCAGTGGACTCAATTCTATTTTCCACTGAATTAAGACACCTTACAGATAAGGAAAGCCACATTTTCTGTGACAGGGAAGAGGCAAAATACTTGCTGCAGTGAAAAAAAATCACAAACCAAGAATCAAGGGATGAGAGGAAAATGGCAGATTGACTTCTGGTTAAAGGACAGCTGTAAGCTGTTACAAGGCTTTCTTTGGCATCCTCTCTCATTCCTCGGCTCCATCCACATCCATAAAGAAATAGTTTCCCAAAAGTAGAGAAATTTCCAGCTGTGCAAGTGTTGGTCTCATATAATCAAGGCAAGACCCTCAGTTATAATCAGCTTTCATTGACCTTTCTCCAAACATCTTTTAGCCCGGGGGCAACAAAAACTGTCAGTCAGCATGACCAATTCACTGCTATTTATATCGGGGCTCAGTGGCCATCCTTGTGGCCACCATTGTGTCCTGACTTTCTCCAGAGGGAGTGCTGATGGGCAGTACAGTTTTGCTCATACTCAGACCGAGCTGATATATCACCTCTGGAGTTAGAATCCTGATTTGTGAGAGTAAATGGCAGCTTTTGGTTTTATTATTGGTGCAAGGGAGGAAGACTGTTTTTGATGTTTGTAGTTAGTCGGGGGGATCAGTGAATACTTTTATGAAATGTATTCAGAAAGTAAGCGAGAAGGAGAGGAACGTGAAGAAGAAGGGAAGGGGTAAAAACTTCTTATGAGAATTTTGCGGAGTTCACGAGTCTAAGACCAGACTGGTTTTCAGAATTAGCACTAGTAAAAATTTACCTCTTTAATGAGCCTGAGCTAGTTTCCTAACAGAGAATTTTTGCCTCTTCAGAAATTCCACTGAGGAAAACGCAAGCTAGGTGGACAAAAGCACTAAAGCTGGTTGCTAACAGAGTTGTGACATTTATTTCATGTTTAAAGGGCCGGTGTTGTTCGATGCTAGTATGAAGTGTTGTCACTTGCAGAACACGAGCTAGTCGGTGGGATTGAAGCCCAGATAGAATATTCACTAGCTGTGTACCTCTCAAAAACGTATTTCTGGGTTTTTTCTCTATTTTTTTTGTAATTTGTAAAATGAGTGTTAGAAATCATCCCCACCTCGCAGGTTGGTCTAAGGTTAAATGAGTTGGTACATGTAAAACAGTGAGCTTAGAATCTGACGTATGGAAAGAGCTTAAATAAATGCTGGCTATTACTATTATCCACTTACTAAAGATGAAAAAGTGGAGGTTTAAATGTTAAGTAACTCTCTCAAGGTCACACAGTGAATAATGGGCAAAGCTAGGATTTGAATTCAGGGGATCTGTTTACAAAGTCCACGTGCTTAAGTAGTAAACCTTAACACCTCCCTGCCAGGCACGTTCCCCAGGACCCGTCAACTCTTTCTGACATGGCAGGAGAGGCACAGCAATAAGATGATGATGGGTTCTTTTGGCCAAGAGCTTGTGGCAGACCATGAGTCTAAGAATAGAATTATTAGTCACTACAAAGGCTGGTGATGCCACAAATTTGAAGGCAGCGTTAATTGCTCAATGGGAGAGGTCATTACAGGAAAAGTTGTTGGCCAAAACTGGATTTCTCTTATGTGAAATTCAAGTATGCTTATGAAATAAAAAAACTAACTCATGAATTATAGGTTTAGTGAGGGCATAATAGTTCACCTAAAGTAAATAGAAATTATCTTTTGTGGTCGAAGGGTATGCAAGTTCCTACTAATAAATGCATTTTATTCTCACAGTGTGAGAATTAATCATGTGGTATCTCACTTAATCTCCACCAAAATTCCATGAAGTAGAAATTATTAGCTTTATTTTACAGATGAGAAAATAGAGGGGTTAAATGACAAGATCACAAAATGGCAGAGCTGGAATTTGAACCCATGCCTGCCTGGCTCCAAAACCCAATGTTTTAACCATGAAATGGATATTGCCTTGTGGCTTGTGCTGTGAGGTTCTGTTTATGTACAAGAATTGCAAGTAAGGAATATTATAGATGAGGCTCTCTCCTTAAACAACAGTATTACCTTAGTGTGGCTTGTCACACAGAGAAGAAGCTTAACAAATGTTATTTTTCCGTCTAACCATACACTTGCATACTTTGGAATATTTGGAACCACACACTTTGGAATTTTAAAAGACTTGTACTTCTTTTATATTAAGTAAAGCTAGGGAAGGCATTATTACTCCCGCTTTACTGATGGAAATACTGAGACTTGTAAAGAGTAACTTGCTCCGAAAGCGTTTAAGTGATGTCATAGGCCTCGTCCCCTGGGCTTTTCGCTATACTTCACTCCCTACCTTTGACAACACTGTTCAGAAGAGATGATTAAAGGATCTGAAAATACAATAGTTTCTACAAATATAAATGATTTACATCAAAAGGCAAATACTTCAGATGTCTATGCAGCCACACCAAAAACGTTTCTACAGAGACAGAGTTTTGAACAAGTGAGGCTTCTAAGATTGACAGATCTTTGGAATCTATCTAAAGACGTTGACTGTTATCTTTGGGGTCCTATTCTCCTAGATGAGGCACAAGTATCACATGGTTTACAGGTTCACGACAGCTCAATGACCAAAAGTGCCTCCAAGCTGTCGGTGGGAGGCCGTGCGGCCTAAAAGAGCAGCAGAGGTTGTAGCAGGTGTGGTAACTGAGACAATGCGTTGTATTTGTTTGCTGGCTATGAGGAGATTAAAGCAAAAGCCAAAACAAAGAAAAAGAAAAATCAAACACAACCAAATGTCTGCCACTCAGCACGTAACAGCAAGCTCCTTAGCCCTGAGCTAGTTGTACTTACCTCATCCTTAGCTTTGAATTGAACACTCAAGATTCAAAAAACAACATGCCTGATTTTCCCTTTCCTTCCCTCAACAGGATCAGGAGAGGAAAAAGACAAGCTTGCAGAAAGGAGAAAAAAAAAAAGCTTTGACTCTCCACACATATTTATTTATGCAGGAAGAAAAATGTCTTCACTGCCATCTCTAGATGGAAGAGCGCTGTGCCCGGTAGAGAACTCCTGTGTCATAATGGGCACTCAAGAAATGCTTATTGGATGAAGAGCCTGGGGCTCTCAAAGTGATGGAGATGACGTCAGTCCCACCCTGGAGGGACTTGCAATTGAAAACTTTTGACACTAAACCAGACAAAAATGGACAGGCAATCCAGATAATGCACTGAGAACTTGGAGCAATCAAATAAATATGCAGTTTGACTTTGTTTTATTTTTTACATCACTTATGTTATAGTCACAGATGCTCAATTCCAAACCATCCTATGGGTAACCTGAGTTTACAGACTATTAAAATGAAGTCACAATACATTTTCAAAAATGGCCTTCAGTAACATAAATATAAAGCCATTTTTGACTGGAGATGAGAAGAATGTTTTTAAAGAACCATTAGAAGGACTTCGTGAATGAATCTTGCATAAGATTTTCCTTTCAATTCTTTTGAAAGGTAAGTAAGATGGGCAGCTAAACTAGTTTCCAGTTGGACACAAATTTGATTATTCTGGCTAGCTCGGAAGAGATCTAATGATTCTAATGGATTCTTAAACTGCCCTAAGTAGTTTTCCACACTTGCTATGCCCACGCTCACAATGGATTCAATCGTGTGCATATGCAAAAGAAGCCAAGTTAGGGGTGAAAACCCAACAGGCAATGTCTGACAATTTTGCTTCCTGGCATTTCAAGGTCTGCTACACGAGCTGATGTTATACCCTAAGGTGACTTTATGTCCCTTTATGTTAACTTCCTAGAATTTCTCATTCTTCTTCTACAGCATTTATACGATACCTTTCAATGGAAACCCATTGCACAATCACTTTGGATTATTTTCTATTGTCTGAAACTCTTCTCGTGAAAGTCTTCTGGGACTGCGGCACAGAGCTACTTACATCTCAGTGAAAAGCCCTAAAACATAAAAAGAGAAATGAGCTTGTAAATGCAGTCTGGAGAGGTCAGACTAAATATTTTGTTAGAGGTGGTCTCAGGAGGAATATTTGGTCATGAGGCAGACGTGAGCATTTCCGCTAAGAATCAATAGCGGACCCATTTGCACCACGCTTAGTGTTCAAAGTGTTTCTGTGCATTTATCCCACCTTGCGCACTTTCTCTCTCTAAATAAATATTGGCGGCTGTCTATGTTTCAAAATGCTTCTGCCAGCGTGTTGTTATCCTTGCCTGAGAGTGGGGCTGAAAAGACCAGTGCGTCGCTCTCCCTCCTCTGTACCCCGTACTCAGGGGCAGATGTTCCGGGTGCGGCTGTTCTCCCTGTGCCTGGTCTCTCTGCCTTTGACTCCACAGTCTTTCTGCTGCTCTGAAGCCTTTGCTCAGAACAAGCCACCCCGTCTCGGCTGGCTAGACCTCCAGGTCATGTCTGCTGATTTTGTTTCCCAACGTTGCAAAGCCCTGCAGACCCTATGATGGGACCCTTCGGGGCCCTGTATATTGTATCTTCTCCCTGACATCTTTACATCTGTCACAGTCTCAGCACAAATCTTAGGAATGCTGCCTTTATCTCTCTTCCATACCTGTTGTAGCCAATGGAATATGTTATAGCAAACCATGCTTCGAAAGAGAGCGAGTATGGCATAGTGGGAAGAGCATGGACAGACCTTTTTTAAATTCCTGGCTTGGCTGTTTACCAGGCAAGTTAATCAACCTCTTTAAGCCTCAGCTATCTTATATGTAAAAAGAGTATAATAATGCCTAGCTCCAATAAGTGTTATAAAGATTGAAATAATACCTGGAAAGGGCTGGGCTCATACTGAGCATACTATAGGATAGCCATTGTTATTCACTTCTGATAAAAACTGGCAAGTTCTAGGAGCAGGTATCACATTACTTAGGACGCCAGAGTAACAACATTCTGTAGACTCCAGATAATTTGGCAGGGAGCTTGAACCCGTGCTCACTCTGTCCATCCAACATTTGAAAAACAGGCTGATCTTTTTTATTGGCTTTTGGGATTTCTCCCTGTCTCTTAGTACATCCTTGGACAGTATACTAGCTGGTAGCAGAATTCAGTGGCAGATTTATGACAGTGTGTTGCTGATGGAAATCTTTGACTGGGGCAAGCTGGAATATGACCCCTTTCTCCTTCAAGTCTATCATCAATCAATGGTGCTCTGCCAACTCTATAAGGAGGATCTTAATCTCTTTTTGCCCTTACACTTAAAGAAAACATTAGGCAGCAATGAAGTTTCTGCCCAGTGAGTTCACAAGGACTTTCCAGCACCTGGAACAAGACTGGGCACCTGGTAAGCACCCAGTGAGCATTAGATGTAAGAAAGAATGAGTGAATGATTTCATGTGATACTTTATGTCCTAGCAAAGCATTTCCTATGGATCTGGAAGCCTTAGGGCTGCCCAGAAGTCTCTCTTTACATTTTCACATGTTTGAACATAACTCTGTAAGATAATATTGGAACTCACCTAGCTCCATTTCACTCCATTGGTAGTCGGTCACTAGCAACACTTACATGAATGATGGCACCTGAGTAAATGTCAAGACACTCAAAATTCAAACTGAATCGTGGTCTTAGTGGTTTGCCCTTATCTGTCTTTCCTGCACACCTACAGTATCCGCCTTGTAGCAAAGCACACATCCACTTTCCCCACATTTCATTCTAAAGACACATTGTGTTTCCCATGTGCCTTTAAGGAATCATTCTTGATCTCAGCCGTAAAATTGGAAAGCTGCATAACTGACAAGATGATCCCCGAAGGCAGCTGAAATATGGGGTAGATTGAAACTGACAGTTAATTTGTAGCAGTAAAAAATAATGATATCATCATAAAACAAGTTTAAGATCAGACTGGGCTCAAACACTCTGTGCCCACAGAATATATAGATGGGTATTGTCAAGCTTAAATAACAAAGCAAAACAAAACTGAACCTCCCAGCTTCATGGATCCCAATTTATCTGCTTTTTTATGGTACACTGTCACCATCTGCTGGCTGCAGCTGATAAAATGCCTAGCATTCGCTAAGTCCTGGAATATTCCATTCTGCAGGCTGTTGCTAATTACTATGCATAAGGAAACACATTTTTAACCTCACAATATCATTGAAATGGCACACATAAATCAGATCTTCCTAGAACACCAAATAAATGAAAGAGCCCAGAAGAATAGATATCGCCAGAGGCACCCTGGTCTGCTCTGCCTGAAAGCTGAATTTGCTGGGTGTATAAGTTCTAGCACATTCTCTTTTTATTCCAGAGCTCCCTCCTTACACGCATTCACTTTCCGACTTCCTCCTCTCCAGCTGCCTCCTCTACCAGGCATCCTACACAGCACAGCAGTGACAGGCAAAGCAGCAGCTCTCAGCTAAAAACAGCCTCCTCCTAGAGATCTCAGAGGAAGAAAACCACTGACACTTGTCTTCTTCAAGGAAAGCAAAGCCCCAGTGGGAAAGAACGGATATTGTTGGCTTCTCAAGCTATGAGAGCAATGTTTTAGCATGTCTTCCTCAGGGTTAAATGCCTTGCTTTTTGCCTGTTTTTCCTAACTCAGCAACAACTTAGGCATCCTTTGGAAGGAGAAAGGATAGAGTCTTTATAAGTCAATAAAAATCTAGCCACCTATAAAACCCTACCCATTTTATGTAATGTGTTAATCTTTCCGTTCTAGACTCTCTGTTACTCACACCCCAGACCTCTGACTTCTCAACCACCCTGAGGAAAAAGAAGGCTTTAGGAAATATACCTTCTTCACCATTACTTGCTTCTTTTTTTCTTTTACTTACCTGAATTTAATATTTTTATTCAATGAGCACATAATAGTTGCTTAATAAAACAATTTCTAAAAATCCTTCAAATTTTCATCTGTTTAGAAAGTTTTCCTGTCACTTATATTTTTACAATCATAATGAGGTAATAAGTGCTCTTAGACAAAATATCTAGTTCTTATTGAGCAATGATGTAAATACATCACAAGATGTTTCCCCTGGAGAGAGGGTCACAGCCTAGAGCAGCAGGAACAAGTGACCCTCTCTAGCTCTGACATGCATCTATGTATGACCAGGTTGTCCCAGGTAGAAGGGCGTGAGGATTCTATACACAAAACATACTGGGCTGAATTAATTCCCTCCCGAACAGTATCATCCTTGCATTTGTCTAAACAATTAGCTTACTCTCCCAACCATTCTGAGATGTGAACTTTATCTCAAAGACATTCTACATTTTCTAACTGATGCTGCAATTTCAGAAAGATACCACCTCTAGGTTAGGTGATTTCTACATAACAAAGTAAACCCCTATAGAGCAAGATAGCCTTGACTAAAATTTTCATTTAAATTCTTTTCTTTTGTACAAATGACCAGAGAGTATATTTTTAAATGTTCAAGGTCATCAAAATAATTAACATAAAATAATAATGAATTTTTTTTTCTTATCAAAAGCAAAGGATTTTTAACAAATAATAATACTCACTGTGGTCAAGGAACAGGAAAATGTACTTTATCCACTACTATCAGGATTACAATTCTGTGCAACCCTCCAGAGGGTAATTTGGCATTGTTTATCAAAAAACCTTTTTTTAAAAATGTACATACACTGTGGTTTTTTATCCTAAAAGAATAATTATGGCTGATGAATATAACAACATGCAACATCACAACCTTGTTTACAATAAGGGAAGATTTTAGTACTCAGATGTGGTAGGCTGAATAATGACCTCCCCAAAGATGTCTACATCCTTCTCCCCACAACCTCTGAGTATGTTACCCTACCTGATAAAAAGGATTTTGCAGATATGATTAAGTTAAGGATCTTGAGATGGGAGATTATCCCAGACTATCTGGACGGACGAATGTAATCACAAGATTCCTTATAAGAGGGAGGCAAATAGGTCAACAACATAGAAGGAGATGGGACAGTGGATGCAGGGGCTGGAGTGATGATCTTTGATGATGGAGGAGGAGGCCATGAGCCAAGGAACGTGGTGGTCTCTAAAGCTGGAAAAAGCAAGGAAACAGAACTTCCGCCTAGAGCCTTCCAAAGGAATGTAGCCATAATTTTAGACTTCTGGCTTCCAGAACTGTAAGATAAAAAAATATGTGTTGTTTTAAGCCACTAAGTTTGTTACAGCAGCAACAGAAATCTGATATGCCAGGTATTAAGCAATAGAGGATTTGGCCAGTTTAGAATTCCAAAAGCCTTGTACTTGAGGGTCTGAGTTATGAAGGAAATTTTTTTCTTTTTTTTAAATCCAGTGTTTTTATTTTGATGATAATCTAAAAAATGTCAATGTGAAGATATTCTGGACCATCTGGTAGTCCAACTTATAACTAACATCTGTGCTATGATTTCAATGCCCAAGTTTGTGTTTGTGTTTATAGTCATATTAGTAGTGCCAAGGGGAGGCCAGCTTCATGGAGCACTCTAAGAACAAAGACATCATGGCCATTCAGAGAAGAGTTGTGGGAGGACTGAGTTATCACGTGACAAATAACTGTCAATGTCACATTCATAGTGTCAGTAGCTGTCTTTGTATCTAATGAGAATAAGTTTCAGGGCCAGCCCCGTGGTGTTGTGGTTAAGCTCGGCACACTCTGCTTTGGCTTCCAGGGTTTGTGGGTTCGGATCCTGGGCACGGACCTACACCACTCGTCAGCCATGCTGTGGCAGCAACCCACATGCAAAATAGAGGAAGACGGGCACAGATGTTAGCTCAGGGCCACTCTTCCTCAGCAAAAAAAAAGAAGAAGAAGAAGTTCAGTAGTGAAGAATTTTTGTTTAAAGTTTTGTTGGTATTGTATTTTGAGGTGCACCATTAAATTGACTGACCCATGAAAATAATAGGTCACTGGTTTAAAATGAGTTTATTATTAGAAGGAAAAATAATGATGATGATATTCAAGATGATTCAGATGATGGTCCATCAGGCTCAAAATCAAATGAACCATGCCAAGAAAGAAAATATAAAACATTTATCATCCTGCTATTAAATATCAACTATCACCTTAAATGACTGTTAGCATTTTAATTCTATTAATTTTATATCTAAATTAACATGTAAATTTGTGTTGGTTTTATACTTGTAGACAAGTTAGGATCATGAAGAATTAATGCCTAATTTTATATTTCTACATAGAGGGGAAACAACATAATAAAAATAATATAAGTCAACCCTGGAGTGAGCATGAGAATTTACTTTTCCTTAGAAAAAGATCCATATATTTGCTCAAGTCTGAGAAATGTTAATTAATTACAGTACCTCCTGCCTTCTGGTGGAATACTACTCAATCAATAGAAATGACATTGTAGAGTAACATTTAGTGAAATGAGGAAATGATCAGGATATATTGGTAAAATTTAAAAATAGTTACAAACTGTAAGATGCCAATGTTAAAAAAGAAAGAAGAAAGTAATTTCTATACACAGAAAAGTGAGTAGAATTATGTACAACTAAGTGGCAATGCATTGCCGGTTTTATTTTCCTTATACTTTGTGGTATTTTCAAAAATTTCTACAATAAACATTACAGTGAGAAAAATAAAACTTTGAGTAGTAAACCTGGAATTAAAACACTATTTTCTTGACCCTTGCTCCAGAGTGTTTAAAAATTGAAATGACAAATTTGTTTCTCAGTCCCTGGAAGACAACTTTGCTGAAGACAGCCTATGCTCCGCTAGAAGAGCAGAGTGTCAATGAAAAACTCAACGAATGCATCATTTGTCCCCTGAACAATTGTGAGAAGTACATATATATGTGTATACGTGTATATGTATATATAAAACCATTCTTCAGGAAACCTGCCTATTAATGTTTAAAATGTTTAATTAGTGCTAAATCATTTTCCTGGTGAGAAGTTTGGGAGACTCGTTTTCATTAACTGGGCTGCCACAAGTTCTCTTATTCTGATCAGCTAATATTTTAAATCCATGAGTGTATGAGAAATTATGGATCCCTTCACATATTTTTAAGTTGACTTCTAAAACTTTTACTGTAAGTTTAAATTATTGCAGAGGATGTATTTACCAACATATTTTATATTGATACATGCTTTAAACATCTATTTGTCAAAACTTTAGAGCTGAAAAATTAATTTATTAAATTTATAGAAAATGTCTGCCATAGAACTAATTGGCAAAGCTTGTCTTCACTGTCAAACCAATCAACCAAATCAGACTTCCTTTCTAACAGAAAATGTCTGACTTCCCTGTTTATTTTAATAAACATGTTAAATCACATCTTGTACTTCCTTACCTATAAATTCTAATTCATTAGGGGATAGACTGAGACAGAAAGACATGAGTTTGTTGCAGAATAATATGGAAATAAGATGCAGCATGCCTCAGTAATTCTTATCAAAGCTTCCTCTGCTTCGCTCTTACAGGAGTCTCCCTCAGGAGCCATGCAGTCTCCAGTACCACTCTTATACTCTACAATAAGATTAGAGATTAGATTAAGATTAGATGCATGATTTTCTTACATGAAATAAAGGAGAGTGATTGTGAAAGAACAGTGGGGAAGGGTGACTGGCCCACCACAGCCATTCTCTCTGGGAGATTAGTTTTAGGAAAACGTCCATGTAGAGGCTGAGGGTCTGGAAATTGACCCCCTTAAAGATATCCATGACTTTGTAGCTCCTGCAAAGTCCTGTGTACTTCCAGATTTGCATGGCCCCTTGTTTGAAAACTGCTATTTTGAACCCAAACAAGATAAACAACTAAAAATAGACATGGATTTATCAAGTCAGAATACTAGCCTTGATACCAGAGCTTATAGTACAGTCATGCGCCACATAACGATGTTTCAGTCGATCATGGACCACATATATGATGGTGGTGCCAGACGATTAGTACTATATAGCCGGGGTGTGTAGTAGGCTATACCATCTAGGTTTGTGTAAGTACTCTCCACGATGTTTGCACAACGACAAAATCACCTGATGACACATTTCTCAGAACATTTCTCTGTCATTAAGTGATGCAGGACTGTACAAAATACTCGTGAGAACATGTAGGATTACCTCTTTAAATGACTTTGAAATTTTTCCTCAGATAAGATACACCTTTTGAAGGAAAATCATGCAGACAAAATTCTCACAATCATAAAGTCTCAGGCTTTAATGTAAGAAAATGCCTCTTAATTGTCCCAAAATTTCAGTGATTTAAAAAAAAAAAATCTGTTCTCCAGGACTTGGGGAATTCAGCTTTTTGGATGAATATGTAAATTGTTTAGTTATCATCGCCATTTATCTTCTTCCCATCCTCATGCTTGGATTTCCATCATATCCATAAGGCCTTCATTAACTTGTAGTCTACAGGGTAGTAATAATTGTGATTAAGTTGAATTTAATCTACCAGCAAATTTTTTTAGTGTATACTCCAGTCAGGCACTGTTCCAGCTTGTAAGAAATGTGTTATCAAATCTCTTAATGCCCATGAAACAGAGAAAGTGACAAGATGTGGATAAACCAATGGTACATTGGTATTTAATAATAGTGTCTTACTCCATTTGAACTTAGAATGTTATTACCAACTACTCCTATTCAGTAAATCCGTCTAATGTTAGCTTAACTTTGAAAAAAAATTATCTAATGCCTCTCCTACATCCCCCCATCCACACTCCCCCACCCACTTCTTTCTAGACTAGAAGCTGAGAGCTTCTTTGTCTACTTGCTGGAAACCACCAGCAGCCCAACTAGCATCAAGAGGATTCTCTCTCTCTTTATACCTACCTTCCTTGCCTACCCCACCTATAATCTTGTCACTGTTGCCAGCACCCTCTGGGGTCCAGCCATAATGGCCTTCTTTCTCCCCAATCCCAAGGATTTTCATAAACTGGCCTCTTTCTAGAATATTCCTCTCCCTCCCACTCCCTGACTAAATGACTTGCCCTTCAGATCCCAGCACAGTTGAGAGGTTCCGGTTCTGTGCTCCTGCAGAGCTTTGAACTTCTGATCTCAGTTCATAATCATATTTTTATTTCTTCTATTATTTGATTAATGTCCATCTCTCTCACTAGCCTTGAAACTACATGAGGGCACAGTCTGTGAATATTTTGTCACCATTGTATCTTTACGGTGCCTGAAACCTAGAAGGAGCTAAATAACTATTTGTTAACTTATTTGTATGGTCTGAGCCTGCTTGAGAAACCCCAGATCCAGATCATCAAAGTAAACTCAGAAGGACAACTCTCTGACTATGTTCTCCAGCCCCAACCCTTGCCTTGCAAGGTCCAGGGAACCTGTGAGGTATGTGATGTTCCAGAAGACTTTTTCAGAGACCTGCCTGGTTAATAGGGAGCCAACGAGATAGAAACAGAAATGGGCTTCCCACATGGTCAGCACTTCAGCTCCTCTCTCCTGACCTCAAGACTCTTCAACGATCCTTTCACTGGGTCCTCTCCAATTGGGCCTGAGTTTCATCCATCTTGTTCACTCCTGAATCACTGGCACTTAGCAGACTGCCTGCCACCTAATACGTGCTCAATAGACATTTGTTGAATAAATCAGTGAATCAATGAATCCTTGACCTAAGCCTCCCCTTGAGTACAGAGCCCCCGAAACTGTCCAGTAGCTGAAGTATTTGGCACCTATGTACTATTTGACATCTTTCCAGATTAATCTCACTCTTTTTTTTTTAATCACCATTTATTTTTTCTCCTTGACTCATTAGTTTCCACACACAAACTGCCATTTCACTCTGACAGGTTGGCAGCAACATAACTTAAGTTGACCGAAAGAACTTTCTTTCTCTTATAACCCAAAAAAGCAAGCATGAAAAAAAAACTGTCCCACTCTTTTCTCAGCCAAATGTGCCTTTGAAAGATGTGATTTTTGAGCCCAGAAACCAACTCTCTAATTATCTAAACAATTCCACAAGCACAAAATACCATATTTACATATGCAAAGAAAAATGAGGAATCAGAACACTTAACTAATTCACACAATTGAACGTTGAAACAACTACAGATTCAGATACTATTTTTTGCAAATTCACATCTCCAAAATGGCCTTATGATATACTTCTTTACATAGCATCGTGGTCCTCAATATCTTATCTCCAAACAATTGATATTTTAGGAACTTAATTTTTAGGTAAATATTTGGAATATGTTTTTTTGCAAATTGAGGTTCCATAAGCAAGGTTGTTAACTTACAGGCTTCTCTTAAAAATGAGGTCCTTTGTTTGCAAACATTTTGTTTTAATACCTAGGTGAGGAACAGGGAGGGCACTGCATTGATATGTAACAGCTTTTTCTTCCTGGGTAGGCTCATTTAGAATGAAAGTGATTATTTCGGGAATCCATTTCATTCTAAGCAAATGTCTCCACCCTGGGAAAATAAAACAGAGCAACTGCTGGCTAGCTCCTGAGCAATTGTTACCATTTTATTCAGTGTTCTTCCTTATTACTCCCAATAGTTTAAATAAATATCTGTAATAGTCCCCGTCTTCCTTGTAGTCCCATATAAAACTTACCTCATTCAAAAAAAAAAACATATTCTAATGAAATTATAACCTTTCTTCAGTCTTTCTAGGTCAACATTTAATGCTTTTCTTTTCTAATTTTTTACGAGTTCATAGCAGAGTTAAGGCCCAGCTCCATCCTGGAATGACACATTTTCCACCCAGCCATCTCCTTGCTGTTTAATGCTGAGCATCTTTCCTAGAGGGATGTCTCCCATGAGGTCACCTCCCAGCCCGTAAACACCCCTAATAAACTCTCCAGCCTGTCCTGATCTACCTTCTCATGGCACATTAAATGAAATTATCTGTCAAATAAGTGAAAGAGATAATAGAGTGGTGGCTGAGAAACTTTTAATAAATGGAAAAATTAAAATACAATAATTAACATTATGCTTGGACCTTTGAGTTCATTTCTTTTCCCCAGTTTCACTTTTCTCTGCGTATCCAAGAATCAAGCTTTCTTTATTTTACTTAGATTGGCTTAAAATCTTAAAACCTCCCTTCTGCTAGTTATCAAGGGAATCCAGGAAATAGCTAATTGAAAGACTTCACATTCTTTTTTTTTTTTTCCAAGTGGTTGCATCATTTTATCCTTGTTCAAAGACTAGCCTCGGAAAGTACAAGGTCAAGATGCGCCAGTGTGTCGTGTACACACCCAGACAAAGGCAATATTCCATAGGCTTGGGGAAGGGAGAGGCAGAATGCATTATTTGCCTGGTGTGCACACTACAGATACGGGAATTCTGACTACAATCTTCAAGCATGTCAACTTTGCCAAGACACCTAGCTACAAAAATACCTGGAGAGATTCGTTATTATAACCCTTTAGGAAGGTAATAAAAGGATTTATTGGGAATCACTGGACCTGCCCTACCATGCAGCTGATTATAGATAACACATTTAAATAATACAATTGGTTCTAACATTTATTTTAAATACTCCCTTACTAGGATTAGCAAACACTTGAACCATGATACCAAAGGAAGCATCACTAGTCCATCGTCGAATCATCTTCTCGCACTCTGAAAGTTGTGCTGATCGCCCTCTGAGGCCCCATCCCAGGATGGCCACTGTCTTGTATGGGTCCTAATTGCACAAAATTGTTGCTCTAAATGTATTTGAAGGAGATTGTTTTTCTCCAAGAAGCTCTGCTAAATTCTGTACCTTTCACCAGTTACTTATTTCCAGGGTTTATGACGTCACTCTGCAGCTTTCTGTACCTGAGTCTATAAGATTGTCACCCAGATCTTTGGAACTTACCTCATCCTTCTTTTTGGGTTATGTCACACCGGGCAACGGAGGGAGGTGGAAAAGGAATCGGGCAGGATTATTTACTCCGCTCTTTTGAGTGGGTTTGGTAAAAGCTGAAAATAATCCCCCGTTGGTCAGAAATGTGAACCCTGATCTTCCTCTGCCCTTCCTCACAACACTTTTGCCCTAAAAATGCTTCCATCCTTTTAACACAGTAATTCTATTTTTGTGAATATATCCTAGGGAAGTAACGCAAAATATACAAAAGCTTGATGCCCAAAGATACTAATAAAAGCATATCATTTTAAAAGAAAAATATAAATATTCTAAACAGCCAATCAATCATAAAAGAATGATTAAGTAAACTATAAGATATTCATTACTAGTTACATTTGCAAAAAGTTTAAAATAACATGGGTGCATATGATATAATAATATAGATTTTAAAATCTGTGTACATACACTGTATTAGTTTCCTATTGCTGCTGTAAAAAATTACTACAAACTTAAGGACTTAAATAATATAAATGCACCATTTCACAGTTCTAGAGGTCAGAAGTCTGAAAGGCATCTCAGTGGGCTGAAATCAAGGTGTCTGCAGGACGCATTCCTCCCGGATGCTCTAGGGGAGAATGCACGTCCTTGCTTTTTCCAGCTTCCAGAGGCCACCTGCATTCCTTACCATGTGGCCCTCTTCTCCAGCAAGCTGCCATCTTTCTGGTTTTCCCCTTTTCTGCCTCCTTCTCCCACTTTTAAGGAACCTTGTTCTAAATAATCCAGGATAATCTACCTATTTTAAGGTCAGCTGATTAGCAACCTTAATCCCATTAGCAGTTTTAATTCCCCTTTGCCATGTAACCTCACATATTAAGATTAGGATGTGGATATCTTTGGGGCGGGTGCATTATTCAGCCTACATACACTGTGCAAGAGAAACCAATCAAACAAACAAACAACACTAAAAACAAAAACAAACAACAACAAAACTAAGCATAGAAAATCTGGATGAAAATATGCCAAAATGTTTGCATTGCTTAGTAGAGTTGTGAGTTATTGTTTTTATTCTCCTTGCTTTTCCATGGTTTCCAAATTTTATTTTCTCCATGATTTATTATTTTCTAAATATTAATAAAATTCTTATTTTGATAATGGAAAAAATATCATCAAAAAAAATTTTTTAAATCCCTGTGGCTACAGTAGAATTTTATCTTTTTTACATGAATTTTCTCACTTGCAAATAACCAACTAGTTAAAGGGAATGAAAGAATAATAAGTGCAAAAAGTTATTGATTAATACAATCCACCCTGAAAATATATAGTGACATCAACTGTTTGACTCAGAGAGCTCAGCATTGGATGTCAATTTGTAGCTATATGTCTTATCTTCCCAATTAAAACCAAACAATTTAAGAGCAACTATGAGCCATACTTTTTATTGTCAAATTGTTAAAGAGAGTTTTTAAAAGAGGGTATAATAGTGATCCTTATACAAATATAAAACGAACATGTCAAAGATTTTATTTAACTCGATAATTAATGAGGGGACCAGTACGATGTTACAACCTGTTCAGAGGAGAATTTAAACTACCATACATATATAACCAGATAAGGAATTCTGAAATAAATTTACAACTAGATGCCTATTCACAGGGCTATAATCAATTTCATTCCACCAGACACAATTAATTTACATTTCCATGGGCAAGAATCACTTGCATTATTATCAGTTCTCTACAACTTAGAGAGTTATAAAACATCTAAAAGAATGGAAATCAGAGATAACCCCGAAGGTCATGCTACCCAGGATGCTCAAGGTTTTCTCTTTTCTTTTCTTTGTTTGTTTGGGTTTTTTGGCCCATTTCGGTATTTCACAATTTGTCCTGACAGTACAGTACCTTACACAGTAGTCTACGAGGAGTTTGATAAATTTCGGATTTGAATGTTTGATTGAAAGATCAATTCTGTCCTTCTTGCACTAATTGTATTGGAATGCCAGTCATCCTACTATTCTTTTTCTTTGTCTGAGGGACCCCATTCTTTGCCCTTTTTCCCTAGCTATGCTGAAGTTATAAGAAGAATGTTTCTGACCTCTGGGTTTAGCTGGACTTATTAGGAGATATTGCAGGAGAGTGAGTACCTGATACTGAATTATAACGCTAGCTTGGTACATTTATGAGAAGCTATCTCAGGCCTTATAAGCCAGAAGTGATAGGCTGTCTCCCCTATCTTGAGCAGAAACTTACATGGCCCTAAAAAAGAAAACACTCCAGAGATGGCCTGGTGGCTGTCAGGATCCTGGCCAGGGTTATGCATCTAGATTTCAGTGAGATTTCCCTCAGGTCTTCCAAAGTTAAAATAAGCTATATGTTTTTCCAAAAGTTTAAAGATTTTCTTTAAAAATCTTCATTTTTAAAGAATACAATTCCCGTAACCTCAGCAGAGAATCGTAAAAGTAGATGGACTTTTCCTTCAGGAGCTAGAGAAATTAAATAGCTTAAGAACTCTTTTCTAAGGCCCTGTTATTTTCTAGGTGGGTAAAGAGGCAGAAATTAAGTGCAATTAGAATTTCAACTGAAGTCATCAAAATACGAACACTAAAAGGAAATGAAAAATCTATGAAAGATTCCAGTTACACCAACAACTTTTGTTAAAAATAACTATTGTATTTTTTAAAAAGCGATGTACAGAGTTAAATATCAAGGCAATCTTGTAACTGGTATCAGAGTCAGTCGATTCTGGCACCCTGGGACGCACAGAAAACCAGATCAAACCAAACAAGACACAATGCCGCACATCCTGCCAATTAAAACCCCGAACAATTTAAAGTACAGAATGATCTATCCGTTAAAACAAAACAAAACTCCATAACCATTTATAATTACCCCTCAACCAAAACAATTTTGTGATTTGAAAGAAGACATATATTGAAAAAAAATAGTTTGGCATCACACCAGCAATCAGCCAGCATCTTGGCCCCCATTCAGACAGCACCCCCGCCAACAGTCGTAGTAATTCTTCTCCTTACAGTGTTTGCATGCACATAAATCAGAGTCTGGAGAATTTACAGCTGTCAGACGTAGAACAGCCAGCAGATTGTCTTAAGTGATATAGGATTCACGCCTTTGAGCAGCACACAGCTCTCAGAGCGAGTGGACTGCATTCCAGATGGACCTTCCTCAGTCTTCTTCCATTTCCATAAACCGATGGGTTTATATGTAACATTTGAAACTTTTGATTTTTTACTGCTGCCTGATTTTAATTCTGAGTGAATCTTGTAACTCAGATCGGGGGAGGAAGCCTCATGCAGTCTTTTTAAATGAGGTCTGAATTTTTTTAAGACCAAAGCCCCCTTGGTGCAGAGGCAGCATGTCGCCATGTTCCCTTAGAGTGCCACCCGTTTAACACTTCAAGCCGCAGTGTCTATGGGCATTGGCGCTCGTTCTCTCCCTGCTAAGCCTGCAGTTTCCAGGCGCACTTCAAACAGACTGAGAAAGATCGCCCCTCGACTGCCTGCACTTCAAGCCTCTCCTGCACCTAGGATCTAAGCAGCTGCCACATTAAACAGGAACCCGTGGGTCAAGATCCAAACTGAGAGGGAAAAGGTAACAAGCAGACCTGCACCAGGGGTAATTTATGATGAAGTTAATGAAATTCTAATTAGGTTTATAAAGCCCTGAAGTGTTTCCTGCAATGGCTTGTCACGAAGCCTTTGTTCAAGGAAAGTCAGAGTGCGGCAGATGCGGGTCATGTAGCCTGTTGACACGCAGATTCATGTTCATATTCCCTCTTTTACAGTCAAGCAAACTCCAAGGCAGAAAGGTAGTATGAAGCACTGAAGACAAGGAACACAGCAATCCATTCAGACCCAATGTGGCACTTGCTCGGGGGACATCTGGGTAATGGTTCAATTTCTCCTGATTTACCAAACAGATTGTTATCAGCCTAAATAATGTCTAATAAATGCACCAGAGAAAATTTCTGGCCTGCTGTCCAGGTCCTTCTAAGAGTCGACTTGTCATTAGAATTAAAAACATCTCAGAATTAAAAATAGAATGTTATTAAAAGTAAGGACCCCGACTTAATTAAGCATGCCCACTCACAGGCTTTGAGCAGCGCCCCGTGCAGAGCAGAGGGAGAGGGGAAGACCACTTAGCCAGTCACCGGTGTGACTGAGGGAGCCTCCATTAACTCAGGGGGAGAGATCAGGCCGCTCCTGCAATGGGAAGAGTGCGGTGTTCATGGAAGCAGCCTGAGCAATCTATTCTGAAGTGTTCTGGTCTGGTAAAAGTATCTCAAGAGAGAGGAATAGAAAGTAGTGTGCTTATTAAAAAAATAAGACAAGAGTCAAAGATAAGTCCATGTTCAGGCTCCCTTTCACACTTTCAGATTTAATTAGCTTATTAGGATAAAATCATACTCAAAATGCAACAGCTTAAAAAATCTTTAGGGGCCAACTTTCACACTTATATCACTCCAACGTGGACCTTCCTCGACTCGATTTACTGACACCTCATTACTTTTATAATTGTCTAAACAATGTATGCAGGACCTGTGCATGCCTGCTGATATGCCAGCCTGCAAACTGACACTTGAGATCTTGGGTTTCATGCCCTTTGCCACTGGCCACATCCAGCTACTTTCCTCTGATTCTCTCATCGGAAAAGATTTCCAGGGTTATTGATTCCCTCCTATCTCTTGACCCTCCAGTTCAGCAATTGCGACATGAGGTAACCTTAAAAAAAAGGTTTTGATAATGATGCCTAATAATATTTCTCTCTCATGGAGTTCCTTATGAAACATAGTTATTTCTATTGGATTATTTCATTTAATTCTTTTAAGTACCCTTTGAGGAAAGTACTGTTCATACCTCCATTTTACAGATGAGAAAACTGAGGCATAGAGACCGTGGTAATTTTTCAGGGCCATGTAGAGGGGCCTGAATTTAAACCAAGATCTCTCTGTCATTAAAAAGCCCTTGTACGTAACCTCTTCACTGACACTCCATGACCGATTATGCCATGTCTTCTTGTCTCAATTTTCTATGAATTTGAGATGCCTATTTAACTATTGAACAATAAATAATTTTTATAAACCTTGCCCTGAAAAAATAAGTATTGCCCAGCATCCCTCTGTGCTTAATATATTTATAACAAGAGCAATGACAAATGATGATAATGCAGACTTGCATAGAAAGGACAAATTGTTCTAAATTGCAGGATGCGTTCATCAGTCAGCATGATTAAACTGTCCTTACTTAAAATAATGCTCTGCACTCCCTCTTAGTTGTGCCCACTGTCCCCAACTGTTAGCAACATTTAAAAGAGCACCTCCAGCTTAACAAACACAGGGTTTTCTGGAAGAAAACTTCCTTTGGAAATACATTACAGAAATCAAAGAAAACACATGCTAATTTTTAGGTCTATGATTGGTCTATTTTAAGCCATGTGGGCTTGTGTTCACCTGGTTTGTCAAAGTGTCTTGCAAGATAAACGATAAGGCTTTAATTTTAAAAAATATATAAGCTGGAGATGAGTACCACTCAATTATGATTGACAAATTAAAATCATTATTAATCATTTAATAACGTAAATTACATTCATGCTGTCAGAATAAGTGGCTAAGAAATTAGAGCGTATTCAGGTTGCGATTTTATTTTTATTTTGTTTTTCAGTTCTTTTGTGGAGTGGGGAGGATCACTGGTTAACTACTACGTGACTAATGAGAAACAAAAGACCAAAAAAAAAAACCCCAAATAAGAAACATATTATCCTTAGATAATATTTTAGATTCCAACTCTATCATTTCCTTGACAATTCCTTGAGACATTATTAGTCTCATTTTATAGATGAAGGGACTCAGACTTGGAAGGTTTAAGTAACTTCCCAAGGATACCCAGGCAGAAGGAGTTGAGTAAGGATTTCAACCATGCTCTCTCTCGTCTCATCTTTTGCACCTGCTGGCACTTCTCCCAAGAAAGATCATAGTGCCCTCTCCCCATTCTGTATTTGCCTGGATAATTCTCACTGGTCTTTTGGGATTCAACTTAGGTGTTATTTTCTATAGGAAGCCTTCCCTGGACCCCCACGTCTGGATGGAGCGCCTCTTACGAGTGTTCCAGTAGCCCTCTAGGCACACCACCACCTGTCACAGCACTTTTCATGGTAGAACATAGTTACCTACTTTCTTGTGGGTCTTCTCCCTCCCATCCCCAACCACTGACTAGAAGTATCTTCATTGCTGGGGACTGTGGTTTATTCAGTATTCTATCCCCAGGGTCTAGCACAGTGTCTAGCATATCAGAGGCACTCCTCTGAATAAAAAAACAATGCTTAAATGAAAGGACATAGACTCCATACTCACATACCCTGCTGCTGCAGGTTAGATGGCTTCTCAGTCTGCAGCACACTGCCTCTCAGCTCAAGTGTGTGGCAGCACTGAGCACAGGGCCAACGGGAAGTCAGCATTCAGTAAGCGTTCTCATTAGTTAAATCCAGGTAGAGTACCCAAGGGTCTGAGCCAATTATATCAGAGAAGTGCATGAGCTTTCTCATATTTCAAATCAATTAAGACTTTGTCAATAGCACAGCAGTTTAGTTCTGGTATTGAAAACACAATTATTTCCTCATTATTTAAATGGAAGGAAAGGATGAACCGCATGTGGCTTACTTAGCAGTAGTAAAACTACAATGCTATTTTATAAAATTCAGTCGAAGTAGATATGACTAAAGACTACTAAAACTACACAAATGAAAATAAGCTCTCTTTTGGGTTTTTTAGAAATTCCAGTGCTTTGCAAGGCTACTGGTGATAATAAGCAAGGAAATAAAATCACTCTCTTTTCTGTGAGAAATGCCACCACAGTTGAAGCCTTGGTTGAGAGTAGTCAAAAGAATGGGGAGAAAAACACTGTGGACCAAGAGAATTCGCCCTGATACTGAGAAGAGAAAGGTGAAGTGGGGACAGAAAAAAAAAGATGACAGAAAACTAAGAGGAGAAAGTCTTATTCTTCAGTCCTCTGCGCTTCTCTCTCTGTCTCTACCCACATTCCCTCAGGTACAGAAAAGGGTAAATCCAATTACCACCTCTACACAAATTCTCCTGTGGTAGGCAGAACAACACTCCCCGCTAAAGATGCCCATGTCCTAATCACGTGAACCTGAGAACGGACGACCTCACGTGGCCAAAGATACTTTTCAGGTGTGTGAATTTCCGGGGGGGCCCAATGGAATCTCAAGGGTCCTTATAAGTGAAAAAGGGAGGCAGGAGAGTAACAGAGAAATATTTGAAGACACTACACTTCTTGCTTTCAATACAAAGGAAGGGTCCACAAACAAAGGAATGCAGGTGATATCTAGAGGCTGAAAAATGCGAAAAAACAGACTATTCCCCTAGAGGCTCCCGGAGGAATGCAGCCCTGCTAAACCTTGATTTTAGCCCAGTGAGACCCATTTCAAACTTCTGACCTCTAGAGCTATAAGAGAATAAATTTGTGTTGTTTCAAGCCACTAAGTTTGGAATAATTTCTAACAGCAGCTATAGGAAATGAATACACCTCCCAAATTTGCTTCGTGAAACTGAGCCCCTGACTTCAGGCAGTTTGCATCTCCATTCCACTTTGCCCCTGACAATTCCAGTGCAACGTGTCCAAAACTACACTCATCATCTTCTCCCCAACTATGGCTCGTCTCCCAAACTACCCTACATAGTCTGTTACCCTGTCTTCCTCTCAGGTTGAGACCACATGCCTGTGACTCTTCTACTTCCTTCTCCTCTCTCTCCAGTCTGTCTCCACTCTCGTCAATTCCTTTTGATAAAAGTCGACCAAATAACATTGTTTTCTACTGCCATTGTCATGATCCAAAAAAAGAATCCTAATTCTTTAAGAATTCTAAGAAGAATTTAAGGTGACTTGCAAAGGAAAAGATAGTAACGAAAGAAGAAAAGGCAAGAGAGAAGAGAATAGGCGAGGTACCCCTTGTTCACAGTTCTTGACTCAACCATCAGGCAAGAAGAAGGGATTTTCCAACAGGCAGTGAGTGCTCATCACTTCAGCTGATCTAAGAATCTTCCAAATCTGAAAATATATAGCTTTTATGGTTAGAGAAAGTGAAGAAGACTTGCAGTGAAACAAAGTCCTTCCAAAAGTATCCCCAAAATGCTGTCCCACTTCACGTGGCCTCAAACTTTTTCTTGCGGCACCACCACAATTTTCACCAACCCCATATCCAGATGTGACTATGGCATACATGGGGATTCTTCATCGTGCTGTAGCAGAGCAGAATCAGGTTCCTGGATAGGAGCCATTCCCTGAGACGATAGATTTCAGCAAGTAAGAGTTAGTTCATGGAAGGGGCAGCTGACCTAGTTAAGATAATATTCCATCCTGTGAAAGTTGGTGGGAGAATAAAATATGTCACCAAAAGTTTGGTTAGATATAGAAACTCTCAGAAACCAATAAAAGAAAACAGTTCACTTTCTAGTGACAGCTTGTCACTTTCCAAGAGAAATGTCCCTCCCTGGGCAGTCTCAGGACAGCGGATACTGAGTGTGTCCTGACATGCCCTACAACTCTAAAAAGTTACTCAGTTCTGAGTTTTGGGAAACTATATCTGTAGAGACATGTATTCTATTGTGATCTTTATAATATTGTGTCATTTATGGAAGCCATCTGGAACGTGTGGTTTCTCAAGACAAATGAAAACAATGGACCGTCTCCCAAGAGTCAATCCTCAACACTGCAGTGTGCATCCTCCAGTACTTGGAAGCACTACCCAAAGTTGTGCTATAGTTACTGGGTCCTGATGGGCATCCTACAGTCTCTGAAGCCAGTAACCAATGACATGCTACAGTTCTGGGCCCTAAGCCTCATGGGAAAGCCTGGTGAGGACTTGCCCCCAAGAGCAACACCCATCCCAGATTATATTCTAACCTGATCCCACTTCTCTTACCATTTTAGCCAATGGCATTCTGCACTTCCTGAAACCAAGCAATGTTTTGATTTACATGTAAATCATAGCACAGCTTTATAAATGTAATTACTGGAAATGCATGGAAATAAGTGTCTTAATAGTAAAATGTCTGCATTTCTCCACCTCCCTCTCCCTTTCCTTCTTGCTGCCCGAGGGAAGAAGTATGAAACAGACCAAGAAATGGATCAAACTTGCTTGTTCCTCTCCCACCCAAAAAGCAGAGTTTACGGGAGCACAAATTTAAGCAACTCAGCAGTATCAGTATCCAAAATGTCAGTGCTCTTATCCCCTCTAAATGGCTGTCCAGGAAGTGGTCCATCTGATCCCAAGATGGGGTGCTCTCCCTGGTTCTGCTAGTAAAACTTCTTCAATAAATAAAACTACCAATGAAGAATATTGCTGACATTCTACATGTTATATCCAGTCACATTTGAAAAATAGGATCCACACTAATTATCGGAATTATAGGAAGAACTCTCTCCTTGTAAGAAAATTGAAGCCAAAGAAAATATTTCATTAACTGAATCCCATTCAGGAAATATTCTTTCTTGAGAGTATCCTTCTGATTGCTTCTACCTCAATCTCAATTTTAATTGTTGAGATTAAAGCCTTGGGAGAAATCAAAACAGCAGAAATAATCATTTCAAAAACATAATATGCACCTGTAGATGAAATGTCTGAAACTACGGTGGTGAGTGAGTTTGCTAAGAAATAGGAAAAGATGTACTGCAATCAGACTGAAGCAGATGGAATGCAGAATCCCCAGGGACTCACATGTTCCATCTTCTATGGAACTATATCCACAGGTCTGTAAACAGTCATGGTTAAAATGCCCAAGTAAAGAATTATAAAAGATGTACCCTTAGCTAAGTATTCCACAAAAACATGACCCTCAGGATTGGCCTGTGTAAATGGGTCACAGAGATTTAAGGGGATATAAATAACTTCAAGTTATACCACTTGTGGCTGATTCATTTTGTTCAATTTTGGTGAGAAATGTTATAGTCCATTGTGCATAGGACTGGTGAAAATAACTGGTCTTCTTCTTCCTCAATTCCTGACCATTCCCCTCTCCATGAGGTTTTTGTCTTTTAGTCTATTAATATGGTTTTTCTTTTTCTTTTTTTCTTTTTTTTTTTTGTGGGGAAGACCAGCCCTGAGCTAACATCTTTTGCCAAGCCTCCCCTTTTTGCTGAGGAAGACTGGCCCTGGGCTAACATCCGTGCTGATCTTCATCCACTTTATATGGGACGCCACCACGGCATGGCTGACAGGCAGTGTGTGGGCCGGCGCCTGGGATCCAAACTTGCGAACCCCAGGCCGCCAAGCGCGAACATTAATTGATTTTTTTGATGTTAAAAAAAAGTCATACATTTTCATACATTGTGGCACACGCATTGTTACTTTTTAAATTAAGGTAATTTGAAATCAGGTCTACTCTATGAACTTAGGGAAATATTCACAGCATCCTTTAGACAATTACTTTAATTTTTTTAAAAAAGTAAGATGATGAAAGAAGAAATGTTCGATCTACTCAAATGTCTTGATTTTTTTTTTAAGTAAAACCTAAAGAGATGCTCCGTGGCCCAGAGAAGTTGACATCACTGATGACTAGAGTTGCTTTCCTTACCCAGAATTGCCACCTTAAATCGAGACTATGCTCTAGACAAATACTCTCACATAACAGAATTGGCGACCATCTATGATCATCTACAGGAACAGAGTCTACAACCCACACACATATCAGCAGGAAAAGTAAGGCAGCATCTTCCCAAATACAATCAAGTACATTTGAAATGTCAACTGCTGAGCAAACATTTCATGGTGAGCCGGATTCTTTTCAGGCGTTAAGTCGTTCTCCCAGAGTACAGGAGGTAGGTACTTAGAAGGCCCGGGGATGTGAATGCTGCGGGGAGACCAGGGTAACATTTTCCAAATTGCTCCAAAGAGCAAAAGTCTTTCTGAGATATTATAGGTGTTTCTTAAAAATTCATTTCTGTAGTCATAGAAGCGTAGGAAATTCTCACTTTACTCTAGGACTTTGCCTTTGCTCTGCTGATGTGTGTTGGCACTCTCTAAGAGTGAATTGTATTATACAGCCTTCTCCAGACTTCTTTGACCAAAGAACCTTTACACAGAATTAGCATATCATGGGATCCCTAGTGCTTCAAGGTGCATAGTTTGGAACGTTGCCCTTGTGTAATGTGACAAAGCCCATGGAGCAGTAGTTATACAATAAGATCCAAGAGATGGTCATTGTAAAGCAGTTCTGTCACCTGGGATATCGCCATCCAAACCCAAGGAATGGCATCAAGTATTTTCCTATCCCAACTCTCAGACTTCTAGCACTCATCAGAAATGGCAGGTTCGAGCCAAGTAACAAACAATTGTATTCTCTAACACTATTTGGGAGCATTTCTCAAGATCCCTTCCTGGACTGTTCCTCAAATTTTATGCAATTGTACATTTTTGGTGCCAGGACTATCTGGCTGTACATTTAATTTTCAGTTTTGTTTCAGAGGCTTGTCATTTCATCAATCAGAGCTATTCCATCTGCTGAAATGCTGACAAATCCAGCTGCTTTGTCACTTCTAATCAATTTCATTAATGTTTCCACCTTCTGTTTCAATTAGCAGCCTCTTCTTTGGACTGTTATGACGACTTGATACTACCTACCATCTGAAGATTAAAAATCAAATTACAAATTTCTTTGTCCTTGACATTAAAAATCCTTCCTTCTTTACCAAATCTTTTCTATTTAGCACATTACCCCTCTTAAGTTAAATTACACTCTACCATGCTGTGAAGCAAGGGGTTCAATTGTTATACAAGGAACAGATCCATACTGGGGTATTCATCTTGATATTCATTTAATCCTTGTGCTCTCATTCAGAATTGAATTTTCTTTCATCTAAGTCTTTTCATTGTCGTGAATTTTTTCAGCACATTAAACACCTACTTGAAATGTTATTTACTTGGCCATAATCCTCACACTTTTTTTTAATTCATCAGACACAATACCTATATTGTCAATTGTCTGCAATTCTTGACTTTGAAAACTGTTGAAGATGACCAGTTGGACAGAGTTACCCTTGTTACTGATTGTATCACCACATAAACCCAAGCAATTATGAAAGTCATTTGAACGCTATTCTTCAAGTAGATCTAACATCTCATCTCTGCCTTTCTTTATTTATTTCATAAAAATCTGTGCTTACTTATTTTAATTGTATAAAAATGTATAGATTTTTATTTTTGTAACAAAATGCAGAAATAGCATAGAATTTTGACTGTCCTTTCCCATGCTTCATGTCACAACTGACAGCATGGAGCTTTAAGTAGCCTAAAGCAATACAGCAACAGTGCTGTGGGTCATATTTTTAACTTTAATGACAATCTGTAATTGCCTGCAGCCTGCCTTATTTCTGGCCCTGCTGATTTCTTGAGGACCTGTGATAACACAGCTCCAACATGGCCCTCTAATCTGGCTCATGCGCTCTTTTATGTTTTTTCATATTTTTTCAGGGTTATCAGGTCTTATAGTAAAGTAGTCAGAGTCTACAGCTCTACTTCCTTCTTCAGGGCATTCCAAGGAATTAGAATTTCCTTCCAGCCTGCAAGCCTTCATAACTATCTGCCTGTTCCGGTGGCTGGGAGTGGTGAAAGTTTGAAGAGCAGCAGCTTTGCTTCAAATTGAACTGCCCAATACCAGGCTTGCAATCTCCTTTAGCTTTAATCTTTTTTAGATATTTGAAATTTTCAAAATGCCACTTGTCAGTATAAGTTCCCTTTTCCTCCAGTATAAGTGGATCAAATTTGATTGTACTTAAGAGATGTTGTTACTTCATTCCTCTTAGAAACATTACCTTCATTAAATGTTTACAATGAACATACATGTGTCCATTTATTCAACAAATATGTATTGAATCCCAATTATGTGTTAAGCACTGTCTTAGAAGTTTCTAGAACCCAATAGGAAACAAAGCAGACATTGTCACTGTCCCTCTGAAGGTGCTGACAATCTAGTGGGGGCCTGCAATAGTTGATGAGATAGACGTGATTGCTAGAGAGAGAGGGGTAGGGAGCCGTGATATTATCATTAAACAAAGATTCTCAACAAAGTGAGAGACAGCATAGCATGGTGGTAAAGGGGATGAACGCAGGGGCTAGAACATCTGGTTCAAAGCCCGCTCCATCACTTATTAGTTGTGACCTTGGGCAAGTTACTTAATCTCGCTGTGCCTCATTTGTCTTATCTACAGGCTGGGGACACTGACAGTTCTACCTCAAGGTTTATTGTGAAGATCAAAGAAGTTAATATCGTAAAGTACTAAACAGTGTTCAGCACATAAAAAGTGCTATAGGAATACTTGTAGAAGTAAGAATTAGTAACAGATTGTAGGAAAGCACTATGATCTGGGAAGTATATGCTGCTCAAAGAGCTCAGCGCAGGGGTGCCTAAGCCAGTCTGGCAGAAGTCATGGAAGGCTTCATAGAAGAGGTTGAGATCTGAAGGAGTAAAAGTAGCCCCTGCAAGGGTGAAAGAAAAAGGAACAGTGTATCTGTGTAGCTGGAACCTAAAATGTCCGTTGAAGACAACTGAAAATATCAAGGTAACATTTTAAGGACCAACTTGAAAAAGTTTGGACTTCAAATTCCAGAGAGCCAGAGATCAAGAAGATATATAATAATAATATAGAAAATTATAAACATTATGGATAAAACAGAAAATACCCCAAAATACTAAAATTCAGAAGATTCTTTAGATGCTTGAAAGAGTAAATATAGAGCCGATAAAAGGAAGTGCTGCTACTTCCCTGATTATAAATTCATGAAGCTAATTTCCCAATGAAGTGACACAGATTCAAAGTAAACAGTGGCTTCTTGGAAAAATCTAGAATAGTCTAGTGACACATTGCTAATTACAAAGCTGATGTCACCTCCCCAAGCCCTGCAAAAAAAAACAAAAAAATCTGGGCTGGTTGGAGCTAGGGCTCATTCTTAGGTCAGTAACTCTTTCTATCAAGTCTCCTCAGCGGGTTACCGGAACTGAATACAACCTTGTGGTTTACGCAAGCCACACTCCCTACATGAAGATGAATGTGGATGGCTTAAATGTTGCCCTTTCAATCGGTGACCTAAAATAGACTTCATGTTCTTCTCCAGGGTACTACACTATTTCCATCAGGTAGAATCATATGAAATTGCCATTTGTGTAAGTCAAAAATGATTGAATACCAGCAGTTTTGTATAGTTAAGCCTAATATGTGTTATGGGAAATTTTTACTTTGTTGTGATGCTTTTTCCTGAAAGATAAACCACAAGGACTGCCAGTGGTTCCTCGACCTCTCAATGAACAGTTAAGTAACTCAGCACTGACCACCTCATTGTGAATGTTTCTCTACAGACATGCTCTAGGTGTTGGAAAATTTGTCTCCTTATAGAGAGCCAAAATATGCCTTTTTTATAAATTCTACCCATTGGTACCAGTTCTTTTCTCTGAAGCTACCCAGAATAAGTCATCTTCCCCTCCCACCAAAAAGTTCTGGACATCCCCCACATTCTCTAGTCTTTCTAGCTCCATATCATCAACAAATTTGATTCGGATGTCTCTCATACTTTGACTTTAATCCATGAAACAGCACTCTAGACACAGTATTTCAGCCTGCTGAGAGCCAGCCTGCACATGGAGACACTCAGTCTACATAACTTCCTCTAACTTAGCCGTGAGATACCACACCCAGATGTGGCATGTTTATTAGAAAAAGACTTGGTGTTATTTTAAGGAAAGACATGATTTTAGTGCCACAATTCTGTGATGACATTGTTTTAAGTCTCTGTCACCATTCCAATCATGCAGTTGATGGTGCAGCAGTTTGAGAGGAGCAGTCACCATATCTGTGAATGCTTTGGGATTCAAACAACAGAAAACAAGACAGAGAGTGGCTAGACAATAAAGACTTTTAAAATAATTTCACATAATGAGACTATGGAGGTAGGCGTTTCATGAGCTCCATAATGTCAGAATGTGGGAAGGATGTAGGATCTCTGAAATTCTCTTGGTAGCCTTTCATTGTCACAAGATGGCTGCAGCAGCTCCAACAACCTTAACCTTACACGACAGCATTCAAAGGAGGAAGCAAGGAGATGGAGGAGGGAGAAAAAAAATAACACCTTCTTTGCCTGGATGATTTCTTATTAGGAAGGACAAACTTTCCCAGGTGTCCTTACAAGTTATTGACCAAAATGGATCTCACGCCTATACCTTACACCAGTGCTTCTCAAAGTGTGGTCCTCAGACCAGCAGCATCAGCATCACCTGGGAATTTGTTAATAATACAAATTCTCAGGTCCCATCCCAGACCTACTGAATCAGAAACTCTGAGTTAAAGCCCAGGATTCTGGGTTGTGACAAGTTCTCCTGGTGATTCTGATTCATGGTAAGGTTTGAGAGCTACTGCCCCAATCACTGGCAAAAGAAAACCAGATCATTTACCTGTCATTATTCATCCATTGGAACTGGCCACATTGGGGCCTGAATTAAAATTAGGCTTCTGATGGCAGAAAGCGAGGAGAGGAAGGCAGAGGGAGGAGCGGAAGTGGAGAAAAAGAGGAGGAAGAGGAAGGAGCAGGGGGACCCAATCCTCATGGAAATGGAGACTAGAAGTAGATCTCAACTCAGACTGAGCCTATTGCTTGAGAAGTAGCTAAAATTATTGATTTTTGCCATTTAGAGGGAACCAATACAACTAATAAAAAGCTGAAGGAAATCAGTTTTCCAATGAAAAATAGACTTGATTATTCCACTTCAAATGTAATTTACGAGTGTGATAAGTACTATACCGTGCACATTTGCCAAGAAGTGATACTCACTGCAAAAATCAGCCGTTAATTAGAACTTCAGTAAAGTGCCAGATTTCATAGGGAGTGTGAGATGAGTAAAGAATGTCATTTAGCAAAATGCAAATTAGTGGGTTTGCATTTCTTCCTACTTTTGAAGAACTGGCTTCACATCTGCAAAACAGTATTAAAGAATACACAAAGTCTAGTTTCCAACCGTCTATAGCCACACTGCCCATATGGTAGCCACTAGAAACATGTGGCTGTTGAGCACATGAAATGTCACTAGTGCTAATTGAAATGTGTTCTCTAAGTATGAAATAGACACTGAATTTCAAAGATTTAGTATCAAATTAAGAATATAAAATAAATCATTAATAATTTTTATATTGATAACGTGAAAATGATAATATTGTGATATAATAGGTTAAATACAGTGTATTATTAAAATTAATTTAACCTTTTTTCTTTTTCCTTTTTTGTGTAGCTACTAGAACATTTAAAATTACATATGTGGTTTGCATTATATTTCTATTAAATAGCACTGATAGTTTATATCTTTGATGTCATAAATCTACTTCAGTTGAACTCCTGAAACCTTTTAAAAATACCAACCAGGCAAGTCAAAAAGAAATAGGTGGAATTTGTGGTTTCCTGTGACATAGGAGCTGAGAGATTCTGGAGGGAAAACATTCCTATCCACACGTTCTTTATTACCTGCAAGAATTAACGTCTTCGAATTAACTACATCTTCACCTACTACGTAAATATACTCGTGAGAGGACTAACATATTAAATATAAGTAACCTGGAGATGGGAAAAGACTTTCCAGGATTTCAATTGACATATCTTCCCTTGCCTAAAGAACAGTTCATCTGCTCAAGATCAAATGCAGTTAAAATGTTAGCCCAGTTCCAGGTTCTCACTTTTCCTTTTGCAATAGCTCTCCAGCCACTTTACAAATAAATACATAAAATACTTCTCACCCTTCACAAATATTGTAACAGTACATTTCCTGGGATGGCATTAGAGGGATATCTAATAATGGATCGCTTTGGAGTTGGTGTTGAGAAAGTGAATGGTTAGATGAAATTCTTTTGCAAGTTGTTCAGGTAATTTTTTTGCTTCCAACAAAATCGAAGCAAGAATCAAATCCAGTTTTCCACTGATAGTTTATTTTTAAATATTTTAAGGGGAAATCACTAAGTAATTTTTTTGCATGCAATTCAGAAGCTCAAAAAATTGTGTGACATTGTCATAACAATATTCTTTTCAATGCCAATCTCTTCATGTGTCTGAACAAGGTTTGTCAGCATTTGCATATGTAAACAGTAAGAATGAGGTGTTACTAATGCTGAACCTTGTTTCATTTTATCACAAAAGGATACTAAACTGATTTCTTAAAAGCCCCACATATCTCATTAAAAAAACTCATTTCCAATAAAATTATATTTTTAAGTTTAATAGTTATCAAAATATGTAATATATTTATGTCAAGTTCATGCTAATAGTACTTGTAATGGTAATATAGCTGGGGAGGAGGGTAATTTTAACTTGGAGCCTTATGAAAATTTTTTAATGTTAAATTTCAATTGATAAACATGTTCTTGTTGCAGAGAAATATAATGAAATAATCAATAAATCTAAAATTCTGTGAGAGAAATGGAATGCAAGTAGAAGGTCAAGGAAGAAAAGGAATAATGTAAAATTTTCAGCTGCTAAAAGAGGGCTTGTTCATCTATTTCTTAAGTGGGTAATGGTAGGTAGATATCAAATCCCATAGTCTTTGGTTTCATTGGACTCATGTAACAATTTATCTACTTTATTTTAAAATATCAACATATGTAATATGTAGAAAATTACATTATTTGAAGCTACTTAAACTTATGTTGACGTCAACTTAAAAATGTGCAAAATGAAACAGAATTTTTCAAAATTATGTTCGAGTGTATGTGATGGGGAAGGTTTGAAGACCCCTTGGTTCTCAACGCTATCTGAATCAAAGCCATAAATGTCCAACCCCACCCAGGAAAAATGCAGTCAGACTCCCTGGGGGCACCCTCCCCATCCCGCCCACCCACACGACAGTCACATGAGCCAGAGTTGAGAACCACTGCCACAGGGCGAATTAGTTTTTCTCTCTCATTCTTCTAGGACAGAAAGGGTCTGGGGAAGCAGATTGGAGCAGGTGCAGGACAAGAAAGGAAGGAACTGAAAAAGGAGAAATAAGCAGAGGGAAAATAAACCCAGGAAACAAAGGGCATTGAAAGCCATCCCATCCCATCGCATCCCAATTTTACTAAAGGATAGCCCCACCTCTAATCAATAATGATTTAGTTATTACTGGTGACTCTTGGAAAGTACATTTGTTCTTTTTATTTTGGGGATTATTGTAATACTTTACACAGCAAGTGTTCAATAAACATTATTTGAATGAATTAATTCTTGTTGCTTATCTGATAATAAAACATCTTTTATCTAATGAATATTGAGTCTCACCAGCTTTGTGCCAGTTCCTCCTCCACAGTCCACTCAACATTCAGTCCAAGAAAGAGTGGCCTCCTCCTTGTTTGGGGTTTAATGCTACAGACGCCAAGTACTTGGGAATAGACCCTGTTCTCTATCTGTTCAAAATTGCCCGCTTCTTTGCTCTAGCATATTTCATTTTAGAATTCCGCCATGATGCTTCTCATACATACAGTCCCATCCATCCTTTTTTTAAGCCAACTTGTAGGTGGTAAATTGCATACTTCCTTTGTTCTGACATCGCTGGATTCTGACACTCCATAGGTAATTGGTATTGTTGTTTTGGCGCCTCTACCGTTGACATTGGTGGTAATTCCTTTAAACAGTAGCTCACCCATGGGTACTGAATAATTCTACAAGTCTTCAAAGGCTGTCAGAAGGCGCTTTCTTGAAATTTTATCATTTCATGAACAAACGTGGAATGTTTGGTAAAGTCTTGGGTTTCTTTATGTTTGTTGTTTTGAAAGCCATTCCCAATTTGACAAGCTACAGTATACATTTGCTATGAATGTTTTCTTTCAGTTCATATGAGCATGACGCTGAAGACAGCAGCCAAAATATTTCCTCACTAGAGGAAGACAATTTATTGTGAAGTACATTCCATTGATTTCAAACCATGCTTTTCAAGTCAAGAAAAAATAGGATTCCCTAAAAGCAGACAGCATATTCCTCTTCATCGTCGCAATCCTCAACTAGGCAAATGCTTCCAAGAAACAACTGAATCTAGCTGCACGAACTCGTCATATTGAAGGCACCCCCAAATCATTAAGGAAAATCTCTGAGGCATAACTGACATTTTTATCCCTTATCTGACAAATTTGACAGGACCCACTGTGTTCACTAAGCCCGAATCCTTTCTTTGGAGCCATTCATCTTTCGTATGAGTGGCTCTTGCATTCAAGACTCCTCGAAAGTTTTCATCAGCCACAATAATCTGGGGATAATATCAAGCTGTTATCTTTGTCCAGCTTTTGTTTCTGAAGGCTAATATTTCTTGCTGGACTTCACCAAGAAGAGAGAAATGAGAGATCCGGGGCAGCCATTCAATCACGTAAAAAAGGCAAATTCATTGAAAGGGTTTTAAGTAACCTGTTTGGTAGGTAACTGTGTCTCCAGGCTCTTTCATTTTCTGCATTCTCTACATCAAAATGTTGCCAAATCTAATTGAGTTTATTTCTCTGTTCTACTCCCACAGCCTCTGCCCCCTCGGTCCAGGCTCTGCCCCCCTCACCTCGATTTTTGCGACAACTGCTGACAGATCTCCTTGCCTTGGGCTTTTCCTCTCTCTAATTTGTTCTGCTTCATACAGTTGCTTGTGTTATCTTCAGAAAGCACAGCTCTGATCATATAATTTTCTTTCTCAAAAAGTTTCAAAGGCTCCTCATTGCACACAGAACCAAACCCAAAAATTTTTAACCTGGCTTTCAAAACTGTACACAGCTGAGTCCCACACTTAGCAGATTCAACATTTGTAAAGGGCCTCCTTTTCCAGGCATTCATGTAAATACTGAGGTTACAAAATGTAGCAAGAATATCAAGCACTTATTGGTATTAAGAGAAAAAAAAGAATAAAATATAGCTGTCTCCAGAAGAAGTTCTCATCTCCCTGGGAGGCAGACACAAACAAATCCTGCAGGAGAGGCCAGTTCTACTCTTAACTCCCACATACATGCCACCCTTTTGTCCCCACACACCCTTGACAGAAATCCTCTCCTCCAGCCATTCTGGACAATCCACAATCCTCAAAGATTCACAGCACGCTGCTGCCTCTGCACCTTTGCTGATCTGGTCCTCTCCATCGGGAAGCCTTCTCCCTCCACATCCTTCCCAAGGAATATTTGATAATCTGCAGTAAATGCTTTAGAATAGGACCTTGACAAAGTAGTATTTGATGTAATGCCTCTTTTTGTTGAAATTCTATGTCATTGTTTTCCATATAGTATTAAGATTTAGTTTCAAATATCCACCAAAGTTTTTATAGCCTCTCTAGCCAGATTGCAAGGCAATTCCTCTAGCCAGCAATGTAGTGTGGGGAGAGAAAGACAATATCCCGCTCTAATGTGTTCTGCAAGCGCAAATTTACTTGGCCATGCCTCTCTCTGATGGTCCTTGATCCAAATGGTTATGCTCTAACATGGTAGACACTGGGACGCAAAGCAGCCACAATTCTAATGATTGGTTGGCAAAAAAAAAAAAAAAAGAAGAAGAAGCTCTCATTAAATACTTGCTAATTAAATGGCTTGGGTAAACTCCAAGTTTATAAACTGTTACCATCTTCTGCTTCTGATAGAGGTGTTCTTGGGCTCCATAATACAGAAGCTGTGTCTTCTGTCTATGTGCAGTGACAAAATAGCCATCAATTAAGTTTTTTAAAAATCAATTCTCATTCCAGTGGGGAAAAAAATCAAAGAGTTTTTTTTTAACCTCACCTAGACAGTGTGGTTGGCTAACTTTGATTTTCTGCTCTTTAACTCGGTATTTTGTTATCATGTGGACAGGAAACATTTTGAGGCGAGGGGTACCCACAGGGTACAAAGGCACCGTGTTAAACTCTCTGGTAGATACAAGAAGAATAAGCTAAGATCTTTAGCCTTCAAAATTACTCAGTATTTGGGAAGATAAGTTAAATGTATGGATAAAAAAGTTAGTTCATTGTTGTCAAATAGTACAATAATGCAAAGAGGCCACAAAAGAGTACCTGACTGATTGATTTCCAAATATTATCCATAACCAAGGCTGTGTATTCACCTGATGGGAAGATCACTAAGAATTGGAGTGGCCCAGCAGCGTGGACAGGGAGGCCAGTGGCAAGCCCAGTTTAATCAAAGAGGAGATATTAATTGGGAAACTAATTTTTTTAAAAAAGAGTTGAAAATAAGTTATATCTATCATTCCTCAAAATGAAATCACAGATTCTAAGAGCCTGTATCACTTCAAGATTATCTAACCCCTTAGATTTACCTGTAGTGTCTGGAAAGACAGGCAGGTACAGTCTGTTACCAGTAAGAAAACAGTCTTACTGTCAGATGATCACACTCAATTTTTTTCAGAGCGCTTCTTTGCTTTTCCCATCCTGTCGTCATCAGACCACACCACCCACCTCACTGAACATAGTTCTTTCATTCTTCTGTCTGTTCTTCCTTCTCAGCCTCTCCCACAGCTCTCACAGCCTTTTCTGCCTCTGTTCCCTTCCCATTGGGTCCCAGTTTTCAAGGCCCTGAGCTTTGTTTCTGGCTTCATCACAGATTAGCCAGAACAGAGCCTTCCTCTGGGTTCCTGGAGAAGAATTCATTTCAGAGGTTGCAAAGTCGTGGCCTCCAGGCTGAAGCAAGCCTGCAAACACATTTTACTTTGGCCTGCACGGTGTATTAATTTCTTTCAATTAATTGTCATCTTTAAAAAATTTGGGAATTTCCAGGTTCTTCCCTTTAAAAATTAGAATATCCACCTTGTGCAACTGAGGAGTGACTGCTCACTTTTACATGGAGACAAGCTTTTTAGTTTTCCCCATTCCTCAGACTCCCCACTGACGTCATTTACATTTCCTGCCCAGTCATATAAACATTTGAGTTGGGCATTCCTGCATTAGAACTTCCAGGCTCCTCAGACTAGAGCATCTATGAGACCAACAAAACTTTATTTTGTTACTATTGACCACTTGTCATACTATAATATAGACTCACTATGCTAAAAAAAAAAAAAACCTGTGTCTCTATTCTGTCTTCCTGAAGATGTTCCCAAGGGAAAGGAAATCTGATCCTATAACAATTATAAAGTAGACAACTTTTCAAGACACACTTATTTGTCAAATCACCAGGGTACCATAGAAGTAGTTATGTAATAGGCTAATCAATTACTAATGTGTGCTAGAAAAAAAAAATGCATCTTCCACAGGAAAAAATAAATCAAAGTGTAGACACTGGAAAAATCTTAATCTATAAGTAATTTTACTCTCCTTTCTGCCTCCAGAATAAATTCCAAATCCTCAGACTGTAATCCTCATTCTGTGACTCCCTATCCTTCCAGAATTAGCTCCCATCTCCCTGCTACCACCCTAGTCTAAGGCAGCATCATCTGTTGCCTGTTTGCTGCGACAAACTCCAAGAGATCTTCCTAATTTCCATCTTGTCCCTCCGTCCTCCACAGTCCATTCTCTGCACACAGCCTCAGTGTTCCTTCTAAAATGTAATTCAGACAACAGCACTCCTCTGCATGAAACCATCCAATGGTGGCCCATTGCATTTGGAACAAACCCAAAATAGTTGCCACAATCTTTAAGATCCTATGAGACCTTGGCTCTGTCTGTCTCTCTGACCTCAACTGGTATCATTCCCACCACTGGTCACGACTTTCCAGCCACACTGGCCTTCTTGTTCATCAAACAAGCCTGTTTTATCAATACCCTTGCAGTTCCCTCTCCCCAGAGCTTCAAAAGGCTGGATCCTTCTCATTATTCTGGTCTCACATCAAATTTCACCTCTTCGGTCCTACCCACTCTAAAGTAACTTCTCCTCCCAAACCATCACTCATCACTTCATTATTTTAATTTTATTTTATAGCATCTCTCACTGTCAGATTATCTTATTTGTTGACATATACTCTCTGTGTCCACCCACTAATATGCACGCTTCGTTGAGTTTGGGAGCCTAGTCGGCTTGTTCAGCTCTGTGTTTCCAGTTTGGAGAGCAGACCAGGCACACAATAGGAAGAAAGTTTGCACCCTACACTTTGTTCACCAACTGGATAATATATTTTCTCCCTAAAAACATCGCCTACCCTTTCCCATCTCTGCACATTTACTAATGCTATTCTCTTATCCAAAACTTCCCTTTGCCAATTTCTCTTATTGCCTAAATTCTACCTGTCCTTCAATATCCAATCCAAATATCATTTAATTCAGGAAAATTTTGTTGTCCCTTCAAACCAACTTTGTTACTTCCCTCCTCCAAATCTTTATGGCTCTCCTCTTATCTTTTTGATATACCATTTAGGAAATTATGTCATATAGTTATCCGTATATCATCTTATCCCCACCACAATATGGTTAGCTCCTTAAGGACTAGCATTGTGTCTCATTTACCTTTGTACTCCTAGCACCTAGGACAGTGGGTTGCCTTACATGAAGTAGACACTCAATAAAAGTTTCATAATGAATAAATAGAATAAATGAACAATGTATCTGTGAATTTCTACACCTACAAACACAACCCTATGAGAAATAAAAAAGGAACCCAAACTTCAAGGTCCTTTCCAAGTAAATGGGCATTTTCCTGGAAGACTGAAAGTATGAGCAATTCTCTGCAGATTTTTCTATCACTGACGGTAGTCACCTTATTTAGAATCTTGAGTGCCTTATACGCCAACTACTTTTGTTGGCTTCTGGTTCCAATGAGAAAATTCTTTTTCAAAAAAAAAAAAAATAGCAAATGACTCACCGAAACGTCATTAAAAAAATTAAAAACTTGCAGAGCTGCCTCAGTGGATGGGGCCAATAGCAACTCACTGAACTAAACCAACTGAGCTCTATTGAAGTAGTTAGTCAAAGATCTTCATCTTACCTTGGCACTAGAACAAAAATATGGAACATAATATCCAGATGGTAAGTAAACGACATCCTTGTCATTTCCAAGTGGGAAAAGTATGATTTGGTTTCTACAAAAACAAAGGAAATAATGGTGAGCGGGAATATTTATAAGATAACTTTGACCTCAAACTATAGCCCACATGTTACAGAAAATATAAAATATAGGCTCAGTCTCTGACACTAAATTCATTATTTAATCATAACCACACCTAAATTACAAAGTGCTTCGTATGTGCCAGGTAGAGTTCTAAGTCCTTTACGTATACCAAGTCATTTAATCAGAACAATAACCTTATAAGCACTATTACTATTATTATTTTTTTATTTTAGTCTTATCAGCATATATTACATTATGAGATAGATATTATTATACTACCATCATCTCCATTTAATGGATGAGGAAATGAGACACAGAAAGATTCAGCCTTGGTCCAAGGTCACCTCACTGGTCTGTGGGAGGTCTGGGATGTGGATCCAATCAGTCTGGCTCCAGAGTCCATGTCCCTAATCATTTCACCGTCCTTCCTCTCCAGTTTGTTCTTTAATTTTTCCAAAATATCCCATTCATCTAAAGCAAGACAAACTCTTTCCATAGTCAGGATAATGAATTTGCTAACTTATGGAAGAAAGTTCTCTGCAGATTTCCACAGATGGTAGAAAATGTCCTTCTCTTTTGATCCATGACCCCATTGGAACTACACTGGGCAACAAACCTTAAAACTTTGATTCACTTAAGAACATCCCAGAACCAGAGGAGCTGCACATCTGCCCTAGCTTTCCCCCACAGCCTTGCTCTGACCGACTTCCCAGCAGCACAGGATGCGTCTGTCTGAATGCGTATAGAGCCCAGTGAAATCATTCATTCCTGCAAGGATTTTTTTCCAGAGTGGAGAGCAAAATTAACCCTAATAAGAAAGATTTTTAGAGAAAAAAAAACATTATGTTCCATTTAAGAGAAACTACATTTCTCCTAGAAGAAAGAATGTTTTTGGGCAACTAGAGAGAGAGGCTGGCTTCAGCATGGTGAGTCTCTGACTCTGTAGACAGGGAGCTGTAAAGACAAGGCCTTGGGCCTTCAGAGGTGGTTTTGCACAAAAGAACACTATGGGACCAGTTCAGGGAGCTCCTGCAGTCTCTCCTAGTTCCCATCTCTTTCTTCCTTGCCAGCCCTTCTCCATTTTCATCTAAGCATCCCTGCATTCTGATCTTTGCACTAGGTTCCTGCTGGGTGACCCCATTTCCAAGCACCCTCTCCTTGTTACAAACTTCAATCCCCCAGTCCTCACTTCCCTCCCTCCTCCTCGCATAAGCAAGGACAGGCCTCTTAAATCACACGTCGACATATACATTTTTATCTTCTTTTCTCTGATCAGAAACAAAAAGGGTTTTCTACTTCGTTTCTCCCAGGGCTTTCTACCCCTCCTCTCTTACAAAAAAAAGCTTACATAACCAATTCTTCCCCTGTAAAGTTTTTAGCCATATGAAAATCACCACCCCAAGAAATATTATCTTAAACTTGAGCTTTAATAAAATATAAATAGCTACCTTGAATTTTAGATGAAATTTTATTACTTGAGAGAAGTATGCAAATTCCAAGTAACAACTCAAGAGAGAAGAAAAACGAAAAAAGCCAGTATTTTTTCAATTATTCCAAAGAAGCTCGTATCAAAGTCACTTTGATTTATGAACTTCAAAGACACATAGATTCCATTTACTGAAGGGCCAAACAGTCAGTAATATTGATAAAACCATCCAGTTATTCTTTAGAACAGGTCAACCCCGGACTTTAACTACCCTACAACTTCTCGGCATAAACTTAGCTCAGATTTGTCATCAGTGGTCAATGCCTTCGCTCTTGGGTGTTGTACGCCCACTAATAGTGAGGAGCGCGTTATTCTTTGTCACTGACTTGAACATTCCGACACTGACTACATCTAGTTTTATTTATCTGAACTCCTACTAAGATAACTATAATTTGTTCAATTTGATTAATGTACGTGGGTCAGTATAGCTAATATATTTCAAAGAAAGACTGAAGTTTGCTCCTGTACTTAAACCACTTTCTCCGTATAACTTCTTTATGCCTTTCCCTGCATACTTTCAAACATAATCTGATGTTTATACTATAAAACATTCCTAGCGTTATTATCATCATTAATATTACTGTTCACTTGATGCTGTTTCCCTTCTTTCAAACTCTTTTTGCTGCCCAACTAATCCAATATGTTATTTTATACCTACTGGCTTCCATTCCCATGTAACTTATACACCTTGAATTTATCTTCCAACAATCTCCAAAACCGTGTTTTAGCTCCACAGGACTCTGTCTTCCGCTCTTCTCCATTTGCATTTAACCTCTTGATGGACTCATCCAAGTCGACAGTTCTGGTCAAACCTGCCTCCATATCCCCTACTACTCCACACACTAGTCTCACATTTCCACCAATTATAGGCACCCTCCAACTGGATGTCTGGCCAGAACCTCAAACTCAGGAAGTCCAAAATCCAATACACTACAGATCTGCCTCCACTTACAATCGGTTATGTCCTGATAAACCCATCGTAAATTGAAAATATCGTTAAGTTGGAAATGTATTTAATACATCTAACCTACCAAACATCATAGCTTAGCCTAGCCTGCCTTAAACGTGCTCAGAACACTTGCATTAGCCTACAGTTGGGCAAAATCATCTAACACAAAGACTATTTTATAATAAAGCGTTGAATATCTTGTGTAATTTATTGAATACTGTACTGAAAGTGACAAATGGAATGGTTGGATGGGGACAGAATGGTATCATTTGTTTACCCTCCTGATCGCATGGCTAACTGGGAGCTACAGCTCTCTGCCCTGCCCAGCATCACGAGAGGATCATATTGCATATCGCTAGCCCAGGAAAAGATCAAAATTCAAAAGTCAAAATACGGTGTCTACTGAATGCATACGGATTTTGCACCATCAAAAAATCATAAGTCATACTATCATAAGTCAGGGACCGTCTGTATATCCTTTTTAAATGGGATCTCTTTACAACTCTCTGTTCAAATATTTAAGGATCAAAACTGAGAGATTTCTTTAATCTTTCCCTCTCTTTCTCTAATTTTCCATCTGTCACCTCTGAGAATCACCATTTCACTTGTTTTCCAGTAGTCACTAAATTCACACCCTTAACACTGTGTACATGAACTACTACAGCTTCCTCCCTGATTGTCAGAGTCAGGTCTCTCCCCTCCAACCCAACCTGAATATTATTGCCAACCTAATTGTGGGAAAGGGATGCCCTCATTGGGTCACTCCCTATTCAAGAACCTTCAATGACTCCCTACTGTTTACTGCACTAAAGCACCAACTCTGCAGTCTTGTAAAGATTCTCCATAAACCTGACAGACTCTGGCTATTATCAACACATTCTCTACTTGTCCGTGATCTCCATTAGGCACCCCCTCCACACTGCCTTGCAAACCAGTCAGCTTCATTGCTGACCCCTTCGTTTTTTCTTTTCAGACCCAGCTCAAATTCCGCCTTTTCAGAAAGTCTGCTCTGTTTATTCCAGATCCCAACTCAGATCTTTCTTCTTTGAAGGCTACTACAACTTAGTTTGCTTTTGCAACAAAATGCTCAAAAATATCACAGCTCCTTTTGTATGTTCTGCATTGCCCCTAGAACAGTGCTTCATGTGTAGTACTGTTGGCAGACCCTCCATAAATACCTTATAACCAAGGAATGGGTTAACCAGCACAGACCGTCTTTACAAGAGAGAAGACCCCGGGCAGCCTCTAGAGTAAAACTGTACACAGAGTAAATAACTTTTTCCCAGCTCTCCAACCACTGACACCCAATGACTGTCATTCAAAACAAAGTCTCTGCTTTTGAGTCATGATCCTCCCCAGTCCTGTCTCTGCCAGCCTTCCGAGATGCTCACTATTGCTACCCGCCCCCTATGCTTTACTTGAACATTCAGCTCTACACAGGATGTTCCTATTACTCCCTTTGAAATGAGTTAGTTACTCAACTCAAACCACTTAAGAGTTCAACAAAAGAAACCTAATAAAATCTGAAGGAAGGCGCTAATAATAAAAGCAAATATAACCAGTTTTGTAAATAGAATCACCTTAAAATTGTAAATTAAATCCAAGAGCTGGTTCTTTGGGAAAAAATTATAAAAAATCCAAAAAAAAAATTGAATCCTAAGCAAGTGAATATAAGAAGGAGAGACAGAATCTAAAAACCGATAAGGAAATTTTTACAATTATTTTAGGTATTATGTGTAACTCTATACCAGCCCTTTTCGACCAGTTCCAAGAGAGAGCTAAGCCCTAAGGCATCCATTGCATGTAATGAATTAACTTCTCTCCTCTGCTTCTGGAATGGTAATAGTTATGCACCGTCTTGGGAGAATTGAAAACATAGTCAGCCAAACCCTTCTTTGGAAGCTTGGTTCATTGAGATGTCAATGGAAGAACAATTTTGTGAAAAATATAAATTACTGAAAATTACTTAAGTAGAAGAAATCTGACTAGAAAGAAATCAAAAAGGAAACTGAATAACTTCAAAAAAATAATAATCTTCAAAATGATCCAAACCAGCTAGTTTGATGTGTGAGTTCTTTCAAATCCCCATGCAATATATGCTTCAGGAAACAGAAAAAGCTGTAAAACATCAAACATATTTTAGGAAGCTAAACAGCCCTCAGTGCCAATATCTGATAGAAAGAGGAAAGTATTAAAACTACTACAGCCTTGCCTCATTTGTAAATGTAGATTCAATATTCCTAATAAACAAATAATCCAGCCAACTAAATTCTACATATATTGCAAAGAATGTCCAATAAGCAAAAGAGAGTGAATCCTAGAAAACACAAATTGGGTTTATTATTCAGAAAACAATTTATCTAATATATTAAGTTCAATAGATCCAGTGAAAAGAATGAAAACTCAGATTCAATCCATGCTTTAACCTAGGAAGAGAATACTTCCTTAATATGAAAAATAAGGTCTATCTTATACTCTTAGCCAGAGCCATACTGAATATGAAACCCTTGAGACATTAACATTTAAAGTGTGGATAAGATGAAGACACATCATGTTACTGTTAACATTCAACATGGTTCTGGAAGGTCTAGTCAATACTTTAAAAATTGAAAATCAAAAATGGTAAACTTGTAGGATGTAGTAGATGAAATCACCAGTATTTGCATATAATATAAATATACCTAAAAAAACAAAGAGAATCAACTGAAAAACTCATCCTTAGTAAAGTTCAGTAAGCAGAAGGCATCTAAACAAAAACAGAGAGCTTTCCAATACATCAATAAAAGTAGCTGGTAAACACCATGGAAAAACATTGCAATTCCAATAGTAACAAAGCATACAAAATGCCTAAAACTAATCTTATCAAATAACATCTGAGATTATATCAATAAATCTACAAAAGTTTATAGAAATATATATTTTTAATTTTTAAAAATGGAAAACATGCCATATTCTTCTCTGATAAGAGCTGATATTAAAAAGATGCCATTCTCTCCAAATTAATTTACAGGTTTATTGTAAATTTTAAATTCAAATACCCACGAAATTTTTTAACTTGTCTAAATGATTCTAAGATTCACCTGGAAAAATAAAATGTTGAGACCAGCTTTAAAAAATGTTAACAAAAAGAGTAATGAATGAGGACTTGGCTTACTCGATATAAAAACTTTCAAGAAACTACAATAATTTAGATGATGTGGTAATAGCACAGGATTTGACAGATTAATGGGACAGACTAGATAGCCCTGAAATATAGTACTAAAAATATATAAAAACTTAATGAAGAATGATAAATGAAAAATCACATACCATAAAAATGCTGGAAGTACCATTGGTGAATATGAAACTGATTTAAAAGCAATAGAATGTATCACCAAGGAAAGGATACATAGATTTGACTGCATAATTTTTTGAATTTGTATACCAACAAAATTAAGCTTATCTAATGTAACAGTAGCAATATTCTAAAAGTTAAGAACAAAACTGTGTATCAGAAAACACCATAAAAATATTGAAAAGCGAACTGCAACCTGGGAAAAATATTTGCAGCGTGTATGACAAGTTAATAATTTTATTGTGTAAAAGAATGTTTACATATCAACAAGGAAAATAAGAACATGCTATGTATTCATTTTTTGCTGCTATAAGAGGTTACCACAAATTTAGTGGCTTAAAACATCCAAATCTATTTTCTTATATTTCTGGAGGTCAGAAGTCCAAAGTCAGACTCACTGGGCTGAAGTCAAGATGTCTATAGGGTTGATTCTGGAGGCTCCAGAATAGAACTCCTTTCCCTGCCTTTTCCACCTTCTAGAGGCCACCTGCATCCCTTGCCTCCTGTCCCCTTCCTCCATCTTCAAAACCTTCAGACTCTCTCTCTTCTCTGACCTCTATTTCTGTCCTCACATCTCCTCTGACTCCATCCCTTCTGTCTCCCTCCTGTAATCACTGCACTTGGATAATCCAAAATAATCTCCCCCATCTCAAGGTCCTTCGTTTAACTACATCTGATAAATCTCTTTGCCATGTAAGGTAACATATTCACTTGTTTTGGAGATTAGGTTGCAGACATCCTTAGGAGGCCATTATTCAGTATGCAAGACATCAGTAGAATAGATGAAGACGCAGAGGCAATATACAGAATACAAAACAAACAAATGGCCAATAAACATGCATTCAATCGTGTATTCAATCTCACTAGGATTCTAACAACTGGAAAATAAAACAATAGTGAGATTGACATAGATTTTTCTAAAGTGTGAATACACGATTCTAGCAAGAATATAGTTTGTGAACCATTCTAGGCAATAATTAGGTGATATGTGTCAGAAAGCCTTAGAACCTTCAAGTCTTTTAGCCCAATAATTTTATTTCTTGAAATTTTTCTTAAGGAATTACTTAGAGAGGTCTTTGAAATATATAACAAGGCTATTACCCACAGTATTTTCACAGAGGAACAAATTAGAAACTACATCCAACAATAAGTCATTGGTTAAATAGTGATAAAGCTATAGGATTGAATATTATACAGCCACCAAAATTAGATCTTCAAAGGTTTTTAATAATATTGGGGATAGTCTCACAATATATTGCTGAGGACAAAAAATAAACAATACAAAACGACATATATCATAAAATATATGCAAATAGGAAACTAACAATGGTTAACTCAAAGTCATGGGATTATGAGCTATTTTTATTTTCTTTATTATAATTCCTATATTTTCTAAATATTTAATAATAAATATTATTACTGTTACAATCATAAAAAAAGTAATTCAAAAATTCCAAAGTGAGGGATGACAGATGTTGGACGTTGAGCCTTAGAATTCTAAGCAGGATGGAAAATAGAGTGTTACACGCCCCCGAATGGCAGCTCCCACACAGCAATCGGAGACAAGCCATGCACATTATCCCTTTTAGGAGCAAAGCCAGCCAGCACCATGTGCAAATCAGTATCTCACAGTTATGCACCGTTGCCAGGAGAGAAGCAATGCAGAACAAGTTCAAGCACAGAACCCCAGACTCTGAGTAGAAACAGGCTTTGGTCCCTGCATTTGGACCTAGAAAGGATTACAGGCATACCACAGAGCCCTCCAGAGTCAGAAGGGAAGAATTAAGCAATATGAGTTTTAATTAAATTCTAACATAGGAAGAAGGAACTAATTAGAATGGCTGAAGAATATGCCAGATAAACACATCAGACTAGTTCAGTTCACAATGTAACTTTTTTTCACTTGGCAAAAAAAATAATATAAAATTTTGATACAACCTTCTAGAAGGAATACTTATTTCAAAGTGTGAGTTAGGGCTACCTGATGCTAACTTTGTCAGTCGTCTAATAGAAAGTTAGCTTTATGACAGCAAGGATGTTTTGTTCATTGCTACACGTCTATTGCCTAAAACAGTACCTGGAACCTGCTAGATACTCAATAGATAATTGTTAAATTAAAGTTGCGTCAGTAGAATTACTATAAACCTTTATATTCTATCTTTAAGTTAACTGGCTTATCATTTTTATAGGATTTGAACTCACAACCAAGCAGAGCCAGCATCTTGCACACTGGACAGGATGCTACTTCAAGGGAAATCATATCTTAGAAGCTGGAAAGGAACTTAAACCTCTTCAAATTCAGGCCTCTCCATTTAACATGAGAGAATGAATATCTCCAAGTCTAAAGTGAGTTGTCCAAGGACACACCTCTAATTAACAGCGAAACCAAAGGCACCGTCAGTTAGCGGAAGGCTCTTTCCTCTCGCTTCCCCACACTGGATGCCAGCATCAGAAGCCACCAGATGGGTGGCTTGGCAGGGGGAGCCATGTTCCATTGGGCCAGCTATGTGGCTCCTACCTCTCTCTTCTCACAAAATATGACCACCCACCATATTACCCCACACTGTCTACACCTAACACCCACCATTTTCATGTTACTAACTCTAAAACTTAATATGGGAGATGTGACTTCTCTCAAGACTAATGGCAGAGATCCTTTTTCAAATCAGTTGCCAAGTGATTTTGAAATCAGCTCAAGAAACATCATTTCTGAGGACGCTGCATATCGCAAGCCCAATAGATTTCCTGTTCCTTGTAACTGTGTTGTTCATCCTTGAAGTCTCTGTATTTGACATTTTGCCATTGTCGGCTCATTAAATAAATTACTTATTAAAATAAAAGAGCATCCCTGCAGTAAGTGCCTGGCCTGCTGACATCCAGCTGAGGAACAATGCCAATAGGTTTTCAGCTTTGTCTGATTGTACTGCATCAGCGTGGCTGGAGCCACCAGCCCCCAAGCAGCCCTTACAGTGAAGGGACACACTTTTACAAATTGGAGGCCAAAAACATACTATTATGCCATTGCGGGCCACTTACTGTTTTTAGTGAAAATTTGTAGCTTACAGATTACCTTTTTTACATTCAAGAGGATGCGCGAGGCAGATAGATTGCCAGGGTCTCTCACGGAAAGATGTTGACAGTAGCCCACCAGAGGCAGACCCAGGGATAACACTATCCTGAACAAACCTCGAGGCAAAAAAAGACTTGAATTCCCTCATCTCTCGCCTCAAAACTTTTTTCCAAAGCTAAAATTCAAGCAGTAAACAGAATACGTGAAAGATGAGATACCCCCCACCGGCCTCCAGCTTTTCGCCTATTCCCCTGGAATGTGAAACAGCAAATGTAGATTTCTACGAATCTGTGCAAGGAACACCGGAGCAGACACGGTCTTAGCTGAGCTGGGAATATGATAAATATTTTTATGGACTGCTAAGCCTCGCCAACTGGAAACTTGAACGACACTTGAGCTTTCTCTTCCTAACTTCTAACGCTCCTTTACCCCCCTTACAACTTGAATGGCAATTTTTTAAATAAAAGAATGTGTAATCTCAAAGGATCTTTTCTTTTTATTTCCAAACAGACGATTCAGTAGTAAACTGATAATGGCTCCTAATTGAGAAAGGACCATTGCTTTTTCCTGCTGTCTTCAGAATGGCCAATAAAGAGAATTTCTTTCCAGTGTTCACTCAAAATGAAATTAACATTAATTGAACATTAAGTACTAAGGAAGCACCCACTAGAATTTTCACACTTCTCCCCCACCGTCCTCATCCTACCCATCCCTCTGCTAACATACCAGCCGGAAAGATCTCTATTCCTATTGTGCCTAAACAAATCAGTGTGTAGGGAAGAGATTTATCATTCATGAAAAGCAATCACATTGCTTGGGGCTGACAGCTGTTCCCAAAGTGCAGCTGAGAAACAGACCTTTGGCAAAGTGTAAAATTTGGAACAAAATCATATTACTGTACTTCAGCTGGCAACAAAAGAGGCTGACAGTGAGCTTAATAAAGAAAATATCATGCAGCCCAAAATGTATTAGCTGGTCTACATTTATGAACAAAAATGGTCATTTTCCCCACTTTTCCTAAGTTACTTTCAGTCAAACACCCAGGAAAAGTAAAACATTCTTTTTAGGATTTTTTTTTTAAGATTTAGGCAAATTTTTGGTAAAGACTTTTTTTCACACAATTCATTATGGGAAATGGACCAGAAAAAAAAATGATGAAACACATACAGAGGTTAAAGAGGGACACAGCTTTTACTAGAAAAGGAAGAATTCCAGTATATTCTGGCCTCCGAGCCATAATTCATTTCGTTTTCCGTATCGAGAATGCTTTCCCATATCTTTCTGCTTGTCTGAGATCTAACTGTCCTTTCAAACAAAATATAGATCCTCATCTCACTTCCAAAATGCTACAACGTGGAGATGACTTTCCTGACTGTTCCGACCCTCGCGATTTCACCTTCCTTTGAACACTTGTAACCTTTTGTCACAGCCCCCTTTTCTGCTCTCCTTCACCAACTCCAATCTCTTTTTTACGGCCTCATCCCCATTCAATCACATTAAACCCCTTGCCCTATCCAAAGCAAAATATGTTGTTTTCATACCTCCATGCTTCTTTAAACACTGATTCCTTGGCAAAGAAATGTCCTCACCCCTTCTTCCTGGCCAATCACATTCAACCTTTGAGACCTAGCTCAAATGTCCATTTCTTCCCTTACTTAATAAACATTTAATGAGCTTCTGTGGTGATTCTTGCCCTGAACTAGAAGCTAGGAGTGAAGATACACAGAAGACACAACCTCCATTCTAAAGACCCCCACATATTCTTAGTATTAAAGACCCAAATCCTTAACCTCTTCTAAAAGTCACTCTGTCATGTGGCCCCTATTTCCCTACCCTCACCATCTGTCACTCCTCCCTTATAACCTTGGGATCCAGCCATATCGTCTTTCTCAGGCCCTCAAACTCTCCATGCTCCCTACAACCTCAGGACTTTACACATCCCATTTGCTCCTGTCATGCACTCATCTTTGACTAGCTAACTCCTGCTCTGCTTTACTTCTCAGCCTCCACATCCCTTTCTAGGGGATATCTTCGTCAAGTCTTTTGTAAGGTCCAATTCCCTTATTAAGCACTCTTATAGCACTAAATAAGTCTTCTTCAAAATCATGATGACAGTTCTAATTTTACAATTGTTTATTTGCTTCTTTGTTTAATGCTGCTTCATCCATGAGGCTATGTAAGCTGCATTTAGCATAAACTTTGTGTCCATATACTGGTAAATCCTCAGGACTGTTCATGTTAATGTTCAATAGATGTTTGTGAAATAAATGACCAAAAAAAATGAATGTGCAAAATAAAAAGTCCATTGGGTAAGACAACAACAAAGTCCTTTATCATGCAATAAAATACATGATGGAGGGAGCTGTGTACGATGCAGGACCCCTAAAGAGGGCCTGATCTGAGAGAAGGCAACTGACCATTTTCATGAAAACAATTTCTTCTGACCATCAAACAGTGAAGTCTGATTGAAATCAAGGCATGAATGGGAAATGAAGCAGTGGAGACAGTAAGGAAAGACTCTCCTTTCAAGAACTTTAGTTGTAGGGTGGCTAGAGAGAAGATCTAGAATGGAGAGGATGATTTTTTTTTTTTATGAGAGACTGAAAAATATGTATGTGCTGATGGAGAATAGATAGAGAAATGAAGAGACTGGAAAATTGGTGAATCGAGATCCCTGAAGATCTGGAGGGGATAGGAAGTGGAACAGATATTTGGAAGAACCATCCTCAGCAGGAAGAGGACCTCTTTTATATTAGGTAGGAGAGAGGGATGTTAAAATGTATAGGAATGCAACCTTCATTCAACAGATATTTATTGAACATGTACATGTAAGGGGAATAGGGCATGTACGTGGAGGGAGTGGAATGGGATTCTGAATAGGGTAAGCCTTATTGAGAAGATGACAAGTAAGTAACTACATAAAACAGAAAAGTGGGTCAGCCATACAGATATCTGGGGGAAGAGTGATCCAGGTAAAGAGAACAGCTGGTTCAAAGGCTCTGACGGGGGAGCATTCCTGGCATCTAGAAGGAAGACCAGAAATTGATGGTATTGCATACTAATGGTTTCCAAATTTTCTTTGTGAAGCGAAGAAAGTTATCTGCTCACAGAGTTGCTGAGGCTGGGTTGGGAAGAATAGTAAAAGTTGGTATTAGCTACTATTGAGAACAGAAGAGGGGACTTATGTGGGGTGTGTAAAAGGCAGCCTGAAGATTGGAGAACAGAGTCTGAAGTCCACGTATTTGCCCTGGCACCATTCCCATCCCATAGTTCAGTTCTAAGAGCTAAGAAGGCAAAAAGGTGAACAGATCCAAAGAGAGGGCAAAATCCCAAGAAATTGGTGAGAAAATGATTCCCATGATGGACTGTGGAGCTGGAAAATAAAGGAAGCAATGCCAAAAATTAAACAGATGCACTCAGGAAAATGGAGAAAACTTTCTTGTTCCACAAACTCTCCCAAAGAGCTAGTCACTCCCTCTTGTGCTTCCAGAGCAGTTTCCACATGCATCAGTTGCCATTTTAGTTATGTCACACTAGATTATGTTCGTGTGTTAGAACATTTTATTCTCCTTTTGCTCTCCTTCACAGCTTTGCCCAATGCCTGATCAAAAGTAGGTACTTAGTATGCATTTGTTGACTTAAATGATTAATTAAATAATATGTCATTCATGTTTTGTTACCTTTTGTAATTATTTATCTTTCCATATGTATAATGTGTCTTTTCTACTGTATTATATAGGTTAATTGCAGGAATCATGCCTGTACTTCTTTGTTTCCCTAGGAGTGTGCCCTAGAAACAGAAGAGACTCAATAATTTTTTGTTATTGCTGTTGAAGGGGAAAAAAAATGATTAAGACTGTAAAGCAAAGTCAATTTCTGGAGTTCTCTTTCCCTGAAGCAGTCATAAACTTGTAGTTGAGTAATTGTAAAGTTTTGAGACTAGAGCAGAAAAAAATGATGTAATCAGAAGAACTGTAGTGACAAGCGTTGAAAAAGATGATCCTGGAGATAAATGGCTCCTTGTGTCTCCCACATCACCAAGTACTTCTAGAAAATTATTTCCCAAGGTAGAACTATCCCTGGGGTTAAGAAGGGCATTTTACAAAATCATCACAGCTTGATGGAACTATCCTTCAGGACAATGATTCTCCAATCGTGGTATGAGCATCCTCAGGGGCATTGAAGGTGATTCTGGGGATATGAGGAGCCCCAGGTAAACATGGTGCATTTCTAAAATATTGCTAGATGTCAAATTAAAACATATTATTAACATCGAAGGAATTGCAGATATGTTATGAGATAGAATGCAAATTTTGAGTGAATTTTAATGATAAATATGAAACTCTGTACATAAGCTAATTTGGCCTCTGCTCCTAGACCCAGTGCATGATATTGGAATCAGAGTTGGGAGGGTAGGAGGTGGTATTCACTTTCCTTAGCTCTTCCAGCACTTCACGAGGTGAATCTGAGAAGAATTGCATTATCATTACCAGCTTCATGCTGATCTCATTCAATATCAAGCAACTTCTTAAGTCAACTGAATTTTTAAGTGGGTCTTATCACTAGAGAGAAAGTACCCTGTGAAAATAACTTTCTCCCTCCCAAGCCAAGTATATCCCTTTCAATAAATACATAAATTGTCCTCCAGGTGCAATACAATCTTATGTGAGTACAGACAGTGCAAATCAAATAAACATAAAACAATTCATTTACCCTTAAAAAAATGTTATTTCCATTTACTTGGATCCCCAAAAGCTTTAAATAAAGTGTTCATTTTGTTGACCCAATGTTGATCCAGCCCTACATCCACAAATTCTCCGAATTGGAAAAGAATGACTAGATTTCATACTTCAGCCTGAATACTGCAATGGTATCAACCCAAGTTTTTTTGTTGTTTTATTAGTTGGTTTTTTTTTCTTTGAGGAAGAGTGGCCTTAAGCTAACATATGTTGACAATCTTCCATTTTTTTTCTTTTTTCTCCCCAAAGTCCCAGTACATAGTTGTATATCCTAGTCTTAGGTCCTTCTAGTTCTTCTATGTGGGATGCTGCCTCAGCATGGCTTGATGAGCAGTGAGTAGGTCCATGCCCAGGATCCGAACTGGCGAACCCTGGGCCACGGAAGCAGAACGCACGAACTTAATAGCTACACCACCAGGCCGGCCCCTCAACCCAAGTTTTTAGTAGGCTTTTTCTCTCCTTCACACATTGATTTTCTACTTCCATGTTCATGGTCTTACAGTATTTGCGCTCTCTATTGTGATCTTAAATTATACCTAGCAGTAGGTATAAACTCTAAATTAAAATAGAAATAGAAAAGTTGACTCTCTGAGGTGGAGAATACAAGGGAACATGGACAGTTCTCTTCCTTCTCAAATTTGTGCTCCCCAAACCATCCATGGCTACTCTTCAACAGTCTCTCATCCACAACCCCCAGGAGAAGAGGATTCGTCCAGGTAGAAGTACACATTCTAAAGTGATTTTACCCACTCAGAGAAAACAAAAGTATAAGGAAAACAAAAAGAAAGAGGAGAGAGATTTACAATGCTATTTGTTATGCAATGTTCCACCAAAGCCAAGAAAATAGAATAAAGGATACCTGGGGATAACTTCCTAGAAACTTATAATTAATTTATTATGTTTACTCTCAAACTCCTGCTTTCTCCCTAAAATATTTGCATCATTAAAATTCAATATTCAAACATATATGTGGATTTTATCTAAAGTAAATTAAATTTAGATGAGTTTGCATTTATGTTTCTTTAATCCACTTACGTATTTATTATTTGATCATCAGAACATTAGCTAATGATTTCCAAGGATTGGACCGTACCAGTAGGCTTTTTATGAATCTCATGAAGTTTTTTTTACTATCTTGATCATTTGAATGTTAGTCATTTTAATCAAATTACCTTATTCAATTGCCAAATGAGCCATTTTTATGGAAAGAGCTGAAATGTATTTAAAGGAAACCAGAATAAACTTAAAAATTATTCTCATTGGTCTTAATATGGAAACAATTTAAAGCCAATTTGGTGTTGGTTTAGATATTTTTCAATCAGCAGGATAAACTAAATTATTCAACAACAAATACCCAGGAAGTTTTCCTTCTGTACAGTTACCCGGGGTAAGCGATCAAGGCACACAGTCCCGAGATCTCCTATCCAATTTACACGAAGATTTGGTTTCCGAAAGGCCACTTCCTTTCCTGCTTTTACTCTCTCAAAAGCCCACAGCATATTTTTCAAGGATTTTCACTGCTAGCTGCCTTTCCTTATTCTTAAAGTGCACTTCTTCGTGGAGTCTTTACTAGTATTTTTCCTCAATTCTCTGTCCCTGATTCAGGTTTACCCAGAGGGGTTTACTACCACATATCCTTCTTCCTGGACAAGCACAACATAATCCTAACAGCTGCCCCAAGAGTCTTGCAAAAGCCCACAGTGTTGGGGAAGTGTAATTGGAGTTAAAACCTTTGTCTTTGATTCCCCACTCTCCACACAGCACCAAATAAAAAGAGACAAGTAGAAAGTACCCATTTAGGCTAACCTTCTCTATGTAATTTCACTTGAATTATTTCAAATTGGATTTCTATTTTAGCATGCATTTGCATATTTATTATTGGGCCCAGAAGTCAACTGTTATAACTGCCTCTGAACTCCCTCTTCTCATCACCAAGGAAAGAGTAAAATCAAATTAGATTTTGACACAGATGAATTTATTTGTGTTTATCAAAGTATAATCTGAAATGGATGCAAAAGATTGCCCAAATTAGGAATTTTATCTCCATTATAAAGCCTAACTCCTATTTACATGTAACATGGGCAATGTGCCACAGTTTAAATCTCACTCAGCCTGCTCGGCCCCCAGCCTGACACTAGCAGGATCTGGTCAGTGGTGTCTTAAGCACCACAAAAGTCCTAGACAGGAAATCTAATTGCCCACCTTTTCTCTATTGTATTTATGACAAAGATTGGACATGAACACCTTCAGGGGTCCTGGCCCAAGAGATGCGAGGAGTGTGCGAGGATACCGGTGGAGAAACCAAGTGAGACTAGAAGAGGGAAAAACAGGCTTTCTTCATCTTTCCCTCATTCTTCCTTTCCCGTACCAACACACATATCTACTATGGCTTGCACTTAATGGGAGAGCTCAATAAATGTCAAATTAGCAAAATAAGCAGTCAAGGAAAAGCAGGACCACCCTTAGACCCAGGCAAGAGGGACTCCAACTTTACAGCATGCCATGATCAAGGGGGGGTCCCACTCTGGTGTCCTCCTCTAGCTGCATCCCTCTCCTTGGGGCCAAGGGGACATGTCCACCAGGAGCCTTCATCCATCCCCCACCCTGACCATGTTCTGGGAGTGGAAGACCTTAAAATTCCCTGCCTAAATAACCCTGAGACACTTCTAGTGCCTGCCTAGGACTCCTCCCGGGGCCTGCCCTCCCAAAGGCTAAGCAAACTTGTATACACACTTCTGGTGTGGTCAAGAGGCAGCTGATAGGCAGGGGTAGGGGTGTGGCCTTGGACAGAGCATGGACCTGCAAACTCTAGAATCCGCATGTATGTGAGGCCCCTCGGAGAGCTGGAGGAGCCAGATGTAGGAAATGAAAAGGAGGGAGCTGGGTTTGGGCTCCAGGAGTGGACTCTCCCAGAACCGCCATACGCTAGCTCAAAATCCTGAGAATGCTAAATTCAAACACTTCTCCCTCATTACAAGGGTATATTGTCAACATAGGAGAGAAAATACTTCAACAGTTTGTAAACCTGTTTTATGATTTTTAAATACTTAGACATTTAGTAGATAGACTCCCATTTGTACTCTTGCCTCAGGCCCCGTGAATGTTAGAGCAGGTTCTTCTGTGCAGAAGAGGGAAAGAAAGAGGTGGGAAGAAGAAGGGAAAGACAAAAGGAGAGAAAGAAGTAACAACGAGCTGCTTACCAGACCAGGATTCGGTATCTTATCTTGATATACTGTACTCAGTGCCCAGTGAAACGCGCCTGGAACATTTCAGATCTTTAATATAAATCTGTTGAATAAACAAATACTTAATTGATCGATCAGTAATGAGGAACGCAGGGTAACTTTGCTGCAGATGTAGTTACAACCAAACTAAGGATCACAAACCTTTCCAATATGACCTGCCAACTAGTTACTCAGGCGCCTGATCCCAACCTCAAGCACGGAAAAGACAAAATTGGTAACAAATCTATTGTGCCCATGCATAGAACTCTCCCAACAGATCCACAAAGCTCTCACCAGAGAATGAATTGACCCCTGGGGAAACATGCTCACATTTTAGGCTTCAGGCAGACCAAATAATTAAAATAAACAGGAAGGCCAGCTTCAGGACTTCGGAAATTGTACCCTGGTGAGATGAAACTTGAAATTTGGCAAGGACAATGAAGCTGAAGAAGGAGTCAGATGTAAGAATATTTCAAAAGGAAAACGCTTTGGCCACTGAATATGGTCAGTAATATTGTTAATTCAGGTTTACTTGCTTAAACATTTAAAAATTCTACTTTTGTACGCAAGCATAATTGAGTAAGAAAGCGCACGAATTTCTCTCTCCTCCTGCCTCTTGCACACCATATCCGTTTATCTACACAGTAGTTCTCAGTTCTGGTCCTCAAACCTCGAATCACTTGGCGGCATTTAAAAAATACCAGTGCCTCGATGTTAGCCCAGGGCCAGTCTTCCTCAGGAAAAAAAAAAAAATACCAGTGCCTGGGCCCCACCTGTAGAAATTCTGATTCAGCTGGGGATAGGTATTTTTTAACATTGTTCCAGGATATTCTAATGTGTTACCTGAGACAGGAACTACTGAGCCCCAAAGAGTATAGCTATTTGGTTCATTAACCTGAAAACAGTATTCTCTACCTGGAGGCAAAAACAAATCTAGAAGTCAAGATCCTCTGAGGAGGTAACCTGGAAAGTCGCAATTGAGAGGGATGGCTGTGATTATTACACCATAGCGCTTTTGTTTCCAAATGTATCTTCTTGCTTTCATCACTGAAATTCATTCTGTGTTCAAATCACTCACTTTCAAATTTTTCAAAATCACTGATATGTGGTTTTTTTAATAGAATCGTGTTTCTTTTTTTTGAGGGAGATTGGCCCTGTGCTAACATCTGTTGCCAATATTCCTCTTTTTCTTTTTTTGTTCTCCCCAAAGCCCCACAACATGGTTGTGTATCATAGTTGTCGAGTTGTAGCTCTTCTATATGGGATACTGCCTCAGCATGGCTTGATGAGCGGTGAGTAGGTCCGTGCCCAGGATCCGAACTTGCAAACCCCAGGCCACAGAAGCAGAACGTGCAAACTTATTCCCTACACCTCCAGGCCGGTTCCCCAAAATCACTGATTAGTATTTCAATTTTCCAGAACAGTAACTATCCCCTCACATTTAGACTCATCTGAGTGTTTAATGATATTCTCAATTCTTTGAGCCATATTCATAGTGAGAATGTTTATTAGATATTGAATAATACCATTTTTCTCTGCAGATCTCAAACTTTAATGAGCAAAAGAATCTCCAGGGTGTTAGATAAAATTCACATGCTAAACTTCACCCAGAGTTTCCATTCAGTAAGTCTGCAAGGGGGGTTAGAGGTTTGCATGTTTAACAAATTCTTCAGGTGATTCTGCTATTGGTGATTAGCAGGCAACCCTTTGGAGAAAAATGGCTGTGGCACCTGGGTCTATGTGGAAGATTTTTTCTCTTTCTACCACACTCAGGCATTTTGTAAAACAATGACACAATCATTCCAATTCTATCGGTCATAGGAAATTGATTACAAATAGCTTGATTTCCTTTGCTCTTAGTAATGTTAGAGAATACCCCTTGTTTCAGATTCTACATCCAAATCAACTCTTTAAGAAATCCTGGTCAATAAACTCAACCTTATGTGAAATCCTTGAGCTGATTGCTTACCTTATTATCACTCTTTAATTCAGGGCACACAATACAGTATATTACCACTTAATTAATGACAATCACACATATGCCAAAAATAAACATGATACTGGGAGTTTTGAACAGCTCAGCTTACACTGATATCTTGACAATCATGCAGGATTCCACTGTCATTTCCTTGTGTTTGGGGGTTGTTTCTCAACTGCAGAGGGTAATAAAATTGGTAAGGTACCAGTTGATATTCTTCAAGCCATATGGGTTGCTTCCCAACCTCTTGGTTCTTTTAAATTGTTGCTAATTAATTGCTTGATGATTTTTTTCCACTCGCTTCCCAGGTATCAATGCAAACTGATACACTGCTTGCTATCTTGCAGAGAATTATCCTTCATGATTTCTCAAAAGCTAAGGCTGGCAACTGTGCAGAGACATCTGCAATTGTGAAATATGCCATAGGTCCAAACAGTACTTTACTATTTTTTTCATTTACCCTGTACAACGATCCTATGAGGTGGGTAATATTATCTCCGTTTTACAGGTATGGAGAGCAAGGTTCAGAGGCCTTCTTTTCCCAAGGTCACTCAGTTAGTAACATAAGTTGAGATTAGAACCCGGGTGTTCTGAATACTCATCCAAATCTCTTTCCACTGCATTACACTGCCGATCCTCTGGCCCTGCTAGCTCAACTGTACCCAGACATTCCAGGTACTCTTTGATTACTTCTTTCCCAGTCCTAGTTGGCCTTCCAATCTCCTCTCACAGCTAGACTCATTCTAGCCAAGTGTTCACATCTGACCATTTACATAAAAGGCAGAAATGAAAACTACATTAAAAGCTTTTGCCACTTCACTGTCCTCTGTCATTACCTTTTCCTTTCCTATCTATCAAGGCGTGGAATTTTCCTGGTCACTTTCTTTCATCTACTATATGCATCATCTCTAAGTATTTAGAATTGGCCACAACTGTGTGGTTGGCACCATACTAGGTGCTATTGTGGTCACACAACAAAATGACAGCCTCAGAGAGCCAAACTCACCCTGGCAATGGCTGATAAACAGGAGGAGAAGTCGATGTGGGCAAGAGGAGGTGGGCCAAAATTAACTCAAATAAGTGTGTGCTTTGACAAGGACCAGGTGCAGAATGGATGAGTGGGAGATGGAGGTAAGGGATTCTGCAATCCTAGTCCCCAAAGCCTGGCTGCTACCCTGTTCCATCCCTAGGAGCTCATAAATGTGATTACTACATGTGCTGCCAATCAACAGACAGCAATGGCTGCTGAGATGAGCACCCACTCTGGGCTTCCTGGAGAAATCCCTCTCTGACTCACCTGGGATACCTTGGAATCAGTCGCTCCCTGGCTTCACCAGCTGTCTCTCATCTCTACCATCACATGCATTAATTTTAACCATAATTGGACTGTATTTCATGTCCAGTTGTTAAAGTTCATTCGTAGCAAGACAACAGCATTTGAAGACGATTACAATTTTAGCTAACAGAAACTATTTACTCTAGAAATCCTTATTGTGCACCCATAATATATGTGGAAGTCACCATGTTCAGGGTCAAAGAAACAGAGATTACAAGACATACATATTTCCCGCCCTCATAGAGCTAATATTCTGGCTATTTCAGAATTCTAGCTATCATTTGCAGAGAATCTTTCACATAATTGTTTAATCAATTTCCCATCAGTGGGTAGTGTGGAATCATATATCTAGTGAAGTGGAATTTTTACTTTAATATTCCAGTGCTCAGGTCCCAGAGAGTCTGTATTAATTAGTGTTGAGGGAGTCCTGAGCATTGACATTATTTGAAAACTCTCCCAGATAACTGAATATGTCACAACAGTTGAGAATCTGCTCTGTTCCAGTGTTTCCTACCTCTGCTGGGTCATAAGAATCATGGGGGGATATTATTAAACCTGTGCCCCAGGCCCACTATATCAGAATAAGAGGGCTGGGAGTCTAGTAATGTTTATGATCAGACCAATTTGGGAAATACTGATTTTTGTCAAAAATAAAATAAAACTTGTCAATTGAAATGTGAATCAGTCTATCATAAATTCTGACTTTTAAGTGAAATTTTAAAAATTTGTAATCAGTTTTTCATTATTAATGAGCCAAAATTGCCTTTATAATAAATATCATACCACTGTTTTATGAAATGTCAGAATGAGGTGGAAGTAAAATAAATATGGCCCTTTATGTTGTTGGCCTTTAAAGAGCGAAATAAAAAATGGTCTTTGTTCTGGCATTAACACAATTACAAATCAGTTTGTTAAAATATGTTTGGACTCAGAACATCTGAGTTCTTGTTTACAAACTAACCTAAACATTTCTTGTTAAGTGAAATTTAGTCATGACTTAAAATATTTGAAGAAGACCAGTCATCAGAAAATTAAGGTCAACCAAAACCAGATGGCATCTAAGAAATAGGGTGTTGAATTCTCGGTTATGCCAAGTAAAAAAAATAAAACAAAAGTCTGTGTGAGAAGACAGTCCTTCTGAAATGTATTTGTCTTATCTGGGAATGCGTATATATTTTTTAATAACCCATACTTTCTAAATAGTAGCAGAGCTTTCATATTTTCTTCTAAGTCTTCTGTTATTTGAAAATAAAGTTCTGGGAAGCCCAGTTTTTGGAGGAAATACATTTTCACGTGACAAGTCAGTTAGGTCTTCTCAGAGCCCATTACATACACTACATTTCCATTTACATCCATTAGAAAGAAAACATCTTTTTGGTTTCTTACTATAGCCTTTTAAAGAACTTTATTTTCAGCTTAGTGCTACTTTTGGAGAAAAGCTTGTCCTACTTATGATGCATAAGGGGAAAAAGTATGTTCTCAAGTTTCAGGTGAGTAACCAACCCATCTAGACCTCCAGGAAAAGGTACCAAACGGTTTTGGTGGAGACAAAAATAACAGATACTATTCTAGGGCAGCAAACACACTGAAGCCAATGGTTGCTGCTGTATAGCTTTTTCACCATTCATTTCCACTACATCTTTCTATCTTTCAGATATAATGAGCAACCCAGAATTTTTCATTTGAGAATGGAGAAAACCTCTTTCTAGGGCACTGGAATGTGAAAGGCATGAATAAAGATGAAGAAATGGGCATTTTCATTTTGATTGGAGCTAAGTAGTTTAAAAAATGATAATGGGATTGAAAATGTATTTAATAAAAAATTATGCCGTGAATAATAAATCAGGTATTGTAATTCTGACATTAAATCATTTTCTAGAATATCTCAGTTTTTCAGTAGAATATGACTTCAACTAAGAACTAGAAAATACATTAGGCATTTTTCTTATCCTGAAGGACATTTTTTCTTCATTGTAGAAAAAAATAAAAGGTAAAACCATGCCCTAAACTGATATCTATGAATAATGTAGTATATAGTTTAAAATTGAATATTTTGTGAAATGCTTTACAAATATGACTTCATTAATCATTCCTAAATCCCTTTGTAGAATATAGAAAAAATGCTATTAAAAGAAGCCATACCCTTGTCCTGCCTTCCAAATGGCTTTTCCTGTTCTGGGCTCTGCTCTATGGTGAAAAGCTGTATATTTCATGATTGTTCAAGTTCCTAGGAAGATTTTGGTTTTTTCCTGACTAATGATGCCATTTGTTCCAAACATCTGATTTCCAAGTTGCAGAATAAATGATTCACAGTGTGGATGTATTCCAACATAACTTGCTCTCAAACCACATTTGCTGACATCTCATTGAAATCTAATGGTGTGGAAAGATATTCATGTTATCTTATTTTATAAAATAATTTACCAAATAACTACTTGGTACCAAAATGTATAAATATATACCTATAGCTATAGCTATTGATGTGCCTAGAAGGAATTATAGTTGATTCACACTTTTTTCCACAATGAACATAGCTTTCTACTATAATTTGAATTTATTGATTTGATTTGATTTATGGAATATGGCTAGGAATAGACCTAGTGTGATAAGAGATAAAGAAGGGAATAGATTACTACACTACTTGTAATTTAAATAAATTCTTGAATAAACAGAAAGTATCACGACCACAAAACTGGAGTTAGACTTGTCATCAGAATTTCCAAGACCTTGATTAGGTCTTTCACCCTCTGCTCACTCAACACCTGGGTTCTTCGTCTCCTCACAAACATTCTAGACTACCCAGTGCCCTTCTGGGTGTCTGACTGGGAGTGCCCAAAGGTTACCTTGTTTCCCACATCATGGGCAAACCAAACCTGGATCCCAACCTCAAGAAGTTCAGAAGAAAAGAGAAGCCATGTTCACAAATAACAACCATAAAAACAATATAGGTTAAGTTCCTTAAAGGGAATAAAACCATGGTGTCATGAAATTTTAACATCTTCTTCCTACGGGTTTGATTCCATTGCTCACCCTTTCCCCCTTTGATCCCTTCATTGTTCCTTCTTTTGCACATTTGGTCTCTTGCTGGCTCCTTGCCTCAACTGTGACACCCTCTCTTGTTTTGTTCCATTTTCTCCTCTCTTTCACATCAGCAAATTTCTGACTTTCCTGTCTCAAAATAAATATGCATACTCACTGCAACTTTGTCTTATTCCTTTCCAACATGGCTTGGAACTGCCGTCCCAAATGTAGACATGTACACGGAGCTGCAGAAACAGCTTCCCTGTGCCCATGCCCCATCTCAGAGTCAGGCTAAGCCTTCTCTGTCCGAAGAGTCAGTCAGGACCCTAGCTCTTGAATAGCCTCCAGAATTTCTCCTTACTGTCTTCAAGGAAATTGCATACAGCAAAGCATACAAACAGGAGATGTTGAGGAAAAAGTGTTAAGAGTGGAGTAGAGGTTGGTAGCAACCAATATTTCTTATGCAGGGTCTGAGTTCTAAATCTGTGTTAGAATGTGTCTAAGTCTATTTGACAGAGCTAAAAATATTAATATATTCACCACCTTTCTTTGCCAATTTCAGGAGACGCCCTGCTGCTCGCTTCCAGGGCCTTCTTTATGCTGACATGGGGTACTTGGTGAAGAGGAAGAACTGAGAGGGCAGAGAGCCGCAGACCAAGGAATGGAATAGATCTGGAAGAAGGGAGCAGGGGGTGGGAAGAGAAGCAGGCAAGCCTAGGAGGGGGTGGGGTTCTGGGTGATTATCTAGGAGAGAGAAAAGAGAGTCGGGAGGGTGGGGAGGTGGAGTATTGTAGCCATGGGGACAACAGGACTGTTTGCCATGTGCCACGCAACGTAATTCCCATTTACTGTCTCTTCAAAATGCTTCAGTAAAAGCACACAGGAGTTTTAAAGGCATCTTATAATTTATTTGGGTTTCTTTTAAATTTGACAGAAGCAGAAAGACCTAGATCTGTTCTGGTTTCCGTATACGTGGGATCTCAGGGTTACTGAGGGCTGTGAAGAGTGAGAGTAGGCAAAAGAGAAAGATATATGATGTCAATAAGGCCAAACAGAATATGGTCCCATCATTTCCAAAGCTTTGAGAATACTTTGTCTGAGAGATATACCGCTACTTTCGCCAGACAGTTATTGCTGCCAATTTTCCCCCACTAACAAGAAATGTTCTACCGTGTCACACTAATCTATTTAAAACTCAGAGAATCAGATAACCATGAAAATGCTGCACAAAAACCCTAAACCCATGACGAAACAAACAGAAATATGTGTGCTGCTGTATCTAGGTCCTTTAAAAGCTGTCAATGTTCATTATAAAATATACGTGATTAAATAAATATTAACACTTTCGTTTTTATTTCAGTGGAGTGAGAGACTAAGGGGGCAGCAGGAACTCTGTTTCACTGATGGAAGTGACTCATTCTGTCCTAAGTAAACTCCTACCTAATCAAGTTTATGACACCACTCTATATCATCTGTTTGAGAAAAAAGATCTCTTAGTAGGCCACAAATCTAAACTCTAAAATTTAATGTTGTATATGAAAAATTTATCATACTGTAGAAAATAAGCTCATTCTGGGATTAAGGAATCATGAAAATGCAAATAAACCCAAGAGAGAGACTAAGAGAGAAATAATTTTCAAAATGGAGACCATGAATCTTTGGCTTCATTTTAGTCACCATAGAATTTGTTCTACTTACCCCTAATTTTGCCATGCTCAGAGGCGCTAGAAGTATGGTCTGACTCAGCTGCACTTTTGCTGTACCATAAATCAACAGAAATCCTCAATGTTAACAGGACATATCCCATACACGTGCAGCTGAACTTTGCCTTTCTCCGATTCGTTAAGCTCATTTATTACCAGATTTCAACTTCATGAACCCAGAATTTTCAGTATCTCTTGCCAAAGGAATTCATATGGACACCAATCTGTCCAGCAGGTCCTCTGCGGGACGTGTGCATAATACCCTCTGTTCTCTGTAAAGCTTTGTTCCTCTGGAAGTTGAAGGTCTTCTGAATCATTATGAAGACGTCTGCTGAACAACCTCTCCTGTAGGAACTTCTAGAAAAGCTTCATAATGGCCTGTCGTCTCCAAACAGATGAGCCAGGGGAGTATACACACACACTGAGTTTCCTGAGGTTTCAATATTATTATAGTCATAATTACCCCCCTCCCTAAATCCCTTCTATCTAGCCGGTTTTAATTCTTCCAACAATCATTTCCTTCAGTCTTTCATTATAATTTAGAATCCTCTACTAATCCTAGAAAATGGAGAAATATGGTCGGGCCATATGTTTCTTTACTGGAAAAAAAAATTTATGAGGTAGGCCTGTCTATTTTCATTCTACTTAGCACAGATGGAAAAAATCATGATTGTATTATTTCTTTGCTTTTTGTGTGCACTGTTGAGCCTTGAAAAACAAAGACAAAATTGAGCTTCCTTCAAGTTTTACCTACTCAGCCACTTACTTTCCAGGATTCTTTATCAAGAAAACAATTGTGTTGGGTAAAAGATTGGAGTTAGTGCTAGAAATAAGAACAGGCAAAACTAGGGCCCAGCCAAGTGACAGTCCCAGAAAAGCTATATTAGGGGGCTAGAGGAGGTGGTTATAGATGAAAAGGAGGTCAAAGCTAAACATGTTTAAGGTACACAGAGACCCTACAATGCTCCAAAGTCAGATGAGTGGAATATAACCCATTAAGTCTTCTTGCTTTCGTTGTCCAGAAGCTAAAAATTATATATTTATTGTGGACTCGCCGTAAATATCTCTGCATGATCTCCCTTCCCAGGTGTGCAGGGTGTGTGGTGGTGGCCACTGGTGGAAATTGCTGCAGGTGTGGGAGGCCTGAACTGAGTACTGGGATATGAAACTTTATACCCATAATTGCAATTCAAGGAAGCCATAGCACAAAGGCAGTACTGTCTGGGTTGCCACCTGAGCATCAGAAACCAAAATGCAAATATTAATAAATATAGAACCAAGAAGACCTCATGTATGGAGCAGGGTAAAGCAGGTGGAAGATATGGGAGTCCTCAAGAATTATACATGGTGCTTGTAACCTCTAGTGTGAGCATTCTGGAAGCAATTAAAGATGCTAATGTGGTAAGGCCTCAGTTCTGAGACACTTAGTAATGTTTCCCTGCCTTACGTGGGATTTTTGATCATCTATGCCATGCTCTACCAGAAAGCAAGGGAAACTTCCATGCATGCAGTTAGCAACTTACAGCACCTGGCAGCTCCTCATGGCTCTCGCATTGTGCCCGGCTGGCCCTGTTCACCTACCGTTTGGGTACTTCTTCCTTCCTAGTGACAAGCTTCCTGAGAGTTCCAATATCTCCACTTTTCCTTAACTTTTCAAAACCCTTTATTATCGACCTTACCTAAACGTCATTATATTTGCATTAGTAGCAGACTTGACTTTCCCCAGATAAGTGTTGGCAATTTTCCCCTCCACTCTTTGTTTACGGATATCTGTAGAGATGTATCTACAATTACCTTTAACCTAAAGTCACATGACTACTATTGGGCCCGACAATAAATTTATACTGCTGATGGGGATGCAGAATGCTCTAAACGCAGAACTTAGAGGTTGTGAAGCTGTGATCTGGGCAGCACTATTTTGGACTAAATAGGGTCATTGATGATTATTAATACCATGATAATAGCAAATATCTGCATGATATTTTCTATTTTATGAAACACTTTTACAATACCCATTATGTCATTTGAACCACACAACTAACGAAAATAATGAAGCAGAAATTCTTGTTATTTCTTATTTACAGATGGAAAATTGAGACTCTGGGAGATTACGTGACTTGCTCAAGATCAACAGGTTTTAGCTGTCAGAGCAATGACTCAGAACCAGGACATATGACTCCAAGTCAAGCATCCGTCCCACCATGATATGATCCTGGCCTTTTCCTGTCTTGAGCCTTCTTAGAATTAAAGTCTCAAACGAAAGGGCCCTAACCGTTTTCTGGCATAACTGAGCAGCTGAATTGCACTGTTGGTGTTTTGGTCTTGCATCTTCATAGTTGTTTCACAACTGCCTGGTCTTTCATCTCCTAAATGCTGTTCATATGTAATAAACGTCAGAGACGGTGGTTGGTCGTTGTCATTTCACTTCTTAGTCATTTGATGGAGAATGTACAAATGGTCTGTGTATACTCAATTCAGAGGTCAGCTCGACACAGTGAGTCACTATAAAGATAAGCATTTAGCCATTATTTTCATCTGTTTTAGGCAAGAATGCTACTTTATCATTTACCCTTTCTTCCTTGGAGCTGATAAAGAAATTGATGACTCTTTTGACTGCTAATTATCACGACACAGGGAGATATTGTCACTTTTTACAGGAATCAGAGCTACTACGGTTATGTTGGAAGGACCGTAGATAAACTACCTATCCCAGAAGCTGCAAACAGGCTCCTGGGACTGTCTCCTTTTGTGTTTATTTAAATTAAGAATGATGTTGGGCCACCCTTGAGAAGGGCAGGATGAGGATGCTTTATTTTACATTAAACTTGTACACTCAGAGCTCACATTAACTCCAGCTTCTTCTTCCTCCATTCCAAAATAAAATGGAATATATTGGGTATACACTGAACTCCACTAATCCCTCTCACTTGCATGCATGTCCTTCACTCCTCCAAAACATCTTTCCTCCAGACTAGATGAGAGGGTGGCATTGTTTTTAAGTATAAAGACTTCTTTTCAATGTTAAAAAAAAAAGTCCAGACTCCTACCTGACAATAATTGTAATTTTGGTTATCTATTGGAAAAGAAAATACAGTATAAAAAAGGCTCCAGTGAATTCAATAATATGTCTAAAAAGAAAACTTCGTGTTTTATTCACCATGGTATTATGAATACACTTTTGAAAAAAAAAAAAAAAAGGTCTTGTCTATGCGTGCAAGAGGTTTATGTTTTGTCTACACATGGATTCACAATCGTCCTCCCACCCATACATCCTCCCACAACTGATCTAGAATTTTTCCTTCTCAGACTATTCCACCAGCTGAGCAGTCTCCATAGCTCAGCTTCTCCAGGTATTGTGATAGGTCGGCCTCTATCCACGCAGAGCAAGGAGCTGCCTGGTACGGATTCATTCATCCCTTCAACAAACATTTCTTGAGCACCTTCTCTCCGAGTGCCATGCTAGGTCTAGGCTGGTGTGATTTCTGGGGACTTGCCCATCCACTGATGTCTGAGAGTGGACCAGTCAGAACTGCCTTCTTTCCCACAAAGCTTGGATCTCTCGACATTCAAGCTTCCCCAAGAAGGATAATACTTTTAAGTTGCTAATTGCTTATCAATTCTAGTTACACAATAAAATCTCCTAGGAGACTTTTTAAAAACTACCAATGTCTGGGTCCCACCCCAAGCCAATTAAATTAGACTGTGTGGGGAAGGGGAACCCAGACATTGTTTTTTGTTTTTTTTTTTATTTTGCTTTTAAGTTTCCAGATGATCAAATATGTTGCCAGATAAGAACTATTGGTTTCTCAGTGTCTCTAAAGGACCTAAAGGAGAAGAAAAGCAACAAGAATTACGTGAGGAGACGCCTCCAAATGTGAACACGCCCTGAAGTCTGGAGCAGTGGAGCAGGGTAGCTGAGGAAGAAGTTCTGAAGGCAGATTTCTTCATCCTTATGACTGCCCTCAGCTAGTCCTGATCCTTCCCTTAGACAGAACATTTTACTTAGGATGTTTTCATCCCAAACACTTTTCCTTTGGCTGAGCCCCATTTCCTCATTCTTTCAACACACACTAACATTTATTGAGCACCTACTGAGTACGAGACGCTAGGCAAAGTTCTGCCCTCATAGAATTTACATTCTAACTGAGGAGAAAGACAATAAAACAATGAATTTAGCATCCATTTCATACCTCTTGTTCTCATCTCTTTTCTTCTATTTGCTGGAGTCTTCCACGTCTTGGTATTACTCTGATCAGATGTCAATGACTCTCATATTGCATTCTTTCCACGTCGTTATGCACATGTGTAATGTGGGATTTTTTTAAAAGAGTATTTACAATTACACTACACAAATCTATGTCTGAGATAACTAACTTCCACCCCACCCTTAGAAAATTAAAGTACTTTGGTTTCAAAATGTTTCTGTCTCCAGGTGAAATGTGGAAGAGGGCAGGATCTTAAGTCAGGGGACCCAAATTTAAATTCTGACTCTGCCTTCCTAGCTATGTGGCCTCAGACCAGTTACCTAACCTCCTTAAGTCTCAATGTTCTCATTTGTGAGGTAAGGATAATAATATGAAAATCAAAGTTTTAAACAAGAAATATACAGTCAACAAGGATCCGCACAGAGCACATCTGTAAGACCAGTGGCCAACAGTGCACTGGCCCTTGGACTAAGACCACCCTCCCCTAGCCCTTCCATCTCCATCATCAAAGGAGAAGACAGATCTCCAGAAACCCCCTCCTCTTCACCATCAAACACACACTTTCACCACCATTGTCTTGATATCTAACTTTTTCGTTTATCCCCATTTATATCAGCCACCACAAAACCTCCCAGACTCCCTCTCATCTCCCTCACTCTAATCCCCTCCAAGCTCTCTACATACCCTATTCTGTCACCTTCTTCCTCTCTTCCACCAGTCCTGAAACCCATCCACTGTGCCTTCTGAAATTCACGACCGTTATTTGCAAAACCCCCTGTGTTAGTTATCAATAAATTTGCTTCATAGCAAATAACTCCAAAACTTAATGGCTTAAAACAAAAACGATCATTTATTACATAGTGTCGTTTGGGCAGATTGGAAATTAGGTAACTGTCTGGCTAGACAGTTTGGGCTTGGAGTCTCTCACGAGGCTGCAGTCAGATGTTGGCTGGGGCTGCAATCATCTGAAGGTTTGACTGGGGAGGAAAGATCTGCTTCCACTGCAGTTCACTCACATGCTGGTGAGTTGGTGCTAGTTTTGGGGGGGGGGCCTCTCTTCCTCTCCACAAGGATCTCTCCACAGGGCTGCTTGAGTGTCCTCATGGTCTGGATCTAAGAGAGCAAGGCAGAAGCTGCAGTGCCTTCTATGACTTTGCCTCAGAAATTAGGTGTCATCACTCTGCAGCATTCTCTTGGTCACACAGGTCAGCCTGACCCAGGAAGGACTGAAAAAGGCTTAAATACCAGGAGATGAGGATCATTGGGTGTCATCTTGGTGGCTGACTGTCACACCCCTATTTTCACAGACCATTCTCTGAATACTCCCTTCTTCTCTTTGCTTTCATCAAAACCTGACTTTCCCCTAAGAACACACCATCAACCTCCCAATTGGAGATTTCTTTTCCTTTGGTAACCCTCAGATCTTCCCCCCCCCACCCCGCTGGGGAAGATTTGCCCTGAGCTAACATCCATTGTCAATCTTCCTCTTTTCTTCTTTTTCATGTGGGTCACCACCACAGCATGGCCGCCAACAGATGAGTGGTGTAGGTCCACTCCCAGGATCCAAACCCGGACTGCCAAAGTGGAGCGTGCTGAACTTAACCACTAGGCCACCAGCGCTGGTCCTGCAGCCCTCAGATCTTTGAGCACGGAGATGGGTAGATGCTATCCTTGCTCCTCATTACTTTCAGACACTTCTCCTTCCCTTTTCCCTAAAAATGCCAGCTTGAATCTCCCATCATCATACATCACACACTGGGTGATGCTCTGCCATCCCCCTCCTTTCTCTAGATTCTAGTTCCTGGCTCATAGTTGTACTCTCCAAATGCTATTCCTGTCTTAATTCCTGGAGCTATGGACACACAAGTAGATCATCATGCCCACAGCCTGGACTCACAAACCTTTGAACTTCTCTTCTCTTCTCCATTGATCATGCCAACCATGCTACCACAGCCTCTAATCCCATAGTCACAGCCCTAGACCGTGTCATTAGCAATAAATACATCCCTTCTTAATGTTAGTTTCATGCATTCCACTCTCTGACCACCACTTCCAATCTTTCCAGCTCTCTTCCTCTACTATCTTGCCCTCAATCATCTTTCAGACTCACTAGGACCTCCAATCTGTTGATCGACCACCATTTCACTGTCCATCTCCCCTTACTGTTATCATCCCTCTCCTTACCAAGCTTCAATTCCATGACCAGTCTTTATAATTGTTCCCTAACATATGCCCTTGACCCTTTTGTCTTTCTTCAGATTTACCATACTCACTTGGAAGATTAGAATCTTGGTTAAAATCCAACTCTCTGCTTAGCCCAAATCTCCACCATATAAATGAATGTGACTGGAGAAAAACATATAGTCATGTTGAATTGTCTCACTTTAAATGTATGAAAGGATCCTCAAACACGCTCTTAATGCCACCAGGATGCCACAACTTAATTTCCAAAAACCGTTGGTTTTCCGTTCTCCTGGACAACCTTTCACACTTTCACTCTTCTCAAATACCCCAAACTTCCTTCTTGTCTTCATAATCCTACATTACTGAGAAAATTAAAGCAATCAGAGGAGAACTCCTACCACCATATTGACCCACCTACCAGCTCTGTGTCCACGTACTCTTCCTCCATACCTGTTACTGTCTATGATCCTACCCAAACCAAACCCTCCTCTTAGGCACTAAATCCCATCCCCTATAGTTTACTCAAAGACACCATTGCAGCAATCTCTACTGGACCACTTCCATTCAAATACAAATAATATGCTGATGTTATTCCCATCTTTAAAAAACATTAAAAATAATAACTTCTCTGGATCCCACTTACCTCACTGGCTGTTATTTCATTTTTCCCCTCCCTTTTGAACAAAAACTACTCCAGAAAGTTATCTACAGCTGCTGTCTGCATTTCGTTTCCTCCCATTCTCCATTAAAACCAGTTTAGTTAGATTTTTGCCTCACTCTTCCATGAAAACTACCCTTAACAATATGAACAACACCCACCATGTTGCCCAATCCAGCAGCCCAGTCCTCCCTTCGCTTGCCCTACCAACAGCATTTGGCATAGTTAATCACTCCCTTCTCCTTGATATGCTTTCTTCACTTGGATTCCAGGACACCACGTTCTCCTGTTTTCCTCCTAACACACTGGCTGCTCCTTCTTAATACCCTTTGTGGGTCCTTCCCTTCCTCCTAGATTCTTTGTTGTTGCAATGCCCTAGGGCTCAGTCCTTGGTCCTGTTCTCTTCTATAACTACACTGATTCCCTTGGTATCACAGCAGTATTATGGCTTTAAATACCGGAGATATGCTGCTGACCTCCAAATGTGTGTCTCCAACTCAGACGACACTCACAAGCTCCAGATTTGTATGTCCTCGGACATGAAAATAAACATTTAAATGCAACATGCCCAAATCCAAACTCCTGATCTTACTGCCAAAACCTGCTCGAGCCTCAGCCTTCTCTATCTCAGTTGACGGCAGCTCCACCTTCTCATTCAGCAGATGAAAATCCCTGGAGTCAGTCCTTTTTGACTTTCCTCTTTCTTTCATAGCCCACATGAAATCCAACCACAAATCCTGCTGGCTGTACTTTCAAAATATATTCAGAATCTGAAGGCTTTTCACCACCCTCTCTGCTGCTGCCTGATCGAAGCCATCATCTCTCACCTGGCTGCTGCAATATCCTCTTAGTCTCCACTTCCAACCTTGTCCCTTGACAAGTTACTCTCAACATGGCAGCCAGAGTGATTCTTTTAAAACACTCTATGTCACTCTTCTGCTCAAAGTCCCCAATTGTCTCCCCATTGGCCCAGAGTAAAAGACAATGGCTTACTAGACCTTACAGGACTGACAACACCATCTTGCACACCTCTCCGACCTCATCTCCAACTACTCTCCTTGATCACTCCACTCCAGCCACACTGGTCCATTCTTCTTTGTAGAACATGGGCCAGACAAGCTCCTACCTGAGCACCTACAGTTTAGCTGTTCCTTCTGTGTGGATGTTATTTCCAACTTGGTTAACTCCCTCACCTTTTTCATGTCTTTACTCAAACGCCACCATATCACAGAGGCTTACCTTCACCTCCTTGTTTACCACTGCAACAACACAACTGCATGCACACATACACACACACTCACACACACACACACACACACGTCCTGCCAATCCCCACTTATCCTATTCTAGTCCTTTCTATTTTCTATGTCATTTGTCATATTCTAAGGTATTTGATAATTTATTTATTCCTTTATTGTCTGTTCACTCTCTTTCCCTTCTCCCTACTTTACCCTCCTACAATGCAAAACGAAAGCTCTTTGAGAGCAGAGATCTTTGTAATATTCACTGATCTATCCCAAACCTAGAACTTCATGTAATCTATTCAATAAATCAATAAACAATGTCCTCCTGGAATTTACAACCCAGAGATTTTAGGTATAGGTTCTACAGCTAACTAGAAGAGCTAAAACTTGAACTCAGACATTATGAATACAAGCTCAGCAACCCTCCACTGTATTGCTCTACCTTCCGACGAGAACAACCCTTCCTCAAACCCTCGAAATACCAACATTATTTGTTAAATTTTGACCACTTAATAAGAATAAAATATAACATTTGAATTAAGCAGCTATCAGGATAGATGCACATTTTTCATGCTTCTTTGCTGAATTAACCGAGCTGATGGTGTGTTTTGCACCTCCAAAGCTTCTGCTTTGTGGCTAAGAATGATTGCTTTCTTAGATCTCTTTATTCTCTCTTTACTACCATTACCAACACCAGCAGATGATTTTCTTTTATAGCCCATTTTACACAAAGAAACTAAGTTTTTATCATTTTAGGAGAATTTGTGTGCATGCTAATGAGTATAGAACAACACAGCCAAGTTGAAATTCAGAGGCTGTGCTGGATGCCTCCCTACTTCTGTGAGTCATTCTAGCACATCAGTATTGCAAAGCCTACAGCCCAAATTCATTCCTCAGCAAAACTGCAAATTGTTATATGTTAAGTTGCTTTAAAATAGTCAAAAGCACAAATGTTTAAGCCTCAAAACCCAATAATGAACTGTAATTGGACTCAATCATTACAACAGACACCATGATGGAGGGGGTAGGACACAAATGAAGAGAAAGAGGAACAGAAATCCAAAAAAGCTTGGAGCTCGGTATTTAGTTAGAAATTTTTCTGCTTTGGGCAATCCTCTGCTCTTCCAGGTGGTGGCAGTAAGAAGGAAGCAAAAGCAACAATGAAAACTGTCAAAGTAAAAATTTGTAAATGTTACAACTATGACCCTTATAAATATAAAGTGTGTCAAAATTCATATAACTCATTAATGAGGGAACCAGCAGGATGATGAAGCTGGTTCAAAGAGCATTTAAAGAACTGAGTAGTTATAGAAACTGAAGGAAGAATGTTGGAATACTCGTTGATATTCTACAAAGCAATAAAACCATAACCTTAGGGGTTATATTTTCTACTAGACAGAAACCATTTGCTTCTCTACCAGGCAAAACTCTATGCATTAACACATAACTTCACAGAATGTGGGCCCTGATAAACAGCAAATAGTATGTGAAACAAAAGAATATTCCCCCAAAAGAACTGAGCAATTCTTGGGTGGACCTGTTAGAAAATGTTGCAGTATGACACTGAAAGGACACATAGACATCCCTTTGCCTTATTTCTTTTATTTATTTTTTTTTTTTGGTGAGGAAGATTGGCCCTGAGCTAATGTCTGTGCCAATCTTCCTCTATTTTGTATGTGGGTCACTGCCACAGCATGGCTTGATGAGCGGTGTAGGTCCGCACCCAGGATCCAATCCCATGAATCCCGGGCCACCAAAGCAGAGCACGCTGAACTTAACTGCTAGCCACTGGCCTGGCCCCATCTTATTTCCATTTTTGTAATCTTTTTTTTTAACAGAACTGAAGTGGGAGGACCTCCTCTTGGAGAGCTGCCCTTGGAGAAGCGCTCTATTCCACTACATTAGAAATGTGCCGAGGCTGTTTTGAGAGAGAAAATCCTCCTGGTTCCAAACTCTAAAAAGTTCCCTTCAGACCACAGCCTATTTTGGTAATAGAGTATTTTGTTTGAATAATGTATTTTCTTATAAACAAGAACATAATTAATAATTAATGATTGAATAAATCCCATATTTCAGTTTGACTTATAAATTCTCTGTGTTCAAAGAATTCATCAACTGTATTTTAGAAATGGAAAGCACCCTGGTGAGGAGTCTTGGAGTAAAATGATGTCCAGAAAGGTTAAGCTATTTGCCCAAGTCACACTGTGACTCTGAAACTGAGCTTATAGGGAAACTTAAAGTTAAAGCAAAAAAACGTATGGGGCTATAACAGCTGTAGAAATTCCACCTTCCTGTGGTTGGTCCATTGATAACCGTGATCCCTAACCCACAAGTCATGCTGCTGTGCCAAAATACAGGCTTTCAGCAGAGAGCTCATGTTTAAGGACCATGAGGACTTTTTGGCAATTAGTAATTTTTTCCAGTAAGATGCACAGCAAAAGAAATAGGTTAATTTAACTGCAGAAAAAAAAAAGGAAAAAGATTTAAAAAAAACCCAAACCATTTAAATTGGCTAATCATATTATTGCATCTTGTACAACTTGATTTTCTTCTTTTCTTATTTTTTTCTTCCAAGTTTTTCTTCAAGGAGAAATCTGCCTCCTTGATAAACACTTTCATTTTAGAAAATAAAGTTGTATTGCTGAAATAATCAGGTTTTGGAAAAGATAGAGTGTGTTATGAAACCAAAAAAACAAGGGAATTTGACTACTGAATAACCTTGATGGCAGATTAGAATGCATACCATTTCCCTATCCACAACTAGAATTTCAAACACAAGATGGGCTGATAGTGTTGAGAGAGAGTTTTGTTACTTACTTTAAAGTATTTATGTCAGTCAGGAAAATTATGCTTGAGCGATAGTAGTCTTTCTGCATGAATTTGTGGAACACTGACTCTTCCTCTATCAAAATTATTCACTTAAACCCAGCGATTTGGCGTCGGAAGATGAAGCTTGATGAGTGTTCAAAATCGATTCCTAATTGCCACCTTGATCCTGCAGTCCCTAAAGTTTCTCTTAACAATGGGCTTCACACAATTTTAAGTTCATTCAAATCTACATTAATTTAAAATATATGTGCATGCCACATGGCATTTTTACATTGATGGAGACAAAGAAATCTGTCAGAAAAATAGGATAGCCAAACCAGAATGTCAAAATTCTGAAAAGTTTAGGAATAGTTGTATATCAAAAATGCACCTTTTCAGTTATATTTCAAGTTTTAACTCCTTATTATCCCGTTATTTATCTGAAATCTTAAGGGGAGGCTTAACACTTACTACCCAACCTGAACGATTCAAAATATATTTTTCATTAAAATCCTCTAAATATACTATTCAAAGTGACTGAATAGCAATCTTTTTAATTGGAAGCTAATGATACTTATTCAGTTTTCTCACGGTTGTTAATAAACATTCACCTTTTAAAACAAACAAGTATATCCAAATACAGAACAGATGTTTTAATAAAATTTGGATGACTTAAGCTGCCCAAAGCAATATTTCCTAATAGTTTTCTTGGCACGTTCAAATGATTTCATATTCTCCTACTCTGGCTAAAAGTAAACTGAAAAGAAGTATTACTGGTTTGACACAAGTGAGTGACCAGAGTGGGAGTCTTTGTGGCGCCCACCCCATGCTTATGACGTGACGAATTGGAGACTTCAAAGGGCAGAGATCCTTTATGATTGAGAACCCACCCCCCCAAGGCTGCGGAAACTTCAGCATCTCCATTCCCCCAGAAAAAAACAACTTCTAATTGTTCTTAAAAATATGGTGAAAGGACAATGATCCTGACCTTTTTTTTCAGCATCTGAATTAAATGGATGCGCAGGGTGTGCCTAAGGGAAAGAGGGAGCTGAAATTCCCCAGGATCCTAAAATCCAGAAACTTGTTTTGTTAAGAGAAAGTCACAGGTTCAAAAATGTCCTTTGGCCATTGAATCATGTCTGTATTCCAGCTGACCTTTTTTTTTTTCCTTTAGACCTTCTTAAAGTCACTAGAAATTTATAGCTTGAGCAATACATATCATTTTAAAAATAAAATCCCTTACTGGAACTCAGATACGAAGTCACTGAGGTCATGCTTTGACCTACCGTAGTGAATTGATAGGTGGGGATGACTCCAATGTGCTGCTCCTCGAATCTCTTACATCAGGTGGGTATTCACACAGATCAAAACGTGAAAGGGGTAGAAATTAGTGATGATTGTATGCCCAGGGCATGAAAGATGCTAGCTAAATGCCGCCTCAGAAGGTTTTGTTTGTCCACCAGCTTCACGGATGATGGGATAGAAGGGCCAAAAAAAAAAAAAAAACAGTTTTTGTTCAAGAAAAAAAACCCCACACTAGAAAGGTCAAGGATAATCTAAACCAAAGGAGACATTCTAAAGGCAATAGTGACATCATTGCCTTTCACCTTACTGTCAACAGACGCTGTATAGTTTAAAATGGAATTTTATAAAAATATGTGTATGTAATTCTAAAATAATGAAATGGCGCTATCTCAAGAGATAATACAATTTCCCAGGGTACACATGCCTTTAGGGATTTTAGATTAGAATCTGATATGTGTCTTATATATCTAAGCAGGGTAAAAAAAAGTTGTGCTTAATAATAAAATTGAGCAAACACACTGGGAACATGACATGCCCTAAAGTTATCACTTATAATGAAAACAAAAATAATCTGTGAATAAAGACTTTGAGGAAATAGGGGAAATAAATTCACAATCAGGTAGACAGTCGGTGGTGAAACTAGAAACTGAACTTACTAAAATATTCTGTGCCCTGTTAGTGCTAAGCTTTAAAAGTCCCTAGGTTTTCATACTATGTCCAGTCTTTTTGTTGTTGTTTTCAATTGTTGTTTTAATGAATGGAAATATTTTATGTGTAAAAGAAATGATAAATTAATGAGTATAACCTACTAGAACAATATTGGTGGCGTATGCTCAAGATATAAAACAAATCATTTAAAACATGTTTAAATTACTCAAATTCTAGCTTTGAAAAAGTGGGCCCACATTAAGGAAAACACACAATTAAGTGGGACCATTTGGAAAGTGGTAAGTAGCCTTAGCCAGCCATACAGACCTCTTTTTTCTCTTCCTGGCCTCCCAGGCTCAGTAGGTCTATGCTGTATTGTTCCCTGCAAGGGCTGGTGTTTTCCTTTTTATAGTTCGCACATAGCAAGGTCAAGCTTGAGTCTACTTCACCTTTTCTCTTCGTAAGCAACAAGTCTCCCGTAAACCAAGGCAACTCATACTGGCTCTGTTATCTACTCCATATTGGTGTGCTACCCAAGGTTATTTTCACAGCCATAATGAACATCTTGGATAACTTCAGAGCTCCAGCCAATATAGACAATCTTGGGAAAGCTTTTTCTAAATGAGGAGAGATACTTGCATTCTGCCAGTTTTTTTTTTAATTAAATAAACTTTTTATTTTGGAATAATTTTAGATTTACTGTAAAGTTGGAAGGAATATACAGGGTTTCAGTATTCCCCTCATCCATCATTAATATCTTATACTACCATAGTACATTTGTCAAAGCTAAAAAAAAAAATCTTGGTACATTACTATTAACTAATCTCTAGATTTATTTGGATTTCACCAGTTTTTCTAACAATATCCTTTCTCTTCCAGGGTCCAATTCAGGGTACCATATTTTATTTGCTTGTCATGTCCCCCTAGTCTCCTCTGGTCCATGACAGTCTCCCAGTATTTCCTGGGAGAATTTTCCAATACTTGCCGGGTTTCTCTACTGTAAAGTTATTATTTCTCTTTTCCTATAGACTATTATTTAGAATTAAGTCACTAAGTCTAGCCCAATCTCAAGGCAGGGAGGGTCCCACCTCATGAAGGGGAGAGTATCTGTATATATGAAATGGAATTCTTTTGTAAGGAAAATTTGCCTCTTCTCCATTTATTTATTATTTATTTATTCAATCATTTATTTCTATCACTATGGACCCATGTATGTTTATTTTACACTTTGGTTTATAATCCAATAATATGTTATTTATTTTGCTGCTCAAATGATTCCAGCTCTTTCAGGTTGGCTCTTGTGTTACTTTGACATGACCCTAATGTCTTGTTTTTCTCTCCTACGTTTTCGGAGCTCTTCATGCTATATGGTTTATTCTCTTGGGTATCTTATCTAGTCCCTTGTCTTTAAATAACCTGGGTATGTTGATGATGCCTAAATTTATAGTTTCTCAGGTTTCTCCCCTGAACTCTAGATTTCATGCACTTATGCTTTCTCATCTCCACTTGTATATGTCATGGGCATCCCATCTCAACAAGCCCAATCAGAACTTCTGATCTTCCTCTCCTGCCCCACTCAGTCTGCCCATCTCAGCCCATGATGATTCCATACTTGTTGCTCAGGTCATACCTTACATTCACCCATCTATCCATCCATCTACTCAGAATCTCACCACCTCTTGTCAACCCCACTGCTATCACCATCATCTCTCTCCTGGGTTATTGCAAAAGCCTCTGCACTGGTCTCCTTACTTCTTCCACTCAAGCCGTTCTCCAGCCCTTTCTCACACTGCTGCCAGAGTGATCTTGTTAAACATAGGTTGGCTCATGCTGCTCCTCTCCTCCAAACTCTTTGTTGGTGTCACATCTCGTGTGTAGTAATGGTTACATTTGTTAGCCTAAGTTTTTACAGTGACCTATAGTTCTCTATATATCTGTTGCAATCCTCCCTCCCTGCCACCTACATCACCTGTCTACACACACACACACATTCACACTCCCAGTGTTACTGTCTGAGTCCTTCTAACAGTCTCCCCCCATTCACTCTGGGCCAGCTGCACTGGCTTCTGTGCTATTTCTCAGTCCACCAGCCATGCCCCTGCCTTAGGGCATTTGCACTTGCTATTTCTTCTGCCCGAAATGCCTTTTCCCCACTTACCCACGTGGGTCATTCCTTCACCTCTTTCGGGTCTTTACCCAGATGTTACACTCTTAGTGAGAACTTCCCCAACAACCCTATTTAAAATTTCAATCTCCCCTCCCCATCACTGCCCACCAACTTCCTACTCAACACCACTTATTCCATTTCCCTGATTTAATCTTTTCCATAGCACATTAGCAAAAATAATATACATTTTATTTATTTATCTTTTTATTGTCTAGGTTCCTCCCCTTGAGAATGTAAGCTCCTGAAAGCAAATTGTTCCTCTCCTGTGGTCACTGCTGTGTTCTCAGTCTCTAGAACCATCTCTGCCCTTTGTAGGAAGTCAAAAATGCATGTTGAATAAAATCACTTTTTTCTTGATCTTCTTTTCAGGATCATTTTTTTCAGGATCTCTACTCAGTCATTTTAAGTTTCTGGGCCTTCCTCACTTTTCCCCGGGGCTGTATCTTTGTTCTGCTAGGGCATATGTAAAGTCACGGCAGCAGGGGGAGAGGTACCTGGTCCATGGTGGTCAAAAATTATAGTGATAAGGAAGCGGAAGTAAATGACAGGAACTGTGTGTGTACCCAGCATGATTTCCAGTTAACTGGTCCATGAACTCTGCATCCTCTTCATCCTCCCTGTGATGTCCCTTCAGCTTCCCTCACCCTCCAGCCCCAACTCCTGACACCTTCTCAGAGATCAGGAATGCTCTGCTGCCCGAGACATGTGACGCTGCCTGCAAGCCCATTCATCTGTGCCCACCTCACTACTGATCCACCGTGCCAGCACCAAACAAGCCAGTGGATTCACAGAGAAACTGACCGTCTCCCTGGGCTGCATCCTCTAAAATGAATCACTGATCTTTTCCATAGCATCCTCCAAACTTTACGTGCGGTTGTGATCACCCTCCCTGCCTTGGAAGATGAGAGTGTCAAGGACATCATCAACTTTTGAAAATTCTTTTCTTCCTCTTCAGCACAGAAAAGGTTTTTACATTTCTTCTCTGTGTAAGGGGTGGGGAGGGGGGTAGAGGTGGGTGGCAGGATTCTCTTACACTTATAGTTAATGGATCAACTTTACAAACAAATGTTTGTTAAGGCCTTTGGCTCTTGGTATTCAAAGCGAAGATTATGGAATTCCAAAAAAAAAAAAAAACAAATCTTTTCTTTCTCAAAAAGCCCTTGCAAATCAAAAGCACCCGGGCTTTCAAGACTTGGTTCTGCTTTGGATTTTTCAATGTATTTAGAAATGCAGATAACATTTTCTTCTTTCCTGACTCTACTGTATCTGGCCATCCTTGGAGCAAATGAATGCCTTTGGAGGCCATGGAGGATGTTGGCTCAGTGAGAGAGTAGATGGTTGGGAGGTGGAGCAAACCAAGCAAAACAAAGTCCACCCTAATAGTTCCCAAATTTATTCTGCCATCCAGAATATTTTGCTTCAATTTTTATGAAAACTCAGAAATGCAGGCCATCTAACTTGCTTCTGAAAAAAAGAGCAGGACAAGATTCCTTGTACCAGGCAAGTGTCAGGAAATGATCCAGACCTGGCCACAGTTGACTTGCCTAAGGCCATGACAGCCAGTAAATGGCTTCATTGGTTTAGCTCAGGGAGAGATGTAGCAAGGAAAATGTGACAATGCAGTAATTAAGTGCTCTGGAGTAGTGGTCTTCAAAGAGGAGGCATATAGTCCAGAAGTTCTAGAAAAATTAGAACTATTACTTCTATTTTATCTAAAGAAAAAGAGTAAAGTAGTTAAAAGCCTTGCTATTATTTCGTATACCGGTTGACCCTGGCACCTTGCCTTGTTCTGTGTGTTAAGTGGCCATGTGTACATTAAATTCCTAAAGTGTCTTGAGGGAAGAGTGGGAGTTGCAAGAAATTGACAGTGGCGCCCGCTCTTGTTCATCTGCCTTCAGTACATTGTAATATACTACAGTTAATTTGTGCCTGGTAAAGCAGCCAGATGCATCTGAAATTAAATTTGCTGATGTGGCTCTTCAAGAAGGAAATCAGCCCCTGGAGTAATGCAGCACCACATACCAATTGTTAGAGAAAGCAACTTCAAATCTCAACAAATGAATAAATTCTAATGTTTCACTGGACTAGCTCTGGGAGCACTTTCAACTGTATTATATTATCTCATTTTAGCTAAATAACCCTCAAATGTTGGGCAAGTGACTTAGAGGAGTTGCTACAAAGTAAACATGGATGAAAGATGCTACTAATAAGATAAATAGAAGTAAACTTTAAAATGGTAACAGTGACGCTTCTTGTAAGAGAACTCTTAGCCACATAAAGATAAAAACAAAAAGAGTTTAACCCAAAGGCTCCCAAACTTTCTCAGTTCACAATGTCTTGATGTCTCAGTAGTTTTTTCTCAGTACCCCTAGATAAAAAATTGTTAAATATGCAATAGTTTCATTTATTAAGTAGTTAGGTCCAAAGGACTGAAGTATTTATTTCCTAACAACTCAGTAGCCATTTGAAAAAAAAAACTAATACACACAAATTGAAAATAAAATTCCATTCTTTAACAGTGACAATTAGTCACTAATTGGGTATCTGCACCTGTTGGGATCTGCACAGCCTCTCAAACCTTGGGAAAAGATTGGACACACCACTGTCATTTCCTGTTCCACGGTGATTTCCAGAGGCACTTGCTTCTTATCCCAGCAACCACCAAAAACGTAGCACTATAAATTACACCATCATTGAAAACACCAGAGCATAACCTAATGTTGAAAATGGAAACTACCTTGTGCTGGTAGTTCACGTCCTGACCAACAGACATTGAGTTTTACTGTGTTTTGCTCAAAAATTTAAAATATTCTGCTGCATCTCTGTGCAACACCTTTGGAAAAATGCCTGAGTCCAAGTCTGGGACAGAAGATACACCAGATAAGCATAGAACATTTTCTCATACCCATAGAGTGAAGGGGGAAAAAAAAACTCGTAGAAAAACTAGAGTCATATCAGAAGGACTGTGGAACCAACTGAAGAATATTTTCATTGGCCAAAGATGGGATAGTTTGAGCATGATAAGAATAATAGCTTTAGTGGATTGAAGCATCAATATGTTTAAATCCATGTGTTAATAATGATGCTAAAAAATCTAATTGGTCATCGTGTAGATGCATAAAGTCATTATTTTGAAAACTGATGAATAAAGAGAGCTAATCTACCATGTGTCCTCCCTTTTTTATATGAACTGGACCACTGAGTAACCAAATAGTAGATGAAGGGTGTTTTCTCTTTATGTAAGTATTTCAACTAGCTGGCAAATAAAGAAGGAATGATATAGTAATAGAATATTACCATTTTGCAACATCTAATGAATTATAAAATCTAGACATCAATTATCAATGATAGCTGCCATCACAAAAGAGAGAGAGAGAGATCCAGACACTATCTTCTTGCTGACAGAAGATTACAACACCACTTACGAAGTAGTATTGCCAAAAAAGTCAAAATCAAATCAAAAATCCAATCAACCTTTAAGATCCAATCATCAATTTGCAGGAAAGGTAAAGGACAGCAGAACATGCTAAAGGACACTATAGATATGCAATAAATAAATCCATATTTTGGGAAATTCTAAAACCTAGTTTCTTTAACAAATAAATTGAGAGTAAAAAAGAGGGGAAAAAGAAATATCATGGGATTTAGAGGGTGGTAAAGGTAGCATATCAAGTCTTTAAAGAAAAGATGGATCATTTAACATGTAATATTAGAATTACTGGCAGGCATTTGAAAAAATAAAACTAGACCACTTATACTGAAGTTAACTCAAGAAAATAAAAGATTTAAATATTTTTAAAGGTACTAGAAATATACATATGTGGTTTGTTTTTCGTGATATTGGCATAGAGAGGGCCTTTCTAGGCAAGATGCCAAACTCAAAATCCATAATAGAAAATATTGATAAATTTAACAACACACAATTTTAAACTTTGTAGAGAAGAACACCACAAAAGATGTCAAAGTATAAACAAAAAATTGGAAAAAAATATTTGTAGCATAGATAGCAGAATATGATGTAATTTCCTTAACATTTAAAGAATGGTTAAAATCAGTTTGAAAAAAATAAACACTTCAATAAAAAAAAGATGAAGACATGAAGCATCAGTTCCCAGAAAAATAAATACAAGGAGATTATTTCAGCTTTGTTTGTAATAGACAAGTCTTGGAAATACATGTTCATCAATCACAAAAATAAAAAGACAGAGGGGAATATATAAATTAAAATAAATTTAAAAGATATATCAACCAATCACAATGTGTGGACATTGTTTGAATTGTGACTCAAATGAAAATCTTCTTTAAAAAGGAATGATATTATGAAACAATTAGAAATTCAAACATTGACTAATATTTGATGATAATAAGGAATTAGTGATAGTAATATTTTGTCTGACAATGTTTGTTTTTAAAAGTCCTTATCTTTTAGAGAGTCATACTGAAATATTTTGAATGAAATTATATGACATCTGAGATTTCCTTCAAAATAAATAAGGGAGAGAGAGTTGTAGATGAGATAGAAATGATCACAAGTTTATAGTTGGTGGAGTTGGATGTTGAGTACATGTAGGCTCATAACATTATCCTACTTTATTATACATTCAAAATTATCATAATAAAATGGAGTTTTTAATTTTGTAAATAAATAAGACCCAAAGAAAAGACATCATAGCTTGATTTTTAAGAGTGCGATCTTCAGAGTCAACTGCCTATATTCAAATTTTAGCTCCATGGAGCAATTACCTGAGGAGACTCTGTCTCAGTTTTTTGACCTGTAAATTGGAGACAATAATAATCCCCACCTCAGTGGATTGTTATCTCCAGATGACATTGAGATATCACCCAAAAATTGGCAGATAGAACGCCATTGATTTTGATTTCAGAAAATCATGACATAGATATAATGTTTCCTATTACATACAGTATTAGTTCTAAATTTTTCCCATACCATCCTTATCAATACAAGTAAGTAGACTATGAGAATCCCCGGACGAGAGGTGATGTTTTGAAAATTCCACATAGGGACTATGGTACACGTGCCACAGGGGATCATGCTCCTACAGACTACTACTCGAGGAGTTTCTCGGAGATGCCCACATGCAAGAAGCAAACTTGCCACACTTGCCAGCACCAACTTGACAACTACATAAGAGAGCCACCTTGTAGGTGACCCAGATAGGTCTTCACATGCTGCTACCCTAGTCGACAACTGACTCAACCTCATTAGAAACCGTGAGCCAGAACCACCCAGGCAACATACTCTTGAATTTCTGACCCACAAAAATAATAAATGTTGAGTGATAATACATGTTACTTAAAGTCACTAAGGTCTGGAGTAATTTGTTACGCAGTAAAGGATAACTAATAGACATGTAAAGATAGGTGAACATTAAAATTCACTGGTAAATATAAATTCAGCTGTAAAATGTTACTCTGGTTTGCAAAATTCTCAGAAAAACATCCTGGAAAGAACTTCAGAGAGGTTCCTCTACAAAATCAGTGCTGGTCACGATTAATATATGGACCAATTAACACAGCAGATGAAGCGCTGGCTCAAAAAAATAAATTTTGCTATCTTGGAACATGTTATCCACTTGTTTGAAACAAAGTATGTTCTTGAAAAATAAATATTTGATTAAAACTATCTAATATAAAGCATAAGATGTAATATAGATTATCAGCAACAAATCGCTCCTCATGACAAGTGTAATTTTAGTTTGTGGTCAATTTTTTTTTCAAGTGATCTTAGTATTTTTGTTGGAACCACCTGGCAATACTATTTCCAAATATGCATTGGAAGTTCCAGTGTGGAACTTTGCGTGGAGCTATGCAAATAAGCTCAGGGATAGCGAGGGCTATAGACTGTAATTGACGAAGACTGCAGCTGAACAGAAGGTCTCCTATTTGCCAAGCACTGTGCTAGATGTTGGGAACAGAAAACTCAATCAAGCGTGAATTTTTAAAAACTCAAAGAGCCTGAGAACTCTTTCAAGTATTAAAGGCATTGATACAAGGGACTAATCAATTCAAAAAGGATGGGAGGAGGACCAGAATGAAAATCATGGGCCTCAAAGAACTAAGGTGACTAAAAAAAAAAGACAAGGGTCAGCCAAGAGTTACCCGACTTCCCTCCACAGGAGGGGTTGGAGGTTCAGGTAACATCATCACAATGCCTATTAGTTTTAGATTTTCTCTAATATAACTACTATGTTAATTGTTGAGTAAACACAACTCTCAATTAACTCTCATTCTGTAGGGTGAGTTCTATTATTCTCAGTATTTTTCTTTTTTTAGCTGAGGAAGATTAGTCCTGAGCTAATATCTGTTGCCAATATTCCTCTATTTTGTACGTGGGCCGCCGCCACAGCATGGCCACTGACAAGTGGTATAGGTCTGCACCTGGGTACTAAACCTGGGCTGCTGTCGTGGAGCATGCCAAACTTAACCACCAGGCCACGGGGCTTAGTATTTTTGATAACCATATAAATTTTACTTGGAAAACATTTATACAGAAATATCTATGTCACCCTGTGCTTAAGTTTTTAAACCTTTAGAATTAAAAAATTTTAATTATTTAACATACCCCTAAACCCACTAAATCCCCTTCTAAGGAGATATCTTATAGAAAAATCTTGCATATATAGATAAGAATACATGCAGAGAACACTCTCTGTTGTTTATAATAGGTAATATTGGAATCTCTAATGGGAGAATAAAGTATGGTTTCTTTCATTGCTTTTCATTTTAGGGTTTGCCTAGTTGCTCTTGCTTGTTTATTTTTCAAATTATCTTTAGATTCAATTTGTCTAGCTCTAGGGAAAAGGTTTATTGGTATTTTTATTGGGCTTGCCTAAAATTTATATAGTAACTCAAGAGAATTGACATTTCTATGAGGTTAAACCATTCTATCCAAGAACAAAGAATGTCTTTCCACTTGTTTAAGTTTTCTGGGGTTTTTTGTTCTTTCATATAACTAATAGAACCATCCCTCTCTTACTCTTAGATCATTGATGTGGGTGGGGTTGAGCCTAATTTGATGGAGGGAAAAGAGTGGACATGTGACCCAGGGTCTGTCAATCAGAGTAAATATTGGGTTCAGGAATGGATATACAACCTGATCTGGACGAATGAGCATCAACTTGCGACTTGTTTCCAAATCTATTAGGAAAAAGAGAAACGCTGCTGGTATTGCTAAGGTGGCAAAATGTAAGCCTTTGGCTGTTTGAGAAGAGCCTAAGAACAAAGCCAACACCAAGAAAAAGACAAGTCAACTGATAAGAGTCTGTCAGGAGCCTGACAACAGTCCTCGCATACCAGGATCCAGCCTTGCCTGATTGTGTACCCTGGCGTCAACATATTTATTTTTTTAAGCCAGTTTGAGTTGAATTTTTATTACTTGCAACTGAAAGAGGAAACATAACTAACATAATACTCTTTTCTTATTTTGGAATTCCATGTGAAGCATGATTCCATTGTCATCAAATCATTTCTGTCTTCTACCTTGGTCGCTCTCATCTCCCTTCATCTGGATCAAAGTCTTGAGACAGGGGAAGGACATAGTGGGAGAGGAGATGTCCAAGCCCCTTTCTCCCTAGAGAGAGCTCAGATGAGCAGTCCGCACACATCACCTTCTCTGCAAGTTCTTTTGCCTCTAAAGCTGGACAAGAGGGTCTTTGCTTAGGGGCATGTAATTAAACTGACAGTAAAGATTTCAGCCTAGAGAGAAATAGGCTTTCTGGACCTGGTCCTTTCCAGCTACTAGACACTGTTTCATATGCATTAGACTCCAGATAACAGTGAGCCTGATATCCCTTTTTCTGAACATAAAGATCAGCCTCATAGTTATAGCTTTATAAAGCAGAGATAGACTTTATACCCAATTAAACGCATATAAAGGACAGCAGGTATGAACCTTGAGCTACTGTGTCTAACCAATTTAAATGTGTGCAACCAAAAGCTAACAGAGATCTTTACTATACCTGTCCTCATTTCACATATTCTGCCGCTTCAGGCTTGCACCACCAAACACGAAGAGCCCAGCAATACAAGAAACCCAGCAAATGTGCAGACAGCATTTCCCAGCAGTGGCCTCAGCCACTCACAGCATGGGGCTCTGCCTCTCAGTGATGTGCAAGCCTGTCACAGACTGACTTTCTGGCTGATGCTGCAGCCTTCTTACATTCTGGATAAGCAATTTCTAAACTGTCATTTTTTCACTTGAATTTCCCAAATGGTTCATATGAATTTGGCACAACCTGGTCATCTGAAATCTTCAAAGAAATGACATTTCGATCCCTGGAAATATAAAGTAAATTTGTAAATGTATTATTGTATTTGAGGATTTTGCTTTAAACGTTATGTTACATATTCCAGTTACATTGTGTCTATTGGAAATCACAGCCTTGTTTCTCTTTATCCTTTCTAGAGTATACAACATATACTCTAAAAAATGTATCAGAATCTCTAGAAAATGTGAATCATTACTTGCTTCCATCCATTCCTCCTATTTTATTTTATTTTATTATTTTTTTTGTGTGTGTGGGGAAGACCAGCCCTGAGCTAACATCCGTCGCCAATCTTCCCCTTTTTGCTGAGGAAGACTGGCCCTGGGCTAACATCGTGCCCATCTTCCTCCACTTTATATGGGACGCCGCCACGGCATGGCTGACAGGCAGTGCGTCGGCGGGCGCCCGGGATCCGAACCGGCGAACCCCGGGCTGACAAGCGCGGACTAAACCGCTGCGCCACCGGGCCGGCCCCCTCCTATTTTAAATTATTAAGGATTTATTATGTGCTCAATTTCTTGAATTCTGCACTAGAACCATTCTTTATTCCATTCCCCCTCCTTCCTTTTTCTCCCTTTTCATTCCCTCCCTCTTGTCCTTCATTCTTATTGTGCAAGGTCCTTTGCTAGGCCCTGGATTAATGTTATGTGTGTGTGTATATACGTATTTTGGTGATAGAGTTAAATTAAACTGTTACTGGTACGTCGACTTGACCCTTAGTTTTGCTTGCTGAGGGATTTAGAATGTCTTCATAAAGCTGGAGGACTGGTGGAGCAGGAAAGCCAGGAGTCTATTTACAGCAAGGAAAAAAAAAAGAATTTCTTGAGAAAGAATTCATTCTAAGGGAAGAGAGAGTCAAGATGTACATCTTAGTTGTAAGGATGAGGGTGGTGAGTCCTAGACAGAAGGGCTATCATAAAAGAGTAAGAAAGCCAGGTGATGTCACCATCGTGGTTGAATAGAAGACCCCAGCCTCCATCCTCCAACAAAGATCAATTAGACAGCTATCCACAAACAAAAATAGCTTTGGGAGAGCTTAGGAGTCCACTTAAGAAACTTCAGCAACACAGGGGAACAAAACGTCTTCTGAGATTAACCACACAAAAAAAGGAAGGAAGAATGGTTTCATCTTCCCTGCATCATCCCATCCTCCAGGCTGACATTGCACAGCACCAAGAGGAGCTCCTTGGCTCAAAAGAGTGCCCGTCACCAGGAGAGGGAGAATGGGGTGAGTGACCAGCTTCCCCAGCCTTTGAGGGCACTTCACCAAGGACCCACTTCAATCTCACCCTATCCAGAGACCATCAAAAGGGAGACACCTAGAGGTGGCTAGGAACAAGAAAGAAGGGCAGGGGCTACCAGCATCAGCCACACAGTGGGAGCGACGGTGCTTCCCAGCGACCTTCTCTGCAGAGGGCCCTAGCGGCTTTCACTGCTGAAAAACCCAAGGGCCAGCACAGCAGCCTTGGGCCCCCTACAAATCTCACCAGTGAGGTTTTCCCCCACAAGTTTCCCATTTGCAGACACCAGCTCTCTCCCTGCTCCCTCCCCAGCCTCCACCAGAGCTAGAATCTGTACTAGCAGTCAGCCCTGGCCTCTGCTACTGATGCAAGAAACCAGCCTAGACCCCAGCAGCTGACCCTCACCACTGTATGTGCTTTCAGGTCTAGCTCCTCCAGCTGTGCACCTACAACACCCTGGCCCAACTCCTATCACGAGCCTTCAATGCCATACAATGCCCATGGGGAGACCCTGCAGCCATAGGAATTCACACCATCAGCCAGGGCCCCCACAGCTGCTAGTATGCCCACAGTTGGCCCCAGCACTTCCTACTGGCTTTACACCCCCTCACTACGTGTGTGTCTGCATCCAGCCCCTGCCACTATGCAGGCACCTGTAGCCAGCCCCCACAGCCAAGTGTGTGCACACCACCAATGCTGGCCACCACTGATGCCCTGCTCTGGTATCTGGAGCACCGCTGAGGACCCCAACACTCTTGCAGCCACTGTGGAACCCCTGAAGCGCTTGCCAAGGACCACAGAGTTGTTGACATCATGGACCCCAGCAGCCAAGCCAAAAAGACATCACACACCCCCAATCCAAAGCCACCACAGCCCCTGCATCCTGTACCACTAGACCCTGAGTTGCGTCATGTTACAGCATGCACTCCCTCTCAGGTGAAGGTCTTTCCATCCAGAGTCAGTCCATAAACTCTGGAAGAGGTGACTGCTTCTTCAAATGTTCATACACCTACACAAGGCTACAGGAGTCATGAAGAGTTAGGGAAACATATTACCACCAAAGGGACACAGTAAACTTCCAGTAACTGATCCCAAGGAAATGGAGATATATGACTTTCCTGACGAAGAATTCAAAGTCGTTGTTCTAAAGATGCTCAGAAAGCTACAAGAGGACAGAGATAAACAATTTAACTCTGTCAGGAAAACAATACAAGAACTAAATGAGAAGTTCAACAATGAGATAGAAAACAAAAAGAACCAAACAGAAGTTTTGGAGCTGAAGAATACAATGACTGAGCCAAAGAATTCGACATAGACCTTCAACAACTAACCAGACCAAGCAGAAGAAAGAATCATTGAACTCAAAGACAAATCATTTTAAATTATCCAAGGAGCAAAAAGGAAAAAGAATAAAAAGGAATGAGGAAAATCTTTGGGACCTATAGGCCACAATAAAGAGAAACAATCTATGCATTATCGGAGTCCCCAAAGGAGAAGAGAGGGAGAAAGGGGCAGAAAGCTTATTTAAAGAAGTAATGGCTGAGAACTTCCCAAAACTGGGGAAAGATATGGACAATCAAGTTCATGAAGCCCATAGGGTCTCCCCAAATTTAAACTGAAAATGATCTTCTCCAAGACACATTCAATCAAACTGTCTAAAATCAAATACAAAGAGAGAACATTTAAAGCAGCAGGAGAAAAGAAGCTTGTCACTTACAAGGGAACCACCATAAGCTGTCAGCAGATTTCTCAGCAGAAACTTTACAGGTCGGGAGAGAACGGGATGGTGAGCAGAGTGGTTGGCACTGAAGCCATCAGCCCCGGCAGCAACAGAAGATGACACCTCAGTGCATATTATGCACGCTTTCACAGCCCTGACTGTCCTGAGCCCAGACAGAGGGACAGACCCAGCTGCCTCCCTACCACCTCGGGCAGTGTCTAGTTTTAGGCAGTATGAGGTACTAAGGCAGTGGAGCCATCAACAAGAAAACTGACCATCATTGATGGACATCAATGGATACTCCCAGAGGCATTGACGTTTTGGACCCCAGCAGCAACAGAAACTATCACCACACCCAGGGGCTGGAGAGAACTATCTCCCAGCACTCATCATCAGAAGCTAAGAAGGGCCCAACTGTGCCTGTATTACTAATCATTATCATCCCAGCACCTAACACACAGTAGGCATACAGTGACTATTTATGGAATGAATCAGTGAATAAATGCATGGATGAATGAAGGAATGAACAAATGAACTAGAAAATATCTACATCCTTAGATATACATTTTCAACTCTGGGAATAAACTCCAAAGGCTGTCTTTAAAAACGTATGAAGGGAACGTTTGTGAACACTTCCAACTCCAGTCAAGGGGCCTGAGAGAGTCTCAAGGAGGCAGAGCTGGCATTTGATTGTAAGTAGAATCCTAATCAAGTATATCGGACTCATGTATGGAAGAAAACCCACATGAATAGAAGATGATCAGCCACATAAGCAAGGGAAAAAACAGGATCCCAGAGCAAGAAAATGTTTACAAATAACTGTGCAAGTGTTATCTAGAGGAAAAGGAATTCTGAAACACAACCATTTTGAATTTCTTGGCAACATCATTCCTGGAGTACCTCAGTCTGTCCCAGTTGGGGGACACTTTTTGAATCAAATCACTCCTAATGTTTGGATTCCTCACCAATCTTCTGCCAGTCCAGGCAATCTCATCTCTTGATTGTTCCAATGCTCTCTAAAATTTGAGAAGTTCATCCATAGGAGACCAGCCTCTGAGAGCCTGGGTAATGCCAGGCCACCTAAAGGGATGACACTGTCTCAACGTGCTGGCAAAACGAGATTTCCGAGCCCCAGCGCTGAGGCTAGCTATGCCTGATCGTAGTGGGACTCCCAGGGTGAACGCCACAAGCTGCGGAAAGTGGTTGGGCTGGCTACTCTTCCAGAAGTGACTTCTCTGCTTGCCCTGTGCCTTTGCCAATATACCTGTCTCCCCAGAGAGCCCTCTGGAGGGGAGGAGGAAAATGGTGGACACCACTTGGCAACCAGTGTTTTGTAATAAACACAAGAAACACCCTGACGGGGGCCAGCCCAGTGGCGTAGGAGTTAAATTCGTGCACTCCCCTTCAGCAGCCCCGGGTTCGCAGGCTCGGATCCCAGGCCGGGACAGACGCACCGCTTGTCAGCTATGCTGTGGCGGCCTCCCATATAAAGTAGAGGAAGATGGGCACGGATGTTAGCCCAGGGCCAGTCTTCCTCACAAAAAGAAACACCTTGGAGTCCCCCAGAAATGTGTAAAGAATTTTAAAATCTCTGGATTTTTCTACAGAGAAACTAGAAGCAGAAGCAAAGAAAATCCATTTTGTGTCTGTCACTACGACTCCATACTTTGTCAGGCCAATGTCTCTGGGAAACTCTGTTTACACCATATTTATCCCAAATCCAATAAAATTCAGTCACTTACCATTTGTTCCTGTGTATCTCACCAAGCTACCAACTACCTCCAAATTACCAAGTTGGTCTTGTTCATTGATCATCTCGGCACCTCTGCAACATTTGACATTGTAGCTTGCCAGCTCTTCATGGAAACTTTGTTCTCATTAGGCACCATGATGTGACAACATGCTGCCTCTCTCCCTGTCTCCCCAGTGGCTCCTTCACTAATTCCAGTTTCTCCCCCGCGTGCTCCCTGGAGGTTCAGTCTTCAGTCCCCCACTCTGTGTCTTTTCTCCTAGCGAGTCCTGACGTATTCTGACTACTCCAGTCACACTCTATCAACAGTTATTTGCTGAGCAGCTCCTGTGTGATATGCTGCCACCTCCCTCCTTGTGACTCAAGCCCAGCTTTCACTGGGTCCAGCTTTTCTCTGGCGTCCGGAACTTTAGAACCACACTCATAACGAAACTTCTGGACATTGCATGTCAATAGCCTACCTTCACCCCTGACAAAGCACAGTAAAACGTTTGTACTTTGTATCCCGTTGCAAGTAACAGGATACACAAATCAAAACAGCCTAACCGTACGTGAAAGTTATTGACTCAAGACCAGGCATGGAGTAAACCTCAGGATTCTGGCTGTTTCTCCTTCTCTCAGCTCTGCCCTCTTCCACGGGTTGCATTAATAGTCAGGCCTCTTGGCCTTAGCACCATCTTCTTAGAAACCCCCGCACCATGACAGCCAAGTGGAGGAGGAAGCAAATGTGCAGGCTGGAACGCAAAAGAAGAAAGATGAGGCAGAGGTCCAAGTCAACCACTAGATTGTGCATCCAGAGAGGCCACGGGAGCAAAAACATGGAAGGCCAGAGGTCGGAGATGCTGGTACAAGTGGTCATACTATGTGCTACTGTCTAGAACTTGTTTCAGTGGATCTAAAACATCCACCACCATCTGATTGCCACAACCACCTCTGAGAGACCCACCTTGCTCATACCAAAACAGTCCCTTTTGGTCCTTTGCCTTGAACCTGTGACATTCTGGACTTGTTGTGTTCTCAGTTGCTTCTGAGTGTAACACACGTATTATAAATCATCTCTTCTGATACCTAAAAAAAAATCTTCAAGTGGACTTTCTCATGGTAACAAAATGGTTGCTGCAGTTCCAGGACTCAAATACACATCTCAGGTTACAGAAGAGAGCCTCTCTTCCACAGCCACTGAAGAGAAGTTAAGGGCTGTATTCCGGCTGATGAATTGGGATCAGCATCTACCTCGGAATGGTCACTGCGGCCAGAGAAATGCTTTGAGCTGCTGGGTTAGGCCACGGCTCCAGGCTCATTCCTGAATCCACTACTGGGGTGAGGTGATGTGGTCATCACTGTTAGCTTAAGCCAAGTAGAGAATTTCTCTGGAGAAAGGGGTGGTCAGTCCCACCAAGAGCATGGCTGCTACATAATGGGAAAGGGATAGAATGGATGTCAGGGAGGCAACCAATAATTTTAGCTACATCTTGTCTACTTGGAACCAAAGAAAAGGAAGAATTCTGTATAGTCAACTTTCCAGATAGCTAAGGGTTCACTTCACTCCTTATGTATATTAACCAGTTGAAATGATGTAGTTCAAAAGTGTATTCTTTATATCTCCAACTTTTAACAGAAGGATACCGAACATAATTGAACCATTTAATGATGATTTGAGGTCATCATGATGTAAATTTATTATTATGCCAAGTACAATACAAATGACCGACACCAGGCGGTTCTGATGTGCGGGGCTGTGCCCCAGTTCATAACTCCAGGCTGCTATGCACTTAAACAAATTGTATCTACTTCTTATGGCTTTTCTTTCTCTTCTTTTTCTCTAAATTGCTTTTTCGAATCTACAGTGGAGTAGGGAACCAGATAACGAAGCTTTTTAAATTGTGTATAAATTAGAAGTAAAAATGAAATTGCCTGGGAGGAAATATGCCAAAATGCAAACTGTCGTTGCCTCTGGGTACGGGCATTAACTTGTTTTTCTTTATTTATTTTTGTTTTCTCATTATTTTTTTTCTATAATGATTAAGAATAACTTTTATGATCATACAACACACACACACACACACATACCATACACATACACACAAAACTAAACAAAATAAATAGGATTTGAGTGGTGCCTTAGAGTTTCACAAGCGGAAAAATGTCCCAGCTGCTGATTCTTGCAGCCTGTGACAGCTCTCCCAGCAGATCGGAGGCCTTGTTGTTGATTTCCTGTTGCCTGGTATGTGCTGAGTCAGGGAGTGTACACACTTGAGAAGAGATCATGGAAAACTCAGAACATACCAGGGGGAAGGTCAGCTGCCTCCCTACCATGAGACTTGACCTGGTAGGTCACCACCAGGCAGAGACTGGCTCTCAGCCCTACAGATGGGGAAACTCAGTTTTGCCTATGCCTGGGATTGGACAGATCATGAGGATGACTCAACACCATGGGAACTCAGAAGGGACCTGTGTGCTCCTTACCCGGAATACTTGTTTAATGACAGACAATGAAAAGGGACCTGTTACTTACAAGCAATTTTTCTTCCAGCATGGAAACCGTATGGGGAGCCAATTTATAATTAGAAGGTTGGTTTGGTGAGCATAAAATTAGAACAAACTGTGAAGTGGCATAAGGTTAAAATACCCTGGTACATCCACCCATCAACAAGCTGGGTCATATCTGCCAATCACACCAGAAGCCTAAGGCCTCAGGCCACTCCAAACGGTGCTTTTTGGGCACTGCCAAACTGTCTCCATGACTCACCATTTTATTTACTTGATTACTAAACAAGCCCTTTCTAATGAGCCATTCTTTCTTTAGATAAGTTAATACAATCTCAGGCTATGGATAAAGATTATTGCTCTTAAAGTTGCTTTTCATACTTCTCTTTGTAAGTATAGCTCTCTGGGAGAGCAGTTTTCGAGTTCAAGGGCCAACTCATGTTTACCTCCCAGTCTACATACTACGTTCAACTTCTAAGACAGCTGAAATCCAAATAGAAAAGGGTTCAAATAAGTATAAAACCAAACTCATCACCTTCCCCACAGCTCGTCCACCAAGCCAAACCAGTTCTCCAAACTAACTTATCTTTTCAAAAAATTAACGGTATGCTCATCTTTGACTCCTGTCTCTGTCACCCCTTATTCTTGGGGTGGCCAAGTCTTGTTTACTCGTCCTTCTCCATCCCTCTCTTCCATTGTTTTCTTTCCACTCCCATTGCCCCACTCTTTTTTATCTCAACCTGAATCCTGCAATAGTTCAAGAACTCCTTCCCTCGCCTCCTGGCTCTTCCCTTCTTATCTCACCTGATTATTATAGCCCTATTAATCTTCTGAGAACTTTCTCATTCAAAGTATTTAAGGGCTCTTTACTATACAAAGAATTAAGTGCAAATGCCTTAGACCAGTGCTCAAAGCTCTCCCAAATTTGGCCTTTATGTTCTGTTTGTCTTCTCTTTCTGTGACCCCTCAATATGGACCCTCTATTTCAGCCTTCGTATACTCACTGTGGACAAATAAAAACATCAAATGCAAACCACGCTTATGTTTTGTAATGCAAGCCTATAGGGAAGAAGTCTGAGAAATTAACAGCAACAAATACAGTTTGCAGATTTTCCTTTTAACAGCTTGTTCACCTTCTTTTTTTTAATTCCCTGTATTTTCCTTCACAGACACACACATACATTCATAGGACCACGGCTGGTCACCAGGGAATCAACAAGTATCTATGGTGGCAATCATGCTTTTGAAGGAAACCTAAACCTGTCCAATGTAGGTCTTGATCCAATGACAACATCACACAGGTATCACGTAACTTGTATTGACTAGCGACCTACCATCATTCAGAAATATTCTGGAACATAAATGTCTCCGACATTTAATCTGATAGAAACTCTGCTTATTCCTCATGCGGACATGACCTTGAGGAACGTAATATGATCTGTCAGGTTTGGTCACCTTTCAATAAGAACCCATCACAAAGTGATTTGAGCAACAAAGGGAATATATTCATTGAGTTACATTACTCATGTAACTCAAAAGTTCATCCACGGCTGCATCCAAGAATTCAAACGTGGTCAGTGGGACACGTCTCCATATCTCAGCTCTGCATCCCTCCATGCTTCATTCCCCAGTAGATTCTTTCCACACAGGAGCAAAGATGGGCACCAGCAACTCCAGGTTTAGCAACCTCAGCAAAAGGAGAATGTCACTTTTCCAGTAACGTCAATAAACATCCTAGGGTGGGTTCTCATTGGCCCAGCTCACGTCATCTGCCCATTTCTGAACCCATCACTGTGCCAAGGGACCCGATGTCTTGATTACCCAGCACTGTCTCATACACTCCTGTTCCCTGCTGAGGCCAGAGGATGGGTCAGCCCCGTGGAACTACATGGATTGAGAATAGAGGAAATGTGGTTCTCCAAAGGAAAATCAAGGTGCCGTTATCAGAAAGGAGAACAGATACGAGACAAACAGGAGACTGCTGGGGCAGATTCTTCCACTCACGGACACGCCTGTTGCCTCTTACCACAATATGCTCATCAATGAGTCCACAACTTTATAATCAAATTTTCAGATGAAGTTTGGCAATATATCTGAGTATTTTTATATACATACTCTTAACCCAGCAATTCTATTTCCGAGAATAATAGCTCTGTTTCCTATGTTCCCAATGCTGGCCCAAGCACATTGCATATGTTTTTCATTTAATACAAAACTCTAGTATGAAGTAGTATTCTCTCCATTTTTGAGCTCAAGAAATTGAGCTCAGAGAGGTTAAGTGATGTAAACAAGGTTGCACAGCTAATAGGAGGCAAAGCCAGAATTCAGCCTTTAAAGTCTTCACCACTATTAGTTACATTCTTCAGAAGTCTCTGTGGCATATAGTCTTATGAATTCATTCTAAGAAAAAATATGACAGGTGAAAAAAGATGTACCTCCAGGATGATATTTATAAGTATTTGTCCACAGAACTCAAGTGTGAAATAAAGCATCAATAAATTATGTCAACCTACATATGTCCCCTCATTATCAGTAAATACATACTAAGTTCCTACTTTATAAAATGATAAAAGATTAATGACTTTCTTTGTGAGGCTGTGAAAGTACACGTTCGTTCAAACCTGCTGCCTAAGCTACGAAAGCCTCCACAGTCAAGGTTAATCAAACACCATAAGGCCTTGTGCGTTGTTTCCTATCTATCACCACGTCAGTTTATCATTTCGGAAAAAAATTGAATGCTTAATCTGTGCAACCGTTCAGAATATATCTTTATATGTTGGAGCTGTCAACCACCAGGCAAAGGGAGATTTGGGCTAAATTATTTAACCTTGATAGTGCTCAACACTGGAACATTCCATCAGATGGGAAATGAGTGACCTGGCAGCCTAGAGAGCTGCTGGTTTTACCCACAGCCCCCAGAACAGGGAGCCTCTGTCAGCAGTCAAAACACCGCTCTGCCCTGCCCCCACATCAGGGCAAAACAGGGCAGGACAGCAATAGTCCAGAAGCTAACAAGAGCTTAGACCATTACTGAGAACAGCGGGACAAGCGACCACACCGGTTTAGGCTTCTGACTTCTGCCCGGACTGGGGGGGAGGAGGGGGAAATCTCAAACTGCATATGTCACTAATTCATTATTACTTTTTTAAAAAGATGAATATTAATGTAAACAAGGTCAAGTTTTTACTGGACCTCGGCTTTTCTTTTCTTTTTTTTTTTTTAACCTCTTGTGATACATAGAAAGATCAATTAGTTTATAATCAGTCTCTTTCTAATCATGCCTCCATTTCTCATTATCCTCAGCAAACATAGCCCGAAAACACTCCTGAAAAGCCAGTGAAGGAGAAGCTCATTTGCACAGGAGTAATGATTTAGTCCTGTGAACTTCTAATTTGCATAATCTCCCTTCCTTTCCCCCCTTTGTAAAGGTCTTTGATTCTTTTTTTCTCCAAATGACATGGGTTGGGAGAAAGAATTAAGCAAGCATCAAAGTTCTAGCTCCTGAGTTCTCAGCTATTACATTAATCTTTAAGATTTTCTCTCCCATTTATTAAAAATCAGTGACTCATCCAAATTTACACATAAATCCATATCAAAGTTAATTAAAATGATGGTAGTCTAATGTTTGTCTCTTCCTTTATTAATTCCTGGAAGCTTGAAGCCAGGTTCTGTGTGCTATTGTGGAAGAAAGAAAAAGAGAAACCAGTGGACATGACCTGCCAGTGATTAAAAAGCAGCGTTTGCATGGCAGGATTCAGAACTGGGCCCAAGCCCGCTTGGGGCGAAGAAGGACCAGGCCTCTAAGGAACCCACCTGATGGTCAGGTCACCCTCCTCTGGAACTGAGGTGAGCCCTGACCCCAATCTGAAAGAGGGAGGAAGGAGCTAAGAACTAAACAAAGGACAAGAGAGCCCTGCTTGCCGCCTTCTTTTTCTCTCCCTCCTCTATAATCAGGAAAAGCAGCCAATTATTCCTGTAAATGACTTTCTCTCCTTCCTTCCTGTAAAGTTAAAAGAAATACCATGCAGCTTTGCAAAACTTGTACTGGAAGCAGGGGAAAAAACAGCTGCAGGAGGTAAGATGGGTGCAAGATGGAGATTATCATCCCACGAGACATTTTTACATTTAGTTTTCTCAAAGTGCACCCGGACACAAAATGTAGGGAAAGTACGTGAGTAGGACATGGGATTCGATCTCATATACTTATTAGTGAGAAACTGGCAGCAACATCTCCAGCACCCAGGATTTTATTGCACATTGATTTTGCTTTAGGAGGTTTGCGTGGAAATCACATAAAACAAACTGAGAAAACTAATTTTCTTCCTAAACTGTTCTGGAATAGTGTTGGAGAATCTTCCAATGTGTTTTCCTATTTTTAAAACTCAGTTGCATTATTAACATTCTTAAGTCTAAAGAAAATACTGCAAGAAAGCCAAGAAACTCACACTTACACCAACAACAAGAAGCTTAAATCAACCACAGATAAGACAAGTTAGAGTGTTAGAGCATAATAAATTTATTTCACATTAATACACTTGAAACTACTTTTTATGAAGTTGCAAATTCCATGCTATATGTAAGGAGATAATTTGAAATCCTGGAAAAATTTAAAGCCAGAAAAAGTTAATACTGAGTTTAACCCACACTGGAGGGCTGAAGCAGGCACTTCAACTCCCTGGAAAGTGCTCCCCCACCTGAGAGTTCTAGAAGCCCCTACAACCCAGGGGCCACCACTTCTCTGCGTCTGCACCTGCTCCCCCACTAGCTCCCACGCCCAGCAGTGAATACTCTGCCAGATCGCAGCCCGCTGAATCCTCAGGTGGGTCCTGAGATGCAAATGGTGAAGAACGTCCCCTGTCCTTTGGCCGGAGCCAAGCCATGTTTGACCCTGCGCTAGAGGAATTCAGAGGGAAGTGCTGGCCCTCTAACGTGGTCCCCAGTTTAGCACATGAGCACTTTCCCTTTATCTCTGCAGCTCTCTCCTTCCCCGGGATCCAGCCAGCACTGCAGGACCAAGGACACATGCTGGGAACAGTTGCTACATTGTATTCAGAGCTTCCTCCCTCGATGAGGACTAAGGCTGTGTTCTGGGTCAAGTTCCACATGCTCAGATCCTTACCTCCCAGGACGTTTCTCACCCTCTCCCACCACCTTCCTTTCCCCCTCAAAACACAAGGATCAGGCAGTTTCACCAGGGGGAGGCCGATGCTCTGGAGACCCAGAAATGGGCCAGCTCAAGTTCACCTCCCAGGATGCTCTTCTGCCTCCAATCAACAAGAAATCCAGGCAAACTGAAACCTCAGAAGTGGCGATAATTCCAAGGAAGAGTCCAGAAAAAGAACAGGGAAGGTGATGGATGGAATCAAGAGCACTTTCAGTCCCACTGAGCAGCAGCCACAATATTGCTTTGGATCAGTCGGTGCTTCACGCCATTTCGTAGCATGGCTATAATGTGGGGCTGGGGGTGGGCACAGAGGGTTTAAATGTGATAAGCAACTTATAACATTCACATTGTCAAGTGAGATCAGGTAAGACCAGACTTATGCTTCACAGTTTACATAGCCAAGTTCATGTCCTTGTGGCAGCTTTATCACATTTTCACCCCTGAACTGTCCAGTACCTCTGAGATATGAAAAGGCTTGTTTTCTAGCATTCCTTGACCCTTCCTTCCCCAGATGTTACATTTAAACTTCATCTTCACTTTTCAATGCTCAACCCACCCTGCTGTTAAGAAACTATTGTTGTTTTGTCTGAAACAAAATGACAAATGTTGAATTTGACACACTGTGCAACACTGATTCAACACATTCAAATGAGACTTCTGTGTTGATTTAATATGTGTAACAGAAATCCTACAGAGGAGTCATGTTTTATGCAGGGATAGGGTCGAAAGTCAGCATATAAAATAAAACCATGTAGCACCTAAATTTGTTGAAAATTCCCTTAAACTAATTTGGAATGCACAATTTTGTGTATATAGCCCTACACAGTAATATCTATCAATTTCAAATGATTCCACTTAATATAGCACAGACATGAAAAATGTAATTTTCAAAATTAAGTCCATAAGAAAAGAGAGTGAGAAGTTGGTATTCTTCATTGACTTCTGGATGAGGTAGCTGGTTTGCATTCAGAGTGCATGTTCTACTGAAAAAATAAAAAACAAAACCATGTCTTTAAGGGCTAGAATCCCACAGAGCAGCAAGATGCTCCCCCCTGAGAATCACAGGAGGGCTGAGACAACTCGGAGGGGCACCAGTTGTGGGTGTCATGGTGGATGCACTGTTAAAACGAACATTCTCGTCTTTCTCTCACTTCTATCTTGCTTTTATCGTTTGCTAAGTCAAGCACTTTTAGCTGAATTCCCATAAATTAAATGTGTCTGAAATGCAACTCCACTGTAGAGGGAAAAAAATATATCAGGTTGATTACCCAGCAATGTTCACTTATTCGTCTATTTAATCTAAATATGAAGTTTGACTCTTTTTCACCAGGGGAGTGAACCCTTCTGTTGCCATTGCAACATGCAAGCAGATGTTCACATACACATGCACATATGCATGTTCGTGTCACACACATGTGCACACACAAACACACCACCACCACCAAAGGGGCAGTAAATGAAACACTTTCCTCCGAAATCTCCAGTCAAGGTTCTATCAACTTCCTCCCACTAGTTGTTAAAGTCCTTGGTGTCTACAACCCCCACCTCACCCTCACCAGTGACGAGATGTCTCACCTACCTCCCCGTGCCCCTGTAGATCCCTACGTGGTGACCACAATGCCCCTGTGGGCACTGAGCTCCTCTGGGGCCTGTCAACACCTGCCCCCGTTCAGGGCCCTGCTGTGCGCTACAGACTCTGCTGCCACCAGTGCTTTTGCAGTCACCAGCTTCCTGCCCTGGCACTGCCAGCGGAGCCACTGTTATTGCTGCATTTGCTGAGGCAGCAACTGCTCCTGCTGCCTCTCTCCTAGAAAGACTAGAGACAGAGGAACACAGGCCACTCTTAGGTGCTAGTCAGCTCTTTCGCTCAAGAGTCCAAGGTCTGAATTCCTGGGCCATATGGACTCCTGATAATACTACCTCCGGAGGGTAGGAGGGGGTCTCGCCAGTAGTGGGGCATATTTCAGGTTGATTGATTATAGGAAATCATTAGCATGACATAATAACAACAAACACTAACATAGCACTTAGAATATTCTAGGCACTGTTCTAAGTGCTTGACACACATTAACTCATTTAAGGCAATTATTTTGGCCCCTTTCAATGTTAAGAATGTGTTTGTACCTATACTGGCCTCCTAGCCCCGGCCCCAAACTTTCCAGTAGGAGGGAAATCCCTTTCTCTCCTATAATCAGCCAGAGTGACAGTCCTGTCTTCCCAGTCAGGGCATATTCAGATTCCATGAGGTTGTTACCTGGCTTCTCCAGCTTCTGAGCAGACCCAGACTACTAGATTACGATATAAAGCTTAGGCTTCCTAGGGACAGATAATGTGTCAATTCACATTTTAAACTTTTTTATAATGAAAATGAGTAAGAAAGGTTTATATATACATACACACACATGCATTTCTATGTTTATTTCATACATATATGAGATACATGAGATATATGAGAAAACAAACATCTCAAAACAAATGTCTCATACATATGAGATAAACACATATATCTCTCTCATGTATATATGAGATAAACATATATCTCTCATATATATAAACATATATATATGAGATAAACATATATAAAAAGTAGAGGGAAGAGTGTAACTAACCAGTATATACCAGTCCCATCTTCAACAATTATCAACATGTGAATAACCTTCTTTCATCTATACCCACACCCACAAGATTATTTCGAAGCAAATCACAGACGTCCTATAAATACTTCAGTATGCATGCCAGTTATCAATTTAATACCCCTCAGCTCCAAATCCACCCTTCTTTGTTCCAATGTGTCGCACTGGAGCTGGACCCTATAGACATTTCTATTTTGCCAACTGGCAAGATGTTAAGCTTTGTCAGTAGAGAACACCAGAGGGACACTGGAAGAGGAAGGGGCATCTCTCCCAGGTTCCACCGGGCTCTCCCCTGCTTGTTCTTATAGCTGAAAGCAGCCACAGCTCATGAGCCGCACAGTGGTGCTCACCTCCCAGTGAGTTTCAGCAGCACTCAAACGGGTGGCTTCCCAGCGAGTTCTGCTGGCATCTCAGCCAGCTCCCCAGTGAGTCTCACAGGTGCCCAGCTGGTGTCTTCCCATGGAGTTGGGTGGCCACTCCTAGCCTGTGCCACCCCAGTGAACTTCTCTGCCACCCAGTGGGCCACGAATTCAACCTCAACCGAGGAGATCTGGATCTCATCACTGTGAGTGGGGTGCGAGGGGCTTGTTACTTCCTTGGGTGTTCAGTCTCTGCCCTGGAAGTAGTGGCTGCTCCTTATATCTCCTCATGCTCTATTCTTTAATGTTTGCTTTACCTCTTTGTGGTTAATTTCCTGATACTATTTGATAATTATTTATATTAAACTGTCTCTGTTCATAGCATGTATAGTTTCTGTCCTGATTGCACCAACTGATATAGAATGTAACTCCAAAAAATAAGGACTCCTTTAATATAGCTACAAAACCATACCACAAAAAAATTTAATTCCTTAATATCATCAATATCTAATCACTGTTCAGATTTCCCCAGATGTCTAATAAATGCTTTTATCCTGTTGATCCGTTTCCAATCAAATTTCAAATAGTCCACACACTGCATTTTATTGATCTTTCTCTTGAGTGTCTTTTCCACAACCACCTGCCCTCCTCCCTTGTTTTCCTATAACTGATTTGTGGAAGAATCGGGTGGGGCCACAATTTCCCATGGCATTGCTCAACTTGCTCCTCTGTACCCTGTCCATCCTGTAAACTAGTAGTTAGATCTAAAGACCTGAACAGATTTAGGTTGTTTTTTTTTTGAAAGAATACTGGTGTTAGTACTTGTTCTTGCTTCATATCAGGGTACATAATGTCTGTCTGTCTATTTTTTTGTGATTGATCAAGGAGGGTCTTCCAAAATGATTTTAGAAGATATTGCCTTTTTTAAGGAATACATTATGACTTCATAGTGATATTTGCAATTCAAACTTTTAATTATATTTAGAATTTATAATTTTACTTAGCTTCTTTGATTTTATATTTGTATATCTTTTCTTGATTCCAAATACCATTAAAAATTATGTATTTTATTTATCCTGTAATATGTATATAATAGACTCAGAATAACAAAATTATCACTAACAGTATTAATATTTCTTCCTAATTCATTTTTACATTGTGGTATATCCACTAAGAAAGCATAGACAAATGACTGTGTTTTTAAAATACTTGAAATAATTCTTCTCTGTGTGGTTAAGCCACCAACAGAATTTTCATTTATTCATTTTGTTTAGCTTTAGGTATATATTTTTATCTCGATTTTATATATGTGTGTGTATACAACCATATGTAAAATAGTTCCATGATTCTAAAGTTATATCTATGAAACAAGGAATATTTAGTGAAATCTACCTTCCATGTCCCCCCCCTTTTCCTTTAAGAAATCATTTTTTGTCATTTCTATTTTTTAAAATAAAATTAAAAATATTCACATTCTCCCTTCTTAAGTAAAAGGTAGCACACTGTATGTGCTATTCTATACCTTGCTGTTTTTTCTAATTAACAATATATCCTAAAAATCTCTTCATAACAGTGGAGAGATTTCCATTGCAGTTGCTTAGTTTTCCACTGAGTGAATGCCCTGTAGTGTATTCAATCATTCCTGAATTGGTGAACATCTGAGTTTTTGCAATCTTTTCCTATTATCAGCAATGCTTCAGTGAACATGTCTTTTCATATTTTTGCCAGTGTACCTTCAGCATTAAATCAGTTAGCTTTTGCTATATACAGCACACTACTTCAAAACTTACTGGTATAAAGCAACATCATTTATTAGCTCAAGATTCTATTAAGTCGGCAATTTTGGCAGGGCTCAGCTCTGTCCTTCCTTCTGCTGTCCTCACTCCTGTGACTGAAGTCAGCTGTCAATTTAGGTGGAGATGGATAGTCCAGGACAGACTCATTCACATGTCGAGAGGTTGGCAGGCTGTCAGCCAAGAGGCCTCTCACCCCCAGTAGGCCAGCTAGCACTCCTTTACGTGCTCTTGTGGCCTCTCAGGGTTCCAAGCACATCGAGAGAGAGCGAGCCCCAATGTACAAGTACTTTTCAATCTCTGGCTTGCATTAAATTTACTACTGTCCTAGGGCAAGGGGACAAGTCCATTGTCACTGGGAAGAGGGGCTCACCCAAAGACATGCGTATAGGCAGAGGTAGTCTAGCAGCCATTTGAAAAATCTGGATAGATCCCCAGAGGCAGGATTGTTGGGTCACAGGGTATACTCAAATGTAAAATTGCCAAACCCTCCCCTTAACCCTAGGGATTAGGCAGTTTACATCCCGCCCAACTATGAGTGAAAGTGCCTGTTTCTCACAGTGTCACTGAAGTATGTTTTCAAACTTTTATATTTTTGCCAATCTAAAAGTTAATGGTCTCTCAATGGCATTTTAATCTGCATCTCTCATTATGAGGTTAAGCATTCTTTTCATATGCCTAGGAGCCATTTGGATTTTTTTTCTGTGATCTGCCTTATTTTTTGTCCATTTTTCCAGAACGTGATTGGTCTTCTCCACTTTTACAAGCTTTTTATATATTAGGAATTTAGCCCCTTGTCAGTGATATAAATTACAAATATTGTTCCCAGTTTATCATTTGTCTTTATACCTTTTTTTAACCATACAAATGTAGTCAAATTTATCAATCTTTCCTTTAAAGTTTCTGGATTTTGAGCCATTGTTAGAAAAGTTTTCTCCATTCCCAAATAATAGGGGAATTCACTCATGTTTTTCTGATATTTGTATGGGGGGTAACCCAGTTATCTCATTTTCTCTATCTAGATACTACCTCTTATTGTAAACTAACTTTCTTTAACTAATTGGGTCTGCGCTCAGTTGACATTTAAAGTATGACTAGGTAAAAATGTCAATTAGTCAAATTCTGTATTTCTGTTTTCCATCCTCCTCTCTGCCTGTAACTGAATTTACATTCCCTTTTAAAACCAACACAAACCCCATCTCCTGTCCAGCCCTGTCCAGTGAGTCAGCAGTGGACAGTGAGTCAGGAGCGTGGGACTTTGTCAATTCCTGGATGTGTGATCTCAGGTCAATTGCTCAATCCTTCTAAATCTGTCTTTTTATCTGTAATGTGAGGGTAACAAAACCTCCCTCACAGGATCATTTAATAGAATAAGTGAAATGATGTAGGTAACTCACTAGCATAGAACTGGCACACAGTAAGTGCTTGATAAATTATGAGTAGCCCATCGAAGAGGTAGAGACGAGACTTCAGCACCAAGTGATGAAAAAAGGGAAGTATCTAAGAATGGGAATGCGGAACTTAATGCAGAAACAACTTTGTTAGCAGTGATTGTGTGTTGTGTGTGTGTACATGTGTGCACAAACTGGGAAAGAACACACAATTGTGTTTTCTTTAGTGTGTTTCTTTCAGGGATGCTTCCCTGTAGACTGCGAGTGGTGGGGTCTTTCCTTGGCAAGGAACTTACACACTCTTGAGTATGCCAACTCTGAAACCCTGTCTACGGGGCAAAACCCCAAGGAGCAGAAGGCCCTTCTGGTCAGCTCATACCTGAAGAAAATCAGAGTTTTAAAATCAAAATCTGCTGAACAGCCAAGCACTTGACCTGAAAACACTGAAGTTCCAGTGTACCCCTTTCTCCTCCCGGCACTCAGGGTACCCCGTGTACCCCTTCTCCTCCTAGCACTCCATCCCAGAGGACTTCATACCACGTCCTGCTGAGGCCCCCCTCAACCGGCCGAGCAGTAGGCCCCAAGTAGCCAACTCCTTCCAGCCACAGTCCTCGGACTGCAAGGCCTCCTGCTCACCTGGTTTTCATCCCAGCAGTTTCTGCCCCAGGAGTCTAGGAGTCCAGCTGTAAATCTTGAGAGAAAAATAGATGTTAAGGGCAGAGCTGAAGCTAAATTGAAACAAGGAGACAATAAAAAATACCATGGTCTTGGGACTGCATTTCTGAGGTGTGAGGGGACGGGGTTTGGTGGTACTCTGGCTTGGCTGGAGTCATGTAACTCAGCAAGGCAATCTAGAGCAGACCTTGGCACTTGTGAAACTTTTCCCTTTAGTTAAGCTAGTAGTAGTTTTTAACACATCAGAAGTCACTGACCCTGCAGCTCTGGGGAGGGGGACTGACTTGGGAAGGAGCACAAGGGAAGTTTCCGGAGTGATGGCACTGTCCTACACCTTGATAGAGGTTTGAGTTACATAGGCGTGGGCATTTGTTAAAACTCACAAATGAACACTTAAGATTTGTGCATTTCTTTGTTGTACACTAAAAACTGCAAAATATTGAACCCTATTGAATAAGCATGCTGAAATATTTACTGTACTGATGTCTGCAGTTTACATGAAATGCATTAAAAACAAATGCATGAATGGGATAGATATGTGCATGTGATAAGTATAGTCAAAGGTTAATGGTAAAATCTAGTACACAGGTGTTTACACTAAAATTCGTTCAACATCACTGTATGTTGAAATTTTTCATAATAAAATGTTGGGAAGTTACCCAATGCTTTGTCAGAAGCAGACTCCTCTGCATTCTGGGTGCACAGCAGTCCCGGGGGCTGTCACCAGGAATACAGAATTCCTTGCAGTGTACTCTCTGCCTTCCCCTTGGCCACCGGCCTCCTCTGTGGCACAAACCCTGGCCCACAGGCCCTCCCTCTTCCTCCACGCTTTCATAACCACGCCCTCGCCGCCTGGGCAAAGGTGAATGGAAAAACAGCACAGGGTACTCAGACACTGACAGGTCTTTATGATGGAGGCTCAACCCCGCATGCTGTCATGGTCAACTGCCAGCACACTTACTCTTCTGTGCCCAGAGAAGACTGTAAAAGCCTGTTTAAAACAAAAAAAACCCGATTGTATAATTTATGTAAGCTGCTCAATATTTCAGATTTAAAATTACAGAAAAAATTGTATTCTAACAATGGCACAGAGAAATGACCAGTATTTGCTTCTTACTTCCATTGCTCAGTGGGAAGACCTTAACATTTGTTGAGCCCTAGATCTGGAACGGATGTTTTGCATACATTGGCTCACATAGTTCTCACAGCCCTGTGAGTATCTAGCCCCATTCTATTGGGAGGCTCAGGGTCACGGAGCCAGTCAACAGCAGAGCCAGCACTCAAACCAACAGTTGCAAGCTCCTCAGCCTAAAACCCTGTTCTTTTCACCAAAGCACACTGTCACTGACATTTAAAATAGGTTACGTTCTGCAAAGCTAACAGAACTACAAGAACAAGCCATTTGGCCAGGATTCTACAGAATATCACTGGTTAAGGAGTAAAATTTGGAAGGGCAGTTTCATGTTCTACTCCAACTGTTTTTACCAAAACACCACCCACCCAAAGGTATTTTTAACAGTTTACACTTGCCACCAGTATTATTGACAAATGCAACAAGAATACAGAATTTGGCAACCTTTCCTATATTTCCTGTAGCTTTAGGGCAGTTCACAGCTTAATAAACCTGCTTAACTGAGGGGTTTTGATGTCACAATGTTGCTTGTTCCTAAACAGATGACCCAACTACCCTTTAATGACCTTATCATGCTTAAACCATCAGATAAAAATTCTTATCCAATGGAATAATGGAACCTTCACACTCATTTAAGCCTGATTTCTACATGACAGAAACTATATAGTCATCACCCAGTAGGTGGCACTAGTTGTGTTGACCACCCTGTTTTTATGCGTTTTCTATCTTTAGTCCAGCGACTTTGGTCAGATGTCTTAGTCTTCTACTAGAGTTATAAATATTTGCAAAAGACTAGTCCCGCCTGGCCGTCAGATCATGCCTTGCATATTACTTGCAGAAATTTATTATATCTGCCCCTCTGCACAGAACGGGACTGAGATCTGTAAGTGGTAGGTTCCGCAGGCATTCTCAGGAATGTTTATTGTGGCTCCAACCCCACTACTTTTCAATTTGGCCAGGCTCTCTCCACATAATAGTGTAGGGAATTGAGGAATGCTCTGGGGGATAGGGGGAAGATAGAAGATGCTGTAAACATACATTTGCTGAGAAAATAATAAAATCTACTTAAAATTTTTTTTAACAGAAACCTAGGGTGAAATGGCTTATTTTTACTTTGATCTACATAGGCCCAGAGGAAGTTAGGTGACTCCACTATAGATAATCTGATCTTAACACTGATATAATTTGAATAATTCTAGCTAAACCTAATTCAAAGCTCACAGTGCTTACGTCCAGAGGCCATAAGCAACCTCTATTCTGCTTGGGACGACCCTGCTTTACCCATCAGTTCTGCCCTTCGGAGGCAGGTGCTTCTAAGTACAATTTTTCTGTATTTTACAGTCCAGAACTCTGGTATATTTGAGCCTCACAAACATAAAAGGAACTGAGGATATATGGAGATATATATATATCTTGAAACTTTGTTTCAAAAGAAAAGTTATTTCTGTGTTAGGGGGAGATACCAGGGCAGGAGACAAAAATCTTCAGTCTTTGTTTCAAGCTCAGCTCTCCCTGACCTCCACTTACAAATCCTCCTGGTAGAGCGGAGAAGCAATCCGCAGTTCTAACAAATTCCTGAGGAGAATCTCATATAGGTGGTTTATAAACTATTCTTTCAATATTTTATTCAACATATATTCAATACATGGACCAGAAGACTGAACTATCTACGTCCAGAGGCATAAATTTTGACAGATTAAAATAGACAAAGTTTACTTGAATTTCTGATTGGAAATGGTTACATAAAGACCTGGTTTTTAAGGACATGTCAACAGTCCTCAGCTGAGGTTAAGTTGGGCAGTAAGTACAATGTGACGGTGAGGACTGTGCTGTGTCCACGGAGCCTCAAGAGACCTGAGCTCTACTACAGTTCAACAGCCAGTCACCGAGCCTTGGGTTGGCATGTTCTTAAAACTTAGGGAGCCACACAGAATTGTGGGTTACCTATCAAAGCCTTTCAAAAGGCTTAAATGAAATGTCTACCTCAGATGGGTTAAAATGTTCACTTTCTTCCCGCCACATTGCTTACCTCATAGTGGTAAACAGCCATAAGTAACATCTTTAGGTCTCATGTTTTTTATGAGGAAAAATGCTAAATAAATGGCTTGTCAGATAGTCCAGACTTGTCTCTAGTCTCCTCCGTCTGTCATCTGTGCTTTAGAGATCATTAGACCCTTTTAGCTCAGAGACCTGGAGTAATTTGGTTACAGTATTTGAACACAAACTCTGGTGCATCCAGAACAAAGCAAACTTCGAGGAATTTGGAGAAAAAAATATACCTGGAAAATGTTTTTCAAGCTTCTCCCTCAGGGCCTAACAACATACCATTCACGGCAGTGCTATTTTCCAAAGGTCACAATTAGATTTCCTCAGAAACATACCTTAACTGTTAATCATTATAGCTGCTTTGTGAAATGTGAGACTGTTGACCCCAACATTTAATCATTGGCTGGAACCTCAATACACAGGTTTTCACCATGGCCAAGAACATCTGCCTTTACCCATTGTACACCCCATACTAGATGACTGTGACCCTCTTTTCTACTAGACATGTTCAGGATTTCATCAGCTAGGGGATAAAAGAAATAAGAGAAGGAAACAGATTTAAAAAAAAAAAAAATGCCATCACAGGGTAATCCCAAGAATAAGACTCCAGTTAAGAACAGACTTAAGCTGGGGAAAGTGTTCTATGTTGATTCTGCTTTCTCATGCTTTTCAGGTTTATCATCTCTAGACCCTTTCCAAATACATTCAAGAAAAGGATCTTAAGAGTCACGGCAGCCAACAGTCATTACCTTACTGGTAACAGAAAAGGGAAGTCATTTCAGTGAGTAAACGGGAATGTTACATCTGCATAGGCTGACAACTGCCCCAGCGTCTTCCCACTGACGTAGAACACTCTCGACTTGTACCTTCTGAGAAAACTTTTTAGGACCAGTTAACCCACTTCCCATACTTTACATGTTCTCATATCATAAATTCTAGCTTTTTAGTAGCCTCACATCTGTTTCCAGCATCACTCCCTTGGCGTTATTACTCAACCCAGCAAATCAAACACTCTTTTAAAATGTTAAATGATAAAAATACAAGTGACAAATAGTACTACAAATATTCAAGGTATCCTCAAGTTAAACTGTCCTCAAATTTAAAAGAGAATTCCTAAAACTATAGGAACAAAGCAAAAAAAGTTGGTATACTACAGGAAGAGCTGACTGCCTGAATGCCCATGGGAAAGTACACTGCAGCCTTCACTGTGACACGTCATTACCTGGCCTTATGGGTTTCATCGTCCCCTTTCTGTACTGTGCTAAGTCCCCAAGAACCTGCCTGGACAGGAGGGGCCAGCTGGCTGATGAGACCTCAATCCACTTCAGGACTGTTTTGTAGAAATGAAATGGGACTCAATCTTACTAGTGTGTATTTCTACCCTAAATGGTTTTTGTTTTCAGGAGGTGTTTAAACTTATTTAAAAGTTGATAGCTGAAAGCACCAGGAAGGAGGAAGGTAGGAAACTTGCTTCCTCTTTACTTCTTGATGAGCACTGTTCCAGCAGACTGGGAAGGCAAACACTCATTATGGACTGTAACTCACTTTGCTTTGGTTTTGGAGGCTTCCCTTAAGAAAAAAGAAATTTGTTAATAAATGATAAAGAACACAGAACAAGGTTAAATTACTGAGGCAAGTGTCCATTACAAAAGGAAAAGCTTAGGTCGTCTTCCCCTATTTAATCTCAAGATGTTAAAGGTAACAATACTTCACACCTCGCCCCGCATTTTCTTGTTACTGACATATGATAAGACAACACACATCTGACTGCTTATTATGTGCCAGAAATCACGTATGTGGAAAATCTTCAATAACTCCACAAAGGGGTACTATTTTACTTACTTGTTTTTACAGTTGTGGAACCTAAGGCTTACAGAGGTTTCAATGCAACTTGCCCAGTGTCATAGGTGAGATAATGAGGCCAGAACTGGAAGCTCAGCAATCCATACCTGATATTTTAATTTTCTTAAACTCCAAAATTCTTTCCTTTGAAATCACCTTTAATGCTATATTCTCCCACAAATAACTTAGTGTTACTGCTCCAACCTCTATTTGGATTTAAAATAAAAGATTATATATTAATTTGTAGCATTTCTGTGTGTATGTGTGAGAGAGAGAGAGAGAGGAAGATTAGCCCTGAGCTAACATCCTTTGCCAATCCTTTTTTTTGTTTTTTTGTTTTTTTTTGCTGAGGAAGATTGGCTCTGGGCTAACATCCACACCCATCTTCCTCTACTTTATATGGGATGCCACCACAACATGGCTTGACAAACAGTGCATCGGTCTGCACCCGGGATCCAAACACATGAACCCTGGGCCACCAAAGCAGAGTGCACAAACTTAACTGCTACACCACTGGGCCAGCCCCTGCAGCATTTTTTTTAATCCAAACATCTGTAATTTTGTGAACACCTTAAGAAACTACTAGTCACAAGGTCAAACTAACTATAACCATCAGTAAAAACACTTCTTTCTAGAACACATAAACTCCATTAACAAAGTACTCTAAATCACAGATAAGCTCCTTGAGATTATTATCTTGTCTGCCCCCTAACATTCTCCATGTGGTGCCTAATACGCAGTGTGTACTGAAATATGTTAGATACACTGAATTAGAGCAAACAAATAATCTGGCACAAATTTTTATATTCAAATGCTATGGAGTTTTCAGAAAACAAAGTCTACTTAAATTATTTTGTGATTTGAGGTAGGGAAAAAAGACAAAGTGACAAATACAGCTAAGTAGTCGCCAGGCTGAAGTCGTCATGACAACTACAGGCAAATGTCCTGGCTCTCCACTGTAAACCACTGAAAGAGCAAAAATAAGGGAGGTCTGTTAACATGAATGCAATTTTATTCAAGAGATAATATTGAAGAAGAGTTGAAGTCTAACAAAGGAAATCTTTACCAGTTATCCACCCTACAGTAAAAAGTGGAACTGGGGACTGGTTACAACACATAAATAAATTCTACCTTTACGTGTCTGAATAAAGCTGTATTCGCTTCTTTGAGAGAGCCATTTCTTAACTTTTGCTGATAAGGCTTTATGAATTGTGTTCAGAAACCTTGACAACATACATGCACAAAGTGCCTAGGATGTTCACTCCAGGCTGAGTTTCTGCAAGTACCTAGGACCCTATAACATCAGACTGCATATTTCTACATGAACTCAATTTGAATCGCCTTCACCATTATGTTTACCTACCACAATTTTTTAAAATAATTAGATCAGTGTTTATTATGACTTTAAAACTCCCTCAAATTATACTTTAATATTTGACATGGTAGTTTCAAAAAATAAATACTCAAGGCCTCAGTTTTATATTTTCCTTCAGTGTAACGCATAAAGTGATAACAAATATTAATAGGACTACCCTAAAATAAATATAGCTTTCTTTTAAAAATTACTCATTATAATACAGATCACTTCCTTTTCCATAATCCTGATAAAGAATATGTTTTTTGGTAGTAAAACAAGAGTTTAGGATGATCCAGTCCTTGGAAAATCTTAATGGCAGTCACTCATTGAAGAAGTCAATCATTCCTGGAGTCACAAACATTCAAAAATTGCTGTTAGCATTGACTGAGTTTTTGTTTTTTTGGTGGTTATTGCTTTAGTTGGCAATATCTGAATTTAAGACAAAAGAACATCTCCCACTAAGCCTTATTTTAAGTATTACAAAATTTATACAGAAGATAGACTCATAGAGGCTATAATGCTGATGTCTTAAGTAACTCACCCATGAAATGGGTGCGGATATTTTAGAGGATATCCCAAGATCTTTTTGCTCTAAAAATAAACGCCCCTACTTTTCAGAGTGTCCCCATTCTTCAATAGGAGACTTGAGCAGCTTAACAGTTCTGCTATAAAAAAAAAAAAATCACTCTTATTAACAAACCAAAAATGTAAAAGGAAACCAATAAAGGACAAAGTTTTCACAGTTAACAATAAATAAAAGTGCAATAAGTGTTCAAGTAGGGCGTGTAGTTTAAAAACTACATGTGAGTATTTGGCATAGGTCATCTTTTAAAGGCTCTCCGAGGGTCCCTGCCATTACTTATTGTGGTCATGCCTGTTTGATTACTAGTTGTTCCTGGTAGCTGTGGATTTACAGGTCCCCGGCCATTGCTTCTACCAGCATATGAAAACTGGCATCCCCTTGATTCTGGGCCAGCGTGAACCCCATTTCCTAAAAGAGAATATAAAAATTCATCATCATGTTCAGATACTGGTCTATAGAAGTACATCTATTAGAAGTTCTAATACATGCTCTTAATGCTCGCAAGTAATAGCAGGGAAAACAAACACCTTTATTTTCAAACAACTGGAAAAAACTCAATGTGGGTTCTAGGTTTTTCCAAACACATGATTACTGTAAATATATTAACTTGATGCTATATTAATAGAGGAAAAAAGAGCAATTTGGGCAACAGAATGAGAAATCAGTACAGTAGGGGAAAAAAGCATAGGCAATGCACTGCCTACATTATGACAGAAAAAAAAGGGCAGAATGGTGGACGAGTACTGGCATTTGGTTCAAATATGGTTAATAATGTCTCAAAAGAGATAATGTAATTCTAACTCAAAAAAAGACAGCAAAGTTTCCCACAATGTGAAGACCATCAGCTATGCCAAAACATGTAGCCACCAGGTCAAATAAAACTTCAGCCACCCTAATGAACTCCAATCACAAAAGACTTTCTTCAGTCTTATCTATTCTTAAAGACTTCAAAAGACCTGTCACATGGCTGAGAGAACCATTAACATGATACTTGGGTGTTAGAGGAGTAAAGGCAAATCTATTAAAGAGGCAGCTATTAGCACGTGAAAAATTAAGGTGAGTTATTAGTCTGAAGATAAAGGCTTTCGGTGTATAGAAAACAACCAGTAATTCGGCATCTAATATAAATAATCAATAGATTACAGAAATTTTATAAAAATCAGCAGAAAAATAACATGATGCACCACTGTACCTTAAATTTCTTATTATTAGCCAGTGTTCACCACTGTATTCCCAGTGACTGGTCCAAATGTTCAAATATAGAATGTGCTCAATAAATTAGCTTAAGAAGATCTGCTTTCTAGAAAAGCAGTTATTTGGGAGTTCCCTTTTAGTACTAATTTATGCCTCAAGACAATTTTTTCCTCTTTCATAAGATATATTCTCTTAATTCTTACACCTCATCACAAATATGAAAAAAAAAATCTTACCCACTGGTCCAAATGTACCTGTACCCATATTACTATTCATGGAATTATTCTTCTGTTCACTGTGTGCCTAAAAAAAATTTATTTAACCAAATGAAGATTCAAGAAAAATACACATTTATATTATTATAATAATCATTGTTGTACTCTTTTTAATTTTTAAGGGTTTTTTTCAACAAATTTTTTAAAGACTTATCCAGCTCCATTCAAGGTTAAAATATTCAGGAATGTTTCCCAAACCTTTCATAGCTTCTGTTACAGCTTACTGTACTTCCTGATATCATTCCCCACTCCTCAAAGGCTAAATGGCACATGTATTTATGATACTACAGATGTATATACAGCCTCACAAAACTATAGAATAAAAATGACTTTAAAAAGATTTTTTTAAATTGTCTTCATTATATTCTGAGTATAAAAGCATCAGCAACCTAGCCACAGAATTACAGTACAGTCAAAATTAGCCTAATCGTAGAAGTAGACTATACATTTGGATTAATTACCCCTTTGTTCTGTTGTCCTCGATAATCTGGGTTGGGTTCACTGAAATTGGGCACTTCTGAATAAACCATACAAAATCTAAAAGAAGATAAAAGACAAGTTAAATGACTTCTGAAATAAAGCAACCAACATTCTTTATAAAACACGCATAACTTATAGGAATGAAGAATTTAGGTGTCAAATGACTTAACTAAAAAGCAACATGCTAACTCACTCTTCATTTACAACAAAAACTTCCTAAATGCTTATGTTCCATAAAAACATCAAATATTTGATTGTCTACAATGTATAAACATTCTATTTTGTATTTTAATTCTTCTGTACTGCAAAAAATAAACCATGTCAAAGATCAAGGACACAGAAACACATCTTTGTCCTGTTTTTCCACATAGGCTGATGCCACTGAACCATGTTTAGGATTCCAGAGGGTTTTCCCCAGCAGTGGTGATGGATTTGCACTGATCCATTCACACACTCTCATCCAGTCCCTCTTTTGACCAATCACTGTGAATCTGCAAAGATAATCAGTCAAGGTTAAGAGTGGATTCAGCAGGCCTGAAAGAAGTCAACTGGCTATCAAGGTTAACAGTTTATCCCAATGCTTCTTGTAAGTTGACTATCGAGTATACTAACACTACACATAGGCATTTTCTTAGCGCCTCACCCCACAAATAAGAAATTAAAACAAGTTGAGGTAAATACCAGACTAACCCTGACAACGTTAAGTCACCAAGAATTGAGTGACCTCCAGTGGTTCTTCATATAACTGACCTCCATTATTAAAAATACTTCTCTATACATGAAGGTCAGGACAGGATCCTAGATCTTCTGGTAATATTGACTCTACGACCTCCCATAACACGTGGCTCTAACGCTACTCTAAAAACAAACGTAAGTGAATCCTAATTTTCCTCCTAGCGAAGGGAAAGCGTTACCAGTTTCTGATTTTTAAAAGCTAGCAAGATCACTTATTTTTCCCAAAGTATCTTATCTCTGCAGTGTGGAAGAGAGTTTTCCCTTCTTTGGGTGCCATTTGTGGCTTCTCTCTTTAAATATCCTCCAATTTGATGGGTATTAAGTAGATGTCTCAACATCAACCAAAGAGAATGGACTAATGATTTGGCTTACTGCCTAAACCATACTTTATGAGTACATCCCAAATGTCTAGGCCAGCATGGAGGCTGAATTACGTTTTCACCCCTAGAGAGCATGGTTCCTCCAAGTCAGGGTGGAGATTATCAGGGTAGTAGTGTATGGAAGCTTGCATTGCGGCTGCCTGTACGGTACCTAGACTGTGGATAAATACAGGACTTCAATTTTCATTGCTGCAAGTCCTTTTACCACAAGTACACATTCATCATAAAGAGAGAAAAAGAACATTTAAACTTATGGCCTGAAGCCCATACTTAGCTTCTCAATTTGGCAATTCACTGGAAGACAGAACCTACTTCAAATGGCACTTGTGACACCTGAAAGATGCATGTTTTCAAGTCGACAGAAATAGCCCCACTGGGGCTTGTCTCAAGTGCATCTTCTTAATGCCCTTTGCCAGGAAAAACTGACATTCTCAACTATAGGAAACAGTACTGATAGCTGTTAAACTAGTACATACATGCTAAGTTATTTAGTTAAGCTGCTGATGGCATTCAGTTTACCAGCCAAAAAAGCCAGGCAAGAGGTTTATAGTTTATACCTATCAGTTATTCTATAGATATTATATTGTAATTTACTCAGTTATATGAAATGCATTTTAATACTTACTCCCCAATTTTTTGAAGTTCACCACCCCTTCCAGTATAAAGTGTCAGACAGCCTTTCCACATGGATGCATACCTAGAAAGACAAGAAACATCAGTTCTATAGAAATATGTACATTTCCTTCTACTTAAATGAAGTAAATCTTTCTACCATATTTTTTGTATTGAAGTGCAGGTGAAGATCAAACCCTCTGTCTACCAGAGCAAACCAAATACAAGGAATCTAATTTTGAATACCTTGTTACTTAGTAAGGAATAATACAAAGGAAATTCTACTGACAAATTTTGACATAATTATCTAAACTATAACTAACCTAGAAAACAAAGTCTTTTTGCAAAGCAAGCACTGTTATACTCCAAAGATCACATTTTTAGTCAATTAACAAGGGAACTTTCAATTGCAGAGATTCCAGCAGATGTTATTTTTCAATCACAGGATATATGAAATCATCAAACTACTGTTACTTTTACACTCATTTACTCAGTCTAGTCAGATATTGATATAACAGTGTTTACTTTGCCTCCATAAAAGATGTAGGGTTCCCAAGCTACTGAAAATGTGTTAAAATTTAATCAAGGTGCTAAAAAAACTAAGGTCACAAATCTATCACCTATCTTCCTTTCCAAATTTCCAATTTTTAGCACCAACTTGGGTGAACAGTTGTTTACCCTAAACAATTCTGAATGCAGACAGCATTAGATAAAATAATCCTATACACAAATCTAAAAAAAATGTAAATTAATATTATAAAATCAGTCCAAGGTTTGGTTTTCTTTGGTTCTTTATACAACTACTATGGTAACTTAGAATGATAAATTATAACTAAATATTGCTTAAGTATGTTGATAGTTCATATTTTAATATAGACTAACAAAAATTTGCTAGCTCCACATTATATATTTCTCTTCATTTACTAAGGGTTATTTATTAAAGACTCCATTCACCACTCTGTTATGTTATACAAAAAGTGACTTAGGAGACAGTACACTCATGTTTCACCTTATTAAAGTAAGAATTAACGCCTATTTTGCGAAAAAATTTGAAGTTACAACATCAAAAAATTTAACTTTCACTTGTTTCAGGAATGAAATCAATGAGATCAGCATTTGCAGGGTTTTCTGATAAACATATCAATATTCAAATTACCATTATTCAGATATATGCCTTTCTTCAAAAGCAATTTTCTTAGATTCAACCAGAATTTAAGGGGCTTACAATGGGCCAGACTCCAAGCAGGATGTGTTATTTTAGTTAAGTAAGGTATAATTATTCCCATTTTACAGAAGTTGAAGAAGTATAACTTCAAAGTCACACTTAAGTTAGGAAATAGTCGAGTTTCTTTAGTTTTGAATTTTCCTTTCAATTGTATTTCCTGGTAATTGTACTCCTTAAAATCCTATAGATACTATAGACCACATAAATTTAGTTTTTCCACAGTTTTTTTGATGGACATATCTATGTATTTTCTGTGATTACGGAATATGAAATATTTGAAAGGAGATGATGTTTACAGTGTATAAGATACTTTTAATCGCTGGATGAGAGTTATTTTGGGAACCAAAAAAACCAATTATGCTAATCCTCACCACACCCTCTCAGGCAGGAATTCTTCTGTGGAAATTAAAGAGGTGGAAGTTTAGGACACAATTAGTGTCATAATGAGTCAGTGTATGAGAATAAAATGTCTGAGTCCTGACTCTCACTTCCTTCTTTGATGAAACTCTGCCTCACTTCCTGAAGATGTTGTAAGACCTGTCAGATGATATCAGAGGGCTCTAAACTCCTCCAGTCAGGGTGATCCAACACTTACTTCTCTGAGATTCTATTTACTACGCCAACATCAATCCCACCTACTTTTCCTTTATTTATGACCAATAAATTTTTACAATTCTATTGAGCACAAAAGCTCCTCAAATCTATTTTCAAGGCCCTTTTCTGGCCTTTTATCTTCCTAAGATAAAAGATTTGATAAATTTCTAAAGGCTTTCTAATTACCAACCCCAAAAAAGGTTGTGCTAAATTATTTTTTAAAGCCAATCTGCCAACTTACTCTCTTGGATGGAGGTATCATAGATGTCTTTCTGCCAAACATTTTCTGCATATCATTCTGGTTTTTGTACAATAATGATCTTACAGCAGTAGGCACAAGAAATTATTTTCCAGAATGTGCCTCCCAGACATTGTAAACTTCCCCTCTTAACTTTTACCTCTGAGCACAAATTTGACCTGCAACAAAAACTGCTAAATTCACCAACTACAATCTTAATTTATGTCCACACTGGCTAAATAAAGTAAGTACAGGTAAAATATTGACAAGATTTCAAAAGTCACTGAAAAGGGGAGAAGGCTGGAAAAGAACTAAGTGACAACTATATCAAATAATTTATGAAAAAGATAAAGTATTGACTATGTTAATCTAACTAAAAGGACTCAATAATCCCAGAACAATATTTTAAAAAACACTTAACCTGTAACCTGGCAGGGGGGCGGGGGGTGAGGGGGGTGGTAGATTCCTGGCTGAAACTGATTGCTTTAAAGGCGAGGGTGTTACACCCAACCCTGTCCACCGTCCAAAGTTAACATCGAAGGGGCTCTAAACTCCTCGTAGTGTCCCACATAAAAAACACAGAACTTGAGAGCTTGCCAAGGTCGGGGCATCAGCCGACTCCGATTCCGCAGACTGCTACTGAGGAAGCACTCTCCCTCCGCCCCCCACCTTTTAGGCACACCTACCCTCTGGTCAACCGAATAATATCCCCTGGCTGTATGAGACCTCCGATTTCATCCCACACGGAAATAGTGATGCTGCCCGTTTTATCTGCTACTTTGCATGATCTCACTTCATGGCCGTCTTTGGTTTTGGTCACGCGTCCTGTGAGGATTTAAAAATCAAAAGGGGGGGAGGGGTGTATTAGATAACGAGGACTTCCAGAAAGGCTCCCTAAGTCCTCCTCCGGGATCACTGCATCTGAAAGGTGGGAGGAGGTCGAGCCCCGGCTTCCCGCCGCAGGTAGGATCCGAGCCCCAGCGGGGCACCAGGGCCACGTGGAGGGGGGAAGGGAGGGCGGGGGAGGGGAGCCCCGGCTCGCGGCGGCTGCGCCCCTCCCTCCTGCCCCGGGACGCACAGGGGCGGCGGGGTGGGCTGCGGACCCCACTTACCTATCTCCAGGACAATAAAGACGACATTTAAGTTTTTCAGTCCGGGCTTAATATCTTTTATAAAAAGAAGTGGGTCGTTGACCCCATTCATATTGAGGCAGGTGCGGCTGCGGAGACTCGGGTGGGCAGGGAGCGGGACAAAGCTTCCCACCCTCCCGGGCCAGGGGCGAGGGCGGAGGGGCGACCTTGGGCGGGGGTGGCAGGAGAAGGGGCAGAAAGCGGTTAGTCAGGGACCCAGGAAACCAGCCCAGACGGCACTGAGCCTAAAAAAAAAAAAAAAAGGGCGTTCACAAGTTTAAAAGGAAAAAGATGAACCACTCCGCACACCAACCCCACTCCCCACGGGGCGACAGGAAGGCAAGCGTGCGAGCTGCCCCCTTCTTTGGATGAAGGAAGAAAAAAAAGGCAGCGAAGGGACGCCTCCGCCCCGAGTCCAGCTCACACGCACGGGCGCGCGCCCAGTGTGACCCGGGCTCCGGGAAGGGACGGGCTGTGACAGCAAACTGGTAGCGAAGCCCAAGCAACCGCGCACCCAGCGTCCCAAACACCGACTGATGAACGCGCCCGCGCGCCGGCTGGACCCCCGGGCCGCCCCGCCCCTTGTGACGTCACGCGGCGTCGGCACGCCCACCGCCCCACCCGCCAGGCACGCGGGAGGGGAAGCGTAGGGGCGGGAATGGGCGGGCGACGCGCGCGCAGCCTTCCAATCGGCTCTCGGCCCCGCCCCGCCCTCCTCCCGCTTCCGCCGTCGCTGCGCTGCGTCTTCTTTGCCCTGCAGTGCCCTTTTGGCGTTTTGCGCACGTCGCTGTCCAACTTCAGGGTTTTCTTACCTAGTTTCCTTCCGAGTTCAGTCTTCCACCGCTGCCCTTTATTCCACGGTCAGGGGGAACGGTTGCTGTGTTTAGGGCCCAATGGGTACGTTAAAAAGTGTGCAGTCGAGTAAGAACAAGGTTCAGGCAAGGGTGGCTGGTGGGGTAGGAGGAGAAAACCAGGCAGGGATGGGTCCTTGCTGCAAGGCTGGAATTTTAGGACCAGAGGGAAGTTGGAGATCAGTTCGACCGCCTCATTTTAAGCATATTTAAATTGAGATCCAGAAAGGTGAGGTAGTTTGCTGAAGGTCACCCAGCAACTTGTGAGCAAGCAGGACTTCAACATCAGTCGTCTGACCTGGTCTTGCGCTTTTCGCCCTATAATACTAGGCAGATAGAAAAGTAGTAAAGTTCCTTTGCAGACTTTTTTACCTTACCCCTCCCCTCTCAGATTACACCCCTCCCGCATTGTGCTTCGCTTCTCTACACTTATTTGATAGTTTGGTTTGGTTGGTTGGTTTTTGTAGACTATTTTTTAGAGCAGTTTTAGGTTCACAGCAAAATTTAGAGGAGGGTACAAAGATTTCCTATATACTGCCTACCCCCACACATGCATAGCCTCCCCTATCATCAGTATCCCCTACCAGAGTGGTACATTTGTTACAGTGAACTTTCATTAACATATCATTATCACCCAAAGTCCATAGGGTTCATTCTTGGTGGTATACATTTTATGGATTTGGAAAAAAGTATAATGACACATCCACCGTTATAGTATCATGCAGAAAAGTTTCACTGCCCTAAAAATCTTCTGTGCTCCACCTACTCAGCTTTCCCTCTCCCCTAACCCCTGGCAACCACTGATCTTTTTACTGTCTCCATAGTCTTGACTTTTCCAGAATGTCATTTGGTTAGAATCATATAGTATGTAGCCTTTTCAGGTTGGCTTCTTTTACTTAGTAATATGCATTTAACTCTCCTCCGTGTCTTTTCATGAGCTATGGAGCCATGCGCTTACTTTTATACATCCGAAGAAATCATATCACAGCAGTGGGAAACCCTGAAACATAACCGAGCAAAAAAAAAAAGATAGGTAAAGTTTTCTTCACGTTGTGTAGTGAAAAGGGCATGTGCTTAGAAACATACCTGGGCTCAAACTATTTACTAGCTGTGTGACCTTTAGGACAATTGGTTAAGCTTTCTAGTCATAATTTAATCATCTGAAAGATAAAAGGATGCCTGCTTCACAGAGGATTCCATGGGGTCGTAAAGAAATTGTCCAATTAGTATCTGGCAAATGGTAGACACTCAATAAATATCTTCTCCTCACCTATTTTCTATTATTAAAGAAAAAAACAATAGTTTAAGCTGTGATTACTTAATCCTTTCATCAATCCTGTGTGGTGACTGCTATTTTTATCCCCATTTTACAGATGATGAAACTCACCAGAGACCACATAGCTAAAGATGGCCAAACTGGATTTTGAATCTGGGCAATCTTGACCCCAGAGCCCTCCAGCCTAAAGGTAATTTTTAGACTTAAATTGCAGCAGTGGAATTATAAGAATCAAAGACAGACTGAAGAAGTAAAGTATTAGCAGCAAGATATATCTGTAGGGCTTTAAAGAATCATCCAATTAACTATTTGTGATGGTAACAGAAATGTTGATAAAAGTGTCAGAGAATTTGCATGGCAGAAGCCTTAATTTTTCCTGGATTCTTTCTGAATATTTTTAGATCAACCACCACTTTCCAAACATCTGCAAACAAGCAACATAGATATATTACAGCCAGAGAAAAGAGTTTCAAAGTTAATCACAACATTAGCAGGAGAGTCAAGACATTCTTAAGGAGGCAGAAGCTTCCATTTCATGGACAAATCAGGCCCAGAGTGCCAGACACTGATGCAGTGCTGGAAAGTGGTGTACAGTAATATTACAAGCATGATTTCAACTTCAAATAAAACAAATGATGAAACATACTAGTTAATGGCAGAACCACATCCAACCTCAGGGCTCCCAAAGACTCCCAGTCCAGATCAGAAGCTCCAGTTTACCGTGATTATCTGACAGAACTTGATGCTTCAATTGGATTTTCCTCAAGGCTATGTTCTTCAATATAGGCAAAAAACATTCTGACCGAAGCAATATTTAAATCAGACCTTTTCTTTTAGAAGATTTGTCAAGATCTTTAAAAGGTTAACAATAGACAGGAAACCAATTAAGAATGTTTAGCAAAGTTGTGGCCAAGAGTTTGGGCAAAAAAAGTTAGCCACTCCCTGCCCCCCTCAGTCATTTGTTCCCGGAAAGGGGGTTAGGTAGGGCTGCTCAGATCAATTTTACTGACTTTTATAAAGAGGAACCAGACACTTAGGAAGTAAACCCCACAAAAGCAGAAGCTGGTGCTCAGAGGAGCAGCCCAGCCCTGCCCTTCCCCCACAGGGCAGAACTCAGCCAAACATTTACTTCCTTTCCTCCTAACTCAGCAGTTCTCAGAAAGGAAATGGCAACCAAGTGCTTTCTCATTCACCAAAACTAAAGACAGCCTTGAAAAACAAGATGGTGTGGGCAGTGCAGAAATCTTCAGACCAGGCCAGTTGGTTTCACCTACCCCTAAATCACTCCTTAAGGGTGGTGGTTAAGAAAAAGAGAAAGAGGATGCATACGACAAGCATTGCCACCCAGATAATGTCTCCTAATATTACCATTCGGTGAAATAAGCAAAGAGATCCATCACTCTGCCCGGCCAGTTAGGTCCTAATGATTATGTTGCTGATTCTTTACTGTATTCACAAGATTACTTCATGGTCTTCCTCCTTGTTGTTGTTCTTCAGGCCTTCCTCATTTTCCTTAGCCCAAACATAAACTTATTTTGAGATGATGAGAAGTTTATGCTCAGAACCTCAACACCACTACTCCATGTAAAGAAGATATTGCTTCATAAGATCCATTGCAGTACAGAAGGGCATCCATTAGAATCCTGCACATAAGGTTCCGGTTATCTGGGTCCTCACTGATAAAGATTTTCCTGTCAGTTTCGCCTACCACCCACTACCCATGCTCACTCCCAAATCCTGGTTTCTGGGATCACAAAGGTCATTTTTACTTTCTTTGCACTATCCATCTATTTAAAATTTTTGCAATATCAATAGAACAGCTGGCCAAATACTGTTCGATACTAGATGTCTTGTGTGGTGACGCTAACAATAAAAAAGATTAACAAGAACTACAGTGTTCTCACATTACAGAGGTAATCCACTTTGTAGCATAATTGGCAAGGTCAGAAAAAAAAGATCTTTTCTTAATCATCTTAAAAAGACTTAACCAAAAGACTGATAAGTAATATTTAGTAATATTTGCAACAATAGCCACACAAATCATCCCTATAATCATCAATGCTAACACACATTGATCATTTACTATGGGCCAGGCATTTTATACTTATAAGCACTTTATACTTGTTAATATGTTACTTAACAATTAATATATATGAAGTGAATTTTCTCATTTTATAGTAAGTTATGAAGCTGGGGTTTACAACCAACTGTCTGGGACCAGCCCCAGTGGCCTAGTGGTTGAGTTCGGCATGCTCCGCTTTGGTGGCCCAGGTTTGGTTCCTGGGTGTGGTCCTACATGGCTCTGTTAGTGGCCATGCTGCGGTGGTGGCGGCTCACATACTAAAAAAAAAAAAAGAGAGAAAGATTGGCACAGATGTTAGCTCAGAGTGAATCTTCCTCAGCAAAAAAAAAAAAAAACAAAAACAAAAAACCCAACTGTCTGTTTCATGCAGTAACTTTTTCTACAAAACAGGTTATTTGTCCTAAAAAGTGCATTTCTTTGGTTATCTAAGTGGACTTTTTTGAAGGTTTGTAGTTCACAGTGATAAGGGCAGTAACATTTGATCTGATGTCCAATGTCTAACTGTGTGGGGACAGTGAAGTTGGCTTGTGAGGAATAACTTTGTAGTTTCCCTTAGGAAGAAAGGCACCGGTAAATGAGTTAATTCAACTCAGCTACATTATCTTGTTAAGATGGCGTGAACAACTTTGGCTTCTGTGTTCTAAAGTTTTTTTCAAGCATGCTGTACATGTAAATAGCTGCCTGAATTTATTGTTTATTCAACTGAAAAAACAAAATATTATTGGCAACTGAACTAACTCAAAACTAATAAAACAAAATTGTTTCTTTATTGCTAGAAGATTTAACTAATTGGAGTATATATCATAGTCCTCATACTTAAAGGGATATTGTGGAAAATGCTACAAATCACAGACACAAAGAGAGCACGAGAGGGCTTCTGTAGGATCAAAAGTCCTTTTCATACTATATGTCTAGATGCTTCAAAAAGAGTTACTCACTACTATTTGCTAATGTTTCCCAGTGTCCAGTGTTGCTATAGATGAACGTCTGTGTCCCCCCAAAATTCATACATTAAAATCTCCCCCAATGTGATCGTGTTTGGAGGTGGGGCCTCTGAGAGGTAATTAGGTATGAAGGCAGAGCCCTCATGAGTGGGATTAATGCTCTTGTAAAAGAGACCCCAGGGAGTCCACTCACCCCTTTCACCATGTGAGGACACAGCAAAAAGATGGACATCTGTGGACCAGGAAGCGGCCCCTCACCGGACACTGAATCTGCCATTGCCTTAATCTTGGACTTCTCAACCTCCAGAACTGTGAAAAATATATATTTCTCAATTTCTGTTGCTTATGAGCCGCCTGGCTTATGTGATCCCATTCTGTTATAGCAGCCCAAAAAGAGTAACACATATGTAAAAATAAATAAACAAATGACAATTTAAAAAACCAGCTCTCTTGGTTTTAGAGTCCTGTTCCTTTAGCTTGCTCTAGTTGGCCCTACAGGAAGTATGTGACAGTTTCCCCTAACATCATATCTGACACATGTTGGAGTGCAGGCCTTGATGACTCTTTATGGAATTTTTATTTATCTTAGTTTGCCTGTAATAAAAATAAATACCTTTTCTTATTTCAGAGCATTATGAAGCTCACAAATGTGCTATCCTTTCACACACTTGCATGCACACACATACACCAATAAATCACCAGCAAAAAACAGCAAATACTTCCTACAAACCCCTAAATAAGAGCATTTCCCATCTGAACATAGAGGGTCCCAGTTGGAAGGATGCTTACAGATAAAGTGCTCTCACCCCTTCATTTTGTATATGAAAAAAACAGGCCAGAGATGTGCACAAGATTACCACCTACAGCCCCTAATGAATTAATGGATCTCAGTAATAATCATCATAGGCTGCTAATTTCATGACAAGAGGAACAACCAGTTCAAACCAATTAAATGAGAATCTCTGAAGGTGGGACTCAAGCATCAATATGTTTAAAAACCCCTCAGGTAATTACAGTGTGCAACCAAGTCTGAGAACCACAGCAGGTTAGAAGAGATTTTTTTTTCAGAATATTTTCTTTGTTTTCCACATACCTATTAACACACTGGAACACTATTTCCTTTATATTAACTGGGGAAATCCTGCATTGAGATAAACTTCTAAAAGTGAAATTACCGAGTATATAGTTAAGACTTCTGATATGTATCGTCAAATTACATTTTAGGAATTTTGAAGAGATTTACACTCCTACTTGCCCTTTGTATAGTCATTAAACATAATTCATTCATGCAGGCAACAGATCTTTATTGAACAACTGCTATGTGCCAGCACTGGGACTGCATCCTTACAAAACAATAAAGACAAACATCTCTGACTTTGTAGAGCTTACATTCTAATGTGAGTAGACAGACAAGAGACAAAATAAATAAGTAAAACTATATAGTATATTAGAGGGTGAAAAGTGAATCAAGGGAGGGGACAGGGATTTAGCAGGAATGGGGGCAGAAAGTCCAAAGGAGGGGAGGGAGTAATTGAAAAGGCCCAATCTGCCTGGCTTTTTCCAGGAACAGTAAGACAGCTGCTGTGACTGAGGCAGAGTGAGCAAGGAGAGAGTGGCGAAGATGAGGATGAGGAGGGGAAGTATCATCTCTGAGGACTTTGGCTTTTCCTTTGAGACAAGAATCTGTTGGAATGTTTTCAGCAAACACCAGACTCTCTAATCCGACTTAGCAGGATCACCCCAACTGCTGGGTGGAGAACAAACGCAGCAAGAGAGGAAGCAGGACAATCAGTTAGGAGGTTATTGCACTAATCCACTTGAGATGTGTGGCACCTTGCACCGGGGTGGTAGCCCTGACCATGGTAAGAGGTGATCAGCGTCTGGATCTATTTTGAAGATAGAGCCAACAGGTTCACTGTCCAGTTGGAAATGGAGTCTAAGAAAATGAGATGAGTCAAATATGACTTCCAGATTTTTGGTCTGAGCAAGTAGAAAGATGGATTTGTCATTAACTGAAACGGGGAAGACCACAGTGGAACAGTTTTGGGGGTGTGGAAAGAACAGAAGGGTCATTTTAGACATGAAAAACACCGAGGCAGAAGAGTAAGGAGAGTGGCGGGCTGGATGCCAGGTGAATCGAATGTTTCTGGAAACAGGGGGTGATTGTTGTGTCAAACGCTGCTGATAGATCAGGTAAGATAAAACTGAGGGTTGATCATTGAGTTTAGCATAAATGAAGGTCACTGGTTGCAGTGGAATTGGTGGGAGTGAAAGCCAGAATGAGCTGAGTTCAAAAGAGAATGGAAGTCAAGGAATTGGAAATGGCAAAGCAAGTATATATAGCTCCTTCTAGGGGGATTGCTACAGAGGAGAACAGAGAAATGGGGCAATAACCTGAGGGGAAAGTGGGACAAAATAGGTTTTTTTTTTTAAGATGTGAAAAATAATATCATGACTATAGGCTGAAGGGAATGGTTCAGTAGAGAGAGGGAGGAATCGGAATTTCTGGAGACACATCCTTGTCCTTGAATAGATCAGAGGGGCTGGGAGTGAGTGACCCTGTGAAGGGGTTGATGGGAACATAGAAGGTTCTGGAACAGGAGGGGAGATGCTAGTGGGTTGGATGATATGATGGTGTGAGTGTATGGTAATTCTCTTCTGATTGCTACCATTTCCTGAGTGAAATAAGCAAGATCATGAGTCTACAGTGAGGATGGGGAGGAGATGGTGGAAGTTTGAAGTGTGAAGAGGGTATGAAATACTCAGGGAACGTGGGAGAGTGAGTGAACTAGGGAAATGTATTACAATTTTAGAACTGGTCTAAAGTCCCACTTGAAGGCAGTTGACAGTAAATTTAAAGTTAGCGCACATGGTTTTGTATTTTTCTTCAGACACATTCATCTGTGAATTGCACAGACTAGGCTGAGAATTGGATTTAATCAGTATTGGAGTTTTGACAAGTGATGGTAACCCTGGTTTTTGCAATGTATGTTGTGCAAATCTTTCCCAGTTTGCAGTTTGCCTTTTCCTCTTATCTCTATTTTTTTTTGAACTACAGAAATTTTATATTTTTCTGTGGTCAAATCTATTATCTTTTCCTATGGTTTCTTCCATTACTTTTTTGCTTGAGGGAGTCCTTCCTCCTAAAGGGATGATATAAACTTTCTTCTGTACCTTCTCCAATTTTTTTATGGTTGAATTTTTAACTCTTTAATCTATATGCATGTATGCTGTGATGCAAAGGTCTAATAAAATATTCATCAAAAAATTCCTTTTTCCCCCCACATTAATTATTAAAGAAACAATTCCTTACCCTTAGATTTGTAATTTCTTTAAAATATGTTATATTATTATCTTTTTATGTTTTATAAGCTCTAGTTCCAGGTTATCACTCCTGGGTCACTGGTTTATCTGTCTACTCTCAGTACTTAACCTGCTTTAACTATCATATATTTATAATTCTTCAGCATCTGATAAGGCAAATACGAACCTCCAGCTCCTTTTTTATAAACATTCTTTAACCATTCTTGCTTACTTATTTTTCTAGAAAATTTTATCATGATTCAAAAACAGAACCCTCTTAGAGTTTGTTTGGAATTGAAAGAAGCTTAAACATTAATTTGGGAAATATCAATTTCTTTATAATATTCAAGTTCCCATTCAGGAACCACGCCATGATCCTCTATTCTGGTCTTTTAAATTTTACTGAACTGATTATTCATTCATGTTTTTATACACTTTAAATTCTCCTGAGATACAGAGTTTTACTTTTATTTTGATTTTGCTAGAGTGATTCCTCAAGTGAATACCCCAAAAAGAAAATCAGAAGGTAACTTTCTGATATGTTACATATCTAAAAATGTCTAATTTTCTTTCTCATATACACGATATTTTAGGCAGATATAGGATCTTCAGATTGTAATCTTTTTCCCTTAATATTTATTGCTAAGTCCAATGGATAGAATGTTCCTTGAAACACTATTATTAGAAGAAAAAAATGGAAAACAACCTGTGTCAAAAAAGAAGAGATTTATTAAATAAATTAGTGTATCATTAGTAAGGAAGTCTATAAGCTATTTTTTTAATAAGGTAAGTATACCTGCATGATAAGGAAGCAAGCCCATGTGAAAAAAGGAGGCTGCATAACAATATGTATACTGTGATTAGATTTTTGAAAAACAAAACCCTACATGGATATGTATTGGTATATCTACATATCTGGAAGAACATGTGTCAAATATTAACAAATCACTATGAGTATTAAGATTAATGTGTGTGGAAGAACTTTCACTTTTTATTTTATATACTCTAAATTATTCAAAGTTTTAAAATTATGTCTTATTACTAATTAACAGATGTACATTTTATACAGCTAATGTACATGTTTACTTCACCTTTATCCATGACTTTGTTTCACTTGGCACCCTCCCTCCTACAAACACTGAGTTAAGTGCCTCTTCTAAGTATTCTCATGACACACTGTACTTACTGCAATTACAGAACTTTTCACTTTAATTTATAATTGCCTATTTATTTGTCTATTTTTTTCCAAATGGACTGAAAAGTCAGGTACTTTCCGTATTTCATCATTTTATGTTATACCTGACAAAGTATCAGTTCAATAACTATTAGTTGAAATTGTCTATATGATATGAAAGGGAATGTGTGTTATCTAGTTCTCTGGAAAGTAAAAGAAGCAGTGTTCAGAAGGTAGAAAAGGGAAGTCATACAGGCAGGGTGGAAAGTCCTGAGGGTGAGCTGTGTCCATTGGTTGAGCAGCCAAACCACCATGGGAATGGTTCTCATAACTGCAGTCTAAGTAGGTCAAAGGGAACCAGGTGGAGACTTGTGGGAGAAACTATACAAGAGCAGTAAGAAGGTAATTGGCCATCTCCATTGGGGGAATTCCACTTTAGGTAGGAGAATGTTATGTAAATGTCTTCCTCTGGTGACCTAATAATTCACATATTCCACGTGGGTGGGATAATAGGAGTAGCATGGAACTTCTGAAGGGGAAGCTGGAAGGCAGATATCACGGTAAAAGCAAGAGAAAGTGGGACTTGCTTACCAGGGTAAAGACTAAACTGTCCCAAAAAAGAAATACCAACAAGTGTACATCTATATGCAGAGGCTTAAATAACATGGAAGTTCATTTCTTTCTCATGTTACAGTCCCAAGGTAAATGGTCCAGCTTGACAGAGAGTCTCTACCTCACAAAGTCACTCAAGAACCCAGATTCCTTCCATTTATTGCTTCAGTATTCCCTAAGATGATATCGTCATCATGGGCAAAGTTAGGCCATGGGCACATTCCATATTTCAATCTGTGGAAAGGGAAAAGAGAGGAACCCCAAGGCAAGTGGCTTATCTTTTAAAGTAGAGGTGACCCTGAAATTACATATAACTTCACCTTATACATTACTTCAGTGTACATCCCATCAGCAAAACTTAGCCACATAATCACGTCTAGCTGTAAAAAGAGGATGAAGATGTAGTCTCTGGCTGAGTAGCCACGTATTTAATATAATCTCTGTTTCTATGGAAAAAGGGAAGTATAGAGAAAAACTAAAAGTTTTTGCCATATAAGGAAATCAAATATTGGCTCATAACCTGACTGATAAAAGTTGCCTTGAAGTTCTAGTGGCCATCAAATGCTGGTCTAAGACTGCTAATGCATGTGCAGTGCAAAAACCAAGGACGATGGAGGGAATTTAAAGCTAAATGTATTCAATTTAAGGAATCGTCCTTTTTTATAAGATAATGCACTTCCTATTTTTTACATTAAAATATCTTTAATGATGTGGTGACGATGATAGGTAGCATTTTAAATGTTCTTTTTTTTTCAATAAGTAAAATAGGACATTCACAACACTGCATCAGTATACCCCTTCCCCAGTTTGTGTATGTGTGTTTATTGAGATTCTACTGATTCTTGAAATTCTTATCTGGGACCAGTGCTCTGTATGAAATCAAGCATAGAGAGTCAGCAGAGAGACTGGTAATTCGTTCTGGTATTATCCCTACTCCTCCTTCAACACCAAAGGTGGCACCTCACCCCCAGGATAGGCTTCCTAAACTCTCTCCACTGGACCCACCATCATCTCCCTCTCCACAGCCAATTAGGTTCCTCCGCTCTGGACTCTCATAGTATTCTTCACATGGTTCCACCAGAGCATTTATCATATGCATTGTATTAAAAGTTAATGTCTCTCTCCTCCTACTTGAAAATGAGCACCTCAAGAATAAGGACCATGTGCTCACTGAAGATGCTAGTTCTTTTCAATATGAAAACTAAACCTAGTATTCATTTGCTAGGGCTGCCCCAACAAAATACTATACACTGGGCAGCTTAAACAACAGAAATTTTTTTTCTCACAGTTATAGAGTCTAGAAATCCAGTGTGTGACAGTTGGTGCTGGCTCTGCACTGGGGAGCTTCTGTTGCCCTCTACATGGGTTCACATCCTCTGGTAAGCTATGCCGGGCGTCACAGCTTGGTGATCTCTGAGTTCCAAGAGGGCAAGAGTGGAAGCTGCAAGGTCTCTTATGTCTTAGACTCTGGAACTAGCACAGTGTTTCTTTTGTCACATTCTGTTGGTCAAAGCCAGTCACAAGGCCAAACCAGATTCAAGGGGTGGAGAGAGAGCCTCTGCCTCTTGATGGGAGGAGTGGCAACATTGCATTGCAAAGAAGCATGTGGACACAAGAAGATGTGATTCACTGGGGGCATTATTATAATGCATTTCCACAGCTCACATTTCCCACTGGATAATGTTCTCCTTGCCAGCCTTCTAGTCATGCCAACAGCTTCCTTTGAACAAAGTGAATTGTTCAGACAGTATCATGCTTTGTACTTTGTAACTCTGCCACCTGGCTTCAAGAAGTCGGACTGGAGATTAGTGTGAGTATTAGTTAGGATTAGAGCCAACTTCAAGTGAGAGAAAACCCCTCTTGGCTGGGCTTAAACAAGATATAAGTTTATTTCTGGCTCTTGTCAAAGTTCAGAGGTAGGTTCTTCAGGATTAGTATTGGCCTCCACATTATCTGGCCCCTTCTGTCTTGTTGCTCTATTGACTGTACCTTCCATTCCCAAGATCGCTTCATGATCCAAGGTGGCTGCCAAAGCTCCAAGTATTACAGCCAATGTCACCCAGCACGAAGGAAAAAAAGGAGGGGAAAATAGAACCCATTCTAATTAAGGATACTTCCTAGATGTTGCACACTCAACTTCCACTTATATCCCATTAGCCTGCACTTAGTCACAAAGCCACACTTATCAGCATGGGGGATTGGAAAATGTACTCTTTATTTCTAGTGGCCATGTGCCCAGCCAAAAGTCAGGAGTTCTATTACTACAGAAGAAGGAGAGAATAGATATTGATGGACAATCAGCGGTCTCTGCCACAGGGCTTGACCTAAAGGCAGACATCTGTATGCTGTCTGTGGACATATAATGTGGCCTGGTATGAGAAACAGGCCTAACAGAGGTGCATTATTTATTAATTCACTCCTTCTGCAAACACAGTATTTACTGCGTCCTTTCTATGTGCCAAGCACTGTTCCAGCTACTAAAAATAGAGCGGCGAACAAAACAGACAAATTTCCTGCCTTCATTTAGTTATGCTCTAATTGGGAAAGATAGGCAATAAACAAATAAACAATATAATGCAAAATAGTGATAAGTTCCATGAATAATTCACCTAGATAAAGGGATAGACAGTTAAGGCATGTGGGTGGGAGGGAATAGTTATTTCCAATAGGGGCCATACAAGCAGAGACAGGAATGAGGTGAGGAACAGCCACCCAGATATCTGGGAGAAAAGGCACAGGCAGCAGGAACATTAAGTACAAAAGCCTTGAAGCAGGAGCATGCTTGGAATGTTTGAGGAACAACAGGAATCTGGCATAACTAGAACAGGGAGTGGGAAAGTGATAGGAGATGAGAATGAAGAAAGAGCCAGAAAAAGTCAGATTATGATAAGGACCAGGAAGTGGATTGTGAATAAGACGTTCTTTCTTCAGGAGTCTGAAAGCAAAGTTGTGTCAGGGGTCCTCACGATCACCCCCAGGTTCCGTGATTTGCTAGGAGGACTCACAGGACTCAGTGTATAGTCATACTTATGTCTATGACAGCGACAGGATACAGAGTAAAGTCAGCAAAAGGAAAAGGTGCATAGGGCAAAGTCTGGAGGAAACCAGGTGCAAGCTTCCAAGAGTCCTCTCCCAGTGGAGTCACTCAGGAGGGGCTTAATTCCTTCAGCCACATGTTGTGACAACAGGTATGAAATGCTGTCTACCAGGGAAGCTCATTACAGACTGATCACATGGGTACCTTCTTCCTGGTGCGTACCAAATTCCTGACGGCCAGAAGGAAAGCAGATGTTTAGCATAAGCCATACTGTTTGTACAAACAGTTTAGGCAGAGTGAGCCATGCTTATCATTCAGCAAATGGTCAGAACCCTCCTGAAACCTCAGTGCTCAGATGCCAGTTAAGGGCCAACCTTGCAAGGAGGAGTTTCTAAGAATAGCAGTCTTGGGCCTGTTGTTAACTCTGTTCTGCAGAAAAACACAGAGAGATACATGAAGTAAAGTGGAATATGAGCCAGGAAAGTGAACAGAGGCTAAGCAGACTCCATGAGTAGAAGCACTGAGTAAATAGAATCCATGAGATAAACTGAGAAGTGGCCAGAGGCAGTATTAATGGCAGGAGGAAGAAGCAAAGAGAGAAACCAAATCAAGTGAATGGAAGGGTATGTTGTGCAGGAAGAACGAATACCCTTCTCTGTGACAACAACCCCGGTATTCCTTCGGGGACATTAGAATTGCTATATGATCCTGGAGACCAATGAGCAATGCTCTGGTTCTTCATGAGGCCTGATTGTTCGTTAACATGGTTTCCCATACTTGCCTCCTCATTTCCTCTTGTGTCCGTATAATAAATTCCAGTCACACAAGATCAGAGGCATGTCTGTGCTCCTTGAAACCTGAAAGCACCTCACCAATAAATACACCTGGGTTTTCAGCCATTCAAAATGTATGGTGGTCAGGGGATCACTGACCAACTGGATCCAGGACCAAGATTTGTAGTACAGCATGAAACCTCGCCCCCTGCCCCCACCATGAAGCCATGATCCAGTCACATCAAACTACTCACAACTATACTCAGATGCAAAGGGCACTTTTATGCTTTTGACCATGTAGTTCACTCCATCTAGAATTCCTCATCTTTTCATCCTCAGAAAATACCTCAGATGCTGTTTGCATTCCCTTTGAAGCCTCTCCAACCACTTCTCTCCCCACACTTTTGTCTGGCCCTTCTAGAATGAATCCTTCCCTCTGCACTGCTCTCTCAGCTATTGGTACATATTTCTGTAGTAGCACTTTTAAAACATATTGTTGTCAACTATTTATGCATCTGCCGCTGAAATAAATTATGTTCCTAGTACTTAGCATAGTGCTTCACAAATGGTAATTCTTTAATAAATGTGTACTTGGTAAGTGAATGAAAGAACCAAGAAACAAATGCCATGAGTTGCCTATTGAAGAGTTCTGATCCCAGGAGTCAAGGCCAAAGCTCCTTGACCAAGACACCTAACTTTCAGTTCTCATGCTTGAAACAATAGGATCTCTCACCTATTGAGGTACTTATTTTCCAAAATTATATTGCTTTTGTACTACGTTATTTCTTTGAATCTTCAAAGAAAAAAATTTTAACAGATGTTAAATAGCCATGTTAGCATTGATTCTATTAATTTCCCTAGTGAGGAAGCAGACTCTTATTTATTTGGGTGGGGTTTTTTTTGGGGGGGGGGTTTTGCTGAGGAAGATTAGCCCTGAGCTAACATCTATTGCTAATCTTTCTCTATTTTATGTGTAGGTTGCTGCCACAGTGTGGCTGACAAGTGGTGTAGGTCCCTGCCTGGGATCCGAACCCACAAACCCAGGCTGCTGAAGTGGAATGTGCCAAACTTAACCACTACGTCACAGGGCTGGCCCCTCTTTTTTATTTTTTAATTATGGGAGGACTTAAATATTCTCCAACCAAAAAAGTATGTGCTAAATATACTCAATTTTGTAGTATCCAAGTAAGTATGTACACGTGAGTAAACACAGAATCGCTCTTCTGCTATGAAAGTCCTTCCTATCTCTGGTGCCTCATATATGTGTGCATATTTTTAATTAAACTTTACAAAGGGAAATAATTTCAAGTAGTGTGGTTTTCAGTACTTATGGTACTGAAAGTGAATTCCCTAAGAAATTTTACAATAAAACCAATTCTAAAAAGCCTAGTCATGGTCATAGCAAACATCAAATAGAATCTAAATTTGTTACTCTTTCCACAAGATCTCTTTTGAGTAGTGGCCCTTTAAAATCTGATAGTATATTTTATAACTTTCCTTTACTTCCTTGAGAATTGTTAGAATCAAGGCCTTTGGTTAAATGCTTTGATGACATGCTGTAGTTGGCTGTGAACATGCAAGAGGTTGCAAGAACTAAACAAAATGGATTCCCATCAACTGAGGACAGATTTTTAAAAATAGCATCATCTGATCCCGGGCGCCCGCCAACGCACTGCCTGTCAGCCATGCCGTGGCGGCGTCCCATATAAAGTAGAGGAAGATGGGCATGGATGTTAGCCCAGGGCCAGTCTTCCTCAGCAAAAAGAGGAAGATTAGCAACGGATGTCAGCTCAGGGCTGGTCTTCCTCACACACACACAAAAAAATAGCATCATCTGAAATTGAAGCTAATTAGAATTAATTTTGAATTTCCAAGATTAGCCATCTAAGAGAAGCTTTGCAAATATGTGTGGATGAGATTGGGGTATTGCCCAATTATTATGTGTGTAGAGAAGAGGATATTGTTGTGGGGCTGGAGAAGGAAACTAATATTTTTTGAGCATTTTCTTTGTTAGGCAGTTAACATACACTTTCATTTAATCATTACAACACCCCTATGCATAAACCCACACCCTAAAAATTACTGCCTTTCCTTTATCTCCCTGTTTTAAATAAAAGATTAATCTAATCTACTGTTGAGAAGATAACACATTCACATGATTAATAATTCGAAAGATACCCAAGTGTTTCTAGTTTGGCATCTCTTTCCCATGTCTGTTCCCCAGTCACCCAGTTCTGCATCTCCCTCAAGCACCAGAGTTACCAATTGTGCATGATTCCATATAGTCTGTGCCCGTATAAGCAATATGTATATATATTCTTTGCTCCCCCTCTTCTTACAATATTCTGCACCTTGCTTTTTTCCTTTATAATACATCTTAGTGATGTTTCCGTAGTGATACATAGCTTGCTCATTCTTGTATAGGTCTTCATAATATTCCATTGATGGATGTACTGTAATTTATTTGATTAACCTCCTATTGATGGACATTTGAGTTATTTCCAATGTCTCGATATTACAAACAATGCTGCAGTATATAAGCTCAGACATATGTCATTTCACACAATTGGAAGGCTATCTATAAAATAAATCACTGCCTTTTCATCTTTCACCAAAATTTCATTTTCACTCGGTGAACAATTTTTGCACTAGGTAGGAATACTCACTAAAACACTCTAATCTTGTTTGGTTGATTTATAAAAGACTCATTCATATCATAGACTGAAACTACATCCAAATTATATATTCCACACACTAATTTACACCAAGACTGTTGCCTTGCTAAGAACAATCATTTCTTAGAGCTTTACCTGTATTGCCAGAACTATTACTTTTTTGGGGGAGACCCATAAAAAAGTAATAATACCATTGACTGCCTGCAAAACAAGTTGAGAACAAGACCAGGCAGTGTTCTGGCCTTGCTCATGAGCATAGCAACATACTTGCTGGCCTCAGAAGCCTTTCAGTTCAAGTTGACATCTCAGCAAAGTCCCTAGGTCTGTGGCCCTTCCAGGGAAGCTTGTATATGTCCAAAACCTTGTAAACATTTCCTGTCAGAGTTCTTAACATTGTAATCCCCGGGATATTTCACAGGCTCCCATTAGCAAGTGTCAGGAAAGCTACATGCATTGTTTTCTAGTTACCAGTCCAGAGCAGAAGCCAGTACACTCTGAGCAAGTTCCAAATAGTTAATTTAATGTGAATTATACCACCCCCTGGGCCTTAGCAATGACTGTTTAGTCAATGCCCTCAGGAGCCAAGTGATGGGATCCATACCACTTAGCTTCCATACTACTCCCTCCTCCAAAATAAACCCTGATCCCAGACTCTCTCCTTTGTCCTAAGAGCTATTAACATGAAAATATCCTTCTAAGAGGGAACACTGTAAACTGAACCAGACTTCACACACCATTTTGGCTGATTTTATCATATTCTTTACAGGATAACATTTTAATGGAGAGGGGGAGAAAGAGCTCTGTAGATGTGTTGTAGGGTGGGAACAGAGTGCCACTGAGATGGTGGCACTAAAAGGCAAGATTGATACACAGGCAAGCTTAGTTTGCCTCAGAGTCGTCCCTGGAATATTATCACCACCATCGCCCCCTCCCATTTTAAATCCCCCTTCTGAATGTGTGGTAAAACAAAGGCCAGGATGGAGTTTTTGACTCTGCAGTGTTATAATAATTAACTTTATTTAATGACTCAAGTATTGGCATGCTCCAGGATCAGTAACTCTAATCAATGCATTAGACAGTCTTCCGAAGTTGCTCATGGGTACTTATGAAGGGTATTTGGGATTATGCCTTTTAAAAAAAATACTATCAGCTCTAAGAACAGTTTCATAGTGATTTGTTTTCAAAAGAATTTTCTCAAGAGTTGGTCCTGAGTCTTTAAGCATAGACTAAAGGTTATCTCTCACAGAGACATAATTGATCAAGGCCTAAAATCACTCAGATTAAAGAAGACCTCTGACTACCTGCTGGGAGGGGTGGGCAAGTGAAGGGGAATGCCTGAAAAAGTGGGTCACACAGTTAATTACACAGTTTGGCCAAGAGTTAAGCATAGGCAATCTTAGTCTATCTCTTTGATCTGCATCCAGTTTGAAACTGTCGCTGGCAGCAACTTGGTTTTTGTTATCTTCTGAGCTCCACTGGGGACTGGGCTGGCCTATATCATTTATGGCCTCTCCTGGCTGAGTGCAGCTTGCTGAGTGAATGTCTGAGGCAGAGAGAAGAAAATCGTGTGGGTATCCCACTGGATATAAGCCCTAACTGGAAGCATACAATTAGGGCTGCAACTACCATGCCCTCTCCATTATTTCCAGAGAATTACCCAGGAACATTACTGGAAATGAGCTGTCTTGTCCAGTCAGCTCCCATTCTCTCAGGAGGGTTAGAGCCCTGTGAATTTCACAACCTTTGCAGCTTCTTGGGAAATGCATTATGAGTTTCCAGATCTCTTGCTTAGCCTTAATAAGATTTCCAAGTGATTGCAAAAGTGAAAATAAAACCCAAAGCCATTTGTACCTTGGTATTTATGAATAAGACAGGAAGTGAAAATTGCATGCAAGTAACCTGGACTTCACAATCATATGGACTTTTGGGCACTTAGTGGAATCCATAGTCCCTATATGGAAAAAATACTGTTAATGATACAGGCTTACTTTTGACATATACCTCAATAATTCATGGAATGTTAGGGCTTGTAGAGATTTAAAGATCATCTACTTCATACCTTCATATTGTGAATTTGAGACCAGAGAGATTACGTTACTTATTGATGGGCACTTGGTTCATATGGTAGAAAGAACGCTAGGCTTAAAATGAGAAAACTTGAACCTGAGTCTTAACCCTGCCCCTTTGTGATGGTGGCTTTCAGACAAGCCGGTGAGCCTCAATTTCTATATTGGCAAATTGGAGTAATTTATGCCCCAAACAGGCTGTGAATGTTGCTCTGTGGGGTAGGAACAATGAGGTGCCATTAGGATCTTAGAAATACTTTGGCTCTTACAGAGTCACACTAGTAAAATTCACACATAATAGATGAGAAAGTCACATGAAATTGTAAATTTATGACAGAGGAGTTGTTTTTAAAATGTCTATTTTTTCCCTGGTTTTATAGAGTACTACATGTCCGTTGTATTGAAAAAAATCCAGACAATAAAGAAGAAAATGAAGATTACTCATGCATAATTCCTGGTGAATGTATTTCCAAATATATTCTGGAAGAGTTCTTCATATCCATGTATATGGAATCATGCCATATCTGCTTTTGACACTTAACAAGATATTGGTGTAATTTTTCAGTGTATTTCAGAGCACTCAGAATTCCAAGAAAAATGAACTGGGTACAATATCTGGGAAGCCAGTCTGATCTGAAATGTTATGGTAATTTGATAATCAAGGGAAAGACTGAGTGAATAAAATAAGAATGATTGGCAAAGTAAACCACTGGCCCTGTGGCCGAGTGGTTTAAATTCTGCATGCTCCGCTTCGACAGCCCAGGTTCACAGGTTCGGGATCCCAGGCGCAGACCTCCTCCACTCACCAGCCATGCTGTGGAGGTGTCCCACATACGAAATAGAGGGAGAGTGGCACAGATGTTAGCTCAGGGCTTATCCTCCTCAAGCAAAAAAAAAAAAAAAATGAATGATTGGCAAGTAGCAAAGCAAAAGGAAGCCCCCAAACACCAGAATGGAGACCAGGCACGGTGCTAAGTCTTTGCAGGCCTTGCTTAATTTACTCTTCTCAACTACCCTACACTGTAGGTACCATTACTATTCTCATTTTTCACGTGAAGAAACTGATGGTCAAAGAAATTAACTTACTCAATATCATACAATTAGTAAGTGTTAGGCAGCTCTATACCCAAGCAGTACACTTCCAGCGCCTGATTTTTTAATTTACATTTTATTTTTACTAAAGTTACACATATACATAACTGAAAGAATCAAACAGTTCTTCAAGGTTCGTTTGAAAACAACAGTCCCTAGCCTCTACCTCCCTACCCCATTTCTCACAATCAACATGAAACTATTTTCATTCCCTCCACTCCCCAACAGCTGATTAGTAAGGTATTTACGTCCATATTGCTAAATAATGGTTTTGAATTGTTACTTTGTGTGTTTTCTGTTTTAGGCATTCCCTATTGTCATCTCATTCTAGAAGGTGAGGATTTAGCCTTCTGTCTCCCTCATTCTCACCCCCTTCATGAGCTCTCATTCCCTCTGCCCATTCTTTCAATATAGTCTGCTGTGGTCTGAATGATTTTTGTCCCCCCAAAATTCATATGTTGAAACCTAATCCCCAATGTAATTAGGTGACATTTGGAGGTGGGGCCTTTAGGAGGTGATTAGGTCATGAGTGTGGAGCCCTCATGAATGGGATTAGTGCCCTTATAAAAGAGACCCCGGAGGGATCTCTTGCCCCTTCCACCGTGTGAGGTTACAGCCAGAAGGCATCATCTGTGAACCAGGAAGCAGGCTCTCACCAGACACCAAATCTGCCGGTGCCTTGATCTTGGACTTCCCAGCCTCCAGAACTGTGAAAAATAAATGTCTGTTGTTTTTAAGCTACCCAGTCTGTAGTATTTTGTTATAGCAGCCTGAGCAGACTAAGACAGTCATACTGTATATTTCATTGTATCTAATATTCAGTGTTCACATTATTATAAGCAGGCAAATGCTATTCACAGCTAATACCTGTAGACCACCATGACTACTTTTCCTTTCCTACGCAACCTCCTATTTTCCCTGGAATTATTGTTGTGATTATTTTATTGTTATGTACTTAGTTTTCTGTGTACTTATTACAAACTCAAACTCTCTCACAACTGTATAAATCTCCTTTCAATATATTCGCATGCACTGGGGACTCTAACCATTTCATCTTCTGGAGGAAAGTGGACTTGCTCCAGTGTGGGTCAGATGCCCTCTAGCTTTAACTCCAGCTGGGAGACTGAGGCCTCTTCATCCTTCTTCTGGGAATTCTCTTCACCTTTCTCTAGTCTTGGATCCTTTTTCCTGATTCCTATGTGTGCCTCTTTCTTGGTTTGTTCCCTCGTTTTAGTGAAGAACACAACTCAGGAGCTTCCTGAGAAAGAGTGCAAGGGAGGTAAAATTTTTGAGATCTTGCACATCTGAAAATATCTTCATTTTACGTGTGATTGTTTTCAGAGCATAGAAATCTGTTTTTCCTCTGAATTTTGAAAGCATTTTCTCCATTGTCTTCTAGATTCAGGTGTTGCTATTGAGAAGACAGATGACATTCTGATTGTTGGTTTGTTACATTAAACTTTTTTTTTTTTTGGTGAGGAAGACCAGCCCTGAGCTAACATCCGTTGCTAATCCTCCTCTTTTTGCTGAGGAAGACCGGCCCTGGGCTAACATCCGTGCCCATCTCCCTCTACTTTATATGGGACGCCGCCACGGCATGGCTGACAGGCAGTGCGTCGGCGGGCGCCCGGGATCCGAACCAGCGAACCCCGGGCTGCCAAGCGCGGACTAAACTGCTGCGCCACCGGGCCGGCCCCACATTAAACTTTTTTTTTTCTGGAAGTTGATAGTCCTATCTCTTTGTCCCTCTTGTTCTGGATTTTTTTGTTTATTCTTCAGTACAAATTTGTTGAGTGCCTCCTATGTGCCAGGCACTGTTATAGGTGCTGGAATTATGTCAATGAAAGCTTTATTATGATATACTCAGGTGGGCATCTGTTTTTATCCATTGTTCTGGGTGGTTGGTGAGCCCTTCACTCTGGAAACTGAGAGTATAGGATATTTTCATCAGTTTTTTCTGTGATGATTTCCTATCCTCTGTTCTCTGCTTTCAATAATCCTATTATTAAATGATGGACCTCCTGGACTGCTCCCCTAATTTTTATATCTTTTCTCTCCTACTATCATATGCTAGTCTTTTTACTCTACTTCTGGGGAGACTTCCTTAACTTTATCTTTTAGCCCTTATATTGAATTTCTTATTTCTAATGTCATATGCTTAATATATAAGTTTCTTTTGAGCTTGCTGAATATTCCTTTTATAGATAACCCTGTTATTGTTTCGTATCTCCTCTTATTTCTCTGAGGACACGATAGTTTGTTTTTGAAGTTTTCTATTGGCAGAGTTTGTTTTTTGCAAGTTGCTCTCTTCTATTTGTTTTGGTCTCCAGCTTTCATTAATAGGCATTCCTCAAATATCTGATGATTGCTGGCTGTCTAGTTTTATTTTAAGACAGGGGCACCGAAAAGAGGGTGGTCTGTGTGCATAAGGGGACTCTTCACTGAGTTTGCTACAGGATGGTGTGACATAGGCCAACATACTAGACCCATGCCAGTTTCTTTCCTCTTAGGCTGATTAGATTGCCCAGAGACTTCTTCTAGCCTTCTGCCAAGAAAACATAAGCCTGGCTAACAGTGTTCTAGGAGCCAAGTGGAGAAAGAAGATTGAGGAAGTCTCAACACACAATTTATAAACTTAATCCTCAGTCTTCAATATTGTAGCCCTCATCCTATCCCCATAATCTCAATCCAGATTACCTCTGTTTGTTCTTGGCATGGGAATAAGCCGTCAGTTTCATACTGAATGAAGGAGAAGTGGTCTCCTACCTGCAAGAAATAGGAGTAGGGGATTAGGGACCTACCAGCTTCTTACAAATCCCCCTTCTTCTACCAAATCCCCTGTACAATCCCCACTTCCTAAAGTACCTGTTGCTCCAATTTTTTAGGGCTCTATGTTGTAAATTGGATTGGCTTTCATCAAGTTTATGATTCAGCTTTCTTGAGTGTCCTAATTCAGTCACTACTTGTCTATCTGCTTTTTAGTTTCTAAAATATTACTCCTATCCCATTCCCTTTGTCCTTGTGCATTTATGTTTTGTTAAAAATCATTTTATTGTTCTCTTAGCTGGGTGAAGGAAGGAAGAGATTTGAATGCTTATGTTCAATGTGACATCTTTAACTGGACTGCCAGATCCTAAACTGTTATCAATATGTTACCAAGAAGTTTGCAAGGTTTATTCTAACTGTTCTAGAAAGACAGATACTAAATCTAGCAAACACAAACACAGTCACTAAAGAAACATGAAAACCATAGTTGGACAAAATGTCCATCAGGACGCTCCATCTTTTTTCAGTCTGATTCCATGCTCTCCAGAAATCTTCTAATTATGTGAAACTCAACATGTCCAAGGTAAAATTGATAATCTAATACCCAAACTACGTGCTCTTACAGTGTTCACCATCTTAGTAAGTGGTACCCCATCCTTCCAATTCCTCATGTCAGAAACTTAGGAGTCATTCTAGCACATTATTCCTCCTCAGCCCCCACATCTACCCAGCACCAAGTCCTGCCTATAAATATCTGTGACATGAGTCTGTTTCTTTCCATCTCCACTGTGAAGACCCCAGTTCAACTTACCAACACATCTCACTTAGATTTCTACAGTTGTCTCCTAAGCAACCATTTCAGCCCCTTATTTGTCCATTTCCCTTTGCAAGTCAGATTTTGTTCTACACAATCTGCTTAAAATCTTCAGTGATTTCCCACTACTCTTTAGATAAGGAAGGCAATCCTTAGCAAGGCCTGTGAGGACCTACAGAGACTGGCCTGTCTCCTTCTCTGGCCTTATCTAGTGCTATCAGCTCCCCACCCATGCTGCCTTTCTTTCTGATCCTCTTTGTTCCGCGCTCCTTCCCCACTCAGCCCCTTCAGGCAGAACAGCTCCCTCGCACAGCTGCTCTCAACAGCCCAACTGCCACCTTCACTTGGCCCAGGTTATCACCTACTCATCCCATAAGTCTTGGTTCTGGAGTCACTTCTTCAGGGAAACCTGGTGAATCAGGCTTCTTTTTAATATACTCACACAAAAGCACGTTTCATTTCTTTATAGTTCTTATCTTAGTTATTAATTAGGCCCTTGGTTTTTATGACTGTTCTGTTAACATCTGCCTCCCCCACCAAACTGTAAGCACCATGAGAGCAAAGAGCATGTCTATTACTTTTCACCACTATATTCTCAGGACCTGGCTAATTGCCAATTGTCCCTTTAAGGGTTGATTTTAAAAGAAAAGGTAATATGTTTCTTGGCTGACTTCCTCCTCAAATTCAGAAGAATTTCAGTATACTGAGTATCATGCAGTCTTTCCTTTAAAGATTCAGTCATCATTATAAAAAACGTGATGTAATATAGTAAATTTCTTAGTCTTTTAAGTGTATAGGGATATTAACCATGATGTTAAATAGCCTCAGACCAATTGTCCAGAAAAGAGTGAGACAATTTTGAAGTTTTAAAAAGGGAATTTGAATTTTTTAATGCTCAGCAGAAGACTAAGAGATTGGTTCAATTATCACTTTCAAAGATAGGAAGCATTATTTAACAACAATTAATATTATTATTATTATATTATTATTACTGAATACTTATCATGTGCCAGTAGTAAGCAAGAACTTTAAATACATTATCCCATTTAATTGTCACAGCAACCCTCTGAGGTAGCTAACTGGCAGTATTTCCATTCTACCTCTGAGGAAACTCAGGCAAGTTAAGGAAGAGGTTAAGAAGCTGTGGGTCCAAGTGGTTGAATCAGTGTTCACCCCAGACAATCCGGCTCTAGAGCCTGTGTGTTTAATTCCTTTAATGAGAAAGGTGATGAGCAATTCTTTTCAAGAAGCCAGGAATTTGACCAAGGAAAACTGATCTTAAATTTGGGAGAACCTTCATTTGGACGCAAGGAAGAACCACTTAGAAGCATTAAACACTGGAATTAGCTGCTTTAAGAAAAATAAGTTGCATGTCTATTCTGGATAACTTTGCAAACAAGAATGGACTGGCGTATAGCCCAGAAGGTCACTTAGTCATGTGTTTAAAGTCAGGGCTTAGACCCAATGATCTTTTGAAGTCCCCTCCAGTTCTCCAACTCTGAAAGGTTGTTTAGTGCTGAGTTATCTTTTGTCCTCAACCTTTTCCCTGGTTGAAAGTTTGCCTAATGTAGTCAACTTTGTATTATCCCAGGGTAGCTTATCCAGGGCAAATCTTGCTTTACTGAGTTTAGTAGTCACGTTGCTTAATGACTTGCTGTGTTAACAACTTGGCATAGGTTTCATCCACAGTCAGCACCAACTCAGTTTAATTACTTGCTTTGTTGACATTATACTGTCTTCAGGGAAAGACTTTGAAATCCAAAACTTAACCAACTCCTATAGTACCACTCTCTCCCCTGCCCCCAAAAAGTATGAAATCATAAATTATACTAAAGAGGAAGAAAAAGGAGAATTTAAAGAAATTGACATGATTGTCATGAGGATTTTGATGAGCTCAAACAACATGAAAAAAAGATGAAAGAAGATAGTGTGACTCAATAAATCAGAATGGCAAGAGTCTATAAGAATAGTATTAGGAAGACTAAATCACTCTTTAGAATTATCTTGAGGCTTACTAAAAATATGCTAAGGATACTTTGAAGAAATAGATTATATTTTTAAACACAAAGAGAGCCCAACTTTCTGGGGCAAATGGTGTACGTGTTGACAGCTGCTGTGTAGAGGAAAGCACGCTGGAATTGGGGTCCTCGCATCTCTGCCTGGGACTCTCCACGGAGCTGCCCTGTTGCAGAGACGCCATTAGTCTCCAATCCCCGTGCAAGGGGAGTCCCATTGCCCTCACCGTGTGCTGGGCTGAAAGACTCAGACAAATGGCTCACACTTGCTTTGGGGGAATACTTCTCTAAAGGCCTTAGAATCTGTGTGCTCAACTTCACCAAATGCCATATGTCTGTCTGTCTTATCTAAAAAAACACTTCCCCAAGTCCTCTACTGAATCGTTAGAAGATGGGAAATAAAGGATGAATTGTATATCTCCTTGGACTCTAGGTAAGTCCTCTGCAGGGTCGTCTTTGACAGATAACTATTGTTAAAAATCCCACAGTAGGGAGTTTAATCTGGCTTGTGGAATTTGAGATCCAAAGATCAGGAGTACCTCTGTGCGTCAGCTGCCCACGGGCTTCTGTGATGTTTTAATAAAAGAGCGCTTGGTGTCTACATACATATATATGCAGATACGGATATACCTATAGAGATACAGATAGATAAAACCACTTAGCGGTTTCGATTGTCTTCATAGGGCAGTGCCAGTGGCCCACAAGGACCAGCAACTCTTCTGTATGTGAAGACATTGACATTATCATTCCCCAAATACACTAAAGCTCCAGGTTATCACATTTGGAATGATTAGTTCAATGCCTGTCTCATCCTCAAGTTCGCTACAGCCTCTGTCTGCCCAACAGCGTTGGATGGTGCCCTGAGAACTGTGTGATGCAATACCTGCTCCTCCCACTTTATACCCTGATCCCTTCCCCAGACCGTAATCTTTTATGAGGCCAAGGGGATTATCTTTTCTCTGTTGCGTTCCCAGTATTTAGCAGAATCCTTGTCACAAAGTAAATGCTCAATAAATAAGTGGGTGGATGAATGAAAAAATAAATTAATGGCTTGGGTGTATTTTCTTGCTTTCCTCAGGACCCTGGGAAGATCACTTAATCCCTGTGTTCCCAACTCTGGCTGTACTTTAGGATTACCTTGGGAGCTTTTTAAAAAACAGGGATCGTTCCTCATCTCCAGGTTCCATATAGTAGTTTACAAAACTCCCACAAGTGGCTACAATGGGCTCTTAGGTTTGAGAAGCAAGGATTTAATCTACCTGGCCTCACTTTCCTCATCTGGAAAACAAGGGGCCCTGCTGCCTCACAGGATGTCATTGAAATCAAACACAATAAACTGTAGCAAAGAAGGGACTGTATATGCCTGTGTAAGGTGGGACAAGAATGGAGGGCAACCCAATAGGTCTGCCAGAGAGAACAAACACAATTTCACAACCCAGGTGCTTCTCTGTGGCACATACATGACTCATCAAATTCTAAGATTTGAACAGGATCTGAATGTTTTCTAAACAAATCAACTCCTCACCTCTTTGCCTATAAATCTCCTACATTTCCCTTCTGCTAAACTTAGAGAGAAAACACCTATTTTATATAAAAAGTGTGGGAAGGTTATTGGAAAGACAGAGTAGATTAGGGGAAGACCATTCATTCCTGGCTTTATTTCTCCACTTGCTCAACTGGTCATAATTCATCATTTGAATCTCATGCAAGGTGATGCCTTCAGGCTACTAATCCCCCACGCTAGTATCAACACAATTGTTGGAGACACTGTTGGTGCCCCCCTGAATTCCCTGGATCCCCTTTATTGTTTCTGTGTGCACATCTTAGCTCTAATGTAATTCACTGACAACCTTCTTCAGAACTACCCTTGGGCTACAGGAGCCCCTTAGGCAGGGTGCACTGAGAGCCAGAAAGGGAGTGAGGGGATGTCCCACTGCCTCCCCTGGTAGCTAACTCCTGACTAGTAGAGGAGTAGGAAAGCCCAGGTCCCTTCCTTGAGGCAGAATAAACTATGCAGTGCCATTTACACTCCAGCTCCCCGTTGGGACTAGGCTGAGAATGAGACATCACCAGAAATTACACATTTGCTTGGCTTCTTCCTCTCCCCTACTCTACTCCGCCCACTCCCTTACTGGTTTTTCATTTAAGAACTTCCTTGATAGTCATTTGTGCACAAGTCTTCGTCTCGAGATCTTCCTCATAGCTTCCTCATCTTGCTCGGCTTAGATATTATAACCTAAAAATAGCTTTTCATTTGCATTTGTCTGATTACAAACATGGAGTGTGCATCCATGTGTCCAAAATAAAGTCAGTTGATTTCTTCTTTTGTGATCTCAAGTCTTTGCCCGTCTTATTAATTCAGATTAGGTCTCTTTTTTTTTTTTTGAGGCATAATTTACATACAGGAAAGTAAACAGATCTTAAGTGTACAGCTCAACAAAGTTTTACATATGTTCACACCCATGTAACCACCATCCAGGTCAAGATATAGAACATTTCCAGCACCCAGTGGCTCCTCCATATCTCCTCCTATCAGCAGTTACCACTCCCAAATAGCCACTATTCTAATTTCTACCATCATAGATAAGTTTAGTCTGTTTTGTACTTCTTGTAAATGGAAAAATCCTGTGTGTACTCTTTTGTGTCAGGCTTTTTTCATTCAACATTACATTTGGGAAATTCATCCATGTTGCATATATCGTTCCTTCTTTTTCACTGCTGTGTTGTTTCCCATTGTAGGGGTGTACCACAATTTATTTATTAATTCTATTGTTGATGGAAATTTGGGTTGTTTGCAGTTTGGAGCTATTATGAATAAGGTTGCTATGAACATTCTTTATGTGTCTTCTGGCCGATATAAGCACTCATTTCTGGGTGTATACCCAGAACTGGAATTGCTGGGTCATGGCTTATATGATTGACTTGCTTTGGTTGAAGCTATAGCAAACATAGTAAATCTGTCATATTTGGGTAAATTTCCCCCTAGTTGATTGCTTGCCTTTTTAATTATACTTATTTTTCCAAGTTTTATTGCAGTATAATTTTCACACATAAAGTTCACCTCTTTTAGGTGTAAAGTTTTAAGAATTTGGCTAGGATTACAGTAGTATAACCACTACCACAATCGAAATAGAGAACATTTCCATCACCCTAATTATCTTCTATTTCAACATAGAAATATTTAAATTTTTATGCCATCCTGTGTGACTTATCTTCTATTATTTCTCTATTTTTAAAATTCTTTACCTGTTCATTCTTCCAGTTGAACTCTAGAATTATCTACAAAGTGTCAAAACAAATGTCTTTGCCTTCTTATCTAGAAACACAAACATATAATAAATATAGAGTCCTAGCTCTTGAGTTAGACAGGCCAGAATAGGAATCCCAGTCAATTACTTGCTGGATGACGTTAGGCAAGTTACTAGCCTCTGTGATATAAGTTTCTTCTGTAATATGATTATAATAAAGGTGCCTGTGCCGTGAGGTTGTTGTAAGAAGTGGTGAAAATAATTAACATATAGCAAGAGCTTGCTATTTGCCAGACACAGTTCTAAGCACTTTATCTGTAGTGACTTATTTAAATCTTACAGCAATCCTGTGAGATACATATCATCCCTCTCCCAGTTTCATAGATAGAGAAACTGAAGCACAGAGAAGCTAAGTCAATTGAGTCAGGCTCAAGAGCCGTGTGCTGGCTACTGCAGTGCTTCTCTGCTTCGTAGATAAGGAGGCGACACAGCACGCCTGGAGCACAGCGCCTAGCACGAAGGACACAGAAATGCTAACTTTTATTATTATTATTCATCTTCTTTATACACTCAATAAAGTTATATAATTGTCTTCATATGGGTCATGCACATTTCTTGTTAAAGCTCCTCATAAATATTGTATGCCCTTCCATACTGTCAGGCATGGAATGTTTGGTTTTCCCATTATGTTTTCTCATTGGTTATTTTGGAATGTAGTGAAAACTATTGACACGTTTATACTGTGGAGCTAAAAGAACCTCAGCAGCACATCAGTACCATTTAAAATACCCTCCAAGAAGCAACTTTATGTCATGTCTAGTGCTCTTTGAATATCAGATGAAGTTAGTAGATAGTAATGAGAAAAAAATAGAGATTTTATAAATAACATTTTAGATCCTTTCTCCCTTAAAGAGAAACAAGAGGGGAGAACGTAGGAAGAAACAGTACACTCATCTGAAACTAGTGCATGAAAAACCATGGCAGGGGCCGGCCCAGTGGTGCAGCAGTTTAGTTCGCACTTGGAGCCCGGGGTTCGCGGGTTCGGATCCCGGGCACCGTCCAACGCACTGCTTGTCAGCCATGCTGTGGCGGCGTCCCATATAAAGTAGAGGAAGATGGGCAGATGTTAGCCCAGGATTAGCAACAGATGTTAGCTCAGGGCTGGTCTTCCTCACAAAAAAAAAAACCCATGGCACATTACTTCTCCCCGAAAATACCACTTTATTCTCAAGCTCCTTTTTTTTTTTTTTTTTTTTTTTTTTTTTGTGGGGAAGACCAGCCCTGAGCTAACATCCGTTACTAATCCTCCTCTTTTTGCTGAGGAAGACTGGCCCTGGGCTAACATCGTGCCCATCTTCCTCTACTTTATATGGGAGGCCGCCACGGCATGGCTGACAGGCAGTGCGTCGGCGGGCGCCCGGGATCCGAACTCGCGAACCCCGGGCTGCCAAGCGCGAACTAAACCGCTGCGCCACCGGGCGGTCCCTCAAGCTCCTTTTTAATGTGATACTTTAAAGCAATATTTGCAGTTTAAATTGACTAAGTAAATTTTTTAATATCTTCTCACCACTTGGAGAATTCTGAGATGAGCAAACATTCTTATCTGCATGTTTGTAATTTATTGTTCTTATTCATCTGATCAGGAAAAAAACAAAAAAGGAGGGGGGAATGTTTTTTTTGAAAAATTGATTTCTCTTAAGTAGATAGCCAAATGTTGTCCTTGTTGGGGGGCAGGGAGAGTAAAAAGCTCCTCTTGGGCAAAACACTCAAAGGTGTTGACCTTTGTATAGTAGATACATTTAAAAGTGACTCTGTCAGCTGTCTTGAGAACATTTTGGTGCCAGTGAAGGTATGCCTGTGTCAATGTCACATAATGACTGATCTCCTGTCAGCCAGGAGGCCAACGGGAAAAGATGCGACTGTCAAAGAACAAGTAGAATAACTCAAGGAGGGTTAATCAGAGGACTGTTTACAAAAGGTGTCGGCAGGCAGAGGAACAACAAGGGACGGTACAGTATGCTAGGGCCTGTAATAGTGAGATTGTTACCATCTGGACCAGAAGGGAGAGAGTGAGGGAGCAGTGACAGGAACTCGGAGAGCCTGAAGATAAGGCCATGTTATGAAGATCCCAAAAGGACAATCATATCCAAATCCAGTAATAAGCCTAATGTGCACACAGAGGAGGCCCCTTTATAGCACGAGAAAAGATGGTATTTCCCTATAGCCACTCAATACATGTTTCTTGAAATTAACTTTATTAAGCATAAGAAAATTAGCTAACATAATAATCAAAACTTTGGGTTTGTAAATGACAAAAACCTAAGTCAAACCTATCTCAAACAAAGGAAGAGAATTTATTTGATCACAACTGGCAAATTCAGGAGTACAAGTGGCTTCATGTGGAGCTAGACCCAGGGGCTCAGATAATTCTAAATCTCTCAGGATGAGCAAGCATGAGAAGAACTCTAGCACCCTCGGTGTCCTCATTCATTTTTCCCAACGGTAGGAGGAGTGTTCTGGGTCTGCAGGTACATGGGTGCAGGCAGGGCTAGTGGGGGATAAAATCTAGCAGAAACTCGGGTCACCAAATCATGAGCCGTGGCCTGGGAGAGAGTTATCCAGCTGGTGAACTGGGAAAAGGATTTGGCATGTGGGCACAGTTCAGCTCTTCTAGGACCCTTCATTTTGTCCGAACAGATCATCTGTCTTCCAGTCTGCCCTCCTACCTTGTGCTAAGCACTCTGCAGTGGAGGGCAAAGTCTAAAGATTCCAGCCATGCCAGTGACTGGTTGTAAATCAAATTAAGGAGTAGAAGGTTAGAAAGTTCTTTTGGGCAGCAGTCCAGAGCCATGAGCTCAGTCAGCTTCTCAGTAATAAAACTATTTCATCTCCATTTACCTAACCTCTGCATCTATCTATCAATTTATTCTGAATTTAGACAAAGACGGTATTATATTTCAGACCCCTAAACACTCCATCAACAATGTTATTAGGATACTTCCTACTCTTTCTCTCTCTCAACAATGCTTCCCTCTCTGTTCTTCATTCTCAGGCAGATTTTTCTCATTTTAGAGTAAAGATGGCAAAAGGAAGTTTAAAGTTTACCTTGATCTTGCAGCTTACAATTTCTGTGAAAGGAACTCTTTCATGATAACTCCAGCAAATATCATGGGGAAATTTTTCATTGGTTCAGCCTGGGTCATGTGTTTATCCCTGGAGCATCCTGAATGGCCACACCTGGGTCACTTGACTACTCCAGTCCTTGGGGCTGGGTCAGCTTCCCCTGACTCATACAGGATAACGTATGGGGAAGGGACTACACTCGTGTGCAAATTGAGCTGACTGTAACTGATTTAGTCTCAGTAGATTGCTAAGGACTTTGAAATGATTTAAAAATTTTTTTTTATTATTATTACTGGTTGTCAACCTTGGCTATTATACATTGGAGCCACCTAGGGAGCACACCACCCCAAACCAATTAAATCAGAGTCTCTTGGGGATGGGACCCTGGCATCAACATTTTTACAGCTCTCAAGGTGCTGCTGATGTGAAGGCAGAGTTGACAAACATATCGTATGTAGAACATTATTTCTTAGTCTGGGGCCATGAAGCCAGAGTTGACAAACATATCGTTTGTAGAACGTTATTTCTTAGTCTGGGGCCAATTAAGGATGACATTGGTCTTGTTCTGTAGCTAGCTTTAACTTGTTATTCAAAATAGGGAGCCTGAGAATAGAGGGAGATTCTGGGAAGACGGAAGTAATAGGGACATGACTTTTGAATCTTTCTGTATTTCTACATAAAAACAGACAGAACAACTAAATAGAAAAACCGAAAACCCATGAACAACGTATGCAACATATGCAACCAAACGTGTGCCCACAGACCATGAAGTAAAAGCAGGTGATGGCAAACCACAGACAGTGTCTGTTAATGGATACAGAGGAGAAGCAGCTGGGTGTCTGAAGGATGTGAAACGAGATCCACAAAATAGTGGATTTGAGGACAGCAGCTCCCTTCCAAGACAGGTCCCCACCCAGAGGAGAAACTCCTGGAAGTGGAATCAAATTGAGCAGAACAGGGCCTATAAAAAATGAAAGAGAAGGCCTCACCAAAGTCGGGGAGAGGAACGGAGTCGGGAACTTTCACAAAATAGAATCAACTCCAAAATGTGAAAGGTAAAACACTAAACTTTAAAACATAATTATCTTTGGCAGTAAAATTTCTGAAAATTTTCATATGCTTCTTGTTATTTAATCCGTTTTTCCAGTGAGCATGCATTGCTGAAATAGTGAGCATGCATTTTGTAACATGCATATGTTACAAAAGCCATATATATTTAAGTTATAATGTATATATTTTAATTAGTATTGAAAGACTGTAGTCTAAAATACAGGTGCCCAAACTAGCTTATATATCCCAAAGGTAGTACTCGCAAAGGTAGGACTCACTTGGAGATTACCCAAGTGAACCCAAACCAGATAATCAAGACAGAAAGTGGGACCGTCCAAGATACACTGTGTCAACAGGCCGCTGGTGCCGCAGCCTCCTGCTGCTGACTTGGTATTGTGTAGACGTTAGGAAGGCAGTAAATGGTAAGTATCTAAATGAATGAGTCTAAAATATGAATGAAGGTAGAGTGTGAAAAAACTTTAAATCCGTTTTTTTAATGAACCTTAAAAATCAAGTAAGCATTTCAGGAGAATGAAAAAGCTAGAGTAAAAATTATTTAGACCTTTGAATTGGAGAATATGCAGTGTTGGACTAAACTCAGTTTCAATAATTAGAGCCACCTGAATAAGTCTAAAATCAGGTCTCAACCTCTTCTGTACTGTGACAAACATATGAGAGACTTCATGAGCATACGTAATACTCACCGTTTCCCGCATGTTAGCTATGATTCTAGCCTCCCCTCTACCTCAAAACAACGTGTTAGAATGCAAGTGAGAGATTCTTGTGTCCCCTTTATTTAAAAAACTAGAGGAAATCTTGGAACTCTTCGGTACAACTGTTGACAGTTAACTATGAGGTGGTGAGGGTTTTGGCTTTTGAATGGACCTACGTTTAACTGGTAATCCAACCATTTCCCCAATCTACGTCCTCAGGTAAATTACTTTGACTTTTTTTTTAGGCAAATTACTTTACATCTCGAAGTTTCATTTTCTCCATCTGTAAAATGGGCTTAATGATTGTGCACATGCTGTTGTGATAATAAAATGAAATAATGAATGTAGAGCATTTACCACATGCCAAAATGTTGGCTATTAATAATAGTAATAAACTTACCAGTAACAATCTCAGTATGAATGACAATACACTAGTGTGAAGAGAAAGAAATGCCACTGAAAACCACTGAATAGTCTTAAGTTTCATTCTTAATAAAATTCTTTAATTCTTTGTATATTTCCCTCATATGGTACTCAGGTTAAATTATTTATTATTCATTTAAAAAATTGTGAGTACCTACTATGTATAAGGCACATGCACATTTGATGGTAATTAGATAGAAAAGGTATTTGGTTTTCTCCCATCTTATTTAGCTTTTTATTATGTATTCTATTTTATTTAAGTTTCAGGGTGCTCCTCAAATGAAGGGTGATTTTAAAACCAAAGTAACACCCTGATGGATGAGTGCCTGTACAGACAGCTCAGCTTCTGCTTCTGAGCGTCAGCAGGACTTAGACTGGCCTCTGGGAGACCGAGCTGAGTCTGCAGCTGTGCAGCCTGGAGCAGCTCTCCCAGTCCAAAGGGTGGGAGGTGTGTGGGACCACAGATTCACCAGCTGATTGCAGAAAAACTTAACCCTGAGTTCATCTTAACCCTGTGTTCTGAGTTGTCCGTGCCCTGGGAACCAGTAAACAAGCCACCCTCAGTGTTAGCCCCTGCCGTCCGCGGAGTACTGTAACCAGCTGGTTTCCTGTGCATGGTTGCAAATGACTTCGTTTAAGTGATTTCTCACCGAGGTGACTAAATCAACTGGTGGGCTTAGCGTTTGTGTAGACAAAGACTTAGAACCTGTTTTGCGTGGTGCAATTTTAGTGTCTGTAATCTTTCCAGTCATTTTTGTCTACAAGCTGTTGGCCCTGAGAATTATTTACATTTTAATTACAAATGCTCAACCCCCTCTAGGAGGAGAGTCAAGCAGCTTATTTACTTCCCACAGGCAGGCTTCTGAGGAAACAGCTTAGCCAGGCTTGTTGAGCCATTGAACCAAAATAAAGTAACTTGCACCGCGTCGTTCTCCACCAGCTTTGCTTCTCCTCTGCTGGGGCTTCTCCTGGGGACCAAAACTGAAATGAACTGCTCTATGTAGCGATCAAAATACTGCCTCATTTTTTTCCAGCTTCCTTTTCTCTGGATGAAGCAAACTTCTAACAGATTCTATTTGCATGTATGTACAGCACTCATTTATCGCATAGCAAGGGAGCAAGTTTGTTCTCTGTGTGCCTTTTTGAACTAACTTATCCCTTTAATCATTTAACCTTTTCCTTGTTTAGGAAGAAATATTTTTAAATATTAGTCAGCCTCATCCCCCTTCTAAAACAGAATACACTAAACAGAAAGCAAACTTCCCTTGATGACACGTGGCCGTCACTATGGACTAGTCATTGAGATGTACTCTCATGCCCACAAGGGCTACAGAGGTGGGAGGACTTGTTTGCCCCAACAGTAAATAATCCCACACTGCTGCGTCTGCATTCTTGTTTCTGCCTTGAGGTCTCTTCTTTCCCTGTCCTGCTGTCTGTCTCTGACAGTCCCTTTCTCCACTTCTAATATGCTATTTCTAATCTGCCGTGAACTGGGAAATCAGCTGAGCCTGCTCCTAGAACTGGGAAATCAGATAAGCCTGTTGCCTAGAACTAAATTCCTGACATCGTGTTCTATGAACGGAGTGCATACACTTCAGTGCGTGCTTCACTATTAGTTAGGATGCTTTGGGCTGCAAATAATTGAAAATCCTGACTTGTCATGGCTGAAACAACAAGGTAATTTATTGTCTCATGGAACAAAGAGGCTCCAAGGAGGATGGAGTCCAGGCATCATGCTTCAGGCCCTGTTTCAATCCTGGCAATTCTACCTGCTCTGCCTTCTTTCACACTTGGCTTCATCCTCTAACTGGTGACAATATGGCTGCAGTGGTTCCAGAGGCACATGCAACACAGCAATGTTCCAAGGAAGGAAGAACATCCCCTTCCGTGTCTTTTTTAGGAGAAGGAAACTTTTTCCAGGGGCCTCCCAGCTGACTTGCCCTCAGGGTCCAGAATTGCCCTTTCCTAAAGCAACCACTGACTAGGGGGATAGAATTCTCATGATTGACTTGGACTAATTAGCATCCTGGACCAAACTGGAATCCTCTTAGAAACAAGAAGAGTAAAAAGTAGACATCGGGAAGGGAACCAACAGTATATGCTAGAAATTGAAATTGTCTGCTTATGATTTTTTAAACAGTTTTTATAGATTTGCAACTGTGTCTATAATTAGTCTAGATGTGGAGCAAATCACTTTTAGAAAAGTGAGGTATTGTTTTAAAATAAAATCAAATGGTAACCAGAGATATTTAATGAAAAACTAACTTTGGGGTTACATGTACCATAAATGTAGACAAAGTTTGGTGGTTGCTTCTCTGTGAATATTATAATATTATAGCACTTGAATGATTCAACCTACAGTAAAAAGACTACACAGTTTATTACAAGGAAATGTTCAGAGGAAGGAGCTGTTGAGAGGGAGGAGCTATAGAGCTATAGAGCTCCTTTTCATGAAGGCCAGATACCCTTTAAACGACTACAGGTAAATGCATTAAGTGACAGGAAGATCCCAGGAACCCATATTTTCTTCTTGGAGCACATTAGGAAGGAGGTCTTAAGATCTAGACTACTCTTTAGGGTGTAAGCGGTCATGAATAAATTAGGCAAATTTGTTCATATCTTTTGCTTCTTTCTTGCAGCTCTGGAAAGCTTCTCCGGGGAGCTCAAATGAGCATTTCTTCAATTAACGTAAGAATATAGATATAGGACTGTTCTTCTAGATCGACTAATGGACCCCTCTCCTTTCATAGAGTTCAAGCTTCCAAGAAGACATCAGCTATTCTTCAAAGTGGTCTCTGACTCGCCTTCCCATCTCCAAGTATGAGTTGATGTTCCTTCTCTTTGCTCCCTTAACATTCTGTGCATACTTCCAACGTGATACTTACCACACTGGATTACAGTCTTTAATTTTTGTTTGTCTTTTCCCCTAAATTCCAAGTGTCTTGACAAAGAAACCAGGTTCTACTTATTTTTGTAGTGCTTAATCATTAACCTGGTGCTTAATGATTATCTGTCAGAAGGATGGATGAAGAGATAGATGGAGAAACTAAGGAGCAAAGCGATCACTGATTTGTTCCAGCCCACTCAGGAAGTGAGCTGCACAGTCAGGATAGAACCCTGGATTCCAGGGCTATTTTCCAATTCACAGATCTGCTGGGTCTGCACAGTTGGGTTTTTAGTTGGGAATTTTGTTTTTAAATAAATTCTCTAAGGCTGTGATAGGGCAGGTAGAGTGTGGTGACACTAGAGGCAGAAGGACCCTGAAATCACAGCATCAGGATGTGTAGGGTTTTAGGAATAGCAATGTGGCTCAAAAAGACTTCTTATGAGAAACAAAAAGACTCCTAATTCTCTTCTCCAAGGCACCTTTGGTTACCAACCATTTAGGAGACTGAGCCTGTCTCTTACCTCCTCCCCATCCCCATATGTGCAAAAGCCAAGATGCTGTGAACATGGGGATAACATTCTCTAGAAGCCTGCATCGTTCATTTTGGCTTTGTGACAACTTCCCTGGAAATTCAACATCTTGAAGGATGAAATTTTTTTATTGCAAAGTTTCAGCATCACTTCAGATTTTAGTGAGATCATAGCATACTCTTTTCTTGCACTAGAACCAGGCAGAAAGTCTCAGTCACTCACAGCCAGCACATTCCCAAGGCTCATTATGGACTAGCTGTCCCCTGAAGTAATGACAGGGGGAAGGGCCTATTCTTGTTCCAGTTGTCATTTGACCAAAAATCTACTGGAGCCCCATACCTCTTAGAGCATTTATTCCTCGCTTCAGAATGTGACTCTTGCTTATCCCTGAAAAACTGAGTGACCCATTTTATTGAATGGTGGGCACATTTCAGAAGGGAGACTGAACTGGCTCCAGGACTGATGAAAGCATCCTTTTTGCTTCACATCTCGGGACTCTTGTGAACTATCAGCACATCAAGCCCTGACTGGAAATGTAGGATGTTTCAAATTTCCCAAACTACAGCAGGTAATTTGACCGAAAACAATTTGGTGAAGTGAAAGTTTGCCAAATATAATTTGACCAAAAATAAGGTTTTTATAGGTATTTAGTTTATTTATTTATTTGAGGACAATTAGCCCTGAGCTAACACCTGTTGCCAATCTTCCTCTTTTTTTCCTTTTTTCCCCCCAAAGCCCCAGTAGATAGTTGTATGTCATAGTTGTACCTCCTTGTAGTTGCTCTATGTGGGACGCTGCCTCAGCGTGGCTTATGTGCGGTGCGTCAGTCCGTGCCCAGGATCCGAACCGACAAACCCTGGGACGCCAAAGCGGAACGTGCTATCTTAACCTCTACGCCACTGGGCCAGCCCTGTAGGTGTTTAGTTTAAAAGTAATTTGGTCAGTAGGAAAATTGGTAAAATAATACTTACATAAAGATGAGGAACCCCAATCATTGCTTTTTTTAGTGTTGGTCATTTTGGTACGTATACCATGAAGTGGCTCTGTGCGTCTTAAGCATTTTTGTCTGATCGTTAAAATTGGTTCCTTTTTTTTTTTTTTTGCTAATTACTTATGCTCTTTGCTTCTTACAGTATTGAAAAATTGGAAAAAAGAATTATTCAACAAAAACGGAACAACCTAAAAGACTGACAGAAATAGATTGGTTGTAACAGCATAAACATCCATTAATAAATGAATTCATTAAAACAGAATTTTCATATATTTTTCTTTTATGCTTCATTTTATTATTTAAGTTCTTTTGTTAATTTTCTCTTGGTATAAAAGCAATGTTACTCAATACAAAAAAAATAGAAAATATAGAGTTGCAAAATGGGATATGATGAACACTCATAAATTTACCTATCCAGTGGACACTTTGAAACCTTGAGTTATTTCCTTCCAGGATACACACACTCACATCTAACCCCTGAAAATAGGATCATGCTATAATAATGTTTCATAACCTCCGACATAACACATATATAAGCAGGCCACAAACTGTTGGACTTCTACATAGTATTAACTAATATTTGATTGGCCAAAAACAAAATAAGAATTATTTTACATCCAGATAGTAGGAAAAAAATGTGGTATGTGGACACACATGCTTAAAGCCATATAAAGGGTTATGAAACCACCCTCTGATTAATACTAATTATTAATATTTTGACAATTCAGTTTCTACAAATTCAGAATTTTAACCAGATTGTCCTATTGGCCAGTTTTCTTTGGATCATATTCTTTAGTTCCTAGTTGCTTGTGGCCAAATCATTTCTGAGCAAATTATTAGAAGGTGCAGTTCATTTTTAAGCTAGGCATCCTTCCATGTCAGAGCTGCCAGAGCTGTCTGCATCAGTCATTTCCAACCCATTTGCTCTGAGGCACACAGCCTCTGGGTGGCCAAATTAGTGACACACCTGTGGGCCTTGTTCCAACAAGAATTTCAGGTGACCTTCACAAATGTATTCAAGAGAATAGAACTATAAGTAAAGGGAGATGGATGGAGGGTGCGCAGGAACTCTGTTCTCTGTTTGCAACTTTTCTGCAAGCCTAAAATTCATTCAAAATAAAGAGTTTTAAAAAATAGCCTGAAATATAAACAGATTGGAGAGGAATCTCCTCCCCAAATCAGGAGAAATCTACCCCCCACCCTATACACACACACACAGCTAGGGAGTGATCAGATGAGAGCAATATGAAAATTAGTACCCAAGAGACATGCTGTAGGGTTTACACAATTACTGTCGTGGAGCTGTGCCAAAGTAAAAAAGAAACATGATCATTATAAAAATCACGTTCTCATCTGTGAAAAAGCACTGGGTAAAGAGGAGAAGCAAAAGGTTTCCTGCACTTAGGTCGAAGAGACATTTTTCTGCAGGTTTTTGCAAAGTGAGGATAAAGCGATGTAGGGGTTAACATTCTCAACAATACCTTAACTCTAAGTGAAATAATGTCCTGTCGAAGCAGGAGTAGGATCTGGATTGATAGTCAGGGAGGGCAAAGCAGTTAGATTTTTTTGAATACTCATTTGAGATATTAGAAATATACTTTAAATATTTTCTCTTTAAAAGAAACAAAAACGTCTAATCGTGGGGAGTGGGGGAGTAAAGAATGTCTCAGGAAATATATTGCACACCTGCCTTGTCAGGAAGGTTTAAAAATAAATTAAATACTAGACTAGACAAGACAAGCAGACGTGATATACAGGTCAATCATGATGGAACAGCTATTGGCCAAGGCTGAAAAGCAAGACTTGAGGCTGCCGAGTTTTAAAAAGAAATGGGGCAGCACAGTGTCCCCTTAAAGTATGTGACATACTCCATGCCGCCAAATGCCACCTGCACTGTTTGTTGGCTTCTTTATTTCAGTCTGTTAAAAAAGTCTGTCTGGAGGCCTTGGCTGTCACAAGCAAAATAAGAAGAAGCATAAGTTGTGTCTCCTGTTTGCTTCCTCCATGTAACTCCGTCCTCCTTCAACTTAAAAGAATGTTGCAACTGGGCTGAAAGAGAGGAATGGAAGCATTCAGCCCTGCATTCCTGAGGGCCAGCCTTGACTAGAGGAAGGATTCTTAGGATGCAATCTTGAAAAAGGTATGAGGGTACTGGAAAGTGTGGAGCCCAGAAGTAGAGGTAAACCCTCAAGGGGCAGAATCCAGTGGAGCACAGGTGGGCCTACATGAGCTCCAACTGGGAAAGAGAAGGAAAATCCAGTGAGCTTCCTTTATTCACAGGACTTTCCCCCGGTGAGCAAAGGGTGGAGAGGGAGCCTGTTCCCACTGTAGACTCACAATGAGGCTGCTAGAAGTCTATCCTGAAGTTTATGGGGATTGGGAGGGCGGGAGCATTGTCTAAGGACCCAAGCGTCCTAGTGACAACCCCAGGAGTCAGAGCCCAGCCAACCTGAGCACAGGTCTCCTAGCCCAGGTAGTTCCCTCTGTCCTCACTCCCTTGTCTTCTCTTCCCCTCTACCCCAAGATGCTGGGCATGCAGGATCCATTCTTCCTACAACTTCTTCTCCAGCCTTTGCCCCTGCCTATGCTTAAGCCTCTTCACCTCATGCCCCCTCCCCATGTGCTCACCCCAAGCATGGCAACATAAGCTTCCTTTCCTGAACTGGTGATCACTCAGCCTCCAGACACCTGGTCCTGGTTCTCTTGAGAGTGGTTGGTGCAGCTGCATGGGGGGATAAAAGGAAGTGAACCAAAGAGCCTCAGCGTGGGCCTTGGCAAGTGAGGAGGGGACAGGAAATCCTACGAGCTGCTGATGGCACATCATGATGCCCACTTCCCTCATAACGCAGATTCAGATAAGGAAGTTGAGGTCCCACGCGACTTGTTCTGGATCGCTCATTTATTTATTGCCAAAGTCGACTAGAATCCAGCTCACACAGATATCATATGATTGATGTGGCTGCTTCCATCATGCCACCTAGAAACAGAAGGAGAACCATGATCTTTCCAGAAATGCCCATACTAATAGGAGTTTGGGGAAAATACTGGGAAAGCTTTACATTGAAACTATTTACAGATACCTTGAAACCAACAAAGAAAAGTCTAAATTGATATTTTAAAAAAAGCTTGCCTTTCCCAATAAAATATTAATTAGGGGCATATCCATATGGGGCAAAACATCTTATAAATATCATTCACTAGTGTGAAATATTGATTACGTATTTTACGGCAACAATCAAAAAGATGGAATTTCACGACTAGCTCTCCCTTCCTTCCTGAAATTAGGCATTGTTTCGATAAACTCGGTCAACTGAAAATAATCTCTCTGTATTTGTCGAGTTGGTAAAAAATTTTTAGGAAAAAAATGTTTTTCTATTTTAGAGTTGAATCACATTGTCTTTGTAGAGACAACAGTTTCTAGAAGAGGAGCTATTTTAAAATGGCGCATGAGGGTTTGTAAGTCATTTCCTCAGAGTTGCCTCCCTTGCCTAAGAAAGTAATCTACTACTAATCAAATGATTGGATTATTCAGTCCCATTAAACAGATGTTTAGTACCTAAATGTTAGTTTTCAGAATGGCACACAAAGAGATGCTGCTGTCACAGAGCTTGCCATCAGAGGGGAGGATTAGGTAAGGGCAGAGAACTGTCAAAGGAGGTGAATGTGAAGTAGGATGAGTGAGCAAGAAGGGTGCAAAGAGCTATGGGGATTCAAAGGAAGGAGGGACCACAAATATTTGTTGAAAGAAAATTTGTACTAGAATAAATGAGAGATTCAGGAGAAGCAGCTGTGGACGAGCTGTGCCTCGTAGGATGAGAGGGATTGAAAATAAACATTCCTGGGCTTTGCTCCAGAGCACAAACATGCAGAAAACGCAAATATTTAAGATAATGATTTTTAAAAGATTATGCAAAATGTTTTGAACTCCCTCCTTCTAAAAACACTTATCTCTTTCCACTGTGGTGAACTTATCCAAGTCCCCAGATCCCAGCCATTTTGAGCAGCCTTCTCATATGAAACCTAAGGGAATCCCATCAGCCTGGGGACCTTTTGCTTTTGTGTCATAGACACTGCTTCCTCCCTCCTCCCCAAGTGACAACCACCCCCATAGCTCACATTGAATCTTCATTTGTGCTTGTACTGAGAATGTGTTGCTTATAACTTAATTCACTCATTCAACAAATATCTGTTGAACATCTGCTGTGTTCCAAGCACCGCCAGGCACTAGTAATAGAAGGGTAAATGCAAATCAAAACCACAGTGAGATATCACCTCACACCTATTAGGATGGCTATCAAGAAAACAAAAGATAACAACTGTTGGTGAGGATGTGGAGAAAAGGGAAGCCTTGTGCACTGTTGTTGGGAATGTAAAATGATACAGCTACTATAGAAAACAGTATGGAGATTTCTCAAAAAATTAAAAATAGAATTACCACATGATCCAGCAATCCCACTTCTGGGTATTTGTCCTAAGTAATTGAGATCAGGATCTCAAAGAGATATCTGCCCTCCCATGTTCATTGCAGCATTATTCACAATAGCCGAGATGTGGAAACAACCTGTGTCCGTGACAATGGAATGTTATTGCACCTTAAAAAAGAAGGTGCAAAAAAGAAGGAAATCCTGCTATATGCGACAAAACTTGGAGGACATTGTCCTAAGTGAAATAAGCCAGACACAGACAGACAAAGACCACATGATTCCATTTATATGAGGTATCTAAAATAGCCAAATTCACAGAAACAGAGACTAGAATGGTGGTTGCCAGGGTCTTGGGGGAGGGGAAATGGGGAGCTGCTGTTCAACAGGTGTAAAATTTCAGTTATGCAAAGTGAAGAAGTTCTAGAGACCTGCTGTACAACATTGGCCTACAGTTAACAATATTGTATTGTGCACTTAAAAACTTGTCAGGAGGGTAGACCTCGTGGTAAGTGTTCTTACCATAATAAAAATAAATTACAGTTAAAAAAAAAGAAGGATCAATACACCTTTTAAAAAATCAGGTACATGCAAGAGAATCAGAGGACACGAAAATGAAAAGGTAGATGAGCCCCCAGGGCAGAGGAACTAGACCACTAGGGCAAAGTATTCCTTAGAGATATTGCTGCAAGCAGATTAAGCCACCCAGACTCTACTTAGGCCCATTATTTCCTAAGTACTGCAAATTAGAACAGTATGTACTTTTTCATTTTCCAATTTTCCACTCTGATAGGCAAAAAGTAGTGGATTTTTTTCCCCTGAGACTGGAACAATATTACAGACTCCTTACCAAAGTTCCTGCTCTCCCAACTCCTGAGTGGTCCCATTATGGGAAGTGCCATCTTATATTTGGCTGTTCTGGAGAAGCAACATCAAAAGCTCAGGTTAAGACCAGAAGGTTCCCTATGGGCTTCCTATTCTGTGGTGGCCCGAAGAGAGGACATTTGGTGAGAAAGAGATCATCTCATCCTTTAAGGTAAGACTTGTTGTTAGTGCCATGGAGTTGATTCTGACTCCTAGCGACCCTGTGTACAGCAGAGCTGAACCCTGCCCGGTCTTTTTGTGCCATCCTCTCACGTTCCAGCTCTCTATCAGACAATGCTCCACTGCTATCCATAGGCTTTTCATGACCAATTTTTTTGAAAGTTGGTGGCCAGGTCCTCCTTCCTAGTCTGTCTTAGTCTGGAAGCTCTGCTGAAACCTGTCCACCATGGATGACCCTGCTGGTATTCAAAATACTGGTGGCGTAGCTTTCAGCATCACAGCAACATGCAGCCGCCACAGTGTGACAACCCACACACACAGGTGGTGTGGTTCCCTGAGCAGAAATGAACCCAGGCCCAGCAGTGAAAGCGTGGAATCTTAACCACTAGACCACCAGGGCTGGCTAAGGTAGCTCCAGTTTAACAAGGAGTGACTTTGTCCCCTGGGATCAAGATAGTGCATACTCTACATCCGGTACAGTTCCCTCAGCATGCAGGTGAGCACAGGAGCACACACTCCTCCATAAGAACATGGTTCCCTCCCAGGGCCAACTATGTGAAAGGAAGAGTGGTAACCCAATGAATAGCCCATGTCCTTCCCCACACACTATGTGACTACTATGGCCATAGTTGAAGAAAAATCTGTCAATGCATCTATGGATCTGTGGGGCCTGATCTAGCCCCTCCGTCCTCCAGCAACGTATTTAGCCATTCTCCTCATCTACTAGTAAAAGAAAAGATAGACTGGGTGACACATAGCCACGTTGGATTTGTAAACAGACAAGGAAAACCAACAGCTAAATAGAATTAACAAAGGCCTTAATTTGTTGTGTTGTTTTTAGAAATCTCTATTGAGGTATAACTTACATACCATAAAATTCACCCATTTTTAAGCATATAATTTAATGACTTTTAGTAAATTTACAGTAGTGAAAATGTGCAAGCTATTTCCCCAAAAAGATCGCTTGTAAGTCCATTTGTAGTCAATCCCTGCTCTTATCCTCTCTCCCCAAATAACTACTATTCTGCTTTCTGTCTCTCATAGATGGGCCTTTTCCAGAAATTTCACATAAATGGAATCATGCAACAGGTAGTTTGTTGTGTCTGGCTTTCTTCACTTAGCATAACGTTATGGAGGCTCTTCAGTGTTGTAGCCTGTATCAGTACTTCTTCACTTTTTATTGCTTCAGATTATTTCATTGTATGGATATGCCACATTTTGTTTTTTCATTCACCAATTGATAAACATTTGGATTTCTTTCTGTTTGGGGCCATTATGAATAAACCTGCTGTGAACATTCCCATACATGTCTCTATGTGGACATACGTTTCCATTTCTCTTGGCTAAATACAGAGGAGTAGGATTGCTGAGTCATTTGGCATGTTTATGTTTAACTTTTTAGAAACTGCCAAACTATTTTCCGAAGAGGCTGTACCATTTCACATCCCCACCAGCAATTTATCAGACTTCCAGTTTCCGCAGTAACAACTGTTACTGTCTTTTTGACTATAGTCTTCTTAGTGGGTTTCTTTGTTTTTAAGACTCAGATTTTTCTCATCCCTCAAGTCCCAGAAACCAGCATGGCTAAGCATAAGATCTGGGTCATAACTGGCTAAGGCTTATGAGACTGTGGCAATTTAGGGAAGAGTTTGCTCGTGGGAGATGGACAACTACATGATTGTTATTATAACAAAGAAGGAGCAGAGCAAGCCAGACACCTCCTTTGTCCAAACTTTATTGTCTAAGGCAGGTAAACTAGTTCTTCTAAAGACAAAACGTTTCCTTTAGATTAGAAATGATCTCAACTTGTTTATGCAAGAATTAGTGAACATTTATGAGCATCTGCAGTGAGGGGGAAAAAGAGTACTTCTCATATACTACATGAAATGAGAGTTAATTTAACTTAAATATTTTTGACTATCTGTGGAGAATAAAATATCACATTGGGAATAGAAGAGTAAACCAAAGTCCCTGATTAAAGAAGTTTATAATCTGCTCAGTATGGTATATGGAAGTGGGGGAGAAGAGGTAGGATGGGGAGAGTGTGGTCCCATTGCCTCTCATTGATAAAAATTGCTGACTCACAGACACCTTAGCACATGTCTAAGAAGTGAGTATGTGTGCATGCAAAGTGGTAGGGGGTTGAGCAAATACTTGAAAAAAAAGTCATTAATTTGGAGGGTTAATGACTATAACCCCAAAGTTGGCCTGTATGTATACATTACTAATTCTGAGAGTTTTGAACTGACTTCATATTAGTGACTCTTAAGAAACTTCTGATCCACCTCATGACCCATTGCTCATGACTTTAAAGCTATTTCAGGGTTTGTCAAGATCTTGTGCAGTTAGTTGGGGAAGGTTGAGAGGAGCAAATCTGGAAAGTGAGACAGTCCTGTGAATATGTACTACAGGCTTGCCTTGTGCAGGTAGAGAAGGACTCAAAGGGCTTCTCCATTCCTTACAGAATAGCGTTTCTCACTATCCCTGAGATGAGATGTACAGGAACCTTCTGTACTGTGAGCCAGAGATGTACTGGAACCTTCTGAAGTCTGATCGGCTAGCAAGAGTCATTGTGTGCATCTCCCAACTCCACATTCAGTGAGGTCTAGAACCAGCAAACATGAGGAATCAGGCCTTGCCTCTCATGACCCACCCCAGAACAGGCTGTTAAACATTTACCAGCACACCACTGCAGTGAGCTGTACAAACTCTCTAGCAAAGCATTCTGGGTGATCTTCCTTTGAGCAGAAGGAAGAGTTCTGAGGGTTACCTTGGAAGGCATCTGCAACAAACACCACAAAAGACTCAAAGGGTTTCACAAGTAGAAAACAGACTAGGAACTTTACCATGGGGGGATGGCCGTTGGGAATTAAGCTCACAATCTTGTAAGACAGATAAGACAGCTTCATAAATAACTGTGATAGGAGACAGAAGGTGGCCAGAGGCACGAAGTGCAAACTGGAGGTGATGATTCAGAGGAGGGCGAGGCTGAGCACACAGCACATTCCACCACAGAGCCTTCCAGAGCTGAGAAATGCCCGGGGCGCTCCCTTTTTGAGGTTCCTGGTGTACTAAAACATGAAGAAATGCCAAAACGAGGTTATAAAAATTGTGGTATATTTTAAATGTTTCCACTAAACATATTACTCTGCTTAACACATGAACACACAAAGTACAAGGCCATATAATTATACTCCTCACAAAAACATTATAGAAATTATTAAAATATTAATTCACTGCCAACTACAGGGGGTATGGCTTAAATTAAAAGTTGTCTGATAAACATCTTCTTTAGGGAATCTCAGTGGCTGCTTGTTCGGCCTCACTGGGAGGTTAAGTCTAAACCTGAGGACTGTGGGGACAGGAAAGCCCTGGCCCCCAGAGCCCTTTTTTACATGCTCATGTTCAGGATTATGGCAAAACCTTCGTGAATTCCAAGCAGAACCTTGTCTGTCATCTACAGAATGAAGCAGTTATCCAGTAGAACTGGGAAATTTTAATTTTGCATAGGTGAATTACTCTAATAACTGAAGTTTATCTCCTTCCAATGCCCAAACAACATTCATGATATTTAATGGGAAAATTTCCACAGCCTTCTAGTATAAGTTGTTGAAAGTAACATCACCTACTCTTGACAAGTCAGGGGTATTGTTATTGTCTGTTCTCCTCGTTCCACATGGCAATCGACAATACAGCTTTGACCTTTTAAGGTTCTGCTGCTGCCTCCTCGGTGCTGGAGTCGCTTCCTGCTGTGGTCTGCACATCTGCCCCTGGCAGTGTGGCTTTTTTCTGGTTGGCAGTTACTCTACACATGGTCTGCTGCAGTTTGGGGAATCAGATAAGCAACTTGTTTACGTGTGTTATGAAGAGTCTGTAAAGTGAGAGGGGGTCTGCGACATCTGACCCTAATGGGGCTCCGTAATCTGACTTTTGCACACAGTTCGAGCGTTTGGGCTGTGTTCTGGAGCTGACTGTTGTTGCTGGAAATCTGGCATCTGCATGGGGAGTTGTTAATATAGTGGTATGGGCTGAATTGTGCCCCCCCGTTTACATATTGAAATCATAAGGCCCAGTACCTCAGAATGCAATTGTATTTGGAGATAGGGTCTTTAAAGAGAGAATTAAATTAAAATGAGTCATTAGAGTGGGCCCTCCTGCAATGACCGATGTCTTTATACAAAGAAGTTAGTGCACAGACACGCAGAGAGGAGGCCCTGTGAAGAGACAGGGAGAGGAGGGCTGTCTACAAGCTGAGGAGAGAGGCCTCAATAGAAACCTATCCTGCTGACACTTGGACTTCTAGCCTCCAGAACTGTGAGAAAATAAATTTCTGTTGTTTAAGCCACCCAGTCAGTGGTACTTTGTATGGTGGCCCTAACAGACTAAGACCCTAACCAAGCAGCTTTTGCCCCTGTGGTGTCGTGTCCTAATATTAACCTGGAACAGAGGACAGTAAGCACTCTCCTGAAGGCTTCCCTCCCCAAGCCCAAATCTTGGGACAACTCTTTTATTTAAGGTGTTGGTAAATTATTGCTAATATTAGGATTTTGTAGGTAGTGCACTGTCAACTCATTGAGGAGAAAGGAAGAGATGATGGGAGCCTGTAAGCGGAAAGAGAAATGAGCTTCTGTGTGTGCAAGAATAAGGAAGAATTGAAAAAATATCTCACCTGCAGGAAGATGGATTCTGAGCTCTCACTTAAAATCTAAGAAAAGCACCAGAAGTCATTGTCAACTCTTCCCTGAATGAATACATTAGTCCAATTAGTACTAATAAGATCAAAAAAAGTCGTAAACTGGGAAATTTTATACACAGAACATTTTAAAAAAGCATAAAAGTAAATCATTAGGGTCTCTTTGGACAAAAACCACAGTGAAAGATGGATGAGTGTGTGAAGTTCTGATTTCAAAGATTTAAGGAAGACATCAAAGAGAAAAGGCCCAGAGAAAGACAATGAAAATTCAAAGGGAAAGAGGGGTCTTAAGAATAAGGACAGATGGAACCAGGAAAAAGGGAGCAAGAAGGAGTAGAATCACAGATTTTGAAATAATGACCATGAAGTCTGGGTGCACAGCAGCTGCTTTTCCAAACCCCAGAGTGCAAGACCTAATGAAAGCTGCTAAAGTTGGAAAAGTATTGTTTTAGGATAAATAAAAGGCAATCACTCTTCACCTAATAAATAAAAGACAACATTCTCCCTTCTCCCAATTGTTGGTACATGCACAGAAAAAGAGGACATAGATTTGAAGCAGATTTGTATCAATATGGAGGTGGTTGGGTAACATTAATGGAAACTGTGGATGTTTGGGAAACTCCTTATCAACCGAGATTGAATCCAGGGTGAGCAAACCCGTTCACCCACCATTGGTCTAGAGCCCCTGCCTGAGATAGAATGGGTCTGTCCTCAGAGGACACAAACCAAAGACACCCCAGAAGTCTTGTGAGGAAGCAGACATACAGGACACAAAGTTCCAAGTCTTCACATATCTTCAAGGACACTTTATTTTTCATTTCTTTGCTAACCCTAAAATCTTCCTGTCTTCTTAGAAGTGGTGGCAGTTTCTAAGAATACATAAATAGCAAAAATATGTTTTCTAACTGTTCCTAGATATTAAAGTGGAAAAAGCTTAAACCAACATGGAGCCATTCACAGTCAATTATCTCCTGTTGAAAAGCTCTGTCCCTGTTTCCACATCACACCTGGCAGGTGCTCAGATAGAATCTACCTGGTTCCAGAACTGTTCATCCTGGGCTCAGAGATGTCCCTTGTAGATTTACTCCAAAAAAAAAGCAACAGGTCCAGACTTGGTGTGGCCAAGCCCTAGGGCAACGAGCTGACATTATTGGCATATTAGCTCCAAACCTCAGAACCTGCAAGCAAGGGCGCAGGGCCTGGCAGAGCTGCCAACAAATCAGATTCCAGAAAACCTGACAGACTGGAAGAGCAGTCGCAGATGAGCATGACCAGATGTCCATAAATTGACCACTTAACCTCACCTGATTTTATTTCTCTGGCGACCAGAATGGCAGGAACTTTAGCCATGTAATTCACCTACCTCTGAGCTCTAATTAAAGTTTACCAAGAGCTTTATGATCTGCCCAGACAACTACCCTGGGAATGCAAAAGCACTCAGTCACAGTGCTGCTGTTATTATTTTGTTGTTGTCAGTATTATTCCTGTTTCATAATAATGATTCAGAGCATAATTGACTCTGAGGGTTCTGTTTCTGTTTCTGTTGTCCTAGAGGGGGTGGCAGTCTTTATTTGTAATGTGCCCTCCTTCCCTCTGACAATGGCTCAGATAGTGTGTGCAGCAGGGATGAGGGACGTGCACTGAAGCATCCATCCCCTCTCCTCAAGCCTCCTCTACCCAGCAGAATCGCGTGTGAGGAGATTAGTCGGGGTGGAGGGTTCAGGTCTGTCTCTGGCCATCCCTGACATGTTCTCCATGGGCAGGCGTTGGTTCGCATGTGAATCAAACCCAGGCTTTGATTCAGAAGACTTTTTAGCTCAGATTCTCTGGCTTGAGATTTGAGGGCTAGAACAAAACAATTGGCTAGGGATTGAAGCTAGACATTTAACTTTCAGATTCATTTAATTCAGAACCTGAAAGATACACACCCACACCCACACCCACCCACGGAGTCCCAAACACCACACCGTTGTTAGACTATCAGACAACTCATTCTATATACCAGCTTGGGGGTGAAGATTATAGAGTCAAACTTTGACCTATTCAATTCTCAAACTTAAACCTAGTAAACAGAATATCTTTGCATTTGGAGGGAACTCAGACGTCTATCAAGTCCAGATTTCTACACCATATCTAAACTCCCTTGATAACATTACCAATAAATGGTCATGCACCCTTTGCCTGCATACCTCAAAGGAGGAGTGAGATTTACCCTGAAACTAATGAAGCGTTGGTGTCAGGCCTCTCACTTGGAAGGGACTCTTCCAAGCCCTGTGCTTAACTTTGTATCCACCAGTTGTATTTCCTGTCTTAAAGAGGGCCCCCAAAATGTCTAAGCTTCAGGCCTCACAAAACCTGAGGACAATAATACTCCAAGGGCAATCCATAGTACTTCCTTACAAGTATGCCCAAAATATCAGAAACACATTTTTTGGTAATAAGGTGATGTTTCTGAGATTGGGTGTATTCACTGAGTGAGTAGAGATTTTGAGAGGGTTATCTGAAAGTCCTCCTACATTTAGATTTAACATCAATTGCTCTTTTTTTGCCGGCCTGGGCTGTTCCCTCTTCCTGGAAGCTCTCACCTCTCTTGTCTGGTTATGTCCTACTTTGCTTTCCAATCTCAACTCATACCTCCTCAAGAATGTCCTCCCTAACATTTGATCATGTCAAATCCTCCTCTATAGGGTGGTATCACACCGTGCTTCTTCATGGTACATATCATACTTTAATTTTACTCACATTTGCATGTTAATTTCTTTGATTACTTTCTAACTCCTCCACCCAACTGAAAGATGAATCGGGCCTGGACATTACCTTCTTTTTCTCACCTCTGCACAGAGCCTAGCATGATATGTATTTGTAGACTGAATCAATAATGCACAACAAGGTTAAAAGGATTTGGTAAGAAAGATACTCTGGATTTAGATTAAACACAAATTCAATAAGAACTAAAATGTCAATGTTATAAAGAATTATATTTTAGCTCATTATAAAATTATATTTTAGCTCATATATTTTCTGACAATTATTTGCTGTCCAACAATGAAACAGGCTATCTTAAAAAGTAGAGTATGTCCCTCAGAATTACATGTTTACTGCTAAAGATGTTGAAGAAGGAAAGTCTATAAATGTAGAGTTGGACCGAGATCAACTAGATCATTTAAGATTTATCTCAACTAGAAATCTTATAAGTCTATGGTCACTGACATATGGCTTTGTTTAGTGGCCTTTATGATTATTCACATGAGTGTGGATATGGTGCTGTGTTTAACAATGAAAATATTAAATAGAACTAGTTTCTATTAGAAAGTTATGTCCAATATAGATAGAAACCAACACATAGGAGTAAGTATATGTAAGCAAATAAAAATATGACCACTGATAATAACTAAATTCAAGAATGAATAGAGATTCTTTCTAAGATGGAGTAAAAGGGATTGAATTTAACCTCCCACCTGAAACAACTAGAAAACAAAACAAAACACATGAAACAATGGTTTTCAAAAAATTGAAAAACAAGCAGCACAGGACTGTGATCCCTGAGAGGGGGAAACAGAAGAGGTGCTTATCAAACCAGCTTATTTCCTAGAGGCCATTCCCAGGCTGCGACACAGGAAGGTGGACCCACACGGAACCTGCAGTTTTGCTAAGTGGAAAAGAGAGAGATCAGAGTTCAGAGATGTGACAGAGGCTAGGATTTATAGAACCGAGTGCCAGAGAGGAGGGAGCCACACAGAGATGGAGCCCTGGAAATTTAAAGGGAAATTTCGCATCTTTGGCGGAGTGCTAACCTGACATGCCTGAGAGGAAACCACCAGTGCTGGGAGAGAACCATGAGAATGAATAGGCAGAAACGTTTGTGGAACTCATGCAGGGCTGGGAATAGTTCACATTCATTTCAGCCAGAATGGAAACACGTCTTAATGCAGAAGACATCAGATAGGGCAGAGGTTTGCAAATATAGCCCGTAGGCCAAATTCAGCCCACAGATTTGTTTTTGAACATCTTACAAGCTGAGAGTGATTTTTATATTTTTAAAGAATTGTAAAAATAAAGAAAAATGTGCAACAGAGACCATATGTGACCTGCAAAGCCCAAAATCTTTACTATATGGACTCTTACCAAAAATGTTTGCCAATCCCTGAAATAGCGTTGAGAAAGTTATCAGCTTAACAGTGGAGAAAAATTAGCCCTACGCTAAAGGTTGCTTTGGACTCACCCTAACAAACTTAAAAGGAATCCTAGAAAGAATCCTACAAAGGAGCCTAATTCCTAGTGGCTTAGCTAGCAATGAATAAAATCTAACACTATTTAATGAAATACAAAAAAATCCAGTGCCCCCAAACATAAAATTCATGTTGGGCATCCAATAAAAAGTTGTCAGACTTTCAAAGAAACAAGAAAACATTACCCACTGTTATTCATCTATTGCTGTAAAACAAACTACCCTGAAAACTTGGTGACTTCAAACAATAATCATTTATTATTTCTTATGGTTTCTGTGAGTCAGGAATTCTGACAGAGCACAGTGGGAAATGCCTATTTCTGCCTCATAATGTTTGGGGCCGAATGTGGAAGACTTGAAGTTTGGAGGCTAGAATTTTCTGAAGGCTCATTCATCCACATATTTTGCAATTGATGCTAACTGTTGGCCACCTTTTATGAGAAAAGAGTTAACAGAACAGCTCTGGTTGCTTATTCCTTGAAGAATAAGAGAACCTGGAACCATGACTGACCCTTGGCCAACCACTGAGAATATGGCCCTTGGATGTCAGGGATTGATGATTTTGATGTGAAGCAATAGAGCAGTGGGCTGTGCTATACCAGCTTATCAGGTTAATTTGCACAAATATCAAGATTAATGATGTGCACCTGGTTTCATAATCAGAGTCCTGAGTTTCAACTGCCATGACTGGTTGCATAGCAAGATATGCTTGTGTGACCAGCACACCAAAAAAGTCTTGGACCTGAGACTCCAACAGGATTCCCTGGGTAGAGACGTTTCACACATGTTCCTGTAGTTTGCTGTTGGAGAGAAAGCACATCCTGTGTGGCCTCTGATGAAGGACTCTGAAGCCTATATTGGACCTCTTTGGACTCTGCCCAATGAAAATATCTTTCCTGCTGCTTTACTCTGTATCCTTCACCATAATAAACTTTAGCTGTGAATATAATCTTCTCTTGACTCTTGTGAGTCCTTCGGGCCAATCACTGAACTTGGAGTGGTTTGGGGACCCTCAAAACACCATGAAAATACTAATCAAAAGAAAGCTAGATGTATAAATTATTCATTACTGTATAACAAATTACCCCAAATTTAGCAGTTTAAAACAACAAACATTTATTATTTCATAGTTTCTGTGAGTCAGGAATCTGGGGTGGCTTAGCTTGGTGTTCTTGCTCAGAATCTCTCACAGTCTAAGTCTCCAGCTTGGATGGGTCTGAAGGATCTGCATTCAGGATCTGCACCCACTGACGTAGTGGTTGGCAATGGGCTTCAGAAACTCCTCCCCATGTGGATTCTTTATAGCCTGCTCATGACGTGGCATCCCCCAGAGGAAGTGATCCAAGAAAAAGAGAGAGAGAGAGAGAGAAGGCCTGTGACAGAAGCCACAGTCTTTTATAACCTAATCTCAGAAGTGAAATAGCTTCACTTTTGCCATATTTTATTGGTTACACAGACCAATTCTGGTACAATGTGAGAGAGGACTACACAAGAGTGTGTACACCAGGTGGGGATCATTGGAGACCATCTCAGAGGCTACTAGAATAGCTGTATTAACATCAGACAAGGTAGATTCCAGAAGAAGGAATATTATCAGGGATGGAGTGGGACATTTCATAACAGTAAAGGGGTTAACTCCTCAAGAAAATGAAAAATCCTGAGCTTCATGCCCAATTCTAAGATCCAAATAGAGGTTTTCTCCATCTGTGTTTATAACAGGACCTTTTCTGTAGGAGATATTTGGCATATTTCCAAGGGGCATGCTTCATCAGCATCTTCATTGTAGTTGTCCTCATCAACGTAAAGGGAATCCAACAACCAATATTTTTTTTTAATTTTAGGAAATAATTATGGAGATACTGTAACAACTAAAAGTTCGTTTGTAGATAGTTCTGCTTTACATAAGAGCACAGTGGGAAAAAGTCACCTAGGTGTTAAGAAAGGGCGTGGGGATTTCAAGAAATCAGAGCTCATCAGGGCAAGCAGGAAATCATAACTACAGATGGGAAACAAGGCCAAGGCAGCAGAAGGTGACGTCAAGGTGATGTGTATTTTTAATGGGTGATAGGCCAGCAGAATTTGACACTGATGATGTCTGGGAAGTGGGGAGAAGGTACTGGAAATTCTATCGACCAGGCCATGAGCATGTGAGGCTGAGACTGTCTTGTTCACCACTGACATCTTGGAGCCTAGCACAGTGCTGGGCACGTGAGTAAATTAATATGAAATGTTTGTGGAAAAAACCAGTCTGTAATGGGAGGGCCTGCCAAAATGGACCAATAGCTCTAAAGACAACATTTTAATAAGGACTCCAGAATATAAACCTCCATGTGTCAAGACTAGTTTATCTGGTCTCTTCCTAAATTCTAACAGTTTGTGATGAGAAGAAAAGAAAGATCTGGAAGAGAATTATATACAAGAATCAAAATACGCAAATTTCGGATTTCCCCTGGCATTCGAGACTCTCCATGATTTGGTTTGTACTTATTTTTCTAGATTTCTCAATCAGTTCTACCTACTGGAAATCTGCCATTCCAGTCAAATTGACCAAATACTGTATTTCCTTGATTTAATTTGTACATTTCCCCCCACTTTTTAATATTTCTGAAATAAAGAAGTGTTTTACAATTAATGCGTTTGGATAATGGCCCTCCTTTAAACATGCCCTATTATTTCTTCCTTCAGAGATTTGGCTAAAGGTATTTTTTCCCTCTTTTATATCAGTTGAAATCCAACCACTCTTTCCAGACCCAATTTCTATCCAAAATCTCCTAAAAAGCATTCCTGATCAGCCCTTCCAAAAGTTGGTTACTTTCTTCTGACCTGCAGTGGTACTAAAATCTAAGCTTACGTACTCTGTACTACTTAATACTGTAGTTATATGTGTCCCTGTATTATTTCTCTTTCCAGATTATAATAAGCATCCAGAGGGCAAAACTGTGTCTCTAATAACCTTGCATTTTCCATAGCAACTAGCATATTTTCCTCATTTTGATGATCAATACATATTAATTCAGTGAATGAAGGCATAAGTTAATAGCTATGCACAATTATGTTTGCAGAACACAACTTATTACAACAGAATGGGACCAATAACAATATGAGAAGATGTCCATGGCACATGGGTAAACAGGAAAAAAGCAAGCTGCAGAACAGTAAGTATGGAATGATTTTATTTTTGCTAAATCAACAACAACAAATTTCTCCCTAACATATAGGCTATGCATGTTTGTATATACATAGAAAGTTGTTTGGAAGAACACAGCCTGGTGATTACCATCAATTATCTCTGGAAAGTGGGATGGAGGTGATGAAATTATGGAAGTTAACGGCAGATTTTCCCTTTTTAGTTGTTTACTTCACACACACTCACAGATACACACACACTCCTATGTTATTTGGCTTTGGATTAAAAAAAAATTCAACAAAGTATGTGAATTAGTTTTGCAGTGAAAAATTAAGGGGAAAACGAAAAAAGAAAGGGCTGACTGTCTTTTGGGGATGTAGCTTTATGATGAAGGAGAAAGAGAAAGCCCCAAATTCAATACACAGAGGTTGTGAGTTATGAGATATGACAACCAAGAAATAAGATTAATTCAGAAAACTATAGAAGAAAATAAATAGTTTTCCAAACCCAGATTAACAGAATTCTGGGGCCTTGTACATTGGCTGATTTAAAACCCACGGTCACACAAAACAAAGTGGAAGTTTCAGGCCAGTGGGCCAGAGCGCAGAAGTAAGTTATTTTAACAAAAAAGCCTCTTGCTTATGTTGAGGTATAACTGAGGTAAATTCCTATTCAAGAGACCTCTCTCAAAGGTGTTTTTCCTCATAAGAGTGGCCCCATTAGAGGCATATTGCCGGTGAGAAAGTTGTGCATTTATACATAATCCCGTGACACCATTGAGGTAAACTAAACACACTGGATGAATGAGATATTTGTATCTCTACAATTAGTTACAACTGTTGACTTTTTAATTTAATTTTATTTTTAACTGCTAACCATGCACCAGGGACTGTGCTGTCTTACAGGTTTTATTTTATTGGTGCCTCCTAACAACCCTATAATATTACTCTCTTCATTTCACAGATGGGGAAACTGAGGCTTAGATAAGTTAAGCAAGTAATGGAATCAGGTTTGAACTCAGGAAGTCTGTTAATTGATGCCAAATCCCTTACTCTCTGCCTTTCCACAAATGTGCCTGTCACATAATCAACCCTATTATTGCTAGACATCCCATTATTCCTTATTTCACTTTCTTGCTCCACTGTTGTGTGAAAGTCTGTCCTAATTGCCCATATTTGGGCCAACATAACACAAGAATCACCTTACACATCTCAGATCAGTTCTTCATCCACTTGGCTTCCTGTTTTTATGAGAAACATAAAGAATATTCTGCTGGAAGGCAGATGCTCCCGAATATTACTGTTTGCCCTTTCTAACTCGTTGTAGTTCCTCCACTCCTTAATTCCCCTATTTTCTCTTTTGAACAGTTCATACTTTCAGCTTTATTCAGTGTAGAGAGAGAGAAGTATGTTAGTCATTGCATAAAGCAGTATAGGCTCACAATCCATTATCCACCAATTTTGAAGTCCGAAAAGGTTTGATAAATGAAAGACTTTTCATAACTCATTTGACATCACAGCCTGACCAGACCCGAAGTCATTTGGTAAAAACACCTACCCTGAACTGACTTGAGGCTATTTTTAATCTTCATTGATCACAATCAGTGTGAACGTTCACACATTTCTCTGCTGAAATATCAGTTTGTTTTATTACAGGGTGCTGCCCAGACCTCACGCAGGGTTTTATGTAGGATATGGTATATTTACCTTTTTATCTATCCAAGATGGAGAAAGTCCCAACTTACAAAACACGTCTGGAGCCCAAGGGTTTCATTTTAGTGATTTTGGATGTGTATTTCCTTTCTTTTACCCCCTCCCCACCTTTTTTAAAAGAGTTAAAGTGAAGTGTTGAATATTTTCCCAAGTCTAATGCTTTGATTTGGTGAATGTCTATGGCCAAGTTATACAAACACTTTGTGACTTTAGAAAATTCAAGTGTTCGAGTGGAGCCCTTTTTCAAGTTTTCTTAATCGGAAGTCATTATAGTCTCCCCTTGGCAGATTGTTTCACTGTTCATTGATTGTGAGCCACTAAAACATTTTCCCCAAAATAATTAACTTTTTGTCCCCCCTCAGACAGTGTCTAAATGTGGGAGACTGCTTTCTCAAGCCACTGGTTGGTTGTCTGATGGACTTTTTTAGAATATGTAAAGCAGTTTATAATCCCATGTGGATCAAATTAACCATAATGTGATGAAAATTAAGGCAATCTAGAGGAGCCTTAAATTTCTGATCTGGGTTTTTTCAATCTGAATTTTCTGGATACATTTACACAAACTCACAGGGTTCATTTTTCCCATTCATCTGTCTGGTATTCTGGCATGCTCTCCCAACCTACAGAGCTAAACCATAGCATCTGAGCATCCATTAAATCTAGCACTTCAGAAGTTTAAAGCTGCCACAGAATTATCATTCATTAAGCGAAATTTTCCACGATTGGAGACTGAGTCATGAAATTTCATTCTAAGAGCCAAGGAAAGATTCCCAAATGAAGGAGAAGGAAAAGCACTTCTGACTTAAGGCACTCCCTTGCTTCTCTGTGGTAGATCAGTTGCTATGACAGTCAGTTCGCTCAGAGAACTACCTAAGTGCTTAAAACAGCCCAAGAGTACTTTTCCCTAATGAATCAGATTCTGCAAGGAATTACTAAGTCTTACAGTATTTACACGATATAGTGTTTCAGCAATCAATAACTAGAGTTATACAGTAGGACTGAAAACACTCTGTTGCTTAGTGTTTTTAAATTTTAGCAGAGAAAAAAAGGAAATTCCTTAGTATTTAACATATACAGGTATATGTGCCTATTATTTTAAAAGGCCTCCATTTGGTTCAGGTTGAAATAATTTTGATATGAGGTCCACACTTTAAAAGCATTAATTAATCTTTATAACATCTGTGTGGCATAAATGAATGCAATTATGCTCATTTTACAGGGGACTGATTAAAGATGTCAAATATATTTCCACCTTAAAGTAAATTTTTCATTCAGAAATAAAACCAAAGACCTCAGACTCTTTGCTCCCTGAGTAATTGCTGTGTAATATGACTGCCTTTCTCTACGTACCAAGTCATTCTTGATGATTCTCAGGGTCTGCCCTTTGTCTTCCCAGAATATTTGTTGGGCAAGCAATGGGTTGGGTTGAGGACCTAAAGAATGCATGAGAAGGGCAATGGCCCCCTCGGAAACAGGGGGAGGGGGACGTGCCATCAGGGCCCTTGCGGGTTAGCAATGGCTCTCTGAGTTGCCAGCCCCATTAGCAAGCATCCAGGCACCAGACCCCTTGGCTGCCCTTTCCCAACCAGTGCAGGCTGCTGTCACTCCTGAACCCTTCTGCCGAGTTTCCCTCATCAGCCATTCTTGTGCATAGACCTCACTCTGCTGCCAAAAGCAATGAAGGGCCTGTCAGACTTCATGTGCATGGGGCTGTGACCAAATGGGAACTGAAAGCCAGAGAATTTCATCTCCATGAGGTACCAGGGCTATTTCAGAAAGCAGAAGTGCCAGATCCACCTGTTAGTGATGATCCTCAAAGGGTAATTGGAGAGTACATAGAAAAACCCTTAAGAAAATCTGAAATACCATACCGTAGTTGGGGAATTCTAAAAAAGAGAAAATTTGCTACAGACTTTTCTACTTCTCTCTCTTTTTAAAGGGCTACACACCTTGTTTATGTGCTAAGCACATATTTCAGAAAATGGGAACTTCAGTCAAGTTCTCTCATCCTATAACATTTATTTATTTATTATTCTGCTTCCACTTAACCTTTCCCTCTCTTTTTTTCAGTAAATATTGCTCTAAGGATACAGGAGTCCATTAACACTTGTTATCCATTGAGCCAGCATGGTACTTACTAAGCTTGAGGAGAAGCCAGTGAATGCTCTAGCCTCGGCCTGCCCCAGAAAGCTCACCTTCTAGGGACTCAAGAGCCTGAGGAACAAGGCCTTAATAAACAAGTCACTTGTGTGGTGCCGCTTTGAAGGTTTAGCATTTATTGGAAAAGAATGAGGATAGGTTGGTCTACATTCAATATTCAGGATCAAGTATCAAAATGAAATCCCATAATAGGCTTTGGCATAACCCCAAGTTTGAATTATGCAGGATAAATGATCTTGACATCATACTGGAGATTTTTTGGGAAAAAAAGTGCTATAAAAGGAGACTCTAAGGCATTGTCTAAAATAATACTAAAACCTCTAGTTGAAAATTAAAACATTTTAAAAGTCATAAGAAGATAGTTGCTATTTCTCTGTACCCTTTGAATGGAATTTAGCCAAAGATATATGTTATTAGTCATTTCAGTCAAAGTGATTGCACCAGTTGCTCATTTGTGCAGTGATTATGTAAGGGTTGCAAGTAGGGACAGCATTTTGTCTGACTGTCTTCCAGGCCTAACTTTTATTGGTAGTCCTCATCCTTTCCCTCCCTTCCTGGGAGCTACAGATCCTCTCGCTTCTAAGTCAACCTCCACTCACGTTGTCTCCGAGAAGATGCCATAGCCTCTCCCTGTGAGCCTGTGCTTGACTATCTTTGCTATTAGGAGATACTTTCTGACTAGGTTTCTTTCAAAGATCTAGGCCCATTTTTCATTCTCTGTTCAGAAGTTACTAATATGCACCTTTATGGCTCCACTACACAAAATCGCTTTGTCCCAAGCCAGCCCACACTCTGCCAAAGAAGGATTCCCTAATTTAGGAAATCAGATCCACTAGACAAACTATCTGGCTCTGCTTTTAGTGCTCCTGTGGGCACAGGTTAAACGCTTTTGTTAATATAGTTGTCAAGAAATTGTATTTGGGACCTGGACTGAGAAACAGGTGTCAAGATCTACAGCTGTAGCCCTGCACCTCCAGACCAAGATTAGCAGGGCAAGAAAGTTCTACACCCAGTCGAGGGTCTGCCAGTCTTCCCGTTCCTGAACGAGACTGAGAAAGATAAATAGATTTGAAGAACTGCCCGGACACTACTCTTGGGTAACCGCGTCACCCCTTTTAATTATTTATAACAAATAGATATAAATCTAAATGAATCTCAAGCTAGCAAGGGAAATATCATCTCAAGTTCCCTGGAAAGTGCTCAAGCCGTGGAGTTTCTGAGGGATCTGGACCAGAGACAGAGAGCCATAGGAGGCCAGTGAGCAGGCCAGGCCAGCACAGCCATCTGACGCATGCAGAGCAGTAAAGAGCTGCCCACTCTCAGCATAACCCCCTCAGAGGACAGTGGCCAAACAGATTTGCATGAGCAGTGCACGCCAGTGGAGGACCTCAGTACAAAAAGATTATTTTTGCCTATAATCTTTATTGATTTATCTCAGTACCATTTCCTTCTGACTTGTTATTACTAATGTGTTTGCAAGTCTCCCTTTCCTACTAGCTTCCACCTAGAAGTTATTATAATCTGAATTTTAACCAATTATTCCAAATGTTATTCCAAATCAGAATTCTTTATTCTAGCAAAAATTTCAAGATGTTTATGACACTTCTTTTAACCTAGCATGATAAATAACGCCAGATTTGCATACATCAGTATCTAGAACAATGACTCCCAGTGGGCAGAGCCCAACCCCTGCCTAATTCTTCAAGTTTCATCACCTTATGGTCCAGAGGGCACCGAGGCCTAAACAAAAGCATCTACTGGTATCAGGTTTTGTGTGTGTCCTCCCCATTTTTCTCCATGCACATATATTAATATATACATGGCACTGTTATGTATACACTAAAAAACTGGAAGCAAACTAAATGTCCAAAATTAGGGAAATTTTCATCTACACTGTATTATAGCTGATTGCTGGAATATTTTGCAGCTATTCCAATGATCCTTATAATATTATGTAGCAATGTGGGGAAAGAATTCAAATGTACATGTAAGTGAAAAGGTCAGGATACAAAATTATTTGTATACTTTGATACAACCTATGTAAAAATGCACATGGTGGGGGGAACTGGAAGGACATATGCAAACCTGATTAATAGTTGATGTTTCAAGATAGTGTGATTATGGGTCATTTCCTTCTTCTTTTTCAAAATTTTCATAATGTTGCTACCTTGTTTTTACATAAAATTAAGCATATTTATACATATACACTTGTGCCTCTTCCAAGGCAGTTTAGGACCTTGCTAGGCCTTGGATTTTAAGATTATCAGTTAGAATTAGAAGTAATAAAAGATCTTATTCAAACTGGTTTAACCTAAGGGAATTTATAGGGATCTATCATTGGCAAGTTCAATGGTTGAACCACCTTCAGGGTGAGCTGTTCCAGAGATTCAGGGGGTCCTCAGTGCTGGGGCTCCATTTCTCTTGACTTTGCCTTGCTGGTGGTATCAGCCTTTTAGTCAACCTTCTTACCTTGTGGCAGAAAAATGGCTGCAGCAGCTCCAGATGAAAGAGCAAGGTCAACTCCTCCCCCAACCATCAACCGTCTTTGCTTCACTCTGATTGGACCAACATGGACCAATCACTGAGACCAAGGGACTGCTACACTGGCTTAAGGTTAAATTGTGCCATCTGCACACCAGTCTGTGGTAGGCTGGTGACTGTTCACAAATATTTGCTCCCCTCCCTGTGGGAGGATTATACTTCCCCACCTCACTGACATAAGATTTGGCCATAACTTGCTCTGGCTGTTGAAATGCAAAATACCAATGTTCAATACCAACCTGTGACATAGTTGTTTAACACTGCAGTTGGCTGCACTGAAGCCATTTTGCTCCTTCTGTCACATAGAAGCGTTCAGAGCCAGCGTGTGGTTCACCATACTCTCTTTCCCACACACACAACTCCTGGCAATATCCCAGAGGCTCCACTGTCAGCCTGGGTTCAAGAATGGAGATGAAACTGAGTAAAGCCACAGCCAACCCACAATGCACCTGTAGCATGAGCCGCACCTTTGTTATTATAAGCTGCTGAGATTCGAGGGTTGTTTGTTACTGAGCATAACCTAGCCTATCCTGACCAGACTTGAGTCCCAGCTTAGCCTTTTCCTAGCCTTTTCCTAGCCAGACAAGTTATTTCATTTCTCTGTACTTATTGTCTTTATTTGTAAAATAGACATGTATGTAAAATTCCTGGTACATACTCAAAAATGACAACTATTATTATTTGTTAATAATAAGAATTCTAATTCTTACTCCCATGGGGTATCGTCTTCTAATTTATCTTAGGGATTATCATTGGGGGTGGGAAGTGCTGCTATCTGAAAGAAGAGGCATATTGTATTCCTTTTTACTGAAGCAAAGTGACAGACCCAAAGTTTCAGTATACATCCTGATCATCTGTAGATCGAACAAGAAATTCTTCCTCAAGATATAAATGTTAGCTTCTTAGAATGCTCTTATTTTTTTAAGAAATAAAAAAAAAAGATTAACTCAAATTTCATACAGGAAAAAAATGCTTTTTCACGTTCAATACCAAAATGTAATATAGCTATTCAACAGCACAGTTGGCTTCACTGAAGTAATTTTGTTCCTTCTCTGAGTTATCTATTACTGAAGATAGTCAAGCAACGGATATTGAAATAGATGACTTTTCTATTCCATTGTGAAAACTCTTGTGTTCCCTGCACCCCTCCCCTCAAAGTGATGTATTCCTTTGTGTGTGTGTATGAGAGAGAGAGAGACAGATTATAGTCAGAGGAATGCAATTTAAAAGTAAAATTTCCACTTTCTTTTTAAACTGAGATTATAATTATGTCTAGACGAATCTAAGTTGACTTGATTTTGTAATCAATAATTATTTTACATTATGGAACACATTTTCTACCTTAGACATTCATCACTGACATCTGATATCTAGTACATTTTTTCAGATATTGTAGGTTTTATCTTGCTTCGTGTTCTGGTATCTAGTAATTAAGATATGAGGCAATTATTTGTCCCTTTAGATTAAAAATGTGCTCTGAAAAATGTAGTGTAAACTAAATCATGGTTTAAATGCATTAGAGCAGTAGTTCCCACACACTGCTATGCAACAGAACTACCTGAAACTTTAGACACGCACACACCCATACACTTCTGGGCCTTACCCCAGGACTTGTGAATTACAATCTCTGAAAGTGGGGCTCAAAATTTTTTATTTAAAGAGCATCTCAGACCCCCAGATCTTGGTTTCTAAATATCATTCCCCACTAAAAGAAACAAAGGATCCTTGATGAAATGGCGGATTCGAGGGCGGGGAGGGGGGAAAATATAAGATTCACTTAGAACATTTTCTGGCACCAGAAAGTAGAAAATTGCTCAAAGAATGATGGGGATCATGTCAAAGAACACAGAAGCCTGTTTCGTGGGGCTCTTGCTGGCCACATCTGGGAAAACTTGAACATGAAAATAAAATAATAACAAAATAGATTATAACCCATTGAATAAAATCAGTATATTGATATAAAGAAATGAGGAAGGAAGGAAGGGAGTGAGAGAGAGAGGAAGGGAAGAGAGAAGAGCTCTTACAATAGAACTCCAACTAATAAATGTAGAAGGAATAATGGAGTTAAAAAACCACCGGTTGAGCAAGAATCATGAATAGGTGCTAAAACCAATGGGTGAGAGTTTGTGAGGAATAGAAAATTTACGTTGTCTCAAAGTGTCTCACCATGAATTACTTCCTAATGACAAAGGGAAAATAGTAACTTTACACCAAAAAAGCCTGTCAGGCCCTACCTATACTAGCTTGAATGGTAGCCCCCAAAAGATAAGTCCACATCCTAACCCCCAGGATCTGTGAATGTAACCTTATTTGGAAAAGTTCTTTGAAGATATAATTAATTAAGTTAAAGATCTCAAGATGAAATCATCCTGGATTACTCAGGTCCTAAATCCAATGACAAGGGTCCTTATAAGAGACAGAGGAGGAAAAGGCATGGACAGAGAAAAGTAATAGAAGGCCACGTGAAGACAGAGGCAGAGACTGGCATGAGCAGCCACGAGAAATGCCAACAGCGACCAGAAGCAGGAAGATACAAGGAAGGATTATACCCCAGACCCTCCAGAGGGGGTACAGCCCTGACAGCACCTTGATTTTGGACTCTGGCCTCCACACTACGAGAGAAAGCTTTTCTACTGTTTTAAACCACCCAGTTTGTGGTAATTTGTTGTGGTAGCCCTAGGAAACTAATATGCCACCTTAACCAAACGATCAGTGTTAACATCACCAATAAAGGGATTAACCTATGTCCTGTGGCTCCCGATGAGATGCACCAAGAAGCTCACAGCATCACTCACAAAATGTTCCTGCCAAAATTGCACAACCTAAATCTAATCATGAGGAGATATCGGACACATCCAAACTGAGAGCCATTCTGCAAAAAAAATGTAGGCTGTACTCTTGAATAATATTGAGGTTATAAAAACCAATGAAAGGCTGAGGAACTGCTCTAGAGATGAAAGAAATATGGAGACAAAATACAATGTGTGTCCTTCACCAGAGCCTGGACTGTGAAAAAATAGTCCTTTCTGGTAAAAATTGGCAAAATTTGAATACAGACTGTGGATTGAATAATAATGTTGTATTAATCTTAAAGTTCCTGTTTTTGTTACTCCTACTGTGATTATGTAAAATAATATCCTTGTTCCTAGGAAATACACACAATATTAGGGAGTGAGGTGGTATCCTGTTTGCAACTTATTCCCAAACGATCCAGAAAAAGTATCTATGCATATATGTACAAAAAGAATGGAAAAGTACATCTGGCACATATTAACAAATAGTACATGAAATCATCTCAAAATAAGATGTGAAAAAAGCTTACTAGGTTATTATAATCTGAAACCCAGTATGAAAATACTGTATTAAAATTCACTCGTTAAGGCAGCAGTTCTCATCTGGGTGATTTTGCCCCCGGAAAACATATAGAAATATCTGAAGAGAGTTTTGATTGTCAAGGACTGCAGAGGGCAGGGGGAGGAATTGGGATCTGGAGAAGCGCTACTGGCTTCTGGTATGTGTGTTTCAAGACTTGGAAATCACATACAGAGATGCACACAATCACGTGTCACTCCACGTATCAGACGGGAGCAGCGGAGGAATGGAGAAGCATGGATGTTCAGCTCGTTCATTTTCAATCAACAAGTGGCTTTCATAATACTGTACAATAAGTCCCCCGAAAATGTGATTTCAAGGCATTAGAACAGCTCAGTGAAAAAGATAAATAGACTTTTCTCAAACTTATGACTATACTCATAAAGCAGTATGAATATATCACATTTACTGGTTACTTGGGGTAATCCATATCACTTATTCCTAAATCTAATGTGATTTCCAGTTTCTATATTTTTAGCATAGGAGAGTTACACAAACATCACCATAACTTCATGAGTGATGAATCCCACAGCATTCGTCAAATTTTCACATAACAAACAATTTGCAAACCTCCGTGACTCTCAACAGCAAACACTCATTTCTCACTCATGGGTCTGTGCACTGGCTGAGTTGACTCTGCTTCAAGTTCAGGTCTGTTCTGCAAGTCTCTCACTCGGGATCCAGTGGTTACTTGGACAGATGGCTGCTACCTCATGGCAGATCACAGACTCTCAAGAACCCAGGCCAAACTCTGCCAGCGCATTTAAAGCCTCACTGACATCACATCTGCTAACATTCCATTGGCCAAAGCGTATCATGGCCAAGACTGAAAACACTGGGGCAGGGGTGTATACTGTGTCTACTGTACTGGGAGACATTGCAGTGTCACATGCACAAGGTTACTGGGTGTATAATCCTCTCACACAAGCAGCAGAGAAGAATTGAGACCAATAATGCAATCTACCATAATACTAAAGGCACTCTGCAATAGTAGAGGTTGTCAGAGAACCTTTCTGATGCTACTTACACGCATTATGTTAACTCAGGAGCTGGCAAACTTTTTCTGTAAAGAAGCAGCTAGTTTTATGGGCCATATAGTCTTTGTTATAACTCTGATGTTGTAGCATGAAAGCAGCTACGGACAACATGCAGAGTGTCTGTGTTCCAGTAAAACTTTGTATATGGACACTGAAATTTGAATTTCACATCATTTTCACGTGTCACAAAATGTTATTCTTCTTTTGATTTTTTTCAATCATTTAAAAAGGTAAAAACTACTCTTAGTTCGTGAACTGTATAAAAACAGATAGCTGGTCAAATTTGACCCATAGGCCATAGTTCGATGACCTGTGTATTAGCCCCTCAACCAGCAAAGTTCTTAGCATTTTTTGATCATACAAGATCGTACAATCCAAAGGAAAAGCAATAACCAAGGAGTTGACAATATAGTTGAAGATGTAAAATACATACATGTAAAAACTATTTAGGAAGCTTTGAAAAATAACATCTATAGTAGCACAAGTCCAAAACCATGAATGATAGGAAGCATGGTGCCAAGGAGAAGTTATTCAGGTATAGTAGGTAGGACATAATTCCTTGAAAAGGTAAGTTTTATAGATGAGAACATGGATTCACTCTGTCCATTCTTTCTTCATACAGAGAGAAAATAAAACTTTTAGTAAGGAGTTCCAGTCTATAGTCTATTTTATTTTATGTATTTTTCCTTTCATATAACATTTAAATAAAATTTATTATTCTTAAAATTCTTAGCATTGTAAAAATAATTCATATAATACAAAAATGTTGAAAATAGAAATTGAAAGTCAGCCTATAGTCCCACCACCCAGAGTTAGCTTCTGTTAACAGTGTGGTATGTAATTCTAGAGTTTTTTCCTATACATACACATGTATTATTTTTTAATTCTTTTTTTTTTATAATTTTTTTTTGAGGAAGATTGGCCCTGAGCTAACGTCTGTTGCCAATCTTCCTCCTTTTTCACTTTTTTTTTCTCCCTAAAGCCCCCGTAGATAGTTGTACATCATAGTTGTGCATCCTCTAGTTGCTCTATGTGGGACGCCGCCTCAGCATGGCTTGATGAGCCGTGTGTCAGTCCACACCCAGGTCCGAACCAGCAAACCCTGGGCCGCTGAAGCGGAATGCGTGAACTTAACTGCTATGCCACCGGGCTGGCCCCGTACACATGTATTTTATTGTTGTTTATTAAAATATTTCATTATACCTAGTGGTTAGCAATTTGCTTTTTTTTTCACTTAGCAGTATACCCTGAACATCTTTCCTTGTCAATAAGAATAGTTTTATCTCATTTTAACTGTTGCATAGTATTCTTTAGCATGGGAATACCATCATTTATTATATAGGTCTCTTATTGCTGTGCATTTAGGTTGTTTCCGATTTTCCCCTATTATATGTAAAGTTGTGATAAACATCTTTGTAACTAAATCTTTATCTAAATTAACCATTTATTTTTAAGGAAAAATATCTAAAATTGGAAGTTCTGGGTCAAAGTGTAAGAAACAATTTTTTCAAAAGGTTTTTCTTCTGTTTTCTGGTATTGAAATCAAGGCAATCTTGATTTCTAAATAGCCAGTTGTACTCTTATTGATTTGAAAATGAAATAAAAAACCAAAACACTCAAATCAGAACATACCTAAATGTTGCAAAAACTTAGGTAGTAATTTTTATAAGATATACAAACATACAGCTAGTAAATTGTTGGGCCTAAGAATTTTAACTGCAATCTAATAACTTTATTTCCTTTTCTCAATAAATCATTAAGAGCAGTGGTTCTCAACACGGGTAGGTGGGTGTTACAGTTATCTATTGCTGTGTAACAAATCACCCCAAGACTTAGTGGCTTAAAATAACAATCTGTTATTATCACTCATGGTTCTGTGGGCCACCTGGGCTCAGGTGTGAAGTTCTCTCATGGGGTCTCTCCTGCAGCTGCAGTCAGATGTTGGCTGGAGCTGAATCATCTGATGGCTCAGCTGAGCTGAGTGTCCAAGATGGCTCCCTCTCCGGGCTGGCAACTGGTGCTAGTTGTTGGCTACGAGCTCAGCTGAATGTGCCAACCTGAGAGGCCACATGTGACTATGCTCAGAGATAGAGTGTCATGAGAGGGCGTGTCCCAAGAGTTCCAGAGAGGAACTGGAAGTCTTCTTGTGATCTAACCTTGGAAGTCCCAGAATATTTCTTCTACTGCATTCTTTTGTTTCAGCAAATCACTTCCCAGAAGCAAGGGGAGAAGAATGAGACTCCACCCTTTGATGGGGGAGCAGCAAGTCACATTGCAGAAGAATCTGTGGGATGGAAGCTATTATTGTGGCCATCTTTGGAAGACGCAATCTGCCACAGTGGGGAGTTGGCAGGAACCCTCTGAAATTCTTACTAATTTTTCACATATTTACATCTTTCTCTGAAGAGAATCCTGAATATTCATAAGATCCTCAAAGGAATCTGTGACCAAAAAAAGAAGTAGAAACAATCATTGATCTAGGTAGATTATGGTCTACTACGTCATTAAGTTTATTTTATACCCTAATATTCCTTTTAAGGATATTTAATCTCTGCTACTAACTTGGAATTATTCAGCATCTAATTATGATTCACTAAGAAACTTATCCAATTAAAATTTTTTAAAAGAAGTCAGAATAATTCTGACAGTGTGAGTATAAGTTAAATGAAACTGGATAGATACACACACATACACACACACTCATGTACATGTATGTAAATGTGTTCTGAATTTTAAACAAGGGGCCTGATTAAATGGTTGTATTTTTGGACCACTGTTCCCATTAGTGCTACCTATATTTGATACTTCGAGAGAAAGCTCTAATGGACTATTAATATTCTGCACACAGTTGGGGGAAATTTCTTTTTGGACCCCTGCAGCACAGTCCTGCACAGCATGCAATGATTGTCATCACAGAGAGAGCATGAGATTTGATTACTTTTATCTCAGCAAATGTAACTATAACTGTCATTATCAGTCACAAAATTATCTGGTTTTTATCACGGCACTTGACTCTGTGACCCCTCAGAATCCGTGACTGCCTTGGACCAGCTCCATTCTGAGTAAGAACTATTTCTGTCTATGCCCCTCTGCTTGTTATTAGTTTCATAAACTTGTCCCCTCTGGATTTAAATGGAGGTGAGAAGGGGAGAGCAGAGAACTGGGTAAGGGGTGCAGGAATCACCAGCCAGCTACTTTCTTCACAAGAGGTTAGTAGAAGCATGACATCAGTCAACAAGCCAACCACAGTCCTTTGCTAAAGTACATATGCAAATTCGGATATAGAGTTAACTAACGGGAATTTTGTTGGGGCTGTTTTGAGGTTGAGATGTCTCTTAAGTTTCTTTTTGTCTGGCATGCTCATCTCCCCCATCACATGTTTCTCAGATAGTAACTTCTTAAACAGACTGGATCAGTTGTCCCATGACATTCTGAATTTTGCTGATTTTTTCAGCCTGTTTCCGTCTCCTGTGTCTCTGTAACCCAGAAGTTAGATATAAAGGCTTGATTAGACTCAGGGCTAACATTTTTGGCACAGATACTTCACAGGTGGTCCTATGTACTTCCTATTACATCACACCAGGAAGTACAAAATATCTATTTGCTCTGCTTTTAACAATGCTGATTGAGCAGCAGATCCATGTGGTGACGGCCTGATTCCTAGTTGTAAAGCTGTAGTGTGACCTTTTGGCTCTCTTGGAATATCCAGTTTCCTCCTTAATATTTTGCTTCTTAGTTTTAGCATCCATAGATGTTTATTGCCTGAATCAATTATTTCATTCCATGTTATAAAATGGTGGTTTTTCTAATTCCATCATTCCTTCTACATTTATAGCTAGAATACTTCTGTAAGAAAAGTTTTCCTTCATCAACTAGAGCTATTTTGTAACTTGCAAACAGAGTTTTCGCAGGAAAGGCAGATCAAGACTTAATTCTTTCCCTTTATTTGCTAATTTTCAGAGTACAGTGTTGATAGACTATCTCCAATAGCGTCAAATGAGTTGTGTTAGTTGCTTTGGCTTTCTCTTTTGAGTATCATTATAAATTCAGGGATATTTATTTAATTAGTGTATTTCAATCAGTTGCTGTCATTTTTCTTTTTGATGGTAAAATTGTCCACCTTTGGCCCGTGGACAGCTTCCTTGCTTTCCAGCATAACAAAGTGATCTAGTCTCGGTGTGTCGTCTGCCGCTCCACGCTGGGAACCAGTGATCCCTCCAAGAATCGCCGGTTCCTTTTAGCAGAGAAGTGTTCCGAGACCTTAGTTTGGGTGCTACCATTCTCGCTGTTACTGGGTTGTCATTGCTGCTGGGTCTTCGGTGGACAGAGCTAGGGTATTTTAGTATTTTGAATTGTTAAAACTTAAAAAATTTTTAAGCATTTAAAAACATGAATTTATATTCATATCTCAAATTCAAATATATTTGAATATTTGATATATCAAATTCTAATTTCCAAATAGTTCAAATTCAAATTTAATCAAAAGTAATCTAAGTTTATTTTTAATTTTACACTTGTATCTCCTTTCTCTTACAGTGAAAATTACGGTTCTTAACATTATCACTAACATAACAGTAACATAATTACTTATTTATAAGTATAGGGTATGTAATAATTTCAAAATAATGTAGTATAATGGCATATATCAATATTACTACTAAGAAGACCACTGAAGGTGAAGATTTCTTTGTAGTTTTGTTAGACTATATTCCGCTAACGATGTGTCATAAAATACCCAATGGACTTAAGTGTAGGTAAAAGCTTTTCTCTTGAGGAAGAGGAAAGGTGTGGCTAGGATAATGGTCAGAATGGCTTCTGCTACCTTCTCCCCGCTGCTCCCTAAGAAGAGAGGAGGGAACGGCCCAAGGAGAGTGGAGAGCGGAGATGCATTAACCTGTTGATAGAACCCAGCCTGGCCGCGCTGAGCCCGCCCTCCAGAGCTGCTGGGTGACGGTGGCAGCCGAGGATATACGCCCCGAGCAGCGGCTGAACAAAGATGAAACAGGAGACGTGTATTTGTCTGTGCAGCTACTGCAGCGATGAGATAGCCAGACACTCCACGCAGCGGCGGAAATGTTTCAGAGCAGTTTGCTACTTTAAAAGAATAAATTGTATAAATGAGAAGTATATACTCCTCTCTCAGCCCCTAGATCATCCAAAACATTGCATTGGACAGCACGTGGCACCAGCCTGACACTTTTGGGTGCATCACAGGGCTTTTTGCTCTTATTTATCTTCTTATCACGTTGGCATTTAAGCGCCTTATCGCCATACATGTGAGAAAGGATCCCGTTTCTTTGGGCTGTGCTTTTCAGCCAGTGATTCAGAAGCACTGATAGGCTTGCTCTCACAGGCTGTACTCACATTTCTGCTGGGAGGCAACCACAAAGAGAAAACAGGTGAGGTTGGCAGCCCTCCGGGAGGCAGCAGGTGGGCGGAGAGTGATCAGGAAAAACGAGGATCAGCTTTGGTTCTTTGGGTCAACCGAAATCTGTTTTCTCCCCTTTGAGACACCACAAACTAACAGCCTCGCTTTCCTGGCTTCTCACCTTTTCCTCTTCTGTTTTGCCCAAACCCCTCTTTCCGGTACAGGGAGGTGAAGTGACTTTATGGATTGATTCTCTCTCCTCTAATTAATTAGGAGGGCCCCCAGGACTCCTGCTCCTGTCACCTCACACAGTCTGCTGCCTGTAATCTTGGAAACCGGCTTAGTTCAATCCATCAACGTGAATTTCTGGGAGCAATTTGGCCACTTTGTTTCTTACTCTTCTAGCCCTTTCCTTAATACTTTATATTCACAAAATATTTGCTTGAAGCAATAGTGTCAATCATTAATGTTCTTAAGTATTCCACAGTGAGGTTGCTAGAAATGCCAGGCCCTCTTCCTGTATTTAAATTCTGATCTAATAAGATCAGATCGAATAGTAGGGCCCTAGTGATACTGATGAAGGAAGTCCATGGTTTGCACTTCAAGGAAAAATGACTTACGCGTATGAGGAGTGGAGGAAATAAAGGATAGCCCTCAATCCTGCCTGCACTCTCCCTGTTTTGGGGAAGCCTCAGTGGGACGTAGGAAATTTGCCCATGCCTCGTACAATGGAATACTACTCCACAATAAAAGGAACTAACTGCTGACACACAGAAGGGGGATGAATCTCAAAAGCACTCTACTGAGTGAGAGAAGTCAGACACTACAGTGCATATGATAGAAATTGGATCAGTGGTTATTTGCAGGAGGGAGGGGAATTGATTGGGGAGGGATTTGAAGGAACTTTGTGATGAAAATGTCCCTGTCTTGACTGACAAGGGTGTGCATTACAGGAGTATATCCCTCGTTAAAATTATCTAATTGTACATTTATGATCTGTGCTTTTCATTGTACACAAATTACATCTTCAATGTTTTAACTTGACTTTACGTATTTTAAGTAACAATAAAATTATTTTTGCCAATTTTTTAAACCAATTTATATCTTTAAAAGAGTATGCAAAAGGCAAAAAAAGAAAAACTGTCAGAGTAGAAAATGATCTAACAGTACTCAAACATGGTGTGTGCTCAATAAAAATGTATTGACGATGAACAGCCATGCAAGAGGAGTTCATTGAAGAGTTTGTTTACAAGATGCCTCCTTTCAGCCCAGCAACATAGTCAAATTCAGCACTATATACAAGATAAAATTTCCCAAGCCTATAAAAATATTTTTAGCAATCCTCCATCCCATCAGTCCAGTTATTCAACCTTTTCATGGGAGTACAATAAATAAAATCAGTATCTTTTATTACTTCACCACCAGAAACTGTTACTACACTCAAATTCAAAGGCATAATGCTGTCTGCAAGGCTGATCCAACCTTATGGGAGTATTTTATGAGAAAAGCGGACTGTTATAATTTTGTATGAATAAGGAAAGCTATCCTTAAATCCTAGGATGGATTTCGTAGGTTGAAAAAGTACATATAAGGGGTATCAATCCCCTATGTATGAGCTCTAGCTGGATAAATACAGGGGGAAAAGTCAGCTATTTTTTTCAAAGAAATAAAATTTCCTGAAAATAGATACTGGATGATTTTTGCATTTATTTCTGTAAGAGAAAGTATGCATTGCCTAGTCTCAGGCAAATTGGACAACTCCCTCAGTTGTACTTATCTTTCTTAATTGTGCCGTGTTTCCAGTGGTGACCCGCCTCATAACGTGTACATGAGTCTCTTCCTTTACATTTTCATCCGCTTTGAGAAGTCTGACCAGAAAAATCCAACTAACCAAATAAGCAAAACTACAAATCAAACTAAAACTTCAGGTTAAAAGATAATTTCCTGTTAGATTATGCATCCACAATGCTAAAGATATGAGTTTGAAAATGTCCTTTATCAATAGGAACTCCCCACATATTTTCAATTGCTTTGTCTCTACAGAATTCACATACAGAGAAGAAATAAAGAATAAAACATTATAGGACAGCTATTACTGGAGAAATATGATTTTCTTTTTCAATTTCTAGAGGATAAAACTTTTACAGGGAAAAAGTAGAAATGATGAAAAAAGTAAGGACAATTCAAAAACTGGGAAAAGTTTTAAATCCCTCAACCATATAAAAAAATTCTTTCATTTTGTAATAAAAGAATTAGAGCTTTAACAATACAAAATCTATTTATTCCAGAGATCTCAAAGTGTGGTCCCCAGTCCAGCAGCACCAGCAGCACCTGGGAACTTGTTGGAAATGCACATTCTTGGGCCCCATCCAGGCCTACGGGAGCGGCGCCCAGCCCTCTGTGTTTTAACGAGTCCTCCAGGTGATTCTGACGCAGAGTAAAGTCTGAGAACCACTGATTTATTCCAAAAATATTTATTAGGTGCTTCCTGTGTGCCAGGTCTGAGAGAGGCACTGGGTTCACCAAAATAAAAAATTAACATGATTCATAGTTTAATCACAAAGAGAAAGAATAGTAGTTAGTAGAATCATTTTTTTAAAGACTGGAAAATAGGAGACTCCCCCGGCCACAGCTGGATCAGGTAGGACTGCCAAGGACACAGAGGCATTCTATGGAGGTTGAGGCAATGGTCCTCAGTCAGAATCACCTGGAAGGATTTTTCAAAACCACAGGCCTCTGCAATCACAATTCTAGAGTGGGGCTCAGGAAAACTGTATTTTTAAAAGTTCCCCCAGCAATTCTGACGTTTACCCAGAGTTAATAATGATGCTGCTGTAGGGTTGTCTCAAGTTCTGTGCTGTTTGCCACCTCCCTCTCAGCGGCTTCTCCAGGTGTGGCCCATGGGTGACCTGAATCATCTCGAGAAGCTCTGCTGGTGAAGGGAGAATGTGCTCTGGCATGTAAAATGCAGCTCCCCAGCCTGAACCACAGACCCACTGAATCAGAATCTTTGGGGACATGGCTCAGCAATATGTATTTTTTACAAACCCCTGCGTGATTTTTAAGCACAAACAATTTGAAATGTATTGCCTTTTGGATGTCCCCAAGCAGCTACTTTTCAACTTTCTACTACAGTCTAGTCTCCAGGGTTCTCCCATGGAAAATGTTCTCTGTCTTCTTTTTTGTCTTGATATGCATGGTGGATAAGTAATGGCTCCCCAGAGATGTCACATCCTAATCCCCAGAATCTTCAAATCTTATCCGGCAAAAAGGACATTACAGATATGATTAAGTTAAGGACCTTGAGCTGGGTGATCATCCTGGGTCATCTGTGTGAGCTTGGTATAATCACAGAGATCCTTATAAGAGGGAGGCTCATGGATCAGAAAAGAGAAGATGTGACAATGGAAAGAGAGGATCAGAGTCAGAAAAGGCTTTAAAAGATGCTACACTACTGGCTTTGAAGATGGAGGAAGGGGCCACAAGCCAAGGCATGCGGGTGGTCTGTAGATGCTGAAAAAGGCGAGGAAACAGACTCTCCTCCAGAGGCTCCTGAAGGAATGTAGCCACTGACCAGGAGGCCCAAATAACAGGGAAGAAAGAGAGCCAGTAAATGTTAGAGAGAAGGGGCAGTAACGCTGACTGTGAGATGCCCGACCTTCTGGCTGCCCCTGGGCTGGAGGATCCCCTCTCCAGCAAATACTTCTCCTGTATCTGATCGAAAGGAATAAGAATATGATGCCAAAAGATATGACATTTCTATTAGATATTTAAGCTAGGGGAAAACGTTAACCTGTTGAAAAGGATAATATAGTTCTAAATACTGTCTGTTTAAAAATTTATAATAGTTTTGTATTCAATTGCAAGACAAGCCCTTAATCTTCTCTTTTACAGAAAGACTTAAAGAAATGATAGCTTCTTACACTAAATAAAATAAAAGTTCAGTGCTTTATTTCTCTAATAGCCCCAGAATTTTCTACTTTTCAGGCAGTTAATGTCCTGTGCTTCATAACCAAGTATTTCTCTCTTCCTCGAAAACATACACACACACACACACATACACACACACACTATTTTTATTGTCATGAATATTTATTGGTTCCAAATGATGTCTAATCACTCATTTGTCAGTCACCTCTCAATTCAGGTTTTATTGTTTTAAATTCATAGTTTTCTGTCGATACCTACATGACCTGGAACTTTGAATACCTGCCAATATACTATTTTTGCTCCTTTTTGAAATAAACTGCAAGGCACTACTTCTTTCTAACACATAGCTTATTCCCTGTTGCTTAATGTCAGAGGAGCTCTGACAATGATTGCCTTTTAAGGGGATGATTTTTTCCATTGTATGCCCCCAGTCGCAGCTCTAATCTATTCAGAAAACTCTGATACATGATCTGATCTATTTACTCATTTTTATCCTAGATTTGATTGATATATGTACAGAAAGATACTTTACTTTGGATTTTAGCAAGCATCTATCAACAAATATCTTAAATCCCTTGAGCAAATGTGTTTGTAACATACTGTAAGAAAGCTATTAAAGTCACATTTATTTCTACCGGGCTATTTGATGCAAAAATTCCTTAAATATTTACTTTCTTTTTTTTTGGGGGGGGGGAAGACCAGCCCTGAGCTAACATCTGTTGCCAATCCTCCCCTTTTTTTTTTTGCTGAGGAAGACTGGCCCTGGGCTTACATCCGTGCCCATCTTCCTCCACTTTATATGGGACGCCGCCACGGCATAGCAGACAGGCGGTGTGTCGGCGGGCGCTCGGGATCCGAACTCGCGAACCCCGGGCTGCCAAGCGCGGACTAAACCGCTGCGCCACCGGGCGGCCCCTTTACTTTCTTATATAAAAGAAATTTACAAATTCTTTCCACTTTTACTTCCTGGTAGGAATCTAGCCTCTAAACATTCTTTTCAGTTTTCTTTAGGTGATTGTGCGGGATAAGACCTGCAAGAGTGACCTTCACTCCCAACCGTGTCTGACTGTTTCAGCTCCTTTCGTTAAAAGATCCTATGATCCTACACGTTGTATCACAGAGTTGAATCTCCTCCAGAACACAGACCAGATTTTACTTATGGTACTACTTATTAGTTAAAATCAGCCCATAGGAAAAATTAAATGAAGGTGAATTATAAGATCTACTTCATCAATGTCAAAGAAATTAAAATAAGAAAATGTATGTCAAATGGGTTATTTAACATCAAATGAGTTAACACACATGTACATAAATTTAACTATTTTCAAACTGGAGGGGAGAATCCCTGAATTTAATCAAATTAATGTACACATACAAATATATCAAAGCCATGAAATTTTAATCTGATTTTTATTTTACTTTAACATAAGCTTATTTCCAAAGTGTGTATGTCTTTCTTGCTATTTTCCTGAAAATATACGGTGGCTGAAAAGAATTCACATATTTCAGGAAAAGTAAAATTGGTATCCTCTACCTTTACACCCCCATGTTTTATAAACATAAATGGGTCCACACCATAAACCCCATACTTTAACAGCATTTCTGTTGTTGTTGGATAGTTTTCCACATAAATACATTAAGATTTCCATGGCAAAAACCACACTTGTAGGCCATTTCACTGTTTGGATATATCCTGATATATTCAACCAATCCCCTATTGATAGACATTTGAGGTTCTTCAATTATTCAATATTGTAAACAACTTTGTAAGAAACAACCTTGTAGCATGTATCGAATTATTTCCTTAGAATAAATTCCTAGGAGTGGAATTGCTAGGTAAGAGAATACAAACATTTGAAGTTTGATACATATTACTAAATGTCTCCAAAAAGGTTACGCCAAATTTTACTCTTACTGTGCGTTGTTTTCCTCCATGTTCATCAGCAGGTTATTTAAACAAACTAAATAAAGGTTTATTGAAATAAATTTACAATCATAAAATTTACTTGTTTTAAGTATACAATTCAATTATTCTTTAGTAAATTAAGAGTTGTGCAACTCTCACCACAATCCAGCTTCAGAATATTTCTAGCACCACCAACAGGCCTTTCACGCCCATTTGTAATCATTTCTCACTCCCACCCCAGGGCCAGGCAACCACTAATCTACTGTCTGCCTCCATCAATGTGCCTTTTTCCCATATGTCATATAAATGGAATCATGCACTATATGGTCTTTTGTTCTGGCTTCTCTCACTTAGCATAATGTTTTTGAAGTTCATCCATCTTGTCGCATGTATCAGTACTTCATTCCTTTTTTATTGCCAAACAGCATTTTTGATAATGGTAAAAAAAAAAAAATCCTTCCATTCAAAAAAGAGAAGATTCTGGACACGGGAGTCACTGGTCTATAGCACTCATGCTGGGCAAGAATTCTGAAGACTCCTACCTAGGGTGCTGACGTACTTTGCCTTGACCTTGATTCTGCTTTCTGTAGGAGGCCTCTCTGTCCGTTTTTCTCCAAGGTTATTGATTTTGTCCTCTGGGAGGTCTGTTCTGGTCCATCTCCTTCTTGGTCACGTTTGCAGTGGAGTGGAGACTTCCTCCAGAGGGACCAAACAGCTTTTTCAGCCCATTTCTTGCTCACGCAGATTTGGGGGTCCAAGGACGATTTTAAGGGTCAAGCAGTCAAAGGCTTTTTCCGTGCAGGCTTGTGATTTATTTGGCAATATGTTTTTACTTAACAGGTTTCTAATCCATTTACTTCCACACAGTTCCACATGCCAGGAACCCCACCCAAAATTCTTTCCTAAACATAATTATTGATCTTGATTTCTTTCCTTGCTTTCTCACCCTGCTGCCTCTCTCACATGCACACAACCTAATGTCAGCGCCCTTGAGGTCGAGCAGGAGTATGGGAGTCTTGGGAACCAAGACTATGCCCTTAATCTGGTCTTTATCACGGGGCCATTGCTTAGAGGCATTTTCAATCTTTTTTCCTATTGTTTGAGGTCTAGAAACAGCTAGCTGTTCCAACTCTCTGATGCCCCAAATTTCTTCTCTCTCTGTGTTTGTTTTTATTTCTGCTTGAAAATCATCCGGCTACTTACTGACTCATTTTTTTTCTTCTAAAATCTTCCTAAGTGAAACCAGTAACAACCAACACACACCACAAAACCCTGTTTTCCAGTCTCTTCTAGAGTCTCAGGCTCAGTGAGTGCTGGATCTGCCTTCAAGCTACCTCCAGCGGCAGTTTTAACACATATTTTACTGCTGTATCACGTGGGTCTCCATCTTCCCACCCTCTGACGTAGTTTCCTCACCACCCAATGCCGATTCCACAAATTTTAGGTTTTTATTAGAGAGTTGTACCTCATTTCAAAGGCCAATATTCCTATTAGTTAAGATTATGCTAGTACTAAAAGGAATAAACCCCCGAATCTCAGTAGCTTAACATGATAGAATTTTATTTCCCGCTCACATAATATCAATTAGAGGCAGTGGAAATTTGGGGTATTCTGCTCCACAATCTTTCAGAAAGAGCCTGACAGATGCTCTGCTGTCTTCACCAAAAGCCTCCCGAGCTCACCTTGCATTGACAGACAGCCAGCAGAGGAGGGAAAAGAGAGGCTTGAGCGCTATGTTAAGGTGATGACAGGCCATACCTGGAAGCACTGTATATCTTTTTGTCACTTCTGCCACATTCTTAGGAAAGAATTCCTTCATGAGTCCACATCTAACTGCAAAGGAGGTTGAGAAATGTACTCTATCTCTGTGCCCAGAAGGAAAATCATACAAGTCTGGCAAACAGCTAGCCAATGTCTGCCATAGCATCACATAAAACATTTAGCCTTTGACTCAGTAATTCCAGTTCTAAAGATCTTTGCTAAAAATATTCTGAAATGCAAAGATATTCATTCTGAGGTCATTTAAAGTCACAAAAATAAATATATAAATAAAGAGAACATTAAAGGTAGAGCACATTTATGTCATGGAATATTACACTACAATTAAAAATGTTTTTTATTAAAATTTTAATCACATAGGAAAATGTTTCTGAAGTATTATTTAGAAAAAATAGAACACAAATTTGTACATATAATATATATATATGGTTTTTAAAGAGAGCAGTAAAATTACTGGAAGGAAATATGCCAAAATGATGATACCTATAACTGTGTGATGGGATTATAGGTTTGTCAATTTCTTCTTTTCTTCTTTTTTTTTTTTTTTTTGCTAAGGAAGATTAGCCCTGGGCTAATATCTGTGCCCATCTTCCTCCACTTTATATGTGGGATGCCTGCCACAGAATGGCTTGATAAGTAGTGCATAGGTCAGTGCCCAGGATCTGAACCTGTGAACCTGGGCTGCCAAAGCAGAGCCTGCAAACTCAACCACTGTGCCACCGGGTCAGCCCCTCAATTTCTTCTTTTTATGGTTCTGATTATCCAAATTTCCCACAATGTAATACCATTGTAATCAGAAATAGAATTCACATATTTCTAAAACGTAATACATTCATAGCCATACCTAAGTCTTCTAGTACTCTAAGCACCTCAAATGTCAGTCTCTTTAATAATGAATTCAAAAAGTAACAAAATAATAAAATAACAATCCTTATTCTTTTTAAAATATAAGAAGTCAACATTATCATTATTTAATTACATAGTCCAGAAAAATACCTTGAAATGGACAAGGTTAAAACAATTTCTTCAGAGAAGTTCCTATATTTCCGCAGGAATGCAATTTTTACTTATAGTTCCCTATCTATAATGCTTCAGGTTTTTGTTTTTTTAATTTCATTTGCAGAAATGTCTGCATCCATATCTGAAAAGAATATCTTCTAATGCTCTCTGTCTCTCCTGCTCTCTCTCTCTCTCCATTCCTGCAAAATACAACCCATAAAAGTCCTGTCTATGGCAAATGATGTTTATCACTCATCAAGGTTTTTAGTAGAAGCTTATTTTGTGTGTGTCCACCTGCTTCTGTACTGGAGGTAGACAGACAAAAAAAGCACCCAAATCACCAACTTTATTACTGCACTGTTGGTTTCTTAGAGTATGGAATGGATAGTGCCACATTTCATGAACAGTTCTATCAACATGACCTGGTCGATTTCAGACTCTTCATAATCAGATATTCCTAAATCTCAGATACTTGCCTAAAATGAAGCTGTTATTCTCACCCATGCGTAACACTGCAAATCTACTGATTGTCATTAAATTAAGGGCTGTTGATTCTTCTGTTCACATTTGTGGGTTATTTTTATGTTAGAATGAATAACGCCCATCTTTCTCAGCCATTGTGGAGCTAGGGATTGCTCGTCTGAATTTTTGGTCACTTAACCTCCATGATTCATTATCTGTCTTCCCAGTCAAATGTGCTCCCATGAGAATTCGTCATCAGACGAAAAAGATATTGTGAAAAGAAATCAAGGGATAGTATAAAGCATGGTGTGTTCATACTTTCGTAATAGAAAAAGTAGTTTGGACTTAGTTTTTTTTCTACTTGGAAATGAATTCATAGCATCTGTCTCCTCATTCCCACCTGGTGTTTATATGGATTATTTTCCATTATGAGCAGAATTATTATTTTTTTCTATTTCAGAAAGAGGAAGGCAAAACTTTAAAATCCAGATATCTCATTAAACACCTTTATGATTATTTCTACCTATGAATACATTTTTATCTGTTTTCTGACAATGCTTCCTGTACAGTGAGTAACTGTGAATGGTCAAAGTTGTATGGAGCTACTAACACAATTCTGGAATCTAATCTTTAATATTTTTGCCAGGGATTATGCAGAAACTTATAATTATGTTTTACTCTGGATTTACCCCATCTTTACTTTATCTCATATTAAAGTATAATCAAAATCAGCCTGTTTCCATTCGGTTGCAAATCCCCTTCTTAAAGCACCTATTCAAAAGTCTCCCCAATTTTCATTTTCTCTGTCTTTTCTTATTATATTAAATCCTGATATCTGAAAATTGAACCATATAGTAGCATTACCACGTCCTTTTAAAAATACAGATCATATCTATTCTTTTTGTATTTTTACATTATAACTGTGTTTTTTTAAATCCTTGGCAGGTTGCAATTAGATTTCTAGTATGCCATTGTATTGTAGTAAATACCATTATTATAGTAGAAATAATTCACTTTGTTTAGTGTACTGTTCAGATAGTCTGCTGAGATGCCTCTGATACCAAATGTCATTCCTATTCTTTAATTATAATTTTTAATCTTTCCTGGTTTACCATTCTTTCAGTAGATTAACTATTTTTATTCTAAAATTTAGAAATTGTCTGGGTTTAATAATGTTTATTAACAAGAATTATAACATCTCCTGGCTTTGTTTTTCTCCTTATAGAGTAAGAGGAGCAACTTTGTCTTCTGAAACTCTTTGACCTATGACATATGAGAGAACTCTGTGGAACAACTCGTTTATCATCAGTAGCTGAATGCATTTCTGAGAGTAGTTGTTACCTGCATTCCAACTAGTTAGTGATCACCATGTTAAAAGTCACACAAAGACAGGGAGTTTCCTTTGTCTAGGGCCACTGTTTATAGACACAGTGTAAAATGAGGCCATAATCCTTACACCACAAACAAAACTTGAAGCATGTATGTAACAAACACGTCTATACTAAGATGAGAGTGTAAGCCCTGTGGGGGCAGTGACAGTGTCTACCACGTGTCTCACTAAATCCCCAGGACATACTACAATGCACTGGCACATAGTAGGTGCTTATTAAACATGTGTTGAATGAATGTGCACATGAATGACCCTCACTGGCTCATGGGTTCAGTTTTTGTCCCTCTTGCTGTGTGCACGGATACAGATTTAGGTAAGGTTCAGTTCAATCTAAGCAAGTCAGTAAGAGTGAGCAGTGAAGTGTGGTGGGAGAGGATAGACTCTACAGTCTGCCTGGGAGGTAACTGCCGTCCTGTTCCTCCTCTGTGATTTGGGCCAGGTTGTTTTACGTCTCTTAGCCTTGATTGCTTTAGCTACACAATAGGAAAAATAATGCCTACCTTCCAGATTTGTTATGAGAATTAAATGAAGCAATATTTGTAAAGTGCCTAGTACCTAATCTGATTTGGACATTCACAATGATTAGGTTCGGCAGCGGGTAAATACTGGTAACCTTGTATACCAGTCAGTGATTGCCACATAACAAACAACCACAGTATCTCAGTGGCGATCAACAATAAAGACTTAAGTCTCTCTGTGGGTCCGCTGCACAACTCTGCTGATGGCTGGGCAACTCTGTGCTGCAGGTTGGGTCCAGGTCTGCTCCCTGTTTCTCAGCTTCCTTGTCCCATAGCACCACCTAGGACATGTCCCGGTCATGGTCTTGGCAGAGATGCAAGAGGGCAGCCTCCTGCACAAGCACATTCAAGCCCCTGCTTCTGTCAGGAACAGCAACATCACATTAGCTAAAGCATGTCCCATGACCATCCCAAGGTCAAAGCACAGGGAAGTGTACTCCTTACCTGTGGGTGGGGGAGGTTGGGGAGAGAGTGAATGTTTTTGAACAATAATCCAATTGAACACACCTTCAATAACTAGAGGTGGGTAAGGGCCATCGGTCTTTTCTCCCATATCCTTACTACAAGGTAGAGTGACAGCGTGTAAGTAAGTCTCAGATGGAATTCTGCCATCCACACAGACAAGGAGGCACAAAAGCAGTGCTAGAAACTGTTCTGTAAGTTTAACAGAGTCCCAGATCTCTATGCTTTTAGATGCTCTCACAGCTCCTTGAATGAAAGGCTAATTTATAGTGGAAGGATTTATCTAACTTTTTATAGGAGTCAAATGACCAAAATCTTCCAAATCTGAGCCTACTGAGTGAGAGTCAGAAGTCTGGAGTGCCCTTCTGAAGACTACAGCTATTGGGATTGTGAGATTCTTAGACCCTGTGCATGCGAGAGCAGGAATGCCTGAACAATATTTTCAGCAAATCTACATTTCTTTACTAATCTTATCAATAAAGAAATCACTTTTAATAAGCATAAACATATTTCTAGAAATATAATCATTTAAAAATCTCTGGTGTTGATCAAAAATTAAGAAAACTAGCTGAAGAGCTAGAGTAGCTCCTTGCGGGGGTGTGGGCCTCTGACTCATGCCTCTGCAATGTTGGATATCCATCCCCATAGTGTAATCTTAATCAGGGCACTTCAAATGGTAACTAGTGTCTTGGATGTACAACTACTACTGTCACTGAAACTAAATCATTGTCTACGTTAAAGTGTTTTAAAGTAAATTACAGACAACACAACACTAGTAGATGTCCAAAAGAATGTTGAGTGGATGATTTCTGTACCTGCCATTTTACATTCAAATTGCAAGTTCCTGTTAGGCTGTGTCTCTGGGATTCTTAAAAAAACAAATGTAAATAAAAAATAATCATTTATTGGGGCTGGCCTGGTGGCGTAGTGGTTAAGTTCGAGTGCTCCCACTTCGGTAGTCCGGGGTTCACAGGTTCGAATCCTGCACACCATTTATCAGGCCATACTGTGTCAGGCTTCCCACATATAAAGTAGAGGAAGATGGGCATGGATGTTAGCCCAGGGCTGGTCTTCCTCAGCAAAAAGGGGAGGATTGGCAACGGATATTAGCTCAGGGCTAATCTTCCTCACCAAAAATAATAATAATAACAATCATTTATCACTTGGTCTAAGCATTACCAAAACATCATGTTAATCTTTTGTTTACACTATATTCATTCTTTTTGCAGCATAAAACCGAGACATAAAATTGGGCTAATAATGAATGAAAGTAGCAATTTAAAAATCATATCACAATTCATGACACCCAGACTTTATTCAGCTTTCACTTAGGAAAAAGTATTCAAAATAGCATTATAATTCTTTTTATTGAGTCTTTTGACCAAACAAACTGAGATGTGGACAAATAAATCTATCTTGGGGACTCTTCTATAGGTTGTCAGGCCGTTTCCCCTACAATGTCTGGACTGGGTTGGTGTGACACTCCCTAGAATGTCCCTGCCATCCAAAACTTCAGACATGCATAACTGTCCCTGATTATTCATTTATTTTAAGACAGGGACGGGAGATGGCAGCTGTCTTTGACTATTTGAAAAGCTGTCAGGCCAAAGAGGGAGAAGAATTATTCCAGGTATTCCAGAGGACAGAAGCAGGGCCCATCGCATCTGAAGGGAGGTAGTTGGACTCGCCATGAGAGGAAGCACATACCAATCAGAACAGTGTGAATTGTAAATACTGCCTTTAGTGAAGGTGGGCCAGGGTGACCACAGTCTGCAATATGGTTGAAGGGACAGAATGAGGTGACCTCTAAGGAACCTCTGCAGCTAAGATTCTGAGTCCATGATTACAAGGAAAAAATTGAGGTTTTTTCACTAGGTTTGTATCCTGCTTTTGTCCCATTTCCTTTTCCCAGTCTGCCTCCCCCTCCTCTTCTCATCAGAGTAAGACTTTCTGGTCAAGAGCCCCTTACATTGTTCAGACCTAAGACTTGGGTAGTTATGTGACACTCACTGGCTCTACTTCAAGAGAAGTCTCAATTCCAAATGATTGCCCTTTAGTTATTGCATAAATTTCCTTAGAAGGATAATTCCAATAAAAAGTTTCAACACATTTCCCGTTTCTGCTTACTCTTTAATTCCTTCACCAAAAATAGGGAGAAAATAAGATTTAGCTAAGAGTTATAAGTAGGCAGCTAGTATTTCACATTCTTTGCTTGCAGTCTTCCCTAAAACTGACACATTTCCCTCATTTATGAAAGCCATTTTCCCTTCCGTATGCAAATTTTACTCTTAGAAACATAAAATGTTTTAGAGAATTTTACCCTAATATACATTTATTTATAATACTTCCATGTTCTCTCTTCAGTAAATTCCTTCCATTTGTTGCAATTATGGACACCTTCAGAAGTATAGACCCAGTGGTGACTTTATGATACACAGAACCAACAGCACTGTTAAATTACTAGAACTGTTCACTTTTGTAGTTTCTAAATTGATGGAGTATTATTGTTAACTCCTTCAAATCACATGGGTTTAATAAATGGAATTTTGAAAGCTATTATTTTTCTAGTAATAACTATTACTCGAATCATCAAGAATACTATACATTTATAGAAGCAAATATCAAATAGCAATCATTTATTAGTCTTCCAATTTTGAAGCATCAGTTATAAAGCACCAGAAAGGCTATCTCCCCTCATTCAGGCATGTGGTGTGTGTGTGTGTGTGTGTGCGTGTGTGTACATAAAGAAGATTTTGCTAAGGCTAAAGAATCCCTGAAGCAAGTGCATCACTCTCTCTATTTGCGAATGCAAATAGAGACACACACACACGTGTGTGTATTAATCAAACCCTGAGCCTACTGTGTACACAGCAAAGCAGTCCATTGTTAGTACACTTAATTCTGAGATTGTTTCTCAGAGGACCTAGCCTCTCCAATCAGAGAAGTCACTGAGTTCCATGTTTTATGCAGTGACTATACCACACCTGGCTTCCGGTGGACCATTGTCATCAGATTATGGATGAGCAGATCACCCACCCCATCTCTTTACCCAAGTCCGCAGTATATTGTCAACAGTTCTTGCAGGGATTTACCCATGCTAATGTGTTCATCCAACAAATGCCTGAGACTTTTGGTAAATAAAAGTTTTGGCCAATAGCCTCTAGGGATTAGAGGTAGGTGAGTCTACCTCAGCTTCCCCATATCCTACTCAACAAGGAGTAGGCTAAGATGAAGTCAATCTGAAGCCAAATTCTGCCAAATACTCAAACATTTATTAACAAATAGGCACAAAAATAGTCAACCAGGACTGGTAAGTTTGGGGAAGTTATACTCTCTGCCCTCAGACATGCCAACAGGCAATTTGCATAAAAGGTTCACTCCAAGGTAGATGCCATGATGTTCTAACGGTGGGAACAGGCAACATTCTGGTCAGGAGAAGGTGCCTGTGAAGTGTAGGACCCTGGACTAAATGACCTCTACACTTGAGGGCTTCTCCAAGGGAATTTGGGAGTGGCTGGGCTGGGTGGCTGGGCTTGCCAGATCCCCATAAGTTTTCATGCAAAAGTGGTTGGACTTGAGAGTCTACATATATATTGAATGCCACTCATTTCATCAGTGAAAAATTATTTCTTACATTTCTCGTGCTAATTAGGAAATCCTCGTGTACAGATTTTCATAGCAATATTTAAAGTGCTTAGTAATCCTGCCTGGGATGTGGATTCCTGATCAGGATACTTTAAACGCTAACTCACTGCTGTTAGGATATAAACTAAAAATTAATTTCACTCATACATCATACTGAAGTATTTTTAAAGTAAAGTTTTGCAAAGGTGATAGAATAATCTAAGACGTAACACAGGAGTGCTGTAGCCTTTTATCTGTTTTCACGACTGCTTATTGAATGACATTGACAGCACTACTGGAAATCTCAAGACTGTGATGATCAGACAAAATGGTGACGTCAAGTTTCCACTTTCTCTATCCCCCATTTAACTCGTTGTCCAAAACTAAATGACAAAAACAGCATCTCCTCTGTCTCTTCTCTAGGTATTTGACACTACGATCTTCCCGTCTGTCCAGACCAGGGATTTGGGATTCATCCTTACTGGCACCTTCTCAATCAAACAAACTAACATATTCAGGTGGTTACTGTAGTGACTTGAATGGTGACCTTCAAAAAGATATGTCCATGTCCTAACCCCAAACATGTGAATGTGGCCTTATTTGGACAAAAGGTCTTTGCAGATATAATTAAGTTAATGATTTTGAGATGAGATCATCCTGGATTATCTGGGTAGTCCCTAAATCCAATAAAAAGTGTCTTTAGAAGAGAAAGGCAGGAGCAGATCTGACGTAGTCAGAAGATAGAGAAGGAGGAGAGGTCCATGTGAAGACAGGTCAGAGGCTAGAGTTATTCAGCCACAAGACAAGGAATGTGTGTAGTCACCAGAAGCTGAGAAGCAAGGGAGGATTCTTGCCTAAAGTCTTGCCGACACCTTGATTTCAGACTTCTGGCCTCCAGATCAGTGAGAAAATAAATTTCTGTTGTTTTAAGCCACCAAAGTTTGTGGCGGCAGCCCTAGGAGGCTAATACAGTCACCAAATCCTCTTGAGACTACCTTTTTAGTGTCTTTGAATCCATCCCTTAACCTCTATCTCACGCCACTGACGTTAATTCCGACCACCATTAATTTCCACAAATGTTTTGACTGGTAGGAAAGGAGGTCAATAGGTACTGGCAAAGACAACCTTCTAATCTGAGTTTTACTGGGACCTGGTCTTACAAACTCTGTACTTTGTACCCACTATCTGCCCAAACTGAGCACTTCTGGAAATGGGAAAATGCCACCATACCTGATTGTCATCATCAACTAACTTCTTTAACACAACTGGCAGTCAGTTAAGCCATGCCGCAGAAACGTACATAGTTTAACTTCACCTGAGTTTGAGAAACGACAAATATTTCTCATCTATCCTTTGAAAAAGAACAACAACTTGCTTCCTTTTTGCTAAGTATGTCTGATATTGCTGCAGTGCTGGAAAACACAAACCTCTTGTCAATCTAAACATTTCTCCCTTCTCTTTGGACTGAGGAAAAGCTGTGGCAGAAAAAGGACTCCAGTGCTCAGTGGGATTAACCAGATTAAACCCCGAGCTGACTGACTGGAAGGAGGATTCAGCAAAAGCTTCAAGGCAGGAACGGTAATGAGTCCAACTGTAATACTGACAAACAGTTGTTCAGCACCTGGAAAGCTGTTTTCTGAATTCTTCTGAGCTTTAATACCTGCAAAATAAATGATCTCTCCACTAAGGTGGGTGCCCGTGGGCAGATGTTCCAGCAACCACACCACTCCACCAAGTCTGGAGATCCTGTCTCCTGGGGCTAATTAGGTTATTGATTCCCAAGAGCCACTTGGGTTCAGGCAAACTACCTACTCTCAGAGACTGAAATCTATTCTAGAGTGAATATTGCACTATGTTTTCCCACTGGCTTAATGCAATTTCAATAGTCTTTATCTATAATGTAGGTATTTAACAAATGCCATTTCAATGGGTAACTAATTACTGATTATAGGCAATGGTGCCAAGAATGAACTCTTTAAACCTTCTCCAAGCTTTAGGACACTTCTTCAGAATTTCTCTTGACAGCCGTTTACTCATTTTTAGATTCCAGTGCTTCATCTCTTCTTTCTCAACATCTCCACCCAGACACTGTAATAATAAGACTGAAAATATCATAGCATATCATATTTGGAGGGAGGCGGTGAGAAAATCTGGGGGAACTTTCACTTGAAGCCTCTTCTATTAATGTCTATCACAGCTCTCGTTACCTGAGAACAGAAATCCCAGTGAATGCTTCTGTCATAACACATGCAAGAAATAACTAACTGGATTGTAAAGAGACAGTTTTTATTGTATTTATTTTGGGTTGGGTATAGAAATAGGCCATTAAGGAGTATGTATATGTGCATAAACACAGATACACATTTTGGCAAAATAAAATTGTACTGTTATAGAAGTGTGACCATAAAGTAATGAGATTCATTTCCTTGTTAGAATCATTTGTCATTCTGTATATGCACGTATTGTATAATTGTGTGTCAAATGCAGTGACACTGAAATAGTTAAACTTACAAGTATGTTGGAGTCCCTTCTCAATTTAACACTCTCCCAGTTAGCTTTATGACTTACAAATGCTCCCAAGACTCAGGCTCCGTGATTACAGTGAACATGTAGACAAACTAAGTAGACACACAGCAGTGGGGCACACCACATAGAGCCACCCCAATTGAGTAGGTGGTCATCACTCTCCATTCTGGTGATCCAGTTTCACTTGTTCTGGAAAAATCCCCTTGTCCAATGGAAAAGACAAGTTCAAAAGTTTCCATCTCCTGCATGCCTAACACTCGTTTGCCTGACATCCCTTTAACCAACGTTTATGGACCAGGCACTTTATACATAGTATCTCTAATTACTGCAGCCACTCACAAATGTGTGGATTATGATCATCATTACCATTTTACAGATGAGGAAACAGACTCATAATGGTTAAATGACTTGCCTAGAGGCTCACAAATGATGAATACATGAACACAGATTAGAACTTCTGCCTAATTGCCAATCTTCTGTCTCATTACCAAGCCTTGTGACTCAAACACAAAGCCCTTCATGCCCTGAGTTCCTGTTAAAATGTGCATGTAGATAGCACAGGATACTTAAGATTCCATGTAACTCCCACTAAGGATCTAATAAGGAAAACAATGAAATGCCCACACCTGGTAAAGAGGGGCAGGAAGAGGTTCTGGAAGAGGAGAAAGCAAGTCTAGGGGCCCTGGAAACACAGTTTGCCTTCTTACAATTCTGCCCAAGGAAGCTTTTGAGTTCTCAAAGCCCTTTCTTATTTCATCTCGTTGACTAAAGAAAAGGCTTCTTTCATTCTGGGGCTTCATAAGTAGCAAATGCATTTGAATTACCCAATTCACCATGAAAGTATTGTTAGGAAAATGCCAACTATCAAAGATGAATCAAATTTTTCTGACAGGTTGAGTTGGACCCGTGCTCCTCTTTTCTTTCAACTGATACGTTACTGCTTGGTTTTTCGCAACCTTAACATCTTTGCTTAGCCAGCTTTGTGCTACAGAAGGAACATTCTCAGTCACCAGGTATCAAGTCAGGGTTCAGGTCTTCCTGTCTGAGTTCAAATTTTCAGAGTTTGGAGGAAGGCAGCCCAAAGGTCACTGAAATTATAACCTAAGAGAAAAACGTATCAAGTGAGGCTTTACGGCTTACTCCCTAACATACTCAAGAGAAAGACGTGAGGAATAAGATTACTTGGATCACATTTTTTGTTGTTTTTGTTCCTAAAGGTCAAACCTTCTTCAGCTTTGGTTAAATTTTCAGCATCCTTGACTTTGCACGTTCTACGCAGCCCCGTATATCTATCTCTACTCGAGACGGTCAGTGAGAGAAAGTAGAGTCATAAAATTAAACACCAGAAACCAACAGGTGAAAACACCTATGGGTAAGGTTGTATTAAAATGTAATGAAGTCAAGAAATTTCTCTTTTTGTCTTTTTTTTTGAGAGAGATTGGCTCTGCACTAACATCTGTTGCCAATCTTCCTCTTTTTCCTTTTTTTTCTCCCCAAAGCCCCAGTACATAGTTGCATATCATAGTTGTAGAGTTGTAGCTCTTCTATATGGGATGCTGCCTCAGCATAGCTTGATGAGCGGTGAGTAGGTCTGCGCCCAGGATCCGAACCAGTGAACCCCAGGCCACTGAAGCAGAACACGTGAACTTAACCACTATACCACTGGGCCGGCCCCTCTTTTTGTCTTTTTATCAAAGTAAAATAATTCCCCATACCATGATTGTCTCACTTCACTGCTTTTCGTATTTGTAACTTTGGTGGCCAGAAAAAAAAAAAGAAAGGAAGAAAGGGAGGGAGGAAAGGAGGCAGGGAGAAAAGAAGAAAGAAAGAAACAGAGAGAGAAAGGAACATGCATAAAAGAAAGGATTTGTCATCAGCGCCCTCTACTGGAAACAGATGAGAGTAGCTCAGATTCCGAGCTGCGGGATTCTCTTCCGTTAGAAAGGGAAATGACTCATGCTGCCAGACAGCGTTGGTTTCCATGTGTCGGATGTTATTTGCTGTCAGCATGATGTGGTGGAAGGGGCCCTGAACTTAGAAATGAAAAACTGTGGGCTTAAATCCAGCCTTTGCTCCTAACCTATGACCTTGAACAAATTATTTAAAGCATTTAGTTCAGTGTATTAAACATAGTAGATCACATATCTGGATTAGAATCACCAGACCGTATTGTTAAAAGTGCAGAATCCTGGGTCCAACCTATTGGAATCAAATGTCGGGAAGAGGTGTAAATCTGAATTTTAAATAATCTCCAAGGAAATTCTTAAGTACTGTTCTCGCTTCAGTTATCTAATCTGTACAAGGGCTTTCTCAGATCAAGTGATCTGTAAAACCCCTGACAGATCTAACACTCTATGATTTTATAAAACAAAACAAAAGGAATAATTCCTTAACAGGTTAACAAATCATGATATGTCCATACAATGGATTACTACTCATCAATAAAAAGCAATGAGTTATTGATACATGCAACAACATGGATGCATCTCAAAATAATTATGCTAAGTGAAAGAAACCAGACTAAAAAAAGATGATTCCACTTACATAAAATCCTAGAAATGCAAAGTAATCTATAGTAACGGTGGCTGTCTAGGGATGGGGACAAAAGAGAGAGATTACCAAGGGGCACACTAGGAAACTTTTAGGATGAAGGATATGTTTATTATCTTGATTGAGGTGACCATTTCCTCGGGTAAATATGTATGTCAAAACTTATGAAATTGTACACTTTAAGTCTGTGCAGTTTATTTTATATCAATTGCCTCGATAAAGTTGTTTAAATAAAGGAAAGAAACAGACTAGGAGCTTGGAGAAAGTTGGATATCCAAGAAGATTTCCTGTCCGAGAGTGGAAGACGACGAAGTTAGAGGACAGGAAGAGAGCAGGTCCCTAGGAGGGATCTGCAGGCATCCTAAACTGTTCCACTTCAAAGGCCAGAGAACTCATCTGGAAGCTATAAAAGCAAAGCCTGTGCTGTGGCCTGCACAAACTGGGCACCAGAAGGCTCTGCCTGCTGCCCAACCCATTCACCCCAGTTGCCGATGCCACCATGGATACGCCCACGTGTCTCCTGGTCCTGCTGCAGAGTGGATGGTGCCTGGACATGTCCACATGATTACATCACTGTATCGCCCACACATTCAGCCCAGGCTGGCATCAGCGCTTTTGAGACTAACACACTGGGAAGGGCAGTGTCCATTTAAGATGACCTTGTAGCCCAAAGGAGTCTCAAACTGGAGTCATGTTGAGGACTCGCTCCAGGCTCATCCAGAAGAAGGTTCCCAGCTCCCACTGTCACCTAGATTGGCACGGGTGTTGCAGTCTGTGTCCACACATTCCTTCTCTTACCTTCCCAGCTGGCTTTCCCCCACCGTTCCCACATGGAGATGCATAAAAAAGAATCATTTTGGTGGAGCACGTGCACTGGCTTGGGGAGCCATGGAATTTCCTACGCCCTGAGCTCTGAGCTCTGCCTTCTGCAGGCTTGAAAGAACTCTACTGGAAACTCTGGTAGAAAGTTAGATTGAATAGGGATCAAAGTTCATAAAATTCCTGGTAAACCCACAGATAGTCCACTTTAAAGGCAATAGTCCCATTTACTTCTGATTAAAATGGAAATTATCTCTAAAGAAGCTCCGTCGAACAAATTTGAATGATGTGACTAGATTAAGAGAGCAGTTCATTACCCTTAAGTGAAAAATGCACAAAGCCATCATTCAGAGGCAGTAATGAGTTACTGATGGTAAAGAGATAATTAAAGGGACAACCTAAATTTAGCTGAACAATTTTGGAGATCCTTTAGGGCACTGAAAGTAGAACAAAATCTCCCCTAAATACATACTATCCTCAGACTACCTAGGTGATCAGATAGTGTCACATTTCATACATTGGTCCAACCATGTTTGAGTATAACAGTACAAATACTAGAAACAAGTTCTGCCCAGGGCCTCTAGTCTAGTTTCTGTTTTTGGAAAAGATATTTATTCTACCCATTATCTCAGCTCCTAATATTTATCTCCATCAGCAGGTGCATGTTTCACCTGACCAATCATAGAGAGGTGTGTCTCTGCATACTCACCCTTCTTCTCCCCTCTACCCCCGTTACCACCACGTCCATTTCCCAACTGCAGAAACAGTCAACTTGGTAGAATCTTATCACGTTTATTAAAGAATAGAAATTCATTACTTATTACCCAGAAATCCATGGCAACATTAGACTCTAGATCAGGGCTGTCCCTCATTCCTTCCCCTTTCCTTCCATTTCAACAGAGCATGCAGCCTCATTTACAGCAAAGACTTTCTTAGGAAAACTAGAAATTACAACATTCTAAATTCCATATGTTAGCCACAGATTGCTCTGTAAATCTTGGTGGGTCCTGTTGTTTGGTAAAGAACATGAAAATCTCAAAGAGTAATTGGAAGTTTGTGGACCAACTTTGGTCCAGCTCTCCCATGTTCTCTGCATTTTAGAGATGACAAGTGCTAACTGTAGGGGTGGAGTGTTTCCTTTATATACACAGACACACTGTATATACACAGATACAGCGTTTCTCGCTCACAGAGGCAAGGACCAGTTGAGCCTGATGATACACAATATGGTTTAGATGTTATGGTCAAAGTTCATCTTAACTATGCAAAACAGACCACCCAAATCTCCAAATTCTTATCCCAGTTGCTGGTGACTTAAATGACCTTGGGGAGGTCAATTACCATCATTGTAACTCTATTTTCTTCTAACACTGACTACAAAATTCCTCTAGGTATATTGAAAATTAACAAGAAACACTTTGATTTCCTCAGATGAAAAGGAATCCAAGCAGATTAATAAAATAAAGTATTATAATTCTTAATCATTGAGATTTCTCAAGGCTGGCAGGTGTAATTAAATAGTCATCAGCAAATAAATTGTAGGGTGAGAGTTCAGCACAATGCTTCAAATTGGACACAGTTAACCAGAAGGTTCACCTGAGGAATGAAACTGGTAGACACTCACTCACGCTTTCAAGTGTCCCCATAAGAATCAGGCGGTAATTATAAAATAGGATTCATGGAGAGCTCTTTCAAATCACGGTGAAGAGCTCATTTCTGGAGCCTTAAGTTATTGCTTCTAACTATTTCCATGGCTGCAACCCCTTGTACAGAGCCAAAAAGGAAACTAATTTTAGCTACACCTTCTTTAACCTCTTACCTTTCTTTGGAAAGAATTTTCTTCAGAGAATCTGAAGTTGAATCTTCTAGTAATAAACACTTTAGAAGATAGAAAGAAAAATCTCAGTCGAGAATCTTTTCACAAACTAACTCAAGAGGCATTATTAAAAACAAGTGGAAGGGAATGTCATACTGGTCACAGCTGTGGCTGCCTGCTCTTAAAGGCAGGAATGTGGCACAAAGAAAATTTTTATGGAAAAGTTATTATCACTGTTGACGCTAGAGAAGCTGGTGCTGTGCCTGGGTCTGGGAATAATCACCCACTTGTCTTTAACCAGCGCAAACCCCGGGGAGCATGGATGTGGCTCTGCTTAGGGCTCCGCACACACATCTGGGGACCCACAGAAAAGGGCACTGCCCATCTGGGTGCATGGCGGGCTGTTTCTGTAGGGAAGCGTCTTCATTATTTAGGAACACAGAGAGCAATTAATCTTACTCCAGTGCTTGGGAGTAAGCAATTCACAATTAACCCCTACACATGATTTTCTATTTTAATCACCTTAAAATTAAGGCCTTCTACTGTTGCTCTGGGGGTCTGTAGCCCAGGAAAAGGTGGTGAATGAGAACTAGCTTCTTGAGTTGGGCCTTGGAAGTTGGGTCTGGCTAGAAATGGAACCTCAGGTGAGAAACCTGGCCTGACCCAGGCACCATGGATAGGTTGTGGAAGAGACTATACTGCCCCCAGGTGGACACAACAGTTCTCTTTGTGGCTTTGCCCCTTAGACTGAGCGTCACAGGGTTCACGATTAGTTGCAGTGGTGAATATTCTAGGATCTGTTGGGACCAGAAACAAATATCACTTTAATGCTCACACCAACACAAGACTGCTTTGCCATATAACCCCGGGCCTGGAGACATTCTGCAGGTTTCTTTCTTTCATTCCTCTCCTCATGGAACATAAATTTGTGGAGTGCTGGCCACAGGACCATGATAAGATGTGGGGATGGTAAAATGCCTGAGAAGCAGTCCTTACTCCATAAGCAGATAAGATAGCTCTCAAACGTCTCTGGATGCAACCTGGTAAGGCTACAAAAGGAAGGGAGAACAAAGTTTCCTGAGAAGGGTCAATGGAAGCCTCAGGAAGAGAGGGCCTTTGCAGCATGTCTTGAAACCCGGGAGGATGTCACCATGTGGGGGAATAGGAGGAAAGCGTCATGAGGAGAGGGCACAACATAAACCAAGACACAGACACCTCACTCCTCTCGGAGAACGTCCAATAACACATGTAGCTAAAATGAGAGTGACCAGGTGAGGGGAGGAGGCAAAGAAGACTGTAAAAGGAGGTTGTGGACAAAACAGGAAGTGTCTTACAGTTGGTCTGGACATTACCTGTTAGACAACGGGGAGCCACTGAAGTCTTTCAGAGCAGATAAGACGTGATCAAGTTTGTATTTTTAGTCACTCTGGCAGCATTGTGAAGGATGAATTTTAGGGTTGATGTAGAACTTGGCGGAAAGGAAAGCAAAGGCCACCGTAGTATTTGCCAGAAATAGTATTGGTGGGAAATGAGGAGGTCTGGGCCAGGCAGCAAAGAGGTGGCAGGTATTTAAGCAATATTTCTGATAGACTTGGAGATTTAATGGATGTGGAGGTTGAAATAAAAGGAGACAAAGGATTATTCGCAGGTTTCTAGCTTGTGTCTAGACTAAAGGAATGTCTTGCATTAAGCATGGGGGGGGGACAATCGAGGGAGAAGAGATTGTGGGGGAGTGAGTATTGAGTCATTTGCTTTGGGGCTTGCAGCTAGGGATGCACAGTAGGGAGTCAGAAATGCAGATCTGGACCTCAGGTATGTATGGCACCTGTTTTTGTACCAGAAAAGTGAGGCTAGGAGATGTTAGATAACATTCAAGGATTCCTAGAAGGTGGTGATGTTTTAGTCATTTTGCATCCCTGGGTTTTATCATAGTACCTTAAATGAATAAAGGTCATTTTATTATCCCAAAGCCAGAAAAGAGAAAGAAGGATAGAACCTGGAAAACACTAGATTCTAAGAACAGGCAGAATGAGAGTGAGTCAGCAAGGACTAAGAAAGAGTAACGGGGTCATTATTGAAAAGGCTGTGAAAGAAAATTCCAAGAAAGAGGAAGGGACGCAAATGTCAAACGTCTTAGAGCTCAGCAGGGAGGAGAATTTGGTGATCTGGGGACATTTTTATCTCCAACAGAGAGATGACTGTGAAAGCTAGTTTGGAAATGATTGAGGGGAGAATGAGAAGTAAAGCAATAGAAGAGGAAAATGCAGACAACACTTCTGGTGAATTTTGTCTTACAGATAGGAGGGTTGGAGGTTGAGGGAAGGTTTTATGGGTTGGGCGGATGGTTGGTTTGAAAGCATGAATTAGACAAGAGTGTGTTTATGTGCGGAGGAAATGGCTCTGACGGACAAAGAGAGGCCAGAGATAAAAGTCGGTGGATTACGTGAGAGTGAGCTAAAGAGAAGAGGTGGTGGGATGACACTGTGAAGGAACACTTACATCCAATCCTCCAAAACAGGAGGGAAGATGAAAGCATAAATGAGGAAACTCCCTTAAAAATCAGCTTCTAGGTTTATGATTATTTCCTGACGACATGTCATGAATTTCTAATTAGTGCCTAATTAGAAAAATCTTCCATAGCACTTGCTCTAATTGATGTTGAAAAGCCAGAAGTCTGGTTTTCAATTCTATTTGGCATAGGCCAAACAGAGGTTTTGCTTGCAGCTCTTATTTTCAGGTTTTTATTTTGGTCTATTTCAACCTCGCGTTAACAACTGAAAATAGCCGACAGAAAGAGACATAAAAGGAAAAGGCATTCCACTTCACCATTAACCCAGCCTTCCAGGAAACACTGCCACTCACCAGCTGCCTTAAGAGGCACAACAGCCCCTCACCGAAACTCTGCACCTCTTGGTTATGCCGGACCAATTGAGGACCATTGACATTCCCCACAACAATGGAGTCAAAGACTGTACAACCGACACCACAGACAGTAAAACATAAATTGCTATCCATTCCTCATTTCACATCGCAATCCTCTTCCTGAATGGGATCCCTCTAAAAAAGCAAGAATCCTGGCCTTCGGTCCTTCACAGCTTCAGTTTATAATATAGTCTGATCATTGAGGGTTTACTTCAGTCACAATTTTAAACAGCAAAGAAGCTAAGGATTTTAACTGCCATTAAATTTATTTCTCTAATTTTATAACAATTACCCTACTTCCTCTTTTGTCTGTACTGTCCTTACACTGAAAAGACACCAGATCTGAGATTCTGTATAATGGAAGCTTTGATTAGGATGTTATCCAAATGAGGAAGAAATGAAAAGGATTTCTTTTTCCTAAACCACCTTCCCTCCAATACTATGAGGATTTGATGACTGTTGCACCTATCCCCCCACTGCCCCCAAATGTGCCTTACAAAGTTCTACCAACGGCACGTGACGAATGGCACAAACAGCGTGTGCCTTTGGCTGAAAGAGCGAAGTCCAGTTCTCAACACAGAACATGTACTTTAGCCCCTGGTGTTCTCAACGGATGTGTTCAACGGCTTTCTGGCGACACTGCACCAAGCCGCACTGCATCCTGCCTCAGGATTCCTCTGCGGCCAACACACCGCATCCAACTCTGCGCTCCACTTACATCCTGCATCTGCAAGTCTTCCTGCATGCATCTTCTTTTCTTGTTAAACTTCTATTCCAAATAATTTATTTTCCCCCTTCTATACATAAGCATTCTTTAGAATAAACCAGAGCATTTTAGATGGAAAACGTTGCCTCTATGAAACAAAAGAAATCTCAAAATTTGGTCTCCCCTTAATCTTTCCAGCTCGTTTATTGTGACAAGAAGATTGTTGGCTAACATGGGAGACGTCGCCCTCTAATGGAGAAAGTGTTTTCAGGAGTTAGCTGTTCAAATGCACCATCCTGAAGGTCATTCAACTTTTTGCTCTGACTCCATTTTACCAATCACCCTCAAAAAAAAAAATTTTCATTTCAAACTCAATTCTAACTCTTACCTTTTCTTACAAACCAGTTCCTCATGTTATCTCTAACATTTTTTCTTTATAAAAATAATGTTAATTGCTTGATATTCAGAAAATACAGACAGATCAAAGACAATAAAAATCACATAACTCAGAAATAATCAGTTAACATTTTGAACTTTATAATCTTTTCAGTCTTTTTCTCTACACCCACATAAATAGACACACATATACACTCACATAAATGGAATTTTGGATTGCTTTTTAAAATGGGATTTATATATTTTTTCTTTTCATTTGACAATAGATATAAATATCTTTCATATCATTTAATATTCTTTTTTCTTTAATAAAAAAATGTATGTGTAAATATAAATGCTTGCTGCAACCAATGAAACAATGCAAAGACATGTAAAGGCCCACACACATACACACACACACCCTGAGGTAGCCAAAGTTAATATCCTGATTTGTAACCATGCAGACCTTTCTCCACCCTTATACAAACTTTCATACACACATACAGAGATTCTTGTTTGTTTTCACAAAATGGGATCTTGCTCTGCACATTATTATGAAAGCAACTTTTCTCACACAATATATCATGGACATTCCTCCAGGTCAATAAATCAAGATCTAATTCATTAGAATTAAAGAGCTGCATTAATATAACACAGCATGGATGTACCAGAATTAGTTATTTGGACATTTAGTTATTTCCAGATTTTTGTTTTATGTACATGCTTTAATTTCTATAATATGGATTCTCATAAATAAGATTGTTGGTCAAATTTTTAAACATTTCAGAAGTTTTTGTCAAATTCCGTTGCACAGAGGCTGGAACAGTTCCCACTCCCATCAGCAGTGTAGGAACATGCCAGCCCTGAATGCTATGTCTCCTTTTCATTTTTTCTACTCTGATATGTGAAAAACGGTATCGGGTTCTAACTTTCACTTGCATTTCCCTGACTACTAGTGCAGTTTTGGATTTTTTATGTGTGAATAATCCTCTGAAATACATGTTTAAAGGCATTGGGTCCTAGCATATTAACATACCGTTATCTATTTAATCGATCTCCTACTACCAGACACAAGAGTTTTATCCAGTTTTTTCAAGTTATTACAGATACCGCGGTTAAGATCCATGAACACTACTTTGTGTTTCTAACTATTTCCTCAGACTAAATTCCTAGAACTGGAACTGTCGTTCTCAGGAGCATTAGCAGGCAAAGTGATTGAGTGTGGGTTCTGGAGTCAGACTGTGTGGACTGAATTCTAGACTCATCGCTCTCTAGTATTGTGACTTTAGGTGAGTTGTGTTGTCTTTATTTGCCTCCGTTTCTTTATCTGCAAAATGGAGATAATGGTAATATATAACTCACAGGATTGTTGAGAAACTAAACTTGCTAGTACAGATAAAGCTCTTGGAACAGTCTCTGGGGTGGAGTAAGTGCTGAATAAGCATTTGCTATTACTATGAACGTCTCTAAGGCTTTCAGTGCCTGGGGAAGAGGATGTTAACAGTGAAGTTTTGACCCTGACACTTGGAAGCAAGCGCCTCCAGGGCCTGCGCTCCTACCCACTATGCTTACCAGTGCTCACAAACACAACTCTTCCAGTTCTAGGAAGTTAGACTGAGCCCATAGACACACACACAAACTAACGTGCATGGATCTTAATTGTAATAGATGTTCCACACCAAAGTCAGGTGCCTGAACAAAATATTTACAGGGTGGAAATAAAGGCTCTTCCTCCTCCCTTGGATCACTGGGCAGAAGGGGCTGAGAGTTTGGAAGGGGAAGTGGATTTGTGATGAGGATGTTTCCAGCTAAGCTGTGCTGTGGGGTCCCATCACTGGTGGGGAGGGGAGCATGGCACCCTCACTCAAGCTTAGTATCCTCTTCCTTTGCCGTGTTCCATCCTCTGAGAGGCCAGAAGATGCAATTAGCAAGTAGAAAGGGGGGAAGAGAAGAATGAGAGAGGGTGACCAAAACCACTGTCTAAAAGACAGGTGGCCCATCAGCCACAGGCCTCAGCTGGGAGAAGGGGAGGAAAAGTCTTACCTCTGAATGAAGACTGAAGTTTGATTAACAGCCTGGACTCTTCATCTCTGAATGAAGCCCATGTTTGTGTCTTTGACCATAGGCCAATGTGTTTCCTAAGAATAAATGGACAAGTTTGGGGGCCAGTCAAGTTTTCAGCCAGTGATGGGGCAAGATTCCACCACTGAATAAATTTTCAAGGGGTGACGGGAGACACAAATAAAGGACTCATCACGCTTGTTCAATGTGAAGTTTCCACATAATAAAACACTGCTTTCCAGAAAACTTGTCTCAGTCAACACTCCAACAAGCAGTGTAAGAGAATCTGTTGTCCCCTCACCAAGAAACCTCATGATCTCTAATTTGGTTTCCCAAACGACTTTAATTGTGTGAAGAGAATGAATTGAGTGGCTGACGCAGATCTCTTGCTTGGCGAGTACATTTCTAATACTAAATAAATAAAGTGCCACTTTCATTTATCGGCCAGTCTCTTATGAGATTAGTTAACACGACTAAGTCTCACAGAATGAAATCACTGTTGGAGCTGACAACTCGAGTTCCCATGCACCCATCTGAGGACCAGACCTGGATCCCCGGCAGCCCAGCAGCACCGGGGGCTTCTGAGGCTCCCCAGGAAGCCAGCTGGCTGCCAGGCCTGCGTCTCTTTAGCACCATTTAAACTGCAACAAGCAGAACAGCAGGCTTTGAGGAGTAGGACATGAAATGGCCTCCGGGGACCAAGAAACTGGATGTTCACAGACTAAGAGATCCCGTGTCTTAATTGCGAAATGGCTCATCGTAGAGCATCTAATTGAGAGGGAGCATTTGAACAAGGAGTAGAAATAACCCTGACTCCACTCAGCACAGAATGAGACCTGAGCCCACAATGAACGGCTCCTACCGACAAAAACAGCAGGTCTGTGGGCCTGCGTAAAGGTGCTGGCAACGGGGCGTGTGCACATTACCGTGACAGGCAAACACAGCATCAGGAAAACACTTAATCTTCCTGTTTATCCCCAGAAGGACTAATAACCAGAGTGAGAGGCAGAGCTGCATTCTTCTTCATTTAGAAACCAGCTACCACTAATGCTGTGCTCTCCCAGTTTATAAACCAAATACCTGCTCGCACTAAAACTGCCACATATTATAAACCTCACCGAGGAAGTGAATCCATCACGTTCTCGCTCCCTTAAGAATAGCTTTTCCCTGGAGTACATAACCCATTACTGCATATCTTGTAGAAATCAAATGCAGACTCTATTTTCCTCCACAGAACAAATCGGTTTTGTAGAAAAATGCACAAATCATGACATTTTGTTTTGCCTTAGCTTCAAGGCTTTTATTTCGTTATGGTTATTGTTTGGTTCTTTTTCTTTGTTTTAAGGTGGCAATTCCTAAGGCATCAGTACCCTTGGATTTGAGCCAGAGCTAAGGAAGGAATGTCATTCTCACCTTGGTCTCTAAGCGCAGCTCTGGACACAATGAGAAGTAGATTGAGGGACCCAGAAATCCGTTTTCTCTATCTAGCCCCCTTTTCTGACTCCCTTCCCGTCTTCCATACAGATTCCTGACTTGGTCCCTCATATGAAGTATTATGTCACTAACACTGTCATCCCCTAGACTTGCTGCTCTGTGGGTTCAGGGGTTTATGACTCACCACTGTACCCCCAGGCCCAACACCGGGCTTAACACACGGTAAGCCATAAGTGAATATTTGGTGAAAGAACCTATATATGAATGAAAGAACGAGCTGAACGTATTTAAAGGGGACTGAAAAAAGAATCCAAAGATTGATGCTAATGCTGGGCTTTGAGGAAATGAATACTGTTTGAGGTATGGCTTCTGTGTGTCAGTGATGGGCGAGGCACTCAAAATTTCATTTAGTCCCCACACTCCTCAAGTCATGCCACAGGCTCAGCAGTTACTGTGTGTATCTGGGCTCACCTCTACCAGCACACGCTGCTGCTAGAAATTGAGTTATTTTCATAAGAAATTTCAAAACACAAAGTAGTGATGACTTCAAGAAATAAAGATCTCAGTGGTTTCTTGAGTCAACTTCTGTTTTGTGTTATATCTTATTAATACGCCCAGCTAGATCAATCAATTGATCAATCTATCTGTTTTTTTAAGGTAAGTTGTGTAGGGAAGATGAGAGAAGTCAAAAGTCATGTTTTAGCAGGGAAAACTTTTACACACTTAAAGATTATTTTAAACACCCGGGGCTTGGCTCACTAAATTTATCCTTGGCTTTAAATTTATTTAGAATGGTTAGAGATGGTTAGAGTCAGGAAAGCCATGCAATCAACTGGGAAAATGACAGTGTGCAATTTAATCTCCGGGAAGGCATGAGTACCCCAAGTTTCTGCAGTGCTTCAGGGGCACCAGCAGGAATATCACACAAAATGGACATCACCTTAAGAATGGGCTAAGCCAAGGTGAGCCTACTGTGTTTTGATCCCAGCACCACACAACCTTAGTTATCCCTCTCTCTTAAAGATAGAGTTTGGAGAGAAGAGATTATCTTAGCTTTCTGGTTGGTCAAATTGTGGATAAACAAGAGTTTGTAGGCTTTACTTCAAGGAACAGATCATGCCTGACGCCATGTTGAAGCCCCTTTGGCATGGTGTAGCCCTTTCTCAGGCCAAATTTTGTCACCTGGACATCTTGAGATCATTTCTGATTTTCCAACCCCTAGAAAGGCATATTTACACTCGAGAAACGTAGTTTTTCTTCTGCTAATTTTTCTTCCCTTGTTGCATTCAGATGCGGCAATGTTAAGGAGGGCTGACCATCACAGTCTCAAATGGAGAACTTCTTGTGTGCACGGCTGAGTGGTCAAGGCCTGGCAGTTGTAGCTGGTCCCTGTTCAAGATAAACCATTGTCTCTAAATTGTGTGATTCGAGGCTGAAGCACAGCTGATCCTTGCTCATTTCGGCTCAAGAAAGAGAACTCAATGGGTGTAAGATCTCTTTTTAAATATTTGTTTTCAAGGGAATTACTCAAAACCTGCCTACTATATGCAATCTACGAGTTAGCCATTTTAATGATATCAAAAACTCATGGTCAAATGAATTTAAGATAATCCCCAAAGTCATTGTTTAAATACAAAGTAATGTCAGGTTTTAAGTTTAGCTTCTTAGGAGAGTTTAGTGGGCCATGTTTTAAGAACTTTAATCTGTCAATTCAGGTGGAAATGGAGTAAGGGGGCTTTCCTCCTTGAAATCTGATATTCTCCTTCTTAGTGTCATTGCACAGACCCCCAGAGAGTCAATAGGCACTATTTCAAAATCCGCCTTAATGCCTCATGGCAGAAAATTCCACCATCCCCTTGCTTTCATGCTTTTTTCTTTCTTTTTTTAATACTAGATTTGATCTTCATTTAAACTTTTTGTCCCTTCTCCATCTAGTCTTTAAAACATGGAGTCAGAGGAACAAAACTTTTTATGGACTAGTCTTTCTGAGTGTCCTCCCCGAATGCCCATCTTTGTATGTTTTACACACATTAAATAGCGGGAGAGATGCCCGCCCTGTTCCTCGGGGCCTCAGATGTTTACACTGGAAGAACTCATAGACCTCGTTAAGCACAACCCTCTGATTTCACAGTCTAGGAAACCAAGGCCCAGCGTAATGGACTGATGTCAATTAGGAAAGGGAGCACCCCTCCCTTCGGGTGACTTCATGGACCCTCCCTCACTATCAGCAACCCACCCATTCAAACCTGCACTTTTCTCAATCCTAACTCAAAATTCAGAAACTCTGAGAAATCTCCCTCATGCCTTATTTTGAAGATAAGGCTATTGTGCAGTTTTCAATAGTTTATTTCAATTATCTACTAGATTGGCTCACTCAAAGTATTGGTGGACTATTTAATATGCTAGTGTAAAGTCAGATTTCCTTTTCTAGAATGTTAGTTGATTGCTAGTTTCCTTTGTATCCTTTGATACCATATAAAGGTTCCCTTCTGTTCTCTAATGCCACCCTCTCTTCACCCATCACACACATGAGTGGATGCACATTTTAATCAAGCTCCCTTTTCCACACATCTCTTAGACCAGGTCAGTGGCATTTCTTCTAATTTCAGATCCATTCTCTCCACCCCCACAAAGGACCCCATCTCCTTTACTCCTCCTCCATCAACCCTACACGACCACATCCTTCTTCGGACACTAATATGCCTTGGGGCTTCCTTGAGGGTTAGCCACATCTGCCTAATTCATAACTGCATTATAATGATGCTAGCAGACACTCACGGGAGCTTGTCAGTGGCCCAGCGGTATTCCTAGCTCTCTTAGAGGCTAACTCACTTAACCTTTATAATCACTCTACGTTTCACAGAGGCAACATCTTTATAATCACCCTCTGTTTCACAGAGGGGACATCTGGGGCAGCGAGGACACTTGCGTGTAGCAGGTTTTAGCAATGTGGCCTGATGTTACTCAGCTAGAAAGTAGCTGAGAAAGGACTTGAACACAAGAAGCTCATTGTAACCACTGTGTTATAGTGCCTCTCCATATGATGGACCAGCAAAGAAGGTGGGCTGCTTCACCCATCAGGCCCAAGAAATCAGGTATTATTGAGATCACTAGAGAGGAAAATACAGCAAATATTTCGGTCTGAGCATTTTTTGATTGGAACCATTTAACAGCAACTTTAGTTCTATTGGCAGGAGAATTACAGATTTCTATGCTGTAAACAGCAGAGGAGTGGGGCACAAATAAAAAACTTGAACCATTTTCTCTCTTTTTAGAAGGAAAAAGAAGTTTTCTGAAACCCATAGGCATTTTCTTGGTGGGTTAAGGGGCCTCTCTCTATGCAGATGGGCTTTCTAGCTTTAAATCTGCTGAAAGCCTTTATTTTCCAAATCTTGCCTGACAACCAGTGTTTCACTCATTCTGGGCCCCACACAGCTTCTCATAAAATATTTTGCATCCAAGTGAGTTGTGAAAACGGGACTCACAAAATGATGACAGAAATACTGCTTTTAAAACTCTCCAGAAGGCTTCACGGTAACAAAATAGAATGTATAAGGAAAAAATGACCAGTTGGTGTTTACAAAGGTGTAAAGGAAATGGGAGAGGGTTTCTTTTTACTGGAAGTAGCTAAAAAGATTTATTTAAGACCATAATTTACTCATATAATCTTTTTTGTTAAAAGTAACATTAAGATAGTACTGAAATAATTTCAATAGAAATTATATAAGACAGAGTTAACATTAATTTCAATGACTTATGACCAGATAAAAATAAGGAAGTACTAAAAATTGTTAAGAGGGAAATTAGAAGAACATCTTCCTTATGAAACGTCCATCAAGGGAGAGTGATGAGAAGACATCCCAGATACGCAAAACCCCGGAAAATATGCTCCCCATGAGCTATTTCTGAAATAATTGTTAAGGATGTATTTCAGCAAAACACAAAAGCAAATCCAATTAAGGAGGAAACCTGAGATCTAATGAACGGAAACTAGCCAAGCAGTGCAATATAAAGAAGGCCCGTGGTGACCAATGGAGAGCAAACTCATGAAGAGTCTACATTGCACTGTGCAATAGACAGCATGGTTCAGGGACCATGTCCTAGTGATACGACAAATGAGGCGTATTTTCTTCTAATAATCAGAATAAGAAAAGGCAAACAGGGACTGGCCCAGGGGTATAGCAGTTAAGTTCTCACGCTTCACTTCGGTGGCCCAGGGTTCATGGGTTTGGATCCGGGTGCAGACCTACACACCTCTCATCAGTCCATGCTGTGGCAGCATCCCACAAACAAAATAGAGGAGTATGGGAACAGATGTTAGCTCAGTGACAATCTTCCTCACACACACACAAAAAAGGCAAACAGAACCTTTAAAAAAAATAGTTACATGAAACTTGTGGTCCAGATGCAAATAAATCAAACCTGTTGTGATTTTGAGTATGTTAGAGAAGAGAGTCCATTTGACCTTGATGACCAGAAAATTCCCTTTACAAGGACATGAGGTTAGTCATAGAGAATAACGTGTCTTTCCCTACTGCCAATCACACGGCTCAGTTCTGTAGTAAATAGTCTTTACATAATTACATCACAAAATTGCTCTTATTTACAGTTGTAGGACAGAATGTAAATTACTAACTTTGACAACATATAAATAAGGATTTAACCAGGAAAAATTGGGAAATTTATAGAGAGGAGAGGTATAGGAAAGTATGAGGAAATAATTTCTTCATCTTACCTAGTGAGAAAGAAGAGATACTATTAAGAAGTAGAGATGTTGGGCCAACCCAATGGCATAGTGGTTAAGTTCACATTCTCCGCTTCAGGGGTGTGCGGGTTCGGATCCTGGGTGTGGACCTACACACCGCTCATCAAGCCATGCTGTGGCTGCATCCCACATACGACATAGAGGAAGACTGGCACAGATGTTAGCTCAGGGACAATCTTCCTCACCAAGAAAAAAAAAAAGTAGAGATGTAAGTGTATTATTTAGTTAAAAGGAAACAGTTACAAATAATAAATATTTCCACTGACACTTGGCATGACATAAAAACTCATTTACTTCAGGTTCATATTGTCCTAGGAAAAAAACCATTCAATTCCCTTTTCAGAACACAATTCTCTCTCTGGGTCAGAACTCCTCTGATTCCAAGAAGCTCCTTCTGATTATCCAGATGGTTCAAATTTAATGTTGATCTCTTATTTCTGGTGACAAGCACGAGTACAGGCACATAAAACAGAGGGTACACAAAGAGTAATCATATTCTCTCACCATCAAAATCCTCTTATTTGGCTGGTAAACCCCCTGCACCCCTCCCCCAAGCATACTGTGGTCCAATTTCAAGCCATCCTTCAAAGCCCATTTTGACCACTGCTTCATACTCCCAATTGCAAGAGATGGTCTGACATATGGAAAAATCATGGATTTATGTGGTTAAACTGGGTTCATATCCTGCCTCTGTCACTTACGTCTCTGAAACGTCAGGCAAGTTACCTAATCTCTCCCAAGTTGAGCTTGCCCACCTGTAAAATGGAGGCGCTGGCCTCCATCTCACGTCCGATTGATTAGTGAAATAATAGGCGAGGCATTTAGTAAAGAGCTCCGCCCATAGTAGGTGTCAGGAAATGTCAGTTTCCTTCCTTCTCTTCGTAGACTGAATTTATTGTGTTGCATATGAAGTGTTCTTAATATATTCGGTCTTCTTTTTCTTCCATTTAAGCATCTGTGGTCATCAGTAGAACTTTTAAGAAATATTCCTTAGTGTGTAAATTTCCACAATTCTGTGACCAGGCCCCTAATTATACAAGCAGAGCCATCCTAGTTCGGCATCGCCTGGGCTAGACCAGAGACTGGGTTGCTGCTGCCACCTGGTGGTTACAGTGGGAATTTGAGGCAGCATTTCCTAAAAGGGCCCCCTACCCCCGACCCCGCCACCTCAACCCCCGCCCCAAACTGTGTTAGAGAGAGCTCGGTGACTGAGAGAAGTCTGTGGAAGCTTCTGTTTATTTTCTAAACCGCAGTGTCTGGCAAGGGGAATATGCAAGGGCTTGTTTCTATCTTTGGGATTATAAAGCAAAGTCAAGACTGACCATGGGCAAAAATGTAAAGTTGGCAAAGATTGACTTGGAGGATCTGAGATTCTTTCCTATTTCTCTTCTCCATACCATCTTTGATTTCCCTTGCCCTCATGATGTAAATCCTATTCGTTCTTCCTCAAATCAAAATCTGTTCAGAAAAAAAATCCGATAAAATAATTCACTGTAGGGTATAGGTGACTAATAAGATTGAATGTGACTTCTCTCCCTGTAATGTTTGCCTTTTTACTTACCCTTTTTTAATAGAGGAATTATATGATAAAGGGTCCTCACCCCCTAAACTACCCCGTTCCATTCTGTAGAGGCACCTCTTTGCCTGATCCTTCCAGAGACTTTCTGCCCGTATACAAATATACATGTGCAAACAAATAATACTTTTTTATTATTTTTAAAAGGCAAATGATAGAGAAGCTATTCTGCATCTTGTTCTTTTCACCTAATGTAGCTTGGAGATTATGTCGTGGTATTTGCCCTTTAACAGGAATTAAAACTCCATCTTCCTCTGGCAAAAAGAATAAATCTCTCTTTATGGAAGTTGGGGGTCATAAGTGGGGACGGAGGGGGTCTGAGGCAGGGGCTCAACCTTCGGTGACGCTACGCATCACCTGTGGAGCCGGTCGACAAGGCGGGTCGGTTCCTGATTCAGCAGGTCTGGGCCGGGCTGGGAGAGCCGTATTGCACCAGGAACGCCGGTAACCCTGACGCAGGCTCTGTAACCGCACTTGGAGAAACCACTGTTTAAGGGGAGCCGTTCTCAACTCTAGTTGCATATCAGAATCACCAGGGGAACTTCTGGAAAAAAAATCCGATTCTGATTAGCTGGGTCTGGGCAATTCCTGGGTGAATCTAACGTGCGTCCAGGAATGAGAATTCATGCAATGATTCTCAAACTTGGCTGCTTATTGCAATCATTTAAAAATACTGATGCCTGAACCGCACCCCCAGAGATGAGGGTGTAATTGATCTGGGGTGTGGCGGGCGCACGGGGAGCTTTTACAGCTCCCAGTTAGTCAAATGTGCGGCCACGGTTGAGAAAACCCGGTTTAAGAACGTGGTAGTTCCAGAGTCATGACAGGGTCACGAGGCTGACAGATCAAGGAACGTGTCTGTCTCTGGCGCCACGATTCTGATATACCGGGGAAACCAGAAGTCAAGCTAGCATGCTGTCCTCCTCTATTCTTCTCTGGTTATAAACAGTTGTACTGTTCAATAAATATTAATTCAGTCAGAACTCTGTTTTCTGTCACTAGTATGGTAGGAGGACAATACGACAGCTAACTGTCCATCCTTGATCAATGAGATCAATCAAATGAGATAACGGTGGAGAGAGGACCAAACCCCATTTCTACCTAAAACCAGATTCAGGCTGGTCATGCCCCTGAAGGAGAGTTCCCTTTGGCCTAGCACAGTGACTCCCCTATTGTAGAAATCTGGGCTCTGGGGTCTTTTCTGCAGCCGATAGTCCACATGACGGTATTCCTGCTTCTGCCACTGGTCAGAGGCGTTTTCTTTGTCTGGTCAACCGTCACTTCGATTGGAGGAGCTCTCTCTGAAACTTCTGTGATCAGGCCCCAACACATGAAGCATTTTCCTCATTTAGTTCCATTAGCTGCTTTCTACAAAGACCAGCTTAGAGCTGAAGATAGAGCCAGTTTTCTATTTCCAACTCCCAAAATAAGCTGACAGTTTTATTTTTTAACCATCCCTTCTAATGACCTCTCTGGATGGCGAAGAGATTCCTTTTTTGTTTTTAACTTGATCGGGCGTAAGAACAAGGAGAGAACTGTTAACATTTCTCCAGGCTGTGCGTTTTGGCAACACCCCAGCTTCGGTTGTTTAATTTACAGCAATAGGGCTGCAGGCAAGTCAGCCTAATGAGGGAAACTAAAGATTTAGAGTTACATATTAAATCTATCTTCGTCTTTCTTTCTTTCTGTTCCAACCAATAAAAAAATGCCTCTGGGATATTCTAGGGTGAATAGAGTAGAATAGAAGCCAGGGTGTCTAGTTTCAGTGCCTCCTGTACGGCCAGAACGACATTGAACTCTAACTTACACGTGGAGTAGCTGCAGCGTCTGTTTCCTCTCTGTTGGTGGTACAACCTCTGCTGGTTGGGTTCATGTCGGAAGTAGCTTGGTCTGGGTTTTCCATTGTAGGATAGTAGTAGGCTTTTCTCTTCGGGGAGTTTACTGTAAACTGGGGCCAGACCAGTAAGGATGCAGAGGAAGCTACTGTGGTGAAGGCTTTCTCTGATTGGAGGACCTTGCTGTTTAAACCCAAGTTCACGGTTGATGAGTATGTGTCAGTGCTGTCATCACGGAAGGTAGATGGCAGGTTCACTTCCTTCTTACCCGTTCAGTCACTAAAGCACCACAAACTAAATCCTGCCTTTAATATTCTGGTGAAACACCTATCTGTAACGGAGCCAGATGAATTGAAAATGCAACGTTTTCTCCTCCAACCTTACCCTAACTCCCCTCCTGCTCTGGCTCCTCTCTTCTGGGGATTCTTCCTCCCTTAGCTTTTTGAACTGAACCTCTCTTTCCATTACCTGAAACACTGGTTGTCCTCCCCTGTCTGATCGATACTCTCTTTTCTTCATTCTCTCTCTCTTCATTAGTTCCCATCCCTTCACCTGCCCCTTAAAGGTACACATTCACCAGATTCTGTCCTGGCCTCTTCTGTTCTCAATCCATCCTCTCCCAGGCCACTCCTCTGCCCCTGAAGTTCTCCCTCCTGCCCATGTGTTGACGACTCTCAACTCCACGTCTCCAGATCCAACCTTTCCTGAGCCCCAGGTCCATGAGTCCAGCCCAGTCCACATCCCACAGCATTGCAAAGTCAACCAAACTGAGTGTACCACTTTGCCCCATATAACCAATTCCTTCTCGTGGCATCAGCTTCTCAGTCTGGAAACTTCTCCCCGGCTCATCACACCCTGCCCTGCCATGGCAGAAATAGGTCCCAAATCCATCCTCTCTTTCTGTTTCTGTATTTTATTATCTCTCATTTGGGCTATTCCTGTAACTTTCTACCTGGTTCTTCTTAATTACAGGATTTTCCCTCTCTGTTTTCCATAATGCTTTTTAAATATCTTGCTAAGATAAAATGTGTTCAAATCCTTTGACTTGTCACTGCCTACAGAATAAGGCATTGGGTAACCATCACAACCAGGCACAAATTTACCAAAAACAGGGCTCAAATCCACTATTTTAGTGTCATTTCCTGCCATTCTCCCATGCTTGTGTTGTGCCTAACTCTTTCCATTACCTGAAACACTATTCCATGTTTTCACTAAAAAACATTTACCAAGCATCTGTGATTCACAAGGTCTGAGCTGCTGCCAGAAATATAACAGGGAATCAACATCTTTGTCAACTGCCCTTAATCCTGGTTCCATTGTATGGTTTTTATCTGTCTATATAATCTGACTGAAATTGTTTGATAGTAAAGTAAAATGTGACTAACTAAGTCTGTTCAATCTATTGACTTTGTTGGACACCATGTGATGCGACGCCTCGGTGCTCCTGCACTCTGTACTCATTTCCTGAAGTACCCTTTGCCCGGGGTTAACCTGCGTTCCTGGCTTCTCACTTCTACCCACTTCCCGTCTACCTGACAGATTCCTGCGTGGAGGAGAAGAGTCAGGCCATGGGTTTCAGCTGAGCAGGAGGCTGTGCTAGCTGACTTCACTGAGCACTAATTACCCATCGGGTCCTGTGTTAGGTGTACTCAACGCTGAACCCTCCCAGTAGCCTCTCAGGCAGGTTTTCATTGTATCCTCATTTTACAAATGAGAAAATTGAGGCTTAGGGGGGTGAAATGACATTCCAGGCAGTTTAATCCCAACACTGGCACTTGATGCCAACCCTGTACTGCCTCCCACTCATGGCAGGTGACAAGTAAGTAGGATACAGAATTATATTTGCACTGTGAGTGCAACCCGATCAACATGTGTTAAGAGGGGAGATTGGTAAGAAATCCCACAAAGGTTCTAGTAGTGGCTGTGTAAGGTGATAAGGAATACTGAACACCTCACCCCCACCCCCCGCCCCCTCAACAGCTGAAATGTCAGCTGCTTGCCTGTCAAGACTGTCCCATTCGCCCGCCCCTCCCAAGAAAGGCTCTGTGCTCCTCTGGCGCCTTTTATATGTTTCTACTATAGGGCTTGTCTCATTGTGTAATTTTTCTGTTTACCTTGTTTCACCCGATACATTGAACTCCCCAAGAGAAGAGATTATATCTCTCCACATCATTCAACCTCCAATGCTTAGCAGAGTGCCTGGCACATAAAAAGTGCCTGGTGGGTATTTGATGAGTGAATGAAGGTCTCTATTTGAGGCTGCGTGGGCCATATGATATCTGTCGCAACTACTCAGCTCTGTCTCTTAATGCACTAGCAGCCGTAGACAATACATAAGTGGATAACCGTGGGTGTGTCCCAATAATACTTTATTCAGGGACAGTACAATTTGAATTCATATAATTTTCACATGTCAAGAAATATTATTATTCTGATTTTTTTCTAACTATTTAGCGGTGGAAAAACCATTCTTAGAGTGGACTGGACAAGAACAGGAGGTGGCCGGATTTGGTGCACAGGCCATGGTTTGCCAGCACCTGCTCTGCCCTTCAAATTACCCATCAGAGCTCTCAGCCTGGGCGCTGCTCCACTGTCTCACACGTAAAAACACCGTCCAGGCTATTTAGCATGTCAGCGCACCACGGCAGTTCTACCGACACCTGAGTTGAAGTGACCGTCAGAACTACCCCAATCAACAGCTTAAAGCAACCTGGTCAGGTTCACAAAAACTCATGTTTTTCTATTCACCAACAAAGTTGCCAGTTAATCTCTTGGGGAGAGGACTTGAAAGGTTTGCAAATAGGGCTGCTATTTAAAATTGGGAGCAGTGGGCAGACCGTGAGCAGTTATCCGGGAAATATGCGGACGTGTGCACTCGGGAAGGCTGCAAGACCCATCAAAGAGCCCGAATCCAGGTGCAGCATGTGGCCCCGATAGCTTTTGATCTGTTCCAAATAAAGGAATTTAAAATTCCCAAACAAAGCAAAACTCCAGAGGATAGTGTCAAGGTAATGGGATTATAGCCCTGAAAACAGGTCAATGGAAAGACACCTGCCTTTTAAATCGACACAAATAGCTCAGAAGTGCTGGGCGGCTGCTTCTCTTAACCTAGCAGTGTTTCTGGAGCTTGGTAGAAGGCCACTCTACATAAAACTTGTCTTTCCTGTGAAAGACAGTCATTTGTTGCTTCTTGAGTATCTCTGAAGAGGTCACTGGGGGGATTTGCCAGACTCCAAAGCAGGGGAAAGAAAAAGCTTTGCAATAACACACTCTGGCCTCTGTATAAATTTATCAACCACCCCATAGCTCCAGTATTAATCTCATACTCACTAGGGTCCTGAAAAGTTGAAGAGAGTGAATGCTAGCATTTTAGGAGAATTTAGTAAGTGGCGTACCAGCAACAGCTGACTGCCACCAGTCGTGTCCGGGGACAGGCCTTTTGACGTCTGCGCCTTGTGTACTCATTTGTGACATGAGGTGGCTCACCAGCCGGTGAGGTTCTTTTCTGTTCTATGATGCTCAGATTGTAATGTATTCTCCTACATGCGTGTAACCTGAATTTCACCAGATCAAACCAACGTTTGGGTATGAAAAGAACATGATATTACTTATGCAGTCTTCTGGCCAAAAACCTTTTACCTGAATCTAGTCGTAAGGAAACAGTCAGGCAAATCCCAATCGTGAGAGAGTCTACAAGACAACCGGCTGGCACTCTTCAAACATGCCACCGTATGGAAGAGGAAATTCTAAAAATTTAAAAGTAAATCACCGGGACTGTTCCAGATTAAATTGACTAAAGAGACATGATACCATACAGCAACTATTGGGACACTTGGAGTAATTTCACTGAGGACTCTATATTAGTTATCAGATATACAATATATAATGTAATTACACATATTACACAGTATGTAATAATGACATTGTGGTTATGTAAGAGAATGTTCTTGTTCTTAGAAAACATAAGCTAAAATACTTAGGGTAAAGTCTCATGGGGTCTATAACATACTTTCAAATGGTTCAGAAAAAAAATGTGTGTGTGTGTGTGTGTGTGTAGAGAAAGAGAGAGAGGATAAAGCAAATGTGGCAAATTGTCAGCAACTGGTGAGTCCAGAGGAAGGGTGTGAAAGCTTTTGTTGTACTATACTATCCACTTTTCTGTGGGTTTGAAATTTTCCAAAATTAAAAGTTGTGATAAAAAACCATGTGTCAGATTTCCAACCAGGCAGGTGCTCTGGAGGAGGGAGGAACCAGAGGGAAGGCGGGCCAGGGGCTTGGAAGATCACTGTTTTCTTTGCAGAGATTGTGTGATCTTGGACACATACAAAAAGAAAAATAGATCTTGGAGGCCAGGCTAGACAGATAAGAAGGTCGGAGGAAGATGCACCCGGGTTGCACCGTTCTTAGAGATGGGACTAGAAAAGAGTGCTCTCTGGGGCCTGGAGACACCTAACAGAGGGAGAGAAGCCACATTTCCAGCACTGACCAGAGCCATCCCCCACGGGGCAAAGGACACAGGACACAGGAAAATACTGATAAGATGCCTTAAAGCTTCAGGTGGCATCCATAATTGGAGTGATTGGGACATCATCTTAAGGATTAGAGTAGTTGTTGTACAAACCTCTAGTTATAAGATAAACAAGCACTGAGGATGTAACGTCCTACATGGTGACCATAGTTAACACTGCTGTATGGTGCATTTGAAAGTTGCTGGGAGAATATAGTCATATGCTGCATAATGACGTTTCAGTCAACGAAGGACTGCATATACGACAGTGGTCCCATAAGATTAGTACCATGTAGCCTGAGTGTGTAGTAGGTGATACCATCTAAGGTTTGTGTAAGTGTATTCTGTGATGTTTACACGACAACGAAATCGCCTGACGACTCATTTCTCAGAACATATCCCCATCATCAAGCAACGCGTGACTGTAGATTCTAAAAGTTCTCGTTGCAAGGAAAAAATTTTTTATGTGTGTAACTATATGAGGTGATGGATGTTAACTAAACTTATTATGGTAATCATTTCACAATATATGTCTATCAAGTCACTATATTGTACACCTTAAACTTATACAGTGCTGTATGACAATTATATCTCAATAAAACTGAAAGAAAATAAGATTGGGGTAGCTGTTCCAAGAGTGTAGAGAAAATCTGGACAAGCTTGATCAGGAAAGTCCAGAAAGGTCATTGCAGCACATTTGAAGCATCATTGGGTTCATTTTGAGATGACAGAGTTACTGAGAGAGGAGATCTGAAGGACCTGGGCAAGGTAGGTGGGTCGGATGCTGAGGGAGGACAAGAAGCCAGTTAGGACAGAAAGAAGTAGAGTCAGGCTGGGTAGATGGTGACCCAGTGGGAACCCCCACCAGACAGGATTATCCACCTCAGCCGAGTGAAGCGCTTCGACAACACTGAGTGGAACAATGGATGCTTTTGGTGACACAACAGTCCTTGACTTTGTATCTGTCACTCTTCCTGGGACAAATTGCAGAGAAATGTGTTAGAGACGAAGTCTGAATCTAAAAACGGAAAGCAGTGGTTCTCATACATTCCAGAGCATTGGAATCACCTGGAGGGGCTTGCTCAAACCCAGATTGCTGGGCCCCACCCAAGAGTTTCTGATTCGCTAGGTGTGGGGCGGGGCCCATGGATTTGCATATTTAACAAATTCCCAAGTGATGCTGATGCTGCTGGTCCTGGGACCGCGCTCTGAGAACTGCTGACGTAGAGGAAAGGAAGTGAAGCGAGAGCCTCATCTAGCAAGCTGTGCCGGCCGTAAGCAAGATAAAGGAACGAGACCAACCTTTTCTTAAGCTTCCTTAAGAACAGGTTAAAGTATTAAAAACTTGGCTGAGTCTTCAGAAAAGGAGTAGGGAAACAGAGGAGCAACAATGGAGGATGTCCCCTTGCTGCAGAAAAAGAAAGAACCATTACTCAAGGGGTGGGATTGCAAAGTGAGGGGAGACGACAGCACTGGGAGGAGCAACCGGCTAAAGTCCTCACCCTCAGCAGGCCCCTAGAGGTGCGGACTCCGGTTCAGGAATGTGCTGAGGGCAATTCTCCAAGAGAAATCATCAAACTGTGCTTCGGAGACCGGATTCCTAGGCCTGAGCCATGCCTACCTCCCTCAGCCAACGAGGCCAACCACCTGAGGCCACACAGCCCGCTTCCTAAGGCTTTTCCTGACACCTGTGCCAGGTAAATAGCAGCTAACCAGTGAGTGAGTAAACTAATACCTCACTGGCTTATCACACGATTTTCATTATAACAAGAGCTACCATTTATTAAATGTTTCCTACATGCCAGGCCCTCATCATTCCCCCATGAAGTGCATTATTACACTTCTATTACAGATAGGAAATTGGAGCCTTGGACAGGTTGAGCACCTTGCCCAAGGTCACACAACAGGTAAGACTATAGGTCACAAGTGCTTCCTCACCTTTTCTGCTGGGAAGAAGTTCCCCCTAGGAAATGGGAGGTGTGGAGGCATAAACCAGAAGAACGGAGAAGGAATGAGGAGCAGGAAATAAACCAACAGATGCCCACTGCCAAAGGAAAGCTTTAGCATTCATGAAAACCAAGCTGTTCCTTCCGAAATCATCATCTGAGAAAATCTTACATCCGTGAACTGACCTATTTTCATCTTGGTCTCCTGAGTTAGAAATCTCTCATAATGTAAAGCAAATAAAGCAGGATTTCTGACTCTCATGTTCCCCTTCACACCTGCTGGCTAATCAACGAGACTGAGTTTTCAATTCAAGCCTGTTGCACTACGCAATGCCAAGAGCTGGTCCCCAAGCACGTCACCGGCTGGTGACACTGTGAAGGGAAGAACATGGAGTACTCATCCCTGGATCTTGCTGAGGGGCTGAGAGGCGGGTTTTGGTTGGGTGAGGCAGGGAGACACCACGGACATGAATACAAGCCTGCAGCAGGGGCTTCAAGAGCTTTGATCTGTTTGTAAAGCTGGTAAAAACTGCTCCCTGGGAGTTAAAGCCAAATCCAATACAGTAAAGGAACATTTACTAGAGGGCAACTTCCCTCCCGGGTACATATTTGCATAACGTGCAAAATTGCTAAACATCTGAAGAAGAAAAAAGCTGAGAATCTTATGACTGAACTACAAGTTGCACAGACACTCCAAGCCAAGTCCAAAACAGATACAATGCTCTCAGCCTCCACAGCCACCCCAAGAATCGCCACAGTGAGAGCTTGCTTCGTTCTGTCTTCTCTAGGCCCTTGATCATGGGCAAAAACAGAAACATATTTATATATCAACTCTGGGAGGAAAATTCATTTCTCTCATGCCTTTTTTTGATGATAAAAAAAATCAAGTAGAAATGCATTCCAACTTTTTACAATTCAATGATAACACTTTATCTTGAATTCTTACCTTCTAAATGATTGGTTTCCTCTCAGGACACTCTAGTTCCTTGGTAAATAATGGGAAAGGACTGAACTGAGAAGGGGTAAATATCAACCCAGCTGACAAAGCACTAGGATAAGACCTTAGGAAGGGGGCCCTTTAACTCTCATGGGACTTTCTCAAAAAATAAATGTCATGGGGCCAGCCCAGGGGCATAGTGGTTAGGTTTTTGTGGGCTCCACTTCAGTGGCTGGGGGTCTGCGGGTTTGGATCCCGGACACGGACCTATACACCGCTCATCAAGCCATGCTGTGGTGGCATCCCATGTGCAAAATAGAGGAAGACTGGCACAGATGTTAGCTCAGGGCCAATCTTCCTCACACACACAAAAAATGTGATAAGAAGATGTTTCATCTATCACGTTGAGTTTCAGGGATATCACATGATCTCAAGAGAGTTAGGAAGAAACTTCTGGCCACTAGCGTTCAATGGAAAGCAATAGGTAATCAGCTCAAAATGAAGAAAAGCGAGTTTGATATTTTATGTTCTATTTCAGTACCCTCTGCTATATTTAGTTTCATGGTGAAGACCTATGTGATGAGTCTATATAGTTTTATTCTCGGTAATTTCTCTTTAGTCTATCAATTGATCACGTGCCATGAGAGTTGGAAGCAGGTGGTGGGCCCCAAATTGCTGCAAAAATGGCATCAAGCCCGGGAGGAAAGCAGGCAGGAGAGTGTCATGGAAAAGAAGGACCTAAAATCATATTAATAAGGAGCACAACCCGTTAGAAAGAGGCTGTTGCTTTTTAAATATTTTGTTTGTGGTTGCAGGACAAAAATAGGCAGACTGAGCTACATATGGTTCTTAAAGCTGTTCATTAACTCACTGCATTCAAATCTTCTTCCGAGTCATTCAGGAAGATATAACTCACAGATCACTGCTGGAGTTTCCACTTCCCAGCGGAACCAGGCCCTCCTGCCCTTCACTTACCCAAGAGGTGACAGATACGATGCACGAGCTTGGGAGAAAGAAGTGATCATGCTCAGCACGGCGTCGGGAGCAGCCTGTCCTCTGCTGTCTCCTACTTGGCCATTCTGTGGACCTCCAGCCTGCCAGAGGGGGTGGAAAGATATAATTCAAGTGAGGAAATATTAGAATTCCCTTTGGGCAACATATCTGCACTTGCTTACTGGTCAACATTATCTGTAAAAAGGCAGATAGTTTTCATCAAAGTCTCTCTCCCAAAGAGGGCAAGGTTGTCCTTTATCCCAACAGCTAGGAAATGCAAACACAACCTTTTCCTTTCTAGGTAAAATGGCACAATTTGATGTAACTGCTCTTGCTACAGATGGGCCAGGAGGTGGCCCATTGCACATTATGCATTTGCTGAGAAAGGACATGTCCATTGCTGAGGGCCACACTTTAGTTCAGATCCTCCATCCAGGCTTGTGTCTTACTGGGTTAACTTAAAATGTCACTTCCGTGCAGGCTTCTTGCTGCCACACTTTTGTGCCATTCAGCACAGAGTTGGATGTCACGTGCTCCTCTACTCTTTGGTCCCATGTAGATCGGTGCCGAGCAGCCCTTCACGTGGGAGAGTTCAATTGCATTTCAGGAACACAGCAGCGGACAATGCCTTTGGGTCAAGCCTAACTTGCAAAACTACTCAAGAGACTAGAAATGACATCGTTAACAGGCCCAGGTCTTGTGTTTGTCTACTTTGTAGATTCCTCAGTGTCTAGTAACTCTCCCTTTGGTCTTTACGACACATGACCTTCTGGGCTTTCAAAGACTGATATAATTAATATTAAATACCTGAGAAACTATGTGTATTTAATAATGTTTATGGAGTACCTATAATGCACTGAGTAGAAATAGGGACCCTACATACAGGGAATCCATAGGGAAAAAATAATAAACAAAAAGTACAATATGTTTCAGTGTCATGATAGAGAACAGGAGACATGGGCTGTGTGGCGTTATTTCAGCTCCCTGAGACAGAGTAAATATAATAATACCTCATCTCTTAGGTTTAAAAGAAGATTACACGCATAGAAGCTGGCATAGAACTAGTGTGTATTTAATATAATTTTTTTTAGTCTCCTTATTGTTCCCACCACCTCTCCCACACCCATACCTATGACAGAATTATGAGTGATTGTAGCACACCCAGATAGAATTAAACATTCAAAGTCTCTACGAGAAGACCGATTACTTGGTCTTCCCACTCTGGGTACTGGAATGTGTACTCTCATTGTCAAGTGGAGTCCACTTGGACCCAAGCCTTTGACTCAAGGAGGTAAGATTAAGTATAAATAGTTGAACCCACACTATAGATGAGAGCCATGTTCAGATAACTAATGTACAACCAAATATAACAGTTTATAAATAGCATAGCTTGGAGTACTGTTATTGAAGGAAATTCCATTTTCCTTTCACCAGGAATTGCTGGAAGCTTACCAAGTGTGACTAAGGAAACTGTTTCTACTCTGATCTGGCCCAGACATTGTTCTTGTTCTTTTATCACCAGGATCCACAGATCCTCTTCTAAATACCTATGCTGCCTTAGACCCAAGCAAGAGGGCCCTGCCTTGGACTCAACACTTGAGAGAAGACCATCCCACACTCCCCAAGGGGCACAGCTGGAGCCCAGGCCCCCTGCTAGGTACTCTGTGAGTATTCCGGACCCTGGAATTCCCTGCTCAAATAGCTCTGAGCCCACTTCCAAGCTGTACATACTTCTTTTCTGGGCCATCCTCTCAAGGGTGAGACCTTGCCAATAGTATGTGCAACCCCAATGCCAGTGGGGTGGTCAAGGGGCAGCTATTGGCAGGGAGTGTAGCTGGAGCTGGGACATGCAAGCTGGCCCTGTGTACAGGAGGGCTCTTGCTATGTGGGATGGAGCCTGGGGGATAAGAAAGGGGCTAGGTCATAGGCCTGAGGACAATGAGGAGTCTCGATTTGAACCTGACCCTCCAGGTCTTTATGAAATTGCATTTGTCAAGGTAGGGAGCTAGAACATATTTTATTTATCAATTAGTAAACCTGATTAATAATTTTAATCTATTTAGACATATAGGATGTGGGCTTCCTGTTGTACTCTTGTCCAGGCCCCTGCAAATGTTAGAAGCGAGCCTGCTGTTCGGGCCCCTTACCACCGTGTACCTCGTGATTGTTCCCTGTGTCACCCCCTCGTTACTAACTGCAGAGTATTCTCTGTGTCTGCAGCTGCTCACACTTCAGACTTTATATATAGTGTGTATCAACTGCATTTGCTTCCCTCTAATGCCCCTAATAAACATCTGCTGCTTATCACTTCTCATGGCTTTTTATACAGGCAGGGGTTTAGAGCTTAGAGTTTAGTCTCTTTCTTGGTCCTGTCTATATTCTACACAGTCTTTTTAGTGGAAAATACAGTTCCAAATTCAGTATGAGCCTCCGAAGTCATAAGACACATTTTGGGCGTTGTTGTCAAACACCCCTGTTGGCTGAGACAGGCTGGGCTTCACGGTTAAACCACTTCACCCCACTTCCCTGGTCTGCTGCCCACAGTGCTGGGGGACGACAGAGGAGGTCCTGTCGACCTGAGCCTGGGGATCCGGACAGGAGGGAGGATTTAAGCTGAGACTTATAGGAATTTCTCTCTACAGTGGGAAATGCTAAGATTATACTCCAAATTTATGACGAACTAGGTAGATTAATTATAAGCGTTAAAGCAACAAATTTGCACTAGGGTACAGATTTGCACTAGGGTACAGATTTGCACTAGGGAATCACACATATAGCCAAAGATTTTAATCCGTGGTGCAGAGTCGAAAGCCCTCTGAGTGCTGATTCCTACACAGCAGACAGAGTGGAGATACACGAATCAGTAAAGCTCTGAAAAACGAGAAAAGATTTGGTCTAGCGACATCCCTGTGGCTGTTCCACACTCTTGGTGATAAAGATGATTCACTAAGAGATTAAGTTAGAGAGAAGACAATAGTGAAAGAAGATTATTGTGGCATTCACAAGTTTTGCATCCCCCAGTCCCTGCATAACCCAGAAAGATGATAGTCGTTTCCAAATTTGTATGCAAATTTTTCCTCGGTGGAAGTATCTGAAAGCCATCTCGGTCCATTGAGTTAATCACTAAACAGGGCACTTCAGTGTGCTCTAGTTCTGACATCTAATCAGCAATACAGCTGCATTTAAATACCAAAGACTTAAAGGATTTTGGCTTCTGAAGCAAGGGATTTTCTAGATAATCTTGCCTATAAGGTCCTTGACTTGTGCAGTCAAATGCGGCCAACTGTGATCCGCAGGATATTCCCGTGCAGGACTTACATATGTGCTTTTCTCCTGTGTACATGGCTGGGAATTCTTCATTATAATTAGCATTTGCTAGTGAAAAGCTCATTTCTTAGTTTTGCTGTTGACTTGATAGAAATGACATTTGCAAGGATGCATGCACGCCCCCTCCTCCCCTCTGTAATTAACTCCAACTCCCAGCGAGGCACTGTGTGGCATGTAGTACAGCGGCCCTTAAGACGAGTCAGGAAGTTCTGCTCAAAAACATCCAAGGCTGGAGCTCGGGCCAAGGTTTTGCTTTTTCTGTGATCTTGTCAGTCTCTGGATAGAAAGAATCTAACAGAGCAGAAACCAAAATTTTAAATTATGCTAAAATAAAAATGCTTCTAGGATATTGCAGTGTAGAGTATGCAAAAAAGGAATCATTAGGATAGAGCTTCCCTGAAATAAGGAGCTGGGTGATAAAAAATAAATTATAAATAAATAAATATAAGAAGAAAAAGAAAAAAACACACTGAGATGTTGCTTTCGGTGCCCCCTGCCGGAACACTGCTAATTATGCTTGTTGGAATATTTAGCATAATTAGTCTTTAGTTGCCCATTTCAGTTTTGCTCAAGATATAAATGTCAAGTCAAAGCTATTGAAAACCATGTTCTTGAGAAACAGATACTCAGAGGGAGAATTGCCCAGGTAGCAACAGCCCTGCTGGAAATCACAAATGCCACTGACTATTTGTATTGTTGTGCTGGCTGGATGTGCTAATTACTGTAATTCTTTTATAGCGTATAAACTCTGGGCCGGTTGATAGCCACATAAAATTAATTTTTATGTTAATTAGGCTCTCATTCAAGTGAAAGCTAACTAAAGTCACAAGCTCTGCCCTGCCTGTCCTTTGTCCTTTGTGTGGGTTATTTCCTCTCACAAGATGGGTCTGTGCACCCCAAGTCAGTATTTCCTATTAAGTGGCAGGGTTCCTCTTGGCCCTGAGCTATGGTAAACCAGGCATATGATTTACTGTCCATCATCTCAGATAAAAATAGATTTTCTTTTTCCACAGGCAGCATGAGTATCACTGACTGGAGTCGACAGAAAACACGTCTGGTGTCACCAGCTGAGCAGAGGGCCCTTGTGCTGTTTTGCATTTATCAGGGGCACTTCCCTCAGGGAAGATGGGAAATTCCCAGGGGTGACAGGGAAGCGAATTTCTTCCCCTCCTGAGAGGAGGCTGTGGTTGCCTCGGCGGCTACCAGAGCAGCTTTTATCTGATCCCAGAGCTGGGGATGGAGACAGGAGACCTGATGAAGAAAACAGCCCAGGGAAGGGAGCCCCACCCCAGGCAGTGGCGAGAACAGGCTCTCTGGGAAAAGCAAGCGCACCGTGGGTAGGGCACTGGAATTTCTAGACTCACAGAGGCTCAAAAGGCCTTTCCCCAGCCCTCCTCATTTTATAGGTGAGGAAACCAAAATAAAGGAGGGGGGAGACTTTCCAAGATCACGCACTGAGTTGGTGGCAAAGTTGATGTGACGTGTATGTAGGGCTCTTTTTATCACATCCCAGTTCACAAAATAAGAAAGGATGAGGTCTCCTCTGACCAGGTTGACAAGCAGTAAACATGCTTATTTTTTATAATTTCTTTCAGTTATTTACAAGATTAAGTTGCACAAACCTTAACACCCGGAATATTTGCCCACCATCAGGCTCAGAGGTAATAGGTGATTGAAGGTGGTGAATGAACATGAAAGACCGTGCTTTCTAGAATTGCCAAGGCAAACTGCCTGGGCTCTATAAGTGGCGCCCAGGGTCCTTGTCTGGTCACAAACCAATTAAATTAAGTGCTACTGAAATTGCTTTTTGTCATCTAGATAAGAAGCAGTTCACCAGTGAGATACAAGGCTTGACACATAAAAGCTGATTCATAAGCCTGGGCCTAGTGACTTAACAGTCACACTAAGACCCATATAACACATTTGTGAGTTGAAAATGAGTTGTCAAAGAATACAAGGGCTCTGGGGGATCACAGATATTAGAACTGTATAACAGCTCCTCATTCTCCATAAAATTGTTTGCAATCACTGACTGCAGCTCTGTAATAATTCCACCAATGACCGTGTCTGATTACATCAAAGGAGCTGAATCTGATCTGAATGGTTGGGCTGGTGGAAAAGGTGTTGGGACACGTCCCACGGCGAGGTCCAGCCTGAGCCAGACTAAAAAACAGCATTGCTTCCAACCTGGAACAAACAGCTGACTTGGTTTTTTTCTGTCTAAAATCTCCACTTCCTTTGGAGAACTACTCCGCACAAACCCTGCCCATGTAGGGAACAATGCTGGTTGGTTCCTTCGGTGTAACATGGGACCGTATGAATGGATTTCATTTATTTCTCCAGCAAGCATTTTTTAACTACATCGTCTTGGCACTGGAGCTTCCGCAGTGAGCAACGCAGGCAAACTCTCTGTCTACGTGGAGCTTGTATTCCGCTGGAAGAGACAGACAATAAGCACACAGAGTAACAAGTAAACAATGATGAATGTCAGGAAGAAAATAAAGCGGGGTGGTGGATGGAGACTGCCTATGGGACTCTGAAGAAGTGACACTGGAGCAGAGACCTGAATCATGAGAAAAAGCCAGGCATGTGAATACCTGGAAAAGAGCCTGTGACCTGTGATGAGGCCCTACCAAACATTCCCCAGCCGCCGCGACTGGTCCAGAACTGGGTATGTGACCCAAGCCAGGCCAATCAGGAATTTTTTATGTGAAGCCAAAGAGAGGGGGCCTTGTCTTTGGGGTTATGGAGAGGCTGCCAAAACTCATCTCCTCCTTACATGGTAAAAGCCCATCTGTAGTCAGAGAGAACGAAGCCAAGAAGAATGAGTCCTGGATGCAGTCAGACCTGAAGCCAGACCCACCTGGGGCAGACATGGAGGTGTACCCCTCAGATCCTCCTTCAAGAAAAGACTTTCTTTTCTTTTGTGGGGAGTGTGCTTAGCTGTGGTTGGTATGGACAGCCTCCAGCTACCAGCTTCACTAGGGCCACCCAGCCTTCAGATTGAAGTCACATTCTTCTCAGGTGGCCCCAGTCCCTGACTGAGCAAGGCAGTGATAGCCACGCTCACTTTCTTCTTGGGCCTCCCAAGGTACAGGGGCCTAGCCCAGAAGTCCTCAAGCTTCTCAATTCATGGTACGCTCAGTGTCCAGTAATTTTTTCATGGCACTCCCCAAACCAAAAGGAATTGCCTACCAGTTCATTTTATTAAATAGTTAGGTCCAAACATGGCAACAGCAGTAGTTTGTGGGCTGTCTGACAAATGTTACTGTGTTTCACTGGAGAATTTGAAATACCCTGCAGTGCCCCTGGGGGTTCACCACGGCTCCTTGGAGAATCTGAGTGTCCAGTTCAGGAACCTCAGGCCTAACCATTTCTACCCAGTGCAGGACTCCTCCTCCAACGGGCAGGCCGTGCTCCAGAGCTCCTGGTTGGGCTGGCTGAGACTGTCAGGGCTGCATTGCAGACAGAAGACTCGCCTGCCCAAACTGGCCTCCTCCCTTTTCCTTTCACAGGTGTCACTAGCCAATAAAACTTCCACACTCCTCACCCATACGTGCATCTGCTTCTGGAGAAACCAACCTGCAACATTTCTCTTGACTTTTGAAAGGCTGACAGTTCCCTGGGACAATTTAAAGGAACTTCATGAAATCGATTCCTGAGGTCACATTTAATGAGCATATTCCAAAAACAGTAGAACTGATAAACTTACCAGATCAGATCTCCTTCTACTGTAAACTCATTATGGCTGTCTTGTTCACCTTTGTACGCCAGCCCCCAGCACATAGAAGGGTCATAGAGAAAGTACTCAATAATTGTTTATTGTATATTGATGAATGAACAAATCGCATATAAAAATATACCCACATTATACGTCAGCATTTCAATCAGAGTCTTGAATAAAAATAAGACAACTAAAACATGTTCAATTTTTCTCTTCTCCTAGAATTCACCTGAATCTTCGAAAAGTTCTACCTATCAATTATATTTTCCTCTCCAAAACTATGTCATAAATTAGTAGCAAAATTTATGACAGAAAATGAGAATTTGGGGGGAAGCTATTCTCTACTAGGCGAGTGTTGCATCATTGCCCCTGAATGCAGCTGATCTCATCAGTAAGATTAATAATAAGTAGATTGGATTTTTTTTTTAATGTGTAGGAAACCCGAGTGAATATCATAACCCAACCATTAGTGGATGAAACCAAGCTTGAAAACACAACTACTGTGCTCTGTAGTATCTGTCCCCAGGCATTTTATTGCCATATTTAAAATACCCATTACAGTAAACACTAAAAAAGTCTAAGAAAATGAACATTTAATGAAGGCAACTTAGAACAGAATTTCCAAAGAGAGAAGTGTTTAATTTTGTTTACTGGAAAACTAAACTTACGTCAAAGCTCTAGAAGCATTTTCCCAAATGTGCTTCATTGTACAAGCAAGGGATTTCACTCGATCAGCTTCAGAGAAGAAGGGGATCGATGTGATGGGGGTTCCCATACACAGCCGTTAGACCTCACCTGCCTGACACTCCGCTTCATCATCTCTAGAGTGTCCTGTACCTGCAGCCTTATCCTCTCATGGAGAGAGTCCTCATTCTAAGTCAACCCAAACTGCACTCCCACTAGTGTTAAATGCTCTTTTAAAGGGAAAAGAAATACAGTAGGCAAAACTCCGGGGGACTCAGCCCTGTATTTCCTCTCCCCCGGGAGCCTTCCCTGAAGGCAGCAGGGGAGAGCTACCAGGACCATCATGGCCTTATTTAATGCTTCAGTCATTTTTCACACTCTTCTAGGAGCAACTCTGGTTTCCAGCTCAGGTGTACCAGCAGATGCCCTGGGACTTCACACCTGCTGTGACGGAAGACATAAACACAAGTTAATTAAGTCTATTGTTCAAACAATTTGTTTCTCGCTGAGCTTGACTCACTTGCAACTACTTGAGCACAATTTTATTTCCAGAGGTAGAGCGCCACCTTCGCTTTGGTGTGAAGACCTCCTTCTTTAGAAATTCATTTTGTTTTAGAGACTTCCAAGTCACTGGCAGAGTAACACTTAGCAAAAAAAAAAAAAAAAAAAAATCTATTGTTAATGGATGACAAGCTGTTAAAAAAGAAAGTAAGTGGTGGTTTTTTTTTCATAGCCATGAACTTTTTCAGAGTAGTGTCACTAAGGGGAAACTGAAATAAGTGGAATGTTGAAGATTTAGTATTGTGTAGCATTCTCACTCAAAGTCAAGACGGAAAACTGCTTTTGAAAGGCCTTCATAGTCTCTATGGCAGAATGAAGCATGGAGAATGAATGGAAGGTTTAGTCCGAGGAGAAAAATGTAGGCAAGAGACACATGGAGGGGGGTTTTAAAGCACGCTGCTTTGTTTTTATACAAAGGGATCAAAGGACATTTCTCACACTAATTGCTTCTATTTTTACTTGGTATCCTTATTGTGCTTCCACTCACCCTCTCTAACTGATGTTCTGGAAGCTCTTTTTGTCCTTGTTCCTCTCTCGTTATATGCCACATCATTTCTGCTTGGGACCACCTGTCTTCTCTCCCTCTCATTCGATCCTGCATTGCAGTGCGGCGGAGACGGCCGGCCACCACGCTCCCGCTGCCCTTCCGTGTTGTAGAGATTTTCCCGGGAAGCAGCGAACCAGCCAGGGACAGCATTTCCCAGCTTCCTTTGCTGTAAGTTGAAGCCAAGTGACTGAGCTCTTCCCAATGGAAGATCAGAAGAAGGATGCACTCTACTTCCAGACCTGGCCCATTACACCTTCTGTGCTCTCACTTTTGGCCTCAGCTGGCTGGATGTTGATGCCCTGGGCCCCTCAATAATTCCCAAGCTTATCCTTCTTCATCCCACCACTGGCCTCTCCATAAGCAAGAAATAAACTTGTTTTGTGTTGTGCTATTGAGATTTCGGGTTACTACTAAAACAGCTAGTGGTATCTTAACTAATGCAAGAGATCAATGAAAATAATCAAAGCCTACTACTGTAATTATTCATGCCGCAAATATTTATTGAGCACCTACTATATACCAGGCCCTGCACTAAATTTGGGGGCTAGAAGATAAAGAAAACAAATATAGTCCAACCCTCACAGAGCTGACACAGAAGTTCCTTAACTTTCAAATCATCTTGTCTTCCTCGTAGCATCTGTTCTGTTTAACTTTACCTGAAATCGCTGAAGTAGGAAAGCCACTTATGCCTATCTTACACATACAGAAACGACGTGGCATTTGGGTAAGCAGAATCCAGATCCCCCTAATAGAGCATCCCGCACGGCATGGTCTGTGGAGCCACCAAGAAGAGCAAAACTGGCTTCTCCACAAGAACAGAACCAAACTTCCCAGCCATTAAATGCTTTAGAGGGCAGCTGCTCACTCGGTGGGTTTGAAGCAAAAGGGAATAAGAGTCAATGGGTAAATAGAGATCATTTTTTGAGATACAAGAGTCTGGGATTTTCTCCTTCATCATCTCTTTATAGAATTGAAGAGGTAATTCATTTTAGGAATCATCTGCATTTAGCCACTTGTTTTTGCAATTAAAAAAAAAGACTACACAAAGAAAGGAGGCATAGCTAACTCAGACAAGGGTGAATCCAGATTTGTGAAACCTGAAACAAACATTTTGGAGATTCCTTTTAATGAAAAGAATACAAATTGTACCAAATTGCAAAAGCAAATTTGGTACAAGGCCTAGACAGGGCTGTGGCAAATGGAAGACTGTAAAACTTAAGCTTCATTAGCTTTATAGCAAATCCACACACAAGCCAAAATTTTTAATCAGATGACTAATTGAAAGAAGGATTGAGGATTTTCTAGATATAATCCCACTTTGATCCCTGGCTCAGTTAATTATAAATCGGTTGTCTATAACCAGATGGAGCAGCAATCTATCAAAACTATTTGGAGTTCCTATTTTCTGAACCATGGATCATGTTGCATGCTTCTGTTTTGAATATCTATTTATAGCTACTTATATAAAAGAGAATAACATGATTTTTTTAATGAGAACACAAATATTGATACTGGAACATAAAATAACAATGATGGAAGTCTTGTCATAAATGTGGGAAACTTATTTTAATCCTAGTTGAAGAAAAATCTTCTTCTTCTCACTGATTCTTAGACCTCGGGAAAAATCACCGTGCCACTGTGTATGGAAATCAGTCAAGTACAGTAATTAGAAAATAAGCTAATTTCATCCCTGATCTCTACCCACTCCCAACAAATAAGATTTCATTTTTAAAATGTCCCCTTTTCCATCTTATGAGATTTAGTGACCTTACGCTTTGTTGATTTGGGAAAACTCAGTTACCAAAAGAATTGTCTACGGTGAACTGTCAGCATCTGGCTGTTTAGATGGTAACCCAGGGAGCAATTAGCAGGAACATGTGGCTCATCTTCGCCACCAGGGGGCTTGGGAAGCCGAGACCTTCATCAGCTAATTATGTTACCGCAAGTTATCCTCCGGAGTAAATTTGTAACCTAGTTAGAAAGCAGACATATTTCCACAAGTGCCAAGGAAAATGTCCTGTTAAGCCCCTAACTATCAGCCACAAACTTGAGTTGACATTAACAAAAAATTTTTACCTAAGATCCTAAAAAGCAAAGGGCTACCAAGATATTTACTTTCTGGGTAATGACTTTCAATTTGGTTCAGACAAAGCTATATATTTCCCTAAATTACAGACTCCTATCATGACCAAAATTTAGAATAATTTGTTATATATGATCAACATACAGGAAAACATTGTTATATCACTCCACCCCAAAGAACCTGGAGCCACATTTTCTCTCAAAGAGTCAACACATGGTGAACATGATTATCAATCTACAGAAGTCACCTTACAAGACAGTCTACTGCTCTAGTCAACATATCAGGAGGGCAGGTCCCAGACATGAGATAATTTGAGTTTGGCATATAAATGACGTGCAACCTACTCAATATCTGAAGAAAGATCATGTAAACTAAAAAGAATGGTCTTCCTTGTGCCTAGAAGTTTCAAAAAGAAAGAATTCCATGAGTTAAACCATTTTTGTTTGCACTATATATATAAAAATTCACTTAAAATGAATCAAAGACCTAAATGTATAGATAAAACTATAATTTTCATGACCGTGGATTAGGCAATTGTTTCTTGGATATAACACCAAAAGCACAAGCAACAGAAGAAAAATTTGAGAAATTGGGCATCATCAAAATTTAAAACATTTGTGCTTCAAAAGATACTACCAAGAAAGTGAAAAGATTATGCACAAAATGGGAAAAAATATTTGCAAATCATATGTCTGTTAAGGGAGTTCTATTCTGAATATATAAAGAATAGTTACAACTCAACAATAAAAAGACAAATAACCCAACTGAAAAATGGATAAAGGGTTTAATAGACATTTCTCCAAAGAAGATATACAAATGTCCTATAAGCACATGAAAAAATGCTCAATATCATTAGTCATTAGGTAAATTAAAAGCACGATGGGATACACCTACTAAGATGGCTAAAATTAAAATGATAGACAATAAGCAGCATTGGAGAGTATGTGAAGAAATTGGGACCTTCCTACCTTGCTAGTGGGATTGTAAGAAGGTGAAGTCATTTTGGAAAACAGTCTGGTAGTTTTTCAAAAAGTAAAACATAGTTACCATATGATCTAGTAATTCCACTCAAGAGAAATGAAAATATATGTTCACACAAAAACTCATACATGAAATGTTTATAGCAGCATTGTTCATAATAGTCAAAAAGTAGAAACAACTCAAATGTCCATCAACTGAAGAATGGATAAACAAAATGCAATATATCCATACAATGGAACATTACATGGCAATGTAAAGGAATGAAGTACTGATTCATGCTACAACATGGATGAAGCTTGAATATATTAAGCAAATGAAAGAAGCCAAACAAAAAAGATCACGTATTATATTATTTCATTTATATGAAATGTCCAAAATAGGCAGACAGAAATAGAGACAGAGAGTAAATTAGTAGTTGCCAGAGGCTGAGGGGACAGGGGGTAAGGAGTGATTGCTAATAGGTCTAGGGTTTCTTTTTGGGGTGATGAAGATATTCTAAAATTAGATAGTGGTGATGGCTGCACAACTTTGTGAATATACTAAAAACCACTGAATTTTACACTTTAAAAGTGTGAATTTTATGGTATGTAAATTATATCTCAATAAAGCTGTTATTTTTTAAAAAAACAAAAACTCACTTCTGTTCAGGGAAGAGGGTGTCCCAGTCACAATTCCTCTTAACAGAAATAGTTGAGGGGCCAGCCCCAGGGTGTAGTGGTTGGGATTGGCATGCTCTGCTTTGGTGGTCTGGGTTCACAGGTTCGAATCCTGGGCGAGGACCTACATCACTTGTCGGCTGCCATACTGTAGCAGCAACCCACATACCAAATAGAGGAGGATGGGTACAGATGTTAGCTCAGGGCCAATCTTTCTCACCAACAAGAAAATTCTAAAAAGAAACAGCTGAGGCAATGGACACCGTCACAGTGTGGTGCCACCAGTCAACAATACCTTCCAAATAACTCTTTGCTCTGAATCTGAGCATAATTTGGCTTCCCATTTAGTTTTTCTCACAGAAAATTACTTTTCAACAGCGGAAGCAAGCATTTCACTCCCTGTTCATTCACACACTTGACAAATGTCTCGAGCCCCCTGGGTGCTGTGCCCTGACATACGTACATGGCACAGAACAGGGAGTAAGTCAGACGTGGTCCTGGACCTCGCTGTTCTCAGAGTCGGGGGGAACATCATAGAAAAGAAAAAATGAGTACATAAACAGTAGTCTGCTTCATTATTTATTGCCTCACCACTACTTTCCCTAACCAAACCCCAACCCTGACCTCACAGAACAATTACTATATCTACATAATCGTTGTGTCACAGCATCATTATCTAACATATATATTTAATGTGCTAAGACAATAACCGTAAGCACTTAGACTGTGTCAGGCACCCGGTAAGTGCTCAGTGACTGTCATGATCGTCATTATTATTACCTCCTGAAGAAACGTCTGTGTCCATAGTGCCGTACCCAGTGAAGATTATTTTAGGCCTTGGGCAGGCCTGGTCTCCCTGAAGGGAGCATGGCCCCTGGTGTCCATCAGCACACAGAGAGGAAGGCGTCTGTAAGGAGACCCAGTATGTCTTAGGTGGGGGCGAGGGTGTGGCAGAGGGCACCTCCACTCTCCCTCGACCTCATTCTTTCAGGCCTGGACTTCAAGAACTTCGTGTTTTCACAGTCTAGCTGATCCGAATCCTTGGGGGAATTTTTTTAAAAGATACTGGACCCAGACCTGGGGAGATCCTAATATACGAGGCCTGGGGTGAGTGTGCTTAGGCTTCTCCTGAGTGGTGGAGCATAGAGAGAATTAACAAAGGCAGGCCCAGATTTAAGTTACTCCACATTCCTACTGGGGACTCCAAGCGAAAGGCTGCACACAGTACCTGGAAAAGCACGTTATCCAACTCATGTTATTCTCTACAGTGTGGCTGAAGGAGGGGCTCTGCACCCCTCTGCCCAGAAGGAAGGCCTGGAAAGTCACAGCAGCAACAGGGAAGCAGTCAGTGACCTTTTAATAGAGAAGGAAGATTCAGACCCTTAGCGGAACGCTTCCCAAACAGAGATTCATACCCCACAGCCCATCAGGGGCACAGGGGAGTGGGCAGGAGTCACTGGACTGAGGCTTCACATTCAAAAGTAGGCTATTGGTCTGTAGTCATAGAAATGCACTAACAAGATTGAATATTTAAACTACGCCACAATTTTTATTACCCTGTATTAATATTTCTTCTTCTCTGACCATACCAACAGTCTGTGTAATACCTAAGGTTAAAAAAAAAGTCTGTGTAATACCTAAGTTTTATGCTTTTTTCTTATAATTTAGCATTCTTGTTTTTATTTCGGTATGGCTGCATGATTTAGAGCAAATTACTTTGTCGCTCTGAACTTCGGTTTCTTCATCTATAAAAATGGGAGCGATGATGATATTGATCTCAGGAAGTCGTTATGAGGATTAAATGAGGCATTGAAGATACTGGGCCTCGTACACGATGAAACTTCTAATGAATGTTAGCCGGCAGGAGTAGACATTTTTTAGACAGGAGTAACATCAGTGATTGGGCCACATTATCCAGGTTCTGAATTGGTCAAGCGATGGCCAGACTCAAACTGTAGTGAACTCACCATGCCATGCCAATCAGTCAGCCAACTTCTTTCTTAAACATCTTTAAGTCTCTAGCCAAAGACTTTAACAGCTTCTTTATAAAAATAGAGCCACTAATATTAGTTCCTCACACATTTCAACGTACTCTTTTTTCTAAGTATAAGATATAGATTAGATATATGATGGACGGATGGATGGATGGATAGGTAGATGTAGATAGACAATCAACAGTAGAATGTTAAAAATAATATGATTTGGATGTTTTGGATTTTACCATGCCAACTTTCACTCATTCATTCCTCCAACAAATATTTGTTGAATGCTTATTTCATGCCATACATTTTGTTAGATATAGGGGTTGATAGTGAGCAAAGCCAGGCATGCTCCCTGCCCTCATGAACCTTCAAAAACAGAACAACCTGGATGTAACCAGCAGGGCTGTAACACAACTAAGCAGGTGATCTGTAAGATGCATTCCTTTCCCAGTGTATAAATATTTTATATTCCTTCAAAAAATAGCATCAAATGATCGCTAGTGCTAATTCTCCAGGGTATAAATCCCTCTAAGAGGAAACTTCCTATGATTGGGATCACGTAGAGATCGGGTTTTGCCCTGCAGTATGGTGGGAAATTTATGAAAGGATATTCTGGGTCACAGACTCTCAGTGTCGACAGTCAATTAAGATGTCATCTAGTCCACCCTCACTTTTGAAGACGGAATGCCCCCAGTAATATGTTTCGGAAGTGTTCTTCCAGCTTCAGAGAAATACATTTACCTGCAAAACACTTAGCTCCCAGAAAGTAGCTTTTCCCTGATGGCATCATGCTGATTACCTGGAACGACTAGCCCTTAGTGAATATATTGTGATAAAATGGTAAATTCCCTCAGGCTGACGTTGATTATTTCCCATATCCTGGTCATGGACCTCACTGAGCTTCCTCAGTCAACTCTACCAAACAAATAAAATTAGATTCTTGACGTTTGAAAACGCAGCATGATTACAGTCGTCATTTAGAAGAAAAAGGAGGGAAAGACTGCTCCAAAAACTGAAAAACAGCAATAAAAAAATTAAATCCACAAGTCCCGCCTCCAGTCAATCCAAAAGATACTTAAAATAAACTGAAAGAAAGAGATAGCGTTTAGTAAGTTTTAGCTCTGATTTCAGTTCAAATCAAGGAAGAGAAGATGTTGGGGCAAAAAATGTTCAGTTAAGGCAATTGGGGGATATTTGTTAGGATTCCATAATTCCTAAATAAGCACAGAACCCTGATTGAGGGCTTAATCTCTCCTCATGTCTGCACTAGATCATCACTCAATTCCCCTTTGTCAAAATCTCTACTGAAACACTGGGGTCTTTTTTTTTTTTTTTTTAATTTTTAATTTTTTTTTTTTAATTGATGTCTTAGTTTATAACACTGCGGGGTTTTAGTTGTACATTTTTGTTTGTCCGTCACCTTGTGGATGTAACCCTTCACCCCTTGTGCCCCCCCCCACCCCCCTTCCCCTTGGTAAGCACCAATCATGAAACACTGGGGTCTTAAGCAGAAAATCTAGAGGGGAAATGAAGTGAGCTATTTAGTATTGAGTGATTTCACTTTAAAAGAAATCTCCATGTGCACTGTTAATAAGATTGACTATATCCTGTCAACACAAACATGCATTCTATAAGCCCATAGTCTGTGCTATTAGAGAGCATTTAATCTTTATCATGTCATTTGAAATTTTTTATCTTTTTACTCACAATCTCGATAAGGCAGAAAATTATTAGACCAAACATAAAGATAAACGTACTTTCCCAAGTGCAAGAAGAGATTAACTTTTTGCATTTGATTTTGGGTTTCCATTTTACTGTGCAATGTAGACTTTTAAACAGCAGAGGACAGTGTGTGAATGAAAACAAAGTTCAATTATTATTCATCTAATGCAATTCATTTACTTAGTACATCAAAGTAAAATCTTAATTTTAAGTGCTTTTCCCCCAAAGACATGTTATGTCATTTCATGCCTCGGAAATTAGAAGTAGAGGTTGATAGAAATGTGAATCATGAGACCAACTAATCAAGTGAATTTGAATCATAATGGAAATTAGGAAGATTAATTTCATAAGCAATCATTAATAATGGAAGCTTTCATGTACGAATAATCAAAGCTTTAAGTATTATATGGTAATTAATTCATTACTATGGGTAGCATATTTTAAAATAGCTCAAATCTTCCTTGCTTTGGTGTACTTATTAATAGTAATCCTGAGGGAAGAAAAGCTAAAAGATTTCTTTAGAAAAGTTTCCTGTATGTGTCTTTAAATGGGCAAGAGAGAAAGTTGAATTAAATGATGTAATAAACAGGCTTGCTCATTGGTAATTTGCCTTCAACCACGGAAGAAGTCAATTGTCAGCCCTTTGTGAAAGAGGGGAGAATTGTGCCTTTAACAAAGAGATGGCCTAAAGTGGAGGATTAATTATATTATTTTATTGCCCAATATCGAAATTAATATTTTGTATATGTTTCATTTCATTAAAAAATGCATTTGATTGGGGCTTGATCTGGAAGATGATCTGGTGTGCACTCACTATTGACCACAGCATATGTTAAAAAACTAGCTAGATAGTTATGTTTCTCATTTGCAATGCCCCTGTAATGCTCCCTTATTCAAATTCATACACAAAACACTTGCTGTTGTGAGTTATCCATGCAAAAATCAAGGCACAAACGCACTTGGAATGTGCTTTCAAACATTACTTCTTCTTGTGTCTAGGAATATTTTAGCATTGCCATAAAAGAGATGTGAAAACTGTTATACGGTTTCTTAGTGATGATGTGAGCTCCAGAAGATAATATATTCCTATCATATATTAAAATGATATCTTACGTATAAAACCTTCTTATAGATAAATAGACCTGACCTTGTTTTCTACATTCCTTCCTCCATTTTGCTGAGTTTGCTAGGTAGTCTGGATTTGCCCTGGTCCTGATGATACCTCGACTACAATATGTGACTTCTATAATGCTAACTGTATCCATTCCATCAGCCAACAAGTATTTACTGAGTGTCCACCACCTTCTAGTCACCCTTTCTGGTGCTGGAGATAACAGTAAGTAGGACAGATTAGATCTGAGGAAAGAGTTCTAGGCAGAGGTTTGCAAAGGCTCTGTTTCTGAGAGTCTAAAAGAAGCCCATTATGACCTACTCACTGAAGTGAATGAAGGAGAAAGTGATAGATGCTGGCAGGTGCCATAGGGTCTTGGTCGGCCAGGTAAGGGGCCTTGGAATTTATTCTAACTGCAAGTGGAAGCCACTGGAGGTTTTCGGGCAGAGAAATGTTTCGACTTGATTTACCCTTTTAAAGTATCATGCTGTCTAGGAGGCAATTTCAGGGGCCACTGCAAAGATAGGATGATGGTCAGACTAGCATTGTAGCAGTGGGGATGATGGGAAGCAGATAGACTTAGGACATACTTGAGGGTTAGAGGTGACAGGGACTACTGACGGATTGGCCATGGCATGTGAGGGAGAGAGCAGAGTCAAGGATGGTTCCTAGGTTTACAGCTGAGAAACCTGGGGATGGAGAAGCCTGAGTGAGAAGCAGTTTTGCTGGGGGTGGGGGGATGTTTTGGTCATGATAAATTTGAGGTGATTATTAAACATTCAAGTAGTAGTGAGCAGCTGGATATAGGAATCTGAAGCTCAAAGAAAAGGTCAGGGCTAGATAGCTAGATGTAGACACCCATGAAATTTAACAACTAATGGGAGGAGAAAGATATTAAGCAAATGTATAAATAAGAGGTCTTCTGAAAAAGAGAGTTCAACAGGAAGAGGAGAACTGTATGCAAATGAAGGATTCAGGACAGCCTCTGAGAGCCGAAGGCTCAGAAGACCACGTGCCTTCTTCACAGCATCATAATAAAGGGTTGAAGATCTTAGATTACACACAGGACATTTGCCTATGTAATGATAATTGCTTAGGGAAATAGATCCATAAGGACATGCACTTTCCATTTCATAACAGCACCAGAGACCACTTTCCTACCAATTACAAAGATCATCCCTTATAAATATTATATGGAGCATATGCTTCCACAATGGATTATGACCAAAGAACTAAGCTCCTGTTGTCAATTCTTTTATTTTTCTCTTGTTTGTAACTCCTTGTAGAAGAAAGAGGGGAGAGAGCAGAATCAATAAAAAAAGAATGCTCTACACTGAGGTAGCCCATATCACAGGCTTCACCTCTCCCTCCCACACCTCTCACAATTCCAGGTTTCCTTTCCTACTCTGAATACCCGTTATTATCACAAATTAAAGCCAATATGTCAAACCTCACTTCTGAATTTCTCCTTCTTTCTTCGGGAGACTTAAGCAAAGCTCTTACCACGGTGGATGTCATATTGGTCACAAGTGACAGGATGTGGCAGGAATTATAAAAGAACAATTTGGTGAGCCTCATCTGCCACATAATTCATTACCAGAATTTTTTATCTTTTTCCTCTGGAATAAGAAGGTGTACTTTAAAGAAAAAAAAGAACATTCCAAATAATAGTTCATAATTTCCCTTTAAACTCCAACCTTAGCGAGGCTAAAACTACCATTTTCAAACTAACTTACTCTATCAAAAGCTCCTCCCACCCAGAAATTAATGAATGAACACACACACGAAATACATACACATGCAAACAAACAGACTGAATGGTATGCATGTATTGTAAGTTTTGGTTTATGTGGTCCCTTGAAGCTGTCATAAAGGAACTCATTGAACAATATAAATATTGGGCACGTAGTTATTTTTACTGAGTTGATCGAAGCAACCAGTTTGTTACCTCAGACTCTAGCGAACCTGCTTAGATGCTTTCTAGCTGGTACTCAAATACTTTTTTCATTAATCTATTAGTTTTTAAACCATAAATATTGACTATTTATAATTTCTTTCTTTTTTGTGTCTTTGGATTATACCCTAGTTCTGGGCTGGATCCCTTCCCACTTCACCTCTTAACAGCATCCTTCTGCTGACCTCCAGCCTGTAGACCCTTCCTGGTGCAATCTTTCCTGCCCAATTCCACCAGGTTATGCTTCCTCACTTACCACTTTGATCGTGTCACTTCCCTGCTCAAATGTGTTGATGGCTCACTATTTCTTCTTGAAATCCAAACTCCTAGATGGGATACCAGCTGACACCTCACTTCTGTCGTACACAGACCCTGCAGTCAGCTAAACTGTGCCTTATTTGAGAACTTTCTCTCCACATCTTTGTTAAAGTAATTGGCTCCCTTTAAGTTTCAACTCAATGCCTCTTCAAGTGATCTCTGTGGTCACCAATTCTTTAAAAATATCCTATATCCTCTGTAGCTATTAGTAGATGGCCCACCAAGTGACACCTAGTAGGTGTCATGTACCTTGCATCCTGTGTTTGCATATGTTTTCAAAAATTTTTCCCACTACAATGTAAGGTCCTCAAAGGCAATCTCTCTCTCTTCGTTCATCACTTGATACCCAAAATACAGTAGGTGCTCAATAAATACTTGTTAATAGGAATTATAAAGGTAGTCTGAAACTTTAGTAGTGACATTAATTTTACCTTGATCCGAATAACTGCTTTGAGATTATTTACATGGACAGAACAGACCTTCCTATTTCCTCTCTCAACACTTCTCTTATTAATTAAAAGATTTCTCGTGGTTTGTGCGTGTTCATATTTGCTTACTGTTTTCATGCATTCCATGAGAACAAGCAGGCTGTCCATTTTGATAAGAAGAAGACTGTGCATGGGAGGTTTTTAGGTAGACTCCTAGCTCCATTCCCCAATAAACCAATGGTTAGGCCGTAGGAACATTGAGACCTGCCTTTTGGGCCACAGGCATTCTCTTTCTCCCCACTCCAGGACTTAGCTTGAGCTATGAGAGGAATTTACCTGCTTCCTTAAGAGTCTCTAACCAACAATGCTATACATGAGGTCTTTGTAAAGCCTTAAATGAACTAGACACAAATTGACTGGCATCTAGCCATTTCAGCTTTGCAAAACCAAGTTGGTAGACCCACGGCAGCCAAGCTTGTAATGTTTACACCAAGGATTTCTCTCATCTGAGTGCCTTTTAGAGCACAGTGGACTGCTAGCATCATGTTTGGCCAAAGTGAAACCACAATATGAGATTCTTGCAATAATCTGTGCTCTTCTACCTCTCTCTCCCTTACCAAGGAGTACCATACTGCCCCTACTCCAATTTCCATTTAACTATAAATTACATCAACGCCCAGCAGGAAGCAAAGGTCAAACAGCTTTCCTATGTTCTTTATTTTTCCACAAAGATTACAGGGTTTAGGGGGCCAACCCTGTGGCCTAGTGGTTAAGTTAGGCACACTCCACTTCAGTGGCCCAGGTTCCAATTCCAGGCACAGACCTACACCACTTGTTGGCGGCTATGCTGTGGCAGTGGCCCACATACAAAATAGAGAAAGATTGGCACAGATGTTAGCTCAGGGCAAATCTTCCTCTGTAAAAAAAAAAAAAAAAATGATAACAAGGTTTATGGGACAACAAAGGGTAATGAACTGGGCACCAATTCCAAATCTGAAAATCTGTTTTTTAAGAGATTAAAAAACAGTATTCACCAGAGAAAAAAATATTACAACTCTTTCCAGTCTTGAAAAAGAAGTAACATTGCTGTGGGGCCCTTTGGGTAGCTCAACTCAAGACAGCAAACAACAACAGAACCTGAGGGAACATGAGGGGCTTTTAATCAAGTGAGTACAATTTTTGGATTCTCAAATCTTTTTTTTTTCTTTAAGTGCGTCCATTAGCTTCTGAGAAATCAGCCCTTACCGAGCTGATGCTGTTCCTGTTGACACAGCTGCTGCGTTCTCCCTGCAGAAGGATGAGGGAGTCTTCATGCACCTTACCCCAGGCAATAGGCCCCTCCACCCACACACCTTCATAAAACATTCAGATATTTCTCTGCTCGATCATCTGTGCCTATATCACTGCGCAGTAATCACCCTCCTAACCAGATGTCTTCAACAGTAACCTCCACGGCTCTGTTATAAAGGACTCGGAGGAAGGCACAGGGCTTCAGCCGGGATTGCACAAGAGGGTTTTGGCAATGGACCCTGTCTTGAAGCCAGGACTGATTACTACAATTAATAATAGCCATCATTTATTAAATTCCCACCAGGTGCCAGCTGCTTTGAATAGGAAACAATGGCGAGAGGTAACATTTATTGAGTTGCTTATTATATGCTAGATATGTTATAGATTCTTTACGTGCATTTTCTCATTTAATCTCCCCACAACTACCTTAAAAGGTAGATACCAATTTTTTAACACTAGTGGATATATGAGGAAACTGAATGCAGACAGATTAAATAACCTGCCAAGATCACACAGGTAGTAAATGCTAGAGCTAGGACATGACGTCAGGGAGCCTGACTCCAATGACTGCCTTTACTATCACGTTGTATTATCTTCCCTGTTCAGTCACTTTTAATCCTTGTCACAACTCTATCTTTTTTTTATGAGGAAGATTGGCCCTGAAATAACACTTGTTGCCAGTTTTCCTTTTTTTTGCTTGAGGAAGAGTATCCCTGAGCTAACACCTGAGTCCATCTTCCTCTCTTTTGTGTGTGGGTCACTGCCACAGCATGGCTTGACAAATGGTGTAGGTCTAAGCCTGGGATCTAAACCCACAAACCCAGGGCTGCCAAAGCAGAGCATGTCAAACTTAACCACCATGCCATCAGGCTGGCCCTACAACTCTACTTTTATACCCAGTTTACAGATGAGGAAACTGAAGTTCAGAGATGTTAACTAATATTGGTAGTAGCTGAAGTCCTCCTTAGGTTCCTTGGACTCCAAAACGTTGGCTTCTGGGTACAGAGCTCTGTTACCACAGAAACCTCAGGGAGTGTGTGGCCTTGGACAAAAATATCAATTCACTGTAGTTTTCTTCCAGAACTACCACCTTTTCTCCTCTCCATTCTCATCCCCTTTCTATTTCCTAACTCTCACTGAGGCAACTCTTCCCCATCACCCACCCCAACCCATCATCATAAAACTACTCTTTCCTTTATCTCTTTGGGGGAAGGGCTCTATAAGGGAATGAATAATTTATTTACCCCTTTCTAATTTTTCACAGTCTAATGTAGTGCTTTCTTTAGAGTGCTAAATCTGCTGAAAATGCAAATCCTAGGCCCAAACATAGTGGTTCTGATGAGGTAGAGCTGGGTGCGGCCCAGGGATCTGAATTTCCAGTAAGCACCCCATGATTCAGACACAGGCAGCCCAAGTTGATTTTCACTAGTCCAATATGTCACTACTTTCTGCAACAGACTGGCATGGTAGAGAGGGATTTCCCAGTGGGAATTTCAGGCCAGGGTGGGTGAGATATTTCAGAGCAGAAAGGCCTTTGTTTTTCTCCTGTTATCATATATGTCTGTCTTGGGTATAGAGTTTATTTATGCAGGTTTTAAAGCAAGAGTCTTTCACATACTCTTCTTTTGTATTAAATTTCAAAGAATTGGCTTTTTAAAAAAAGAACAAAAGTAAAACTTCTGGTTTATTACCACAAAACTCACTAAATAACAATTTTTCCCTTTTTGATCATTAAATATATACACACATCACATAGGTGAAGTAAACAGGGTTGGAGTTTGTCCTTCCTTTTAATCAGCCTTCTTTCTCTGGTGCTTCAAAGGGTATATCCAGAGGAATAACGTAGAGGTTTTAAAGACACACTTTCTTTACCAATACCCTAAAAGTTATGTTTTAAAAGAATTGAGTATTTTTCTCTATATTTCCATGAACTTTCTTCCAATAATATTCAACATGAAAAAACTGAAAATACTGATGATAAGAAAAATATATAGATAGTGAAGAAAATAAAGGATTAATTCTTAATGCTAATAGAAAGTTCCACATTAAGCATTTTGGACAGCTACACATCATACAAAGGATGAAGAGACCCACCCCACAGAAACTTAACAGCTGACAGGGACAACCGTGGTCTCATAAATAAGTTAAGCTAGAATAAATACTAGTGTACGTCCTACCTCTTTTGAGTGCAGAGCTTTCTCACAAAATTCTTATTAGTAATAAATTCCCTTTGCTACCATGGTGACCCCATAGTTTAAAATGTTCAGTTATTTTTCAGCCAACTTTGGATGTGTTCTGAAGGTTTTATCTGAACTTTTTTCTCCAGATACTCCTCTGGTTGACATTTGCATAGTCATTTGCATAATGTTATTCCTGATAAAGCTCTGGTTCTCTGAAGAAGAAAATTAGCAATTATTATTTTGCCACAGAATGAATGAGAGCTCAGGATGTTAGCTACCAACCTCGTTTTAAAATTTTTGAAACAGGGCATAAAAATAATATGAAGATATATAGTATTCAAAAAATTACCACCCCATCAAACATGGCACAGACTTCTCTTTCAGTGATTAGAGGTGTCCACTGAAGGTCTGGGGGGAGCCGGGCAGGGGCGGGGTTGTCAGTTGCTGAAAGGCTGGGAGAGCAGGCAAATTATTCCGAGCAAACCATTTAATGAGGGCTTTGTTAGCGTGGAGGGCTGCCATGCTGTATGACAGCTGGCACTTAAGAGTTGCATTATTAAGGCAACACAATTCTGTCCATCTGCAGCTCGGGCAAAGGGGGCAGTAATGGTCCACGATAGCCCAGAGCAGCACTTGGTTTTAATTACAATTTTCCCTTATTGAAAAACACTCTATATGTGTGTGCCACACACCCATATGCACATACATTTTTGTTTAGAGATAAGGGATGATTTTTTATAATCTCAACATGTCTTTTAAATGACTCCCCATCTTCTCATGGCCGTCAGGGAGGGCCTCTCCTCTTCCCTGAGAAAGAAGTGCCCAGCTGTGCTTTCTCCCCAAGTAATGGTGACAGGCATCAAGTCACATCATTAGCTGGGCTGCCACAGATGATGGGGTGAGGGGGAGGGCTGCCAGTAAAAGCTAACCAGCATTGTCTCACACACCCAAAATACTAAACCACTTGAGCATTTCTAGTGGGTTGAAAAAACCAAGGGTCACCAACACTATTTATTTATGGGACAATAGCACACTCTTTAATAAGAGGATCCTTAAAAATAAATTTAAATTTTTTCTTATAACTGAAGTTATAGAACATTTAGAAAATATTAGTAATTTCATTACCCAGAGATAAACAATAATAACCTTATACATAATGATATCCTTTTATCCTACATATTATCATCTATCTATAATTTGTTAAATGGTAATATCATACAATTATACTGGCTTATAACCTGTTTTTTTTCAAATAATAATGTTCTGCTATCATATTTTCCTTGTCATTCAATATTTTACTTTACAACATGATTTGTAATGCCTGCTAATATTCCAGTTATAAGAATATACTATCTTTTATTTAACCACACCCCTAATGTTGGGCTTTTAGGTTGTTTCCATTTTTTTTTTTTTGCTATTACGCAAATCCTTTCTTAAACATAAAAAGAAATTATCAGATAGACACATGACAATAGTCATACTTCTAGTATCTCATTGCCTGAAGAAATTTCTAGAAACAAAAGGTTATTATTAATTTAGCAGTACTTTTCAACGATTTCGTGTTTTATTAATCACAATAGTATCCATGCACGTGTAACAAGTAGTCATACAAGCACATAGGTAAAAGAACTATTCTGTGGATAGTCCTGGAAAACTATGGAGGCGCTCCAGGGGTCTCTGGCCCACAGGTGGGAAATTTTTGGCTACAGCACTCGTCTGGGAAGGATGTCCCAGGAATAGACACAGAAAGGTGGTGTTAACATTTCCTCCAGTTTTAGAACCACATCATTATTGGCCCCTTAAAATAAAAAGCAGGCATTAATTTGCTGTCAGTATTTGTCGTATGTAATGTTTAGGGAAAATCTTTAAACCTCAGGGTTAGAAATCATAATTTCAAACTGGACACATTAGAGACAAGGTCACCTGAAGGAAGGAAAGGAGAGAAGCAAGTCTTAAGCCCTGTTATGAGCCAGGTGCTCCAACTGATGCTGTTACAGATGTTATCACAGGTCCAAGCATCCGTTTGCGTTAACAGTTGATATTCAAGATCAACATTTTGCGTTAAAAAAAACTAAGGAGTTTGCATCTACCAGGAAAATGAATTTATATCCAGTAAATAATAAATCAAAATAAACTAGCTTTCTGGAATAAGGCAGACTCTTAACCTGTGTCTTAACTCTTACCTCCAAAAGTTGAAGAATAATGTAGAAGAGGAAGATAGACTTTGAAGAAGAACAAGCACATAAATCTGTTTTAATTGTCCACATCAGTTAAACTCAGCTCAATACATCTATTTTGAGGTTTCAGCACCTTTTATGCAATTTTACTATTTAAAATTCAAGAGGGCAAGTCATTGGCTCTTCCAGCATTTAGTTATTTATTTTTGTTGTTGTTGTTAGTGTCACAGAGTCGATTCCGACTCCTAGCGACCCTGTGGACAGCAGAGCAGAACCCCGCCTGGTCCTTTTGTGCTGTCCTCTCACCTTCTGGCGCTGTATCAGACAATGTTCTGCTGCTATTTGTAGGGTTTTCACAGCAAGTTTTTTCAGAAGTGGGTGGCCAGGTCCTTCTCCCATCATAGTCTAGAAGCTCCACTGAAACCTGTCCACCATGGGTGACCCTTCTGGTATTTGAACTACTGGTGGCATAGCTTTCAGCATCACAGCAACATGCAGCCACCACAGCATGACAACCAACAGACAGGTAGTGTGGTCCCCTGACCGGGAAAGAACCCTGGCGACAGCGGTGAATCTTAACCACTAGACCACCAGGGCTGGCTAATTATTTACAGGTACACAATAAAGATTAAATACTTGTTCAAATCTACAAAAATGAATTTATAAGGACTGTACAAATATCTTCCACTAACATCTGGAGTAATAGGCCTATAAAATTTTATATATTTTTGAATTGGGATAGGATATAACTCATAATAAAGTTTTTAAGAATTCAGATTTAGCTAGAATATATTTTCAAAAACACACAAATGCTTATGACATGTGGGGAAAAATAGTGCATTAAAATTGCCCAATGTCATCAAAATTATTTTTCATCATATCAGTGCAACCCAAGTGTCAACTGTCACCAGCTGGCTTTTAAGATTTAAATAAAATTGCTTTTTCCTGCCTTCTAAATCCCGATGAGTGTTGGGGGCCATATCTAAAATTTTTGTGCATTCTGGGGGTTTACTCTCTCAGTCACTCATGGTGCCAGGTTTCTCCTACTAAACTCTGGATCTCATGCAAACGTCACCACTGTGGCATTTCTCCACCCCTTCTTCCACACTGACCCAGATGTGGAATTCAGCCATTTGTATTTCCCCCCAGACACCCACACAAGGCATTAGGATGTGAAGCAAGACAACAGAGATTTGAGGTGACCAAAAAGGATCATGTATCACACAAGTTCAAATGGAGTCTTGGACATCCTTGTTCGTAAAAGGCCTTTGATCACCCTGCCATAGGAGTTTCTCATTTTTAATTCAGGCTGTAGCTTCCTGCCTTGCTGCCCTGCTCACTTTTCATTTCCTCTTTCCTCCTCTCTCTTCTCGTCCCATAACTACACTCCTGTTCATTTCATAGGCAGGGCAATTTCACTCCCTCTTTGCTGTTTCCTTCTAAACATGCCCTGGAGCCTCATTTTCTGTAGACAAGAGACTTATTAAGGACTTCTCCTAAACAACTACAGTTACCATTTCATTCTACCACCTTCCTCTCTCTCCCCATCTCTCTGTCTCTCTCTCACACACACACGTATACAAAGGTAATGTGGTAAATATTAAAAATTTTTATTACATAAAATTACTTTTACAGTCAGAAAACATAATTTAAAACACATAAACATGTATTTTGAAATAATGACTTCATAGGCTTTCTTCTCTCTGTTGGTCTGTAAACTGCTGGCAAAGTTGCTTGGGGAATACACATTGTTAGAATGAAAAGTAAAGTGACAGGACAAAACACTGTTTATTCCTTATAATTCCCTAATGTTGAGAGAGGTGAACTCATAAGGTTACTATCTTTCTTTCTTTTTTCTTTCCTTCTATCTGTTTGTCTTTTCTAACTAAGAGGTGTTTCACTCAAAGTTCCTATAGGTGTTGGGTGTGGTTATTTCTGCCAAGTTACATTCCAAATGGTTGAGATGGGGTCTGGACTATAAACAGGATTCTTAAAAGAAATGGTTTTCAAAAAGAAAACATATGTACACATACTCACATATTCCAAACCAGTTGTCACAGACACTTTCGGTTGCTAATACAACAGTCATCCCATTTCTCTCTTTTTTTTATAATGGCAGAGTAGGTACTTTATTCCAGAGGCTATTTTCTCCCATGTGACTCAATGATAAATCTTGATTGGTCTAAAACAATTGTGGTGGACCAATTTCTCTTGCCAGTGATTGTTTTAAGCATAGGCATGTGATCTGTTTCTGGCCAATAAGCTATAGGCAATTATCTACTAGGGGATGTTGGAAGGTATTTCCTTCACTCTTAAAAAAAACCCAAGGAAGAGATCACCTCTTCTTCTACTGGATGTTTTCAAGTCTGCATGTAACACCTGGAGCTGCAGCAGCCATCTTGTGACTACGAATACATTAAGCTAGAGGATGAGATGACACACTGAAAACATGGAAAGAACATAATTCCTTGATGACAGCATTTTACCTCTGAATTAACAACCTTGGAGCAGACTTAGCAATTATGTTTTCTAAAAGAAAATAAATTATCCCCTTATTTAGCCAGTTGAGTTTGAGTTTTTTGGCTTTTGCGCAGAAAGCATCGTGATACACTGTGCTCAAGCCCTTTGACTAAAACTAAACCCTTTGAACACGATATTTACACTAAGTCAATGTGAGCTGCTAGCTCGTGGGTTGTCATTTTCATCTTCATGCTTACAGGTGCCTGATCTCATTCACCAGCCACTCTAAAATTGCTCTGTGTTTACATTGCCTTCTTGGCAACTAATACCAGCTGTTTCTGCTCAGAAAAATGACTATTGGACCCCATGGTTTTTTCTCTATTATACCAGATGGTCTCAGGAAGGAGAAGGGTGCTATAGAGTCATAGGTTAGTCACATCCCAGGAACGGCTCCTCTTGACTCAGACACATTTATGAGCAAAGGAATCACTAAGGCAATCGAGTTTCCATAATTTGATGGAGGCCACGAGCAGTGTCTATGTAGTCTGTCTCTTGTATGTAGACCTCAATGCAGTTCAAAGATAGCAGAATGGCATTTCATAGAAATTGACAAAGACACCATAGTGAATATTTAAAAGACTGACTTGTTTCAAAAGAGCCTCTGTTACCCTACCCTTTCTTGCTGTCCAGCCCCGGGCATTTCCAGATCAGCAATGCAGCTTTGTCTTGTCATGTTCGTGCTAGTTTGCAATATCTGCCTCACACAGTCAGCAGGGTGGGTGTAGCTAGAAGTCTTAATGGAGCAATAATGACATGAGGCCACCATCTCCACCTCCTGACGTCTGGGTCCCCACTCCCCTTGTGGCACGAGTGATGGCTCTCTATTATTAATCATAACTATTCCATGTTTTAAAGGTTAATTTAACCTTGCAAATAATTATAAAAAAAAGATCAACCCACATTATTTGCAAGCCCATTATCCTTCTAAATATTTCAGAAGAAAAAAAAAATAACGTACGGATTATTTACATATCCCTCAAGTCATCTCCCAAAGGCCAAAATTTGGGAGAGCGATTTAATGTGTGCTTCTGTTATTCTTTGTTTCTCAGTCTCCATTTAGGATCATTGATATTGATCCAGTTTAAACCTCAGCAACTAGGTTATGTGATCTTAAAAAGCATTTAATCTCTTTAAGCATCAGTTTCCTAGTAAAATTAGATTATAATTTTATTGCCAAGAGTAAGTGATATAATTTAGGTGAGGTGCTTGGCCTAAAGATTGGCAAGAAGCAAATGATCAATAAATGTTAAGTATTCTTGTAGTATGTCATTGTTGCCAACAATTCTGCAAAGAACTTCGGACTTTCGCCTAGGAGACATAAATTTAGTTTTGTTATGGTCCTCTTTTCCTTCCCTAACCATAAATAGAGAAGAAATTCAACCTAAGATTCAAGAATAAAGTAACTTTAAACTAATGCTAAATCTTTAAGCATTAGATTTTTCAGACAGAATTTTGGCACTATGAAATGTTAAAAGTTTATTTCAAAATACTTGTTCAGTTCAGAAAACTAAAGGTTTTTCTTTAATAATTATAATAATGCTTCATTTTCTTGTTCAACGAAAGACAATGGAGAGAAAAGGCAATAAGAAGTGCCCGGTAAGTTCATTCCCATTCTACCCCACTTGGTTGTGCATACTGTATACTGTACAACTGAGACAAGATTCAATCCACAAGGGGGAGACAGGTTCATGCTAAATTTCCTCAGGAAAAGCAAAAAATAAAAATAAAATAAAACTATGATTCTGTTCAAGGACTTCTTGAAATTTCCAAGACATTTGGGTTTAGTCATTTTTTTAAAAGGGTATTAGTTTTCTATTCCATAAAATAAAATAGTATCTTAGAATAACTTAGCAAATCTTTGAATGTGTAGATGCCTACAGGCTCAAATGTCCACTGGGTGACAACTTACAAAAATAAAAAGAAAGAAAAGAGAGTGAGAGGAGAAAAGGAAGAGAGAGGAGGAGGGAAGAAAAGGAGAAGGTAAAAGTACTTTAAACAAACTGCAGTCTGCAGGGTTGACCAGCCGCAGCCCGGGGCGGGCGAGTGCTGCCTCCCCACTGCCCTGGACACCTGCAGCCTGCAGGGTTTCCAGCCCCACCCGGCATGAGAAAGCGCCTCCATTTAACTGGTTTGGCGCTTAGGTAATGCTAGACCGCGTGTCTTCCCTCCTCCGCTCCATCCTCCTTGGGCTACTTTGCAGGGTCCTCCCGCCTCCAGAACCGAAGTCTCTTCTGCCGGCCTGTCACCGTCTGTTTCTACTCACCAAGGTAGAGACACTATCTCTGGGTCTGAGATATTCCCCTTTTTCTTCCCGGCCCCTGACCCTTGTGGTCCATTTGTGTGCTCTCCCCCTTATATCTCACCTCTCGATTGGCCGTTGGAGAAAAGAATCCTGCCTGGAAAGAGACATAAATTGAAACTCGTTCCCAAGTGGACCTTTTACCAAAGGCCGTGACCATCTCCCAACACGGCCTTTGCTCCTTCAACTTGGCGTGTGGCACCCCCATCCCACCATCCCACCTCCTCTTGGGGCACCCAGCTCCCATTTCTGTCACTCGTTCCCTGCCCTCCAGCTCTCTTCTGAGCCGTCACAGCCAGCCCCGCCTCCGTCCCCCGGGGGCAGGAGAAAAGCCAGGCACCCGAGGGCAGCCGGGAAACAACTGAGGCCGCTGCTGCTTCACGGGTGTGTTTTCTACCGGACGCCTGGCAGCCCCGTGTCTCCCCGCGGGAAGGGGGTGAGGAGCCCGGGAGATCAGGAGATGGAGCAGGAGAGACCTGAAGGCACTGGGAGTGCCCGGGAGATGACCAAGAATCCCAGTCCGGCTCAGCCCCTCCACGCTGGCCTGCTTCCTCAACAGCTATAATTTGCTTCCTTTCTGTGTGTCAGAGTGGGCTTCCCCAACACGGGGGATGGTTCGTTTGGGGGTAGTCCCCACGGCTTCCAGAATCCTCGACCCTTCAAGCTGCTGCAGTGTGTGTATCTCTGCGGAAGGACAGTAAGTTAGGTCTTTGGCAGGGGCCTTCCCAGCTCGACCACTCCAACCTGTGGGCCTTTGGTCTCGGTTTCACCATTTGTTAAGTGGAGACAAGGACACTTAGGCTGCAGGGTGTCATAAGGGCTAAATAAGGTCAGACAAGTCAGGGTACTTTTTCAAATCATGCCCTGAGGAGCTCTAAGGGTCTGGGGGACATATCTAAGAGATCAGTCTGGCAATGTGCAGGGGGGCTGCCGCAATCAGATTCCACCCTCTTACGCGTGCACACAGGCACGCACACGCACATGCACAAAAATGCAACCAGAATAGCCGGTTGGCCCTACATACAAGAGCTTGACCCTCTCTGGATTAGAATCCTCCCCTTCCTTCCTGTGTCCCCATATGCCACGGGCTTTCAGGCCGGAGCTTCTAATCACTAGTCTTATGCAGCATTTTCAAAGTGATCTTTCCTGGAGCTGCACTGACTGGGGTTTGAATCCCCCAGGTTCACACCTACCCCGCCCGCACCCTTGAACCCGACAAAGCAGCTCCGCTTTTATCCGTCTTATGTAATTCAACGCGGTTCTGAGTAACACTGGTGCTGAAGGAGTGGTCTAATGCTTTCCAACAGCCTGGGAAGCCCCTGGCGGAGGACAATCTGGAACCGCTCAAGTGAGCAGCAGTGATGAGGTGTGATGCCCAAAGGGCATGGGGGCTGTGAGCAAGCATTGGGTGGGTCGGGCACTGCCTCACCTGCAATAGCCTTGCTAACACAGGGGCTCAAAATACTTCTCAGTCCAAATACCGCTTGCCAAATGCAAGAGACTGTTTTCTTCCTTGGCTTGCAGCAGCTTCAACAAGAAGGAAGCTGCTGGGACTGAGCCAGAACATCACATGGAGCAGGAGAAGCAGCACTAGGAGTGGTGAATGCAGAAGCCAGGGTCACAGAGTGAGGCTGCTGCCCACAGCCAGCCCTGCGCTGCTGGGCGGGGCAGTAGGGTCTGTGAATTGCCCATGCCTCTTTGCCCTGTGAAGCAAGTGACACACACATGTCAGTCACTTGTGCCACATGTTCTCATGAGTGCACTGAGATCTGTGGGTACAGACAATGTAGTAAAAGCTTACCTCTAGGTTTTTTTTTTTTGCTGAGGAAGATTTGCCCTGAGCTAGCATCTATGCCAGTCTTCCTCTGTTTTGTATGTGGGTCGCTGCCACAGCATGGCTGACGAGTAGTGTAGGTCTGTCCCTGGGATCTGAACCTGCAAACCCCAGAGCCTGTCGAACTTAACCAGTATCCCATGGGCCGGCCCCTCCAGGTATTCTTACTGAGTAGTAATTTGTTTTATTTTTGCCTTCTCCATCTATAATTTCCCTGTCATTTATTTATTTTATTTTGATTTGAGATCTTTAATTATGCCACAAGAGCCATAGGGTGGAAGCAACCCAAGTGTCCATTGAGGGATGAGTGGATAAACCAAAGGAGGTATATACCCACAATGGAATGATAGTCCTCCTGATAAATAAATGATAAGAAATAGTATATATTGGAGTGTATGAGGAAGCCATTTGGTGTAAAACTAATTCAGCCTGAACTTGTTTTTCCAAAAGGGCCCAATGCGGCTGTTGAGCATGCATTGTATAACTGCTTTAAGTATTTGCTAGTTCCCAAAGACAAGAACAATGCCCTCAAAAATAAAGTAACCTCCCCCACGTCGGCATTTCCTTAAGGATAAACATCTCTCCCTAGGCTAGGGATTGATTGCTGACCTGCTGTGACCACCCACCACGAGATCACCAACCTGTTGCGTTCATGGAAATGCTGTGCGGGCAAAGCAATCTCGTGACTATTGTAGAAGGGACATTCCAATCATATGTGGTACGTGCTCTTTGACAGTATATAACCACTCAGTATACCCCCATTTCTTTGGAGTGCTCCATTCCTTTGTGGAAGGACTCTACCAGGCTATACAGTCCTCAGATCTGGCTCATAATAAACTCACCCCAATTTTGATTTATAGAATGATTATGAATTATTTTCATCAACACACCTTAAAAAGGAAGGAAATTCTGACACATGCTACAAGGAAGAAACTTGAGGACATTATTTTAAGTGAAACAAGCCAGTCACAGAAGGACAAATACAGTATGATTCCACCTACGTGAGGTACTAAGAGTAGTCAAATTCATAGAGACAGAAAGTAGAATGGTGGTTGCCAGGACCTGGGGGAAGGGAACTATTGAGAGTAGTGTTTAATGGCTACAGAGTTTCAGTTTGGGAAAATGAGAAACGTTCTGCTGTATCATATGTTTGAAAGTTGCTAAGAGAACAGATCTTAAAAAGTTCTCATCACAAGAAAAAAAACTGTAACTATGTGAGGTGATGGCTATTAACTAAACTTATTGTGGTGATCATTTCACAATATTACATGTATCAAATCATCACGTTGTACACCTAAAACTAATACAATATTATTTGTCAGTTATATCTCAATAAAACCGGGAAAAAAAGAAAAAAGTTCTGCAGATGGATAGATGGTGGTAACGGCTGTACAACAAAGTGAATGTACTTAATACCACTGAACTGTACACTTAAAAATGGTTAAAATGGTAAATTTTATTATGTATATTTTATCACAATGACATTTTTAATCATTTAATTATGAAATGTTTCAAACATACGGAAAAATAGATAAAATAACAGCCACTTGTAAGCTCCTGGTTTTAATAAATGCTTACATTCTGCCATGTGTGCTTCTTTGTTTTTGTTTTAAGAGATAACTCATCACAGGTGCGGCTGCACTTCCCCTCCTCACCCCGTCCATTTCATTCCTCTTTCTCCTACAGAGAGGTCACCACCCTTGCATGTATCCTTCCCATGTATATTTTAACATTCTACTGTATAAGGACATATAATATTGTTTTTTGTGGTGTTTAAGTTAGACAAAGAATAATGTCTTTGCAACTTGCATTTTTACCCATCCATCATTTTGGCAGATTTACCCACATTGACCCATGTAGTCCATTCATTTTTAAATCCTGAATATTATTCCATTATTTGAATCCCCCAATGATGGACATGTATGTTGCTTCCACTTGTTTGCTCTCATGACAAGTGTTGCACAGGATATCCTGTGCATGTCGCCTGGAATGCATGTTTAACTGGTGCACAATCCTAGTGGTATAACTTTTGGGTTGTAGGGGACATGCATTTTTCAATTCACTGGATATTGTCAAATTGATCTCCAAAGTGGTTGCACAATTTGAATTCCCACCTTCAGTGAAAAAGACCTCTTGTTTCCCCCATTGCCCTCACCAAACTTTGGTATTATTACTCCTCTCTGCCCCTATCTAATGGATGTGAAGTGATATCTCCTTGTGAGTGTCATTTGCATTTCCTCTCGTCATTGAGGCTGAGCAGATTTTCACAAGTTTACTGGACGTACCAGCTTCTTCTTTTATAAACTGCTTGCTTCCTATACTGAAATTTCCATAAGGGCAACGACAGTCGGTATTATTCACAATTGTATGCTCATCACCTAGCATATAATAGGTAGTCGTAATTATTTGCTGAATGACTGAATTGCCAGGCACTCTGATAGGTGTTAGGTAAAAGTATTTTTAAAACAATTTTAATGACAGTAGGCACTATAATTACTCCTGACCTTGAGGTTCATGGAGGTTAAATAATATGCCAAGTGCACATGGCTAATGAATAGTGGAAGCTAGATGCAAACCCAGGATGTTTCGTGCCAGAGCTCCCACGTTAATACTTCAACACCCTGCTTCCCTTCAATACTCAGCCGGGGAGAGAGAAGAAGAATGAACACGTGTATTAAGGATCTCTAATTCTGTTAACAATTCTTTGTTTTAACTTAGCTACTTTATCTTGATTAAATCTCTCAAGGAAAAAAAAGTGTTTTCATGTCTGAAAGTACATTTGCTTTTAGAAAGCGTCAAAGAATTTTATTAATTTGGAGGTCTTGCACGAAGAGAAAAAAAGTACTTCTATTTAGAACAAAAGCTGTTGCCAGCTACTGCTTCTTCTAGGAGACCATTTTATCTGTAGCCCATACTTTTTGCTCACATTGTAAGCTTATATACCCAACTGCCTATAAGATATCTCTTATTCATGTCTAAAAGACATCACAAGCTTGCCTCTCCAAAATGGAACTTCTGATCCTCACCCCCTGCCAACCCGTTCCACCCACAGCCTTCCCACTCCAGTTGATGACAGCTCCATCCTTCCAGCTGCTCAGGACAAACCCCTGGGAATCACCTTTACCATTTCTTTCCCATTTCATGCCCCTTCCCTCAGCACATTACCCTGGCTCTGCCTTAACAGCACGGACCAAGCTGGACCCCTGCTCACCGCCCTCCACTGCATCACCATGCTCCCATCACCTTTGTATCTGTCTTAGTCTCCTGATAGGTCTCCTGCTTCTCCCCTTGCCCCCAGCACTCTGTTTTCAACACAGCAGTCAGAGTAATCCTGTTATAACTCACATTACATTCGTCCCATGCTCAAAAGCCTGCAGCGGCTCTCCATTTCACTCAGTCTGGAAACTGGTATGCATTTGGCCCCAGTTTTGGAAACCTAAAAGTTACACTTCAAAAATGCTTTCATGGAGAGTGACGTCAGCATCATGGCAGAGTGAGATTCCCTCTTTGAATCTCTGCCCCCTATGACACAACGAAAACATCATTCACATTCCAACAGAGCTCAATCAAACACTACAAAGGACTTCTAAGAAACCCCTGCTGCCATACATCGGACGGTGGAGGCACGGGAAGCCCAAAAGGACGCGAGGAGAGGTAAGAAGTTGTACTCCCCTCCCCAATCTATCGGCAAAGACAGCACGGCTCACAGACAGAGGGGGGAGGGGCGGCCCACAGCAGGGAAAACTATCGCCATCCAGGTGCTCTCACAGACTGTCGAGAGATCCCCACTGGGAAGCGACGATGGACTGTTTAGCGGGTGTAGCAAACACCGTAAGAGAGCCAGAAAGGAAACCCCAGGGTCAAGCAGGAGAAAGAGAGAACCCCTCCCCCACACACCCCGCATTTCAGCATAATCCCTCCCGGGGCTGCAACGGGCTCAGAGCATATCGCTCGCAATCTCCATCCAGTAGCAGCAGGGGGAAACTGCAGGACCAACTTCATCATGAGGGGAAAAAATAAGGCCATCCCCGCCGGATCCTTGTGACAATTTGTTATGGCTACAGACCAAAAGGAAAATGACAAACACCCAGAAACCAACCCTGAAGGCACAGAATTTTAAAACTGAATGACAGAGAATTCAAAATAGCTATCATAAACAAACTCAACGAAATACAAGAGAACACACAGAAACAAATCAACGAATTCAGGGATTTCGTCAGAAAAGAGATTGAAACCATAAAGAAAAACCAATCAGAATTATTGGAGATGAAAAACAAAATGAACGAGATAGTGGAAAAAAATGGAGTCTTTAAAGAGCAGAACTGACAATATGGAGGAATGAATTAGCATTATTGAGGATAGCCACACAGAAACACTCCAGATAGAGGAGGAGAGAGAGCTAAGACTAAAAAGAAATGAAGAAATTCTTCGAGAAATATCAGACTCAATGAGGAAAAGCAACGTAAGGATAATAGGATAATAAGGAGCAGAGAGTTTGTTCAAAGAAATAATAGCTGAGAACTTCCCCAACTTAGGGAACGAGAGGGAAATAACAGTGAATGAAATCAATAGATCACCTAAATATATAAACAGGAATGAAAAATCATCTCACCACATAGCAGCAAACTTGAAAAATACCTGTGACAAGGAAATAACATTAAGGGCAGCTAAACAAAAAAAATAACATACAAAGGAAACCCCATCAGGCTCTCAGCTGATTTCTCGACAGAAACTCTACAGGCTAGGAGAGACTGGAATGACATATTCAAAATCATGAAAGACAAAAACCTTCAGCCGAGAATACTTTATCCAGCAAAAATATCCTTCAAATATGATGGAGAAATAATAACTCTCCCTGATAAACAAAAGCTAAGAGAGTTCGTCACCACAAGACCCCCACTACAAGAAATGCTCAAGAAGGCCCTTAGGCCTGAAAAAAAAAACAAATGAAAAAGGGGATACAAAGATTTCAGCAAGGAGACTAAACCAGAAAAAACTACAGTTGGATAACATCAAAAATTAATTCAAGCTCATCACTGGAAACACACATTCATGACACAAGATGGAATAAAGAGATAACAAATAAGGAGGGGAAGAGGTAAGGGATTGAATCAACCCAGCCTCAGGAAAAAGGAGGCATCCAAAAATGTACTATCTTATCCAGGAGATCGCTTATATAAAACTCACGGTAACCACTAAACAAATAACCAGAAGAGAACCACACATGACAAATAAAGAGAAAACCAAGAGAATGAGCATGCAGAAATACCAAATTGAATTTGCAGTCCGAAACACAAGGGACAAGAAACGAAGGAAATGTAAAAGAACCAGAAAATGAACAATAAAATAGCAACATTAAACCCTCATATATCAATAATCACTCTAAATGTGAATGGATTGAATTCTCCAATCAAAAGACACAGAGTGGCAGAATGGATTAAAAACCAAGATCCAACAATCTGCTGCCTCCAGGAAACACATCTCAGCTCTAAAGACAAACACAGACTCAAAATAAAAGGATGGAAAACAATACTCCAAGCTAATGGCAAACAAAAGAAAGCAGGAGTAGCCATACTTATATCAGACAAAGTAGACTTCAAGATAAAAAAGGTAATGAGAGACAAAGAAGGGCAATATATAATGACAAAAGGGACACTTCAGCAAGAAGACATAACACTTATAAATATCTATGCGCCCAACACAGGAGCACCAAACTACATAAAACAACTGCTAAAAAACCTTAAAGGGGATATTAACAATAACACAATAATAGTAGGGGATCTTAACACCCCCCCTACATCAATGGATAGATCATCCAGACAAAAAGTCAATAAGGACATAATGGACTTAAACAAAAAACTAGATGCAATGGACTTAATAGATATATACAGAGCACTCCACCCAAAAAAAGCAGAGTACACATTCTTCTCAAGTGCACATGGAACATTCTCAAGGATAGACCATATATTAGGAAACAAGGCAAACCTCTATAAATTTAAGAAGATTGAAATCATTACAAGCATCTTTTCTGATCATAATGCTGTGAAACTAGAAATCAACTGCAAGGAAAAAACTAGGAAAGGGACAAAGATGTGGACACTAAACAACATGCTACTGAACAACGAATGGGTCGTTGATGAAATTAAAGGAGAAATCAAAAGCTGTCTGGAGACAAATGAAAAGCAAAATACACCATACCAACTCACATGGGATGCAGCAAAAGCGGTCCTGAGAGGGAAATTCATAGCAATACAAGCTCACCTTAACAAACAAGAAAAATCCCAAATAAATAACCTTAAATTGCACCTAACAGAATTAGAAAAAGAAGAACAGACAAAGCCCCGAATCAGCAGAAGGAGAGAAATAATAAAAATCAGAGCAGAAATAAATGAAATTGAAACAACAAAAAAAAAACAGTAGAAAGGATCAATGAAACAAAGAGCTGGTTCTTTGAGAAGATAAATAAAATTGACAAACCCTTAGCCAGACTCACTAAGAAAAAAAGGGAGAAGACTCAAATAAATAAAATTAGAAATGAAAGAGGAGAAATTACAACAGACACCACAGAAATACAAGGGATTATTAGGGAATACTATGAAAAACTTTATGCCAACAAATTGGACAACCTAAAGGAAATGGACAAATTCTTGGACACGTACAACCTCCCAAAACTGAATCAAGAAGAAATAGAGAATCTGAACAGACCAATCACAAGTAAGGAGAGTGAACCAGTAATCAAAAACCTCCCAAAAAATAAAAGCCCAGGACCAGATGGCTTCCCTGGAGAATTTTATCAAACATTCAAAGAAGATTTATCACCTATCCTTCTCAAACTATTCCAAAAAATAGAGGAAGATGGAATACTTCCCAACACACTCTATGAGGCTGACATCATCCTGATACCAAAGCCAGACAAGGACAATACAAAGAAGGAAAACTACAGGCCAATATCACTGATGAACATAGATGCAAAAATCCTCAACAAAATATTGGCAAACCGAATACAGCAATACATCAAAAAGATCATACACCACGATCAAGTGGGATTTATACCAGGGACACAGGGATGGTTCAACATCCACAAATCAATCAACGTGATACACCACATTAACAAAATGAAGAATAAAAACCACATGATCATCTCAATCGATGCAGAGAAGGCATTCGACAAGATCCAGCATCAATTTATGATAAAAACTCTCAACAAAATGGGTATAGAAGGAAAGTACCTCCACATAATAAGGGCCATATATGACAAACCTACAGCAAACATCCTACTCAACGGGGAAAAACTGAAAGCCATTCCTTTGAGGACAGGAACAAGACAAGGGTGCCCACTCTCACCGCTCTTATTCAACATAGTACTGGAAGTTCTGGCCAGAGCAATTAGGCAAGAAAAAGGAATAAAAGGACTCCAAATAGGCAATGAAGAAGTGAAACTCTCACTATTTGCGGACGACATGATCTTATACATAGAAAACCAAAAAAATTCCATCGGAAAACTACTAGAAACAATCAACAACTACAGTAAAGTGGCAGGGTATAAAATCAACTTACAAAAATCAATTGCATTTCTATACACTAACGATGAAACAACAGAAAGAGAACTCAAAAAGACAATCCCATTTACAATTGCAACAAAGAGAATAAAATATCTGGGAATAAATTTAACCAAGGAGGTAAAAGACCTATACAATGAAAACTATAGGACACTATTGAAAGAAATCGAGGAAGACATAAAGAAATGGAAAAATATTCCATGCACATGGATTGGAAGAATAAATATAGTTAAAATGTCCATTCTACCTAAAGTAATCTACAAATTCAATGCAATCCCAATCAGAATCCCAACGTCATTCTTCACGGTAATAGAACAAAAACTACTGAAATTCGTATGGGGCAACAAAAGAGCCCGAATAGCTAAAGCAATTCTGAAAAAAAAGAACAAAGCTGGAGGCATCACAATCCCTGATTTCAAAATATACTATAAAGCTATAGTAATCAAAACAGCATGGTACTGGTACAAGAATAGACACACAGATCAATGGAACAGAATTGAAAGCCCAGAAATAAAACCACACACCTATGGACAGCTAATCTTCGACAAAGGAGCAAAGAACATACAATGGAGAGAGGGAAGTCTCTTCAATAAATGGTGCTGGGAAAATTGGACAGCAACATGCAAAAGAATGAAAGTAGACCATCTCCTATCGCCATATACAAAAATCAATTCAAAATGGATCAAGGACCTGAAAGTGAGACCTGAAACTATAAAACTCCTGGAAGAAAATATAGGCAGTACACTAATTGAGATTGGACATAAAGGGATCCTTTCAGATTCCATGTCTACTCGGACAAGGGAAACAAAAGAAAAAATAAACAAGTGAGACCTCATCAGACTAAAGAGCTTCTACAAGGCAAATGAAGCCAGGATCAAAATGAATAAACAACCCACCAGCTGAGAGAAAATATTTGCAAATCATTTGTCTGACAAGGGATTAATTTCAGTAATATATAAAGATCTCATACAACTGAGCAACAAAAAAACAAACAACCTGATCAAAAAATGGGCAGAGGAGATGAACAGACATTTTTCCAAGGAAGAGATACAGATGGCCAATAGACACATGAAAAGATGTTCAACATCACTAATCATCAGGGAAATGCAAATCAAAACTACACTAAGATATCACCTTACACCAGTTAGAATGACTATAATCACAAAGACAAATAACAACAAATGCTGGAGAGGTTGTGGAGAAACGGGGACCCTCATTCACTGCTGGTGGGAATGCAAACTGGTGCAGCCTCTATGGAAAACAGTTTGGAGAGTCCTCAAAAAATTAAAAATAGAAATACCGTATGATCCAGCAATCCCACTCTTGGGCATCTACCCAATGGACAGGAAATCAACCATCACAACAGGCGTATGCACCCCTATGTTCATTGCAGCATTATTCACTATAGCCAAGAAGTGGAAGCAACCCAAGTGTCCCTCGACTGATGATTGGTTAAAGAAGATGTGGTATATGTATACAATGGAATACTACTCAGCCATAAGAAAAGACACAATTGTCCCGTTTGCAACAACATGGATGGACCTAGAGGGTATTATGTTAAGTGAAATAAGCCAGAGAGAGAAGGACAGACACTGCATGAACTCACTCATATATGGAATATAAGTGAACACACAGACAGAGAGAACTGATTGGTGGTTACCAAGGGGAAGGGGGGTGGGGGGTGGGCACAAGGGGTGAAGGGTTACGTCCACAAGGTGACGGACAAACAAAAATATACGACTAAAACCCCACAGTGTTATAAACTATTAAGACATCAATAAAAAAAATGGTAAAAAAAAATGCTTTCACAGCTAGCATAGAGGCATGACCTTGGTTTGACCAAGTAGACGTAATGGTATCAGACTTGGATTGTGTCAGGGAGCACCATGGCTGAGAGTCTGGCATCTGGGGGGATGAAAATATCTGCTTCTTATGAATCAGCTGTGCCAGGTGCTGATATCAGAGGTGCTGCAAGGCGATTGGCAATCTCAGTCACGTTTCATCTGTAACAGCCCTAAGGTTTGGTTGAGCATCGTCCCTAGGTGCATTGTTCCTGATTAGAAACCCTGTTTTTCTGGCTTTCCAAGATATTATATGAACTATTTACTATCCTTAAAACATGATTTTCTGATTAAATTAGAGTGGATTTGGATATCTGTATATCAGAAATATTTTTCTTTCTTGCCTTACTACTTTTCCTCCTTTGGACACTGTTTTGTAGGGATGTAATGTCCAGTGATGTAGCAGCCATCTGGTAACCATGAGGTAATATGCTTGAGGAACAGAGTTAGACTCTGAGGTTAGTCCCATTAGGACATCATTAAGCCATCAAATTAACCCTGGGACTGATTATCTCCGGGCTTCTTGCAATGTAATAATCAGCATCGTCGTGATTTAACAATTTAACACAGTGATTTAACAGTTACTGTATTTTCTGTTACTTTCAGCCGAATACATACTGTTATAAGTTGTACTTAGTTCTTTAGTTCTATAAAAGATCTTCATGTGCTCTTGTTTTGTTTTGTTTTGGTGAGGAAGATTAGCCCTGCACTAACATCTGTTGCCAATCCTCCTCTTTTTGCCAAGGAAGACTGGCCCTGGGCTAACATCCATGGCCATCTTCCTCTACTGTATATGTGGGACATCTGCCACAACATGGCTTGATAAGCAAAGCATAGATCTGTGTCCAGGATCTGAACCTGCAAACCCCAAGCCACTGAACCAGAGCATGCAAATTTAACCACTATGCCACCAGGCTGGCCCCTGTTTTGTTTTGTTTTTTGATTAAGAAAAATAAGGGCCCCTAAACATGGCCTGGATGTGTGAGGATGAGACATAATGAGACCTGGATTTCTCTGCCTAATGAAATTAGAAAGACTTGTTCTTTCATTTTTTATTGATAGCTTGAAGTGAGAGAATTAGAAAGAAGCGAGAGATGTGTGGAGGTTACATAAGGAGAAAGAAGATGGCACTTCTGTCTAGTTGGTAGAAAGCTAGGAAGAGCATCATTCCCACCATGACAACAAGAAAAAGCTGGATAAGCTACAAAATCACAATTCTCTTGAACCCATTGGAAAGCTGAGTTCACAGGAAACCAATTAACCTAAACTCTAAGAAAAGACAGGCCCCTTCCAAAGAGAGGGGATGCCAGCACTGGCTCTTCTTACACACAGGTAAGAAGAATTCGGCTAAAATGTTTAATGAATTGCTAAACACCAAATGTGACTCCCGGGGATTCCACAGACACGAGGGAAGATTGCACCCACACACATATCTTCTCTGCAAACTTCCACCCCATCCCAGGTACTCACGAGAAAAATTAGGAGCAGGGCAGGAGACATGAGCAAGCCTCATTTGGTGATGGACGTCTAGAGGAGAGGAGTGGCTCCCACAGTGGGAATAACACAAACCCAGCCTGGACCCACCTCCCCTATAGGACAAAAGCCCTAAGCTGCTGGGAGAATAGAAGAAAACCCATCACTCCTAGGACACAGATGAAGACTCATTGGGGTGGGGGAAGGGAAGAGACAAACCCTTTCCCAGTAAAGCATTCTGGGCCCAGACCATTAGAAGTTCTATCACTGGTGGAGGGGGAGGAATATCTTTCCCTCATGATGTCTTCCAAAAATGCAAAACAGTGTTTGGCTGCCAGCAGGAGGAGAAGCAGGAGCACTGAAAAAATATTGACTCCCAAGATCCAGTGAGACAGGGTTTACCTGAGAGTGAGGTTGGATCAAGACAATAGAGGACCAGCCCCTGATCCCCACCACCAGGCTAGCAAGCACCAAGTAACAAGCAACAGCCAATTGCAGATGAGGGAGAGGCAAGGGCCTAGAGAGCGATCCACCCTGAGGTGCAGATACCCAAAGAAGATATAAACTGAGGGCAGAAAAAAGAGCATTGGGAAAAGCCCACCAGCCACCCCATCTCCACCCTAAGCACAAGATAATGCTAAAGGAATTTAAAGTTGGTGGTATACTAAAGGTAACCACAACAACAGTAAAACCAAAACCCAGTCAAACTCTGACTAGATTGCCTCAGCTCCCCACAGGAATGGCCTAGCAGTAGAAGAGGCATGTTCATTTGACCTCAGTTGACCTCAGTCTCTCCTGTTCTAATTACAGTCATGTGTCACTTAACAATGTGGCTATGTTCTGAGAAATGCATCAACAGGAAATTTCGTCATTGTGTGAACATCATAGAGTACACTTGCAGAAACCTACATGGTATAGCCTGCTACACACCTTGGCTATATGGTACTAATGTTATGGGACCACCATCGTATATGTGGTTCCTCACTGACCCCAAATATTATGTGGAGCATGACTGTGTATCTAGAATTCAATTAAAAATTACAAGGGGGAGAAAACAAACCACAAGACAATGCAATTAACAAAACCAGACTCAAAGATGGCACAGAATATCAGACAGGAAATTTAAAATAACTGTGATTAATATGTTAAAGTGTCTGGTGGTAAAGGTGGACAACATGCATAAAAAGATGGAATTTCAGCAGAGAAGAAAAAGATATTTGAAAGACTCAAATGGAAACACTAGAAATAAAAAATGCAGTATCAGAAATGAAAAATAACTTCAACAGGCTTGTCAGTAGACTCAACACAACTAAGGAAAGAATTAGTGAACTTGAAGATAGATCGATGGAAATTACCCAAATTGAGACACAAAAAGATTGAGAACAAACCACCAAAACATGCAAGAGTTATGGGTCAACCTAAAAGGGACATAAAAATACGTCATTGGAATCCCAAGAGAAGACAGAATGAACTGGGAAGAAAAAATATTTGAAGAGATTACAGCTGAGGATTTTTTTAACTGATGAAAGACACCAAACTACAGATCCAAGAAGCTTAGAGAACTCCAATAAATAACAACAACAAAAACCCATTCCAAATGCTAAAATCCAAAAATAAAGAGAAAACCTTAAAGGCAGTTATGCAAGCCAGAGGAAAAAGAAGTGACACTTTTAAAGTTCTAAAAGAAAAACTGTCAACACAGAACTCTAATCCAATGAAAAATGAAGATGAAATAAAAACTTTTCAGATAAACAAAGTTTAGAGAATTAATTACTAGCAGCTCTGCCCACAAGAAATGATAAAGAAAAACAAATCAAAAGCTGGGTCTTTGAAAAGATCAAGAAAAAGATAGTAAATACAACATAGTCATGCATCACTTAATGACAGGGATATTTCTGAGAAACATATGGTTAGGCAATTTTGCTGTTATACAAACATCATAGAGTGTACTATAGGGTAACAAAGTTTGTCACCCCAACAGGTGTTCTTTAATGTGAGGATTATTTTAGGCTGATTATTTTTAAGAAACAAAACACTTAGAAAGTTTTTCTTGTTATTCTCCCCTTTAACTGCCTAAAAGAATTCAGATTAAAAAAAGCTGTCTCAGGAAGTAAGCTATCACCTTAGCGTAATGTGAACTAGGTGGTGGACAGGAAGGAAGCTAGAAAACCCTGTATGTTGGGCTCCCCGCTGTGATCTTCTGTTTCTGTGTGGCCAAACACTTGTTTTCCAAACATTTGCTCCTTTTCACCTACCTATGAATTGCCTTCCTTCCCTTGGAAGTCCCTAAATCTGTCCACCTCCAATATCTTCTCTTGTCTTTAGCTGAGAATGGGATGTAAAGGGAGGGTTTTGGCCATTTTGGCAAATTACTCAGATTTCTTGGGTTTCTCCCATGTACACATGTTATTAAACTTTTGTTTGCTTTTCTCCTGTTAATCTGTCTCATATCGATTTAATTTTTAGGCCAGCCAGAAGAACCTAGAAGAGTAGAGGAAAATTTCTTCCTTACCTATGGTAATTACACAAACCTAGATGGTATAGCCTGCTACACACCTAGGCTATATGGTACTAATCTTATGCGACCACTGTCATTGACCAAAACGTTATTATGTGGTGCACGACTGTATACTAATATCTGTAATGAAGTATAGGACCTTGCTATAGACTCTACAGATATTATGAGGATACAAGGGAATGTTACCAACAATGTTATGCCCTTAAATTTGACAACTTAGATGATATTGACCAAAGCTTGCTCAAGAAGATATAGATAGCCTGAATAATTCTGTATCTATTAAAGAAATTGAATTCATGGTTAAGCATCTTCCACCAAAGATAACTTCAGGTGTATATGGCTTCATGTCAAATTCTACCAAATATATTTAAAGAAGAAATAATTCCAATAATTCCAAACTGTTCCAGAAAATAGAAGAAGTTAGACTACTCCCCAAATAATTTTATGAGGAAAGCATTGCCTGATATCAAATGACAAAGACATCATGAGAAAAGGAAATTACAGACCAATATACCACATGAATATGGACATAAAAATCCTCAAAACAATATCAGAAAATTGAATTCAGCAATAAGAATAACACATCATACCAAGTGGGTTTGTCCCAGGAATATAATATTGGTTCAATATTTGAAATATTTGCAAAATACACATCTGATGAAGCACTTATATCCAGAATTTATAAAGAACTTTCAAAACCTAATAATAAAAAAAAATCCACCCAATTTTAAAAAACAGGCAAAAGATTTGAGCAGAGACTCCATCAAAGAAGACATATGGGTGGCACATAAGCACATGAAAAGATGTGCAACATCATTAATCATTAGGGGAAAACAAATTGAAACCACAATGAGATACCACTACACACCTATTAGAATTGCTTAAAGAAAACATGACAATATGAAGTGCTGATGAAAACGTGGATCAACTGGAAATTTCATACATTGCTGACGGGAATGCAATATGAAACAGTTACTTTTGAAATCTGTTTTCAGTTTCTTATAAAGTTAAACATACACTTACTCCATGATTCAGCAGCCTCATTCCTAGGCATTTACCCAAGAGAAATGAAAACTTATATTCACATGAAAACCTATATTCACATGAAAACCTGTATGCATATGTTTATAGTGGTTTTATTCATAAATACCAAACATGGGAAACAGCTCAAATGTCTTTCAACTGGCAAATGGGTTAAAAAAAATTGTCATGCGCCCTACTATGCAATACTACTCAGCAAGACGAACAAACTGCCGATTCACACAAAAATATGAATGAATCTCAAATGCATTATGCCAAGTAGATAAAGCTATATACTGTATGATTCCTTTTTAGCTCCTTTTTTATGTCATTCTCAACAAGGCAAAGATATGGAGACAGAAAACAGATCAGTGGTAGCCAAGGAATGGGGCTAAGGTGATTAGGTGACCAGAAAGGAGTGCAAGGGAATTTTGGGGGCGATGTTCTAGATGTTGATTGTGAGGGTGGTCAGACAGCTGTAGCATTTGTCAAAAGTCATAAAACTGCTGTGCTATAAAGGGTAAATTTTACCATATATAAATTATACTCCAATATACTCGATTTTTAAAAAACAAGAGAGAGAGAAAAAGAAAAAGGACAAAGAAGATAGAGGTAATCCAGGGCTTTGAAGAGGTTAGAAATTCCCTGTGATGAAATGGCTAAGGAATTTTAAGAGATTAATATCCAAATTTCATTTCCATCCTCAGCTACTCCGACCCTTATAAAAAGGAAAGTCTAGGGGGTTGGCCCGGTGGCATAGTGGTTAAGTTTGCACACTCCACTTTGGCAGCCTGGGGTTCGCAGTTTCAAACCCTGGGCACAGACCGACGCACCACTCATCAAGCCATGCTGTGGTGCGTCCCACACACAAAACAGAGGAAGATGAGGGGCTGGCTCAGTGGCGTAGCAGTTAAGTTCGCACGCTCCGCTTTGGCGGCCCGGGGTTTCTCAGGTTCGGATCCCGGGCACTGATAGATGCACCGCTTGTCAAGCTGTGCTGTGGGGGCGTCCCATATCAAGTAGAGGAAGACAGGCATGGATGTTAGCCTAGGGCCAGTCTTCTTCAGCAAAAAAAAGATGAGGATTGGCAATGGATGTTAGCTCAGGGCTAGTCTTCCTCACACACACACACAAAAATAGAGGAAGATAAGCACAGATGTAAGCTCAGAGCCAATCTTCCTCACCAAAAAAAAAGAAGAAGAAAAGTCTTTTACCCCAACAGCATAGTGGGAAACTCAGGAATAGAATAGTGAAGTCCAGTGTGGCAGCCTTGCCCGCAGCACCACTCAGATGAGGACAGTCACAGCAGCATATCAAAGGGGACAACAGACTCCACGGGGTCCAGGATTCAGGTGAGTGGAGGTCCAAGTGGGACGTGCAGCCAGGGCATATCAGAGAAGTGGGCTGGTTTGGACTGACCCTGGAGCAGAAATGAGACAAGCTCCCCTTTTCTCCTAAGGTACAAGAGAAGATAATCCTTGAATGCACACAGGCAGAACTTGGATTATAATTCCCCCAAAACAATCCAGACTCAAACTTTTTCCTCTATTACATATTATCAGGTTGGAGTGAATTAATCTTTTACAGCAGAAGTGTAAACACAGCCCCTAACTCAAGAATTTGCTTGTTTTTTCTGCTTTGTGAATTATCACCACTATAACTGATACATTCAATATTTGTTCCACTTAAAGTTATGAAAACATCAAATTCCACCTTTGCATTGCTAACAAATATGATGTCAATGCTCTTAGCTCATTTTATGAAAAATGAATAGCATCTTTTCATTTTATTTTATTTTATTTGCTGAGGAAGATTTGCCCTGAGCTAACATCTATTGCCAATCTTCCTCTTTTTGCTTGAGGAAGATTCGCCCTGAACTAACATCTGTGCCCATCTCCCTCTTTTTTGTATGTGGGTCACCGTCACAGCATGGCCACTGATGAGTGATGTAAGTCAGCACCCAGGAACCAAACCCAGGCCACCAAAGCAGAACGTGCCAAACTTAACCACTAGGCTATGGGGCCAGCCCCTCATTTTATTTTTTTTGATGATGTGAGATTCAACTTGGACAAGAGTTCAATGCTGCTCTTTGGAAATACTCTGTCTTACAAATTAGTTAGGCTCAGAATTTTATTTGATTTAGGTCAGCTTTTCACAAAAAAATACCCTAAGGGCAACTAGTTCTACTCTGTAAGCTTAAAAAAAGAGAGAAGAAGAAGAAGCATGGTCAAATAAGTTGAGAAAATGTGGACAGCGTTTCCCCTTGGTATTCACGATGTGTATTATATTAGAGGCTTGCAAGAATCTTCTAGTAAGGAAGCTTGTTTAACTGTGCTGGGTTCAGGTATATTTTGCTCAGTATCCAGCACAGCTCCTGAGACAAGGAGGCACTCTGTCACCCTTTTTGAATGAAGCCAGCATTTCCCGCATTTTATTTGACCAGAGAATCCTTTCTTCTATAATATCTGTTTAACAACCTGCATATCAGTGTTCTGAGGAACTGCTGATTTAACTATTTAAAAAAAAAATCAATGCACAAATGTAAAAGGAAAATTTGCATTGTCCAATAAAGAAGAAGAGAGGGGAATTTTATTAAAAAATCACTTGATGTCCTACTGTTAGATGTATTCATGTCCTTCCTCCGCCGTTTAGAGTTCTTCTAAAATGTGAGTTTAGCAGTTTTCAAATTTGATGGGGTTTTGTTAGGTATCAGGAAGTTTATTCAAATACTATTCTGACATTTTACCACTGTCATTTCATGTTTTTAAATGACAGGGAGAAAAATAATACTGTGAGAGCTACAAATTATATATTTTATAGGGGTTGGAAAGTTCAGTTAATCACAGTCCTTTTAAGATTGACTTTCACAACTTATCTGGTCCCAGAACAGCCTGGAAATTGGAACTGTCAAAATAGATTAAGGAAGCCAGTCTTCAGCTCTACAGATCAATTAGACAACAAGGATACCAAAAGTCCTGTTGGACAGCTCAGTTCTTTGCGGGGAGGTGAGGAGTAGGAGAGGGTCAGAGAGGCTGCAAAGGCTTGGGAAAGGCTTTTCTGGATGATGGAAGCACCATCCCCCTGGGAGGGCCCACTAGGATGTACAGGTCTCAGCTTCCCCCATCCGCCTTGGCAGTCATCTGCTGACAGAGTTAGGGACATTCTTTCTTCACCTGAGGAGTCTCCCAGGGAGGTGCTGGCAACATATATTTGCCTGCACCCATTGAGAGTACTTCCTGGTTCCTCCTTTGCCGCATGGGTTTCGTGGTGGATTACCAAATGTGGGGAGGGGTGAGCACGTCCAATGCCCCAGGCTCATGGTTCCTGGAGATCCAGGGTGAATCACTCATGGTTCAGTCAGAATCACTCAGGGTTCAGTCAGAGGGGCAGAGTGCCTCTGTGCACTACAGGTTAGAGGACCTCTTGGGAATTAAACCTTACACAAGTGTGGGAGGAGCTGGAGAAGTGAAGGTGTGAAAGGGCAAGTTTGAGGATGAGGAGTCACCAACTAGTCAGAGGAGTGAATCAAGTTCCGGCGACTAAAGGGGGCCTGTGAGGTGGGGTTGTGCAGAGGTCTGTGGGAAGCTCTTGCCTCTCCTCCCTCTGAGGGTCTGTAGCCCAGTATCTGGTGGTGGGCTTGAAGCTGCTGTTGGTCAGCAGGACCAGCAGTCTAGGAGAAATGGATACAGAGCAGAGCAAGGACAAGCTTTGTCTGTCTGTCACCGTTCATGACCCTGAAAAGACCTTCAGAAAGAAATGGCCACCACCTCTCTTCTGCCTTTCAGATCTCACACAGGTTCTGCTTCTGGCCAACTCTAATCTGACTCATGCAAGGAAGGGTATTTGGGGGAAACAAAGTTCCCAGCTGAGATAAGTTGACACAGCACAACCCACACCACACGGTCTGCACATTTGGCAGGTGAAAACATGAAACATACACGAGGCCCTCTGGCCAACATGGCCGGGTCAAGCTCAAGCTCTACACAGATCCCCGTCTCCTCTGGTTGTGGGTCTTTGTGCTCCTATCTTCTCCAGGATGGCACTGAAGACTTGGTCTTTGCTCAATGTTACTGATTATCAGAATATTACCAAACCTCAAAAGGAGTGTTGACAAAGTGTCATTCACCAAGAATATTCTGTCCTCTCCAATTACTCTACTCCAGACTAACAGATGCCACATGGAGACATCCTTGTAGCTTCCATGGCAAAAACCATGGACTCAGACATCAGTCCAGGCTTTTACTAACAAAGTTGTTACCTGGTCTCTCTGCCTTAGTTCCTCTCTATGTAATTTGAGAAGATGAAGGAGCTAATCCCTAAGGAACTTTCTAGTTCTAACATTCTATAATTTTACATCTGTGGAAACTTTATGTCTGGAGAGGCGAGTCTGCCATTTCACGTAGAGGATGAAAATCTGCCAAAGAAAACCTCCAGCTCGTAGAAAAGAAAAGGCAGTAGTCATCCTTCCTCATTAGCAGCACCAGATTCCGCTACCTCAGCTGGATGCTGTTTAGTCACCTCCAGTAATAAGCTCCATTCCCAGCTCCAAGCTGCTGCCTGGGCTTAGGCTGAAGTCTGTGGTTATGAGTCACAAACTTTTAGAGCCAAGAATCGTAACGAGACCGTGAAAGGCAATTTGCCTTCCATAGCTGGCTTCCTAAGAACTGGTTTCTTTCCCAAAAGAAAACAGTATTTGTGGTGTATGAAATATCATGTAGTATGTCCTCCTAAATGCATGGGTCCAGAAATGAATTCTAATCCTCCGATTGGAAAACCCTATATTTTTGTTTTAGTTATTATCAGTTGTTGGATCCACAGCTCCTTCACGGGCCAAAGGCAGAGCTGAACAGAACACAATCATCGACACAACCTGCTCCTCTCTGGGAAGTCTGAGGAGGCTACTTGTCCTTTTGGCATTTTCCCTTTGCTAAATTTTAAGGTATGGCTTCAACGCAAGTCTTCGCAATGGCAACGTACCTCTCTGGCCACACTTCCCCCCAACAGGTGTGCTCACCTCAACTCCTTGGTGGGCTTCTACTAGATGTCCAATAATTACTCACTGACAGTCGTCTCCCTGCTGCTACTATATAAGGCAGGAAGGAGGTGGTGCTAGCCCTACTCTTAGAGTACCACACCCAGGTCAGCCTATACTGCGTAATCTCAAAGTTTGAGAGGAAACAGGAAATGCAATTTGCAGACTATAAACAGAGCTTTGGAGAGGATCAAAGGTTGGCTAGAAATGGAAACCCAAGTGGTGTCTTCTGCAGAGCTAGCACAATGGGCCCCAGGGACTGGGGGGAAGTGGCTGCATGGACACTGCCAGAATTTGGCCAAAGGAGATAAAGGGCAAGGCTGAGGGTGGGAGTGTGATCCTGGGAATCCGAAATGAGTCCATGAGAGGAGAGAAGCACAGGAAAGAACGAGGGGAGAGGCCAAGGAGAATGGAGGAAGACCACAAAGAAGCAGGGCAGGACTTAAAGATCGAGCAAGATGCTACATGATTGGTGCTCTTGCTCACAACCCTTCACTGTTTGTTCTAACATGTCCCATGGGAAGGGAAAAGGAATAGGGAGGTTTTCCCAGAAGATCGATTTTCTTCCCAACTTCCCAGGGGAGGTGACATCTGTGCTGGTCTTAAAGACTGAGTTGGAGTGAGTTAGTGACACCACACAGACTAGGAAGCCAGACAACTGGGCTCCAGCCTGGCCGCACTGCATACTAGTTGTGTCATCTTAGGCCTAGCTGTGCCTCAGTTTCCTTATCTGTAAAGTTTATTCATTCAACAAATCTTTGCTGAGCACAACAATGTACTAGGCAATATTTTGGTGAATAAAACTATAGAAATCCCTGCTCCCCAGAGCTGACCTTTCAGTGTATGAAAATAATAATAATACCCACCTCTTGGGATTGTCATGAAGATTAAAGAGTGAACACATGTCAAGTACATAAAACAGTGACAGCATATAATAGATGGCCAACAATGTTGTTGCTGTTATTGTTATTATTATTAGGTGGGCAAGAAAAGTGAGGGCATTTCAGTCAGAGGTGGGAAAGGATATGGTGAATATGGAAACAGCAAGAAGTTAATTATGGCCATCTTAGTGGGCATGCAGGGTAAAGATAAAGTCAGATGTTTGATTTAGAAGCACTGTTCCCTGATCCCTCAGCACTTCCTGCCTATCTTCGGAGGCAGCAGGGTTCAGGCTCTGGGTTTGAATCTCAACTCAGTTATGCACTAAATTCCTTACTATGTGACCTTGGATAGGTAACTGGAGCTCTCTGTGCTTCAGTTTCCTCATCTGTAAAATGTAGATGACGAGATTCATTTCACAAGGTTCATGGAGGATTAAGCAGGTTAGTACTTGTTAAGCACTTAACCTTGCTGTCATAATTCAGGAAGCATGTAATGAGTCTAAGCTGCAATTAGTCATTCGAGGTATTATTATTTCTATCATCTTCTTCAACTCTCTAGTTTGCCCATATGTGCTACAGTAATCTTTTAGTCTCTTATCCTTTGCTTTTCTTTCCTTCTATCCCCAACATAACTCTCCAGAAAGCTCTGCCTTTTTCCTGCACTGGGTCTCTGAAATGCTTCCTTTCTTTCCCAGGGCTTCTTTTCTGGTCTAGGACCTCACTGCTTTGTTCCAAGGATAGAGCAGCAGTTTTCCAGTTGGCCTCTTTCTGAAGCCATCCTTTATCCCAGTCTGTTTACATAAAGCTCCTGGAATAATCTTTCTTAAAGAGCATGGTCCACATGTTCATGAATCTATATTGTCTGTTGCACATCTTAGCCTTATCCTGGCATTCAAAATAATTTCATTAGCCCTGCCACCCCCAACCACCACTATCACTATCCTACACCTCTCTACCCCCACCATGACAGCTAGCTCAGGTGCAAGATAAAAAAAGGCATCCTGTACTCAAGATATTTGACTGCCATCTGCAGCAAAATGTTGCTGTCAGCCAGGGTCTCACCAGGAAAAAGATGGTACATTCAAATTGGATAATATAAGTACAAGTTAATAAAAGGACTATTTACAGAGCTATAGGCAAGATTTAGGGAAACAAATAATGGAGAGTGTAGCACTCCAGGGCTTGCAATGGTCAGGAGTCATTATCACCCACTAAGCCTGAAGGTTCAAGGGCAAGGTGTGGTTATCACAACCCAGAGAAAGGTAGTTGTATGTATAGGGCTGTTCTATAAAAATTGTGACCTTCAGTAGAGGGATGTGGTCAACCCATGGTCACTTGGCAAAGAGAGAATCAAGGGAAGAAATGCTCCCATCTCATAGTCCTTTTGCCCTCTCCTCTTCTCTGAATCCAACCAGAAGCCAGAGAGCAAGGCAGCCCATTGAGACTATTCACATAGATCAAATTCTTGGGACATAGAACAAGGTAGAGAAGTGGGGAGAGTGGACCAGAAGGAGTAAATGAGAGACACTGAACAGAATAGTAATAATAAATATAAATCTGTTATGACTCTACAATTGCACAATAAATAACCTGTACAGCCAAATGCAGCAGCCCTGACTCCATACTATGATCAGGACTACCTCCATCTCTGACCACGTTACCTTGCCGCCACCCTCACGTTCACCACCAAAGCCAATGTTTGACCCAAAGGAGTCTTTGTGCAAATTAGAAAAAGATACCCCTTCTTCAGAACACCTGACTTTTGTTTGATGGAAAATTTTTGGAACATTCTCAGTTTATTAGAATAAGATATAGCCATCTGCCAGAAAGTGTTTATTATTATAGAGATACAAATCTACTATATCTACAATGTAAACGAGGTCCATGACTTTGGGATGGAAGCATGAGGAGCTCCACAGACTACCTCCCCAGAGAAACAAGCAAAACTGGTGAAAACTATTAAAACAACAACAACATTTAAAGTCTCTGGAAATTGTCCTAAGGGCTTACAACAAATGAAGAAACCTTTATTCAAGAAAATCTGCTAAAATTTTATTTCAAATAAAGAGAGAGCCTGTGGCATTTGAACCACAACCCACTTCCTCCCTTCCCCCCACTTCCCCTGCAGCTCAGCTGGATGAAAACTCCACTCTGAGCAAATGCAGCCAAGAGGATGGGGGTCCTTCTCCCCTCAGCTCCCTATCAAGTGTTACCTATCTCACCAAGAGACATAAGCCACCAGTATTTCTTATCCCCTCCAACTCTAAGTTGAAGAGGTTAAATTCCTGATGATTGTAGCTGAGAGAATGAAGGCTCTCTTCCACAAACCAGCCAGCACTCATAGATGGAGGCTCTACCCCAGGCATGGAAGGCCAAGAATCCTGAGACTTGATCATCCTCATCCCAACTCACTCATAGGACAGAGGCTGTACCCCAGAAGAGGCAAGCCTAGAACACTAAAAGGCTATTGCCCCACCCAGCCCCCAAAATAGTGGCTTAGAGATTTTACTGGGAAGAGAGAAAGTCTGTAAGAAAAGGTAGTTCCAGTGCTCTCCCTAAGAAAATTGACTTTATTTGAAACAATGTGTGGGGAAGTTCAACCCTAAGGGTGCTCTTAAAAACAGTAGCTCCTGTTAATTAAGAGCAACAAGCTAAACCATAGATCATGTAGTTCACCAGAGAGGACCAGGGAAAGAGACAGCTAAGAAGAGCCCTCCTTGGATTAGAACAAACCTCAAAAACTACCCTTGCAAAAGGGCCCAAATTTAATCGGATTAGACTGCTGAGTAATTTATGCATTGAGCACTGTTGGCAAACAATAGAGCAATCAGCCAGAAAATAGCGGAGCCTAACAGCTGAGTGTGGTCCCAAATGAGGCAGACAGCTTTATAGAGATCAGAGAAAGAGACAAGGAGAGCCATGCTAAAACCACTGTCATTTCAGGTGATTGTGTGCACACCCAAATTTTCAACCTCTGAGGAGCAACACCACCAGAGGATGAAACGGAGGAGGTAAGAAACTTCATTAAAATAGTCTAACCAAGTCACTTAATAAATACACAAGAAAACTACAAAAATGAGCCCTGGAGATGAGGGAAGGAAATCCAGAGTCACTACAATACATTACCTAAAATATACAATTTTCAACAAAAAATTACCAGAGGCAAAGAAAGAGGAAAGTGTGACCCATATATAGGAAAAAAAAGCAGGCAACAAAACCTGAGTTTGACAGGCCCCAGGTGTTGGATTAAACAGGCAAGGACTTCACAGCAACCATTATAAAGATATTCAAAGAACTAAAGAAAACTATGTTTAAAGAAGAAAAGGAAGATATGATGACAATGTCTCATCAAATAGAGAATATTAAGAAAGGAATAGAAATTATTAAAAAAGAACTAAATGGAAATTCTCAAGTTGAAAAGTATAATAACTGAAATGAAAAATTGATGAGAGGGGCTCAACGGTAGATTTGAGCTGGCAGAAAAAAGGATCAGCAAACTTGAAGATAGATGGGTAGAGGTTGTTCAGTCCAAAGAAGAGAGAAAATGGAATGCAGAACAATTAACAGAGCCCCAGAGAACTGTGACACACCTTTAAGTGTACCAACATATGCATAATGGGAGCACCAGAAAGAGAGGAGAAAAAAAGGAGCAGTAGAAGTAATGGCTGAAAACTTCCCATTGTGGATGACAACACTTTAGATGTGATGCTTTTTGTGTGGCACACAACCTATACAGCTGCCCATGGCAGTCTGAGTTCACCACCACAGCCACCATCACCATCACCATCTTTTCATCCCCTTTTCTTCTTCAAAAGAGCAGCTCTGCCCTAGTCAGGTCAGTCTCCTAAGCCGTCACGTAAACTTTTCATCATTCTAGTACATGTCTTTTCCCTGACATCTCCTATTCTTGGATTACCCTTCCAGTTTCTTTTTATCAGTACAAACCCATCATTTCTCCCAAGCCCCCAAGGCTATGTATTTTTATTAATTACTTATATTGCATACATGTTTTTTGGTAGTTGTTCTATCATTTCATTTAGATGTCTGACAAATATTTATTGAATGCTTATTACGTTTCAGGCATCCTATTTAGCACTGGCAAAGAACAAGACAGAGACCCTGCCCTCATCAGCCCACACATGAGTAAGCAAATAAACAGCATCATTTCCGGTAGCAATCAGTGCTATGTGGAATGTCAAGCAGGGCAACAGAGACTACCTGGGGAAGGAGAGCTGTTTTAGACAGTGTCCAGGGAAGGCCCGGCTGATATTTGAGCAGAAAACAGAATGAATACAGGGAGCCAGCCAGGTAAGAGCATGGAGAAAGGACTTTCCAGGCAGGGGAAATAAAGAGGTAAAGGCCTCAAAGCAGGAACATTCATGGTGGGTCTGGAGAAGAGTGGATAGGACGGTGTGATTGGAGAGCAGGAAACCAGTAGGAAAGTGGGGGAGAGGTGGGGTTGGAGAGGTGGTGGGGGCCTCCATCATGTAGGGCTATTTTGGAGTGCTCTGTCTCTTGTTGGGATGTTAGTCAAGGAGTGCAAGCCACTTCCTGAAATACCCAAGTCCTATCTCATTCTCAACCCAGGCCCGGTCTGTCCAGAGAAAGAAGGGCAATTTCTATACCCAGGCCTGAGTCCCTGTTCTTGAAACTGAAGACTGTTAGAGCTGATGTGTGCCAGACTGACTGGGGAACGGGGCGAGGGGTAGCCATAGGTTAGAGATCAGCAATGGTCACTAAGAGTGACAGGGCTCCCGGGACACTGACAGATAGAATACATTTATTGCAATATTACCCGCTGCACACTTAATCTGTGTCAAGGTCTTTATATACACAATGCCATTTAAATGCAACCACAATCCTGTGAGCTAGGCATTACTATCCTACTTTACACAGGAAGAAATGAGACACAAAGGGGCTAAGTAGCTTGCACAGTCACCCTGTTGGTGGTAAAGCTAGGATTTTAGTCTACATCTGTTTGGTTCCAGAGCCCAGACTCTTAAGCAACCGTTGCTGCTACCCCCAGAAGCTCAAAGATTTAACAGGAGTCCCACCGGAAACAGAGGAGGGAAAGAAGGGAAGCAGCAAAGGAATTTTACAGGAAGAATTCCTCAGTTCCTATGACCTGAGAATGTTTTGACAACATAAGTAAATATTATTGCTTATGATCAATCCATTCTTCTTGTTTAACATAAGTAAGCAATCAAATGAGAATTGACTTGAGAGTATAGGGACCAAATCTGAGAGTTTTTATTTTAAAATCAGCAAAAGGTTTAAGTTTCTTGCTTTCAAACATATTGCGTGGGTGTTTTGTTTTGTTTTAGTTTTGAAAATACAGAGAAGGAAAAAGAAGAAAATTAAAATCACCTAGAGAATACTCACAGTTTAAGTGCTGACATGACTGTCGATAATCTTCTGAGTCCTCATTGTAATGCTCAGGAGAACCTGATTGGATCTGCTTGGATCACATGTGTCCATCAATCCAATCACCTACAGCCAGGGAGGCTTAGGATCATATCAGAGTTGCAGGGACCCACCCCTTTGGGTTTTTAGGGAAGGAGGTCATCAAGGACCACAGAGGGGTCTATTAAATCTGATTTTGTAAGGTTCTTTCCGAAGGTAGTGTGGGGATAGATTGGGGTGCAGCAGGACCAGAGACAGGGAGATGAATTGGGGGCTCTTGCTGTGATCTAGGCAAGGAAAGATAGGCTCCTGAACTAAGTAGTGTCCATGGAATGGAGAGGTGAAGACGGATCTTAGAGAAAGTTAGGAGGTAGAATCAACTGTTTTTGGTGAGTGATTTGATACGGGTTTACGTAAGAGGATATGAGAATTGGTTAACAGGATCATGATTTTGAGGTGCCTATTGGATATCTAAGCAGACATGTCCAGCAGGCAGTTGTGTGTGCTTAGAGCTTGGGAGAGAGATCTGGGTTGGAGCAAGGTGGTGGTTACAGCCACGGGTGAGGATAAAATAACCAGGGAGAATGTGTGCAGTGAGAAGAAGGCTTAGGTGGAACCCAGGGAGGACTGTTAACGAATAAGGAACAAGCAAATTAGGGAAGAGCCACCATGAAGTGGGCTGAGAAGGAGTGATCAGAGAGGTGGCAGAACTGGTCTGGATGCTGTGGTGGAAATCAGTTATGGCGTATTGTCGGGAGGTTAACAGGAAATGCTGCAGATAGATCCAATAACATGGCCTGGAAAGAGCCTATCCAATCTGACAGCAAGGTGGATTCAGTGAGGGGGTGGCTGGAGGATGAAGCCAGACTGCAGAAGCAAACGTAGAAAATGGAGATGACATGTGAGGCTTTTCAGGAAGCTTGGCAATTAAGGGAAGAAGACAGGGTAAGGGCAAACGGAAACAAAAGGAATATGGAGGATGGTGTGTGTGTGTGTGTGAGAGAGAGAAAGAGAAAGAGGAACATGGTTACGTGCATTCAGGAAGCCTAGTAAAGAGTAAGATGCAGGAGATGGAACCCTGAGGACAAGGGCCTGAGACAGAAAAGAGGAAGGATAAGCCTGGGTTCAGGAAAGTGTGTAGACAGTGGGGTAGCGGGCTGAGAGATCTCTGCTCCATGGGCTCCATTTTCTCAATAACCGGGCAGACCAGGTCATCCGCTGAAAAGGTGGGAGGAGGTGGGTTGGACCTGAGGAGCATGAGTTCTGTGCCGTATGAATGGGGACATATAGAGGCATCCCCCCCGACACTGGAATCCACGACACCACGGTGACATCAGTCTGGGCAGTGGTGATTTCTCTGTAAAACTCAGCAGCCCAGGCAGAAGAGGAAAAAAATCCACACAATTAGATTGGTCTGGTTTGGGGTTTTTGCTGAGTGGAAGGATAGACTGTCATAGGGGAAGGGCTGGTGGACATGGAGAAGATGGAGTGGGAAGTGGGAAAGGAGGTATGGAAGGGGCCAAGGTGTGACAGAGCAGGAGGACAAGCTCATGTGATGAAAATACCCAACCAGGTGTCATTGTATTGCAACAGCTGACAAAGCCCTGATCCTTTGTGCTTCAGTGCTGTCACTCTGCAGCAGGCATAGGCAGTCGAGCTTTAGCTGAGGGCTCCCCTACCCATGGGGGTAATGATACAACCATAATAAATGGATAGTAAACATTTCTGAGTTCTTCGGAACATTTATGCTAGGGGCTCTTCACGTTTCACATTATCTGATTCCCGTGATGATCTTATCCTTCTATCTGGTATTATCCTCATTTACAGAGGACATGCAGACTCAGAGTTTAATTAACTCCAACATCATGTGAACTTGGCTGATTTTTAAAAATAGCCCCTTCCCCCAAGTCAGCTTCAAATGAGGAGTTTGCTTCATTTATTGAACATTCTACCGGAGTTCCCGACAGCCTCACATGTGTCCAAATCACCCAAAGGAGATCAAGAAATCTTAAAGAATACTAATTTTAATTTCCATGAATTGAAGGAGCTGGAAGAGAAGTGGTCCCTAAGCCCATGCGGACAGGGCAGGGAAAGCTGGGGAAGGGACAGGCTGGGGAGAACACTCAGGGGGCTGAGAGTCCCCCAGAACAACAGATTTTGACTGAGGTGTATCGGCAGGAAAACCCCAGAACCCCTAAAATATTTCTAAACCCTTTGATCAGTGGCTTTTCTGAAAACTGTTCCTCCCTCCGCCTGCCTGACATGTGGACTGAGAAATCTTATTAAAGTCCTTTCAAAAAAGCTCCATGTCATGGAGCATCTGCTTCTGGTGTGTGAGAGATTACACACGAGTGATCTTGGCCAGGGGACCGAGTCAGCTCCAGCCTCCGCCAGGCGGACAGGACTTCAAAAGGGAGGCGCTCAATTAAGGAAACAGCCTTTCCTGGTCGTGGCTCTGAATCTCATTTCCAGCACAGGCTCCTCTGGTTAATGATAAGAAGCCCGGGATAAGAGCCTGCTTGTAGCTGGAATGGCTTCCTTCCTGAGGGAGGAGAAAAAAAGGAAAGAAAAAGATTAGCACAAGTATCAGGCTCCTGACTTAGCTTCCCTTCTGGAAAAAAAAAAAAAAAAAATCACAAAGCGCCCTTTACATCAAGGCTGTTTAGATTTCTTGCACTTCCCCATTCGGGTTGTGTTTTATTTTTAATGGTTGACCCTGTACATGGCGGGGGCATTGTGTCTTTTCTCGACAGAGGCACTTAATGGATTAAATCTGAAAAGAGTCAGTGGTAATCAGACATCCATCAGAGAGGTCTATTTACATGCACTCACTCCTGCAGTTTTTGAAAAGCACAGAATTAGAAGAAAAAATTGCTGGAAAATACCATCATTAGAGTCCTTTGTCCCTCTTGGCTCCATCTGCTGAGGGGGAGGGGCGGCGTTGTCCCTTCTGCTGCTGGTGTATCTGAGGGTCTTCTCCTCCTGAGCTCAGAGAAACTGTCCTAAACAATCTGATCCAGAACTTCTAAAATTCTTTACAAAAAGCAAGACAGCCTGATTTGAAATTTCAGATTTAACCCTGTATTTAAAAATCAGTGGAGCCCTGGGCCAGAGAGTAACCGACTGAGTGCTTTGGGAATGTTACATCTCCTACTCTGCATAGGATTTGCACCTGTGAATCCTCCATTGAAAGGATTGTTATTATCTGTAATGTTTTTAAAATCTACACCTTGTGGACTCTTTTTTTTTGCTTTTAGTGTGCTTTATGATCCTCATATGGTGAGCACTATTGTTAGCATGACACACCTCACTCATCAATGGAGTAATACTCATTAATGTATTACTCATCAGTGTATTACTCACTAACGAGTATTACTCATTAATGGAGAAGGCTGGTGGCAAACACCAGATTCGTGTCTTTTCCAGGGCACATTCATTATGGATACGGATCTTTGTCCGACTTATAGAAAGTGCACAGCTGAGAGGAAATGCAGAATCAAGCTTCTCGTCTGTTAAAAGATAAACTGAGGCGTACTAAAAATTTTAAGAGTTTATTTGAGCAAAAATCAATTTGAATTGGGCAATACCCAATCAAGCAGATAGAAAGGCGCTTCGCGGAGCTGTACAAAATGAAAGACTTTTGTAGGCAGAAGGGAGTGGGAACAAGGAAGCTACACTGGCAGAAAAGCAGGTTGATTATTGCAAGGTTACTCTCCTTTAGGGAATGGCAGGGGTCGATCAGGCAGATTACCCAACTAGTGCTGATTGGGCAATTCCTGATTCACTGGTTTAAGCTTCCATTTCTGGGAGAGCCCAAAATGTAATTAAGTCTTGATTTGGTGATGTGACTCCATTTTGAGCCTGTTCCTTTGTTTGTTAACACATCTCAAATCACTCTTTAAAGTAGAAAGGCTTAAGTGCTACAGAATATAAAATTAATAAAAACTCAAAAAGCTTTTGTTAAGTTATGTTGACAGCCTAAAGCAAAATGAAAATCAATTCAACCAATATTTATTGACTGTGCTAAGATGCTTCTGGGAATACACAGATAAATTTAACATGAATGAATGTCAAGTCCTACATTTAGGTTCAATCAATTGCATAAACTCACAATACATGGTACATGGAAGAATTAATTAGGAGTTCATGTGAAAAACTCTGATGTGACTGGAAAATAGCTGATGGAGACTTGGGCTGCTCCAATTGAAGGCCAATATCTACGTAAAAAGGGGCATTACATCAGAGTCTCCTCTCTGGTGGGGCCACATCTGGAGTATCACAGTCATTCTGGGCATCACAGGACACTACACTATGTTTTAAAGTGGACTTTGACAAAGTAGAATCCATGCAAAAGGAGGCACATGTGTGCTTAAAAGTCTTGGAAAACATACCATATGAGGAACCATTGAGGGAATAGAAACTGTTGAACTTTGAGAAGATCGGGTTTAGGAAAGAACTAGAATTACAGAATTGTCAAGTGAGAATGACCTTCTCTGTATCTTTTACTCTAACCCTTGTCTTTTAAAGATGAGAAAACAGGCCCAGAAAAAGGAATGCCATATTCGTCTCTATCTACAGTCTTGCCTAAACCTGGTAGTTTTATTCCTGTAGCACCAGGTTACCCAATCCCAATACTCACTCTGCAATTCAGTTTACGCTTCCAGTCAGTTGGTTGACTCCTGCTGTCGGAAGGATGGACCTTCTCTGTCCTCAAAGCTATTTGAGTTTTGGAAAGAAGAAAGGGCCAAGAATCCAATTCTTCTTCCATCCTTTGCCTGGCAAATTCTTGCTCATTCTTCAAGACAGCTCAAATGTCACCTCTTCTCTGAGTTCTCACTTACAGCCCTCCACTGAAAATTAATTATTCTATCCTGTCATTTCCCACAGTTCTCTGGAACTATCTCACTGTAAAAGTTTATTGCAATTACGTGTACTTTCATCTTTGCACTAAATTCTGGGCACCTGGTCTAGCATGACTCAAAGGCTAGGCCTGGCTGGTGCTGTTGACCTGCACCCACGGGTGACATCTCCACTTGACCAGGGCTTCCGCACAGCATGGCTGCCTCAGGGTAGTCAGGCACCAAGAGCAAGTGTTCCCGTGAACAAGGTGGAAGTGGCATGGCCTTTTATGGCCTCACTTGAGAAGTCACATAGTGTCATTCCCACCACGCCCACCAAAATTCAAGGGGAAGGGCATAGACCCGACCTCTCCATGAGACAAATGTCAAAGAATTTGCAGTCATGTTTTAAAACTGCCACAGGTTGACAGAAAACAAACTAATAAATACATAAAATATGATATCTAATATGTCTAATGGTGATAAATGTTATGAAGAAGAATAAAGTAAAAAAGGGGGATAGAGAGTCTGTGACTTGAGGAATCGGGGGTGAAATTCTAAATAGGATGGTCAGGAAGGCCTTGCTGACAAGGTAGTGTTTGAGGGAAAGTTTAAGGAGGTGAATGAACTGTGCAGATACCTGGGCATGCCCACTCCAGTCAGAAGGAAGAGCATGCAGTGGCCCTAAAGCAGGAATGAGCCTGGCAGGTTCAAAAATACCAGCAAGGCCCATGGGTCTGGAGCAGAGTGCGCAGAGGGAGAGCAGCAGGAGATGACGTCAGCAGGTCGTCAAGGGGAGATCCTACAGGGCCTCGTGGCCCCCCCTGGAAGACCCTGGGCTTTACCCGGGTGACACGGAAGCCATTGGAAGGTTTGAGCAGAGGTGTGAACGTATGCCTGATGTTAACAACGTCACAAAAGCATATATGCTGCTGAGGAGAGAGCAGACACAGCGGGCAGGGGTACAGCAGGAGCCCAGTCAGAAGACAACATAAAAGAGAGAGAGCACGCTGGCTTGGAGTGCAGTGCAGTGGGAGTGGGGAGAGAAGGCCAGATTCTGGACATATTTTAAAAATAGAACCGATAGGATTTGCTGCTGGAATGGATGTGGGGTTTAAGAGAAAAGATAATTCAAGGATATCTCCAATATTTTTGGCCTGAGCAACTGGTTGAATAGAGTGTCATTAACTGAGTTGCTGAAGATTACAAAAGGGACAGGTTTTAGGGAAAAGATGAGGAGTTTAGTTTTGGATGTACAGTCAGTTCTGCTTTATATGTGTTCTGAAAAAATCATTGTAAAATCACATAGTAAAAACCACAGGACTTATGGGGAAAAGTGGTATTAGGTACATAATACTCAAAACCTTCCTCAGTGACTAATTAAAAAAAGAAAGATAGGAACCTAATGCAAATGATGGCAGAGTTTTACACACAATAAATGGCTCAGATACACATAGTCCTATACTCAACAAATATGGCACATCCCCTTAGAGAAGACCTGAAGTTTGCTTGTGGAAATAGGTGTCAGAGAGGTTGCAGTGGTGTATTGTGAAGTGGTAAACTAGGTACGGTTAATTTTCTGTGTCAACTTGCCTGGGCTAAGGGATGCCCAGACAGCTGGTAAAACATTATTTCTGGTCGTGTCTGTGAGAGTTTTTCCAGAAGAGAGGAGCGTCTGATTCAGTAGACTGAGTAAAGAAGGTCCGCCCTCACCAACGTGGGCGGGCATCTTCTGATCCGTCGAGGGCCGGAATAGAAAGGAAAAGGTGAAGGAAAGGTGAATTCTCGCTTTCTCTCCTTGAGCTGGGACTTCCATCTTCTCCTGCCCTCGGACATCAGAGCTCCTGGTTCCCAGTCCTCTTTGTACTCTGGGATTTACACTAGCAGCCCTCCCCCCATTCTCAGGCCTTTGGTCTCAGAGTGGGAGTCACACCATTGGCTCCCCTGGTTCTCAGGCCTTTGGACTTGGACTGAATTAGACCACCAGCTTTGCTGGTTTTACAACTTGCAGACACAGATTGTGGGACTTCTCAGCCTCTGTAACCACATGAGCCAATTCCTATAATGAATCTTCTCTTATATATATCTGTATATATCCTATTGGTTCTGTTTCTCCGGAGAACCCTAATAGCATAGGGCTATCTGAAATAGGACAGAAAGCTGTAACACCAGATGTGGATGGGTGTGGCCTCACCGTCCTCCGTTTACATTGGTGTTGAACATCACATTTGAGTGATTTTTCTCAGCCCTGAATCCTGGGGCAGGTTTTCCCTCCTTTGAGATGTAGATCCTTCAAGATATGCATTTATAGTAGATACTTGTTTCATCAAAATTGCAAATTTGACCCCATGTGTAGCCATTTTCATTAACTTCTGCATTGCTGGAAATTCTTCTGAACCTTTTTCGTATGCACGACAGCTGAAGGATTTGGAAATTGTAGCAATGTTTGAAACCACTAAACCAGGCATTAACAGCATGAAAAGAAGTCACTTCTGCAGGATTTGCCCATTGGAGATTTCCATTTGAGGTCTTTGTGTATAGATTGTGCTGTCTCTATGATTATGAGAAAGATTGTTCTTGATTTTTTCACTACTTGGTCTTCAATCCGTATGTCTAACTACTTTTCCATTTCTTCTATGTTTCTAGGCCTTGTTCTTATCGACTTCAGAGCACTTGAAGTTGTTGCAACCAAGGAGTTTTTAAAACATTATTTTGGTGGCATTGTCTGTCATGGTGTGGATTCCTTTCTGCCTATTGCTCAGGAGATATCACACATAGGCCCCCCTTGTTTTCCATGACACTGTTAATGGAAACTCATGCATATCAGGACCATGTCCTTGCTAAGATATGTCAGTCACCACAGAACCATACAGAGGGAGCACATGTTCCTTTCTATTTGCATGAGTTTCAGTTAACATGGTGCGGTGCAAAGCAAAGACTGCCTGCATTCTCTCAATTTAAAAAAAAAATTGCTATTTCAAGCTTCTCTTCAATACTTAAATGCTTCTTTTGCATGCACCGCTTGGCATTTTTGAGCCAGGACACTTAGATATATTTGGGAAGTTGAATGAGTGTTTTCTAATATAGAGAAGTTCACAAAGGTGAAAGAATAGCCAAACACAACCTTGTAGGATAACACACAGTGTGAACTGAGGTAGTGGTAGATGTTGTGTGCATGTGTGCACTTGTGAATTCCTATGGGGCTCAGCGGGATGCAGTTTTCCGCATTCACCTGGTGTCCCTCACAGACATAATAGTACCTAAGCAAAGATAAAATTGATACCAGCTCAAGGCAAGGTTGACAAAAGGGAAGCCATACTGTAACTGTATTGTATTGTACTGTATTGTAACTTTGAACGACCTCTGATTAACTAGCCCAGACATGCTCTGTGGGTTTTATAGCCCCTCCCAGCTGCTATAAGTTGATAAATTTGTTCTTTTGAGTTCCTTAAGAATGTGATGACCCCCAGGTAAAGAGTCTATGCTATAGCCATCATCGATGGCAACTGAAAGATTGGGGTGTAGGGCAGTGCTCCCATCTCTGATGCATCTCCAGTAAAACCAAAGACTATCAGGAACTAAGACCAGGTGTCTGCCCCCACCTGGAGGTCAGATGGATGCCCCACCCTGAGACCAGCTGCCTCCCCCACCCGGAGACCAGCCCCCTATATAACTGGCCTGTAATCTTTGTCTGTAAGGTGGTTCTTTTGAACATGAGTCAGCCATCTTCCCTCTTGCTAGCAAGCTGTAATAAAAAGTCTTTTCTCTCCTACCACCTGGCCTCTTGACTATCGGCATGTCTTGTGGGCAGACGAACCCCCTTTTTGGGCGGTAATGAAATTAGTGTTATGCTCACATTATTCCCTAATATATCAATAATGTTGGAACAAATTCACAATTTCAAAATAAGTGTTACAGCAGAACTGACTGTATTGCATTTGAGAAGCCTATTGTCATGCAAATGGAGGTATTGAATAGGCATTTATCTAGAATTCAAAGAAGAGCTCAAAGCTGAATATATAAATTAAGGAGCCATCAGTTTATACATATGTGTAAACCCATGAGATCATCCAGGCATTGACTAAAGAGAGAGAAGAGATTCAGACTGAAGTATTCCAACATTTAGGGGTTAGAGAGATGAGGAGCAGCTAGCAAAGGAGCCTAAGAAAGAGCAGGCTGTAATGTGGGAGTAAAACTGAAGATTGTTCTAGAAACAAAGAATGTGTTTCAAGGAGAAGAGAATAATCAGTTTTGTTCAATTCTGCTGATAAATCAAACAAGATGAGGACAGAGAGTTAATAATTGATGGAGTGATGTGAGCAGAAGCTTCACTGCAAAGGGTTCCAGAGAGGAAGGAAGGAAAGAAATTGGAGACAGCAAGGATAGGAAACTCCATCAAAGAGAGCGGAGAATTGGGGCAATAACTGGCATGGGGTATGAAGTCAAAGAGATTTTTTTTTTCTCCAAAGATAGGAGAAATTATAGCAGACTTGCATGCTGATGTAAATAGTAAGGGAAAAGGGAAAAACTGATGATGCCCCTGGGAGAGGAAATAATTGCAGGGGGTAAGTCCTTCAGTATACAAGAGGGGATGGATGGGCTCCAGGGCCCAAGTAGAGGGGCTGGCCACAGATAGGGGTGTGGATAGTCGATCCATGGTAACAAGAGGGGAGGCAGAGAATAAGGTACAGGTATAGGTAGGTATGTATGTGAGGTAGTGGGAGCTCTTCTCATAGATTCTTTTTTCTCAGTGAACTGAGAAGCAAGTTCATCAACTGAATAAAGATAGGATGGGGGGTGATTAAGGAAAGCTATGAAGTTTCTAGGAGGTAGGAGTAAACTAGGGAAGTGTAGTAAGATGTCTGGACAGCAGTAAGGGGCCCAGCAGATTTCTGACATATCTCTGTTCCTACTTTAGAATACACTGGATGATGCCCACAGCACTCTGAATACTCACTCACTGCTTCTAGAGTACTCTCTTCCTTTCTCATTTCTCTCCCTACCAGTTGAGTTATATACTTACCCAAGAGTTGATTGCGTTTGTTTATGACACCTGTTCTTTACTATAATTATATAACATAATGTCTGCTGTGTAAATCAATGACATATGAGTGTGTAAAGAGAGCTGTGCCTGTGAAAACACTCAAATACTTTGGAAAGATTTGAGAAAGGCAAAGTACTACACAGAATAAAGTTGCCATCAATTGAAGTGTGGGCAAGAAAGATTTAACAGCTTGAAAGAATCATAAAAATTTAGATTTAAAAGCATCTTTAAGTTCTCCTCCACTATGAAGAAACCAAGACTAGAAATGATGGATAATACACTACGGAGTGGTTTATGCAAGAAACACAACTCAGAACGGCGATCAGAGAGAACTTGGCCCTTCATCAAAACATGGGTGAACAAATGTATATTAAAATGTTTTAGGTTTAAATAGAACATTTAAGATATATACATATCATTTTTATGATTTTATACTTTATTCAACTTATTAAGTTACCTCCCACTCCCAGTTTTGTTTTTTGTTTTTTTTGTTTTTTTTTTTTTTTTTTTTTTTTTGGTGAGGAAGACCAGCCCTGAGCTAACATCCGTTGCTAATCCTCCTCTTTTTGCTGAGGAAGACTGGCCCTGGGCTAACATCGTGCCCATCTTCCTCTACGTTATATGGGACGCCACCACGGCATGGCTGACAGGCAGTGCGTCGGCGGGCGCTCGGGATCCGAACCCCCGAACGTCCGGGCTGCCAAGCGCGGACGAAACCGCTGCGCCACCGGGCCGGCCCCAGCCCACTCCCAGTTTTGATGCCCTAGGATAAGAATAATTCTACAGCAGCTTTTGGTAGCTATGTGCTCCAAATGCACTAGGAGGCAAAATACAGGCAGTGGAGGGTTCTGTTACATAAACAGCACCAAGAGCAGGCATTGAATGGGGAGGGGAAGCTTGAGTCAAGGTCTGATTGGAGTCCAGCTTAACTTGGCATTGGGGGCTGTTCCTTGTAGATTCCCCCTATAGATCTAAATGGGAAAGAAAGCAGTTTGCAGGAATTTAACCAAAGCAGGAGGATAAGTGTTTCCAGGTCCAGCATGTCAACGCAGGAGGTGATGAGACAGGCAGATCAGTCTAGAGTCAGGATTCACAAGTCACACAAGCAAAGAGCAGGGGTGGAGGTGAGCACTGACCCCAGCGGAGAGGCCTCTTGCTGTCTGCTCCATTTTATGCTGCTAATAGGGCCTAGGTAACCCCAGGCCTCAAGCTTCTATCCAGGGCCAGAAGGATGTGAAAGAGCCTCAAGGTGAATCTTGACCCAACTTGAGAAAGAGCTTAAGATGCTGAGATTAATTCACATTGTGAAGGATTTCGACATTAATTTTTAGTGTGTGGGCCAGTCTTGTTGAACAAAATTATTTGATGTAGGAAAGCGAAATACTTTCTATTCTGGAAAAATTATTCCAGGCATTATTCATAACTGACATTTTTCTGTACTTAAAGACAAGTTCAGATACACTCAATGCCATCAGGCCTAGGAAAGGATTTTAATTCCTCTTCAAATGCTGTATCAAAACAGCAAACCTCATGCACCCACCTTGCACTTAACCATTGTCTCCACAGATAAACCAAATGTGGTCACAGGCTTTAAAATCCTCATCACTTTTACTGAAAAGTCAAAAAAAAAAAAAAGGCCCCTTTTGTATTTTGAGAATTCTGCCATAAAGCTAGATTGATCACTGACACAACAGAAATCTAAGGTGAATTTTTTGCTACATTCAGGATTAACTCTCCAGAGTTCTATGAGGCTTTCTTAGACAATTTGACTTCCGTTTAGATATAATTATGCTTAGCAATTAACTGCTACTTTTCAGAAGACATCCACTTGCTTTGTATCAGAATTAAATAGTAACCATGGGATCTGAATTTCTTTTAGTTCAACAAGCAGTTTAGCAATCACGTTATCTTCCATTTGCTTGGACAGATACTAACCTGCCGAGCCTCCTATGTTATTAATACCTATTTGGTGCCCTGATTTCCTCTGTGAAATCAATTTCTCCATCTACAGAAGAAAATGATTGTCATAAATATCTGGAAGGATCTGGAAGTATACAAATTTCCTCCACTTTATTTGGATTCACGTCTCAATGGAAATCTGGCCACATAGTTCCAAGGACAAGTGACAAGTTCAATCCAAGGAAGCTTCATAATGATCTTAAAACTGCAATTGAATGTTTTTGGAGCATTTACGTTGTAATTTTTCATTCATTTATTCGTTGGTTTTCTTCCTTCAACATTAAACATATCTGAAGGTTTGATGTGCAAGATATAAAGCTGAGATAGGACATGCTTATGTGGAAACTCAATGACATAAAATCCAGATAGCAACAAGGCAGTCCATTTCTAATCGCTAGCCAAGTGGTATAGGACAATGAGTGTTGTGAATTAAAAGGAGGAAGGAATCTTCATAAGCTAATGTGCAGGATGACATCCAGGGCAAGCAAGGACCTGAGCAGGTCCTGAAGGACACCCTGGAATCACGTAGGTGAAATGCAGAGGATGAAGGAGGGAAAGAGGGGAGCAAGGCCTGGGCATGGAAATGACATGCTTGTTTAGGCAGCCTGGACTGGTCCAGCCTTTCTGCCTGTGGTAGGTGCCTAATATACTTTTGTTGAATTTAATTGACAGCACATTGGAGGAGAGTCTTGGAAGCTAGCCTACAGTAATGGAAAGTCTCTGAAGTCTCTTGAGCCGGGGCCTGGCAGGATGAAATCTCGTAAGAAATTCCCGCTGTAGTTCAGGAATAATGTAACAAAGGCCTGAACTGGGCCAATCAGTGCATCGTCCGCTGTGATTGGTTCAAGGCAGCGGAAATATGTATCAAATATATCCGTTCAAAGTAAATCCCAACACTTTTGTGTGATGTCTGGAAGACAAATAGGCCCTGTTGTGATATAGCTCTGGACAATGAGATGTAAGATGAAGTTTGGGCGTGCGGCTTCCAGGAAAACTCTTTTAAAGGTCAGACTCAATAAACATGCACCATTTTTTCCCTTTTTGCTTTTTCCTTAATTCCTGGAAAGTGAAAGTGCTGATTGGAGCCATGAAAAAAGGGGCAAGGGGCTTACTGAGATCTTGGCCTTGGTAATTTTGAGCCACCCAACCAAAAGCAGCAATATCTCCCCACCTCTTACTTGTGACATGAGAAAAACTAATGCTTATTTGTGAAAGCCACTGTTATTTGGGTTTCTGCTATATACAGCCAATTTCACCTCTGCTGACTTTTCTCTTCCTTAGTTTTCCAATCTTAAATTTCCAATTTTCCCCACATCCCATATCCTGCCCTTTCACTTTCTGCTCCAGCAATAGCAAACTACTTTCAGTTCCTTCAACAAGGCATGCCTTTTTTTTTTTCCACTTTTTTTTTCTCCCCAAAGCCCCAGTAGATAGTTGTATGTCAGAGTTGTGCATGCTTCTAGTTGCTCTATGGGGGCCGCTGCCTCAGCATGGCTTAACAAGCGGTGCGTCAGTCCGCGGCCAGGATTCGAACCAGCGAATCCCAGGCTGCAGAAGAGGAATGCGCGAACTTAACCGCTGTGCCACCGGGCCGGCCCCCCTACAGCCCTTTTTTATGCTCTTCCTTCTATTCCTTCTCTCTCTGTCAAACTCTTCTGGTTAATTCCCATTCAACTTTCAGGTCTCCCCATAGATGGCATTTCTTCCTTGAAGATGTCACTCTTCTGCCCCCTCCCACCACCACCCTACCCCCATCTGGATTTAAAGTCTTCCTATGTATTCCGAAGCATGTGTTAGTTACCATAAGGAAAATAACACATCAAAGAGTCTTTTTAGAGAATGCATGCCTTTCAATATGCTCAACATATGGGAAAAGCACATATAAGGTAGCAGGGTTTACACATCCAGGTCAGCTATTCAGCTTTGGTCTTTCTCAGAGAGACTTGCTGCCTGAAAGCCTGTCAGAGATCATGTGAAGTGCTGGATTCCACTACTCCCAAGAGAAGATCTTGCACCCAATAGGGGGGAGAAAAAAACTGGAGCAACTTAGTTCTCATCCTCTACCACACTGCTCCGATAGTCAATTCAAAACATAAGCAGGCTTGGCCCATCCTTTTTCTCCGGTAATTTAATACCCAGCTTGCTTTATCACACTGCTGTGTAAAAGATCCAGCAGTTTGGCCTCAGTTTTATCCCGGTCTCAACCTTTATAGCAGTTTATTTTCCATTTAAAAAATAGTAATTGTGTGTAGATAATTTCCTTCCCTTGTATTCTTTCCCTTTTTTTTACTTCTATTCAAGGAGGTGATCAGCCCTGTTCTCATGGTCTCTGTGTAGGTTTGTAGCAGGGCCAAACAGAAGTAGCTTAGAGGAAGGTCAAGCTTTGTCTTAAAAAGCCTGAGTCTCAAGGAAGAGCTCCTTCTTTCCTATTCCTCTGTCTCCCAGGCTAGAGAGGATCTCTTGGCCTGCTTGTGGGGAGACAGAGGAGAAAGTGAGAGTGAGAAAGCAGGTGAGAATGAGAGATGGAGACAGAGGAGAGGTCTGAGAGAGTGAGAGCCATGAGCAGCGGGCCCTAGTGCTGCTCTTTCCAGAAGTTCCGAGGGGAAATGGCTGCATGGTGCATCTGAGGAGGGGACCACTGGCTTCCAAGCAGACGTCCCCACACCCCAAGTGTGTAATGGAAACAACAGAGAGCCACCAGGCCTGCAGGCTATGCACAGACAAGAACGACAGGCATCACAGTGCCACGTGTGTGGACAACCAGAAGCTGTTGCCCTGCCCTCCCATCTCCCCTTCCTACAGTCTTGGAAATTCATAGTATCCAAGAACTTGTGCACCTACCCTGGAGAAGCCCAGGAAAGACGAACGTTGTCAGAACTGCATATGCCTGTGTTGGCTGGGGCCTACACAAAATTGCCTGGCCAAAGTGTGACCATGCATGCTGGGTGAAGTCCATGTGCTCTCCATGCCCCAGGCCCTGCACCTGGAGGAAGAGGCTTTTTGTGCATTTTGTGATTCTACCACCTGGAAGAAGTGCTTTTTGGAAATTAGGTGCTAGCAGAGCCCTGAAAATTAACTACTCCCACCAAGCCAGGGTCAGAAATTAATGTGTTATAGACAAGTTCTAGTCTTCCTCACCTGAATTGTGGATGGGATCCATATCCACTACGTAATGTTTGCCCGGCCTACCCGCTGGATCACTGAGAAAACCAAATGAGATAATATATGTGCAGAAAGTGTTGGAAACTGGTGAAAAGCACACAAGCGTAAGGCCTTATTACCAATTGCTTTGAGATTTGGGGCCAGAACACTTCTTTTTGTGTATGATTCATGTGATCAATATAAAACATTAAATTTACTTGGTTGCACTTTACTTGGTAGTGAGAAGGGCTAAGCCTACAAAACGGCACGTGCACATTATTTATGCCATCACATTTGGCTTGTGGAATGGTCACTGTAGGTCCTTAGATGATTTATTTGTTTAACAGACAATACATGTTCTATGTACTATTAAATAAACATTGATGATCGTGACACTAAAATTAAAAATATCAAGTACCATGAAACTCAATTAAATTATTCTCAAAGGACTCTGAAAAGCTAACTCTCACAATCCCAAAATAATTTCCTCTGTTGGAACACCAGACCAGGTTTAAAATGAAAATATTGTATGCATGTAAAACTAAATGGTTTTGCCCTATGTTGTCACAATAAGAGCTGAAACCAGGGACTCTATTTTTGGAACTGAATCCAATAAAACTTCTATTTTGGCTTCAGAAAGTCCTTTCTCTCTTTCTTATTCCTGCCTCACTTCATTTTTTAAGCTATAACTAAAATGACTTTGTAGAAAAATGTTTTGAGACATGTGAATTCATTTAGAAAGAAGTTCTGCTGTTAAATATTTTTTTGGCATCAATTTCAATGAGCTCACTTATTCTTTTCTTTAGAGGTGATGGAAACTGGTAGGAGGAAAAACTTAGGGGGGGAATAGCTGGACCCCTCAGGACAGCCTGTGACAGGAAGTCCCAACGGAACAACCCACAGTTATAGGAAGTGAGGAGCCTTTCTTCCCAGAGTCTTCTGCAGCTGTGTGGATCAACAGGCCACATTCCTGGACCGACCTCTACTTAATTACTCTGACCAACAAAGCCCCAAGCTTTGTCCTCAAAGTTGTAAGAGTATTTTCTGATTTGAAAAGAAGTTTTGACTCCTCACCTCTTCCAGGCCAGCCACTGCTGCAGGCTTCACCCCCTGGAGCGCCTTGGAGCCTCCTCTCCTTGAGTGAACCATCTCCTGGGACTGTTCCCAGGCACAGGGTGGAAGAGCCTGGTAAAACCAAACAGCCTTAAAAGAAAGAATATCAAACTGCAAGTCTGCCAAATTTTACACATTCTTACCGTCCTCCATTTTCTCTTAGTAAAAGTGTAATATCTCAGGGGATTCCAACCAGATTTGATAAAAATGTGTATTAAGAATTAAAAGAATGTTAACTGGTGAGAGGAAACAGAAGTTATTGGCCCAGAGTCTGGAGTTACATATATTAGTCATTTTATAACATGACTTTTCTAATACCCTGGGCAGGATAAAACGTCCCAACGATATACGTTTGCTTTTGACCTTCAGAGAAGAAATGTAATTTCAAGCGTTTTCAATAGAACTACCTTTAAACAAAAAGAAACATGTTAAGTTGAGAGAGCAGAATTTTTTCAGGGGTAGGAATAGGATGCTCTTAAAACTTGCCTTCGTTTTGTACATTATGGTGCTCAACTACCAAATAAATTAAGGCCTTTGGGGAAGCCATAAAAATTCATCATTTAAAGGCACATTAATTCTTCTAGGTCACTGGGTGTCATTAAGTAAATTACTGGCCCAAAACATTTTAAGGTGCCTTTGGGGCCTGAAAGAATATATGCTTTTCTCAGAGAAGGACTAGATTGCTAATGGTTGGCCTGCCTGCCCTTCTTCCCTGGAAAATCAGAACCAATCTATTTTAAACTCATGTTTAATTCTAGGAGGTTGCTGCATATCAATGCCAGGCACCAGGTTTTGCTGAATTGCAACCGTGTGCTTTATCTAAGGGCTCGATACAACTGATTCTTCACCCTGAAAAGTTCTTCACATTAGACCAGTGTTTCTCAACACTTTTTCCATTAATGTTCCCATAAGAGGGCTTTAAGGACATTACTTTTAAGTGCCACTGGAAATTAAATACTAAGGAACTAAGCAGTAAGATTTTGTTAGGTAGGGTTGAGCCATTGTAATATTTAATTCTGTCCTTGTTGAGAAATATGCATTAGACCAGAGCTTCTCAACTTTAACATGTGTAGCACTGTAACATCTGGGCCAGATAATTCTTTGTTGTGGGGAGCTGACCGCACATAATAGGATGTTCATAGTAGGATGTTTAGAGCTTCTCTGGCTCTACCCACTAGATGCCAGTGGCACCCACCCCCTGCCCCAGTGTGACAACCAAAATTATATCCAGACATTACAAATGTCCCCTGGGGGACAAAATTGCCCCATTTGAAAAACCACTGCACTAGACATATAAACAAGAGGAAGGTATGTCAATGCGTAGAAAAAGTCAGAACGTTTTTGACAAAATGCAGGAAAGACAATTTTTAAAGTGAGAACTCAAGGAAAGACTAGGAACTAGAAGGTGAAATGCAGAAGAAAATAGCAAGAAAAGCGAAGTGCAAAAGGCAACAGCCTGTTGGGGAAAGGGAAAAGGAAGGGCTGGGAAATAGACCTATTCATGATCCTTCCTGGAGGGCAGCTGCTGATCTCACTCTCTTCACCCATCTGCCCCCTATGCCCTGGGGCTTCTCACACATTGAGGGCCCGATGGCAGTCTGTCTGTTTATGTTTTATTTATAACTCTGTGGATCCATTTCTTGACTTTTAATGGTTAGTTCTGCTTCTTTTAGTTGCAGATTCTAAAGAGGTACTGGCAGACCTTGTCCTGGATTGGGTTGAGTTGCTAGGCAACCAGGCCTCAGTTTCTAGCTGGAGTTACCCAAGTGAACAGGAACCTTGACTTCCTTGCCAAAGCCCTTTCTGTAATCACTAGCACTCTTCCCCTACTGACTGATCCTCAACAAGTTAAGAGATGATGGAGACCAGTGGTTTGCCTACAGCCTGCCCACCCTTGCTTCAACCAGTACAGTTGTGCTTTAATCAGTTTGAGGCATATTCATAAGATTTTATTTGAAGAAAAAATTCCTCCACTTACAATGAAAACATTGATCATTTAGAGGCTGTGAGCGACATCCTAGAATCTCCCTTTGCATGCAGTGCTGAGAAAAGAGCTAAAGGTATCAGAACAAACACAAATACTGTACATCTACCTTATTATATCTTATCTCAAGGAACTCTTAGGATCTGAGGGACACCTTTTGAAATCCAGCAATCAAAATGGTTTTATTGTTAAGGAACCTCTATAGTGATGACAGGGCCACCCAAGGATGGGCATCAATGGCTTAATATCATCCGGAACATCCCTATTTAGATTGGCATGATTAGATTTCATCTCTACCTGTAAGAGTTGGAGAAGACTGAGAAGCTTTAGGAAAGCATAGCAGAAATGTGTAAGAAATACGAACCAGAAGCAAAGGACTAAAGAATGTTGATTTTCTTGAAAGGGAAAGGCCAAGAGATGATTTAATGTAGAAAAGGGAGGAAGATAGTTAATAGTTTAAGTGCTTTTTAGATATCATGAATCTTAGAGTCATTTAATTTTTACGATAAACTAAAGGCCACCATTTGCCCCCTAATATTCATTCTTCCTTTCTTCCATGGTAATAACATTTTCCACTGAATAAACACTACATTTTCCAGTCACCTTGTATGTAGCTGTTTCTCTAAGTTCTGGTTATTGGGATATCTACTTTGTGGTAGACTTTGAGACTCTGCTTCTTCCCTCCTTGCTGCTGGCTGGAGAGTAGACACAGTAGCTGGAGCAGGAGCAACCGTCTTAGAACTTCAGGTGAACTTGGTCATGAAGGCTGCTACAGACAGATTCACGAGAGGAAAGGAGCCTGGGTTCTTAATGGCATGAAGTGCCGCACCCACTCTGGACCAACCTCCAGACTTATACATGAGAGAGAAATAAACTTCTCTCTTGTTTGATCCTTTACTATTTGGGATTTTTCTATCACTCCAACTTTACCTAATCTCAACTAATAAACCTGGATGGCCATTATCCTCCTTTCGAGACGAGGAAATGAAGGCTCAGAGGTGCTAAATAACCCAAAGCCATGTAACTGATAAAGTTCAGAGTGTTCTTTGTCCAATGCCAAAGCCTAAGTGCTTTGCATCACACCACCTTTAAGCCACCACACAAACTTAGAGTTGTGCGGGTCTTTAGGTAGAATGAAGCTAATTATTGCTGTTCTCCACATCTGGGACAGAAAGGACATAGGTTTATCTTACAGTAAGAGTTTGGTAGACCTGTCTTATTGCCTGATCCCTAATTAGGAGAAGTCAAAAGCCATCGTTGTATTTGTATCTATGGTTTAAATATAGACCTGCCTGAGAAAGAGGAATGATCCAGATTTATTCAATCTTCTTTGAACAAATGTCCAATGAGCATCTCCTAACTGCCAGGCACTGGGGAGTTAGCAATGAACAGAAGAGACAGAAGCTCTTGCCTTCATGGAGCTCATTTTTTCTACTGGAAGAAGACAATAAACAAAGTAGTCAAATGATTATATTTTAGGTGGTGGTAAGTAGCATGAAGAAAACTACAGCAAGGAAGGGAGATAAGGAATGCCAGTGGTCGGGGGGAGAGGGGAGGAGAGGAGGTTCCATTTTAAACAGAATGGTCAGAGAAGGTCTCACTGAGAAGGTGGCATTTGAGCCAGCCCTGAAGTAAGTGAAGGAGTGTACAAGGTGGATATCTGAGGGAAGAGCATTTTAGGCAGGGGGGACAGCCAGGACTAAGGCTCTGAGGCAGGACTATATCTACTGTGTGCTAGCACAGCAAGGGAGCAAGTGTGCCTAGAGCAGAACATGAGAGAGAGAGAGAGAGAGAGAGAGAGAATGAGGGGGACAGATGGTGGAGGGCTTGTAGGTCATTACAAAGAATTTGGCTTTTAATCTAAATGAGGTGCGAAATAAACGGAGGGTTCTGACCAGAAAAGTGAAATGATATGACTTACACATTAAAAAGATACTTTGGGCTGCTGGGTAGAAAACAGACTGAAGGAGCAAGAGTGGGAGCAGGGAAACCAATTAGGCGGCCAGTGCTCTACTCTAGGTAAGAAATGACGGCAAGTTCTAGTTCCAGAAATGGCAGTGTAACATGTATCAGACTAAATTCCTCATGGATAACAGTTACAAACTCTGGACAAAATGTTTTTTAAAAAAATTTACTGTCAAGTGATCAGAAGCAAGCAGAAACTGCAGAAAATTCAACCCTTGGAAGAAAGGAATCATGCTAAGTGGGATTGTGGGTTTTCACTGGGCAGCAGGCTCCAGTCCATATAAAATGAGGCAGCGAGAGCTCACTCAGAAAGCATAGTCTTACTGGGTTGAAGAGTCAGAAAACAAAATTTAGGGCCTGCAAGAGCAACTGGAAATTGAGCAGAGAAATCTCAGAAAAAAAGATTCCATAGAGTAGGGAGCCCCAAAATGTGCATGTAAATTCCATTCAACTCCTTGGGTGACCCCTGAACTGCAAACACATGGGGTAAAAAAGCCTAGTGAAAAAGAATAAGAAGACCATAAGAACTGACCAGAGATTTTAAATACTGTCCACTGGAGAGGAGGCAGAGTTTGGAATATAAGTTCCTCCAAGTGAATTGTTTGCTAGAATAACTGGATAACAGAATTCAAGAGTTTCTGCAATATATCATCCACAATGTCCGGTTTGAAATTCAAATTATTAGACAGGTGAAGAAAGAGAAAAATGTGACTCATGGGCAAGAGAAAAAGCAAGCAACAGAAGCCAACCCCAAGATGATCAGATAGTGGAATTAACAGATAAGAACTTTAAAGCAGCTGTGATAAATGTGTTCAAGGACTTAAAGGAAAGTGTAGCCATAATTATTGGTGAATCTCAGCAGAAAAATGGAAACTATAAAAGAGGTAAAAGTTCTAGAACTGAAAAGTATAATGTCTCAAACGAAAAATTCACTAGATGGACGTAACAATAGACTGAAGAGAGCAGAAGGAAGAGTCTGTGAACCTCAAGATAGATTAATAGAAATTATCCATGAAACAGAAAAAGTTTAAAACAATGAATAGAGTTTAAGTGACCTGTGGGACAATATTAAGTGGTGCAATATCTGCGTACTTGGAGTTCCAGAAGAAGAGAAAGTGTAGAGAACGGCAGACCGCACTACTAAAGTGACAAGATTTTTTTTTTCAAAATGAAGAGAAAGGACACCAGATGGAAACACAGATTTACAGGAAGGAATGAAAAGCACCAAAATGGGGAATATGTGGGTAAAAATAAAAGACCATCTTTTTTTCTCTCTTAATTTCTTTGCTTTTAAGCAAAGAGTATAATATTGCGTTATCGGATTTATAACATACGTAGATATAAAATACATGAGAAGGATAATCCAGTTGAGCTTCAAAATATAATAAAAGTAATGGAATATAACACATTGAAAGATGAGTTCATAAGTTCATATTAATATAAACAAATACATAACACATAAACAAGTGGGGAGATGGGAAATCTCTTCTTTACAGAATAATGGCAACTAATAAGTGTAGAAGGAATGGTGGAATTTGAAAATCTTCAATGGAAGCTGAAACTAGTGGTTGAAAATTTGATGAGTAACAGCATCTTTATATAGTCTTAAAGCATCTCCCCACAAACTACTTATTAATTATAAAGTTAATTATAACTTAACACTGAAAAACCAGATAGAAACAACTTTAATCAAGTAATTAAGGTTCAGAATATAATATATGTATGTATATTTGTGTGTGTGTGTGTTGTGTTTGTGTGTTTGAGAGAAGGAAGAAAAGACAGATGAGTGAATGATAAAGTAATTGAAGAAAAATGTAAAACATTGGTGAATCTGGGTGATGGGTATAGGGGAGTTCTTTACACTATTTTGGCAACTTTTTTATATGTTTGAAATTATATTGAAATAAAAGGGAATGATGGCAGCTTGAACCACAGTGGCAGTGGTGCATGTCACGAGGAACAGTCCAATTTCTGAACATATTTTGAAAGTAGGGTCAAAAGGATTTGATGATGGATTTGCTGTGGGGTGTTAGAGACAGACAGGTGTCATGGATGATCCCGAGATTTGGGACTAATGCAACTGGAAGGAAGAAGTAGACATTTTTGAGATGGGAAAACTGGGTAGAGAAAGTTTGTGGAGGTGCAAATCAGGAATTTGGTCTGGGACATAACTTTGTAATGTCTATTAGCCATCCAAGTAGAGCAGTTCGGTAGGCTATTGGAACATCTCTCTGGAGTTCAGGGGAGAGTCTGGGCTGCAGATATCAATTTGGTAGTCATCAGTTTACTTAAAGCCATGAGATGATGTAGGGAATGAACATAGAAGACTGAATACTGGGACACTCCTGATGAAGAGCTTGCTCTAAATCCATAAACAGCATGTAAGTCTACAGTCTGGATTTAGCTATTCACATACTCATGGTGCAGATTAATATGTTCCTCTAATTTAGTCACTTGGATTTTATAAAACAAGCATTTATTGAGTATCGTCAGTATACAAGGCACTGTCTCTATGTGTCTAGATTGCAAGCACCAACGTGTCTGAAAGACTCTACCTGGGTGATATGAATTAGTAGGAGCACAAATAAGCAATTCAGAGTCATGCATCTTGGCATGCTGCCTAACTGATTCATAGAAATTTATTGCCCTGAGAAACTACAAAGATGTTTTAGGTAATATTAAGCAATGCTTTTGCAAGAGAAAACACATAACTATTTTCTCACCACTTCTGGGAGAGCAAGGGACAAAGCTTATCACTGCTTTGTTTACTTATTTTTTAAAAATAAACCTACTGCTCATGAAAGGTTACAATAAATTGGAGGAAACTTAACCCAAAGTCCCCTAGAAGTAAGTTTTCTATGTCAAATCAACTTATGACCTCTGTGAGGCATTGCCTTCCCAAACTAACAGTTATGGAAAAATTCACTCAATCTTTCGGTTGTTTTGTCTTCTTTCTTTTCTTCTTCTCCTTGTTATTTTTATTGTGGCAAACACCTCCAAGGTCATGAAAAGAAACTTCGCCAGTCACCTCAGAAGCCCTGCAATGTGCCCCAACCCAATCATGACCCCTCCCTTCTCCATAACTGACCACTATCTGGACTTATTTCTCTGTATTTCCTGCAAATTGGAAGCTGAATTCAGAGAAAGGGTAGGACTCTGCTTCCATCCCTTTGACAAATCTGTAGGTGGTATTTCTGAAGACTATAGAGGCACATAATATCTGGTTGTCTTTCTTTTTGTGATTTTTAGAAACTGTTGATACTTAATACCTATAGCCACTCATTATAGACTGCAAAATAGTGATATTCTAGTTCCATTTTTTTCATTTATTAGTTAGAATACTTTCATAAAGAGACACTTCCCCTCATCCACTATTTGGTTACACAGTGATACAGTTCATATAGGAAAGGGAGGAAAAATGCTTTGTTCTTTAGCTCTATTTGCCAGTTTTCAAGATAATGATTTGGTTTCTTATCATCCTCCAAAAGTAATAACTACTTTCCATATCTTTGTGAAATCATGGATCTAAACATATTTGATGAATTTTAATCCATAGCAATTATCATTAACTCAAAAATTTCCATCTTTGGCAGTGGGAGCCTCTTCACGTTGACTCCAAAGTCCTTTAGACATGGCCCCAGTAGTCTTTGATAGCTTCCTTGCCATCTGGTGTGTCAAGATGTTCCAGGGTCATCTTGTTCATCACCTGCTTTACACTTGACATTAGTCATTCCTCCAAAGAGACCTGGTTCCTTGTAGTGAAAAAGGTATTGCAAGACCACTATCTGGGTGCTAGAGATGCTCATTGCTATTATGTGGTTTATTGTTTCTAGGTCTTTCCAGTAAATGTGTCTGGGAATAAAATAAGATCAAGCACCTCATGGGTTTATATTGATTGTTCCAATTCTGTTTTTTGAGATTACAGAATTTTTACTTAACCTCTTCTCTACTACTTCAGTATCTCTTCTCTTCCATAGCAAAAATCCTGGTTCTCAAGGAACCACAGGCAAAGGAGATGATAGAATTGTTCTCAGGGACAAAAGAGATGACAGAACAGTCTCAGGATAGCAATTAAAAGATTAGTGCCAATATGGTTTCTCCATTTTTAAACAGTTGTGCAATAACTACACTGTCAGAGGATAGAGCTCTAAGCATTCTCTCCTGGTATTCAGTTCGTCTTAGTTCCAGGGAACCTCTGAATTTATTGTTCACCAACAGTCCTTAGTCCATAAATATCTGTCTACTTATTTTGTTGTCAAGCTCATTTTCTAGAAGATTTCACAGGAAGAGCTAGTGGGAACAATATTCCCTGAGTTCCATCTCTGCCCATTATACTTGAAAGTTATGCTGGATAAAAAATAATAAAATCTTTGATTCACACCTGTTTTCTTGAAGACCTTAAATTTGTTTCTCCATATTTTTTCTCATATAGCACATTAACATCAACAGTATAATAATCTAATTTTCTATTCCTTATAAATCATGTACTCTTTTTTTCTAGATATTCAAGGGATATTTTCTCCTTCTTTCAAGTTGAGTGATTTTACTAGAATATGTCTTGGCATTGGTCATTATGGGTCAGTATTCTCAGGGTAGATGGCGTGCTCTTTCAATATTGTTTCAGAATTTTTTTTTAAATTTCAGAAAGGTTCTCATATTATCCACATGTTCTGTCTTCTTTGCCTATCTTCAACATTTATTGTGTTCTCTCAAATCCTTTTATGTCTTTCTTCATTTCCTTTTTCTCTTTTATTTTTTTATTTAAAAAATTTTTCATTTTGAAATAACTTCAGACTGACAAGAAAAAGTTGTAAAAATAGTCCAAAAAAATCCCTGTGTACTGTTCCCTTAGTTTCCCTACATGTTAACATCTTATGTATCCTTACTATGTTTATCAAAATCAGGACATTAACACCAATATACTCTATTATCTAATCTACAGACCTTATTTAAATTTTTTCAAATATTCCACTACTGTCCTTTCTCATTCAGGATTCAGTCCAGCATCACACATTGCACTTAGATGTCTGTCTCTTTAGTGTCCTTTAACTTTGAACAATTCCTCCATCTTTCCTGATCTTTCATACTTTTGAAGAGTACTAGCCAGTTACTTTGTAGACTGTCCCCCAATTTGCATTTATCTGATGGTTCCTCACAATTAAATTTAGGTCAGGGTTTCTCAATTTTGGCACTATTGACACTTTGGGCCACATAATTCTTTGTGGCAGGAGGCTGTTGTCTGTCCTGCATTTCTTGTACATGTAACAGGACCCTTGGCCCTGACCCACTGATGCCAGTAGCACTCTTCCAGTCTTGACAATCAAAAATATCTCCAGACATTTTCAAAAGTCTGCTGAGTATGAGAATGAATCAATTCCAGCTGAGAACCACTTATGCAGGTTACGTATTTTTGGCAAGGATACCATAAAATCAGTGTGTTCTTCTCATAGAATCATATCAGGAGACACAGTTTGTTCCATTACTGGTAATGTTAACTCTTGATCACTTCGTTAAGGTGGTTCTGCCAGAAGTCTCCACTGTAAATTTAATATTTTTTCCCTTTGTAAGTAATATGTGTCATGTGAGATCATGCAAATATAGTGTTTCCCATCATAATTTCACCTACTAATTTTGGCATCCATTGATGATTTTTCCTGAAGCAATTATTATTATAGTTTTTGCCAACATTTCCTTCTACATTTACTACTTCTACTTCTACTTTTAACAAGAGCTTTCCCTTTTCCTCCATTTATTTTTTCATTCAATTATTTATTTACATCAGTATGGACTCATGTATTCTTATCTTATGGGCTATAATTCATTACTATCATTATTCATTTTTGTTGCATAAGTTGTCCCAGATGGGGCCATTGGGAGTCCCTGAAATGTTGGCTTTTTTAAAAACTTCACTAATTTTATTGACATATAAAATGCAATCTAAGTAAAAAATAAGACAATTTGTCTACCGTCTCCGTCAAGTTGCTGCCGCCAGTCTCCCCCATGTGGGCGTTCGGGAGCTGTCCTGCTGCCAGCCTGTGCAGTTTGCACTTTGTTCACTAGGTGATGGGAGTCGTCTTTTTTTTTTAAAAAAAAAAAAGGCCAGAAGCCAGTTGATCGGGTCTGCAAATACGAAAACATGGCTCTGAGACAGCCTGGAGTTTGGAGGCAGGGAAGGCAACCACACTCTAGCAGGGGCAGGGGCCACAGGGAGAGAAGGGAGATGCTACACCTCATGGGCAGGGAAGAGAGATCGTGGTGTCATGTAATACACAGAGGATCCGCACGTGGAGGGCTCACTGTGCGCGGGGCTCTGCCACCATCATCCCCCCCGCTCTCCCCAGGAAACCTGCGAGGTCAGTCCTCTCGGCCGCCTCTGATGTTTGCAGGGCACCCTGAACTCTACCCCTGCAGCAGCAGATTCAAATAATCGAATGGACATTGAGCTTTGCATCACACTGCAAAGATCTAAGATTCCACAAGTGTCTGAGTCACGGTGAAGGTCCCATGACCACAACATAGCTGCCAGGGAGGAAAAAATATCTGCCTTCTGTGGCGCGTCCTGCCTTGCTACTTTCTTGTATTCCCCTCTAAATAGAAAAGGTGTTTGGAGCAGGATAGCCAGAAGGACAAGTGTATAATCCAAAATTATAGATAATGATGAAAGGAATATCTTAATGCTTATTGCTTACAGAACGTTTGAATTATTATGGCTTATAATATATATATTTCTATACTCCTTTCCAAAATGATTGTACCAACTTGCACTTAGTGTTTGCCACCACAGACTGGTTGATCCAATATTAATTTTCAATCTCTTCCTCTCTTGCTACTTTCTACCAGAGATGCTGGAAAAACAAAACACATGATTTTCCTACTGTCTTTGCAGATAGTAGTGACTTTCTGATACAATCTAGTATAAGTAGAAGATTATAGGGGAGAATTTTGAAAGTTTTTGTTTTGTTTTGAAAGTTTCCACCTACATTATGGAAGGCAATCTGCTTTACTCAAAGTCCATGATCAATTTAAATATTAATCTCATCCAAAACACCCTCACAGAAACATCCAGAATAATATTTGACCAACTATCTTGGTACCAGCCAAGTTGACACATAAAATTAACCATCACAGACACGATAATTTAGATTTGTGTTACTTGCAGCCAAACACATTCCTGATACATCGTGCTATGTGAAATCTATGAAGCTACTTAGATATTCCAAACACGTCTCATCCTAGTTCACCTCAGTCACAGCCACACAAAGTATTTCCCTGCTCTGTCTTTCCTTATTCTTCATCTCACACATTCTCAACCAAGATCTATGCCTCTGAAAATTCTACCACTCCATTGTATATCAAGGCCCTAGGAAACACTGATAAATATTTACATACCTTTAGACAGGATTTTTTTCTCATTTTTGTTCAGATGTTTGCTATGGTATAATAGACTTCTGATGCGTAATACAGTAGCCACTAGCTACATGTGGCAATTAAGCATTTGAACTGTGGGTAGTTTGAATGGAGATGTGCTGTAAGTATAAAATACCCATTGAATTTTGAACATTTAATTCAAGGAAAAAATGTATCTCAATAATTTTTTTACATTGATTTCACGTTGAAATGGTAAGATTTTGGATATATGGGGTCAAATAAAATATATTATTAAAATTAATTTCTATTGATTCTGTTTACTTTTTTAATGTGGCTACTAGAAAATTTAAAATTACATATGTGAATTGTGTTTGTGGTTCACATTGTATTTCTATTGGACAGGGCTGATATATACATAGAAAGAATTTTCTGAAAAATTTACTCTCATTTTTATAATTAATTTATCAATATTGGATGTACATTTTATTTGGATTTTTAAATTTTATTAAAAAATATAAGTTGACTTATTTGTTTTATTTTTTTAAGGGCTAGCTGGAACATTGTTTGGAATTCAGAAAAACAAAAATTATAATGAAAAATCCTATGCATAATGAAAGGGTTATAAGAATAGAGAATCAGCACTTTGTGTCCAGAAAGTTTAGCAATTTTCCCAGCTCACTGAATTGTGGGAACTCAACTTTTCCAGGGAATAAATATGCTATTTTTAACATTTTTATTATACAATTTGTCACAGGCTGTCTCATGAGACTATCAACAATCAGTTTCAAACAGAATGCAACCACAAACACTTCGCCACATGTGACTTGGAACATCTGGCCTGAGTCCCTGTCTACATCAGGAGATCGCCTCGGTCTGACTTTGATTCTTCCGCCCCTAAAATCCTTTGTCCTACTTCCCACACTGGAAGTGAGGTAGGGTTAAAACCCTCTCTAAGGGGCCAGCCTTCAGAAGGTCTGAGTCCTAGGCTTGCATTTCCCCTCACTGAAGACTGCAGGCCCTTTCTGGTGGAGGCATGTGCTGCATTCTTGGAATATCACTGACTCAATGATTTATGTGGCATTTTCTCTAATGGGTTGAGATGAAAGCTTTGGTCTAGAAAAATTCAGCCAGCACCTCCTAGCTGAAGAGTTCATAATACCTGCCCTGAGCAGAAAGCTTCAAGCAGGAGGTACAAATTCTTAAGAGGTAAAGGGCTGCTGTGTTGACTACACCTTCATGTAAAGAAGAAAGGGGCTCATGATCAGAAAAGTGAAGAAAGAAAACGTGCTCATTCAGTCAGGGGCACTAAACAAAGATGCCAAAAGAGTGTGATCTAGTGGGACGGGAGAATTATGTGAAGGGAATCCAGGAGTCTTACCTCCCCTTTAAGCAGTATCAGTCTTTCTGAAAAGTTAGAAAGTCAACGTTAAAAATTCACTGATATTGTTGGCTACTAAATAAGCCCTGTGGTAAGTTCTTTCCTAAAGGGAAGAAATCTTTAATGAGGTGAAACTATCCTTAGATTATGTTTTCCAAGTACAGGTCTCCATGCCAGTTTTTCTTTAAATGAGGGGCACATGTGGAAGATTTGTTCATATAAGAAGTAGAGTCTTTAGAATAGCATGTATTTACAAGTAAATGCCTGTTTGACACTTGGGCTCACCCATTTTCAATAGTAGACACACCACACCTCTCACTACATCCTGATTCACATGAGAAAATATTCACTTAGGTGTTCTTGGCAATGATAAGAAGACTCGTAAGAAAGTATTTGTCTCAGCAGGAAACAGATTTTGTTAAGAGGGTCATTATCAAAGTATTTGAAAATGTTGAAGCAGAATTGATATGAATACAAAATTCACTGTAAGATTAAATATATTTGAATGAATATATGCCATTTCTTCATTATCTTAAATATTAATATGCTTGTTGCCTTTTGCCACATTCATAATTGCATGAAATAAATGACAGAGAAAGTTTCAACTTGAGTTAGGCTCAATTTAAAGTCACTGTTACCATAACTTTTAAATTCAGTTTTCCAACTGCAATGACAATACAACATGTAGCATAGGTAAATATTTTGTACATAGGACACAATTTTTATTTCCAGACTTTAACAGGGAGTATTACATACTTTTTATGTTGTTACACAGTCTTCATAATATTCCTTTCTGTGAGTATTTGATGGACGAATGAAAGAGAAGCAATAATGCAGGAAAATAAAAGAAATTCTGCAAAATCAATATAGTATTTTTCATTGGGAGTAAGTTTTTACAATATGCCTTTTAATTTTAATACCTAATGAGAATTCATCTCTCTTGTTGAAAAGCTTTGCCACCTTTTCTAGTTGGTGAGTGGTCTTCCACATCAACAGAGGTTACAGCTGACTTGTTTGTTTGGTTTTTCCCTTTGGAAGAGGAGAAGTCTGAGGGGTGGACAGCCCATAATCTGGGAATCAGACACACAGCACCAATACCCACAATGCAGGGCCATGATGAAGTTCTTCCTCTTAATAATGATGTTGTTGGGGCAATGAGTAGATAAAATATTTACATTGATTTAAATAAAAAGCCAGATTATTAACACTCTGCAACGCTTCTTTCAGCATTTCATTGGGTTTGCCCGTGCTGAACTCCCCTCTAGCCAACAGTTAATTAAGTTCATTGTTAGACACATGAATATCTTTTCCCATAAAAATTGTTCTGAAAGATAGTTGGGTTCCTATGCTCATATCCAAAGCCTATTCATATTATAACGTGGCTGAAACACCTCATGTTTGCAATGACACAGAGCTGAAAACAATATTGTATAATATTTGCCATCAGGAGAGAAAAATAATGACTGTTTTAAAGTAAAATAAGAACTACTTTTACTTGAAAGCTGGCACTTAAGGAGAAGTTTCAATCGGAAAGACAAGGAGATAAGAGTCTTATATTTATTTTCAAGGATTTTAGAGCTTGACCATACTGTTTTTTATGATGTCTACTTTCAGTTGCTTTTTATTTTATTTCAATGAGGATAATTTGATGCATTTATCAATTAGAATGCAAGCTCCAGGAGTCAGGGGACTTCTCGATTTTATTTGTCATTATATCCCCAGCACCTAGGACAGCATCTGTCATAGAGTAGGTGCTCAATAAATATCGCATTCATTCCATAATTCAGCAAATATTTATTGACTGTCTGCCATGTGCCTGCCACTATATAGAAGCTGAGAATATTTTTAAAAAGTGAGAAAAACCAAAGTCTCTAACTATATGGAGTTACTCTCTTACAGGGGAGAGAGAAACTCACAAAAGAATCTCCCTAATGAATGTAAACATTTAAAGGTTTAAATGTTTAAAACTGCTTAAATGTTTAAAGTGCTCTAAAGGAAAGAGTTACTTTGCTTTGATTAACACATATTTTTGGCTCAAAATTGCCATAAAGATGAAGAAGAAATGTAATTCGCCTGAGAAAACTGAGAGGCTGATGGGCAAGAAGGCAGGAGATTATAAGAGTGTGCAAGCAGGAGAGAGTAACTTTCCAGAGATGCAGTAAACCAAGCTGAGAGGATGGAAAGACACAACACCCCTAGCAGGGGTAGGCGGAAAGGAAGTATGGGGAGATGTCCTCCCTGGGCACCAAGCGATGATGTCCAGGGTGGGTCAGTGGGAGTGGAATGGTGGGGGATAGGGGGAAAATGCAACTTCATTCTACTATACAGGATGTTTCACCCCATAGAAAGTTACCATGTTGAGTCTTTCTGAAAAGTTAATTTTATGATTTAGACAAATAACTTTTTATTTAATAAAACTACTTTTGTAATTGAGTTCTAGAAGACTAATTGGAAGGAGAAAATTAAGGATATAATGGACACTAATTATTGATTAGAGAGTATGGTAAGGCATCCTACACGAACTGCCCCTGCCATCACAGCAATATTTCCTCCCACTTGTCATCACCAATCCAAAACCTCATTCTCAGTCCTGGTGGCTGTGACTTCCTTGCCTGCTGCTCTGTTCAGACAGCTTGGCCACGTCCCCGTCTCCATGATGTCATCATCGATTCTCCCATCTCTCTCACCCTTTCTCCCCATCAGTCTGTTAGAATGGCCTAGGGCCACACAGGCCAACATACCAGTCCACCCTGCAAGGCGCAATGGAGCATCTTCCTGATGGCATGAAAGGAATTAACAGGGGGAAGGTAGCAGGGAAGGAATTAACAGTGACCTCTAGGGGCCTGGCATCTGGGACCTTGCTTGGTCAAGTCTGGTGGATACAGTCCAAGCCAGCATCACGGAATTCTATTTTGTTCTTCTGCTTTTTAAAAATTTTAACCCAAGTGTTATGATCTTTGAGGGACAGGACATGTTGTTTTCAAGGGAGTCAGAAAGATGCAGCGTTATGTTGCAAAATAGTTACAAAAATATCTCCAGTACTTCCTGATTAGATACATCACAGACGAGGAGATCTGCCTGTTTGCAAGATGAAGTTAAAGTTCAAAGATGCAAGCACATAGCGAGATTTTTCTTCTATTTTTAAATGTACACACCATGTTTAACGTGCACACACACCACCTTCAGAGCTGAGGATACTAGAGACTTTTTATTTGGGAAAACAATTTAGCCACAAGAGAGACTGAATCATATGGTTTCAAAGAATAACATACATTTGATTGTTTTAAATATCCATCTGTCAGTCACAAGCACATGGAAATATTATGAACAGTACAGCTAAGAAGGGCCCCACATCTAAATTTAAATGCAAATAAGACTCCCCATGTTGAATAAGTGCCAGAATAGGAGCAAGAGTCTAGACACCTTCTTTAGCATCTGAGCCCTGAGGTTTTAAAGAGGAACAGTAGTGAGCTTTTCCCTGCAAATCTTAAATGAAGCACAAATTAAACTCTGCAGATGCAATTATATCTCTTTATGGTCCAAAGCACCAGCTGTGTAGGTTCAAGAGCCATTTGGAGCACAGGCAGAAGTTTGTCAGTCTGTCGCTACTCTCTTGGCTGTCAGTCACACCAAGTGCTGAAGGACATGCTTAAGATGCTAAAACCACTGTTCTCTTCCTCCATACTGCAGACGTTGAAAAAATATTTTCAAAGTGGTAGCTATTTTTGTTTGTAGAAAACATATTCCAACTTTCTTCTGTAACAGAATTATTTTATTAGGGGGTCTAGAAAATAAGAGGGAGGCAACAAAGTAATCGCTTACTTCTTTTTTAAAAAATTACGTGCTATACGGAACACACTCATCGAGGACAAAAATCTATCCCCAATGGGATAATACAAACATGTCTTTCTTAGGCATGTTCTGAAAAGTTTAGCATTTTTTTAAATTTTATTTCTCATCATCTTACTTTTTAAATTTCTTTCCGAAAGCTTGCTTTTTATTTTTCTCTAACCAGAAGTGGCTTCAAACACGTCAGCTCCTCTGGAAGTGGAGAACGTCAGGTCGTCGCATTGAGGAGCAGCGTGTGTGGTTCTGGGGCTGCGGGTTTGGAGGGCTGCTGACTACCTGGAGTGCAGGGCACCTGGGGCTGGGATCACTACCACATGCGGGCGGGCAAAGACGGGGAGGGTATTGAATCTCTACTGTTTAATAAAATGAGGACATGATGCTGTGGTCACGTTGAAGAGAGTGGACTTCTCCAGACCTGCTTCAGAAGAGAACCAAGGTGGTGGTTGCAGTTTCCGTACAGTAGTTCTCCAATCAAATGTGCACCTGTAACACATTTACTCTGTGCCATTTTAATCTTCATCAATTTATTACCAATTTATCAAAATTATTAATTTTGAGTTACTATGTTTTTATGAGAAAATTGTGAGCAATCCTTCTCAGACATCACAGGATTGCTTCAGAGTCAAACCCCAATGCCAGTAATGTGGGCTCCTGCTTCGCACTAGCCCTGAGGAGGTAGAGAGAGGGAGGGGTTAGAGAGGTCGAGGCAAGCAAGGGGGATAGCAGGGCAAAGCGAGCGTTAGTGAAGGTTTGTCCTTAAAAAACAAACACAAGTCAGTATGTGCTCAGGAAGCCCTGGGCTCTGTGTGTGTGTTTATAAACCAGGATTAAGATCTAATGAAGCCGACCGACTCTGGAAGGAACTTCCAATCTGCTCTAAATGCTCTTCCTAAAAGATAAAAGATGTGAGGGCCCCGGGTCTAACCAGTGCAAATCTGCACAAATGCCCACCAGTACATTGTTTATCAGAGCTGGCGGGCATCAGCTCACTGCAGCCTGGTGAAACGCGATCTGTTTCCCTGATCCTTCCTATTAAATAAATGGTGTGTTGCAAGCAGCCACAATTGCTCTAAAAAATAAAAAATGAAGTACCAAGTCTTAGACTTAAATACTATTACTTTATACATGGTCACTATCAAATAAACTTGAAATAAGAATTTTCTCTAGGAGATAAAATACCTAAATGCCCTATGTCTTTTCAGGCAGCTGAGGGTATGTGTTCTCTCCTCTTCCCTCTGGGGGAAATCAGCCGAGTACAGCCTTGACTCCTCTGAAAGAGCGCTGAATCCAGGAAAGGCCCATCTGCATGAATGCACAGCTCTGCCCGAAGAGAACCACTCTTCCTTGGGCATCTCTATTGGCTCCTCCACAAAAAGGGAGTCCAGTGGGGCTCAAGTCACAATTTCACGGATGTGGACAAGATGCAAAGGTATTTCTGAAATGGATGCTTATGCTGCAGGATAGTTTATACTTATGATATTAAAGATGTAATTTGGTTTTGGAATATACACCGTCTTAATTAGCTTAGAGATAGCTCCTATAATACCAGAAAGAATGAATGAAGACCAGGGGAAAACTTATTTAATTGTTCATATCAATATTACTTTCCTTAGGACCACAAGAGGGAAAGTTTCTTTCTTGAATACTTGCCTGGGAAATTAGAACAATCCATCTGCTTGTGCCCACTTCCTGCCAGAGGGATGGTGCCCAGGTATGGAAGGTAAGTCCCCTAGAGTTATACAAAGTTATGGGTGGTGAGGAGAGAAGACAGAGGTGGGAATTGAATTATTGTAAATATATTTGGGAAAAACAGATTGGAACATTCAATCGTATAACTTGAGTGAACAAGAACAATGAAATCTTCATGTTTAAGGGAATTGGAATGCTCAGGGAGGGCAGAGGGTTAGTTATGGAAAAGAAGCTACACTTCCATCTGCTCTATTTATTGAACAATTACTATTTGCTGGGAACTGCCAGTTTTGGCTTCTACATTGGGGCCCCATCTTTCCTGCATGTTTTTTGTATTGTGGCATCATCCATCAATATCCACCACTGTAAATTCATAAATGAAAATTCAGTTTGGGCATCTTTTCCTAATCCTCCTAAGGGAGCCTGTGGTGGGGAATGGAAAAATCAGGATATAGCTTGCAATCTAGTTCTGCCAGAGACCATAAAACCTTGGACCCATTATTGAATCTCTCTGGGCCTTGATTTTTCTTATCTGTAAAGTGAAGGGATTGGAGGACACATATTGGCGATTCCCAAACTCTGGAGTTTCTGCAAGAGGTCCATGAGTCCACATGAACCAAGTCCTGTCTGTTGACTGTATTAACGACTGCAAACATTTGTAATTCCATTTTGCAAATGTGTTGAGATGTGCTATGATTAAGAAAATGCAAATTTACTTAAGTCGTGAACTTATAAATTTGGGTAAATTAAAAGTATTTACCCAAAGATGCTAAAAGCATGACCACCATCATGCAAGTGTTAATTAGTAAATTAAGAAGGGGTCTCCATACTAGAAAATGTTGGGAACCATTCAACTAGGCAGCAGAGATAATCTCTTAATATTATTTCACTGATGTTCTTGAAACTTCATTGTGCAAAGGAAAAATTCTCCTTTTATTATAAGAGTTGAAAGTGCTTTTCCTTCAATAACACTTTCAATCCTCAGTATCCGTATTCTAAATAAAGACAGGAACCGTTGAGACACTCTCAGTGTACCTTCATTTGAATAGCAGTGCAGTTTCTGCCAAGCCATCGACTAGCATTTTTGTCTAAGAATACACATTTGGTAAGACTCATTGAGTGAAGTCTAAGATAGAGCAAAATGGCCCATTCAGGGATCTGACTTTGGTTTAAAAGCATTTTATTAGCTCCATGAAAAGAACAAATGGTGATGAAGTTAGTGAAAAATAAGTCACTTGATCACATCAAAATAGGACTCAATGGCAAAATTGAAGAATTTAAATCTCTACACTCAACATAAAACAGATTTCGTTACTAGAATGTACCATGTCTCAGCCGAAAAATATAATTAAATCCTGAAGTGGGTGACCCAAAAATGAAGTATTCAAAGATGGTTTTGTTTGGGAGGTAAGTCGCATCATGTGACTGATGATGACTCCTGAGCAATCCAGGATGAGTAGAGCAGGACCTGGACCAATTTTCCTAGTCAGCCACATGTGCCCATCAGAAATGGCATCTTTAGATAGGGACAAGAATGGTGTGTCTGCATCCATACGTATCAAACCACATTTGTGAAATATATTCTTTCAAACAAACTTTGTGTCTGGTGTGGTTTGGTGGCAGTTCAAGACACCACACATGGCATCTTCATCTGTGGGGGCTTTTTTCCTAGTGGAAAGAACAAATTGGTGGGTGGATTTCCTTCCCTTTTTATAATGTTTCAGCGACAGCTCCCAAGTGATTTTCATTTAATGTCACCAGATCCCATTTCTTATTCAGATCCAAGTCCAACTTGCGCCAGGAAGTAAAGACAGCTGTTACCAAACGGCTTCCAAGATGAGCAGAAGACTAGGTTCCAACTATTGCCATTTCCTGGATCTCTACCTTAATTCCTGCCAAGTCGGTCCATAACAATACCCAGATCAAGAACTTCTGCCCCATTTATATTCAAAGCTACAGTAAAGTGAAGGTGGTTTCCAACAAAAACAAACACCAAGGTACCTGTGAACATCTTCATTTTTGTTTATAATTACCCAATTTCTACAAAATAATGCTCAACATAGGAATAAGTCTTCACCCCTCCTGTGTAAATGGCACGTTTGACAGCATTAAACTTGTAAAGCCCTTTTGAACTTGATTCTCAAAAATGCCAGGTTGGTCATCTGAATAGAAATTTATTGATTTCTCCTCATCAGAAAGGATTAGGTAGTTTCATTTGAATAAAACAGTGCTGAGTCCCATCTGATACAGTCCTATCTTCTGTGAGCGTCTATTCTGAAAGCTATAACACTTTTAGTGGCTATAACAAGGAGAATGAGTCCTGACGAATACTCTACTTAAACATGACACTGTCCCCTATTAGAAGTTAGGATTTAAGAGACAACAGAATGGCAGTATCACCACATAAAATATATTACTGAATAAACAAATATATTTGTATATATCACATACAATATATTACTGAATTTGTAGCTGAAGGACTTTCAGGTTTCTAAATGGAGGAAGGAAAATTTTTATGTTCTGCTATGCGATGCCTCAACAACTGTATCCCTCTCCCTTCCTTGTATGAGCTTACACTGATACAAACTTATCTCCTATTTGTACCTTGCGAGGCAATTATTATTGTTGCATATAAAATGAATGTTAAACATGTTTTCCTTTGCCTGTAATTTGTCCCTCATGGAAAAAAAAGATATGTACGCCTTTAATGCTACTGAAAAAATGCTACTAAATGCCTTTGTAGTACTATTCCTCTCTGTCAATTAAAATCTCGACTTCAGGAAGCTGAGTTTGCAGCAACCGTTTTAGAGAAGGCAATTCCAAATTTAACTAGCTCAGAACCACACACAAGAGAATGGATTGGGTGAGTCCTAGGAAATGATTTAGAAAAATCACTTCTTTTAAATTAAAAAAGGTCTGTGAGTACTAAAGAGGCCAAAGATGCATGCTCCACTTCAAGCATCATCTGGCCTCATCTATAAACTATTATCATTGCACAAGATAACCAGTTGTAAAAGATTGTGAAAATATTGTAAAAAATTGTTAAAGAATTAGAAAATCCCTCAGAGGTCTCTCATTACCCACCAGTAAAGAAGTGAATCTAAGAGAGAAACAGGCAGTCTTAGCTAAAAACAAGAGAAAATATTCACATGCACTTATAAGATAATTTTATGAAAACTTTATGGAAAATTTTAAATGGGGATGATTAGTAATATGGATGGAAACCATTGAGTCAATGGAAAATCTGAATATCACATAAAATTAGAAGTTGTTAATTTACTTCAAGGAAACATTTAATATTTTCCCCCATATGATCCCATTAGGAACTCCCATGCCCAAATCCTTGTGGCTAAAGGAAAGGGCTGATTTTAAGTTCATACTTTTAGAATTCTGATGAACTATCACTACTCCAAATACCTAAAAATGGGTATTTATTAGTTTTAATGCTTTTTCTTCTATTACAAGAGTGTAGCACCTCTAAGAGTTATGAATTTCACTTCTACACAACTATGCCAACATGTTACAAATTGACAATAATTAACACAGTTTAGTATTGACACAAAGATAATCAATGTTAATAGAAGAGAGAATCTAGAAGCAGTGCAGTGGGGCAAGGATGGTCTTTTCAATAAAAGGGGCCAGGTCCACTGGGTATCCATATGGAAAAAGAATGAATCTTGACTCTCTACTTTATACCACTCGAAAAAAAAATAGTAAATTCCAGTAGACTAAAGAGCTAAATGTGAAGGATAAAACAATAAAGCTTCTAAAGAAATCAACAGGCAAATATCTTCATAAACTTGGGCAAACAAATATTTCTTAAACAAAAAGTACTAACCATAAAGGCAAGAAGTGGTAAATGGGATTACACTAAAATGGAATGTCTGTTCATCAATACACAGCGGTAAAAGAGTAAAAAGGTGACCACAGACTGTAAGAAGACACATGCCACACACATAGCTGCTAAAGGTCTCACATCCAAAATATAACTGCAAATCAAAAAGAAAAAGATACACAACCTCAACAGAAGAAATGGCAAAATACTTGAATGGGCACTTCACAAAGGATGATACGCAAATGGCCAATACTGAAAGGTGTTCGAGCTCATTGGTCATCAAGAAAATGCAAATTAAAGCTAAAATCTATCAGAAGGACCAAAATTAAAAAGACTGACCATACCAGGTGTGGCAAAGATGTAGAGCAACTGCAACCCCATACACCACTGGTGGGAGTATAGACTGGCACAGCTCCTTTGGAAATCAGTTTGATGGAATCGACTAAAGCTGGACATATGCTTACCCTATGACCCAGCAGATCCATTCCTAGCTATATATCCAGCAGCAATGTATAGAGATATTCACCAAAAGGCATGCAAAAAAATGTGTGCAGCAGCACCACGCATAATAGCCAAATGCCCATCAACAGTAAAATGGATTACAAAATTGTAGTCTACCCACATGATGGAGTATATAGCCAGGAGAACAAATTTAAGTTGCATGCAACCATATGAATGAATTTCACAATTATAATGTTGAATGAAAGAGGCCAGGAGGAAGAGTACATACTGTACGATTCCATTTATATAAAGTAAAAAAAAAAAAAATGGGCAAAATTAGAATACAAAAGTTACTTTTGCAGGGGATTATGACTGGAATGGAGAAGGGAACTTCTGGGTGCTATCTTTGGGGTGCTTCTTTTTATGGGCGCTAGTTACAGGTATGTGTTCACTTTGTAAAAATTCTTTGATAGGTACATTTCTGATGTGTATGTCATTAAAAACATACATATATTAAAGAGAATATGCCAGGTGCATTAATTGGTGAGAGAAGCACAGGAAATGGAAAAGGAAGGAAGGAAGGAGAAAGAAGAAGAAAAAAAAGAAAATAGGAAAGTTGGGGTGAGTATAAAATAAGTGAAATGATCTAAGAGAATAGATCTTACAAGTTCTCATCACAAGAAAAAAAATTTGGAGGTGATGGATGTTAACTAAACTTATTGTAATCATTTTGTAATATATACATATATCAAATCATTATGTTGTACACCTAAAACTAATACTATGTCATACGCCAATTATATATCAATAAAACTGGAAAAAAATTTTTTTAAAAAGTGAAATAACAAGGTGGCTGGTTAATCTGTTTCCTTCTCTCAGTAGTGCCAGGCCGTTGGGCGAATATGGAATTAAATTCTGTTCCCAGTTTCCTCCTTAAATGCTGAGAAGCTGAGACTATTTTCCTTGGTTACAAAGTTAGATTTTTGTTGAATTTTATGGAACTGAACAGAGGGGATCTGGCCACCATGCCAGCAAAAAAAAAAAATTAATGAGGAAAAGATTGTGGCTTATGCTGTACCGTGATTAACTCCAGATTTTGAAAATGATCTTCAAACCAAAGAGAATGAGGCAAACAATTCCAAGATTTGGAGGAAACCAACTCAAAAACAACTAATTTTCTACTGAGTGGCTATTGAAATAGAAGCTGATGAGACCAGAAAGCAAGTGCCAGCGCGTCAAGGCCACAGCTTCCTAGGGTTTAACTAACAAAAGCCTGTGGAAGAGCAAGCACATAACAGAACTGTTAAAATGAGATGCAAAGAGCCCCTCCAATGACAATAGATTAACTCAACATGAAACCTTCAAGTGGACAATGAAAACTCACAGCTGTTTTTCTCACCAAGAGGAAAGAAGAGCAAAACTACTGTCCTTCATTCTCTTCCCTTCTACCCCCTCTGCATCTAATCGTTTGACTGAATTTGAGCCCTGCAGTGTTAATAGAAAAACAACGCCCAGCTTAAAAACAAAGGCTCTTACTACAACGTATTCTGGGAAAAACTTAATAGACAAATTAAGGAATTTACTAAATCCTTCCCCACACCACCAACACACACCGTTTTAAAAAGAGTGCTTGTTATTTGAGTTTCTTAGAACCTAAATACCTTACCTATTACATGGAAAATAGCATATAAGGAGGAAAAAAACACAACGCTGCTATTATATTTAGCCTAAAAGAATTTTAAACCATGCTCTAATTATCATAATTATACCCAATTACATGAACTTGAAAGTTCTCACTCAGCATATTAATTGAAATGGCATAATAATAAAACTGCTTATTCTCTTAGATTTCAGCCAAATCGTCAATATTGAAGATGTGCCTATGATTCTCAGAACTCGTGGTCCTGGTGCTTTGCCATTACAGACACACCCCATAACCCTTAAGGTATCAACAAAGGTCTTCAAACTTGAGCTGAAGGTCTTACAACTGAGTATTGGGTCCAAGTTACTATTCCTAGAGTGTGAAATACAAGACTGTAACCAGCCTATTAGACAGGAACTTTCCCATGTTCCTTTCTTGCTCTGTGGTAGATAGAAATCAAAGTCAAGAGTAACTGCATCAACCACACTGCAGACTTGGCAACTATTGTTACCTGGTTACTTTTATCAAGCACAACACCTGTTAGTCTAGACTATAAGTCACTCACTCCAGGGGCTGGGCCACTAAGTGGTGGCTGGGAACAAGTTAGGGCCGTGTGGCCAGGCTGGGGTGCACAGGAGTTCTGGAGTGCCACCAAGACTTTAATTCCCCATTGTACAACAGTGACAGAAACTCAAAGATAAAGTATTGGCTGTTCACTCACTATAATGGGGCAATGCTACAGTTAGTTTATCGGTAACCTCTAGTCAGGCAGTGGGGGTGGGTGGGCAGCACTGGCAGGTCCAGCCACCAATGCCATGTGCAGCTACTGAGGCCCTCTAGCCAGCTCTGATCCACTTGGGCGTGCATCAGGATCAGCTCCAGGAGGGCTTGTTAAGACAGATGGCTGTGAGTAGCTACAGAGAAGCCCTGGTATTTTTCTTGGTGGTTCTCAAATTTTAATGTGCCTGATCACCAGGAGATTTTCTTTAAAGTGCCTATTTTCAAACTCTATTCCAAAGATTCTGATTCAGTTGGGAAAGGGTATGGGGTCCAGGAATCTGCACGGTTTTTTGTTTTGTTTTGATAAAACAAGCTTTCCTTGTGGTTTTGACTCGGGTTGACTTGGCGACATTATGGAAACTGCTCTAGAGTGGGTCAGCTGGAGCATCGTGCTGTCTCCTCACTTCCAGAGGGGTCAGGTTACCACTGCTCTCCCCAGGGATGAATGTGAAGGGCTTCCAACAAGAAAATGGCTGCCTCTGAAGGGCAGTCCACTCTAACCTCAGGATTGAAAACCAGGGTTTAATATTCTATTTCTAAGCTGAAAATCTCTAAATAATTGCTCTCAGCTTGCTCTCTACGGAAAAGAAAGGAGGCCTCACCACATACAATTGAAGTACCAAGAACTCTCACTTCCACTCGTATTGTTCAAGGATGCTCTCCCCACTGGCCAGCCTGGTTTAGGGAATTCTAAGGAAGCAAATTTCACCCTGGTACATGAGGAAGTTTTCTTGCTAAAGTTCAGAAAATCTTTTCCATCAAGTAATGTCACAACCCACCTACAATGAATTTCATGACCAGAAATTATCGGAGGCTTTGGTGACAAGACTATACGTGATGGATGCATATGCAAAAATATTGTTATTTAAAACTACTTTGTAGAGATGTTTTTGAATCTTTGAAGAACACCTACTATGAAGTTTGAGATTAAATGGTTTCTGTATTGGAAATAAAACTTTGGAAAAATACCTTGTTGCTAACTGCTAGTGTTGCTAAGTATCACAAGGAACAATCCGTAAATAAGGTACTTGGGAAAATTTAACAAGTAGACCCGTGGAATACTAGTCCTCTCCATCCTGGATTCAAACTTCCATTGAGGAAATAACCCAGTGATGATCAGTAGGGGACGGGATAAATACATTATAGTGCATCCATACAACGCAAGACCATGCCTCTGTAAAAAGAATGAAAGGCGAAAAAGGCAAAGTAAAGAACAATGTCTATACTATATTAGCTTTTATGTACTAAAGCAGGAGGAAAATAAGAATCCATATTTTCATTTCCTCTTGTAAGCATATGCATAAAGTAATGCAAAAGTAACTAAAAACAATGGTTCACTTTTGGTGGAGCATGGAAACTGAAGAGATGGGTGACCGATGGGAAGGAGAATTTGTATTGTATATCATTTTATACTTATTTGTAGGTTGAACAATGTGAATGTATTACATATTTTTTAAAACGTTTTGAAAAAATACCTCTCAGTTCCAAATTCCTACTCACCGTTTTCAGGAACCATCAATCTACCACTGCAGGTACATGTTGGAGAAGACTGAAAGAAAGTAATTGTATCCTCCACCTGCACCAATAAACACAAAGGTTTCTGAAAATTTCTTTATGGGAGCAATTTTTTTAAGTACAAAAATTAAAAGAAAAGCCCCAGAAAATACTTTCAATGAATGTTTCTGGTTTATAAAAGATAAGTGAAATTCAATTACATAGAGAACATATAATGTTTGGATTGTAAAGCCTTTCTGTGCAACAATACATTGACACACAACATAAGAAAATAGCCTGAAATACAAAGATACAGTTGTAATCCAGGAAATGGCACCAAATTAGAACAGTTTTATTATTTAACATAACAATGTATACACATTATCCTTCCAAATAAGAAACAATGTGATTCCAAAGTTTAAAATGTAGTTTCCAAAATGAATCCTTATGGTAAATTTGAAGAAGGAAAAAAAAAAATGTCCTGCAAATTAACCCAAACCATTTTCATCCTTGACTAAAATATGCACCCTGTACCAATCACCTCTCTCATACAAAATGTATATTATAAATAAAACTTTCAAAAAAGATCTTGGATGTTTATTGCACATTGTACAGAACGCTTGCCATTATCAGAAAGGCTTTCATCCCTTCGCTGTATTAGCTGTTTCAAATATTTACTCAAATTTGGGTGAAAACAACACTCTGCAGATATTAGCATATGTAGGATCATATATGATGTTTACCAGAAAAGGGAAAATATAATCTTACTGGACCATTTCTGTCACTTTTTCTAAAATAAGATCGAATCTGTTTTCTACTGTTAAAAGCAATTACAGGAGATCTGACCAAATTAAAAGTCCTGTTCAAATGCCAGTTTTCTCTTTTCAAATAGAAACCACATGTAGAGGCATTTTACTCAGTCATATATTTCTACTTCCTAGGACCAGCCCTTCTTGAAGTATATGTTGCTAAAGATCACACTGGAGGATTCCTCACAATGCTGTCCGTCATCAACAGCCACTGTTTTGGTCTCAAGATTTTCAAACTCTCTTCGCCCTAGTAAAGCCAGCACAAACCAGCCAGAATGCAATGGCTTTAAAAACAAAAAAAAGGTTCCTAATAAGTGTTCATACCATCTAGCACAGTGCCTGGCACAGAGAAGGCATTCAATAAATACTTGATGAATGAACGCACAATCTTTTAAGACTGTTTCCTATACTTAGATGCATTAATGATTTATGAGTAATATGCTGATTTAGGGTACACAGACCTAACATGATCACTAAACAAAGAACACATAGGACACGGCACAGACACTGTTAGTTTCTACAATCCTGCCCCAGGACAGAATGTGTACTTGAAGGGTTAAAACTATTCCAATAATAAAACTTGATTAGTCAAATATTTTTATTTTGCCAAGGGACTCTAACAGTATTAGCCTTTGGCAATTCCCAGACATACAATGAACCCCAAACAAAACAAAACCAAATTGCACTATAACGAAGACACGAGTCCATGAAAGCAGAGAGGATGCGCCAGTTAAGGAACCGCGACTTCAAGGAGACGGTTGTTTTTTCGTTTGCACGTTGGGACGCTCCCATTCTTCTGGTTGCCCTGAATAAACTTCACACATACTTTGTCCTGTCTGAACTGCACCAGGAACCTGGGAGAAAAGAATGGGACAAAGTAAAGTACACACAAAGCAGCTGAGGATTACACTAACACCAGACAGACCTTGACAAGTCTTCCCTCCCATCAGCACCTCTATACATAGAATTACATCTTCAGGTACTACCTTGCATTTTACTCCAGGCAGTCATCATTTAGCCCTAAGTAAACTGAAGTTCATTAACTCATCATATCCCAAAATAAGGTAAGAAGAGCTAAGAATAATTATTTCCACATTTCAAATGGAAAGACCAACATGCTGTTTTTCTATTATTCTCCATTTTTGCATAGCAAAAATATAGACTGGGGGAGGGGTTCTATTAAATTATCAACGAACTGAGAAAATGAAATAAAGAATTTCAGAAAAGGAAGGGGTCTAGAGACCCTCCAGACTATGGTTTCCAAACGTTGGTTACTCATTTACTTCCTACACAATTTTTGTCATATCCACACATTATGCTAATAGTTATTTTTAGCCTAAATAAATGTATTTCAAGAGCTGTGACCTATGGAATTATAATGATAAAATCACATGATCTGCCATTTACATTTTTAATATCCATTAAAGAATATATACATAAAACTATAAAATTTTAAAAATCTATCAGCGTACACCTAAAGCCACCTCTTCTCCTACCAATGGTGCACGTGGTACACTGTGGGAAACCACATTCCTGTCCAAATCTTTCCTTTCACAGACCATCAATGGTCAGGTGCTTGTCCACAAGATTATTCGTCACGCCTTCCTACAACAAACATACTGTTGCCTTCCCCATGGGCTGGGTGCTTTGAGGGACACCCAGGTGGATAAAATGACGTCCTTGCTCTCAAGGACAACATGACTGGGGAGGCAAGCCAGTGGCATGGCTGGACCAGAACCCAGGCTTTCCCATCTCAAAGCTAGTGCTCTTTTCTCTCCACCATCAGAATCAGTATAACGGCACCACGTCGTCAGTATATTTCTCATCCTGGCCTATAACTGAGTTACTGGCATAAAAATAAGTGAGTCACTGTAACAACCATGTGACAGATCACACGCTCTCTGGCATCCACGACAACAGCAAAGATCAAAACAGCTCTGCTCTGTACATGTTAGCTCAGTTTCAAAGTCTAAAGAGCCCACGTTCTGCAAACATTATCTACTGGAGGGAAACGTGACACAAGCTTCTGATTCATCGGATGTTGAAACACGACAGGACTTCTGAGCTTTTAAATGAGTTGTTTCTTTTCAGCTTGAAAGATTGAAAAAAAGTGGTAGTTCTAAATTCACCTATCTGATATCTCTCTCCAGCATATATACTTATACCTACGTGCCCCAAAAAACCTTTCACGTTTAATGCAAATACACATACTTAAAAAATTAAATATTTTTACATTTAAATTTCAAAGATCGCTTGTAGTGTAATAAACGTATAGGGAGTTGTTTTCCCAATAACTTTAGCAAACATTGGCTGTCTCTGTGTTCACAATTCATGATCGCAATTCACTTTAGAAATAATGACAACAGCTAAAATTTATTGTGTACCATGCACCACACTGTTCTTAGTAAGTTCCATATATTAACTCAACTTTAAAACAAACCTATGAGGTAAGTACTATTATTTATCTCTATTTCATAGAAGAGGAAACTGAGGCACAGTCCACAGTAAGAACGTGGAGAATCAGAGAATGATCCTCCAGCAAACAACGTCGAATGCATCATTTCACAGCATCAAGACCAGTTAAAACTTCACAGCAAAAGGAACGTCGATTAGTTGTTTGGATTTAAAATACTCAGAAAAACAACTGTATAACTTAAATGATGTATGTGTATGCACGTATTATGTGTACATGTGTGTACACATGTATATATATATATACACATGAATATTTAAAAGGTTTAACAGAAAATATTCACTTTAGTTTTCAATATATTCAGGTCTTCATTCTCAGAAATACCACACATCTTATTCAAGGTTATCCCTAACGCAATCCGCTTACAGACTGAACAGTGTGCGAGTGTAAGGACCGGGAATTACAACACAGTTGAGTCTCTCCGTGCATTCAATTCTCCCTTCTACACGTGCAGGGTAAAACCGCTCTGAGGAGTCAACAGGACTTTGACTCTCCTGTGAACTGACACCCAGTTTATCCATGACGACCATGGAGACGGGTCTGTTAGAATAACTATGTCTACTTCCGAAAAGGATGCACTAAGGAAGGTTCTGGTCACTGACCTGTGCGCTGTTCACAACACTGGTCTGTGCAGCTGGCAGTGAAACAGACTACAGCCACTCAGGGCTAAAAAACACATCATGGGCGCCCCCGCCCATGACTTGGTAAAATTTGGTTTCAATGTAAAACGCTTCCAAGGAGGTGTATAATCCCTGCTTAAGAGCTCCCAGAGGTCACGAAACAGAGGCTACATGGGCACTTGCTCTGCCATGTAGCTTCCTGAGCTGCCTGGACAAGAGACCCCGGGGGCTATGCAAAGTTCCATCAGCTATTTTATTTTTATGAGACCAACCAATAATTAGGAACTGGAGAAGGAAAGGTGTTACGGACTTGTTTATAATGCTACTAAATGTCTGTTCTCTTCATGTGGCCACATTGCAAACCTTCACTCAGATAAGCATGTTTACTGGAAGCTTACACATCCAGAACATCACAGCCTGGGACAAGAAGCAAACAATCCCCCTCAGTGGTCCTCGATCTTGTGCCTCAAACACAAACCGTGAGAGTCACTGGAGGGTTCTGTGGTTGATTATGTTTGAGAAACACAGCACACGCTATCCCCCAAACCCCTCAGGGGAGTCATGATGTGCAACGAGACTGCAGACGCTTTGAGAAGCGCCGCAGTAAAGAAAGACTGTAAACTTCCTCCAGAGAATACTTCCTTCACAGCACATCCTTATTAACATCCTGCAGAGCCAGTGTTCTGAGAAGACCGGTTTGGGAAATGCACAAAAGTAGTGATCCTTTCTGGCCTGGACGTTGGTGTGATTTTCTCTGCAAAGACGGCTCTATTAATGTAGCAGGCCGACTCTGAGGCTGCTTCATCCCTCTACCAAGGAGCTTCTGCACTGGAATAGACAGAATCTTCCCCAAATGAGTGGGAATTACCAGTCCCACCAAAACAGAAGCCTAGCATCCCATGTTACGAAAAATTTCACCTAAAGGGAGTTTAAAGCTCTAATAGGCCCTTACAGGTTAAAACATTAATTAAACCCAACTAGCCATTATCTTTTTTCCTAATGTTCTTCATTTATGAGAAAGGACCCAATAACAAGAAGAGTGATTTAGTCCAAACTGCAATTCCCCAGGTAGAGTCTACTTAAAGGGCCATCTCGCACCCAATCTAAGCCCCACTCTCCATGTACAACGAGAACAGACACTGACCCTAGGGTTCTATAAATCCTAACACATCAAGGAGGGTTAGTTTGGCTTACAAAGGGATAAGAATAGTATGAATTTATTTTAGAAGGGCTTTTCGTAAGCACTGAAATAGACTAGACTAGCAAAATCTTAATTAGAAAATAAAACTCATTTCCTGAGCAATCTGGTTATGCAAATTTTTACTATACATGCAAAGAAGTATATAAGCAGACAGTAAACAACCGATTGAAAAGTAACCAATTAAGTATCAATCCAACACAGTACCTCAAATTCATTCAAATGTATTAATATCAATAGATTTCATAAATGGGAGGATGCTCCACCCTACATGCAAATAATCAGTCTCTATAATTAGCCCTAATGTGAAATAGAAAAAGCAAATTTCACATTTACAGCAGTCTCAGCACTAATGAACCCTTGTCAACATGGAATGTTTATTCTCTGACTCTAGTCATCTATATGTGAAAGTCATCTCAAATGTCACACATCCCAACGCACTGTTGATTTCACCTCATCCCTGCCGCCCCCAAACCCCCTTTCCTCAGGAGCATCTATTGCAGTAAATAGCAGCACCACTTGGGCTTAGGCCCAAAACCTAACACCCAATCTGTTAATAAGTCCTCTTGTCCTCCCTCAAATTACATTCAGAATCTGACTACTTCTCACTGCCTCCTACTCACACCCCAGCCTAAGCCGCATCATCCTCAGAGGAGTTCCTGTTCTCTCTGCTTCCACTCTTGCCTCCCTACAGTTATTCTGCACACTGCAGCCAAATCGAGCTTTAAAAATCATAAATCAGATCATGCCACACCCTTGCTCAAAACATAAAATGGCTTTCCATCATCCTCAGTAAAATCTCACCTCCTGACCTCAGCTACCAAGCTCTACATGGCCAGGTCCCTCCCCCTCTCTCCAGGGTCTTTTCCTACCATTCCACTCTGCCACAAAGTTCATTCCTGGTCAGAGCCTTTGCACCTGCTGCCTTCCTGCCCTGGAAGGTATCTCCCTAGACTGCTGCCTGGTTCGATCAATTGTTGTCTTACTTGATTCCAGTCTCGACTCAAATGTCACTGCATCCAAGAGGCCTCTCTGACCTCCCTATCAAAAATAACACCCTCTGACCCTTCCCTTGCTTTTTTCCCTCCACAAGCACCTGTCACTAATCAAAGTCATATCACCTGTTTATTATTTTATTTCTGCATATTTGTCTCTTCCACCCAGATGTCAAGCACATGAAGGTGGGGACTCGGTCAGTGTCATTCACTCAAATCCATAAAATCGAACAAATACAAACACAGACTCGGTTACTTAAGCAGTGGTTGGATAAATGAATGAGGTCGGACTGCTCAACTAAAACAAGAAAGCTGAAAGTGAAAGGTATTCAAGCAATTCATGAACTCACTCATCGGAAATTTCAATATTGAGCTTCTGTTTGGTTTGGCTGAGAGTCGTCCGGTAGAGCTTGGTGGCCATTTCAATCAGGTGATCGCTGCTGAAGAGAAAGTCTCCCTTACTAGCTGCTTCAGAGCCCTAGAAGAACAAACCAAGAGAGAGACTAACATAATTAAAGACAGCTCAGGAGGTGAATGTTTACAGATTTGGCTGAAAACATATTCACAGTTTCGAAAACATCAGATACTGGACTCCATCCTTCTGAATAAACAAGAATGACAAAAGCAGTATTTCTTCCAACTTGCTCAGAGCACTTCAGTAAGGTGACCCAGCCCCTTGCTACCCACGGTTGGCCAGTGGACCAGAAGCACCATCAGCATCACCTGGGAGATTGTTAGAAAAGCAGAATCTCAGGCCCCACCGCAGGCCACTGAATACGAGTCCACAACAAGGTCCCTGGGTGATCTGTTTGCACATTCAGGTTCAAGAAGCACTGACCTAACCTGTAACTCATTCTGAAAGAACTGTTGAAAACTGTCCTTGGTGATTTCGTGTAAAAAATAAGAACCACAACACTTCCAACAAACATCCTAGGGCAGTGGCTCTCAACCTTAGCTGCACAGGGACTCATGGGGGGGCTTTTAAAAAATAGGATGCTTGTGGCCCATTCCAAGACAGTCTGAGTTGATAGGACTGGGAGTATGGCCTGGGCATCAGCACTGTGTCAATGTGTCATCGAGGCTGAGGACCATTGCCCGAGGATTTGATACGCCCGCTTTAAGTGAAGAGCCACAATGGGGAAAACAGGCTGAACCAAGCTAATGGGATTGTCCTAAGTTTAGAATCAGCTAGATAGCGGCACTCGGCTAGACGCATGTCCCTAAATATGGTCAATATTTGCTAACATCTGTTTACTCAGTGACTATTCTGTGACACTCACTATACTGAGCACTTTGAATACAGCATCTCATTTAATCCTCATAACAATGCTGTGAAGTAGGTACTGTTACTACCTCCATTTTAAAGAGGAGAAAAACTAGGTAAGCACATGAAAGTTAAATAACTCAGCCAAGGTCATTGTAAAGTTATGAGACCAACCCAGAGCCTATACTCTTAACCACTCGACTCAGGTCAGAAGGTCCCGGTTAAGCTAAAAGCAGAGAACACTAAAAAAATCTTTAGGTCAAAATTATGAGGCAGATGTTTTACTGTAGTTGCATTCTTTAATTAAAAAACACTAAATTAAAGATGAACAAGAAGATATTTGCTAAGCTGGCATATAGAAGAAACAATAGGAGGAAGCACAATTTAAAATATCTTGGTATTTCCATGCATGAGTCTCAGAATAATGCACATCACGGTGGGTGCAAACAAAAGCTGCTCAGTGAAATTTGAACTCAAGTGGACAAGTCAATAAAAGTGGTTGACCTTATTCAATTATTGAAAAACCAAGCCTGAGATTTTAGTAGGGGTGAATATAGCCAAAATCTGCAAATTAATAAGGATATGTGAATTTCAAGTAACAGGATTGTTCAGATGTGGAAAATTTTAAGTCAATGGCTAAGAGGTTGAATAAACACAGAAGTCAAGTCAACGGTTGAACCTTTACCTCTTTGAGGTGGACAGCAAAGAAGCCATCGTTTTGTGAGCTCATGGATACTTTGGTCACATCCACCAGGGGAACCTCTGACTTGATCTGTCCAGACTTTTGATCAGCAAGAAGAAGATTATTATTTGTTAAGAGGAAAATCCGGGACGTACTCTAAAACAAAACAAAACAAAAAAGGATGTAAAACCAATGATCGAAAACACCCAAAAATGGTCCATGAGTTTAAAGCATTAGTTATTTGCAGAAATGCACATTTTATTCCAATAACCTTCAGCATGCATACCTATGTAAACCAAGAACACCCCAAAGAACACAGATAATAGATTTTAATTCACAAAAATTTCAGAGGACAAGCAAAATTCTACCAAGCTTTAAAAGTAAGGGAAAATAGCTTCTTTCACAGTAACTCTCCTGAGAAAATGACATACAAATTTTAACAATCAGAAAACTAAAGATGACCGTCCCAACTGATAAATACTTCTAAGAGGTCTTCGGGGTGAGTGTTTTTACCTTCCCATTAGCACGGTTAATTTTGTTCACAACTTCAGCAATGATGATCTTTTCTTCAATGGCATCTTTGAGTTTCTTATACTTGGGATTCTTGTTAATTTCCAGGTAAGCCCCTTGGAATGGTTGCCCAACACTAAAGGAAAAAGATTCCCTCACATCAGAAACAGTTTCAAATGGAAGTATTACTGGAAGAAGGAAATACGTCAGTTGATTCTGAAGAGGATCTGACAACTTCATAAAAAGTTAATTTATTTTACATATGTTACACATTATACTTGCACCTGTCCTACATATAAGTTGAAAATGGAACCTTAAACCTATTTCAAATATATTTTTGTTGTGATCATGACATTTGGTAAGTGGGAATTTGATAAAAATCTTATCACATGGAACAATCAGGATAGGAATCACCCACAAGAACAGCAGCCAAGACCCAAGGGCCTGGTCTTATGTGAAAGAAAGGCAATTCCTTCTAATCTGTTAATATAAAGTTAACAGCTGCCCACAAGGGATTTATTAATGCCTATAAACAATATGTGGCAATGGAAAAAAGAGCACAAATCATTACCATCACCTGCTCCAAAGAAAAATTTCATTTTCTTGCAGAAGAAAATCAATAGGCCTTCCAGGGAAGAACAGATCCAGAGCAACCACTTTAGAAGAAAACTATCGAGCACTTATTATTACTCTATAACTCTGGCTCTAAACAGGCAATATAGGAAAGAAGAATCAGGCCTCTCTTCCTAGGATATGCCTCTAAATGGACAGAAGGGGCCAAGACAAACATTCCGAATCAGAGCAGTTTTCTTTCAAACCAACTGTCTCTTACAAGAGGCAGAATTGTGCACATACACTAAGACGTCAACGTCCCTAAAGATTTGTGGGGTGACCATCTCAGGGCAGCTTCTTCAAAGAAACCAAGAAAAAAAACCCCTGCAGCTTCATTTGGAGCTATAAAATTGCTATCCTGGCAATCTGCAAATACAACTTGAAGTGCTTGTGCTGTGGGTGGAGGATCAGGGAAGAAAAATCCATGTAGGTGGTCAGTGTTTCACAGCAACCAGGATATAAAAGGCTGAAACCCACAGGAGCTGCCACTTCCCACAGTGGTGGGAGGGTAAATTATTCCACCCCTCGGAGTGCTGCAGGGTGAGCACGCCACCGTCCCCGAAGACTGATAAAACTATCCAGAAAGGACTCGGCTCCATGTTTACATTTTTGTTGTTGTTGTTGTTCATATTTAAATGTGTTTCTAATAACAAAAAGTACTAAAAGCCTTTGAATTTGTTTCTTCAAAAATGCATTCTTCTCCCTCTAGTTTCTGAAAACTCATTTACAAAGAATGCTCATTAAGGTTACTCTACAATTCAAAACTACATAAAGCATTGAATAAAATTGGTTGCTGGAGAAAGCATTTAGACAATTTTCCTGTTTGAATATGCTTTATGTAGCAGGTGCTTTGGACAACTTTGGATTTAGATGCTATGTTTGACTTAGAGGAATATATACCACCTCACGCAGCCGAATCTGCTGACCAAGGAAGCTGTGTTCTTGAAAATATTTCAACTGAATGAGTCTGGCAACTTATGTTTATTTAATCCTTTAAAAGGAGGAGATTTCAAATGTGTGGAGAGACACAGAGAATATAAACGTACCATACGTAATACATGCAAATATACTTAGCATACAATGCATTTTTATTTCTAGGCCATTCTTTGGAGAAACTAAAAGTTGTTATAAATTTGGCTTGAAATTGTACAGGCTACTTTTTAATAAACACCAGGCAAAAAAGGGATAGGAAATCATTCAGTGATGAACTTGGGAGATGTAAGAATATTCAGATAAGCCGTCTTTCCCAAGGACGTCACTTGGCAAACTTGCAGCTGGTGTTCCTTCTTTTATTAAGTACTCAGTGTCTACAATAAAGGAACTAAACTTGCTGCACAGGCCACCGAAGCCATGCCCAACAAGTCAGCAGACCAAAGGCCACCACAGACCAGTGCTGAAGCAATAATCCAAAGTCATATACTGGCTCCCTCTTCATTTATCTTACAAATGAGGTTCTGACCCGGCTTGTTCAAATAGGAAGACTGGAATGGCGATTTCACTATATTGCCAACAGAAATTGGACTGGTCTTTAAAACTATGGAAAACTAGTGGGAATTGACAATATAAATTTGTTTTAATAGTCTATACAATTTTTATTTTAAATGACAACTTCTGATTATTTAGTGAAGTGTTTGAGCTAATGCCAATGGAGTAAAACCAACAACTGTAATCTCGTTTCATTCAAGGATGCTAAGAAAGCCACTGCTCTAATGTGTTTATGTGTATTCTTATCCAGCTGCTAATAAAATAATTCATAAAATTAAAAACTCTCTCAGGTGTTACTGAAATCAAACTCTACTAGAAAAGACCTACAAATATATTCGAGAAACTTTTAAAATACTGACTTTTATGGGTAAAGCAAAGCCATAATACCTAGATGGGTACAAAGCCTTCTTGTCTTTGAAGAGTTCACTGGCTTCTAGTTTCTCTTCATAAATAAGCTTCCGCTGGTCTGTGAATTGGTCCCTGTATTTTTTACACTGTGAGATATGAAAAGAAGAAAAAAAATCACTTATATAAATAAATCATTACTTATTCTTAAATATGCTAAGCGAATTTAACAGCAGCAAGAATAAGAGTGAATGTGTACGAAATATTCATTTAAAAGGCCAAGAGCATCTTTCCTTTGTGGGTTCTATTGCTTGTACTGCAGAACTTGGGATACTTCTCCAAAACACACAAGGGCCTTGCTGGCCCGGGCCCTGCTGGGAGTACTGTTTGCTCCCAATATGACATCAGTCCCTGGACATCCTTTAGTCCTGCTGCTGTCACATTCTTTTATAGAGATTCACAGTAAGAAAAACACCATACAATACAACCCAGTGCACACATTTACACACACACACACACACACACACACAGTCAACTGACACAAAAGCTTCACAAAACATTATTTACCCTTTTTACATGTCATGTACTCCATTTTTTATTCTCTTATATTTTGTTTTAAAATGTTGGTAGTAGCCTACTACTAAATGGATTTCATGACCCACAAATATGCTATGACCTATAGTTTGAAAAACTGCTCCACATCCGTCACTACCATTTTACAATGGGGACATGGCACCTGAGAAATCTCCTCTTCACCCTGATTCCGAGATTGCACTGAAAAGAGATAGGGAGTGGCAGAGGGGCAGGGCCAGGTTTTTCAGATGAACTCTCTAAGAAATTCAGTTACAGGTGTGGTTGAGAACCACCGACACAGTTGTATAAAGGAATGTTAGCACTGCTGCCCACCCTTTCAGGAATAAACGCATCCCTCCCATTCCCCACCCCAGTCCAAGGAGGTAAAAGCAAGATCCAGGAGCCAGGGGAGAGTAGAGACGGAGCAGATCCCTGGCATTGGCAGCTCCCCACCGTTACTTCTGAAAATAGTTTCTATATCAGACTCAAAAGGGGAGGTGAACATTGAAATAGTGAATCTCGTAAAATTCACTAAGTTAGAGAAGAGAACTCAGAATCCAGCTCCATAGGCTGTGCTGTTACCAATCATCACACCAATCAGTGACATTATCTATACATATGTGATTCTGGTAAAGAACAAGCCTACAGTGCTGGGCAGGCAAGTTTCCCAGAAGATGTATCCATCAATCATTCACTGACTAAATACAAGGCCTTCAATCTAATGATTTTATTATATCTGATACTTGTATATATTTAGCATTCCATTTATCAACTAAGTTACTGAAATAGTCAATGTCTATACAAATACTCTATGCACCCCACACTGGGTAACACCTAAATTACATGTTATGCTCTCCTACAAAATTAAGTAAGCCAAAATATAAATCAACATCAAATAGATTTTCGGCTTCCCTTTAATTCAAGTAGAGAGAAATTTTAATCTCTTTAACGTCTTTGGGGGTACTTTAAAGCTTTTTTTCCAGCCCATCAAAATGTGCATGTTCACATGTATGTCTCTTTATGTGTTCAATAAATCTTACAAAGTGAACTCATATGATTTGAGAGATTTAATTACATCGTTTGAAGATATTCGAATTTTATTATTTCTATCTCCAGTAGTATTCCTTCAGATAAAGATGAAAAAAACCCTGAACTACTTGAAAGCAACTGGGATCTGGAAGAGAAAGACAATGCGGGCACGTGCTCTCGTTTCAAACCACAGACGAGAGGGGACCAACCGTGGGGACAGCTGGCAGCTCTAGGATTTCCTACAGAAAGCCAAGTACAGCACAGGATTCAAAAATACCAAAGTCCTCAAGTAATTCTCCCCAAGGCTAGAGGAAGAATGTAGTAAAAATTTGCTTTTACATAACACTTCTCAAACACTCAAAATATATAAGAAGTCACTGAAAAAGCATAACAAGACTTTTTTACCCTCCACAAGTGGAAAATCCTTTTTAGCTCCTTGTGAGTAGAATCCAAGAATAGGTAAGGTCTCGATGGCCAATTCTTATCTATTGGAGATAAGGAAGGCATCTTATTTTTCATTTCCAAGAAGTATTTCTGCACCTGTATTGGGATTGACAGAAAATACAAAATGAGTAAAATATACCAGAAAAGATTGTTTTATAAAACCAGAATCAAACAAACCAGTCGTCAGTGGAATTCAGCAAGTTTTAGTCCATAAAACTTTGTAACTTCTCTGGAAAGTCTCTATTCTACTCTTCATATTGGTTGGAGAAATCTAAGTTCCATCAAATGGTTAAGAGAAAAGAAGAACACTAACATTTAATATTAACATTAACACTAATACCAGCTAACACTGGAGAGCTGCACCATTTAATAGTAGCCTACTAGTCACGTGTGGCTATTTATATTTAAATTTTAAGTAATTTAAAAAAATTTAAAACCCAGCTCATCAGTCACATTAGTTACATTTCAAGTACTCAACAGCCACATGTGGCTAGTGGCCACTCTATTGTACCACAAAGATACAGAACATTCAGTTACAGGTGTTCTGTTGACAGCACTGCTCTAGAGGACTTAATACGGGCCAGGTACTTAAGAGCTTTATTTCATTACTCCATTTTAATCCTTACAACAACTCTCAGCTTTGTGTTGTTATCATCACTATTTTACAGATGACAAAAGGAGGCTCACGGAAGTTAAGTAGCTTGGTCATGTCACAAATCTGTAACTGGCAGAGCAAGCTGGCTCTAGTCTGCATGCTTCACCACTACGCATACTTCTCTGAAAGATGAGGGAACCTTGGAATCCACCCAGGAAGAGTGGAACAGCTTCGCTCTCCCTTACCCCTCTACCCACTAACTTGTTTGCCAACCTCACGTTGCAGCAGCTCATGGGAGGTTAGCACGGCAAGACCTTGGCAATGCCCCCAAATTCCTATGCAGAAACCCTAACCTCCAGCAGGATGATATCAGGAGATAGGGCCTTTGGGCGGTAACTAAGTTTAGATGAGGTCATGAGGGTGGGGCCCCCATGATGGGGTTAGTGCCCTTATAAGAAGAGACAGGAGCGAGCTTGCTTCTCTTTCTCTCTGCCATATGAGGAGACTAGCCAGAGGCTCTCACCAGAACCAGGCCATGTGGGGACCCTGATCTTGGCCTGCCCTGCCTCCAGAACTGTGAGAAATAAGTGTTTATTGTTTAAGCCACCCAATCTATGGTATTTTTGTTATAGCAGCCTGAACCAAGACACCTGGCTTTCTTAGGTCCACCTTCCCCAAAGTATTTTCTCTCTGTCAAAGAAGAACACTTTATTAATCATATCTGAGCCACTAATAACTCACACAATTCTGCCTAATTTGAGGGGAGATGATAAAAAAGGTCACAATCTCTCAGTGTCACAGCTATGATTTAATAGTTACCAAATAAGTCACTTATTATTGAGTTGGAGCTATTAACTGGGTAATCCACTCATGCTAATTAGCCATACATAAAATGTACACTTACAATTCTCTGAAGCGTAAATTCATAAATTTTCTTTCCAGCATTGGCTCTGAAGAATTTCCTGTACTCTCTACGTACCTTTAGAAAGAAGCAGCAGAACATAGAGGTTAACGTGTGGTCAGCAGATGCCCATAAAGATGATACACCTCTATTAAAAACGAAAATAGGTGGAACAAATAAACTTCTAAGTACCTTTCTGGATGTAGGAAAACTGACTGAAGCACATTCAGACAGTGGATTTTAAGTCAGAGAAAAAGAAATTAGGAGATGCAAAGTGATAATACCAGAATGTTTTGATGTTTTAAATCCTCTTAACTCGTTTGTAAAGAGTCTGATGATTTGACGAGAAACACTTTACAGGCATAGCTGCAAACTCGTCACAAATCAAAACACATTTCAGAAAAAATTATATAAGGTAATTTTTGCTTCAAATTGTCCTTAAAAGGCAAAAAATGCCTGAAGAACTATACTGCAGTGTCCAAAAGCCTTGCACATGAAGATAGGACTTTAGTACTTCACACTGAGAACTGACTGTGACTAAAAATAAGAATTTAAAAAGCAGCTTTTCAACTACATTATCTTCCATTTGATTACATTAATTTTTCTCTCATCCCTACTCTTACCAAATTTTCTACTGAATACTATCACAGCACTTACGACATTATACTATAGTTTTAGTTTACCTATTTCTTCCTCGCTACACTGTCGTATTTACATTGTATACTAATCTTTAACTAAACAACTGAGTGAGGTATTTGCTGCATGAATGAAGTAGTTAAATTTTGAAATTGAGGGGAAAATATTTATTATATCCAGCTATAAAAGGGAGAGTTAGAATTTAGCAAAATATTAGCCTATTTGAATAATTCAGACATTATGAACCTTTTTCTCTTGTCTTTAGTTTTCTGGGTTTAATAGCACATGTTCAAAATATTTCTACATTAGGAGTTATAAGCTAGCAATCTACTAACCAAATTCAGTTTGTAGAAAAATGTTTTATATGCATATTTTAAATTAAGAACTTCACAGAGGAATTCAGAATACAAGCTTCTCTTAAAATTTTCTAAGATCTAGCAACAGTGAGCCCCATTCCCACATGACAAGGACTGAGAAGACCAGAGTAGCTGCTGTTGCCTTTAGAAGAGAGATGCATGCTCTAAATGGCATGAGGCCCCATCATTCCTAATCCACCTTCCATCTGCTACTTCCTTCATCCATGTGACTGGCCTGGTCTCTTTGGGCATTTGAGCGCCAAATCCATCCTCTACACCTGCAGATTATTAAGGTTTAAAAATCCTCCCATACACCATATAGGCAGCTCTTCCTTTTATCCATATTCTGTGTTACAGATGATCATTTCTCTTTTAGCCATGTAGTTGTTAAATTCATAATCATTTCAAATCTCAAACTTATAAGGTTAGAAGGGGACAGGGAGAAGAAACATGATACCTATTAATTGGCTCCTAAAATTATAATAGCATAGGAAAGCAGAGCAGTTAAAGTGAGGTTCATGAACACATATCCTTGGAAATATATTAGAAGTCCTACTATGTTTAGTGGAACCTCATTGTAACTGAGCTCACTGCAACATGCTTTTTGACATTCACAGGACAGGCCCTTTCTCCTGAAATCAGCTACATACAGAAAAAGCCTGGTGACAACATGCTGACATAGAGAATGAGTTCCCCTCATGGGCCCCAGGAGTCCTAAAATGGTCCACTGAACTTGGCAATCAATTCCACATGAATCAAATCATTTAAAAGGGCAAAACTACTGCTCATAACAACACAATTCTTAAAAAAAAAGATTACATTCTTGGACTTCAATGAAGTTTAATCTTATTTCATAACAATAATAATGCAACATATTAAAATACTTCTGTTTTGTTGGAAACTGGGAAATAAAGACAGTCATGTCTAGAGTAAGCCCAGTTAACTTCAGCTAAAACAGCATTCACCCACAAACTGAACTTGGTTTATAGGTTGCTAGCACACACTGCTAATACGAAAGTGTTTTTGAAATCATATGCAGTTAATTAAACCCAGAAAACTGAAGATAAACATGATATTGCCAGTAGAAATCATTATAAAGAGTAAAAATCCTGACTCAATGTTTGTTCCTTTTATGAAAATTAGAATGCAAATCAGAACATGTGAATAAAATGGGAAATAAAATCCTTAGTTTTGACTTTGAAAAAAGCACTTACAGAACTTGTTCAGAATTCTCGAAATAGAATGTCTTAAATTCATATTTAAGTTACTTCTTAATTACTCCAAAAATTACTTGATGAATATTCAACATAATCAAAAAGGTTAATTTACCAAAATTTTACAGGCTAAACTTTCAGGGAAAAATGCAGATAAATCAAAGCAGAGTTTAAGGACACTGCTAATGCTGTTCAGATTCAGATGCAATGGTTCCTCAATAATATTCAAATATTTAGAAAAAGATGAATTGTTATAGTATTAAAGTAAAACTAATAAAGAGGAATAGTGTCAACAAGGGGCTAATTATCCCCAAAAGACTAAATGGATGGCTCCCCACGGTGACGAGTTATTGAACATTAGGAAGAGAAAGTCCTTATGCTGCCTAAGGCGGTTTCCAAGGTTTTCCAGAGTTCAGAGTCACATTCACTTATGTACATCTTTACCTGAAGTCGGAAGCGCCACTTTGAAATAAACCCTGCCCTGAATTAGCAGGTATCTGAATGCTCATCTTACTCATCAGAATGTGTACGTTTATGCAAAACCCTTTGGTTTCTATGCTGAATAATTAGAATGATGGTCGCTTTGAAGAAAGCTCTGCTCCAGGAGCCACGGCTGGAACAGAATAGGTGGATAAAGGGAAACAAAAGCCCGTCATCCCAGGCTGGTCACTGCGGACGGTGAGTCAGCTGTTCGCTCGACTACTCTGACTCTGTCTCATGAACGAAAAAAACTTCATCCTCACAAAGATAACATAAAATAGAACTTGGATAACAAACCATCTGGGGTAAAATATGCTACACTGCTATTACTTTAAATCTATTATTTAAAGAAATACACCACGATAAAAGAAAATATTAGTGTACACGTTTGTTCTCAAAAGGAAACAAAATTAGGCAAGACGACATTGTCAAGACTGTGCAGACCATCAGCAAGCATAATCAATCGTTTTCCTGGGTTAGTAGGTGCTAGGCTTCATTGAGTTCACCCTGGGCAGAAGGAAGGGGGTGAGGAAATACCTTCAGTCCAAGCCAGTAAGCCCAAATGACAGCGACCGCATGCTTACGCCTAGCCTCCTCCTTCAAGCGTTTCAACTCCCTTCGAGCCTAGAACGTTTTAGATAGTAAATAAAAGAGACAGCCCAATGCAGACAGCACAAATGACCAGAAAAAGACACCCCACCAAACAGAAGAGCCCATTTATGAATAAGGATTTCAGAATGATAGAGGAACCGTGCATAACCATTTAAACCCAAAGAATCAGAGTCAGGCCGGAGCAGTCCGTCGTATTTTTAGTGCACTGGGGCTCTGTTCCAGAGGAGGGCAATCTGTGTGGTCCCCGAGGTCAGCACTCCTCCACCCCCTTACTTCTAATCCTTTCTGGTTTCCTCCCTGCTCTCTCACCCTCTTCACTTCCTTCTCCACACTCCCACTCCTCAGAACCGTGAGGGGCGCCTGATCCTTTCCAGTGGACATCCCACTGCTGCCAGCTCCTGGACTAAAGAGACTGGGAATCCCTGAGTTCAGCTGGATGTATAAAAAGACATCTCTTGGGAACAACCATTTAGAAAACTGGAAGGAATAAAGGCCATTTCTCTGAAGTTCAAACAAAAAACCCAAACTCAAAATTCTTTCCAGTTAGAAAATTAGAAGTAGCATGTATCAAAATTCAATATTAGCTAAGGCCCCAAACACTGAAATACACTGAAGCAAAATAAAAAGTGGAACAACTTATAGGTTTAAAAATTAATCTTAGGGAAAAATCAATCTGAGGCATGTTATTTTAAAAGACAGGAATAGACAGGCATTGACTCTTCATTACATGACAGTACTCAGATTGGGAAATGAGCTCACGCAGTGAAGAAATCCCAGGAATAATCATCTAAGAGTCCTTCTGCCTCTGCTTGGACCATTTCCCTCAGTTTACTAAAGGAACTAGTTCTTCACAGATTTTCAAGGAAAAACACAAATGCACTACTTTTGTTAGTTTTGGGCCAACTTAAGATCTTTATGCAGGCAAGTGTTGACTTTTCTCATTTTTCTCACAAAATGGGCTTATGATGCTGACAAGGTAGACTTAAAAAGATAGGAACTATATTGATATTTGTGTTTCTAACTGGAATACACATTTTTAGCAGAGATGACCTTTGATTTTTCTAAGGAACAGAAACATCTAAAACTCTCGTCCCTTGGGGTATGTGAAATGTTCACAGAGCCCACGACTCTGCCTGGGGATTAGTGAGAGTATTTTAGGAGGCCTTTGTTTCTGAAAACAAACAGCTGATGCTGACATTCCTGGGATTCTTCAGTGGCAATTAGAGCTAGCTTTTGCATGAACATGGCTTTCTGTTAAATCACAGATGATAATTCTGTTCACATATAATATTTCACTTATCGTAATCAATGGCTGCCACAGCAAGCCTAAAAAACAATTTCGTTCATGGATTAATATTTTTTAAGGCATGCGTGAAAGGCGTTTCTATCGTCAACACGTTGCAGAAGACCAACTGAAGACCCAAACTTAACACTCCCAACATGCCCCCTACACACAAAAATATCTCTAGAAAACCGTCAGTATGTGTCAGGGGAGAAAAAAAGGAAAAAAAAAAGAAACTAAACATGCAAGTTAATTGAGAGTTTAAAAACAAGAGCAACCACACCAGTGCCCCATTAGTACGCAGTTAGTCTTCTTTTCCTACACATACTTAAGCTTCCCACGTGCACTGCTGGCACTAACACCTCCAGGTTTATTACATCCAGCTGCTGGACATGCACCCGTGTGAGCCAGTGTTAACTGCAGTCATTCATCCCCTAAGATGCTAGAGATACGGACTAATTATTGTAGATTCCAGGATGGAGTGATGGGATGTGCGTATCGAGTACCTTAGATCCAAGCCAGTAAGCCCATATAACTGCAATAGCATGTTTATTCCTAGCCTCCTCCTTCAGCCGGCTCAGCTCCCTTCGTGCCTGTGTGATGCATTTGAAAAGGAGTTACAGAAAAGTTTAAGGCAGGAAAGGTTACTGCTGGTTCCCAATGGAGAAGGAAGAAGAGAGACAACAATCACCACCAAATAGTCAACGCGAAAGCGTGTGCCGCCACCCCACACCAAAATGGTGGAAAGAGCGAGAGGCAAATGCGTGCTCAGTAGCTTAAGCCAATGAAACGTTTTCTGTCCCCAATGGAGAGGATCCATTGTTTCACACATTACTTCCAACCCACTGCCTTCTTGGGGGTCTCGGGCCTACCTGGGTACCATGCCAATACGCTGCAATCGTAGTGGCTGCTTCCTCACAGCGCTTTTGATGCTTCAGCTCCCGCAGGATTTTTCGGGCCTACGGTGCAGAGTCACCCAGAAAAACAGAAAGTTAACAAAAAAATGGAATCCATAGGGACTTGGAAAAAATACCTGAAGAGATAGTTATAATACCCATTCTTCAAGTGAAGAATCAATAGTGTAAAGAAAGGAAAAGGGGAAGTTGCTTATTAGCCCAGAACGGTCGGAATATGAGAAGGTGGTAAATGAAGACGTCAAGCATGAGAGTGTAGCCCCCACTCAGATTGGGACAGCAGCCCCCCATGCCCACATACATGACAGGAAAAAATCTGACCACAGCAATACAAGCTGGTGCACACCAGATGGAAGGAACAGTTCTCAGGACATGGTCGAAGGATCTCCAATGATCCACCACAATCCATTCTATCATTTTTATTATTATTGTCTGGAATGTAACTGTAGCTGTACTTTTGATTCAAAAGAGATGTTTAAAATTTTGCTAAAATAAAATTATCTCACCAGTCCAAAACCAGTGGCTTCTTTCCGGTAGTTGCTGGATTTTGTGGGAGCCAAGAGAACACTTGGTCTGGAGGTGGACTTCGAGTCCTTCCTCTAAAGTGTCTAGACTGGAGACCTGGACCCAGGCCTCCGTAATAAGGGTCAAAGAAGAACCTGCAGGTAGCAACTTCACTTACTCTACGTGCCTGGATTTGTATTTTGGCATTTGCTGTGGGACAGCTACCAAGCTGTTGGGCTGCCCACGGGCCTAGACTGAGGTCAATTGATGTTGCTGGACTTCTGGCCCCGGGCCCTAACTCTGAAGGGGTTCCAGGCCTGGGAACTACCTTGAAGTAGCCACTCCAGATCCAGCCCACTGCACAAAGTCTCCCAACAGGAAAGTGGTCAGAACAGGCCCTGAAGTATCTTTGACCTAAAGCAGTGGCCAGTAAACTTTTTCCGTAGATGGTCAGTATTTTTGGTTTTGCAGGTCATATGTTCTCTATCACAACTACTCAACCCTGCCATTGTAGCACTAAAGCAGCCACAAACAAGATATAAAATAAACGACTACGGTTGTGTACCAATAAAACTTTACTTATATGAACTTGTATTTCATATATGTATACATTTATGTGAAATTTTTATTTCATATAAGTTTTACGTGTCATGAAATCTTGTTGTCTTTTTTTTTTTAAACAATGCTTTAAAAATATAAAAGCCATTCTTAGCTCTCAGGCTGTATGATAACAGGTGGCAGGCTAGATCTGGCTTGTGGGCCGTGGTTTGCTGACCCCTCAATCAAGCCTTGGCAGAAAGGACCTGGAACCAAGTCACCCCCTGTGACCCCCACTAGAATAGCCTGAGCTCAAGATCGTTCGACCATTGGGCAGTCCACAAGATGGTCACCAGGAAGCTGTTGACAGGCATTGGGCGCAGGAGGTGCTGAGGTCTGGCAGGACTCACAGGCACAGAGGCAACAGTGGGAAACAGCCTTCCGGACTACAGCTTCCCTCACAAATAGGGGGCAAGAGGATACTGAAATCATTTCAAGGACTTCCTGCCCAGAGAACAATGCTCTCGAAAAGAAAGCCAGTTAGAAGGAAGCAGCCAAGACGTGATCACAAGGGCCCCAGCTTGGCTCATAATATTTATTCTTTCCATCTGACTGTTTATAGGGTAGACAGGAGATGAGGAGCCCTCCCCTGCAGAGTGAGCCTAAGACATCATCCTTTGTGAAGAACCTGAAAAATCCAAATAAATAAGGCTCACTTCTTTTAAACTCACCTTCCAACCCCGGATGTAAGACTGAATTACCAAGGCAGAACTCTTTATCTGTTGATACCTCTTTTGTTGCTGTAGGATGAAAGGGAAGATATTAGGAGTTCTATTTACATGTCTGTAATACACATACTGCAACGTTGGAGAAAGAGTATTTGCTCACTTAGTGCAGTTAACTCTCAATCACCAACTGAGAACCAATATGTAAAGAAATCAAAATATCAGGTATACCTCATCTCCCCATTATTCTTTATCTCAGTTCTCTATCTCCTTCCTAGCACTTACTATAACCTGTAATTTTTCTGATTATTTATCTGCTTAAATGCATATTGTCCCTCACTAGATATAAACTCTGTGAGGTCAGGAATTAGGTTGTTTTGTTCACTTTGCTATCCCGAGAGCCTGGCAGAGAAGGCGTTTGAAAAGTATTTGTAGAAGTCAAGATAGATGACTTCAGTGCACTTCCAAATTTGAATTTCCTTAATGATCTCAAAATAAGAAATGATAAAAAGAGTTCCTTGAGGAATGGCTGTGTGTTGGTTCTCCGTTCCTCAGGCAAACAGAAAACAGAGCTTTATGAATCTGCAGAAGAGCCAAGTCCATGTGCCATGTGCAGCCAGGCTGGTGACAACAGTTCTCTGTCCTTTGCAGAACACACAGGAATGAATCTGCCGTTAACATGGCTGGTGAGGTTCAGACTTAAACACTTGTACTGTTGGTTCTGCTCTTTTAACTCGAGGAAGCAATTTTAAAGATACTCTTTCAAAGATCAGGCAACTTTTCTTTAGCTTAATCATTTAAGTGTCTCATTAATTTCTAAAGCTTGGAAATAATATACCAAAATGTATTACATGAGAATAGGTCGGCACAAATTACATCCTGATTATACACTGTCTAACAGCAAAACCTCTCTATAGCTGAAAAAGGGGAAGAATAGCCTAAAGGAGATTTGACTACAAATTTAATTCATTTTCCAACTCACTCTAGTGAAAAAGCAAAGACTGAAAAAGCATTTGGAAGCAGTGTTCTTATCACTAAAATTCATTTTGTGAGAACACAACCCAAGTTTGAGAGCCTAGAGGCAAACCTTCAGGTTTCCCCCAAACCTGTGTTATGCCTCCAATGAGATATCTATAATCAAGTGAGAATGGAAATTCCAAAAAGAATTCCATATCAATTAAGTAATCATAGTTGATTATTGAATCTTTTCCCATAGTTAATAGGGCTAGATATTTGTGGTCTCAAGGAAAACCAACGCTTCAACCAAACCGGGAAGTCTACTAAAATGTGGCCTTAGCTTTCTGGAATTAAAGTCATCTTCAGTGCTGTTATAATAGAAAACAGCCAATTATTTGGGGAAATTAACCCTACAATAGTCAACGGGTTAAATGACATTCTCTCTTCCAATCCGAAGACCAAATTCCAGGTGTGGATGTCCCACTGGACACACCCACCCACAGCAGTGGAAGGCAACGTGATGTACTAAACTTGAGCTCTGACGTTGCCCAGGATTCAAACCCATTGCTGCCACTTCATAGCTGTGTGACATGGGCATGCCCCTTAAGAGCTCAGTGCCTTAGTTTTCTCATCTTTAATAAATGGACCACAAGAACACACCCATTTCACTGAGGTTGTTGGGAGGATTAAAAATGTGAAAATTGCATACACAGTTGAGCACATAAGAAATATTTGCAAATTCCCCTCGTTATTACGGATTAAAAATGTCGGAGACTTACTGCGTATCTCCTGTACCAGGCAGCGATCATGATTTGGCTTTTTCTCATTAGCAGGAAGTGTGTGCGGCACTTCCATCCGCGATAAATCTTCTGAATGAGGGTGGCCAAGTCCTCGAGACGTTGCTTCCTCAGGTCTTCTAGTTTGAATAACTAATAAGAAATGATAGATGGATTTATCAAAAATCCACCCAAAACTCACAGCATACATGAAAGACATTCTTAGGAAGTAAAACGCCATGATGTTGGAGTCAACCACAGAGAGAAAAAAAATGAATAATTGTCTTAACTACAGATGATATGGATGATAGCCCATGAGAAAACTATTTTGATGAATTCATGCAAGATCCACAATTTAGATTATGGTGATTTAGAATTTATGACAAATCAGAGAAGGGCTGAACTGAGCCTCGGTTTACCTACTCGCTATCTATGAGGATGCAATTATTAATGGAAGGATGATGCTGGCAAAGTTTCTCTCCTAAACAACTTAAACACTTTCCAAATACTCTAAATTTCCAAATTACCAAATCATTGCTATGCTAATTATACTTCATGCTAGTCTATTTATTTATAAAAAGACTCCCTTGGAGTTCTACTAAGTAGAATTTTAAGTGTTCTTTTTAACTTTTAAAAAATTTTAATTTGAGTGCCTTCATGTACCTCTAAATAATATGGCTGTCTTTCTTAAAAGTATTATATAATTCAGGTATGACAAATACAGACTAAATTTACCTCAAATTCCTAAATTAGGGAGGTTTTACTGTTGTATTGTTGTATTGCTGTACAATCTATCAGTTCAAAGATTTTGATGTTTCATAGAAAATACATGTTCTTCCACTACCCCTTACTTGCCCACCCTCTTTGACATTTGCAGATAAACATAAGAATGTGGCATTCTTGGCAGCATCTTGCGTAATGTTATGAAGTTAAACATCCTTTAAGAACTTGCCTATATGATTATAACATAAGTTCAGAGTGTAAAGGTTTTGATTACATACTGTTCTTGGGTTTCGGATGAATATCTTTGATCTACCAAAGGAGTATTCTTCCACAGGAATCTCTAATTCATTAAACAGAACCTCTACACCAGTCCTATAAAAGTAAATAAAAACAATGACTTTTCCGAGTTACAAAAATTGTTTATCTTATCTTAAATCATGATATCAGGTTCTTAGTGGTATTAAAAAATAGCTTCATTTCCAAGGATAAGTGCTCTCTCAGTTAGCATCCTTCTATAAAAGAATTTCCAATGCTGAATTCCACAAATTACACCAAATCCTGTAAATGCTAACAAAGTAAATTCAGATTCAGAATTACGTAGTCTAAGAAAATGTGACATTAAAGCCAATTTCTTGATTTCATTAGCAGAGGCAACACTTATATCAAATATACCTATAACGATGTATAGGTTATATACAAGCAGAATCAAGAGGGAGTGCAAGAAACTCAGAACTATTTTGAACCCACTCAGTCAATTCTTGAAAACATTTTAAACATTGCTCCTGCCCCTCAGAGTGTGGGCAGGGCCTGAGAGAGCACCAAGTGCCAGACCAGCGGGGCGCAAAGGAATGTGGGCCGTATGTGGCGGGAGCAAGGCCTGGACTTGGCTCAGACCTCTCCATCCTGCACTCTGGTTTTGACATCAGTCTTTAAATTTCACCCCACCAACCTGTGGGACTAGATGGCAGGCAGGGAGTAAATACATGTTCTGTGTATTATGATACACATTGACCATGATATCTTCGAAATTAGCAGTGGGAACTGAAACAGTACCAGGATCCTACATTATTTGGGGATTGAATGATGCATCAGAAACCACACCATATGTCTGGAGTTTCTATATACTCTCATAAAACATGGTGTGTGTCTAATACTGTTGATGTTCCTGTGAAAGGCCAGGTCCGGTGAGAATGTGGAGGCAACATAGTATGGTGACGTGAAAATCCCCAAGTGCCTGCGTAGGCCTGCAAAAGAGGCATGCTGGCCCTCCTATAGCAGTTAGGAGAGAGCTTCTGTGGCTCGCAGAGAAGGGGCAACCTCTCTGACTGAAGAGAGCAGAAGAAAGTTCACTGCACAGGCAAGGCCTGATTTCTCTTCTGCAGCGGTCCACCCACCAGCACACACGTTCTCTGTGTGTGGAGAGCTCACAGGGGCTGCTCCAGGGGATGGGCCTGCAGCGGTCCAGCGCTCTGCCTGGGCCTGGATGGGTGAATGCAGTTCAGGGCAGGTGAGCTGAAAGCCATACGGCGTCAGGGCCAAGCCATATTCTCCAGTTCAGCTTGACTAGCAGTAACACTGACACTTTGAACCCTATCTGCTCATGTGTCAATTTGTCAATTGGTGCAGACCTGGGCAACGAGTGGGACCTTCACCCCCACCCATCAACTCTCTCCGGGGTTAATTTCCCAGAGGAAAAAATGACAAGCTGAGAGAAAAGCGAAAGCTGAGAATAGTGACCCAAGATGGTTCTAACTCTACCCTGCTATGATTCTACACAAATATACATATCAATTACAAATCGCCTCCAACTAACTTGCCACAGGCATATTTTTAAAATTCTATTGACATACAAGTTCCAAACGTAGATTTGATAAGCCCTGTTTTGACCTTCAAGAAAACTACGACCTCTATAATTAATCAAGCATTGGCAAAAAATGGTATCCTGACGGAAGAGGGTCCAAAACAGAGGTTACATCCAATTTTTCATAGATTTTTGTTTTTGCCTAACAGCATGTGAAGAAAACAACATGTTATTTGTATGCTTGAAAAATTCATTATTAATCAATGAATTTCTTACCTTGCTGGTCCTTTCCAATGAGGCCATGTTTGCTTACAAAGCATCTTGTATCTTTCTAGGCAAGGTTCATAGGCCTGCCTGAAGGCGTAGCCCGCCCTCCTCACTCGAACATTCTCCAAAAGACCCAGGTACCTGATCTGATGACACACTAGAGCCTCGTTGAAGATGTGTGCTGCTTTTTTATCATTCGGTTTGATACACCTAGAAGTATATGAAAATTTTAGGTTTTAAATTCTGTCTCCATCCATGTTTTACCAAGTATCATATATAATTACTTCACAGTGAGATAATTACTTATTAATTGTGGGAAATCCAGTCATTTCTTTTGAAATTATTTCAAGTCATTTTACAATAGCGTAAAAAGAAATACAACACTATGGACACAGAAATAAAAAAAGAATAAACGATCACACACACAATGATATGGATGAATATCACTGACATTTTGTTGAATGAAAGAAGTCTGACATAAAAGAGTACGTATTTTATGATCCCATTTACATGAACTTCAAACAAAACTTGAATCTATGGTTAGAAATCAGTACTGCTGTTACCTCTGGGGAGAGGTAGGAGTGGAGATCGACAGGGAAGGGGCATGAGGGAACCTTCTGGGATGATGGAAATGTCTTATATCTTGGTCTGGATAGGGGTACACAGGTGTATACATATGTAAAAATTCAACAAGCTGTATAATTAAGATTCACGGACTTTACTGTATTATATGCATATTATGTACCTCAATGAAAAGATTAAAAAACATTGCTATCTCCCTATATCTCCTTCCTTTTTTACAGGGCACTCTGCTGCCCCCGGAAAGACTACATTTCTCAGCCTCCTTTGCAAATAGGTATGGCCATGTGACTAAAATTCTGACTACTAGGATCAGAGCAGAAGTAATGTATGCCACTTCTGGGTGTGTCCTTAAAAGGAAGGGACTTGCTCTCCCCTTGGTCTTCTCCTGTTAACTGCTAGCTGGGAGTGTTGACATGGTGGAGAGCTCTCTTTGACCCTACAGACAAGGGAAACACCCTGGAAACCACAGAGCCACAAAAGAAAAGGAGCTGTTCCCTTAGCCCTGGAGTCCTTATACTTAGAAGTTACACAAGAAATAAATGTCAATCTTGTTTAAGCCAGTTTTGGATCTTACTGCAGCAATCTGTATCTTAATTAACACACTGTTAAACATTTATGGTTATGTCTCCTAGCTACAACTGTCAAATAAACTCCACACACATATAATATGTGGACAATTAAATCTTACCTATTTTGGCCTTCGTGTTTTTATGCTTTTCCTTTTACATTTGTAAAAACAACACCCACTCTTTAGCTTAAGGATAGACAAAGCAAGCAGTGGAACAGACTAGTGAGTTTACATCTAGACCCCTACACATACATTCAACTGATCTTCAATAAAGACATCAAGGCAGTTGAATGAAAAACAGAGATTTTCTTCTTTTTCAGTATATGGTGCCAGAGCAATAGGACATCTATACGGAAAAAAATAGACCTTAATATGAAATCTGAAACTACGAAGATTCTAGGAAAAATCATGATAATATATTCACAACCGCAGAATTTATTAAGACTTCTTAGAGACATATTAAACCACTAAAAGGGAAGGGGGATGAAAGAACTTTCTGGGTGACAGAATGTTCCATGACTTCACCTGGGGGGTGGTTACCAAAGTGTAGACAGTGGTGAAAAATAATTGAGCAGTTCACCTAGGATCTGTGCATACCACTTCAAGTAAAGTATACCTCAATAAAATATACTTCAATAATAATTTTTTTAAATTCCACTTAACTGAGAATAACAAAAGCAACTGATCACAGAAAGTTTCCTGGTTTTTTTTTTTTTTTTGAAACTAGGATCTTTACATAATGTATGTTATAACTTGACTGCAATCAAATCAGGGGATTTTGCCTATTTATATCTGTTATCAATATAAATACTAGGTAAACAAGCCAAACACAAAAACATTCTTCACTCTGGTTTCCTCATAACTGAATTTCCAAAGACAACGATAGAAGGTATGTGTGGGTGTGCGTGTGCTATATGAAATCTGACCTGTTAGACACACACCTTCTATTATCTAGTTCAACAAATACACATATTGCAAACTCTAATCCTAATCGGTCTTTACTGAATCTTGAGATGGTTATATCTAAGATGTCCTAGAAGCAGAAAAAAGAGAGCAGATGCTTTTTAAGGAGCACTATTGCTTTGAAAAAATTCAGATTGTTTTAGTAATCATTACTTTCTCCAGGCCTTTAACTCTCACAGGAAAGAAAGAGGCACGCTTTTCCTCACACCAGAGTTGTAACTAATGCCCCACTTGCTTCAATGCTGCGCTCTAAGTTAAAATAACAAGAATCCAAAATGAGTCCAACAAGATTTTGTGCAAAACCCTTACCAGAAAAAAATTTACATTTTGTTTCTTAACTTCTCATTAAAGAAAAAATACACCAAGTTGAGAACTCCTATGTGCCAACAACCCAATTTCAGTAAGTATCTATTCCCATCTCCCGCCACATATTTTTTTCCCCTTTTTAAAATTCCTTATTTGGGGAAAGGAAGGGGCACTGGAGAATTTTTTAAGCAAACCCAAATACCATATTATTTGACCTGCAAGTATTTAGTTATCCTCTGCTTAGGCTACACACAGATTGAAGCAAACAGGAAAATGATCTCATGATCTTCCTTGCAAAGGCCTTCATAAGGGCACTGTCAAAGAATGGTATGTGCCAGAATACCTAATGTAGTTTGGATTCTTGGTTTGCAGGTTTTTCATCAGAGTGGCCACGGATGCCTTGAACTGCGAGCCTGCTGTAGGAGGCCTTTTCAGGTTGATCTTGGCAGGGTTCCCCTCAGGGAACAAAGACTTGATGAGGGTATGGCCTGCTTTCCACATGGCTTGGGACAGGTCTCGATAGAGAAGGTCATTGTTTTTGTCAACAAATCCTTCCACCTGGTACAGCACCTATGAACAGCACATATGATAACAGCTGACATACTGCACGTTAGAACATCCAACAACCATTAAAAATATTCCAGGACGATTGATATTGCAGCCTCTTCTTTCACCATCAAAAAATCCCCAACACGTTAGTCACATTCTAACACCGCATTAGCCTCCAAGTTTAAATTCCATCTGTCTAAATCATGGAAGAGTTCGAAATAAGTTACCCTTCAGGATTTGCAAGAATAAACTCCAAAACTGTTATCATAACATTTTCAAAAGATTTTAGGGTTTTTTTGGTGTTTGAGCATATTTTTGAGGTTTCACTTTTATTTTTTAGTTCACATATGCCAATTTTAGTCTGTTTAAAAGCAGACAGGGGAAAACAGAGATAACACTGATATTTTCATAGACATCGGAAGCCAGCAGAGCTTACGAAAGTTACCTTTTAATAACATAGGTCAATGAAAAGAATAACAAAATATAAAGTTCCAACATTTTGAAATTAAAGGTAATTCAGATTCTATATACTTAATTTTTACTAAATACATAATTAAGAATTTTTTTCCCATTAAAGTTTGCAACCTTATTTATAAGAAAGGGGGTATTAACTCTAATCAATAATCTTTTAGGATTCTAAAAATTGCCAAAATTGTTTTTAAATTATCTGTATATATTAGATAACATAAAATTAACTCCCCCAAATATTAAGCAAATGAATAAGTGCTTTTTTAGAAAAGCAAATATTTTCCCCAGTGTCATTTCAAAATCTCAATCTAAGAATTCATTATTTTTACTGAATGGTTTGTGCTTTTAAACCCTTACTGTAAGTCTTTAGTGATTCCTAATTTTTACCAGCAAATCTCCTTTATTAGTGTTGATACATCTTTTTTTATAGGATAGCTTAGATCTTGAAAATAATAAAATTGATTTTTAAAATATATTCAAACTCTTTCATTAAGTCTACTGACTTTCCTTCCAAGTCTTAATACTAATGAGATTTTGCTCAACATAGTCCAGATTCTATTGCCATTAAACATTTATTGATTCTACTATTTTAGCAGCTTAATTTATCCTCACAAGTTGGCAGTGGTCACCCTGCCCATCTCTGAGGCACAGTCTCCTGGAGGGAATAACTCTGCAGGCCCAGCTGGGGGCTCACAGCTTCCCCATACCTTGCCAGCATAATGCTGGATTCTGAAACAGCTGTGAGGCAGGGACGTGTCGTTGAGGAACCGCGAACACTTGCTCATCCTGCTCTCAAAGTGCTGGTGGGTGGCGCAGACTTGGTTCAGCTTCTCTAAGAAGGTCTCATCGGTGACCGTGCCAGGCCTCAGGCACTCCTCATCCAGCATGGCCAGGATTCCATTTGTGTTCTGGGAGAAGGGAAATAAAAAGGTTTCCTTCCTTCCTCACTGTATTGTTTTAATAATCATTCCTAATGACACCATCAAACACAATCAACTTAGTCACAAGAAAATTCCGTTCAGTTACAAGGAAAAAGCAGAGAATCAAAACTAACAAAAAGCCACAGAAGTCAGCTCTCTTCCAAAGAGTCCCAGGTGTGTGCATGGGGGGTGGGGGCGGGGTGAGGGGGAGAGTGTCTGTATCAGTCTCTCCCTCCCAGACTCCATTCCCCTCCACAGAACAGAACTTAGAGTCACCTCAGCTGTCTTAGCCAGCTGATGAGTGAAATTCATATTGTTAGGAAAAGGTAAGTTAGACCTCAAAGATTCAAAAACAAGTCTAAAAGTCAGAAACTAAGTGACAATGCAGTGTCTCAAACATGTGGTCATAAATCACAAAGCATGGTCTTCTAAGGCCATTACTGGATTCATAGCTTGAGAGGGAAATTGGTTTCAGATGTTTCCAAATTGTTCATGTGTTCAAAATAAAGTTTGTTTTCTAGGGGAAAAAAATGATGTGATTTGGGATGCTGGTTCTAACGATCAGTGCAATCAAGCTGTGTTTCAAGAATATCTGTTTAGAATAAAATTCTTCTTCCATGTAAAATTTCAAAATGGATATTAAACATGAGTGAGAATTTATTTCTTGTGTAGTCAGACCCTGTGATCATATTTATCCCAAGAGCAGTCAGCCCAATTAAACTGAATCAAAAATCAGGAATCTTCTAGTTTGCTAAATAAAGGCTGCTGTTCCTTTGATTGCCCCTATGGGCTCATATGTCTCCATTCCAAACAGAACAATCCACTCCACTGACCGTTAACCTTGCCACGTCCAGCAAGGCCAAGTTCCCCATTCCTCTCCCCTTCTCCTCACAAGGCCGTGACATCCTCGACAAGCATTTATTCACTCCACACAAAACCCAGGGGAAATGTGGACTCTCAGGAACCAGGTGTGTGCATAACAGTCCCAGAATAAACATTATTGTTAGGTGATGCTGGAAGGAAACACTTCCTTTATGTACCCAGGCTCCGACGTGAACATGAGTTTCTTCCATCATCTATGCAAGGGGATTTGGGGCTGAGACAATCCAGTTAGATTAACATAATCCAGTTAAATTACCACTGGATTTTTTTCTTCTTTTTCCTTCTTAAAGGGAAATAATTAAGTGCAATGCTATGTTTATGAAGGAAAATGCACTAGTCATGACTTCTGAAAGTTAAAATTCCCATAGCAAATTACCTTGGTAACAAAATTTACCAGGAAAAATTTTCAGGAAATCTACTGATTTTCTGGAGTTTAGACTAGAGTTCTGGATTGCTTAGGTGAAATATTAGTGTTCACATTCCAACATTGTTCAGATATTTCAAAACAAATTTTATGGGTTTTTTTTTTTCTTTTTTTTTTTTTTTTTTTTTTTTTGGTGAGGAAGACCAGCCCTGAGCTAACATCTGTTGCTAATCCTCCTCTTTTTTTGCTGAGGAAGACTGGCCCTGGGCTAACATCGTGCCTATCTTCCTCTACTTTATATGGGACGCTGCCACGGCATGGCTGACAGGCAGTGCGTCCGCGAGCGCCCGGGATCCGAACCCGCGAACCCCGGGCTGCCAAGCGCGGACGAAACCGCTGCGCCACCGAGCCGGCCCCCAAATTTTATGTTTTAAATGGAAAATCGTAATGCTTTAGAATAGTTTTTAACATTCAATTTAATCAAAGATGCGGCTTTCAGGAATATTATCTTGAATACCCAGGGAAAAGACACGGCTGATTACATAATTTCCAAACGGATTTGTTAATGATACATAAATAGAAAGTGATGTGCTGGACATTCACAACCTGTGAGCGCATTCCTGCAACAGCCCTCACTCACCACTGACAGCTCAAAAGACTGTCGGACAATAAAGTGGACACATTGTTCCAGAAAACATTGTCATCACGGCCAGGAATGTTAATTATCCTAATCATAAAACAAGAGTTTCCAGACTTTCACGTACAAATCAGTCTTCTTGCAATCAATTCATTTACAATAAACTACAGAATAGGATGTAAAAAAAAAATCTTAGACTCAGAAAGGTTACTGTAAATTATCCAGTGATTTTTCACACTTTAAGCCTTTTCACATACATACACACATACTTGAGTCACCTGAAAAATCCCATGGCCTTTGGCCACCTGCAAAGTCACACACACAGTGTCCCTCACATACGTTCCCTGAACCAGTGCTAGGTCTGTATCTGAGCCTCTCCTGGGGTCATACTTAATCCAGCTCCTGAGGTTGTCCCTCTACCTTAACTTGAACAGCATGTTTTCTTGTTGTTGTTTTTTATTTTTTTTAAATGTTTTCCAGCTTTACTGAGACATAATTGACATATAACATTGTGTAAATTTAAGGTGTACAATATGTCGATTTGATACACTTACATATTGCAAAATGATTATCAGCACAGCCTTAGCAGTCAGCTGACACCTCTATCATGTCACACGATTACCATTTCCTTTTGTAGTGAGAACATTTAAGATCTAGTGTCTTAGCAACTTCAAGTATGTAATACAGCATTGTTAACTATAGTCACCACGCTGTACACTACATCCCCAGAACTTATTCCTCTTACAGCTGGAAGTTTGTATCCTTTGACTGACATCTCCCCATTGCCCCATGCCCCTAAGCCCTGGCAACCACCATTCTACTGTTTCTATGAGTTTAGCTTTTTAGATCCCACATATTAGTGATATCATACAGTATTTGTCTTTCTCTGTGTGGCTTATTTCACTTAGCATAATGCCCTTAAGTTCCATCCATGTTGTTGTAAACACAGGATTTCCTTCTTTCTCATGGCTGAATGATATTCATATTCATATTCACACACACACACACACATACCACATCTTCTTTATCCATTCATCCACAGACGAATACTTAGGTTGTTTCCATATCTTGGTTATTATGAATAATGCTGCAATGAACCTGGGAGTGCAGATATCTCTTCAAGATCCTGATTCCATTTCCTTTGGATAAATATCCAGAAGTGGGATTGCTGAATCATATGATTGTTCTATTTTTAATTATTTGAGGAACCTCCATACTGTTTTCCATAGCAGCTGCACCAATTTACATTCCCACCAACAGTGCACAAGGGTTCCCTTTTCTCCACATCCTTGCCAACAATTATCTTTTTGATAATAGCCATTGAACAGTATGTTAAGAGGTCACTAGAGTTTTAGAAATGAAATGGATATTTTGATTTGGCAAAAACCTTTATGGCTAGTCCAAGCCTCCTCGGATCAGTGCTCACATTCCAGGAGCCACACACTGGAACTGGGCTCCCAACACACAAGAAACGCTGGTGCGTCTAAGGGCAGGCATATGAACGTCATGAATGGGCTCTGTGATATGGCACGTGATGAGCACGGAGGATCCAGGCTAAGTATCAAAATGCCCAGCTGTCTACGTACGTGTTCAAGAACTGTGTATGATCCCTTTGGACTATAATCAAGTCTCCAGAACTCTGCAGTTCCCTAAAGAAGACTGTCAAAATAGTGAAAATACCAAAGCTTCACAGTGAAGGCAGTGAGCTCATTCATAAGTAGTGAATTACATTACTAAGACATTCTTTAGAAAACTGTACCTCATACTTACATTTTCTATTAGGTCACAAATGATAGCATTATTGAAGTAGTCAATGTGAGTCCATTCTATGTCCTGAAAAACAAAACAGAACAAAATCAAATTCCATACCAGGAGGCCACAATACCACCATCCACAAAACAGATTCTGTCCATCTTACCACATTTCACCTCTTCTCTGGATATTTCCTCTATAAAGTCAGTGCTGCAAATGTCATCTTCCGGTTCCCAAAACTGTCTTAGTGCAGCAGTCCACCACTGACATGATCTGACTGAAACGAGCACCCTTGACCCATTCTGAGACTGCCTCCCATTCCACTCTCCCATCTGTGGCAATTTCCCATGCACTTCATTGGCGCTGGGCCAAACATCTACTCAACAGGCCCTTGGGTCAATATTGCTTTGTGTATATTTACAGTGTTTATAAGGAAATAAGTCAGAACTTGATCCCAAGAATCTAAAGCCTAGATTTTTCTGCTCTTAATTTGTAATCACAAGGAAAAAATTAATTTTAGAGTCAATCCCATGTTGTAGGACAGTTAACTATTTCAAGTGTAAAAATAGCCCAGTGCTAAGACAAAATATTTTCAACATAAGGAAAGACACAAAAACCTATCCACTGGTTCTAACACAAGCAACAAAGCCAAATCTGGGAAGCCAAGTGTAATCATTTTGCATCTGCTCACACTCTGTTCATCAGTGTAAACATTTATTTTTCTTCTAAGGGGAAGAAATTTAATTCATACAGCAAGCTAGAGATCTGCCTATATACTCTTAGAAGTGTGTTAGACAATCTGTACAAACTGTTTTAAGTTACAGATCAATGTTTGGGCATTCTCTTTATGATGAGAAGACAGGAAGAGAATTAATCTGGCTTTTACAATGTTTATGTTACCAAAAGGTGCCAGACAAATAGAAAACGTTCCTAAAGCTTAATAACCATTCTAAAAGAAAGATGAAATACTTATGATTTAGCTTTCAAGTAAATGGATTATTTTACTAAGTCACTAGGAATAATAATCACATTAGAAAAATCTATACAAGGAGACCAAAAAAAAGGAGGATTCAGTGTCCTTTTTGTGTGTGTGTGTGTGAGGAAGACCAGCGCTGAGCTAACATCCGTTGCCAATCCTCCTCTTTTTACTGAGGAAGACTGGCCCTGGGCTAACATCCGTGCCCATCTTCCTCTACTTTACATGGGACGTCACCACAGCATGGCTGACAAGCAGTGCGTCGGCGGGCGCCCGGGATCCAAACCCGCGAACCCCGGGCTGCCAAAGCGCGAACTAAACCGCTGCACCACCGGGCCGGCCCCTCAGTGTCCTTAATGACTTAAAATGACACTATAGAAAGGAAGACAAATATGTAATACCATTACTAAAATATTAAAACAAATAAACAAAAAGGAAATAAAAATATAGATACAATAAAATAATTTCTCTTTTTTTTAAATAAGTAATTTTATACTTAGAAAGATTGGCTATTTAAAAAATGAAAGGGTGAAAACCAAGCGTGTGTTTACAATTAAGGTTGAAAGGACTTTGCAAACAGTACTTCTGATTATTTTTAAATTACACTAAGCGAGACAGTCCATACATGGCACTAGGACAATACCTGGCACATAGTAAGCACTCAACAAATGTTATCTGTTTTTATTATAAAATTTTAGAAAATCAATGCTTTTCCAGATTGAACAAAGTCTCAAAATATTTTCAAGTTTCTATACAGCAATATTGACTTTTTTGGTATACTGTCCTCTAACTTTTGGCAAATGCATCGCGTTATATAACCACCACCACAATCAGCCCCCCAAATTCCCTCATACTCGCCCTTTGTAGTCACCCTCTCTCACAACCCCCATCCCCTGGCAACTGCTGACTGTTCTCTGTCTCTTATCGCTTTGCCTCTACAGCTCTGCCTTTTCTAGAACAACATACACATGGAATCATACAGCATGTAGTCTTCTGCGTCTGGCTTCTTTCATTTAACATAATGCATTTGGGATTCCTTCATGTTACTGTGTGTCTCAATTGTCTGCCCCTTTTTATTGCTGAGTAGTAGGTCCTTGGATGGATGGACCACAGCTGTTTGTCCATTCACCGCAGACTATTTTCTTAATACACTATTATTTTACATCATTGCACTGGAATCCAGTGAGACTTGAGTCGGTCAGCTGATATTTACCGAACAACCACTACGTGCCAGGCATTGATCTGGGTACTGGCAGCACAGCAGCAAAGAAAATCCCAGTTAGCTTAGATGTCATGCCAAAGAAATTTTTCAAAGACACAATATGATTAAATCTAGATAAATCTGATTTTAGGGACATGTTTATATAGTCTTCTGAATCCAGAATTTGTATGATGAGTAAAAAAGGAACATTTAAAAAAATATTAAAAAAAAAATTTCAACATTACCTCCCGTATGTATTCCTCCTGCTCTTCTTTAAGAGTAAGTTCAATGAAGATTTGTTGCAGCTTTTCATTACAATAGTTAATAATGAACTGCTCAAAGCTGTTGTCCTGTATGGGGAAAAATGAAGACAGCCTTATAAACCAAGCCATTAGCTCTCCCATAACGATGACATTCGAACATCTCAATCCACAAGAAAAGTCACATACTGCCTCTCAAATTTTACTGTGGCCCAGCACGCAGCTCCCAGGACAGAGGATCGCACATCACAGGCACTCGAGAAACGATTCACGAGATAAGTGAATGAATGAAGTGTACACAAGTTATGCAGTATTTGAAGGATGAAGATTTTTAGTTGACAAAGAAGCACCCCACACATGGTAAAAAATAAAAAATACATACATTTTCCCCTGAAAGATCAGAAAGAAACAGTGAGATTTACAATCTCAGTCACTCAAAGTTCTCCATCTTCCATTCTCAGGTGAAACTTCAGAGCTCAAGAAAGTCTTCCTGACCTGACCTCTTATTCCTCCACCCAGGGTCAGATTCCTCATTCTGACTCTTACATACCAGCACTTTTAAAAAATCACGCTCTATGTATATATGTGTGTATATATGTGTACACACGTATTGATCAGTTCACATTGATCCTTCTCACTAGACTCTACATTCCTAAGGGCAAGGGTGGATGGACTACGTGCCTCTTTCATCCACCAATGTAAGCCCCTGCCTTGCAGGGCACCCGACCCCTCCTAAGTACTCAGTATGTATCTGATGAGGGAATGAATGGATGAGGTGCCTACAAAATGGTGACCCAAGGGAATCAGCACATCGAAATCATCTCTCTTGCTAGAAACAATCTCTCTCCTCAGAAGGCTTACACATTTATTTCTCTTATGCTTCTCAGCAGTTTCTCCTTCATATTAGAGATACCTCCTATGAACTCTGATGGAAGATCCTTGCCTCAATCATTTTGGAACAATCTGCAGGGCTTAATGTATTGCTGTACATATTGAGGACACAAAATGCAGGTCTGCTGAATGAATGCACTTCACTAAGAACCACACCATCCAGAAAGAGGTACATCTGTCCATAAAAGTAGTTATTTTCACCTCGCTCTCTTTTGCAGAGAAAGAGATGGTGGCTTGGGAGCAAGGGATGGTATGACCCCACCACTGATGAACCTCACTCTTCTCCCACTGAGATGGCCAGTCCTGGCCTAATGAGCTATGAGGGTCCCCGCGTAACAGTGGAACTGAAGCTCACCACTCCCTGAGAATACACACAACTGGCCTGCAAATCTCCCCACAGATGACGAAAGCAAAAAATCAACTTTGGCCCTACTCAGGACAAATTTTAAAATGATACTTATGATGCAGCATCTGACCACATTCTTCCCTGGAAGTCAGCAAAGGAGTTCTAGTCACCAGTGATGAACTAACTAATCAGAGGAAACTTTTACCTCTATGGACACTGTCACTGAATGATCTTTTAACATTAAATGTGGTCAAGGATAAAAGTTGCTTTTTTTTAAATCCTGAAAATTCTTACTAAAGGGCACATGTTTATTTTCAATACTTTTGACAAATACAGTCTTAGACACAAAGGGCAGTCCCCAGTACTCATTTTCACACAAAATTTGTAAAAACCATGTGCTCCAATCCTCAGAGCTTAACAATTTTGATTAGAAGCTGAAGTCAATCTGGTACAGATGCCTTATTATTATTATAATCAGTATAAGGCCATTTCATTTATAAGAAAGCCTGGTTTTTCTTGGTTTGGTAAAATACATCCTTATATAATCTACCACCACAAATGAAAAACATAATAAAATTAAAATTTTAATGGTTTATATAAGCAGATCTTTGGTTTTTTAGAAAACCAATTCACAGAGTAAATCTTTTCTGTTATAAGTCTGTGCCTGTGGAGATATTTAAACAAAATTATACTAAATCTTCAAATGGTCACTAATGAGGAGAAGGTAGGGGAGAGCAACTAGCGTCCGCACACATATCATGTGGCTCGAACAACTTGAACAGGACCATGAAATACACACAAGCAGATTAGAAACCAGAGGCAAAGCTTCACAATTACAACACAACTTAAGAACTTAGAGCTAGGGGCCGCCCGGTGGCGCAGCAGTTTAGTCCACGCTTGGCAGCCCGGGGTTCGCGAGTTCGGATCCCGGGCGCCCGCCGACGCACTGCCTGTCAGCCATGCCGTGGCGGCGTCCCATATAAAGTAGAGGAAGATGGGCACGATGTTAGCCCAGGGCCAGTCTTCCTCCTCAGCAAAAAGGGGAAGATTGGCAATAGATGTTAGCCCAGGGCTGGTCTTCCCCACAAAAAAAAAAAAAAAAGTTAGAGCTAAATTAAATTTCCCTTCAATTTTTAAAAATTCCTGTATGGTTTCTTTACTTCATATCCACACAATTCATCAATGGCCATTTACTGCAAAATTCACACGGTTGGAGAAGCTATTAACACAGGAGCATGCAACAGACCGTCACTGCAAACAGTTCATACTTACTGCATTCTGGTGCAAAAAAGGACAGATTACACAAAATGCAGTCAGTTCTTAATTTGCAATAAACTTCTAAAAGTAAACACTCATTGATAGTTATTCATTGGTGCAAATGACAGATTTTACAGTTCAGTCTATATTTCTTATTGGCATACAACTTTAGATCAAACACGTGTCCGATCAATTCAAAAGACAGGGCCACAGTACACAACGTGGTGTCCGAATTTGTGGTTCTGCAGGTGAAAGCTACTCAGGATAAAAACAGTTTGACTGAAATAATGATTCACCATGTAACTTGCCTGAAGTCCTAAGGGCTTGAGAATCTAATGCTTCTAACCCTAAATTATCAGGAAAAATAAAGTGTGCATGACATATCCACTCCAAGAGTCAGGGACAGGGGCAGCTGGCAAGTCACCAAAAGAGAGAAGAGATTCAGCAAGATCCAGAGCACCTCCCCTTGCCCACCACAACCACCCACCCCACGCTATACGTGCTGTGTCTCCCCTTCAAACACAAACAAGGTGGTAAGGAGAGGGTTCTGGAGACAGCCTAAGAACAAACACCTGACTCTCTGACCTTATCCTGCTGCTTAAAGAACAAAAACAGAGTAACACGATTATCAAGGCAGAAACCAGCTTACTTCTCCACGGAAATATCTCAGCATCTTTTGCAAACATACCTCACAGCCTCCAAAACATGTCATGAATCACCAGAGCAATCATTACTGCTGAAAATGAAGGGAATCGCATTTCTTGTGATCTAAATTTAAGTTGTTGACATTGTCCAAATTTTTGGAGAAATAGGACTTCACAAATCATTAAAAATAACTTGTAAAAATTTATAATTTGCAGAAAATTAAGGAACAGCCCGGTAACAGTTCATGTGGCTGCAATTTGCACAGGTCCAATGCATTTCTCCATTTATACAGGCATTAAATATCACCAGGTTTTCCCTCTCCCCTTTATAAAATACCCAGACTGGGTCTAGGAACCATCACATGAATATGAAGGCCCAAAAGCAACTTGGTATTTGGATACTTTTTTGGTTTGTCGAGAACTGTGCAGGTGGCCAGCAATCCCTGAGCCGGGCACTGTCTCCCACGTGTCAGCTCATGAATCAAAGTCTCCAAAGGAGGAAGTGGGCAAGAGAGTGCTCCCATGACTCACCTCCTCTCTCTAGTTTTCTACCCATGCTCCATGCATGGAATTTTTCTCCATTTTCTAACCCACATTTATCCTTAAAGACTGTGGGATAAAACTAAAACTTTTGGGACCCTCTTCAAACAAGTACATCCAGAATTTTCCATTATACAATCCCCTTGAATGAAGCTCAGAACGACCCCCACCTCCACCAGACTGCTTTAGAAAACACAGGTAAACAGCAGGGCATCTGGGTTATCTATATTGTTTTACACTGTATTTACCAAGTGTATTTGGGGTGGTAAGCATTTACTATATTTAGAAGTATATAATATACCAAAATGTTAAACTCTAGGGCTTCTTTCAAGAATTCTAGAGTTTGAGTAGATCCTTTCAACATCAAAGAAACAGAAAATCATACTCCCAATAGAGTTCATAACTAGTTTATACTCACATCAATCAGGAACTTTCCCCTTGGAATGATTTTGAAAGATAGATCAAAAATACTGGCCTGTTACTACATTTGTATATTCTCAGCAATAGAGGGGGCTAATGAAGTCCTATACTCTTTAAGACAGATATTTAAATCTTGTACTCTTTAAAAACAATAAATATTGAAAAGAATATGTAAAATGAAGTAGGCAGCACTGTTACCTCCTTGCAGGTGAATATTATATATGGGAATATGGGGGGCAGTCCAAACACAAAGACTGTGACTTATTCAGGCAAAATTACTGTAAATTACATATTTAATTGATATTTCTTATAGTTCAACACTTTCATTTGAGGTCAAATTTTGGACATAACAAGTTGGTCGGGGATTCCCTATTTTACTTACAATAAAGTCTCTTGTACAATAAATAAAACAGTAAATTTATACAAAAATTATAGAACTTCAGTTGTAATATCATTGTTTTAGAAGAGTCGGGCTATATTACTGCTTTAAAATGTGCTGTGGGGGCTGGCCCGGTGGCATAGCAAGCGGTTAAGTTCACGCGCTCCGCTTCGGCGGCCCAGGGTTCGCCAGTTTGGATCCTGGGCGTGGACAGACACACTGCTTGTCAGCCATGCTGTGGTGGCATCTGGCCTCCCATATAAAGTGGAGGAAGATGGGCACGGATGTTAGCCCAGGGCCAGTCTTCCTCAGCAAAAACAGGAGGATTGGCAACAGATGTTAGCTCAGGGCTGGTCTTCCTCACAAAAAATAAATAAATAATAAAATGAAATAAACGTGCTGTGGTCCTAGCAAAGATTTACTTGGTGAAAAGTCTTTGGGCAGTCCCCAATTATAATGCTGTTCCTATAGAAAGATATAATGTACCTAACAATCCATTTTTTAAAATCACAATGTCAAGAAATGGGCCCCAAATCAAGAACTGCTTTTTATAGAAAGTAAACCTCACAAAAATCCTCAAAATAAGAGAAAAACATTTAACATTAAATATTCTTCTTTTTAGACATTCAGAAAACTGAATGGCTAAAGTTTTAGAAAACTTCCTTTTAAACATGTAACATTTTTCTTCCAGGTACATACTCAAATATGGTAAATTTTAAGAAAAACAGCATTATAGTGTTATTCTTAAATATTTTAAATAGGCTTTGAATTAAAAAGCTAAAGCAAGAGTAATGATGAACACATACATACTATGAACCATATCAATGCCCACCATTTTCGTTCTAAAATTTACTTTAAATCATCTCTTCCTCTTCAACTATAAGTTCTCTAGCACATGAAGGGCAAAATTACAGGCAAATTCCAGGCAAAAAACTGCAACAGAAGGTGTTGCCTGTAACCAGAATCAATTTTCTTTTTAAAACAATTTAGAAAACAAATCCTATATTCATGAGAGGGACTTCCCAGGCTGCACTGACACTGGCCCAACCACTAGCTTGTTTTATGTGGAACAATCATTGTGTCCAGGCCATCACTCCTTTACTGTATACGGGCCACCTTCAGTGAGGTTCACAGGGACAAGGCGAATAGGGAGAGCCTGAGTGAAAATAACTAGCCCTTTGCCTGTATGAAACCAGTTCAACTGTATGAAAAGTGAAATAGCTACTGCTGTCCTGCTTTGGTCTATAGGACACTAATAATTACTCAGATTTCCCCATTAAACTACCTGCCAATTTTAATACCTGTCAGATAAGTACTTAGAAAAAAGTTGAATCAGTTTAGATTGCTCAACATTACTTTGAATTTAATTTCACTTTTTTAAAGAACAGCAATTGTTATTTTATGGAGATGCTATAAATATTTCTCAGAGATCAAAGGCCATGTTTTCAGTTATAAGAAGATTCAAACTTAATTGTGTAGAATTGGAGTGTTTGGATTATAATTCTCTTCCTTTGCACATTGGACTTATGTTCTATCAGGATTTATAGCTAGATTTTTCTCCTCTATGAATTTTAATTCACTTCACCTTATTTTTGGTACCAACGTTCCACTTATCTGTTCTCCAAACTGGCATCAGATCCCATGTGGCCAGCAGGACAAAGCTATTCACTCCGCTGGTGCTGGAATGTCTGTCAGTCAAACCCATGTGTCATCAACCCATGGTTTAATACATCAGTTTCCCTCTTCCGTTTAGAGATGGACCAAAGTGAATGAAAGATTTCCACCAGCTCAGCTGAAACACGTTTTCATGGTAAATGTCACTGGGGTCATGAGGCAGAATTAGAAATGTTAAAAAGATTTTTTTCTGGACCTTTACTGTCCATTTTTAAAGTGATGCCCAGAGCGTTCCAAAAGGCAGAACTCTTTATTCCTGCAGTCAATTTTCACTGACGAACAAAGGCAGAATGTTCTCTATACTCTACAGCTTTATTTTCACTTGGGTGGACAGTATCATAGAAATGCTCATTTTTGCATTGATGTGAATTCTGAACACTTCCCCCTAAGTCATACTCGGAGCTCTTCTACTTCAGCTGGTGGTACTTTTAAGTCCTTAATTATCTAGCTTCCCAGTGTTCAACCCTATGGGCTTCCTGACATTTCCATGTGTTCTAATTTTGCTGAGAGTCCCGGAAAATGTGCAACGGCATCTAGGGTATGTACATGAATACATTAAAAAAAATTTCTAATTCTGTATCAAAGAGCAGGTAAAAGTATCTTAAAAGTGCCCAACCAAATCTCTACTCTGACTTCCCCCAAAACAAATTTATTTATAGAATAATTAATAAATAAAATTATTAAAAATTGAGATGTTTAGAGGATTAATCTGAGAAGGATAAAGAAACCAATTAATTATAGTCATGCACCACATAACGTTTCAGTCAACAACTGACTGCATATATGATGGTGGTCCCATAAGATTAGTACCATATAGCCCAGATGTGTAGAAGGCTACACCATCTAGGTTTGTGTAAGTACACTCTGTGATGTTTGCACAACAATGAAATCACCTAACGGTGCAGTTCTCAGAACATATCCCTGTCATTAAGCGACGTATGACTGTATAATAAAAAACAAATCTTAATTCTCTCAAAGAATTGGAAAAAAAAAATCAAAGCTTTTACTACATGGAGAAGGAAAATTAACTTCTAATGATTTTATGGCTGTCATAAGATTTGCTATAGACATATAACTGGTTGGATTTAGCCATGGCTGAAGTTCTATTTAAGAAGAGTAAAAATGTAACCTGTTTTGTTTTAGGAGTGCTATATATACACACAGATTAGGTTTAGGTAAGATAAACTGTAGGTGAGGCTGGATGTCTTAAAAGGGCATCCCGTGCAAGGGTGAAACAGCTAGAATAGCACATGTGCTTAGAATTTACAGTTCACTCTAGAGATTCCCGTCTACAGGAACAGTTGGTCTCAACCTTGACTGCACGCTGGAATCACCTGGGAGCCTTAAAATACTGCTGCTGGGGCCCCATACCCAGGGATTCTGACTTATTGCTCTGGGGTGCAGCCTGGACAACTGCATTTTCAAAAGCTCCCCAGCTGATTCCAATGTGCAGCTAAGTTTGAGAACTGAACTAGAGTACTCCTCTGAAGAAAGGAAGTAGGGCATTTAGAAACATAATATAGGCATTTTTATAAGCTCAAGTCCATAGTTGTAACAGTGTTGACAAAAATGGTGATATAACTTGCAGAAGTAAAGCATGTTCAGAAAGATGGGCTTGGAGAAAAACTTGACTTAACCATAAGTGAAAAAGATTCCTGGACTGCTAAAGGGTGTTTCACCCAGTGCCAAGTTACAGGATGTTTCCACCCAGAACATCCAACTTCTGTTCTGATTAGGTCTGCAGCAAACATACTTTTACAAAGTAATCCAGTCTCCTGATTAGACTTTCCTACCAGATGGGATGTGTCCTCAGCCGGCAACAGACCCTCAATCTTAGGACGAAGACCATAAGCTCCATTCAGGCAAGGAACATCTCTGTCTTGTTTACACCAGTGGAACCCGGCTTATATTAGGCACTGAATAAACACTTGAGAAATGACTGCCTCACTTACACATGGTCAAAATTGCTCATGAGGTATAACTCAGATCCCTGAGTGCTGTGAGGGTCTCTTTTCCCATAGCTAATGAACTGGAAGATGAAGCCAAGCCAATGTCCCATCACAACCCTATTATCCTATAAAAAGAAAATTCCCATTTATTGTGACATGACCTTAAGTACCTGCCCACTGGCTTAAGGATCTATAAATCTCTTTTTCTGGCAAAATAATAATAAAATAAAATCAGTTTCTATGATTTTAGAAATATCACTGAATATATCTTTTTCTTCTAACTTTCTAGTGAGATCTCCGCTTTGGCCCTGTTCACAAAACCATCTAAATTTAGACCAGCAATGCACCAGGTAAGAAATCTTTTCCCTGCCAACTGTAAAGAATGACTTTGATATGCTGCCCATTTAGTGATAGTAACCTTTCTTGCTAGAAAGAAATTAATTTTGGCACCATGATTTCTGCATATACTCAAGCAATTCTCCTAATGCACAAATCTCAAATTCTTTCCCTTGAACCAAACAACCGGAAGCTTTCCTTTGCAGTCTGCTAAAGGGGCACCGACACAAGCAGACACTGTGCTGAAGGGCAGTTTCCTAGGGGCAGTACAGGGACAGCAGAGAGTACACAGCACAAGTGTCCCACACTCTGCCACCAGCACACAGATAAGGCTCCCCACACTGGCCAGCAGCTTGGAATGATGACAATGGCGCAGAAACAGGGGGCATCAGAGACTTATCACATTTGGGTTTTTTCCCTTATTTCCAGATACAGGTACCTTATGAGTCTGGGGGAAAAACTGAGGAAAAGGCTCTACAGGGGGCCTTTTATTATTTATTAGGAGGTCTGGGGTTAGGTCTTCAGTCCACAACTTAGTAGCCATGTAACCTTGGGGGAGTTACTTGGCTACTTCAGGGGAATTACATCAGAGCCTCACTTCCTTACCATAAAATAAGAATAATAATAGCAGCTACTTCCTTCATGAGGTTGTTGTGGAAATTAAATTGGACAGTACATGCAACACTTACCCAGTGCTTGCAGACAGTCAGCTCTCAATAATTATCTACCACTAGCTATTAAGTGTGGAACATGAGCAAGCAGGGAGAAGGCATTAACACAAAAATAAATGTTGTAAGAAAAAGGCATTTGCTAGAAAGGCCTGGCTTAGCTGCAGGGCATGGGCTGATGTTTTTTCTGTGATTCTATGAACCTGATAAATTGGAACATGTAAATTCTTTGGGTGGTCATTCTCGGCAGGGCCTGGCTATCTGAAGGAATTCGTTAAGTCATTACTTGTGGGGAAAATTAAGAAAGGAGAAGCCTGATCAACTCGTTATTTTCCTGAACCAAACTAAAATACCACTCCTAAAAGTGAGAGTAAGTGTTTTAAAAGGTCCTTACAACAGCTTCGAAATGTCAAAGTTAGCAAGGGGGTAAACAGGAAATCTAAAATAAGTATATAATGTTTAAATATTTAATTTGCAATAAGCATGGAATCTTTTTAAAAAATTCATTATGCACTGAACAGAAATTTTTTTCAACCTTTGCAGCAGAATTCATTATCATAAGATCACAGTTGGATGAGACCTGAATCATTTAATCACTTAATCCAATAAATCATTTAATCCAGACCCACTCTGATGATTCCAAGAGAGATGAAGTGACCAGCTTGGCCAGGCCGTGGCCAGCATTTGTCTCTCTTCTTCCCTGATCTTTCATGGCACTATCCTGCCTCACTTTCCAACAAGCTACAAATGAATGAATGACCCCAGGCATAACGTCCATATACCTTGTTGGACATTTCACAATAAGAATTTTAAATCTGCAATCTCAAAAGTCAAGTTCTGATACAAGAAATTCTTTTTAAACAGACTGTTGCCAAAATGCTGACTACTCAGCACCTGAAACACACATGCATACACACACATACAAATTTGTTACATCTGCACAAAGGTTATTTATAGATTCAAAGTTATACTATTAATCATACTAAATGTCACCTATGGAATATATGATTTAATTTCCAGCTGTTCAACATTCATAAAGACAATACAAAAAATAGAAAATAACTTACCTCAAAAATTTCAAAGCCATAAATGTCCAGAACACCCATGACCTTCTTTCTCACTTTTGTTTGTGCCTTAAAAAAAGTTGCAAATTGCTGGGTTAATTTAATCCTGAAATATGAAACTAAAAGTATATCAAGGAATACAGACATATATTACAAGTTACTTGTGTTTCATAACTAGGAAAATAACTGTAACTTTGTTTCTTTTTAAACATACAAGATAGGATATTGGTATGGAATCTTTCAGAAATTTTAATAATAGGTGACTTTTATTTAAAGAAGGCATTAAGATGCTTAATTATACAAAAAAAGATCACTGAATCTTACAACAGGTAGAGTCTTTCAAAATCACCTAGTCCAATACCCTGATTTTATTGAAGAACATATTACTTAGCTGGAGAGGTCAAGGGACCTTTTTAGCCAAGTGTGTTCAGCTAGTTAGTAGACAAGCCACCACCTGGGATACTGACTCTCAGAAAGACTCTGCAAAGACCACTAGGCCATTCACCAGGGAGATTTCTTGTTACACAGGGCAAAACAAAATAGAACCTCTGACAAATTTCAATCCTATGCAAGGGAAATTCTTTTCAAGGAACAATCTTTATTAAGTGGTCATCAATTATCTGATTATAAAATTAAAATATCTTTAACTTAATGTTTATGCTCTGAATACCATTTATTACCACTGATTTATTTGGTTATAGAGATTCAGTACCTTAATGCTTTCATTGATTCGATTTACCAACCATGAGAACAACCGGCTGTAGAGGTTTTTAGCGAGAGCATCACGGGCATAATAAGCCTATTAAAAGAAAAAGAAAAACTCAACACTCACAATTACCACAAGCCTTAATTTCAATAAAATATTTTTTAAAGTATTGAAAGCTCTTTTATTTCAAATTTTTTTCAGAGCCAGTTTTTATTAGACTCTGGATGAAGAGTCAAGCTGTTAAGAGAATTAGGCAAATTGTTTATACCCAGTCATACTTTTTTGCATTCCAGGAAACTAATTCTAAATATCACAAAAGCTTCCTCCAAGAAAATATTCATCTCAATGTTATGAACAGAGAAGAATCAGAGGCAATTTAGAAGTTCAACCACAGGCGATTAGTAAAATAAATAAATACCATTGAAAGAGAAGTTACACAGTCATCATAAAATGATCATTATGAAAATTAGGTAATGAAATGGAAAATGCTTATGTTATGTTTTGTGAAAATAAAAAATTGTATATGTAATACAATGACAACTGGTTTTTTTAAACCCATACACATAAGAAAGGAAACTCAAAGGAAATACATTAAAATGGCTTCATTCAATCTTTGGACTATTTTTTAAAAATCTTCCTAGTGTGCAGTGTAACAATACGTTGTTGGACAATATGTTGTACACTAAAAATAAAACCTTTTGCTTCTTTATTAATTTGAAAGCTGTTCAGAGCTACCTGACAAAGAAGAGGCAGAAGACATATACGTCTCTATGACCTTGACTTAGAATCCAAAGGCTGGAGAAAGTTAGGTTTGGTTGAGAGAACCGAACAGCCCTTAAAGGCACGGGGGGCCAAGGGTGTGCAGAAGTGATGCTAACAAGATGTGTGACAGAGCGCTCCTGGGGAGGCCGAGACAGGTGTCAGCAGCCTCAGGAGAGGAAAGCTGGAGGTTCTGCTGTTGTTTTGAATACGCAGGCCATATGTGTATTTCATTCCTTATAAGTAGAAAGTTGGGTATTACAGTTAAAGTAAACCACTACATTTTTATTTTACGAAGAACACAATTTATTAGATTATGTGGAAACTCCTTTTCTACATTTCTTCCTAAATGAAGTGTAACAACTTTAACAGCATACTCAGATGTCTGGCAACATATTGCAGCTGAAAAGAGAGTGCCTTTTCCCTACATCTGACACTTCCGTGCTAATCCCAAGCCCTTCTCCCTAAATCTCAGGCAGCTACTCCAATTAGACTTTGAAAATCCACCTAGAAGTTGGCAAAAAATAAACCTAACTGCACAATGCTGTGTTAGGGGGGTGGGTAATGATTCCATAGCCGAAAGTGCATGAAAAATGCTGAACAGAGAAAGAAGCCTAAATTTAGATGCAAACCCTTTCTCCAATCCCCTTTCTTCTAGTTTTTACTTTCTTAAAATAGGTAATTTAAGTGCCTAGAACAGTGCCTGGCACACAGTAAGTCTACATATACATATATATATATATATTATGATTTTTGAAGTATCCTCTCCTCTACTATTACCTCATGAGCCTATATAATTCTTTCTTAATCCTTTCTTCTTTCTTGTGAATTCCAGTTATCTCAAGATATTACATATTTGTAAACAGACTCCTTTTCATCATAATGTCTTTCAGGTTTTTTCAGTCATACGCTGTCTGCTTCCTACAAACCACCATTTCAATATGCAATTGAATTAATAGTAACAACTTATTCCGGTAAACTGCTTTATATTTTTTAAAGTGTATTCACAGCCAATATTAATCTTCTCTGCTTCCTTCAAACAAATATTTATTCCAGGAGTCACAAACTCAAATGCTTCCAGGGACTGGGTGATAGAAATGAACGGAAAGTAGTGAGATCTGCAGAGGCTGGAGGACGCATTCTAGGTTAAAGGCAATCAAATTCAAAATTTAAGAAGCAAGCAAACAAAACAAAACAAAGAAAGAAAAAAACTACCCTTTCGCCAAATAAACTATGAGCTATAGCTGGGTCCAGGGGCTGCCAATTTGCCAGACCTGACTTCTTGAGTCTGATTCATGCCTTCTAACCTCCACAGTAAGATCCTCCAAAGTAAGGGCAGGAATGTTTCTGCCCATTTAAGGATCACTGATGAGGTGTGTGGACACGAGGGAAGACACCGAGTGTGCTGATTCACCATCGCATCTCTCAGCACAATATGAAAAGACTGTTTCTGCAGCTGCGTGAAGCTCACTGAGCAAAGTCCCAGGAGGAACCTGCTTCAGAAATGACCGGAATCAGGTGTGGCCAGGACAGTACAAGCTAGGCAAGATGGACACACAGAGATGCATGGACACGGGGCCCACCTTTCAGGAGCTTACAGTGGAACGGGCGAGATCAAACCAACATGAACGAAACAATCAGAGGGCAGTGCCAAACTGCAGGAGGAAAAGGAGTTCAGAGAAGGGAGAATTAGGGGGGCCACGTGACCAAGGAAGGCTCCCTGGATGAGAGGCAATTAGGTGGACCATTGCGACAGACAGAAGGAATTAGCAACAACGTGCAGGGTGAGGGACAAGCAGGAGCAACAGCACCAGGTAAAAATAAGTATGGCATTTAGAGAACTAGCAGGGAATAAACTGAGATAAGCCATGTAGGGTCAGATTACAGAGGCCTTGGAGGCCAAGGAGAGAGTATGTGGTAGAAGCTGAATGATAGTAACTCTGTCTTGAGTTTCCATTATTTCAATATTAATCATCATATCTGAGGAAAAATCTAAAAGCCTTGGGGAAAATGAGGCATGAAGCAATAAGATGATAATGGAGCCCAAGAATTGAAGTTATGAGGAAGAGTCAAAACACTTCTCACTAGAATCAAAACCATACAGGCAATAAGATTGGTCCAAACAAATACTCTGAACCCTACATTAAAAAAAAAAAACTTGAATAAGAGCTGAGTAATCAACGATCTCAAGCCAAATTCTTTTATGCCAAAGGTTAAAAGAATGTGGAAAAGTTTTACCCAGTGATTCAGGGTAACTCAAGCTTACAAAGTATGAGGCACCTGGGCCAGTTTCTGTAGAAGATGATTAAAAAGCAAGAGTAGGGGCCGCCCGGTGGCGCAGCGGTTTAGTCCGCGCTTGGCAGCCCGGGGTTCGCGAGTTCGGATCCCGGGCGCCCGCCGACGCACTGCCTGTCAGCCCTGCCGTGGCGGCGTCCCATATAAAGTAGAGGAAGATGGGCACGGATGTTAGCCCAGGGCCAGTCTCCCTCAGCAAAAAGGGGAGGATTGGCAACAGATGTTACCTCAGGGCTGGTCTTCCCCACAAAAAAAAAAAAAAAAAAAAAAGCAAGAGTAAAACACACAATAAAAACAGACCAAAATATATCCATATATATATATATATTCCCTACATATATCCCTAAATATATAGGGATATTCCTAAAGGGCCTTCTTAAACAACAGAGGTTTTCTCATCGCATCACTATATACTAAACAGTCTCCGCTCTGACTCTTGAAAACATCTAAACTCAGTGTGACCTTCAACACAGTGGTTCTCAAAATGTGGTCCCTGGACCAGCAGCCACCTCACCTCTACTTTTTAGAAACGCAAATTCTTCGGTCCTACCCCAGACCCACTGAATCAGACACTCTGGGGGTGTGGCCTGCAAACATGTTTAACAAACCCTCCAGGTGATTCTGGTGCTCGCTCACGTTTGAGAACCACTGCTGTAGACGCTCCACCCTCTGACTCCAAACTTAACCTTTCCAGCTATACTGCTTTGAATCCTCTTCACATATCTACAGCTACAGCCAAGCTTAATCAACCCTTTTCCTGATATGTACTCCAAATCTGGCTTTTCTCACTATTTTCTTTTGAAATGCCCTTTTGCCCATTCTTTACACATCTAAATCCTTCAAGACTCGCTCAGAAACCATCTTCTTCATGTTCTCGTCCTTAATCCCCTCTGTCCCTACTAATGGTCTACATGGGGGCTTGTGCTGAGCAGGCTCTCAACAAATTGTCTTGATTAAGTCAGCCACTCACCATCTGACTGAATTATAAGGCTGACCTGGAGAGACACGACAGCAGAAGTAGTAATTTTGGAAGGACACACAACAGTTATAGCTAGGAAAGGATTGTTACAAATCAAATTCACATACACACGAAATTACAGTATTTTTCATAGCCAAAATAGCTCACCTAAAATTAGAAATCAACGTTGAAAGAAAGCTAAATACATGTAGGCATTCTTGGGTTAGTGGGAAAGACTAGTTCAGAGCCTCAGAGAGAAAGACTAAATCCACCCCACTAACTTACAGATGCTTAAGGCTGCTTACAAAGGGGATGAGAATATAGCTAGCCACAGCAGGCCTGAGTGGGAGAAGTCCTGAATTAGTCATTTAATTCTAGCCCAGATCCACACTGATTGGCGGGAAAATGTCTAAGCCATAGAACCAAGGGTTTACACTGAAAGGGCTCCAGAAGTTGCCCAGGTATATATATCCATTCATCCATCCGTTTAACTTGAACCAAAGGAGAGAAGTAAGCAACTCAGATTTGTCTTAGAAAGACCTCACTGGCCTCAGTGTGGAGGATGGAGGGGGTACAATAAGGAAGGAAGGGAGGCCAATTTGGCCATTTGACCACACGTTGGCTTCTCCCACTGTCTTCTCCAAATTAGTAAACGGCAATTCCACTTTTCCAGTTACTTGGGCAAAAAATGTAGGGAGTCATCTTTGACTCTTCTCTTTCTGTCATACCACATATCAGGCCATCAGCAAATCTTGTTGCATCTACCTTCAAAATATATCCCGATGTGACACTTCTCACTCCACTGCTGTCACCTGCCACCACCCTCGTCTCTGTGCACAACTCCTCGCAGCTCCCCTGTACTATGAACTGAATGTTTGTGTCCCTCCAAAATCCATGTGGAAGCCCTAATCCTCAACGTGATGGTATTTGGAAGTGGGGCCTTGAGGAGGCAATCAGGTTTAGACGAGGTCGTGAGGGTGGAGCCCCCATGATGAGATCGGTGCCCTTATAAGGTGATGAGGACAGAGAGCGCGCTCGCTCTCTCTGCCACGTGAGACTACAGTGAGAAGCCGGCTGTCTATAAACTAGGAAGAGGGTGCTCCCCGAGAATCCAACCACACTGGCACCCTGATCGCTGACTTCTAGCCTCCAGAACTGTAAGAAATAAATGTTTTTTGTTTAAGCCACCCAGTCTATGGTATTCTGTTACAGCAGCCCAAACTAAGACACCCTGCTTTCCCCCCCTCCTTCCCCTACACTCTGCTCTCCACACTGCAGCCAGAATGACCCTCTGAAATACAAGACAGGTCATCACGCCCCTCCTGCTCAAATCTTTCTAGTCATTTCCCACCTCACTCAGACCCCACCTCCCCACCCCAGCACTATGGATCTCCCTCACTCTGCCCTATTTTTTCTCTTTGTCCACTGCACTTACCACCTGCTGGTTTGCTATATACATTTATTTATCTGTTAGATCTACTGGCTATTGTCTGGCTCCTCGTGCCAAAATCTTAAGCTCCATGAGGGCAGGGATCTTTATCTGTTTAGTTTCTGCTGAGCCCCCACTGCCTAGAATGATGCCTGGAATAGAGTGTGACAGCATAATAGCCTACAAAATAAAATTTTTGTTTCCACTTATACAAAAATATCACAGAGTTTTTAAAAACTCACTTCTGGACGTTATGTTTCACCCACCTGAGCCACGTTCAGTGTAGTTGAAACTTTCTCCTGCTTGGCCTCAACTGTGCGGAAGCTGAATGCCCGTTCTAGAACCGACTGATCAATGCCAGTCAACTCACAAATTTCTTTTAACTCTGTGGGGGGAAATGGACACAAAAAGTAACTGTACATGTGCTGCTAATAATCATTTTCAAGGCTTAGGGTGTTCTTTCTAAATCACATTCAAACTGAACAGAAGAAAATACATAAATCAAAAGACTTAAAACTTAGCTGTAATTAAGTTTCTGCTCCGTTTCACTAGAAAGCTTTTCAAACCAACGAAAAGCAAAAGTTTTACTTTCCAGATTAAAAACTGGGCAGAAGTTCAAAGCAAGTTTTCTAAACAAAGTTGACTCTGCACTGACTTACCGTTTTTATCTTTGATTTTGCTCTCGTCTAAACCATTCACTCGAGATTCCGGCTTGAACTCAATGTTGCCCAGCTTCAACACGGCTGCCACCACCTCCAAGACGGACTCGGCTTCGTGGTCCATAAAACCCACAATCTGCATGGCATTCTGAGGGGGGAAAAAGCACCTGTTTTCTTTCTGTAGTTCTTTATTATTTTTTTTAAATGAAGCATATAACAGATTTGTTTTTGAAAACACAAAACACAACAACAAAAAAGACAAAGTATCCCAGAATAAACTTTCCAAAAGGTAAACCTATTAACAGACCTGATGCAGCACCCATGGGGGGCTATAACTTGTTCAGTGGTTTCAAGCTGTGATTCAAGGAGCCCTAGGGTACCTCACATGCTGTGGCAAAGGTGGGCAGGCAAAGGGGAAGACAGAAGGAGAAGAGGCTGAGAGCTGAGTCTTGGGTTTCCACCCTCGCTTCAACCGCAGCAGCTCAGAGCACATGTGTGTGCGCGTGCGCATGTACGCACGTATCTCTTTTATACTTGGGTTCTGCTGCTAAAAACAAAACCAAACAAAAATCTTTCACAATCCCCTACAAAAAAACCTCCTTGTTTATCTTACATACGAGAAAAACCATGGTTTGCAAAGATTAAGTGCCCGATCCAAGGCACTATGGAAAACAAGGAACACTGGTTGAGTCATAAACTTTTATCAAGTGCCAGTGATTTGCCAGGCAAAATAGTTATAGAACTGGTTTTGAACTGAAGTCTTAAAATCATGTCCAGGAGTTAACAAGTTTCCCATATGAGGATGTTTACACAGTTTTAAAAAATGACATACTCTTAAGAAATGCTCTCTTTTTGAGACTAGCCCAACTTATTTTTATTTGTTTGTTTGTTTGTGGCTAAGCTACCTAGCAATGGGAGTAATGTAAGTTTTTTGCTATGGAAAATTTCAAACATACACAAAAGCAGAGAGAACAGGAAAAGAACTCCATGCCATTTTCTCTCACCCCCAAAGATGAACTGATGTCAATCTTGTTTTATCTATAATCCGACCTATTCTTCCCACCACAGCTGTCTCATTTGGAAGAAAGTAACAGTAACTACATCATGTCCTAATAGGATTAATTTTTAAAGTGCCACATGAACATAGAACATAGGATATTATTTTAAATAATTTATTTTCTAATGAACATGAAATGCTAATCATTCTGGTTTATACATGACTTTGAAAAAACTGTATAACATGACTTTCTGTCTCAAAGATAGTTTTATATTAACATGTTCCTAAGACAGTTTTCACAGCTGGAAATTAACTACTGAGCTATGGCTATGAAAATACTTGGAACTTAAATACAACATTAAAAGAGTCAAGACAATATAATAAGAAAGCTCCTTTTGATAAATAGTAAAATCACATGCTCTAGTAAAGCATGGCCTTCACAATTTGAGTTAGTAAAAAAAACCAAACTAACGCAATAAATACAAAGAATATAATAAATTCTAGTATAATTCTAAAACATTAGGGAGCATGAGTTATACTCTTAAGAAATGTCAGAATTGTTACCAATTCCAATTGAGGACTATAGTGCTACTTGTTGTAAGGAGTTTACATCTTACCCTAACGGTTCTGAAATTTGCTGCATCGTCCACTCCGTTAACTTTGGCAGAGTCCAAACTCAGGTAGTTATATCTGCTGAAGTCCCGCTCGAGTTTAAGTTTATCTATTGAATCACACACACAAGCGGATAAGTTACTTCAATAAATTTAATAATCTTTAATATCTCATTCCTTTAATCCTTCAGATAAAATGACTTTCACATGATGTATTGAATCAACAGAATAAAAATTGACACCCAAACATCAATAATAGCATTGTTCTAAAATCACCTTTAACACTGTTGTACATATTTCAAACTCTGCTTTTTTACATTTATTCTTATTGGGTAAGGCTCTTTCCATATTTTTATAATACAAAATATCTTTGATGTACTATTTCATTATAACATAAGACGCCGGCGCAGTGATTCCTCCACCATTGGACATCTGGGTTCTCCCCAGTTTATAATGATAAATATAGAGCAGTGATAAATGTCTTCATACAAAATGTTTTTTGGATTCTTCTGAATTATTTCTTTGGGATTTCACTGGGATTCCAAAAAGTGGTGTACCTGGGAAGCAGGCTCTGATCAATTTATGACTTACACTGGATTGCCAATGAGTCCCCCAGGAGGAAGTCCTCACTTTGAAGTGACATCCACAAGCTCTAAGGAGATCAGTGCCTGACAACTCTGCCAGCTTTATCCTTTCAGTAACTTTTGCTAATATAAGTATAGTGAATCCTTCACGGCTGTTTAATTTGCACTTGTTAATTATTAGTAAGGATGATTTTCCCCCAAGTGTTGTTGAATTTCCATAGCTCTTCTTGTTTGAACTATTTGTTCAAAACTCTTTATCACTTGGCTATTGGCTTCTTGACTACTATCCTGATGGACTTATATTAATTCTCTAAAATATCCAAAGGTCAGATTTTTAACTTTTGTATCAGTTACAAACGTCTTCCACTATTGTTAAATTTTCACTGAGAAATTTGTTTTTTTATAATTGTACTCACCTATTGCTCCCTGCTAATATGTTTATCTAACTCTCTCCCCAAGTGGAATAATTATATTCTTCCATTTTATTTTTTAAATTTATGATTAGCCCCTCCCCCAATATTTAGCTCTGTTGGTCAACCATCTGAGACATCTGGCCCAGTGTCTGGTGAGGAGCAGGAAGATATATAAAACAAATGCTGGGGTACAACAGAGGGAAACACACCATGTTCTTCAACCAGAGGCATGGAAAATTTTTAAGAAGGAAGGGGAAAAGCACATAGGATACTTTTAAAAAGAATGCTTTGGAAAATGTGGTGACACTAAAAATTAAAACACAGAAACAAGGACTTACTGAGGAGTTCTTCAGAGGCACCAGAGAGCAGCTGATAGAATACATGGAAGTTTCTTTCACCTCTTGGCTGCTTAACAACTCGAGATTTCTCTAAAAGATCTAAAGAGGAAAAGAATCAAATCATAGTATAGTATTAATTTTGCTTTCAAATCCACCATGTTCTTCTCCCCTGCCCTTTCTTTTTCATTTTCTGTTTTGTATTAATAAAATAATAACAGAAGTTACATTTTCAGTTCTACTTCCAGGAAGAAGGACAATCCTGACTAAAATCAGCAAATTAAACAAACCAGGTTGAACAGTGAACATGCAAAATAAGTTCAACAATACATTCAACAAGCTGATTAAAGACAATACTTTTTATGCTAATATTCTCTTGGTTTTATATCATATATGATGACATTAAGTTCTTCAAAATGTAGCATTACAAATGTAAGCAATGAAAATCAGCCATTCAGTTACAAATCCACTTAATAATTAGAATGATAAAATGTAAGCTAACATTTTTGAGATCTTATTGTGTGCTAAGTGCTTTATAGACATTAATTATCTCATCGAATTCTCCAAATCATTTTGTAAGGTTTTATTTAACAGATAAAAAAAACTGACAGTCCAAGACTTTAAGTAGGATTTGAAATCAGGCCATCTGACCCAAGTGCAGACCCCATCTTACATCCATACATCCCGCTACCTGGGATAAGTGAAACACATTTTCTTGATATATTGAAGTCTTAGAGAATGAAAGGTGGTTCTCTTTAATGGAACTTGGTATTATTTGACAGTATACTTTCATTGATTCCAAATAATTTTTCATCCCAGAAATCTGATGTCTTACCAAGTTTTCAAATTTTAATCCAAGGAAGGAAGGAGGGAGGGAGGGAGGAAAGAAGGAAAGAAAGAGTGAGCCAGCCAACCAGAAAGCAGCCATTGGGGCAGTATGTAGGAAATGGCAAAGTACAAATGGCTGAGAATATTCTTGCCTCCAGTCCTGCTTATCACTGATCAGTGATAGAAAAGAAGGTCTGGATCCTGTGGGCAAAGGCCAAATTTAGTTATAAAATTCTGAATCAGTGATCCCATTATTGAGCACTAATTCTAGGAAACACACACACATTTCCAATCGGGCTGAAATCTAAACATTATCAAAAAAATGAATAAGGGAGAGAACAATGTGCAATGTTTCTGGGAATGCTCACTGAATTTCTTAATTTGTTTTTCTGGCATCCATACCAGCATGTGAAGAGGAGGCTAGGTAGAGTCAAAGAGTGTAGATATGATGAATGAGAAGTCTTAGGGTGCTCTGAAAACATGAAGTCATTTTTAAGAATGAAAAGATGGGTTGCAAGGACACATAAAATTAAGTTGATTAAAAAGAGAACAAAAATATGTAAACACAAAAATTATTAGGAACAGAATGCTGTAGAGTTTTAATTTTCATCTCCAGCTCTCATTTGATTTTGATGACTGCTAATGCCCTAAAATCATAGATGGAGAGTAATGAAGACTTCATTATTTAGCAAAAAGAAAGAAAACAGAAATTGAAAAGCACAAGTGAGACAAAATTTAGAAAAGAAAGGGTTGTGTGATATTCATCATCTCTAAGGATTGAATGTTTCAATCAATAAGTAAATACTGACATACAGAGCAGAAGACAGAATAAACACGTAAGGATAAAAATGCAGTATGACTGTACTTATCATGTGACCAAGTTTCTCTGGGGTCCTAAGAGTACTAGCACAATTTTAGAAGAAAGGCCCCACAGGGCGTGAGCAGATTCTTCATTGAGAAGCTAATCCTTGTAGGAAACTCCTCAAGCCTAGAAGACAGTAACTCGACTACATGAAAGCTATAAACAAATGCTACAGTTTACTTCATCCACTCATGCACCAATTCCTTCAATCAACTCACTGCTCACCCACTATGTGCCAGGAACTACTTGGGAATGAGCTGAGCATCGACTGCAAACATGAAGACCTTCTTCTCTTGGCCTACAAGAGTCACACGTGCTCCCAATTACCCCCACCACCCAAACCAACAGCAGCAGCTCTTTCCAAGGTGGGATTAAGAGAGAACAGGAGGTGGCGGTGGAGAAGGCAGAATGACCATGTGTCCTTCACCTGTCAAAGCCCACAAACCCCAGGCTTTTCCCATAGCACTAAGAATCCACGCCTCGCAAGCACTGAGAGCCTGCTGCCCTCTCACCTCACAAGGGCACCTTGGCAATTATGACAAATCATTGTTTTGTGGAACTTATCCAATCACATTCCAACAAGCAAATTGTGGTGCTTCAAGACATGAAATAATACCTTCAAACCATGTGACAGGGCCATACCTAGCAACAGCAACACGCTCGCCAGCCTAATGTTTGGCATTTTTGGACAAATGCTCATAGACAATGAAAATTATAGAAACAGCAGTGGCTACAAGATTCAGCAGATAACAGCCACCAAGTTAAAGAATAATATCTGCTTGTGCACAAAGTGGAAAGGAATGTGAACCAATGTACTTCTTGACCACACTCACTGATATGATCAGTGATTACTATCATATTCAAATATGAAACATAATACAGTGTCTGTTTAAAAGGAAAGCTGCAAAGGGGAAGCGAAAGGGAATTTTCACTGACCTTCCCCTATGCACTCGGTGCTTCTCATTTGCTATCATATTCAACCCTGAACACCTGCCCTGAGGTCGGTCTTATAATCCCTATCTCATAGACAAGAAAATGAGGCTCACATCACGTTGTGACTAAGCAACAGGGCCAGAATTCAAAGCTCTAGGTGACTAAGGGATCATGCTTATACTTTTTATAATTTTCCAGCAAAAAGAATGCAAAATTCATAAATACTTGGAAAGGCTAGACTTTACATAAAATATATGACTTCACCTAAGCAACTCAATCACAAAATGAGGAACCTTTTATTACAAAACAGTTGAAGGCTTTACCACCTAAAATGCCTAGTCTATCACCCCAGAGCCTCCTATTTCTTTATGACTTTTCTCATAAGTCACGAGCTTCCAGGTAGAAAAGTAATCAGGAAGGTTTGCCCCAAAATAATTTATCAATGTTTAAAACCATTCTCTATTCTATATTTTTAAGGTACATGCACCAACATAATCTAACAGTACAAAGCCATATCAAATAATTACTCCAAGTACAGAACATAAATTCAGTTCACTATAAGGACTCGCCACCTGATCATTTTAATTTACTTAAATGTGCTCCTGAATTAAGCCAAAGCAAAACACTGGCACAGCCTCCTCTTCTGCTTTAGATGCTTCTGCCTCCACTGACTGAGCCTCTGCTAATAATATTTAGTAGAGTACAGGACATGCCAAATATTTAGTAGAGAAGAGACATAAGAGTCTCCATATATTCCAATGCAGCTACATTCCCCTCTCAAATGATAAATTTAAGCATATATTAAATTTGATATAAATTTAAGTTTTAGGGGAAGAGATAAACCTATTAAGCCATTCTAAAGGGGAAAATCAACAGGAAGGGAGAAACTCGGGAATCAAAACTTCCCCATCTACCTCACCATGCTGCTGCCATCTGACTATTAACAGAACTAGGCCATCATTTGGGGTTTTCTTAGTTTTGACTAATTACCAGCTAGTCCATGGCATGTACACGTGCCTGCGCATGTCACAGGACAGGCCCCCCATGGCATGATATGAAAGAAGTAAAATGTCCATGTGTGCACCTGCTGGAGGAGGAAGTCTTTCAATAGGCAAAGGAATAAAAGGACAAGTAGTGGTTTGGAAGGAAAAAAAAAAAATCACATTACTTTGGAACATAACAGATGAAAGATTAGATAGTATGATCAAAGTTTCTTTACTTTATGTATAATCTCCCTTCCTTTGAAAGAAATGGTCCAAGTTCTTGATTAGGGCTTAAGGAAAAATCAGCTTTGTCTTAGTTTTGCCAGTAAGGCCAGAATGACAATGAAAGCCCAGCATGCAGAACACTGGCCGAGCTCCCTGAGCTCCTCCTCCAAATGCTCACAGTTAAACACTATGAAAAGAGTTTGAGTGGCATTCAGGTTCTTCAGATCAATTTATGCCCCTTCATTAAAGCAAAATGATACATTTAAGTAATAATTATGGGCCTGAAATCTCAGTAAGCACAATTTATCTCCTTTTTGTCTCTGTTGTCTTGGATAACCATTCCTAAAGAAAAAAAATGTCAAATAACTAGTGAATTACTGGGCATAATTGATGATAGTTTCAGTGGAAAATTCTATTACATTGGCTCATATATTGGGGTAAATATTCTAAAATCAACTCTACACTTTTTCTGGAAATAGACAACACAACTCTCAAGATTGACAATTAGGAAGTTTCACTAATGACAAATTTTAAAGTCAAAAAGATGGGGCAGAGGCCAGCCTGGTGGCATAGTGGTTAAGTTTGCGCACTCTGCTTTGGTGGCCCAGGGTTCACAGGTTTGGATCCCGGGTGCAGACCTATGCACTGCCTATCAAGCCATGCTGTGGCAGGTGTCCCACAAATAAAGTAGAGGAAGATGGGCACAGATGTTAGCCCAGGGCCAGTCTTCCTCAGGAAAAAGAGGAGGATTGGCAACAGATGTTAGCTCAGGGCTGGTCTTCCTCACACACACACACACACACACACACAAAAGATGGGGCAAATGTCTTCCTACAAATCGTTCACTGTGCATGTGTATTACAGTAAAAGAAAGCAGGTGTGGATGTTCCCCACAGGGCTCTCTCTCCACCAGGGTCTCACGCAGATGGACTTTGAGAGATCTAAAACATCTGGCATGCCATAATGTTACAATTTTCTCTAAATTGTAGCATTTTAATTTTTTAAAAAATCAGCTTAAAGTTTTACTTAAAAGTAAGTATACTGAAGTTACAAAAATCAGCACTAAAGATAGCTGGACATGCTGCACGAAAAGTTGTGAAAGGGTTCCAGTGTCTGCATGTGAAACATTAATTTGGGCTATAAAACACAAAGAAAGCTTGGCTTATTATCTACCTAATCAGCTAGTGTTTTTTATTAGGATCTGGTTATGTACATATAGCATATATGTATTTTCACAAGACTGTTTTCTAATACAAATTTAATGTTTATCTAATAACTGAAAATTTACTCATAAATACATGTAACCTGAAATCCCATACCCGACCCTGAAATAAATTAATGAAATATCTAGTCCATAATATCTTATTATTAAACATACTATCCTAATTAATTTAGAAATATTTGAACATCCAGCTTCTTCTATATTTATATATAATCTTGTTTCATGATAAAAGTATGGTCTTTTTGTAAAAGAAAGAACACCAAAGTAAAATTGAGACAAAGAAAAGCATCTACTTTTATAGAAAGCCATCCATTACAGAGTAACAGAATTGCTCTCTGAAATTTGTTTTATTGCTACAGATACTCTACAACTAATGGTTGATTATTTCTGTCTTCCTTAAGAGCTTTAATTATCAAAGTGCCAAAAAAGCCCAGCCTTGTATTATAAACTAAGTAATGCATTGTCTCAGTTTTTTGGTGAATTTTGACCCTAAAGAAGACAAATTAAAAACAAACACTATTTATTGACGAACATTCACCAGCCGTTGAGAACTGACTTCTGCACAGGTCATCTCCAATTCCACCTTAATGTATATATTCCCAGAAAACAGAGCAGACCAGAATTTTCTTTAGGAAGTGTTATAATGGGCAGTTTTATGCCTAATCAGTGACTTGTCATCAATAATATCAAGGATATGATATAAAAGGAAGAACAAAGCTATAAATCACAAACCATTTAAAAGAGTAAAATTATATTCCATAACCTACAAAGTGGCATGAATGCACCATACACATAGATTAAACAATATCCCATGAGGTAGGTAGCACATAAAAGTGAAGCCATGTATCATAAATTCAAAAGAAATGTGAAAGAAAAGGAATTCAGAGCGATTTGTTTCATCCCCCATCTTCCCTGGGAGCCGGGTGGTCGTTTCCTCATGCTTTATGATTCCATGTGGGGGGATCTCCTTAGACTAACTCCCCCAGCCTCTCTCAGCCCCTTCCTCACTCCTCCCCTTGACAGGAGAAAGGACTTCTCTGAGGAGTGAGGTCTGGAGAGGGGAATGGACACGCATATACAACTCAGCCCTCTAGTTCCCCACACTGTGCACACACTCAGCTCTACTCCCTGGTGCCCTAAGACAGAAGAAGCAACGCACGCAAGGAGGGCCCGGCATTTGCTGAGTGCTGTTGACACCTGCCTAACTGCCAGAGCACTACAGTCATGGGTTGCTTAACAACGGGGATGTGTTCTGAGAAATGCATCATTAGGCAATTTCACTACTGTGTGAACATCATGCAGTGTACTTACACAAACCTAGATGGTATAGCCTACTACATACCTAGGCTATATGGTACTAATCTTATGGGACCATCATTGTATAGGCAGTCCATCATTGACCGAAATGTCCTTATGCGGCACATGACTGTTGTAGCACTTGGTGATAAACCAAAAGCCACTTTCTTCAACTTTGCCTCTGACAGTAATAAAGCTGCCTGCTCTCCAGCTTGATTCCTGTGCCTACTTCTCATGTGTTTCCAAACCAGGTAGGGGAAAGGGTGTTATCTACTAGACCTCTGTATCAGTTCTTGCTGCATAACAAATTGCCCCAAAACTGAGTAGCTCAGAACTAATCATTTATTAGTTCATGAGTCTGAGTCACCCTTGTAGTTCTTCTGGTCCAAGCCAACTTGGCAGGTGTCTGCTAGGCTTCATGAGCTGGTGGTCTGCTGGCAGGTTGACTGGCAGCTGGCTGATCTAAGATGCCCTCACTCATGTCTGGGGGTTCATTCCATGAGTCTCTCATCATTCAGCAAACTAGCCCAGATTCATTCACATGGTGGTGATGAGAGAGTTCCCAAGAGGAACAAGAGAGAACAAGCTCCAATCTGTAACCAATTTTCAAGTCTCTGGTTGTGCCATATTTGCTAATTGCTGCATTGACCAAAACAAATCTCACAGCCAAGCCTTGAGTCACTGAGAGAGGGGACGACCGAGGGGTGTGGATACAAGGTGAGAAATCATTGTGGCCATTTCCAAAAACAATCTATCAGATTGAGGCTGTTCAACATAAAATGGTCACAAATTCTTTGACACTCTTCCCATTGAGAGGCAGAATCTACGTCCCCCACCCCTGAAACTGGGCAAACTTGTGTCTACTTTGACTTAATAGTATAGCAGAAGTGACACTGTATGATTTGCCAGGCTAATTCGGCTTCCTCCTGGTTCTCTTTGAACACTTGCTATCAGGAATATCCCCGCTTGGAACATTCTCTCTCAGAACCTATCCGCCACATTGTAAGAAGCCCAAACCACAAGAGGCCACATGGAGGTGGCTCTAGTCAACAGTCCCATCTGAGCCCAGCCTTTAATTCATCCCAGCCCAGGAGCCTGTCATGTGAGTGAGACAAAGCTTCCAGAGGATTCCAGTCTCCACTGATGCAAGTCACCCCCAACCATCTGAGTCTTCCCAGCCAAAGTCCTACATATTGTGAAGACAAGCCAACCCTACTGTGCCCCTGCTGAATTCCTGACCCACAGAATCCAATAGCACACAAAAGGGCTGTTGTTTCACCCTACTAAGTTTAGGGTGGTTTATTGGGCAGTAATAATTACTGGACTACACACTAATTTCAACATTTGTTTTCCTTCATAATTCACAGGATCATATTACTTTTTTCAAGCTGAACACACAAGACAGGGACCAATGAAGTTTGACTACTAATAACTTCATTTGCCCTTCTGTGATTTAGAACAAGTATTTAAAAATGACTGGCATAGAATATTCAGATAAAATTATCCAATAAAACAGAAGCTTTATTTCTCAATAAATTTCTCTATGTCAACTGTACTTGTACATCGTGTACATGTGTGATTATTAATTAATTATGCAAATATATATTAGATGTAAGGCACGTTTTACTTGCTGACATTTAGCAATGAACCAAAGTCTCTGTCCTTACAGAGCATATATTTGTCTAGGGGCTAGAGACAATAAACAAATAAGTATACAATAATGAAAAAAAGCAAACATTTGAAAGCTTACTATGGGCCAGGCACTGTTACAAGTGCTTTAGATGTTAACAAATAATTTACACCTCATCATAATCCTATGAGATCAGTACTATTATCATTCCACTTCAAAGATGGAAAAATGGAGGCACAGAGAATTAAGTAACTTGCTGTCTTTTTGTTTAGACATTGGAAACCACATGATAAACCAGTACGAGTTGCGTAAGTAGGCTCATGGATATGCCCCAAATAATGAAGCAGGAAAAGGTAGCACCCGTCTATATTTAACCAATTCCATCCTCATATCCAGCATTAACTGAGCACCTACTGTATACACTACCAAGAGGACAGCAATATCTCCTGTCCTTACGGTTTACACAGGTATATGCATACTTAAAATCATAAGGCTTTTTCATGGCATATATATCTCTGTGCCATTCTCTTAGGACACAAAACCCCTTAAGACTTGTACCACATTTTCTCCACAATCTAAACTGCCATCAAGTGCCACAGCTATAAGAATAAAAGCAACAGGTTTCCAAAAGTTCCTAGTTCATAACACTCGATCCAAAATCCTCAAATACAAATGTATAAATTTTATGGGACCTACAAGCATTAACAAAGTAGGGGAAATATTATCTCACATCAGCCAAACATCTGGATATGCTTCCAGATTTTATCTTCTTTCTTGAAGCAAATGTTTGCCATTTTCTGTTTTTGTAACACCCCTCTCCTAACGATACTAAACTCAGGGACACGGAGTTTTCAAGTGAGTTCAAGACTTCAGTTTTATAGCAAACCTCTTTTAGAAAGACAGAGAAGTGATTGGGCTTTCTTTCCCACTTCCTGGGCACACAACTGGGTCAAGTGATCGTGTGCCTTGTAATAATTACAGCCAACAATGATCTATGCTTTTACTAGGTGGTTGCTGGAAAAGGAGGCAAAACGTCCTTCCCACAAAATGGCAAATTTTGTCTTCTTTTCTAGGCTACAAGAAGCTAACTTGTAGCAGCTTGGAGAGAACAAGGGTGAGTTTGCCCATTGCTTTACACCCCCTTACGCCAGCAGACAGCAGCTCCCAATGACCACTGATGAGTCAGTCCTCTATCTGTACAGGGTGAAATTTCCTGCTCTCACCACTAATGTATTCCTTTCCCTTCCAAAGCAAAGGCCACTCTAAAATACCAGGGTGTTCCCACTACCACAAATTTCAATATAATTTCATTGTGGGAACAAATGGTAACAAACACCATATGAAATCCATTCATGATGATATATTAATCTTAATTGGAAAAGAACTGAGCGTGTAGTATTTATTCTCCATGGACACTGTAAGAATTAGGGGGCAGGAAGACCTTTCTGTTTAAAACTTAAACTTCAAAATATAAAACCTAAGTTATTTTCCAATACTTATAATAAAGTACGTTAAAAATAACTATTTTATTTTTATTTAATAAAATATATAATACAACTTTATTATAATTTCATTATGTTCTTAGGGTCTTCAAAAGTCATATTGATTCAATTATTCCAGATGTTTAGATGTAAGTTCTATAAAGAAAATAGTAAACTTATCTCATTTAAAAAATAGTATATTATTAAATTAATAAACTAGAATTAATTTGTCTTGTAAAAGTAAGTGCTCAAGATCTATGACTATCTTTCAGAATAAAAATTAATCATTCCTTAAAATAGTGGTCTTAAAATTGAGGCATACCTCTTCCTATACAGCTCTCATCAGCTGTCATACACTGTGAAAGAAGTCTGCCTAACAAGCTTGGCAGAATTACAATCATTTGCTTTTGATTACATCATATACGGTTTGCTTCCATATTTGACATATAAAACCACTGAACCTAACTAGCACTATCCTAGCCAATTTCATTTCATATTTAAACTTCCTCTTCAAGAAGTTTCTCTAAGAATTATACATTTTTACAAGTATAGATAATCCCAATGCACGGCATACAAAGTGTGTAATTAGGCAAACTAAAACGGGAAATTAAACTATTTAAAAATTACAGAATGGTGGAAATGGGAAGAAGCATTTCATCCAGTTCAAGCCCATTGTTTCAAGGACGAGGAAACCCTAGCCCTAGAAGGTTTCTCAATGAATCATTGATTAAAAGAAAATTTCTTTAAATCAGCTGCATAGTTTGCCCAATTACTGAAAACACTAGCTTTCAAATGGCATTCCTCTGGTTCTGGAGTTCACCAGGAAGATCTCAGGGGCCAGCTGGGGTCCAGGGGTTCTGGCTACCCATCTCCTCTTCAATTAGATCAGGTCTTGCTTTATCTGTTTCATATCTGGGGTTCAGTTCAGCACAAAATTTCATATGAAGAAGGAAAGTCACTGCTATGACCAGTCTAGTGAGAGCATTGCTCTAGATACCTGAGTCAATTTGTCATTTTTTTTCTAGACCACACTTAGATTTTTTTTCCATTCTAAAAATCCCCATAGCACCATGAGGTGGTGAGGAGGCCAGGGGGCAGTTGGAGGTTCAACAGTGTGACCTTCAAAAAAAAAACAGAGGACCCAAGAGGATAATTAGGCCGTGGCTCCATCAGGAGGTGCACAAACCCTGAGAAGTCATCTTAAATTTTCATCAACTAAGAAATCACCATGAGCGGAGACACCAGGGCAGTTCTGCCTGTCCTGCAGCCCCAAAGCACTGATGACAGGGCCATATTTATAACAGATACCGACCCTATGCCCACTTTAGAAAACTCTAGACCTGGGGCTGTTAAGCAGACCTCACTTGATTTTGTTCATTTTTTTTCACCTTTGACACAGAACATTTCACTTCTACAATCACAAATCATGACTAAAGGAGGCAAATAAATCTGTTTCTACCTGACAGGTGTCTCACATTTCAATTATCTAAATACGAAGACAAATAAAATTTCTCACAACAAAATTGGAAGCACAGGTCAACTCATTTTATTGGATAAGTGTTACCCAAAAAGTTATTAAATTAAAATCAATTATTTATATATTTTTTATCACAGATTAATTTTGTTAAAGAAAATGACCATTGTAGGGTCCTTTTCATTACTGTATTGACTTAAAGACCTATAGAATACAAAATGCAGTTGGACTAATTCTTATTTCTTTAGCAGACTTCTAAAAAGCCTTTCAAAGGTAAAGACTTCAAATGATCTTTTAAAAAGATTTAGGAATTAAATTATATTATAAAACAATCTGAAATGCATAGGTTAAAAATCTAAGTATAAGAAAAAGAAATGTATTCTTACACCTATCTCTTGAAGACCCAAGTATCTAAAATACTCTATTATAAATATGTTTTACTATTCTGAACTTTAAAAGGATTCAAGTAAAATACTCACAGTTACTTATCACTCCTCCCAGTGGATCGCCTTTAAAATCAAATTCAATATCCATATATTTGCCCTGCCAGAGAAAGATTTTGTGAGTTTTCAAGTTCACCTCAAAATATTCAGTCAACATATCTTCTTAGAGAATAGCATACTAAACCCTTTATATGTTTGTTTAAATGTAATTAAGAAAGACATAGTTTAAGTAACCATGACGCAAAACAATATGCCTCCATAAATAATTCATGCTAAATACCCCATCAACTCAAAGCTAACATACCATGTTGCTAATTTAAGAACAGATCTTCTTGGCCATCATGTGACTTTTCCATTTCAGATATGTGTTTCAAACTCCTGAAGGGTGTGTGTATTCAATTCAAGAATAAAAACTGGGAAAAATAAGTACTCCTTGTAAGTGCACTACTTGGGAATAAAAGTATTTCATTTTTATAGGGAAAACATGTTTTCAGCCATGGCTAAAAACTCCAGACATACTGGGCAGTGGATAAAATGGGACACTCTAAATTCTGCTTTTATATCTACTCAAATCAAATGCATGATGATGTGCTGTGACCAACTCAGAATCATAGACTGACCATCTTTACTCTTTGGCTCTGGATCTGGATTATACAGGAATATATAACCCCAGGTTCATATTATACTTTATAGACGATGTTTTAAACACACATGGAGTTTCATACCGTGATTTTAAAAGAATTGGTCTATAATTGTCTAGCTAAAGAGTAACCAGAATAAAAGAATAACCTGACAGCTCTTTTTTGTTTGGATAAGGGTGTGTTGATCTAATAAATAGTCCTTGGTTTCATTTCATGTTCTACCTTACTCAAACAGATGGTGTGTAAATAATTCTCCCCAAGAATTACTTTAACTCTTTCTGTTTTCAAAATAATGGTAAGGGAGAAGAAACACGATCACATGGCACTCAGTCAACAATGCAATTTGTGACTTTTTATTAGCTCATGCATGCTCCCTCGACTCTCCTCCTTCATTGTCATGGGTCATCTGCCCTTTTCAAGTCTTCACTTATTCATTAACCAAATGCCTATCAAGCATCTCCTAGATACTAAAGCAGGGAAAGATACTAAACAAGGGAAAAGGAAGGCACAGTTCCTGCCCTCAAGGAACTTACAATCTGGAGGGAACTGAGACAGGTCAACAGGACATTACCATGGACGGGGATACATCCTACAGTGGGTCATGGTGCTATGCACAAAGAAGAGGGGACAAAGGGGGAGAAGGAAGTCTGCCCTAGCTTAAATGCAAAGTATCAGGAGAAGTCAGGCAGGCAAGGAGGTGGGAGAAAAGGAAAGAGCAGGCATAAGAACCAGAATCCGTGAGGATGGTGAGTGGGGAAGCGAGGCTGGAGAGGGAAGTTGGAGCACATCATGACACTGAGACATTCTCCTGACAGCAAAGTCATGTCATTAAAAGTTCCTAAACAAGGATGCCATGATGAGACTTGCCTCTACAAGATCACTTTGGCTGGTGTGGAATGGAATGGCAAGGAGCAAGACCAGATGCAGCTGATAGGAGGTAGCAGTAATCAGGGGAGAAATGTTGGTGGCTTTAGTAGGCATAGCAAAAAGGAAAAGTAAACAGAGTTGAGAGCTACCCAGAGAGTCACAATGACAGGTCCTGGTTGGACATAGAAGGTAAGAGAGGAGGGGGTCAAGAATTAAAAAGTCCAGGAATGTGGCCAGGCAACCGAGTCAACAGTGATGCTCTCTATGATAGTAGGGGACAGTGGAGGCGAGGCAGCTGTGAAGGAGGGGAGAAAGGGTAACTTCACAAGAGAGTCAGAGACAGACCATAAGAGAGACCATGATTTTGATGGAAGGTGGTCCCTGGACATAGGAGGCAATAGGATCTAGAGCACAAGTGGAGGGATTTGTATGAGACAGGAATTGAGAATCTCCCAGTGTGACAGGAGGGTGTGTACAGATACAGTGACAGGTGAGGCACCTAGGTTAAGGACTTGGATGACGATGATGAAGATGATTTCTGGGAAGTAGGCATAAGATCATCAGCTGAGAGTAAAGGATAGGAGGGCCGACGAGAGTAGAATCAACAGTGTAGAGAATGGAAAAGGAAGTCGACCAGGGATAAACTATCCGACAGCACTGAGAATTTAGTTGACACCAGAACGGTGCTCCTCTCATTCACCACACCCAGATGACTCCCCAAAAGCTTGGGTCTGATCGTGTCACTGATCTACTCAGAAATAACGAGCGGCTTCCCACTGCCTACAAAATAAAGTCCAAGACCCTGAAATTGATACTCCAAGCCCTCCAGTTGAGGTCTGGCCCATCTTTCCAGCCCTCTGGCCCACAGCTCCTTTCACATACCCTCTGGTCTAGCCACTAACTCTGGCGAATGCAGGTCCACACTGGTTTCTCTCCTTAGGCTTCCTCATGCTGTACTGCCAGCTCTTCCTGCTCTCCACTCGATTTCAGCACATTTAAATGGGCACACTCAGAACTGTCAGCAGTCCTAGACTCCTCCAGCTTCTCTATTCTCAACTTCTATAACATTTCCTCTGTACTTTTCATGGGGAACTTTCATGTGTTATAATTAATGTGTTATAGTATAATTATTTTATGTGTTGTGTTATAATTAATATGTTATATTACAATTATTTTATGTGTTGTGTTATAATTAATTTTAGCCATGTCTATTTTTTCTGACTAGTTATAAGCTTCTTAAAAATAGGTATTCGTTCATCAACAAATGTTTTCTGAGTGTCTATAGTGGCAGCAGACACTGCTCTAGCTACTGGGGCCACCACAGTGAACAAGGCCCAGGTGCTTGCTCCCATGTCTCCTGCTCTCTAGAGTCAGTGACCACGTAAATGGGGGAAGTGAATACAGAATTCCAGAGACTGATAAATGTCTAAAAAAATAAAAATAAGATGAAGTCAGAGTCTGCAAAAAGCATCATGGAAATGACAAATGAGGTGAGAGCTAAATGATCCAAGATGTCAGCCATGCAAAGATCTGGGGACAGAGCCCATCGCGCAGAAGGAACAGCAACTGCAAAGGCCTAAGGTGCTTGGTAAGCCTGACAGTCACAGAGGTTGTGTGGCTGAGGCAGAGTGCGCCCGGGAGGCTGCGGGGGAGCCTGTACTGTGTTCCAGGGGGCAAGGGGGAGCCACAGAGGGCTTTCAGCAGGCAGGAAATGTAAGCTTGTAAAGATTACTCTAGCTACTGGTGGGGAAAGGACCACAGGCTGTAAGAGGAGATGCAGGGAGACCTATGTTTATGTTAAAAAAACAGAGGTTTTGAATAAACGAATAAATTATGTTTTTTTAATTTTTACTGAATGAGAGGTTTAGTGATGAAATTTTCCTGACCCTATAGGTTCCCTCTTACACTCGCCAGTGCCTAGCTCAGCTCTTTGCACCAAGCAGATGCTCAACATAACACCCCTCCCTGTCTCCAAAATCCCTGGTGGCAAACAGAGATTTTCAAAGTCTTACAATTTTTTCCCCCAAAACAGTGGGTTTCTTCTTAATAGAAGCTCAATATGTCACCTTAGAGGTGCTGGGGTTTGGAGGGGGGGGGTGGACACTGTGAGGCACCTCCACAGGAACAATGGTCTAAAATGTCAGCTACAAGGAGCACACATAACTGGACCATCGCAGGGTCTACCAGATTTCTCAGTGAAGAGATCAAGAAGTCTATTCTGGGTTAACCAGTCAAACACAGTCGAAGGAAAGTCATTTCCCAGGAGTCATAAACCACTATTATATACAGTTTAAATACAGCAGAGTCCTACTATAATATGGATTTGAGCGTATTACTGGTCAAGTCAGACCACAAAGCAGAGACATTACTAAAACCTGGGCATGAAATGATTTAGCCTATAATCAAGTATTAATCTCATATTCTAATACCTGTGTTATAATAGGATTTCTCTGAAGTTACTTAATAAGCCAAATCACCTGGCAAGCCTTTCACTAGATTTTCAAATATCACTAGGTACTAATGATTCTTTAAGCAATTTGGTTTTCTGCATTTTTATGGTCTATAGACTAAATATATTTGCAATTTTTTTTAATGTGTATATGTGTGTGTATGACTTGCAAACAGCAAAAATACGATCTCTATCCCATAAAGAAGCTTGATCTATTGGAATTACTTCTCTCTTCCCACACTTTGCTTCAAATTCTATTTATGTAATGAGATTAGCTGTGTTACCACAACAGGAAAAGGCATGGCTCAAATCAGTTTAACAACTTAAGGAGCTAATCCAATGGAAAAAATTCACAGCTTTGGATTTGGGAAACCTAGCCTTCCACTTTCCAAGCTATCAAACGATCTCTACCTGAGGTCATTCTGGTGCCTTAAGCACCGGGTAACTCTTGAGGAAAAAGCAAATAGGCTAAAAGAAGACAGGAGAAAGGGCAGGAAGGGTCTCTGGCAGAGAAGCATCGAAGACCACCAAAAATGGTCCCCAGTTATATGAGATGACAGCTTATAAAGTAAATATCTTTTACTATAAGAATTTATAAGACTGGTTAAACTATAGAAAAAAGAGACTGATTTCAAAATGCCACCATCACACTCAACACATCTCCCCCAGCTGCCTCCAGGCAGCGTCTGTCTCTGTAGAGATGAGAGGCACGACAGGGCCCAGCACAGCTGGAGAGGGCCCAGTGGGCTGACTGCAGAGTGCACGCTGCAGAGGGATGGGTGAGGAGGCTGCAAAGGCTGCTATGAGCGGAATTAGCATTTTCCAACTCAACCAAACTCAAAACATCAATTGGCTTCAGTTTTTACTATTTAGTCCTCCCCTTATTAGTTGCCAAACCTAATGATTTTCCCTCTATAAAGTTTTAGAATACACCCCCATCCTTTCTGGTCCCACTGAATGAAGGACAAAAGCTACAGAGTATACAAAGCTGACACCCAGTTTATCCTTCTTTCTACAGTAGTCCCCCCTTATCTGCAGTTTCACTTTCCGCAGTTTCAGTTACCCTCGATCAACCACAGTCCGAAAATATTAAATGGAAAATTCCAGAAATAAACAATTCATAAATTTTAAATTGCACGCTGTTCTGAGTAACAAGATGAAATCTTGTGTCCTCCTGCTCATCCAACCCGGACGTGAATCACCCCTTTGTCCAGCGTATTCGTGCTGTATTTGCTACCCACCTGTTGGCCTGTTGGTTAGGAAAAAACACAGCATACACAGCATTTGGTACTATCTGCAGTTTCAGGCATCCACTGGGGGAGGGTCTTGGAGGTGGGTATCCCCCAAGGATAAGGGGGGCCTACTGTACTTAATTTCTGATGCTTAATTATAATTTTAAATACCAAAACTCACATAAATAAAAAGTTATTCTAAATAGCCTCATTTAAATTGCTCATGGAATTTTAGACAGATGACAAGAACACACGAAAAAAATACCTTGTCACTCCAAGAATTAAAAAGGAAAATTCCAGAAAGCAAAAAACATTCCTTATAGAACCTTCAGTGTCTCAATAGTAATGGTGTTCTTATCTTTAAAATGTGTGTATTAAGAAATATTAAACATCTACTGGTTGTTTAAACATACATGAGCTAAATATTAGTGTTAACACTTATGCTTACACAAATACTTACAAATCTAGAGGAGTTGTCATTCCTTACAGTCTTGGCATTTCCAAAAGCTAGTAAGGAAGAAACAGATGTGTGGTTAAAATTGACAGAAAAGTAATTTCAAGTAGGAAGATAAAGCAAATGTAATTATTTGACATCAATAAGTCCCAGAAAATATAACTTATAGGAATGACATTTCCATCCAAACTTTTCATAGAAACACATTTAACAGAAGTCATAATAACTTTCTAAAGCTTCCATGTCTTATTTTAAGTTTACAAAAAAAGAGAGTCATTCCTATGATTCACGGAATGTTTTCCAAGTATTACTGTAAACTTAATCTTGTCTAATTCAACACCTTTTAACTGTTTTGAGAGTAGTCAACTGACTGGCTAGCAAGCAAAGGCTTCTAAGCTCTTCCACCATTATCACCAGTGAATAAGATTACTTCAGAGATTACTTAATATTATCAAAGGTTTTCTGGAACTTCATGAGGTTTCCAGATGGAAAAGGCATGAGAAACCTTAAATTCTTTAATTTTAAAATAAAGCTATTTAAACGTGATTAAATATATAACTCTGAAATACAGAAAGAGTAAGAGATTTGAAAACGAACGTCATTTCCAATAGGCTAAAAATGCTATATAGTTTCATTAGTTTATGTCCATCAGACCTAAGTGAAACTTTCCAGGAAATAAAGAAAACCAATTTGGCCCATAATGCAAAATCCGAGTTTGTTCCAATCTTAGCTGCTTTGAAGAGGTGGAATCTCCCAGAGGATTTCCTTTTAAATGAGGGCACATAAGAACCATGAGTTGATGTGGCCCCAGGCACAGAGTGCTCCTGTTTAAGATGGGTAGTTCATAATGTCATAAGGTAGAAGGACTGTTTCACCTAGCTTGTGCATAATATAGGGGCAAATTAATCAGGGCTATGGTAGTAGAGGACTAAGTCAAATAAATATAAGTCCTATAAGCAGAGGGGATCCCTGATGCTTTGGAAGCCCAGCAATGCACCTTGAACTTTAATGTGCAAACCAATCACCTGAGGATCTTGTTATAGTGCAGACTTTGGTTCAATGGATCTGAGGACGGGCATGAAATTCTGCATTTCTACCCATACCTCCCCACCTCCACCCCAAGGCTGTTATTGAGATCCCTGGGCCACAATGCAGCTAGCAAGGACTGAAGAGTTCATGATGATGTGGTGAACAGAAATGAATCTTAGATTAAGAGGCCAGGCATCAAATCCCTGGAAGCCTCCAAAACTTCATTAAATTAAATGGAGAGAAGACTAGAGTGACAAGAGCTCAAATGATTCCTTTGGGCTAAAAGCTGGTCCCAGTTTTGAAAGCAATCACCTGACCTAGACGTGGAAGCATGTACTCAAGTTGAAGTTCACTTTGGATATTCAGTAGCCAAACCTGCTACATTATATGTCATGTTAGCTGGCTTTTTAATGTTTTTGAAAAAAAAAAAAATAGTTGGCCCCTGCTCAGTTAAGACAAAATTTACAAAGTCAACACAGGGAAGTTCTTTGTATCAGAGATTCTGCTTGGAATGGGTATGGTTTGGTAGGTTCCTGACATCAAATTCTCTCCTCAATGGAAAATAAGCTGAGATGCTATATCGAGTGAGGAAACCTGTAGATTGAAAATACTCAAAAGGGGATGCTTGCTGAAGAGGTTGACGTCATTATCCCATGTCCAACACCAGCTAACAGGCTTTAATAAATGCAACCTTCGTAATGGCAAGGGTTGACCTAGTTATCATGAAGACTATGACATTTTTTGTATTTTCATAGGCTAGTCCTTCCCGGTGGGGGGGAACATGTAGGCGTGCCAAGTGAACTAACTTGCACAGCCCCAAAGTCCAGCTCGAGATGCTGATACATAAAGGACAGTTTATTGTGGCTTGAAGGTCAAGGGCAAGTGAAGGAATTGCTTCAAAAAAACTTTATTCAGGGCACCATTTGCAAGCCATAAACCATCTTTTCATCAAACAAATCTGAGTTGCACATTACTAACACAGCTCTAAACACTAAAGTCTTTTATTGTGAGCCACAGAATCAAAAACAAGTGTTCCATTATAGAACACTTGAGACACATTGCTCGATTGTTTTTTTAAGTTCATTGTTCTAAATGTTCATTTACAGAGGCAGCTCCGGTTAAAAAGTAAAGCATTCCCATAAAAGATAATACATGCCCACAGTAGACATTTCTTCCATTTCCTGCACTGAGGCCTAGTTTCAAATACCATCGAATAAAGGGCCAGATTCTAATCACAGATGCAAGCTATAGCATTCCACAGTGCTTCTCCTTTAGATCACAGCATTCTTAAAATAAGCATATGCAGAAATACAACACATGTATAGCACCCTAACTTAAAAGCAAAAGACAGTAAACAAAAAGTCAAATACTGGAACAATACAATGAAGATACAGCACTTTTTTATAACAGCTTCTTTCTTCATTAAGATACTGAAGGGGAAGAAAGATCAATAACAATGTAATAGACGTTCCAGCATTTGCTTTTCACAAGGTTGTTTTCACGACTCCTATTTCACTATCTGGGGGATAAAGACGCATCTCCTTGCGATAAAGTGGAAGGAGGGGCTAGGCCTGAGTAACAAAGACAACGGGCAGGGTTCTGTCCCTCCACACCATCCCAAAGCAGCTCTGCTTTAATCCACATTAAATCCTGACCTTCCATGACTTTGGACAAAAGGTTGAACCAAACTACTCTTCTAGACCACAGATTCTAATCAGGGGTGGTTTTCACGTCCCCAGGTGACATTTGGCAATTTACGGAGACATTTTCAATGGTAACAACTAGGGGTAGAGGTGCTACTGGCAACTGGTGAGTAGAGGTCAAGGATGCTGCCAAACTCCTACAATACACAGGACAGCACCCCACAGCAGACTGCTCCAGTCCGAAATGTCAATAGTGCCGAGGCTGAGAAACCCTACTCTACCCCAACAACTGTGTTAAATGACAACAAAGACATGCTTCTAATATAAAGCAATGCTAAGGGCTTGCCATCAATAGGGAAAGGCTCTGATTCACTGTTTCCAAATCAAAGGATGCTTTATACCGATGGTTTATGCCAACCTCCATGGCATTAAGAGGACTCACCCCTGGCTTTGTTTTCTGATGGTATTATGGACTGAATGTTTGTGTGTCTCCTCCCAATTCATGTGTTGAAGCCCTAACCCCCAATGTGTGGTATTTGGAGATGGGGCCTTTGGGAGGTGATTAGGGTTAGATGAGCTCATGAGCCTACCAGGTTATCCCTCCCTCCCCGCCACACACAGAAAAGGTCATGTGAGCACACAGTGAGATGGCAGCCACCTACAGGCCAAGAGGCCTCAGAAGGAAACCTACCTTGCCAGCACCTGGGTCTTGGACTTCTAAGCCTCCAGAAGTGTGAGAAAATAAATTTCTGTTGTTTAAGCCACCCAGTCTTGGGCATTTTTTTATGGCAACCCGAGCTGACTAATACAGATGGCCAACCATAGAATTTGAGCTCGACAATCAGGTTTAGGCTTTCTGGGGCCCTAAAAAACTGGCTCCTAAATGTTTCTCTAGCATAGCCTTGACCTCCCTGCGAACAGAAATAAGCAGCCCACAGGTGTCATCCTGAATTACGAAATTGCACTGTGCTCACGTTGCTCTGTTCCACCAAGTTTTCCCTAGCCATCGAATCAAATGCAAATATCAGTTGATTCTTTTTAAGCAAAACTGAAGTGATTCAAATAAAAATGTAAAGGGAAAAAAAAGACTGTAGGTGGGAAAGCTCCTTTTACCTGAGTCAACGGTTCCCTCCGTTAAGCACGAGAAGCTATGAATCCCTGGGATGCAGCCCACGTGCTGGGCAGGTCTGGGCCTGCCTCTGCCCTCCCAGCCACCTGCCAGCCAGCAGACCAGGTACCTGAAGGGCCCAGAAAACTGGATCTACTGTTCACTCACATCAACCCAAGGTACACAGAAAATCCTACCTTCCAGGACGGGGTTGGACTGTAAAAGCTGTTCTTTGACTTGATTAACTTCTGCTCCTTTTCCACAAACCGCTGCTACGTAGGACATAACAAGCTTGCTGGCCTCTGTGGATGAAAACAAGTCATATTAATAAATTAGGCAGAAACTTAAAAAAATTTTTTGGGAGGGGGAAGACCCATTAATAGTGTTTTCAAATGCTTTTATTACCCCCAGCTATAAATATATTTTAAAATATTTGTGCTTTCTATTCAACGACATGACATTAATTCAGATATAATAGGAATTGTGCCTAAAGGTTATCACTGGGCTGCTAAAAGATTTCCTGAGTAACAGAGCCAACAAAGTCTCGGGAGAACTATCTCCTCAAAGCAATCATTTACATATAATTACTGTGTTACACAGATGATTCCAGTCAAAAACAGCTTGGTAACCTGGGTATCTTTACCAAATGTTATTTTTTCAAGTTTAAAAGAACTCTTCTCCTCAAAAATATTCTCTAAATCCAACTGGTTTGCTCACAATTTGACTAAATTAATTACTCTTCAACTCAGTTAAAAAACTAAGCAGGTAATCTAAGGATTTGATAACAAGAAATACAGCCTTTGCAAAGAATGGCTGCTTTCATAGGCTTCACTCGTAACTCTGAAAGGTAAGCTGCTACAAGAAGCAGGCCACCTGGGGCCTACAAAGAATTCACAGCTCAAAAGGGGACAAAATGTGTTTCTGGTGGTTTGATCCTTCTGTGTCTTTCAGTCCATGTCCCCTCTCAGCATCTGCCTCCTAGAACCGAATCCTTTTAATACTGAGTTCCAAGGAATGTGAATAGGTATTCAGGGAAAATGAAGTCTAAAGTCAAGTGAATTTGGGGCCACTGTGAGTTAGATGAAGTGATAACAGGTTTCCTTTCTAAAGGGCTTCTCGGAGGATCACGTGCACTGTAGAACTCTGGAAAAGATCGAGAATGTTGCATTTCCCCAACTTATTTGCCAAGGAATCTGTTTCTCGTTGAGCTGTCCTAGTTCTAATGTTCCGTAATCAGGATCTGGGAAATGCTCAACTATGAAACGTTGGCAGAACAAAACACATGCCCTCATTGGGGCACTCGAGGTAAGGAAATCACGTTCCCCAAATCTCGCTTTCTTTCAAGTCTTGGCTCTGGTGCCACTGTCTGAGAGCAGGAGAGCCTTCCCCAGGTGTGAGTGATGGGACTTCTGCCTATGGGTATACGGGGGCAAATCTCAACACTGCCATGTCTTGTGGGAGACCTGCAGGTGGCTTCCAGCCCCATTTCCCACCGTTGAAGAAATAATAAATGAGCAACTGGAATGCCACCTTGGGTGCACTGCCCAACACTTGCTTCAGGGCCTTTGAGCAACCCCAAAGCGTCGACTCACAGGAGCCACTGAGCACCAAGAATTCATGCAGGTCACAAAAAGTTCTCAAGGCCTAAGATGACGACTTCTGGAGTATGAGCAAATATGGTATAGGAGAAGGAAACGATCTCCTGGAGCCCTGAGAACTGTGGTGGGAGGCTGGGTACTTCTTCAATGGTTGGAGTCAGGTCTTTCTCCAATTTGCTTTCTGGGTAATGAATATGCGTCCAAATAGATTCTCTGGTCTGTGATGGCTGATTTCTGCTGTCTCCTTTCAAAGACTGTAACGGACAGTCATCAGTGTTTTCATCTTTGCAATACCCTTCCTCCAAAGGGCACTGTCCCTTAACACATTCTCCACTGTGTGAAGTCCCTGAACCACATTTTCCACTGTTCTCAGGGCTAAACCATCTAAAAGCTGGTAAATTATATGTACACACTCCTTTGCTCAGTTCAGGCTGACTTGGCCTGTTATGGACAAAGAATTTATATGCTATTACATTTCATTTGACTTTGGTGACATTTTCCTCTACCCACCAGTCCAACCTGGAACTCTTCTTCTGCTCACTTCAGGATACTTTCTTTCTAGGCTCTCTGGCTTTCAAGAGAGGCTGCCCACCCAGCAAATTCCTGACATCCTGTGCTCTCTGGTCTCCAACTCTGGGCCAGTTCTCCTGAATCACCCAAGCATTCCAACTCTGCAGTTCAGCCTCTGAAGCAACTCACCTCCAGGCTTTCTTTCTTGTCATTCTGCTTTCTCAGCCGCATTCTTTGCTCTCCATCTACACCTACACTCTCACATATATTATGTATATTCTTTCGTGACATGAATTTCTGGCTTATCTTTGTACTCATTACGCTATTAGAAGACTGAAAGCATTTATAGGCAAAATAACTGTTCCAGAGAGTGGCAAATACATACCCACAAACATATATACATAAACATATGTATTTTAGAGGAAACAATAAGTTTTCTTTTAGGTAAAGACCCAAGAAATATAAAAATCCAGGCCAGGCTGTTTCATTTATTCCAGTGATTATGGACCTCACTGGAGCCAAACCTCAAGCTTCAGATACATGGCTACAACAAGTTCTCCGGAAATCCTATTCTGGTCCAGGATGGACTCCAGAGACAAACTATCTTGGGGGGGAGGGGAGCAAGAATGAGAACTCTTTGGTGGCCACTAGAATTGATTTGGCCTCTCAGAGACCTTTCAATGGCCTGAACAAAATGGAATCAAGTTCTCTCAGGGTCAAATCTGTTAAAAAATGGTGTCAAGAGCAAATCGTTTGGAATTTGGATTGGACTTACATCATCTGGCTGTTAAACTGTGTGTAAATTCACAAAATCTACTGAGACATAAAGATGGGTTAACTTAAATTGAAATTAGGAATCACTCCTATTAACTTTAAAACCTATTTAAGTAATTCAAATATAATTTTTTAATATACTTCAAGAATACTTATTTCTAAGTTGTTAAAGAGTTTCTATGTTCAGATTCTTAACTATCTTCAGGAATTCTCTTACTAGGCTCATTTTAATAACTAATTTTTAGGAACTGGGATTAAGAGTAATTTTCTCCAAAGCCTCACTGTCCAAAAGAAACAACCATTATAATTTTTTTCCTGACATAATACTTGATCTTTAACTCAAGTAGTTCACGAGATAGTCACTACTTTAGAGGAAGTAAGTAAACCAGTAAGGATAAGTTGCAAGGTCCAACAGAGTTTAGAGGACTGTTTTCATAATGTTTTGCCATGCTGGAAACAGGAAATAATAGTGATCTCATGAGGCCTTCTGCTTCATTTCCTTTTGACTCTTCTGTGCTAAAGGTCAAGTAAATTTGGATCTTTATTCAGATGTTTGTCCAAATCAAAACTTTATGTAATAACCTCTATGAATGAAAAATATATTTCTGAGGATACCCAAGAACTAAATTGTCATCCTCCATATTTCAAAGTCTAGTTTTTGAATTATGTTGACTGTTACAGGGACTAACTAAACATGACCTTGGCAATGACAGCATAAAACTGGGAGCATTTTCCAGAGCAGTACTTTTGAGTAGACTGTGAATACATTAATCCAGTGATCATACTCTCAGTGAGAATGTCTTGCACACATGCTATAAAAATGTAAAATGATTCTATTTGGGACAAAGGGGTATAGTCTTCATGTGTACTCAAAATTCTGAAAAGCAGTGCCATTTTATTTTTATTTATTTAATTTTTTTGCAAGGAAGACCAGCCCTGGGCTAACATCCACTGCCGATCCTCCTCTTTTTGCTGAGGAAGACTGGCCCTGGGCTAACATCCGTGTCCATCTTCCTCTACTTTACATGGGACGCCGCCACGGCATGGCTGACAAGCAGTGCATCGGCAGGCGCCCGGGATCCGAATCCGCAAACCCTGGGCTGCCAAGCACGAACTTAAGCGCTGCGCCACCAGGCAGCCCCCAAAGCACTGCCATTTTAGACATAAGAACACTGGCAGTTAAAACTGACAAAACTTAACAGCACTGCTTATAATCAATTCTTAGTTCATCATTTCTCTAACTCACAGATACTTTACATATGTAAATTTATGTACATACATATGTTTGCATGTAACTTGAATCCTAAAATTCATCAATAGTCAGACAAACAAAATACAAAGTCTTTGAAGTCAAAATCTCTTCCCACAGAAAATGGTAGAACATCTAGGGTTAATAGATATTCTGCACTAATAGACAAATGGCCGATAACAAAATACTTCTAAATCAAAATAGCTACATCAGAATTCATTTCTACACAGAACAGAAAGGGGTTAGAGATGATAGTTTATGATTCTGGGGATTTTAAATTCCTGTTAAGGTTAAGAATGATAACTAATTTAACTCTGTATTCTCTGGCACCTTGCCCTGGGTTGTGAATATTATATGTTATTATGTAATAATATAAATTCATATATAATAACATGCTTTATGAAAGAAAGCAATAGCAGTAGGTAAATGAGAAAGGGAAAACAAACATTTCAATGAAAGACATTTGTAACCAGGAGGACAAAAGGATGGGAATCTCACCCCTAAGATATCAAAATCAATGCATGTTAACTGAGCAGGCTCCACACAGATTCAATCACCGTGCCATGGAAAAAAAGGTATGGATATAAGCAAAGCTTATTCTGAGTTTTGTTCACAGAGCTTCTAGTAAATCTACTTAGGAGTTAACAGGTATCCATGCATGCATTCATAAATATATGTAATAGCATATATGTCACATATAGATCATATAACCAGATGTCATATATGTCATTGAGAGTGTCACACATTTATACTCACACATATACTATATCTCTCTATCTCTTTGGTTAAGATACCCAAGTTTTTCTAGGGACTGAGCTTACATAGGTCTGGTGGTCCAGTGACCTAAAGAGTAAGACTGCCTAAATCCAGGAGGCCATGTTGTACACAATGAAACAAGGACTCCGCAACACAGAGGAACACTCTTTTTAACAGTCCTGAGTCTGCAGTGCTGCAAAATAACCCAGCTGCAGCATATCCAAACTGATCCGACAGGCGGCCGTAAACCTTTCCAATCATGGTACAAAATGCCTGGGTCTTGCAACGAGAAACATAGCTTTGCTCCAAGAGGAGTCAGGGCTAGCAATGTTGTTATGGAAATACAACTATATATAAGTTGCTCTGCTTATGAAAGTTGGCCACAAAATCTCTGATAATTCATATAAAACACGTAGGTCAAGAGAGGTCTCTCTCACGTGCAGAAGAAACAAAACAAAAGCTCACTTCGTTTTGGCCTTCAGTTTGCTTAGCTATTCTCCCTCAGTGTGGATATATTCAGCGTTGTGAAATGCTCACAATGTTTAGGCTACAGTAAGTCAGTGACATCTCTGTCACTGGCAGTCAGAGAGCTATCACAGATGTAAAGCAATACAAGGTCATTTGAGGTTCAGAACCAAAGGTCTTAATGAGGAAGGCAGGCTTTCTAACTCTTTTAGCAGAAGGTTGAAGAATTCCTAGAAACTGATGTAACTACAAAATTAGAAACCAAATAATTTATAATATTTTCACATGCCAGGATCATCTTCTCAGGCCCACAGATTTGTTCTGGTGTCCTTGGAAAATTTAGTTATGATGGTTCCCTCATGTTCTGCCTCCCTGCCCCCCATCAGTGCTTGAATGGTTCTCCACAAACTATTTGTATGCTTGGTAGTGAATTTTTAGTTCACTGCCTAGAAATACTTGGGCACTTTTATGAGGCATGATGAATTTTTTATTTAGCACAGCAGTAATGAATTAAATAGGACCCCAAAGGACTCAAAGAGTTCACGCCTCTCCCCGAGTGCCCACTTTATATAACCCTGCAGCTTAAGAGTGTCTCCAATGTTTAAGACCAATAACATCATCATCTGCCAAGGAGGGTTTACAACCTAGTTAAATTAATTACTTCTTATAAAATAAGCCCTCTGATATGACACAGTGGTTCTGTATAAGCTATTAAGCAAAGATTGTTATTGAAAAGAGATACTACATGTAAAGTACATAGCACATTCCAGGCCCTCAATAAATGTTAGTTCTCTTCTTCTTTCACTTATTTACTAACACAAAATTTTTAACAGCTACGTGTACTCAAAAACAATCTTAGTGAATAAGATAATGTGACATTTCAAAAATGGCCTGCATCCCTCTTGCCCATAGAATTGAGATTAAATCCCCTCTCCAAATTCCTCATACCACAGGCAGCAATCTCTCTATTATTTTCCCTCATTTCATTTTCCCATAAGTAATCCCCATAAAATAGAAACATTAAACAACACAAAAATTCCATGCTTTACTCAAATTTATAGTCTAATGACAATTAAAACCGTAATAAAAGTTGAAGCAATTTTTGAACCACTGCTTTCAAAATGAAAGAAAAGTAGAAAAAGTGAGTCGACACTACATGTCTCCACGGAGACAGAGAGGTAGGAGATGCTGTTGGAATCTATAAATGAAAGGGAAGAGCATAGCAGCTACCAAAGAGTGTAGTTGAGTGGATATTTAAAAACAGCAGCTCTCAGGAATAGTGCCTACCTCCTAGCACCAGGAGTTTTAGTGATAATGGACAACTGAAGCATCATAAAATCTAGGAGCACAGTAGCTCAAAAATAAGACAAATGCTTCAAGAGACCTCTAGGCAGTGCTACTCAAAGTATGGTCCAAGGACCAGCACTACTCAAAGTTGGCCAATCCACGGACTGTTACCGGTCTACACACGAGAGTAGGCTTTTAGAAGTTTTGGTAGCAATTTGGTAATTTATTTTGTCTGTTGAAACTAAAACAAAAAATTAGAGATTGAATTTTCTATGTCTTCTTTCATTTCATTTTTCTGGTATCAGTCAGCAACAGATCTGGGGAGAGGGGAACTTGGTGCTTCACAGTGGAAGGTTTGAGAAACAGTGCTCTAAGGTGTCTGTGGTACCCTCCTCCAGCCTCCTGCCTGAAGCAGCACCTAACCTTGTATGCTGTAAACAGAATGGCCCTACCGGAGGAAAAGGCGACAGCCCTAAGAAGCAGCTCTCCATACTCCAGCTTGTGAAAGAGGGTAAAAGGATCCCAGAAGGACTAAATCCAGGGAAGATGATCGGGAGAAAAGGATTTCAATTGGTGAATAGGACAACAAGATACTGAGTAGAAAAAAACATCAAGAGAAGAGAAAAGAAGAATGAATTCCATGCCACTAAATTTCTACCAAAGGAATGACGTGTTTTTCCTTTTCTCAGGAAAGAATGAATGCCAACCCTCTGAAACAGTACCAGCAACCTCCACTCAGTTTTTCAATAAAGAAGGTACATGTGTCCACCAGGAGACAGAATCTTGCTCCAGGAGGAAGTCATATACAGACATGGCTAATTAGTGGATGTGCTTTCTTCTTGGAACATATGTTCCAGAGGAGATGAAAAACTGGCCAACACCAGGCAAACCAGTGACCACAACCCACTTCTGATGATTCATTTAGGAACAAATTCATAGCATCAGACTCTCAAAAAATATATCTTTAGCCATGACAAAGAATGAATAAAAACCTAAAAAATTAATAGGGTTAGGAATATTTTCATCTCCTCCTCCCTCATGCTTAAAAAAAAAGAAAGACATGTAAAGTGAATAGGCTTATAGACACAGCCAAAAGGATTGGGGGGGGGGGGGTGGTAGATGGCATGAGATATTCTGTCAAGGGACACAGTTTTTAACTTGCCTTACTACCATTTTCATTGGTCAACTTGGAAACAAACAAGAAACTGTACTGCTTCTAACAATTAAATTCTGTTTTATAAGAAAGAACTGGTCAGTAACAGAGAAGGGGAAAAACTTTCTCCCAAGACACAACGTCCTCTTAAAATTCCTACTGGAAAGAAAGAGTTCTGAACAGCCAAAGATTTCACAAATTTCTGAGCAAATACAGGTAACAGCCCATACCCAGAGTTCAGATGAATGATCTAAAAAGAGATGGGAAGCTCTAAATAATGAAACACTGTCTGCATACAATAGAGAGCAAGACTTTTAATGGAGAGTAACACAACCTGCCATTAGAAGGGGAGAAAAGCACGAGGGAAGGTGTGGAAGTAGGTAGGGGCCAGATCAAGTAGAACCTTGTGCAATAGGCCCACTGGGCTTAGCTTTTATTTAAGTGCAATAGAAACTGTTAAAAAATTTTTATATAAAAAATATATTGAGACAAACGAAAATGGAAGAATAATATACCAAAACTTACAAGATGCAGCAAAGGTAGTTCTAAGAGGAAAGTTTATAGCTATAAATGCCTACATTAAGAATAAAGAAAGATCGCAAATAAACAAACTAACATCACACCTCAAGAAACTAGAAAAAGAAGAACAAACCAAGCCCAAAGTTAGCAGAAGGAAGGAAATAATAAAGATTAGAGCAGAAATACATGAAATAGAGACTAGGAAAACAACAGACAAGATCAACAAAATTAAGAGTTGGTTCTTTGAAAAAATAAATAAAATTGACAAACTTTTAGCTAGACTAGCCATGAAAAAAAGAGACAAGATTTAAATAAATAAATTTGAATAAATAAATGAAAGAGGAGACATTCAATGGATACCACAGAAATACAAAGGATCATAAGATACTACTATGAACAATTGTACGCCAACAAATTGACCAATCTAGAAGAAATGGGTAAGTTCATAGAAACATACAACCTACCAAGACTGAATCATGAAAAAACAGAAAATCTGAACAGATCAATTACTACTAAGGAGATTGAATCAGTAATCAAAAACCACCCAAAAAAGAAAAGCCCAGGATCAGATGTTTTCACTGGTGAATTCTACTCTTCTAAAACACTGAAGAGGGAACATTTCCAACCTCATTTTACAAGGCTAGCATTACCCTGATACTTAAGCCAGATAAGGACATTACAAGAAAAGAAAAATACAGGTTAATGTCCCCGATGAATGTAAATGCCAAAATTCTCAACAAAATATTAGCAAAACGAATTCAACAGCACATTAAAAGGATCATACATCATGATCAAGTGGATATCATCCCTGGGATGCAAGGATGGTTCAACATATGCAAATCAATAAATGTGATACATCACATTAATAGAATAAAAGATAAAATCATATGATAACCTCAATAGATCCAGAAAAAGCATCTGACCAAATTCAATATCCTTTCATGATAAAAACTCTCAACAAATTGGGTATAGAATGAACATATATCAACATAATAAAGGCCATAAATGACAAGCACACAGCTAACATCATACTCAATGATGAAAGGTTAAAAGCTATTCCTCTAAGATCAGGAACAAGACAACAGTGCCCACTCTCACCACTCCTATTCCACATAGTATTGGAAGTCTTAGCCAGAACAATTAGGAAAGAAAAGAAATTAAAGGCATCAGAAACAGAAAGGAAGAATTAAAATTGTCTCTGTTTACAGATGACACGATCTTATACAGTCATGCACTGCATAACAACATTTCAGTCAATGATGGACAGCATATACCACGGTGGTCCCATAAGATCAGTACCACATAGCCTAGTGTGTAGTAGGCTATACCATCTAGGTTTGTGTAAGTATACTCGATGACGTTTGCACGATGACAAAATCATCTAACAACACATTTCTCAAAACATATCCCCGTCATTAAGCAACACATGACTATATATAGAAAACTCTAAAGACTCCACTGAAAAAACTGTTAGAACTAATAATTGAACTCAATAAAGCAGCAGGGTACAAAATCAACATACACATATCAACAGTGCTTTTTTATACTAACACTAAACTATCTGAAAAAAAAAATAAACTATCCCATTAATAATAGCAGCAAAAACAATAAAATACTTAGGAATAAATTTAACCAAGGAGGTGGAAGATCTGTACACTGAAAACTATAAGACATTGATAAAAGGAATTGAAGTGACACAAATAAATGGAAAGATAGCTTGTGTTCATGGACAGGGAGAAGTAATATTGTTAAAATGTCCATACTATCCAAATTTATAGATTCAATGCAATCCCTATCAAAATTCCTACAGCATTTTTCACAGAAATAGAACAAACAATCCCAAAATTTATATGGAAGCAAAAAAGACCCCAAATAGCGAAAGCAATCTTGAGAAAGAACAAAGCTGGAGACATCACACTTCCTAATTCAAACTACACTACAAAGCTATAGAAATCAAAACAATATGGTACTAGAATAAAAACAGACACATAGACCAATGGAACAGAATCAAGAGCCCAGAAATAAACTCATGCATATACAGTCACCTAATATGTGACAAGGGAGCTAAGAATACTCAATGGGGAAAGGAGTCTTTTCAATAAATGGTGTTGGGAAAACTGGATATTCACATACAAGAGAATGAAACTGAACCCTTATACCACTCACAAAAATTAACTCAAAATGTATTGAAGACTTAAACGTAAGAACTGAAACTGTAACACTCCTAGAAGAACACATGGGGAAAAGCTCTTTGACATCGGTCTTGACAATGACTTTTTGGATATGACACTCAAAACACAAACAACAAAAAGCAAAAATAAACAAGTGGGACTACAGCAAACTAAAAAGCTTCTGCACAGCAAGATTAACAAAATGAAAAGGCAACCTACAGAATGCGAGAAAATATATGCAATCATATATCTGATAAGGGATTAATATCTAAAATATATACGAACTTACACAACAATAGCAAAAAAAAAAAAATCCAATTAAAAAATAGACAAAGAACCTGATTAGACATACTTCCAAAGAAGATATTCAACTGGTCAATAGGTAAATGAAGAGGTGCCCATAGAAACAGAGAGTAGATTGGTGGTTGGAGGAGGGGAATAGGTGAAGGTGGTCAAAGGGTACAAACTTCCAGTTATAAGATGAAGAAGTTGTGGGGCTGGTACAGCATGGTGACTGCAGTTAACACCGTATTGTACATTTACAAGTTGCTAACCAAGTAGATCTTAAAAGTTCTCACCACAAAAAGGGGTGGGGGGGTTAACTAATTATGTGAGGTGATGGATGTATTAACTAACCTTTTGTGGTATTCGTTTCACAATGTATACATATACCAAATCATCTCATTGTACATCTTAAACAATAAAGCTTGAAAAAAATATTTAAACAGGTCAAGGGTATGATCCAGTTTTCATTTTCACAGATCATTCTGGTGTCTGTGAAAAGGGATTGTAGGCAGGCATTATGGGAAAGAGAGACCAGTTGGACATTGTGACAAATAGTCCTCAAAGGAAATAATGGTTGGTGGCTTAGACTAGTCTCCACGTGGACAACTAAGAGAAGGAAGAAACAGCTTGGCATGAGATATATTCCAAGGGTAGGATTTTAAGGATTTATTCATTCATCCAGGAAATAATTCCTGAGTACCTCACTCAGAGAGAAGGCCCTCACCAGGAACCAAATCAGCAGGCGCCTTGATCTTGAACTTCCTAGCCTCTTGAACTATGAGAAATAAATGTCTGTTGTTTAAGTCACCCAGTCTCTGGTATTGTTACAGCAGTCTGAGCTGACTAAGACAAGTGGGGACTCTAGAGCTATATATACTACCTGTGTTCACAATCTCAGCTCTGCCACTTGCTCGCTGCATAAGTTTGGTCAAGTTGGTTAACCTTTCTGTGGCTCCACTCCCCCAACATAAAAATGGAGATAAGAAGAATACTTATACATGTAATATGCTAAACACAACGCCAGCACATGGTAAGTGCTCAATGTAGCTACTATTATTATTACCCAAAAGCATGGCGGTGCTTCTGTGGGAGGGGATAGAATCAGAATTTGTCAGTTTCTCAAGAGGCTACAATAATGGTCTAAAAATAAATAAAAGATTCTACATGTAAGCTTAAAATAACTTTGTTGAACAATACTGGATTGAGAAGCTCTGACCTAACAAAAGTTAACGTACAAAGAACCTACCATAGCTTGCTTGACGAAAAGTCAATACATATGCTATGTTCATAGAAGTCTAGAATCCACATTAAGAGGGGTAATAGTTCTACCACAACCAGGACCAAACCTGAAGTATTCTGTTTACTTCTTGGGATGTAATTTTATGAAGCATATTGACAAACTGGGATGATTCCAGAATAATATGACCATGACAGTGAGAAATTTAGGAATGAGATTCGATCCTCCTGTTACATGGTCTTATAAGCACTCTTATAATGTACTTTTTGTTTACTACACTTAAAGTATTGTGTACTCATTGTACACATTTAGATGTACAGTTAGATGTATGTACTAATTGTACACATACAGTTAGATGTATGTACATATACAGGGTAGAGCTATTGTTTATCTTCTCTACTAGACTATAAACTTGATAAAGACTGGGATGGTGTCTGGCTCACCAACATATCACTAGTACCTAGTACAGTATTTTTCACCTAATAGGTACTCAGGAATTATTTCCTGGATGAATGAATAAATGAATGTATATCATACAAGAAATTTTTGAAGAAAAGAAATTTTTAGCCCTAGGAAGATACGATGGATGACGCTTCAGATAACGAAGTGATTGTCTCATAGAAGGGAAAGTAGACTAATTTGGTAAGGTTGCAGACTGCAGAGTTAAGACCAATGGGTAGAGGCCGATTAAACTCTAGGTAAGGAAGAACTTTTGTTAGCCAAACCTGTATAATGAATTCAGCAGGCCGCCTTACAAAGCAGTGAGCTCTCCATCACTAAAAAAGGAGGCGTTTGGCTGTCCCTGGGGTGGACTCTGCACTAGATGGTCTATAACTAAAATCCATTCCAACTATATGAGACTATGCTGTTACTTTAGATTCTTACATGCCAGTCTTTTCCGCTCCATTTCTGCCCATCTAGAGCCTAGAACCTGCACAACCTTGCAGAGAAACAGTGCACTATGTCTTGAAAGAGCTCTAGGAAGGGAGCCGGACACACTTATCCAACCATTCTTTCTTCAGCTACATTGAGGGATAGGGAGCAGTTACTCCTAAAGAAAGTGGAGGAAGGAACAGGTGTAGAAGTAAAAGCCATCTCAAAACAGGCAGTGAGATTTTAAAGGCACAAATCTTACTAAGGGCTCATGAACAAAATGGATTCAGTCAGTTGGCTGAAACATCCATGGGGGATTTTATTCTCTTGGTCTTCAGGGAATCAAAGTTTTTAATCTGATAACCAATCTGATAGCCAAGCGAAGTGGAAACATTTAAATCCCACTTTGGCAAACTAGCAGAAATTACCAATTATCAGAGTCTTATCTATAAAGCAAGAACATTTTACAGATGAAACGGTTATGAAAATACCATCTCCCTCACCATCCTCCTTCATGCACTCAGCTATTCCATCAGAGATACCCACTGACAACAGCAGTTTTAACCTGTCCAAGTTTGGACTCAGAGAGCACAGCTCTTTCGAATCTTTTCCACGTAGCTGCACACCATGTGTAAAATCACTTTCTCACTCAAGTCCATCAACCATAAAAATTGCTTTTATTAAAAGCACAAGAAGAGAAGCATAATCCCTCCATTTGGGGGTTTGTTTTATGGGGAAGTCGCCAGCCCATCTAAAAATATACACAAAAATCTCAGTTCTTAAAGGCTTCAGAGGAAGACTTCTCTAGAGTGAAATTCAGCATCTTCCTGGTGCCTTCCCTCACTTTTTCACAGAGATAAGCTGTGATTATGGTCTCCCAAAGCTCAAATAATTTGGCATTCATTAGAGAAGTGGGAAGACCTCACCGACCCTGGCATCTTGGAGGAAAGGTAAAAGACCTTGAAATACTCAGGGACTGGACTAGAAAGGTCTAGAATCCAGAAATAGACTCCCACATTGGTTGGAATCCCTTTCATAGGTCCTGTTTCTTCATGTGAGAGATGAAGTAAGTCCTTCTCAGAGAACATTCCGTGATCCTAATCAGTAGCCTCCCGCAAAGGAGCCCTCATAGTGGCCCTGTGCAGATTCATACTAATGAGGCCCCACCTGCCTCTCTGCTATCGTCATCCTGTCATTCTGTCATTCTGTGCAGCATTTACCTTCTAGGGAAGAAAGTCCGGTGGTGGCCTTACCTGTTTTTCCTGCTCCACTTTCCCCAGTAATGAGAATACATTGGTCTTTATCTTGATCTCGTAGGGATCTGTAAGCTTCATCAGACAGGGCAAAGCTGCAGGGGATAATGGAAAAAACAGTCCTTAGAACTGAGCTCACTGTTAGGTGTTTATCACATGTAACTGCAGGCCCTTTAAAGGGCCACTGAGATGCTTTAGATAAGAAAGCTGAGACATCACATTTTATTTCCTTCAAATTCTGAAAATGAATAAATAAACCCATCCATCCTTTGTGGCCCATGTTCCCTTTTCCCATGCATTCTCAATTAACCAAAATGGCACTGATTTTTGTACTCTAAAGAGATGCTTTATTTAATCCACATGCTATATTTATGGCTCCCTTTATTAAAATCTAGGCAATTCAGAGAACCAAGGAGAAAATGTTACATCACATGTCCACAAGTGGATAATACTGAGATTTTCAGGACAATATACTGGAGTTTCAAAACAATGAGGGAAGAAATCTTTTCAAGCATTAGAGAAAGGCTATCAAATACCAAATAGCTGATACCACCTCACTAAGATAAATATAGACCCACTGCCTTCACAAATGACTGCGGCTGTCAGGTCCACCAGAGGCAAACGACTCTCTGGGTTTGCCAAGCTTCCTGTCCAGTCCAGGCCCTCCAGCTCCTCACTGCGCCCTATGACGGCCAAGGGCCCCTACCAGTAAGGCCAGGCCAGTCCTCACGTTGACCTTCCGCTCCTCACAATTCACTAATAAGGTGAATTTTGCCCCTTCTAGCTAATTGAAAAATAATTTTGACATACGACAATGTATTTAATATAGGTTACACTCCTCTTCTAATTCAGGTATCGACAAATACTTATGGAGAGTCTACCGCGTGTCAAGAACATGCTGGGAATGTAAAGATAATTAAGACTCAGCCCTTCTTTCATGAGTCCTCAGTCAAAAGTAGGGGAGAGAGATATAAATAGAAAAAGGTAGGATAAAGATATGTGTAAAACATTGCAGAACACGACAGGGACCTCAAGGGGGTGGGGACTGGAGTTGGAGAATCTTAAGAGGTGGAAAAACCAGTCCTAAAGAAGGCATTAGCAAGACAAAGCTCTTTTAGGCAAAAACAAAGGCCAAAATATCCTAGAGGTGAGGTGACAAGGTTATGAGCAGTTCCATGTTGCTGGAAGGCAAAGCATAAGGAAGGGACAGATGAGTCATGAGCTACAGAGATAAATGGGCAGACTCCAAATTAAGAATAGAGATGATGGGGAGCCACACTGCAGGCCTGTAAGCAGGGGACTGTCGCAATGAGATGGTAATCAGATAGTAATTAGAGCTAAAAATAGCAACTTTGACAATGTACCAGCACTGCCCCCAAGCCCTTCATATTTAATCATCTTAAATATCACAGCAAAACTACTAAGAATCAAATATTATCAATCCCATTTACAGATGATGAAACTGTGACAAAAAAAGTGAAGCTATAACTTGCTGCGGTAACACTGCCAGTGTAACACAGAGGAGCCAGAACTGACCCCTGCTCTGACCACTGGGATACACTGCCTCTGTGTCTTGGACAGGTCACAGGGCCACGGGGTGCATCTGAGAGAGACTAGTCTGGAGGGAAGGAGAGAGGTGAAGGGCTGAGATACAAGAAGAGTTTACATGTGGCCGACCAGACCACAGAGGACCTTTCATTCAAGGACCTTGGCTTTTCTTCAGAAAGTGAGTGGAGCCATTAATACTGACATTTACTGAGCAACTTCAATGTGCCAGGAGCTGAGTGAGGGGTCCTCACACTCATCTTCAGATTTAAGCCTTAACCAGTCCTATGAAGTAAATGTTAGCCTCTTAAAGAAAAAAGATCCAACTGAGACTGAGAGGTGACACAAGATGCCCATGATCTTTCTCTTTGGACAGTCATAGCTTGAACCCAGAAATACTGTGTACCGCGTTCTTCCTCTCGTCACATAATCTTACGATTATTTGTGATCTGATATTCTGGCTGGGCCACTGTGAGACCCTCAGAGAGAGGCACCACAAGCCTCATCTTGTAAACGTCATATCGAAGAATCCAGAGCATTGCACATAATAAGTATACTCTAAATGCATTTGTTGAAGGAATATATGAATAAGAGAAAAAATGATGGAAGTATCTGGTGCAAGGCACTTTTTTGAGTAACACACTGCTTTAGCTTGTTTCTGTGAACAGTATCCAGGGATCTCCTTCTGCCCAGCAAGTCCTCCTCTCCCTCAAAGCCCTCTCAGCCATTCCCTATGTAACCACTGCCGTGCTTGCCCCCCAGGGTCACTCAGTGGCCTCTTCCTTTTCTCATATTCTCCAATCCCCAGGTGGAAACAAGTGTCCCCCCGTGTGCACCACTGCATACCGAGGACAGTGGAAAAACAGTGAATATGGAGGCAGAAGACATCCTGGATAGGATCCCCTAGGCCCCAGAGCCACAACTTAACTACCTACGTGAGCTCAAGCAAGTTGCCCACCCTGGCTGAACTTTGGTTTCTTTATATACAAAATGGAGAATCAAACTACAAACTTTAGCTTAGAAGATTAAATAAAAACGTATAAGAGCACTTTAGGAGACAGTCCGGTGGCATAGTGGTTAAGTTCGTGCGCTCCACTTCGGCGGCCCAGGGTTTGCAGGTTCAGATCCCGGGCACGGACCTATACACCACTTATCAAGCCATGTAGTGGCAGGCATCCCACATAAAGTAGAGGAAGATCTTCCTCAGCAAAAAGAGGAGGATGGGCAACAGATATTAGATCAGGGCTGATCTCCCTCACCAAAAAAAAAAAAGCGCTTTAAAAGTGATAAAGCCCTGAATAAATGTCTAAAATCTTTCTGTATTATAATTAGTAATGCACACATCTTCTTATCCCCTCCCAGGGCGTAAGCTCTTCTAGGGCACCACCTTTCTTTGTATCTAATTAATCTTTGTGCCATCCACAGAGCTAAAAGCATAAGACATCATCAATACCAAATTATGAATGAATGAACAAATGAGTGGATTTTCTCCAAGTATTGACCAAGTCACTACCTGAGCAAGCTCCATGAAGAATGGTAAACAGGAAACTCATTTCTTCTATGACCTTCATGCAAGGAAGGAAAGCATTGCTTAGATTTCTTATTAGTCTTCCTCCCCTCCCACTCCTTCCACCTCCAGACAATAGTTCAGAGATGCCACTATCATTACCATCACTGGCAGGAAACACAGGAAAGCACATTACGGCACATACAAGTGAACTTTTCTAACCATACATATTTGCTGACCTCTTCGTGGGCTGGTTAACACAGGCCTTTTCCCATGCTCCTAGGCCTGCAACTTATATATATTACACTATTACTAGATCCCAAATGTTGCAAAATTACTCCTAACATGAATAACCATATATGATTGTGCATGTGCATGTATATGTGTACACTCACACACACGAGGCTTTGGAAGATCACCAAATGACCCTGCCATGGATTTATTTCAAGTCAAAACACCTAAAACAAAACACTTATTTTTTTCTTGTCTGTCCAGACAGAAATACTTAACTGCTGTCCCCCAAAACTGGGCTTGATTCATCTAATGAAGAGTATATTTTAATATAAGATAAAGGCTAAAAGGGATAGTTATTCTTTCAAGACTCTAGAGAGCCAGTGATTTCAAACTGCTATGAAAATTTACCAGTTAAATACTTAAGCAGTGGGAAAACTGGCTTGAGCTACTACTGGCACACCCACCTCAAGCACAGTAAATGTCATCATACTTATTTCGTGTAAACACAGATCTTGACTTCATTTTTTTTAAAAATGGCAAAAGGGGGGCCGGCCGGTGGCACAGCGGTTTAGTTCGTGCTTTGTGGGTTTGTGGGTTCGGATCCCAGGTGCCTGCTGACGCACTGCCTGTCAGCCATGCTGTGGCGGCGTCCCATATAAAGTAGAGGAAGATGGGCACGGATGTTAGCCCAGGGCCAGTCTTCCTCGGCAAAAAGAGGAGGATTAGCAACGGATGTTAGCTCAGGGCTGGTCTTCCTCCCAAAAAACAAAAAAAAAAAGGGTGGGCCCTGAAGGACACAAGCCCTCCTCTTAATCTTATTCTCTTTCTCTCTGACAACATGAGCACGTACCCTTCACCAAAGCCAACCTTTACAACTATAAACTGCAACCACATGCCAGTCTTCCAAACCACTCCATAATTAAGAAACCTAAATAAATCTTCAGAGAAGTTTTTACTTAAAAACAGTTGTGACCCATATGCTTCACATTATTTTGTGAGCACGTCAGCATTGCTATTCACCACATACAAAAATGAATGGTTTATCATAATATAATGACGATAACGTAAGGGACAAGATGGTCTTTATCCTACCACATCAAGAGCACGGTTTTCTCCACCTCTTCTGCCCTCTAGTTGGGCTCTAAGAATAGAGATGGTCTGACGTCTGAATGCAAGTCTCCCCTTCATTTCCAGATCAGCTAAAAGACTGTTCACTGAGAGCCAAACTTTCCCAACGCCAAGTATGTTGTTCATCGCATGTTTCCAAAGAGTTGTATCTATTGCTTTTAGGTTTTAGAAGTTTGGTTTGGGGCTCATCTATTATTTTCTGTCAGGGCGGAATGTTGGATTGCGTGTTCAAAATTATCCAGCTAGTATTTATGTTCCTCCTCCTTCTTATTTCTGTTCAGAATGTTAATCTCCAAAGTGGTTCTGCTTTCACAGCCATCAAGGGCAATGGCAGGGCTTCTTTTACCAAAATTCCAGGCCCTTCACCCCACCATTTCCTTTCTAAGTTTATTTCACCTACAGTGCAAAGCAGAAAAGACGCTGTGACACCAGATACATCACCACCACCGAAAGCTTATGTTCTTCCAAGCAGACCCCCATTTTCCAGTCTCTCTAGCTCTCCCCTAATGAGTTGCTTGAGAAATCATTCTCTAAAGCAATATGAGCCATTCTGAGTCCTCATTAGCCAAAGTGTTTGTCTAATCTGTTAGCCATCTTTGTCATCTCCATTAGTCAAAGTGTTTAACAGAATAAAATCTGTTTCAGGAAACTTTCCTGAACTTAGATAACTGTTTCTACCTTTTATTTCATGTCTTTTTCTTCCAACACTCTCAAAATGGATTACCCCCTTAATTCAACCCTTATTCCTAGAAATATTTTAAATCACACTAGGGAAACTCTGCTTCTGAATGTAACCCTCTTAAAATAGCTCAGTCTCAAAATTCTCCTCTACAACTGAGATCTACAAATCTTAACTATTTCTTCCCTTTCTAGCTCTGGTTCAGCCCTAAAAACTGGGTGTTTCTAAAACTAAGTAACAAAAATAAATGTTTTTTAAAAAATTCCTAACCTCCAAGCGTTTCACCTATTTCTAACTTCATATTGATCCCGATCAAGAGCTGAGGATAGTTCACAAGAAGGACATGGAAGAGAAGGAAAAGGAGAAAAGGAACTACTTGTAGTGTATTTTGCACAGAAACCTTGAGAGGTTTTTTGTTTGCTTGCTTGTTTGCTTTTAAGGAGATGCACAATGCTGGCCTTCCTTGTAAAATAGTATTGCAGATATCTGTCCATCTATAATTGTCTCATTATTAATTCACAAAATGTTCACCCACTTGAAAAATATCACCTTGTTAAATCAGCATTATGCCCTTTCACCAGACATTCACTCTATCACATCTTAAGGGAAAATAGGTCTATAGTTTCCAGTTATTTGTTAGAAATAACTACAACTTTTATCCTGGAAAGCTTTATTACATTCTTGTCCTATGCCAGTACAAGCATGGTAAATTAATATATTTACAATACAGTTATCCCTTCCTAGCCACAACACTGATAAGCATTTCTAACAATCCAGGCCTCAGAACAAGAGAACAAAAACAAGCCTCTCTTCCAAATAAAGAGCAATGGGCAAAATGTATACTATGACGTCAAAAGGAAAGAATATGAAAATAAACTTAAAGAACAGGACTCAGGGGAGATGAACGGTAAATGGACCTAAATGGCTGCAAAGTTTCTATATTTTTACATAAAGTGGTACAATATTAATTCTACATGGATCCTGAAAAGTTAAGGATGTATATTATAACACCTAGAACAACCACTAAAATAATAACACAAAGAGCTACAAAATAACTAACTAAAAAATTTTTTAAAAATTAAATAATCCATAAAAGGGCAGGAAAAGAGGAACAAACACAAAGGGGACAAACAAAATAAATTATTAAATGGTAGACCTAAACTCAACCATATCAATAATTACATTAAATGTTAATGGACAAAACATTCCAATTAAAAGGCAGAGAATGTTAGAATGGATATAAGAGCAAAACCCAATTATATGCTGCCTAGAGGAGTCACACTTAAAATATGAAGACATACATAAGTTGAAAGGAAATAAGATGGAAAAAGATATACCATGGGAAAAAAATGGTCAAAACAAAGAAAAACTGCATTGTACTTTTCTCTTTATACATCTAAAGTCAAAGAGGTCCCTAGTTGCCAACTCAATATAAGAAGGATGCTATGCCATGGGGATGACATATGGCAGAGTGCAGGTGAGACTTAAAAAATGTGCTACAATCATTTTTCTAACAATATTTTCTCAACACGATTTTCTAAGTTCATATACATTCTTATATCCTAAACACAGTAGCCATATTGCTTTCTTTTGGCTACATAATTGGAAAAAGTTTGTTTCTATTAGATACAACACAGAAATAATCTCATTAAGGATGAATCACTTTAAGATCACATCTGTTCTGAAGTGACAACAGTAAAGCATCAAATAAAGCTCAAAAGTCAGACTTTAAAATAGGACATGACAAATAGACACAAAAAGTTTCTTCTACCTTTATAATTACATTGGTTTTCGAAAAACAGACTCCACAGTTGTTTTGCAAAATTTCATAGATTGCTTGTGTCAACCTCACTGTACACCATGTCTCTCACTATTTTTTAACGAGTCACTCAAAAATATTTTTCAATCTTGACTGTCAAATGTAACCACTAAGGGGACAAAAATCACAGTATTTGAATGTTTTGTGTATATAAAATGGTTCACATGTGTTATAACATTTTAAGAAACAAGAGAAATTCCTGTGTAATTAGACAAGAAGCTCTTCTACTTCAGTATTAGAATTTACAAGCAAAGCTCTTTATTTCAAAAGTTCCCATGCTAGTTAACGGAATATAACCCAAAACAAACAGCAAAGAATACTTAAGGGGTAGTCTTCTTTCAAGACTTTAGAAATTTTATTTATAATCTTCTCGTGACCAAGAAGCTTTGGGGCACACTGAAAGTCTTCCGACCCCATGGGCCTGACCATTATCAAAATCATAAGGGAGTTCCTCAAGTCCACCCAGTCCAGGGCCAGCTGGCTGAAAGTCACGGAGTAAACACCTTCCTTCTACTGGAGACTGATATGAAGATGGACTGGGCCAAGGGGCGACTCTTTTTCAAAGGTGGATTGCAAAAACCAGGTACTGGAGACATGCATTGGGAAGCAGATAAGAGGGTTAAAGAGACTAAATTACGGCAGGAAGGAAAAGGACTGGACTTAAGATATGAAAGCAGTGAGGAGGAAACATCTGCCCTCAGGGCCTGGAAGCTGCTCTTTGGAATTTAGTAATAATCCCTTGTGCTGCTGAGGACTTCCTTCTGAAAATGGTGCCCTCAGCATGAGACACCACGGGAGGGAAAGCCCTCCACAGGGCCAGCATCCTGCTCTGGGCTTGACAAGCAGTCAAAAGTGAAGAGGCTGATTCCACTTCACCAGTCTTTGCTGCTATGAGGCCTTGTCTCACAAATTAATGAAGTGGGAATGGTTCTACTGCGTTGAGTCAATCCCCTAACTACTACGATGGAAGAGTATGTGGAGGCCGGAGGAGAACATCCACGAGAGTGGGTTCACGGGCGCCCATGAGACGAGGGGTATGGTGCTCACTATGAGGGTTCTGAGGACGATCATCCTCCAGAAGCTTAAAATCTAACAGGAAAGACACTTAAGTCCCCCAAAAAAGGGGGTGGGAGAAGGTAATTAACACATCGGCAATCTCCTAAAGACATTCAGAAAAGGAAAAAATGACTTCCTGAGAGTAGCATGTTATGGAAAGCTGTAAAATCTGAATCCCAAGGCATACGCAAGGAAAGAGGCTAGCAGGACGCAGAGAATAAGGAGGAAATTATGTTATTTCCCCTGTCCAGAAATGAACAAAACACACCTGATTTGGGGAAAAAAACAAATCAGCAATCAGGCTCTTAATTCAAATTCAATAAGCCCTTAAAGTATTTTTAGTATCACTTTTAACAAAAGAATATTAACAATCATTTTTATTACCTGACTCTCGTAAAAATGATCACACAGTTACAGGCCACAGGAATAGCCTTTCCTGCTCAAGGTAAATACAATCTAAACAAATTCTCAACATAACTGTTTCCAAATTCGGGGGCAAAATTAATTTATTTCAATTAATTAATAATTATTTATTTCAATTAATTTCATAGTTTTTATGACTTTATTACAGGCAACTAAATCCTGGAAGCACCTATCCCAAGAGAAGTTACTCCAAAGACCTTCCTAATTATCCTTAGGAATTACTGTTTTACTCTTTAAGGCAAACAGAATGAGTTCAAGTTCTCAAAATGCTAACTGATTTTTCAGATAGATGTTCCCTACTGAATTAAAGCCTGAACAAGTGCCTCCTCGTAAGCCACTTTGTGTGTCTTCTTCTTTGTCTAACCTTGAAATACACACTCTGACCTAAGGTATTTCAAACCCACAACCCAGAGAGCAGGCTGTTCAATAAAGTGAACCTTGCACGTTTACAACATTCAAACGGAAACCACTCTGCACCGTCTTTGACAGCCCCGAGCGCCTGCTATGAACACAGGATGCAATGAAGTGGGGTCCCAGCTTCCCTGAGGAGGAGAGAGACACAGGGATGCTCATCCACAACACAAGACACTGTGCTAGGGACTCTGCGTGGCACCACGTACTGAAGAAGTGCAAAGAAATCTGGCCGCAGTTATCATAGAAGGCATCGGGTGGAGATGGCATCTGAATGGGAACCCCAAGTACGGACTGCTTTGGTTTATTTAAAAAAAAAATGCGGGGCCGCCCGGTGGCGCAGCGGTTTAGTTCACGCTTGGCAGCCCGGGGTTCGCAAGTTCAGATCCCGGGCGCCCGCCGACGCACTGCCTGTCAGCCATGCCGTGGTGGCGTCCCATATAAAGTGGAGGAAGATGGGCACGGATGTTAGCCCAGGGCCAGTCTTCCTCAGCAAAAAGGGGAGGATTGGCAACAGATGTTAGCTGAGGGCTGGCCTTCCCCACAAAAAAAAATAAATAAAATAAAATAAAAATTCACAGAGGAGAAGCAGTGGGCAGTAGTGGAAAGTAATCAACTTCTTCAAGCTTCCGTCTGTGCTTCAAGCCTTATGGGGCTGTGCAGAGGATGTTTATAAAGCGCCCTATACAATGTCTGAAATGGAGCAGGCACTCAATGAAGAGCTGAAAAGACAGCTGTGGCTAAGTCTGCATGTTTACCTTCTAGAATCAAGATCACAAATCTATTCACGTTTTGGAGAGCAAGACCTGCCTCCATTGCAGAGTGTATGCAAAATTCAATGAAATCAACAAATATTAATAAGATGTCTGATTACAGATAATATGCACACATATACGTAAAAAGACGATTGTGTGTATACAATGAAATGTCTGGGTTTGCAGATATTATTGTGGAGAAAGGAAAGTGAATTGGCAAAATAATAATAATGAGACTTCTTGGTTATTAGCTAAATTCATATCATGATACTGTAAGGGAGGAACCATTTAGGAAATAATTTTAAGAGACTTCAGTCTTCATTAATTCAATACACATTCTACGTGCCAGGGAGAGTGTCACGTAGAATACAAAGCATATCATCCCTACCCTTGGGTGCTCGGTCTAGAGAAATCACATACTATCTAACTAGAAAATAATTCAGTCATTTGAGGACAAGTCCTTTGGTCTGTGCGGCTTACTAAAATCAAAAAAGCAACAAAACAACAACAAACGTTTCCCTAAAGCATGAAAGGGATACTGGTACCAGAAAAAAAATGTTAGTTTTGCCTCTTCTCTTTCATCCAGGCCCCCGACACCTTTCAAACCCACCAGCTCCTCTCCTCTCCGTCACCAGTTTTATTGCCTGAGACGAGTCCCCCATTTCTGGCCTGAGCTTCAGTAACTCTTAAAGGGGTTTTCTACATCCAAGCAGGACACTTTCACAAACCATCTTGATATACCGCTGTCAAAATGTTACTTTTTCATTACCATGACTCTGTCTCCACTCCTAATCCTGTCTTCACTGCCGCCAGATTGAACTTCTTGCTCTTTTATGTGTTTCTGTAACACAGTTTCTTCCCTAAATTTGTTAGAACTCAGAGCAAGGTTATATCATTCCTGTCTCCAAAACTATGGTTCTATGGAGTACTCTGATTTAAAGTATAATGCATCTATTTTGCTTAGGCACCACAGAGAAATGTTAGCAGCATGTCTGCAGATTTCCTAGGCAGTCTGGACAGAACTGAAGTGATCCTACTGTGGCCCAGAGGCTGCCCTCCCCTACACACGCCAGGGTTTAATATGTACCTATTCAAATAAGGTTTGCAAATCAGGACATAGACAAAATGCAGAAACCTTTTCTCTAGATTTCCAAACCATAAACAAAGAAGTCTCATTATTACACAGCCAAATCTATGTCTTAATTTTAAAGAAACTCAGTGATTGAAGGGGGTAAATCATAGGATTGCATACCAGACCACTGGGATAGAAGCCCCTCAGAGAAAGAGCAGGCCCCAGGCCGGAGTGACTGACAGCCCTCTCTGAGAGCACCAAGTGTGGTCCACAAAGGATGACTACCCCTTATCTGGCTGTGTCTTCCCGAAGGTTCTCACTTCCACCCCCGCCCTCTCCCCAGTCCTGGTCCCCACCCTAGGGAAGCAGCCTCAAGGATAAGGTTAAGAAGGCTCAAGACGCCAGGAGGTCTATTGTGTACAGTATTTGGTTACTATTTTTTACATTAAAAAAAAAAAGAATGCTAAAATGTCTGCCTATAAAAAATAGCTTCAAAGTGGCCACGTAAGAATGGGTAAACCAAAAATACCATCTGCCACTCAGCCTGCAGGCTGGCTTCCCTGCAACCCTCCTCCTAAAATTCTAACAGGCCACGCCCTCCTTGACAAGCTTCCAGCTCTCCACTGCTCTGGCAGAACGTGGCCCGGGACTTTAGGTAGTGGATGATGGAATCACAGGGCTCCGAGCTACTCCTACTGCTAAAGGAAGATTTAACGCCAACACACAGAAAGTGCCCTGACACTCACAAAGGGGGCTGAAACAACTCCTGCGTCATTCCATCACACGGAAAGCAGAGCTCCAAAAGGAACCCGAATAAAGAGCACTCAAACATCTGCTTTCAAGTTTTTTAAGCCAAGTCACTACCTCTGCAAAGCGGCCACATGAAAATGACTGCGTTGAAATGTCACATACATAGACCACATATGTATTTGAGAGAAAGAAAGGAACTCTCGGATCTGCAAGCAGGCAGTCAGGATTTATTACATCTGATAAACACTTTGTCCACAAAGACGACGAAACGTTAAGAAACTACAAATCAAGTCCTGAAGGCAGGAACAATCCTCCCAGATCAGCAGGGCAGGGGCAAAGGCCCTGGAGGAGAACAGACTATGCCCCGAGGCACTCTGGCCAAAGACACTGGGTCCTTGGGAGCTATGCACAGTGCCAGGATATGTTTTTATTACAGAAATATAAACTCAAGACAACCTCACATCTTCAACACAGTATCTTGAACTTCCTTCACGTAAATCCAGACTGGTTCCTGATTACCCAGAGAGGTCAGAATCAGGCAGGCTACTCACACAGAAGCTAGTCTCCACAAGCTTTATTTCTCATGGGTGTGCTGCAGATTACAAAGCAAGCAAGCCCTTCCCAGGAGCTAGTCTGGTTTTTCTTCCTGGCTCACCTCCCTGCCATTCCCCCTCTGCCCCATTGTCCCCACCAAACACCCTCTTATCTTTGAAGCCCTCGATAACTCCCCTGTTCTAGGAGCACCTTGTCTGTACACCTACGAAACCCCATTTATACATCTATTGTACCCTTAGTACGTGGTATTCTAGCTTTCTGGAGACTGTTTTGCTTATAGTTTCTCTCCCTTGAGAGTAGAAATTATGACTCACCTGCGAATCTCAGTGCCTGACACACAGTAGATGCTCAGAACAAATCTGTGGAATGAATCTGAACACAGTCTTTTCTCCTCTTCATGCAAGAAATTGACAACACTAATGTACAGCATGTTCAAAGTCTATGTTTGTTTACCAACTAGTTGTAAATAACCAAGTAAAGGAAAAATCAAAAGAAATGTTATTCAAGTATGCATATGTAAATACACATTCATACATTTACAAAGAAAGAGCTCTATGGATTTAAAATATTTAAAGAAAAGGGGCCGGCCCAGGGGCATAGCGGTTAAGTTCATGTGTTCCGCTTTGGTGGCCCAGGGTTCTCCTGTTTGGATCCTGGGCGTGGATCTACACACTGCTCATCAAGACATGCTGAGGCAGCATCCCATATAGAAGAACTAGAAAGACCTACAACTAGGATATACAACTACATACTGGGGCTTTGGGGAGAAAAAAGAAAAAAAGAGGAAGATTGGCAACAGATGCTAGCAGGGCCAATCTTCCTCTAAAAAATAAAAGAAGAAAGTTGAAGAGAAATGGGACTCTATTTTATACTCCCTACCTGAAATTCTTCATTTAGGTGATTTCTTAGTATCCAGCACTTCTCTCTAATGCTAGTCTATATAAATTCTATTTGAAGACATAGGCAACTGATCACCTAAAATCTTCTGCTATAGGATTATATTTGCACCAGTAACATTCTAGGACCTTGCTCGTTCTTGACCTAAGACGCAAAAGCAATTAGAGTCATCTGCAGAGCTGGCTGACGACACAATCCTGTTTCCACCCTTCTTAGAGCCCCAGCTGATACGATCCTTCTCCAAAATATATATAGTCACTTCTCTAGGTCACCCTTGAGCAAATTATCATGTTTATCCTAACTTTCTTCTCGAGTTCTGCAGCCAATATCTACCGAGGGCCTATAAATCACCAGAAACTGTGCCCAGCATCGGAGGGTGTGAAGTTGAAAAGGAGGCTGTCTCTGCTCTCCAGATCCTCAAGTTCAAGGCTCTCCTTCCACCATAGCCTCTTAAGAGGCACCCATCACAACCCCGTGCTGCCCCTCCAAGCAAAGGACCTCTCCCTGGAAGAAGGCTGGAGTTTCACTGTTCTGGAATTTATGTTCTTCAGAGCAGATGTTCTGCACAAAGAAAATCACTGGGATTTGCAGAGGTGGGGCACTCAAAATTTTTGTTAGATGAATAAACCAATAAATCTTCAAAGACTTCACACATCAAATCTTTATAACCTAAACTGGTTAGGAGACTGCCTAGAACAGTAACGACCCTCTGCTCCTCTCCCATGTGTCTTTCTCACCACTGAGATCTGACATGCTGTGGAATCTAATCAATTTAGTGACATGTCCTAGAATGATGCCAAAGGACCCTCGCCAGAGCTTTCCATATGCCAACAGCAGGCTCAGTGACAGAGAAGAAAATCTACAAAGATTTGGAATGAAGCCACATTTCTCAGGAGGTTTCAGGACTGTGAACACTTATTGGAGGAAGACTTCTCTGCAATTTGTATAAACAGTCATTCAAATCGGGAATCCCAATTCCTAAAAGTATTCTACAGTTCCTAACCTTATTGTTTAAGGTTAAAACCCACATACGCACACACACACAGGCACACGCACACTCACACACACATATGTGCCTGCTCTCTTCAAATATGTGTACTTCAAATACCTACTGACTGTTGGGGCCAGCCCCGTGTTGTAGTGGTTAAGTTCACGCACCCCGGGATTCGCAGGTTTGGATCCCAGATGCGGACCTACTCACCGCTTGTCAAGCCCTGCTGTGGCAGGCATCCCACATATAAAGTAGAGGAAGACAGGCACGGATGTTAGCCCAGGGCCAGTCTTCCTCAGCAAAAAGAGCAATATTGGCAACAGATGTTAGCTCAGGGCTAATCTTCCTCACCAAAAAAACCACAAATACCTACAGACTGAAAATATCCATCTCCGCAATAACTCTCCAGGCAGACTGGGACCATCCTCTCATACCCTACACAGTTGCCTAATAACCATTATAAACTAGTTCCAGTCTAGAGAATCTTCTCTTTGTCACGTCTCATGGCCCCCATCTCTACAGACAGGAGGGGGCCATCTATTCAAACAAGTCTTGGTTTGCTTCCTCAATTTTCATAAAATGATGACAGCCTAACGTAATACTCAGTAGGTTTTAAAATTAAGGCTTGGTCTTTTATTGACAAGAATATGTGTACTCTGGGCCCTTTCCAGAGAACACAACCTCTAATTATCTGCAGACCACCTTTGATTCAAAGCCCAGTTATAATAAACCAGAAAACAAATAAAAGAACATACAAAGCTGTCACAGAGTATCACCTGAAGGAGTAACTATAATCTACCTGTTCCTTGTGTTCCTGAACCAAGTCAAACCATCAATAAGCTAGGTGCTTGTACCAGTGGTTCTCAACCTTGGATGCACAGTGGAGTCACCTGGGAGCTGATGCCTTGCCCGCCCCCCCTCCCCCCCCAAAACACACACTCTCCACGGATTCTGATCACATTCTGCCATGGTTCTACTGAGCAGCCCAGGATGACAACCACTGACTTGTACGTCTTATAGACTTGGCTTTTCCTAAACTGTGTTTTGATGTTATGTCCTTTGCTTCCCCTTAGTGAAGTGGCATAAAAAGCAGCTATATAAAATTCACTACCTCTGTTTTCTGCAGGGAAATTTGGGGAGGTGTTGCTCAAGATGACATCCATGTCATAAGTCCCATAAAAGAAATCTCTTTTAAACCTAACTGGTATGGAAAACTCTGCTTCTCTTGAGCAACTCATGTGCTTTGATCTCGTGTGCAAAAAATAATTCTGTAACTGATCATATTTCCCTTGTTGTTTTGACTACCAGGAAATGAAAAATCCAACTTCAGTAACCAGAGAGGACGTCATGGTATTAACTTTCGCTTGGGTCTCATTTACTTTCTGTTTCCTTTGCTCTGACCTTTAAAAAACTATTCATTTTTTAATATTGACTGTAAAATAGTACTCTGCCTCCAGTCAACTTTCAGTATGGGGGGACATAATAATTAGCTTCCATTAATATTCCTCACACATTTTGGACTATAAAAGACCAAAAAATGCAATTGGTATGACTAAAATCTGTGCATACATGTACAGCTCTTCTTTGTTTTGGGGGGGAGGAAGAGATGACAGATGGATGGATGGATGGATGGATGGATGGATAGGTAGGTAGGTAGGTCGATAGATAGATTGGTCTCAAAATATATGAGCCACCTTAGAAGCATAGCTAAGAAAGGCAATATCTAGAAAATTTTCATTTATTCACTTAAAATTGTCACATTCAAAACTACCACAAGTCTAAGAAAATCTTCAGTGTGCAAGCAGATAGACATAGGTTTACCAGAATAAAAAGACTAAATTTAAAAAGTATAGCAACAATGAGTCAAGAGAAACTTCGAAAGGCTACTACCCTACCTCATGTTATTGAAATAAGAACTCAGATGGCATGACTGGTGGCATGGACTCTGTATCTGCTCCAATTATCTGTGCACTCCTAATTCTATGCTTTATCTCTAATAGATCACTCAACAATCTCAAACCTCCCCAACTCTTCTGTAAAAATCCCATTTTCCTCTCCTTTCTTGCCAATTCCAAGAGGATTCTTTCCTTACATGCTTCTGTGCAGATAATGAAAAGCAGGCATAGATTTATGAAAATGTATTGTTCCATTCACTAAGATCTCCATTGTAAATAAGACAAATCTTGGTCACCAGTAACACATAAAGAGTTAAGATGTATTTCTTGAGAGTCATCTCTATAAAGAGAATTGGAAAATATTTGCCTTCTTTTTAATGTAAATAAGGCTTCTAGTTACATCTCCAAGTTGATAGAAGAGTTTCTGTCACAAGCACCCAGTTGACAATGAAGTTGGAAAAGGGCAAAACCAGGCTTCAAATCTAGATATGTTAACTAACCTTAATTACTCTAATTTAGACTATGACCTCTAGTTTAGAAACTCTAAAGAATGAAATGGCCCCACATAAGCCCCATTACCTAGTTATTCTAGGCAACTGAAGCAAACCTTTCCTTCACTAAAATTAAAAGAAAATTTCTAATGAATTTTTTCTTAAAATACACCACACATTTCTTAAACAAGATAATCACATACCCATAGAATTCTAGATTTGAAAGGAACCTTAGAATTAAATATTTCCCATTCACAAATTCTTTGTTGACATTCACAACTTAAACACCCACCAATAACTGTATTGACAGCACAAGTTAATCTGTGAACATTTAGCTGTAACACAACACTGTCAGTATACATTCACATCTAATACGTGGATAACTTTACTGTTTTCTGTTCTCTATTATGAATATCTAAAGGGGTTGCTTCCTATATTTTAAAAATTATATTATACCATTTGAAATTCCGCCCCCCTCCTTTTTTTCTTTTTTGCAGGTCATTAAATATCAAGCTAAGATACTCAAGCAAAGTCTTCACAATTTGGCTTCATCTTTTGATATGAATTCCTAGAACATCAGATATTTTTGAACATGTGATTAAAGGTTAATTATTTAATCTATTTAACTGATACTACAGACTGTCTAATATACACCAGCCACTGTTCTAGACACTGGGAATCCTGCAGTGAACATGGACCTGACATTTCTATGGATGGAATGGGGGTGAAGGCAGGCAATTGAGAAAATTAGTAAAGTACAGTATACGCTGGGAGGTGGTGAAAAGAGAGAAATAAAGCGGGCAAGAGGACCAGTGAGTGCAGGGCAGAAAAGGGGAGCAGGCTGCAATTGTTGGAAAGGATAACAATAGAAGGACCCACTAAGAAGGTGACATGTGAGCAAAGACTTGAGGGAAAGTGAGGGGGAAGGACATGTGGAGATAGAGAGAGAGATGGGCAGACACATATACAGGTTAGGGGGCTGGGGCATTCCAGGCAGAGAGAACAGAGAGTACAAAACTCAATATGCAAGTGTATCTGGCTTAATGGTTAAACAGGATCCTATCTTAACCATCATACTTCTTTAATGCTTTATTTAATGCCTGCAAAGAGCTGGCTGACAATGATTTTTAATCATACCTTTGGGTACCTCAACCTACAAATATTAACAGTGACAATGAGCAAGATACTCAATTTGGTACTCTTGTACCATTCAAAGAAAACAGAAAATTTAGTCTATTCCCAAAAGAGGATCCTGTGTTACAGGAAAAAGAAGATATATACACATAAAAAGATAATAAGCTTTTTAAAATAAGTGCATAGAGATGTATAAACTGGAACTTGCTTTTTAAATTTAATAAAACTATTTACAAAAAATATATATTTTTCCAGATTAAGAGGATGCAAGAAAACCATGTAAAGGATACATTGTAAGCATTTTTGTAAAGGATTTGATCATGACCAAAATTAACAAGAGAACGACTGCTACAAATTTGGGAGTAAAATTCAAAAGTAATATATCACCTACATTACATAAGATGAAAATACAGAGTGACATTATTTATTGGGGTTGAAGGGATGGGTTTCGTTTTCCCACCATGAAAATTAAATTATTGCCTTAAAATTAAAATTTATTGGTCAGAAGTAACATTAAAATTCTTCTGTAATCATTTCTAAAATTTTAATATATCTTCACCTTCCACCTTTGGCTACATGCATATTTGGAAAAAGAATTTAATTAAGGTTTTGTCTTTAAACACAATTCAAACTCCCCAGTGTAGGGGAAATTGATTTTTATTTATTCACCACCCATCTGGGAAGAGTTGAATCCAAAAAAATTAACATTGCACTGGCTTAAGTTTCAAAGCTGGTTAGAATCATTTTACCACAATTCCCAATAGATGAATCTGTGAATTAATACAGATGAGCTTAGCATCTATTTTCTAAAACTCTCAATAAACATACTGATTCCAAGAAAATCAATAATACAGGAATTGGACTAAAGACAGATCTACTGCCATAAACTATCAAATCATTTAGACACATCTTCAAATATTCACTTATTAACTACTTCTATAAACAATAGCAACAAAATGTGGCACGACTCAAAGCTTTTGTTCATAATAAACCAATAAGCCACATGTCTCTGTGCTGAACAGCAGTGTGAAAGAGGAGGAATAATAAGAGAATCATGAAAAAGAGTGAACAGTTTTACTTTTGTAGTTTAAAATGCATTCAAATAAGATTAAAATGGAAATGCACCATGATTACAGTCATTACAAGGAAAAAATATTTGAAAGTACTTTAAGAGGACTTATTTTCTTTCTAAATTATACTACTGAACTCATGTTTAAATTCATGCAGAAGCTTGTTTTACATGGTACCCATGAGCTGAATTATCAAACAGTAACAACCCTACTGAAATGAACAGATGATCCTAGCAAACAGCAGGCCATGTGACATACTGACTAAATCCCATTCCATTTTCCCCTTCCTGAGCACATGTGTATTTCCCAGCTTCCTTTGCAGTTGGGTTGGGCCATGTGACTGTGCACTGGCCAGTGAATAAGGCCTGACCATGCTCTCTCGTCACCTTCCACAGCAACCTTAAAAGCTATGTGTTCCAGTTGTTACAACCACAAGACAGAAGCAGCATGGATATGAGTCACCACTTGGAGGAAAGCCTCTGAGGAAAGCCATCTGACCCCCACCAGACTGGGCCATCAGTGAGCACAAACCTTCACCGTATTATATTTTGAGATGTGAAGGCGTGTTGCCCAAGCATAACCTACCTTATTCTGACTAATACTGTACATCCCTTAGATTCCCTAACTAGATCTCAAACATCCTTAGACTATAACCTTGAGTTTCATTTAGGTCAGGTGGGAAATTTGTTAGCAACCAGCACAGAATAGCTGAAGGCTAAAAATAAACATTTCCTGAGTCCTAATATACCCCCAACACTAGGCCTCCAAAGTGAGGTGTGGGTATCCCAGGGCATGCCCAAGACGAGCCACTGGAGTATGGATATAAGATATTAGAACTTCCATTTATGACTTTATTCATCATTTTTTTAAAAGTTCCTATTCTTGTGTATGTCTTATAATGTACACAATATATCAGGATGGTATGACTTGACGTTAACTATAGATAAACAAACACACTGATAGATTTTAAGACCACTGATCTTGAGGCAATAAAGTAAACACAATGCATAGTCCCTGCTCAAAAGATGCTTACTCCTATATAAGTCCAATAATTAAATAGGAGACAATTAATGAAATACATAACATAGCATACAATAAAGTGCCACATAATTGTGACATAATGAATGCTATGGAAAATACATGTTAGGGTCACCAAGTGGCCTTTTGGGAAGATACTTCAAAATGCAGGTGTACCCCCAGATGCATCTTTAAAGATGAGTATGATTTGAATATGTGGAGAAGAGTAGAGTGAGTGTAACAGAATATGAGGCCAGGGTGCCTGGAAAGGAGAAATGGAAGAAAGAGTGACATAGGCAAGAAGAGGCCAAGTGAAGGAGGGTTTACAACTAACTGATCAGTAGCTACAAATATATTCACACTCAACCTCTCTATTTCCACTTAGGACTGATTTTAATTCTATAAATTCTATTTAAGATCAATGCCAAATATATGCAAATACCAAAGAAAAGTTAAAGTCCCTAAATATAGAAAATGAGAAAGATTTTCAAGTTTTAAGATTCATTTATGCTACCTTATCAACGCCTACAAGACAAAGTATGGCATTCATAATCATGGATAGCATACCATTATAACGCAAGTTATGTTACATTATGAAAAGGAAGCAAATGTTCAAAGCATTATACACCATTTTCTATTTGTTTTAGAAAAGATGCCCAACAAACACCCATACACATTTCCACACTTCCTCCTTCCTTATACCCACGTTCCAGGTAATGAGTAACCAGATAGCAATGACTCACCCACATCACGTCATCTTAAAAGCTCCCTGTGTTCATATTATAATTTATGTCTCAACATCTTTATACTTCAGTAACATTTTCCTTTAATACATTTCTCTGACCTCGAATGGGATTCTGTTGTTTTGAATACTGCTGTTTCTATCCATAATGCTATTCACATAAGCAAATTATATATAAGCCTCTGCTATTAATAATGGCCAAGACAATTACAAATATAGATAGAAGCAGCAGCAACACTGTAGGGTGGAATGTGAGGTAGGGTATATGAGTGTGAGAATATGTCTTTTGAAAGCAATCAAAGCAACGGCTCAAAGACTAGCAATTCCTCAAGAAACATTCAAGAGCCCTCAGCAACCCAGGCTTCATGAAAACACAGAAGATAAAAGTGGAAATGGACTCCTCTGGCAGCAATCTATGGGCTTAATTAGCCAACCTGCATGTGTTCCCCAAGATAAAGGTCCATAGTGCACACCAGTCAACTCTCCCTCCCTCTAGGTGCCACCTAATTTTTTGCTGGTGAGGTGGACTGAAGGAAAAAGATTAGTAGAAAACGTATATATTCTAACTTATTCCTCTACTGCAAAATTTTTGTGAAATTAGCCTAAACCAACTATAAGGCTTTGGATGTTCCTAACGTAACTGAAGATATTCTTTTCAGACCTCAAGCTGATCACCCATGCATCCAGATATTGAACACTAATATCCCAAGGGGAGGGCATCATATCCAAAGCAGAGCGCATCCTTTGTAGATGCCAACGACTGAAAATCAGTATGCTGTGTATCAAATGTTCCTCCTCCTGAATAACATTACGATCCATCACCAATAGCAACTAGAGGTTCTGACATAAAACATAACGAATTAGCATCTGTTTACACTTACAAGTCACTTCAACATTCAGTCATTTACCACTCATTCATTAAAACATGGCATTTACACACATACACATTTAGGCAAATTTAACAAGACTGAAAATTTTTTCCAGTTGGTGACTGAAAATGCAAGATGGCAATTTTTCCAAACACATAGCTTGTAATTTTAAGGAACGCCCTCATCCCAAACTCTCCTTTTATTACTTGAGAGTAACCTTTATAATCCTTCAACCCTCCCAATGATTCAAGAAGACTGGTATTTGACTGTTTTATTTAAAAAAAAAAAAGTTCTACATGTAGCTATCATCTCAACTCCAATACCATTTCCCCTTCCCATCATCCTGGTTCACTAGGCCATAGTCCAAACTGGTGTTTTGCTTTATCTTCTGTATTGCTAGTTATTACACTACAGCAATCACCTATTTCTAGAATTCCTTCTTCAAGACTCAACAAGACTCAACACAGGTGGCATCTTCAGAACCTCTGAACCCACCAATTCTTTTGTGCTTCCATCTTACTCCTTGTCATTGCAAGTACACTATTATAGTAAAATGACCTGTTTATGTAGCCATTTCCCTCTCCTCCCAACTAGCCTAAAGATTCTTGAACACAAAGACCAGGTGTGTCTTCTACACATAGCTGCTAACAAATATTAGGCCCCCCAAATTCGTTCATTCATTAACTCATTCAACAAACATTTATGGAGTGGCTGCTCGGTGACGGGCACCGTTCTAACTGTTATGGATACAAGGATACACAAAATAAACAAAGATCCTGCTCTCAGGGAGATGACGTTCGCATACAGGAGACAAACAATAAAGACAGAAATGAACACCTAGTGAAATGTCAGATGATGATAAATCAGAGAAAAGTAAATTTGTCTAAGGGGATGCAGTGAGCAATCGGGGCAGGGATTGCTATTTTAGGTAATAATCACTGATAATTAAGGCATTTCCTAACTGAAGTGAGAGAACAAGTCAGCCCCTAAATGAGGGAAGAGTGATGCAGAGTGTTTGGCATGTGAGAGCAGCAGCAAGAATGCCAGTGTGGCTGGAGCAAGGAGGGGAGAAGTAACAAATACATCGGGTGGCCAGTGCCCTCATCAAGTGGAGCCCCGCAGGCCACACATGAGCCACTACAGGTCTCTATGCAGCAAAGAGAAACAATCCGATGCGTATCTTCAAGAAAGGTCACTTTAGGGGCCGGTCCCATGACCTAGTGGTTAAGTTTGGTGTGCTCTGCTTTGGCGGCCCAGGTTCGGTTCCTGGGCACAGACCTACACCACTCGTCGGCAGCCATGCTGTGGCACCAGCCTACATACAAACAGAGGTAGATTGGCACAGATGTTAGGTCGGGGCAAATCTTCCTCAAGCAAAAAGAGGAAGATTGGCAACAGATGTTAGCTCAGGGCAAATCTTCCTCAGCCAAAAAAAAAAAGAAAGGACTTTAGCCAGCAGCCATAACATTAGTGGAGAAAAGATGGTCGGGGGAGTGAGGTGTGGGAGGAGGAGACGATAGCAGACTTGAAACAGGAAGACCAGTTAGGAGGTTACCATGATAATCTAAGCAAAGGAGGATGGTGGTCAGACGTGCACAGTGGCAGTGGAGGTGGTAAGGCTGGGATATATGAAGGCAGAGCCAACAAAACCCAATCGTCGATTGAATGTAGGGCGGGAGAGAAAAGGAAGAAAAGATTTCTGTCTTGAGCAGTCAAAGGACAGTGATGCCACCAACTGAGATGAGAAAGAGGAGAGGGGGTGGAGCAATCTGAAGTCTGGTTAGAAGCACACTACAAAGTTCAAGTTGCCTCTTGGACATCCAAGAAGATACTGAAGAGTTGAAAATAGCTGAATTGCTGGGAGCTTGGGGGAGTGGACCAAATGGAGACCTAAATCTGGAGCACATGCAGGGTATTTAAAGCCCACATGGGCTCATCTAAGTAGAGCCTACAGAGGAGAAAAGAAAAGGCCCCAGTGCCAAGCCCTCGGACACACCAACATTCAAGGTAGAGAAGAAGAGGCGCATCCAGCAGGCTGGGGAAAACAGGAAAGTTTGGAGGCCAGAAAGTCAAACTTAAAAAAGGGTTTCAGGAAGGAATTGGTCACAATGTCAACTGTTAAATGTCAAATTAAAGGAAGAAGAGGATTCAAAATAGACTATTGGATTTGACAACATGGAGGTCACAGATGACCTTGAAAAGAATAGTTTTAGTGGAGTAGGGAGATAAAAGTCCGATTCGAGTGAATTTAATAAAGAAAAGGAGATAAACTGGAGACAAAAAATATATGCAACGTTTTCCAGAGCTTTGTAACAAAGGGAGATTGACGTGGAATCAAGAGAAATACTATAGCATATATGCTGGAGGTAATAGAAGAGAGAGAAGGAAAAGTTGGTAATACTGTGAAGAAGGGAGATAATCAGAGCGATGTCCTTAAGGACACAAGAGGGGCTGGATGGGATCCAGGGCACAGGTGGAGGGAGGGGGTGCCTGAGAGGGGAGCTGGACAGCTGAGTCTTTATGATACTCAATGTTTATTGAACTGAACTGGTGAACTACGTTTAAGACATTTCTTGGAAAAAGGAGGCCCACTAATTCAGGTTTCTAGGATACCATACAGAAACTCCAACATTAGCTTGGCTTCAGGAAGCTAACACTCAAGAATGATATATGCACATGTCCACATCTGTCATATAATAAGAAATATATTTAGTCTTTGTCTCTGGTTCCTGGCACAGAGGTCCTAAAACCCTTGGAATTTCCTGAGTAACAGGAATGTCTTTTGTTATTCACATCAAGCCCCTTTCGCCCACATCTGAGTTTATGCTAATGAGGTGACTCATGGTGGGACCCCTAGATAGCTTCAGGATGGGGGCTGGTCACCAGAAAGACCAAATGCCTGATTACAGGGTGGGTATTTTCAGCCCCACCTCTCCACCTCCAGGAAGGGGAGAGGGGGCCACAGATTGGGTTATCGAAACTCTTGAACAAGGAGATTCGAGGAGCTTCTGGGTTGGTGAAGGCACTGATGTGCCGGGAAGTTGGCATACCAGGCGAGGGCATGGAAATTCTGCACCCCTTTCCCCCCCATACTTTGTCCTATGCATCTCTTCCATTTGGCTGTTCCTGGGTTGTAGCCTTTATAATAAACCAGTAAATGTAAGTCAAGTGTTTTCCTGGGTTCTATGAGTCGTTCTAGCAAATTACTGAACCTGACAGGGGTGGTGGAAACTCCCAGATTTGTAGTCAGCTGGGTAGAAGTGTGGCAGCCTGGGCACTCCATCTGCGGCAGGCATCTGAAGTGGGGGCTGTCTTGTGGGACTGAGCCCTTGACCTGTGGGGTCTGCAATAACTCTGGGCAGTTAGCGTCAGAATTGAATTGAATTGTTAGACACCCAGCTGGTGTTGCAGAATTGGTTGGTGTTGGAAAAAACCACATTTGGTGTCAGAAAACACACAACATCTGCTCTTAGGCCATGGGGGGATAAAACAAACAAGAGATAAGGGACCATGGGAATTGATGACAGCAGTGAATGTCTCCATGTTGAAATTTCAAGCAATCCAGTTTAAAGAATAAGAAAACAAGACAATAAAAACTGCACTCTCTTAAAAAATACACACGTCTAACCAAGGACCCTAAATGCAGAAAACATGGGGGTGGGGAGTTAGCACGCAGCAAAGTTGGTCTATTTGCTTCCCAAAGCTTAATCGCCTGAAGAGGAAGTTCAGATCAAAGCAACATAGAGCCAATCAGTTAAGAGGCATGGACAATGGAACACGAACAAATAATTACCTTAAAAATAAAACAGCTACATGGTGAATTTATATGCTAACAAAAAATCCAAATTACACTTAAAACCTTTCAGAAACACATTTATAAAACAGTAAATGCTGAGTGATTGAGCACTAGTGGAAGGGATCGAATATTGGGAATGTAAGCCTATCCAGTAGTCCCCCTTATTTGCCAGGGATACATTCCAAGACCCCAGTGGATGCCTGAAAATAGGCATAGTACCAAACCCTATATATATATTTACTATGTTTTTTCCTATACATACATACATACCTACAATAAAGTTTAACTTATTACACACAGTAAGAGATTAACAATAGCTAAAAATAGAACAAGTATACAGTTTACTATAATGAAAGTTATGTGAATGTGGTCTCTCAAAATATCTTTTTGTACTGTACTCACCCTTCTTGTGATGATGTGAGATGATACACAATGCTTACGAGACGAGATGAAGTGAGGTAAATGACATAGGCATTGTGACGTAGCATCCAGGGTGGGATGCAGCAAGACAGCATAAGATTTCATCACACTACTCAGAACGGTGCACAATTTAAAACTTATTAAGTGTTTATGTCTGGAATTTTCCATTTAATATTTTCAGATCACAGTTGACTGAGGGTAACTGAAACCGTGGAAAGCAAAACCATGGATAAGGGGGGACTACTGTGTACACATTCTCTTCCCTAAGTTCAGACAAGCCACTCTGTCCCCATACTGAAAATCAGGGAACATGGAAGTGCCACAGAGGAAGCCCCCCTATTCCAAGTCCATGCCAAAAGACCACCCAGGGCCACGCTCTTCTAAGTACCCACTGCTGCTTTACAAGGCTGTCTCCAGGCTATCTTAACTTTTGGGGAATTGTTAGGCATTCTGATCCCCACTCCAGCCAGGAGTCATGACTGGCCTCTGAGCTTCCTCCCCGCTGTCACTCTTCACCACTTCTAGTCACTTCCACTAGGTTCTATGGATTTGCCTTTGAAATGTCCCCTCACTTCCAGATGAGACTTCTGTCCTTCTCCCTTCTAGCCTAGATGACTGCAAAAGCCTCCCAGATCCCTAAACTTCACTCCCCTTGAGTTCCTCTTCCCCTGTGCCCCAGGACAGTTCAAATCTCAAGGCTGATCTTATCTCCCCTTTTACCTGCTTAAAAGTGCAAATCCTTAGCACACAAACCCTATGAGACCCAGGTCTGCTCTCCCTCTCCCACCTCATTTCCCCTGTCCAGCTTGCATCCTACACTCCAACCTTTGGGCACCCCATGAATTTAGATCACTGACATGCCATGTGGTTATATCTCTCTGTCTCCTCTTCAGTCCTTGGCACTTGCTGTTCCCTCTGCCTAGAACACTCTTCCCCAGCACTTCACACGGCTCGCCCCCTTACCCCTTCAGGACATTACTGAAATACCCCCACCTTAGTAAGGCATCCCTGGCCACCCTATTACAACAGTACCCCACGCCCCCACCTCCACACAGAGCTCCCCTTCCCCGCTTTATTTCTCCATAGCACTTCTCACCCTCTACAACTCCATTTATTTTACTTACTTCTCTTGTTTATGGTCTTCTCTGCTAGAATGTAAGCCCAACGGGTCTGAGATTTTGGCCCAGTACCTGCCCTAGTACCTGGCACATGGCAGGTACTCAGATAACAAATGCTGAATGATTGCATCGACACCGTTCCCTCTGATGGGAACATTATTTCCTGGGTTTAGAATCCTATTACTTTATCTATGCAGCAAACTCATCCTCCAAGACTCTCACTGTCCCATCTCCTAGCTCCTCAGGTAGGGCTGAAGCACCTTCTCCATGACACACCCACAGCACCTCTTCCCCGGAGGACCCACACTCACATACTTCTGTGCGTACAAGGGGGCACTCTCAATAATTACGCTGATACAACAGGAATGACCAGGGCTGTCCAGGGCAAACCAGAACATGTGGTCACTCAACATCTCCTGCCTTTTTCATGGCAGTTCTCTCTCTTCTGTGTTTATTTATTTATTGGTCTGTCTCCTACACCTTGAGGACAAATTCACCTTTGTATCCCCAGCATCTCACACATACGTTAGGTGCTTAATAATGTTGATCGAATGAATGAACAATTACTTCCACTTGGGCATTTGCGATCCCTGAGACTGGCTGGAGTGGGGAGGAAAACACACCTGGACAGTGGGGACAGAAACAAGCCCCCTTCCTGGGGCTGGAACTCCAGGGCCTGTTCCCCTTTGCACGGATGTCTGCCCCAGGACAGCCCCAGCCCCCACTTTTGGCTCCCCAGTCTCCTAGTGTGGGCCCTCTGTGTGCTTTACCCGACTCTGCGCCTATTATCCCTAGCTTTGCTGATTTCCCCAGACTGGATCAGGACCAGTATTTGCCAGCCCCTATTTAGACAAACTCCCACAGAGCTCCCTCTGCCCTACCTACCCAGTCCTACTGCCATACGTGTCCCAGCAACAGACCATGGCAATGAGTCCTATTTCAACAACAAAGGGGGTGCCCCTCCCCATCCCCCTGAACACACCCTTCTCTAGACAGGGCTCCCCACATGGTTCCAACTGTAGTTCTCATAGTTCTCTCTGTCAGCGATGAAGTGTTAGACTAATCCTTTTCAGGACTGAGGCCTCGGTGCCACTCCTTTGGATGAAATGGATCTCTTCCAGAATGTTGTAGAATTTCTCAATGCCTGTCAAAGACCTGTAACATTCTGGCAGGAAGCAACCTATTTTGTGGCGAATCAAACTTTTCTTTTAAGAGTATATATCATTGAAATAATCACATATGCTGGTATGAATGTGTGCTTGGCTTTATAATAGCCTTTTCAAAATAAACTTTCTTTCAAGTCTGAGATGTGCATTTTGTGAGAATTGTTATAAATTGTAACCAGGGATCTAGAAATTAGAATTCTGAGACTTCTCAGACTATAGATACACTTTTCATTAATAAATGTATTCTTATATCACAATGTTTTTGTGATAAAAACATTATGGTGGCATAGAGCCCAACTTCCAGCTTTAAGTTAAAAAACATTCATAATCTAAAAGAGAAATTAGCTGAGATCTCTTTCTGCCCGGAGTACATATTCTAAAAGAAACTGTTTTGAAAATAGCCTCAACAAACCAATAGACTAAGAATAAAAGTTGGAGAGTCACAGGCAGTAAAGTTCAGTTCGTGGAACTTTATAAAAGCTGAATATGTGCTCGGCCCAGAAATGTTTCTCGCCATGGACCCTGCCTCAGGAAGCTGGCAATGTAACAACTGTCCTTCGCCACCACATCGCCACTGCACTGCTGATAGGAAACTAGCCTCTCTAAACCAAGAAGTTTTCTAATCCATGATGGTCCAGAATCAAATAAGTATCTGCCAAGACTGAAAGCAAACATGGTGACTGTCTTCTGCTTATTCTGACCCATGACAGTCATGCAGAAAAGGAAAAGGGCAATTTTAACTGTTTTCAAGACGGTGTCATTCCCTATGAGATAGTCACGCAGGGTGTCTAAACTGGAGAGTAAGACAGAGCTGGGATTCCCTCCTGCACAAGCTGCTCGTGTAGATCAGAGACCCAAACAGAAGCAAAGCCTTCCAGACCACAACCTACCTGCCATCGACTGAAATCACCTGAGAGAATATGGCCCAAAGGGCTTTCAAAGAATACTACTCAAATTCATTTTGCCTTTCACAAAAACTTCCCTCCCTTTGCTCTGTCCTTTGTCCTCCTAACTGATGACTTGAACAATCTTGGTTTCTGTATACTGAAGTCCGAGGGCTGTCTCCCTCAGGAAGACAGGAATTGTAATTGTACCTGCTTTGTTTACTGCTGTATCTGTGCCTAAGAGAGAGCCTGGCACAGGGTAAGCTCTCAATAAACATTTGCTCAGTAAATGAGTAACTTTTCTACAGCAGCAAGTAGAAAGAATGCTAGACGGGAAAGCATAACACCCTTTTCTGCAAGTGGTTTTGGGGAGGTACTGGATCAATGAGGGGCTCGCCTATTTCAAAAGCAAAATGAGGGGCCGCCCGGTGGCATAGTGGTTTCGTCCACGCTTGGCAGCCCGGGGTTCGCCGGTTCGGATCCCTGGCGCCCGCCGACGCACTGCATGTCAGCCACGCTGTGGCGGCGTCCCATATAAAGTAGAGGAAGATGGGTACGATGTTAGCCCAGGGCCAGTCTTCCTCAGCAAAAAAAAAAAAGAGGAGGATTAGCAACGGATGTTAGCTCAGGGCTGGTCTTCCTCACCAAAAAAAAAAAAGCAAAATGAGAAAAATAATATAAAAGCTCAGTGACGTGACGCCACATCAACACACTCTCTCTCTCTCTCTCTCTCTCTCTCTCAAACACTTTCATATCCAGTTATACAAGCAACCTCTACAAGAATTCAAGATCTAGCTGTCATAAAAGTTCTCAAAATAAATAAAATTTTATTCACAGAATTTCAGCTCTGCTGTAGAGAAACATACTGATAACACAAGAGGGACAAGGCCTGGGTCTTCCGCCCTGAATCCGAATTTTAAGCTCTGGACACCCACCCACAGCACTTGTACATTTTGAGATACAGTCAGAAATGTTCTTTATGACATTAATATGGTTCACCTTGAATGGAATAAAATGATAAGGGGATTAACAAGGACTCAAGCTACAGAAGCATTCTAGCTACGTCACTCTATGGGCAACAGCACGTGATCCTGCAAAATCAGTTTGGCAAAAAATTGGGGGTCAGAGATTCCCTAGAAACAGAGGGCTCGTGTCTGGACAACTGACATGAGCACTATTCAAATGCTCCCACTGATTACTTTCCCATTTTCAGGTGAGTAGCCAGCAACTTTTCAAAGCCTTAAGCCATTTTTCTCAGTTTTTAAAATTTGTTGCACGGTTTTTCATTTACTAAAATGGAAAGACTGCTATTCTCAGATAGTGCTTGTAAATGCCTACTGTCATAGGGCCACTGCATTATACCCAAATCTAAGAAGGACACATTTCAGCTCGCTCCTGGGCTGTGACCCCCAGGAGGGGTTGTTGGCAGGGCCCACAATCCACTCTTCCTTCTCGTGGCAAGTTCCCTTCGTGAGGCACTCACATAATCAGAAGGTAGGTGCTCCACATTATCAACAAATAGAACCTGAACACTCAGTGGTGAAGAGTACCATCAAAATAATGTTTTAGCTACTTTTCTATAAAAATGAGAAAAAATTCTCATTATACTGCATGACGTTTTGAATAAAGTGCGAACATTTTACCAAGAATAGTTTGATTTCACTGAATTGTCAGAGATGAGACAATATAAGTAAAATGTAATGAAAAATTATTTAAAGCCTCTTTTGTTCTATAGTTATTGAGCTCTTAAGAGAAAAGCACTGAGAGTCACAGAGATGTGCCAGATAAAGTTCCTGATCTACAGAAGCTTCTATCTCATTAAAGAGAATGACACCGAAACACAACTAACCACAGTTAAGAAAGGTGGATCACATGAGTGGTTCTAATAATTGAGAGACAGAAAAGTCACCTGCTGGTTAGGCTGGAGTTGATCGAGCCTTTCGGACAGATCCTAGGAGACTGGCAGGATTTTAACAGTAGCAATGGGGGAGGGGGTGGGAGAGGCAGAAAGGAAAACACATGAAAAGCTGTGACTCAAAAGGAGGTTCCAGGAAGGAGCTGAGAGGTGTTTGGGGCTGGAGAGGAGAGCTAAGGCCGGACTGTGGAGAGCTTGAACACTAAGCCAAGGATCTTAGAGTTCACGTAAATAGTAGTAGGGAGCCCATGACAGTTTCTGAGAAGGGAAGTAGATGATTTGATTTTAGGAAGATCCATCTGATGGTGATTGAACTGTATCTAGTGCTCCAAGGTCAAAAGGCAATCACCCAACAAAAGGCCAGTGGATTTGGTAACTAACTGGCAGGTGTACTGTCATGGTGCTATTCCAACTGAGTGAAGGCAGATTAAATTGGTCAATCATTTCTCACATCTCTCCCCTACCATTCTTTCCTCTCTGGGAGGTTTGGCGATCTGAGGCAGTCCTCCATGAGTGCAGTTACGGACTTGTCTGAAATGAAGTAAGTCCTCGCTGGGATATACAAAAAAATTCCTTATGTTTAAAGAATTTAAAAAATCACACTGGAAAGACACTCCCTACATAATTAGAGAGGCAAATGGTGTCATCCATGCTGCCCAGTGGGGCCCTCATTTCTCTGGGCATGCCACCCAACGATATCACATTCAAGGTGTGGCCTCAAACATACAGATAGGAGCTCAGAGAAGAAGGGACCAGGAGAAGGGGTCTGACAACATAAAACTAGTTTTGAAAAGGAATATAGGTGAGAAACCACTGTTTATTTTCATTTTACTCATGTATACATTACCACTATCTCAAAGTCATGTACTTACACGAACTATAATTATTTTTCAATTGTCTGAAATTTAAAGAAAGATCATGTCTGGACACCTTCAAAAACACATGAGTTGTAAGGGAAATATCTAGATGTTTTTGCAGACTAACAGTGAACAACAGGTCAAATTAAATTCCAAATGTAATCTGGAGTAAATTAATTGGCAAAATTTTCAAAGTGTATGATCTGAGCAGCTGATTAACTTCTTTTCTTATTCAAATTAGAACCAAATTCTTGAAATAGTTATGGTTTGAATGCATCAGAAGCCTAAAGTTATCTTATCCTATTATCTCGCAAAAATCCTATTTGAGAACGTCAGGCTGGGTTTTAGTAGGGAACCTAGCTGGCACTGATCCTGTTTCAGATACTGTCAAAGATGGACATTCACAAAGAATAATGCAGGAAAATGCATTAAAGGAAGAGGAAAACGTCCCACCATGGAGGAGAAAGTGGTGAGAAAGAGCCTGTTAGGATGGTGGAAATGTGTCCACGTCTCATTATTACGATAATTAGTATAATTACCACTGTTAATAGCAGCAGCTCTTCTTTACTACAGGGCTGTGGCAGAGTCCATGCTAAGCATTTTACATATACCAGATAATTCTATTACAGAAATATCTACCAGATATTTATCCCTCACAAAAATCCTGTAAGTTAATAATTATTTTCCCACTAAACAGAGCAAATACCTTAAGCTCTGAACTGAAGTTTTTTCAAGTAATTTGCTCAAGATTACATAGCTTGTAAATGGAAGAGCTGGGGCTCGAACCTAAATCCTGTTCAATAGACAGTCACACGTCACTTAACGATTGAGGACAGCTTCTGAGAAATGCGTCACTGGGCAATTTCATCATTGTGCAAACATCACAGAGTGTACTTACACAAACCTAGATGGTATTGTCCACGACACACCTAGGTCATATGGTACTAATCTTACGAGACCACTGTCATATATATACAGTCTGTCATTGACCAAAACGTGGTTATACAGTGCATGACTGTTACTTTGAACACTTACTTTCAGGTGCTAAAAATATTACGGTGAGCAAAAGCTGGCATGGCAGGTAAAGCTGACATGAAGCAAATAATCCCATGAAGAAATGTTAAATTGTAACTGTGACAAGGACAATAGATCTGACCTTGGCAGGGAGGGTGAGGGCGGTTCTTCCCTGAGGGCTAATGCAATCTGAGATCTAAAGGAAGAACAGAAGTTGCCTTGAGGAAAAGGGAGGGAAAAGCATTCCAGACAGAAGGCACAGAATATGCAAAGGTGATGTGGTGGGAAGAAATGTGGAGAGGACTGAAAGAACAAAGCGAGATGGGGAGGGGGCCTTGATACGAATTTAGCAAACTCAGATTCATTAGGTAAAAGTGTACCGCGCACCCCCTGCACAGTGTTTTATAGACCACGGTAAAAAAGTTTTTGTCTTTATCCTAAGCACACTGGGAATTTATTTTATTTTATTGCTGGTTGTGGTTGTTTTCCTTGGGGGAAAGGCGGGTGAACTAGGGTAGCAGTGCCATGCAGCTTTTCACAAGAATCTTTCAGGGGCAGGGATAAAAACGGACATTCCAGAGCATGAACTTCTATGTTCTAGATTGGACTCTATTATATTAATATATATCTAAACATCCTCAGAGTGGAGAGTTAAGCTGCAAATGGAAGAATGGCATGCAGTCTCTGGAGGTAAACTGAGGCACAGCTAAGGCCATCTTGGAGGGCTCGGGGTGCACGAACACAGGTAAGCTGAGGGCAGTGGGATGGAAGCGCACAGTAAGAGGCCCTAAGGTGAAAATGGCAGAACCCATTTCTAGCTGTGAGGTGCAGCAGGAGACTGTTTTCACACCCTGACTCCCCGCCCAAGCTGTGCGGCTTTGGATACATCATTTGCCCTTCTGTGACAATTTCCCCATTTGTAACAGTACCTACCTCACAGAATTATTTTGAACATGAAGTGAGTTATAATACATGTAAAGTATTTAGAGCAGAGCTTTCACATAATAAGTACTCAACAAATACAAGCCATTATTATTATTGTTGTTAATACTATTATTGTAAAAGATCACAATTTGTGGAAAGCAGTTAAGGAAAGGAAGACATTTGTAAACATACATCTAAGACAACATGTTCTCAAACTCGCATGCACCTAAGAATCAGCTGGAAAGCTTGTGAAAATTGTAGATTCCTGGCTTGTTCGAGGTAAAGCCTAAGAAATGAGATTTTTCCTAAGCTCCTGGGGGATTCTGACACAGTGATCCAAGCGCCTTTGAGAAGCACAGCTTCAAGGACTGGAATTTAAAATAAATATTCAGGCACCAAATAAAGTATTTCATTGCAGGGGCTTAACTATAGGGATAATTTTATAAAACAAATTTCAGATTTTATTTTTGTTAAGGCAAAACGAAACTAGACCACTTGCAAAATCTACTTCTAGAAGAAAACCAAAGAATCAGAATCCACTTGATTGGTAAAATATACAGTGTTTTGTTTTTAATAACCATTTTCACAAATTATTTAAATCTTTAGTTCCAAACGGCCCAAAAATGTCACTGCATGCTGCGTCATCAAGAGAAACTAAAATAAACATCTGGACAGTGGTATATATGTTCTTTAATTATTAGATTTTATTTTCTATCAAAATTAATAGAGCCCATCTTCAATCGTACAGAGAAAATTCTTTTCCGCTAGGACACAACTAAAACTCTGCAGGTTCTTTCACTTTAGTTCAGGGGTTCTCAACCTCGGCACTAGGTAATTATTGTAGCCTATTATTATCAGGAATTATTTACACTAACAAGTGAGCTTCTTCAGAAAAATCAAACAAGTTACTAACTTCAGGGAAGGTGAAATCATTGGGCTAATGCACACATCTGGTGAACAATGCCATGAAGATGACAAACTGAAGATATTATTTATTCCTTTTGCTTAAAAACCATTACACAACCCCACACTTGGGATTTTTCTTGACCCAACAAGAGTATGAAACTGCTACTTGGGCTCTTTATAATAATAAGCAATGCACATTCCTCTTTTATTCGCAAAAATAATTAGCAGCAGCTGCTACTTACACAGAATTTTTACATACTAAACTCAAATATTTCAGAACTTAAAGAGCCTGACGCCAAATGAAGTATTTGCCTTTTTTTACATTTAAAATAAGACATAACAATTAACTTCTACATTCCTTCATCTAATTAAAAAAATGACTAAATCATTTTCCTGAGATTCAAAGGGAACAGCTGGACACATCTGTCAACTATACATCTCTAGAGCGAAAGAGAATCTTAATGCTTTAATCCCGTACTTACATGTGAGGGCTCAGCTCATAAAAATTCCTATTCCTGTAATCTTCCACTTTCTCTGGTGAATAAATGGGCAATGAGCGGTATGGGTTAACGGATATAACCACACTTCCAATGTATGTCTGCAAAAGAAAGAATTAAATATACCTATTAGTACACAGGATGTACTTTAACATCTTAAATCTTCGTGTCGCATGGTTTCAGCCTTTTAACAACACTAGTTCTACCGCTCAACCATTCATTTTATACTTTTCACAAACACTTTACATCTCCTAAACAGATGGTCGATAATGTTTATTGACTTCACTGATAAATGGAAAGCATAGATCTATACATTGAAAATACCTTTCCAAATAAATCTCTTGATTAATTTATGATCCTGGATAAGAGTTCTCCAAAGCCCTGTCATACTTGCCAACCACATCACCAACCACGGCTAATTGTGAGCAAGAGCTAAGCTTCCCCTAATTCCGGCTAGAACTGGGGCTTCTTTCTCTCATCTTCATCCTCCTGTTTCAGTGTACACTAACCCAGGGCTGCCCCCGACACCCACACCCATTCCCATCAATAGGGCCTGGACTTGGGCCCTACTGACTTCCACAAGCCTGTCAATCTCCACAGTGAGCTCAGACCACATGCAATTTAATATCAGAGGCACAGTTATCCCCTGGGCATTCAAACAACATAATTTCATATTATATCTAATGCACTGCAATATCAGAATTTAAATATACTTTCTGAAGGAGAGTGCATTTAACACCGAATTTAAATTTAACGTAGGATTTAAATGTACTTTCAGAGGGATCAGTGCTGTATTTTAGCAGACACTAAGACTCTCACACTACAAACCAGAACACTATCTTCCTTTCTATTTCGACCTTAAATTCCTGGCAGCAAGAGTAGTGTTGGCTTAGTTCATTTTATACAAAAACTAGCACAATGCCACAAGCAAAAGTCACTTAACTGTAACTCATCCTAACAGCTCCATTTTTCCTTTCAGTTTCAACATCATAACAGTTGGGGGGGGTGCTAACAAAAATATGTAAGTGATAAAAATTTTGTAAAGAAAGAAGGAAAAAAAGTCACCTCCAACTTCCCCACCTTTCCAATGTCATGCAACAAAAGGTGGCATTTTTAGAGCAACAAGTTTATCCAGTATTGCCACCACTGGATTCAAAGAAATTGCCAGATCTTTCTAGAAAATTAAACAGAATAGAAAACAGAACAATAGAAATGTTCTATGTTTTTTTTACATGGGTCACAATTATTTTAATTATGAAAGACTTTTCCCCCAGGTTATTTTTATAAATACTTTCATCCTATAAGAATATAATCTTATCAAGAGTAGACAAGACTGCTGTTATGAAAGAAAACTCATTTCCCATGCAATTTTCTACATTTATTTCTATCGCCAGGACCCAATTAATCAGGCCTTACAAAAGATGACTCCAAGTTTCCTAACTTATCCCACTGAGACAAGCCTTTTTTGAGAAGGTTTCTTCACTTTCCAACCACCTGGGCAAGTAGATGGGAAACGCTCGAGACTAAAGAATTGTCTGAAAAATTGTCCAACTAAGATACTAGAATTAGTTACATTGGCAGATATGAAAATACAATGATTGGTTATTCCTTTAATATCTGTTGATTAAAAGATCAGCTTCTTTAGTAGAGAAGTACATGAATCTCACTTTTTAGGGAATTTCTTGAATACAATAATTAAAATAGACATTCACTGTTAGCAGAGAAACCAACGATCAAGTTACTCTTTAAAACCAAACTTCACAGTGGCTAAATGCTTGATAAAAATCTGCCTCTGTGGCATTCTTGCATAGAGAACAAACTCTGCTGCCTCAAACCCCAAATCAAAAGCCACACTACGAAGTTTTAAGTTTCTCTTTGTTATTTGTGACTTTTACACATACTGAATTATGTGCGCTTTTTTCCCCCAGCTGTTTCCCTATCACCTAGAACAGGTCTGGCCCATTAATGATGCCCCATAAATATTTGTTAACTGAACAACTGATTCGCACAGGGTCCGTTCATCACTAAGAAAGTGGACGATACAAACCACTAACTCCCATACAATTACTCTTCTGTTGAAATATAATACCAAGTACAGGGCTCACACTGCCTAATATTTTATTAAACCTGTATACCACGTGTTGCCACTGAACAAATCCTCAAACTATATCCTTTTGCCTCGGGTTCCTTGTCCTACTGTGGGAGATTGTTTGCAAACACGGCTGGAAAAATTCCTTCCATCCCCGTATGCACATGGCTTTGAAATGGGACTTTGCCATTCTTTCTATCAAGAGAGTGAGTTTATTTCTCCACCCCTTCAATCTGGACTTGTCCTTGAGACTTGATTTGACCAAAGGGAGATTACAAGATGAGAACAAGCAGAATCTTGAAAAGCATTTGTGTATTAGGATGTGCCCCTCTTTTTTATGACTGCGTGGAAGCCAGATGTGAATGAGCCTGAGCTAGCCTGTTGCAGAGGTCATGTAGAAAGCCCAGGCACCCTGAACTACAAGCCTGACAACTGTCAGACACGTGCGTGAGGCCATTCTAAACCATCCAGCCCCAGTGAGGCCACCAGATGCCTAAAGCTACGTGCGTGATCCAGGGGAGACCAGCAGAAGACACACCAAGCTGAACTCAGCCTAAATTGCTATCCCAGAGAACTGTGCACAAATAAATGGTTGTCTTAAGCCATTAACTGGGGGGCGGGGCGGGGGGGGGCTGAGGGGGCTGCTTTGACACACAGCAACAATTGCTGATACACCAACATAGCTCAACAAGTCAGAAAAGGAGCCAAGCAGGACAAGCCTTATCAATCTAAATAAGCAAAGAGAACAAGAAACTGTGCTGTCTACCCATTCTGCTCTACATATATGTTTCAGATATGCATCCTCTAATCTTGAACTTCTAGTAGGTTTGTCCTCTAATAGGATAACTGCCCTTGCTGTTTATGGGTTTCTTCCTTGAAGGTTCTATGTGTATTAGTCAAAGGTTTAAACATTCCCACATGTGCCAACAGAATAACTCAAATGTTCATAGTCACACCCCTCCTTTCTCTAAGACAAGAAAGACATTCCTGATAGTGGCTGACTGGCTGGGTGGAGTCTACAATTCTCTAGTTTTAGGCAGCTACCCATTCTACATTCAGGTAACGACAGGACCCAATTAAACCTCCTTTTTGGGGATCAGAACAACAGTGACCAGACAGTTCATTTTCACACCAATTAACATTTGGATTTATAAATGATATACTTATTTTCTTAAGCAGTTGTACATTATTTAAAGTTGGTATTTTCTTATTGCCTCATGCTGTAAAAAGGATCATAAACTAACTCATTAAGTAACCGTTAGAATTAAGAAATTGGAGATAAGACACAGAGCTTTTTAAAGTCAAGTATGTGCATAAAAGGGCTGTGCATTATGTGTCCTTTTTATTCTGAATATGCCAAGGAGAAAAAAAGAAAAGAAAGAAAAGCATCGTCAATCTTTACAAAAGGGAACAGCAATAAGGATCCATTTCTTGCCCACTACAGTTCCACTCATTTGACTGGAAATAAGAGCTCACATGGCGCCAGTATCCAGAGAGCCCACAAAAGGCCTCCGGCAGCTTAGTTCATTCCCACCAGGCCACTTCTGTGGCTGCAGTCACAGTTCAACCTGGTCCCTAGGTCCCAAAGGACTCACAGAGAAACTCATACTGGAATCCAGAGGATGTTCTTCTATTAAGCTGATCACACTGAAAAGGACTGCCTTCCACATAATGGCCAAGACTATCTACCAATTAGGTTCTATTTACCTTCTCCAAAAGAGACAAGTCTAGTCCTCATTACCCTCAATGTATGTATGCATGCATGAATGTATGTATTTGCTCAATCAGTGCACTTATTTACCCAGTGTAACCAACCTCCTAACCACCCCAACCACTTCCTAGCTCACCACCTCCATGCTCCCATCCCCCAGCACCCCCAAGTCCTCATGCGTGTACACATCACAACCATGACAACGGAAAGTTCCCTTCACTGCACTGCCCTTAGGGATCAGCCTCTGACATAGAGGAGAAAAAAAGGAAGGAGAAGGGAAGGGGGAGGCAAGAGAGGTGAACAAGAAAGAAAGGAAGAAAAGAAAAAGGGAAGAGGGAGAGGAAAAGCTCTACCTTTCTATAAATGGCACATTCAATTAGCAAGTTTATCTTTCACTTCTCAAGGGCAGACAATAAATCAAGAATGTACAAACATTCCTAAGCCAAAACAATCTCCGTCTTCATATTTCAGATATCTCTAGCATTCCAGAACAGATGCCTTGTGAATAGCCATTACTTGAGTATTCCTATTGTGATTACAGTGGAAACTGAAGTCTTTTCTGGAGGACATGCATCCAGCGATCTCCCTCTCCAGACCACAATTCAGAACCCAGAAAAAAGGCCCCTGACATACATAACCCAGAGACCATACATTTTATTCTATAAGAAAAGTTCTGCCAGGGCCCCATTCTCAGAGATTTTATTTCAATAGTGTGGGCAGGGGCCAGGTATTTGCATCGTTTAAAGTCTCCCCAGATGAAGTAATGTGTAACCAGAGTTGAAAACCACTGCAGTGGCCCTCCCCTTCAGGACTCACAGAACCAGGTTTTATTCTGAACTGCAGACACCATACTATTGTTGCTGTTGGCCTATCTCCCATCTTACTTTCCCCTTTAAATATTCCTATGTAATTCATTCCATAAACATTTCAAAAAGAAAAGAAAATCCTTCTAGCTTTACTTACTTTCATTTTAGCCACATTTCTAATAAACTTGGCATAGGGTATCTCTGCACACTACAGAGGACAGCAGCAACATCTGTAAACTGGAGCTGTTTCAAATGTCTGACTCATTGTCAGAAAGAAAATTTTCATCATGACCAAGGACGTGTATTTGAGTGTCTATTTACATACACATACACACACACACATGAAATGAAAATTTCACAAAACCATAAATATTCTCATCATATGCAATGCACTGATATTCTCTGTTCAATTCTAGTCATTACAAAATTCTTTAAAACTGCAGGCCCTAAACCACTAAATGGTTTTCATCACCCATTAATGGGCTGAAACTGCAGTTTAAAAAATATTTCTACAGAGCACTTCTTAACATTTTTTTCAGTTGTTGATCCCTTTGAGATGCCAACGAAAGCCATGAACTTTCTCCCCCCAAAAAACACATATAAAATGCACATAGAAGTTTGCATAGAGTTGATATACGAGGTTAAGAACTCTCACCCTAAGGGAAGAAACAACAGTCACTAATGGAAAAAGAAAAAGAGAGTGAAAGAGAAACAATCAAAGAAAGAGAGAAAAGGAGTAAGAAGTGATCAAAATAATTCTAAAAGTATAAAAATGAAGAGCCCTTTAGAACAAGAGCCAGCAGCACACCTCAGCTGGCCCCGAGTGCCTATGACAGCACTGAGTCAGAGCACAGCCTCACCATCGAGGACCAAATGAGAGAAAGTTTTTCGTTCGTTCGTTTGTTTGTTTGTGAGGAAGATTAGCCCTCAGCTAATCTGCTGCCAATTCTCCTCTTTTTGCTGAGGAAGATTGGCCCTGGGCTAACATCTGTGCCCATCTTCCTCTACTTTATATGTGGGACGCCTGTCACAGCATGGCTTGATAAGAGGTATGTTGGTCCGCACCTGGGATCCGAACCTGCGAACCCCAGGCCGCTGAAGTGGAGTGCGCAAATTTAACCACTACGCCACCGGGCCGGCCCCAGTATTCTGTATTTGATGACAAGAATACATGCAACACGTTTTGGAAAGATAATTAACCAGAAAAGCTTCGTTCAACTGAAACAGTGAAGTACAGTTTTAATATTTTGTGAGTCTCAACTATGCAGACCTGTTCGTACATTCCTCCACGATGCCAAGGAAATGAAGCATCAGTATACACACACAGAAAAGTCAGAATAGTTTCACATCTTTCATATCATGGTCCTTCCCAGGGCAACATGATCTTTAGAAGCCCTAAACCCTGAAAGTTTACATTTCAATTCCCCATACAAAACTGAAAATAAAATTATACCTAAACCATAAAATACATGTAAGGAAATCCTACAATGACTTGTTTTCAGCATGATGATTACTCTGATGCTTCTTTTCAACTGTCAGATTCTTCCAAAATATATTTTTAAAGCCCCTGCTCTGCTGAGGCTCTAACGAGGCATCCCATCTACCTACCCATCAGCTTCCTTCTTTTCTTCAGAATGAATTTTCGTTGTTTTGGTCTCCGCAATTCCTTAAAAACTCATCCCAAACCTGTTAAAGTGCTGGCATATAATATACACTCAAGCGCCTTTTTACTAAACTCTTCCTAAATCCCTGTGCAATAGATAGGAATTCTCCATCTTAATGTCCATAACGACGGAGCACAAAGAAGTTAAGTGGTATGACCACATTATCTAACGAAAGTGGAATCAGGACGAGGAGCCAAGAATCTGTTCTCTTTTCATTAGAGCACACAATCCATGCTGTCTGTCAGGCCTGGGAAGCTTTGGCAAAAAAGTGGCCAAGAAGACTGCCGAGTCACAGGAAACTTGAGTTGTACAATGCCTGACAACGGCGTCTTCACCTCGCTATAACCGAGAGCTGCTCTGTTGAGCAGAAGTCTCCTATCTGAGGGATGCTGAAATCCTTCTACCACCAGGAATAAACAAAAAAGGAGGGGGAGGGAGGAAAAGATCTTCTAGTTACAGGGGATATGTTTCATCTCAACAGAAATTATTGTTTTTCTAATGTTCATCCCAGCACACAAAATTGTGCCTACAACATGAAGAAATGCAAGATACTGTATAACAATCACCCTTTAACTTCAGAGAAATAAACCAGGAAAGTGGCAATGCAAAAATGTAATGTTTATTTAAATATCTTACTTATGCTAGTTATTTAGCCTAAAATGGCATCAAAGAAATATGAAAGAATGTGTAGGAGTCCTCCAAGTCCCAGTCTCCAAGCCATGTTACTTTCACCTCTGAAGTAATAACAGTCCAAATCTAGGACCGGTCAGGACTCAGGTAAAAATAAACCTTCACATGGCTGCTCAAATGCATTGACAGCCTTGACTGAATTTAGGTGACAACCAGTTAACAAGCAAGCAACAAATTCACTAAGAGCTTCTTTATGCAAAACAGCATTGGACATAGTGGGAAATACAAGATGCTCCTGTGGCTATGCCTCTGAGCAGCTTATAATAGAAAGTGAGACTTTTATATTATAAAACATAAAATATAAGAGTTAACTACTCTAGTCTCAAAAACAGATGAAACAGGATTTACGTGATTCTTTGCTAAATGAGTCATTAGACTTCATATCTCACTGTCTAAATGAGTGCTTTGGGTTTAAATGAAGGAAAATCACTGCGATCTGCAGAGGTCTGAGGATGCTCCAGGGAAGTGGGAGGATTTGAGCAGGTTTAAAGGATGGGCATGATTCAGATAAAGTAATGTTCGCTCAAAGAGTGACATATGAGATTTCAGGTTTGAGATGATGGCTGAACCCCTCCCTTTCTTTTTAAAATTTTGCTAAAATAGTTGTATCCTTTAAAATGTAAGTACGAACTCCCAGAGACTCAAAACAGACATCTGCAACCCAAGTTCACGGCAGCTTGTTCACAATAGCCAAAAGGTGGAAATAGCCCCAGTGCCCATCGATGGATGAACGGATAAACAAAATGTGGTATATGGATACAATGGAATATTATTCACCTTAAAAAGGAAGGAAATTCTGACACATGCTGTAACATGGATCACAACACGGACAGAGGCACAAAGGCCTACCCAACCACATTTCAGAGACAGGGAATGGAACAGCTTGCCTAGAGCACAGACCTCCTGTGAGTAATAGCCTAGAAAATAAGACTGGGCTAAGATCAAAGCGCAGAGAGCCTCAAATGTCAGGGTGAGGAAACTGGGCTTCAGTCTGAAAGCAGTTCTGAAGTCAAAGTCAGTGTGTGGGGTGAGGGGGTTAGATGATGACAGTGACTGAATCTGAACCCAGGTCATCCTGACTTTAGTGTTTTTGAGTTCTTTACACAGATTCTATGTCATACAGTATTTTAATGCTTCATATGTTTTTGAAATACTGTGTAAATCTCAGCTCCAAGTTATCTGGCAAAGTTTTTCAGTTTTGTGTGACGCTGGGCACATTACTTAACTTGCACATTACTTAACTTCTCCAAGCCCCAGTTTCTCATCTGGACAAGGAGGATGATGCTGGTTCCTCCCTCGTCTAATTCAGAAGATTAAATGAGATTGTGTGTTAAAGCACGAAACACAGCACCTGACACACAGCAAGCTGTGCTTACAGAAACTCCCAGTTCAGCTCTATTGGAATCTACTGGCCACTATAAATAGCCAAATCAGGACTTGAAAGCCAATAGCATAGGTTAATAGCTCAGCTAAATTCACTGAGGCGTCCTATAATGCCAAAGGCTTATCAAACAGTCTTTGTACACAGGGAACTGATGAGTTATCAGATGAGCAGGAGGTACGTCTTAACAAAACTAATATTAAAACCCTAGGATACTGAGAAAATGATTATACAAGACGAGCTGGCGGAATCATCAGAAATGACAACGTGCTATTCACTTCATGAGGATGACTTTACCCTCTTCTTGGGTCTCGGATCCTGGGAATTTGATCACAAGACATCAAGACATGATGTGCCACAGTGTTTTTAATTAGACATCTGTAAGATTTCCCAAATTCCCCGGAAGAGGGCTTTTGTCTTAATTAGTTTTTCAAAGACACTGTTCGGTCTACCAAACACTTTGGTTGGTTTTTTAGACACAGTTCAAAATTGTGAAAAACCGCCTAAGTGAAAAATTAGAAATGTAAGGTCAATAATCCTTTTCGGCTTCTATCTAGATCTTATATCTAAAACAATGTAACTCAGTGTGTACACCTCACATCCCCAGTCTAAGAACATATCTGTGATACATATGCAAAACATATATATTAACTAATACTAGTAACAGCCTTTTTATACAGAGGAAGAAACAGAAGGCACGAGAAGGTTTTAAAAGCTTGCCCAGGGTCTCCCAATCAGTAGCAGAGGTAGTTTTATGCCAAAGCACTACACCCAAGTCTGTGATGCTAGAACAGAGAAGTGTGTTGTGGTCGGGCTCTTTCAGCTGCTTGGCATAGAGACGCTCTCAAGTTACATCAAGTACTAAAGTTTTACTGTAATAGTGAACACAGCCAGGAACCCCTGAGCAACCCATCACCAAGCTACAAGAAAAGCTGGAACCCAAGAGTGAGTATGGTGCTAGGCAGCACTGCAGACCAAGGCAACACAAGTCAGTGAAGACTTCCTTTCCAGTTCCAGTTCCAACATCAATGTGCTCATCCCCTGCTCATGTTCCTGCTTCCTCTGGGCCTGCTACTCACTGGTTTTCTCACTTTCTACTCCATAGCTGGTCTACTTCAAAGACTTACTCATAGTTTCTGCTTGCGCACGGCCCATTATGGCCTCATAACATCAGGACTGCCAGCATCTGCTTCCACTGACATTTTACTTTTTCAGTATTTCTCAATTCAAAGTTTGAGGAAAGAATCAAGCCCTGTTCATCTTTTTATCTACACTGTGCCATAAATCACTGGCCTTAGATCAGGAGCCCACACATAGGCCAGGAGCTGCCAAAGGAGGGCGGCCAGCTTGTCAGACACAGTCACTGTCAGTCTAGTCCGAGACATGCCTAAACTACCATCGTATTATAATCCTTTGTTCCTGTGCTGCCAGTCACTTCAGACTATGAATTAAAGAACTATATATGAGTTCTATGCCACGCTGAAATACTGGCTAAATATATCGCCTCGGGCAGCCTTTATTTTAGAGCAGAATAACACAATACTTTGTTGAGATAAACTGTAATGAGACAAGGATTTTCCAAATACTGACCATACTCCAGACCTAATAAAACTCTTTAACTAAGGTACAGAGCAGTTCTGTGTTACAGGCATACTACTAGCTACAAGTCTTGAAAATAATGCTATGTGGCTACTTGAAAGTACTAACACAACAGCAATGAAATCTGTACAATGAATACCAAAGCGGGGGAAGAAAGGGAGGGAAAGACAGAGTCTGGGAATGGGAGGAAAGAGGAAGATTCTAATTACAAACATATTTCAGTGTCTGAAACCTTGAAGAAAAGTCATTCTGGGTTTCCAAGTATTTCAGACAATCACGGCACCTACCAGGGACTCCACTCCTACTAAGTACCAAGCACCAGATGCCCTTAATCTCCAGCACAACTCAACGAGATAAGCATGATGATACTCTTCTAAGGATGAGAGAACTGACCCTCAGTTACTCACAATGGTCACAGTGGTTGTGAGTGGCCAAGAGTCAACACTAGGTCTGTCTGTTAAAGGCCTTTCCCAATATGCCACATTGCATCTCACCTTCCACCCCTTCCAAAATAGAGTTTGATGAACAAAATTAGGATTACCATTAATATTTATCTGTACTACAGATGTAACAGCAGAAATACATGCATGTGTAGAGGGGAGGGCTGAAGTGACCACATGAATCGGCCACATGTCCCTCATGCTGAATTGCTTCCCCCTCCTCCTCTACCTTCTGCTCATAGAGGTGAAGGACCACATGCAGCTGTCAATCATCTGCCATCCAGTGAACATGATGAAAAACAACCTCCTCCCAAGATCTTCTCCCAACTTCCAGAGGGGGCAACACCATCCTAATGGCTGCTATGGCTTTTCTTTGACTAGTGAGTGCCTGTGACTTTAGAACTGAACACACTTGTTCCATGTCACACTAGTTCACATCACTGCACTGTTGAATGCTAACTCGACACATGACAGGAATACTGATTATCATTTCAATTATTTGTCCAGGTTGTCGAGATTGCCTTGTTCCAAACCTACACATTCTTTAATATCATACTCAATTATGTTAACAGCACTTTGCAGACTGAGAATGCTTCCGTATGAGTGGTATCATTTGACGCTCATAGCAACCATATAAAGTCAGCAGGAGTATTCATTACTAAGAGAATGAACTCTGGAGCCAGACTTATTAGGTATGAATCCCAGCTCCATCACCTGCTCACTACGTGACCTGAGACAAGTTACTCAGCCTTTCTGAGCCTCAGTTTCCTCACATGTAAAATGAAGACAATTTAAAAGCCTACACTGCATAGGACTCGAGTAAAAATTAAATGAACAAATGCATGTAAAGTGCTTAGAATAGCATACTGTATCAGTAAGGACTTAATAAATGTTAGTTGTTATCATTTGTCATTTTACCAATGAGAAAACAGTCTCCAAAGAGTTAAGGCACTTGTCCCAGGTCTCACAGACAGTAAGTGGCAGAGCTAGGACTGGAGCTCAGGTCTCTGCTTCTTAGTACCCACCTCACTGCCATTAAAAGATGACACTTCTGCAGACCCAAGGTCAGGCCTTATTTCCTCCAAATCAAACTTCAGGTATGGCTTCAACCGGAACATTAAATTAAAATATTATAAATATTATAAAATATTTCAACTACTATATAGCGCCTGCACGATGGAACAACTCACTAAGCTTGGTAAATAACAGATAAATGTGTGTCCATTTTGCAAGTTCTAAGAGGAAGAAATTTTCCAATCACCAAAGGTTTTAAGTGAGCTTGGATGGGTTGAAACTGGCAAATTATTACCAAAAACGATTGTTTTGAAAAGTATTATAAAACCACCCAAGAGACAGACCATGCTCAGAAATTAGACACAACATTTCTCTTCAGCCTCGTGATTTGCTGTTTTTCACCAGCTTTATCTAACCTTCTAATGTTGTATCTCCAAACCAAACACCAAAGCTACACTCTTGAAAACACTTATAATCTGTTCTCCGTGTTTCCTTAATGGTCTACTTTTTCACCGAGCCGAGCAGGCTGAGTCTGCTCTCGGTGAGCGAACCCCTCACACACAATCACGTCTAAGCATTTCATTCCACCAGGTCCAGGGATCCCCTCCCTCCTCCTTTCCCTCCTTGGTCTAGGTGGGATGGGAGGTGGCATTAAAGATGGTCTTTGTTTCCCTCAAACTTTGTTGAGTCTGGGTTCTCTGGGTAAAGGCCTATCCATCTGGATGAAGGAGAACCTCCTCTTACTTCCAACTCTAGAACAAAAAGAATTTCTTTTTAATCAAACTAACATAATCGAGAAGATTACCCACCTCTCTATTAACTACTATTACTCCTGGAAATTGGACTGGGGTATTAAGGTAGGAAAATTACATTTTTATGTTATGCATGCCTGTACTATCGGAATTTTTTTTCCAAAAGCATTTGTTACTTTTGTAATTTAAAAATAAATAAAGAATTTCTAAAGGAAATTTTGAAAAGAAAAAACTTTGGAGACCGTCTGGGTAGCAGGAATAGCACTAAACTGGATATTTGAACTCTAGCCCTGCTCTCTGCCAACAACCCTCTGAGCCGGGAAAAGGACCGAGTCTCCGAAGAGACCGCAGTCCTGGCTGACACCTTGATGACAGCCTGCTAAAACCCTGAGCAGGGGACCCAGCTAAGCCACGCCCGGACTCCTAACCCACAGCAAGGCTGAGATAATAAATGTGTGCTATTTTAAGTTGCCCCAACACACTTGGGGCAATTTGTTATGCAGCAAGAGAAAATCAATACACCATTTATCAAATTCCCAGGAATCCATGTTGTTATACCCGTAAGGTAGGAATTTTCATGTGTGTAAATGAAGAGTGTTCTTTGAAACTCCATATAAATGTATAAATGCTAACTAGTATTATTTACATTTACTTTGCAATATTTTAAACCAAATACATTGTACTTTGAGTATCTTTCATAAAGGCATCTGATCTCATCCTTATGGGGATCCTAATTCTAGTACTAACTTCTAAAAGTTAAGATAATTTTTACTAGACTTCCAAAGCAGCTACTCTTACATCTACAATTAGCTTAACTTAAGATCCTAAAATTAGACTAATTCAGGCCTCTATACCTGGATGATCCACAACCTGACAATTCAGAGAGGAAACAAAAAAATCTACTTGTCAGCACCAAAAATACTTCTTGTCAGAGAACAGACACCTTGGTTCTTTAGTTTCCAAATTTGCCCTGGGCCTTGTTCTTGCCTAAATTGCAGCTTTCCTGTTCTTGAAGAGAACCACAGTCCTGACCAGTTGCTCTAAAAACAGAATCACGTCTGGCTGGGTCTCTTACATTACAAGTCCACGTGAAATCCTGCCACCACTCCATCTGGCTGGGGGTGGGGGTGGGGAGGCCGGAAGAAGGTCTGACAAAGGACAGAAGGAATAACAGAAAGGCAGTGCTCAGAATGTCATGACCAGCATTTCCCACCACTGACCCCACACAGAGAATGCTAGACCAAATGGCACGTCCTGCAGCTGGTCCCAGCTTGAACTGCACACTGCCAGGAGGGAGGAATACAAGCAGAGTCCCTGCACCTGCACGATACCCCACTGGGCCAGCATTCCCTCTGGCTATTCTCGCCTGAGCCTCCTTCATCTCCCGCTGAACAGCCCCTACTGCAAAGACCACGTCAATGTCTGGAACTGTCCCAGATTTAGAGACTCTGTCTGGCTACAAACAGGGTTATGAACCAACTCAGGGCTTTTTAAACAAATGTATGAACCCACTTAAAGGCAAAGAACGAACGTTTCTGGAGCATGCGCTTAAGTATCTTTCATAAAAGTACCCGATCCCATCTTTATGGGGATCTCAATTCTAGTACTAACTTCTAAAAATTAAGACAACTTTTACTAGACTTTCAAAGCAGTCCTCTTATAAGTACAATTAGTTTAACATAAGATCCTAAAGTTGGACTAACTCAGACCTCTATTATCTAGATGATCCCCAACCTGACAATTCAGATAGAAAACAAACTAAACCTACTTGTCAGCACCAAAAATACTTCCTACTCAAAAGAAGGGCTGCAAGGAGCATATTAGATTAAAACAAACCCCATATGCATTACAGAATAGAATAAAACTTTGAATTACCTTGGCACAAGATTTGAACAAAATTTCCCCTAAAGTGGATGGACTTCAACTCTGCCCCCAGAGCCCTGGGACACCTATTAACTCTTCTCGCCATTAGTTGTCCAGCAGAAAAGTCCGAGAGGCATGGCTTTGGGTGCACTTGCAGCCTAGAACTCAAATAATAAATGCTTCCCATGGGGTATATCCTGTAGGGTGGTATCAACACCAGTAAATTCACTTCATTACAGAATTCCCTACCAAACCTGTGAGGGGTCTACAGCAGGTGGCCTCATCAGCACCATTCCCCTCTTCCTCTTCCAAACATGTTGATAGATATATTTGGTTGGGTATCCACCCTTACACACAGCCCATCTACTCTGGAAAAAGGTGACCGTACCCCAATCCTAGGGGTAGACATCATTTTCTTAAGCCAATCGGCTCATTCTGGTCACCTGGCGACAGTCAGCAGTTTGAGGAGTTATGTGACTCAAGCGGCCTCCCCAGGGCTTCAGGTTTAGTATGACAGGATCACAACAGTTTCTACTTCCAGACCCAGCTGCCTAGAGATCCAGAGGATCACTAGGGGTTATGAATGCTCTAGAGATTTGATAACTCATATCTGGAGGCAAAGCAATCCCTTTGAGAGCTCTGTGAAGGTAGAGACCATTTCTTATTTCCAGATGGGGGCAGGGGGGAAGGTAGATGGATGCAGGAAGGAAGAATAGGGTCCCCTGACCTAGAGCTGGTTCACACAGGAGGTGGCTAAGGCTCTGGGTATAACCAGAGTTCAAAAGTCTGAGCCAAGGGTCCTTCTGTTCACCAGCCCCCTTATCAACCGTGGCTTCTGAATGTACAAACGACTATTCAATATGTTTGCAAGATGGATCATCCTAGATATCACTTACTTTGATAGTATAAAACAAAACTATGAGACTACAAGAGAGATTTTTTTTTTTTTTTTACCTTGCACCTTCATTTTCTGGGAAAGGATTAAAAAACAAAGTGAAGTACAAGACAATAAAATATTACATATCATATTAACTTGGCCTTTGGCATCAGGCAAACAATTCTGCAGCAACCCATGAACAAAAGCAAAGGAGGAATATTATCAGGATAAAAGCCAGAAACAGATTTCCCAAGGTGGTATGCACGACGTGTGGGGTTGCAGAGGTGGGACAGTCACATGTATTGTACAGTACTTTAATTACAAAAACAATACATGCTTGATTTCACGAGTCCTCTAATACAGAGGTCTAAAAGAATAACTCTTCCCTGTCCCCACATCCCATCCCACCCCACTGCGGTACCCAAAGTCAGCATGCCTTTTTCTATGTGCACACAAAGATACAAACATATGTGCACATCCCTAAACCTCCCATTACAAAAAGAATAGGATCATACTACACACATTACTCTATAACCTGGTTTTTTTTCCTGCTTAAAATAGAGAATGCCCAGCCCTCCAATATGACGTGTGTTTAAAATTAAAAAAGAAAGCACATGCCCCATGGAAATCACAGTCCTAAAGTATGGAAAACATTAATTGATATGAATATCGGGAAGCAGAAAGCAATTTTCTGCTTTTGCTTTATACCAAAAAGGTCATTCCTAAAATAGTTAGAAAATAAAATTATGTAGGGCCAAAATTCAGACACTTCATCTGCTAAAACCCATGAATGTTAACACTTGGCATTTTGTTAAAAAGGGGATTGTTTTATTTCTAGTGAGCACAACAAATCAGGCATTTGAATGCACGTAATGTTCTACCCTCCATCGTATTTTCAATTCATCTAAAAGTGAACTTGGCTTCTTAGAGCCAAAAAGAAAAATGATCAGCAGTGTTAGTTACGATAGGATTAATTCCTCCTATCTCCATCTCAAAGACCAGTGTTTACAGTCTGTCTTTTATTTGATATCAGACCATACTTTCAATTAAAGCTGCAGAACCGTAAGGGTTTCCCACCTAAAAGCCGAACTGCTATACCTGGAGGGAAGGTGACACGGGACCTCACTGCCAAACCCAACAATACCTCTTCCCTGCTCTGCAGCAGCATTTTCTACCCTTTCCATTCGAATCAGCATTTGACATTAATTATACCTCTGAACTTAGTTTAGCATCCAGTTATCAAATGAATATCCCAAAAGAAATATTCAAATATCTCATGTTAACTGTCAACCCCCTACTACCGCCAAGAATAGAAATCAAGGATGGGAAGTTCAATTCCCAGACAATGACTACTATTCCATCAAGAAACTAATTATTCAAAGCTATCCTTGAAACACGACTGGCTATCTGGAAAGCAAAGCTATATGTGACATAAAATAATACAGCTTTGCGTATAATTTTAAAAAATACATTAGTTCCACAAAAGTTAAAATTGACCCTACTTGCTCTCTCCTTTCATTTATTTATATTTTCTCCCACAGTTCCAAGATTGACAGACAGAAAAATATCAAGCATGTCCCAATAATCCAATTCAACTCCAGACACAGATACACTATAAAAAAGGGAGAAGAAGAACTCAGAAGCGAGGCAGAATCTATTAAAACTACTTCCATCTAACCCATCCTGTTTCCTTCTCAGCTGCTGGAACAGGGTATCAATGCCCCATTTCCTTGGTTTAGTTAACAACACATCTCTACCTGAAAAGACGCAAATTTCTGTGCTTTATGTAAATTCCTGAAAAGGTGCATATGAATTCTATTTTTCACTCATGTTTTAAATAAATTTAAAGAACTTGATAGTTAAAATAACACTGTGAAATCCTCTATAAAGAACTTTTACAACATAAAATTTCTCCTATTATACATATTCATGTTTTCATTTTTGCATATGGCATTATACTTTTGTACAAAAGGATATGATTATTCCCAAATCTCCAGGGACCAAACACATATTCTCATCTGGTAATTTGCTCCTGTCCCTACTAACTACAAATGTCAAGAAGGCTCACATCTTTTGTGACAGTTCACTGCCTTGCATTTTAATGAGTAGCTTTTCAATGATTGGACTGCTAATCTTATCAAGGCATCCAAGAAAATGCCTATGAATTTCAAAATTCCTCCTGAATATACGTTCCTCAGAGGGCAGGAACTAAGTATTCTACTTGCTTTAGAATGCCCCCAACGTCCAGTGCAACACTTGCACACGGTCAGCACTCTATAAACACCACATGGAAAGCACACTCATTTGACTTTAATCGGGATATTACTCACGTGCCAACTGAGCAAACACAAAACTTTTTGAGGGTATAAACAAATACCTCCGGTCTCTGATAAACAGAAAAAAGAGAGAAGAGTCTGTGGAAGAGAAGCCAGCTCTCTGCCACAAAATACAAAGTCTGAACCCCACAGGTGACCTTTGGTGTATACTCACATATATTTCACTGTGGTCAAAGCGCTTCTTGAGGTTGTTGATGAAGGTCTCCTCACTGAGAGGTTCTAAAAGAACCATATCTCCAACTCCAATCATGTTGTCCAAAAGTGACGTTTTCACCTCCATTTTGGCCATAGTCTCCCGCTATAGGAAAGAGGGGGAAAAGGGTCAATTTAAATGAGCAAAATTATTTCAGATGGGTTCTTAGCACTACTGGAGAAATAAAACACTGGTAGTTCCAAATGGCCCTCACCTGCTTCACCAACGTTGTAACCTCCCCTCCCTACAATCTACGTCAGAAGCCTCTGAGGTGCTGAAGTCCCTGCCAAGCCACTCGATGCCCCATCTTTCAACCTGCTGCCACAAACAAACCTCCCTCCCAGTCTATCATCTCATCTACAGAAAGAGCCCCTAGGAAGCCAGGGTCTCCATTTCCTTCTTTAGACCATACCCTCTCCCAAGCATTAGCTGTAAAACTCTAGCAAGAGAACCCACGTACCCCTTCCATCAGCCCTTGCATACCAATGTCAGACTTGAGCCTATATGAACCTGCTTACCCCAAGATGACATCCCCCAGCATTCCACAATAAAATTCAGAATGCATTTTCCCAGGAAATACAGTTTAAAAAATGATGCTAACATTGAATACTTGCTACATATCAGGCACTATATCAAGAACTTTACATGAATTAATTAATTTAATCCTCATAACAATTCTATGAGGTAGGTATTGCTATTATTATCTCCATTTTGAGATAAGGAGATTGAAGGTCAGAAAGATTAAGAAACTTTATGATTATTTAAGAATGTGTTACATTCTGTGTGCAAGAACTCAATCACACTGCACCTACGGAGGGCAATTTCATTCCAGGTACCAACACTAACTTATAAAGAAAAGAACACAACCCACTTGTAAATCGGAGGTTGCCTATATAATATAACCTGCCAAGAGTGACTTCAATGTTCTTAATTCTCATTCCAACACACATACCACTATAACAGCAAAATCAAATTAACACACAATGAATACTTATGTATATTCATGCCCCTAATACTGACGGGAAAGTACGTTTAATTCTTTGTATTAATGAGTCACCCAGGTGGTACTATATCAAACTAAAAAGCTTCTGCATGGGAAAAGAAACCATCAACAAAACAAAAAGACAACCTACCAATTGAAAGGAGATATTTGCAAATCATATAACTGATAAGGGGTTAATATCCAAAATATATAAAGAACTCATACAACTCAACAATAAAAAAACAAACAACCTGATTTAAAAATGGGCAGAGGATCTGAACAGACATTTTTCCAAAGAAGATATATAAATGGCCAACAGGCACATGAAAAGATGTTCAATGTTCACTAATTATTAGGGAAATGCAAATCAAAACTACAATGAGATATCACCTCATGCCCATCAGAATGACTACTATTAAAAAGACAAAAAATAAAAGTGTTGGTGAGGAAGTAGAAAAGGGAACCCTTGTACACTGCTGGTGAGAAAGTAAACTGGTACAGCCACTATGGAAAACAGTACGGAGATTCCTCAAAAAATCAAAAACAGAAATACCATATGATCCAGTTACTCCACTTTTGGGTATTTATCCGAAGAATACAAAAACGCTAATTTGAAAAGACATATGCAACCCCGTGTTCATTGCCAAATTATTCACAATAGCCAAGACCTGGAAACAATCTAAGTGCCCATCAATGGATGAATGGATAAAGAAGATGTGATATATATATATATATATACACACATCATGGAATACTACTCAGCCATAAAAAAGACCAAATCTTGCCACTTGCAACAACATGGATGGACCTTGAGGGTATTATGGTAAACAAAATAAGTCAGATGGAGAAAGCCAAATACCATATGATTTCACTCATACGTGGAAGATAAAACAATCACCACCACCACACACATAGATACAGAGAATAGACTGGTGGTTACCAGAGGGGAAGGGGGTTGGGGGGAGGGCACAATGGGTAAAGAGGCACATTTGTAGGGTGACAGATGGCAACTAGACTCTGGGTGGTGAACACGATGTAGTCTATATAGAAGTTGAAATACAATGATGTACACCTGAAATTCATATAATGTTATAAACAATGTTACCTCAATAAAAGAAAGATTTTTTAAATAAATAAATAGAAATGAACATACAAAAAAAGGAGTCACCCAGGCATGCTATATCTTATAAAGGTTGGTCTACTTGCTTAAGACTTAGCAATTTAAATAAACGTCCCCCTATTCCAGTCTAGAACATCCAGTAGGTCTCTTAGAGACAACAGAAACTACACTGAGTTGGGCTATTTTAAAGAGAACTAGGAAGGACTGGGAATTGCATAATTTTTTATTATTAATTCACTAATGATTTATATGAATCCACAAACACATTCTTTATTTCTGACCTTATTAAAAAAAAATGTCTTTAAGTGTGTAGTAAAAAGCCAAAAAAGAGAGATCAAGAAGCAAAGAGGTTCTCCCATTAAAAAAAAACAACCTTGGGGCCAGCCAGGTGGCGTAGTGGTTGAGTTTGGCGTTCCTCTTTGGCGGCAGCCCAGGGTTCACAGGTTCAGATCCCGGGCATGGACCTACACCACTCATCAAGCCATCCTGTGGCGGTGACTCACATACAAAACAGAGGAAGACTGGCAACAGATGTTAGCTCAGAGCCAATCCCCCTCACCAAAAAAAAAATAATAAACCAGTAAAGAAGTATTTAATATTTAAAAGAAGAAAAATAGAGTTAACTTTTTTGTTAATACATGTTTTTTTGATAACATGCCAACTACCCCTGGAATAAATAACCCCACGTATCACTAAAATCCAACAATAGTAGCACTAAGAATGATTCCATGCCCTCTGAACTAGGCCAGATTCTGTTTTAAAACAAAATGGGTGGGGGTGGGGGCACTTGCCATTCTCTGGAGATGCAGCAAAAGTCAGAGAGACAGCTGGTCCCCCGCCAAGTCCATGGAAAGACTTGCACAGAAACGGAACATGAGTGCCCAACCTTTGTCGCAATAAATTAACATTTAAATCAAATTTCAAGTTCTCAGCCTCATGAAATGCCACAAGCACTCTAGCTGCGATGCATTACATATAATTTGGCAGATGAGGGAAGAAGGCTTGGGGATTAAGGGGGAAATCAACCTGAGAAGGGTTTCAAAAATAAACACCTCAAACCAGCAATTTACATTAAGCGAAGAGGCTGAATGGGAACTCTGCCCTGGGGTGGATTCCTGTATATAAAGTCTATTTATGGAAACAGCTGCAGAAGGACCAGGGCTTTGCTGCAGGTAACAATAATTAAGCAGCCAGTCTTTCTCTGTAATTAAACCTGCTTTGCCATCTTTTCAAATATAAGCCTCAAGGAAGTTTGTATGGGTTCCAATTTTTACACTTCTATCCCAACTTTATATCCGTAATGAGGCAAGAGGGCAAAACAAATGCTGAGCTATAGGCAATTGGTAAAACTGAAAAACTCTGAAAATACAACTTTTGCAAACCGAAATATAACAATAAAGTAAACCAAGTGAAAAGGTGACACCAACATTCATTTAGTCATTCAAACACAGTTTTGTTTCCTTTGTTTCCTTCTAGTTTTTGTCTTTCTAGCATCTAAGTACTGTGGGGGAGGAAAGAGTGACACCCTCCTTCATTCTCATTCTCAAGTAGAGGGACCGCGCTATCTTCCTACAAAGGGACTGATTTCCCTTATGTAACGACTACTGTGTCCAGCCTTGGTTCGGTTCACTTGGACATCTCAATGAAATTAGTTGGTATATTTCCTCCACCCAAAGAAGCTGATTTGTCTTTTCTCTGAAAGAGCAATGCTTACCACAACAACAAATTTCAGAATCACTTGCTAACTCAAGATTTCCATAAACTATTAGAAGAATTCACATGGGAGAATTAAATGAGAACGTGTGTAGAGCACTGAGGATACTTTCTGTTTGACACGTAGATGTCTACCTTCGCCCTTTCCAAGACCCCCATGGGAATCCATGCTGTTTTAGGGAAGCCAATTTTATTCCATGGTCCAGGAAAGTAGCACTGGATCTAGACTAAGGCGATCACCACACTCCCATCTCCCAGCCACTGTGATTGCTGAGAGAAAGCTGAGCCTGAGGCTTCAGCTTGGATATGAGGACAAGGGTTCCATCCACCTCTGGATGGCATGATCTACAGAAGTGATTCTTGGAGCTGCTGCGGCCACGTCTGCTCTCATGACAGGGCCTGGTCTGAGGAGGGAGACAACGCACGGAGGGGGCAGGGCAAGAAAAGAACCGAGAATTTGTGCTGGAGCCCTGATGACGTCACAAACCTCTGGGTCAAATGGCACTTGAAGCCAGCCCCACAGCTCTCAAGTTTTCAGTCAGGAGGCCAATTAATTCTCCCTATTGTTTAAACTGTTTGAGTTGGATTTTCTATTATTTGCAACAGAAAGCATCCTATCTAATAAAAGAAGCTGGTACGAGGAAGTGGAGTGTCATAAGTAAAACACAAAAGGGCACGGACTGCCTGAGCCCAGGCCACAGGGTGGAGGGCATGAGGACCTAATGTCTTGGACTGGCAAGACGATCACCTCTGGTATTTAACAGTGAAACAGCTGACTAAACCATGGGCTACCGTGCCTTAAGACTCGGACTTTGTGCCCGCAGCTTTAGAGAATTGGAGAAAAATTCAGATGCCGGGGTATGTGCTGGCTACTTCTTAAGGATGTACAAGAAAAAGACAAGCTTGCTGTGAAACCGTCTGAAGCCAGAGAGGAGAACATACGGTGCTGCTAAGAGGAGTCACTCTGCCTAAAGGTGGGAGATGCAGAGGAAATGTGACCTATCCCAAGCACCAACTGTCTTGCCTCTATGGCCTAAGAAAGGGACGGCACTCTCACTACAGGAAGATGTAGCCCAGGAGAGGTACCAACCCATCTACTGCTTCATATGCGTCTTAACTGTTCCCAGGTGGATTCTATTAACCAAGAGCTAAGGCACTCTGCAGAGCACAAGGCCAGGTCCAACTACCAGGAGACAAGTTCTTGGACCAAGTTCTAGGTTCAAAACCTTGAGAGCTGGCAGTATCTCTGGTTTTGGTTACTACTCCATGGAAGCCAAGAAACCTTAAAATTCAACAACATTTTTAAGGGATCTATACTGCCAAAGAAGTCTGGCAGACGTAACTTACAACCGCTTGATTCCTAAAACAATCAACCCCAAGACCTCCAACTCATAAGAACAAAAGAAGAACTGCTAAAGCATTGCAGCCCCTGATAAAGCCATCTTCCCCAATGCTCATCCCAGATGTAGCCATGGAAGACCATGGACAAAGGAGATCTTCTCCAAGAGCAGAACCTCTGAAGAGGGGTAGCTGTGTTTTCAGCCATACGGGGAAGAGATGCATTATGTTGGTGGGGGCATTTCATTTTCTTAAGCATTAAGTATGGTAAGAAATGTGGATGTGAATGTTGGGCAGTTAAAGGGGAGAGCCACAGTAGACTTCTTTTTTTTTTAAAGGGGACACTATCCAACAAACAGTCCTGTTCCTATTTGCACCTAATCTCCCTTTTAGGGAGTCCCCAGTTATCTTGGGATAACAAGTAATCTAGAAGCAGTGCCCAATCCCCATTACAGAATCCAAAGGAAACAGATATGCTCTCTCCGCACCCCAAGGAACATGGCTTATGCGCAGCCACTCAGAAGCTCCTGGGACTCTGAGTCTTGAGTGATGATGAACGCTGGTGGTGATGGCTGGAGGTTACATTCATCACTCATTGCAGCAACAGCAGCAGCATGAAGACCAGGTGGTTCCCGTGGCATGGCTTCTGCTATGGATCCTGCTGCCTAGCCCTCTAGCCTTTCCTTGGTCCCTGCCTATCTCCCAAGCCTGTATCCTCGGAAGTCTTCCAACCTCTCTGCATTTCTGTGTGTCTCTACATCCTTCCTGCATTGCCAGCAACCAAGATCCCTAACTGACATGAACACTAAGTACAGTGTCCAATATATAGTATTACACCACTGTTTGATCTTCATTATTATGCAAAACCTAACCTTCTTCTCCCAACCCTGGTGAAAGCAATCTACAAAATACAATCACTGGGAGAACTCTCAGAGGAACCTGGAAGCAGGGTCCCTTTAGCTAAGGGTGCTGATTTAGCCCAGCCACCAGCCCAAAAACTGGTGCCAGGTGACCACCTCATCTCTTTCCACCTGTTCATCCATCCAAGAAAAACAAAATATATGATTGCAACCATTCCTTTCCCCCACCTCTCATCTCAAAAACTTCCAAAACCACTACCTGTATTTCAATGTACACCAATTCCTTTTCTGGCATCTTTCACAGCGTAAAAATACCATTCAAAATATTGAGAGCATCATTTCAAAAATTCCTCAAAATCCAAAAAAGAATGCAACATAAAGATCCTATATCCTCTTAAAATGGCATCTGTAACCTAACATTTAAAGGTAAGTAGTCACCCCAGTCACCAATCTTAAACTACAAGCCACCAACCATGTTAATGTCATCTGTGCTTGGGAATGTCAAAACCACATTCCCCAAGCCCACAGCTCCACAGAGAGTCAGCCAAACCAGATGGCACATCCGTATGAAGTGTATGCTCATTCCACTATTCGATATCAAAATGGCAACCCTGAAAAGCTATTCCAAATTAATCATTAATTTAATAAGAACTAATAAGAGAAGCAGGATAAGCTGAAACAAAGCATCCGGCGGTCTCCCACGTTATTCAAAGTTCTCAGAGTACCACAGATGAGAACAAAGGAATATTTTTAAGTTGAAACAGCTTTATTGTAGAATTTGAAAGAACTTTCTCAAATCAGAGCTGAGGTTGCAATGATTAACAAGGATTAATATTAAGTCATTAACATAATCTTGAATTTGAAGGAACTTTGAAAGCAAAGCCATAGAAGGTACTCACAGGCAAACTTAATGGAAGTGATATTTATTGCTTTGGTAATTATAAATGAGGACATTTAAAACACATCTACTATGACATTATTAGCAATATACATCCAAGGCAGCACCTTCAGGGGGTCTTCTTAGCATAATAACTATAGTCCTTACCCGACTCCAGTTCCACTGATTAACCTCCCCCTATGGTGGTCATGTATGCGGGATGGCCCCTTTTCTAGAAAATCAGCTCCTTGATGTCAAGAGTCACACCTATATTCATCTTTATTTCCCAAAGGCACAGTGCACAGCCTCTTGCATATGGTAGGCATTCAGAGAAGTACAAAGGGAAAACAAGTATGCAAATTTACGAGTGACAACTGAGTCATTCAATAATGCAGTTCTCACAGCTGCCATCGGTTGGTCTGTCACAGCTGACCAGAAGGCAAAATAATGACCAAGCTTCAAGCCACTTTGATCCATTCCTCTAAAAACATGATATTATCAACAAAGGACAGGAAACAGAATTGAGTCATTTGGCTCCCAAAGAGATCACCAATGCTTTTAAGAATAACATGAGAAACACATTGAAGTTAAGAAAATGGGGCCAATGTGGCAAGATTTCACGAACAGAATAAATCTCAGCAAATCCTGATGGCAAAACAAAAGCAGAGAGGGGCCAAGTCTATAAGATGTGGTTCAGTATCTAAAATGAGGAGCTAAGTGACTGAGGAAAACTGGAATTTCCTTCCTAGATCTTTCAAAATAGCACTGAATCTCATCTCTCTGAGAGCGGTTGGATTAAATTTCCATTCAAGTCAGTCCAACCACCATTTACAGTATTGAGTCCTGTTGGTCCCTGGCATTGTGTTAAGTGCTAGCGACACACTGAATAATCAAGGTACTCCCCCGCCCCACGCCATCCCCAGGATCTCCCAGTCCAGTAAGAGAGTCAAGACAAGAAAATAGGGCACTTCTGAAATTTCAAATGACCTTTTTAATGAGTAAAAGCAATACATGTTCACTATAGAAAAAAAAAATTTAGAAATGTGGATGAGCAAAAGAATATAAGCCAAATTCAACACTCTCATGCTTTAGTCTAAATCCTTTTGAATTTATCAGAAGACTTATGAAACCTGATTTTTATAACCAATGAATTGGCCATCATGTCTGGTTTTATAAATGTTAATATAAATATTTTCTGCCTCAAGATAGGAACGTGAAATAGATCCGTAGGAGCTGTGAAACTGTGGAGCTACACCAATAATAGTCCCATCACTTTTAAATTCAGCCAAATTGCATGGCCATCTGCCCCTTTATTCTTTACCTTCCCCCCTCCCCCAAATTAGCAACTCATTATCAACAGCCTGCCCACCAACCATCTCTACCACTTGGCTGTGTCTAACGTCTGAATATATGTCCAAAACTTGTGTCTGCTACTGTTCCATACCAAAATACAAAAAAAAACAAACAAACAAACAAACCCTCTTATTCCCCCTAAATTCCACAAAGTCACAACTGACTCAGTTTCTCATCCTCGTCCTCTCCCGGTCTCTTACTTCCTCCCCAATCTGTCTCGGTGATTATATCACCTTCATCACTCGCACTTTCATCCCTTCCCCTCTCTTCCCCACTGTGACTGCCCTAGCTCAGCCTTCATCATTCTCACCTGGAAGGCAACAGCCTTCCAAGTGGTCTCTCTGCCTATCTTGCCACCACAGCCTCTGCCAGCCCTCTCCTCCCCCGTCCATGGGCCATACTACCCAACCTGCCTTTCTAAATCACAATCTGATCAGGTAAGCCCTGCTTTAAATCCTTCAATAACTCTCCTGTGTCTTTAAGACAATATTCAAAATCCTTAGCAGATTCTCAAAAAAATGAAACATAGAATTTACCATATGATCCAGCAATTCCATGTCTGGGTATATGCCTACACAAAGTGAAAGCAGAAACTCAAACAAATGTTTATACATCCATGTTCAAAGCAGCATTATTCACAACAATCAAAAGGTAGAAGCAACCCAAGTATCCATCAACTGACGACTGGATAAACAAAATGCGGCATATACAGTCACGCAGCACATAACATTTCGGTCAAGAATGGACCGCGTATATGACAGTGGTCCCATAGGATTAGTACCATAAATGCTAGGTGTGTAGTAGGCTACATTATGGTTAAGTTGGTGTAAGTACATGCTTGTGTAAGTACACTCTATGACGTTCACACAACAAAATCACCTAATCAGAACATATCCCCGTCGTTAAACAACAGATGACTGTATATACAATGGAATATCATTCAGCCTTAAAAAGGAAAGAAATTCTGACACATGCTGTAACATGATGAACCTTGAGGACATTCTGACTGAAATGAGCCAGTCACAAAAGGACGCCATGTGACTCCACTTACACGAGGTACTAGGGTAGTCAAATTCATAGACAGAAAGTGGAATGACTTTTACCAGGAGCTGAGGAAGGGGGAATGGGCAGCTGTTGTTTAATGGGTACAGTTTCACTTTGGGAAGATGCAAACGTTCGGGAGATGGACGGTGGTGATGGCTGCAAAATAATGTGAATGTACTTAACGCCACTGAGCTGTCCAACCTTGAAAAGGTTGAAATGGTCAATTTTATGTTATGCATATTTTACCACAACAAAAATCTCAGAGATCACATAACTCCACCGCCTGACTCAAGCCTTCCTCCTAGTCTCATCTCTCTCTGGTGAAAGCCCCCCACGCTAAGGCGAACCTCACACGACACACAAACATGCCAAGGCCTCCAATGGCTCCTTCAAGCAGGCCACAGAGAATTGGGCCGTGGGCACACACCAGCCCAAACAACGCCAGCCTCCGAGGATCCGGAATCAGGACCCAGAGACTACAGTCAGGTGGCTGTGAGCGCTGGACCAGACGTTCATGTAGATCCAGGGGACGGTGTATACCATTCAGGGGAGCATCGCCGGGCTCCTGCAGAGGAAGCCAGTCTGAGGGGAGGAAGGAAGCAGACGTGCAGAGAGAGGCAGTGATGACGGACCACCCAGCAGTGGGACAGACAGAAAAGCTGGTTTAAAGGCTGAGAGTGGTTCTAGCTGTAGGCCCTCGAGAGGTTCAGATGAGCTTCTGATCCTAAATAACGCCCCTCGACTTAACCAGTGTGAGTAGCCATTCCTCGCAGGCGGCGTGCTCTGGGCAAACCAGCACATCTCCAGCGCAGCTGTCTGCTCGTCTCCTCTTCCCCCTGGAGGAGGCTCGGGCTCTCCATGTGCGAAGACCCCACGGCCTGGCAGAGGGGCTGGCACACAGCACTCTGGTGTGTAGAGGAAATAAATGAACGCATACTGGAGAGGCAAAGCCCATTCTTCCTTCCAAGACTGTTCCCATCATCTCTTCCGGGTCACAATGGGCAAGGATACTCAGAGAGCCTCAGATGACACACCAAGAACGTGAAAGATTATCAAACACTCAGGTTAGAAACCAAGGGCAAGACACTTTCTCAGTATTTATCATCCTAAAGGGCAGGTGGAATATAAACTTTCTTTAGGACAATTTACTCAAGCAACATGGTTCTCAAAGGAGATGGGGCTGGTGGGCCACATGAACCACATGGGGTGCTTCGCAGGGCTCCCCAGAGTATATGAGAAAGTGGGCCCTGACGTGCATTTGTGAAAAGGCTCTGGTGATGCTGATTTTCATTCCTATCAACACACTTTCTCAGAGAAACTTCTATAAGGTGTATTGATTCATGGCATTTACTTCACAAAGTATAGTTATCTGATGTTCCAATCCTTTATTCCACTGTTAAAGCCATGACATACTGAGCGTTCCCGCCCCTCTTTCTCTAAAGCTTTTTGTTAAGAATATTCAATGCACTGCTAGTAGGATGGCTTTTGTTAGAATCTTGATTAGGGAAGAAATAGGCCCAACTACTGGGCAATTTCCACACAGTAAGTTGTTGCCTTGTGCTCAAATTCTGGATAATACAAAGAACATTAAATTATCAGTCAATGATAAAATGGAATAGATTTGAACAGGGGGGTGAAAACAAACAGCCAAAAACATATGGAAGCCCATAAACCATAAGCCAGACTCCAATCTTAAAAAGCCCTGTGAATGGGATGGGCAATTAACTCAACACTCTGGTTATCTAAGAGTTAACACCCCAGAGGGTATCTCTGCCTAAGAAGAGATGGGCCAGGACCACCCAGGGTCAATGTCAAGGTTTGTTTCTGTCTAGGTTTGGAAAGGCTGGCCTTATCAACCAAAACCATCAACCAGGAGCTGGGCTGCTCTCAATCCCAGGCACAGGTAAGTTATTAAGGATTTGAAAGATAGCATCTAGAACTTGACAATTCATAAAATGACACGTTAAAAAAAAAAAAATGTTCTTTCCCCAACTGTGGAAATGCTGAATATATTATCAAGACTAATTAGAAGGATTTTTGAGTCAGAAATAACAGTGGCTGCTATGACAACACTGAAGGTTTTGGATTACAAACTACAATCTCTTCTGATGTATAAGCAAAATTTCTTAGGATCCAGGAAAAACCCTCTTTTAACAGAAAGAGAAATGGACCCAGGAGGTGTTGCACATCTGGTTTCCAGAAGAGCCAGGATGAGGAGGATGCTTTCCCACCTGGCTCTGGCACCCTTATTGTATTACACACATCCTTCAATCTCATTCCTAAATCAGCAAACTCTTCACAATACCCCATGGTGTTTTAAAGAGAAGCTTCGCTTCTACTTGGGGAAAGAGTAACTTTCTACAGAAGTTTTGTAGCAAGAGTTTACTACCCCTGAGAATTCCCTTTTGATCTGCCCCAAAATGGGACAACACAGGCTCTGGATCACAGACCCAGGCTCAAATCCACGAGAATTCACCTCTGGAACTCGAATTTCTGATCTAAAAACTCAGGGGTGACAACAGCAGGATTATTACACAGGCTGACTGAGAAATCAAAGGAATTTCTCACTAGATGCTAATCCCCGCCCTTCCCAATGCCCACTTCTTCTGAAGAGCTCCCCTACTCTTCCTGTGCTGTCTTCTGGCAGGTATATCAAAGTAAATAACCTAGAGAGTTGCTTCATTTGCAACACACATTCCCTGGGTTCAGTGCCCTGAGCGGGAAACACAGCCAACATCACTGTCCCCACCATCATTTCCCGGAGGAAGCTCTGCAGAGTCACGGCAGGAACAGCTGCCAAAAGGCAGGGCAACTCCAGAGAATGTCACGCACCCCCAAGACTGGGTCTGAAAGCCAACCCCAGGCCCCCCCCACCCCACCGCTTGGCACCCCTCACCAGCCAGAATCCCAGAAGGTCTAAAACGGACAGCAAGCAGTCCCGGCTTTAGGGGGAATCCACGGTCACGTTCTCCAACTCACACTGGATGTTATGAGAATTAATGAGCTAACGTCTGAAAAGGGCTACGCGTTCCTGTGGGACAAGGTAGGCAAAAACTAGAAACCCCTGTTAGAGCCAGAAACACAAACTCAGCTGCACGTGGGACGTGCTAATTATAACCCACAGACTTCTCAATTTGTTCCCTCAGGGCGGATAAAAAAAATTCCAAGAAGTTGAATGTGTTTAGACTGGCAAACCCAAGACCCAGGGACCCCTAGGTGAACGTAAACCTGTTAACTACACCCAGAGCACCCCACAGTGCTGATCTGTTCCCAGCCGCTGCACAGACACCGAATACACCAGTGACTGTTAAACTGAACATAGCCACCAGGGGAAAACCAACTTTCCTTCCACATGAACTGGCTTCTTAAGCAGAGAGTCCAGACCTCATCCCACATGCTAATGTCCTCACCCAAGTCCTCCTGTCCCTTGCCACCCCCTCTTGCTTACACCACTTGTAGATTCATGCTCTCTGTGTTTTTTATACTTGATCAGAGCATCCAGCCACTCCAGGTACTCCCTTCTCATTAAAAGTTCAGTGATGTGCACCTGTAGGCACTCACACAGGGTTTCTTGTACCCGTCAGTTTTGGGGGGCCCTATGGATGGGGTTTTGAAGATAACTGGCTTTAAAAAAGGCAGCTTCCCATCACTCAGGTGCTTTTCAGTGACAATGGAAGGAAGTGAGTTGAACTGAGTACACTCTTCTTGTTCCCTGGGGTAAGGACACATCAGCTGCGCATTCTGCAACAGACCGCAGAGGTTAGACCGACTACCATGGCGGCTCCAGAAAAAAACCCAGAAGATCCAAGTTGCAGACTCAGGTCTGCAGCTGGCTCACAGGGAGGCCTTGGGCACATCGCCAACTCTGAGCCTCGGTTTCCCTACAAAGGGGTGGAATACATCATCTCCTAAGATCCTGTCCCAGCTTCCATCATTACTGATTCAACAAAAAATGCTCAACTCTGGAAACTAAGTTCCTGCATTTGGGGATGAGCGTGCATCGTGGGTCTGGTTATAAAGAATGTTAAAAACCAAAAATGCCAGTCCACAAGAATCTTTCTCAATGACACTAACTCAGAGGTAAAGGAAAGCAGCTTTCTTTATTCTGACCTCACCAGCAAAAATGGTAATAACTATACACAGCACAGAAAGAAATGCACAGAATCAGCAGAAGCCTCATAAGTAAAGGCATCGAGACACGTGTAAATGTGTCCTCTGTGTGTTTATAACCACACGGTTAGCTGCAAAATGGAATGGGCTATTTTAATAAATTAATGTAGCTATGAAAGCAAAAAGGTATCTAAAGATTACAAATTAAGAAACTTATACAGTAAAGGAAAATACGTATTACTCAACAGTGCCTCTTCAGTGCCTTTGTACTGATGGTTAAAGAAAAGTTTTTTTAAATAATAAAAATTCAGAAGCTTCCTCAAGCAGTTATCCACTAAAATAAAGTCTAATAAACTGTGTAATCAAAGGGAGATGTTTATCCATTTACATTAGGATTTCATGAATGTTTATTAGTTGAGAATTGATCAAACAAAAACAACTAAGATGTTCCAAAAAAGACACTGATGATGTAAATTGAGAAAGTGTAAGTACTTCGTCATTTAAAAAGAATTTTTATAGAAAATAGCTGCATCACTGTGGGTTACCTCACCTAAGCTGATTAAAATCAACAATCATATTAGAATTTGGAAGTATTTTCTAGGTTAATTTTTTTCTAGTTTTTCTAATGTTGGAAGCATTACTGAATTTAAAATCAATGCACCATAATACATATTTCTAAATACATTTTAAAGTATTTATGAAAAACTAAAAGATATACTATACTGAAAATCAATCTATAGGAGCATGCCATAACTAAATGATCTTTTTAAGTCGCAAATTAAAATGTTTACAAAATATATGTTTACTAAATTTAAACTTATAAATGTTAACTAAATTTAGGTAATAGTTCTGTTAATTTCCAAAAGTTCTGTAGGACACAGCAATTATTTCATATATTTATATAAGGATACATACATAAAAATGTCCCCCTATGCACACACACACACTTTTTTCCCCTTGAATATAGTACACACTTAACCTGTAACGCTATACAAAAATCAGTTTTCAAAGTTAATCAGTTTGACCAAGGGAAGTTTTGGTAAGAAATTAAATATTCCATAGTGAACTGCACTGTATATTCCTGATTAAGAAAAACTACTTGTAGAAGGAAATGAAGTTATCAAAAAAAAGGTTTTTACAATATCACACTATTATACTGTCAATCATCAAATTAAACGGCATAAAAACTTAAAATTTACAATCCACCCTTAATGATGTCTCTAAATAGGTAGGTAGGTAGGCAGATAGGTAGACAGATACAAAAACTATAGAGTTCTTTTTAAATGACATAATTATAAAGCCCCCTAGTTCAGAAATTAAAACTGCTTACCAACTTTTCTTCTCCATTGTTTTTTCCACCGATTTAACTAGCACTTTAGCATCCAGTTCATATGAAAGGGAGAGACAAACATTCGTTGTGACAGGGAGAACACACTAAGTACAACAAATATTTTGCACACAGATAAGAAGGGAAAAGTAGGTCACTGTCCTGGGGCCGGGAAGAGGCGGCCCCAGCTTCATCCAGAACCGTATCACAGGCCTCGCCACGTTGGACCCTCCTCCAGTCACACCTACCGCTCTGACCTGTGCCCCTGGCATACACAGGCACAGGAGAGGAGGGCATGAGAGACATCTACTACTTCCAGGCATTTGCAATCTGGTTGGGGAAAGAAAATACTTAATGGCAATATAACTGAAAAAACAAGTGCCCACATAGGGCAGATGATTCACCTCAAGAAGAGGAATAGAGACCATCATTTACGTTTAGAGGTGGGGCTCTTATCATGCATAGGAGGATCAGGAAGGACTGCTGGAGAGGTGAAACTTGACCTTGACTTTTTGAGGATGAGTAGGATGTGGTTAAGCAGAAAAGAACCTTCAAGCAAGAAGTACTAACCATATTCAGAAGAGAGTGACTAGGCAGAATGGCAGCAGGAGACAGCCGGGGCAGGGCTCTGCTGGGCCTTGAAGCTGGGAAGAGGCAAACTGAGGCAAGACCGGGAGTTGAAGCCAAGGAGCTCAGTGCAAGAGTGGCGGGAAGTGGCTGGGAGAGGGGAGGGCAGCATTATGCAGGCCATCACCTATGTCTGAGCTGCAGTCATTACAGACGTCAGTGCTTCCAGCATGCAACAAGTGTGACTGAGAGCCACCAATGGAAAATAAAATTGAGGACAGCCATTACAGATGATGAGGAGTTAAAAAATTTTCAAGCAGGGACAGAGACAATAAAAAATTTAAAGGAGGTTTAATCAGGGGATAGTCTAACTTAGTTGGGAGAGAGACTAGAAGCAGGGAATAGGATTGCTCTGTGCAGTTGTTCGGTTCGTGCACTGCATAAAAGTGGGCCAGCCAAGGGCGAAAATGGGGACTGACATCAACTCAAGCTCCTGTGGGATGGTGTGTGCCCTGAAGGGTACCTTTTTCTAATTGCATAAAGGCATCGTACAAGCTAGCAGCAGGGAATCCAGTTGGGGCATGAATCTAATAATTCAGGAGTAAGAACCTGGGTAGAACTAATAGAAATGAAACAAGAGGATAAGTGCAAGAGAAATAAGAGATGAATCCATGATAAAAGGTGGGAAACTAATTTGATGGAGGAGGCAAAAGAGATAGGAGGTTTTAAGACTAAAGCACAGGCTCTCTCATCCCAGTTGCATAAGGACTGACACTTCGGCTGGTTAGTTCAAAATAAAAGTCAGTCATATACTGTCAATCATCAAATTAAACGGCATAAAAACTTTAACGTTGGAAGTCATAAAGAAAGTGATACATACCTAATGTATTATGTATTTGCCAATCTCTTGCTGTAGTGCTGAGGTCTTTTCTTTGAGTATACAGGCATACCTCATCTCATCGCGCTTAGGTTTATTGCGCTTCGCAGATAATGGCATTTTTTTACAGACTGAAGGCTTCTGGCAACTTATTCTGCGTTGAATAAGTCTATCAGCGCCATTTTTTCCAATGGCATTTGCTCACTTCGTGTCTCTGTATCACATTTTGGCAATTTTCACAACATTTCAAACTTTTTCATTATTATTATATTTGTTATGGTGATCTGTGATCAGCGATCTCCAATGTTACTGTTGTAATTATTTTGGCGTGGCATGAACCACACCTATAAGACAGCGAACTTAATCGATAAATGTTGTCTATGTTCTGACTGCTCCACCAACTGGCTGTTCCCCCATCTCTCTCCCTCTCCTCAGCCCTTCCTGTTCCCTGAGACACAACAATACTGAAATTAAGCCAATTAATAACCCTACAATGGCCTCTAAGTGTTCAAGTGAAAGGAAGAGTCGCATGTCTCTTACTTTAAATCAAAAGCTAGAAATAATTAAGCTTAGTGAGAAAGGCACGTCGCAAGCTGAGATAGGCCAAAAGCTAGGCCTCTTGTGCCAAATAGTTAGCCAAGCTGTGAACGCAAAGGAAAAGTTCTTGAAGGAAATTTAAAGTGCTGCTCCAGTGAACACAAAAATTATAAGCAAGCAAAACAGCCTTATTGCTGATATGAGAAAGTTTTCATCATCTGGATGGAAGATCAAACCAGCCACAACGTTCCTTTAAGCCAAACCCTAATCCAGAGCAAGGCCCTAACTCTCTTCAATTCTGTGAAGGCTGAGAGAGGTGAGGAAGCTGCAGAAGAAAAGTTGGAAGCTGGCAGAGGTTGGTTCATGAGGTTAAGGAAAAGAAGCCGTCTCCATAACATGCAAGAAAAGGTGAAGCAGCAAGTGCTGATGTAGAAGCTGTGGCAAGCGATCCAGAAGATCTAGCTAAGATAATTAAGAAGGTGGCTACACTAATAACAGATTTTCGATGTAGACAAAACAGCCTGATGTTGGAAGATGTCATCCAGGACTTTCATAGCTAGAGAGGAGAAGTCAATGTCTGGCTTCAAAGGACAGGCTGACTCTCTTATTAGGGGCTAATGCAACTGATGACTTTAGTTGAAGCCAAAGCTCATGTACCATTCTGAAAATCCTAGGGCTCTTAAGAATTATGCTAAATCTACTCTGCCTGTGCTCTATAAATGGAACAACAAAGCCTGGATGACAGCACATCTGTTTACAACATGGTTTACTGAATATTTTAAGCCCACTGTTGAGACCTACTGCTCAGAAAAAAAGGTTCCTGTCAAAATATGACTGCTCATTGTCAATGCACCTGGTCACCCAAGAGCTCTGATGGAGATGTACAACGAGATTAATGTTGTTTTCATGCCTGCTAGCACAACATCCATTCTGCAGCCCGTGGATCAAGGAATAATTTCAACTTTCAAGTACTGTTATTTAAGAAACATACTTCTTAAGGCTACAGGAGCCATAGATAGTGATTCCACTGAGGGATCCAGGCAAAGTCAATTGAAAACCTTCTGGAAAGGATTCACCATTCTAGATATCATTAAGAACATTCATGATTCATAAGAAAAGGTCAAAATATCAACATTAACAGGAGTTTGGCAGAAGTTGATTCCAACCCTCATAGATGACTTGGAGGAGTTCAAGAATTCAGTGGAGGGGGCCGCCCGGTGGCGCAGCGGTTTAGTCCGCGCTTGGCAGCCCGGGGTTCGCGGGTTCGGATCCCGGGCGCCCGCCGACACACTGCCTGTCAGCCATGCTGTGGCGGCGTCCCATATAAAGTAGAGGAAGATGGGCACGATGTTAGCCCAGGGCCAGTCTCCCTCAGCAAAAAGGGGAGGATTGGCAACAGATGTTAGCTCAGGGCTGGTCTTCCCCACAAAAAAAAAAAAAAGAATTCAGTGGAGGAAGTAACTGCGGATGTAGTGGAAAGAGCTTGAGAACTAGAATTAGAAGTGGAGGCCGAAGATGTGACTGAATTGCTGCAATCTCATGATAAACCTTTAATGGATGAGGAGTTGCTTCTTATGGATGAGCAAAGAAAGTGGTTTCTTGAGATGGAATCTACTTCTGGTAAGGTACTGTGAAGATTGTTGAAATGACAACAAAGGATTTAGAATATTACATAAACTTAGTTGATAAAACAGTGGCAGGGTTTCAGAGGATTGACTCCAATTTTGAAAGAAGTTCTACTGTGGATAAAATGTTATCAAACAGCATCACATCCTACAGAGACATCATTCACGAAAGGAAGAGTCAATCAATTCGGCAAACTTCACTGTTGTCTGATTTTAAGAAACTGCCACAACCACCCCAACCTTAAGCACCCATCACCCTGATCAGTCGGCAGCCATCAACATCGAGGCAAGACCCTCCACCGGCAAAAAGATTATGACTCGCTGAAGGCTCAGATGACGGTTAGCATTCTTTAGCAATAAAGTATTTTTTAATTAAGGTATGTACATTGTTTTTCTAGATATAACACTATTGCATGCTTAACAGACTACAGTATAGTGTACACATAACTTTTATATGCACTGAGAAACCAAAAAATTCATGTGACTTGCTTTATTGCGATATTCGCTTTATTCTGGTGGTCTGGAACCAAACCCACAATATCTCCAAGGTGTGCCTGTATGTCCACAGACTGTAATACCCAGTGGTCTTTCTTTCATAAACCATCCTCATGGCATCATCTGCCAGGTCCAATTCCTTTAAAGAATCGTGAGGCTGTAGAGACACCTGGGAAGCAATGTGGGGTAGACAGCAATACTCTTGACAAATGCTCCGCACCCCTCTCTGTGAGAGGATTACACATTCCGGCCTTGCTGATTGTAGGCATATCACCATGCAGGTTTCGCAGCAGCCTTTCCCGCTGCCGCAGGGATCAGCAATGCTCCAGAGGATGCTGCTCCATCAGACTGCGTCCCAGAGTGAGGACAAGGGCAACACACAGCAGAGCCCTCACCTGATCTACAACGGACACATAGTGTGAGTGTGGATTATTGCTTTGAGCCACTAAGATTCTCAGGTGGTACATGATCACAACTTAACCTACCTATCCTGAATGACTGACAACATGAGTGAGAATACTATTATTTTATGAGCCCCCAAATCCTTTACAGCTACCTCAGCCACTCCTAAATCAGCTGCAACCATTTTCAGAAACTCGCTCTTATCAGGAGGTGGTTTCCAAAACATTCAAATGAATTTTCACAGAAATAACTTTTGCACATATACTTAAAATCATTATATTAAGCTACAATAAGTACAACTGGCATAAACAGGTTTGGGAATAAACACAGCTGAGTCTGGATAAGCAGACATCCCCACTGCTGGGAACAGAAACTCAAGGACACGCTACAGGGGAGCCCCTAACTTAGAGCATTTAGTGTGTTATGGGCATCAGTTGACATACTTTATAACGGAAAACAACACCATCTAATCCAGCAAGTCTGGAGGTCACTAAGAGCTTGTAACCTACTGTTTTCCAAAGCTGTGAGCCTGGACAATTACAAGAATGAATAGTACTATCATGTTACCAGGTTAAAAATCTGGCTGGTTTTTCAAAACTATATTCAACTACCATATTTATTCTGTCCCAAATGTACAGTCCAAAGTGCTTAAGTCATTTAAGAAAGCACAAAAATAACATTTCAAACCCACAACCAGACAGTCAAGGGTACAAAGTCACATGTCATTCCAATAACCTGCCTCTTAAAGGCAGAGAGAACAAACACATAAGTTACTATGAAAAACTAAATTTGAGTTTCATACTTTAAAATTACATACTTCTTTAAAATTGTCAACAAGAGATAAATGTTCTTCTCAAGGTTGCCTAGCAAAATCTGGGTGCTTCTATTTTAGGTAGGCAAATAGTAAATCTATCCATCACGTATACTTTTAAAAAGGTGATAGTCAGCCTCTTCAATAAAAATATGAACTTTTTGTAGAAATCATATTAATATGTTTCAAAAGACTATTGAGAGAAACACTATGTAAATACATATACACCACAAACCCCAAAACAACCAACCACAGTTTAAATAAGATATATTCACAAGTCAACCCTGACCCCTTCACCAGTACCATGCATGTGAAGTCTCCCTCCTCAGCACCAAATAGAATAACCTTAACCTCTACATAGCTTTAATACCAAAAAAAGTACATCTGGAGAAAAAAAGGCAATAAAACCATACCTACAAAAATCATTCTGCCCCCAGACTCTACTGGAATAGCTACCCACTCAGTCTTATTTTAACCAAGGTAGGCTCTTGAAAAGGAAGGAACCCAAAACCAAACCCTAGGGAGAAAAACATTACCTTGTGAAACATGAGGTGAACTCCAGTGTAAATTTTTACTGAACTTTGACCTAAATCATTGTTTCCACTAAGTTGTTTTTTTCTTTTTTTTTAACTGTGAGATGAGCAACCATGAGGACAGGATTACAAAATTTAGTCTTATCAAATAAAACTGACCACAGAGTGAACCTGACACAAATATTAAGCCTGGGAGAACGAATATTTTGCTACAGGAGACTGAGTTCTAGTGAAGGAGTTGCAGACAGACAGATGCCGTGATTCCAGGAAGAGAAGAGGGCCCAGGCCCAAACGCTGCAGAACCTGGACACTAAGGGACAGGAGGAGACAAGAGGTGAGACCAGAACAGCACAGGTCACCGAAGCCAAGGGACAGGAGTGTGACGAGGAGGAGCAGATGGTCAACAGTGTGAGGGAGAATGAGGGAGCATGGGGCAAGGAGGGAGACAAGTAGATCATCAGGCTTACAATCCATCTGTTAGGGGCTGAATTGTTTCCCCCTCAAAATTCACTGTGTTCCTCCAAAATTCATGGTGAAGCCCTAACCCCCAGGACCTCAAAACGTGACTGTATTTGGAGGCAGGGCCGTTAAGAGGTGATTAAGTATAAGGAGGCCAGTAGTGTGGGCCCTAATCCAATATGACCAGATGAGGACAAAGCAAGAAGGTGGCATCTGCAAGCCAAGGAGAGAGGCCTCAGAAGAAACCAAACCTGCCCACACCTTGATCTTAGACTTCCAGGCTCTGGAATTGTGAGAAAATAATTGTTGAAGTCACCCAGTCTGCGACAGTTGGTTATGGCAGCCCTAGCAAACTAATAGACCACCCTACAACCCCTTCTAGCAACTGCCTACCTCTGTCTCTCCCTCCACAGCTAAGGTTTCTAACACGGCCCACCTTGGACAGTTGCCACCCTGCCTAGGCACCCACAGCTTGCTTGGCACATGCCACTGTAACAGTCTCAAATAAAACGTCACTACCTGTTTGTTGCCGACTGGACTCCCTCCCTGAAAAACTCTCTCCTGCCTTGGTTTCCATGTGGCCATTTCTTCCTGGAGATCCTCTTCCCACCCCCATCACTCCTCATTCACTGTAGTAACGTCTCCTTCCTCTACTCCTCACAAAATGTTCCCCAGAGTTCTATTATCCACCTTCCTCTATTCTCACTCCACCCTCTAAGCAATCTTAGCAATACCCACCGCCTCAACCACACCTAGATGCTGGAGATTCCTCCATCTGGACCTCAGGCCCTGGCTTGTCCCTCAGCTCCAGGCCCTGCATTTCACTGGTGTGCTGGACCTCCCTCGCTGCCTGGAGGCCCCACATCCCAAATGGAACCCAGCCCCTTCAGGCCTGTCTGTGCCAGCCATTTCTGACATCACACAGGCCAGAAACTTGGGAGTCATCCTAGACGCCAACTTTCCCTGACCCTCCAATCCAGTCACTACATCCACCGCCCTGATTAAAGAGGGGTACGTCAAAATGTTCACAAGAATCATCTTGTTCTCCATATCTACTGCCAGAAAATCATCCAAAATATGGACAAGGTTATAGGTACAGAAAGGTTCATCACAGTGTTATTTACAACAGCAAAGTGGCAGAAGCAACCCAAATGCCCAATAATAAAGGGAAGTTTCAGAAATTATGGTACTCCGTGGAATAATACACACCTATAAAATTTATTTCAAAAACTATGCAGCAACATTGAAAATATATATACTCTATGATTACAATCATTTTAAACCATACACACAAAAACCTTGGAAAGGAATATTCAGAAATGACCACAGTTGATATTTTAGAGTGGTTGGCTCAAGCAGCGTCTTTTTGAGGTCCACTTCCCACACTTTCTGTAATGTTCTTAAGATGATTCACTAGTACAAAATATCCGAGAGTTCTAGTGATCTTGGGCTTTCTGAATTGCTTGGTTTCAGGAGAAACGAGAAATTTACTACAGAATTCCTTTCAGATGCCATCCCACCTCTACGCTACCTCTGTGGCAACATCCAACGCTAACTCCCAAAAAATGAAGTTTCCCTCTAAATCCTAGTATACTTGTAGCCCTCAGCACGAGATCCTAAAAACTGATTCTTCCAAGAAATCTAACTGAACATATAAACAGCTGCACGACGGCGGAACCGGGCTCCCAACATCTGCCGCAGTTATTAACTGTTCTAGGAAGAACAGATCACCACGCACCAGCTCGCTGCCAAGAGAGCATGTGGAAAGCTGGAAGCCGAATAACAGAAGGTGAGGCCGCCTCTACATCAAACGTCTGGCAGGCTCGCCGACTGCCAGGTAGGGAAGGGGCACTTCCTCCATCCGAGGAGGAGAGAAACTTCTGTCCCATCCTAGAGTCCATGAGACACAGAACAGGTCTCCCCTAAGGACGGAAAATGGTACAAGTCTCCTTTAACATTTACCTATACTTTTTTGTTTGTTTTTTAAACTGGCAACAAACAGCAAGTATTAAGACTGAGCTGAGAGTTTTACCATTATTTCTTCAACACTCACGCGGTACCCTTGGCACACCTCAGCTAAACCCAACAAATGTCTCCTCTTCTGCCTCCACATATTGGTGTATATGGAGTGAAACAGGCAAGAATCACAAACATGACACAAGATCGTGCCCACACCTACGTGGGTCTGTGAGATGACCTGACAAGCAGTGGAGGGTACGCAGACCTTCTACTACTGCCGCCTTACTCAAAAGTGGGGTAATGTTTCTAATTTAAAGAATTCCCATGATGAGTCCTTTTGAAAAGTAAATACTGAATCCTAGTAATACCCATTCTATAAATTCAGATTTTACTGTAACTGCACTAGACCTCCTTACAGCAGACAAAGAATGCTCATAAATATTTATGTTACGTTCAGATCAGGCCTCCGCGGTTGGAGGTGACAAACATTACAAATTGTGGAATAAGGTATAGAAAGGCATCATCTTATTTAAATCCCCTCAAGTAGGTCGTACACTCAATTGTGAAATCTCATTGAAATTAGCAATATTTCTCAAGTAAACAGCTCTTCCGCTGACGCGAGGCAACATCGCTGTCATACCGTCTTTGAAATCCGTGTCAGTGTTATTTTGAGATACTTACAGAATGCCACTGCTTAAGAATAAATAAAATAAATATATATTTATTTCTCATTTCTCCACTCACAATTATACAAGAGGAGGTGCATGAAAGGAAAGCTGGGAAGGTCACTACACTTTTTAAAAAGTAATTAAAATCAACGGGCTTTTGAGGAAATGTGTCGGATTTGGCAAAGTTTTCTCTGTAAAAAATATATTTTGGTAATTTTCCAGAATTCTGTTCTTCCAGTTTGAAAAGTTTAAAAATTCTAACACATAAACTGGGAGCCACACAGATAACCCTAAGCAAAACAGGCAAAGAGGAGAAACTTAACTTCCACGTTCCCTCAATCTTCCCTTCCTTTCAGCGTGCTGATCTCCCAAGGTTCTCAGTGTTTTATAGGCCACAGACCCCCAGAGTTTAGCAAGTTAGTTAGTGAGTGAGTAAGTTAATTAATTCTAGATGTGAGTAAACGAAAACCAACTTAATTCAGACTTTTGAGGGTGAAAAGTTACATTTATTTTTACAATTAAAAATAAGAAATAAAATTTACTCTTTACTTTGAATTGTAGAAACGTGTGCATCATTTCTGCGTGACAGCAAGTAAAGAAGAAAGATAGGGTATTGAAAAAAGTGGTTTTCAAGGGGGAGGGGAGTAAGAAGAGACCACAAGAGACTAACAGATGGCCAGAGGCCCACTCAGGGAGCACAGGAATAAACAAAAAGGGAAAATAATGACAGAAAAAGAAACACTCAAGGAAAGAAGAGTTTCACAAGGAACCACATTCCCGTCTTCTAACTTTCTGGGATACTTCTGCTGAAGACTTTTAAATACTGTTGCATTTCTGCAACTACAAGCATAAACGGGAAAGTACTCCACCTGGGAATGCAATTAGAGCAGGCGGACCCCAGGCATCCCACCCTCTCCTGCCCCACTGAGTGAACTGCCTGGGTAACTGGCAGCCTGACCTTTTTTCATAAGATTTAATTATACTATTATTAGTACAGAGGTAACACAATCAGATTACAGAAAATGTGGAAAATAAAAGGGGTAAAAGTAAAAGTCACCCCAATCTACTACACTAACACAATCACTGTTAACATTTTGGTTTATTTCTCTGACATCTTTCTTTCTACATATTTTTCAGAGGAGTAACTAGAGTCCCGTATCAAATCATAAATTACATGCACTGCTTGGATTCAAAAGGATCTGAGTGGCTGGTGGGGGAAGGAGGAATCCCAGGAAGCCGTTTTCGGGAAAGACTGAAGAGTAGTAACTAACATTTACTCTGAGTGCTTGCTCTGTGTCTGACGCTATTTATTCTAGGTGCATACTCCACGTATAACGCATTTAATGCCTATGACAACTCAAAGAAGAAGGCTCTATTATTACCCGTATTTTGCAGATGAGAAAATGGAGGCGGAGACAGATTAAGCTCCATGCCCAGGGACATGGGCTACTAACAGAAGAGTCAAGTTTCAAAACCAGTACTCTCTCCAGAGCCCAGCCCATAACCATTGCACCACACCGCCTCCCACTGAGGCAAGGAGTCATCGCCATGTAAGAGAGAACCAGGCTCAGACGCGCACATCCCAGGTGCAGAGCCTCAATGACCACACAGCAGCGATTCAAGGGGGACTGGGGTGTATATAACTCAGACTAGAGCCCTCCCACCCAACCCACGTTACCACCGAGCCCTCAGTGTGTGCTTGGAGAAGGTGCCAGAGGGCGAGGGGAGATGGCTGAGACCTTGGCTCGGCTTCAAGATCCCTCCCAGGAAAGGCAGAGAGGGCTGCTCCCAGCTGGGAGCATGGCCCTAGTCCGTCAGTGCAGAGCCCAGGGCCCAGGATGCTGACGTGTCCAGCAGCGGCCAGTACTCGGGCACTTGCAGTACCCAGAGCAGGGTGAATAGAGCAGGGACTAGGGATGGGCAGGAGCCCGACTCGAGCCACATCACAGAGGCAGCTCTCTCTTAAGTCAGGTGGTTTCATCTAAGGAGGAAGGGGTACATACTGACCAAAAATAAATATTTTCATGTCATCATAATTTAAATACGATTAAATACCACTATTATGATGATTTACTAAGAAGTAATAACTTAAGTCATTGATTACTAAAACTTCCATCAACCTACCATTAAGGGCAGAGTCCCACCTCAGGGCTTCTGAGCCCGTTTCTCACTGTCTGGAAAGCTCTTCTATCCTTCTCTTCCTCCTGCACCGACTCATCCTTCAGGCAGCTGCGCGAATGTCCGTTTCCTCGGACAGGACCGCACTATACCCCCAATCTAAAATCTCCTCTCCCTACCTTTCTTATTCTCATAGCCTCCTGTCCTTTTCCTTCATAGCATCTATCACAATTCAATATGTCATGAATATCTGCATTCATTTCTGCACTGTCTCTCTCCCCTCATACCCCATGTGATCAGAAACCACACCTGCTCTATTCACCACTAAAGACTCAGTGCCTGGCACATACTAGGCACCCAGACGTCTGTTGAATGAATAAATGAATGCATTGAAGAACCAAAAGTCACCTCCCCCCAGCTCTAAAAGTATTATATATCCTTTTAAAAGCAAAGTGAATTGTGACATTTCCATTACAGGTTGTTATTTCGTGCTCTACCAGAAAAGCTGCCCAACCTCTGGCTCCCGTAGCAAACACAAATTTAACTGCAAACTTGATCAATCAAAAACCATCAATAAACAAATACAAAATCAATCTCATTCCTGTACACCAGCAACAGCAACCAAAAACGTGTTAAACGATTCCGTGTACAATGACCACAAAAACCATAAAGCACCTTGGCACAAATCTAACAGATGTGAAAGAGTTTTATACATAAAATTATAAAATTTCATTGAAGGACATAAAAGACCTAAATAAAGAGAGAGGTATATCAGCTTGCAGATGGCAAGCCATGAAACCATAAAGATGTCAATTCTCCCTGAATTCTATATAAATGCAACACAATTCCAATAACACTAAATTTAAAAGCAAAACAAGCCACATGCTTGAATAACACATGCAAGTTAACCTACGTGGAGAGAGAGACGGGAATGTGACGTGCGCGTGATGCATCAACTGACACAAATACAGAAAATGGCATTTTGTGTGAATTCCAATAATTTAACTATCATGGGTGTGCAATGTTACTTTCAATATTTTGACTGTTTCAAAAAGTTTTTCTTTTTTTAAGTTGTGAAACAGTAAATGCTGTAAGTTGGGAAGAGCAAGAGTCTGGGGGAAATTGACAGAGAAGATGGGAACAAAGCTGAAAGATATGCAGGTGTGACAGGTGGAGAGGGGCTTCCGGGGTGAGGGAAAGATCCGGAGAACGAGTTAAAAAAGCATAAGACATATCTGAAGGTGAACCCACTGTGGCTCACGTGGAATACATATTCCCGTAGGAAGCCAGATAGCGACGGATCCAGAAATGGTACGATGAAGTGACTACGGCAGTGTTATCTACATAACGATCCCCTCAAAAAGTGGCACAAGAGACCAGCCCAGTGGCGTGGTGGTTAGGTTCGCACGCTCCGCTTCGGCGGCCCGGGGTTCGCAGGTTCGGATCCTGGGTGCGGACCTACGCGCTGCTCATCGGGCCATGCTGTGGTGGCGTCCCACATACAAAATGGAGGAAGATTCACGCAAATGTTAGCTCAGGGACAATCTTCCTCACCAAAAACAAAAGTGGCACGATGGTCACATAAGTTGGCACATGTACATACTACATCTCCCCCTTGCAGATTCACAGTGCAGAGTCGCAAATAAAAGGCTATGAAAGTCCTTCTGCTAAGAAACTTATTTACAATATTGTTTAACCGACACCTACTTAGCCAAGGAACCCTTTTTTACACTAACATCTACTAACTTTATGGGATTTTTTTTTTCCCAACCTACTAACTTCTCATGGAACAATCCACTCTGGCAAATGCTGCCTTCTAGTAACCCAGCCTTTTAAAGGTCTAAACCAGAATAGAGGCTTCAGGATTTGAAAATAAAAGGCAAATATAAGAGACAACAGTCAACTAAACATAGCAACTGATGGGATGGACATAAGGGTCACAGAAAATAGAGAAGCAGGCGATGCTTCTGAAATCCAAAGTCAAGCTGGTGACAGGAATGCTATTAGCACAAACAGTGACGCCAAAAGGAGGGACTGTGAGGTAATGGGCACTCAGCCTGGATTTAGAGGGGTCTGGGGAGACAGTGAGATGTTCCCCTAGAAAGAAAACTGAGCAAGGAGTTAAAAAACTTGGGAGTTGAGTTCCCAGATCTGTCCCACCAGGTCTCACATACAATGAAGGGGTTACAGCAGTGACCTGTAAGGCTCTTTCAACTTTAACACTCTACTGTTCCAAAAATTGGGCATTTGAAGTCAAAATGCCAATTTAATCAAATTCTACCTTTAAAGAAGGTGTGAAATGTATAGAATATAGGACAAAAATAAACCACCCCAGATGAACTTAAATATACAGATGAGAGGTTTTGAAGAGACTACGCAATTATGGATGTTTAAGGGATATCCCTGAAACCTATAAAAAGTTATAAAACATTAACTCCGGCCCCCTCCCCCAATGTCACAGAACACTCAGTATTCTGCTTCTGCAGAAAGCAGATTCCTGAATCGGATCCAGTGAGGCAGTTCATATACTTTTATGAATACCTCTCAACACCCTGAAGATTTCAGGCAAGGGAGAAAGAACTTTCCTCAATGGCTCACCACATCAGGGGTAGATCAAAACTGCAGTCACTTATTACAACTGTTAGCAGACTGCATGTGGACTGCAAAAAACTACCCAAGCAAATTGGCCTATGCCCAATGTTTATAAAAATTAAACTTTTCCTAAAAGCATTTAGGCTGGGACTCTAAAATGAATAAAATAGTGATGATCTTTTTAAAGCATTTTCAAGGGAAAAAATTGATCACCTAGGAACTGAGCTTACTTTGCAACGTGAACACTGCACATAGCACTTCAGGTCTAATAACACAGAATTTAAAAGGAAGCAGCACCGAGGGAGGAGGGAGAAGGTATACACTGGAAAACGTAAGTGAGGCCAGCAGGGATTTTTCAGTCAAGGGTTTTCGAGGGTTTTTTTGGTTGAAGGGTGTGAAAACTGCTTTCATGAAACCAGTGAAAATGAATAGGCAAACGATGTGCACACATACTATAACGAAACCAATAATTAATTATCTGTTGCTTTGTCCTTTCAATTCAATTTTCTAAAATCTCTGTGAGAACGTGGAATTTTTTTACAAGTTTAAAAACTCGTAGTGTCCAATTATGAATTGTATTTTCATTGTAACACAGCAAAATGAAGGCCTCTGTGCAATTTCCAAGCATCTTGAGTCCACACAGCAATGGTGGGAAAGTCCCCAGAAGGCAGGGAACTGGTCTCCTGGCCTCTGTCAAGGAAAGCCAGGCACCTGGTCTTTTTAGAGGCTGAGCGTTGTTATTTATCTGATAAGCAAAGGAAGAATGTCAATTTTCACTTTTCTCCAGACTTCCATTTCAAAAACTGCCTATCTTGAAAGAGTATAAATTCCATACCGACTCTTTTCTTCCCCGCCTTGTCCAAAGTCTTCTTCCCTAAGCCCAGCTCTGCAGTGGTGCTCACGCCGCTTCACTCACATACGTCAGACCCTGAGCTCTGACTGGATGCCCCGCAGCGTACTGTGCTGAGAGACTGGAGAACAGAGATCAGATGAACGAACCCCCTGAAAACTCCCAGATGGCCATCTAATTCCCGCAGAGGAAGACATGACTGGGACACCAGGCAGGGACTAGCTCCCCAGTCTCCCACTCACAGGCTGACTCTTGTTTCACCAGGTCTCCCTCATTTCGGGGAGGGGAACGATGCAGGACGGGAAGCCAAGGACAAGACCCAGAAAGGAGAAACTGAGAAGCACTGCAACCAGCTCTCCCAGCTCCAGACCAGCCCAGGACACCGACACCCACAGGAACCCTGACTCCGAGTGACAAAGGAAGCAAGCCAGGAGAGAGACTGTCAGGGCGGGCTCTCCCTCCCTCTAACTCCTTAAAAGTGGCCCGAAGCTTCAAAGAACACTTCACCACGAGGCAGTGTGTTGTTCTGGAAAGCGTGCAGTCTTGGGTTTGATGTCCACTAGCCCTGGGCAAGTGACTCAGTTCCCTCCTGTACAAATACCTCCCACTGAGGACACTGATGAGGATTCAATGTAACAATTTATGGAAAGTACCCAGGACGAAGCCTGACACAAGGCAAGCACCCAATACTTAACAGACAGCAGCATGAATGTCATACAAAATACGAACGATTCATTCTCTGGGGACTTGGCATCTTGTCCACAATGCAAACACGCCCTGAAGCCTACGAACAGCCTTAGTGGCGTTGACTCGACAGCCCTGCTGAACATGGGATGAGGATGGGAGGCTGGCAGATGCGGAGGGAAGAAAGCAGGAGAGCACCAGGGACTCGCCATACGCCAGGGCCGCCATGTCATTCAACACCTCCTCCCATGGAATGGTACTTATCCCTCCTCAAGGTCCAAAAGACGATCCTCTGCTCTCTCCTCAGGCAGCGAATTGACCAGGATGACGCTTCCTAACATCCCAACCCATTCACCCTTCAGAGGCAGGCGTCCAGGGACCTGACCCTTTCCACACCATCAGAGGCGGGAGGAAAGGAAGGACAAGGAAGGAGTGGGCACTGTGTTCAGTTTCCTCCCACTCTCTCGCTTTTGTTTGTTCTCAGCTTTTGTCTCGGCAGCAGGTGTTGGCGTGGCCTTGGCTGTCACCACAGCTGTCAGAGTCATTTTCTTCATTTCACCAGCATCTACTCTCTGGGCACACCAATCTGCCCTGCTAAATCCTTTGAGGCACAAGAGATTTCCTTTATTGCTTTTTCATGCATGCCTTGCAACTACTGTATGCTTAATAAAATACGAATTGATGAAGAAGTACCAACAACTGAAAAGAAACCTATGAAAGGTTATAACAGCGCGATGCTGTCCAGCATCCTTCACCATTCTCAGCTGGTAAGCTGGAAGGTGCTCTCTGTTAGAACTCAGCAGAACAGACCACGTGTCTGCGTCCCTTCTAAATATCCAGGGGGAAGGGGGGATTTTAACAGCATGAGGAGACATAAGTTACTGCACCTACACCACAACCTTGAAGACCCCAAATGGTGTCCTAGCCTGAAATAATTAAATAAGCAAAGGTGGAATTTTCAGTCTTCAAAGTCTTATCTTGGAAACAAAGAAACCAATATTGACTTTTCCATTCACCCAGCAGCTTTCTGAGCAATCCATAAACAACTGATGATGCCAAGTGTTAAAAACCATTCTGCCCCTGCCCTTGATGGTCACTCGTGGGTCAAGGTCAGGTGCCTCCTGCCCAGCAACACTCTCCATTCCACCCAAGGGCAGATACCACGTCCATTCCCTTTTCACGTTGACGCCTAAGCCAGTTCACTTCCCCTGTGGGGAAAGGATGAACACAGAAATCCTGTGGAATGTGTGTTCCCACAGAGCTCAGAAATTTGATGATCTCAGAGGATATTGTAAAGAAAGACCCTTGACACTTCCCTAAGGAAGAATGTCTTCTGTAAAAGGCGACTGTCAGGACAAAAAGCATGTGCTGGGAAAATCTACAGCCTGCTGCTCATATGCTTCCAATTCTGATGTCCCACTTCCTCTTTGTAATCACATTCCTTCTCCCCTTCCTTCTCTCCTAAAAAGACACTTGACAGAGCATCTCAGTAAAGAAGCAAAGTGCTGTGTTCTAATAAAGACTGTAAGGTAAAATGGGCTAAAATGGATTTCAATAAATATAAAATGCTCAAGTACTATATTAGATCTATTCCATTCCACTCCTTTAAATGTTTCCAAAAAAGAACTTGTTTTTAGATGTTGGCAGTCTCACTTTTTAAAAATAAAGTTTCATTCACTTAAAGCTTAGTCACACAGGCCATCAAAGAGCAGAAAGCTTTTTAACAATCCATTGTGAAGAGTTGTGATGTCACTAATCTGGCCTTCCAAACCTATCTCACAGTGGTTTTTGGAAGGATTGATTACAATAATATATTTGAAAGTGATTTGAAATCTGCAAAGGGCTAGTCAAATTCTTGTTATTATTAAGAGATATCATACCATTCAGTGTACACTTAAAAGAGCATGGACCTTGGAATCAGAGACCTGAATTCAAATCTCACCTCTGTCACTTACTATCTACCCACACAATAGGGCATAAGAGGCAAGTGACTAAATTCCCTGGGCCTCAGTTTCAACTGTAAAAGGGAGATAATACCCTCTTTATCAAGTTGCTGTGACGATTAATAGAGTAATGTATGTAAAACCCTTTGTACATAGTAAACACTTACTACAGGATAGCTATAACTATTGTTAGGTTATTTAATTAAAATTCAAATGTCCAGCTATTGAAAAGAGTAGAAGGGAGAAGGAAAAGAGGAGAATCTCACCCAAAATGAGGACAAATGCTAAAAACATGGAACCTACACTCTGAGGATCCCTTCTCAGCCAAACAGCACCCCCAACCCCCAACCCATCCCCACTGATGTCAGAAGTTCCTCATTGCTTTGCCTAACTGTGCAGCAACCAGAGTCAGTCTTTAACTGCAGGCTGGACAAAGTGATGATTCATCCTATCCCATGAAGAGGGTGCAGCCTGTAGCCAGCCTCATCACACAATAGGGCATCCATCAGGACAGCCTGCGGCCGGAGACGAGCTATTTAAGAGGATCCCCCATCCGCGTCTCCAGCAGCAGTAGCACAGTTTCACACTTTGCATTTCGTTAATGTATACTCCAATGAGTACTTGGGAGGAACCCAATTGTGCTATATTTTACAAAACAATTCACAACATAAATGAAAAGTCCAAAATGGCAAGACAACGATAACAAAGAAGTCTCCCTCTGCTCACTGCCCATGGCACCATGTTTTGCCAGACAGTGTGTTAGTTATAAGACAAACAGCTTGATGGTTGGACAACGTCCCACTTCAACTTCACATCATAATGGCTCCTGAGGACACTGCTTTGCAGCCTGGCCTGAAAATCTGACCACATCCCCCACGAAAAAGACAAACCCTCAGCAGTAGTTCATACAGCTCTTTTCCATTACCCTTTAGTGGGCAGGAAACATTTTTTCCCCCAGAGTAAGCTTTTAATTCGCCTTCTAATCTTAAGAGGCTTTCAAACTAGGCTCATCCTAAAATGAAGGGCCAATGGGATGGTTTAACGGTGGACACTCTGGCTTGTCCAAGAGGCAGCCCTGGGTCATTTCCCAGCCCTGCCTGCAGCCAGACTACTATAACTGAATGTCTCCTAAATTATCACCACAGTAATTCCAACCTTCAGTCCAAGTTTGGGATCCTTCCACCAGTGTCCCATAGGCACAAACCATGAATGCCTGGAAATGTCAGCCTCCTCCCTGAACAGTTTTGCCTGGAATACCCCATTCAAAAAACACTCATCATTCAATCCCCCATAGCTCCCTCTGGAGGTCAGCCAATCCTCTTGGCTTTCTCCATTCCAACCTAGAAAAGGGTCACTTAACAAATGCCCCATATATGATATTTCATTCCACCTCCTCCCAAAAAAAAATTCTCATTCACTATAATGGTAGGTATTCTCTTCTTATTCCAGATGACCCACAGTGGGGGAGTGAAAGCACAGAAGCCAGGGGTCCTCAACTCAAAACCCAAACGTCGGTGTGTGCGGTGTGTTTTCCGGGAAAAACTGGAAAAGGGATTTTCAATTCAGTGTTACATAATCTGATTCATTTACTTAGCAATGTCTAATTTTCTGGTGGTTTCCCCCCGAACATTCCGGGAAAATGTTTATACTATACTATATTACAATGGAGAAAACTACTTTATGTCAAAATTGATGCTATAAAATTTGCCTACTACCCATTCCAGCCAATATACACTAACTACACACACAGATCCACAGACACACATATACACACAAATACCCTGATTCATGGCCCAAAAAAGTCTTCTTCCATCATAACTAACAAGATTTGATTTCAGCAAACTAACATTGGGAGCGCCTAGAACTCAAGGAAGTACACAACTTGTTGCAGCAATAAATGATCGGCCGCAGCCTGAACAAAGCAGTACAAACGAGCTCCAGAAACCCACACGGCCCTTGGACAAAATGTTGTGTTTGTAATCAACTCTCCAGTGCACGCTCATCACCCCCTCCCCAACCCTCTCCCTGGCCCCGGCACCCTCCAGGACTCCCGCTCCTAATCTGGTTTCCATTCCAGCCCCGCCCCCTCCCCTTCCCTCTCTGGGACCGTGAATCAATCCCTTCCCCGGCAGGAAACGAGACCCAGGGCAGCCCTCTCCGCTGCGGCGGAACAAAGGAGGAGAGCGCAGCTGCACGCGCAGGAAGCCCCATCGGGTCCCGGGTCCCTTCTCCCCCGCCGCCGCCAGGGCACGCCTCACCTGAACCCCACTCCCCAGGACGCCCCATTGTTCTCCCTCCGCTTTCCTTCCCGGAGGAGGCCACCCCGTGTCCTTCCATAGAACCAGGGCGCCAGGAAACAGCTGTGGGTCAGAGAAATGGAGAGGGTGTGGGGGAACAAGAGGAAGATCTGGATTCCACTTTGCCCACAGGTACGAGGGGGACGGGGCAAAGTAAGAGCAACTTACTTCGCAAGCCCTCTTCTCTCCCATTCGCCCCCGGAACGACTGCAGTGGCGACCACCCTGCGCGCCCTCCCGCGTGCGCGTGTTCTCGCCGCAGCGCCGCCTCCCCCGGCGGACGGAGCCGCAGACCCCACTGACCCGTCCCCCACGGGGGGCGGCGGGGCCACCCGGACCCGGGGCACAAAGGCGCGGGGCGCCCCTTTACCGCCCCTCGCGGGCCGCGGCAGCACCGAGCGGGCAGGGCAAGGGAAAGAGGAGAAGCGCCGCGCTACCTCTCCGGGCGCCCCTGCGCCTCCTCGTCGTCCTCCTCTCGGCAGCGCCCCGGGACCGCGGCGCCGCGGGCTCCTGCGGCGGCCGCTCGGCGAGGCTGTTGGCGGGCGCTGTCCCGCGGCTGCCGGCCCTCGGCGCGCCCCGCCTGCACGCGCCGCGCTGGGCTCCGGTGCGCGCCCGGCTGCAGAGTGCGCGGCGCTGCGGCGGGCTCGGTGCGGCGCGAGCGCCGGCCACTCCCCTCTCCCCCGCAGCCGGGGGCCGGCCGAGGGGCGGGGGCGGCGACCTCGCCGCCTGGGATTCGCCCCTCGGCGCGCCGGCGGGACCCGGAGCCGCCGCCTCCCAGCCGGCTCACCTCCGGCCGCCCGGGGCCGGCCGCACAGCGCCCCCCGGTGACGCGGGCGGGACCCTCTGCGCCCGGGGCAAGCGCGGATGGGACAGGGCCGGGAAAGAGGGCAGGAGAGGCGGCGGGCACCTCCCAGCCCCCGCGGAAGGCGCGGGCCTGCGACCTTTGTTACCCCCGACTTTACTAACATCAAACGAGAAATATAATTGCGGGGGGGAGGGAGGTGAGGAGGTGGAGGTGACAGCTAGAAGCCAGCCTGGGGGCGAATACCAGCAAAGGGTGGGAGTGTTCTCAATTTTTCCTCCTCTCCTAGATAAAAAAAGTTTCGATGCCCAAGAATATCAGAAAGTATCAATTTGACCGAAAGAGAAAAAAAAGTGTAGTGAGTGGCAAAGTGTGCTTTTTAATATCTGTTGACTCACTTATTCCCACATTACGCTAAGTAGGCACTGGCCAATTCTCTGCTACAGATTAATAAAAGATAGTTTGAAAGAAATTTCGAATACTCACATATATCCGAATATAGGTATTGACTGACCTTGGGTAATGATCACCGGTGGGGTATTAATATTGTTAGGCACGTTGGAGGAGCCAGAGAAGCAGGACCTCCAGCTCCTCGCCCCAGCCAGCCTGCCTCTTTGTAGAAGTCAGAACAAGCCACTTGACCCTGGTCCTGCTTTCCTCATCCCAGAGAAGGAAGGGTGCTCATCCAAACTTACTCACTGGGTGAGGTGAGGATTACTTAGCAAAGGTGTTAAAAGCACTGTAGACAGAGTAATTATTACTCATGGTTCTAACTACTTTATCCTATAAGGAAATAAATTGCCATAAATGGGGCCAGGTTTAAATGGACTGACCTATATCTGGAAACTGTCACTAAAATGAGGTGAACCAAAGAATTCAGACCATATATAGTAACTCTGCTCCCACAGACATAAGAACCACAGGCACTGGGATTTGTCAAATGCCACCAGTAGAGTTTGGAAAGGTGACAGTTCCCCCAGATTGTATCTGCTTGGAACTGTACCCTCAGTGATGACACCATCAGCTTCAATTCAGATTTGCAGCAGGCATGGTAATGGTCTAAGCTAAGACGTATTGAGTACCAGGTACTGTTCTTATTTAATCTTCCCCAGAACCTGGGAGGTAAGTTACTCTCATTATCTTTGTTTTACAGACCAGGGAAGCCAAGAACAGAGAGGTCTTCCAGATAATAAGTGGCTGTGGTGGTTTGAAGACACGTCCACAAATTCTTTGACGCTTCTCCCATTAAGGAGTGGAGTCTAAATGCCCACCTCTTGAATATAGGCTGGACTTAGTGATTTGATTCTCATGAATAGAATGCAGCAGAAGTGATGCTACGTGACTCCTGAGCCTCGGTCATCAAAGGAGCTGCAGTTTTCACCTGGATCTCTCTCGGGACACTCGCCCTTGGATCTCAGCTGCCCTGCTGTGAAGAAGCTCATGCCACCTGGAAGGCCATGTGTAGGTGTTCCAGCTGATGGTGCCAGCTGAGGACGCAGCCTCCAGCCGGCGTGACTCCAGACATGTGAGTGAGCCTTGGAGATGACTCCAGCTCCAGTCACTGACTGACCACACTGCATCAGAATCCTAGAGAGAAAACCTAGCTGAGCCCAGCCAGCGCCCAGAAACATGAGAGAGAACAATAATAAGAGATAGTCATCGAGGTTGTTGTTACATACTCAGAACACGGCAGAGCTGGGGTTCCAACCAGGCAGTCAGACTCCACAGTCTCCCCCACAGTCAAGCACACCACCCCAGACCTCGATAACCTCGCCTCATGAACACTCTGGAGCCTTCACAACAGACGGCACATAGGCCTGCTACCTGGCACACATTTTAGACTCACTTCTGCATTTCACACATCTGATTTTAGGTTCCAAAGTGACTGCTGATAGCAGTTTGGAAATAGGGGAGGCTCTGACCTCTGCTGTCCAGTCCAGCTTTTCAAAAAGAGCAGAAATTCAAATGGCAGGTTCACAGATATGAAATGAAAACAAACGGTTTGAAAGAGTGGGGGAATTCTATAACCTTTTGATCTTGAAAGATGGCCAAGCTTTAATAAGAAGTAGGTTTGGGACAAGTATGTGCTGAGTAGGACTATTGAGAACTGCAAGGAGGAAGGTTTCGGAGCTCCTGCCTCAAGAAGGATGGGGAACTTAGTTCTGTTGGAACAGTTCTGCCTCTAGAAGGACCTAGCCTGGTGGGGCCACTTGAGGCTTTCTCCCTGTTTCTCAGCAAGTTCAGAAAAGAGAATATTGGAAACTGTTGAACTCATCCGAATAAAAAATTTTAAAAATGAGCCAGGAAGCTATTAGAAAGCCAAAAACGTTTCTAGAGCAAGGCTATACTGCTTTTAAAAATACCATTAACCTAGTTTTCATAAATCTCAAAACCCAAACTTCTGAAGACATACCGTGAGGTTTTAAAATACCTTTACCTTCCTGGCTGCTCTTTTCAAAAGTCCATCAATCAACAACTTTTGGATTTTAGAGAAGCAGATTATAGCTGTTCTAAAAATTGTCAAGAATAGATAATAAATCCACCAGCTACAAAAGCATTTTTTACTTTCCCCTCAGTCTATTGGGAGGAAGTAGAATATATGAAGAAGTAGAAAGGCTATTATTAAGATTTTAGGATGAAAAAAGTAAATTATCAAATTACAGGACTAAAAGAGTATAAGAAGTGTGCTTCACCTCAGTGAAAACATGCAATAATTTAAATTAAAACTAGAGAAATCCTGCCATCCTTATGGAAAAATGTAGAAATTAAAGCACATTTGTGTGTGTCCCAGGAAGAGAATTACCACTACATGTGTAGGGTTGTTTTGTTTTGGGGTTTTCTTTCCTTAGTTGTTTTTACTTGAGTCCTTTTTTAAAAAAGATTAAAAAGAATTCGAGGGGCCGCCTGGTGGCGCAGCGGTTTAGCTCGCACTTGGCAGCCCGGGGTTCGCGGGTTCGGATCCCGGGCGCCTGCCGACGCACTGCCTGTCAGCCACGCCGTGGCGGCGTCCCATATAAAGTAGAGGAAGATGGGCACGATGTTAGCCCAGGGCCAGTCTTCCTCAGCAAAAAGGGGAGGATTGGCAACGGATGTTAGCTCAGGGCTGGTCTTCCCCACAAAAAATAAAATAAATAAATAAATAAATAAAAAGAATTCGACATTGGGAAAAAGACCAGCGAAAGGACCACATGACCTGCTTCTGCCTCACTTTGGGGTGGCAGACGAAATAGTGGGCTGGAAGTCACAGTTTTAGATTTCTGCACTGGCCTTGTCTGCAGCTCACTTTAGAATTTAGCCGGAATGCTCATGCTCTCTGTCCTTAGTTATTTTACATCGTCTTGAATGGGTTAAGGGCCTCTAGTTCTAAAAACTCTAAGACTCTGTTTTTGCCGTCTTTTCTCTTCTTGTCTACCTACCCAAACACTTGGTTTTCACCCACTTTACTTACCCTTTCCAAGCAAACTCAGTTCACCTGTTCCTGACCATCTTCTGGAACTGGATCCTGCTCTCTTTACTATGGCAACATCTTGACGCTGCATCCTCTCAGTACCTATTCGGTTGCTCCAGGTTGTGAAATCGTTCTAGTCATTCTCTTATAAATGTTTGGCCCCTCCAACTCAATGGTAGATCTCTAGATTAAAGGAGTGATTCAGTTTGAAAACACCAGGCCCAGGATAATAAGAATTATCTTAGGGAGCTTACTCTGTTCTAGGTGTTCTAAATACTCTGCATGTATGTTAGTTCATTTAACCCTCACCACAGCCCAGTGAGGTAGGTTTTTATTATTGTCCTATTTTACAGATGATGAAACTGAGGCAGAGAAAAGTTACTTGCCTGAGGTTACCAGTAAAAACATTAGAGCCAGGATGTGGATCTGGTCAGTCCAGCTTCAGGGACAGTCTCTTCCCTCACAGCTGTGTACCTCCTCTCACATCTGTGAGCATGTCATCTCTAAGCCCTTTTTCTTTTTTGTCTCCGAAAACACGTATTGTCTTATTTCTTTAGTATATCTCTCTTAGTTTAGAATAGTGCTCCAGATGCTGTCAGCGCTGGATTAGTAGTTCTTCAATAGTCCTTGCAAAAGGAAATCTTTTTTATGTATTTAAAGAGTGCTTTGAAAATAAATGCTTAATGCTTGAAGTATTTGTTATTTGAAATTCAGATTAGGTATTATAAAAAATATTTCCATAGCATTTTCAGCCTCCAGAACTCGGCAGTAACAACACAACTCTTACTCTAAGTATTTAGAAAGCCGTAGATAGAAAGTAGCTAGGAGAATGTATCATCACAAGAAAAAAATTAGATTGTGTAATTATGTATGATGATGGATGTCAACTGGACTTATTTGGCGATCATGGGGTGATACAAATATCAAATCATTACACTGTACACCTGAAACTAATATAATGTCATGTCAATTATACCTCAATAAAATAATTAATAAATTTTTAAAAACTAAAGACTGTAGATAAATGACAACAAGAATATTAGAGATTAAAAAAACTGATGGAATTTCTTCCAGGCAGGAAAATTCAATAAAGTATTTGAAGATAAAAAGAGAAGAATTCAAAGAGCTCACCAATAGGATTCCTTAGAGGGACTACACTATGCAAAGATCAAAAACAACTATTTTTTTTTTTTGGGGGGAGGAAGACCAGCCCTGAGCTAACATCCGTTGCTAATCCTCCTCTTTTTGCTGAGGAAGACTGGCCCTGGGCTAACATCCGTGCCCATCTTCCTCCACTTTATATGGGACGCCGCCACGGCATGGCTGACAAGCAGTGCGTCGGCGGGCGCCCGGGATCCGAACCCGCGAACCCCGGGCTGCCAAGCGCAAACTTAACCGCTGCGCCACCGGGCGGCCCCCCCAAAAAACAACTATTCTTTATAAAAATATAACAGTGTAATTGAGCACTAAAGTCGAGCAGTGAAACTCCAAGTATAATGTTTTTCTCCACAAAATGCATTTGTCTACAGCTCAGAATACTTTCATCCCTCAAATAAATTATAGACCCATTTCCAGGAAATTTAAATTGCCAGAATTTTTCCCCCAACATTTTATAATTTAGCATTTTGTCATTTCAACTAGTGAAATAATTGTCTTTTGTATTTCCTCTCAAGCTGTAGCAAGTTAGTACCATTATGGCAAAATCTTGCTGTTACACGATAAATCAGTCTAGAAAATGACTAGACTTTTTTCTGATCCTTTTTCAAAAGCATTTTCATTTTTCTCATGATAACTGGGGAGCTTGTCATCTCGTTGCTGAGGAGACCCGGGGAGGACTGTAAGGAAAAGCAAATATTAGGCAAAGGAAAAAAATAGTGGCTGTCTATACCAAAAGAAGAGCAATTTAGCAAACGTATGAAGTAATATTCTGTTTCTAAAACCAAGTGTCCATTTATTTGAGTCTAGTGTACACATTCATCACAAGTGTTAGCATATGAAAATGCTGATTGAGACAGATAATTGTGTAACAAGAAAATATTATAATTTGTTCACAACCAAGATGACATATCCAGGTATAGGGACAATTGACTAAATAATCCAAAATTTCACTTGGAAATATAAACGGAGGCTACGGAGCAGGTTGCTCATTGTTTCAGCAGTGTTCTCCATCTCGACATCTCTGTCCGAGATGAGAAGCTCTGTGAGGCAGAATTTTTGTCTCCGTGGCTCACTGTTCTGTCCCCAGAGCCTAGGAACATCCAAGGCACTCAATAAACATTGTTGAACTGATGAAAGAATTTCATAAATTATTATTTTACATAAACTGAACTGACTTATAATCTCAGTCTATATTTCCAGATGGTTCTTACGGCAATTTTAAAGACTTTCCACAGTAAGGTAGAACAATGGCAGGTCCTTGCTGATGGGGTCACAGGGGTGATCTACTTCAACTCTGAATATAGCTGGAAAGATTTTAAAGAGAGTAACTCCAAAGCACAGCCACCTCCTGCAGAGGAAGAAGCAGACCACGTGAACCAGGACATTGAATCCAACCCAACTCCCAAAACAGGTGTGTCTTCTACTGAAAACAGATGCATAACCTCCTTTCTCATCAGACAGATCGAAATGTGGGTGTTTCTCTCAAAATCCATCCATGTTAATATGGCTAAGAGAAGGGAGCAGACTTATATCTCAGGCTCTCTGGGGCCCTCTTGCCAGGCCTCAACCTCACCTGCCCCAACCCTTGTCTTGGTGAGTGGGCACTTGACAAGTTCTTCCCAAATTTTGAGTCTAGACCTGAGGTGACCTTCAGACAGCTCAGCAGCCTCAAATGTTTTCTCCTCTAGGTCTGAAAATTGCTTCAAAAAATTCCTATTCTCCTGAAGTCGCCTCAAAACTTGTATCTACTCCCTGAGGAGTCTTGCAGGGTTCTTGCAGGGTCCCTCCTGCTTCTCTAAGTCCACAGTTCTGCCGAACTGGAAAGAGTGTTTTATCACTTTTCAGTTTTCTTTATGAGTCTTTATCAGCCTAAAGGAGCTATCACCACCCAAATGTAGCTTGGGTGTGGGAAAAAGAATCTCTATTTCCTGGCATTTCAGTGCCTAAATGCTTTTGGTCCCACTGGGTGATTTTGATGGTGCTGTAATTGCTCCAGATTATTGGCCATAGAAGAACCTCAACCTCAGGGACTCCTTCCATTCCAGTGCCTGTGGTCAGGCACCACCGCCCCAGGGCCAGACAGTGAAGTAGATGAGATTCGTCCAATACCAAGATGTATTTATGAAGTGTCTACTAAGTCCTGCGCCGGCCCCGTCACTAGGATGGAAAGGTAAACCTGACAGTCCGGGTCTGGGACGTTCCAGAATGTAAGGTCGAGCTTCAGGTCTTTATCACCCTCTTCCTGTGAATATAATTCCCTTTTCCTTTGTAACCTCCTCCCAGTCCCCAGACAATGAGGGCCCTGCTGCTGCTCCAGGCTCCCCCGGGCCTCCCCATCCCACCCAGCCCCTCATAGGCTGCCCCAAGTGTTTTTAAGTCAGTGATATGCAACCTGGGGTCCAGGGGCTACTGTGCAGTCCAGGATTTCAATTCTGAGTAAAAGATCAGAAATCTGCCTTTATGTTCCTCCATTTCAAACATTTAAATATCAAATTTCAAATATTCAAAAATTTCGTGGCTAAAAGACACTCACTGACATTTTTTTAGTCAATAAAGTGAAATATTGAAAAAACAACTTGAGTAGTCTTTTCAACCGTGGCCCCCATGGGCTTTGGGATTTCAAGTTATATTTACTTCTTTTTCATACAAATAATGTTCAAGTTTTTGTAATAACAAACGTGTTATTTTTATAATCAGGGAAAATTAATAAAGCTATTTTCTTCTTGGATAAAGCATGTGTCCTATAAATTTTTCTTGGTTCTTTTCCTGAATTGGCCCTAGTGAAAAAAAATAAATAAATAACTGCTGCGCACATACTTTTTCTAATACTTTTCCATCAGAACGTTTCAGTGTTGGGTGATCTTTTCCATCAGGATATGTTAGAAACTGGCAAATCTGATAACTAACTCCTGCTGAATGAGGGTTTGTGTTAAGGACCCATAGAGAGCATTGGCTTCAAAGGCAAGGTGCTTGGATTTCTTTTTTTTTTTAATTATTTTATTACGGTCAGATTGGCTTATAACATGGTGTCAATTTCAGGTATATATTATTATAGTTCAGTTTCTGTATAGACTGCCTCGTGTCTACCACCAATAGCCTAGTTTTTATCCATCACCATACATATGTGTCCCTTTACCACTTTCACTGTCCCCCACCGCCTTCCCCTCTAGTAACCACCAGCCTGATCTCCGTATCTATGTGTTTATCTTCCACATGTGAGTGAAATCATACAGTATTTGAATTTGTCTGTCTGACTTATTTCTCTTAGAATAATACCCTCAAGGTCCATCCATGTTGTCCCAAATGGCACGATTTTGTCTTTTTTTATGGCTGAGTAGTATTCCATTGTATGTACATACCACATCTTCTTTATCCAGTCATCCTTTGATGGGCACTTGGGTTGCTTTCAGGTCTTGACTATTGTGAATAATGCTGCAATGAACATAGGGGTGCATAAATCTTTTTGAATTATTGATTTCATGTTCTTTTGATAAATATCCAGTAGTGGAATAGCTGGATCATATGGTATTTCCATTTTTAATTTTTTGAGAAATCTCCATACTGTTTTCGATAGTGGCTGCACCAGTTTGCATTCCCACCAGCAGTGTATGCGGGTTCCCTTTTCTCCACATCTTGTCTAATACATGTTATTTCTTGTCTTGTTAATTATAACCATTCTGATGGGTGTGAGGTGATATCTCATTGTAGTTTTGATTTGCATTTCCCTAATAATTAGTGATGTTGAACATCTTTTCACCTGCCTATTGGCTATCTATATATCTTCTTTGGAAAAATGTCTGTTTGTATCCTCTTGCCCATCTTTTTATTGGATTGTTCTTTTTTTAAATTTTTTTTGCTAAGGAATATTCCCCCTGAGCTAACACCCCTTGCCAATCTTCCTCTTTTTGCTTGAGGAAGATTAGCCCTGAGCTAACATCTGTGCCAATCTTCCTCCACTTTGTATGTGGGCTGCCGCCACAGCATGGCCACCAATGAGCAGTGTAGGTTCTCACCCAGGAACGGAACCTGAGCCACTGAAGGGGAGCATGCCAAACCTAACCTCTAGGCCACAGGGCCTGCCCCAGGTTATTCATTTTTTTGTTATTGAGTTGTATGAGTTCTTTACATATTTTGCAAATTAACCTCTTTTCGGATATATGATTTGCAAATATTTTCTCCCATTTAGTAGGTTGTCTTTTCATTTAGTTGTTGGTTTCATTTGCCATGCAGAAGCTCTTTAGTCTGATGTAGTCCCACTTGTTTATTTTTTCTTTTGTTTCCACAAGGTGCTTGGATTTCTTTATTGCCCACTCTTTAATGGAAGAGGACCTTCTTTCCCTTTCGTGAAGTCTTGTTGCCCACAGGCAGTGGGTGGTGTGTGGGAGGCATTAACGGTGATTAGGAATGCTGGGGGCAGTCTCTCCATCACCAGCCTGGTGGTTGGCTATGATAGCCACCTCAAAGGAGAATTAGGGCTGTGGAGATCCATGCCAGCCTCCCTTATTCTCCTCTTAATGTTCTTGCTGCTTTTTCTCAATATTATTTAACATTCCTTTGTCTCTACCTTTCCCCCTTAAATGTTGATATTACGTTTGGTTCTGTTCTCAACCCTCTCTTCTCTCTAATCTCACCCACACCCATTGCCAAGGGCAATGCATCCAAGACCCTAGGGCCAGTGTGAGAGCCTTGTCTTAATGCAAAAGGGAGAATAAAATCAAGATTTTAGGTAAAGCTAATAGAGATGGGGGGTGGGGGCATGTTTCTCTCAGAAATGGCTGGCCCATGTGAGAACTTATATATGGAATCTTCATATTTCCAACTAGCTGTTTCCTAGGCTGGTTACTATTGCAGACACCAAGATTCTGCCTGGTTTCCATTCAATAATAATTCATCCATGACTCCTTGGTTTTGAAATTAACCCTAGAACTTAAAGATTGTAACCCCAAGACCCTATCACTGTGTCCAGGTGAGTTCTACATTAGTAACCTCAAGAGGTGGTAGGGCATATCAAAGTCTTGAGGAGTGGATGATGTTTTATACTATACTATAAATACATTTTTGGAAAAAAACGTATTTCTTTTATAATCTAAATTATTGTAAGTAAATTTAGAAAACATCTGTTTGGTGGGTAGAAATAGTCAAAAGATTGAGCTTGATCCTTGGGGAGAAGGGACTCTATCTGATCAGAATTTTGAGGTAATGAAGTTGCATTCTTATGTTTATTGAAAAAGGAGCCTGGGTCTTAAAAGCTCTCTCTCCCACCAGTCAAGTTTGGAAAGCTTACTAGATGTGTTCTGCCTACTGTCTCACCTCCGTTTCATACCCCAATCCTTTGCTCCTATGACCCCATTAAAACATCTTGCCAACATCCTTAGTGATCTTTCAGTCGTCACATCTTAAAGGCAGTTTAGGTCCTTGTATCACTGGACCCCTCTACCACATGAGCCCTGCTGCCTTTTTGAACCACTCTTCTTTGTTGGCTTCTCTTTGTCAGCCTCCCTTATTCTCCTCTTAATGCTCTTGCTGCTTTTTCTCAATATTATTGAGCATTCCTTTGTCTCTACCCTTCCCCCTTCCATATCGAGGTTACCTTAGGTTCTGTTCTCAACTCTCTCTTCTCTCTAATCTCACCCACACCCAAGGCTTCAACTACTGATGACTCCCAAATTTGTGTCTCTTAGGCTCAAGTTCCATGTATTAAAGTGTCTACTGAGCGTCTACCTCGAGTCCATATGTTCAGAATAGAAACTCACAGGCCCCTCAGACACAACATGAAATCATCATCTCCACCCAATCCCAACCCCGTTCCTTGTCATGGTGAATGGTACCACTATCAATCCAGTCACCCAAGCTGGAAGCAAATGTCATCTTAGACTCCCCTCTCACTCTCGTCTTCTGAATCCCATCAATCTGGGAATTCTATTGTTATTCTACCTCCTAGCTGACTCAAAGATCCATGCTTTTTTTCTCCGCACTCATTGCCTCTGCCGTCTTGTCCTTAAAGCCTTTGACGTCAGGATATTCCATTGTTAGCATGGTGTGCGTGTGACTTGTGCTCCCTCTCCAGCCCATCTCCCGCCACACCCCTCCCAGGCCATTTGCACCAAGTCATTCCGGTTCCTGATCTCTCAGGACTCTCTATCTCTGCCTTTGCTTATGCTGTCTCTGCTGTCTGGGATGCCTCTCCCTCCTTTTTACCCTGGTCAACACCTTCTCGTTCTGGAAAACATCATCTCCTCTGAGAAGGTCTCCTGATCCCCCAAAACGAGAAAAGAGCACTTCTTTAGCGCTCCGATAACACTGCACTTCTGTCATAGACTATATCACACCATGATCAGATTACCTGTTCATCTGTCTCTTTCACTACACTGAGACAATCTCGAGGGCAGAATCGTGTCTTATTTGTTTTCTTATTCCTATGTGTAATGTAGGTCCTGGAATACAGTAAGCACTCAGTGCTTGTTGAGTGAATGAATGAATGAACGAATGAATACTAAGTGTTTCCAGCATCTCCTTTCATGGGTCCTGCATAGCTCTTATCACTCATTTTGAAAGATTCCCCCTTTCCTCTTATAGCAAGCCTCAAGAATTTTAGTGTAATATCCTCTTCTAATAAGCTCAAATACAACAAATAGCTACAAATAGTTAAAAGAAAGCCAATTTTTAAATTTTTAATCAATCTTGGAACCAAGGTCTCCTATACTTCTAGTGTACAGTCTCACATCTTGATGCTAAAGGATTCTCATTTCTGTAGAAACAGATGCACTAGGCTGACTCCACTCAGCTTATCACTAATGTTCCATAATGGTTTCTATCTCTACTTCAGAGCCAGTACATATGTTTTTCCTAGTCTTCTGCCCAAGTCAATCCATAAATATTTTTAATCTATGAACTTTTAAACTCAAAAGGATTTATTGGGCCACTTTAAATACTTATTTCTTGCTTACATAGGATTGAAAGATCACAGTGGCTCAGGAGCAATTGCATTTCAGCTTTTCAGTACTTATTTCACAGCTGAGCACTTCTCAGAGTTATGAACACAAGTCCAGTCCCTGACAAGCCATAGCAAAGGCCAAAAGAATGAGCAAAATTATCCACCCTGGAACCCGCATGGGATAGCAGGGACTGAATAGGCAGCATCTGCTGTGACTTATTACAGAATATATGTTACAGTAGGCCCCAAATCAATCCCAAAATGGAAGTCTTGTGTCTTGGGTCTTTCACCACAGGGAAGCAACATACACATACATTCAACAATAACACTCCATAAATCTCTGTCCCAATTACAGAACTTCATCTCATGTGGTGCCAATAAGAAAGAGAGATATCTCAAAACAGCAGGAGGAAATTACTGTTTCATGTGCAGAAACATTTAATATCACTACAGAGAAATCTTCCAACACAAGTAAGACATGGAACTATCTGCCTTAAGGTAAGTCCAAAATAAGGAAGAATCTTTCCAAATAGTGTCTGACAGGTTTTGTATTTTGAAGTTAAATTCATCATTTAAAACGAGATGAATGAGAAGAAAATAAGTTATTTATAAAACTATAGTTACCTACATAGGCAATACCCAGGGCATCCTGAATATGGACAGAAGTATAATACATGACCAAGGACCGTGTGGCAGGGCAAGGGGTGGGGGATTCTTCATCTGGAATCAACGAGCCTGCTGAGATTTATGTCCAAGCGTGTGTTTGTGCACACATGCTCACTCACAGTCACGGCACATAAACGTATTTCTCTGGGGAGAAGTTTCTGACCAGTCCTCAGATTCTCCCAAAAGGACTTTGACTCTAAAAGTGTTGCAAACCACTGCTCTATAGCAAATACCTCCCAGATTCATAATCGAAGATGTGTTGCTGTCAGGTGAAATGCAACATCATTGAACACAATGATGATCAAAACTACTGGAGTCCTGAGGCAGTGAGGCAAAGCAGATGGGACTTGCCCATTCGGATTGGAATGAGAAAGAAAGTCACTCACAAATCTCACAAAACATTTTGCTGTAAAGCCCATATTGGTAAGGTAAGGGTGGAAAATCTTCCTCTCCATGTTTAGGAGAGTGCAAGCAAGAGGATGCCCCGGGCGCACGGAGGAAAAGATGCTCATCTGTTTCCCAAGTGCACCCCTCATGTGCACCCCAAACTAACCTTTCACATTGGGTTTTGACAGCTGTTAATTTTGTAGGCTTACCGTGTGTAAAAAATCCCAAAAGAACATAGAATAAGGTCATGCAAAGCAGCATTTCACTCTGGAGAACTGTTGACCTGAGACCTTGCTGTTGTGGTTTGTTGTTGTTGCTGTTTTCTTTTTTTAAATTGTTCTTTTCACCTTTATTGTTTTCATACATCAAAATGACGGTTAACCCCTTGTGTCTGGGAATTTTGTGTCTCATTTTCATTTTCACATTGGCAGACCTACTAACACATTAATCTACATATGTTTACATGGCTGATTCAGTTATACACAGAGAAGGTTCCATTACTGTGTGCAAATTTGCTAATCTCATCAGTCCAAAGATCAACTAAATTTTGTATATTTATTATATGAGTATTAGTTATGTAAATTACAGTTTTAAGATTTAAGCTATTGCTTAAGTATTTGCTCTTCTCCTCCTACAACTCACATTCTCCTCTAGGAGAGTTGTGTAAGCTGTTGTAACAAATAACCATCCAAATATATAATGGCACAAATGCAATGATAGTTTCTTTCTTGTGCATGTGTCACTTTGAAGATGGTGCTCCTGTTCAGTAGGCTGCCTTCTTCTATGTGGTGATTTAGGGATCTTTCAGTCCATCTTATGGCTCTGCCATTCTCTGAGGACTTGTTGTCATCTAGATTCAGCTTATGAAGACTTTATAAGACTTGAGTTTTGAGAGGTTCAGAGGAGGTTATAATTTCCTAAATAGATTTTAGATTACCAGTTTATTATAAAAGGATGTAACTCAAGAACAGCCAGATGGAAGAGAGGCATAGAACCAGGCGTATGGAAAGAGGCCTGGAGCTTCCACACCCTCACTGAGCAAGCCACTCTCCCAGCACCTCCATGTGTTCACCAACCCAGAAGTTCCTACTATTTGTCATTGTTGTCATCTTGAGCCCTTGATTTCAGTCAGACCCCAACTGAGAATACAGAAACCATTGTAGGTGTTTCAAACAGAGGGAATTTTTTTTTTGAGGAAGATTGGCCCTGAGCTAACATCTGTTGCCAATCTTCCTCCTTTTTTGCTTTTTTCCTCCCCAAAGCCCCAGTAGATAGTCGTATGTCATAGCTGTGCATCGTTCTAGTTGTTCTATGCGGGACACTGCCTCAGAATGGCTTGATGAGCAGTGCGTCAGTCCACACCCAGGATCCAAACCAGCGAACCCTGGGCCACCGAAGCAGAGCGTGCAAACTTAATTGCTATGCCACGGGGCCAGCAGAGAGAATTTAATAGAGGAACTTGTTATCCATGTGATGGAAGAACCAGAACCGAGAAGGTAAGTAGGGACGGTGGGGTAATCCAAAGATTGACAACACTGAGAAGCCATTAACCTCCCCCACCTCTATGGCTGGAGGGACCCAGGAAGGAGGTGGTATTATCAGGGCCTGGAAGATGGAATCATCAGAGAGAACTCAGAAGCACACAAGGAGGATTCTTGGCAGATGCTGAGACCACAAAGGGAGCGGCTATCTGACAGCAGTTGGAATCATGGGGGAGAAGCAGCCACTGCCAGAGATACCACTCAAAATGGAAAAGAGGAAGAGAAACTCTCTGGGTTTCCCCTCCTCCCACTCTCCAATCTTTTGCCCATGCCTCCCATTGGCTCACTATGTGGAGGCTAGGGGGCAAACAAGCTGGAAAATGCAGTCCCCTATGATAGAGAGCAGAGCAGCCAGGCAAATGATCAGCACATTTCTTTTTTGAAGATGGTATTGAAATGAGTCTGCAGAGGAAAGCCACATGGCTATGGAATTCTTTGTTGATGTGGGGAGGGGAAGGGAGGTCAAAGGAAGAAAGGTAGAAAAGGAAGAGGGGGTGGCAAAGATCAGGAGTCAAGAAGAGATAGAAAAGAAAGGGGGGGCGTCTTTCTCCAAGTCTGCCAGAGCAACCACTCAGATCAGAGGCCCCATTTACACTCACGTACGGGGAAGCTAGAACAGGCCAGCAGAAGAATTACAGAGCTGCAGGTGACCTTAGAAACTGGGAGAGAGCTAAAATCCATACTTGGCTGTTATTGAAGTTTGTTTGCATTTAATACATAATTGATTGAAATTAATGTGAATTTAAGTCTCTCCTGTCCTCTCCTCCACGGCAGGGCCTTGTGTTGAGCACAAACGCAGAAGAACTGAGAACAAACAAAGCAGCAGAAAAAATGTGTGTGGGGGGAGAGGGTGTGGGAGAAGAGAGCCCAAGGGATTTCTTTAGTAATGTTTGTTTATGGCTGTTTCAAATTAAGGAACTAATTTTGGATTGGGGAATAAATAAAGTTCCTTGAGAAATAGAGGACTATTGCTAAGAACACAGCACTGCCTGTAGTTAAGCAGGGGGGGAAATAAGTCTACTCACACTTATCCCTGGCTTGTTTATTCTGTGGTGTTAATTTGTTTGCGAAAAGACTCCAACTCACGCTATTTTTCCTAATATTTCCTGTTTATCTGCTCATGCAGAGAAATAACCGGCACCTCTCCTACTTTCCTTCCTCGGGTCCTTGATGAGACTATCTTTTTAGAAGAGGCAAGAGAGGCACCCCTAGAACCCGCGTCAACTCTTTCAGGGACCATTCAGTCACAATCCAAAACCTGGTACTGTGTTCCTGGCCTCTGTGGACTCCGCTTCATGGGCTGGCCCATGGGATTTTTGTCAGATGAGCAAGGGGGTCATGGCCCAACAACATGCTTTGGTTAAGAGCTTAGTAGAAGAAAGTCCATGTGGAAACAGTTGACAGTCTTTGAAGGACAGTTGTTGGTGTGAAATGGAACCTCCGAAGCAGGATAGCTGGAGCCCCAGTCGTGGCACCCCGGGCTGCGGGCGTGGTTTGCGCAAACTCCATTCCACTGTTGACTTCACTGGGCCACGCGCAGCTGCATGAGAAAGGAAGCCTGCCTGAAGCTCTAAAGTGTCTTATAAAATCATCCCGCCAGTATTCAGACCTCCTCCAGAAATAGTTTCAGTTTTTGCTTTTGTTTTTTGAGGCATTCAAAGAGGATATTGCTATGGGAAAGTTCCCATTTTACAATTCAGTTTCATCAACTGAGTTATTAATAGAGAGCAGTTCATGGCAACCAGTTCTAAGGTGCCAATAAATGCCAGTATTAAAACAGCTAATGAAACACGGTCTTCTTATATGGATCTTCTTAAAATAGTAGCTTTGGTCCTATCTTTTGGAATGCTGAAACATGTCGTTTCTGAAACACATTTTCTTAGCCATTCTTGTTGTTGCTTACAAGCCACATTTTTCAAACTTGTGAACATACAGGTCCATGCCAGGTAAAACAGATGTTAGTACGGAGAGAGCACGAGATTCTAGTCCTACTTTAAGGGGTTTATGATCATCAGCTAAATAATCAGTCTGAGTTATCAGCTCAGTGGTTCTTTTCTCTTCTCCACCCCTAATGTTCATTAAAACAGTAATCGTTGCATCTACAAGTTTTCAAGTGTCTGCTATAAGCCAGGCACTGTGCTTACTGCATTTCATGCTCATAGAAATCCTAAGTGGCAGGTAAATTAGTCATGCTCATTTTAGAGAAATGAAAGTTGAGTTTCAGAGAGATGCAGTAATTTTCCCAAGAGTTACACAGTTATTAAGCAGTGAAGCTGGGATTCAAACTCTTGATTTCAAAGTCTTGACCACTGTACTCAGGGCTGCCTTTCCTGGGTGTGCAACCTGGGCAGTAGCACAGGGCCTGGCGCCTAGAAGGGCCCCACACTTGGTTCTATGTTCTGCTGTCACTGTCTTGAAATTCTTAGTAATTCTTAAACAAGTGTTTCTGCATTTTTATTTTGCAGTAGGTCCCACAAATCTTGTAGCTGGATCTGAGTATACTACATTTCCTGACATCCTGGATGAATACCATGTGTAGGAGTCCCAAATGCTTCAACAGTTCTTCCTCTAAAAGGTGGAACCAGATTCTCACCCCCCTCCTGAGTGTGGGCTAGACTTAGTGACTCGCTTCTAGTAAGTAGAATGTGGCAGAAGCGATAGTGCGTGTCTCCGTCAATAATAAAAGGCGTTGTGGCATGTGCCTTGTTCTTGGGTCACTTGCTCTGGGAGAAGACGGGTGCCATGTCATGAGGATGGTGAGCAGCCTTTGGAGAGGCCATGTGGTGAGGCGGAGGCCTCCTGCCAGCAGCGGTGTGAGTCAGCCATCTGGGAAGCAATCAGCCAAGCATTCAGATGACTGCACGCCCGGCCCAGAGCTCAACTGCAGCCTCACGAGAGAGACCCTGAGATGGAACCATCCAGATAAACCACTCCTTGATTCCTGACCCTCAGAACTGTGAGATAAGTTTGTTGTTTTAAGCTGGAATAATTTTTTATGCAACAATAGATAACAAATACACCATGTAACCCCAGAACTCAAAAAGGAGAAGAACCTTTGATTAAAAGGTTATTACATTCACCAATATTTGGTGCAACCTTAAAATTAATTTTGTTGTCTCTGCAGAGCATGTAGGTGTTATATTCTAGGTGACGTAATAACTATGCTCTTCAATGAGTATCTGAGGGCTTTTTCCACATGATCACTGTGTGAAGGCCTGCCTTTAATTTGGGGGCACAGCTTTTGATTGTAACACTTGACAGCCTGTCCTGATTTTTAATCTACAGACTAACAAACACTCTTCTTCCACAAGAGCCACCTCCCTTCTGACTGAGAAGTCTCTTGCTCTTGGTGTTCCCATTCTGCCACACCTACACCACGTGGCCTGGAGTTGGACTTCAAGGTGCTCTGGCAGCATTTCTTCCCCCCACCTGGCATGGAATTGGGCCACCAGGGCTGTCTCCCCTTCAGCTGCCTGGCTTTCCTGCTGTCACCCAGCTCTGCATTGTCCTGCCCAGGGGAGTAATGAGGGATAAGCAGTCCCAAGGTGCTGCTGGACTGGCTCCATTCTGTGTCCTTGTTCTTCAGGATCCAGTCACACGCTGGTTCATGGGAAAGGTGACAATGGTTCACACATGACAACAACGGACCCACTTGGAAAGTAGACCCAATACTGGCTGGGCAATCACATCCAAGCATCAGAGTCATGAGTGAATTCTGATTCAACATCCCAGACATTTAAAATCTGATGCTGGGAGTCAAACAGTCTCTTGGTTAGGGACTTCTGCCACGTGTATGATACTTAAGGGGCTGCCTGGACCAGAACCATGGGCAATAGATGAAAGCAGACTTCAGCTCCCTCTTCTGCATGGTAGAGAAATCTCATACATAACAAGTAAATTATGTCTACTTTTACATGAAAAGTTAGAGGGACATAGCACCCTTTTCACAGAGCCAAAATGAAGTAGAAATTGTCTGGGATCAGAGGATGATGTGGGCTAGCCTTGTTGAAAATGTAGGCTCCACACCCTGCTTTTTGCTTAATTATATAAGGCAAAACAAGGGAGGAGTATGGTGATAAAGAGTGGGGAGGAGGGGCAGTGAGGACAGACGAGAGAATTGTATGATAATCACTGTTCTAGAGAAGCAATCGTGTTCTCAAGGAGATCTATTCAAATTGTCTGATTATTCTGATGGCAGATGCCTCCAAGTAAATTAAAGCCTAATACACCTAAGTGAGCATTTTTTAAGAGAAGGCAGAAGAGATTCGTTTATTAACCTGACAAGTTTTTTTCTCCAGTGCAGTGGCCCTCTTCTGATTCCTGTTTTTCATCAAGAGCTTCAGATGATGAAGGTTGAGCCAATCAGCCCTTTAGGACAGGGGACAGGGGACGGGGCAGGAGCTCCCAAGAGAGGCCCTCTTTGTGGCTTCTCGTACCAAGTGTGTCCTGACCTCAGTGCAGACAGGACCAACCTGAGCCACGAAGAATTGTACCACCTGAGGTTACTGACTGGTTTATGGGGGTTTTGTTTTGCTTTCCACCTTTTAGTATGTCAGCTCTATGAGAGCGATGTCTGTGATGTTCATAGTTGTATTCCCAGCCCCCAGGACAGACCCTGACACATGGCAGCCATCAACAGATGAGTGAAGGAAGGAAGAAATAAACTCACACCTTGTGGAATTAAATAAGACTCCTTGCTTCTGGAGTGTCCCAAATGACAACCCTTATGACCCCAAACAGCTAGTAGCAATCTCCAACATCTATTCATCATTTATTGATCAATCATTTAATGAGTACCTACTCTGTACCTTGAATGGAGGCATTACCTACCGCTCTTAGTAGACTACACTTCTCACTTCATCCATTCAGAATATCGTCTCCCTCCAAGAGCTGAAGCCAGAAGCAATCTCATCCTCAATTGCAGTACAAAATTCCACAACCAGAATATTTTTCGAAACATTTTTCCGAGGAAGGGCTACCTGTTTCACTACAGAAAGTACTGCTGAGCAGGCACCAGCTACCTTTATGATGAAATTAGCTTAAAAATTCACTACAGATTTCACATGTGAATTCTTATTAGTACATCAGAAGATAGTTTCACTAGATGGAATTAGTTTTCCTATTTAACGTGTTTTAGGTTATCACGGGAATGTTAGCAAAAAATAAGGCAAAATTCTTAGTTCAGAGACTGGCCTTTTTCCCCTCTTCCTTTATATTTATTTATTTCCTTAGAGAATAATAACAATTGATCTCAATCTAATGCAGTGGCCTCTGCTATTTCCGTGTCTAATTCTGGAAGTAAAGTAAAAGAAACTTTTAAAAAAATAAATACCCTAGGCACCATGCAGTTCTCTTAAAAGTGACATTTTTGTTGCATCTTTTATGATGTATGTGAAAGAGAAATATTATAATACTCTTTGGAGCTACACTTTATCTATCAAGATGGTAAACGTTACTCTGAATGAGGAAAGTATGCATAGAATGTTTGGAAAGTTATTCTGAGGCTTCTCCTGCTCTTCTGGAGCAGCCCCTCCCAGCGCGCGGTTCCGCTATCTCTTTCCAGCAAAACAGGGCTCCTTTGGGACTCAGAAAATGTTTCCCATCCAAATACAGGTCTTCATAGGACATTTAGAAAAGGAGGAGGGAAATAAAAATATTTTCCCAAGTCAGAAGACTTCTGGTCAAAAGGAACAAATGTGGAATCTGGAAAGATTCCAATCAGCTTCCTTGAAGTAAAATCATTCCAAGGTTTTTCCAATTTTTAAAACGTATCTTTCATTCATGCAGGCCACATGAACAAATAATGGTTAAGTTCATTAACATAACAGCACAGATCACATGGGATAAAATATTCTCTTTGAACACATGGATAAAGAGAACATGGTAGTGATTATCAGAGGGGAAAGGGGCGGGGGTGTGTGCAAAAGGAGTAAAAGGGGACATATATATGGTGACGGATAAAAATTAGACTATTGGTGGTGAGCATGATGCAGTCTATACAGAAGCTGATATATAATAATGTACACCTGAAATTACACAATGTTATAAACCAATATGACCCCAATAAAAAAAAATTCTCTTTGAGAGTAAGTTGCTTTAAAAGAATTTTTTAATGCACTCCACTCTGTTTTATTTAGCTTATTGATAGTTTTATGGTTTCACAGGTGATTTGATTGTTTTTAGACACACGGATGGGATACAAATTGTCGTTATTATTTTAATGTATTTAAGGTCTATTTCAAATCCCTCTTAGAGAAATAATTACTGCTGAGGACTCTCAGCGGAGTCTTGTAATCTTCGTTTGCACCCTCCAACAGGGCTCTGCAGGGGACAAATCCTGCCCTGGACCTCAGCAGAGGTAAAATCATGAATGAAGCAAGAATTTCTTTTGTTTGTTTTCCCAGGAAAGAAAAGAGACTGTAAAATAAATAAAACGTTTTACTAAAGAGAAAGAAAAATATACATCTTTTCATCACCTCCTACACTGGTACTCCAGTGCAAGGATAGCAAACTAGGACTTTCCTGGGGACCCTAACAAAATCGGACTCCACAGCACCTGTCTGGGCTTCAGTTTCCTCCTCTGTTGAAGATCTAACACCCACCTCACAGAGTGGTGTAAATACATTGTAAAGCACTAGAACGAAACCTGCCACATAATAAGTGCTCATGAAATGTTAGCTTCTGTTAGAAGTGGAAATGACCTTGTAAAATATTGATTATAAGAGTAAATGGCTTGCATTTGTTTGTTCTAAAACTCTCAGTAGGGATACAGAACTCCTGGGAAAAAAGCATTTGGTCTGGCACTTTCCATAGTTATTTTATCTTCCAGCAAATACATACGGATTGCTCACTGTTTATGAGCTACTCTGCTAAGAGGGAAAGAGGTCAGATGAGACAGGTCAGGCCCCCGGGCCTGCTGTCTAGCCGTTCACAGTCCAGGGAGCAGAGCATTCCTAAACCAGTAATTGCAATGCAACATGGCAAGTTCTGTAATAAAAATAATTATACCTGTTATTTCTTGACTGTGTGTCGGGCTGGGTCAGCGTGTTGCAATATTGTCCTCCTTGTCTCTCACAACTCTATGAAGTAGGTGCTATTATTCCCATTTTACTGACAAGGGCACAGGTTCAGAGAGGCTAAATAGCTTGTTCAAGGTCACACAATTAGTAAATGGTAAGGCTGGACTTTAAACTTGGGCTGTTTAAATCTAAAATCTACATTCTTAACCACAACATTATACTGCCTCCATAAAATATAATATAGAAATAGTAGCATATATTATTTTTATTAAAATAATGAGTATATTGCGGGCTGGCCCCATGGTCTAGTGGTTAAGTTCAGCATCCACTTCAGCAGCCCAGGTTCTGTTCCCAGGTGCAGACCCACACCATTCATCAGTGGCCATGCTGTGGCGGTGACTCACATATAAAATAGAGGAAGATTGGCACAGATGTTAGCTCAGTGAGAATCCTCCTCAGCAAAAAAAATAATAATAACAATAATAATGAATATATTATTAAATGTAGAGAGTACACATATTGGGGACCACAGAGGGACTAGCCTGCTAACTTTGCAGTGATGGGAGAGCTTCAGTGAGGAGGTGACATTTGAATTAATCAACAGAGCTATTTTCATGGATATGTCATGGATTAGATTTAAGTACATGTTTTATTTGGTTCCTACCCCATTCAGCTACCAGAAATCTAATTTTCAACTTTTTCTAATCTGCAATACATTTTCAAACTTATTTCATCAATGGACTATATTTGGTCACTGAATACATTTAGTCACTGAAGCTCTCAAATACCACCATCCCCTTTTTAGGAGAAAGCGAAAACTCTCTCTCTTTCACATGCACACCCTAGTATATCAGGGATTTCTTTATATAACAAACTCCAATAGATCATGATACATTTTCACAATGCATTAATAGTGATATATACCAAAATATTAACATTGACTTCTTCTAATTTTACAGGTTCTGAGTTTATGGATGCAATCTATTTACCTCTAAATTTTGCAAGTTTTCTCAAATAAACGTTTGTCACTTTTGCAATCAGATTAAATGTTTATTTAAAATAACAGGCAACACCACCTCCTAGGTGATGTCCTTAAGTCACTGCAAGTTCAATTCACTCGGCTACATCTGGTCTACACCTCCAGTGACAAGCTCTGTAAGGACAGGACTGCATCCCCGGGAAGAGGCAGATGTAAGGCCTTGTGTGTGGAGGCTGCTTGACAAACAGTTATCTCTCACTGTGAAAAATGAATACTTGAGGGAACCTACACAACTTAGAAATGAAATCAGAGCTGAGAGACCCTTGAACTGACACGCTGGCAAATAATGTGTAAAGGAAAGAACAACGCACACCCTGTTCCATAGGTTTTCTCTCAATGATGGGGCCTGTCATGTAGGAGGTGCAGAGTAGGAAGAAGAGAGGGCAAGAAGGGGCTACTCTCCAGCCTTGAATATCTTGCATCCAGCCATGGACACCAGACAATACTGCAGGAAAAGATAACTAGCAATACGTGTGTAGAATATGCATCTTGGCTCACAAACGCAAGTGTGCAAGAAATGTAAGTATTATTTCTCAATAATAAAATAGGTACATTTCTTTAATATAGAAAATAGTGAAAGTCTACAATTGATAGTGGGTTCAAATTCTTCCAAGTGGCAGAAACGTAATCCTAGACAACTTGAAGGCTCCCTCTCTCTTTGTCCATGGTATCAGCTCTAAGTTTGAGGGGCCAAGATGACGGGAGGAAGAATGGGGAATAGGCAGGTACCCAAGCTGCCATCCACTGAGCTCTGTTGTCTCATCTGGCCCCTGGGGATTGGTCTACACAGGTGGCTGCTTGAGTGGACCTTGTTCCCATCCAAAGGGCCCCTTAAGGTTCGTGACTGTCCTTGCTACCAAAGCTGCTCCTGAGCCCCTGCATGTCAGGGGGTGGGGCCTGGAGGGCTGTCCAAAGGCCTTCAGCAGTTCTGTGCTCCTCATGAGCATACTGGGATCATTCCCAGAGTCACAGCAAGTGGGGCTGGAGGCGCTCTGTGGGGCACTGTGAGGCCCATCAATTGAGACAAATTCCATAGCCAAGAATTTCTATTCTGGTATCTTGAAGCTTCCTTAAGCTCTACCTGCAACTTGGGCATTTATCTTCCTTACCTGGGATTTCTGTTGTCTCCCATCCAACAGTGGGGGGGCGAGGGAGCTGTCTTTTTTTCTAGGAACAGACTAGCAGCTCATGTACTTTGTTCCCCCTCTGACATTCAGAAAAACTTATCACTTTTGACCCATCAAATGATCCTTTGGGGCGGAAAATCTGGTTCCTGCATCATTGTGTATTCTCTCAACTCCACTAACTTCACCTGAGAACACCTCGTTCCTTGTAGGGTTTATACATTTGAACTCAAGTCAGGAAAATACTTTTTTCTCTGAGCCAGTGGATGGCCCATGCTCTGACTGCAAAATGGGAGAAGGGCTGGAGGGTTACAAGAAAATGTGTCAACAAAATCCTCCGGTAATAGGTCAAAGTATCTTGCTGCCAATTGTTTAAATGGAGGCTCAAGATAGTAAGGGAAATGATGGGCGGGTCTAGACCTCAGACAGGCCTGGGACCTGCTGGGGGTTGCTCCTGAGAAACTGACCTTTTCTTCTATCAGTCTGGCAGTCAACACTCAGGGATGTGCAGGGGGTGTTTTGCACACACCACTTGCTCCTGGTGGATAGGCACGTGGGTAGCTAGAATTTCCAAAATGTAGGGCATGAGACCAGAATAGAACAAATCTTCCTGAAGTTATGGAAAAGGGACCATGTTGCCCTGTCACAACCCTCATTCTGCACAAGAAGCCCCAGGGAAGACTTCCGGGTATCAAATCTCCATGTTATGTTACCTCCTGTTTTATATCACTGTCTCCTCAAGTTTTGGTATTCTTCACCATCAGTCGTGTCTGTTGGTGTCATTCACCCATTGTGACATATAGGCAAATGTCACAAAGGTATAAAATTTAAAGAACATATTTTATAAATTATAATATTGTTATTCTTAGCAAGTCCAATCAAGGACTTTGGGCAAGTCACTTAACCTCTTTATCTATCCTCATTTAACAAATACTTATTAAGCACCTAATATGTACTGGCACACTGCTCATTGCTGGGATACAATAAGAAGCAAAGTATGCATGGTTGCTGCTCCCATGGGGCTTATGATTTGTGAGGAGACAAAAAAATAATTTTTTAAAGATCACACAAATATATGATAACTCGTAATAATTACTATGAAGGGAAAGTTCATGGAACTAGTCTGAGGGCAAAGGATGCTTTTTCTGAGGCAGCAACATTAAGCTGGGACCTAAATATTGAAGGTTAAATAGGGCTTAACTTGATAGAGCTTTTGAGGGATGGGTGAATGGGTAGCATTTCAGATCAAGGAAACAGCATTTTCAAAGGCCCTGAGGTTGAAGACCAGAGTGGCTGGGAAGAGGCACCAGGAGGTGAAGCTGGAAGGAGTGAGCAGGGCCTTACAGACCATGATAGGGATTTTTTGTCTTCTTCCTAAGAACAACCAAAAGGTTTTATGTGTCATGTTCACATCAGTGTGACATGTTCAAATTTGCATTTTAAAAACATCACTCAAGTTGCTGTAGTGACATTACCTGTCATTCACTTCAGCCACCAACTCTCAGAGCCACATCAATGGTTCACATCAGTGGCTCAGAAATCTTAGGCTCTGGCCATGACCTCCTGTTCTTCCACGGTCATAGCGAATACCCCAGGACACCTGTTCTTTTACTTCCTTGAGACCTCCTGTGGCTTTCTCACGGACTGTGTACGCCTTCATCAGTTCTCTCTTCCCTTCACTTTCCTTCCATCTAGCTGAAGGGGATCAGAACCTGCCACCTGAAAATACGCCACTTTGGCATATGGATTACACTGAGCTGAAGGCAGCAGACGCGGGAAGGGCTCTCAGACCGCCTGCTTTCCACCTGAAAGCAGCACAAAAATTTCCTGTGAGAAAGGTGCCCTCCCTGGACCAGGAAAAGGGGAAGACGCTCATCACTGGAGATGAGATGAATCTGTATACACAGACTACTAAAACAGCCCTTATCTTCATTGGTTCCTAGTCACTTTCCCACAATTTACCTCCCCGAGCCTGAAACCCATTTTCCTTTGTCTCGTCACATCTCCGCAATGTATTGTTCTTTGTCGAAACGGTGTATAAGCTCTCGTGCCTATCTGCTCCTTTGGGTCTCATTTCTTTTCTATGAAGGTTCCATGTCCCATGGATATACTAATGCCAAATAAAATGTATGCTCTGCTCCTGTTAGTCTGTCTTTTGTCAGTTTAATTCTCAGGTCCAGCCACAGAACCTAAGAGGCTAAAGGAAAAGTCTTTCCTCCCTTATACAGCTAAGATTCAGTGGTCCATCGTTTAAATCACTCTCTTGTTAACATCCAAAATTACCTTGTCCTAGTCTTTCCTGTATGACATCTGCCTAGCAGAGCCCAGGGCATAGCAGAGGGTCTGGCACAGAGCAGATGCACAATAAAAATTTGCAAGTGAATGAATCCAACAGTTCACTCCCTCTGTGTAACCTCTGGGCTCTGAACGTTGCTACAGAAAATCACACTCCTTCTCCTATTTGCGTCACTCTAAGTGAATAGTCACCAACCTCAGCTGGGTCCTCATCTTGCTTAGCTTGCACTGTGACTACTTCAGATTTCCTCTCTGCTCACACCTCTGACACCACCGCACCACCTCGCCCTCACTCTCAGCAGATGGCACCCTTTGCATTTAAGAGACATTCCTGAGCATTACATAGGAACCACACCAACTTCCTGTTAACAAATCTACATTCTTGAGTTTGCCTCATCCTTGTCCTTCTCACGGGAAGTCATCCCTCCTCCTGTGTTCTGGACCCTGTCCTCTGCTGCCTTCTTAGGAATCTTTCTCTTGCCTGTATTTCCAACATCTCTCTCTCCTGGCCTTGTGGTATCAGCATTTAAAATTGCTCCTGTTTCTCTCATTTAAAAAAAGCCTTCCACCCCCCTCACCTTCCCAGCCAAATTTCTAGAAAATGTTTTTAGCATACATTGTCATCATTTCCTTACCTCACACTTAACTTTTCAACTCACCGTAGTCTGGCTTCTGCCTTCAGTGTGCCATAGAAACTGATCCCACCAAGGTCACCAGTGACCTCCGTGCCCCCAAATCCAAAGAACACAGTTTAGTCCCCCTCTTCCCCAGCTTCTCAGAGGCTTTCAATACCACTGATCACTTCCTCTTTCTCAATCATTTTTGGGGGAGGGGAACTGGGCCTTCTGGTTTTCCTCCTCCCCCTCTGACCAATCCTTCTCTGTTTTCATTACTGATGGTTAATCCCTAATCTCTACCAACTTGGAAAATGGTGGCGTTCCCTAGAGTTCTGTCCCAGGACATCGTCCCTTCTCACACCTCCCTTTCTCCTTAGAAGGTTTCACCGTAGATTCCATTCATATCTGTATGCTGACAACACCTAAATCTATGTGAACAACCACAATGTTTCTTTTGAGCTCCACGCATATAAGTGCTTTCTCAACAACTCCTCTAGATATTTGTTAAATGCCTCGAACGCAACATATCCTGAAATGAACTTTCCTCCCAAACTGGTACGTCTCCAGTGTTCTCTGCCTTGGGAAATGGCAATACCATCAATCCTCTTGTTTAAGCCAGAAACCTTGGCTCCTTCCCCTCAAACATTAATCAACAAATCCACGCCTTAAGTGTCTCTCAGAGCCGTTCATCTCCCGCCACACTGGCTCAGGCTGCCATCATTTGGCTGAAATAATCCAAAAGCTTCTGCACTGGTCTCTCCCAATGCAGTCTCAGCTCCTCAGTCCAGCCTCCTCTCTTCCGTCACAACAGCCTTTCCAAAATGCACCTTTGATCATGTCACTTTTCTACTTAACATCCTTTAATACTACTTCTTATTGCCCAATAGGTGGCCTCTCCAGCTTCCAGCCTCTCTGTCCCACTTTGTCCCTCTCAGCTCCACTGGACTTTCCCCAGTGGTTGGGATGAAGCAGGTCTTCCCACTTAGCAGCCTATGCAACCGCCATTTCTTTTGCCTGGAATGCTTATCCACTCTCCTTTTGCCTAATTACCTGTTTACCTCCTACCGTCACTTCCTCTTTGAAGCCTTCCCTGACTCCCTGACTAGGTTAGATCCATCTGTTTTCCATTCCTAGAGGACTTGGTACTTTGCACATTTGTAATTGTTTGCTTTTATGTCATTATTTATTTAACTCTTCTCTTCCCTGCTACATCATAAGCTTCATGAGGGTGAGGGTGGCACCTGCCTTGTTCATATTTGCAGCAGCACCTAGAGAAGTGACTAGCTCACTGGAGATGCTAAATCCATACTTCTTGTTCTAAGGACCATCTTACATCTAGTAAATAGTCACAGCTTTACATGAGCATTTAAAACCGAAACTCAAGTTCGTCTTCTTGATGGTAGAGTATATTTAGAACCAAGGAAAATTTTGATTAGAGTGCCCAGCAACTGAAAGGTCACATTATTAATTCCATTTCATAGAAGATTTACTCAGACCCTCTGTGAACAGAGCACTGTTACAGCAGGTGATGCAAAATGAAGTGGTACAAGGACTGTCCCCACTTCACAGATAAGGATCCTGGAACACAGATAGGTTAGGTAACCTGCCCAAGGTCACACAGCTAGTAACTGGTCAGGCTGGGATTTGAAGAAACTTGCATTTGAATTTGGATTTGAAACAGGTTACGTCTATCCACTATACCACAACGCCTACGCACCTGAGGAATTTCTTCCTCTTTTAGCAAAATAGGCAGAGTGCGCTGGTGGGTGTCTGACAGCGCCTCAGCTCTCCCTGGATACAAAGTTATGCGCCTAGAAAACTAAAGGCCAGTACTGGAATCTTTTTGCCAAGGATGCTGAGGCACAATCAGAAGTGTTCCCACCCACACCCCTCACTTAGAGGCACTAGTGCCACCTGGTGGACACAGATTTTTGTGCTATCTTGGATCTTCCACTCCTTGTGTTTACACAGCTATACATCCATGTGGATTTTAGGAACTCCTTAATAGATTGTTACGCAATGATATACTTAGGCGCTATGCTGGGTTCCTCAGGGATGAATTCTTCTTTTTGCTGTTTTTTTTTTATCACATTTGATTTTTATTGAGTCTACATTGAAGTTTAAAAACAAACAGAAGAAACTTTTTTGTCATTGTCATTCAACGCTTTTTTCCTTTTTCATGATAAGAAAGGCAAAATTTATAAGCAACTAGACTTAAATTCTATGCCTCGGTTTATTTATTTGTAAAATGGTGATAATAATAGCATTTACCTCACAGGGTTGTGGTGGGAGTGAAATACATTAATCTGTATAAAGCTTTAGGACAATGCGCAGCACACAATAAACATTCAGAAAGTGTTATTTATGATTTTTATTATCCCACAGAGAAACTGGATACTTTTCTCTTCTAGAGGATTAAGACAAAGATAAACATTTCACTTTCTGGCACGCTGCAGTGTCATTCCTGTTGAAAACAAGGATGGCATGAGAGAGAAGCTTCACAGGGACAACTAGGCACAAAATGATGGATTAAAGTTTTCATTCATTCTATAAATATTTCCCGAGTCTCTACTATATGCTGAGAAAGGCGAGAAGCTAATGGTGAGGGACAAGAGTCCCTGCCCCCAAGAACTTAGAGCCTGGGGACAGAATCCGTAGGTTGATTGAGCAGATAAACTGAGTGTGACACGTGTGTGGTGGGGAGAAGGCGGGGGCTCTGCGAGCAGATAGCAGAGGGCCTGGTGCCATTTGCGGGGGAGGCTGGTGAGAGGTGAGGGTGGAGTGGAGAGTGGAATTTGTCTCCTGTAGCCCAGGTGAATGCTCCCACTCCTCCTGGAGGCATCCTCCTCTTCCAGCGAACTTCCTTTACCGCCTCAAAGCTCCTCTCCCTCCTTTCAGGTAACTGCCAACTAATCCATGTTAAGATTACCTTGTAAGCTGTTACCTAATGACATAAGCCTTCCAAGGGATATTTGCTTTGTAAGGGAGAAGTCTAGAAGATCTTCTCACAGTCTGTGCCCCAGACCAAAAGATCACCAAAGGTCCTTTCGACCTTAAGATTCTTAAACTTAGTTCAACAACACAGTCTATAGAAGGGTGGCCAAATGATCACTAAGAAAAAAAATTAGGAATGAATTTTAATAAGCAACACAGTTTCATTTTCTAGTAGATGTGAAAGTGCTTTGAAAAAAGAAAAAAGCACTATGCAAATGTCAGGTATCATTCCCCTCTCTGTACGCATGCTCACTCCTTCATGCCATGGGTATTGAGAGGTTCAATTTGGGACCACGTTTCTGGCACCCTGGCTCTAGCCATCATGGTTATAACAGCTGTCATATAAATGAGCTCCATAAATTAGGGTTGCTTTTGTGAGATAAATACTGCCTGACTTCCTGAAAAGATCTCTCTGGACTAAACATTGGGTTGAAAGATTTTAATTACATCTGTGTTACTCTTCAGTACCAAATAATATCACAATTCATAAAAAGCTTTTTGTTCTTCTGCTTTAAACATGAAAATCGTCATTTTTGTCAGCTTATCTATCTGCTTCCTGTCTTGTCCCTTCCCCTCCCCACCTTCAATCATCAGAAGATAAAAAATAAAAATAAAGCCAAACCCTCCTATTCAGAGAGGAAAATTCCAGAGTGGAAGTAAATAGTCAAATAAAATTAATGGTTGGATGAACAGGGAAGCAGCGGAAATGTGTGTCAACCCATCAAGGTGGCCACAAAACCCTAAATGTGTCATATCCTATTAGGATGAAGTCACAGGTCCTCATCTAGCATTGAATGGTAGAGCCTAAGACCTTACCTCCCCAAATCCCCAGACCACCAAATCCCTCTCTACACTAGGCTTCCTGCCTCTGGCTTGTCAGAATTTTCACTGAGGACAGGGCAAGAGCCATTCCCCTCAAGTTCTCCATTCACAGTGACCCACACCCTCCCTCCTCTCCTGAATCTGTTCAATGTTTTTGGAGACAAGTAGTATCTCCTCTTCACAGTAAGATTGGGGACCCTCTTGTAAACTATTTGAGATCTTCTCAAGTTGCCCAGTCCATTAGGAAAGTAATACAGCATTAGCAGGGTGCTTAATACAGAACTTTTACATAATAGGCACTAAATGAATGTTAGTTTAATTGAATTGAATAGTCTAAGAGGCCCACAGCCAAGTGGAGGCATGAGGAACCACTGGGGCCTATTCGAATTCTACCATGATAGTTTGTCTCCCAATAACTGGCTTTCCTAATCTGCCAGACACTTTGTTGAGCAACTAGTCTGGCTCAAACTAAGGAAACTGCTCAATTAAATGACTAGGGAGGTGGGAGGGGGTATTGACTCTCAAAAGATGACTTAAACTAACCTGACAGTTACTGCATTCCACTTGTATGTTCACCAGTGATCATTTTGTATTTTTTAAACTCCTGCCGTGTGGCTGTTTTCTGACACAGTGAGCTGGACCAGTATCCAAGTCTGATGGGTATGGCATGAGTGGCCTCCTGGTGGGAGAATGCCTCTTCCAAGCCGTTCTGCTCTGCTCAAATTGCCCAATCCAGGTCAGCATGAGGGTTTGGGAGACCCAGACTCTCCTTCCAGAAAGGCGCTGTTTCAAACCAAGCACAAATTGCAAGCTTTAGTCTCAATAAAACTGGCTAATTCAACTTCTTATTTTAAAGTTAAAAATCTCCCGTAGTGTCAACAGCCTTAAATTAACTACAATTTGCAAATATTGCCCAAATTGTTGGGTCTTTCCGAAGTGACTCTGAAAACAATAGCAGTGTTGTATGGGCAAATTACAAAAAGATGGTGAGATTTTTGTTTAAAAACAAACATAGGGAAAGTCTGGGTGTGGTGAATTAAAAAAGCAAATTCAAGACATTACGGCCTAAAGGGAAAGACTTGTTTTGGAGTTAAAAACCAAGATCTGAGTATTGGTTCAGCTGCCTTGTGGGATCACACACCTTAAACTCCACTCAAAAGAGCATAGCTTTTATTTACTTATCTTTAAAAGTCACAGAGCAGATCTTCTAGGAAGGAGGCATATGGATTTGCTTGTCCCTATTCCCTGGAAGCCACAGGGAACCACCAGCCCATTAAGGGTCAGAATACAAACTATTTATATGAACAAGCTAAACAAACAGTTTTATTTTTCTAGTATTAGAACTATCACAAAGGGCAGATTTCTAAAGAAGCTCTTACTATATATTTCTTTTAAATGATCCCTTGGTTTCAGCAGTTCTGCCTTTGAAACGGTTACTATTGATCCTTTCGTCTCCCTCTGGTCATAATCCAGGTTCTCGTTACCTCTTTTCTAGATTATGACAATCACCTCTGAATGGTCTCTCTGCTTCCAGGCTTGCTCCTGCTCCAATCTTTCTTCCACAAGGCTGTCACAAATCAAAATCTAAAGCTCGAAACCAAACAAAGCGGAACAATAAGCTGTTTATGGATCTATACGTAGGAGATAAAAGAATTCTTTAAAAAGCAAGGGAATAATGAACACAGAATATAGCATAGTGGTAATCACTTAGGGGAGGCAAGGGGATGATACAGGGATGAAGTATACAAAGAGAGCAATGGAATTGAAAATATTTTAGTTCTTAAGTTGGATAATCATGTTTCACTTCTTATATCAGATAATGTCGTCACAATATCCATTCTACTATTCTGATTCAGAATTTATATATGTAACATATAGTCTTTTTAAAGTAATCAAACATTACATAATAAACTCTTATAAAAGTAAGGTGAGTTAAAATTGATTTAAAGAAAAGTGTTAAGTAAACATTGGTACAGGTATTATACATTACATTTGGTGATGATGTGAAAGCGGTAAGAACATGACCAAAATTTAGGAAACATGGGCCTATGGAAACAAATCCATATTCTTAGCAGATCATAAAAAATGCAGTCTGGCGCGAGTTTACTTTTCTAACAATTTCCTCTCTCTGCCTCCCTCCCAAACATAACAAAACAAACCATAATCTTTTATGTTTCTGTGCCTTTGCACATGCCATTTCCTCCTGCCGAACTATATACCCACTTTCTCTAGCTGATGAACTTCTACTCAGAAGACCCAGCTTAGATACCTTCCCCGGGATAGAAGAATACTTCCCTCAGGCAGAGTTATTCCCTGTTTACATTTCCAAAACAACCTATCTGTTACCCATCCTCTGTTATTGCACTCATAACAATAATATGTTGGTTTTTGTTTATCAATCTCTTCATCAAACTTATGGCACCGAGGAGGCGTCACTCTGTTAATAGCTGAAGACTGATCTCAATAAACAGCCAAAAGTGCATTAACAAGCTTTCCTCTGCTTGTGTTGCACTGTGACCTCCAGCTCACTTAGAGTCCCAAAGAATAAAGCAATTTGAAGACTAATTCTGCAATTAGCCTGTGGCCAAAGACAAATAAGCAAACACACTAAAGAGAGCAAAAGTTACAGAAGCAAAAATCCACTGAGTCCAGAGTGCTGTCAGTGCTGGAAGTGCACCAGAGAGGGACTGAAAAACTATCACTTAAACACACACGCTGCTACCCTCTACAGGCAGGTATGCGTGCAGAAACTACTGGGACCTGTTATCCTTAGCTTACAGAAACTTCCAGAGCTTCAATGGTTGAGGGAGACTGACAATGGGGTAGAGAATTGGCAGAGGAATACAACAGAAGAAAGGAAACAAAACATGAAGTCTTACTACCAATTCCATGAATATCCACTCTTGACAGCAACTCAGGGTGAGGAGAAGTTGGCATGAGCTGTAGCCGCACCAGGACCACTGGCCTTTGAAGCACACGTTCAGAGCACAGTGATGCCTGTATTACTAGACTGCAACGAGCAGAGCTGGGTTTAGGTAAAAACCGTAGATTAAGGGCAGCTTGTCTTGGAGGCCCTTCCATTTTCCTTCATCATTCATTCAACAACAATTTACTCAGTACTACTATTTGAGAGGCATGGTACAAGGTGCTAGAAGATCCCAAAGACTATTAAGATTTAGTCCTTCTTTTAATGAACTCACAACCTACTGTGGGGCAAATGTGACACGTGCACAAATAATTACAATACAAGTTGGAATTGATAATTATCCTATGTGAAATATAAACCAAGAGATGTGGAAACACAGAGAAGAGAAAGTTAAGTCTCCATTTAAAGACACTGACAAGGGGGGGCTGGCCCAGTGGTGTAGCAGTTGAGTTTGCACACTCCGCTTCAGTGGCCCAGGGTTCACACGTTCGGTTCCCAGGTGCAGACATATGCACCGCTTATCAAGCCATGCTGTGGCAGGCGTCCCACATATAAAGTAGAGAAAGATGGGCACGGATGTTAGCCCAGGGCCAGTCTTCCTCAGCAAAAAGAGGAGGATTGGCAACAAATGTTAGCTCAGAGCTAATCTTCCTCACCAAAAAAGAAAAAAAGATATTGACAAGGAAAAAATAAATAAAGGAGGTGACATATTATCTGAATATGGAAGAAGGCATGGAATTTTAACAGATGTAGACAAGGATGAGATGTGCAAGAGAGAAGGGATAACGTGAGCATGGAGTAAATTCTGAGAATCCAGTGGATAGTATACCCTTTTCATTCTGGAAGAATTAGTCCAGAAATCTTTGAGTCTGTCCCAAATAACAAATACTCCTATGGCATATAGCACCTCTTTATAATACTTAGGAGAGTTAGGCCACAACAGAGAAAGATAAAAGTCATATACCAGCCCCACAATTGTGCATTGTAGCAAAAATTATGTATTGCTAAATGATCTGGGCTTTCAGCATTGACCGCAATAATAGAGAACTCAAATGTGGTATTGGTTTTTCAATTCATTTTGAAAAGGGCCTGAGAGGTGTGGGATAGGACCAATCACAATTCATGGTTCACAATACACTCTTCCTTGGTTAATGCATGGAAACCCTTATTCATTTGTGTGCTTGTTAGTTGGATAGTTATTTTTAATAATGTAACAAAATTACTGCTTTTGGCAAAAATAACAGAGTAACTGGTACTGGACATATGTTCCCACTGTAAACAAATAGAAGATTTGACAAAACAAGCTTTCAGATATTGGAAAACAAGCAGTGCAGGTAAGTGATCCCTGAGGAAAGGGAATCAAATAAAGTGGCCCTGTGATCATTCTGGCTCTCTACATGGAGGCACTTTCCAGACTGTGCCACAAGGAGGGGAACCCAAGCAGAGTGCAGAGGACTCACTGAGTTGAGGAGACAGAAATCAGAAAGACAACAAAATCCAGACACACAACAGTGCAAGATGACAATGCCAAGCATCCAGTTGAGAGAATACTAGACATGAGAACAAGCAGGAGAACGTGACCTATGACAGGAGAAAAGTATGTCATTGGAAACAGAATAAGAGTTAATTTCTTGTCAAAAATAACGAGTCAGAAGATAACATTTCTAACATGCTGAAAACAAAACATGCCTTAACGTGCTGAGCGCACAAATGCTGTTAACCTAGAGTTCTATATCCAGCAGAAATAGCTTTCTGAAATGAGGAGCATGGTCATTATAACGTAACAGAGACTGGGTTTGCCCTCCCGCATTAAACCACTAAAAATCAGGCAAATGTATGACCTAATGACTTCTAGATGCTGGACAACAGTCGGGGCAGGACAATGACCATTGAGAAAGGCCTAACAAACAAACAAGCTCTGTGATTACTCGAGAGAGATTCCAGACCACAGTGCAAGGAGGAAAAGCCCAGAGTCTAGTGGGATGAGACCCCAAACAGAGTTCCCAATCTGAATACAAAAACAATGAGAAGAGAAATGGAAGTTACAAAAGAGTCGAAATTAAACTTCTAGGGATGAAAGCTACAATATATGAAATGAAAAAGTACCTGATGGGATTAATAGCAGACTAGATACTTCAGAAGAAAGGGTTAGTTAATTTGAGGACATAGAAGTATCCAAAATAAAATACACAGAGGGCAGCCCAGCTTGGCTCCAGTGGTCTGTTGCCCTGAGGCCCATTGTTGCCAGATCATCTGATTTTTTCTAAAAAAGTAAAAAGTCTGGACTTGAAAAGTTCCTGATTTAAAAAATATATATATCAACTACCTCAAAAATACTGAAACACTCTGTGGGTAAATAAAACATGTTTGGAGGTTGAATCAGGCCCCCGGGCCAGGGGATGACCTCCATTACCTCTAGGTAACGGAGTTGAAACAAAAGACAGGTGTGGGTGGGGGCCCAGGAATGGGTTAGGGACATGGACAGATGAGTAAACCAATTTTTAGCAAGAAATGATCACAGAAATTAACAATGATAAACACACATTTATAAGAGGCAAGAAAATTACTAATAAAATACTAAAGTAATTACCATTTTAACCGCACACCTGAAACATAGTAAATGTTTAAGAAATGTTTGTTGTCACTTTTTAATATTAAATATGTCACTTTTTAATATTCTTTTGCCATTCTGAAGCATTTCACGATTGCACCGGCTCTATGGAACAACCCTGAGAGGTAAGAATGTCATATTTCCCGTTCTCAGTAGCTGTACGACCACCACAGCTGGGAGAATCACAACTAGAGCTTCAGTTGCGATGCTTCCTTCTTCGTTATTTCTCCCTCTTGGACCTTGTCTTCCCCAAATCTAGAACCCACCTCGCAGGGAAGCATAAGTGGGCACTGGTGTATGTAGTGTGATTTGAGAGCCCATCTTCCCCTCCTCACACATGATAAAAAAAACTCAAGCCAAAGTAAGGGATAAACAGTGAAAAGTAGGTCTTCCACCCTCCACCCTCCCCCAGCCACCCAAGTCTCCTCTCTAGAGGCAAATATTATAACCAGTTATTTTATGTTTATGTCTGAGTGTGTGTGTGTATTCTCCCCACTACTATCTTTTTACACAAATGGTAGTATTTTATAATACTGTTTATTCTTTGCTTTTTTTTTAACTTAAGACTTGTATTTTGAATAACTTTAACATTTTTTAAACCAGATCCTTACTGATGAATATTTAGGTTGTTTTCAGTCTATTATAAATAATGCTGCAGTGTTGAGTATGCATCATTTCACACATGCAGAAAGAAATCTACAGAAAAAACACAAGTGGAATTGCTAGATCCAAAGCTGTGTATATTTTTAAAGCTTGCCCAGTTGCCCTCCATAAAGCCCAATTTATACCCTCACAAGCAACATATAGAATGTTATCATCCTATTTTGTAAAAATCTACTTTCCTGTTTATTCACTCACCGTCATGGTCACACTCCAGACAATTTAAAACTGTTACATTTCTGAAATCCAAAATTGTGTGGGTCTCTGTCCCTAACTTCCATCCAGCTACTGCCATTACACCCTATACTCTCTCCCTTCCTGGCAGTGGGCTTTGCCTCTCCTTCTTTTTCCCATCTAACCTAGCTCTGTGGTCCATCACTTCAGCATCTCTTTCTTTGTGAGGGGAAAATCCTCACCCTAGGTCAGCCCCACCATTTGCCATCTCCAAGCCAACCACCTCGCTGTCCTTAGAGAAGAATCACTCAGCTGGGCTGCTCCAAATTCACAGTCCCAACTTCACCTGGGACCTCCTTTCTACCCAACTACTATCACCACTCCCCTCTCCAGAAGCTCTTGAAAAACTTTTCCTTCTCCTCTGACTCCTCTCTCTCTGTAGGTGGCCATTCGTTCCACCTTCCTCAGGGAAATGATGATCCCATTTTTCTTTCCTCTATCCTCCACTTTTCCTCTCTCTTGGCTCTTCTCCCTTGGTATTAAGCACATTCAAGCCTCTCTTATCTAAAGACTCTCCCTTAACCCTCTGCCTTCCTCTTGCTGTCACTACCTTCTCTCTTCTGTTTACCACCGAGCTTCATGCAGAAGTATCTACACTTGTGATCTTTCCACCCCCATCTCTCACTTAGTCTCCAAGCCTCTAAAATTTGACTTTACCCATCATAACTAAAACTGCTCTCTCAGAGCCCCAGTGATCTCTTGACAGTGATTTCAATGCGCACTTTGACAACCTCCTGTCTCTTGACCTCTCTGTAGCATTTGACACCTTTCACTGTCTTCCTGCGTGAAACAGTCTTTTTCTCCTTAGTTGTGCCTCATCTCTTGCCACTCACCACCTCATTCTGTTTGTGCTGCAGCCATAACTCCACAGTTCCTCATGCAGTGGATGTGGTGTTGACTCCCCAACTCCCCAAGTCATTAATCTAACCAAACATGATAATCTCACTCCCCTTCTGGCAATTTGATTGGGAAGGAGCATACGACCCATTCCTGGCCAATAAGGCAAAAGGAGGAGTTGGCTTGGGATCACATGGAAAAGACAGTACTTTTTCTTATGCTGAGGATGGAGCAGAACACAAGGAGAGGGAAGAGCCCGGAGAAGACAGAGAACGGGAGTTGAACCTTCGTGTACTCTGCCTGGGGCCCATGCTACACATGACCTTCTCATTACGTTAGATGACAAATTGTCTCATGGCTTAGCGAGTGTGCGTTGGGTTTTATTTACTTGAAGGCGTCTGAACCCACACACCATATTCACTCTTCCATTTGTATGTATTGTTCCTTCTGCCTGCAATCTCTTTCCCATCCCTTTATCCAGCTATCTCCTACTCATCCATGAAGTCTCAAGCATACTGCTACCAGGCCTTCCATGATCCCCAAAAGAAAAGATCTTTCTTTTGTTCCTCTATAGTAGTGTGTGAGTATAGAGGTTTAGTGCATCATTTACTGACTGCCACTAGACTGTCCTTGAGGAAAGGAGTCACATTTAGCACTTAACCCTGTGCCTGGCACATAGTAATTGCTCATTAAGAGTTTGTTAAGTGAATAAATAAATGGGTAGTACTTTCATTGATCTAACCAGCATTTTTTTAAATGGTGATAACAATTTTGGCAAAGATTCATGGAAATGGGCACGTCACAGACAATCATAGAGTTTTTCTGAATGGCAACTTGAGAATATGTTTTAGAGTACAAAAAAAGTGCCCTAGAAATTTTACTTCTAAGAATTTATCATTAAAAAGAGTCAGAGATGTACACAAAGATTTATTTATAAATATAAATATGTATATATTACTGTGTTGTTCTTAATGGTGATGCATTAAAAACTATCTACAATAGTAGAGTGAATTGGTTAAATAAATTAGAGTATATTCCTATACTTTAATACTATGCAGCCAACAAAATTTGTTTTTTTGAAAAATATTTAATAACTTGAGAATATATTTACCTTATATTGTTAAGTGAAAAAGCTTGTAACAAAAGTTATATGTCAGTGTGGTCCCTATTTTAAAAATGTCTCTGCACAAAGACTAAAAAGTATACACTACTATTTTAATAGTAGTTCTCTGAATGGTAGGCTTGTGTGTGATTTTAATTTTATTTATGCTTTTCTAAATTCTCAACAATATATATGCACATTAAAAAGCTATTGAAATTATTATTTAAAAAAAGAAGCGAGAGAGGATGGGAAGAAGGAAGGAAGAGAACAGAGAGGAGAGAAGAGAGAGAGAAAGAGAACATGGGGCTCAGAATCAGGACAGCTGAGATTTAGTCTCAGCTTTACCATGAAGAGGCCGTTCATCTTAGGCCAAGTCATTTAATCCTTGTGTCTCAGTTTCTCACTCCTCAGACGGGAATAGTGATATTTACCCTGCTTGACAGAATTGTGAACATAAAAAAGTATATGATGGTGCTTTAGGAGCTGGCCCGGTGGCATAGTGGTTAAGTTTGTGTGCTCTGTTTCGGCAGCCTGGGGTTCATGGGTTCATATCCTGGGTGCGGACATACATACCACTCGTCAAGCCGTGCTGTGGCGGCATCCCACATATAAAATAGAGGAAGATGAGCATGGATGTTAGCTCAGGGTCAATCTTCCTCACACACACAAAAAAGTATCTGAAAGTGCTTTGAAAAGGAATATGTCTTTTGTAATACGACTGCATCATTGTTATTCATACAGAATATGGTTTAATCACTGCTACCCGTTCTGTAATTTGAGTCTTCAAACACATTTTTAAAAAATCTAAAATGATGAAATCAAATCCATTATTTCCTGTGGGGCTTTCCAGCATTTGAGGGAGAAACCGAAAGATCCATTTAATCAATAAAGGTTATCTGTTTTATTGAAAAAAAAAATTTCTCCCACTTACTCAAATATCTGAAATCCCCATTTTCCTCATTCCTTTGGGTTGAAGTCCTGAAAGCTGCATGCCAAAATAAAAAATTACATGAAAAAGAGAAAATTTATTTCATGCTTTGCATTCTGTGGAATAAAACACGTGGCCAGTGGTTTGTGAAGAGGATACAGAAGATGAGTTGAAGAGCAGTCATATAGATCACTACCCTGGGGAAGGGTATTCCTCATTTCATTGAGAGGGCATGGGTAGCCAGAGGCTACCTTATAACGTCACATACCTAGAATTAACCTACTTAGACTAGCTTTTAATACTCTCCACAGGTTAGTATAAGATTTATACTATATACTGCCTTATAAGATTGTTATGTAATACACATTCTACCCTTCAGCCAAACTGGAGTATGTTAGACTCTTATTGTTTGAAATTTTGACACTTCTTTTGTGTTTTTGCCAATCAAATAAGTATAAAATGGTGTCTCATTGGGGTATTGATTTGTATTTCTCTGATCACTAATGATATTGAACATTTCTTCATATGTTTATTGTCTCTATGTGTTTCTGCTTCTAATAAATGTCTTTTCATTTCTTCTTTTTTCTAATTTTATGTATTTTTTTCTTATTGAATAATAGAAACCCTGTATATGTTGTTGATACGAATCACCTTGACACTAATCATGTGTGTATTGCAAATATTTTCTGTCAATTCGACATTTCTCTTTTCATTTTCTTTAAGACATATTTTGATGAACAAAATATGTTAATTTTAATATGATTTATCAATGTTTATTATAGCAGATGCTTTTTAGAAAAATTTTATGTAGGAAATCTTTCCCTATCCCAAGGTCTGAATCATATCTACTTTTATTTTCCACCATGAATTTTAAAGTTTTATTTTTCACATTTAAACTCAATCCATCCTGAGCAGATTTTTGTGTGTGGTACAAGTAGGTATCCAGTATCGCTTTTTTGCATATCTCTCTTTCCCCACTGACCTGACATGCCACTTGTGTTGTCACCAAATTTGCATTAGTGTGGGGGGATGTTTCTGAGCTCTCTATTCTATTGGTTAATTTATGTATCCCTTCACAAGGACAAAATGATCTTAGTGACTATAGTTTTACTGTAAGAGCAACATCTTGGTCGTCAAGACCCTCTCACTGCTCTTTAATTTCTCATAGCAACATTTTGTAGTTTTCAGTGGGAAAGACGTGTACAACTTTTGTTAGATTTATCTGTACCTTTTCACTTTTATGATGCTATTAGAAATCATATTGTTTACTTCAATTTACAATTGTTTGTTGCTAATATATAGAAATATAATTGATTTTTCAATGTTGACCTTGTACTGGCAACCTTGCTTAACACACTTATTCATTCTGGAATCTTTTTTTTTTTGGTGAGGAAGATTTGCTCTGAGCTAACGTCTGTCAGCCATCTTCCTCTTTTTTGCTTGGAGGAGGATTGTCCCTGAGCTAACATCTGTACCAATCTTCCTGTATTTTGTATGTGGGTCACTGCCACAGCATGGCTAGATGAGCAGTGTAGGTCCATGCCTGGGATCCAAACCTACGAACCCCTGGGCTGCCAAAGCAGAGCAAGCCAGACTTAACTACTATGGCACAGGGCCAGCCCCCCAAGAATCTTTTTCTTTTAAAGCTACCTTAAGATTTTCTACATAGAAAATCATTGTGTGTGTTTTATCATCTTCTTTTCAACTCTGTAGCCCTTTGATTTCTTTTTCTTGCCTTATTGCATTGGGTAGGACATGCATATTGACTAGAAATGGTAAGGATGGACATCCTTAGCTTGTTCCCAACCTTAAGAGGAAAGCACTCAATTTTTTACCATTAAGTAAAATGTTATCTATAGATTTTTTTGTAGATGGCTTTTATCCATTTGAGCAATTTCCCTTCCATTCCTAGTTTGCTGAGTATACTTGTTGATGGATGTTGGATTTTTTCAAATGCTTTTTCTGTATCTATTGAGATGATCATATGGTTTATGTGTTTTAATACATTTATTTGGTGAGTTACATTTGTTGAGTTTTGAACATTACACCAACCTTACATTCCTGAGATTAACTCGACTTGTTCATGATGTGTCATCCTTTTTATGTATGATTGAAATATCATTGGGTTTATTTTTCTAATGTTTTGGAAATAATTTTTCATTTATTTCTTGAGGACTATTAGTCTGTAGTTTTCTTTTCTTGTAATGCTTTGCCTGGTTTTGGTATCAGGGTAATGTTGGCCTCATAGAATGAGTTGCAAAGTGTTTCCACCTCTTCAGTTTTCTAGAAGTGTTTGTGTAAAATTGGCATTATTTCCTTCTTAAATCTTTTGTAGAATTCACCAGAGAAGTTATCTGGGCTTAGAATTTTCTTTGTGGGAACATTCTTAACTACAAGTTCAATTTTTTAAAATTAGATATAAGGCTATTCATGTTATCTATTTCTTCTAAAGTGAGCTTTGGTAGTTCATGTCTTTTAAGGAATGTGCTCATTTCATCTCAGGAAATTTTTTTGCGTAACGTTATTTATAATATTCTTTCATTATCATTTTAATGTCTGTAGGATCTGTAGTAATATCCCTTATGTTTTTTCCTGATATTGGTAATTGGTGCCTTTCCTGTTTTCCCCCTAGTCATTATGAAGAACAAGCTTTGGTTTTTATTGATTTTCTCTGTAGTTTTTTCTGTTTTAATACCATTGATTTCTGTTTTTATTTTTATTATTTCCTTCCTTCTGCTTACTTTCAGTTTAATTTACTCTTCTTTTTCTAGTTTCTTAAGGTAGAAGTTTAGATCATTGATTTTAGGCTTTCATCTTTTTTAATACAAGCATTTAATGCACAAATTTCCCTTTAAACACTTTAACTGTGTCCCACAAGTTTTGAATGTTATGTCATCATTTTAATTCACTTCTAATATTTTCTAGTTAATTTGTGTTTTTTTCTTTGATGTATGAGTTATTTAGAAGTGTTTAATTTCCAAATATTATGGATTTTCCAAATACCTTTCTGTTATTGATTCCTAATTTAATCCTGTTGTTGCCAAAGAATATATTTTCTATGATTTCAGTCATTTTAAGATTGAGCCTTTTTTGTGGCCCAGCATATTCTTGGTGAATGTTCCATGTACTCTTAAAAAGAACATGCATTTTGCTGTTTGGGGATGTATTGTTTCATAAATGTTGACTAGATCAACTTGTTTGGTGGTGTAGTTTAAGTCTTCTATATTCTTACTGATTTTGTGTCTACCTGCAGTTCTATCAATTATTGAGAGTGCAGTGTTGAAAAAATTATAGATTTGTCTATTTCTTTTCATTTTGTCAGTTTTTGCATTGTATATTTGAAGCTGTGTTATTAGTTTCATACACATTTAGGATTTTTATTTTCACTTAATGAATTGATTTCTTTATTATTATGAAATTTCTCTTCTTATCCCTCATAGTATTCCTTTTCTGAAATCTACTTCATCTGATATTATCTTCACTCCAGCTTTCCTTTGATTAGTGTTTACATGGTATATCTTATTTCATCTTTTCATTTTTAACTTGTCTATGTCTTCATATTTTAAGTATATTTCTTGTGGACAGAAAGTAGCTGGGACTTGGTTTTCTATCAAATGTGACAATTTGCTTTTTAATTGGAGTGTTTTGACAATTTGTATTTAATGCTGTTATTGATATTGTCGGGATTAAATCTACCATCTTTGTCTTTGTGTTCTCTGTCTCATTTGTGCTTTGTTTTCTTCTTTCCTCTGTCTAAAAACCTTCCTTTAGCGGTTCTTGTAGGGCACAGGTGCTAGTGATGACTTCTCTCAGGTTTTGTTTATCTGACTTTCTGGATATAGAATTCTAGACTGATGATTTTCTCCTTCTTTTAGCACTTTAAAGATGTCGAAGACCATTGTTTTGGTCTTATATGGTTTCTGACGTGTCTGCTGTCTTATTTCATCTCTGTTCTTCCTTGTCTTTTTTTTCCACTATGCTTGCTTTTAAGAGTTTTCTCTTTCAATGATTTTTATAAATTTGATTATAATGTGCCTTGGTGTGGTTATTTTTAATGTTCACTCTGGTTTTGTTTCCTGTAATTCTTGGATATAGCTGTTTATGGTTTTCAAAATATTTGAAAATTTTCAGCCATTATTTCTTCAAAAAAATGTTGTCACCCCTATCTCTCTCCTCTGCTTCTGGAATTCCAATTGCATATATTTTAGATAACTTGATACTGTCCTGCAGATCACTGATGATCTGTTAATTTTTTCTTCAGTCTTTTTTTTCCTCTCATTTGACACCATCCTCTCCCATCCCTTTGCGTTCCTGCCTGGCTCTTGGACAGCAGTTTTCCACACCTCCTAGAACAATGCCTGGGAGGTATTTGGTGATGACTGTCAACTACTTTCTTGGCTTACGAGTGAGTATGGAAACAGAGGGGCTTTCCTATTCCTGTCAACATGGTCAGGTCCTCATTCGTGGACCAGGTCCAGTTCTGAGAGCCACAGCTGAGAAGAAGAGCAAGGGCTTGGCCAGGGCACACAAAGGAGAGCAGGATTAAAGGGTTGGAAAAGAGAGCCTCTGAGGCAAGTTTTACGGAACTATATTTTTTCCTGGAAAAAAAGAGGGGAGAGGATGACTCAGTTGTCATCTGCAAGTGTGTGAGGGGTAATTATGACGGCAGTGATACCCAGCTGCTGTCCCTCCCAAACGCCCCAGACGAACCCTGTTTATCCTGTGGCAGGAGGAATGCAGCAGAGTGATAAAGGGCTTTTTACTTTAGTAAGAATTTAAATCGATAAAAGCCTCCATCTGCCTTAGGCCATCATGAGGGTCAGGCTAGATTTTTCTGTCTGAAACTCAGAATAAACTGAGTGACTCCTTGAATACTTTCCCAACTTTAATTCTTAATGTCTTCTTATACCATATGCTCTTTTATTTCTATAGGCTTATCAGAAGAAAGTTAGAAAAAGCTTTCTTGAATAAGGAAACATGGTATGAATCACTTAAAATTCTCTTTAGCAGCCTCTATCCTTGATGTTGCCACAGCAAAAAACGTACGTGTCCTCTTTCTAAACACACAGTCAGAACGCATCTGGTAAAATATCTAAGATTTTTTTCCCCAAGTTAACTTTTTACCAGTTAAATTGCTTTGGGCATAGTTTGCGTACCAGACTCAAGGAGAAGAGTTTGGAGGACTTAATCGAGCACAAAGCTTATACAAATATTCCCCAGATTATCCATTCTTAGTTGTTTTTATTTTGTTTTGCAGATAATGGCAGGTTTTCATGTCTCTGCTTCTTGTGAATTCTGTGAGTCAATGCAGTGGAGCTGGAGGAATTTCTCAGGATGTCAGAACTACTGGATGGCAGGCATCTGGTACAATAAATTAGAAAACAGACTCTGGTAGATGAACGGTGAGCAGAATAACAATAGCCACCCTTTGTTGCGAGGCTAGTGGGTGCCAAGGGCTTTTCACATCAATCTCCATAAGGACCCTGGGAGGGAGGAATCAATATCCACATTTGACAGATCAGGACGCAGAGTTCGAGAGATGAGTAACTTGTCCAAGGTCACACAGCTAGCAAGTGGTGACATCCAGATTCAAATCCAGGTCTGCTTGACTCCCAGCTGTGTTGTTTTCATGTTGTTGCCCGGCTCCTGGTTTGTGGATTTGCCTTATTAAGAAGTGCTAGCCCCCAACCAGAACCAGGCAATTGAAGAGGTAATTTGGGTCAGTTTCCTGACATCATTATGTTGCTCACTAAGAGAGCTCATTAGCTCCTAAGGTCCATAAAAGCAATGGTTGCCAGGGACATCATAATTAAACAGCCTCACCACCTTCTGCAATTCCATTCACACCCTCTGCATGCAATCACCTGTTGAATTCTTTTGGCCTGAAACTTTAAATCTTTAGAGCTATGGCTTCTTAATTCCCTCTGGTAAGCACAGCCCTTCTTCAAGATTCTGTAAGCAATCCTGGCTCTAAAGCAGTGTTCCTTAAGGAGTGGTTTGTGAACCTTCCACAACAGTGTCACCTGGACTATTGGCTAAAAATATAAATTCCTGGGCATCACCATCAATCAACTGAATCAAAATTTCTGGAGGTGAATTTAAGTATTCAACAAGAAATCCAGGTCATTTTTATACTGAAATTTTAGAATTATTGCCCCTAAAGCAGTGGTTCTTGCACATTGTAATCACCCAGGGAATTTATGCCTGAGTTCCTCCTCTAGAGACTGATTTGTCTGGGGTGTGGCCCCCGTATTCAATTTTTAAGAGCTCCCCAGGGGATCCTTATATCTAGCGCATACTGAGAATCATTTTCCCAGACTTAGCACACTGCTTCTTAAATGCGAGCATGCATCAGAATCACCCGGAGGGTTGTTAAAGCACAGATTGGTACGCCCTGATCCCAAGTTTCTGATTCAGTAGGTCTAGAGTAGGACCTGAGAATTTGCATTTCTAACAAGTTCTCAGGTGATGTTGTTCCAGGGACCACATTTTGAGAACCACTGGTTGAGAGATTCTTGAATACTAGCATGCATCACTGCTTGATTTTAAATAATTAAGGAAAAATCTTTTTGCTGTTTTGAAAGCTTCAGGGATACCTTGTACTTTCCAGCCCTAATTTAAATAATTTTGCGTATGTTAGGTCCACCACAGACTAGATCAAGTCAGCCTTGTAAATAAGAGAATTATTAACCTATTTTTCCCAGAGGTGATTTAGATATTCAAGGGAGTGAAAGCAGCATTTACTTGGAATAAATAATTACGTTTCTTAGGCAAATTGCCCCTTGCAAAGCTAGAAGAAATCTGATGAGTGGGGACCTATGAAAGTACAGGTCACTTCCAATATCAAAGTATGTACTTGAGCAATAAAACGGTATGGAAAATCAAACTTTTGCACAAGCACCTGAGTAAATCTTGGCCTTGTCATTATTGACCGTTTCCATTCCTGCTGTTGCTAGAGATGATGGGTGCGGTAACTGATTCCTGCGGGACTAGGGATCAGTGAGGAAAGACAGGCTCACTTCGAATAGGCTTGCAAACTGTGCACTGACTGCACAACCCGGGGGGCACCAGTCACGTCGACTTTGGTGTGAATTTCACCCTCTGGGGTTGTGCTATATGGTTGACCTGGGAGAAAGCTACACCTCTTCTGGAGTTGTAGAAACCTTAGCAATATCTCCCCGGGAACGGGGACCCAGAAAGCTTTATGACACATGCCCCAGAGGTCAAAGTTCATTCCACTGCTCTGCCCTGACCGCACCTGCCTCTCCAGCTTCCAGGTTCCGGCTCTGGATGACCCACTAGGGGAGGGACGGGGAGAACAAGAGATCCCCACAGTATCTGTTCACAGGGAGAGAGAGAGACACGAGAAATCCCTGATAGCAGTCTTGAGAGCCAGGGAGGCGCAGAAAAGAGGTCTTTGGCTGAGGTGTAGATCTTGAGCATGCGGGCCCTGAGCATGTACATGTGAACCTCAGGTCCTTTGTAGAGCCGAGGATTAAAGTTAGGTCTTGCTTTTTCTCTTACTTCTTCACCTTTACACAGTCCTCTATTACCCCTGCTTTCTCCTGCACCCACCTTACAGCAACCATATACTGTGTATTGTCTGGAGAAATTCCAATTTTGAATATTTTTATCTGTGTTTGGAGGTCTGCCTTCGTTTTAGCTCTGGAAATGTGGTCATTGTTGACTGCAGTCTGAAGGACAATCAGGATGTCACCACTCCAACTCCCCACTCAGGCATTTACTCTGGCTCCTTCCAGGACATTTACCCCGCCCAAATGGAAGTAGCTTCTGAGGCTGACGATCTAGGCTAGGAGGTGGGGAGTCGTGCCAATGGGAATCATTCAAGGGAATAAATCATTGATTTTCAAGTAAATTTTCCAGACAGCACAAATGAAATTTGGGAGATCCATTGCCCCTTCCAAGTGTTTCATCTCAAACCCGTTGTTATGCACCAAATGTTTGTATCTCCCCAAAATTCATATGTTGGAGCCCTAACCTCCAAGTGTGGCTGTATTCAGGAAGGAAGTAATTAAGGTTAAATTAAGTCATAAGCGTCCTTATAAGAAGAGACACCAGACAACTTGCCGGCTTGCTCCCCACAGTGCATGAGTAAAGGCCATGTGAAGACAAGCAAGAAGGCAGCTGTCTGCAAGCCAGGAAGAGAGCTCTCACCAAAAACCAAATTGACCTGAACCTTGATCTTGGACTTCTAGCCTCGAGAATTATGAAAAAATAAATGTCTGTTCAAGCCACCCAGTCTATTGTATTTAGTCATGGCAGCCTGAGCAGGCAAAGACACCCATCATTTCCCTTCTCTCTCAACTTCAACTCAAGTTCCTCGACAGGAGGGGCTGGATCAGGTCAAGATCTCTCATCATCATCATCGTGGCTTCTCACCATCTCCACCACTGGATTGTAAGCACCTGAGGGCAGGGAGTGGCTTTCAGTCTTTTCCATATCCCCCAGCATTTAGCAGATTATTCTCCTGCACTAATGTGTGAGAGTCTAGGAAGAGTGCACAGCGGAGGTGGATGCCCGCAGAGGGTGCAGAAGGAAAATGCCTGTGCCATCTTGTTATTTCACCTTTTACTTTATTTACTCCCACTGCGAAAACTTCATGTGAATGTGTTGAGGCCAGGAATGGCTGAGATGCTAGAGTAAACACAGAGCGAACAATCGTCTGTATGTCAAACGTGGAAGACAAAGAGCTCTGTGTCATCTGCCCCAGCTCAGCACCAGTCTCCTGAGGCTTGGCCGGGAATTGTCAGAGTCCTGCTCTGGTGAACAGCTTGAAGCGTAGGAGATGGTGTGTGGGGTGGACTTCTTCCTAGGAGGGCTGGAAATCTTGCATTGGTGAGTTCTTGGTGTATAACTAGGAAGATCTGTCTAATCCTTACTAGGGGAGATATTCAAAATGTTCAACACGTTGTGGGGCAGTTGTAAACAACCAGTGCAGCTATATTAGTGCATACACATTAGGAGTGAACTAAAATACTGTTTCCACTTTCCACATTTGCTTCCCAGACAAAAGCCACATTTCTGGGCACAGCTAGATAAGGGCAGTTAAAATCTAACCTGTACAATTCATCAGAAAAGTACGTGTGCTGACATGAGAGTTACCCAGAGAACTAAGTCACTCAAGGGCGTGGAAGCACGAGACCCGGTTCTAAAGCAGACACATGCTAGCTCATGCAAATGCTGTTTTTGACTTTAAACCAACTATCAAGGAACCAAAGAAATAATGACCACAGTGATCCTTGTCAAATACAAATACATCAAACAAACACACAAATTCCATCCTGTTTCCGTGTGTACTTCACCTTCTTCACTCCAAAGTTTCAAACATTGCAAGGAATAGATTTAGAGAGATAAAAAGTGGAGGGAACAACCCGAATATAAGATTTTGTTTATACTCTAGGAATTATGTAATGTGAAAAAATTCTTTCCAGTAAGTCGTGGCATAAAGTCTGTAAGTTGAGAACCAGTGATAAAGGGAGTAGATGTAACAGAATGTAAGCATCTGATCCAAATTGCTCAGGCCACGTACAATTCATGCACATACTTGAAGCACATATTTTGAGAGGAAACTCCCATGTTTGGAATGCACCTCTGTGATATGGCAAACTAGAATTTCTTGAATTCTACAAAAGGATTCTATATATAAATATTCACTTCAGCCACAGTAACACCTCTGTTATTCAAATGTCATTTATGTAGCTAATTTATTCAGAACCCAGCTGAGAAACTGGAAAAATATTCAAAGACCTTGTATTGATTAAGATATATAAATTCATGCATTAAATGCCATTCATTTTACTCTATAGGAGAAACCTACATTATTCAAAATCTGTACACAATTTTCTAGTAAGTTTGGATATTTGGCATTGAAATATGGCAAAATCTGCTAGTGGTTGACCCCAACATCCTTCTTCCATTTCTACTTAGTATCAGAAACTCAAGTTTGCTCAGGGAAGTCATGCACCCAGATAAAAACTTTATTCCCCAATCTTCTTACAACTGTAAGTGTGATGAACTTTTGACCAATGAAATACGAGCAGAAATGTTGTTTTGTAGGACATCCAGGAAGTATCCTACAAAGGTGGGACCCAGCCTTTCTGCCTTCCTGCCTTCCAATCAGCTGGCTGGGACTGTGAGATGATGGCTCTAGGAGCCACCTTGGACTGTGACAGTAAGGGAGATCCCCTGAGGATGTTGCAGCAGAGAGCTAGAAGGAGCCTGAATCCTAAGAAATTCAAGATGTGCCATGCTCACTTGGACTGCCTATCTCTGAAATTTTTATGCATGAGACAAAAATAAGCTGCTATCTTATTTTAGCCACTGTCAGTTTTATTCTAAATGTTATATGCATCCAAGTTTATACTCATAAATATGCTCAACATAAATAAAAAGTAATAAATTGTTAGTTTTGTGGTTACTAGAAGCAAATACATGACACCTGGGAGAAGAGACATCTGACATTCCTCACAATGAAGGAGACACACACGAAAAAACCAGAAAGCAAACAACCGAACCTGTAACAGGTTTTCATGTAAATACTTTCACGTAAATACTGTCACTAGCATGGCATCCTAGTCATACCTCTGGAGTATTTCCTACACCTCTTAGGCAGGTGCTAAGGGCATCAACATGCTACACAAAATTACAATCACCTAAATTAATAATGATGGCTTGGAGTCATCAAGAAAAGAATGTTATGTTTGGTTTAGGAGATAGGAAACATTGTAGAAGTATTTTAATTCAAAATACCTTAGTGGGGTTTTTTTTTTTTCAATTTTATTCATAAAAGAGCAAGCAAAAGGAGCAAGTTTTCTGGAAATTCTGTAATATGAAATAAGACTTTTTTCCAGGTTGCAAAATAAGGGAGTTGTCACTATATATGGTTCTGTTGGTTTGAACGTTGTGCTGATTTTATGTAAGAATTATTTTCTTAAAATACCTTTACACTTAAGTATTGCATTCATTTTATTTGGTCAGCATTCCAACTAGATATACATTTTCCCCACAAAATAAAAAAATTAAAGTGAAGGAAAACCACAAAATGATAGAGAACACAAAAATCTCAATCTTGAGCCTTGGAGGCAACAAAATAAGGAAAGAAATTATGCCCTTCCTGCTCCCTTTATTTCCTGGAAAGTTTAGTTCTTCTTTTCAAATCACGTGAAATCCTCACCTGAGCAACGCTTTACAAGGATGGGTGGAGAAAGAGCCAGCTCTTTCTGGCAAGGATCAGAAGTGGATCTAACGGCAATTTGATCTTGAAGCCAAACCCAGATAAATGAGAAACCTGTTACAAATGGGAACTCTACTGAGAACTTGCTGGCTATTTGCCATTCTCCAACCAGACTAACGATAGCAGTAGCATAAACAATGGAAGCAAAATGTTAAAGAACAAAAACACTTGAATAAAATCTCTCTGTAGTGCCTCATTCACAGAGAGTAGCAGGAACTCTCCCATCTCTAATGCTTCACTCTCCAGGAGGTAGATGCCCTACACATGCTCCCTTACAATCCTCAACTTCCAGGATTCTTCAGGTCTCTTATCAATTATCACAATTTTTTTTCATGAAAGTTTTCAGCTCCATGGGGGCAAGAACTGTGTCTCCCTTATTCACAGTTACATCCCCACTACCTGCCTAGCACAGGCCTGGCAAAGAGTGGGTACTCATGTAGATGTTGGGTGGGTAGATGAATGGATGTATGAAAGAAGGAATGAGAGAAAGAAATTTGGAGGGAGGTATGATTAGGCACCTAGGCAAAGGAAATTTAACCAAAAAATTATTCTGAACTCTTACTCCCTCGAACCTAACATTGAGTCTCTGAAAACATCAGGGTTCATTAGGAAGAAAGGGAGAGAAAATGTAGAGGAAATAGAGGAAAAGAAGATGGTGGTGAGATGTAAATGAAGCTGTGGAGAGAGTTGACCAAATTGGTTCTCTAATATTCATCCCTACACACACACAAACACACACACACAGTTCTAATACACATAGCTGTCCAACAAAGGGCAGATCTTGCCCCAAAGAATGGTTACTTTGAATAGATTGCATGAATTAGATAATAATCAATAATATGCAAATTTCTGCAGCCCCATGCCTGACAATGGGCCCTCAAAAGGGACTTTCCTAGGAGGTCTTTTCCTATGAGGCCCAGGAACCACAATTGAGGTAGATGAATGTGAATTTTGTACTTCATCCTCCCTCTGGCTCTTTAGTGCCTGGTTGCTGAGTAGTAACAAACCTAGAGGCAGGACAAGAAAAACAGGAAAAGGAGGAAAGGAAGCCCAGTTTATCCAGAAACTGAGTAATACACCTTAAGAACGTAGAGTAAACCACAGCTTTATAACTCATTTCCTTAACTAGGAACATGAAGCTCAGCAAAAATATAGCAGCAAAAAGAGACGAACAAAAGAATGATGTGATATGTGGTAGACATTCCCGCTGCTTGTCAGTGTTTCTGGGGCTCCTCCCCCCGGCTGCAGGAGGACCACTTCCCCACCTCCGTCTGTTGAACTTAGATGTGGCCACACAATTTTCTACAGTCAATAAAGTGTTAGTGCAAGGGATACAGGCCACTCCAGGTGAAGCATTTAAGAGCTGGTGCATGACTCTCCATGATCTTTTTCCCTCCTGCCACTGGGACAGGCAGCATTCCAAATCATGGAGCCTCCACCAGCCTGGGTGCTGGAGTGAGGCTGATGTAGAGCAGGGAACTGCAAACTACAGCCCCTGGGTTGGTTGCCTGCTTTTATAAAGTTTTCTTGGAATACAGCCATACCCATTTGTCTATGCATGCTTTCAAGCTACAATGGCAGAACTGAGTTGTTACAGCAGAGACTGTATAGCCTGCAAACCTAAAATGTATAACCAAATGGGCCTCTAAGAAAAAGTATGCTGACTCTTGGTGTAGAGCCCTGCTCCCCCACCCTCACTTACTTGAGGAGGACTTGAGGAGGAGGACAAGACTGAAGGGAAAGACAAGACTGAAGGGAAAGACAAGCCTTTGTTATTCTAAAACAACAAAAATTGGGGGCTTGTTTATTACTCATACATAACCCAGGCTATTCCAACTGATACAAAACTCTCAAAAAAAAAAATCACTCAATTTGTATGTATGTCATTAATAGAAGTATGTTATTTAAGACGTCGTGATAACACTTAGCACAGTACCTGGCACAGAGCAAGCACTTGGGTAGTAGTTTCTCTTTTCTTAATTGAACATTCCCCATGGAAAAGGGAGCTAGAGCATTGATGTAATCAGGAATGGACTATGTGTCAGCCTTCTCAGAACACATTGTCTAAAAGGGGTGGCTCGTCAACAATTTATAAGGGAAAGATGTTGACATGACAGTTATTGTGATGGTTAAAAAACATTGGAGGAGACAGAGTGAAAGCAAAGGTGAGTCTGTTCAATACAGGGTTGAAATGTCAATTGTCGGAACAGGAGGCATGTAAAGAAAGGAGGCAAAGAGTGGCCCCTCTTTATGTAATCGCTCCCGGAACACTGGAGCCTAGCTACACTTTTGAAGCAGAGGTGAAAAAGCTGAACTAGACTCACCGGTTTCAGTAATGGAGATTATTTAAAGTTTCAAACTGTAAAAAGGAAGGTTTTTCTTTTTTTTTTTTAATTCTGGAAGAAGGGAAGGTTAGGGAATATTTGCTAAGTTTCTAATAATAATACTCACAATGAACACTTTTATAGCTCTTATAATATTCCAGGCACTGTTCTGAGCACTGGATACATTTTAGCTCTTATAATTATCACATTCCGATGAGTTAGGTGTCTTCATTATTCCCCGTTTACTGATGAGAGTGTGAAGCACTGAGAAACTAAGTAGCTTGCCCGAAGTCAGCAGTCAGTAAGAAGTGGAACGGGCTTCAAATGCAGGCGTCCAGGGTCCAGGGCACTGGCTCCTAACCATCTTGTCCAAAGGTTGCACCACTGGACTTGGGGCAGAATATGAATGCAAAGGCTCATTGCTAGGCTACCATGTTCATAGGGTGCTTTTGGCTCTGTGTATCAGAAAACCCAACTCAAACTGGCCTGCCTTTTGATTCTGTCATCCACAGCATTGACTTCACCAAGCTTCATTGCCCTTATGGTCAATGATGGTGACCAGTAGCAAAGGGCCCTATGTACTCCTTTGTTGCCCTGCAGCTAGAAAGAGAATCCTCCCTCCCTTTTCCATTCTTACTGGACCCACTTTGGTCAATGTTCATGCCTTGGTAGGGGTCAGGGAAGGTGACCAGGCCAATGCCAAATGCTATTTGGCTTAGAAAAATCAGGGTTCCTGGAACTGGAGAAGAAGTCAACTTCCCCTGAGTCAATTCTGCTTCATGGCAAAGGGACTTAATACCTGAATAAAATCAGAGTTTGGTTAGGAAGGAAAAGGGGGGTTGGTTGGGTAAGCAGCCAATAGTGTCCACTGGCAGATATCAGCTGGAGGACAACCATATCTGTCAATTTGATTATATCTGCCATGCTTTCCCTGAGGATCCTTCCACAGAAACAGTATATTGGGTGGTAAAATTCATACTCCCATTGCACTACGAGTTTGAATCTTAATTCTGTTATCTGTTCATGGACAAGTTGTTTAAACTCTTCACAGATCGCCTACACAAACAATGGCCAGACTATGTATATATATCAAAATAGAACTCTGACCCACAATCTGCAGCAATCAGCCCAGTAAGCCAACCTACTATCTACAGTAACCAGTTCAGGAAGTCAGACTATTATCTCCAGCAACCAGTTCATGAAACCAAACAATATCGCTGTAATTATTGGCCCCAAATGATCAGGACTCGATTAACAACTGACAGCTTCCATAATTTTTGCCCCTACTTCCAACTTAGGACCAACCAGAGTAAGCCAAATACGCACCCCTAACCAATCACATAGAATGCCCCACTTCTAGTTAGCCCGCCTCCAGCATCTCCATGCCACCAGCCTCCAATCAGGGTGGACCTGAAGACTTCCCTTCTTCCACGATAAAGCTTTCCCACTTGTTTGCCAGCCTGAGTCTGTGCCAAATGCAAATGATGGTGGTGGCAGCCTCCTTTGCTCTCACAGGCTCTAAATACATAGCCTTTGCTTCTTCTCATGTGGGTGGTCTTCATTAATTTCTACACTCTCTAAGCTTCGGTTTCCTCATCTGTAAAGTGGGAATAATAATACTCCTGACTTCAAAGAGCTGTTGTGAAGACTAAATTAGATTATGTATTAAAGCCCTTAGTGTTAATTATTATGGACTGGAAATTATCTCTTGAGAAATAATTGCTCACTTGACTATTCTGTGGATATGTTGATAGAGGGCAAAGAAACTGCAGGTATTACCACACGGCGTGATTCAACAAAGCCAAATGCCATGTGGTCTAAGCAGAAAAGGCCCAGGGTCACATGGCTGTTTTCCTGTGAGGAGCTCTTGCCATACACTTCACATGAAGTGGCCTTTGTGTGTCTTTGCTGACCTCCATATGGACATTCAGGGCAATGAGACTGGCCTGGGTTGGGATAAACCAAAGGTGCCCAAAAGATTGCACAGTTGATAGCTTCCAGTGCTAACACTGGATCTTCCACAGAGTAGGCAGATAACCAATATTTGTTAATTGGCTGACAGAATTAACATGTGCTGTTTGCCACTGCTAAAATTTTGACAATTAATTTGAATTGCGTGTGGAAACTATTTTCATGTAGTCTAGGAAGCTAAAATTTCAGGGGTCTATGATGGAAACACGTACTTCAGTTCTCATAAATGTTTCAAACTACAAAAATTATAATTTGTTACCCCTACTGAAAGGAAGATAAGAAGAAGTATGATTAAAATATAATGAGGAAGAGAAAGACACCCAGAGAGAGAGAGAATGAGACTTTTTCCCACGTGTGTTGAGATGCATGAACAGGGAAGCAAGAGGCTTCCATGGGGAAAGGTCAAAGGACAGGATGGTGTAAATGTTTTACAGAGAAGGAAGAGATGATTCATTCCCTTAAGATTAATTAAGAAATTTCAAAGTGTTCTGTGCACCCACCCATGTTATAGATTATTCTGATTAAAAAGAGTTAATTCTCTGAGAGAAAAGTGGAGAGAGTGAAGGTGAAAGTAACTATGGTTGGGGAGAATTCCAGATGACAATCAGTTTATCCTTCAAAGACCTCTCCAAATTATCAAAGAATGTGAACAAGTTCAAGACAAACTTCATGTTAATCATACTAATTCAGAGAAAATACAGTGAGGCACCTGCAAGAGGTAAGGTGAGTTGGAGCGAGGTTCTAGAAAATGATTCATAGGATCCCCCAGATCCATGCTGACCTCTTAGTGTGAAAAAAACCTGCACGGCATCCCACTCAGCCACCTGAGACTCACAAATACATGGACAGCAGGGGTTAAGGGGAGGAAACACTACTTTGAAGGTGATAATTGTAGCCTCTGGCAAGCACTGAGAGCTCAAAGAGATATCCTAAAAATTAGTCTTTCATCATCTGTAACAGAAAATAGTGGGGAATCAAAAGAGCCCCATTTCCTTTAAGTGATAAACAGTGAGAGACAATAGGGAGGCAGAGAACTTGCTGTCATCTGCTGTTATATGCCTACAGCGAGTGATTGTTTTAAAGCTCAGGTGTGATGTTTCAACAATTGCCAGGCAGATGTTTCCTCTGTGGGCCGGGTTCTGTGCTCACTCACTGATTCTCCATTTGGCTCTGTTACACTAATAACCCCACAGAACCGCCCCCCCCCCCCCATGCACAGTGAAGCAGTAACTCCTCCTTCTCCATCTCTCCATGTGAAGGGGATGCTGTGTCAAAGTGCTGTCGACACCCAGAAATAGACCCACACAAATAGACCCAACTGATTTTTTACAAAAGAGCAAAAGCAATCCAATGGAGATAGAATAGCCATTTCAACAAATGGTGCTGGAGCAATTGCACATCAGAGGCAAAAGAAAGAAAAGAAAAAAATGAACCTTGACCTAAACCTCATATTTCATAAAAAAATTAACTCCAAACAGATCATAGACTTAAATGTAAAACGTAACTATAGAACTTTTAGGAAAAAACATAGTAGACATTCTTTGGGACCTAAGACTAGGTAAAGAGTTCTTAGACTTGGGACCAAAACCATGATCCATAAAAAGAAAAAATCAACAAATTGGACCTCATAAAATTTAAAACTTTTGCTCTATGAGAGCCAATGTGAAGAGGATGAAAAGAAAAGCTACAGACTGGGAGAAAATATTTGCAAATCACATACGTGGCAAAGAACTAATATATATAATATGTAAAGAATTCTCAAAACTCAAGAGTTGAAAAAACAAACAATCCAATTAGTAAAGCGGCAAAAAGACATTAATAGACATTTCACCAAAGAGCATATACAGGTAGAAAATAAGCATATGAAAAGATGTTCAACATCATTGGCCATTAGAGAAGTGCTCTCTGAAACCACAGTGAGAGAAAACTCCACCCCTATCAGAACAACTCAAATAAAAAAATGACAATACCAAATGCTGGGGAGAAGGTGGGGAAATTGGATAACTCATACATTGCTGTTGGGAATGTAAAATGATACAGCCACTGTGGAACATAGTTTGAAAGTTTCTTATAAAACTAAACATGCAACTGTCATATGACCCAGCAATTGCATTCCTAGGGTATTTATTCCAGAAAAATGAAAATATATGGTTATCCAAAAAACCTGTACACAAATGTTCATAGTGGCTTTACTTGTAAAAGCCAAAGCTAGGAATCAACACAGGTGTCCTTCAACAGGTGAACAGTTAAACTGTGGCACATGTATAATGTGGAATACTACTCAACACTAAACAGGAGCAGACTCTCGTGATGGCTGCAACAACTCAGATGACTTTCTGGGGATTTATGCTGAGTGAAAACAGCCAATCCCAAAAGGTTACATAGTGTATAATTCCATTTATGTAACATTTTTAAAATGACAAAACTTTAGAAATGGAGAACAGATTAGTGGTTGCCAGAGATGAGAGACTGGGGACGTGGTAGGAGGGAGCGGGGATGGTGATAAAAGGGCAACAACATAAAGGATCCTTTTGGTGTTGGGACTGTTCAGTATCCTAACTGTGGTGGCCACAGACCTGCACAGGTGATAAAATTGTATAGAACTTAATACATGTATGCACAGGCACACACACACACAACTGAGCACAAGTAAAGCTGGAAGTTTTGGGTAAAATCAGTAGATTTCTGATCAATTTCAACATCCTGGCTGGGATATTGAACTACAGTTTACCAACCTGTTACCATTGGGGGAACTGGTAAAGCATACAAGGGATCTCTCTGCCTTGCTTCTTACAACTGCATGTGAACCTATAATTATTTCGATTTAAAAAATCTATATATGTGTACATATACGCTATTGACAGAGTGACAGCCAAACCAACAACACACATCAGAAAACTAAACAGGGCCCTTTTAAAGATAATTCTGACCACTCTGGATATTTGTATGTTTATCTCAGGCTGTGTCCATTTTATACCCAAAGGAAACTTTTCTTTTTTTAAATGACTTTTATTTTTATCATAAAAATAATGTTGAGTTGTAGAAAAAATGAAAAAATATAGAAATAAACATAAGGAAAATAAAATAATCACTTCTTTTTTTTTTTTTTTTTTGTGGGGAAGACCAGCCCTGAGCTAACATCCGTCGCCAATCCTCCCCTTTTTGCTGAGGAAGACTGGCCCTGGGCTAACATCCGTGCTCATCTTCCTCCACTTTATATGGGACGCCGCCACGGCATGGCTGACAGGCCGTTCGTCGGCGGGCACCCGGGATCCGAACCGGTGAACGCTGGGCTGCCAAGCGCGGACTAAACCGCTGCGCCACCGGGCGGCCCCAAAAATAATCACTTCTAATCCCACTATCCAAAAATAACTTGAATAGCATGCCTTTAAGAGATATGCCATAACATAATTTTTTATTTTTACCATTTAGTATTACAATTAATGCTCTCACGCATATGCTTTCATAAATATCTAAGGCTTTATTTCTCAGAGTACATTAGTTTTTAAAGAATTTATATTTTATTAATAATACCATTACTATACACATAAATACCATCAGGAGATTGTATCGATGCCAATATCCTGGTTATGATATTATACTACAGTTTGCATTTGTCCGTACATGTACAAGACAGCTCATTACTCTAGCACATGGCACCCATGAACATTCCTGCTCCTCATTTGGTGATAACTCTGCACCTGTGTTCATGCAGGGACCCTCAATGTGTGCTTGGAGACAATGTCTAATCTAATCTCAGAAACACCCCAGGAACATCGCTGGTGCTATTACTCGGACTGCTCTAGTGAGGGTGTATATTCAAGGAGAGACAGAAAGTCCTCCAATATCTGTTAAAGTCTCAGAGATTGCCCCTCCTCAACTTCTGCAGGCTTTACTGCACCTCCCAGATCTGAGAAGCATGTGCATTCAACAATCTTCCTTAATATAAAAAGAAGGGAAGAAAAAGCCAAAAATGCACACTCTGAGAGGGTCCAATTCTACAGTACTTGATTAGTCTCCATTAGTGGGTAAAGTCTTATTTTTTGGCTCCACTTGTGCAAGCCTGTAATAGATTTTTGTAGGCAGCAGGTAATAGACCCTGACATTTCAGAAAGCCTCCAAAATACAATTCACTGTAAAGAACACTGCGTAACTCAGGAAACAGCAAAAGAAGTGCATGATTATATATTTCTCAGTCTTCAGCATTATGGTGCCACAGAAGGGCAATTGCCTTTCCAGTTTAAAAGGGGTAAAATAGGAAACCCCACGTGCACAAATGTGTGTGCTATTACTTCCATTCCAGAGGAGCACCTGGCAGGCCCTGGAAGCAAGCATCCTTACGCAGCGGAAACACTAGTTGAAATGCTTTACTTGCTCTGCTGATGTGACAGTCTTGCCTGGAAACCACCTATGCTTTTTCTCACACTTCACTGACTTGCATTTAATCTGTATTTTTCCTGTTGCATATCAATGGGTGCTTCTGTGGTGGAAAGGAATATAAGGAGAAGAGTTGACAGATTGAAGGGATGCTGTTTTCCCTCCTGTCTATAGCTGTCTTCTCATTCAAGGTTTAAATTGCTATGAAATCAGAAGTGAAACTCTGCCCTTGGCAAAATGCATCAAAACCAGTGTCAGGGCACCCCGTGGTTGGCATCCTCTGGTGGAAATTCGAAGCCAGCTCATCAGTTTCCTCCCACGGAACTGGGGCAGATATTCAAGCAAATTGGTGCCAGGCTAATTTAAGACATGATAGGAAACAGATTTTAGCAAGCCAGAATTATTTTAAAAAATTTTCTCAGACAGGAAATAAAAACAAGAAGTGTCCTAGGATATTATTTGGAACATACAATGAAAGAAGATCGGTCCATCCTAGTGTGGCTTAGGGAGCTCCAGGAATGGAGGCTGTCAGAAGGTGGAGTTCAAGTCTTTATACCATCAGCGCACGTGTCAGGAGGGCAAGAATCACCAGATGCCACGGAACTCAAGGTGGCTACCAAGGGCAAAGCAACTAGATTTGCTAGAACTGAGGCTATTTGCAAGGAAGAGGAGGTTTCTGCTCTCGGTGCATGTTGACCTTTCTGAGAGCTATGAATGCTGCCTTGACAGCTGTGCTAAAAAGGGCACAGAGGACTATGTTGTGAATGTAAGAACACGGGGAGAAGACCTTGGAGCCAATCCCTGAGAGCTGTTTCACATGCAAGGTTTAGAATTAAAGGGAGGCAGTAGCTCGATCTGACACAGTCACCTTTGTTTATTACATTTCTTTCTCTGTATCATTCTCTATTTCATTTCCAAAGACGAAGTTGCCTCAAGAAATGTAGATATTTCTAACACTCACTTGATTCACCAACGCAGGCTAATATCATTCAAATAATTTTTGTTCGAAAACCAACAATAGTGCATCAAAATTACATACCATCTTTCCTTCAGTGTTCTTCAAACTGCTTCTAGACATGACCTAACTCAACCAACACCTTCAAAAGACTTTGACAAAGGCAAAACTGGGGTGCCCAGTAGCCCCCCTTTCATCTGCCCTATCAGTGTGATACTGTGGAAGGAAGCCTGGAATGGAGGCAGGCGGTCTCACTTCTTCATTTGCTGTTTGACTGGAGACTGCCACCTAAGCTTTCTAAAGCTCATGCTTCACATCTGAAAAATATGGCGGTGGAACCAAATGATTTGCACAGAACTTTCCAGTCCTGTCAGTCCGTGAAATTCTGAAATGAGTAAAGGTTCTCACTGAGAGAGGTAGAGCACCAAATTACTCAAACATCAGGCTTTGTTTCCTTGAAGGGAAAATGAATATACCAGGCCCAGTTTACGTGCCACTCAGATCCACTCATCCTCACCTATTTTCTGAAGCCTAGTTCTGGCCATTAGCTTTCTCCCTAGGGTAGGCGGCTTCCTAGAGAGAGTGTTGATGCAACTTGGATGTGGGGAAAAATTGACACAATGGGGTGAACTTTGACCAATGGGAGGCAAAAAACGAGAGACCGCCTACACATAAATTGTTTGCTCTTCTCCCCCTCAGACTGTTCCAGAATCCAGTTATTTTCATATGGTCCTTCAAGAGATGTCTTCTCAAGACTGAGCAACAGTGTGTTTGTGGGGCCTGGCAAGCTTGGTCCTGCACCTCTTTGTGTTCGTCCTTCCTCGTTCCCTGCCTCATTTCTATTTTTTCTCTGAGATTCCACCTTACAAAAAAGTGTTACCATATAAAATTTGCCTCAAGTTGTTTTCTAAGGAACTCAGGGTAATACAATGGTACAAGGAGTGTCCTTAGAAAGCAGACCTTCAGGGTAGAAGTTTGGGTCCCCATTTAGGGTGGTAAACTGGGTGTCCCGAATCCCTGGTGTGCTGTGATGTCACAATTGCTAAAATGTTCACCTGGGTTTAATTGGTGTGTGGTATAGGTAGGAGGCAAGATATTGATATGTCCATGGCTGCTGTTCTTGATCAGTAAAGAAGAAATGATAATTATAAGAATTGTCTTATGGGGTGGCTGCTTTTGATGGCATTGGAAGATTTGCAAAAAGGAATAACAGGCTCAGGGAGGCTAATTGCCCACTTAACATCTGCTGTGAAAGCCAGAGGGCCTCTATGGCAGCTTTTAAAAGTCTTTTGTCTCCTGCAGCTGCAAGGCAGACAAGGAAGAAAATCACGTCCAGGATTGCCTGATATAGGGTGGCAAACCTCCAAAGGAGACAAAATACACAGCCTTGAAGTGCTCCTATGTCAAAGGGAGGGTCCTGGTAGGGAAAGAGTAGGAACCTGAGACCTGGAATGGGGACATTTGAGTGGACAAACCTGATCATCATGAAAGGCCAAACGTCCCTGCCCCTCTCTGCTAACAGAAACAGCCCTTTCTCCCTCCCCAGAGGAGAACAACTTCTACTTGCCCTGACACAAAGCAATGATCTCTTCGGAAGTCTTGTAATACGATACTTGTTCTCCTCAAGATCTGCCCCATTGCCTCCAGGCTGATAATCACGGTAACATCTCAGAACAATCTGGCCAGTAGGTTGTTTGGTCCACAGGGGTCACTGGTGGTGCTTAATGGATCATGACCTTCCTAGGAGCGAGTCGGATAGACAGCCAGCTAGAATGTTGAGTTCTCTCACTTTATCTATCTGTATCCATATATAGAAGGGCCAGTTTCAGACATGACCCAGAGGAAGAAGGATCTGTAGGAGGTCCAGGCTGCAGTGAAAACTGTCCTGCCACTTGAGCCACACAACTCATCTGGTTTGAAGGTTCTAAAAGTCTCCATGGGTAAGAATATTGTGTAGAATCTCTGAAAAGTCTCAATAGAAGAATCATAGCAGAGACTCAACATTCTGGGGCAAAGCCATATCTTTTGTGGCAAAGAACAACTCCTTATTTGGAAAAATAGCATGATGCTTGTCACAAATAAAAATTTAGTCCTCATCATGGAATACCAAGTGACTGTGAAACAGAGCTGCTCTTCATGAGCTGAGTGTTATCAGAGTCACAAGGCTAAGTGGGTATGAAACGATCTACTACATAATGGAAGGGATACATTCAGGATTAGACTGAAATCAGTCCAGAACACCTGAGTAAATTATATAGACAGTGGCCTAGGTTCATTTTCCCTAACTCTATTGTACCAGTACCTTTCCTTCAATCTACACCTATAGCATCATCAGGGATTCCCTATGGCCAATTGACAGAGGGAGAAAGGACTTGGGCATGGTTCACAAAAGGATTGGTATAATATGTCGGTGCATGTCAGGAGTGAACTGTTGCCATTTGAAAGCCCCACTCAAGATTGACCCTTCTAGGAAAGTGGTTAGGAGAAATCCTCCCATTGGGCAGAGTTAAGAGCAATACACTTGGTTATGCATCTCATGGTGAAGGAGAAGTGGCCTGAGGAAAGGATATATACTGACTCCTGGGAAGTAGAAAAATGATATGATCAAATGGTCAGTGCTTAGAAGGAACACGATGCAAACTCATGAGACAAGGCTGTCTACCAGAAATGTGTGTACATAGACTAATGGGAATGGACACAATGCATACAGATCTTTTATCACTTATTAATACCTACCAGAGAACAACAATCTCATACAAAGCTCTCAACGGCCAAGTGGACCATGAATGTCAGTCAGCTTCTTACTGAGTCATCTGGTGCTCGTGTAATGGGGCCATGAAACCATGGTGGCAAGGATGGAACTAAGCATGGATCAAAAAACACGGGCTCTCCCTCTCATTAAGGCTGATCTAGCTCCAGCTGCTACTGAATTCCCTCCCTGCCAGGATCAGAGACTGATGCTCAGTCTTTGATAGGACCTCAGTCTGGGGAAGACCTGTCAGCCAGCTGATGGCAGGTCAATTACATCAGACTCCTTCTACCTTAGAGAGAGCAGGGATTCACACTTACCTAAACTGATACTCTGGAGACGGGTTTGCCTTCTCTGCCCACAGTACCTCTGCCAACACCATCATCTAAGGACCTACAGAATGTCTAATCTACTCACATACATATGACATTTCTTCAGAGTAAAGGACTTGTTTTATAGCAAAGGAAGTGCAATGACAGGCTTGTGGCTATACGGTTCACTAGTTTTAGGATGTATTCTATTACTCAGAAGCAGCTAGCTTAATAGAACAGTGGAATGGCCTGTGGAAACCTGAGCTAATGCACCAGCAAAGGGACACGTTGTGGGGTTGGGGTGTTGTCTTTCATAGTGTAACTGATTAAATAAATAGATAGATAGAAAATAGATATAGATAGACATAGAAATAGATATATATCCTATATGATATAGGATTGACCCTGTTCCACCATAACTCTAAGTGACCCACAAACAGAACTGCAGATTTGAGCTTCTCATCCCCACAAACTTACTATCTGCTACATTAGAGATTCTAGTTCCCTGAGGGAGAGCTCTTCTGCCACAGGATCCACTGAACTGGGGGCTACAACTACCACCTGGCCACTTTGGGCACTTTGGGCTCCACGTGCCAGTGAAGCAGCAGGCAAAAGAGAGGAGTTGCTATACTGGCATGATTGATATGATTCCTTGAGGAATGAGGTTTGCTGCTACAAAGAGGAGGATGTCTAAAGCTCAGGGGATTCACTGGGGCTTCTCTTGTTTCTTCTGTGCCCAATAATATCTATTACAGGGCAACTGCATCAAAAATTATCTGACAAGACTAAGGCAACTAAGGGCTGAAAGCGCTCAGGGATGAAGGTCTGTGTCACCACACCAGGCAACTAAACCAGACCAAAATGCTGGTCAAGGATAGGGAAAATCCAGAATGGGTGGTAAGGAAATGATGACTATCCGTTCTGCCCTGGGATCAGCTGGAGCAGTGAGGGCTGTTGGTTTGCTATACTTCTTTAAGCCTTTTAAGAGATTACAACTGACCATCACCTTGAAGGACTGGACTTGTATTTCCCCTTTTGGGAAAAGTAAAAACTTATTATCACATGGATAACAAAGTCAGAATATCAGATCTGAGCCACCCAAGAGAGGGATCCTGACAGAGGAATCAGGTGTTTCTGTGAAATCAGTCCAAGCAGTAAGTCAGGATGAAGTGTAACTAGGGAAGCACTGAGGTCAGGGGAGGGGGTGCAGGCGGGGCGGGGGGTGATTCAGGAGCCACTTCTTGATTCCAACACTGGTTCCGGGAATAGGGAGAACAGCCTGCACATGTTGCCCTGAGGGTGTAAGTTGGCTAAAAATCTAGTGTTCGTATGTGCAGCAAGGCTAAGGATTGCTCATCAAGTTTCCTCCAAGAAATGCAGAGTCACTGAGGAAAGAACAGACCTCCTGTCAACCAGATCAGCCACCTCAGAACCAGGACATGGGATGAAGAAAATGAAAAGAGCTTTGCCCTTTTGTTTGTGTTAAATAAAAACTCCAATGCTGTGTGTGTGTGTGTGTGTGTGTATACATACACAGCCCACAGGTAACAGCACTGCAGGGTAAAGGGAAGAAAGTGTTAATTTTACCTCTCAGAAGAACCCAGAGAAGCAAACTGGGGATACTCCAAGAGGAGTATAAATACATATCAATTTGCTTGAATCTGAACTAAAGAAGAGGAGGAAAAGAAGACTAGAACTCAGTTTATCGTTGGAATCTCTAAGCTCATAAACTGCTGGATTGAGATTCAGCTGGCCATGGAAAGGCTGCACTTGGGGCTCAGAAAGTAAAGACAATGAACCCACGTGTCATGAAAAATCTAGTCTATGTGACAAATCAAGATTCAATGAACTAAGCTGGGTATCTATAGAGGATTTCCTGCCCAGTAACCCCACAGTTTCCACTCATGCAGTAAGTTAGTTTTGTATTCAAAATTCACAAGTGCATGATTAGCTACAGGAGGACTCAGTAAGTATATACGGAATGAAAAGTAGTTATTGCAAAATCTTAGGGCAATACTGGAAAATCCATCTAAAGATCCAAACACACAAATTTATCAGGTTTTTTGTTTCTAGTAAGACCTTGTTTCTTATTCCTGGTAATTGTAAAACTCATTATTTGGAAGAGATGACTTAAATTGTGTATTAGCAGTATATTAGGGTTCTCCAGAGAAACAGAACTGATAGGATGTTTGTGTGTGTGTGTGAGAGCGCAAGCACATATACAGAGACAGAGAGAGAGAGAGACAGATTTATTTTAAGGAATTGGCTCACAGAACTGTATAGATACAAGCCCAAAATCTGCAGAATAGGCCGGCAGGCTGGAGACCCAGAGAAAAGGAGCAGTTTGAGTCCAAAGGCAGTCTGCTAGCAGAATTTCTTCTTCATCAGAGGACATCCATCTTTTTTCTATTAAGGTCTTCAGCTGATTGGATGAGGCCCACTCACATTATGGAGGGTAATCTGCTTTACTCAAAGTCTACTAACGTAAATGTTAATCTTATCTGAAAAACACCTTCACAGAAACATCTAGAATAATGTTTGACCAAATATCTGGGTACCATGGCCTAGCCAAGTGGACACATATAATTAACCATTATAAGCAGTAAGTGACTATTCAAGCTTATTTAATTGGATTATAAAGTTGTTTCTTTGCATTGAGACAATGAGTGTATTCGTTGAGTTTGCGACATAAATGCTTTCACTTAGTTGTTAAAGAGTACATTTAAATTGGGGGCCGCCCGGTGTCACAGCGGCTTAGTCCGCGCTTGGCAGCCTGGGGTTCGCAAGTTCGGATCCCGACACACTGCCTGTCAGCCATGCTGTGGCGGCGTCCCATATAAAGTAGAGGAAGATGGGCACGATGTTAGCCCAGGGCCAGTCTTCCTCAGCAAAAAGGGGAGGAGTGGCAACAGATGTTAGCTCAGGGCTGGTCTTCCCCACAAAAAAAAAAAAAAAAAAAAAAGAGTACATTTAAATTACATAAAAGTGATTTGTTCTCTGTGAACTCCAAAGCAGCATTTGGCCCTAAGTGTGGCCAATTAACACCCTAAAGTTTTGTAGTGTGTTCGGTTGTGGTAAGGTGACCAATTCATCTTGGTTTTCCTAGGACTTTCTGGGTTTTAGTGCTAAAAAACCCCACTTCCTCAGAGACTCCTCAGTCCCAGCAAACATGGTGGCTGGTCAGGACACTGGACAGGACACTGGTCACCATAGCGTGCTGTGCTAAAACCCTCTTTGCTTCCCAGGAGGAGCAGGAACTTAGGGGTGTCTTGTGCTGGCACTAAAATAATTTATGTTTGAACAAGTGTGAATCACTTTATGATACTTCCTGCCTTCCCCTTGGAAAGAATCCTAAAACAAGCAGAGGACCAGCAATGGGGCGTTGTTCCTGGGTGACTTCATCAACTGCTGTGGCTAGATGGGGACTTCACCAAGAACAGTGTTGGCAATCTCCCATCCAAAATAAGGTTTAACCTCACTGTTATCTTCTGTGGCCTCCGAGGACAAAAGTCAGGGCCTCTCTAAGGAGGAGGCTGCCCTGGCAGTAGGCATTAAACCAGGTCTGTGGTGGGTTGTGCCCTCCTCTAGGTCATAGGAGCACCCATGACAACACAGGAGTGGGTCCACTAGGTGGCCAGAGCCCTCCTGCACAGCCACAGCATTCCACCCTCAAAGATACGCCTCTGTCACCCACATATGGCATTTGTTTGCCATTTGCAAATGATGGACCGGTTTGCTTGAGCAGTACATAGAAAAATGTTTAGGATTCTAAAAATTATTTTGGGCCATAGACTAGAGCCATAGAGTCCCTGGGTTTCGGGAAGACGCTTGAGAGGAGAAGTGGGAGGATGCCGACACTTCATTACCCTCCCACTTCCAAGTGACCTGAGCAGCTCCCTTTTCATGGATTTGATATTCTGGGTGTCCACACCAGGTCTTGTTTAATGAAAGTGTTCTTTTTATTGAAAAGAACAAAGATATATTATACAGAATATTTATAACATTTACCAAACAGATACGATTTTGAATACTTTAAACCACTTGAGCACTAAAATGACCCCACTGTGCAATATCTTCAACCATATAAACAAATTTTCGTCTTTTCCTTTCGTTTCCAAATATAGTATTTCTCTCCCTCCCCTTTTTTAAATTTAAAGGCCTAGAGCTTGAATGGTTAAGTTCAAATTTCATCTGTGCAGTTTTCTAGCTTTACGACTCTGACAAGTAAGTGTAAGCTACTGGAGCCTCTGTTTCCTTGTACATGACATGAGTGTTATAATACTGACCTTCTGGGTTCTTTGAGGAGTCAATGAACTAATGCACACAATGTGCCTGGCATGTAGTTGCTTAATAAATGGTAACTACTTTTCTATTAAACTGACCACCAAGTTTCACAATCGAGCCTCTGGAAGGCTCTCCGGTCTAATCACTCACTATCCTCTTCCAGTTCACCCTGTTCTGACTTGAACATTCCTTCAACATCCCTTCATCCCTTTCCCTCTGGCAGAGACTTAAATCACTTCCAGAATAAAGAAATCAAGGAGTTTTCTGAGGTATTGCTATAGGTTTGGAAAGGGGTGGCAGAGGATGCTCAAAGGGTGAATTTACAATGCCATCTGCCCCCAAATCTCCTGTGCTTTGGATATGCTGCTCTCATCTGCCGGTGGTCCTGTTGCTCATCTTCCTCACCAGACTGATCGTTAGTGCTCCCCCAGGGTTCAGCTCAGGTGTCACCTCGCCAGGAAAGTTTCCCTTTACTCCACCCACCTAGGTTAGAGGTGCCACCCCCTCCCCTGCATTCTACCGTATAACCCATGAGGAGGCACTGTAAACGTCTGCTTCAACATTTTACCTCTCACCAGACTATTGTCGCAAACATATTTCATGGTGCCTGTATGACCACAGCCCATTCTAGGAGGATCTCCCTACTCATAGCCCCCGGACGGCCATGTTTCATACAGTGTGAGCCTCCTCTCCACCCTGTCTCCTTCCTCCCCAGTGGAAACTGGAATAATTGTGAGCACCTGGCCCAAGGTCTTTGCTGTGAACTATAACCTATGACTTGTCATTTATGGCAGTGGTTTCAGTCCTATTTGTGCATCAGTACCACCACAGGATCTTTAAAACAAATACACATGCTGTGCTTCCCATCCTCAAAGATTCTGATTCGGTAGGTCTAGGGCAGGCTCATGCACTGGTATTGTTTAAAAGCCCCTCAGGTGATTCTGGTGAGCAGCCAGGATGAATGACTCTCTGAACTAGCGTAGAAAGAAGAGCCGGTCTAATTAGATTCTGCTGGAAATTTGAATGAAGAAACAAGGAATGAGTTTTATAATAAGCAGCGGAATGGAAAGCGACAGAATTTCATGGGATCGAATGAGGGCTATGAAATGTCAAAGGCGCAGGTCATCTGAAGTTAGAGGGAGAAAAGCAAACGTGGGTGGTGAAGAAGCTGGTCATTAGGGAGAGGAGAAGGGAGAGAAGCTGACAACACAAGAGAGCAAGAGACGAAGACAGAGGGTCATAGAAAATAACAGAGGTGGACAGATAGAACAGAGGCAGAGAAAGAGAGACTAAGAGAGATAAAAAGCAGACAGAGAGAGAGAAAGAAACCTCTTTCAGAACTGCCACCATCAGCCTCGTCCCCCAGACTAGAAACCCCTGTGGACATCTCACTCATTATCCAATCTTGCTAATTCCACCCCAAAAAAATGTCTTTGAAATGTGGCTTTTTTCCTCCAATCCAGCGGTCATTGTCTTAGTCCTGGCCTTCATCAGCATTGGCTGAGTCTACGGCAGAACCTTACATCTGGTCTCTCTCCCTCTAAGAGCCTCCTACCCAGTCCATCCCCAAAACTGTGGCTAATCACCCCACCTCATCCCTCGGTTTACGGAAGGACGGGCCTTCCTGAGCTGCCCCCCCTCCCTCGCCTCATCTATGTCTACCCTCCTCCAGATCTCACCCTCCTGCCACAACAGATTGGCCCTCGCCCTTGTAAACGCAGTTCCTTCCACCTTCTTGTTTGTTCTTGGCAATCTCCTGCTCAGCTGTCAGAACCTAGCTCAAAAATCACCTCAGTGATGTCTTTTCACCTCCTTCAGGCAGGGTTAGATTATTACAAAGCTCCTACCTTCCCCATTAGACCATGAGCTCCTCAAATAGCTCTTTTCTACTTAAAAGAAGCTCTTTTCTGTGTCTGTCTCTGATTTCCCAGTGTACAGGAGGCACTCAGTAAGTGTACTGTCATTGGCTGCATTTGGGGAATTGCAGGTAATGAGAGAGTAATCATTTGAGAGCCAGGGCATCATCACTGGTGGGTAAACCAACCCTGTGTATGATTCTGCACCCCCAGACTCTGCACCTGGATTTTCAGTGTCTTGTCTTCATCCACATTTACGTCCACAGATCCTCTGGAGACTCCAAAGAGATTTTTCCCAAAGTTCCATGGAAACCTCAGCAGAGGCTTTAGGAGGTGGTAGCCCTGGGATGCAAAGAATGTCAGAAGGGGTGAAGCAGTCATTTGTCCACGTGGGGATCTGGAATGCCTAGATGCACATAAGAACAGTTTCCTTCCTTTTTACTTTGAATCCTAAGGAAATGCCTCAACAAGAAAAATTAATCTTGAAAAGGAAGATGGAAACATGAATTAACTCATTCTCCATGTGCTGAACCACTTGGAGCCTCCGACAAAGCTTGGGGGGAAATCTGAGTTCAATCAATGTTGAGACAATCATCCTGATGCAGAAATGCACATACAAAGAGCAATTTCTGACCAACTTTTATTTGGTATATTTCATTCCCTTTGACAGTGATGACGAATGGAACAAGATTTTTGTTCCCTAGAGAAAGCTCAGTATCATATATCAGGGCAACCAACTTGGAAATCTCTAGTGGATAAGCATGATTTAGGGGCCCATTGAACGTCAATTGGAGGACTCTCATGAATCCTGGTTGCTTCCATTGGCTGAAAAAATACTTTAAAATCTTGAATTATGTGCTAATCGTTTTCATTTTGATTGTGACTCCCACTTGAGTCATTTGGTATTAGACGGAAAATGAGTAGGAAGGGGCAGATCTCTGCCAACTGAAAGGAGAGAGGCTAGTTTGGGCAGAGCATCTTGTAGGATGCAGATTTGAGAGTAAGCCAACTTTTTTTAAAATCCTCATTCTTGTAAGCTAGCGCATGACCTCTCCATAAGGGCGAGGAGATTCCAGAGGTACATATTTGCCATGTGGAGTGGACTGTGCAATTCATTTAGAAACCTGCATCACTGTGAACTTGAGATTAATCATAGTGATGAACAAGGAGAACAGGCTAGGGCAGAGAGGTCAGTTTCATTCCATAAGAAAGGAACGCGTGGTCTAGCTGGGAATGTGCTGACATTCGTTACATTCAGGAAAATTCCACACAGCCTCTCCCTCTGGAGAGGATTCCTGAGAAAGAAAAGGGCTCCCTGTGAGTTCAAATGAGAACCCCCTCAAAGTTCTAGCTTTTGATGGTGTCCAGAATCACGATGATCCTAACACCACTGGATGCTGCTCTTTTTCGTCCTGCGTGGGAACACATCTCGCCATCCACGCCTGCGGGGTTTCCTATGTTTGTCCAAATCGTGTTAGAAGCAGAATGCCTCGTTAGTAAGCAAGCACCAGCTGGAGCTGTTTCCTACCTAACGTATGGTTTTCATTTTGAAGCTCTCCGATCCGTTGTTCTTTAGCACTGTGAGGGGCTTGTCTCCCAGCTAACTGCATCTCCCGCATTGGCCCGGGAAACCCGGCGCAAATCTGGCTTCAAGTTCAAGCAGGCTAGAGACACGTTTTGTTGATTTTTGGTGCTGCTGTTATTTGTTTCTGAAAGAGGCGAGGACAGAAAAAAGCAGCAGTGGGAATGGTGTTTGAAATTTGTTTTTGGTGTTTTGGGGAAATAGGCTCCTACCACTATTAAAGACATTTCCTTCAAAATGTGAAAGAATTCCTTACTTAGCTCTTGAAATTGAGACATTTAGAGAGCAGCAGAAATCAGGTAAGGGATCATAGACTTAAGGGGATGAGAGAAGATCTGAAAAGTCTTCGAATATAATTTCTTGCTTTAGTTAAGACCATAATCTGTAGTTTTCTTTTGAAGTGATGCACCCCAGAAATAGGTATTGGAGACGAGTCTAGGTGCTCGTACCCATCTGCTTCTATGTCTTAGAACTCTCGTTCACAAATTCTACCCTCAAGTCCCTGAAGATGACTTTTGAATCCGTGTGCACAAAGGAATTGGCATCAAACAGATCTGGGTTAAAATCTCAACTTTGCCACTTAATTGCTGTTTGACCTCACGTAAATTCCTTGAACCCTCCGACCCTCAGTCTCCTCATCTATAATATGGAGATAATAATAACTATCTTGCAGGGATAATTTCCAGACTAAATCAGATAATGCTATTTCTCCTACTTGGGTAATGCACACAACTCCTTCAAAATAAAAAATTGTGTAAACGCTCAGTGTTTTCTTAAATTATTTTTATCATAATGTTACTTAAGTACACACATAAAACTAGGTACAAATTTCTTAGGATGTATATCCATCCCGACTTTCTACCATGCATAACACAAATTTTTTAAATTAAGTGAAAATATAATCTATAAAATTCAAATTAACAATATAAATTTAATATAATGGGTGTTGTTTTGCGGAAATTAAATGCATTTACAATGTGAATTTGACACAGTTAGGTGAAGGTTCATTTGAGTTCAGTGGGGCTATAACATCAAGTTCCATTGTGTAAGGGTCCCAGGAATTCAATTAGTCCCCAAAGAGGTCTCTCAGCTGGTTTGCCATGGCATAATGGGTTGCGAGGTACTATTTCTCCACCTCTGTCTGAGACTGTTGCTTGGTGTAAAGAGGGGTCTTGTTTACCCAGTGACCTACAAGGTAGAGACCCAACGGGACCCCACTAGGCCAAGCTCAGCCAGAGGGGACTTCTTTCTGGGTGCTCAGTTGTAAATAGTCTCACAGACACCTGCACTTGAGTGGACTTAGGGACCCTCACCCCTCTATGATCCACTGAGAAATCTTCGACAGAGGACTAACATGTTAACTTCATCTTTTGGGAGGATCACTTTGGTAGCAGTTTTAAGGATGGGTTGGAGTGGCTGAGAATGAAACTAGGGGAAGCCGACTGAGCCATGGAAATGCTCCAAACTCATGAGCTTGACATTCAAACCACTACAACACCGTCAATACTCACCAGCTTTATCCACTTCTATTTGCCAACATGAAGCTTCTGCTCCTGCCAACATGCCTCACTTTACCTTCCATAAACACACTACACTCCTGTCTACTCAGCCTTTACTCACACCTTTCTCTTCACTTACAATCTTTTCTCCCAGGCCTTATCAAAAGTCCTAACCACCCCTTAGAGTCCACTTTCTCCACCCAGTCTTTCCTAGCTTGTTCAAATTACCTCATGTGAATCACAAACTACCTTGTACTGAGGTATTTATGTTCAATACTATGACTTGTCTCTTCCAGCAACTGGGAACAAAGTTGACAGCAGGGAGGCATCTTGCACAAGTTGTTGTCTCATCTGGTTTTAACTTACTGCAGTTTATTGTTCCATGTTGGTTCTCAGTAATTTACTGAATTCATAGATGAAGAAGTAAACCACCCACTGAGTCATCTTGCAGATACCTGTACATATATAGGTACAAGGAAATCATTTAGTAACTGCTTAAAATGTACCCAAACTGTATGTTTTACATTAAGTTCACAAGTGAAAAGTGAGAGTTCATTTAACATATAGAAGCTTGCCAGATATCTTTAAATGAAGCTTATTTAATGAGTTATTTTGCAAAAGAACATATACAGTAATGGAAAGCCACGGAAAGTGAGAGTGATGTAGAAACATGTTTTCAAGAATAATATGTTTCTAATTTATAAGGAAAGTAAAAATAGAAGTGAAAAGTGAAAAGACTAAAATAATCTTTTCCCCATATGTTTTGTTTTGCTTCTGACCATGAAAAAAACAAAGTTGCAGATAAAAAATAGCACTTTTGGCTGCAGCAGGGCGTTGGTTAGCAATGTATTGAAACTGTATAAAGCAGTCAGTAAAAAAGTCAGAAATCTGGGATCTACAGACAAACCTGGAGAGATACTTTACACTGTAAGTTTAAAAAAGTCAAAAGGAAGCCAAGTCATGATTAAAAGAGTTGTTTGAAGACATTAATTTTTCTTTGAACTTTTGTCTTAGTTTATACCAAATCTTCAAACTAATGGAAAAAAGTAATCAAGACTTAGTTACATCTTAACTGTTATTCTTTTGATAATTTTTTAAAATAGAAAAGTCAGTACTGATTAGATTGTAATCAAAATGCTGCCTGATGCAGCTGTTCTCATTGGGGGAAAAATTAACCAACTGTTCACCATTTTAATTTTCTTTACACCTAGTAAGGTTTCTTGTAACGATAAGGCATTTAATAAGTGTCTGGTGAATGAGTGAGTGAATGAATGAAGAATGAATAAATAGTACTGGGCAAAGCAGTCATCTAACGACAGCTCTTTGAATGGTTGGCAAAGGATCTCAAAGAACTAAACAATCTTCCTAGGCCCCTGCTTGGAAATTCAGTTTTTTATGGAACAGAAAACAGCATAACATCTTGCATTACCTTAATTCCCTTGGTTTTAGATCCCAGGCACAAGGTATGCCCCCAGGTCTGGTCTCGACCTCCCTTAATCTGACCTTGAGACCCCAGTCTTGTCTTGGTTCTTCAGCTTGGCTGTGTACTTCTCACCACTGGTCCCGGCTCTGACACACAGGTGTAATTTACCTATCATTTGTCAATAGATTAAAATATTAGATTCATCTGGGGAAGATGTAGTTCATGTAAAGTCAATAACTTGTTCCACTCCCATTATTCACTGTGGCAATTTTTCCCTTGCTATAAAAGTTGAGCTTACAGGTCTTTAATTTTCAGAACTAAACCTTTTTCCCTTTTATTACACAACCATTTTATGTTGGCTCGTTTCCCGGTGTGCTGGCACTTCCTCAGTCCTCCATGAAATGTTGAAGAATAACAGATGTAACCCTGCAAAATTTCAACCAATTCAGCAAGTTCTCTGTGAAGTAAATCATACTCCATGTACGTTTGAATACAGCTACTTTATAAACAATCTCCTGTCAGTCTCTTGTTCTCTTTCTGGGGCTCTCTGTCATTATTTCTAGTCTACAGTGTGGTACTATTTTGATGCTCTATCAATCAGGTTATAACTGGCTGCTTCTGATAGAAATTCAACTTCAGGTTGCTTCAGAAAAAACAAGGAATCTATTTTCTAGGTTAACTGTGAAGTCCAGGCGTATATGGCTTTAGACACGACTAGATCCAGGGACACGTGCTGGCTTTGTTCAATAACATCTTCTGTAGACAAGGGAAGAGGCCACTGAAAGCTCCAGGCTTCCATGGTCCTTACCACTCAGAATCCAAAAGAGAGAGAGTCAGAGAGATTGAATGCCATGATTGGCCATCCTGGGTCCCACCATGAGTCCAAGAGCGTGGGTCACCATGGGGAATAAAGCGTTGCTGGATAGAGACTTCTGCGTTCTTCACAACAAAGCCCAAATTGGAGTGGGAATCTGGCAGCCAGTCTAGATAGTTCTAGTCTCCCACCACCAGATACTATCAAATGCACTTTGAGCATTTGAATTAGCCATATGTTTGAATGTAAGAAGAAAACATACCCAGGAACAAAGTAGACTCTCCAGTGAATATAAAGACCAAAGCCCAAGGGTGAGAAACCAAGTGTTTCAGCTTTGCTATTGAATACATTCAACCAGGTGAATAAATAAGCCAGGAACAACAGCCCTCTCTGGGCTGGAATTTACACAATACAGTACACAGCGAAGGTGAAAGACTCTTCAGACAGGACTCTCTATGACCTCTCTCCGTGTTAGCCTTGTCTCCTCAAGGCGTTCTTGGTCGTAACCTGACCTTGAGTTTTGCGCAGGCATCATTTACAAGGGTTAATTACTTTCCACCAGATAGCTTTTACTCCATTGACTATCTCCAAAAAACAGAGTAGCGCTGTGTTGGAAGCTCCCATTGAAGGAATTAAGTAGGGCATGAGCGCAGCCAACTAAAACAGATTTGGTGCTCTGTCAGTGTTGCTAGAGAAGACAACGCAGTCAGTGTAGCTCTTACTACTTGGCCCTTTGCCTTAAATGAAGTGTTAGATTCCCTTTCTGGGGATTCTGCCCTTTGCTGGAAAGATGAGTTGACTGGATGATCTAATCGTTTTTTCTCCCTTTGCCAACCACTGTATGTAATCCATTGTTATCATTATTAAGCAACATCCAGTGGCTTTCTCTGGGAATGGCATAGGAAGTTAGAAATACAAACACAGGGAATACAGCCTTCCCCAATGATGTCAGCTTCTGTTTCAGTTCAAATATTTTTAGAGGATATTCCAGAAAAGCCAGACATCTTGTTTACGATGGGACAGTATTGCAGAGTGTGGGCAAGAAGACAATACACTTATAGTACAAGTTATCACTATGCAATCGTGTCAAAGTTTCATGTTACATCTGATTAATTGGCTGCTTCTGATATGGCCAAACATGAAAAACTTCTCTGCCCTGAGAAAATCTGCTGACTGAACACCATTTAAAGGGACTTTGAATAGACAGCTCTTTGGTACATTACCATGGATCTTAGTATTTCTGAGAATGAATGTGATTTTTATTAAGATCTTTTATATCATAGTAGCACTTGATAAAGATGACTACTGCCCTTGTAATTTCCTTGTGGATTTCTTTACTCCTTGTAACAAGCGGGGAGTGAATGCCAAGGCCTTCCCTTTATATGAGAGGTGAATTGGATTATTAGAGAAAGTTCTCTGGGAAAGCCAACCAACCAACAAGCAGTAGTGGCTCTAGAATTTCCATAAAGAAAGGACTTAAGAGTGGCAACTTATTTGATAGGGGCAGCCAAGGGACTTTCCTTGAAGGTGCTTTTGCATAGCAAGTACATCATCTTTACTTAGACAATGTTTTCTAGGGGGTGGTTGGTGAATGTTATGGAGAGGCAAGAGATCCCTGATCTCTTGGCATTATCATTCTGTGTAAACTTGACAAATATATATAACTAAAGTCCAAATAAAGATTTTATCTAAATTGACCAAATTCCTGGCTGAGACCTCTCCTAGGTATGAGTCTGACGATGTCACCACTCAGGTATTCAGGTTAAGCAAAGCCAAGAATAAATTCCCACAGTCCTTTGACCTAAGTATTGTTCAAATCCCCTCTCCTTTCCCCCACATCCGTCCTGGTAAAAAGTAGTATTCATTACACTTGCCACAGCTGTAGAGTAAGTTGGTGAGTCTAGTTTATCAATTCTGTAGACCCTATGATGTCTCAGGGACAAGGCTGTTATACAGTCACAGATGACAAAAAGCCTAGAGACTAATACTCACCTCACTGAAATGTGAAAGGGACACTCAGATAAACTCAGACTCTGCCTCCATTTTCAGTCTTTCTGTGCATTGGTTTTCCTGTGAAAATAGTGCCCCCTGGTGATTGTTTCATGTTCTAGCCTTCAAACTGGCTAAGAACTTAACCAACATTGAAAGATTTATGTAATAGGACAGGCTGTCCTTAAAATAGCACTTTTTAGTTAAAAACTGTGTTCTGAATGGTGTTAGACTTTCCCCCCATTGCTCTAACATAGCATAAAACAAAGAAAGAATTTGGTAGTTCACACAGAAAGATCCATGTAGGCAGTAGCCAAACAGATAAGACACTGCAACTCATCAGTGAATATTTGTGAAGCCAATTCTCTAGAGAAAGAAGATAGAAATACTTGATTTTTAATATTTAGTTCATTATTTTCATGCCCAATGGAGCTACAGACATAGGTACACCTTCCCTGCAAGCATCTAATTTAGTTTAGTCTCCTTTAGTTTAGTCTGCTTTTGGGCAGCATAACCTATGATAATTTCACGGTAATGACACTTTTTTTTTTCTTCACAAATCAGGTATTTGCTACAGGTGGTTATTATTATTATTTTAATTATTATTATTATCATTATTTGTTGTAGCAAGAAATTCCAAGCTGGTGAACATCTCATCCCAGTCTGAAATTTTGGTGATAAAACTAACCACGAAACTATTTCTCCAACCAGTTAGGCCTGCACCTCATTGCCTCATTCTTTTAAGAAGATCAAACTGAGGAAAGAGAAGAGGAGAGGAAGGAGCTGTTTCAATTTGTCTTCCAAAATACCTGCATTCATCCATCTTGCTATATAGGGTAATATTTCCCTTGGTTCTCCTTTTCCCTTTCTCTCCCTTTCTTGGCGTCCCCCAGTAGATAATGTAGACAGTGTGTAGAAGGATTCAGGATGGGAATTATGGCTTTAGAACAGAGAAGCCCCACTAGTAGCATTCACACCTACAGATGTGTATTATTGGGTTAGGACAGGGTCAATCTACGCTGTGTTTGGGGGGAGGGGAGGGGAGCGTGTAGTTAAACATTTTGAATTATGCTGACAATTGAAGTTCAGGAGATCTTTCCTTAAAAATCCAGATTTGCAGCTTCTCCTGAAAGATTTTCAGGAGAAAAAAGATTTTCTGTTGCCTGTTAGAAAGGTTCCCCACCAGCCCATTTTCTGCCTGCCCCAGGAGGCCTTTGAGCTCAGAGCGCTGGATTTAGGGCCATTCTTCATTGAATGGCTTTCTGTTAATATACAGACCACTGGGTGCTGGTGCTGAACTTTGGAGAGGTTCTATCAAAACACTCATCTGAACCCCTGTCAGCTTCATCTCACCCACCAACTTTGCTTCTTCCAACCATAAAACCAAATTTCATTCTGTCCCTTCTCACGCGTTTTTCCACAGTAGACCAGGAGAGAAAGGCTCAAGGCTCAGAGGTGATGCACCTGCTAACATCTCCACCCACCTCTCCCCACAGTGACTCTGACACTGAAGAACCTGGGTACAGAGGTACAGAGGTAATTATGCTGCGACTACTCAGAAGGAAGACACTGAAGCTCCCACCCAGGACTTCAGGTGTCCCACGAAGCACCTTGGAATTAGAAAGAAGCATCCCTTCCCCAGACTGGGTGTGGCCCCTGCATGAGGCTCATAGCTTGGGAACTGGAGCAGTTTAGACATCAGTTCTCACTCATCCTCCCACCCAGTCATCCTTGTGCAGTGAACAAACTGAACAACTATCTCAGAGGCTCTGATACCAACTAACCTTGTTTATCATGACTCTCCCATAGCACCTGTTGTTCAGGTTGTTTTCCTCTCTGTCCAGAAGGACGCCAGTCTTAGTCCTGCATCAGCGTCTTACCTTCTCTAGGCAGGCTGAGCATCTTGTCCTTCCCCCTGCCTGCATACAGTTCTTTCATCCTTCACTTTTTTTTGTTAACCACGTCTCCTGGATTTTCTGACTACTTCAGCTCATTTTGATCTTCAACTCTTCTGAATTCCTGTGGCATTTATGCTTAGTATTGTAGTTCAATGGAGCACTTATTAGTTTCATATGCTTATTTTGTCCTCTCTGCCAATTTGATCTCTGCTCGAGGAGATTCCTCCCTAAGTCATTCCCATTGTGATGAGCACAGCGTAGGAGCTCGGTAAATATTTCACACTGGATTGAATGGATTTCCAAACAGCTATCCAGCTCCAGCACCCAAGAGAGTCGCTGGGAATGTCTGCTTTGGACATGATGGATTAACAAGGATTAAAGTTGCCAGATAAAATCCAAGAAGCCCCATTAAATTTGAATTTCAGACATGCTATATGTGTGGGTCATACATGTTCTAAGAAAGTATTTGTTGTTGGTCTGACATTCAGATTTAACTGAGTCTTGTTTTGTTTTGTTTTGCTAAATCTGACAACGCTTCCAGGGGTGGATTTACCCTCCTACCTTAAACAACTTAAAAAAAAATTAGGAAAATTATGTGAAACAGTGGTTTTCAGACATTGGTGAACAGGCAATGCGAGAGAAGATCCCTGAGAGAAGTGAAGAAATGAGGCCCCCTTTATGATTGCCCAGCTGATTTTCTGGAGAAAGTTTCCAGGCTGCAGCACAGTGAGAGGGAACTCAGGCAGAGCCTGGCAGATTCCCTGAGATAAGGAGACGGAGTTGAGAGCTTGGGGAGGCCACATTGGCTAGAATTCACAGGCCAGAGCCCCAGAGAGGAGACTGCAGAAGGCGCCCCTTGATTCTTCAGCTGAGAACTGATTAGTGCATGTGTGTGAAGGAACCACTCGAAGTTGGCGGGGGGAACCACTAAAAAAGGAGCAGGTGGAACAATTCCTGGAGCTCACACAGGGCTAGGCATACTTCGTATTCTCAACAGCCAGAGAGGAGAAAGCTCATAATACACGAGGAAGGCAGAAATTGTCAAATCGGATAAAAAAGCAAGACTTGGTTATACGTTACCCGCAAGAAACCCAATTCAAATATAAATAAATAAATATGTTAAAAGTAAAATATTAGTGAAATGATATGCCATGCTAACATGAATCAAAGCTAAAGTGGCTACACAAGTATAAGACAAAGTAGACTTCAGAGCAAAAAGTATTATCCCAGATAAAAAGGGTCATGTCATAATGATGAAGGGGGAAATCATCAAGAGGACAAAACAATCCTAAATGTTTATGCACTTAATGGTAAAGCTTCAAAATACGTGAAAGAAAAAGTGACAGAACTGGAAGGAGAAATAGACAAATCCAGAATTACAGCTGAAGATTTCAATACTCGTCTGATAATAATAGAGTGAATAAATAGGCAGAGAATCAGGAATGACATAGAAGACTTGAACAATACTATGAACCAACTTGCCTTAATTGACATTGATGGAACACTCCACTCAACAGCAGAAGAGAACATATTCTTTTAAGAGCATCCTAAACACTGACCAAGATAGAGCATATTCTGTGCCATAAAACAAGACTCAATCAATTTAAAGTAATTCAAATAATAAAAAAGTATATTCTCTAACCACAGCAGAATTAAATTAAAAACAGATAATAGAAAGATATCTGGAAAATCTCCAAATACTTGGAAATGAAATGACACACTTCTAATAAAACAAAAACAAAAACAAAAACATCCCTGATATGTCAAAGAAGGAATCACAAGGGAAATTACAAAGTATTTTGAATAGAATGAATAAAAATTAAAATACAATGTATCAAAATTTGTGGGATGCTGCTAAAACAGTGGTAAAGGAGAAATATGTACATGGTTAGAAAAGAAGAAAGGTCCAATCTCCATGACCTAAGCTTCCACCTTAAGACACATGAGAAAGAAAAGCAAATTGAAACCAAGTACGCAGAAGAAAGGAAATAATAAAGCAAAAGCAGAAATCAGTGAAACAGCAGAAAAACAATAGAGAATCAAAGAAGCCAAAAACTTGTTTTTTGAGAAGATCAATAAAATTGGTAAACTTCTAGTCAGATTGTCCTGGAAAAAAAGAGAGAAAACACAAATTACCAATATCAGGACTGAAAGAGGTGATAACACTACAGATTCTACAGATACTGAAAGATTAAAAACGGAATATTATGAACAACTTTATGTCTATAAATATAACAACTTAAATGAAATGGATAAATTCTTTGAACGATGCAAACTATCAAAGCTCACCCAAGAGGAAATAGGTAACCAGAATAGTCCTACATCTGCTGAAGAAATTGAATTCGTAGTTTAAAAATTTCCCACTAACAAAACTCCCAGCAGAGATAGCTTCAGTGGTGATTTCCTTCAAACATTTAAGGAAGAAATAACACCAATTCTACAAAATCTCTTCCAGAAAATTGAAGAGGAGGAAACATCCCACCCATTCTGAGACCAGCATTACTCTAATAACAAAATCAAACACAGATATTACAAGAAAAGAAAGTTGCAGACCAATATCCCTCATGAAAATAAATGCTGACAACCTCTTTAAAATAATAGCAAATTAAATTCAGCAATATGTACAAAAGAATATACATCACAACCAAGTGGGGTTTATTCCAGGAATGTAAGACTAGCTTGACATTTGAAAATCAATGTAATTCATCATATTAACAGATTAAATGAGAAAAAAACATATGGTCATAACAATAGATGCAAAAAAACCAATATTTGACAAAATTCCACACACAAAATTCCACACATGTTTATGATAAAAGTACTGTAAAAAATTACTAGGAATAGAAGTAAACTTACTGAACCTAATAAAGGGTATGTATGAAAAACTTACAGCTAACATTATACTTAATAATGGGAGGCTGAATAGATCAAGAACAGGACAAGGATGTCCTCTCTCATTACTCTTATTCAACATTGCACTGGAAGTCCGAGCTAGTGTGATAAGGCAAGAAAAAGAAATAGAAGGCATACAGATTGGAAAGGAAGAAATAAAACAGTCTTTATTCACAGATGATATGATCATGTATGCAGACAATCACAATGAATCTACAAAACACCTGCTGGAACTAATAGGGGAGTTCAGCAAGGTCACAGAATACAACATCAATATACAAAAGTTCATTTCAAATGTAGAATTTGAAATTAAAAAATACCATTTATAATTGCACCGAAAAAAGAAGTAATTTGGCGTAAGTTTAACAAAAATATGTAGGATTTGTACACAAAATACTAATGAAAGAAATCAAAGACTTAAATAAATGGAAATATATACTGCACTTCATTTTAATACTCCTTTGTTTCATTTCCTTCAATACCACCACAACAAAAACTGTATCGGTCATTCATGAAGCCTGGGGGGACAGAGGAGGTACAGAACAGAGACAAAAAAATAACTGGACATAGATCATTAGACATGGGTCATTAGACCCTACCACTAGAAATTTTTCACTGACGCCCCTTTTGGGGCAAGTTTTGTGCCATGTTTTCTTCTCTCTCCCATTCTCTCCCCATCTTCAATTGTCTTTGTATCTTTCTCTTTCCTTTCCTTTCTTCTTTTCTCTCCTCTCTGCTGCTCCCTCCCAATTTCTATTTAAGTCTTTAAATGGAGTCCTTTAGCTATCTTTTTCACTTTCTCCTACCACCCCAAACAGCTTAACCAACATCTTTTCCTAAGCAAAGATAGTTCTCTCCCTAAAATATTTGAGAGAAAGAGAGTGAGAGACAGAGAGAGAGAGAGAGAGAGAGAGAGAAATTGAACGGTTATCTTTCAATTTCACTATGTCTGCCGGGAGTTTTGTTAGTGGGAAATTTTTAAACTAAGAATTCAATTTCTTCATCAGATATAGGATTATTCTAGTTACCTATTTCCTCTTGAGTGAGCTTTGATAGTTTGCATCATTCAAAGAATTTATCCATTTCATTTAAGTGGTTATATTTATAGGCATAAAGTTGTTCATAATATTCTCTACCCTCAATGTGATGTTTGGATAGAATTGATGGACATTAAATCATTACATCAATTTATATGATTATTATAACTATTATTAACTTATAAATGTGAAATATTATAATTATCAAGCATAGTGACAACCTTGGTGGGAATGAAGGGCCTGGACAAGGCAAGTCACCAGAAAGAGCCCTTCTCAGGACAGGCTATGGTAATGGAGCCCTCCATCAGCTCTTGCATCTGTTCAGTAAACATTCCTTGAATTACCTCTTCTATGCCAGGCACTGAGCTGAATACTGAAACACAAAGATAAATATCACTTAGTTCTGAGTCTTTAAATATTCAGTTCAAAGAGAGAGAACAACATATGAAAAATATATAAAATAGAATAGGGTGGTTAAGGGCTATTTAACTGACCAGACAAGCAGAATTTTTTTTTGGAAGAGTCTACAATTCACTAGCCTGCTGTCAAATCTCGTTTTCCAATTTGTAGCTCAGCAGAAACAGTCACCTTATGTACAGTATAAACAGGATGCTATAGAATCACATAATTTGCTAAATGTTTTGGATCTCTGTTGGCAGTGTATCTCCCATCATGATACATCGAGGACTTTTAAATGTATGTGTTGCTAATTGTCCATATGCTCCAAGGAAAGCTGGAGAATCAGGGTATATGGATCATCTCTAACCAATAGACTATGCAATGAGCCTCTCTATTTTGGAATTTGTGTTTAGATCCTTAAACTTACTTCTTCCATAGCTCTCTGAGCAATTTATTGCTTTTCTTATAAGAGCAAATAAGATTGTTAGTAAAGCCAATGGTTACAAACATTGTTTCTGGAGTCGCACAGTGCTGAGTTTGAATCCTGAATCTTCCCCTGACCCCTAATTAACACTGACCAGGTCCTGTGGCCTCATTACACCTCGTCTCCTTGTCTGTCGATTGGAGATAAGAATGATACTTGATCCTATGATGTGTCATGAGGATTAGGTCAAATAGTGCATGCGAAGTTCTCAGCACCTTGTCTGGCGTGGAGTTAGAGCTGAAAAAGTGTTATTATTGGAAAGAATGCTGATTTATAAATTGCAATGCTTCTGAGGTGGCAGTAGAGGGAGCACTGTCATTGAGAACTGGACTTGAGAAAACTAACTTAAGATAGACACTACACCCTTTGTACAAGACATTGTCCCTATTCTGATGGAGCTTGAAGGACATGCACACAGATGAGTTGGTCAGACCCACCGCAGGCTGTCTTGCTCCCACAATCGTTGCTGTACCACTCATTCGGTACTAGCATATGCTGCCATGGAATTCAATGTGCCTTCTGTGTGCACGTGTTCTGTCTATCCAGCATCCAATTCCAGCTCACCCAGTTTCCTCCGGACATCTACGAGAGGAAGCTTGGATGGGAGACGTAAGGTGCTATCACAAAATGAAAACCAACAAATGTTGATACTCTTTGTGCAAGAATTGGGATAAGGTGGAGCTGGTCTACAACCTGCAACGGGGAGAGTGAGTCCCCTTCTCTTCCTCTCTCACAATAAGCAGCTCTACTTAACATAGTCGGAAAAGCACAGTCAGAACTGCCTTTGAGTCCCCTCTGCCTCCAATTTACAGGTGTGAACCTGCCTCCCTCACTTGACCTCTTTTCATCTCCATTTGAAACCCCATCTGTGCAGTGACGGGGGAGGGAAGGTGGAGGGTTAACCTGGTGACCTCTAAAGTTCCTCAAACTTGGTTATTATTATTATATTAATAACAACTATTATTGAGCATTTTCCCTTATCTCATTTCCTACTTTAGATCTTTGAATCTTCCCAGCAATTTCATGTGGGATATAACACCCCCATTTTCACAACGAGTTTGGGGCTCAGAGAGGTTAAGTAGCTTAAAAGTGGCAAAATCAAAGCTAGAATCTATTTTTTTTTTTGCAAGTCTACAATCTAAGATTTCCCTCTTAAGATGAGGCCCAAAAAATTAGGGGTAGGACTTATAGCCAGGGAAATTGGGGATTATTTACAGGGGAGGGAGGAATTTGTGGTGGCCTTTGATTTTGGGAAATGTTATGGGGATTTCACTGTAGGGTGTTTTTGTTTGTTTTGCTTTGGATATTTTTCATTTTTCTTTCTTTTTTTTTTTTCTTGTTTATAGTTCTGAGGGACTGGTGAGACCAAGGCCAGTGTAGGGCCAAGAAATTGGGAACCTGGCTATTTAGACTTGATTCTAAGAAAGAGAAGCAAAGTGGACAGAGGGACAGCCTTACTTAGAAGCCTGGCTCAGTTCATGAAATAGGAAGGGTGACAGGTTTAACGCAGATGCTTTAGCCAAGAGAAAAAGTGTTCATTTGGGTGGAAAGTCCCTCATGATACATACCTCTGGGTAAACTGATTACAGTGGGTAGGGTATGGCAGATAGAGCAGAGATTTCAAAAGTGTTGTCTGCGGATCCCTGGAGGTGGTCCCTAAGACCTTTTCAGGGGTGGTCTGTGAAGTTAAAACTATTTTTATAAAATACTGTTGTGCCTTTTCACTCTGTTGACACTTGCACTGATGGTACCAAAGTAATGGTGGGTCATGTTGGTGCCTTAGCATGAACCAAGGCAGTGATGCCAAATTATCCTAGTAGTCCTTGTATTCTTCACCACCACACACTTCAAATTTTTAAAATTCCAGTATGAGTTAAGAATGTTTTTGATGAAGTAGGGAAATTAATCTTATTAGATCTCAGACCTTGCATACATGTTTTCCTAATATTCTGTGTGGTGAAATGGGCAGTACACATATTAATGTATGATGAACAGCTCAAGGAAAAGCACTTGTGTGACTGAGTTGCCTACCGAACTGATGACTTTTTTCACAAAACACCATTTTTACTTGAAAGAATGACTGACAAACTATGGTTATTCAGACTTGGGTATTTGGAAAACATTTTCCTGAAAATGAACAGAGTGAGCCTGTCACTTCAAGGAAAACAATTGGCAATATTTGTTTCCAATAATAAAACTGGAGCAAAATTAGAACTTGGAAAACTTGTATCCTCACTATGAACTTAACAGCTTCCCAATACTGAACATACTGTTCTAATGAGATCAGTGGTGACATTAACTAATGTGATTTTTCTCATATTGTATGATGAAGTGTGTCAGCATTTGGAAGATCTGCATAATTCAGTGGACCAATATTTTCCAAATGACCAATGTGTGATATTACAAAATCATATGCGTATAAAAGTTTCGTTCAAAATACAAGATACACTGATGGATTTGGTAACAGTATGTGTAAAGTTTGCTGATATGGTTTTACATTCCACAGTGTAAACAACCCTTAAAAAACTACCACTTGTCAAGTTTTGATATGGTATCAAAGAAGGATATCCACATTATCTGAAAAGGCTATAAAATGCTCTTCCCTTTTCCAATTACATATCCATGTGAATCCAGATTTTCTTCAAATACTTCAACCAAAATAATATTTTGCAACAGATCTAATGCAGAAGCAGATGTAAGAATCCAGCTCTCTTCTCTCAAGCTAGACATTAAAAAAATATTCAAAAATGTAAATCAATGCCACTCTTCTCACTATTTTTTGTGTGTGTTGAAAAACATATTTGTTTTTCATAAAAAAATGTTTAACATATAATGGGTTTATAATTGTAATTTTAAATGAATAAGTAGTTTAATTTTTTTCAGCTTTAATTTTTAGTATAATAAATAAAAATTTAATACAGAACAGTAATACGCAAAAATTCTTTGGGGTTGTCAACAATTTTTAAGAGTATAAGGAGACCAAACAGTTTGAGAACTGCTGGGGGAGTCCCAAGGTAAAGTTCTTCAAAGGAAGAAGGGAACGGATTCTCTGCTTGCATAGCAGACACTCAGCAGTTGACTCCAATGATGATAAAGACACACAAAAGCAGTGTGACTAACACTACAAGGCAGGAAGTGAAAAGTGCTAAATGAGTGATCTAGATTGGTGCTAGATCCAGTGGGGTAGCCACTAGCCACATGTGGCTGTTAAGCACTTGAAATGTGGCTAGGCCAATTTGAGATGTCTTGAAAGTGCCAAATACACACCAGACTTCAGAGATTAAGTATGAACTAAGGAATGCAAAGTATTGCATTAATAACTTATTATATTGATCATATGCTAAAATGTTCATATTCTGTATGTCTTGGGTTATTTATAGTATAGAAATTAATTTCACTTGTTCCTTTTCCCTTTTTTAACGTGGCTATTAGAAAATTTAAACATATGTGGTTTGCATTTTCTTTTTCCCGGACAGCGCTAGTTTGGATGAGAAGTGTGATGAGAATTCAGAGCAGGGAAAAGTTGCTGTGGTTGGGGTCATTGGTGAAGTCTTCCGTGAGGAGGATAGGATTTCAATAAGTAGACGAGTTGGGGGAGGAAATTGCAGATGAGGGGAGCGTCAGTGCTATCGAACGACAGGTTAATCTAGGGAGCAGAGGAGACTGGTCTGCGTCAGAGCGTGGGCTCCCATAGCAGACAGAAGTTTCCTGGATACATTGGGACCAAATCGTACAGAACTTTGAGTGCCAAGAATTTGGACTTTTTTCTATAGGCAGTGACCGCTTCCTCAGAAGAAAAGTGGACTTTTCCCTGTAGCTTATGGAATGGTCTGAATTAGACACTTTCTTCATGGGGAGGCAGAGTGGCACGAACTGCCTGGTGGGCAAGCAGCCAGGATGAGGCCAACCTGACCAGTGAATCTAGAGGGACGTCCAGGGTGTGACTTTGGGGTTGACTGACTTATTTTTTGCAACGGAGGGAGGAGGCAGTGAAACCATTAAAGAAAATGAGCGTGTGTAGCCCCCACCCACCCACCTCCTCCTGACCCCCTTAGGCCGCCTGCAGTTGATCGGTGGGGATGACAGGAGAGGGCGCCCTGCAAAGGGGCTTCAGCCTGTTTCTGCTCTTTAGCATTCTAGAGTAGAGAGTGGGTGGGAACCGACCCAAGTAAAGTCCCATTGTAAGCACATGGCAATAATGTCACCTGGGAGAGGTGCTGAGGGTGTCGCTGTGAGATGGCCGGTCAGGGCAGTGGTGAGGCAGGCCTTTATCGTGGTTGATTGCTCTAGGCATGTGCATACGCAGATCGAGTCTTTCTTTCTACCTCTTTTAGTGTATCTTCCTTTATTTCTGACTTTATTTTTCTGAACATTCACGGAACTCCTGCTGTGTGTCAGGGCGTTAACGTCTAGCTCTGAGGAGATGAAATGAAAGACCACTACGGAGGGAGCTGAGACATGTGGACCCTCATCCAGGTCAGCAGCTCCTCACTGAGTAACTCTGGTCAGCAGTCTGGACCTCCGTCTCTTCAGATAGGAAAGAGGAGATAGAACAAGATAAGACCAAGGCTCCCTCCAGCTCTGTGATTCTAGAACAGGCCCATGTCACAAAGGGAGCAGAGCATACCTTAGCAACCAGGTACAGGGCTACTGGGGAGGGAAGGAGGATGCTGGGCCAGTAAGGACAGGCTTCAGTGGCCTGCACAGGAGCTGGCCAGCACCTTCGGGTGAAGGTGTCCTCCCAGTGAGCGGACCCTGCCGGAATTGGTGGAGCACAGTGAGGGCTTGGTGTTTTTATCCTGGCTATCCACCCCTCCCTTCCCAGGGGCTGGCTCACTATGGTGAGTGGAGTCTGAAAGGAGGAAGCCAGGAAGCCGAGAATTTAGCTCCAGGCAAGTAAGTGTGCAGGGGGTCTCAGAACGTCTGGGGAAACCGTTAAAGAAAATGAGCATGTGTAGCCCCCACCCACCAATCTCCTCCTGACCCCCTCGGGCCGCCTGCAGTTGATCGGTGGGGATGACAGGAGAGGGCGCCCTGCAAAGGGGCTTCAGCCTGTTTCTGCTCTTTAGCATTTCTAGAGTAGAGAGTGGGTGGGAACCGACCCAAGTAAAGTCCCAGAGACTCTAACACTGACGCACAGGAAAGCCTCAAGTGGGAGGAGAAATGCAAATCCCCTACTGACGATGGCGTCAGAGGCATTGTCCCGGGGACTGTGAAGGGCGATTCTGACCTTGGGCTTGAGCGCCGCCTGGGACCTGGGCTGAGAGAACCAGGTAAGGAGGCAGACCACGTCTTCGTGTCGCTTCACTGGCGGGCCACCGACCAGGAAATGCTTTCGCAAGATGCTGCTGAAGCTTTGCTGTTCTCTTGGTGTTTTGGCAGTTACTTCATTTTAACCAGTTTGAGGATGGACAATTGTAAAAAGAAGCGTCCGCCTCCATGATTCAAGATGCGCTCTGGCGCAGGTCTCTCGGCGGGCGCTCTGCCCGGGGAACTGAACGGGGGGTGGGACAGTTGTGGCTGCTGCGGAGGTGTGTCCTCGCGAGGTGCTGAAAGTGAGCCCCTCTTCACTTTCTTAGCTTCTCTGAGCTATGATGTCTGACGTTCGATTTGCGTACCTGGGTTTCAGAAAAAAGCCTGCAGCTAGGGTAGCCAGTGATTGTGACTTTGATGAGAGCGAATGATATTTTAGGGCAGGCCGTTTCCTTTGCGAGCTCCACGAGTCTCAGAGCCAGCGCGGCACGATTAGCTCCCAGTCAGTGGGACAAAATGCCCCTTTATATAGATCTTCTAGGGCCAGACATTCAAAGGGAATAGACAGGCACTCAGTTTTCAAAAGAAATGTTCTATAGTTTTCTTGGGATGGGAGAATTAGCCCCTAGAGAGCGAAAGCAAAGAAACATACTGAAGGATGTCTAAAGGCATTTCTAGAGGCTGCAACAGAGAGGAATATCCTAGGACTATATACTTTATCCTTCCTTTTTTCAGACTTGAGTTCAGCTCTCTGGAGGATGGACTGGGCTCCTAGCAGTGATCTGTCTAACTTTAGGATGGGTTTAGTCCAGTTGACTCAATTAGAAAACAGGTTTGCATCCAAATCATAGCAACACATAGTAGCAATTACAACTGCAGCGCTGTTTCAGCTCATATTCTCTCTTGTCATTAACTAGAATAAATTGATAGGGATATAGCAGGACAAGGCCAATAGCAACATGGAAACAAATGTCCCAATTTTGTGTGGAATGTATATACACCCAGCTTCTGGAAAGACAACTGCACCTGGAGACCTCGAGTTGACCCTTAGGAGCTGCGCATCTTGGGCAGGAGTCATTTTGCCTATTTGTTTCTCTGGTTTGTTCCATTTTTAAAGTTAGGGTAATACTATCCACCTGCCCTGTTCACAACAGCTTCAGGAGGGCCGCTCATTCTTCATTTCACAAGCACCTACTGAGCACTCAAATATGCCTAGGAGTGTATGTGTAAAGGTCTTCATAAATATAAAGTGATATGAAAATGAACCATTCTTTCTTTTCCCAGTTGCTTTCTTTTAGCCAAACATTGGCAATAATGTTCTTCTAAACATTTAGATCAGGGAAAAGCTACCCCAGAATGATTCCATTGGAAACCTGAGGAGTATGCAGATGAAATATATGAACTTTATTATCAAGATGTTCTGTAGGCAAAAGGAAATCTTTACTTACCTATGAGATAGCTCGAAATACTATGAGAATTAATTATGTAAAAGTTTTTCTTTGATCTAGGATTGCTGACAAAACAATCAAAAATTTAATTTTGGGAAAAGTAAAATATTATAACTTCAAGGAGACATCATATTAATTTCCCTGAATTAGGAAATATGTCTAAAGCTTCTAAATTGGCCAGAGTGGGGTTAACGTGGGGGAAACGTATACTTTTGTTTTATAACAGGCTGCCAAATATGTACCAAGTGTGGTTTCTTCCTCCTTAAGTAACTGAGTGTTTAACCACTGTCAGATACACATCAGAGACTAAAAGTAGACTTTAAAAGCTTTGCCCAGCCATGGTGGATCCTCACAGAAGGAACCAGAAATATTGATTGGTTCAGAGTTATTTTGAACTAAAGAATTAGATCCCACGAAAATGCAAACATGAAACTCCTCATAAAGATAAGACCAAATTAGACTAGAAGTCTAGGAACATAAGGCTGACTCTAGAAGCCAGACAAATCTGAAATAAAGAAAAAAGGATTGGGCTGTTCCATATGAAAGAAGCTTTTATTGGGTGTTCCTTACAAAGTCTTACAAGGGTCTTAGGAGGTATAGTTGAGTATGTTATTTACCTTCAAGTTACTCAAAGTCTAATAGTGTAGAGGGAGCAAGGAGTAGGGAAGGAGCCTGTTGAGAATACAAATGCGTGTAGACAGATGGGGATGGGGTGAGCGATGTTGAGGGGGAGTGAAAGCTTTCTGGAGAAGGGGGAGACAGGAGTTCCTGTTGGAGCAAAGAAGGACGTGGTTTAGGGGCAGAGAAAGAATCCTGCTTCCTTCATTGGGGATGACTTAGGAAAAAGTGGAGAACTGCTTAATCTTTGGATTGCAAGCATTTTTCTCTTTTCTGTGCTCTTTAATTGGGTAACTATAAAAGTAGAGAAATTTTTCTCCAGTTGATTAACTAATGGACAACTTTGTCTTCGAAATCTGAGGAAAAAAAGGAAACATATATCACAGTTATTAATTGACATTATTTTTAAACTCTAATTTTATCTCTTCTTTTATAGCATGTCTCAGTGGAATCAAGTCCAACAGTTAGAAATCAAATTTTTGGAGCAAGTAGATCAATTCTACGATGACAACTTTCCTATGGAAATTCGACATCTGTTGGCCCAGTGGATCGAAAATCAAGACTGGTAAGATTAAACAAGATTGTGTTTTTCCTAGAGGTTGATGCATAAATGTTTTGTGCTGTATCCCCATGAATTTATTCGATGGTCCACTCTTGACTTCGTGGATGCATTCTTTTCAGGTAAAGAATTTTCTTCAAGGATTTGAAAAGCTTCCTCAAAGGAGGAGAATCACGATCCTTTCTGGTTTCATCCATTGTGGATGATGTTTTTTGTAAGCCCAAAAGCCTAACAATTTTCTAGGTATTAAAAAGCCAAGAAGTCAATCTATTGTTTTTATCAGTTCTCTGTCACAGACTCAATGTAAATAAATATTTTTTCTCAGTATGTTTTACAAACATCCAAACAGATTTCAAACAAGGAAAGCTCTATTCACTTTGTACAATTTTAAAAATTTTGCTTTAAACAGTCATCTAACTTTTTTACTGTGATAAAATACACATAACATAAAATTTACATTTTAACCATTTGTAAGTGTACAGTTTAGTGGCATTAAGTATAGTTACATTCTTGGGCAACTATCACCACCATCCATCTCCAGAACTTTTTCATCTCCCCAAACTGAAACTCTATACTCATTAAACACTAACATCTCATTCTCTCCCCCCAGCCCTTGGCAACCACCATTCTATTTTCTGTCTCTGTGAATTTGACGACTCTAGGTGCTTCATACATCAGGCAATATTTGTCCTTTCCGTGACTGATTTATTTCACTTATATTTTTTTCAAGATTCATTCATGTAGCATTTTTCAGAATTTCCTTCCTTTTTAAGACCAAATAATATTCTTTTGTATGTATACACCACATTTTGTTTATCTATTCATCTGTCAAAAACATTTGAATTGTTTCCACCTTTTGGCTATTGTGAATAAAGGTGATATGAACCTTGGTCTACAAATATCTGTTCAAGTTCCTGCTTTCAGTCTTTTGAGTATCTATCCAGAAGTGGAATTGCTGTATGTAATTCTCTTTATATTTTGAGGAATCTCCATCCTGTTTTCCACAGTGGCTGTACCATTTTCCATTCCCACCAGCAAGGCATAAGGGTCCCAATTTCTCCACATCCTCACCAACATTTGTTATTGGTATTATTGGCCATCCTAATAGGTGTGAAATGGTATTTCATGTTTTGATTTGCATTTCCCTAATGATTAGTGATGTCCAGCATACTTTCTTGTGTTCAATTTAATTTTTAGAAATCTATGAATGCTTATCATTATGGAATAGATTTATTACTTTAAAATTATTATGGTAAATAAGTAGACATTCTACTAAGTTGTTTCCTGCTGTGTAATAACACTTTTGCTTTTTAGGGAGGCAGCTTCTAACAATGAAACCATGGCAACAATTCTTCTTCAAAACTTATTAATACAACTGGATGAACAGTTAGGTCGAGTTTCCAAAGAGAAAAACCTGCTCTTGATACACAATCTAAAAAGAATTAGGAAAGTCCTTCAGGTGAGAATGCATTCTACTTTTTCAAAATATTTGGATTTATGAGTCTTAAATTCAGTAAAAAGATAATCGAATATGCACCCTTATATTATTTTCAAACCAGATTTAAGAGGGAAAAATTTGAGTTCTTTTGCCATGTAAAATTTTGTGCTCAATTTTATTTCATTATCCGATGTCTGTTTTTCATGAAATTTTGAATCTAAAATACACTCTAAGTGGGAGGGTATGTGTGATTTACATGTGACTGTTTACTGGTTATGATCAAATTTGATAGCACTGGAACAGGGATTTGAAAGATAACAGTTTCATGGCTACCCCACCTCCATCCTTCCTTGCCCTTGTCTCTTATGTAAAGATTTAGAGTTAGTTCTCATTCGTAGATGGAGGCATCATGGTATCTTTCCAGATTTGGTTCCAATCTCACCTCCTTCAAAAGTGTTCTTTGGTGCACTCTGGCCCCCTATTCCAAAGGTTCACCCAGGCAGAGCCCATCTCTCTGTGTTCCCACAACACCCGCAACACATCGGTACCGTGGCATTTAGTATATTCTACATTAGTGTTATTTCTGTGTGTTTGTCTTCTCCCCCAAATTGTGGGTTACTTGAGGCAAGGACTCCCGTGTATTCGGCTTTGAATTCCCAGTGTCCGCACAAGGCTGGACATGTAGCAGATGTGTAATATTCATTGATTAAAGGGATGAATGAATGAAGAGAGTGAAACAGAGAACTAAAGAATTAAGGGCAGGCTAATACTGAGCTAAACCCAGAGGTGCTAACATAAACTCTAAACATGGACTGCTGTGACATTTACTGAGTGCCTGTACAGCATATTAGATAACATGAAAAATATATGTGCCATTTCTCAGTGAGGCATTCTTAGAATCCCAAACTTAGAATGAATACATTTTTAGAAAATTTTGCCTAGACTATAATGGAAATGTTCCAGAAGTTACTAACATTTGTGAGAAGGACATATATATTAATTTTTTCCTATTCTTGTTTGGATTGCACTGGGCCATCTTTGCCCTTGTAATCCCCTACAAACTTGCAAGACACTTGGCCAGGGTAGGAATATAGCTCATTGCCAACAAAACAGGATTTTTCACAGCATAAAGCAAACTGTCTCTTACAGAGATAAGACATTTAACCTTGGCTTCATTAGCTTAGTGCTCTAATCAATAAACCTCAAACTGGGATTCGCATTCTGCTACCCGCAAGTCAAATGTGGTCCCTGATTAAGAATGGTTTTTGTATGGTCCATGATTAAGAATCGTTTTTACATTTTTAAGTGGTTGAAAAAGAATAAAAATAAAATACATTTAAAAAGTTTGTGACATGAAAATTACTTGAAATTCAAATGTCTGTATTTTAGTGGAACATAGCCATACTCATTCATTTACATATTAAGTATGGCTGCTTTTGCACTGCAATGGCACAGGTGAGTAGTTGTGACAGACTGTAATGGCCCCCAAAGACCATAATAAAATGTGTGTATGTGTATTATATATGTGTGTGTGTGTATGAAGCATATTTATCTGGCCTTTTATAGGAAAATTTACTGACCCCTGGCCTGGAAGAAAAGGTCCTACTGGTCACTTTGCTAAAGGGACACAGATGGGTAAAATGGGCAGTGCATGGTCTTTGGAAATTCTGATTCTCAAAATGCGGCCTTTGGCAAGTCACTTAATCTTTCTGAATTCCCATATCTTTTCACGTAAATGAGGATGATATTATTTACCTTTCGGGATTGTAAGGAAGAGCTTTTATTCTGGCAAACAAATAGGCTTTCAAGAAATGGTTCTTGTTATTGATAGGGAAAATAGCAGGATCTTCTCAGCATAATCAAGGGTAAGTGTACAGCTCATCTTTCTTCTGGGTGGGGATAAGATTGCGGGGGAGCTCAAGAACCTGCAGTATCTCCCAGTCACATTTCAGCTCAAGCACACACACTTATGTGTATGTCACTGGCCCTCCAGCACCTTGCCCTGTAGATCTTTCCCAACACACTGCCCCAAGCTCCTCAACATCCCTGCCCCAGAAGGACAGATCTACTCCTTGTTCCTGAACACACCAAGCTCACTCTTGAATGACTCTGAGTCTTTGTCCATGATAGCCCCATGGCCAGGAACGCTCCACCATCCCTCTTCCTCCAGTCCAGTTCCCACCCATCCCTGGAGGACCTGTGGAGGTCCCAGTGCAGCAAGGACACCTTCCCCCACGCTCTAGCCTTGTTCTCGTCCCTCACCGGGCACTGGTTGCAAGATAACCAGCATTTCCGCTGTGTTGGATGTGTCTAAGAGGCCTCACGCTCTCTGAAGCGAAAAGCCTGACCTCCTTTTGTGACCCCCCCACCTCCCTCCAGTACCCACTAGGGGTCTACTACAAACTGGGAACTCAAGAAGCCGGTTGGTTAAGATATTTTGAAATGAAAAAAAGACTTGCTCTTTCCTTCATTTTATAAACTATAGTTATTGGGTATTTGTATTAATTCAGAACACAGTAGAAAATAGTAGTAAAGAACATCATCAACTATGGTTTTACACGTAAACAAACCTGCATTTAATGTTTTTTTGGACGTATCATATTCCCACTGTCTTTTTTTATAAGACAAATCTTTTTGATAAAACAAGATCCCCCTTCCCCAAGAAGAAGAAGGAAAAAAAAAAGACCTCCTATCAAAAGACTATTGATACTGTGTTTATTTAGTTTGAACATTTTCATCCTCTGGGATTTTAAATACAATCCATTTTAACTATTATAGCAAAAAAAAAAAAAAAAAAAATGCGAACAATACAGCACCAGAGGAACTAAGCGGGTATAAGGTAGCTTTATTTTAGTTCCGTACAGAGCAGCTGAGGTCTCCAGTTTCAATATTTTAATTTACTATTTGTGTCACACCTACTTCCGATAAGAATTTGGAATGGCTTATTATAAAAGACAAATTAAACAGAACCACTGAACCAAGAGTACCATTAAGCTCCGAGGTGGGCAGCAGTGAACAGTGACGTCCAGCTGGGCTTGGGCCTTGTCCAAGGGGAGGCAGTCTCGGGTTCAAGGCCAGGAGCAAGGACTGCATCGGGTTGAACCCGGGCTCTGTGACTGACTTGCTGTGTGGCCCGGGATAAGATATTTACACTCTCTGGCCTCAGTTTTCTCAGCAGTGTGAGCAGAATCACACTGGTACCTACCCCACAGGGATGTTAGGAGCATTAAAAAATTGTGAAGCACGTGGTAAGGGCTATGTTAGGATTTGCTAAAAATAAATATCTCCCCCAGATATTTCAAGAATGTTTCGCCCTGTTCTTAGACTTTTTTTTTAAGCCAATAGACTTTATTTTTTAGAGCAGTTTTAGGTTTACAGAAAAATTGAGCAGAAAGTTCCCATATACTCCCTTTCCGCTCGCCTCTCCGCAGTTTCCCATGTTATTAACATCTTGCATTGGTGTAGTACATTTGTGACAATTGATGAACGTATTGTGATACATTACTATTAACTTAAAGCCCAAGATCGCGTTAGGGTTCACTCTTTGTACCGTATAGTTCTATGGGTTTTGACAGATGCATAATGTCACGTATCCACCATTTCAGTTTCATTGCCCTAAAAATCTCCTCTGTTCTGCCACTCCATCCATCCCACCCTTCCCCAGCAAACCACTGGCAACCACTGTTTCTATAGTTTTGCTTTTTCCAGAATGTTCTATAGTTGGAATCATACAGTATGTAGACTTTTCAAATTGGCTTCTTTCACTTAGTAATATGCATTTAAGGTTCCTCCATATATTGTTGTGGCTTGGTAGTCCATTTCTTTTTATTGCTGGATGATATTCCCTTGTGTGGATGTAGTACAGTTTGACTATCCATTTTTGGCAATTATAAATAATGTTGATATTAACATTCATGTGCAGATTTTTGTGTGGGCATGAGTTTTCAACCCTATAGGAGCTTGATTGCTGGATCTTTGTTCTTCGACTTTCTATTGCAAACTTCTTTTCCTCATTCACCTTCCTCTCTGTATCTTAGTCTGTTCGGGCTGCTATAACAAAAATACAATTGATTGAGTAGATTTTAAATAACAGACATCTATTTCTCACAGTTCTGGAGGCTGGGAACTCCAAGATCAAGGCGCTGGCAGATTTGGTGTCTGATTCGGCTTCTTGGGTCATAGGTGGTTCTCTTTTCACTGTAACCTCACATGGTGGAAGGGGAGACAGCTCTCTAGGGTCTCTTGCATAAGGACACTAATTCCATTGGTGAGGGCTCTGCCCGTATGACCTAATCACCTCCCAGAAGCTCCACCTCCTAAAGCCATCACATTAAGGGTTAGGATTTCAACATATAAATTTGGGGAGACACCACCATTCAGTCTATAACAACCTTCCTCTCTCTCCCTCAGATGGAATAACTTAAAAAAAATTAAAATGGTGCATATTCATAATAAAAAATTGAAGTAATACAGAAAAAATACAAAGAAAATAGGAAATAATCCAAAATCCACTGCCTAGATATAAATATATTAATATTTGGAGTGTCATTCCAGATAATGTATACATATATATGCAGAAAGAAGGCTGGAGTGCAGGCTGCTGCTGACGTTTTATACCCAGTCGTTACCAGTGTCTTTGAAGCCTCCTGTGCCCCCTGACCCACACTGCTCTCTCCTCACCCAGAGTAGCCACTAGTCTAAACTTTGCATTTATCAGTCTCTTCCTTTTTGTTACAGTTTTATCACAGATATTGGCATCCCTAGACAATGTAACATCTAGGTTTGCAAGTTACTAAACCTCACATAAATGGGATCACACTTTATTTCTTCTTCACAGCTTGCTTTCTTCACTCAGCATGGCTCCAGAGATATCCATGTTGATGTGTGTGGCAGTAGTTTATTGTTTTCATTGCTACATAGTAATCCACTGTGTGATCCATTTTACTGTTGATGGGCACTTGGGTCATTTCCAGTATTTCTTGGCTATTTCAAGCAGTGTTGGTCTGAACATTCTTGCATGTACTCCTAGTCCACACGTGCATGGGATTCTCCAGGATACATACCTAAGAGTGGAATTGCTGAATCATGGAGTGTGTCCATCTTTAATTGTACTAGATAATACCAAAATTGTTTTTCAAAATGATTATACTAGTTTACATTCTCCAGTTGAGTAAGGGTTCTGGTTCAATATCCTTGCCCACACTTGTTATGGTTACGTATCATGCAATCTGGTGGTGTATCCATCTTACTTCTTCAGTTTAATTTTTGGTTCTTTTTCTAACTTCTTTATTCAAATGCTTACTTACTTCACTTATTTTCAGGCTTTCATTTTGTCCTACAAATGAATTTAACTCTATGCATTTTTGAGAGGTACTTTTTATGTACTTTAATATGTAGTACTCTGTTCATATCTAAATAATCCATAATTCTATTTTTAGCTAAATAAACTTAAAAACTGTCCTGCTAAAATACTTAGAAACACTAGATGAAATATAACAGACTTTTAAATGCGTAGATAAGCTTATCACGAATTAAGGGAAATTTTATATAGTCAAAGAAAATTTTTTAACTGTAAAACAGAACCTAAGTTGGAGCTGACGTGGTGGCTGTCATACATTCTTAGATGCTAGAAATATAGATCCCAAGCATGATAAATAAAAAGAAACTGCAAGGCACCAGAGAAAAAGAAAAGATCCTAAAAGCAGCAAGAGAGAACAGATATATAGTCATCCCTTGGTATCCTCGGGGGATTGGTTCAAGGAACCCCTGCAGATACCCAAATCCATGAATGCTCAAGTCCGTTGTAGAAAATGGCATAGTACAACAAAACCCATGGATTTGGAGGCCAACTGTATTACCTACACAGAAATGAGAGAGAAACTGAAATCCAAATTTAAAACAGTAGTAAGGGAGAGGAATAGAATCATTTCTTCACAAAGCTGAAAAACAATATCCATCAACTTAAAATTCTATACCCACCTAAATTATTGTACAAAATTGAAAGTTTACCACAAAGATACCCTCGTGGAAGGAACTACTAAAGGAAATTAAACACAGATGTTAAGCATGCATGGTAAAATTTCAGAAGTACCACCCCAACAAGTGAATATAGAATGCACAAAATTGAAAGAATTGTGAAAGCAGGAAAATTGAAAGCACAAAATAAGATATCAGAAAAAAATCCAAATAATATCTATCAAATGGACAAACCTCAGCAATTATAAGACAAATTGTGGTTTTTACAAGGATGCATCTAAAACATGAAATAATGAAAAGATGAGATCAAAGGGGTGAGCTGGTGCTGTCTTATAAAGAAGCTTGTGGGCCTTGGTAAGGAATCTGAGTCTTATTCTGAGTGTGATGGGAAGCTGTTGAGAGGTTTGAGCAGGGGTGTGACATGAACTGACTTCTGTTTTAAAAACCCACTCTGGCTGTTAAATGAACTGTTTAGTCAAGAAGGAACTGGGGAGACTTGTTAGGAAATCCATTGATTTTTGAGAGCAACATCTTGAAGTCTTTTTCTATTTCTGTGGATTTATCACCTCTCATAAACTTCTAGAAGTTTTTGTTTTACATATTTGTTAACTATGTTGTGAGGAGCATAGGTACAAGATAATATTAGTGAATTAAACTTTTAAAAAATCAATATAGAATATTCTCTTTGACCTGTTTACTATGTTTTCATCTTGAAATTTTATTGTGTGGCTTTCTTTTTGTTACCATTTGCTAATAGGCCAATGAATCCATCTCTTCCATTTTCATACTTTGTACTAAGTGTTTTATACATATCATAGAGTAAACACTATTATTTAGTCAACAAATATTTAATGAGTCCTTCCTATGTTATCAGTCACATTTTAAGCACTAGGAATGCAATTGGAGGAAGTCATGAAGCTTACATTCTTATGTTTTTGTTTTTGAATTATAGGAACTTCTATGGCTTTTCCTCAAAAATTAGTGTTAGGGAAATAAGGAGTAACAGACATCAGCAATCTTACCTGATAATAGAAAAAAAAAAATCTCCATCAATTAGAAGGCTGTGTTCAGGGTTTTGGTGTTAACTCTGTGGTTAGTAATCCCGCCACCTACGGAGCATTTTTCGTTGACCAGATAAAGACTCTGTTAGTAAGAGTTTTAAACTTGGTGGTTGAGGGGGCGCGTGCAAGTGTAACCCACACTTTGCATGTTTTATTCTCTGCACCACCGTGGCCTCTTTCTCAGAGGTCATTTGGGTTTGCCTGAACAAAAATGTGTGTTGGAGCTGCACGCTTCTTGAAAGTTGAGCCAATGGTGGGTTCCTTCTTACCCAGTCTGTAAAAATCTTATTAGTTCTGAGTATCGGGGAAAGTGGGATTTTTAACATGAGAAGAAGGAGGATTAGAAACACATTTTTGCAATATCAAGGGAGAAAAAAAGTTGCTTTAACTACTGAGCGCTCTGAATCTGCCAGATCTTATCCTCTGATTCATGCTTCTTTCTCAGTTCACTCCTCTTCCTTCCCCTTGTACATAACACACACACAGAAGCAAAGAGGTGACTCAACCTCCGACCCGAAAAGAACCTGGTGTAGCCACTTTGTGTTAACTCTGAAAGAGCTGAATGGAGGGTTCAATCTTTCAGGTCCTTTTGTTGCTCATGGGTGGCAGTCCATTTGTCATTCACTCCACAGTTACTTCCCCAAGTCCCCAGCACACACACCCCAAATCTGTTTTCCTCTGAGATAATTACCTGATGCCAATATCACAACACTCATATTTCATAGGCTCAAACACCTGCATGTTGTGCCATTTTAGATAAAATGTGAATCAGTTGTCAAGATTTTGTTTGCTGCCTAATTTGGGATGGCCAACAGAAGGCGGATGGAGTGCATTACAATTCCTTGTCCTGCGCACATCACACTAACTGGAAATCCAGTATGAGCAACTCAAAACCCCACCTACCTGAAAGTTCATTCATGAATCGTTTTGTACATATTCCTCCAGACTTTATCTTATCCAAGCCTGGTGGATTGCTCTCCCTCATTAAGTCTTCTCTAGCAGTTTATTACTTGAGTCTATATTGATTTGTCCTTTCCCTGAATTCTGATTCCGCTTGAAGTTTATGCCAAAATATGGAGCTTCTTTATGCAATAATTACTTTGTGTATAGTACACATGATTTTTATTTTTGTCTCGGAAACATTTGCCCTGAGCTAACATCTGTTGCCAATCTTCTTCTTTTATTTTATTTTTTTCCTCACCAAAGCCCCAGTACATAGTTGTATATTCTAGTTGTAAGTCCTTCTAGTTCTTCTCTGTGAGCTGCCACCACAGCATGGCTACTGACAGACAAGTGGTGCGGTTCCATGCCCAGAACCGAACCTGGGCTGCTGAAGTGGAGCACGCCGAATTTTAACCTGTGGGCCATCAGGGCTGGCTCAGTACACATGTTTTTTATTCCAAATGATAGTTTGGATTTCTTAAAGTAGGGCTCTTATAATTTGCTTTGGGCTATCCTGGGTACCTTCTCCATAGATTGGTTGGTTGAATGTTGGTTTCATTAGGTGAATTTTTAACATTAGGCTATTGATTGCTGAAAATACAGGTGAAAAGGACATAGGTAAAACTCTGATGTTCAAAGAGTTTGCAATTTAGACTGGAGACAAAAGTGCAAATAAATATTTATGACGCAGTGTGGTAAACACCATGGCTGAGGTATCTGCAGTCATAATTGGCAGAGTTGGGAACATTTGAGCTGGTTCTAAAAGGATGATTCAGGATCTCTGAAAAGAAGGGAGGAAAGGGAATCATGTACAGAGGGAAAAGCAAGAGCATGAACATGACAAGAGAATGCCTATCTCACAAACAAGCTGGGCACTTTAAGCATTAAAAGAGGGTTGTATGAAGACCTTGAACGCCATGCTAAGCAGTTTGGACTTTGGCAGTCGGGAGCCATCAAAGATTTTTAAGCCAAAGTGTGACATGAACATGTGTTTTTATTGAAAACATATCCAGAGTAAGTTTTCTCTCTAAGAAGACCGATTCCTTGTCTGCGGTAGGCAAAGGAATATTGGAGAATTCTCCTAAGACTGAAAGTGTTTTCTTTCCTCATTCCAATGCCTATTCTCCTTCTCCTCAAATCATCTGAATTTACAGAACTGAGCCAGAGATTGGATAAATTTCATCTTCCCCAACGCAAAAACTAGCTATAATGTACCAAAGGGAAAAAACTAAACTATTCATATGATGAAAGTCAAGTCAACTCTTGGTTTTGGGAAACACAAAGCCCACACAATCTGTCCAGGAGCTGTCATGGAAACTGCAGACTTACTGATGAGGCCTGTGAATCTGCTGGTCTAACAGACTGTAACAGAAGCTCTCAGAGGAGCTGCCAACACCAGAGAGAGTATCCATGACCAAGAAGAAAGTTAGATTTCTACAGCGCCTAGTGTCAAGACTAACCTCACCATTGCGAAGGTGGGCAGAGAGACAGACGCCAGCTGAGAAAGAGGATAAGAAGATGTTCAGAGCCGTATGTTGACTTCTACTGTCCACTGGTTTCATTTGCTGCGAGTGTCATGGTGGTTGTGAAGAAAAAGTTAGGCAGAGATTCACCTTCAAAGTAGGAGAATTGTGTCATTCTGCCAACAGTTTTTTAACAAAATAGTTTCCTATTTTAGTTGTCCCTGTCACATATAGATGAAGACCCATAGGAAAGCAGGCTACACTGTCCTAAATACATTTTGATCTGGAAACTTTCCAAAGAGGTACTTAATCAAAACCAAGATAGTTTATAAGACTTGTTACCTTAACATATGCTGCTTGAAACATTTTTATAAAAGTAAATTTAACAAAAGTGTAAAAACAGCAAAATAAATAAATCTACTTGTAGACAAGTTGGTCAATGTAATCCAAGTCAATTAGAAACCAATTTATGTTTAGCTTTAAAATTGTGATTTGAGTGAGTAATGATCAAATAGATATCTAAACTTAGTAGATAACTAAATTTAGCTCATAGGCATTGAATGACTGCCTTTAATTGGTCACTTTAAAGGCATTCATTGTGATTCATCAAGGAGAAGTTCAAGATTTGGGGAAGAAGTTGGTTTTCTCACTAAGCCACCAGGCATCCTACAGGATTTTGTTATACTGCTTTCTCCAGAGATGACCTGAGGGGACAAAAGATTTGCTCAGTTGATGCCTGTCTTTCCTGACTACTTCCTTCCAAAACTGAGGACCCAGAGCCAAGTACTCTTACATGGTTGGTCTTCAGCACTCTATTACCATAATCCTCTGATTGGCTGCTTTGGTTGAGGACACCGTGATCCCACTCCTAGCTGCTGAGTGGGCTCCTAAGTATACAATGAGATGCTAAAGTGGTACAAGTAGTCAAGAACTGTGTTGGTATTCAAAAAATAAGAAGACCCTTCTGTGTCTCTATGGAGTCAAGAACTTGCCTATTTTCTATCATTTAATCTGTGATCTTTGCCTCAGTAGAAAGACATGGGAATGAGAAAATAAGCAGTACCATATCAAACTTAAAAAAAAAATCTAGCTGCCTTTCATACTTACCAGGTTTTCATAACGTACCTCATCTCTTTCGGGACTTATTTTGGAAAAAAATAATATCTCATTGGTTCTTTGTAGCTCAGGCACACCATCAACTCACCAAGGAAGAGGTAGAGGTAGAGATGGAGATAGAGATAGACAGTCCACGGCAACAGTGGGGAGGATAGCATGGCAGAGGTGAAATTGGAGGCATGGAGACCTGTTGGACATTATTGCAATAGTTCAATGAAAGGAAATAGGATGTTGAGCTAGGCAGTGACAGTGGGGATGAAAAAATACTGGAGTTGTGAGGTAATTTGGTATAAGAATTGACACGTAACAAGTAAATGGATATGAAATGTGTGAGAGAGATGTGTGAGAGAAATAGATGACTGAGGATTTTAGTTTGGGTTATTACATGGATGTTGATGGATAATAAAGATTAGGTTTAGGGTAGGAAGTGGGATAACAAGATGAGTCTGATAAATTCTAAGAGGAGAGCAGTGGGAAGTTAATGGAAAGTGTCTATATACTTACTAATCTCCTCCACAAAACTGTGAGCTCCCTGGGCACATTCATCTTTGCATCTCTAGTGCTCTACATAGAGCCTAGCACATAGCGGGGGCTCAGTGCCTTAATAAGTGAAGAGTTGAGCTGACATTGAAAATGTGACTATTGCCTTATTGCAATGAGTATCCCTAACTAAATGGAGCAAATGTTATGTCATTATCTCAAATGCAGTTTAGAGTCCATAGGCACAATTTCAATTATAAGATTTTCCTGTAAAATCAGCAATTTCCAAGGATGGAGGCAAATGGCTTTGGAAAGTGTTTTTAGAGTGTATGGCACATGTGCGAGAAAATCGGGTTGGATGGGACCAGAAGCTGGAGGAGCTGAGAAAACTTTTCAGAGGAAGGGAGGAGACTTAGCATCTGGAAGCCTGGAGAAAACGTGCTAACTCGGGAGAGGAGCCAGGACTGAAGTGAAAGAGAGCTAAAGGCAAATGTCGTAGAACAGCCTTCACCTGGCAAGGGGTAGGTGGTCTTTCTGAACCAATACCAGCTCCCCAGGAGCTAAAGCAGGAGCTCTGACTCTGGACTCCAAGACTACAAAAGATTTTGAAGTTCCTCGCACAAGAAAACACAGTGCCATGACAAAATGATTATTCGAGAGCCACTTAGAGGTTGCATAGGAGGACCTCGGCCATCCCTCTTCCCTGCCCACTCTCCTTTCATGAGAAGGTTATACAGTCAAACTGAAAGAGACGGTAGATTGGGGTCACATATTCTGTCATATTTTACTACAATGCACTTAGAGGAAAGTGCATCACTTTTTATAAAACCTTTTTATTGATACATTGTATACATACAGTAAAGTCACAAATCTTAATTGTACAGCTCAATGGATTATTTTTTATGTACATGTAACTACTACCAGATCACGATATAGACTATTTGTTGCACCCACAAAGCTCTCCCTTGCTTCTCCCAGTCAACACCACTCACGAAGATGACTATTCTATCACTGTCGATTTGTTTTGGCTGTTGTGAATTTCATATGAATGAAATTTTACAGAATTATTTTTTTAGGGTTAGACTTTTTTCATTCTGCATTATAAGGTTTATCCATTTTGTTGTTTGTAGCTGTAGTTTTTTTTTTTATTTCACTATATGAATATACCACAATTTATTTGTTCATTCTTCTATGGATGGAAACAGACTTATTTCCAGTTGTTGCACATTATGAATATAACTGTTGAGAACATTCTTGTTTGTATCTTTTAGTAGATAAATGCACTCATTTCTTTTGTGTATATTCCCTGAAGTAGAATTGGGTCAGAGGCATTTAGAGGTGTGCATTTAGGAGATGCTGCCACACAGCTCTCCACAGTGGCTGTACCAGTGTACACCGCCACAGAAGCCCGTGAGAGCTCAGTTGCTCCATTTCCTCGCCAACGCGTGCTATTGTCAGTCTTTTTTCATTTTAGTCATTTTAGTGTGTGTATACTGGCATGTCATTGTAATTTTAATTTGCATTCTCCTAATGATTAATTATATTGAGAACCTTATGCTTGATGGCCCTTTCGATAGCTTCTTTTTTTTTTTTTTTGGTGAGGAAGACCAGCCCTGAGCTAACATCCGTTGCTAATCCTCCTCTTTTTGCTGAGGAAGACTGGCCCTGGGCTAACATCTGTGCCCATCTTCCTCCACTTTATATGGGATGCCGCCACAGCATGGCTGACAGGCAGTGCGTCGGCGGGCGCCCGGGATCCGAACCCACGAACACCGGGCTGCCAAGCGCGAACTAAACCGCTGCGCCACCGGGCGGCCCCTCGATAGCTTCTTTTTAAAGTGATTGTTGTTTTGACCATTTTTAAATTGTTTTGTCTGTCTTTGTTTTATAGATTTGTAGTTATCTATTCTGAATGAGTCCTTTGTCAGATATAACTATTTCAAATATCTTCTCTCACACTGTGGCTTGTCTTTTCAGTCTTCTCTAAATGGTGTCTTTTAATAAACAAAAGTTCTTAATTTAATGAAGTCCAATTTTTCAATTTTTGTTGTCGTTACTGCTCTTTGTGTTCTGTTTAAGAAATCTTTGCTTGCCCTAGATCATAAAAACGTTCTTCTAGTTTTTTTCTGGGACCTTTATTGTTTTAACTTTTCACATTTAGGGCTATGATCCATACGGAATAGATTTTTGTGTCTGGTGTGAAGTAGAGGTCAAGGTGACTTTCCGCATATGGATATCCAATTGACCCAGAACCATTTATTTAAATGAGCATCCCTTCTTCACTGCAAGGCAGTGGCATTTTAGTCATGAATTTGGTGGTTTGCATTTATGTGGGTCTCTAGTATGTTAGTCTGTTTGTCTCTCCTTACACCAATACCACAATTCAGCTAATTACTGTGCATTTGCTGTGAGTCCTGATTATGACAGTAAAAGTCTAGAAACTTTGTTCTTCTTCAGAATTATCTTGGTCCTTTGAATTTTCATATAAATATTAATGCTAGCTTGTCAATTTCCACAAATAAATCTGCTGAGATTTTCTTTGGAATTACACTGAATCTATAGATCATTTGGGGGGAAAATTGACATCTTAATAATATTGACTCTTCCAATCCATGAGTATGAAACATTGATTTTTCAGTCAGTAGCATTGACTGCGCTTTCCAACCTGTGATACATTCTGTTATGTTTTTCCCCTCCTCTTCCCTCCCCCTCCCCTTCCCCTTTCCTTCTGTGGGTTGCCCACTAAATTGATTTCGTTATCTGTTAATGGGTCATAACCTGTAGTTTTTAAAACACTGTTCTAGGATACACCTAGAAAGAGACTTGCTGGCACGTGAACCTTGTCTACTTTAGTAGATACTGCCACATGGCTCTCCAAAGCAGTTTAATCAATTTATTTTGGGGGCCAGCAGTGTATGAGAGTTCTGGTTTTAGTACCTCCTTGTTGATACTTGTCATTATTTCCAGACTTTAATTTTTACCATCTTATAGTTGTAAAATGGATATATCATATTGTCATAAATTGAATTTCTCTGATTACTCTTCAAATTGACCAATGCCTTATGTTTATGGCTTAATCGAGGTTTTTTGTGTGTAGATTGGGGATATAATTTTGTTTTATTTTCTACATAAATAGCCAATCATTCCAGCACCATTTATTGAAAAATCCATCGTATCTCCACTAATCTGTAATGTGTCAATTTTTCCTATATGATCTGTTTTTAGGTTTGCTATCCTGTTTTGTAGATCTCTTTGTCTATTCACCTGCACCAATATCACACTCTTAATTTCTATAGCTTTATGATAAATCACGATATTTGATAGGGCCAAACTACCCATTTTGTTCTTCAACATTTTCTGGGTTATTTTTTGTCCTTTTTTCTTCCATGTAAATTTTAGGATCAGTGTTTCATGTTTTATGAAAATTTCTGTTGGGCATTTATTGGCATCGAATTTATATATTACTTTGAGAAGACTTGATATCTTTATGACAATAAATCTTTCCATCAATGAACATGGTATGTCACTACATTTATTTACGTCTTTTTCTATGTCCTTCAGTGCTATTTTTTTTTTTTTTTGGTGAGGAAGATTAGTCCTAGGCTAACATCTGTTGCCAATCCTCCTCTTTTTGCTGAGGAAGATTGGCCCTGGGCTAACATCTGTTCCTCTCTTCTTCTACTTTATATGTGGGATGCCTGCCACAGCATGGCTTGATAAGTGGTGTGTAAGTCCACGCCCAGGATTTGAACCTGTGAACTCTGGGCCACCAAAGTGGAGCATGCAAACTTAACCACTATGCCACTGGGCTGGCCCTTTTAGTGCTGTTTTTAAGCCTTCCCCTTAAAGTTTTGCACATGTTTCCTTAGATTTATCCCTAGATTTTTAAAAAAATTTTACTGATATTTTGAGTGGTATCTTTTTTTTCCCTTACATTTTCTGTGTGGTTACTGCTGGTCCCTAGGAATACCACTGATGTTTGAATACAACTCTTCCTGAACTCTCTTGTTGATTCCAACTTTATGCAGACTCTCTTTTATTTTCTCTAGACAATCAGATCATCTGCAAATAAGGAGAGGTTTGCTTTCCAAGTTTTATGCTTCTTATTTCTTTTTCTTCTCTTACCAGTTAGGAATTGTGCTACAATATTGAAGTGAAGCAGTCACAGCAGGTGAAATGTTTTATTGAGATAATGCTTGCTGTTGGCTTATGGTGTTAAGGAAATTCCCTTATAATCCCGGTTTACAGAGATTTTTAGAAATCTTGAGGAATATTACATTTTACCAAATGATCTTTCTGCATCTATTAGGATAATTATATGCTTATCTCCTTTAATCCATACTTAAGGTGTATGATATAAATTTTCTTATGTTGAACCACAGTTACGTTCCTGAGATAAACTCTTTGGTTTTTGTATACTGCCGAATGATTTGCTAATATTTTATATAGATATTTGCATCTATTTGCAAGTATATTCTTTTCTTTTACAGTCCTTGTCTGGTTTTACTATCAATGTTATACTAACCTTATAAAATAAGTTGGAAATATTACCTCTTCGTTTATTCTCTGAAGCAGAGATTACAAGATGGGATACAAAAATGCAATCTAGTTTTTTTTATTTTACATATTTTTTAATTGTATATATTTAAAGTGTATAGCATGATGATTTGATATACATGCACGTAATGAAATGATTACTACAGTCAAGCTAATTAATATATCATCTCTTCACAGTTACCATTTTGTGTGTGTGTGATAAGAGCACCTCAAATCTACTCTCTTAGCATATTTCCAGTATTCAATACAGTATTATTAACTATAGCTGTCATGCTGTTCATTAGATTTCTAGGCTTATTCATCCTACAAAACTGCAACTTTGTACCCTTTGACCAACATCTCCCCACTTGCCACCCCCCCAGCCTCTGTTAACCACATGAAACATCCATTTATTTAGGTCTTTAATTTCTCTCAGCAATGTTCTACAGTGTTCTTATGTACATCATTCACATCTTATAGACATTCCGTAATTTAACCAGTCCTCTAGAAATGCGAGTTAGTCTCCAGTTTTTACTCCAGTATATCTTTATAAGCACAATGAAATTTAAAACCTCACGTCTAACTTTTGTTTGTCATTTTTAAGTGCGATAATTATCATTTTTCAGTATTATGATTGTATCTAACACCACTCATTCTCCCCTCCTACATTCTTATCTACAAGCAAGAAGTCAAAGGGCAAAGAAGGGCCTCCCAGGGTGTCCCATCCTTTGGTTTTTAAAACCACAGCTGAATCACCTCAATCTGTTTCCTGTTGTTCAAAATCTCTAGGGAACACGAACAGACTTCATAGCCTTTCCATAGCCTTACCAACATGGTCATTAAGAAATGCCTTCTTTTGTCATTCTGCTGTAAATTAAACCCATTTTCCCATCATTCACTTAGCAGTGAACAAAAGAACTTAGTGAATGGAAGAACATCTGGTTCTCATTTTTTAAAAATAGTTCTCCATGCATTAGAAGACAGAAACTGTATTTTGGGGACTATTAATTTCCCGTGTCTATAGCTCTTTTTAACTCTACATATAGGTCCTAATTTCCAACCTTGCTAATCAATTAATAAACACGTACTTGTTGATAAACTGCTCAGTGTAAGGCCTTTTAATAAGCATGGGAACCACTTTGGTTTCAGGTCTCCTCACAGAGGTAGCCAACTTTCATAACTTATTGAGCCTCAAACTACACAAATCCAGAGCCATGTAGATGGTTTATTTCTGTGTTCCTCTAGGTTATATCTTTTTGCTAATGTAGTTTAATATCATACGTATTGATTTTTAAAGAATTTTATTTCTTATTACAGAGGTGATACATATCTAGTAAAGTTTAGAAAACATAGATAAGTAAAAAGGAAAAAATCATCTGTAATCTCATCTTTAACTGATAAACACTGTTAACATTATAGTATATTTCCTGCCAATATTGCTACCCTTATATATTTTTTAACTTATTTTAAAAATTGATATTGTTTTATAACCTCCTTCCTAAGCTTAATACATTCACTTACATCAACCAACCATGGAATGGCATTCCATGCCATTAAATATTCTTTTTCAGCATCATTTGAATTCACCTATTAATTGAAATTTGTTACTTTTTCCAGTTTTTCACCAATGTAAACAAGTGAAGCACACATATCTGTTGTTAAAAGTTCATTCATATTTATGATTATTCTATTAGGACAGTGGGTCTTAACTCCGTGCATTAAAATGGCTTGTAGAGTTGTTGTTTTTAATACAGATACCCACTGTTGACATGAGTGTAAACTGATATGTTAATGAGGATAACACTAATTACTATATCAAATAAACTATCAGACAATAGGATTTTATTTATCATGCACATAAGAGTCTAATGTTGGTTATTCTATAGATAAGTGTGTGGCTTTCCTTTTCATTGCAATTCAGGGATCCAGGTTTCTTCCATACATAGTGTGGCTCGGCTATTCCAAAGGCTCCTGGATGCCTTTGGAGACAGACAGGAGCTAGAGAAAGAGAAAGAGCATGAAGCCACAGCCACATCTGAGATTCCTTGGTCTAGATATGACAAACTATATCTGCATTCCATTAGCAAGAACTAGTTATGTGCCTCTCTCACCATGCAAGGAATGCTAGCAAACTTAATCTCTGGATGGGCTGCCACTTCCCACTTCCCAAGACTTACTGCAACCTATCAGAGAGGAAGCAGGAATTTTGGTGGACAGTTAGGTATGTCTGCCACATTTGGAAAACCATTTTGGAAAGCAATTTGTCAATATCAAAGTTTAATGTGACTCAACAATTCCATTTATGGATATTTATCCTACAATAATTCTCACAAGTAAAGAGAAGGATATCCATACAAGAATTTTCATTGTTTTTGTTATTTATAATAACAAAAATGTGAAAATAATCTCAGATGTCCATTTTTAAATATCCACAGTTAAATAAATTGAATTATTTCCATGCTTGCTATACAGCTATTAAAATATTAGGTCTGAATATATTGAAATGGAAGGATGTTTATATGTTATTGAGTGAAAAAACACACAACAATATGTCCAGTGTGATCACCCACAAGGACTGAGGAGAGAAAGTAGAGGATGGGGCTCTTACCAATTTTTTACTTTTTTATTACTTGAAATTTTAAAATAATAAGGCCAAATTACATCAGTATTTTCAAAACTCAGATTCTCAGACCTTGCCCCAAACCTACAGAATCAGAATCTCCAGGGACTGAGGCCCAGAAATCTGTAGTTCATAAAAGCTTCACAGTGATTCTGATAAATTGCTGAGGTTGAGACCAGAGCCTTAGGAGAAATTTCTAAAAGTGGAATTACTATGTCAAAGGGTATGAAAAATGTTAAGGCTTTTGATGATAATTGCCAAATTGTCCTTTAGTGATATACCAATTCACATTCCCACCAACAGTATGTAAAAGCTCATTCCATCAACAACAATGAGTGGGACAAAGTCTTTTAATCTTTGCCAGTTCGATAAATGAAAAACGGTGTATTGATTTATTTCAACAGAAGCACTAGTTTGTTGCATTTTGTTCTCTTTTGGGGACATTCTGTCCCATCTATCTTCCTCTTGAATTACATAGATAGATTCATCCCCCTAAGTTAGTGTTTCATTAGAAAAATCACTTGGGAAACTTGTTAAAAATGTAAATTTCTAGCGCCCCACTTCCACTTCTAATTGAGCAGGTGGAGGATGGGGTTTGGGAATATGAATAAGAGTGGTAGGATTCAGAAAGTGTACAAAGGAGAGATGCACCCAGACAGGAGCACCAATATGTCCCTAAATATGTCACTTTTGCCTAAATTGATTGCAGAAGAAAAATGAGCAATGGTGGATTTAGGATATGGGTATTTCGTATCCCTAGAATAGACCCTTTGCTTATAACTTGCTGTGCCCTCTGCCCAGGACGCAGTTCCCCTTTCCTCCCACCATCCATCAAGTTCCAGCCCAAGTCCTCTCTACATGTCATCAAAATTCACATCAATTTCCCCCTCCTCTGCTCTCCCACAGCCTTTAGCATCCAAACAACTCATCCTGACATTTAACCGCACGCTGCAATTACTTTACATAGATGAGAATCGACTTACAGTAATACAGATATAATCTAATGAAAGTTGTAGAAGTATCATTTCAGGACAAGAAGAAATGCCCCAGGATAGCCTGGAAAATAATCCTGCCATAAATTACCTTTGTGCTGACACTAAATTAGAAGCAATGACAACTCTATAGAAGGTGAAATTTGGAGTCAGACAGCCTTAAAGAATTAGAGACGAGTGCTTGTCTGTCAAAACAAAATGGAGGTCACTTTATATCTTCTAAGCTGGCAAAGATTGAAAACCCAGAGACCAGTTGGGGCTGAGCAACCCTGGTGATTCTTATGATCAGACAAGTTTGGGAAAGAGTGCCTCTCAGTCAGTTCTCAACATTGGCTGCTTATTAGAATCAACAGAGATGCATTTAAAAATTAGCCAGGCTCAGCCCCAGCCCAGAGAGTCTGTCTCAGTTGGGAGTTTTTTTTTAAAGCTCCTCAGGTGACTATAATGTGTAGCCAAGACGGAGAGTCATTGCCCAAAGTAATGCAAAAAAAAATCATGTTTATATCTCACGGATATTCTTTGCCACTTGAAAAGTAGGGGCTACATGAGTTCCTTTTCTAGTGGAAGTGATGGATTCTCGGAGGTTTATTTACTATCTCCCTCAAATCTCTTTTCATTTGTGAGACGCTTGTCTGAGTAAATTTACTTCCAGTTATTCATTCATTCAACAAGTGTGCGTTGAGGACGCTCTCTGCCAGGAGCACTGCTGATGTTGGGGATACTGCCCCCATGATGAGTATACTCCATCAAAGCAGATGGAAACTAAATAAGTAGTTGCAAGTAATTACACTGGAGCTGAGTCTGTGAGTAGGCTTCCATGGTGTCCTGCTTTAACCGAGAAAGTTGACCATCATGGACCATTCCCCGACTATGTCACCTTTGTCTAAATTGAATGCAGTGTGCTTAAAAAAAACTTTTCTATGAGCTTATGTCTTCTAACTTATTGTAAATCTACACTTATTTTGTTATAGAAGATAATTTTCTAGACTGCTCAGGGGTACTTCTTTCTACGTGAAATAAAATTTCTCAACTTTCATTAGGCTATTTTTTATTATGACTAAGCTGAGTGTTTATCTAAACTTTAGATTGCAAAGTAATTGTATAGCAACAAGACCAGCTGATGAAGGCGTGAGTCCAGGTTGGAATATACGTAGTGGGTGGTGCGATCCTGCAGAGAAGGTGGTACCAGATCACAGGTCTAAAAGCATTGCATTATCAAACTGTTTCCCTCTTGTCGGCACCATTGGACAAAGAGTACATGCGATCTTTGCTTCACATTAGGAATGGAAACAATGGAAGGGAGCCATCAAGATTTCCACTCTGTCAGTTATGGCCCTTACAAAAGTGTTTCATGTTAAGAGCAGAGTACATTCCAAGCAAGTGCAGATTTTCTTACAATCCAACAGCATTCAAAGTTTTTTCCGTGACCGTAATGTTCATTTGAACGATAGGTTCCATGACCATAGTTCATTAGTCTCATTTGACTAATCCCTTACTCCTACAAGAATTAAGCAGTACTATGTAATACACACAATCTTATCTGCCTTTTTCACATAGCCCTGCTTGAATAGGCAACAAAGGACCTAGTATGTAGACAATAGAAACATGGAGCTGAAAGCTATTGCAATTTTGCTCCAGTGGGAGCAGCATTCTGTCCAACTGTGCACAGATGAATGAGGACCTAATGAGACAATAGAAATGGTCCATAGGCTTTGGGAGTCTGACAAAGTAGCAAAAAGCACAAAACCAATGCAGCTGTTTTCAAAACAGTAGCACTTTCAAGGTCTTCAAAGGTGGTCGACAGGCTATGCCCTGCACAAATGCACCAGGCAGAGGGACAGGTGGGGACGCCCCTTATGAAGCTGTGTGTCCCAGTGCAAGGCTATCTAGGTTGCTTTATTGTAAGTCACATTAATTCATCATGTGGGCAAACAGCTGCCTTGATTTTCTTTAACTTCCTATCTGCTTGTGAGCCCTGGCCCTTCCTCTGCTGAGACACATCCAGTGTCTTGACCACTTGGGTTAGCATTGTCTGTGAACCTGACTGACATCATGAGGTGAGACATGACTACCAGCTAGGAGGGCACCACTTAGAGGAAGGGAGAGCCCAGTGTACAAACAGCTATTCCAGAGGCAGTTGAAGTGCATTGCTGAGGTCAGAACTTATCAGCTTGTCCAACTTCAGGCCTGTATATGCGTAAATGGGGGATGGCTTCACCAGCAGACCAGGAGCTGGGAGAATGGAGGTACTTCTTCTGCTTCACTGAGTCCTGTGTGGGTGAGGAGGCTGTGTTCAAATACTTTCAAGAATTCTGTGAAATTATGTGAAAGCACATAAGTAAAAGGAAGACTTCCCTTGTGCTTAGTTTGGAACGAAGTCTAGAGTTCAAACTGGCCTTTAAAAAAATACCCTTTTTGTCATTCTGCTTGAAGTCATGAAGAAAAACTAAAAGACACAATACAGATTGAATCCGACTCCTCCTTCAGAGCCCAGATCAAATCACGCTATCTCATTGAATCGATCCCTAACCCCAAAGAAGAATTACTTTCTTCTCTGAGTTTTGAACAAAAGCTTTGTTCACACCACTAATAAAGCAGACATCTCTGACTGCTTACATATCTATGTTTTCTATTAGATTGCAAGTTTTGAGAGCAAACAGCCAGGAATCACTTTGACAAACGGGCTCTTGATGAACTGATTTTTGATGAATTGACCTGGAGGTGGAATTATATTTCACTCAACTTTAGATCCCCAATAGCTAGCACAATCTCCGGCCTATAGCAGATGCTCCACAAGTGTTGGTGGAATTGAAAAACACATAATTAGTTTTTTTCTGTTTATAAAAGTAACACACTTCCATGCTTACTATAAAAAAAAAATCAAAATATGGAATATAGAGGGGGAAAATCAACAAATTTACCTTTTTAAGCACAGAAACTAATGTACATCATTATATCAATTCTGAGAACAAAAAAATAACAGTAGCAGTGATGACAACACAGAGAACCAGGCATATGAAGTTTTGACAATGATGGTGGGAATATACTTGCCCATTGACCCAACAAAACACTGTGGCTGCTTAACTGAAGCGGGAGAATTCTCTCCTCTTCCATTTTCATATTTACTGTCTCCCACTCCAGAGGAATCCCCTAATCTCCGTGTCCCTGACCCTGTGGCACGTGAACTATTTTGGTAGGAGAGCCCCAGTGCTTTGATTGCTGATGAAAGTGACGTCACATGTGATAAGATGTGTTGTGATGGTGTTCTCACTAGATCTGACTTCATATTTCTAATAAATGCTCAGCTGAAAAATAGGCAGAGAATGGAAAACACAAATTATGCAACTGAGAGTTGTGACTTCCTGTCAAACTTTCTGGAGGAGGTGAGAATAGAACAGTAAGAGAGAAACTATTCTTACATGCTTCTTTTCTGATGTATTGTCTCTTCTTTTGCTTTCCCTACTATCTACTCTTTACACAGAGTATACTACACTATCTGTTTATTACACTCTATGTAGAAGCATCTTAGAAAAATAACATTTTAGATGTGGAAGGGACCTTAGAAATAATGAATATGTATGCAACAAAGAACCAGCAAAATGTTTTTTTAGGGAAAGGAACATTCTCTTGATATACGGTGCCATTACCATGACTTTGATAAGATTTCAGTCTACAAGTTTTCCAAAGTTTTATGTCTTGTCCAGCTTTAAAAATTATATTAATAGCTTGGCATTGATACAACAGCACTTAAGGCTTGAAGTTTTTCTTTTTTTCACTGACAGTTATTCCCCCGTCTCTACTGCAGTTCTGTGGGATACACTAAATCTAAAAGTTACCTAAGTTGTAAAACAGTTGTGGCCCAGACTACATTATAACAGCAGCTTCCTGTATATCACACCTTTGCTCAGACCACAGCTTTCTTAAGAAATAGAGTATTTTAAACTTCAGATTTGATCAGCTATAAACTCTAGGGGAACCTCCTGTCTGTGGTAGTTTTAAGCAGAAGGGAGAGACATGTCAAAAATGATATATATGAAAACATTTTCTCTATGTAAATCACGTTCTCTATTTTAAAAAAGTATAAGATTTATATAACATTCTCTGCTGCTCTTGGGAGAACTTCCTCTGTGAGAAAGTTACTTTTAAAGAAATTTAAAATGTCCACAGATTTTCAATAATTATTCTTCCTCTAAGTTATTTCCCTGGTCCTTTTGCTGAAAACTCCAATTTGAAGCACTCTCTAAATTTTATTTTTGACCTGTTTAATCCCTCTTCCAAATGACAACAAAAGGCAAAAGTTTGCCCTGGTGGCACCTAGTTGCCTTCCTACATCTCCCTGTGAGGCCAAAAGTTTCCTAGAGTTTCTTAAACCAATTTAGCCTTATTCAAGTTTGGCTTGAGCATTATTTACATCCAAAGCTTTTTTATTATATCAAATTCAACACTTTCCCTTCTCTTAAATGAATAGATCTTGAATAAGAGTTTGTCTCCCATGTCTCATGCCCTGTCCCATGCCCCGCCATAGCTCTTGAGGGTAAAGAAACAGCTGCAATATAGACGCAAAGGGAGACGTTTGGATGCAAAGAAGGGAAAGATGGAGGAGGTGATGCTTGTTTGGTGTGGTTTTCTCAGCACCCAGATCAGCGCCTGGCAATAACTTTGTTCAATACAGTTTGTGGAATGAGTGAACAAATGAATGAATGAATGAGTGGCTTCAGTAATGGCTGCCAGCATTGGCGGGATCTTCCTAAACGGAGGTGTGGGTAGCTGAGGCAGGTGGAGAAAACCATGTATGCAAAGGTGTGGAGGCAGGAAAGCAATGAGGGGGGAGATAGCAGCCTGGGCCAGGCAATTTGTGGGCACCCTAGGCCCACGTACCTGAGTCGTGGGAAGAGGAGCCAGAGCAACGAGAATTATAGGAACACCCGTCACGTGAGGGGCACAGGGAACAGGCAGAGGGGTCCAGGGCAGAAAGATTCTTTTCCTTAATATTTGCTCTACTGTAGGACTAGAAGTTGGGTTTAATCTGAATCACAGAATAATTAACTACTTTGGAGAAATGACCTTGAATTTTGCTCCTATGGTTTGTCCAAAGAGCCCCAGACCTGAAGCCGGAGTGTCTGTGTTACTTCCAGTTCTACCACTCATTAGCTGGTCAACCTTACCCTCCCTCTGCTTCAGTTTTCTTAGGTGCAGAAGGTGGGTAATAGTAAGATTTCCCTCACATCGTTGTTAAAAATAAGATGGTGTTTGGGAAAGCAATAACAGTAATAACAAAAGTTTCATTTTTCATAGGTTGATTCATTGCTGCTTTTGGGTTCATCGCTATCCTCTACTGTATATAGATTGTGCCACATTGTCTGCTTTGTGTTAAAAATATACATGCATACATCTATCCATCCATATTCTATATATGCATATAGACATCTTAGAATTATGGTGAGTGCTTAATGTCTGCGGGCTCCATTGTGCTAACTACTTCATGAGCTCATTGTGAGGGAGTGACTTATTTCCCCCATTTACAGATGATAGAACTGAGGCGTACAAAGGTCACATAGCCAGGAGGTGAGAGAACTAAGATACAATCTCAGTTTTTCTGAATCTAGAGCCTGTGCCCAAAATATTATACACACGTAGGTAATTTCCCCAAATTTTGCCTTTATATTTCTCTGAAAAAATATAGCTTATGATAATTTTAACAACTTTATTGTGTATAATGACATACAATAAACACATATTTAAAGTGTACAATTTGACAAGTTTTGAGATAAGTGTCCACCCATGAAACCATTACTACAATCAAGGCAATGAATGTATCCAGTCACCCTTAGAAGTTTCCTTGAGCTCCTTTGTAATCTCTCCCTCCTGCCCCTCCCTGCCCTGGGTCCCATCCCCTGGCAACCACTAATCTGTTTCTGCTTACTAAAGGTTAGTTTGTATTTTCTAGAGTTTTAATTTAAATAGAACCATACATTGTGCGTTCCCTTTTAAATGGCTTCTTTCACTCAACATAATTACTTTCAGATTTTTCCAAGGCAAGCATCAATAGTTCATTCCTTTTTGTTGCTGAATAGTATTCTGTTGCATGGATACATTGTAACATGTTTGTGATAATAATTTTTAACAATTCTCTATACTCTGGAATGTGCAAGAAGTAAAAAAGAAAATCAGATTCTTAAACTTGGTAGTATTCTGTTCCTTAATTTATATTTATTTTAATACTTAGCATCATGTTTCCCTGCAGTATTAAGTGGACGTCTAAATTGAAAAAGAATGAGATAGTGAGGTAGGACAGGAGAGAGGAGAGGCTGGGTAACTGTCTCCCACATGTAATATCACTCCAGATTTCAAAACCATAAGTTAATTTTGAAGTTTTACCTTGCATGCGTGCATATAAAAATCTATATTTTTGTATTCTACATATAAAGTTCTACTTTTGAAATATTTTGTTTAAAATTAAATTAATCCAGTGTGGTGCTATAAACTATAGAAACTCACTCTGTGATACAGTTGTGTCACTTGAATTCATACTTTTCTTTTGTGATTCAGTTGTAGATGGCCAATAAATTCTCCCACGTGAGCTACATTTATACCGTGGAATAACACTTTAAAGAAAGATGGATGACTCTCTTTTCAGACTTGCAGATTGAAATCAATACGACACCCAACTCGAGATGCTGTGGTAGAAAGACCCATGGATGTCAGATAGGCTGGGATCTGGCTCTCCCAAGCCTCAGTTTCCCTGTTTATAAAACAAGAACAACAGTTTTCTTGAAGGGCTGTATTGGGCTTTAAGTAAGAAGGCATTTGAGAGCACATAGCACTTAGAAGATATTCATAAATGGTATTTCTCTGTCACTGCCCCTCCAAGTCCTTTTCCCTGAAGACTTCTTTAGGCTCCCAGGGAACATATGGGCTTCCTTTACCCATTCCTGTTTCAGCACTTTTCATATAATACTTTCTTCCTAACACCTATCACATAGCCAGGGACAAAAGGCTGGCACTGGAACAGTGGTTGAATAAAAGCCCGAAGGAGATCTTTTTGTCCTAGTACTTGCATCAAACCAAATCCATGGTTGTACAGACTGAGGAATAGGAGGGATTGTTTTCTGGCCTTATTCCCATGAGAGGCATGAAGGAGTGTCTCCCTGGGTGACTGAGAGTGTCATGTGGCTGGGGTTTGCCGCAAAGCTTGTTGATGGTGCGGTTGGTCTGGTCGTTGGATCCTGGGTGGGAGGTGACAGCTCATATTGGAAACCAGGGGTGTGCTTATTGTGGCCTTTCTCTGTGAATGGGGCCCCCTGGGAAATGTAACAGCTTATCAAGGTCCGTTTAGCATAGCTGGCATGTTGACACACCCTCAGTGGTGGTGATTAGTAAACCAAGTACTCTGCCATTGTGACAAGCCCAAATAAGTTTCCAGGGAGTCCATCAAGAGACGTTTGTGAGACTTTAAATGCTTGGAAACTTGACCATGTTGAGTTAGAAAGAGAAAATGTCAAGATTGTTTCCAACATCAGTAGGTTTGCTTGGAAATGTTCCTGGGTGTGAATCAGGCCATTTTCTGCCAATGGTTTGTCCTGAGAGCAGTATAGATGCACTGTGTGTGCTGGGCCTCCCTCATCTGTACTCTGTCCCGCTCCCCTTGCCCTCAAAGAAATGGGAGGCCAAAGAAGAAAGCCAGAGTCGAACTCTAAATGACCACATAAAACCAACAGTGAGGTTGTTTTTAGAGATGGAGTGGGACATGGGAAATAACAGGACTGAGAAGTAAAATGTTCTCAAAAACATTTTAAGAACCACAGAAATAAAAGGAATCCAATGCAACTTGAAAATTAAGGAAGAATGGTTAATGTGTTTAAACTTCTCCCTCCACTGTTATAGAAAGACTTCTGGAGGGGCACTGAAACCTGCTTTGAGTTCTGGGTCGGCCTCTAACAAGGTAAATGACCCCAGGGAAACCACTCCACTTCAAGAATGCTCAGTTCTCCTATCTGTGAACTAGTGATTCCTGGTATATATCTTACGGAACTATTTGGAAGAGCAGTAAATGAGATCAGAGTGAGGACAGACAAACTGAACACAAGACTCAGTACATAGAGGGTGTTTGATAGATCCTTGTTGAATGAATGCCTGAAGGAGGCCTCCTCTTCTTAGCAATACAAATGGAAAACATCATTCTGGCTTCCCTCCTTCTCTTTAAAAAATATTTAATCAAATTTTGTAAGTTTCTATATGAAGTGAAAGAATTTTCATCAAAACTAATAGAACTTCCTTTCAGCCTCTGTTCTGTATCTGTAAAAGGGGGATTATTCCACCTGTCTCCCAGGGGTGCCGTGAGAACCACAGAAATCAGCGAAAGTGTTTAGTGCACACCAGGTGCACCATCGCTCAGCAAGATCTCAAAACGCTCCTTTTCTCAGCAGCAGAAACACACTATTGCTAATACTTGTCAGTATGGGAACAATTCAGATAGGTAGAGAATGTCTTTGATAAATAGGAAAGTAAATAAAGCTAATATTCTGTGATTTTTCCATTAGAAACCAAGAGGTTTCTGTTTTTTGCCAAATGGAAAAAGATCTGTCACGCACGCAGTTTTATTTTTCAGATAGTTTAGTAGACATGGAAAATTCAATGAAGAAAAATGATTTTGTTAGTGAATCTCTATCAAATTTTTCAGGGCATGTACCCAGAGTTCTAGAATTTTAGGGGAGTTTCCATAGTGAATAGTGCTTGTTTTGGCTGTGACCTTTCAGCTGGTTTAAACCTGTCAGGTCCGACCACAGAATCATAGTCCCAGGGCACAGAATTGTTTTCTCTCTTTAACCTATTCATCACTCCTGTTTTGCTGATGCTGACCAAAAGGTTTCCTTTTTTAAGTAGGAAAAATTCATCTGCTTAGCTTTTCATAACTTGCATGCCCGAACTGAAGAGAGATAAGCAGTATTTCACCTGTCCCTTTTCTTCTTCCCCCACCGCCTCCTCCTCTTCATTTCATTTTTAACTTATTTGTCCTGAACACTCCAAAGTCAGTTTCTGAATCCGTTTCTCAAAGCATCATTGGGTGTAAGTGAAAAAGTGTCTGTTTCCAAAAGGATATTCATCTGGAACACACTGTCACTCTCATTACATTTATAGTTATGTGTTCCATTTCTTTCTAAACAACTTCCCTTCTTGTCTCTCATGTCTGTATAAGTTCAACAATGGATACTCTCTTTATTTCATCCTTCCCATGCTTCATAAATTACAATAATAGTTTTAAGAGATCATGGAAATTACCCTTTGTTATAAAATGTGGGCATTAATCAAGTAAGGAACATTCTGTAGAAATTGAGGCCCTTCGGCCTATAGAAAATTTGGGACTTCCCCATATGGTAAATACTTGCTGAAAAACTCGACTATCATTGAGATTCTCTTCCTGTGACCATACGTGAGAATAGCAGGAAGGGATGGTAAGAATCTCGATTGAAACAATGAAAAACAAAGAAATTATGCCTTGAATGTTTTCACTTAGCCTGGGTAAACTGAAGCCACACACATTGACCTTAAAAAAAACACCACATCAAAACCAAAAAGTGGAAATAGAATTTTAGAGTGATAGTGTTATGTTAAGTGCACATGCGTTCATGAGTCAGACTATCTGGGTTGAATCCTGGCTCTGATTTACTAGCTACATGACTTTTTGGCAAGTTACTTAATCCTTCTGCATCTTCCCATCCTTATCTTCTCTGTAAAATACGGAGAGCAGTGGTGCTGTGCCCATTAGCATTGGGCTGTTATGACAACTACATGACTTAATTCGTGTAAAGAGCTTAGCACTGTGCCTGGCACTCAGAAGGCCCTCAGTAAATGTTATTTTATAAATATGATCATATCTAGAACTGAGTGTAAATGACATGTTTCTTTAAGATTGGTAACAGGCAGGAGAATTACAAAGAAGAAATGAGGATGATCTGGGGGTTTCAGCCCATAAACACGCTTTCAGTGCATGCTGAGGCCAACACACTGGGTTTGACCCTGGGGATAAAAGGATGATTATAACATCAAAAACTCACCGAACAAGAAGGCCAATCTCTGAAGCTTTTAAACCTTTTTTATCTTACTGACCCCACTGGACACTGGATAAAAAACACCTGTGTTTATTTCGTGCAATCACAAGTTTGTACTGATGATGTTAAAGGTATAGAAATACTTGAATTCAATGGGTACACCTATCAATATCAAGTCACTATCACTTGACGGACACTAGATGTATCACCAAGCACGGACATGTCACCTTTTCATGCAGCAACATCCTTGTGCGATTTGCTTTACAATCTCTCTCTCTCATAGAAGATTCCAGGAACGCTCCCTCTTAGAAATGAGATTCTCCATGTACTGTCACATTCCTGTGAGAGCCAGCCTAATTCTGATGCTGGGCGCAGGAACGCTGTCATGGGGATACAGTCTTGCTCTGCCCCTCAAGGATATATGTTTGCTTTTCCTAAAATGATTTGTTTACGCATACACATTTTTTTTCAGAAGGCTTCTCAAATCGAACACATTTTAATTTTTTTTTTCTAAGCAGCCACTAAACTGTGAAACTTAAACAGAATTAGGCGAGGCATGTGTTTTGATTTGTCTCCTGCTATGCCAAGTTGGAAGCGTTCCCAGTACCAAGTGATTTATCTGCCCACAAAGCCACAAAAGCACAAATGAGACCCCAAGGGTTACGAGTTCTTTTGTAATATCTGTGTTCTGATGGATGGCTCATTATTTTTGGCTTGAGACAGGTTGATAGCAAAACAAAAATTAGGAGAGCTGGAATTCTAACACCATTTAATCTAATTCTTAATGTTACTGATGATTCAGCTGAGGACTTAATGACCTGACCGAAATCCCTCAGTAACAGAAAAGCCAATGGGGATCTTTCTCCAGCCATCCTCACAGCAAATCCCAGTGATCCACTCACAATCTCAGACTATCACAAGCTCCCTGTACTCATGCCAACACTATCCTTCTTCAAAAGTTAGGAGTTATTTATTTTCTGTTCATATCCATTAGCAGTGATAATTAAATACTATATTTAGAAATCAGGAACAGCCCAAATGTCCATAATAGGGAAATGGTTCTGTAGATGGTGGCCTAGCCACATAATTCAGTAGCATACACTTATTTAATGTCACGTTTTTGAAGGCTATTTAATGACATGGAAAAGTAATCCTCACATGTTTTTTACTAAGTGAAAACTATGGAATACAAATTTGCATCTTAATTTTATATCATACTATATATATTAGGAAAGCATAATTTTAAAAACCTGGAAGGAAATACATAAAAATGTTACCAATGCTTATCTTTAGTGGGTAAAATTAGGGATGATTTTTATTTTTTTGTGTATACTTTTTCCACGTTTTACATATTTTATACAGTGGATATGGATTATATTTTTAATCTGAAAGACAATGTTATTTCAACAATCCACTGTATTCATAATCAACTAGGAGAGAGGAGTTGGTAGCGATATGGACCATCCCCTTTCTAAAAAGAACACATCAGTATGATTATGGTGCATAAGGTATGTGCATCCACTCATGACTTTGGCTTGGGTTGGACAGGGTAAAGACTTTGGCTTTTATTTTGATATGAGGAACAACTGGAAGGTTTTGGTAGAGGAGTGGCATGATCCAGCTTAGATTTTAACAAGATGACTCTGGCTGCCATGTTGAGAATAAGCTATTGGTGACGCAAGAGCAAAGGCGGGGAGCTGAGTCAGAAAAAGATAGCGATAAGTCAGGCTAAGCAAGGATGGTAGTGGGAGAGGTGGGGAGAGGGGTTGGATGCCGGCTAGTTATGCATAACAATGGTGCTTTGGAAAACTATTTTCCCACAACCTATTATTGATTATACGGGGATTTAAATGTCTTTTGTATATATCTTTATCAATAGAACTTGTGATGAATCTAAAAAACATTAGGTATAGTAGGTCTTCTCCCTGGAAATATGCCAAGTCTGATTTTACCTTTCCTTCTCAAACACCTGCCCTTGTACCAAGAGTTACTCTGTCTCTAGGGAGCCAGATAAGATGGGCTTTCCCTGTCCAATCAGCAGGAGAATGAAGTTAGTCCAGGGGCCTCAAGCACCAGCCAGGGCACATCCTTAATAAAGTCTTCATCAGTCAGCAGCAAAATGAGAAAAGAACAATAGGGAGAGTTTTTGCAAAGTCAAATTTATTCCTTTTGAAGGATCGTTCTTTATTTTATGACAATATATCCTTTCCAATTGTTTGGGATAGGAATGTTCTGTCTTTTTTGAAATGATGATGATGATGTACATGGTGGGGGTTGTGGAGCTTTCTTGAATATATACTTATTTAGCAAAATTAAAAGTTGACAACTTTATATCAGTCCCAAAAACTTCTACTGCTTTCTGGTTCATGAAATCCCCAAGTCTAGAAAACACAGCATTAGTTTGTATGGCAAAATCTTCTTCACATATACCTATTGAGAATGTCATTTTTTTTGTAACCAAATGAGAAATGATCACTAATTCTAAACTTTGTATCTGCAATAAGCTCTCATCCTTTCCCAGAAATCAAATGTTAGTCAGAACTGAACATGGGAAAAACATAATTCATAGGTTTAATTCCTTTATCATTAAAGCTTTGTTTAGTTAGAACAGAGTGGGATTTTTCTTTGATTATACAAGTAATGCATATTAATTATAGGAAATTTAGAAAATAGAGAAAGACAAAAAGAAGAAAATAATTATCCATAATTCTACCATTCAAATTTCAATCACTATTGATACCTTAATATATTTCTTCTTGTCTTTTAAGATGCATTATAGATGGATTGATGTATTTTTTCACAAAATGGAGATTATATGGTTGTTCCTTTACTATATTACATCAAAAAGCTATCACAAACGCTCTGATAACCTAGAAAACTTAGCAACCCATTACTCATAGTCTCAAATCTTGGTTGTTCATCAGATATGTGCAAATGAAACTACCTATATTTTAAAGGCTGGGGTGATGAGAAATGTAGCCAAGTTAGGGAAAAACTATAGCTGTCCCAATGTCTGAGCAATTTCCTCCAAGTTAAAATAGAGATTAATAAACATTAAAGACACATTAGCATCTCAACAAGACCAGTATGGTAACAATGGTGACTATCATTTTTTAAAATCAAATTATACTTTAGCTTGAAATAGGACTAACCCTATGAGTAAGAGAAATAGGGCTTTCTAGTTTTGCTTTTAGGGACTCTAATAAGAAATTTAAATTTTAGCACATCCCTGAAAATGTGCTTTTTCAGTCCACCATAGTGCCTGGAAATCATGCCTTTGACTTTGGTAACAAGGACTTCAGGTTTATAATTGTATATAAAAATCTGTCCAAACTTTTAGATAAAATATGTAAGATGACAAAAAGACAAACACATATAACATTAAAACCTAAATGACTGGACAGTTAAATGCCAGAACAAGAGTGAAATCTATATCAGTATCAGACAAATAAACCTAAATCAAGAAGATCAACCCCGCATTCATCTAATGAAACATTGCCTCAAGATACATGCCTGGGACTTATGAAAAAATACACATAAAGGCTGGCCCCATGGCCTAATGGTTAAGTTTGGCACACTCTGCTTCAGTAGCTGGGGTTCAATTCCTGGGTGCAGACCTACACTGCTTTCAGCAGCCATGCTGTGGCAGTGACCCACATACAAAATAGAGGAAGATTGGCACAGATGTTAGCTCAGGGCTAATCTTCCTCAGCAAGAAAAAAAAACGCCACACATAACAAGAGACTGGTAAGCTCACCTTGATGTTTTAGAAGAATAGCATACTTTTGAAAATGATCTACTCCACAATATGAAGAATTTTTCAGGAAATCATGTGTATAAAATAGGAGCAGAAATCTAAAAGAGGCAAATAGGTTGAAAAGAAAAATTCAAATGGACAATATGAAAAGAGGGAGATGGTAACTAAGATAAGAAGGGATTCTAAGGAGGGAAAAAGAGAAACAGAAGTGGAATTAAATCGACATTGGACACAGCAAAGGATAGAATTGATACCCCAAAGAATAAATAGGTGGTGTGGGAGGCACATTTGAAGCACACAATGTAGTGAAGTGAAAGGAAATGGTAAATGAAAATCAGACAGAAGGGCCAACACACAGTAATTTGTGAAGAAATCAGAACAAATGGAACAAAAATAACAATTGAAAATATATTCTAGAAGAATACTTTCCTGGGTTGAGCAATAAACCATTTGGATGTAGACTTGAGAGAGTTAATGAAAGTATGCTAAATTCCTTATTTTGACATGAGAATTTCAAAAGCTTAACTTTTACTCCAGACGCTAAAAATGAGGTTTCAATGGCAGTGTCCTGCAACCATGCCTCTTGTGATTGGTGCAAGTGAAAATGGCAGAATTAAAGACAGTGCAACTGGAAATTGTGCATAATCCAGAGCCCATTCTGTCAAAGCAGCAGCTCACAGTGAAAGGAGTATGTAGTGAATGTGAGGTTATCCACCAAGTGATTGTGCTGAAAACAAGGTTGTGAACCACTGGGTGCAAAATACTTTTGATGAATTCAGTGGTAATTGCTATAAGCATGCAAAACTGTATGTATACTGTCTAAAATAGTGGAGAAGATGAAAAAAAATAAGTATGGACTATGTAGCAAAAGATGGGCAAAGGAAATGAAAACCAGGTAACAAAGTAAAAGCAAATATATTATATATGGCAATGAATGCATGTGGATTAAGCTCTCTTGTTAAAAAAGGGGAGATTAGGGGGCCGCCCGGTGGCGCAGCGGTTTAGTCCGCGCTTGGCAGCCCGGGGTTCGCGAGTTCGGATCCCGGGCGCCCGCCGACGCACTGCCTGTCAGCCATGCTGTGGCGGCGTCCCATATAAAGTGGAGGAAGATGGGCACGATGTTAGCTCAGGGCCAGTCTTCCTCAGCAAAAAGGGGAGGATTGGCAACAGATGTTAGCTCAGGGCTTGTCTTCCCCACAAAAAAAAAAAAAAAAAAAGGGGAGATTCTTGGGCCGGCCTGGTGGTGCAGTGGTTAAGTTCGTGTGCTCTGCTTCAGCAGCCCAGGGTTCACAGGTTTGGATCCCAGGTGCAGACCTACACACCAGTCATCAAGCCAGGCTGTGGTGGCATTCCATATACAAAATAGAGGAAGATTTGCAGCAGATGTTAGCTCAGGGCCAATCTTTCTCACCAAAAAAATAAGAAGATTCTCACTTAGAATCAAAACAGAAAATTCAATGACATGCTGTTTACAAGCAACCCCTAAAATGAGGTGTTAGGAGAGTTAAAAGTAAAAGGTTGGGCAAAGATATACCAGGCAAATGCAGACAAAAAGAAAGTATGCTCACTGTACATTATGTTATAATAACATAAAAGTAAAATAGAAATGAGATGTAATAGCTGACATTTATTTAGTACTTAAGGACATGTAGCATCTCATTTAATCCTCATGATGATTATGAGCTTGTTAGACAATGTCAGATTCCAGTCCAAAAGCAATAGTCAGGACAAATATTGCGTTAGTATAAGAGACAATTTCAAATGAACATATAGCATTCACGGATCAATATGCACCAAATAATACTGAATCCGTATAAAATAAAAATTATAATTACAAAAAGAAATGAGAGAAATCAAGTAGTCTGGGACACTTTAACTCACTTTTCTCAGTTTCTGACATATCAAGTAGGCAAAAACATAAATGAACAAGATCTAAATACTATAATTTAATGAGGCTGGTTTAACCAAGAATATATCACAACATTTTAATGGTGAAAAATTCTAAGTAATCTAAATGCCAACAGTGGAGAATTTATTAAATAAATCAGACAAGGGCTAAAATAACCATTCAACAGCTGTTAAAGATGATATTGTAGATGTTTTAATGGCATTGTAATTTAATTATCAATTAAATGGAAAAGCGGATACATAATAATATAGAGAGTATGCTCTGAATTTTATTTTTTAAAGTGTGTGTAAATATATATAGGGAGAAAATTAACTCAAAGATCACATCAAAATGTTAACATCAATTATCTCCAGATCTTGTGATTATGGGTGATTTTTATTTTCGTAGTGATTTTTACATTTTAAAATTTTTCTTCAAAGGATATTTTTGCCTCTGCAATCAGAGAAAAACATAATTGACCTTTGTTTAATGATTGACTGGGATCTTATGAACATCCCACTTAATTCTCACAACTTAGGAGAGAGAGGCAGGGTACAGATTTTATAGGGGAGGAAATCAAGGTTCAGAGAGGTAAAGTGGCTTTTTCTTTAATGTCATAGCTAATAGCAGGACTAGGGTAAAACCCTGACTTCTGATCTCAAATCCCAAGGACTTTCCAGTGCTTTCTTCTGGGTAAGCATGTCTCCACAAAGGCCTTTTTCAAGTGCAGCTGGTTCCTCATGTCAAGTGATCAAGGCCTTGAGGTAATAAAATATATAAACCCATGCAGATTCATAGGATTTTTTATCCAAGATAATAGGAGAAAAAGGTGACTACATCTGATTAATTAGCTCTACATCAGCAAGGAACTGAGGGAATGAGATAAAGACACTTTGATGGAAGCTGAAAGTAGACAGAGTCACGGAAGCTGGAGGTGGTCAGTTTAAAAGGCTCCGGCACCTCATGGGGCTGGTCCTGTGGCCTGGTGGTTAAGTTCATGCAGTCCACTTCTGCGGCCCGGGTTCACGGGTTCGGATCTCGGGCACAAACCTACACCACTCATCAGCCATGTTGTGGCAGTGACCCACATACAAAATAGAGGAAGAATGGCAACAGATGTTAGCTCAGGGTGAATCTTCCTCAGCAAAAATAAATAAATAAAAAGTAGGCTCTGGTCCCTGAGGGACGAATTTCACCTAGTTAGCCTCTTTTCTAGAATGGCCACGAGAGAAAAAGTAACATTAAATGTAAACACGATAGTGTGACTTGTATTTTAAGCCAGCCTAAAGACCACTTTGAAGTGTCACTCCGGGTGTCTGTAAACCCACAGGATTTAGGATTCACAGTTTTAGAACCGGCTCTGGGATCTGGCCTCATGTTCGCAGTGATTAATAGGTCATTTGGGCACTCACCTTCCATTGTTTATGAGCTATTAGCATCCTTCAGTTTCCATTTCTCTCAGTAGCGGGATGTTATTAATACCTCCGCTACAGTTCAAATAGATTTCAGATTTTTGTTCAATGGAAAATGTACAGGGACACTTTGAGGGTTGCTTCATAAATGTCAACCATCTTCAGAGAATGGTTTTATTTCTTCAGATTGGAATGATTTTTCCACTTCTTGCTTTAGGAGCCCTAATTTTCTAATTTTTGCACAATATGTAAATTAATTTAAAAAGTTTTTACCAATGGAATTTTTGTTATGACAAAAATAGCCTTTTAATTTTCTTTCCGACTGCTTAAATAACACAAATCTTTGTAAAAATTCAAATGATAATGAAAAGTCTAAGAAGAAACTAAAAATCCCCTGAAATTCCACCAAAATAAGATAACCACCATTAACATTTTGGTCACTATCTTTTCATGCTTTTACTGCATAAACATTTATATATAATTTACCATAAGCTAAATATTATACATGCTGATTTTTTATTACAAACTCCTTTTTTTATGCTTATCTCCATCCGTGCCATTACCCTCAAAGACATCAGTGTTAACAACCACTGTACACTCTTCCATACCTATATCTGATTACTTAAATAAAATGGGAAAGTGTACAATTTATCCCCATGTGTATTATGTGTGTGTTTATGGAATTCTGTAAAAGGGGAAGTCAGGATTTTATCATTTACAGAAATGAAGTTATATTACTCATTTCCCTGCTTTCCAAATTTTACATCACAGAAATCTCTTGATTTTAATGGTAGCAAATGGTCCATGGAGTGGAAGTGCCACAATTTATTGAGCCATTCCCATTAGGTGAGCAAGCATGTTACCTCCAGTTTTTCCCTATCATAAACAGTGTTGTAACAAACAACCTTGTACTTGAATTCTTATGGGCTGGTGCTTTTATTTTTATGAAATAGATTCCTAGAAATGGACTTGCTAGTCAAAGGTTTAAGTATGTTAAATTTTAATAGATATTGTCAGATTGCTTTCCAAATAGGTTGTAAAATTCACTTTTCCATCAGCAAAGTGTATGAGGACCCTCTTCCCTATGTCTCCATTAGCATTTATCCCCTTTTCTATTATTGCCCACCTGATTGTTGGGAAATAACGTCTCTCTTTTTCACTTTAAATTTGCTTTTCTCTGACTGTCTTTGAGGCTAGGCATCCTTTCTCACATTTATTGGTTATTTGGATGTGCTCTTTTGTCAATTTCCCATTCACTTTCTTCTAGTGGCCTTTCTTATCAACTTTAAAGAGTTCTTTATATATTAAAAATATTACTTTTAAAAAATATCTTTCATGGTAAATAACTCTTTCATATGAGTTACTAATATTTTCCTCAATCTGTCACGTGTCTTTTTGGCTTTGTGATATCTTTTTCTAAACAAAAATATTTAAATGTAGTGAAAAATCTATCTTTTTTGTATAGTTTCTGGAGATAAAATCTTGGTTTAAAGTCTCCCAACCCTTAGATTATACATGTTTTCCTAAATTTTATTCTAACATTTAAAAAAATTTGTCTTTAACCTACATAGAATTCTGTGTGTAGAGGTCCAACTATTTCTTCTGGATTGATAGACAATTATACCAGTAAGATTTTTTTAAATAATCATTTTTTTCCCCACCAAACTGAAATACCACCTTTTCATATGTTAATTTTCTTATATGATAATTTCCCACCACTCTCTGTTATGCTCTGCTAATCTAGTTATATGTCAATACTATTGATTATAATGTATATTTTTTGATATATTTATGCTTTATAAATATACTACACTTTATAGTATATTTTAATATCTTGTATGGCAAGTCCTCCTCCTCTCAGCTTGGAGACAATGATCTGGTGGTTAATTGGTTGAAAGCACACATTCTGGAGTGAAATTGAATCCTGGCTTCAAGTTACTCACCATGTATCTCAGTTTACCTATCTCTAAAATTGGTATGATAGCATTTATTGCAAACAATTGTGGTGAAGATTAAATGAAGCAAAACATAGAAGACTTAAAAAGTTCCCTGACATATTTCAAGCACAGAAAAATCAATTAGCCTTTGGAATTTTCCTAACTGTTGTGCAACATTTCTTCCATATGAACTTTACTGACTCTTTCCTTAACCCAAACCCTCCAAAAGCCACTCTTGGGCGTCTAACTTCAATTGCATTAAATATATGTATTCATTTGGGGACAATTAATATTTTTATGATACTAAGTCCCACATCGTAGAATTCTATGTTATGTTTATTCTATGCTATGTTTTTATGCCCTCTCAGATTTTGTTTAAAGTCTTCAATGTGACCCTAGTTCAATTCATATAAGACTTGTACCTTTCTTGTTAAATTTATTCCTAAGTTTTAAAAAATATTTTTTATTATTCCAAATGCAATATTTTCCCCATTTCCAGTTCTAGATGGTTATTGCCACTTTAAAATTACAAACATGTCATCTTGTTTATTCATCCCAGAATTTTTAATTAGTTTCTTGTTTTTTCTAGATACATATCTAGATATATAATCAACCAGCACGATGTGTGTATACCTTCTTTACCAATATTTACATTTAATATCCTATTTTCTTTATACTCTTGTCTAAGCCCTCTTTAATTACGAGGATGATGTATCCTTGTTATCATGAGAGTAAGGGTGAAAGAGGGACTAAAGGATCCTACCAAGCATAAGCAAAGGTCACCGATTCCTGTATCATTAGTAAAGCATGTGTCTTACGTACAGAGCACAGGAGACTCAGAGCATCCTCCCCACTGGCGGGACAACCCTCACTGTTCAAGTTTCCCCAAGGCAACCTCGCCACCAATGACACTGGTCAACCAGGGTGAGGGTCCCATCAGGCCTTTGAGAAGCAAAGTTGCTGTCTCCAGGAGTATTTCAGACCTTGCTGTCCTCTTCCAACCAATCTCAAGACTCTAGTTTCATATCTTCCTGGCTACTAGGAACAAGGACTAATAAAAACTCCAGAAGGATTTAAAGACAGAGGTCTTTACCAACACAGAGATTGAATCATATGCTTTTTCTGTTTTTCTCTCAGGAGGGGATTATTGTAATCTATTCATACTCTCATTTGATCATTAAATGAGCATTTATGAGGCTCCTATAAGGTGACAGCTACCTCAAGATTCGTCTTGAAAAAGACCAATCCCTGCTTTTGAAAGATGTAGAGTCTAGATGGGGAATCAGATATCAAAATAACTAATGGAAATGCTATGTGATAAGTTTTACCATACAAGTAGGTATCGAGAAGTTTGCAGACTCTGGGATTTTACCCTCCTTTCAAGCTAACAAGTGAGCTTATTGTTGTTTCATGGGTGCTAGAATAAGACATGAAACTTCTGGATCAGAGACAAAGACTTTATTATTCACAGCAAAAGCAGTAGTCAAAGCTTCATGCCCGTATGCCTTGATTCTCCACGTCCCCCAAGTCCTACTGAGGAGACATAGTGGGCCCATCGTGGTTGTCTGGACACTCAGTGGGTTGTGTTACAGGAGAGGAACACTGAACTTGAGGAATTCACTGCTTTTACAGCTAGAGGAAGCAAGCCTGCTCTTTAGCTGGGGGGAGACATTAACTCATCACGTAAGGTTGCTGGCTGCTAATACAACCCTGAAAAATGAGTAAAGAATGGTCAGGGTCTCACATTCTTGGCATACCCAGCAAGAACATGCAGGAACACTCAGGATCCGTGGCAGATTGCCTCTGCCGACAGCGAGCGTAACTGCCAGAGGTATTAAGACCTAGGTCATCTGAGGAAAAGTGATTTAATGATTTTGTAATCAAACGCAAGGTCATTTTCTGTTGGTTTGTTTGTTTAACCACTGCAGCTATCTTGAGGTTCCATAAAGAGTGGTTAGTCCTTGAATAGATTTATCATAGAAAATGTTATCAAATAATTTCCAGGGAAAATAAAATTAAATGCAGCTGTGGCTCAAGGGGTCTGGTTAAACAAAGAAGGAATGCATTTTGTAAACAGCAGTAGTGATTTGGAAAGGTCATCGCTTATAGAATGAAATACACCTGGACTTGAAGAGTTCTTTCTCCTTAACTTCTGAGTTTTATGACTTTTCACCAATTACACAACCCCTGGGCTGCCTATTATGTATCTTGCAGGCTATCGTCAGCATTAAAAACAAAGCTTATGAAGCACCCTGCATACAATAGGGATTCAGTGAATGGCAAGTTCTATTCTTGTTATGTTCAAATATGTAAATGTAAATGAGTTTGTTGGCATCTACCTTGTTCTCTTCCTGTCACTTTGAATTACGCAATTCATTTATCTCTTAATTACAAGGCTGTGAATTCCCCAAGAGCATTGAATTGTAGTCATCAAAATGATCTAACTGGGATCCAACTCTTTTTTTCTCTTTTCACCTGAATGACAAATTTTCAAACCCAACATTCATCTTTTATGAAAACCTTTGCATAAATCAAGCAAAGAGACAGATTTGATATGGAGAATATATGTGTAATTTATCACTTTTTGCTTAGTTTCAATCATAAAAGTAACACAGCCTTAATTATTTTAAAAAATTCTAACAATACCAAAGAACTGAAGTAAAAGTGAGAATATCTATCCCCACCAATCCCATTTTTCCAAGGATGATCATTAATCTGAGTTTGACGAGTTCCTTCCCAGGCCTTTCTCTTCGCATAGAAAGTGTAGCGTTAATTATTTTCTTCCAAAGATTATATGCATTATGCTCGGGTGAGAGCACTGTATTATGATTTCTAATTGCTAGCTTGTGCGAGTTAATATTTTATTCAAGGCAGCTTTTAGTGTGTTTGTATGCCTGTGCGAGTTAGTCCTCAAGAAATGCCAGGAAAGTCCCTACTGTCTAATATTTTGAAAACCCCCAATACATAGTCTTTCTTCTTCTGGAGTTTCTTTTATATTCATGTAAATATATTTCCTGGAACACAACTCAGTCTTTATTGGCTTTATATCAGTTTTTGGTCATTTCTGTGAAACTAATAGGAAGATTTTTATCTTCTGTTTTTATTAATTTACCATTTATGAGCTTTAAACTCTCCTAACACCCCCATGAGTGAAAACTCCTTATATTTATAGAGTGCTTTACAAGTTACGAAGCTCTTTCTCGATTGTCTGCCATGCTCCTCACAATGACTCTGTGATGAATGACAAGTGTTATTATCCCACCTGACTAATAGGGCAATTAAAGTAACAAGGGTTAAGGAGTGACTTGCCTAAGGTCACAACTAGTAACAGCCACAAACCCAGGTCCCCTGACTTTATGTAGAGAGCTCTCCGGCCACTTCACAGAGCAATTGTTTAGGATGAGTTAAGCCTTCACAGACATAGAACATGGTGCAGTAAATATACTCAGAATTTATAGAAGACATACTTGATGACTTTAAGAAGTATTTTCTTTTAATTTAAAAAATAAGACAAGAAAAGCTATATATACCTGCAGCTAATTTTTAGTTTTAAGATGTAAGCATTATTGTTAACATGAATAGAAATAGGGCGTTACTCATTTTTATCCATTGAGAGTCTATAACCTCACTCTCTTTTATTAAGAAAATGGTTGTGGTGATGAAAGAATTTAAAGCTAACTGAACAAGAGAGGCAGGCAACTCTATTCATTTGAATTTGTTCATTCCTGACAAAAGGAATAGCGTAAGGACATGAGAACTGTGATTTCAGTAAGACAATTAAAAAATAGATTTGTTTTTTTTAGAACAGTCTTAGGTTTACAGAAAAATTGAGTGGAAAGTACAGAGAGTTCCCATATACTCCCTTAGCCTCTCCCCTCCTCCTGCCTGAGAGTTTCCCCTATTGTTAACATCTTGCATTAGTCTGGTATATTTGTTACCGTTGATGAACCAATAATACATTATTATTCAATAAAGTCCATAGTTTACATTACGGTTCACTCTCGATATTGTACAGTTCAATGGGTTTTAACAAACGTGTAATGTCATGTATCCACAATTACAGTATCATATAGAATAGTTTCACTGCCCTCAAAATCCTCTGTGCTTCACCTCTTCATCCCTCCCTCCTTCCCTCCCCTCAATCCCTGGCAACCACTGATCTTTTTACTGTCTCCATAGTTTTGCCTTACAGTACGTGGCCTTTCCGGACTGGCTTCTTTCACTTAGCAACATGTTTTTAAGTTTCCTCCATGTCTTTGTGTAGCTTGATATCTCATCTCTTTTTATCACTGACTATTATTTCACCCTATAGATGTACCACAGTTTGTTTATCCATTCACCTATTGAAGGACTTCTTGGTTGCGTCCAAGTTTTAATAATTATAAATAAAGTTGCTGTAAAGATTTGTTTGCTGGCTTTTGCGTAGACATAAATTTTTAATCCATTTGGGTAAACACCTGGGAGCGTGATAGCTGGATCGTGTGGAAAGAGTCTTTTTAGCTTTGTAAGAAACTGCCAAACTGGCTGTACCGTTTGAAAGTTTTTGTTATTCTACGTCCTCACCAGCATTTGGTATTGTCAGTGTTTTGGATTTTAGCCTTTCTAATAGATGTGTAGTGGTATCTCATTGTTGCTTTAATTATCATAAAAGAAAACTGCTCTTTAAATCTATTAGACTTAACGTTCTACATCTCAATCAGCCTTAGAACAACCAGATCAGCTCTCCTTCAGTTTAGTGGGGGTTTTTTTCACCGTAGACATATCCTTATGATTCTAGTAAGGAAATATTAGGTAGAAGCAAATAAGAAAAATCCTGTGCTCAGAACAAAGAGAAGGAGATAATGAGTCTGAAGCCGAGAGCATGTTGTCATGTAGAAACTGGCCAGTGCGTTTGACACTGGTAAGGGGCAAGGATAAAAATGATTTAACAGCAGTATTTGGGATGATAAAAGGGAAGAGAGCTAGTTGGCAACCAGAAGTATACAGTAGATTGCAGATTGACAGTAAAAATGTGAATGAAAACATTTTACTCTGTAATTGCAGACAACAGCTTTGTATCCCAGGGATACCATAAAGGAAAAAATATCAACATTTGGGTGCAGCATAATTGTAGGTAGTTAAAAAAGTGAGAAGTCAAAAATTTCTCAAATTGAGTTTAGGAGAAGAGCTGGTATAGCAAAGGCAGGGGTGCCCTTCCCATATCTCTTTGGGCCTCATAATTTTAATTCAATCAAGTGGGTTTATAAGTGCCAGCGTCTACATCTTTTTGCTTCAGGGCTGATGATGACAAGAGCTGGTGTAAAAATACTCCAGTTCTCAAAGCCCTTGGGCAGATGACCCTAGGTCACATGTTCTGCACTGGCTCGCAGCCCATCTTAGCCAACGGCTCGAGAGCACATTCTTTACTAGATGCCTTCTCTTCCTTTTCTCACTTACCCACTCCCATAACTGTGTTTTTTGGGATCAACTCCCAATTATACTTCTTGCACTGGAATCCTTGTCTCAGGATTAGCTTCTAGAGGAACCCAAGCTCAGAGTGTTGGTTACATGTTTCTTCAGAATCCCACATCCTCTGTGGTTAATATTGCCTCCCGCTTTCAAGGCTTTCCCCCAAATTCTCCTTTTATTTGCCTTGGGACCTATTACTCTCATCCTGCACTTGCCTCGTCACTGCAGCCAGAGAACAACATCTGATAAATCCTTCACAACACAGAGGAAATTAATTAAATATAGTGTTAACTCTCCCTTATGTGTTTGCATTTTAAAGGAGATCCTTGGGGAAAGAACTCAAAGGAATGAATGCCTAGTTGTTGAAATCTTGGATTCTGTGCCACCTGAATGGAGATTATTTTGAGCAAAGCTTCCTACATCCTTTGCCTCTGACTCTGGTACTCCTTGAACCATTTGAGAGAAAAAGAGCAGATGAACTAGTCACTCTTTAGTGACAAGTCAAATTTAGAAATTAGATGGAAGGACAGTAGAAGAGGAATTTGAAGGAAAGCCAAGGAATTTAGCATAAAGTAGCATATTCATTGATTCTAAGATGCCTTTTTTCCACATTTTAATATCTCTGAAATCAAAATGCATCTTATAATCAATAGTATCTCTTAATTGCTGTTGTCAGGTGGCAATCACAATGTCATTGTCATTTCCTTTGATGTGAAATTGAGTCATAGCTATTCATGTTGTCACTTCAGTTGAATTATATGCACTATTGGTACAATACATGTTGAGTTTAATTGCTGTTTAAAGTATCATCAGTATAACACTGTGATTTAGAATTGAAACAAGTAGTTATCCTGTATGCAGATTGGGATGGGAACAAATCAGCAGGGTATAAATTTGATATTTGTTAAGCAAATTATTTGTCACTGGATGGATGACCCTAAATTCCATATTTTCTTGGAAAGCAACAATAAAGTGCTTTATAGGATGGAAGAAAGATGACCACAAGTAGAAGAAGTTGTATTATATTTTATTACTGAGATTCCTGTAAAAGGATTGCCTATCATATACAAAGCAACAGTGGCAAGAGAAATTGCCCAATTCCTCACAATAAATGAATGAAATCTCAGCACAATAGGAGGCTGGAGTAAATGAATCATGCATTGCATAGGATTATCATTAAGATGTACAATATCCATTTATCAGAAACTTCCTGCTGATTTTGAATAGAACTCACTTAACTTCCCGCATGATGCCATTGAGGAAAAATTAAAATATGTGTTTAATCAAATAGGTAATGCTGGGGAAGGGGGATTGATTTTCTTTGACAAGACAATATTACACTGCCAGTGCAAAAGGATCTTTAGTATGATCAAGAGTATGAATCTGGGTTATGAAAAGCAGTGTGTCATTGTAATCTTATCCCTGACTGCCAGCTGCTGAAGTTACCACCATAATTAATTTAAACTGTAAAACAATGACTAAGAACTTCCTCAAAGATGTTATTGGAAGTGAATCAAAATAGTATGGATGATGGTTGAGCTGATAGAGGACTGGTTAGAAGTCTTCTGGTATAGACATCTGGGATCCTACTATATATTCTAGTTCTCAGTGATTTTAGGGACATGCTTCTGAATTGTTAAATACAGTCATGCATCGCTAAGGATGTTTCGGTCAACAATGGACCACATACACAATGGTGGTCCCGTAAGATTAGTATCATATAGCCTAGATGTGCAGTAGGCTGTACGTACTATCTAGGCTCATGTAAGTACACTCTCTGGTGTTTGCACAACAACAAAATCACCTGATGCATTTCTTAGCGACAATGACTGCAATAATTTCACCTAAAAATATAGTGGTATAGTTGTTAATCATGATGGCATGACTAGGCCACTACAGTCCCTCAATGCTTCAGTCAACCAACCCTTTGAAGGACCATTTGCAGAAGGAATGTGAGTTCTGGTTCTTGTCTAAAAACTTTCTATTGAGAACTTCTGGTAAGATCAAGAAAGTGTCAGCATCAAAACTTACAGAATGGAGACAATAGTTGTGCATGCTTTAAAGAAGTGCTGTGTACTGACATTCTGAATGGCCCAGAGGACATTATTTTATAGAAAAGTATGAATGCCAATGGATCTAATTTTAAAAGAAATTCAGAAAAGTTGAATTCCAAATATGTGAAGAAATTTTAGGAATATATTAACCAATTTGTTTGACATATATTTACTTTGTTATAAAAGCACAATACTGATATGTGATTTTAAATATCTATATCTATGTTGAAATAAATCAAAAGAGTTCTTTCAATAAGGATAAAATGAAAATTGTAAGTGATAAAAAGCATTATGTCATAGTTTATATTTTTGCTTCAAGGCAAAAAGCATTATTAGAGATAAAGTTCAGTTCATAGTAATGAAAGATTTGACTCACCAGTAATAACTAAAAATCTTAATGTGTATGACAGAACCACAAAGAGAAAAATTCACAAAATAGATTTTAACATGCTTCTTTCAGTAATTGATAAAATGATTCAGGCAAAAAAATCAGCCAGGATGCCTAAATTTGAACAAAACAATAACGAGCTAGGGTTAATGAACCTGTATAAGCCATTTGTTCCCAACAACTGCAGAATTCACATTCTTTGAAAGCTCACATGGGACATTTACAAAAGGTCCACAAACTGGGCCACAAAGCAAATCTCAACAAATTTTAAGTGATTGAAGTCATTTGGAACATCTGTTCTGATCAGAATTTTAAAATGTATTAAAAAATCAGTAAAAAAAAAATAGAAAGGATAAGTCAAAAATTCCTATGCTTGGAAATTAACCAATACATTTCTAAATAAGTCTTAAGATAAAGGTGAAATCCTGATGGAAACTAGATGATTGAAAAGGAAGAAAATTTTTGTTAATATTCACACAAGATATGATTTGTGTTTGCAGAATATCCAAAAGAATCTACAGATAATTTTTAGAATTGATAAGAGATATTACAAACACATTATTGGAATTAATAAGAGTTTAACAAAGTTGCTGTATGCAAAATCAATACATAAAAGTCAAATATATTTCTACATACCAGCAAAAACAGTTAGGAAGGAAAGATACTCTGTATTCCATTATCAAAAATACCAACTACGTAGAGATAAACCTAACAAAAATGTGTAAAATCTCTGGAAAATTATAATGCTTAACAGAGAGACATTAAAGAACACCTAAATAAATGGATTAGAGCACAGTTATAAAGATGCCAAGTCTCTCAAACGTATCTAAAGATTAAATGTGTCATTTAAATTTTCAACATGTCTGTGTGTATGAGTGTAGCTTGATAGCTGATTCTAAAATTTATATGGAAATGCAAAGAAAACCTACTCTACTTGATATCAAAACTTATTATAAAGTTCTAATAATTAAGACAGTCTGTTGATAAAACAGAGATAGAACCATAAGATGTAATGGAGTCCAGAAGCAAACCCATCCACATATGGACACTTGATTTATGACAGAGTTGGCCCAGCAGAGCAGAGGTGAAAGAATAGAATGTTCAATAAATATTGTTGGAACTGAGTATCCATATAGAAAAAAAGTGAAAGGGACCTTTCATTATTAACAAGATCCAAGTGAATTACAATTAAAGGCAAAACTATAAAGACTTAAAAAGATAATATAGGAGAAAAAACCTCTATTACTTCAGGTTAGGGAAGGATTTCTTAAGTCATAAAAATCACTAGCCATAAAAGGAAGAATTAATGAACTTGTCCTCATTAAAATTAAAAACTTCTAAGGGCCGGCCCAGTGGTGTAGTGGTTAAGTTTGTACCCTCTGCTTCGGCTGCCCAGGGTTCACGGGTTTGGATCCCGGCTGTGGACCTACACACCACTCATCAAGCCATGCTGTGGAGGCATCCCACATACAAAATAGAGGAAGACTGGCACAGATGTTAGCTCAGGGACAATCTTCCTCACACACACAAAAAAGAGAGAGAAATAACAGTTAAAAACTTCTCTTCACTGACACTGTGAGATAGTGGAAAGACAAACCACAGAGTAGAAGATGTGTGCAATACCTCTACATAGAAAGACAGACACACAACAGAAAATGAGCAGTTTCTCTTTCTCTAGCTTTCTCTTCCTATCTCCCACCAACACACACTTAGGGGTGTTTTTGTTTTGTTTTTTTGTTTGTGGTTTTTGTTGTTGCCTTTTTTTTTGAGGTCCATATACATGGTAACTACTGAAAAGTGAATGTGAGTATATCTTTGACAAATAAAAAGTGCTAATTTATTTTTGAATCTATAGTGATCAATTTTCCATAAGATGTTTTTGTCTCGTACATTTGAGGGACGAAGGTAGGAAAAATGCAAAAGGAAAGTGAAAAGATAGTCTGGATGAAAAGTTGGTGATTCTTTACCCTTAACAAAGGAGAAAAAAATGAATAATTTAACCTTACATGACATGGAGGGGAACTGAATCTGAAAGGGAAGGTAAAAGAAATTCAAATAAGAAAGAAAATGAAAAGGTGTACACAATGGAACTGAGAAATGTTGAAAGTATCTTCATGATCAACAACAGAGAACTCCTATAACAGTGAGAAAAACAAAGACAAATAATGGTGATTCTTGGGGTCTTAGAGGAACTCCTGACCTTGGATGGGAAGAGTTTCAAGTTTACATAAACAAGAAAGCCTCCAAATTAGCTCTAGAAGAAGCCCTTTATTTTTATCAATGGAACATTTTAAAAATAAATTAAAGACAAAATGAGAAAACATAGCTTTTCTTAGAGAGTTGAATGGAAGGCATATGGAAAAAAATCGATAGATGGGAAAATTAACAGGAACAAATTCTAACTAGGGAGAATCCGAAATTGTCAGCATGCAGAAATCGGAAATTTGGTGTCCCCGCTTAATGAATAGGATCACTGAAATTTCTTTACCTTATGAGTTTCTGTCAATCCGTTTTTGTTTTTGTCTTTTGGAACATTCTGATTTAAGGGGAAAGAAAAGAGTTTTGAAGGCACTAGACTGTAGAAGAACAGGAACTCAGGTACTTGGTGTTTACCCTAGTTTTACAAATAGAAGTGCTAATTAATGCGAGTCTTCTAATAAAATTGTGGCAGCAGTCAAGGCCATAAAAATGTTTACAACCAATAACCTTATTTCTTTCCTAGAAAGACCCTTTGGTTTACCAGTCTGTTTAATCTACTTTTGATTAATTGTTAATTTTCCACTTTGTGGATTATTTTATTTTTTCTGCTATTGACCTTTTGGCCATTTCATGGATAATTAGCACCTCCTTCAGAGAGGAGGGCAGAGGAAAACTAAATAAATGCATTTGTCTATATTTATTGTGCTTCTTGTTAATTCTGCCTTGGAAAAAATCTAGCAACAAAGAAGTTTAACACTAAAAATGATGGTGTTGTTCAAATTAGTCCTAAAAACCAAGAAAAGGCAGATACCTCCAGGGGCCTGGCGGGAAAGTTATGAGTCCCTGGGTCACTCAGTGGTGGACACTGTGACAACTATGAGTGGTACATGCTCCCTCTGAAGGAATTACAATATTTTAACTTACGCAACATACCTAATGGCCGCATTAGGCCCGCAGGCCAGTTTACAATATCTGCACCATTAGCATTGGTAATAAAAGATGTACGTGCTTGGATGTCATAAAAATATTGTTGCTGAAATGTGTGACAGAGTTTCACTCTATTATTCTGATACAGGTATGAGCTAGTCGATATGAACTACACCGAGTAGGGACCAAAAGCAAGGCTTTAAGCATATGATGGAGTACAGAGGTAACCAGAGAACAGCCGGGACCACTCTGGTTCATAATAATTTACAGAAAAGTAACTTTTACCTAAAACCCGTCATAAGCCTAAAGTAAATGGGTCCTTCTGAGCATGTGTTCAGAGCCTTTCCTACAGAGGGCCTCAAGGACTATTTTTAATTATTAAAAATGAGTTTTGAAAACAGAGCAGTATGCCACATAGGAGTCTACATTCATAATGTAAGGTTCTGTGGCTTTATGATAGATTGTTGGAACACATCCCAGATAATTTTATGTATTTATTGGGAGATTATTTTTGATTGCAAGTAATGATGTTTCCTTATGATGTATATATTTAAGATTTTGTGTTGTTTTTGCTCAATTTTTTCAGGGAAAATTTCATGGAAATCCAATGCATGTGGCTGTGGTTATTTCAAATTGTTTAAGGGAAGAGAGAAGAATATTGGCTGCAGCAAACATGCCCATCCAGGTAATATTTTCTGAACTTGTGATTTGTTATCACCTTGAACTCAGTTTTTCTGAAACAGAAATTCTTATCTTCTTTCAAACCAGCTTCTTCTACCTATGTTAGTGATGCCACCATCCTTCCAGTCACTTGGAATCAAAGTCTTGGGATCCTCTTTGAGTAGTGCCTTTTCTCTGCATCTTTATTGAGATAATTACCAAGTTTTTCCAGAGTTTGTTTCTAGAATCCTATCTATACATTCTTTTCTGTTTCTACTGGTCACAGTCTGGTCCATAGTCTTACAATATCAGTCTAGGAATATAGTAACCACCTCTTAGCTGAATTCATAACTACCATTTGGACTGTGCTTCCCTCAGCACATTTATCTTCAGGGATTGATCTTGCTCAAAACTCTTCGGTAGCTCCTGATTTCCGACCCCACAAGTTCAAACTACTCCACAAGCAGGAATTTTGTCTTACAGAAACTCCAAAAATACTTGCTTGTCAATTGCTTGAGTGTACTTTGCCCTTCCATATTTTAGATTATATTTTATCTCACTATTCTGAATGAATTCAGAGCTTCCATTAAAGACAAGTAGAGGAATCAATGAAATCCTTAAGGGATACTTTTTAGGTTAATTCTTATAAAAAAGAAAGTTTGTAAATAATCAGTTTTCCAAATGGCATCCTCCATAATTTAGTAAATCACATTACGATATTTGTTTTTGAAGGTCCAAGAAAAGTATCTTTTTTTAACTATTAAAAATTCTCAGGTTTAGGGGCCAGCCCAGTGGCGCAGCAGTTAAGTTTGCGCACTCCATTTTGGTGGCCCAGGGTTTGCAGGTTCAGATCACGGTCGCAGACCAATGCACCACTTGTCAAGCTATGCTTGGCAGCATCCCATATAAAGTAAAGGAAGATGGGCACGGATGTTAGCCCTGGGCCAATCTTCCTCAGCAAAAAAAAGAAAAAAATTCTCAGATTTAGTTATTGTCAGGTTATTGTTGTTTTTGGAGAAGTATGGAGTTTTAACAATTTACTTTTCTTTTTTTTAGATGAAGAAGAAGGATGGTATCATTTTTATTTAATTTAAAATCTAAAGTATAGTAACCTTCTAAAGTAAATATAGTTTGATTCAGTGCTTTTTGGGTAAAATTAGGATCCTATTACTAACATATAATATTCTCAGCTATCCTTTTTTGTATCCCCCATTATCTGTAGTCATTTTATTGTGTGTGTGTGTGAGTGTGTGTTGTTCCCTTCAAATGTCAGATATCAGTTAAATTAGAAACATTCATTTATTTGAGTAGATGCTCATCAAATTCACTCTGCAGATAATCTGCCAGTACCACACACTACCACAAAAGAAGCACTGGTTTGTAAATTTCAAGTAGGTAGACAAGTAATGGAGGCCAAAATGAGAGAGAGGGAATTTTATAAAGGCTTTACAATCTGAAGAATGTGGTGTAGCTGAAAAAACAGTTGATCAAGAGTCAAGGACACAGTTCCACCACTGATTTGCTGTGGATCTAGTCAAGTCATCAGCCTTTCTAACCATAGCTCCCTACCCAACTGCAAGGTCAAGGGATTGCTGACTTCTCTAACTCTCATCCCTACATGTCTATGTAACTTTATATCTAAGGAATACACTTAATGTCAGATTACTAGACTGGCCAAGAAATGATGCTTGGAGAAGCTGGTTAGCCTTTCTAGTCAACCAAGGTAACATTTTTACATATTCTTTAGTACACTCCCTTTGTTCTAGTATAAAAATAAATTTTATCCTGGCAGATTCAACATCCCTAATTCTGATTTAAGTCCAACTTAATGTAGTTTCTGGATACTAATTTTTGAATTACACGTGTTAGTTTCATAGAATTTCAAAAGTAACATAAGTCTGTCATAGAAAATTAGGAAAAACAATTTTTAAACCATAAAATCATCTGTAATTTCGCTATTCAAAGATAACACACTGATCATATTTGTGTGTGTGTTCTTCCAATCATACGTACTTGAGTTTACATGTCTATACATATATCCATATATTTATAAATATATATACATATATAAGCAATAGAGATCATAAACATATGGTGTTTTTATAATCTGCTCTATTTCTTAACAATTTAACACCACTTATACGTCATTAAATATTTTTATACATCATGAGTTTTAATGGCTGTGGAGTATTTCATATCGTGTTGATCCAAACCTCAGTTCAAAGTACATACTACATTCATTATAAGCCTGTTTTGTCAACATGGTTGAAATTTCAAGGCATTCTTTTTCAGGGACCCCTGGAGAAATCCTTACAAAGTTCTTCAGTTTCAGAAAGACAGAGGAACGTGGAGCACAAAGTGGCTGCCATTAAAAATAGTGTGCAGGTGAGTGATCTTATAGATCGCTAGGAAGCCTAGCTATTGCCCATACAACTAACTGTGTACCTTTTTCCTATGTACCCAAAGTTAGTGCATACAGAAATCTTAGGGCAATCTGTTAATAAGATAAATATCTTTCACACACGATGTTCATGTTAGAAAAGATTTCCTTTAGGGAAGCCTTTTAACTTCAATTTCAATTTCTTTGACATAGGGCTGTTCACATTATCTGTTTCTTCTTCTTCTTTTTTTTTTTTGGTGGAGAAGACCAGCCCTGAGCTAACATCTGTTGTCACTCCTCCCCCTTTTTTTTTTTTTTTGCCGAGGAAGACTGGCCCTGGACTAACATCCATTGCCAATCCTCCTCTTTTTGCTGAGGAAGACTGGCCCTGGGCTAACATCCGTGCCCATCTTCCTCTACTTTATATGGGACGCCGCCACGGCATGGCTGACAGGCAGTGCGTCGGCGAGTGCCCGGGATCCGAACTCGCGAACCCTGGGCTGCCAAACGCGGACCAAACCGCTGCGCCACCGGGCGGCCCCCATCTGTTTCTTCTTAAATGAGCTTTGGTCATTTGTATTTTTCAAGAAATTTGTCCATTTCGTCTAAGTTGTCTTTATTGGCACAAAGTTGTTCATAATATTCTTTTATTAGCTTTTGAATATCTAAAGAATCTGTAGCGTTAGCACATCTCTCATTTGATATTGGTAAATGTTGTCTTTTCTAATCAGTCTGGCTAGAGATTTATCAATTTCATTGATTAGAGAAAATTTCTTAAATGAGACTTTCTCCAATTTGTATATAAAATAGAATGCTAACTTTCCTTTCCAAAACTTAGGTAGCATTCATTTCCTTGTCCTTTACAAAAATAATAATTCCATAAAATTAAATAAACTATAGATGTTTAAAGGTAAACTGCCCAATATATTGTCTGAATAGTAGACAGAGGGTTTAAGTGACAATATTTCTAAGCGTTAATTTTCAGACTTCTGATTTAGAGATCCTCCATAACAGGTAAAACAGGCATGTGAAAGTATCTGCTTACACTGTTGCCAGAAAGAATCAGGTTCTCAGACTGATTTAGATAGGATGAAATGCCTTGGCACATTATAATGTTAAAACCAATGGCTCTGCTGACTCTACAAGCATGTAAGGTCAGGAGATGATTATTTTATTATAGTGATAATACTTAAACACATTAATCAAGTACACAGATGTTTTTTGCATCCAGCACAAATTCCTTTTTTAATTCCCAAGAAGTATGGTACAGCAGGGGCCCACCCTTTGGAGCCTTGGCCAGATCCCTTTGCCAGGCCTGTACCCCCATCTCCAGGGGCTGTGAGTGTTGACTGCTAATGGCTTCTCTGGAGAACTGCCTCCAGAGCCCCTGGCTGCCTACAGTCAATGACTGAGCTACACCAGCATACAAAAGGCCAGACTCCTTGCCTCAAGGTAGGGTTAACTCTGTGGTGCAGATCATGCTTATAAGCTTCTTGTAGGATCATGACCTCAGTGTCTCTGTGGAATGTTTGAGAATGTGGCACTCCTATAAGGATTCTCACACCATTGAGAGAGCTCTCGAAGATTATTGCTATTTTCACATTTTACAATTACTGATTGCAATATCCAAAAGTCTTTTAATTATTTACTCTATCATTGACTTTTCAGAGTTTATTGGCATTAGTTTAATATGCTTTTCATTGGAAGATTCTGCAAGATATTGCCTTCTCTTAGTTTTTAATTTTGAGATCAAAAGATAAAACTCCTGTATATTTCTGCTTCAAGATGATCATATTTAATTTTATTATATTTTCTCATGCATGTGTGTTCCCTACCTCTTAGTAGCTCTTTGCATTCCACAGGTCTTTGCTCTTCGGACACTTAACATTTAAGTGAAATGCTCCAGGTGGTGTTGAGGTGTAGTGAAGAGAAAGAGTAAAGACTTGGAAGCTAAACTAAACTGGATTTGAATTCTAGCTTGAGTATTGACTACTATATGACTTTCAATCTCAGTTTCTTCACATGAAAAGTGGAAATAATTTACTTTGCAGGTTTCTGAAAGGATAATGTATGTAAAGTTTAGGCACAGAACAGATTTGCTCAAAACTGATTGCTGTTATTATTGAATGAGTAGACAATAAGTAGTGTAGTCAATAGCTACCACTTTGTTTCTTTCTAAGGTTTATGAACATCGAGAAAGTCATTTTAGAGGATGACTTCGAGATAACAAATAGGAAGGAGAAGAGTAATCATAGCTCATGCTTCTTAAGCATGTGTCTGGTATCAGGCATTGTGTTAAGCAGTTTAATTCATGAGATTCTTACATCAACTCTATCAGTAGATACTGTTATTACCCTCCTTTCTCCCTCTCCCATCCTTTCTCACGCCTTTTTACAGATGGAGAAGCTGAAATGCAAAGACATTTGCCCAAGTTCCTACCGCTAGTAAGTTGTAGAGTTGGGATACAGATTCAGACTCTCTTACCCAAAATCGGATACTTTCCTTAACCAATAATTTAGCTGATTAAAATTTGGAATTTATGAAGAAAGGGTATTGGGGCAGATGTTTGTTTCCTTAGAGACTTCTTGGAATAAGTGGGCAGCAGAAAGTTCAATCAAGGAAGGAGTAAGTCTAATTCCAGTTAATGGCGGGGGTCTAAGTCAGTCTGCTAGGCTTCCCCACCAAACTCCGTCACTGGGAAGCTATGTGGCCTTGAGTGAGTAAGTCGCTTCACATCTCTAAGCCTCCACTTCTTCATCTGTAAAAGTGACAGCCACCTTCCTAAGATTTTTGTAAGGACTACATCAGATAATATACGAAAAGCCTTAGCCCAGATCTTGACACTTAATGTCTGTTAAGTCTGAGAAGAAAAACGTCACCGGGTTTGGAGAAGAGTAAAATAAAAATCCCAAAGACGGAAGACACAGAGGAAGCATAGATTTTTTTTTCCAAGAAGTAGAGAGGAAAAAATATTTAGACCAAGTTGTCATAAACTGCAGCCAATTAGAATGGAGACTAAGCGAAAAGTTAATTGGTACATTACTACAGAATTATATAGAACTAAAAGGAAAATTTAGTCTCCACAGTCTCAGGTAAAAATGATTAAATTAGTAGCATCATTTGGAACTAATTGATAAATGAGAGGCAAGATGCTGGAAGATTTCCAATCACTCAGGAAGGGAAAATAGTCGGAAGAACAAGTTCAATCTGGTTCTTCCAGCATCATTCAGCTTTCACGGGAATTAGCTCTTCAGAAATATAGGTTCCATGTAGTTAGTCTAGGATATTACTGAAGCACCAGTGTAATTTGAAATACCAATGGTGTTGTTTCATTGACATGCTTAATTGCAACAACAGAGTATGTTTTCTTTTGTAAAAAGATGACAGAACAAGACACCAAATATTTAGAAGACCTGCAAGATGAATTTGACTACAGATATAAAACAATTCAGACAATGGGTAAGTTTTTATTTAGTCTATGATTCTACATAGGGACACAAAGGCAATATGACTACAGTTTCTTCTTTAATGACAGAATAGATAAATCGCTCTGCTTCCGTGAGTGAGCTTTTTTTTGGAAGGGAGGGTGAAGGAGAGGAGTATTTATTTTGCTTCCTCCTTTTCTCTCCATATAAATATACTTTTTTACTCACCAACTCAAAGTAAATTGTAAGGCTCGTGAGAAATCACCCCTACTTCACCATGCACCTCCAAAAACTAAGAACATTCTACTATGGAATCAAATTACCATTATCATAACTAAGAAAAGTAATAATAATTGCCTAATATGATCAGGAAATTATTAATACCAACCCTGGGTGAGGTTTTTAATATAATTTTTTAAAATTATAAAGTAGAAATGTGATTCATAGTAGAAAATTTGTAAAATGGACAAAAGCATTAAAACATTAAAGATCACATGAAATTCCACTACCTACAGATAAACACTGTCAGAATGTTAGTATATTTCCTTCCAGCCTTTTTCATATATGTTCAAATATACATATCTATTTATTTTCAAAAAATTGAGGTCATCCTATATATAGTTTTGTGTATTGCATTTTAAACTAGTTTTATTTTTAAGTATTTCCCCTTATCATAAAAAATCTTCAAAAATGTAATTTCAATAATTTACGTGTCAAAATGTAAGGACACTGCAATTTATTTGACTATCTGTTTGTGGTTAAACATTGAGGGTGCTTACAATTAGGTGTTTTTTAAGAAATGGAAAGAAAGAATGAGAATATTTACGAGGTCTAAGATTTACAAGTAATAATGGATTGGTCATTTAGCGTGTGTTGCAATTTGTGGGACAACTGGAGAAATTCTAATTAGGTCTAGATTAGTTAATAGGATTGTACCAGTGTTAACTTACTGGTTTTGATAATTATACTATGCTCACGTAAAACATTAGAGGAAGTTGCATGAAGGATATAAGGGAACCCTCTACTATTTTGCAACTCTTTTGTAATTCTAGAATTATTTTAAAATAATTTAAAAAAACAAATTGGATATAAATTTTTCATTTACAGAATAATCTTCAACTATTGAAATGTCAGCTTAGAATTTATCTGGAAGGAAGTACGGATGATTGTGATCAAATACTTAAGTTTTCATCTAAGATTTAAGAGAGAGGATATTAGAAAACTTGTTTTTCCTGACATGGATAAGGCGTGACGTGTTCTGGCATCTTCACGATGTCTTGACTCCCATGAAATGTTGTTCAAAACGTTCATGATTATTTGTATGTACATCTTTTCCCTTTGGAGGAAATGGCGCAAACATGGGTTTCATCAGATCATCAAAGGGGTCCATGATCGTAAAAAGGTTTAGAGCAACTGCAAATTTAATCAAGCATTACAGTTCATTGAAAGCATCCTCGTCCCAAATTTAAGATGTGAACTACCAATTTTAAGAATTAGAACACAACAAAATACATTAAACGATAAAATTATTCTGAACTTAATATATTACAATTGGGTTACTTTAGTATCTTTCAGTGCTTCGTGAGCATTATGAAGAATAAAAATGATCATTTTATCACTTAAATCAAGTATTTATTTTATTGATTATGAGTGAAATGAAATGTTTTATGTGAACTGAAAGATACATGGGAAACAAATTATGTCCTTGTTAGTGAAGACTGTAAAGTATTAGCTAATGAAGTTTTGAGTTGATAAAATGCTGTATATGCAAGATTTTGCTGCCTGTGGGATCTAGGAGTTAGTGAATTTGTGAATTCATGCAACCAGGAATGACTTTGCAGAGATCTGTATTATTTTGTAGACAAATTTGGCACAATGTTGTTCTGGGGCCTCTTTTTCAGCATCACACAAGTCAGATCAACATTCCCAACCTTCATTTTTCATAGACATGAGTGGTTGCTATAAACAATCTCTTGCTATATACCAATAAGTTTAATGTTCAAATTAAATGATACAATGTTTATTGCATATCTCCCATTTAAGAAGATAAATCATTTTGGTTTTTTTTCAGTCAGATATTTTCCTTAATTTGCAACTCTTTCCCACTTCTAGTTTTACTGTGAGGCTAGCCCATTTTGAAATGAAAGAGGGAAAGCAAAGAATTTAGTCTTTATTATTAGTTCATGAGACTAAGTGGCTAAAACTGCATCTCTACAAGGCAGTTTCCCATAACTCCTGATATACAGTGGGGCAGGGAGGGGTGGGTAAAAGCACCAGGAGGAGTCAAATATGATTTAATCATGGGCACAAAGGGAGGCCCCTTTCCTTTCCTACTGGTGCCAACCAACCAGGGTTATTATCAATGTAGAGGTATCTACTAAGGAATCCATTACGAAAACTTTTTTATCTCCTCTCTCCCTGCTCCGCGCTGCCCCAAAAAGTAACATGGTGTGAAGAATGGTCTTCCCTCAAGGTCTGTAAGATAGAGAGCTCCTCTCTGTCACCCTTGGATGTAACCCTTCCCAGCAAAATGAACAGACAGAGGCTTACTTCCAAGCTCATTTCTACTGGCCTCATTAGGCTCTTGCATCTTAGGATCTTAGGATGGTGGATTTCAGGACAGAGAGCTTTGCCTTGGAGAAGACTCTCAATCTGATCTCTTTTCCTGTGCAGATCAGGGTGACAAGAACAGTGCCCTGATGAATCAGGAAGTTTTGACTCTGCAAGAAATGCTTAACAGCCTCGACTTCAAGAGAAAGGTTAGTGAAGAACTTTAATTTGGCCTTTTGCCTATTTTCTCCTCTTCCCACACCTAGTCCTACTGAAAGGAATCAAGCTCTTGGATTTTATCTGAATGAATAAGCTGCAATGTTTCTAGGAAGGGTATCGTAGTGTTTGCCATGCTTCTCTTCCTAAGTTTACAAAGCTGGACCTCTCTAGAGTCTATTTGTGTTGCTAATGTGGTACATTTACCGTAGCTACCATTAATTTCAAGGTGAACATTTTACCCAATTTGGTTTGCCACTATTTCAGACATGACTGTTTTAGTTACTGTATTTAATATGCTGAGATGGGTTCTACTACACATGCATAATTAAAATATTACTTGGCGACTACTAAAATTTTATTGAAAAAATGTGTTCCAGTTTCTACTCTGAAAAAATGACATTGTACTGAATAATTTCCTAGACTTAAGATAGTCCATTGATGACTGAACATGTTCAATCTAACCTCCTCCCGAGGAGAGGAAGAACTTTCTTCTGGATCAATTAAATATTTGAAAAAAGGAGAAATAGCTCTCTCTCAATTTTCTACCTCTGTTTAAAATAAATTCAATTGAAATTTAATCAGTCACTGATAAGTCAATAGTTCTAAAGGTTTGGCTCCATTTTTTGTACAAGAATTTGTGTGAGCACAAATAAGTGTAAAATTTATTTTTACCTTAAATTAATTATAAACTTAAACAGTTATGTATCAGATTTTAAGTGTGCAAATAATTAATTCAAGATAAGCTTAATGCTTTTTATGCATAATTAATCTATGCTATGCATTTTATGCTACTTTAGAAATAAGATTTTAAGGAGAGATGGAACCTTGGAAATAATTCAGTCTGATCACCTGATTGTATAGATGAGAAGACCAAGTTCCGGCAAAGTTAAATGGTTTGTCCAAATTCACATAGCTGGTGGCAAAGTCAGGGTAGGAATTCACATCTTCCAATCCCTAGACCTTTGAAAGTTATACTTCTCCACTCTGCCTCCCAGTGCACGGATAATAACTAATAAAAATTAAGATAGAGAGGCTCAATTTTTAGTACATTTTGAAATAAATACATAAACATATTTATAAGAATATAAATTAAATTTATAAATGTCTTTAAAAAGCAGATATATGGCCCTATGACTACAAGATTCAATATCGTCACAGGAGTTACAAATTCAACACATTTATACTAAAAGATATTACGAAAATATTATGAGAATGTTCAACTGTGGTCATGCTTCTCTTTTCACGACATTCTTTAATTGTAGTAGTTTAATTGTTTGAGAAGGCTGTGCTATGGCTAATAGAAGGTAGTATTTGGTAAAATATTTGGTCAAAATTTTAACCCAGCCTTTGTCTCCCAAGTCAGATAAATTGTTTTATAGATTGAATTATGACTGACTTTGGTTGTGTTTCATGAAAATCTTCTCAGTAGCCACCTTTGTTTGTAGGAAGCCCTCAGTAAGATGACACAAATAGTCAATGAAACGGACTTGTTAATGAACAACATGCTAATAGAAGAGCTGCAGGACTGGAAGCGGCGGCAGCAGATCGCCTGCATAGGAGGTCCACTCCATAATGGGCTCGACCAGCTTCAAAACTGGTAAAAGGAATTGACTTTAGTTTCTAGTGAAAACCACAGGAAGTACAAAACTTCAGAGTCGCTCAACCAGAGAATGCAGGCTTAGACCAGAATGTTGATTCATTCGTGTATTGGTGGTTTATTAGCAGCCAGGAACGCTGCAGTTGAAAACAAATAGATGCAATTGTATAAATGTTCTTAATTTTTATTCTTTTGGGGAGAAAAGTAAAGAATCTATAGAAATCTATAGGATGCGTAAGAATTGCTTAATTTTCTCGTATATCAATCTTAAAAGATTCAACTGAATTTTTGATAAATATACTTTCTTTAAGGATATAAAGAAGCACTAGCTTCAAAACCTTGAAAAAAGATATCTCCGTTTTTAAATGTGTATGTTAAGATGTCAGAGTTAGACATTAGTTTTGTGTTTTCAACAAAGTGATTTATTTTTGTATTTAAATGAAGAATCTCAAGTGGCTAATACAACGTGGCATCCTCTGTGCATGCCTACATGCAATCAGATGTAGATACTATCCTTTGTGTTCGAAGAAAAAAAGGTTGGTAAGATTTTTCTCCTACAAAAATGCAAAATAAAACTTCCTGATTGAAAGAGCAACTAGAAAATATAACGAAAAAGAGGAAATTGTTCAGTTGAAATCCAAAATTGTTTTCAAAGAGTACAATTCAATACAATGGAAATATGCACTCAAAGCTCTGACCTGCCAGGCCTACTTCTCAAGAAAAGGAAGGAACCGGGCTCATTTGAAAATTTATTGATTCTCTAACCTGTACTCTGTTGTTATAAAACAAGGTAAACAACAAAAGGAGGAGTAAAGAACTCAGCAGATAATGGTGCTCGCACCAAACTCAGTGGGAGTCTGACAGTTCTTTCCATAGTGTTATGCGGGGAATAAACTTGAAACACAAAGAGCTGCCGTCAGGGCCAGACAGACTTACCAAGTCTGTTGAGACCTTCTGCCTCCTCTTTAGCTGGAGGCCCCTTTGGTGTCCATTTCAATCTCCCTTGACTTCTGGCCCAAGTGCCCACCTCCATTTCCGAGGTGAGATCACCACATAGTGAGTAAAACTCCAAGCAGATACGTTTCTCCAGAGAGATCCATGATAATTTTTAGCTAATACTTAGGACTTGGAAAAATATGTATATTTCTGGGGGTGGAGCGGGGTTGGCTGCAGGGGATCAGTTTCATATTGGTTTTTTTCTTCAGCATTCTTACACATAACATTTATTATATCATGTGTTTTTAAAGTTTTAAATGTGCTCTTTCTTTGCCCTTTAGTGAGTGCCATGTTCTTAACATATGTATTTAACAGACTTTTAAACAAAGGATAATTAAAAGGGATTTTGTTCCAGTGTTGCAAATTTTATAAATGATTCTTGTCTATAACTGAAGGTATAAATTAGAAATCATTAAAAACATGTAACCTATATTATGCATCTTAGGGAAAAAATGGATTAGGAAAATAAACATAAAGAACTGTCATTAACCTTAAATGGAATTGTGATTAATAATTATTTAAGAATTTAATATTTGCTAAATATGGTTAATAGTTAAAATGGTAGTTAACTGGAAAAACTGCATTTTCATTTGCTGTTCAATAGCTTTACACTGTTGGCAGAAAGTCTGTTCCAACTCAGAAGGCAACTGGAGAAATTAGAGGAGCAGTCTACCAAAATGACGTACGAAGGCGATCCCATCCCAATGCAAAGAGTGCACCTGCTAGAAAGAGTCACCTTCTTGATCTACAACCTTTTCAAGAAGTATGTGAAGTGCCATCCATTTAAATGCCTCATGGCATCCTCGGTTCTGTCAATCTGGAAGGACACCTGCCTGGGGTTTTGGTGCTGAGGTGAAGGAGTGTTAGGGAAGTGTTAAACAGTGAGCCTCAGGTGAAGAGAATAAAGCTCCAGAAGCATTTCTACTCTTCACTATTTATTCCTCAACACTTCTCCCACCAAATGACTCAGCCTTCCATGAGCCAAACCACATTACCCACCTAAAGTTCAATTTTCATGTTTTAGAAAAGAAGATTTCTTCTTAATTGCATGTTCAAGAAATGAAGAGTGGAGAACATGTTTATGTTTATAAGCTCATCTATAGAAAAAAAATACTAGTATGTACCAGAAATGCTAATATTTAGCTTAAAAATGGCATAAAATTAACTTTCTACTTTAGGTTTAACATGATAAAAATAGACTGTAGCTTTTATTCTTGACTCAAGTATAACAATTAAGAATTATTTACTGTTGTTACTTAGGACAATCTTTAAGCATTTTTCCATCTCATAGCAATTATTTATGAGAAGTCATTGGAAAGATGTGAGCTTAATGGGAGTTGGAATGTCTTCTAAGAGTAGAAAACTTGGACTTTATAAGAGGACAGCATCCTGTTCCTCTGTGGTTTTCAGCCTGTCGATATTTTCATTGTTTTCAGATGACGTGCTTTATTTTCTTTTAATCTAGCTCATTTGTGGTTGAACGGCAGCCGTGCATGCCAACCCACCCTCAGAGGCCGATGGTACTTAAAACCCTCATTCAGTTCACTGTAAAGCTAAGGTAAGCAGAATGTGTTCTGTCATTTTATATGTCTATGGAGGCACAGCCATTGCATAATTAAGGCCAATTTCTCTCACTGTGATTTTCATTCAGCTATTCTTTACTGAGTGCCTCCTGCATGCCTAGCACTAAGCTGTAGTAAGTAGCCACAGAAGTGTTAAGATGAAGGCCCTGCTTGTCAGGAGTAAGACAATGAAGATGAGGACATGAGAGATATTAGCATGAAATCACAACATCAAGCAGCATGGGACCAATTGCTGAAAAGGTTGATTTGAGAGAAGCCTGGAGAGACCAGAGAATGCCTTGTGGTCACTGCAAGGTAGGGCCTTGAAGGAGGAGCAGAGAGGATTGTAGGAGAGTGAGACCCAGAAATAGTGGCTTCCTGGGTCTGTTTTGTACTAGTGTGGGGCAGGGAGAGAGAATGAGAAGATAGACTGAGGACAGATTCTAGAAGGCTTTGAATATCCTCTCCAGGAAATAAGTGGCACCTTCTTCCCCTGTGATTACCCAGTAACTAGCTAATTGGTTTTTCCATGAAAACTCTCACCACCACAATTTTCAGTATACCCTTACTATGTACCTGATTTAAAGACACATGGGCTTTCGTGTTGTTGTTTATCTGTGTATCTGATCCTTTCCATTAGCATGACCAACCAAAACTTATGTTTTCCCTAATGGCACTTAATACAAGGAGTATGAGTTTGAACTTTCAAAGATTTTCATCATGCCTCAATCTCTGAGGTCCTAAAGCTTTAAATTCCTAATCTCTAGGTGACCTTTGGAAAGCTGAAATTCCATACTAGCACAACAAGAGGCAGTGATGCCATGGTGGACAGTGATTTGGGGTCCCATGATAGGATCCCTGATCACAAATCACAATTGGAACTCTATTTTTAAAGGGAAGGCATTGTCTTCAGTTTGCTTTCCAAAAACCCTAACAGAAATTCTTAATCAGTTCCTTTGTGTGAATTTTGCACCAAGACTTAAGAATCAAAAACAAAAGGCAGAGGCCAGGGGGCCGGCCGGGTGGTGTGGTGGCTAAGTTCATGTGCTCCACTTCAGTGGCCTGAGGTTCGCAGGTTTGGATCCTGGGCGTGGACCTACACACTGCTTATCAAGCTATGCTGTGGTGGCATCCCACGTATAGAGGAAGATGGGCACGGATGTTAGCTCAGCGTCAGTCTTCCTCAGCAAAAAGAGGGGGATTGGCAGCGGATATTAGCTAAGGGCTAATCTTCCTCACACACACACACACACACACAAAAGGCAGGGGCCAGGTTCCTTTTTAAAACTTCATTATTTTCAAAAGTTGTTCATTCCTCTTTACAACCCAGAAGACAGTAACAATACAGGAAAATAAGATATAGGGGTGGTGGACATCCTCCTTTTCCTCGAGACATCCCCATAGATGACATGGTTAGTATAAGATGCTCTCTGGGACAGAAAAGGAAAGGAGTAAGGATTGCTCAGCAGAGTTCTTAAGTGGAAGAGGTCCCTGAATGGGCAGCACCTTGAACATTGTTTGAACTGATTGCCAAGGGCATTGACCGTTAGTCCCTGGTTTGGGTGTTCTGCTCTCCCCTTCCACCCACCTGTTGGGTTCCCATCCTTCTTCTCTGTACGCTCTTCCCCTCTGTCTTGATAAACAATCCTCTACTTGGTATTCAAGATTTTCCCTAAAACCCTTCTCTACCATAGCATTCCGTCTTCCTATTTCAAAGGACTCCCTTTAGTCATCAGCATCTTACAGTGATTTGGATCCTTCCTGAAGTAGGAGAGAGAGGAAGGCGGAGAGAGAAAACATCTTGCCTTATTTCATAAGACCTCCTCACCCCCCCCCCAACAACTGCACATTTTATATTGCAAACTCTGAAACCGATCAACTACAGTCTACCCACCCTTTTGTTTGGGCTGTATATTGTCTACGATTATATTTCTTTTATGCCCATCAGTTGCTTATCACCATACTCTACATTCCATCTATATGGCTGGACGTCTTCCTGTTATATAGAGCCATGTCCACACTTCTTCCGTCCCCTATCTGCACTCTGTTGGTTCCCCAGTACTGGCTGCACTGGGTATATGTGAGGAGCTCAATACATGCTGAGTGAATGAGCGAGGTTTGGGATGAGTGCGTGAGTGAGTGAGTGAGTGCAAGAATTAACTCTGAAACTGGACTGCACCCACAGAGAGGGCATATCAGAGGGTACAGCTCTGAGGAGTTGGGGAAGCTGAAGAATAAAGGAGGGGCTGCCACCAGAAGAAGGAGAATTAAAGCGATTGTGATTCTGACATTTAATCACTTATTTGTTTGAAGTTAGGTCTCTTTTAGCTATCAACACTTTTGCTGTTACTTAAATATAGTGTGTTTAAAGATTGCAAATGCTTTTGAACTGAAATTTTTCATTTTCTATCAAAGGCCTGGACTTTCTCAGTATTTTCGCCATATAACAGTTATCGCTAAAACATTTAGTTTTACTAAGCTTACAAAATGTTTTTTATGAGAATAAAATGGAACCATATTAATAAACTTGCAAAGAATTTTTCTTATATTTATACATTTAAACCAAATTTGGGCTTTAGCCAAAATATATAGCTGTTTTTCTGACCTAGCCATTGTATTATCCCACACACATCAACTGAGCACTACGGAAACACTTTCCAAGTGTGTCAATGTGATATTAAGTGATGTCAATATTAGTAACATGGCAAACTAAAGAGGAATTGGACATTTTTAAAACACACTGACATATAACTGGAGATAATGTAAGTTTGTTTTATATGTATATGCCATAAATATAATTAAATCTTTAAATATAAAAAGGCTTTTAGCATTTTAATTTTTATCTTTGATTCTTTATGTATATGTCTTTCCAGACTACTAATAAAATTGCCAGAACTAAACTATCAGGTAAAGGTGAAAGCATCAATTGACAAGTAAGTTGCTAATTTCATTTTGAAACATGAAAATGTAAGCCTCTTAAAAAAGAATTGTTATTTTATGGAATAATTTCAAACATTTAAATTTACGTCTCTCACATTACGTATCAAGGTACTTCAAATATTTGACTTTGAAGTTTAAACATTTAACAGAACTCCAATGAAGATTTACTTTAAAAAGTTTTACTATAAAGACTTGAAATGAAATTTGATATACTCTCCTCTAAAGTATCATAGAAAGTTTTTACTAGATCTATTAAATAGCTCATTTTAAAGAATCTTCTTGGTTTTACAGGAATGTTTCAACTCTAAGGTAAGACATTTACTTGAGATTTTTTTTTTGCTGTTCTCATAAATATATTTTACCTGAGACCATGTAAATAGCTAAGGTTTCCTCTCTAGCAATCGAAGATTTGTTCTTTGTGGAACTCACGTCAAAGCCATGTCCATTGAAGAATCTTCCAATGGGAGTCTCTCGGTAGAATTTCGACATTTGGTGAGTTTGCAATAAAATTACACAAGCTCTTTTTTTTTTTCCCAAATCAGACACATCTTTACTAATAGGTCTTATAATTCAATGTATTTTATTCTTTAGTGTTCCTTATGTGAGATTAAGGGCCATATTGAGAAGTAAACCATGCGTCATTGAAGAATTAAAAATGGTAGGAAGAATACTGAACCTTAACTCAGAAGGTCTGAGTTCTTAACAATGGTGACGTAGTACCTAAATATATGTAGTAATTGGTCAATATATTTTGATGATAATGACAAAGATAATTCATCTTATAATGGGTAGACATTCCTGGTTTCGTTTTTCAAATCTCCCCAAGAAGTGACATCCAATAACATGCCTAGCTAAAGGTGCTTTCATTTTGGGAAGATTAGCTTGGGGAAATAGGATGTTCCTGGGTATGACAGCTGCACACAGTTTGCCTTAGCATGTCTAGAAAGCTTCTGACCCAGCCTTATCCTGTTGCTTCTTGTTTTTACCACTTCCTCTTAACCTAGAGTTCTCTTCCTGCTTTCTTTCTAATTCTTTGCCTAGTTCTTAGATTCCCAAAGACCCTACTGCTTTTCTTGTCAGAAACATGTTACCCATCTGGTTTATTAGCATTTAGGAAGTGCCTCACCTGAATGTTAGGGCATCACTGAATCAGCCTCAAAAGGTCTTTCTAAAAGATAAAATTTAAGTTAGAAAGATATCTGCATACACAAATTTATGCTGGTTTTCATTTTTGATTTTGTTTCTGTTTGGTCTTCTGTATTGAAGAGTACATTTCTTTTGAACTGAATCCCTCCCGTGTGAGACTGCTAAATAAAATGTAATGAAGAGTCGTGTATTATACATCCTTATAGCTAGCACTCTTTTTGCTTAGGTTCAGTTCCTCTCCTCAAGGAACGTTCAGTAATGGGCGATGTTTGGTAATAAGTAAAGCAATAAGAGGCCCTTAACTTAGAGATGTCTATCTCCCAAAGAAGTCATGTGGAAAAGGAAGGACAAGGAATATACCAAAAGTGGTTAGGTCTTTATTCCGGCAGGTGTAGTATGTGAAATAACAAAACCTTCGTTTTTACAGGGCTCTTCTAGTTGCAAAGCCTTTTTACATATATTTTCTTTTGCATAATAACTTTAATTGCTTTTTAATACAAAAGTAAATATAGAAAATCAGAGAAGCAAAATTTGAAAAGTACCTATAATCTCACCACTTTGAGGTAACACTATTAACATTCTTATTTTTATGTTTTCATTCTTTTTTCTAATATATATGCACTTTTTAAAAGTGGAATCAGATTGTACACACTAATTTGTTTCCCGCCTTTTTTTCCCATTAAGTAATCGATACCATGGACATTATTGTGTCAGTTAGTCTCCTTCTACTGTAACATCACTCAGCAGCTCCCCATGCCATGTGGCACACTGTCCCATCCTTTATTTCCCCAGTCCTCCGTGCTAGACTTGGTTTTGCAGGCACTGAGACTCATCACAGCTTAGCTCAGGTGATATTTTTCAGGTACAAAGGAGTGCGGAATAGATTCTAAAACATCCCAGCATGATTTCCTCCTTCCAAAATGTTGGCTGGAAAACACAGTCTTAATGGTATGCCCACTTGCTCACTGATATCAGTGAAAGTTTCTGAAGCGGCGTCCCATGAGGGGAAATGGAAGCTCCTTCCTGTTGAATCTGGGCAGCTTGTCAGGTTTCGATGACTTAGAAGACATCTAGCTACTGTTCTAGAAGTCAAAATTGTGATGAAGGTAATCACTGCAATAGGTTCAACCAACGTGACATTTAGATGACAATGCTTCTCCATCTCAACGCTCTTGTTTTCTTTTACAAAGCAACCCAAGGAAATGAAGTCCAGCGCCGGAAGCAAAGGAAATGAGGTAGGAAACGTTTTCTCCAAGAGAAATTGTCTAGGAAACAATCCTATAACATCTTAGTTTTGCAAAGCTCGTAAACTGCCCTTTATATTTTCATATAAAGTCAAATTTATGTTTCTCTGATAACAAATGTAAAGCTTGATAATTGCAGACAGTATAAGAAGTTTTGTTTTAAAAAGGAGAAAATAGAAATTGCGTATTATAACACCCTCCTAAGGAAATGACTATTAACATTTGACACACATCAATCTAGACTTTTATCTATGTATATATTACTTTATAATATATACATACACATTGTTTCATAACCAGCTTTTTTTTCACATAGCAATATCAGACAAACAGCTTTCCATAACCTTAAATACTCTTGGAGAACGTGATTTAAAGTGGTTGCATTGTGCCATAATTTCTTTAGTCAGTCCTCCATTATTATCAAATACCTTCAAGTTACTCATTTTCCACAGACAATAGGTAAGTCTCGGGCATCATGAAACGTTATGTGAAAATCACAGGCGAAAAACAGTCCTTTTACTTTATGTTGTCAGTTACCTTGCTATCTAAGGTTTGCATTTCACTGAACTGATTAAAAGAACAAACTGATGCAGTTCGAGTGTTTGCATTTGAGTCAATAAATGGTAGGGTGGTCAAATCCTGGATTGGAAGTGACCTTGGAGATCACCTATTTAGTTGGCCTAGCTGCTAGGGCATACGTCTATGCTCTGCATATTTGGAATCAGAAAACCTAGGTCTGAGTCCATGCTCTGACAGTGACTGAAAATGTGGTCCTTCACAAATGATCTGATAGAGAAATATGGCATTTTTCCCTCTAAGAGATCAGGGTAGTCAAGCCCAATGCTCTCTGTTCAGAGATGCTGCATATGTAAGACCACCTACATGATGCAGTTATAAAGCAGGTGAGGCTTATTTCTGGTGTGGTTGGTATGGTTCCAATCTCCTGGCTTTGTACTCATAGGTCCTAGGAGAAAGCTCTTCAAATTATTTGGAAGAAAAAAGCACTTTATAAATCCAGCATTCAACTACAATCAATTTAGCCCACCCCATGAAACTACCAAGATCCATTGCAACAGGTTTAATGGTCTACATTTCCCTCCCAAGAATTCTTCATTCCTTTAACTGTGTCTTAAAGATCGTTTGCCAGATACCACAGCCCCACCAAAGATGACCTACACCTTCCTCCCAGGGTAGAACTTTGGCTTAAGGTAGAGCTGTGAACAGGTCTCTTCAGTCCAAGATATCCCATGAGCAGAGCTTTTGAGTTTAAGAATATTCTAGTAAACCAAATAAGTGGGAGATATTCTCCCACCTTATAGAAGTCCATAAAGGTTTTCCAGACTTCCTCATTGAAACATTAGCACACTATAAATAAAAGCCCATTTCACACATCTCACTGGTACTTTGGCCAGGGTTGCAAACAGCATTTCATTCAGTGTGACATCCCTGAATAGTATTTACTAAGTCTGAATACACTAAGCACAATGCTTCTGAACTTTTCTTAAGTAAAACAAATCAAATGGGAATAAATCTAAATAGCTCAACTCTTCCATACATTGTTATCTTTATGAATGTAAAATCAAAATCCTTACTTGGATTCTCTAGAGATGGAAATCCAAGTAAATCATCTTCTTCTGTAAAAAAAACTCAACCAATGTCTTGTTAACAGTGTCTACTTATATTACTTTGAATTTATTTCCTCTTGTTTGTTAATAACAAAATCATATAGTCACATCAGAATGATTTTTTGTCTTCCTTTTTTTTTCAAGTTTCCTAAATCAGGATAATTTTAAACTGTTCTTTGAGCTCCCCCTATTGATAGAATTTTAATATGACTTGTGGATGCATTTAAAACAAACCACAGGCTTGGACATTGTTTTATGAGCACAGGAACAATTGAAAAGTCACAAAATATGTGAAGTGGACTCAGGAAGATGAGCCAGGGAAGCAGGGGCGTGGCCGGGCAGTAGGGGTGACCGAAGGCAAGTCAGGGAAGAGCTGGGGAGGATCTGGAGGTGAGGTGGGATTCATAAAGTCATGGGGTCAGGGATGGTCGTAACAAAAGTTTCAGGAAAACAGGAAGCTAGGATATCATAACTCCATTTTCACATTTCAAAGAGTTGCTATTGCTTATCTGTGAGCCCCAGTGGCAGGAGTTCATAGCCTGATAAAAATTTATTTTACAAATCCTTATGTGGCATTTACTATATACTGGGCAGTAAGAGCTTCACCAACATTGATTTATGTAACTCTTGGGACAATGCTATGAAGTAGATACTATTAGTGTCATGCTTATTTCAGTTAGGGAAACTGAGGCACAGAGTAGTTGGGCCAAGATTCAAACCATGGCAGTCTGGCTCCCGTGTCTATGCTCTTGGCCACTCTGCCATGCTGCCTCTGGGATCACAAAACCTTTGCTGGGAGGAGCCGCACTGGTTGGCACTCCTCTTTGACCCCCTCTGCCCCTTTATCTCATCACGCCTCTCCATTTGCTGGGATTCCTATGAGGGAGATCTTTGCAGGTTTGCAGTAGCATCTCACCCTTTCCTCTCTGCTCCAGCTACAGCTGCTACTGTCCTCACTTTACCCACCGCTCAGAAATCCATGCAGCTACCTCGCACCAGAATCCTTACAAAGTTTGGAAGGAATTTAAAGTAACGCTTCATCAGAAAATGTTGTCGACCCCTCTTGTTAGCTCCTGCCTGCCTCAGTGGGTAGTGGAAACAGCACCATATTGGACTCTGCTTCTTACAGGCAGCTGACCTTGCACAAGCCACTTCACTTCACTAACTCCCATTTCCTTATCTGTAAAATGGGAATCATGTTAGCCTGCACGTCACAGGGTTGTTGGGAAGACCAAATGGTGTGGTGTGTCTGAGTCAACTGCTGTGTGCTATGCAGGTGTCTGCTGTGGCTCTTCCTGATCGGCCCTCCAGGCTGCCCCCTCTGTAAAGAGCAGGTGTTTACTCAGGTGGGGAAATGGCTCTAAAGGTGGTACCTGACTAGGACAAACTGCTGATCCTCATCCTTCTCTGCCCACCCGCCAAAGTGCATGGCTGGAGATGTTCCATTTCAAGGGCCCCTGAGCACATCCCTCTTCTGGCTCCAGGTCCCTGAAACCTCCGAGCACCATGTATGCATGCCCCTTTTATGGGATGACATGTCTTGGGTTCCTACCACCACCTCATGGGCCCCCACCCCCATCATACACACACACACACACACACACACACACAACTTTGGGTCCCTCAGTTCTGCTTTTGTGGTTGTGAGAACTTGAATTGGATACTTATTAAATGATCAAAAACATACTGAGATGTCATGAATGACAGTTTCCCTCAGGTCGCCGTTCCAAACCTCCTTAGAATTGCAGCCCCTCGTGGCTGTTTGACTCTGAGATTATCCAAGAAGAGGTGACCTGTCAGGATGAGCAGGGGATCCTGGCTGTAGAATTGGGTGAAGGGAGGAAGCTGCTCTAGACCCACGCTGTTTCCAGAAGACCCAGGAAGACATAAGAGGTGACTTCAGAGACATCTTTGGATTAGGGGTTGGTGGAGCTCTGGATCCTCCACCCCCATTTCAGTCAAGACAGCTCTATTTTATGTATTTTTCAGATTGGAACCCAGGTGGGAAATTTCCTTTCAGGAATATGTCCCAAGGTTAAAAAACATTTGAAAACCATTGGACTAGACAATCTCTGAAGCTAATTTTAAGAATTCGTTTTGGCATTTCACTTCACCCTTTGAGGAATCTGTAGACATTGTAACCTTGTCACAAAATCAAGGTTAGCAATTATTGCCTCTTTCTCCACCTTTGTTCTTTTCTTAGAAGAGTCACCGTGAAGAAACTATTCTATCACCTAGCAAGTGACCAAACTTTGAAGGCATCAGTCTGTCCCTATAAAATAAACATTCCCAGGAAGCAACCTTTCCCGAAGGTCCTTATCTGGCAGGGAGCTGGCTACAGAATGATTGCCAAAATGTGGAAACTGTTTAAACAGGGAAGCTGGAATTGCAGTCTCTCGAGTTTCCTCCGTCGGTAGGCTTTAACTGATAAATGACGGTTTTAGCCACAGACTGAGGTGTTAGGTAATTTTGTTTATGTGGTGGAAAGTCATGAAGCACAAAGAAGCCATTAGTAAAGCCTGGGTGGCTTGAGTTTCATTAACAAAATAGCCGAACAGATGTTCTTTCAAGGTTCAGTGTTCTAAACACAGATACACTACTCACGCGCCAACCAGCCCAAGCGTTTTCACAGGAAGTTGATTTCCTTCTGAACTATTTTAAGTAGCTGCAACACTTTTTAAAGACAGACATCAGTGCAAGAATAACACTAAAAACGTAGACTTTTTATGCAACATCCTCCATTCAGTCCCTCTATTTTACAGGCTGAGAATTAGTTGTCATTTTGCATTCATTTCCTATGATTCCATGATCGAGGTCTTCTCACATGTGATTGCACCATTATTCCCACTCTTATCCTTGTCTGCCAGCATCTAACCCAGTGTCCAGCATATGATAGGTACTCAATAAATATTCACTAAGTGAATGGGTTATTGACATTGTTTTCTATTTCACATAGCTTTCCATGTGCAACATTATCATAGATTATGGCTTGTGAAGAGACGAGCAAGAAATGTAGATGAAAATCATCCTTATCCCAGTCATATTTTCTTAGCAGAGGTTTTCTTTCAAGTCAAAAGCCATAACCATTTGTTAACAGATTCTAGGTTTCCAGGGTGTACTATTAGGCCCTGAGCAGAGAAAACAAAATATAGTGACATCTATACCTATCTTTCTTTAAGTTGTGTTATTTTTTTCCACGTGGAGCCCTGGTCAAGTTGTTTAGCCAGTTTTCCATTTTCTTAGCAGATTATCCAATGGGTACTTTTCTTTAGCAGTATAATACAGTTAATCCAGTTACAATATTCAATGCCATACAATATAAATACCATAAATATGGATGTTTTAAATCCATAATCATCTCAGATGATTAGAATGGCTTTTAATACGGACATTAATGGTGCATATTATTTGTGATATTTTCCCAGTATGTAAGGAATGGACCCTGGGAATGTGAAATTGAATGGTGTCCCTGGCTTGGACTACCCTGATAAAGTAATAAAGACTATGGTTGATGGCCATTTAAGCTCTGAAAATTAATGATGCTTCCTGTTGTCAGAGCTGCTTTTCTCCAGTCGCGTGTATTTTATGTCAGCTTCCTTCCTGGGTTCTGTTCTAAATGTGCCTCACAATTGTGTCAGGGGTTTTAAGTAAACATTAGAAATTAGCTTGAATCACTGAGCAAACCTCTGAGCATCCACATTCGAGTTCAATAAAGTAATATCTAAAGCATGAAATCTTTTTCCAAAGTTAATGGACAACCCTGGGCATCATTACTCTGTCGGTGGAGTCCTGGTTTCTCACACTTTGGATGGTAAACACAGGTGCCATAACTCAAAGATCTGAGGAAATCACTCATAATGAATGATCATATCATATGAAATTTAATCAAATAAATTAAACTATAGAGGCCAGAATGGGGGAGGGATGGGACCTCATACTCAAATAGGCTCCCTTTGTCCTCCAGAAAGATGTCTGTGGGGTCAAGGCAATGTGTTCACCCAGAGTCCAGGACCGCAGAATCCCAGCCCCCAAGACCTCAAGCCCACTTCCAGGGCCCGTGCAGACGTCTTCTACTCTCCCAAGCACAGACGGCACCATCAATGCAAACATTTCTAGGCACAAGCAGAGGCCTAGGAGCCACACTAGTCATTTGAGGCCCCTCACAGAGGTGGAAGAAAGGTAGGTAGGCAGTGGTACAGGATGGCCATGCTCTCCCCAGGCCACCACATTCCAGTGGAACTTTAAGGACTTAAAACCTAGTCAGTTAGGTCGTGCAAAAGCTTAGATGTCAAGGTAGGAGGCTAGACCATATTTTAACAGTTTGTTAACTTGATTTATGGTGGTTAAATATCTAGACATATGGTATGTGGGTCTCCCTCTGTGCGCTTGCCTCAGGTCTCTCAGATGTTCTGCATAGACTTGTATCATCCCGTCCACCATTGAATCCAGTGAGAATGTGAAAGGTGACCATCAGTGAACATGAAATTGTGGATTCGTCATCTGTCTTAGTACTTTCCATAGTGTAGGCACCCCATAGGGCGGTGAGATCTATTGTTTAAAAAATGTGGTTTTTGTTCAACTTGTTGCCTAAACGCAAGCCAACTACTTCATATTATGCTCAACCAAAGAAACAGCAATTTATTTATTTATTTCAACATGGCGGTGGGGACAGGGGATGACTGGCCGTTTGGTGTGTTGGATGTACTGGGAGTAATTTTAGGGGTGATCGAAGGGAATTTTTATTAACATAACTTTCTACTAACCCAGTAAGAAACAGTCCCACTGCAGTGACTCTCACTACCTGCAGACAATGTAAGGTACTACATGATCTAGACCAAGGGAGAGAGAGGTTTTAATTCTCTACTTCCTTCTCAGTAACAAATTCTAAGTTTAACATTCCTCATTATCAATAAATTCTTCCTCATGTAATGGTTACTTGTATCATCATATTAGAACTATTTTTATAATTTCAAATGTAATACAAACGGATTCCGAGCTGCTATTAACACATATTCAGTATTAGATCTCCCTTTCTCCCAGAGCCGACTCTGCCACCCCCGGTCCAACCCTGACTTTTCTAGCCTAGATAATTCCACTTCTGTCTGCATGTTCCCCACAGGGCTTATTTTTTAAATTACTTAAGCTTTCTATACAATCTCCAAATTTTCTACATCATTTTGAGACTAAACACAATATGCGTACACCACGTTGAGAATAATTGCCTCACAAATTCCACCCGGGATTCTTGTTAAAATGCAGAATCTGATTCAGGAGGCCTGGGATGGAGCCAGAGATCCCGTTGTTTTTAACAAGCTTTTAGACAGTGACAGTGCTGCTGGTCCTGGGCACATAGCAAGGTGCTATAAGATTTCATCAGAGAAAAACAGCAATTTCTGTCCCACTCCTTCCCACTCCAAACCCACTCCCTAGAGATGATCATTTTTTGAGCTGTAAATATCATGCTAATACTGATATTTCTTGATTTTTTTTTTTAATTTTGTACATTTAGCTCCTGAATTTTTTTCTATAAAAGATTAAGCTATGGAGGGCTGGCCCTGTGGTGTAGTGGTTGAGTTTGGCGCGCTCCGCTTCAGCAGCCCAGGTTCACAGATTCGGTTCCTAGGAGCAGACCTATACCACTTGTCAGCCATGCTGTGGAGGCATGCCATATACAAAATGGAGGAAGATTGGCACAGATGTCAGCTGAGGGCTAATCTTCCTCAGGCAAAAAAAGAGGAAGATTGGCAACAGATGTTAGCTCAGGGTGAATCTTCCTCAGGAAAAAAAAAAAGATTAAGCTATGGTTCTCTTATACCAGCTCTCCATACATATAAATTTCCCCCATCTTCACAATATCATTATATAACATATTTTGGTTTAATCAATATATTCAATGTTTATGTTATACTATGATTATATAAAAATTGTTAAGGGGCCGGCCCAGTAGTCTAGTGGTTAAGTTCGGTGTGCTCCACTTCTGTGACCCAGGTTTGCAGGTTTGGTTCCCAGGTGCAGACCTACACTATCCATCAGTCATGCTCTGGTGGCAGCCCACATGCAAAATAGAGGAAAACTGGCCTCAGATGTTAGCTCAGGGCAAATCTTCTTCAAGCAAAAGGAAGAAGATTGACAATAGATGTTAGCTCAGGGCAAATCTTCCTCAGCAAAAAAAAAACCCCAAAAACAGCTGAGCCATATAGCATAGTATGATTGTATTTCTATTCTTGTATTACTTTTAGTGTTCCCTGGATTTATTAGTTGCCTCAATTTTGTTTATTTGATCAGTTTATTTTATGTACCTGTCACTAATGTAGCCTCAAACTTTCCTCCAGAACTAGAAAACACCTTGTAATATGGGCAAACATGTAAATCTGAGTTTCTTTTTCTTTTTTCTTGGCAACATCCCTCTAGGAACCCTCCATCTCTTGCTCAAGTATGGGCTGGTTGCCCTCTGATCCTGTTGCACAATTGTTTTTTGGATTTTTTTGAAACTTCCTTTCACCGTCATCCTTGAGTGTCCCTCCCCTGTCTCCTGGCTGGGTTCATGACTTCCTCTTTCTTAGTTTACTTTCTCTTTTTTATTAGAGAGACCCTCCAGTAGTTTCCAGAAAATTCATTGTAATTCATGTAGCTCTAGATCATTCATTTCAACTGCTCATTCATTTCAACTGCTATATAGTTTTTTTACACTGTAAAACATATACAATATATTTAGCTATTCTATTGCTGAACAATTTTAGCATTGTAAACAATGCTGCTCCATTCTTCTCCAATTAAAATTTTTCTACATATCTTCTTTTACATGAGTATAAGAAATTCTTTGGCCTATTTGAAAGTAAATAAAACTCCAGCTGTTATTTTATTGACGTTTCTGGAGGGAGCAGAGGAAAGTCCATGTTTTCCACCTACCATGTTTAACCAGAAGGAAATCTTGTTTTCTTTTTAAACAAATTCATTATGACACTGACTTGTTTCTGTTATATCTACACACATATAGTTTGCTTTTATTAATAGTTGTTTATTAATAGTCAAAAGGACTAATTGCCAAAAATTAAAAATAAACGGTATTTGTTGAATTTCAACTGATGAAAATATGCTGGAATTTTAAAAACCAGAAATTATATTGTTTTGGAGGCTTAAAATCATTCTGTTTGTGGAAATGATTTCTCAGACTCTGTATATACTCTAAATAACTTTTAAAATAATAAGAGGGAATGTTCCACAATAGGGAATGTTTGGGGGCATTTACTTTAAGAATTTATCAATTTTTATAGAAGCAGGCCTAATAATGGATAGCAAATATGCATTTGTAAGATAACAATTTCTTTCTTTTTCCCTTAGGGCTGTCACATGGTGACCGAAGAGCTTCATTCCATAACCTTTGAGACACAGATCTGCCTCTACGGCCTGACCATAGATTTGGAGGTAGGTGTTTCAAGGAATATCTGCTATTTACTAATGACATTTTCAAGAATTGGTCAGCATTTATAGATGAAAGCTTAGTCTTTTCTAGGTTTTAGTACACTCCTTATTCATTATTTTTGTTGTAATTTAGAAAATCAATCTGTCAAATATTCACTAATTAGTCAACATATACTATTCTGGTTAAATATAAATAAGGAAATCTGATGGGCATTATGAACTCAATATATATTGAATAATTTGTTGCCTAGGTTGTATATTTGTTTGTTTGTTTTCTGGGATTTCTTGAGTCATGGATACTCAGTGGAAAGCCTAAAGAAAAAGAAATATCCTTGAACCATATCATGTAATGATACATTTTCAAAAATTTAACTTGTACATAAAAATCCCTCAGAAGGAAGGTTTTTCTGATGTACTGAGCAAAGATAAATGATGGGAACGGTACATTGTTTTGCTTGACTTATAACAGTCACCATTGAACTCAAAGAAGGAATAAATAAACTTTGGGGATTAAATCGAGCATGATTGACTATGAGCTCTTTGAAGGCAGGACATCATCCCTCTTTTGTCCCTCCATTACCAGTGCCTGGCACAATGCCTGGCACATAGTGGATGCTCATAATTTGAATATATCGATCCATTCCAGAAATAAATTTAAAATTAGATTCTTTAATGTAACTTATTAAGAGGACAGTTGCTAAATCAATACAAGTGCTAACTAATTGCATTTTAGGCAGTATGTGATATAAGAAAGTATAAATATTTACACAATGTCAGGGAAGATCCTGGAGAAGCTGGCCAACTGACTGAGCACTGTGAAAGGATTCCTGTTTTTATAGCTTCTTTCCTCCTTGTACTTTGACTCATATATGCTCAGAAAGTTCCAGTGCCTCCACAAATCATTTTAGTGACGAGGGCAATGTAGACACCAGGATTGGAGGAGTGTGGGGTTGGCTTGGGGTGGCCCTTTAGGGGACAAGATCAAGTGTAAAGTCAATGTAAGTTGCAACTACCTGTAATAATTATGCTTTTCTGTTTGTTTGTTTAAACCAGACCAGCTCATTACCTGTGGTGATGATTTCCAATGTCAGTCAGTTACCTAATGCTTGGGCATCCATCATTTGGTACAATGTATCAACCAACGATTCCCAGGTAGACCATCTCTCCCTATTTCTCCTCCTCTAATTCTACTTGATTTGTTTTATTGTCAACAAAACCTATCTGCATCAAAAGAGATATATGTATTTACAAATTATGGCATGTCTTTGTGGGTTGTTTTATTCCAGAACTCCCATATATTTAGTTGTATGATTCCTCTCTCATGTCACATTTAAAGTAATATGTTTTGATGTACTTGGACCCTGAGAGAGTTCTGCTGAGCAAAAGTGACAGACAGGTATTTGTCACTTCTGAGGGTCTGGTCAGCTCCCAACTGTGTGCATCACAGAGAGTTTCAGGGCCATCCTATGGCTCTGTTAACTGGGCTGTGGGGACTCCTTGCTCCAGAATTTGATGTCTGACTGCTGTGTTTACCTCCTCAACTACTTCTGGCCACGCCTTCTCCACACAGGCTCCTCTACAAAGGGAGAGAATTGGTTTCCAAATAAGTGACTAGACTATTCATCAATCTTGCCTAACTAATTCTAACAGTACAAATTTTTGAGTTGATTATAGATTTAATTCATTTGATTATTGTGTTAAATATATAATCAATTCAATAATCAAATGGATTATTGAGACACAGATCTGGATTATAGATTTAATCCATTCTAGGCTCAAATTGGGTTTTAATGCCATCTGGTGGTTATTTGAGACATGCATCAAAAATTGGCCTCAAGTTACAAAGCAAGCGGAGAATACGTGCTCTTCTTAAAAGACAACCAGGGAGGGGAGGGGCAAAAAAGATGAGTCAGCACTTCCCCTTGTCCCCTCTTACAAAACCTCAACATTGTCCTGGAAACCACTAAGATCTAGAGAAAATAGGTCAGATGTAAATAACATTTCTTCTTAATTCAAAGCAAATGTTCCCTCCAAAGGGAAGAATTCTTTTACGTGAGGTCCTAGCGATCAGAACAGAGACATAGTCAGCTCTTAGTTCTTTCCCTTTTATTTAATGTGCCTAATAAGGAAACAGCATGGAAAATGACTCAGCCTATTCCTTCTCATCTGCTGGTGCCCTGGCACTGAGACAGATTAACTGCAGAGAGGAAGGCTGCCTGGGGCGCGCTGTGCCTCACTTCCTCTCAGCCTGCAGTGAGAAGAAAAGCATTCATGAGAGAAGTCACCTGATCTTTAAAGCCTAGAACAGCCAACACTCCTGAGATTAAGTGTCCTTCCCCATTAAGAGCTGCACGTTTAGAGCTTTCCATCCCACTCCAGGACGGAGGAGGGAAGATGGGCTACTTCTCCCTCCTCCAGCCTCGGAGTGCAGTGCTGTGCACTTAGCTTTCTTCGACATCCTTCTTCTATAAGCAAGCCACCAAAGCTGTCACACTAACCACCCCACATTCTGCTCTGCTCCTGGATGAAGAATCTGGAGACGTAGATCCTATCCAGCTCCTACAACATAGATGCACAGCCTACTTATGGAGTCCAGCATGACAGCTAACACGGGGTTCTCTGCTTAATTCTGTTCTGCTTCACAACTTGAGCTCCTAGACCTTGATTGTATTCTATGCTTTTTGGTCATTTATCCAGACACAATTCTCAGGTTCAAGGAAAACTGTCTCTCTAGAAATTCTTTCTCTCCATTCCTCCCCTTCCTATCTCCCACTCCGTACTGGATGCTGTGACCTCTTTTATTCCCACCTTCTGAAATCCTTTGAATTGGTTCCTTTTCTTGCTGCCCAGCTTCGTCCATGTTCACCAAAGGCTTTCTCCCCATGCTGCACTAGATTCTCAATGCTTCCCCTCCTGCTCTTCTTTGAACATCTTTCTTGGGTTTCACACCTTTTGCTTTCCAGTTATCTGAGACAAAGGCTTCTGTTCCGCTATGGTTGACCCAGTTTCTGGTACAAATAGTCTTCTTTGGAGTTGATCATGTAGAAGATTCTCTTGTCTAGAGCAAAATAAGAAAAGACTACTATACTATCTATAAAACAGGAGTCCCAGGTTAATTATGAATTCATAGTATAGGGTCACCTTCCTTACCCAGCAACTTAACTGTTTTTGTGCTTTGGGATGCTTTGTCTGGTCAAGGTATAACTTGTACCAACCCATGATAAACCAATTAAATAACATGTTATAAGTTTTGTTTAAGATTAATATTATTCAGAAAAGAGTATCTGTCCAATTATTTGTTGGACAGTGTTAAGTACTTGTATGAGTTGACTGATAGTCCATCGTCCAGGGAAAGTTAGAGAGATGCCCAATGATTCCTTTAAGGATAAGATGGAGCTGTATATTATATTAGACTCAAGGAACAAGGAACTCTTTAGGAAAAGACAGTTAGTCTTAATTAAAAAATACAATAGAGATGAGACAATATTCTGTATTGCTAACTTAGGTTGGCCTAAAGAGTTTAAATCAGGAATCCTATATATTGAATTACAGTGTGTTCAATGTGATTAATAAATATAATCATCATTACAACTCTATTTCAGAACTTGGTTTTCTTTAATAATCCTCCATCTGCAACTTTGAGTCAACTCCTGGAAGTGATGAGCTGGCAGTTTTCATCATATGTCGGTCGTGGCCTTAACTCAGATCAACTCAATATGCTGGCAGAGAAGCTTACAGGTGAGAGCTGGTAGATATGCAGGACTTGCCCATTTTTGGTATTCAAGTGTTTTAAAGAACCAGGGTGATAGTACTACTATTAATAATAATAATGATCATCACAATTTATTGAGTGCCTCCTATATTGCTGGGCTAAATGCTATATTGTCTTTCCCACAAAAGTTCTTAAGGCAGAATCATGAGGACACCTCATTATTCTATCCATTTTATAGATGAGGATACTTAAGTTCAGAGGTTAAGTGACTTGCCATGGCTGCATGGCTAAGACATAGCAGAGCCAAGACGCAGGCCAGGCCTTTCCAGTTCTAAAGCCTCTTCCTTTCCATTCCACACTCCAGCTCCAGGGTGTTCTTGTGCCATTTCCACTGAATGTAATGTAAAGCCTTAATGGTGCCTTGATCTTTCATATTAATATCACGAGGGTCATTCACCAACTGGAAAATAGCTGATTCCAGGACCAGGAAATTTAAGAAAAATTAAAAACCACCCAAGTAATACTTATTTCTTCATATCAAGAAAATTTCAGTTTTGACTGATATTTCTAAAGTTTGCAAAATAGAGTCATTGGTACTCCATGTAGTGATTATAGTGTAAACGTTTTCTAAAAGAATTGAAAATATTGAAAAGATATCTACATTTTGACAAGTCTGGGGTGAACACATTTCACACCAAAAAAAAGAGTTAAAATTGGATTTTCTTATGTTTCTAGTTAAAGTGGGGCCAAAGATGCATTTGAGCAGAGTGGTGGAATCGTATGTGATTTGATTAAGTCTGACTTACAAGTGATGCTTGGTTGCCACTTGTACCTACAGTCTTCTAATCAATAGGTATTTAAATAAATCAGGTCTTTGGGGAATATTACAAACTTTACTTAAGGTAAATATCCTTTTGATCCTTATTTAATTCATGAACCACAATAGTAGGCATTCAGTAAATATTTGTTAATGAGTGAATAAAGCTTTTAAATACATAGTATAGATGGCAGCCATATCCTTTCAGATCTTTATCAAATTTTTCCTTGTGAGTATAATTTCCTTCAAAATTTAGATAGAAACTCTTGTATCTTTTCACTGCCCTGGATCAAAACAGTCAATGTCTCCTTATTGCCTAATGGATCTCTAGTCCATTCTTGCATGGTAAGAGTCAAGACTTCTGGTAATCTGGCTACATCTAACTTATACAAATTTATTTTATAATGTTTATTCACCCAAATTAGGCAGGTCTTACTGTCTCCTGTATAAGCCGTGTTCATGTTCACTATGCTTCATCCTACATTATTCTTGCCACTGGAATTGGCAAGAATTCTGACCTCTTCTTTCTCTTCTGACAATTTATATCCTATTCATTCATGGAGGCCTGGTCCTCAACATCCACCCCCTTCCTAAAGTTATCTTTAGCTCCTCCATTGAAGAGAATTCTTTCCTGGAAAATATATGTTATGATATGTTAAATTTTTACTGTATTAAGTACACTATAAACCCATAGCAGGTGCTGAAGAATTGCTTGAAAGAAGGGGAGGAATCTAAATTAAGCACCAAATTGAAGAGTCTAATTGTTTAATAAAAATCTCACTCTTTTCTTTCATTTTAGTCCAATCCAGCTACAGTGATGGTCATCTCACCTGGGCCAAGTTCTGCAAGGTACAAACAGGGGAGGGGGAACATCATTCAGATAATTTCTTTTGTTTAATAGTGCTCCTTTTTAAGCCTCTATATCATCACCTGGGATTTTGAGGATTTCCTGGATAAGGTTATTTTAAAAAGAAACTCAAAAAGTGTTGTCTCATTTAAAGGAAATATTTCATTGAGAAAAGGAAATTGAATTATTATATCAACATTGCTATTGAATCACCATTGTCCTAACATGTTTGTTGATTCCAATAGGAACACTTACCTGGCAAATCATTTACCTTCTGGACATGGCTTGAAGCAATATTGGATCTGATTAAGAAACACATTCTTCCTCTGTGGATTGATGGGTGAGTTACAGGCTGTATTTTCCACATGAGTTCTTTAGGTTCTTATTTTTATACTATTGGGTTTTTTTCTTTCTTTTTCTTCTCTTTTTAAGCATGTTTAATGTCATGGGGGGAAAATAGTTGCAGTTCTTACACTCTTCATAGACTATTGGTATTTAATCTATGTAAGAGAATTTCAGGTACCATTGACATTTGATTATACTTAAGACAAATTTAGGTCTGTTCTTTGCAAATGCAATAAATTACAGTCTTTGATCAGATAAAACTATGCATTGTTCTATTTTTAGGTATGTCATGGGCTTTGTTAGCAAAGAGAAGGAACGACTCTTGCTAAAAGATAAAATGCCTGGAACCTTTTTGTTAAGATTCAGTGAAAGCCATCTTGGAGGAATAACTTTCACCTGGGTGGACCATTCTGAAAATGGTACATGCTTACTATTTTTTATTCATGTAAAATTAGTATTGAATTTGGTTATTGGTATTTTAGTGTTCAGAAGTGTGTGGCGTGTGGTTCTGTTTTTCATGTGTTCAGTGGATTTGAATATTAGTTGTTACAGTTGTCCCAGAAGACGGTACCATGAGCTTCTCACAGCCTATGTGGGTGTCCTCTATCACACAGCAATCTGTACTGTCCAGACTGCGGAGACAGGCTGGCATTGTTTTATAACCCGTGACATAAATAATGTGGGCAGGAAGAATGGCCACAGAGAATGCTTGCAGGAACATGTATATTCCGCCCCTCCACCGCCCCCCTTTCTGTTTCTCCAGGAGAAGTGAGATTCCACTCTGTAGAACCCTATAATAAAGGCCGCTTGTCTGCTCTGCCATTTGCTGACATCCTTCGAGACTACAAGGTTATTATGGCTGAAAACATTCCTGAAAACCCTCTGAAGTACCTATATCCTGACATTCCCAAAGACAAAGCCTTCGGTAAACACTACAGCTCCCAGCCATGTGAAGGTGAGGTTCTTTCTGTGGCTTTTTTCCTTAAGATTTTTACTCCAACCTCATATTGGAGTAAAATAAATGAAGTTCCTCTTTTTATGGTGACTTTGATCATTATAAGACCTAAGGGGTATATGGAGGTCAAAGCCTTAGAAATGAAGTGGTGTGTCAGCAGTTCCTGGAAAGGGATGGTTGGGGCTGTCCAACTCCAGCAGAGTCCTAAGTAATCGGTGACTGTAACCAGACCTCACCATGGCCACAGGGGCCTCTCACAACCACTTGTAGACTTTCGGTTTTCTCCTTCCTAAAATGGGAGTGGTTCTGACTTCACTTCTATGACTGGGGGAGAGGAAAAGAAAGAGGAGGTAATGATTTGAAAGCTGTTAAAAGTTAGGCAGTCTGTTTTTTGCAAAAGAAGCCCAGGGTTTATAAGCTTTATATTTTTTTACCTTACTGTAGTTTCCAACTCAGAGAGTATTATTCATTTGCCAGAGAGGGGACAAGGGTGTCTGTGCAACATTCCCCACCTTCTAGCCTACCAATAACAAGTCTTGACACACCTGCCTTCCCTGGTCGTATCCTAAGGGCCTAAAATAATAGCTGGCCAACATAGGCATTTGGTAAATATTTGTTGACTACATCAAAGAACATTCATGAAAATAGCTAACTAATTGTAATATAAGTTCACCCTTCTATTTCTTTAACGAAAGTGTATACAATCCATTAAAATGTTCATCTATAGCAACTAAACCTATGAGCCCCGCCTTGTGGAATGTCCTACACTTGTCACTCAAAGATGGTGACTTGCTGCCACCCTACTTCGCCCCACTCTGAAACAAACAAAAAAGAAAACAACAACAAAAAAGGTGGCTTTTAAGTGTCTCTACATCTGATCGAATGAAATAACAAATGTCAATGCAACAAATTACAGTTGAAAGATGACAGTTGGTCCAAATTACAGTTGGACCAAGCACACGTTCAACATAGTATACCAGAGAAATTTGGGGACAGTTTCCAGGGTGAGGTTTGCACATTACTGATACTACAGTACAGTAGTACTTTTAGTAACACTGATGTCTGTGCTTCAAAAATATATGCAATTATAAGATTATGATTGGTGTCAGTTTTAATGAAAAGATCTGACTTACTATAAATCCTCCAAAACGTGAATAACTCAGTCCTTATAATTAAACTTAAATATAACATAGAAGGCAGGTAATATAGTTGATTCCCAGTTTTTCTCATGCATTTTAGAGACATTAATATGTAAAGTCAGATTAGGCCTACCGAGAGATTTGTTTTTCTCCTCTTGCATATTTTATGCTCATCTAAAATACTGTTTCATCTAGTCAACTAAAAATTTCTGTGAAGCACTAAACAATTGTATTCTCTCTCTTCTTTTTAGCACTACTTATGTTGTTCTAAACTTTTAAAATAATTTTATCAATAATATTGATAACGTTTTTCCCCAACATCGTGCCTTTCTTTTCTAGTTTCAAGACCAACAGAAAGAGGAGACAAAGGTTATGTTCCTTCTGTTTTTATCCCTATCTCAACAATGTAAGTAATCTTAGTCACATGTAAAATATTTATTATTGAATTTATCCAAAAAAAAGCTTTCCTGTAGAAAATTTAAGGGTATTGCAGAGTACCTATAACTGAGACTAAAGCGTTTTAATGCTCAATGCCCCATTTCCTTTAGTACATAAAGCTAGTCTTGAGGACACACCCCAGTATGTCATGACTGGAATAATAAAGTGGCCCTTTCATATGCCATATATTCCAGAGTAGGCCTAATGCTCTGACGGCAAATGATAAATTAGGCATCTCAGCGTCACAAATAGATGAAGCTCTAGAAACGAGTTCCTGACACAGTGAGTCACCACGAACTATTAATTTTTAATCTTTTTCAATATTTACCTTGTTATCTCTTTAAGCCGAAGTGACTCAACTGAACCACAGTCTCCGTCAGACCTTCTTCCCATGTCTCCAAGCGTATATGCGGTGCTGAGAGAAAACCTGAGTCCCACGACGATCGAAACTGCTGTACGTTCCCTTCCTTCTCCGTTGCTGGCCAAGGGCATTTCTAACGAAGCCAAGGTGGAGTGTGAATGCAAGGGGCTGATGTTCTGCGTGGGCAGCGAGAAAACACATTTGTTGGAACCAATTCCTGAGCACAACACAAGGGGCGTCTGTACCGTCCTGTGTGATGCTGATACTAGGGGCACTGCAAACAGACACCTTCACTTATTTGAACTGCTTTAAGTTCTTTCCATTGAAAGCCAGCAGAGGGCAAAATATTCCTGTACCCCACTCAACACTCTCCATCCCTACGTCCCCACTTCCACCATTGGCCCCACCACTCTCCCCACTTTAGCAGACAACACGTATTGGTCAATATTTATAAGCTTAGTTTAATATTTATCAGTTCAAGAACCACAAATTCCAATTTTTCTTGATTAATTGTTACTTGTATTATTAGTCCCAGAAGCCTCTTCAAGTGGTATATGAATAACAATAATACTACTCTTCAAGGAATTGAGTTATAATTTTAAATGCCATAACGTGATTTAGGATGCATTCTATCAGTTATTATTCCATCAAGTGGTTCAAATCCCTAATTTTCATGAGGGTAAACAAACATCAGAATAATAGAATCTTGGAGGGACCCGGAGCCCCAAGAGATTTCTATCTGGCTATAAATCAAGTGGTTTTCAGTCCTTCTCTTGAAGATTTCCAGGGACAGAAAATCCATACTCTCCTCTGACAGCTTATTCCAATGTTAGTGGTCCTTAAATCATTTAGTTGTAAAAGAACTTTTGCTACATTTTCCACCCATATCCTCATTACATTTTTGGTGGGATGAATAGGACTTCTTAAAACAGTTTTCATCTACTTAAAAGGTGCCTTTTATTTTAGACTGATCAACCCCAATTACTTCTGTGAATACTTAACAGTTAATTGGTAGAAAGATTATGGACTATTTAGTAGACAAGACGATGTTTATCTAAGAAATAGTGATTTACTTGCAGAACAATGGTTTCCTCAAAGGTCATTTTCATTTCTCAATTTTAGATGAAGTCTCCGTATTCTGCCGAATGATGGGATAAACTCTTGACATTCAAAAAAAGGAAGCACATGAAAAAATTTAAAGACTGTTCTCTGCCAACAATCACATCTTATTTTTTCAGCTTTGTATATACCAGTTTCCAGGAAATGGTTGAAGTCTGAAGCTCTCCTCTCAATGGCATGACACCCCCAACTGGGAGTGTTGTGATTGAAATGTTAAAACCAAAGCTTCAGATAAACTTGCAAAATAAGACACTTTAAGAAACCAGTGTTAATATAATATTAACAAAAGACTCCTTTGTATGTATTTGTTTCATTTCTGATTTTGTTTCTCACGTGTTACTTATGATTTTGGCTCTGGAAGTTTTAAGTGTTAAGATTTCAGAGTAGATCAGGAATAACAAAGTCACACCTACATTACTCAAACCGGCAGGAAGGCCTGAGGGAAAAGCCAAACAAGCCAGTATCCTGAATTCTCGTGGGTAAGAGTCATCACACTAGACATAAGAAGGAAGCAATGAGGTGGCATTAACAGCAGCAATTCACAGGGTGTCCAGGGGTGAATTATGAAGCTTCTTGATTGCCATGTCAACACTGTCCCAACTTTGGGGTTCACAGCTGCTGGTACCAGTGCCAGGCACACCTCATGATAGGGCGAGGGGTCCAGCGTCACTCCTGGTGGTATCTTGGCCAAATCGAATTGATATTATGGGCACTGAAAGCAGACGCATGGGTAAAAATCTCCTGAAGTGAGGACTGGGAGGAGAATAACAACACTGGCCTTGGGCGAGTGATTGAATCCTTGTGTTGCACGTTCTTCGTCTCTCGAAGAGGTTGGACTAGGTGGGCCCTGTGGTTCTTTCCAGCTCTAATAGTCTCTGGTCCCATGAATTCAACCTGACCCTGGGGAAAGGGGCTTAGGATGAGAAGTTCCATCCCTTCAGTTTTCTCTGGTGATGAGGGAGGGGAGGTGGTTTACGGGTGGTAATATGATCCTTGCCTCACTCTGACTGAATCCTTAGTGGTGCCATTGCCCGACCTCTGTCCTTAGTAATAGTTTGAGATCCCCAACACCTAGGACCTGGGGAGCTCTCTAATGTCTGCCAGGCCCTGGGGAAGCTGCTGAGCCAGGTGAGGAAGTCACGATATCGAGGCATCTGCCATGACCTACTGCATAAAAATCCTGAGGCTGGTATCCAAGGTGAGCCCTGACTGCAGAACCAGAGATGACAGTCCCCTCTGGAGGGCTCCTTTCTAACTTCTTCCACCCATCTCCTGTCACCAGGCAAGCCAAACAGACTGGCTAATGTTTGATCAAAAAGAGTTCAAAGAAAAAAAAGGTTTTAATATAACCTGCCTTTTCCCTTAGAGAGATTCCATCCTATCAATTTCATCTTCTATACCCCAGAATATTTTTTTTTCTGCTGACTAGTAGCAAATAAACAGCATTTAATGAAACAAAATGTAGATTTTCAAAATATTAATCACATTTTCACTTCTCCCCTCACCCATCCCAGACCAATCACAGATGTCCATTTTGCTAATCCCTTTTCAAATTCTTTTTAATGTAAAGAATCATTTTGACCAATTGTACTGAATGTCAATGCCTTTATCTGGAATAAATACTGAAAGAAGGCAGCTGCCAGTGGATTTCCTCAAAGTCTTAAGGTAGCAAGAAGGGTCCCCCAAAGAACCATAAAGAATGAGTATAACTCTGGCAAATCCAAGGGAGTTTTCTTTACCTCCCATGGTTCAGGAGGCCCCTACACTCCCTGTGGTAGAAGGGACAGAATTAGGGTCAAACCATCCCAGCCCTGTGCTCTAACAGCAGCTAATTGTATTCCAGACTTAGCAAACTGGCTTCCGTGTGCACAAGCTCCAATTTCCAATATAGAGCACAGTATTTTGTCTTTTTCAAATTGACAGCATTGATTAATTTGACTGATAGCATTTTTTAAAGTCTGGCTTATTGAAGTATAATTTACATACAGTAAAATTCACCCTTTTCTGACAAACCCTTTCAGTTGTGTAACCACCACTGTAAGACAGAGAACATTTCCACCAGAATCCTCACAAAGAGGACACTATAAAAATATGGTGAAGGACATTCTCTGCAACATCCTTACAGTACACACAACAAACAATTCCATGCCACTTCCTATGTAGACAGAGGGCTCTATTTAAAATAAATTGGATAATTTCACTCCCTGCTTAAAATCTTCGCATGGCTCATGATGCTCTGGATTAGCACTTCTTACCTGGAAAGTACGGACAGAATTCTGGAGGTTCGTGAAGTTGGATGGTGAAACTTAGAGTTTGATTTCCACACACTTCTAACTGAAACTTAGGATTTCCTTCAATCAGGAATAAAGGCAACAAACCATAACCTAAACCACATTTTTGTCACATTACAGTTGTCACCGTTATCTCAAAATATTGCTTATGCTAACCACAATTTTGAAATCGCATTCATCAGACCCACTGCTAGACCTTATTTAATGCCATTAATAAAGAGGAACTTATATTACTATATCACAAAGCTGGTTTTAATATTTTGGTATTTATATATTTGGCATTTCAATGTAGTTGGTTTCCTTTTTAATCTTACATATTTTATTTTATTCAACTAAAAACATTATCCTTTGAAGGAGTTCATAGGTTTCATGAGACTGCCAAAGCACAAGAAGTAGTTAAGAATCCCAGCTCTGGGTGAAGATCATAATTCTCAACAGATATTTCCAAAGTCGTACATTATTTAGTCTCTTCTTGGTCTTCAACTAATCTCTCATCTCAACTCTCATCACTTCTCCGCAGCAACGTCTTCTCATCCTCCAAAACACACACACATGGGGCCCGCCCGGTGGCGCAGCGGTTTAGTCCGCGCTTGGCAGCCCGGCGTTGGCAGGTTCCATCCCGGGTGCCGGCGGACGCACTGCTCGTCAGCCATGCCGTGGCGGCGTCCCATATAAAGTAGAGGAAGATGGGCACGGATGTTAGCCCAGGGCCAGTCTTCCTCAGCAAAAAGAGGAGGATTAGCAACGGATGTTAGCTCAGGGCTGGTCTTCCTCACAAAAAAAGAAAATACACACACACATAAGACTGACTGAACTACTTTCAGTTTCTTTATGACCTATGCTCGCTTCCACCTCCCTTAATTCTCCAACCCCATTCCATCTACCCTCTCACCTGGATAATGTTCACACATCCTTCAGGCTCTGGAAAGCATTCCTGCCACACACACGTATGGCTCAGGTCACATCATGCCTTCTCCATATCCTCTAGTTCCCCCAGCACAGTTCTGATCAGCTTTGCTGTAAATGCATGTCTTGTGTCTCCTTCATTAGACTCTAAGCAAGCTCTGTATGTACAGGGACCGAGAAGGCTTTGTTCACAGTTAGAACCCTAGAGTCCATCATAATCTGCCCCTTAATAACTACTTGTTAATAATTTGGTGTTTGAACACATAGAATACAGTAATTAGTTCCTTTCTTTCCTTTGCTCCTTGGTCTGCCTGCAAGACTAAGCTAGAATTCCCTTTATAATGCCTTCAGACTAAAATCATGGAACAGTCCCCTATATTATACTTCAAACTGATTAACCAAAACAAGCTTCCTATTGCTCAGACAACATAGGACTTCCCCTCTACTTCACCTCACTCTTAATTCCAAACTCTGTAGAAATGCTCCGGAATTATACTGTTTGATTATTAGCTCACTCTAACACCCCTTTAATTGAGGTATCTCTTGTGTGTCAAACATCCCAGACATCTGCCCACTCACAGATGAAGCAAGTGTTCCTGAAATTTCCCCTTAACTCCCCTTTCCTTACATTCCTGCTCCTGGTAAAAGTCGTTCGCAACACTCTCTTACATTAGGTTTGACAGTCATCCACTTAGACATCTCACCAGCTGCCTCAGATGGAAAGAACCCTAGAGGCCATCTATACAGGTAGAGATGGGGGAGAGATTGGAGGGGGTGTGGAGGAGTGGTGGTCTCATTAACATCCTTTAGGGGAGTTTTTCAGAATACCCGTGCTCTTTATTCTCCTCCCCCTCAGTTCTAGCTCAATAGGCCTAGAGCCAGTGCTGAGGTCTGAATGGTTGAATTAACCTGTGATTCTTGATCCCAGTGTTGGTCAGTGATGTTATTCACTCATTCAAAAAATATTATTGAGGACTACTCTGTATCAGGCATTGCCTTTCTCAACCAGGGCTTCCCGTCCGAGCCACAAGACACAGAAAGTTATTTGCTTGACTATTGTCTTAGTTCTCCCAAGGATGGTACGTAGTGCCATTCTAGATCTATAGAAGAGAAGGTAATTCATATACAGATGCCTCTGGACATAAGGCTTAAGTCACTAGTGGAACCCAGATGAGACAGAGGCTGTAACAGCACAAAGTCCCTCCTGTTGTGAGGAGAGATGAAAACAGACAAGCAAATAGTAAAAGACAGATTTTATAAGTGCTATGAAGAATATAAATGTGATATAGAGCAACTACGAGAAGTGATGAGTGAAGGTCTCTCTGAGGAGATGATATCTGAGCTGAGATCTAAAGAATGAGAAGGAGCAAGTCCACGAACACGGCCAGGAAAACAACATCCTCAAAGAACAGTACATGCATAGGACCCAGGCTGGTAAAAGCTCGGAGTATTCGAGTAATAGAGGCCATGGGGAGAGCATAGTGAAGCATAGAGAGAGCGGGACAAGATGGGTAACAGGGAAGCAAAACCGGATCGTGTAGGGCTCTGTAGGGAAAGCTGAAGGCTCTGGATTTTATTGCAAGTGCCCCAGGAAGAGGTGGTGTTATAATTTGTTTCTTCATTACATCTAAGTTTTCATTTCTTTTAAGTAAATGCGTAACAAGGTTTCTACAGAAGAAATTCCCCCTCCCCCATATTCCCTACAGGCAGGGCGGGGCTCTGGGAGCAGAGTATGTACGGCTCCTCGAGGCCTTCACGGGTGTGCAAGCTGTGCAGGGGCACAGCACAGAGTCCTTAGAAGCGCTCCATGCTTGGTTTAATGTTCTGCTGGTGCCTTTTTGAAATTCTTAATAAGTTTTGAATAAGGGGCCCCATATTTTCATTTTGCACTACGCCCAGCAAATTCTACAGCTGGTCCTGTCCTCTCCTTCTAACAGAAAATAAACGTCCATTAACATTGTGGGAATTATGTCAAGTTACACTTGAAGGCCTGTTTACTGAGCCATCGGGGCTGGTGCTTACTCTCATAGGAGGCAAGAGGCTGTGGTCCAGTAAGATGGGTCCCCTTGCAGACTGGAGGATCTAAGTTGGTCCCTAGGTCACCCTAAGTATATAGAGCCCTTTAAGAGTAGCTGAGCCGAGCCCAAAGAAACTCCGTGCATGCCTCCCAAAACCATTTAATAAATCTCACAGATAAGTAGGGCCAAAACTATTTTTCCTGGGCTTGCCCAACTTTTGAAATCATGGTCCAGGGACTAAACTATTCTCCACTCTCTCTGGTATAATCACTGTTAACGGAAATTAGCAGCATTATGAGACAAAGGTAAGTTTTAAAGAAAGAGAGGCTTTATTAAAGGTTTGCAAACCGGGGAAGTACACCTCAACCCGTAGGTGAGCCCCCGCACCCCCACTAGGTCTTGGGATGGCTGGTTTTTAAAGGCAAAGGGTGCAGAGTGTGCAAAGTTAAGGCTGGGTCCAATTCTAATTGGTCGCCCTTCCCTGCTGCGGTGTAACTTGTGCCCGGGGCTTTCCAAATGTCCTAACTGCAGGGAAAGACTACTGCATTGTTCTCCGCCGTCTGGTGACAGTCAAGGTTAAAATTGTAATTTTTTATTTCTGCCCATAGTTCGGCCTTGAGGTGGTCAGGGTAACCCTTACTAGACTCCGGCCTCGTTCTTATCTCTTTTATCATCACCTTAAAGGAGAAGGCAGGGGCCAAGAAGACCCCTGGAGAAAGAGGAAAGCACCCTTTGCAGATCTAGCCAAGAGACAGCTAAAGAAAGAGCCAGTCCCACACCTTCATCTCTGGTTTAAGGGCAGCCACTCCAGCAGGGTGCGGGTCAGAGCTTGAAAGACCAATAAAACCTGAGTTCGCATGCAGACTATGTAGATAGGGAAGTGAGGGAGGAAAAAGGGATGTCGCCAGGCCAAGGGAAGAAAGAAAAGATGGAATTGGGGCGGGTAAGGTTTCCAGCACCTTAAGCAATTAGAAACTGTTGCCCTCCCTCGCTTTCAAGTCAGGCGCACCCACCCCCGCCTCCCCCTTCATCTCGTCCGGAGCTACTGCTGTGGACTCGGCCCGCAGGGAGGGCGCGGGACAGCTGCCGGCCGTCGTGGGGCGAGCGCGCGGATCCCGCCCTTCCGAAGGCTGCAGGAAGGAGCCGCTGGGGGGCGGGCAGCCAGCGGGAAAGCCCCGGGCCGCGCCTGCGCACTGCTCCCTCCCTCTCCGCTTTCGCTTTTCGGTTTCCCCTCAATCCGGCTCCTTCTCGCTCCCAGGCTATTTCCCCGAAAGCACGTGGGCAGGCTCTTCTGAGCAGCGGCGTCCCTCCCGCCGCGAGCCGGCCAGCTGTGGCTGTTTTGGAAACCTTTCAAACAGCCTCACCACCCGCCTCTCCCGGCGTGTCCCCATCCTGGGCGGCCCTGGGCTGCTCTCCTGAAAACACGGGACTTCAAAGGGTGTTCGTGAGGGTGTTTGCACTACGAATGTAATAGTGCTCGTTATAGACATTTTTGGGAAAAAAAGAAAATTATAGAGAAGTATCCCACCAACCAGAAACATTAAAATTTTCAAATATTTCCCTCCCTCTTTCTCTTTTTCTCTGTCTGAATGTGTTTCCATTTAGTATTTACATTTCTATATATTCTTACAGAAATAGGGTAATACTATGTTTTCCATCCTGCATTTTAATTTAATTTTATAAGTGGTTATTTTCTGATGTAACTAAATAGTCTTTGAAAGCATAACTTTGATATTGTATCATATGAATATCAAAAATCCAGAGAACTGTAGGGAATTTTAGAAATCCGTTATTTCAATTCCATTATATTACAGATTAACAAATCTGGCTTCCACTGATTAAGTGTAATTCCTACTGTTAGATATTTAGGTTACCAACGTAACTACAACATTAGAAAAATATGTCTCAAGTGCAATATGGTTGCTGGGAGGAGAGGGAAAGTCTTGAAACACATTACTATGAATTTTTTCATCAGATTTGAGCTGCTGTTTTGAGACAGACCAAGGCCATAAAGGCAGAACACAGAGTTAGTAAGTTTTTCATGGGGTTGTATTAAAGACATACAGGATCATGCATTATTTAGGCATGAGACCCCAAGGAAAATATTTGTGGTGGGGGGAGGCCAAACAGCCTGTACCACTTGAGAAATTTTGTTTTAGATTCAGTAGTAGGATGCTTTGCTTTCCCCCATAAGATCTGTAGCAGTGATGCATTGCTACATAACAAACCAAACTACCCCCAAAACTCGGGGGGTAAGGCAATGACCGTCTATCATCACTTGTGAGTAGGGTGGGCTGGACAGTTCTGCTCATCTGGGTCAGGCGTTCTGATCTTGCCTGGGCTCTCTCAAAGTCTGAGGCCTCAGCCCTGACAGCTCCACAACTAGCTGTGGTCTGCGTGCTCTCTCCTCCTGCAGCAGGCTAGTCTGACTCACCATGGAGGCAGGGCGGGCCTCTGGGAGCAGAGTATGTAAGGCTCCTCAAGGCCTAGACTCAGAATGACACTGTGTCACGTCTGCTGCATAATATTGGTCAAAGCAAGTCACAAGCCATCCCACACTCAAGGAGTGGGGAAATAGTCCCTATCTCTTACTGGAAGGAGCCACAAAGTCACATTGCAGAAGGGTGTGAATACAGGGAAGGGAATGATGTGGCTGCTATTGAAAACAATCTACCAGGAGATCCTTCCTAATTTCTTATAATGAGAATTACGTAACTGATATCTATCTTTTTGCTTTGACTTGTAGGCTGCATTATATTCTTTATATTTATATTTCTAGTTATTAAAAATAGAATTAAATAAATACAACTGGGTGATTGGGAATAAAAGAAGGATGAATGAAGAATAGGAATGATACTGTCTTCTTTTCTCCCAGCAAAAATAAATTTGCTCCAAATGGGAGGTTTCTAAGAGTCTTTCCACTGTAACATCGTGTAAATTTATGAGTTACTCCAGTGCCGTCAGTTACTCACAAAACGTGATTTCTACTCCTCACCATCCTTGACTCTCCTTTGAATATACACCAGTGGAGGGATGGTAAGTAGTAAGTTGCATCTTACCCGCCTCCTGATTGATTGCTGATGAGTAACTAGGCGCAGTGTTGATAAGTATTCAGAAGCTGGGCCCTGGCAACAAAGAGTCCCTGTCATTTGTTGCTTTTTTTTTTTTTTAAACCCAATACAGGTCTTTGCATTTACTGTTTTAAGTTTTATCCAGTTGGTTTCAGCCCAGCAGCATTCTAGCCTGTTAAGATAATTTAGAATTTTAATTCTGTCATCTATGAATTAGTCAGCTATTTCAGTGGCAAAAAGAAAAAAAAAAAAACCCAACACACTCAGTGACTTACAACAATGACAACAAACAAACATGTCTCGCTCATGGGTGTGTGGGTGGGGAGTGGCAGTTCTGCCCCAGGTGGCAGGTTCAGGGGCCTCCATACACCTCTCTATCCAGGACTCAGGCTGGAAGAGCAGCGGCCGCTTTAGCCTGAGTCTGTCACAGTCCTCCCAGTGCAGGGCAGGAGCTCTCAAGGACAAGCCCATCACACAGAACGCACAGAGTCTTAGGTCAGTTGGAGTGTACATCACATCTGCTCACATTCCATCAGTCAGAGCAAGTCACACGGCTAAGGCCAGAGTCAGTGCATGCGGAAGTACACTCTACTCTTAGTGAGCCATGGCAAGGAGTGGGAAGGGAAAAAAAATTTTCAAAAATAATGCAGTCTACCAGACATGGTATTAGCTATTTTTCTAGACTTATGTCTTTTGCAAGGTTGACATTTGCTGATATAGAGTTATAGCTGACTGCTCTAGGGGGCTATATCATGCATTTGGGTCTGGTTTGGTTTTTGATTTGGTTGCCCTTGAAGCAGTCAGTATGTTAAATAGTTTGCCCTCCAGGAACTTAGAATCTTGGAGGAATAAGATTTGGACACTTCAAAAACCATAATATAAGGGAGTGTGTGGTGATTGGCAACATAAATAGAGACATTTATATATCATATTATTTCAGAGACAGGATTGATCACCGTAGGTTGAGGTGGTTCCAAGGGGAGACTATAGGATTTGGGCTTGGCTTTAGAAGTTGGGTAAGGATTTGATAAGTGAAGGGAGTAGAAGGCAGGACTTGCCATTTCATATGTGCAATGCTTGTCAAGAATATGTTCAAAGGGGCAGAAACAGGAAAATTAAAAGCATGTGGGGAGAGCGGGGGATAGAGTGCAGTTGGGTAATGGGACAATGGGAGACAAGGCTGCAAAGAAAGGTAGGGACGTTCTGTGGAGGATCCAGACTAGCAGACAAAGTTTGTGTTTATCATAAATGCAATGAGAGTTGTCAAGCCTTTGGGATGGGAATGACTGCATAAGTGTGGTATTTTAGAGAATTTAATTTGGCAAATACAGTGGAGGGGAAAGAGACAGGAAGAAGGTAGTCTACTTGGTGTCTACTGTAGCATTCCAGTTCCGAAGTGGTGAAGGTAGACCTCTTCAATACCCACCTACAGTAGGGTATTGTCAGTGATGGCAAAACTCCAGAGGATCAAGGCACAGGGAAGGGAGCATCCATCGAACTCGATGACAATCAGAATGTGCAGAGCCGAACAGAAACATCCTATTTGCAGTTGTTAAGATTATTTAATTCTTCCATCAGTATTGAAGCTAGTGTCTGTGCAAGTTATACAGTATCAGAAAAAAAATATTTTTAACATATTATCTACACTTCCTAAAGTCAGCTTTTCTCAAACATTGTCCGGGCCTTTAGTGCAGGTGAGTAGGAGTGTGGGGGGGGCTCTTTTCTGGTGGCCTAGCATCTCTTTTCACAGAAGGCTGCTACTCTGGTACCAAGGGTCATTGCTATCAACAGTTCAGTACTGGCTTCATGAGGGTGAAGATGTGACAAGAAGAAGGAGTGTATAGATGTGGGAAGAGAAAAAACTATACTAGACACTCACATAAGCATATCCCTGGAAAATTATTTATATCCTTTTCCTATCCAAAGTTGCCTTATTATTCAAGGCTTGATTCAAGTTCCATCTACTTGAAGGAACCAATTGATTTTACATTCCAAGAAGATCAAGTCTAGACTGGCCTCGGAGATGCCTACGTGGGGAAGTAACCTTGAAGCTGAGATTTTAGCTAACACATAAAAGATAAGTTAGCCAGCAAAGAAGTTGGGGGAGGTGGATTGTTGGTCAAGGGGCTTTCCAATAGAGAACTGCTGGTTAGAAGGCCCTGAGTTGGGGAAAGAGCTTGGCTTATTTGAAGAACAAAAATGCTGAAGTAAGGAGAGGAAAGAGTGGCACGAGACGGGTATAGAGAAAGTGTCAGGGAAGCACAGCTTTGCAGGCTATCTTAAGAAATTTGGATTTTATAAGAAAAGCCATCATAGGATTTTTCAAGTTGGCAATCATATGATCTGCTTTGCAGTTAGAAAAAAAAAATCACTCAAACTGCTGTATGGAGAATGGACTGAAAGGGAATTGAGAGCTGAAGTGAGGCAGCCATTGGGAATCTCCTGCAGTAATCCAAATGAGAGAAGGGGGGGTGGCATAAGAGATGGAGAGAAGAGGTGAGGCTTGAGAAATATTAAGGAGGAAGAATCAACAAGGCTTGAGGACCAGGTGTAGGGGGTGAGAAGGCAATGTCAAAGATGACCCCTAGTTATCTGCTATGTGCCATTTCTAGCAAAAGGGTAGATTTGAGGAGAAAGAGGATGAGTTGGTTCTGAACATAACTAGTCGGCAGAGCTTACCAGACATCCAAGTGGAGAGTCAGGTGGGAGCTGTACACGTGGTGTGGAGCTCGGAGGAGAGGAGTGGACAGCATGTGCACGCAGAAGCCCTCCATACATAGAAGGAAATTGAAGCTGTGGGTGAGGTCATCACAGGTCAGCGTGAGAGACCAAGATCTGGACCCTAACAGCACTTAACATTGAGCGGTGTGGAGGTGGAGCAGAGATGGAGAAAGAATGCCAGAGAGTAGGAGGAAGAAGCAAAAAGAGGATGTGTTATCATCATGGCCAAGGAAGAAGTGCTCAAGAATGCAGGCGTCAACTGTGCCAAACGTTTCTGAGCGGTCACGTAAGGTGAGGACAGAAAGCGTCCACTGGACTTAGCAACACGAAGGTCAGCTGCCAAGCTGAGCTTCTAGAATGACAACGTGCCCACCTGTGTCCTGTGCCTCGGGTTCTCAAATATGGGCCTAATGCAGTTCTCCCCAAGTTTGGGCCTCTGCAAACACAGAACTTCCTTTTAGTTGTTCTCTAAAATATGTAAACATAACCGCCAGTCCGCCAAGTTGCAACACAAAGCTGAACTTCACGTCACCCACGTGGGGTCCCTGCCGAAAGGCTAAGGAAGTAGGTAGCGGGTTGGCAACGTCCCGGCCCCCGGGGGGAGGCGGCGCACCCGCGGAACAGCCGCGTCCGATTGGCCGAGCGCGGCAGCCGCCCGGTGATTGGCGGAGGCGGAAGGAGGCGGGGCGCCGGGCGCGGCCTTTTTTCCCGGCTGGTACTTTCGCTTTCCTGTTCAGTGTCTGCGGAGCGGCCTGGCAGCGCTCGGTGCGACGTCCGTCACACCCCAGGCAGAGCGGAGGCGACCCAGCGCGCCCGGGAGAGGCAGCACCGCCGCGCCCCTGCCCACCCTGCCCAATCGGACGCGCAGAGTGAGTGGGCGTGAGGCTCCGGGTGCCTGAGCGGGGCGCGCCGGGACCGGCGTCTGGGGGCCGGATAGCCGGACGCCGGACGCCGGGTGAGGACCGGCTTGCAGTGCTGACGGGTGACTCCGTCTTCCCGGAAAGAACGCATCCCGAGCGTCCCAGGTGCCGTCCGCGGTGATGACACGGTTGCCCCTGCCTGTCGTGCTCTGGCAGTAAAGATGTCTTGTAAAATAGAATTTTTCCCCAGAAAATACTGCGCCTCCCCCATTTACCCTCACTTTTCCCTCCTTCCCGCCCCTTTCCAGAACAGTCACGTTTTCCTCTTTCCGCAGAAAGTTTTCGTTTGCGGTGTGCCACCGTCAGAGAGCTGTCGAGGTTAGACGCTCGCGCCCCGTGCATGCAAACCCAACAGTCTTGGCGTCTGACGTGCTGTGTGTAGCTCCTGCTTGGGTTGAATCCCCAGCCCTTCGCTGGGGCACAAGGTGACAGGTCAGTAAATGTTCATGGAAATGAATGAACGAGTGCATGGCTTTAGAACTTAATTATATACCTATATTAAGGATGAAGGAGCTTAACGTGTTCCTGGAATATAAAAGTGATATTTAGTTCTTGCACACCCCCAAATAATATAGTCAGTCTTTGAAGAAAAATTCTGATTAGTACCTAAGAGTTGGGGGTAAATATATAGGTGTGTGGTTGATTGTGCTTTGGATGTTGTTTGTATCCTTTGGCGAGGTTGTTTTTAGGAGACAGAAATAATACTTGAGCCTCCAGCACAATCTAAATATGCAACCATTGCCTCATGAGGATGCAGGACTCAAACTTGTTGGACCATAATGGGGTTTGCCCTTTATTTTCTAATTCAATTTGCAATATACTAGATTTCAATTCAACAAACTGTTATTGAGTACATACAATGTGCAGGACACTGTCCAAGGTGCAAAGGAAGTTTAAAAACATATATCATGGTCCTGGCGGCTCTGGAGCTGACATCATGCGGGGGGAGATATCATAGAACTTTCTAAGGAAGACGGGGACTGATACTCTAATAGCAGTCAGGCACAACTCAAAGAGAGCTTAATTGTCTCTGGGTGAGGCTCAGACAGCTTTATGGAGGAAGAGGAATTTGTCCCTACCTTTGAATGCTGGGAAGATTTAGAGAGGCAGAAACTTGTGGGGAGGCTGTTTTCAGGGGGAGTGACAGCTGGAGCAAAGCAGAAATGTTGGGCGTAGCCACAAACCTGTAGATAATTTGGTGACTGGGTTGCTTTGTTGATGGATGAAAATAGGGTCAGGAGGAAATCTGCCTAGGAATGGGCAAACTGTAGCAGTTTCGAGCGAGAGAGTGATGTGGTCCAACCCATGTGCAGCAGGAGGCTGGATTGGGAAATAGTGTTGGAGGCAAGGAGGTGGGGGTTCTTGGGACTGGAGAGGAAGAGTCAGCCCTAAATTTGGGATTTGAGCCAGGTGACTGGGGCATGGTCATGCATTCATTTGTTTTGTGAGAAGATGAGATGGAGTCTGGATTTATTAACATGAGTTTATTGATCACCTGCTCTGTGCCAGATGCTATGTCTGTGCTCATCTACTCTTAACAACCACCCTGTCGATAGGGAAGTGTGTCACCTGAAGTCACTCACCTAATAAGAGGTGTTGTAGCCCCATTGGCTGACACTTTGGTCAGCATATTTGTTTTAGGCACATCCTTATTAGACACCTAGCAGGGAGGGAGAGAGACGCAGATTTGGAGTCTTCTGCTCAGGTGAAATAAATTTGAAGTGAAGAATCAAATTTCTACAGCAAGTGTGCAAAGGAGTGGCCTTGGGTCCATTTCTACTGGTATTTGCGATGGTAACTAGCTTTATAGTCCCACCATATCCTTACCCTCCTTTGGAAGGAAATTCGTGGAGTAGACCTGACTTTATGCCTGCACATGTGTACTCGACAGCATGCATGCACACACTCTTCCACGCCCTGCTTGAAAATCCAGAGCCCTTCCTCAGAGGCCTGGTAGGACAAGATTCACTTATGTCCGCTCTGAATGTTGTCTGCCTCGCGCTGGTGTAAATCCTGAGTTACGCTATGGTGATGGGACACTCTTCGTTTTCCTAATGGATGTTAGGATTTCCTTAAATCACATTTTTATTTTTTAATCTTCACAACTACAATGTAAAAATTGACTTACAGTTATCTAAAGAGATAGTATTACTTTATCCTTTCAAATTACATTTAATGATGTTGTTTTAAACTTTAAAAATTACTGTTGAGATTTAAGACTTTTTGTGCCAGATTTATTGTTTGCAGCAGGCAAAGAAGAAAACATATCTCTTTTAAAAGGTATCTAACAAAAATAATTCATTTTATCATATGAATCATAAAATATAAAATACCATCTTAAAATTCTTTGTGTTAAATTACAAATGTATTGTCATTTGTAAGAGAACAATTTTTGGAGAGTTCTTACAATTTGTCCTAAGTGCAGAGTCATTTTAAAGGCATCTTTATTAAACACCGACTGTGTGCCGGGCGCTGTGCTAGAGATGCAACAGTGAACAAACCGCCCGCCCATCCTTCCCTTCATGTGGGGAAAACAGACAGTAATCAAAGCAAAAAAGACAATATGTTGTAGGTCAGATGGTGGTAAGCTCTGTGGAGATAAATACATCAGGGCAAAGGGATAGTGTTCTCCAGGGTGAGAGGTGGGGTCAGTTGAAATAAGGTGGCCAGACAAGGTTTCCTTGATATGTTGACATTTGAGCAAAGACCTGAAGATGTGTTTCCAGGAGACGAAAAAAGTATTGACCCCAAAACTGAATGAAAACACAGCCTTTAGAATATAGACACCATTTAAATAATACATTTCAGAGACAAATGATGTTCTGGATTAAGCAGGATGTTTAAAAGAAACACAGGGCTAGCTATGCTTTCTTTGGAGCTGTGGACTTCCATTCATGCTCTGCGTTCTGCTTCCTGATAGGATGTCCCAGTGGTATGAACTTCAGCAGCTTGACTCCAAGTTCCTGGAGCAGGTTCACCAGCTCTATGATGACAGTTTCCCCATGGAAATCAGACAGTATCTGGCACAGTGGCTAGAAAAGCAAGACTGGTAAGGAGAACTCGACAGAGGAAGATGTTTTTCTACACTTTTACAATAAGTTGTTGAGTAAGTGACTTGGAACCACATTGACTGGAAGATGAGTCTCGTCAGTGGCCATTGGGATTATCTCTTGCAGGAAAGTGTGTTGATTTGAAAAGTCACGTTTGACTACAAAGCTAAATACATTAGTCATTAAATACTTTTATGTAGTTTTGTCGATTTAATTATGATGTGTACTCCTAAATGCCCAAGGCAACTTAGGTAACGCTGATACCAGTTATTTTCCAAGTTAGGATCCAGGCTATAAAAAGAATTAAAGCCAAATTATGGTAAAACATTGATTAGAAACATGAAGAAGGTAATAAAATTAAGGGAATAACTCTTAAAACTGTTTTGTGTTCTCTTTTAAAATTTACTGTTTGCTGATTGCAAAGTTTTGAATGTTCTGAAAGTATTTGACATAGAAAGTGAAGGCCCCTGTTGACTTTTCCACTCCAGAGATAATTATCATTAACAGTTTTGTGCACAGTCTTGGAGTTCTAGAACTTTTCATGCTAACTCTGTGTAATAGAAATATTGTACAAACTGCTAAAAGCAGTGTCAGTTTCAAAAGAAGGAAAGAAACTAAGAAAACACTTAAAATTATTTTTAATAATTTTCATACAGAAAGCAATGTTTATTTTGTCTGTTTAAAGTAGTATCTAAACGAAATGTATAAATTTCAAATCTAGGGAGCATGCCGCCAATGACGTTTCCTTTGCCACCATCCGTTTTCATGACCTCCTATCACAGCTGGATGATCAGTACAGTCGCTTTTCTTTGGAGAATAACTTTTTGTTGCAGCATAACATAAGGAAAAGCAAGCGTAATCTTCAGGTATGATCCTGTTTTTTGCATTTTAGTTGAAATGTTCCTGTGTTTACATGAGTTTTTCTCAACACAGCAAATACTATTGAGCACACACTCCTTGATATTTAGAAAAGTTACAGAGACTATAGATAAACTCCCTCTGTGTGGCTAATATTTTATAGCATAAGTAAAATAAAATATCAATTCATTTTGTAAACACATAAGGAACTTTGAATTTTGAGTGTATCACCTGTTAGGCATCAGTCATTCTGAGAGAAATGTGATGATATAATCTCCTTTTACTAAAAGTTATCGTTATTTAAACCAAAGAAAAAGGGTTACATTTTAAGAGCAGTGAGCTGTAGTACGATGGTACAGCTCAGAGGAACTTTGGTGATGACTCCAGTCTGAGTCGTTGGTATACAGATGAAGAATAAGTCCAGGAAGGTTTGCCTCCCTAAAGCCCAACAGTGAGGCGGTGAATTGGACCTAGACTCCACCTTGTTTTGCTCCTGGTGGAGTTCCCTCCCATGGAGGAGAAAGTCAAAGGGAGTTCCAGGCAGGAGAGAATGTGCTGCAGAGTTTTAGGAGTTCTTCAGAAGTACTCCCAACATCCCATAAGCCCAGCTACCATATTTATTTCTGTATTAATGGAACTTTTCTGTTTTAATAAAGGTGAACACTATTGTTTTTTTTCTTCATACAACACTACCAAACTGTTCAACTTAGGTAATTAGAAGCTTTTTTACCCCTTAGTGAACGTATCTATGATTTTAGGATACCAGTGAGTGGGGAGGTCAGATTAACTTTACAGAAATTTGCTCTCCTACAGACTTTGCTTGAATATACCTGTTATAAAGAGCCATGATTACCAGCATTTGGCAAACTAGATTTGACAAGGAAACAGAAAAAACAGAGAAGGATATCTTTGGTCTAATTCAAAGCAGAGACCAACAGATAAATTAATTGAGGAATATGATGGATAATTTTTGTATCATTTGCATTGTCTCAGGATCCTAAAAGAAGATAATTGGGCTCAAGAACAATAGAAATTAAAGTAAAAATATTGTAGGAAACATGTATGAAAATATTTGGTTTTTTAATCAAGAAATAATTTAGGTACCTGTACTTAATTGGAAAGTTAAAGCAATTTTTGTCATAATTTGTGAAAAGAATATTTTGATTTTACCAAAAATAGCTTATTTAGAATTTAATAAATGCAAGATGAGGTTTCTCAGTGGATATGAACAAATTCATTTCAATTTATAATACACAGTGGTTTAAACATTCTGAAATTTAATTTATTTTTAACAACCCGTATCTAGGATAATTTTCAGGAAGACCCGATACAGATGTCTATGATCATCTATAACTGTCTGAAGGAGGAAAGGAAGATCCTGGAAAATGCTCAGAGATTCAATCAGGTACTTTTTTTCTAATTGAACACTAAGGATAATAATAAAATAAAAATTCATTCATCCAACAAATATTATTGAGGCCTTGTTCAAGGCAATGGTGAATAGCCCTCTGAAGTGGGGAAAATCAGATATAGAGATTTTATAGACCCAGGCTTTAAGAGAGGACCCTAATCTAATGGGAGTCATTCTAGTAAAGGAAAGAGACAACACAGAAGCAAAGTCCTTTCAGATAGTGGTAATTACTATGATCTTACCATGAAGATCATAAAGCAGGATGCTGTGTCAGCAGTAATGGAGCGGTTGTCAACAGTAATGGAGAGAGTCATGGGGTTGTTTCTTTAGATCAGGATCAGGAAACTTCTCTGAGGTGCTGGGACAGGAAAGGAGGCAAGCAGACGGTTAATGGGCTGTTGCAGCAGTCCAAGAGAGAGGAGACAGAAGTGCACTCAGTCGAGGAGCAGTCACTGGGAGTGGGAAGTAGTGGACGCATTCAAGTTTGGGCGTGGTACCTATAGGGCTTATGTTGAAGGATCAGACGTGGGAGTGAGAGAAAGTGAGAACTCGAGGATGACTCTGATTTGTGACTTGAGTCACTTGGAGATATTGATTACTGAGTGGGGAAGACAGGGAAGGGACAGGAGTAGGGTTTTTGCAGGGCACAATAGGTCTTGGAGGAGAAGAACGGACTGATGGGAAAATCAAGAGCTTTGGTTTGAATAGGACTGAGATACCTGTTAAATATCTCAGATATCCAAACAGTGAACGAGTCAGTTGTACTAGTGCCAAGATTTTTCATCATGATTTTACTAATTCTAATACAAACCTTCCTGGCCATCAGGATTCAACAATTTTTGAAGTTGCTATGGCATTTATTCATTCCTTTCTTGAGTGATGGGGTGGTGGGAACAAGCCAGCAGGCAGATAGCTGTGAAACCACTATGGTGTGGGTTGTTCTGCCTGAGACCATTCTACTATGAGAGGGAGAACGGTAGGGTACACAGTGGAACGTGTCCTGTGTGCCTTTCACTAACAAATAACTAACAAGTGAACTGTGAGATGGTGGGAGGGAGAGTGAGAGAGAGAATTTAAGTCATGGTGAATGCCATTCTCCATGCACTTTCTGAGCATTTGCCCCAGTCCTTGTGAACCTGCTGCTTCCGCTGGCATTTAGTTCCTGTCTCCCTGTCACACTGAAAGCACCTTGCTGCACTAAGTATTTAGAGATACTTAGTGCATTTGTTCTAAACTCAAGCTGGGTAGTTCATCTGGTACTCAGCCTGGCGAAGAAAAGCGCATATCAGCGTTGGAGGACAGGCTGGCTTGTTTGTTTCCTCTGAGAGGAGTGTGCCTGTCTTCAACATGGCATGCACCTGGGAGATTTTCAGCAGGAAATTTTTATGATGTAGGATTTTCGTCTTAGCATTGTGCAATAGACCTCTCCTGTATCTCAGATAGACTTGAGAGGACAGCCAGGAGCAGAGATGGGCAGAAGAATGAACTGTCCTGCTTGGTACCCAAGCATTTCTCTCCCCACATTTGGCCCCGAGGCCCAGAGTCAGCACTAGGAGGCAGAGTAGGTGATTTCTGCTCTCCCAGATCAACCCCATCTCCTGGGGGTGCTTTGGGTCTTGAAGGCTTGTCAGCCTTTGACTCCCCTTTAAAAATGTAGGTAACCTGGGGAGAGGTTCATTTTAAGCCTCTCAGAGAACACCTGAGTTATCAATGAAAACTTTTGAGGAAGTTTAGTTGACTGCCCAGCTGAGAGCAAGAGAAGCAAGGCTTTCTTGGGGTTTGAGGGAAGGCCCTGGATGTCTGGGGGTGTCAGGGAGAGGGAAAAGGCACAGTAGATGCCTCCTCCCCAAAGTTCTCCAGCCTGCCACTGGCTGGGAAATTTAGGAACATTTCTTTGCCATTTTCCCCCTTGTGGAAGTAACTACCTTTTAATAATGTATCTTCTTTTCATACTGATGTATGTATGTATGGGATGATGTGGAGTTTGGTATTTGCTTCCAAATAACCCAGTTTTGGGGCCACAGGAGTAGGGAGAATAGAAATGAAACAAGAGTGTCAATGAATTGGTAATTGTTGAAACTGTGTAATAGGTGCATAGGGATTCGAGAAACTCAACAAGTTGAAAACGTACAAAATTCAGAGTCAATTCAGAGCACTTAAAGAGCACAGAATTCTATAAAAATGTTGGGATAGGAAGGTATTGTTCCCATTACTTTTTCGTTTTAATAGTAGAGCTTTTAGAAAATTTGTTTAAGAGAATATTATGTTATACACAGATATTTCTTAGTAGACTATAAGTGTTTCATCTGCTGCCATTACAGCACACTAAGCTTTTTTTCTTTCTTTCTGTTTCGTGTGTGTGTGGTGAAAAAGCTAATTATATGTATGGACAAAATTTAGGTCCATAGGGTCCACCACAGCAGGTGGTGATCATTTCTTTCAGGTTGGAGGGAAGGACATGAAGTAGATCTAGGCTTCCCTTTGCTGTCCCATCTTCATGATTTTGAGTAATCATAGTTACCATATGTTGAGTGCTTATGTTTTAGGCCCTGTGCTAAGCACTTTATAAACTTTATTTCATATGAATAAATGCTTTCAAAACTATCATTGAAGGTGGGTATTCTTATCCCCATTTTACAGGTGAGAAAACCAAGGTTTAGAGGTCAAGTAGTTTGCTTAAGGCCACAGAGCTAATGAGGCTTGGAATTTAAACCTAGAATTGTCTGACTCTAAAACCCATTCATTAGAGACGTCACTTAATCTCTCTTCAGTTTTCGGATCTGTGAGATGGAATAGGAAGGCATTCTGGCTGGGACTCTGACCCCCACTGAGTGGCTTTCACACATCCCCGTACTTGGACAGCTGCTCATTCAGTTGAAGAGAACAGCTTCCCAGAGCAGAAGACTTTTCTTTGGTCTGGGTGTGTGAGTAACTGAGCTTTAATTCAAACCCTCCAAACCAGCTCTCTGGAGGTGCAGATGTGAGATGAGGAAATAGGAGCCAGTGACGGCTAAGGTTCCTTCCAACTTTAATGTTTGATGTTCTTGTGGTTTCAATGCTCCTCGTTTATCAGAAAGTTAAAAAGTTAAAGACTCACACTGGAAGTACATCAGAATCAAAAGTGTGGAATGGTCATAGGGATATTGATGTTATTTTTTAAGTACCTGATGGTAGGGTACCAGCTAAGCAGCCATTTAACAGATGGGAGTAGGGTAGAGGAATGGAGTGGGGAGTGAGAGGAAAGAGTAAGAGGATACCAAAGGGTTTTAGAAACTTCAGTGGACTGCTTAAGTTTGGAGCAGAAGGTTTCTTAGGCCTCTGCCACAGTTACCAGGTTTTTCCACCAGGCATCTCCCAGTGTGATGGCAGGAAGGGAAAGTAGTAGCTGGGAGTGCAGCTGCATTCTTAGAACCATTGTTGTTTATCCCTTGTTCACTAAACTAACCCTCAATAGTTTAGGGAGGAGCACCAGGAAGTCAGGATCCTCCAGGGACCTGGTCCCTCTGTCTGGGTGAAGTGTCCCGGCTGTTACCAGAGCCTGCAGGACATGTCGTGCACATCCAGCTGGCTTAGAAGCAGACAACAGCCAAGATTTCCCTGCAGAGTCAGGAAGCCTTATGGAGCTGCTCAAGGTGACGGGTCATTCTGAATGGCCAGAGCAGCCCCACTTATCACTTAGTCACATGTGGCACCTGGCGATACCAATCATTTAATGTATTTTTAATACACACATTACACAAATATGATTCAGATGCTTTGAACTTCTTATTCCAGAGTGTGTAAAATGAAGGAAAACTTCCAAAGTTTTCTGAGAACAAAGAATAACTCTGATTACCTAAACCTAATAAAGATAGAAGAAATAAGAAAATTATAGATCAATTTCACTTGTGAGTAGCAGTGTAAAAGTTCTAAATAAAATATTAGGGATCAGAATTAAATTAAGAAAATAATACATTAGAGGCCAGCCCAGAGGCATAGTGGTTAATTTCACACACTCCACCTTGGCAGTCCGGGGTTCACAGGTTCAAATCCCGGGCACAGACCTATGCAACGCTCATCAAGCCATGTGTGGCAGCATCCCAGATACAGAATAGAGGAAGATGGGCACAGGTGTTAGCTCAGGGCTAATCTTTCTCAGCAAAAAGAGGAGAATTGGCAACAGACGCTAGCTCAGAGCCAATCTTCCTCACCAAAAAAAAAAAAAGAAAAGAAAATCATACATTATGACCAAGTAGGATTTATTCCAGATTATAAGGATAGATCACGACTGTAATTCATTATATAAATAGATGTAAGGAGAAAAAGCATATGCTTTCTTTCATAGATGCTGAAAAGGTCTGACAAAATCCAACACCCATCCCTGATAAAAAAGCATTCAGTAAAATAGGAATTGATGGATACCTCCTTAACATATTAAAATGTACATTTCTCAGTTCTAGAGAGAGAGTCTTACTTAATTGGGAAAGCACCAGTATGTCAGAACCATGGCAAGGACATCCAGTATTTCCACTGCTATTTAGCATTGTATTGGTGGTATTGGCCAGTGCAGTTAGACAAGAGAAAACCATTAGAAGCATAAGAATTAAAAACAACATCATAAAGATGTTGGCTCTCCCTGAGTAAATTCATAATTTTAATGTGATCCCAATAAAAATAGCAAGTTGTTTCTGGAGCTATGAAATTCATATGAAAAATAAGCATGCAAGAATAGCAAGGAAACTCATGACAAAGTAGAGCAGTGAGATACTATATATCTCATTCATATCTCGTATGTATCTCATCACTTGATATACTATAACCCTTCTATAATTAGGAGTTCAGGCTTATGAAGAGAAAGACCAGTGGGAAAGAAGAGAAAAATCTCACATAAACCCGGGTGCACATGGAAATTTATATGGTAAAGGTGACAACCCAAAGTACTGGGGTAAGGATGAACATTTGCTAAGACAAATGGATAGCCAATGGAAAAAAGTTACCGTTGGATCCATACTTCACAATGAACACAAGAATAAACTTCAAATGTATCAGAGATCTAGAAGTAAAAAAAAATGAAATCATGCAAGTGCCAGGGGAAAAAAATGTATGAATTCCTCTATAATCAGTCAGTAGGGAAAGGGTTTCTAATACGAGGGAAAATCCAGGTATAAAAGAAGAAAAGACTGATAAATCGGAATGTATAAAAACGCCCATAGGGAATCTCTGCTGTCCAGGGAACTATGGAAGGAAGATCAATGGGCACAGTTTTTGCCATGTGGGGTCTTTAACTCTAGACAAAAATAGTATCTTTCTGGAGTCTAATCTCTATGAGAACAGGGTCTGTTTTGTTTTCCACTCTGCTGCCTGGGCATAGGACATTGCCTGACCTTGACTTAGTCTCTTGGAAGGCATGCTATGTGAATAATCATGGAACACCTAGTGTAATGAACAAATAGACACTGCCACATCTGAGTCTTCTGATTATCAGGGATGAGGACTAGACCACATCAGTGTGTCTGGGTTGGTATTCATTATTAATTTAGAGTAGCAGAAATTCATTAAAGTTCTTAATGGCAGTGCTGTTCAATTTTGATATGCCTCGGAATCACCTGGGATCTTGTCAAAATAGGGTTTCTGATTCAGTTATCAGTTTGGACCTGACATTCTGAGTTTCCAACAAGCTCCCAGGTGGTAAGGTGCTGCTGGTCTCAGGACCACACTGGGAATTGCAAGGCTTTAAGACACATAAGGGCAGGGTTAATAAGAATAATCTCATCTACAGAACTTGAGGAGCCTTAAAATAAATTTCTTACGTGGTACCATGCAACTGTATTAATTAGTGGAAAATTCCAGAAATACTGTTTGTTTTAGGCATGAACTGAGCCTAGTCTCTCTATAGCCTTGTTAACAGTTTGCCAGCATTTTCCAGGGCCTTGGGAGCTGAGCTATTTCTTGTTGACACTCATGTGGGAAGCCCGGAGGAAGTTTTGGAAGGTCTGGGAGGTAGGTGGGGCACAGGCTATGGCCTTGACTTTGGAGCATAAGCAGCAGGTAAATACGCCAGAGGAAGTGATAGCTGTTAACCATGCACCTCCCATTACAGGCTCAGTCGGGGAGTATTCAGAGCACTGTGATGTTAGACAAACAGAAGGAGCTCGACAGCAAAGTCAGAAATGTGAAGGACAAGGTTATGGTGAGTATTAAGCAAATATATACATTTCTTCTGTAACTTTTTGTAGAGGAAAAAAAGTTTCACTTACTCTAGTGTAACTGTAGTAACTGGTTTCAGTTCTTTAAGTAGTTGAGAAGGAAAGTTTTGCAGAAGTTGCAAACCTTACGTAAACAAACTGGCAAAAGCAATGAGCAGATAGACTTTTATGGCCCTTGTTATAACTTCTGCCCATTGAGCTTATCTTTTTCTTCCTTGAAAGATCGTGTAGTAACTGCTGACTTTGCCCCATCACCCAGTAAACTAGATGTTGCTGCCCTGAATAGCCCTTTATGTCTCCACCTCTCAAATTGGGCTGTTCCTGGGGTTACGCAGAGTCCCAGGTAAACATGGCCCATCTTCCTTAAGCACCTGTTTTATTCTAAGACTTGGAAGGGGAACAAAAACATTTCATTGAAAGAACTTCAACATTTCTGATTAGAATAAAACATCCACAACAATTTAAGAGAAAACTTCCATGACAATCTGTGGGAGCAGAGGGCTGCCTGGGCGCCCTCAGTGCCTGTGTCCACTCCTCTCTGCTGTGAGGGCACTTTGGGGGAAAGGATGAAGAGTCCTGCTTTCCACCAGGCCCATATCTGTGGAACAGGCCTTCCAGCCAAGGGTGCGATCTCCTGTGGGTCTGTGGGTCACACCAGCACGGCCTTGACTTTGCGCTTCAGACAGCATCTCTCCAGACTCCAGGTTCTTGACAGCAACTTTGTTCTGCAGCCTTCCAGGGAAACACTTTATTAAAGTAGAAATCAAGTGGCCCAGTCCAGAAATAGCCATATATTTCCTTTTCTTTAAAAAATTATATACTTATTAATGAAATAGAAATTATTTCACATATGTGATTAGAATTTTGCGAGTCTGATCGATCTTTGAGGGTGCAGGATCATTTTCATGGTTTTTTGGGTCCTGTAGGAGCAATAATCTGTTTCCTGAAGTCTTTGGAAGCTGATCAGTGGAAAACCTGTGTATCTCTCTATTTGTAGTGTATAGAGCATGAAATCAAGACCCTAGAAGATTTACAAGATGAATACGACTTTAAATGTAAAACCTTGCAGAACAGAGGTAAGAGTTCCCACTGAAAGCAGTGTCCACCAGCTGTAAGTTTTTCTGTTTACACTAGATCGCAAAGGCTAGTACTCCTTCGTGTTTGCCAAATCTTTTGTGACTCTGAATTGCTAGTCTTGGCTTCTTGATGACCTGGGCCAGGGTTTCTTAACTTCAGTACTGCTGACATTTTGGGCCAGATAATTCTTTGTTGGAGAGGCCGTCCTGTGCACTGGAGGATGTTTAGCAGCACACCTGACGTCTGCCCACCAGATGGCAGTAGAACTATCCCCCTAATGAGTGGTGAAAACCAAACCTGTCTCCAGACATTGCCAAGTGTTCCCTGGGGGGCAGATTCCCCCCCATTTGCTAACCACTGGTTGTGTGCTATTCATTTTACTTCTTGTGCCGAGTGCACTGCTGACGTGGACTGACGGCTGTGTGGAGCCCCTCTGCCGTATTACTAAAGCTCCTTTAAACATCCCAGCTCCGTGTGTGTACTCTACGGAGAAGCTGAGCAGTTTTCTCATGTTTTAAAGCAGTGTCACTCTTTTGTTGTCGCTTGTGTTTAATGATGACAGGACGTCAACTGGAAATAACCCCCAAGTGTGCACTGTGTAGAACATGTAGGGTGCAGCCGTAACCCCAGCAGTCAACTGGAGGGTACCATGGTTAATATGGAGACATTATTAGTATAATTTGAGTAAAAGTATGAGAGAAAGGAACCTCAACTACTGTTATTTCCTAATCATCTAGTGCTCTTTCAAAGCTGCAGAATTGCTTTGAATAAACTTTTTATCTGAGATTTTGAATTTTGTCACTTAACATTCATTTAGGTAATATTCTGACAGTGGCCCAAGAGCCAGACAGTAGTGTTTCCAATTTGCATGAGTCATTGAAAACAAGTCCTTTTTCTCAGTGTGTCTAGTTTTTATACTTAGGACATTTTTTCTTGTTTTGTTGAATAAAGATTGAAGAAGACCAAAGTTTGACCTATCACCAAACAGCATTTGGATCATATTTCTCTTCAACGTATGTGAATCTTGGTTTTAATTGGTTGTGTCTTCTTTTGCATCTATATTTATCTGCTGTCTCTCCCAATTCACAGAGCATGACACCAATGGTGTGGCGAAGAATGATCAGAAACAAGAACAGATGTTACTCCAGAAGATGTATTTAATGCTTGACAATAAGAGAAAGGTAGTGATTCACTTTCCAGAATAACATGTTGCTTTTGTCACAGACTGTGAATAATGGACTTGAAGTTTAGAATAGAGGAAAAATTATTTTTATAACGACTTGGCTTAGAGCCCCAGTGGAGATGGAACGATATCTGCTTTGCTTTGAAATAACATCTTTTAAAATTCAGTGATTAGGGGCTGGCCCGGTGGCATAGTGGTTAAGTTCGTGGGCTCCGTTTTGGCGGGCCTGGGGTTCACAGGTTCGGATCCCAGGCATAGACCTACGCACCGCTTATTGGGCCATTCTGTGGTGGCATCCCATATACAAAATAGAGGAAGATGGGCACGGATGTTAGCTCAGGGCCAATATTCCTCACACACACAAAAAAATTCAGTGATTAAAGATGAATTTATTTCCCTTTGTTTCTTCCTCTCCCTTTAGGAAGTAGTTCACAAAATAATAGAGTTGTTGAATGTCACTGAACTTACCCAGAAAGCCCTGATTAATGATGAGCTGGTGGAGTGGAAGCGGAGACAGCAGAGCGCCTGTATCGGGGGACCCCCCAACGCATGCCTCGATCAGCTGCAGAACTGGTGAGATTCTCCAAAGCAGAAAACTGGCCGCTGACTGGCTAACCGTATAAATTCGTAAAGTGCACATTCAAACCGTGTTTGTTGAATGGATCCTGTCAAAACTTTGATTTCGAGTTTGATGGAGTCCAGCTTCTTCTTGCCCTGGAAACACTTGCCTAAAAAGTGCCACCTTATTCACTCCAGTGGCCGTGTTCAGCCGCATTCAGAGGACTCCTCTCCCTCCTATCCATGTACCCGGGGATGCGTCATTGGGCTGTGCCAAAACATCAGTGACATGGTCGTCATGTAACACGTTTTAACAGCTTGAGTCCTAATGTTTTATTAAAAATAGAACAGCTTGAGGTATTTTCCAGGCTTCCATGAGATAGTAGTTTGTTGTGAGCCATTCATTCAGTCATCCATCCAGTAAATACTTATTAAATGCTGTTATGCCAGCGCTGGGCTAGGACCTGGGGACACAGGATGAATGAATCTTGATCCTTGCCAGTAAGGAGCTCTCAGGGTGGAGGCAGGAGATAGACAGGGTAATAATTCTGTGCAGTAACATGTTGCCAGTGCTCTAACAAAGGGCTGTCCAGAATTCTGTGACGGACGAAGGAAGGAATCACCAGGAAAGGTTTCCGAGAGGAAGTGGTCTTGCACTGACTCTGGAGAGTGAGTGGGAGTGCTTCGTGTAGACCGGGGAGGAGGGTAGCATGACAGGCAGAGAGGAGGAGAGGCCGGGGACGAGCAGGGCCTGCAGCACTGTGCTGGATGGCTGGAAAGGGGGGTCCCAGGGGAGCAGGAAGAAAGCAGAGCTGGCAAGAGGCTGGAGCCCGGTCGTGGAGGCTCTCACACCATGCTGGGGATGGGACTCTATCTAACAGGCCAAGCAGGCTTTTTATTTAAGTGGAGGTTCATTTCTCTGATTTTTGATTTAGAAAGGTCACTCTGGCAGAGTCTGGAGGAGAGAATAGAGACAGAAAGGCCAGCCTGGCTACTATGAGCGTATTAGTGTCGTGCAGGGGAGGGCCGACAGAGCAGAGGGGATGAAGAGGTGGAATCAGAGTGGATATGAGGGGATGGTGGTCTGGAACAGTTCCCAAGGGTCCAAGGACCAGAGATCTCATGAGATTATTTTCTGAATTGCTATTTTTTTTAAAAAAAATTCACAATTAATATTCAGCCATTTATTTTTATTCTGTCAATTGCCTGCCCATATCCCAAATTTCTTATGGCTTAGAACAGAGCTTCCCAGCCCAGTGTGCCCCCATGTGCCTTGAGAGACGCTGACCCCTGAACTCTCTAGTTGCCCAGGGAGGCCCCTGGCTGTCTGGGACCCCCTACTGGTCGCTTTAGGCCACAGCAAATGCCCTCCAGCATCCCCCACTGTACTATACAAAGATTGTCATTTTCTCCTGTGCCATGGCCAAACAACATTAGGAAGCACTGGGTTCTAATCCCTTCTGGAGCTGCCTGTCTACCATTTTCCTGCCTATTCATTTCATGCCAAGGGCTGCTCTTTCAGCTCTTTGAACTGGATTCAAGGATTGAAACCACGAAGTGAAGGAGATGTTTTTCACTGGGGAGATTTTCTTGTGTCATTACTCCAGGCAAATAAAACCACACATCCAAGCCCGACTTGGCTCAGAGGCTGCGTCATCATGGGCAGTTTACTGTCAGGAAGGAGGAACCTTGAAAGCAATTACTAGGCTTCCTCCTTGGTTTATATTTTGAGGGTCCAGATTGAGCATATTGCTTCCTCCTCTCAGTTCAGTGAAACAATGACCTTTGTTCCCTCCTCTCCCTCTAACCCGGGTCTGGCATCCCCTCTCTGTGTTGATTCCATAGCTTCCAGGTTGCGCTCTCCCGCTCCCCTCTGCATAGGTCACTGTCCTGATGTAAAACCTGCAGGGGCTCCCCACTGCCTCCTGCATCACCTCTGACGGTGTCTTCCTTGCCCTGTCCCCTGCCCTCCTCTTTGCCCTGTCCCTTTAAATCCCAGTTTTCTGAAAGGTCAGATGCCCTGGAAGCCCCGCCCCACCCATCTCCCCTTAGGTCCCTCTCAGTAGTATGCAGAGGTTTTTGACCCGAGCTGTAATCTTCAGTGCATGGTAGTTTTTTCTCCCCAGATAACTCCTTAATGCCAAGACAGCCTCGTTCTCCGTTTCTCCCTGTGGTGCGGAGTGCAGCGCGCAGATACAGCCTGTGTTGCCTGTAAAAACCAGTTGTTGCTTTCTGTGATTCCCTTTCAGCCAGGCTGCTCTGGGACTGTTTCTGATTGAGACCCCTGTGTCCTGTGCCTTCCCAGGTTCACCATCGTCGCGGAGAGTCTGCAGCAGGTTCGTCAGCAGCTAAAGAAGCTTGAGGAATTGGAGCAGAAATACACCTACGAACACGACCCTATCACGAAAAACAAGCAAGGACTATGGGACCGCACCTTCAGCCTCTTCCAGCAGCTCATTCAGAAGTAACTTGAGGGAGATTTATTTGCCCCTTCTGCAGTTATTTTAGCCAGAGGAAAATTTAGAAGGGTTTAATAGGTTGTATAAATTTTTTATGGCAGTTGGCTTTTCCCAAATTCCTCATTTGTGCCAATGGCCCTTCATTCTTGTGGCCACCTGGACTGGTAACTAGTAACTCTCCACTCCTCCTCCTTGCCCCGTGGTCAGTCTGTGCCGAGACCCGTCACATCTAACTCCATGATACTTGTCCTCTCCTTCCCTCCTCTTCAGTGGCCTCTTCTCATTCCAGGCTCTCAAATCCTCTGCTGAACTCCTACGTAGTAGCCTCCCAGGTGGACCCCTCCTCTGCCTCTTCTTCCCTGGTGCCTGTGACCCGGGGCTGTCCTAGAGCCAAGTTCCAATCTGGTTCTTTGTCACCTGCTAATCCAACTGGAGCCCCTTGGCTGGACACTCATGCCCCCCCTCCACTGCCTGGCCCTAGCTGGCCACTCCATTTCCAGTGCACACGTGCCCCATTTCCACACAGACTTGACCTGCTGCTGCTTCCCAGGCTCACCCTGTACTCTTACTTCTCCACGCCTCTCTTAACAGCATGTCCTCCGCCTCAGAGCCTTCTTTTTTACCTTCTTTCAAAATTGTATTATTCTGAAAGTTTCAGCTTATATTTCGTCAGGAAATCTTCCCAGAGTTCCCAAACAGATGTTATCTCCCTTCCAGATCTGCTTTCTTTATTCCATTTCTTTCTTTATCCCTCTCCCATTCTGGATTTTATCATAGAGTTGTCTGTGTATTTCTGTGATCTTGGTTGTAAATTGGAAGGTCCTGGAAGACACAGACATGCCTCTGTCATCCTTTTCCCCACCAGGGCCTTGCGCGGTGCCTTTCCCATGGTAGGTGTTCCAAATGTAGGTAAACACATGGCACCGAGGAGAAGAGTAGAGTTCGTATTGCAATTTTCTTTTTTTATGCTTACTTGACATAATAAAAATGTTTTTGGTTCCCTGTGGGTAATGTCCAAACAGGAATGCCTAGGTTTTGCATTTTGAAATAATCAAGGACATTTACTTAGGTTTTGGAATGCAACTTTGACTCACTGCAGGTTTGTAAGTGAATATAATCCAAGTCAGGGTTTTCATTGTTGAAGAGCGTCACAGATCTTTATAATTACTCTGATTTTGTTGAGTGCAAATTAGATTTGGGGATTTCTTTACTGACTAACTAGAAAACATCACTTTATTCATCCAACTTGTTAGAATCCTTCAGACTGTTTTTAGCTTTTGCTCTCTAAGCCCTTTTCCTCTTTCAGGAAAATAATTTTTTACTGCCTCAACTTGAATGGAAATGCTAATTTTTACTTTGCTGGAAATTTACAGCTCATTTGTGGTGGAAAGGCAGCCTTGCATGCCAACGCATCCTCAGAGGCCATTGGTCTTGAAGACTGGGGTCCAGTTCACTGTGAAGTTGAGGTAATAAAGGAAAAGTGTAACTCCCTGGGCTGCCTGTCACCTAGTTTGCACCCCTCATTTCCTTCACAGCACTGTTACATAGAGTGCTTTAGAGGAAGTCATTTTGCAGTAGGCAATTTAATATGAATTTTTACTTAGAATATATGAGTCTGTCTTTTCTAATCAAGCTAGAAATATAACAGATATGTGTCTATGCACACACACACCTGATTTTTTTTCCAGTTGTAAATGTAATGCATGTTCACTGTAAAAAAGAATTCAGAATTGCAGAAGTGCATAAAGTAGAGAGTAGAAGTTCCCAGCAGCCTCATCCCCTCCTGAGCATAAGCTCGTAACCCGAGCTTTCTGTGCCCCGGAAACTGTATGCCATGTGGGTGAATGTGGACTTATGACGTGGACATTTTTCTGGTGAGTGGGTTCGTAGCTTTCATCAGATTTTCAAAGTTGTCCGTGATCTAAATGTCTGTAGACCACCATGGTAAACAACCTAATGTCTGTCCTCCCAGAATTTTGTCCATGTCTGCACAAGTATATAAATAAATACATTTGTGTGTATATATATATATATATATATATATATATGTTTTTTATGCATAGACACACGGACAAATATATTTGACATATAATATTTCATTTTTAAAAACTAGAGTTCTGCTATATATGTTGTTTTGCAGCCTATTTTTCTCCTTGATAATAAATTGAAGAAATGTTTCCACATGAGAACATATGGCTTTACTGTCTGCCGTTGACTGGCTACATTCGTTAGGCTGTTCCTCTCCTGATGAGCAGCTGACTTGCCTTCGGAGTTGACCCTAGTCCTTTTTTTGGGCTCCTGCTGAGTGAGGTCCCCGCGTGCTGCTTCCTGGCTGCCAGGGTTACACTCAAGCACCTGTGGGGTCCTAGAACTCACCACTGGAAGGGGCACTAGAAGTCTGATCCCCTCCACCTGTTCCACTAAGTGGAGCTGACCGTGAGGGGCCCCTTCCCAGGTCTCCCGTTCATCAGAGCAGAGGCACGCCAGAGTCTCAGCCCAGCACTCCTTCCGGCCAGCTTTCCACACTGCCCTGGAATAGTTATAGATGGGACCCTCATTTTCCTGATTGTGGGTGATAGTTTTTATTTTTTCCCAACAGGACAAACGTTAGGTGTAAGTTTTAGTAAAAAGCAATGTTCACTATTTTTCACCCACATAATTGGCCGAGATAGAACTTTTGATAAAACCCAGTGTTGGTGAGGCCATCTAGGGAAGCAGGTACGCTCACTGATGTTTGGTGGGAATGTGCAATCAGTGCTGCTCTCTGTCAGAATTCAGTATTCCGGAATTTATCTTACAAGTACTCTTAAAAAACGTCCAAATAGACATACAAGGATGTCAGTTCCATTGTTTATAATAAACAAAAACTAGAGGGGGTAGGGGATAGATGGGGAATTGGCATAATAAATAAATTGTAATATATATATAATTTTTTAAAGTAACAATGACTTGCATTCTTCTTTCCAGACTGTTGGTGAAATTGCAAGAGCTGAATTATAATCTGAAAGTCAAAGTCTTATTTGATAAGTAAGAAAACTTTAATATTATCTAAGATACATTTACTGTTGAAATGTTGGTTTTGTTAACCAAACACAGACTGATGGACCAAGGCCAGTTGTAAGTGATCCCAGCAAATTTAATTTGATAGCTTCTGTTGTGGATGTTGGGAACTTCCCCTAGAGCTGCTGTCAACATGCCTGTGCCTTTTTAGACTATAAAGGAACAAAGAGTGAGTGTATTTTATGCAGATGAGCTTGTAATGGTCAAGTCTTGGAGCAGCTGGACATGGCACACCCCACCTCCTCCTATGCCAGCCCCAGAGGAAGGGCCCTTGATCAAACACAGTTAGCTTTTGCTGCATAACACATTGCCCCAAAACTTAGTGGCTTAAAACTCAAAAACTTATTATTTCTCATATTCTGTGGGCTGTAGGTGGCCCTTCTGGTCTGAGCTAGCATGGTGATGAGTGGTCTTGCATGGCCTCGTTACATGTCTGAGGTCTCAGCTGGGATAACTGGGCCCTTCTCCATGGGGTTCTCAAAGAGGCTGGCCTGGGCTTTTTCACATGGGGACAGCATTCCAAGTGGATAAGAGAGCAGCATGCCAGGCCTGTTGGGGCTAGACTTTGAACTTGTACAGCATCACTCCCATCCATTCTGTTGGTAAAAGCAAGTCAAAGTCACCTGAGATTTAAGGGACAGGGAAATACATTCTATCTTTTGAAGTCAAGAGCTGCAAAGATTTTGTGGCCATTGCAGTTTACCACATTCTGCTTTCCTCGGTCTCTCTTTTAATTGGTTCTTGCTTTTCTGTCTGTTCCAGCTCTGAGTTTTCTTCTTAGCTTTAACAAGGCAGCTTTGTATCACACTGCTCCTTTTATTTTAAATCCTTTTTTTTCAAACGGGGGAAAATTGGCCACTGTCATAGCTAATGGTGATAGTCATTCACAAAAACATTGAACTTCTAGTTGAGATTGGAGAGGAAGGTAACTCATTTAACAGTGAGTGCGCTAATGATTTCTCGTCCACGCCTGTGCCAGTAACAGAAGTTATTGTCCAGAACATGACAAAATGATCACTGAATTTATATAAGATGCAAGGTCTCTCAAGATTTTAACCTCAGATTTAAAACTTAAACTTGCCAGTTTCCACAAACAATTGACGATTCCGGTACTTTCATGAGGCATCGAAGATAATAGAGAATAAAAACAAGAATTAAGCTGTCCCATTGGAAGGTCCTCTGAGTTCCATAATCACTGAGCAGTGCTCTCTGCCGAGTCCCCAGTGTTTAGCACAGTCCCTCGCGCAAAGTGAGCAATTGCTCAAGACACCGAATTTACGTTTATTGAGGGTGGGCTGTGTGCCCTTTTTTTATCCATTAGCTAGTTTACTCCTCACAATGTCCTGTTAGGTTGGTGCTGTTAGCATGTTGTCCAGATGAGAAATGTCAGGCCCAGATGGTTTAGTTGCCCAAGGTTACTCAGCAATCTCAAGCTAGTGTTGGCTGATGGAGTGAGTGAGTGAAAGGGCAGAAAACCCACAGGTATTGATTTTTTAAAATTGATCATTTACTTATACGTATACTTTTATATTTTTGTAAAAGTTCATTTCAAATTTTAAATACACATAAGATTTTATATATATATATATATATATTTCCTTTTTTTTTGCAGAGATGTGAATGAGAGAAATACAGTAAAAGGGTATGTGAAGTACTTTGCACTATATTTTTTTACTATCTCTGTTTGTTTAACAGTTCCAAGCGTTTTAACTGTTTCTCCCCTGTATTGTCTAGATTTAGAAAGTTCAACATTTTGGGCACACATACGAAAGTGATGAACATGGAGGAGTCCACCAATGGAAGTCTGGCCGCAGAATTTCGACACTTGGTAGGGAGACCGATTTCCCCTCTTTTATGCTGTATCTTGTTTATTGGGACTTTTTAGGACAGAGTGGCACTTTGTGCACTGTGGGACGTGGAGGGCACCCCTAGGAGAAGACTTTCTAGGGTTTGTGACTGGTGACTTCACCAGCACTTCAGGAATCTTGGCTCCTTGCCCTTGTCCCAGGACTGTTCCCTCTGTTTTCTGCCAGTCTGTCTCCCAGAGATGCTTCTTTTGGAGTGAGGCAATCTCAGTAAAATAGTCCGTAAACGAGTGTGCACATAAATTTTCTGTACTTGGTGCCTCCATGACCTTAGTGATCCCTCACTCTAGACTCTTAAAGTTTTCTCAAAGGTTACTATTGCTCCTGTGTCCTGACTCTTCCTTCTCCCCCTCCAAGTATGGCAGACCTGAGGAGTTTCTCTTCAGCCCCTTCTTCACGTTCTCCTTCCTGGTTGTCTCGTCCACAACCACTGCCTCCCCCGCTTTGTCTCCAGAGGAGTAGGGCCTGTTCCACTGGGCAGTAGAATTCCAGAGGGGGTTGTAAGTGGGTGGTGCCTTCTTTCCTGCCTCAGTGAAGACCTGAGGCTGCCAGTTCTGAAGATGTGTTGGTGCTGAGCCCTGTGCACTCTCTGAGCCAGAGCCTGCAGGGGGGTTCAAGGCACCCTTTTCCCTGTCAACCATCTTGTGAACCAGAAAGCTTACAGCTAGGAAGCTAGACCTTGTGTGAGAGCCTTGGTCCAAACTCAGGAGTCTGAGGGTGTCCAGAACTGCTCTTGGGGCTCCAAGTTGCTCCATTAAAACCTCAGGGATTGAAGTCCTTTTGAAGGCAATTTTAGTTGGGCCTGGAGTCTCTGGGCCTAGCCTGAAAGACTCTGCCGAGGGAAGGAGGAGGCAGGAGAAGCTGCTCCCTGAGCCTGGGGAGCATGAAACAGCTAATGCAGGTGATGGGAGATTTGTGCCCCGTGCAGGCTCTTCCTGAGTGATCCCCCTTCTAGACTCTGTGGTGTTTGCTTGGTGTCAGGCTGCTGGGAAAAGACACTCCCACTCATGAACCCACACAAGGGTCATTTCATCTCTTGTTCTACATTCTGAAAATAATTTCACATCCTTCATTCTTTCTAAGTCCTGACTTTGGTTTGATTTGTAGATGAAAATAGTGACTTTGATAATTATTGTGCTATTTACTAAGATGGTTCCTTGTTTTATAGCAACTGAAAGAACAGAAAAATGCTGGCACCAGAACTAACGAGGTGAGTCTTTCTCTGTGAATGGTCTCTAACTAGCAGTCTGTCCAGGGAAGTTGGTTCAGTGCCCCTGGTGGCTGGGGACGCCTCACAGAGGGGTTCAGACCCCGTGGGGAAGAGCAGTGAATGCGCTTTGGGACGTGCTGTATCTGTGATGACAGTAAAAACACTCTTTGTGTTTGTGCTTTATGGTTGTCAAATGATTTTGCACACAAATTTCCTGAACCCTCACAGACAGCCCAGTGGAGTAGGTATGGTGGGCTTCTGTGTTACTCATTTCACAGATGAAGAAGTTGAATCACAGGAAGTTTGCAGGATTTAGCTAAGGGTACACGGGGAATTACTGTCTGAGCCGGAACTAGAGGCCAGCTCTATGACTGCCATGCCGATAAGGAAGTGTGCCAAGAGGGTCTTCCTGCCATTACATCCCCTGCCTGGTGGTGGTATCTTTCCATCAGTTTCCTTTTTATAGCTGGATCCTTGAGGAGTTATGTCTGTGATGCATTAAAAAATGACCTATGACAAATGTCTGGAGTTGCTTTGGTTTGGAATGTTTTCATCCTTTGTGCCCACATAGCATGTCGTCCTTCCACACCACAGCCCAGTAGAGGTCATGTGGAACAGGGACAGACGCCAGCCTGGGCAGTGCACAGCAGCTGTCTAGCCCTGGTTTGGACCTCTGCTGTCTTCGTGGCCTCCCAGGGACTTAGTTTCCCTTCCGTAAGCAGGGAGAGCGGGTGCTTCTCTCTGCTTCTAGATTGTTGTGATGCTCGCATGAGATAATGTGTATGAAGGCACTTTGAAAACTATAACATTTCTACCCAAACCAAGGCCCTTTATGACCTACTAGGCTTGTGCACATCAGCCCTTGCAGTAGATAATCACCGCTGGAACACGTGTGCACTTTGCACCCTCTGTCTGCCTGAGGCATGCAGAGGGGGGCTGAGGGCCCAGAAGCCTTAGGCCACGAGTGAACCCATTAGAAGATGCTACTCCCCTATTGACATTTCTTTCCCTTAATCCATAACCCTTGCCATAATTTCAGAAATCTTGTCTTCGAGAGAACACTGAGATACTCGCAGTAGGTAAATCTGGGATGGATGATTGGCAGTTGGAATCTTCTGAATTGCAGCTGGCTGGGTTCAGGCTCTCTGCAGCCTGTTGCAGTGCATGTTAGGCTCTTGAAAGGTGCAGGATCGGTGAATGAATCGCTATATTTCTTCTTTTTCCCTTTTCTCTTTTCAGGGCCCTCTCATCGTTACTGAAGAGCTTCACTCCCTTAGTTTTGAAACTCAGTTGTGTCAGCCTGGTTTGGTCATTGACCTCGAGGTGAGACTTACATAGTCCAGACATGGAAAACTTCATTTATTTTTACTTTTAACTGTTACATGTATTCTTATTTCTCCATTTTTGTCTTAGACCTATTTACCTAATTGCAGAAAAGGTGATCTTTTTCGGCTAACACTATCTTGACATTAATTTAACGGTTCAGGAAGCTAGAGAACTGAATTAACCTTCAAATATTATAAGCTAAAAGTTCCAGTTGAGATGTCCTATGTTAATTTTTTATATGACGCATTGAGACTTATTTCTTAACTGAAAGACATATCAAAGATAAATTCAACTACAAACAACAGAACATTTTTAATTTCCAAGTATAAAATATTTGCAAATTTACACATAAACCCTTGCTTAGTTTTGAGGCTACACACTGGTCTGAAGGGCTGTTTCTGTGATTCAGATGATTTCAAGGTCTTTGTCACCTTTCAGACGACCTCCCTGCCCGTCGTGGTGATCTCCAACGTCAGCCAGCTCCCGAGTGGCTGGGCCTCCATCCTGTGGTACAACATGCTGGTGGCAGAACCCAGGGTATGGAAAACACGCCTGCTTTTGTACCAGGGGTTACCCAGAGACCCGTCCCTTAGCTTCTGTACATCTGAAAGAGCCCCTAAGGGCCAGATGTTGAGGGAAGAGTGACATATGACATAACTCAAGTGGCATTGCTAAGGATCTTGAGTATTTCTGGAAAAGTGAAACATGAGTATGTATTAGAAATCAGAATTATGATTTTCCTTCTATGTGAATAAGCTCAGGCAATAGATGGTTTCACATAGCTTTTATTGTGGTAAGAGGTCCTTTATTCTTCTTTTTTTTTTTTTTTTTGTGAGGAAGACTAGCCCTGAGCTAACATCTGTTGCCAGTCCTCCTCTTTTTTGTTGAGGAAGATTGGCCCTGGGCTAACATCCGTGCCCGTCTTCCTCTACTTTATATGGGACGCTGCCACGGCATGGCTTAACAAGCGGGGCGTCTGTCCGCGCCCGGGATTCAAACCTGTGAACCTGGGGCCGCCGAAGCGGAGTGCGCGAACTTAACCGGTATGCCACCGGGCCGGCCGCTATTATTATTATTTTTTTTTTTTAATGTACATATCTGCTAAACAAGTATGCTCCATTCTTAGAGTGTGGGTACTCACTGTTGATTAATTACAGTTGATTCTCGTAATTCACTGTACTTAAGTTCTTTCAAGTCGCTGTGAACACTGAATTAGCTCCTAAGGGAAATACCGGCTTACATTCCTGCCAGCCTCTGGTCACAACCTTTTCATCAGCCGATCAATACATAGCTTTGTTTGCATGTGTTTCTGTTTAAAGATACCTTATTTAATATATTTGTTGATCCGTTAACATTGGACTCATGGGCAACAGCACTAAAACTTGCGCCCGCACAGAGCTTACATAGCACATGTATTTCCTCCATAAGGCACATTGTGGCCTTCTTGTGCTTAGGAACATCAGACAGCACTTCAGCACTACACCTGGGGCCATTTTCAAAATGGAATCACCACCACCAACAACAGAAAAACAAAAATGGAAAAAACATGGCACTAAGTAGTTCTCAAAAAGGACCCTTGCTTATAATATTTGAGCCGAAACACGAAGGCTGAGTGCTGCTTTGTTTGACCCCAACTGGAAACATACTTGTCAGGTGACTCTAGTTTTTTACTCTTCTGCGCATGGGCACATCCGCAAATGAGAGCAGAAGTTCCATGAGTGTTGATCTTGGAGTTAACGTAATTGTTAGTGAGTAGATGAATTCACAAATGGGAATCTGCAAATAGCAAGACTCGACTGGATTTCTCTTCTCCCATGAAAACTTCTGTCCCAGAAACAAGAACTGAACTTTGGGGCGGGTCTGTGTTTTAGTGTTGGTGTGACTGGTGGCTCTTCAGTAGCCCTTAGCTTTTGGATGTTTTCTCTCTAGAATCTGTCCTTCTTCCTGAATCCACCTTGTGCACGATGGGCTCAGCTTTCAGAGGTGCTGAGCTGGCAGTTTTCTTCTGTCACCAAAAGAGGTCTGAATGTGGACCAGCTGAACATGCTGGGAGAGAAACTTCTTGGTATGAGCATATTAACTTTTTATGTATATGAAAATTGAAATTCATAAAAATATCTCGACTTGCTCTTTTCCCCTCTTCGCTTTCTCTTTTGTTCAAAGTAGAAGTGTTAGTCTGTTGGCTTTTCCAGCTGCAGCTTATTATAGCTAAGTGAGCATTAGACCTCACTTTGAAAAGAGATACAGACCTGATAAAAAATTTAAATGAATCATTTCCCCGTTATCTCATATTAACATTTCTGAGCAGGGTTCCTAAGGGAAAATTTTTTGAATTATGTAAAATATATTACTTGTGGCTAAAATAAGTTCCTTAATGAGAAAGATGAAGTCTTAGTGACCTTGGGGAGAAAAAAGTAAGGCCCCAGGATGGTAAGAATAAGGTCCTGGGGCCACCCACCACACAGCGTCCACCCAGGTCTCTCACATCAGGTGGGCCAGGTAGAAGCAGACAGCATCCACCCCAGGAGGACGCCCCTTGATCAGCAGTTTTACCTGATTGGGCAGCGTCCAGGCCATGGTAGATACTTTCCTTTCAGTACCTAATGTCATGGATTTATTAGTCTTCCACACTAAGCAAATCAAAGACCTACTAGTCTCAAAGTCAGATCTCCAGTGAATGGGAGTATCTGTACTCTTTCTTTAAAAATCCATGGGCAACTTTTATCCTGATCTGCTTTCTGTACAGCATAACTGCATGTACTACAAACACCAATAGACTCTTCCTAACCAAAGGGCTCACAGCAGGGCCTTCTCTTGGCCATGTAGCTATCACAGTGGGAGTCTTGTGCTGTTTAATAAAAAGTAAGAAATCACCTTATTCCATTTCCTTATTGGGTGAGAATTAAGAAAGATATCTTTTCTACCTGTAATGGCTTCTTTGTGCTTCTCTCCGAGGAGAGATGGTGGGCTCACCCTGGACTGCTTTAATTTGTGTAGCTCATAACCCCTGGGCTTCCTCTCTCTTGTTTCTCTCACTTTGCTTTTGATTTGCATCGGCCTCCCTGAGCCCACGTCCTGTTTGGAGGAGGGCTGAGGGAAAGGCCTAATTAATATTGAAAATAAGCTTGTAAAGTCAAGTGTCAGTTAAATAGATCACCTAGGGGTGATCTGGGTCTCAGTTTGAATTTGAAAAAAAATCCGCAGGGTCATTAGGAGAGGTGGCTGCTGGGGAAGGAGAGGGAGGCAGTGAGAAATGACATTGCATAGGGAGGGACCAAACTGAGGCTTCTCCAGAAGGCGCAAGTAATTAGCAGTAATGTCTCTGAGAATATCAACCGTGTACATACAGTCTTCCTTTGTTGGAAGTCGGCTGTTTTCTTTAAGAGCAAATACAAGAGCCATCAGTCCAGCCAAAACTTCAGAATCAATTTCTGTTTCCTGAAAAAGCTTCTTTTTGTGTGTGTAGGTCCTAACGCTGGCCCGGATGGCCTCATTCCGTGGACAAGGTTCTGTAAGGTGGGTACTGTCTGGGTTTTCTACTCTCTGAGTTCTGTTCGCTCTCTGTTGAGGTCCTCATATTTCTCGCCGTGGTAGTCACTGAACTGTTTATTCTGACATGTTCTCTCTGGGCCACAGAACCCCTAGGGCAGATTGTTTACTTTCTCTCAGTGCAGAAGGTTGGCCTCCAAGTGTAGTCTGACAGGAAGCGCCTGCCTGTGTGATAACATTCTTTCATATCCGAAATGCATCTTCTGTTGGCTCATGCCGGCCCCTTGCCTGGCAGCATTTTAGCTCCGTCCCTGTGAAACGTGCACTCCGTGCGGGCATGGACGGCCTGGTGGCCAGACAGGTTCCCCTGCGCCTGCTCAAGCAGAGGGGCCATTTGGAGGGAATAACTCGACCCTGCTGGGGTCACCAGACAGTGCTGCTGAGCTCACACTGCTGGATTGTACAAGCAAGGGCAGCTTTGTCCCATGATTCACCCTGCAGGTCGCTCCCTGGCGGGTTTGCTACTGTTTGGAGAGGGAAACAGAGCCCAGCCCGGAAACGAGAACTTGGAGTCTGATGCCGATAGGAGGGGAGGGACTGCTCTGTGTGAGGCAGTTCTAGCTGTGGCAGCTGGGCAGTCTTTGCACATTAAAATCCGATGGTGGTAGGAGGCGTGGTAAGTCACTGTTTGGGATTTCCTTATTCCTAATATGTGCATTTGTCTACTTGCAGGAAAATATAAATGATAAAAATTTTCCTTTCTGGCTTTGGATTGAAAGCATCCTTGAACTCATTAAAAAACACCTGCTCTCTCTCTGGAATGATGGGTAAGGGCCATTGGAATATGTATTTTTGAGACGTATTTTTAACACATACTCTCTTACTGCAAGGCTGAGACCGGCCTGACCGGAACTTCATTATTTGACAAGACTTGTGTGCGCCTCACAGAAAGAGATGCTTACAGGCTGTTCTTCAGCAATCATAGTGGAACCTCATAAGATTAAACCTACACTTTCATAGTGTATGTATGTGTATTTTCAAAGCTAAATAAAAAAACTCTTGAGTGCCATTCATGCATTCATTCATTCAAGAAAAATTTCTTGAGCACCTACTATATTGCCCCTAGAAGGAAGAAAAAACCTTTTTAACTCAGTAAATTGTTTCTATGTAACTTATTCTCAGGGTCGGTGTATATTTTGACAAAGGCTTTAACTTGATCAGAAGTACTAGAATATGAAAATATATTGCCTGAACCTTCCTCTCCAGTATAAAAGATACAGAAATTCAGACATTTTCTTAGCCTTTAAAATCATCCGGTGAAAATAAAAGGCTCGTTAATCCAGCAAATATTTATCGATCATCTGTAGCAGTCTGCTGGCAACGTGTTAATGATTTTTTTTTTGGACTTTGGCATACATATGTCTAAGTGAAATGTTTCCCGAAACATTAAACAGATTTTAAAGCATCTGGAATAGTGTATATACATTTTTAGCCTGTGTCTTCTGTCAAGTTCCAGTCGTCTTCATTTGTAAGTTCACACAGAAGTGACCTCAGAGGACCCCCGTCAATCCCTCTCTCCATCCAGGTGCATCGTGGGCTTTATCAGCAAGGAGCGAGAGCGCGCGCTGCTCAAGGACCAGCAGCCGGGGACCTTCCTGCTGCGCTTCAGCGAGAGCTGCCGCGAAGGGGCCATCACGTTCACGTGGGTGGAGCGCTCCCAGAACGGAGGCGGTAAGCTGGGCTGCGCACTGCGCCACTGGGACGCGGCTGCAGGGCCTTCGTGCTGCAGGTCGACGAGTCCAAAGAACCAGCTTTTGACATAAAATGCAGGTCCTACACCTACCCCCAGCCGAGCCTCCCAGATAGGATTTACTACATCACCGTGAATATTTTGATTCACTGCCTGGAACATATTGTGGAAGTGATGGTTTTTAAAAGACAAGGCCAGATTCTTTGCTTTTTGTCAGTTATCTGTCGATGGAGGATGTGAGTCAGTACGGCAACCAGTTCTTGGGAGGAAACCCATTTTGTGAGGGGAATCCGGCGTGGAGGTGCCCGATGAGGGCGGGCTTTGTGAGAGGGTCCTGGGGAGTGAGCGGCAGCCCTGCACCGCGCTTTCAGACGGAGCAGTTTCCAGTGTATCTTTGTTATATGCTGGGTTTCTATTTAACCAGATGAATCCGTGACCAAAATACTGAAAACCTTCACATTATGCAGCAGGTTTCTGGGATGAGGCTGAACAGCAGAGAGGAGAGAGATAAAAGACAGACGGGTGACTTCTCCCTCTTGCTTCTAGTTTGCTCTGTTTGAAGGACTGGAGGAAAAACTGATATGTTTCAGTGATTTTTATGCTTTCAGTGGAAAGACGCAAAAAGATGGGATACTTTTCTTGTTCTATTTATGTTTTTCTCCCGACGAAAAACAGGGGAGCTGGATTGGAGCCCGGAGTGGGCAGTGGACGGTAGAACCGGCCCTGTGCCTCCTCTCCCCTGGAGGTCTTTCCTGCATTAGCCGAGAACTGGAGCTAGCAAGCCAGGCAGGGGCTGGAGCTCCAGAGCCGAGTCCCAGGGAGCAGCCTCGGGAACATGTGCACCCAAAAGTGAGAGTCTCGATCAGTTAGGAAGCAGCATTTGAACTAAATCTGGGAATGAGGCCGGGAGTGAATTAAACAGGGGGTTATCACATTAAGGATTAGAGGGAAAAGGTAGCAAATAGGATCTTCTGTTTGTTTAAAAAGTTGTTTTCCATGTATTGTCATTATTTAATTTACTAAAAAACTACATTTTTTCAATATGAAAAGAAGAACAAACAGAAAGTAAACTTCTCTTTTAGTAATTTAATATCTGGGCAGCACATTATTAAAGGTGCAGGCTTTTAAAGGTGTTTAATAAACCTCTTTTGGCCATAGTTACAAATCTAAGCAAATAATGACAAATGAAATGTTATTGAGAGTAATGACTGCCTTTATTTCTCCTGGTTTTAAGACAGGATTATAATGTATTTAAAGATAAAGTCGTACATGGTGTGGTGACTTTTAGATTGCGAGGAGTTCTTACCTAGTTCACTCAGATCCATAAACTCTGCAGTGTCTTGTTTCTCTATTATTTTGGGACATTCTGTGGGACTCACTTGGTTTTTCTTCCTTTTAGAACCTTACTTTCATGCGGTTGAACCCTACACAAAGAAAGAACTTTCTGCTGTTACTTTTCCTGATATTATTCGCAATTACAAAGTCATGGCTGCTGAAAATATTCCAGAGAATCCCCTGAAGTATCTGTATCCAAATATTGATAAAGACCATGCCTTCGGAAAGTATTACTCCAGGCCGAAGGAAGGTAAGTGAGGAGAGCGAGCATCATTGCCCTTATGCAGGATGGTCATTCCTGGTGACTGTGTTCTTGTTTTGTCCTCGTCCAGACGTTTGCTGGACGCAGGGTTTAGTCACACACGCTGCCCTTCCTTCATATCAGTGCAGGTGCCAGCACAAACTCCACCCACGCTGTGTCATTAAACCACCACTTTCTTTGGAATTGGTAAAAGCAGGCTTTCAAAAGCTGGTATAAACACAGCACAGTTGAAACATAATGCATTATTTGGCCTAATATTGCTAGTAAGAAGTGAATAAATAATTTCTTATTTTTGGGGTGTTGGAAAAGTCTATTTCTGGTCTTGTGTGTTTGTTACATTATTACTTTTTCCGCATGGAAAATGTAAAAGCTAGGATCACCATGGCCAACTCATTTATGCCAGTCTGCTCACGTTAAAATTGAGGAACCTGAGGCCCAGGACAAGTAAAGTGGTTCATCCAGGGTGACCCAGTTAGTTATTAGATCCTGTTGTTACCTGTGCTAATTGTTAAGAACAGACCTAGACTTGAAACACAGGCTTCCTGCTTCTCAGTCTTCACGGTCTTGCATTTGAGAAAGTTCGAGTGCATCTAGTCTGGTTTGGAACACGCCAACAAAGTTAATTGTTTTTCGGAATCAGAAATCTCAACATTAGCACAACCCCTTTGGGAAGAAGATGCCCCAGCTTACCTTAACAGCTGTGTCTGTTACACCGCCCAGGCTGGGACCACCAAACCAGATATCACTCATATCTTGGGCTCCAACTTGTGTAGGATCTCAAGCCTTGGAAAGAGAAGCCTTTCCACTTGACTCCTGTACTGAACTCTCCTCCCGTTTTCTTCTAGTTGTTTCTGCCTTCCCCCCAGAATTTTAGGTGACGGGGGCAGGGAGGTCGTAACCCCTTAAAGTTACAGGACTCTACCCTGACCATCAAGAAAAACAGTAAAATTTTGATCAAAAAGAAAGTTGATTATTCTTATGTCATTTCTGCTAATGGAAAGTGTACATGCTGTGTTTGCTTCTAGCACCAGAACCAATGGAACTTGATGGCCCTAAAGGAACTGGATACATCAAGACTGAGTTGATTTCTGTGTCTGAAGTGTAAGTGAACACAGAAGAGGTCCATGTTTAGAAACCTCAGGCCAGCCCTGCTCCTGGCTGGGGCCCGTTGAAGATGCTCGCACTTTGCTTTCTCATTGTCATTGCTGCCGCCGCCGCCATCACAATTGAACTTGTTGGAAAGAGCCTAATTAGAGATGCTGGTATCACTGCCTATCAGCATTTTGCTGCCTTTATGAAAAAAAAACCCAAAAAACAGAAAAAAAAAGTTGTATTTAAGGTATATAAGTTCTCCCCAAACTGATACTTTGAAAAAGTGTGAATAAAATGAACGAAAATGGATCAGAGTGGGAAAGTAGTTCTTTTCAATCTAGAAAAGGCCAAAGTAATGATTGAGATACATTTTTTCCACTTGCTTTTATTTTGTTGTTTCATTTTATAAAAGGTAGAAAAAATTTTGGAAAAGTCATTGTCAGTTATTTGGCCTGCAGCACTGTCTTGGGGTGAATGGATGTAGCCTTCATGTAAAAACACTCTGGAGCAGCTTTATCTGCATACAAACCTCAAGGTAGGGACAAGGGACTCCCCAGACTTTTCTCTGGTGCTTCTTGGGCCAGGGTCAGCCCCGAGGCGTTGTCCTCTCAGGGTGACACGCTGCACACGCTCGCACCCAGGTTTAACCAGGCAGAAGCGGCGAAGGTTGCTGTCTGGCTATTGCTTGCTCGCATCTCTCGAGTCCATTATGTTTCCCAAGGGGCCGGGCTGGGGACAGGAACCTCCCGCGACCTGTACTTGTTCAAATGTATTTCACAAGCGTACACACTTACCTGAAATGAAAACCTCAACTGATGGTTCGTTCACAGGCCAAAGATGCACTGTCTCAGTTTGCACCACTGCTTTCATAATCGAGATCTTAACAGTTCCTTCTCCTTTCTCCCTGTTTTAGTCACCCTTCTCGACTTCAGACCACAGACAACCTTCTCCCCATGTCTCCTGAGGAGTTTGACGAGGTGTCTCGGATGGTGGGCTCTGTGGAATTCGACATGGTGAGTACCATGGCGGGGTGTCCTCCACTGGCGCTGAGCAGGGCTCTTGAGGCGGGGAGGGCGCCCTGGCGGACCCTGGGCCTGTCTGCTAGACTTTGGCAGGAGCCTCCAGCAGAGCTGAGGAAGATGTTCTTTGATGAGCGGTGACAAGTTGGAGCCTGCTGTGCTGAAACAAGCTGTATCATCACCAGGATTTTTATTCCTGGCAGTCAGCACCTGCCAAAAATTAAGTGACATTTCAAATATTTAAAAGTTCCCCATCTGCCCTTCGAGGTTGTCCAAGGAGAAGTTTCATATATTAAGGAACGAAGATTTCTCTGATAAGAAAATGTTTTCCTTTGTCCTGTTATTTCAGCCCTGTGTCTGGGTGAAGGACTGTTATTTTCAGGAAGGAAAGGGACTAATGCTTGGTAGTTAAGATAATTATAGAGACTTAGCTAGCAGCAGTGAAACAATTTCACCTGCCTTACGTTGGGGAAGTAATTTGCACAGCCAGCGCCTGGAGCGGTGGGAGGCTGGCCAGGAGAAAAAGGTTCAAGGGTGAGACTGTGAGTGAGTGTCATGATGGGAGTAGGAGTAGGGTTGTCCACAGAAGAGAGAATCTTCCCTTGGGAGGATGTCAGATTGTATTGTCTGCCTGTCAGCCCGAAATCCTTCCTCTTAGGATTTTTTTTTTTTGGTTGGCTGGAGTTTTGCTGATGCTGTTTAATTTTAAGCTCTTTTCCACATGGAGCCATTCCAGTTCATTTAAAGAATTTGTTTAATGCTTTAAAAAAAATCTTCCGAGTCGTTCCTGGCTTTTCTTCATCACTGGGTACCTGATGCCGGGCACAGACTCCCTGCTCAGTAATGAGGGAGGAAGGCAGGGAAGGGAAAGGAGAGACGGGGCGAGGGCGCGCCCTTCAGACGTTCAGGGTCATGGTGTTTGTATGACCTCGTTAATATCTGCTTAGAGACAAGTTTCTGTGTAACTTTTTTCTTCATCCTTTTTCCTCGCCTGAAGCAGCACAGGCTAAAATCTTTAGACTGTACTTTCTTACACCTTTATGACAGTTGAGGATGAAAAAAGTCACTTAGAAAAATGCTTAGGTAGTGTAATAGCAAAATAGTTCTGTTCCTGTTGGCAAGTGTAAAATGAACCTTTTGTATCAGTAAGGTTACATCCTCTGTTAGAATGTAGCTCCCGACTCTGCTATGAAGTGCTTTACAAGCATGACACAAAAATGGGATAAATGTAAATAAAGCCCTATTCAGAAAATGTAAGATAGATTGATGGAACTGAAAAACAGGGTGATCTTCTTTTACACCTCCTTTGTTGTTCCTGAGCAAGTTACATCCTCATCATGATCACCACCACCATTAATAGGTGACACTTATTAAGTACTTACTGTGTACCAGGCACTTCAAAAGTAGTAACTGGTCAGTCCTCACGATAACCTTCTGAGTTAAGTATTACTGTTACTCCCTCTTTACAGGTGTGGAAAAACGTGGCCCCCAAATTATGTAACATGACTAAGATCAGACAGTTAGTAAATGATGACAAATATTTGAATCTACCGGTGTGTCTCTAGCTTGCATGCTCTTATCCACTATCCTGGAATGTCCCCCACAAAAAGCTGATCTTTGCTTCATTCAAAACATGCACCCTAGGGAAGCTGTTTACACAAGACCGAGTATGTTTTATTCGGGTTTATGAAGGTGAAGGCAGTGTGGCCTTTGGGTGAGAGGCCTGTGTTTGGGATTTGGAAATGGGATACCAACTCTGTCATCACCATTATTCCCTGTGCCCTTGAGAAAATAAGATGGATTAATTCCCCCATGTGTGCAAGCAGTGTGACTGCTTTCTCTGTGCTCTCAGAATGATGCTGTGAGAGCAATTTCAATCCTCTAAATGAAGGCCAGGAAATGGATTTGTGGTCCCTTGATGCCCCTGTAGCCAGTCCACCCCAGATGATTTCATTAGTTTCGTTTGTAGAATAGAATAAATCTGTTTTACACACACACACACTCTGAAATCTCCAGATTAAACTCATAGAAGGCTTAAAGAGCTACACGCGGCTATAATGTTGGCTCAGCGCGGGTTAGACAAAATAAAAGTTGGATTAGTCTCCAAATTGGGTGGACTCCACCTTGTCTGTCTCAAATTGTCCTCGACCTTGGCCATGGTTTCCATTTAGCATCCACTCTTGGAATTAGGGCATATGTTCTGAAATAGAACCTCTCGCACTGCTGGCTGGTTTCGGCCGCGTCTGGAGGTGGTAGCTCTGGATGAGGAGACTCCCGAGGCGGCACTGGGGCCGACGCCTGGTGCTGCGTCAGGAACAAGAGGACTCAGGCTCCTGAGGAGGCTATCCAAGAGAGACAGAGCAGCACTGTTTTCTGCAGCATGACTTCAGTCTTTGTTTAGTCTGGATTTCCTGTACAATAAGGTTTTTCCTCTGGGACTACATGAGAACCAATCTGCTCTCCTGGAGGCCTTTGGTCAAAGCTGATAATAATAATAGGAACGCTTATTAATTTCTGCTATTTTCCATCTACTATATCAGGTATTCTACATATGCTCTCTAATCCTTTCAGCAAATCTATCTGCTGGGGACTGCTAGCCTCCTTTGAATAGATGAGGACCTTGACCGTTAGGTTAAGTGACATGCCATGGTCACACAGCTGGTGAGAGACAGTGACGAGATTTGAATCCAGGCTTTTTCTCCTTCTGTCTCTCCAAGGTCCACCATCCTAACTACCCATTTTTACTGTCATCCACACTGAAACATAGGGCCAAAACCTTCATTGTGCTTTTTAGTCCAAAATAACTTTCCTAAGAGTCCACTATGTACAGCCCACTATTGAGCACTTGGGATTTAAAAAAAATGGACTCAGTTCTCGAGAGGCTCGTAGCCTAGTGCCACGTTTCTATTGGTGTTTTGGGCCGGATGATTCTCTGTGTTGGGGCCATCCTGTGCATTGTAGAAGGTTTAGCAGCATCCTTGGCCTCTACCCACTAGATGCCAGTAGCACACCCCCGCCCCCCACACCCAGTCATGACAATCAAAGATGTCTTCAGACATCTCCGGTCGAGAGCACCTGGTCTAAGGGGAGAGCCCTGCCTGGATCAGGATCATTCTGCTTCTCTGGCCGTACCTGAAACACATTCACCTACTATTCCACTGTGTGGCCTTTCAGGAAAAGTCATCATTTCCCCCACATCCCTCTCTCGCCCTGGCATCCAGCTCAGCATTGCCTCGCCCTTGTTTTCATGAGCAGATTTGCCACGTCGCTCTGTCCCCAGACTTGCATAACAGCAAAAAGCTTTATGCAGCCTGGTTGAATTCGCAAAATTAAGCCAGCAGGCTGCAGAGTAATAATCCATCAGCTTAGGTGATATAAAAGGTCTCGATCAGTCTGGGAAAATGGATTGCACATGCTGAAGGCCCTCTAATCCCATGGTGGTTATTTGCTGTTGGAAGTGTCTTCCTGCTCCTCCATTGTAGAACAGACAAGTAATGTTAAATATATGGATCTGCATTTCACAGGTTCAGTGTAATAAACTTAACCACATTTTATCTTTTTACAGATGAACGCAGTATAGAGCATGAATTTTACTCATCTTCTCTGGCGACACTTTTCCTTCCCATCTGTGATTCCCTCCTGCTGCTCTGTTCCTCCACATCCTGTGTTTCTAGGGAAATGAAAGAAAGGCCGACAAGTATGCTGCAACCTGTTGATAGCAAGTGGATTTTTCCCTAATTCAGAAACATCTGTTACTCTGAAGGGCTTCATGCATCTTATTAAAGGTAAAATTGAAAGGCCCTCTCCACAGAGTGGGTTTTACAAATGAAAAACATCCAGATACACCCAAAACATCAGGACTAGAATGAGAGTCCTTTGGGAAAAGTGACAAGTTTAGCAGCATCTGGCAAATGCTAAGCGTACAGTCAGTGCCCAACTGTTATAGGTTGTTGCATAGATCGCACGTTATTTAGGGAACTTGATGTAGGATTGGCAAATTTCTATTCTGGAGAATTCTTGTTTGTTCTCTCTGCTTTAAATATGGCTGGAAGTTTTCCATTGGTTTACTTATGTAAAATAGTTCAAAGCTAAGTTTATTTAGAATTACATCAACTCTTTTTCAAAGGTAGCCATGTTGTATCTGGGCAGGGGATAAAAGTTGTGTTCTTTATTTTATCGCATCTTCCACATTGGCCATTGAAAGCTAAAGGCAAATTCTCTCTCGAGAGAATTAGCTTTTCTGTTTGTTATTGGTTTATGATACTAGCTAATATCAATAGAAGGAAGTACATTTTCCAAATTCATGAGTAGTGTTTTCTGTTTAAAGTTTAATATTCACAGCTGAATATATTCTGCCTTCGTCATGGTCACTAGTAATGAAATTGTCTTCACAGTTCTCTCAAGGGAGCTAGGCTATTAACAGCAGCTCTCTCGAGGCAAATCCTGTTATTTTCCAAAAAGTTGAAATTAATCGTAGATGTAGACAAACTCAGAAATTTAATTCATGTTTCTTAAATGGGTTAATCTGTCTTTATTGTTATTAGCTGGTATTTAGTCTATTAGTCATAAACTTTTCAAATTGAGAGGAAAAAATAGTAACTGACAAATCATTAACCAGAGATAATATGAAGTCAATAATTTGAATACTTGTCTGTGTAACTGCATTGAGAATTGCATATTTTTCACTGATAAGTGTGTTTCTCTGACAAATACATTTGCAAATAGTTCCATTCTCTCTCCTGTGCTTTTTCTAGACTGGATGTGCTTTTTGACTGGATGATGTTTTCTGGAGTGTATTTTGTTATTTACTTTTTCCTTCATTAGTACTGACACAAAAAAACGTGATTTAGGGGGATGGGTTTGATAGGCTTCTTCCAGATAACTTGCACAGACTGCCGTCTCTGTAGCTGCATCTTATTTTTCCATTATCACCACCACAATTATATTATTATGTAAATGCCATAGTTTTCTTTGGTGGGGATAAAGTTTTCTTGAAGTCTATTTTAAAATTAAAGCTAAAGTATATGTGTTGCATTAAATATAATATGCACATGGTACTTTGCTTGGTACTGAGCACAAATTAAGGCCTCCTCTAAGTTTTTTACATAAGATGGTATGAACCTGAATGGGTTTGCACTGACTTTTTAAATACAAATGATGAAGGAACAAAGACAGCATTAAAAATAATATTGTTTCAAATTCTTGGTATTTAACTATTTGTTATATTTTTGCCCTTTGAGAATAATTTGGCATGGTTTCATTTTACTGCACTAGCCAAGAGACTTTGTTTACTTTTAAGAAGTATTAAAATTCTGGTATCAGTCTCTTAGTAATGGCATTTGGTATAAAGATGTTGCAATTTACGGGCCTTATGTATAGCCTTGATGTTTTTCCCATGTTTTCTTACTTACTATTAAACATAAAAATATATCAGTCCTTATTTAAAATAAGATTAATAACCCCACTTTCCTAAGTGCTGCCCTTTCTTACTCCGCTAACAATCAGAGTTGCTATGGCAGATTAAGATAGGTCGGTGGAAGAGACCGGAGAGGAAACGTTATCGGAACAAGCTATAATGGGTGCCAATAACAAGCCAACAAAAGAAAAAATACTTTGGTCTTGGTGACCACAGCTGACTCCAAATGCACAAATAATTTGGCACTTATTTTAAAATGAATTTCAGTACTGCTAATAGAAATTTTTAATTTTAAAATACATGTAAAATGGAACTCTGTCTTGTCTCCAATGTAGCCATCTAAAATCCACACCTCCATGATTAGTTGACTTATTACTGAGAAGTTATCCCACCCACACAAACAGGTGCCATTTGTCTCCAAAATGTCATAATTTAGAAAGCCATGACCTTCTCAAAGTAAAAGGCACCATGTGCTGGAAAAAATAGGATAAGAAAAGACATAATCACCAAGTTAGACATAATCTGGCAGGTTAGACTTAACCACTGCTTGAAGAGTTCTCAGGGAAGAGTGGTATAGGCTTGAATTTTGGCATCATAACAAACATGATCATACTCATCTCCATAATATGGTCATTCTCATCTCATAACAAATATGGTAATTCTCACTTCCTACATATAGGAAGTATAAAGTTTCTTCATAACAAACATTGAGAACTGTATTTTTCCAGTGAATAAAGTAGATAATGCCCTGCCTTGCCACTATAAGTTTATATTCTTATATAATTGATCACTATAAGAAGTCAGTAAATGGATCCTGGCTTAGGGATGTTTGTGTGTTTTAAGAGTATTTCTGGTATAGTGTTTGTAGGCTGTTTTATAAGCATAGAGCTTATATGCACCACTAGGACAAATTTCTTCTCATTAAGGAAAGAGAGTTATCTGAGATGGCAGTAAATGAGCGAAATCTATTTATTGTCTGTAAGCTAAAGTGGAATATGAAGGTATGTCTTAATGAACAAAGCACACCTTTCACATCTGACTATCCCAAGGAAAATAAGAAAAAAATAGAAATTTTTTTGAAAAACCCTGGTACCTACCTTTTGAACTGGGATGCTATTCCCAAAGTAAGAGGTATTTAGTTGAGTGGCTTCTTTTGTTAGTTAAGATTCATTCATTCATCAGTCCATCAAAAAATATTGAGCACTTGCCGTGAGCCGGGCACTATTCCAGTTGTTTGGGAAACAAAGACAAAGATCCCTGCTCTTGGGGGACTTAAGATGTTCTGAGCTACTGGATCGTATGTTCTAGTACAATCACCTTACTTATTAAAACTTGAGAAAGATTTTGTGTAACAAACATAGCCAAAAGCTACAAGTAATTTAAATGTTATATAAAAATATACACGATTTCAAAGAAATGGCATTTAAAGCAGTTTTAGGAAGGCTAAAGATAATCAATATTATTGTTAGACCCTTATAAAATGAGTTTATATAATATAGCTCTTAAATGATACTGACTTAATAATACTCAGCTTCCAGGTTTTGGTGAACTAACTTCAGGTTATATGTTTGCTATACTGAGAAATTAAACATCTTATTTGACCAACTAAAAAAAAGAACCATACTTAGGCAGTTTTAAACTTATTTATTAAATTTATATTGGGTATACCAAGAATATAAAGGCACCTAAAAGGCAGAAAGCTGTCAAACACCTATTATCAAACTGTGAATTTTGTATTTCTTGATGGTATTATATCACTTTAATACCCTAGTGTTGGTGTCTGTTTGCAGCCTTTCCCCATTTCTTGTACGTGAATGAAGCCGTCTTGATGTTCTGCTATTATGACTGCTCGTCGGACTCACTGCCAGCAGACTCTTTAGTGACTGTTTGGAGAGGCAGCGAGGGGCAAGGCTGGGGCACGTGGAGGCCTGGAGTCAGGTTCAGGCTCCAGAATAGGAATAAAACAACCATCTTTGCCCCTTTTTAATAACTAACTTAATTTTCTAATTGCTCCCATCCCAAAACACACACACCTGCCCTAATCTTCTAGTACATCCCATCTTCTTCTTATATAAATATCAAATACCCGTTTCCCCAAAAGCCTTTTTTTTAAGTGCCACCTAACACATTCATGGGCTGTTTTCCTGTGCCATCTGGTCTATGATTTATGAATTTACTCATTTTACTGTGAGTTAGCAAGTGAAATTAGGAAGATTACCCGAGCCCCATATTTGTAGTGTTGGCTGCAAACAGACACCAACACTAGGGTATTAAAACTTTTCATCCGTTTGTTTCCCCCGCACCGATGTCCTGCTCTATCTGCAGATGTATGCGTGCATAGCTCAGGTTGACCACATGTTGCAGGACTTAACATAGTAGCATTTATGCTTCTCCTTAAAACTCCACAGAGGCAAGGTTTTAGCTAATATGCAAGTAGCTGGATATTCTACCCATCATGGGCACAGTGTGCTAGTATGTAGAGGAAGAACATGGGACTAAGAGTTCTGTATCATAGCCCACTCTTGGGTCCCAGTTTCACTTGTGAAAGAGCAGGATTAGATGAAATATTTCTGATGGCTCTTCCAGTTCTAAAATGTCAGTAATGCAGGTGGATTAATACTGACTCCTATAGCAAAGCAAATTACTTTGTGACAAACAACTTTGTACCTTCTCTATGGTTAGAAAACCATACACTAACCCTAAACCTGCAGACCAGGGGTTTCTGGCATTGAAAGTGAATGCCATTCCACACACACGTGAACCAGTCAGAGCTGAGGTTTACCAGCTGGTCTAACCCAGACCTAGTGTGGCAGCACTGGGTTCAGCTCCCCACACAGAAGTCAAGACTGTGAAAATAACCTCTCTTCTCATTAAAGGAGGTTAGAACCCCTCCTAGCAAAGGACATGTTTAATGATTCAATTCAACAATATTTACTGAGCACTTACTAACTGTAAAAGGATAGTGTGTGGTTCTAGGGGATTAGAAATGTGCCTGCCCATCCTCTCACCTTGAAGGAAGAACTCCTTACAGGATTCTTACCTTAATCCTGGTGGTGACCCTACCTGACACCTTGCATAGGACCTGTCTCATAGTAGGCGTTAGAAGTGGATGTGAACCAACTAGACACAGTCCCTCTGCTCAACAGAGTTCCCAACCCAGTGATGTAAGAGCAAACCTTACTTGTTTTAAAAACAAATTCATATTTCACAGGGGTTTTTTTGATACATGTATTTATTACGCTGTAAAAAGCAACACTACCTGATTTCATTTAAAATAAGTATTTCTCAATTTCAGAATACTTACAACTTGTAGTTTTAAGATTAGATTCACTTTGGGAGGTTCTGGAAGCAAATACATTCATAGCTATGTAATCCCCAGGAAGAATCCAAATCCAATATCTGGTCATTCAGTCCCTGCCGGACAGACAACAGCATCAAGTGGTTGACAGCTGATCCAGCTCGCAGCTAACGGGCAGTGTGGGGCAGCAGTGGGGACAGCACATTACACCCAAAGATGAGCTCGTTAGAACTGAGACCAGCAAAAATGACGATGTATACAAAGCTTTAAATAAACATTACCATATAGAATTCTCACAAAAAGATCTTTGGAGTATACTGGTGGCAGCAGCTAACAGCACAGTCAAAAGCATTTAAACCAAATGTACTCATTACTACCAGCCAACAGCAAACAGCCAGAGCAGGAACTGGCATATAGTCATACATAATCTCATGGGTAAATAAGGACACATTTAACTAAACCACAAAGATTTTACAAAATAGTCCTGATCTGAGAAGAGATGAAAACTCTCTTTGTTCCCAAATAATAGTTAGAACCTCTTTTTATTAGAGAAAAGACTCAGAATCATTGGTAATCTTCAAGCCACACAACTGAACCGTCTTAATGTTTCATTTAATCATACAAAGTAAGCTGCTGTTTGATCAGTGATTTCAAATAAAGAGTGTCTATGCCCTAATATCTTTGGGGATAATGCTGTTCCTCTGCAGCATTTTGCAAATACTACCCGGTTACATGGCTTGATAGACTGATCCGTGGGGCAGGGACACAGCAGCAGGGCTGGTCACCCACCCACCATATTCCCCACAGAAACACACACATGGGAAAGGCTTTGTGCCTGATACAGCTCAGTTAAGGAACACTGGCCAAAGGAAGTGCTGTCTAGGTAACAGGAGGGCGATGGCTGAAGCCACTAACTTAGACTGGAAGCAAAACTCAGAACACTTGGAGGCAGCTAGAGTGGGAAAGGGGCCATTAGTCAGGATGAAGCTTGGAAGCAGCAGTGTGTGCTTATAGAAAAGGAAAAAAAGGAATTTGCTCTATTACTATAACAACTTGCATTCATGTAGTTTGAGGATTCTGCTCATTCCACTAAACACAGCTGCAAAGGAGTCCATTTATGTGTGTGTGTGTGCGCTTAATATCAGAAATCCTCATTAACATACCCCTTTACCTCGGAGGTATGACAGGATGAAGTATATGTGCAATTCCTCCCCAAGACAAATGATGGGTCTCGATTTAAAATGAAATGGCCTTTTCTTATTATTAAACTATAGAGCCACCAAAAATTATACAGTAGAGAATCAGGAGAAAACTGGAGTGATTTAGTGGTCCCCCACATAGAACAAATAGCTTGAGGCAGACTTTTAATGTCAGGTTTAAAAACATATTTGTAGCAGTTCCCATACCATCATAATAACTTTGGTAGCCTAGAGCACTTCTGAATTTATCTTTATCTTGGAAGCTGAAAAATATTTTCCTGAAGAGCCACAGTAGCACTTGCCTTCCTTTTTTAGGCTGATGAATTTGACTATTTGTATGCAGTAATTTGTCTCTGGTTCATCTTCTGTAGACAAACAGCATTGTTATAACTCAGGTGCCAGAATACGAGGCATTTTCTGACTTATTGTGGAGAACATGAAAACTGCATAGTATGCCAGCACCCGCTCTCCCAGCTGAAGGACAGAGGCAGATAGCGAAATGTCTGGGAAGAGAGGCTGGACGAAGGGGATGTAGAAAAAGGAAATTTTTTCAATAGTATTGTAACTACATTCACACATATGTTTTGGTCACCAAACATATCTTAAACAGATTCCCTGATAAAGTCTAATCAGAATTGGTCTATCCTACTGACAGTTGTTAACTATTATAATTTTTAAAGAGTCACATCATGAAGCTAGAGTGTGGGAGACATTTTCAACACACAAGCATATAGTTGTTCAAACACTCAAACTAAATCTATATTTGAAGTCATATAAATCACACTATTTTGCTTCTAAAGACAGCCTTGACCCATTTGGACAGACTGCTCAACAGAGCTTAATTTATAAATGCATATCAGCAGATCATGACCCTAAGTTGAAAATTCACAAAACACACAAAAATAAGTGATGAAGATCACACAGTTAAGCTAGCATTGGTAACTATTTCTTTTACATCAAATTATACAAAGCACAAGGTAAATATTGCTCACATTATGGAGGGAGATTGTTTTATTTCTATTTTTTCCCAAAGAGATCAGATTTGTCCTGTGCCTACAATGAAGAAAACTCCAGTAACACTGAAATGACAAATGTTGTAAAATATACATCACTACCAGATAGAAATACACACGTTCTTCATAATCATTTTCCACAGTTAAATAGGTAAGTAGTTTAAATCTTGGGATTATGACCGTTATAACAATCCATCCAGATTCTTATGGACAGTTTGGTTTTCCTTTCCATTGTCGGAGTCTCCTTGAGGCGTATACTGGACCTGGTATTCCTGGAGGATTTTAAATACATCGTGGTGTCCAAAGTGCAGCGCTTCATCCATGGGAGTGTTATTCCACCTAAACAAATAGCACAGCATGGACTGGGATGTTACATAATTTCTGTACAAAGACGATAATGCAGCATTCTTAGATTTTAAATTTAGCCATTTAAGCAATATTATCAGTAAAAATCAATTGAAGAAATGCAGAAAAGGATTTGTCATTCAAAAAGTGGTCTCAGAGACAACTTGGGATATAGGGAGGAAGAGAAAAATATCTTCTACAAAAGGATATTGCTTACATATCTAAGTGCTTATGGAGGGGAAGGTCTCGTGTTGATGGGTACCATTGACTCCTCTAGCATCCCTCAATTTTAACTTCACAACAAGCCCAAAAGATCTCTCTTTAAATAAAATGTTCAAAGAAACTTCAGGTATATAACATCCACCACCCTAGCCTTTGATAGAAAATTTGTGTTCCTGTCGATTCCAAATTGCAATAAATGTCAGAAGTCTGGAAATAACCACGACCTCATCAGGGCTCACACACACACACTGGAGGAGCAAGATCGGCCCAGAGGAATTGACATTCTCCTCATCTCTGGTAAGGACGGGAATCCAGGGCTCCATGGGATCACAACACAACCAGAAGAATAACAGCCCTTTCCACAGTGTGTCTCTGGGGCTGTGCTATTTAGAGTGATACCGACGAAGACCGAAGAGAAGAAGAAATGGCAGAGTTGCCAGCAGCAGTTAATCAGCTCATAGGCCTTTGAAAGAGGAGACAGCACTCTGAGCCTCACAGCCCAGTGAAGGACAGAGTATGACGACCGGGTCCCTGATACGTCACACACTATGGAGTCTCTCCCAGCCTCTCTCTACTCTTGTCACCTCACTCCTCCGTGGCTGCCAGGCTCCCTGACTCCATTTTCTCATGTGGCACTCTCACCTCCTGCTGGTTTTCCATCTTTCCCTTCTTTCCTTTCCATCTCTGTCCTTAACCTTTTACCTTCTCAATGGGGTCAGGATAGGGAACTGAAAGGTTTTAAAAAAAGGTTTGAAAAATACCATTTAAAAATAGTATCCAAAAATGTTTTTGGATAAAGTTTGGTAGCCTGTTCTTAGTTTTTAAAATCAGGTAAGTTAACATTTTACATGTATCTTTGTGTTTCTCAAAAAACAGCTGAATTAAGTTGCCTTTTACTTCTGTATTGGCCTTCAATAACTTCGGGAGTCAGTGGCCCTGAATCGGGAGGTGGGGGGACTTTTCAGTCATCTTCTACAGCATGTAATTATCTGTCCTTTTGGAAAAATTGAATGTTAACTGCAAGTTACCTTTTTTTTACAACTCTTCTTGCATGAAATAATGCAAAATATCAACTTTACAGAATACACTAAATTTGCTCAAGCCTATTTTACAATTTGAGGCGACACTGATTCTGTGAAATGGAGAAAAGAATTGTCTTGGTCTAGCTTACACTCTGGAATAGTTGAATACCCAGTTACCAAGTTAGTTACTTAGCTAACTTTTGCCTGTCAGATGGGTACTTCTGCTTCCACATTCCTAGAGGCCAGTTTAGGTCAAAAAACAAAACATTTCAATCCTTAAACATACAAAGCACAGTAAATATTTCCAGAACGTATTAGTGTTCAGTTGGGATTATAAACGTGGGGAGGGGGCGGGGGAAGGAAGGACACTCCTCACTTTCTTGCTCTAGGAAAGGCTGGTTGGACATTACATTTGGAGATAAAAGGATCATCACACTACCATGAGGTTTTAGAATACTGCCAATAAAGGTCATTTTAATCATCATGCTTTTTAACAACTATAAGAATAAAGTTGGATAACCAAAGTGTTACCACACCTACAAAATTGCTAACAGTTTACAGACGCTGACGTCATAAGCTTTCTGCATTTCTTGCAAGCTGAACTAATAAAACCTGAACCTCTAATTTTAAAAAAATACTAACACCTTACTAACCAGAAAGATCTAATAGCTACAGAATAATCAGTTTGCTCCAAACTCACTTAATACAGTCCTCACATAGCCAATCCAAACTCCTAATCGTACATATCAAACCTCTCCAAGTATTTTTTTCCTTCCATTCTTCTCAAGCTTTATTTCTCATTACTCACTGACTCATCCAGTTACATAACTCCAGTTACATAACGGCAAGTGCATGCGTACAGAGTCTACTTTGAGTATACACGTGTATACAGAAGCTGCATTCTCATCCCCCTTGACTGTCTGCTTTGCGGACAGCGTTTACTGCAGGATGAGTGGCAGTTTGCCGTGTGGACCCAAGGGAGAGGAGAGGAGCAGAGTATATTACAGGCAATTTCTCCCACTGTGGATAGAGCGCCCTTCTCTTTGTGCCTCCAAATCTCCTCTCTTCCCCAAAGCACTGATTAAAATTGAGCTTCCATGAAGCCTTCTAAAACGGACTCCACCCAAATCCAGGAATTTCAACAAACTCCAATATATTCATCTTAGAGTTCTGTAACAGTAATTTTCTTATATATTTTTAAAATGCTTCTGTAAACATTTATCTTTTCTACCCTGTGTAAAAAAAGCCTCATGAGGACAAAATTCCTATTTTCTCTTTCCAAACACAAAGAATTGTTTTCTTCATACCATGTATTGACTAACCTTCAGACTGAGAAATGCTACATAAGAGACCATTCTTAAAAGAGAACGATCTACCTAGCAGAAACAAGGATTTGTGTGTTGCCTTTATAAGGCCTCACAGCAAGTTCAAGAATGTCTCCAATATATACAGAGTGGATTTAAAGAGACCATCACTTGAATATACTTGAATATTATAGCCCTGTTTAATAAAATACTGACTTGCCAATTATGTGTTAGAAAGTAACAACACAAGTGCTCACCTGTCTTTGGGGAAGGGATTTACTTTGCAGGCTTCCAGCAAAAATTTAACAACTTCAACATGACCTATATCCAAAACAAAAACAAGCAGATTTTAGTACTGAATAGAAATTAAGTCTGAAAAAAAAAATAGATGAGTGGTTTATATATTACCCTCTGCAGCAGCTACATGGAGTGCTGTTCTGGAATCATAGTCTCGCTGTTCCATATCCATGGCTGACAAAGCAAATCTGAAAATTTGTAAGCATAGCTACTCATTATATATAAAATTTAATTCGCACTTGTAACAGTCGCTCCATCAGTTCAGTCTAAGGTGCTGTGAGGCAGGTGCCGTCCTTCACCAGGCTCACTAAGGGGAACCTGACACTCGGTTCAACCAGTGCACAGGCGTCTCAGATAAATGCTACCTCACCTCTCTTCCCGGGCTCTGCTCTTTTTGGGTAAGAGGAAACGTTCACCACCTCTCACAGAATTAAGCTTCATTACATTTTCTTCAAAACTCAAGAAGAGTGGCACAACTATACCAAAGTTTGTGCCTCAGAAGGGCAAGAAACTGACACCTATCGTAAAGTTAAATATTCTCACTAAGACCGCCATTCTTTAATATCTTACAGTCTACAGTTGACAAGTACTAATCAGACTTAAAAAAAATTTTTCCCAGTGCACATTTTTTAGTTGAGATAATTGACATATAATATTGTGTAAGTTTAAGGTGTACAAGGTGTTGATTTGATACATTTGTGTATTGCAATATGATGACCACCATAGCATTAGCTAACACCTCTTATTACGTTACATAATTATTGTTTCCTTTTTGTGGTGAGAACAGTTAAGATCTAGTCTCTTAGCCACTTTGAAGTTTCTAATACAGTATTGTTGATACAAGTTCTGAGCAGACTTTAAAACAGATGGAAATTAAGCACCGACATTTTTCCACCTTAAAGTTCAGTTGCAACTATACAAGAGACCTTATGTTAAGAATATGGCACTATGTGACCTTTCTAACCCTCGTGATCTGCAGAATGCCGAATGCCCCTATTTGCCTGCTGGCCTCACCTCTAAAGATGGGGAGTGGAGGGTAGATGGGGACTGAGGAGGCATTGCTGAATTACAGGAAAACGCTAATGCTAATCAGCCACATTAGTTGGACAGGTACCACTTGAGAAAACAGACGTTTAGGCTTTTATAGGAGGTAGAAAAGGACAAGACTGCACAGCAAGCCTAAGGCACTGGAAGTGGGAATTTAATATAAATTTGTTTGGGTCATTTTTATTAGAGGGAAATGGAAGACTAGCCTTAAAATGGCTGTTTGCCCAGAAGCGACTTCATAAACATCTGCAAACCATATGCTAATCCACCCTGTTAACATACCTTCGAAGTGCAGACACATCTCCCGTGTACGCAGCAAACAAAAGGTTTATCACTGACTTTACCTGTGAAGAAAAGAAAGTTCAGGCATCCACAGGGGAAAATAAATACACAGAATGTACAACTGTCACTGCTAAGTGCTTTCCGTGCCCTTTGAACACTTCAGCCGGGTTGCACGCAAAAAGTTATCACGAGTACACTTCTATAACCAAAGAGAATGCACATGTGATATTTTTCTTTTTTAATAGAGGATTACGAGAGAAAATTCAACAATAAAGATAAGACACATGAGGGAAGGAATGGAATGATGATATCAACTGGCGCCAAAGCATGGAAACTTGTGACCTGTGAAACACACATAGTTGGAGCGGCTGAGAATTGTTTATGACCTTTCTCATTTGGTATGTCTCAATTCTGCGAGCTGACTTGTATGCTGATAAAACTCACATCACCTCATTTTTCAAAACTAAATCATGCTATATAAATGTCTAATCCCCTGCCAGCGATCACTGTCCTCACCAATCACCCGTCACCAGCTTCTCTGGAAATCTTAAGAGACAACACTCAGTATTAATCATCTTAAATTTAAGAATAGGACTAGCCTTCACTGGGAAGAGTCTTCAGTTCAGTGCCCAGGCAGTACAATTTGGGGCATTCTCAGAGCCAGTGACACTGCCTCTGCTCAAAAGGTGGGCAAACTCCCCAAAGACCAAGTCACTGCTGTTTCGTGCTCCAAGACCTCAAAGTGTATCTTCTTTCGACAATTAGCCACTTTCTTGCCCTTATACTTAAGAATAAGTCTACGTATCCTAAAGGCCCAGGGACTTTGGTCTGCTTTCACAAAGACTTTATCCAACCCTGTTTTTGAGAAACTGAACTATTGATCACTGTTTGTAAATACTTCGTAAAATCCCAATTTTGTCTCATACTTTCAACATTCACATGGATGATCCGACTGATATTGGACTCAGTAGTATCCACTGTCCCACGAACCCAGCTATCCACGAACAAAGCCACAGCCCTGTTTGCTGTGCTTTGAAAATCTTAAAGTGGACGTTCCGCCTTTCCACTGTGGCTTCCCTTTGCCACATCCTGTGAACTTTTAAATCGAATTGGAACTAACCATTGCATTCAGCATTTTCAAGATGTGTTCTGCAGAAAACAGTCCACAGATGCTCCATGAAAAAAAAGAGTCCTGTGGTCAGATATCTTCTTAAAATATTAAATCCCCTTCTTGGAGATTCATGAGCATATTAAAGGCTCTGTAAGGTTCTGCAGTACAGGAACCTAACTAGCTGAGCACACCCCCAAAATATTACTACTCCTTACTATTACTGTTAATATCACTCCAAAGAAACTTACTCATTCCTTCAGTCCATTAGCTTCCCTTCCAGCTATCCTTGACTGCTCCTACCCAGCATGTACTCTGTTGTCAATCTCCTGCTAACCCTGAGTTCAGAACAGTTTTCTCAGTGGGGGTGGGGGGAAAAGCTCAACAGAATCACCCAGAAGGTTCTAAAAGTATATATAAGCATCTCTCCCCATTTCTAGTCATCCTATTCCCACACCTCAATTTGATACATTTTAGGGAGAACAGTCTTTTGAAGAAAGTCTCCAGGTGATTTGGATACACACTCTTCTAGGTTATGAACCATTGTTCCAGGTGCCCTTAACTTCCTCTTTTTTAACTGGATCAATTTGGAATCCTCAATTCCTCTTGTGCTCTTGGGTCCATAGAAAAATACTGATGGACTATTACAAATTGTTCTCCATATTTCCACATGGTCTCTCATCACTGTTTGACAATTTTTTTTGTCTTATTGGTTCCCTTTCACACTTTCTTCAGGCCTTTGATACCAATGGCAACCCCTAAAACAACAAAATAACAAACTGTTCTCACCTCTCCCTCCTCTCATGCAAAATGCCTGCTTCTAATACCTATTCTCTCCTTCTTTCCAAGCCTCAAAGCAAAAAGTATCCATCCTTCCTCATTTCTGAGACTAACTTCTGCACCTATTCCTTCAAACACATATCCTCCAGATCCTCTTTGTTTCTAGCAGCTTCAACTTTTCTTCCTTCACTGGTTCCATTATCTCTGCCTTAATACAGACATACTTCATCCTATTTTGAAAAACCAACACGTAACCTTACTGTTACCCCCTTTCAGTGCATATTTTCTGAAAGTAGCTTATAGTTTTAATTCCCTGCAGATTACCTTCACACCCACTATTATCTCTGAATAGCATCCTCCACAGCTGCAGCAGCCTTGCTAAGCCCCGACTCTTTCTGATCTCTCCAACACGCTCCACACCCTCACTCCTTGTCTTCCACGGTGCTGCATTACCTGCATCTTCCTCCTGTTGGGTGCTTTGCGGAGTCATTTTCACTTTCCACTGCCTAATAATACTCCAAAGGCAGTTTCCATCCTCCCTGTTTTGCAACATAATTTCCATCAAATGTTGCATACATTCCTCTGTGCAGAATGACTCCCCAGTCGACATCTTCAATCCAAATCTTTGTTCCTAAACCCTAACTCTGCAGCTCCACTTGCTTGTCATGCTGTCATTTCAAACTCAAAAGCAGCAAACCTCTCTGCAGCCCTGATGGCTCCCCACAGGGCTCCAAAAGTTCATATCCATCTGCCCACTTGACACTGCCTCTAGGGGTTTAACAGGCATCTCAGACTCATCGTACCCAAAGTAGAGCTTGATTTCCACTGCCTGCCTGCCCCCCTAGTTTGTGCCACTTCTGGTCTCCCTCATTTGGAGTTGACACTACGATTTATCCAGTTGCTCAGGCCAAAAACTGAGCCGTCACCCAGGGCTGCTGCATTTGATTGCACAGGCTGAGCCCTCCGCAAGGATGCCTGGCTAAGTGGGGGTACCTAGCCTGTGCTCCTCTCATCCAGCCATGGTGCCCAGCACTCAGGTACATCTGATGGGAGGAAGGGGCCTTCTTCACACAGTGCTGAGAGGGTCTGTTTATACCGAGAGGCAGAACCAGCTTTTTCTAATTCACACAAACCCACCATAGAGACCCTGGGGGTATTCCTTGATTCTGTTTCTCTCACAACCCATGTCTAGCTCATGAACAAATCCTCTTTGCTCTACCTCCAAAGTAGATTTGGAATCCCACCACTTCTCACCACCTCCATTACTATCGCCCTCGGCTCTGAGACACCTTATCTCACCTGGAGGCCTCCACAGCCTCCTAACTGTTCCTCTTGTTCAACTCCGCCACCACAGGGATCTTTGGAAAACACAGATCCTGGCTTTCGCAGTGGCTTTCCACCATATCCAGAATAAAATTCAAACTCTTTACTGTGGCTTCAGGACACTGACTGCTCTTCGCCCTGGTTACACGTGCATCTCATTCCCTGCCTCCCTGCCCCTGGCAGCTCTACTCCAGCCAGGCGGTCTTCTTGCCGGTCCCTCAGGGCCTCCGCTTGCTGTGTTGCTGCCAGAGATGCTCCTTCCCCAGGGAGTGAGAAGGCTCCCTCTCACTTCATTCAGGTCTCTACTCAAATGGGACCTCACAGCTCCTGATTTCTTCAGAGCACTTATCATTATCTGACACCGCACACAGAGAGAGATGTAGATATAGATACACACACGTGTTTCTCGTCTCTTTCCTCCATTAAATGTAAGCTCCATGTGGGCAGACACCTTGTCTTTGCTCTTCCCCACTATAACCCCAGGGCCAACCACCCATCATAAGTGCTCATTACATATGTGTTGACTCCAGTCAACACATTGTACACCCTAAACTTAAACAATGTTATAGGTCAATTATATCTCAATAAAAGAAGTGTTGACTAAATGAATACTGTCTGCCAAAGCATCAAATAATGCAATCTGTTACCACGATTTGGGGATTAAATTGTAATCATCATTAATGCTTCTACCTCCCTTAACTATTCCATCTTCAAATATCATTACCAAATTTATTCAACTCTCTTAACTGGTGCCTCTGCGTCTAGGCCTTCTTCCACCCTCCAAAACTTTTCCACATATTTCTAATCATTTGCTCAAAACATTGCTCTGATCACTAAAGTTTTCTCAGCAAGGGAGTGTCAAAAAAAAAAAAAAAAAAAACCAAGTCATTCCTGACAAAATTTAAACTCTTTAGCCTTTTATTCAAGATTCTTCAGTCTGGCTAATTTATTTTGCTCTCTCAACCTCGACAGAGCAAACTCGGTCGTACTTACTGCCCTTGTTTTTGTCTTGGTGTCTGTGCTCCCTTCTCTCCTTTTGGGAACAGCTAGATTCCTGATCAAACCCTCCCCTTCCCTCAAGGGCTCTCTTGAAAGCCTTTGAAAGCCCTTCTCTCCACACTCCCCGGGCATTGCATCCAGCATTCATCATCCATGTAGCAGTTGCCAGTTGCACAATGAGTGCTCTGTGACAGCATGGGCCAAGGACTCATCAATTAGATACCTTCTGTGCCACTAGAATCTGAATGTACGTTCTGCTCCTACAAAGCAACAGTACATACTATTTATTCCCTGAAAGCATCTTTTCTCCATCCATTTCTCACTGCCATGTTATTCTTAACCCCTCCTCTGTGAGCTCTACTCCAATCTCTTAAATCAGAAGTCATCTTTCTCCTACATTTGCTTCACTATGGCACTATTATACATGGCATAGTTATTTGTGCATCTTATCTCCCTCACTACTCAAGGGAAATCCAGAATTCTGATGTGCATACCATTAATATATTAACTACACCATAGTTCTTATTCTTTAAAGTACATTAGTTCTAAGTAATACATCCTTGACCTACTTCAGTGACTGCATGCATGAACTGCCTCCCTTTTAAAATTCTGAATTTAGACAAGTTTGAAGCTAGTTTGAAGAGATTTTATTATATATGTGTGTATCACTTAGTCACTTAATTCAATATTTCCAAAGTTCTCAAAGTAAATTTCTTATTAATAAGGCCCCAGAAAGGCTGGTTTTAGAATATAATCAGTTTATTCAGAGTACACTAATACTTTGTTCACAAGCATGCTTCAGCTCAAAGAGATAAATATAAAATGAGAATAAATCAAAAAACTTTAATGTACAAAGGCTTTGTGAGTAATCATGGGAAATAATATTAGCTTGCCTTAAAAGAAATTATTAAAGAGTAACATGGAAGCTAGGTATTCCTCCTATGAAAACGAAAGGCTAGCTGCAGGGCTGAATTTAGTCCAAATCAGAAGATAGGAGCTAGACTGCAAAATGAGTCACTCACTTCAAGACAGAAAAACACTAGGAGGCAGCGCACACACAGTCACCATTTAAAATTAAATGACAAATGCCTCTTTAGCAATAGCCACCTATATTTTTAAGGTTTGCATAAATCAAGAAATGAGCTCTGGGTAGAGAGCCAAGAAAGAAAATGGAATGGTTTAACAGTTTTGAGACAGCAGATGGAGTGTTACTTCATTAGGGACAGTCCACTTCCTGGTCTTTTAAAGAGTTCCGTGAATATTCCCAACTGAACTGACACAACCTCTGGAATGACTACCATGGCAAACCAAACTGAAGAAGGAGGCCACTCTGAAAGATGACTCATCAACCAACTCCAAGCCAACTCTTGCTAAGGATGTAGGTGTGCTAACCATTGATCAGGGCTCATTCCCCGAATTCTCCAACCCCAACGGATACCTGAGTTATGCTAATTTCAAAATACCAGTCAAGAAGGCCAAAGTCCAGAAAACAAGGAGTTAGTAACTGCCAGAGGCACAGAACCTGTGTTTTGATGAATCACTCCTCAGTACAAAGAAACAGAGCAGACACAGCAGAACAGTAGCCTATATAAATTAAGGGCTAGATGTTGAATGCATGCCTCCCCAGAGTAAAGAGAAACTTCAGTTGGGCAGGTAGCCACTAAAAGTTTATAAATTAAATGTTAACGGTTTTCCTTTCACATTGCAGATTTTCCATACTACTACATTTTCCTTATCAAATCTCTCTGTCAGAACATTCCAGAACCAGACAACCTTATCTTAGTTTATTTGTACAAAGTCATGACAACAGTAGGACAAAAATGTTACAGTTCACATGAGTTCATTTAACACAGGCATGCTTGCCATATCAAAATCTCACTTTTTTCCAAAACAGCTAGAAGCAGGCAGAGATTCCATCCATTTTACAAGTCTAAAACATGACATTCCTAACCGTCCAATCCTATCATTCTCCTATTCATTTGGAGATTTTGAGGCTGTTTAAAAGTTGAATTGTGATTTTTGTCTCCTCCTCCCAAATGCCCTAATTCTGTACGAGTAGCAATTATTAGAATTACATTTCATATCACTTTGTATTTATATAGTGAATAACCTTGAAAAAGTCAACATTTTAGAAAGTTATAATTGTTTTCAAACATCTCTGACATGCTGATTGTAAAATACATAGATATATTTTATTTATTACTACCACTGGGGTTAAGGACCTTGGCTCAAGGTCATTTAGCATATGAATTAGTGATGTATCTGGGATACATTCCCAATTCTGTACTAGACCATGACGACGTGAGTCCTTAATAGATCTCAGACTGTTATCCAAAGGATAGAAGGAAACCAAAGGATTAAATAGCAATTTAGCTGTAATCCATAAAGATCCTTTGCTAAATAGTAAAAGGAAGGGAGGCTGGGAGGGAAGGAACAGAGAAGGGAGAGGAAGAGAAAGACCAAGAGGGAGGGAGGAGGGAAGGGGGAGGGAAGATTGATTCATTGGCTTTATACTTTACTCAAAGTATTTTATTTCCAACTCTATCACCAGCTGCAAAACTATGGTTTCCCTTGTTTTTTATCATTAGTTTCTGTCTTCATACAAAGACTAATTCAGCCCTTTTGGAAAGGCTTTAATGGAAAAAAAAAAAAAGCAGGTAACTGAAAAAGCATCCTTGTGTTCCTACCACCTCTGGTCTGACGGGAACTGCTCTCTTGTTTCCAGCTCACAAGTATCGGTGGCCATGGAATGGATACTCTTCATCTGCTAAATAAACCATCGTCACTCCAGATCCAATTTTGTTTTAAAAGCTTCACTCCAACTTGGCCTTTTATAGCCTTTATACGAATGTAAGTTTTCAGCCTTCTTTCATCAATATTTTTCTTAAGGTCACATTAAAAAATACTGACCTATTATAGTATAGCTAAAGAAAAACTTAAGTTGCCAGCAAATGTAAATTAATCGCTGGCCAACAAGGGTAGAAATATAAACCTGTACAATGTGTATGTGATCAGAGATATTTCCTCTTTCCCTTACTACTGAGCTTATCTAATATTTGTATGGATGTGTAAAACAAAATTATAGTACATTTATGATTAGACAGCCTAAGATGAGTATGAGACCACATGTTCCTAAGCCTTCCAGTGACTTATTCGGACTCAATTATTAATATACTATATATAGACAAAACTAATCCAAACTGACATGATCAGAGGATTAGAGAAAATCCTTTATGGGACTAACAGTACAGCAATTTCATGACCACGTTTCCAAATTTTTCCACAAATGCAGGAGGTTCTCATACAGTAGTTTTAATAGAAAGGAATAAATCAAACAGTAAATTTTACTCTGAAGGAGAGGTCACATGTCACTTAATGACAGGGATACATCCTGAGAAATGTGTCATTAAGTGATCTTGTTGTGCAAACATCATAGTGTACTTCCACAAACCTAGATGGTATAGCCTCCTACATACCCAGGCTATGTGATAGCCTTATGGGACCACCGTGGTATATATGGCCTGTCATTGACAGAATGTTATGTGGCACGTGACTGTATAAAAATTTCACTTACAAAATACAACTTTAATGGCAGCTCCAAACACCACATTCTGCTCTTGATTAGCTAAGTAATAAACTCTCTTAGGCACATCATTTTCAAAACTTCTCAACGAGTAGATTAATCTGAAATAATTTTACTTATTCTTAAACACGGAAGTTATAATTATATCAAAGAAATTTGACAACCCATCAAGACAAAAAATTAGGATTATATATTATTTACAACAAAATAGCTAATATGAAGCACCTATTCTCCCTGGACTGAGCTAAGTGTTTCAAGTGTTATTATCCCTGCTATTATTATTCAAGGAATAGGAAACTGAAGCCTAGCACATTTAAATTAACTTGAGCAAGGTAATAATGCTGGTAAGTGGCAGAGGGCTCAAGCCCAGTCTGCCCGACCCAGGGTCAGAGCTCATTGTCAGCCACTACTTGCTATCTACTGGGCCAAGAGATTTCCGAACAAAACCTGAGATGAGAGTTCTCCACCGATACAATACCAAGGCTAAAATATGTTGTGATGGGAAATCAGAAAATAACAACTAAAAAACAATTTATAGGGAAATCAGAGATACTAATTTTCTATTGAGGTGCTAACCAATTTTTTTTAATTGAAGACAAAATAAGAAAACAAAACAAATCATTCAATTTGGCATATCAATGCCGCAAAAGGAAAAACATTCAAGATATCTTCATTCTTTGCATTTAAGTTGCGAAGAATGAAATGTGAGTTTTGGGCTAATGTGAATACAGCAAATGTGACTGCTACAGCATTGGCAGCAAATAAACAACTTGTTATCTCAGTGCCTCATATTATTCTGGTAAATGCCAAGTGAATGGTCTAAAAAGATACCAATGTGCTCATAACCAACCCTCCTTTTATATCCAAGTACAAAAGTAGCTAACAATATATCTTTGTGTGGTCCGACAAACAACACTCCTAATTAGGAAGTAAGCAGCAAATAGGAGAAAAACAGAAATGAGCAAGGGCAAAGGCAGCCATTCCTCTGAAGAAGAAAAGTGCGTTTTCCGTGTGGCAGACCTAAGAGTATTTGTACTGCACTGACAACCATCAAACTCATCTCCATGTCCTCCTGGTTCTCTTCCTCTCTTTTACAAACAAATATTTGTAAAACTCCATGAAGACTAGTTAACATGACATTAGTGTGTACAGACAGAGGACAAGGTGCCACCCTTCTGGCATGATCAACTGTCATGTTCATTTACAATTACTATTAACTAAAACAACGTCATAAACAACTAAAACAAACATAAAACCCCGAAGAGTCAAAGAAACTAGAACCAAAGAAGAATAAGACAGGAAGAGAAGAAATGGGTCACTAAATGCTTGCACATATTACTTAAAAAAATCAGGGTCAGGGCCACTGGAGTCAAAAGATTCTTACACTGTCTGGTATGAATGAAAAATAACTATGAACAAGGTCCCTGAAAAGCGATGGGTTCTCTTTCTGCTGGGAAACAAAAAAAGGTTTGGGAGCAATGGAGGCAGAATTATGGTTTCAATTTAAAGCACCTCTCTCTCCCTTGCGTACCCTAAATACTGCTACTGCGACGAAGCTGGGCATGTGCACATGAATTTTCTACAGTGGTTCAACCACAATACAGCCTCACTGACAGCTTTGATTTTAGAAAGAAACCCCTCATTTTCATTGGTCTCCAGAGAGCCATACTTAACTCTCTACATTCTTTAATGTTTATTTCACAGTTCTGTTGTGAAAAGGACAACATGTGTGCCTTATGGACAACACAGAACAGGCGCAGTAACAATATGTTTCTCTAGTGCTACGTACTCTTCAAAGCACTTTCATAGACATTCTAATGTGATTACTATTCAAGTTATGATAACATGTTCCCCTAACATATAATACAAGAAGCTGCTGGAGAACAGGATATTTTTGAGGGTCTTAAAAATAAAGCAATGTAATATTTGAAGAAAAAAATCACTCCAGCACCATTCTCAGGGCCTTACCATGAGACTGCTTAGCACCTATCTTTATTTTAACATTTATAATTCTTATCAGTAATATTTAATCCTCCATTCAGGAGGATGGACATGACAAAATTATACACAGAACTCAATTATTGTAATCTATATTAGTTGAAAAATCTTTAAGTAGAAATAAATTCTAAAAGGAAAAAACCTTAAAAGTGTGTCTTCTATGTAGGGAGAGTCTAAAGTAGATTCCAAAGCCTATTGTTAAAATGACTTTCTAGTAAATGCTCTAAAATCCCATGCCTGATCCTCTGCTGCTCCTAAACTCAAATGCAGGATGCAGCCATAGGGAGCAGATTACCATCACTATAAATCCATGGTTACCAACCTCAACAGTATTCTGACAACGTTGCCATGTCCCCCTCAGCTCTCTCTCCCACTCTTCAAGAACAAACATTTCCTATCTTGTCTATGCCTTGAAACCTCACAGCCTCCTTCCAACTGCACAACTCATTCTCAGCAGAAAGCCTCCTTCCATACTCTTCAGGAAAATGGAAGCCAATGGACAGAAACTCCCTCAGCCTCCTCAAAGTCCCCCCTACCATGTCTGCAAACCTACCTACCTACCTCTACCTCTCCATGTCCGATCTTATCGGAGCAGATGCTCTTCCTCCCACCAAACCTAATCCTCCATTTGTGCTGAGAGCCCCACCTCTTTCCAGGATCCTCACTTTATTGGCCATTTCCTCTCTCTCGTGCCTATTTCAAGCTCTCCTTCTTTACTGGATCTTTTCTATCGGCAGCCAAACCTGCTCTACTCCAATAGTTCTCTGCCCCTTATATCTCAAAGCCAATACAATTTTCTCAAAAGGGGGGAAAAGAGGTTACCAACATGGAGTACCAATTTTTTATTTTCCAAGTGCAAACAATAAAAACACCACCACCATCTACTATTATCATTTACTAAGTAAAAGGACATTTTAACACCAAAAGAAAGAAAATTAGGAAGGACATCATGTAAATGGACACCCCTCATCTTACTTAACGCTTATCTGCTTCGGTACAGTTGACTGCTCCAAACTTCTTGAAATACTCTTTCTTGACTTCTGATACTACACTATGCTGGATTTTCTCCTCTCCGGCCATTTCCCCTAGTGGGAGCCCTACTAGTCTATCCCGCTTTGAAAATGGGAGTTCCTTAGGGTTCCATCTCATTCTACGCTGTCTCTTTGAGCAATCTCACACACCTTCACAGCTTTGAATCACTCTCTTCATGCTGACCACTCACAAAATTGTATCTCCAGTTTGGATCACTCTCCTGTTTTATGCCTATATCTGACACTCACTCAACATCACTACTTGGACATCTCATAAATACAGACATGTCAAACAGGAGTTAGCTTTCACACACTGCTAACTGCCTTCCCATTCATTATCCATTCCCTACTCCTTCTGTACTAACAGAATCTCTGCTAGGGGTGGTGATGTGCCCAACTAAAAATAGTTCCCTAGATTCCCTTGCAGCTGGTCTGGCCAGTGAGTGTCAGATGGGTTTCTGGGAAACTTCTTTTACCTGATTTGGGTGTCACTCTTTCCTTTCTTCTTCCACTTTGATCCTACAAGTGAAGCCAAAGGTGGAACAGGTATCTTGAGAGTATAAGGTAACAGGCATGAGGTCTAATGCCAACACACCAAGGTTATTCAGAGCGGAAGCATACCTTACTGACGGCCCTAGTTCTGGATTGTCTACCCCCAGACTTCTTATATTAGAAAAATAACCCCATTTATCTAAACTACTGTTAATCAACCTCCTGATATCTATAGTTAAACAGACCCTTAGTTATTACAACAACCAAAATTAATTTCTTCCTGTACTCCCAAGGTTTGCTTCTTCAGGGTTCTCCATCTTAGAAAATGCAGCAGCACCTGCCCCGTTGCTCATACTAAAAACCTGACAGTCAACTTGATATCTCATTCTTTTTCCTCCACCAAATACCATCACCAAGTGCGGTCCATTTCATCTCTTAAACACATCTCATATCTAGCCACCTTTCTTACCTCTACCGTCCTATTCTAAGCCACCATCGCATCTCATCTCAGGCCTAGAACTTCAATATTTGTCTCCATCTAATCCATTCTCCACAGAGCAGTGTTCCAAAACCAAATCATGTCATTCCCCTTCTTAAAAGACTTCAGGTTTCCCATTGCACTTTGAATAGTCCAAAACTCTTAATATGGCATATAAAACCCTACATAAATGTTTCCCAAACTGTGTTCAGAGGACCTGCAGCAGAAACACCTGGGGTACTTATTAAAAATGCAGATTTTTAATCAACCTCTGGGGGCGGGCCTAGGAATCTGCATTCTAAAATTAGGACACACTAACAATTCAGATGCACATTAAAATATGGGAAGACCTCCCCTACACAGTGTGGCCTTAGCTCTAAGACTCCTCCAGGGCCAATCTCCACTCACCTTGTCTCACTCTTCTCTCATCACATTTGCTTGCTTTCACCTTCTCAAACGCGTTCAACTCCCTCCTGCCCTGGGGCCCTCAAGCCAGACTAGTCTATTAATCCTACTCCACCTTTCCTCTAAGCCATTCAAAACTTAACGATCACTTTTCAGGGAAAACCAACCATACCTACTTGTCCAGGTAAAAGGAGGGCTTCTTGTTACACCCTCTCCTAGCACTCTGTACTTGTCTATCATCATCGTATTTGCTTCAAGAAATTAAGCATATTTCTTAAAGAAATAAAACGTTGCTAAAGACACAGCTAACTATTCCCCCTGCATCCATTCCCCTTCCTCCCAGAGGTAAGCTTTGCTGAAGACTGGTGTGCATGTTCTTATACTTTAACCACATTGTATATTTTTCTCATAAAGTCTGTTATTGGTGTATAAAAATGGTGTCATATGGTATATGCCATTTCATCTAAGTTAAAATGAACTAGATCTACATTATCAGTATGAACAAATCACTTATCATTTTTAATTATTTTACTAATTATTTGTTCAATATCTGCATCCTCTTCTAGATTGCGAACACCAAGGACTGGATAATACCTGTCTCATTAACCACTGCATATCCTAAGCACTTTGCAGTTTCTGGCACATAGTAGGAAAGAAATAAATATTGGTTGAATGAAGAACTAATTAGTGAATGAATAACAAATAGGATAATGCTAAGGTTAATTTATATAAAATCTGAACTACTCCATCAGATTGGCTAAATATCTTGAACTAATTCTGTTTGTGTGCTGTTTAAACAAAAACTAATGAAATACTGAGGGATAACTGATTCTTAGTAGAAAGAAAGGAAAAAATAATTTCAAAGGTTATACCTTTTCATTTATTTGGAGGGACCTAATCTTGATCATTGGTGAGGAACCTACATATAGTACCAGAAATGAAGAGGAGAAAACACACACAAGAAGAAAACAAAACTGGTATATAGAAGAGATGAAAAATTGTTTGGTACTAAGTAAAACAGGGACTAATAATATTGAAATGGAAACCTAGAAAACAGGAAGTCCTGGCCACTTTTCCTACAGCCATATAAGTGGGAAGGCAACTTCACAGAAAGAATGAACTATCTGACCACTCTTGTAAGGTACTACATTATTACAAAAGCAATGCTGGGGGCTGGCCCGGTGCCGTAGTGGTTAAGTTTGCGCCCTCAGCTTTGGCGGCCCAGGGTTCACAGGTTCGGATCCCGGGCACGGACAGACACGCCACTTGTCAAGCCATGCCGTGGTGGCGTCCCATATAAAGTAGAGGAAGATGGGCACAGATGTTAGCCCAGGGCCAGTCTTCCTCAGCAAAAAGAGGACGATTGGCAACGGATGTTAGCTCAGGGCTAGTCTTCCTCACAAAAAATTAAAAAAAAAAAAAGCAATGCTGGAAGAAAAGAACAATTTAATTGGAAAATGGTACATTTACTGCCAACTTGCTAGAGTGAGGGCATTGGAATAGGTAGAAGTTATTTTTTAATACACTTTAATAACAGAATTGTGTGTGCTTCTTTATAATCCAGTATACATGGCATATTTTTGTGATTTTGCTTCTATTTAGCATTGTCATTAAACTCAAAATCAAACAAGTATACAAGGACATGAGGATAGAAAATTTCATCTTTTCATCACTGAGTCATTCTAGTTTTGTTGGGTTCCAAGAAAAATTTTATCCTAAAAACAAGTGCAGATGTGAACAAAGATATATTTATTTTTTGGATAATAAAATTCCAGGTCACAGAAATGTTATATAAATAGGATTAATGAAAACTCCTACTTTAAGCTCTATGAAAAGCTCTAAAGAGTCAGGGTTTATGAAGATTTTAATAAACAGAGTCTAGCTGATAGATATTTAGAGGAGGCAAACAAAAGGATTTAAAAATGCGTCTTCTAAAATGTTTTGAGTTACAGTAAACATCAGCTTTTGGTGCCAACATACTAATCTATATTTATATTGAATCCTGTAGGAGTATAAAGGAAATTTTTTAAGTAAGGAAAAGCACTTGTATCTACAAGAGCTAAGAAATCATTTTAATGGTAAGATTTGGCGCTGACTTTATCTTCTACAGTCAAGAAATAATGGAGTTAATTTTCCCACTTAGATCAGCACTTTAGAACATAAATGTGATCACATCAGATCCTGTCTGCTGAAAGCCCCCTAATGGCTTCCCATCACACCTAATTTTCAGCAAAAGGATCTTTGGAGATAAGAGTTTCTTTTCTGAGTGAAATACATACGTATATGCAAAGTCATAGGATGCTGGTGATATGGGATGGAGACATTGCCTGCATTATATGTTATAGTGAAAAATGAAATTATCACAGGATAATCTTGTTTAATATGCAATTTCCCTGAATTCTTGGTTAATCAAGGCACTTTGAAATTGTTACTGTCCTTAAATTTTCATGGACTATCCCAACTTTATTAATAAGGAGACGTAAGTTGCTCCAGTTACATTTTGCAATGGGAAACAGTACAGTCTATGGTCAAGAGGATGGGCTCTGGAACCAAAACTGCCTGAGTGCAAACCCTGGTTCTATATACCTAAAAGCTATGTGACCTTGGGGAACTTACAGGACCTATATAAATCTATAGAGGTAATAATAGTGCCTACTTCACAGACTTTATGAGGATTAATTTTAAAATTCTCAAAACATGCTTTGCACTGATGTTTGACCCATAGTTAGTCACAACAAGAGCTAGTTATTACCAATGATCCTAAAAGCCATGCTATTCAAAGTGTGATATTACTAGGTTTCTCCCGATGGTGTACTGTGCATGCCCTGCTGCCAGAGTTGACTGAAATTGTTGACACTGGAAGCAAAAGGGGAAATCTACAGAAAACCACAGGATCTTCTATGTTAGCAAACCAGGCTGCCTGGGCAAACCCAGATTACCTGGGTTTAGGCCCACACCCTTGAGGACTGATCACTGTATACTCAGTTCCAGCCTGCACACTGCTGAGCTTCCTGTGATAAGGGACTGAGAAAGGAACTCTATAGACTTCCAGGGTCTTTGGGCACAGGCAATAGGCATGGATAGGACATTCTTTTCCATTTTAAGTCACCACCAATTTTAGGTATGTATGGTAATTTCAAACCCGTGATTAAGATTGTTTATGGATTAACTGTTATGGTTACTGTCCTATGTCAGAATGAACGAGAATGGTACATCTTCTTGAGGCCAATTTTACTCAAACTCTGAAAAAGGAAAAGTTTAGTCATAGAGCTGGTAAACACTGTTTTAAAAATATTAAAACAGAAATTATTAAATAGAACAAAGTTTACATGGATTTTTAAGATAGAAAACAAACCTCAGAAGTTCATGCCTATGCTATATCGCATTGGGCTACCAACCCAGATCCTATGCCCAACTTTCCAGCACTCAGTGATGCTATTTAAGTCCAAAAAGCACGAGGTAAACCAAAAGCTTCAATAAATTAATAACTTTTGCAGAAGATCCCAAATTCTTTTCTAAGCCTCACAATGGCACTGAATGAGATTTTTTGCAAAGCAAAAGCTACAAAACACAATATGCAAATCAAGCAGCAACCTTCTATCCAGAGCCCCTAAGTACGAGGTAAATGCACTAACACATGAGTAAGTAGAGATCATTACATGACAAAGACCAACATGTAAGGAATACCAAATAAACAGTGCTGATTCTGTGGCAGGCATACATGGTGGATGTAAAATAAAATTGCACAACAGAGACAAAATAAATATTAAAGCCTCTCAAGTTTTTATTACTTGGCTAAAAATATAGCAAATTAGTTTTCTTTCTCCTTTTGTTTCTCCTTCAGGTGGAAAAAAAAGTTCTGCTGTAATACCATGTTTTAGCTGAAACACTTCCCCTCCTCCTTAAAACCATTCTCTAAAGTTTCTCTTTCAGGTAAAAAGAAGAGACATTAAGGCAGGAATATTTTATTGTTATGATTAAAGAGGGTTAATGGTATTAGTCACCACAGAATTTTAACAAAATCACTTGTCCTGTAATTTCAAGAGATGTGGATGAAGTTTCATTGTGCAGAAAATGTAACAATCACTCATCTCAAATCAAAATGGAAACAGTGTTATTTAGTTCATTTATTTAAATTATAAATCTTGTGCACAGACCTGGACCGACAGATGCATGTATTCAAAATTGAATGCAAAATAATAAATTATCAGACATAAGCTATATTATATTGAAAAAAAGAAGTTTGGACTTTCACACTTATGGTTTTTTTTTTTTTAACTTGTTAAAGAAAATAAAACCAGAATGGCAAATGTCAACAATATTAAAAGATCTGGAAATGACATAGCAATAAGATTTGAAAATGAAAACCCATTTTATGAGCAACTTTGATATAACTTTTTAAGTTACTTTATTTTCAGCTAAAAATGAATTATGATAGGAAAGGATGAAAAAATATATAATTGAAATTAATATATTTCCAGTTTTCCAATTAGGATCTTTAATTTTGAGTGACTGTGAGAAAGAACAAAACAATAGACTTTAGATGGAGTTCAATTAATAATTTATATCATGGCTTTACATAAAACAATCATTAAGCTCATTTAATGGAAGAAAGTCAAGACTTAAGTTTTATGTTATCCCCTCAAAGGATAATTTGTAATTGCCCCTTAGTGATGATTTGTGAAAGGCACATACAAAACAAGGAAAACTAGTAATTCTAACCTAAAGAAGAGTTTAACAACAGGCTAAAGATCATGACTTTAATTTGGATTTTACAATGGAATGTCCAAATATGAATAGTTATACTTGTGTAATTGGTGGTAATATTTCAGCATCTTTCTATAATTGTAATAGGTATAATGTGAAAGTGAGCCAAGCAGAGTTTATACTGAATAAGAGCCAGTCTCTTAAAAGTTAAGGTTCTCAGCTATATAAACTCGTGGAGAGAAAAGCTACCTAGGCAAGTTTAAATTTTGAGAATTAGGAAAGCAGAGTTAACAATATTTAAGTTTTAACATTTATCAGTCAACAAAGGCTTTAAAAAAATTAATGTATTTCAAGAACAGCAATATACATTTCCTTCATAAATAAAAAATAAAAATCCCAGAACTATGAAACATAGATTGGTACTGAGGACAATACACACAATAGAGTAATAAACAGACAAATGAGAAGCCTTGTTCTGAAGCCACTCAGAGAACCAAATATCTAAAATAAAACAAGGGAAGTAACTAGATATTTTGCATGGCATGTGCTGGGAAATGCTAAGGTACAAAGAAAAAAATCTTTTCTTTTTTAGAAGACGTTTAGAACGCCAATAACTTCTGCTTATTTAAAATCTTTTTACTTATATATTTAACCTAACCCAAAAGGAATTTATTTTAAAAAGCCAATGGTACATTTATTTTTAGAGTGACATTTCTGCTACACTTTCTTTCAAAGGTTCAAGAGTAATGTTTTATTTTTAGAACTACTGTATAATTGTAACATTCACTTCCAACTTTACCAGTCTTTATAAACTGTGGCATGTGACTGTTTATTAGAAAAATACAACTGAGTAGTTCTAATAAATGCTGATGGGACAGTCTGCCAAATAATTTATAGTCATGTTAATTACAGCCAATTGTGCTTTCCATTAAAAATAAAACACCAACAAACAAAAGGTTGTCCTAACAAAACACAAAACAACCAACCCCATCAAAAAAGAAAAAAAAAAATCTGTAAATATGTTAATTGAGAAAGCAAGGTGATAAGAAACCTGGAAAAGCAGGTTGGGTAGAGTGGGAGTTTGCACAGATAACCTTTAATATAACTTTAAAACTCAATTATGAGATTCTAATAAATAACAAGATTATGGTAAATGAAAGAACATCAGAGATCTAGAAAGGTTGAACTATGTTTTAAAAATAAAAGAAATTATTCAGCTGTTTACAGAATGTGGATTAAAATTATAACTCAGGGTTCCAAGTGGAATTGCTGGGCAGGGGAGATTTTCATGATATAAACAAAAATCACCAGAAATGTAACATGAAAACAGAAGTTTAGAACTATTTCAGGTAAAAGTGTTTCCTTTTCAAAAAGTTCAGCCTTCCAGATGGATAATTTCAATCACCTGAGGTATTAGGATTGAAAGCATTTCAGCAAGGTAAGTACTTAATGGGGGAAAAAATATATTATTTTTAGTAATACTGTGTCCAGAAAAATCATGTCCTCAGATATTAAAATCTGGCTTAAAAATAAGTATACCAAATTGTTCTTTACCACTGAGATTTTAACTAAAATAGTTACAAATTAGTAAATGACATTTCAAGTTAAACGTCTAAGAACAGTGTTATGAGATCAATTGCCAGAATTTGTCATTTCACTACTCTTCCCTGTGAGCCTCCACACTGGACTGCTTATACAGTCCATCACAGCTCTCCGCACCAAGGATCTTCACTTGTTCATTTTTGTTTTAACCAATACATCACAGTTCTCAATAATACATTTTATAATTTATGCAAAAAATACCACAGACACCCAAAAAAGCAAAGCACCCAAGTGCTAATTAGTAACCCTATTCATTTTATTTAAAGGTTAATGGATTAAGGAAGTCATTATTAAAGTTTTAATCAACACAGACTTTACACATTTTGTGTATCTTAAAAATCTCTATAGCTACAATTTATAGAAATTACTAAAGTGGATCTATAATCTAAAAAACAGAAATGGTAAACTGAGTCAACCTTTAAATAAATTTCCCTCCTTTCAAATCCTCCCAAAATATAAATAGAAAAAACTGTTTTTTAAGACCATAGTAATACAATCACTTCATTAAATAAACATAAATATCTATGATCAGTCTATGTAACATCTTCCATTCAAAAAATAAGTACCTCTTCTATTACTATTTAAGAAATTAAGGATGCTAAGAAACATCAAGTTTTGCCAGCTCTGTTTTACACTGGATAGATTTTGCCCTAGATGCCCTGAACAGTAGTTTTAACAACAGAAGTCCAGACTAAGAGGGTGTTAATTTCTAAGTTTCTTTAAATTATGTGCATTGCATGGTATTCACACTAATAAACTACTTGTGAGGCAGGCAGAGGGAGAAGAGGGATAAAAGAACCTCTCTCAGTACAATTAAATTCCTTCTATTTCTGAGCAGTGTAACAAACAAACATTTTAACTGTTACAATTTGAAATAAAAGTGGTTGAACTTGGCATACCTGAATGTATGTTCATCTGTAATTTTGCTCTTGAACTTCATGCCAGAAAATGGACTAAGGTAGAGTCTATTATGAATAAATCTAAGTGAAAATCTGAGGGATGGGCCATGATGCATCATAACGAGCTGGTTTAGGGTTTATTACACAATGTAAATATTACATTTAATATAAAATGGTAAGGAAAGAATCAAGCAGAAATCACATTTCTTTTTTTAAAAATGCATTCTAGCATTTTCAAGACCATCTAAGAGAAAAACCAAAATTTTTACAAATGAATAGTAAAGCAAAATTTGTAAAAATTTTGTACACAATTTTTGGTATAAAACTATTCCATAAAGTAAATTGTTCAAACTGAGAAGTACATTATTTAAGCTGAACACAATCCTTCTATATAATAAATTTTGGAAACTGCTTTAAAGCAGTTTCAACTCCCACATGAAATCTGATGTTCTTGCTTTTCTTTTTGGAGTTCCCCAATATTGTTACTTTACCCTGACAGTGCTGGTAGTGAATGGGAGCAACAACAGAAACCACAAATCAAATATGTGGGCCAGCAAATATGTCAGGAGTTCTTTATGACAAAACTTGGAATAGGAATAGATCAAAGAACCATTTATATATAACACACTATGTGGAAAGAATTGCTGATTTTCAGAATATAGATGGATGGACAGACAGACATGTAGATAGATAGCTATACACACAAACACACATGTATACAACACACAAGCACATTATATGTAAGCTATCAAAATACAGACTGACATATCAGTACACATCAGTGGTTTTTTCCACATACATCCACGCCTATGAAACTATGCTGTCAGACCAAGATCACCAAGCTCTTTGCGTTACCTCTCCCTTTGCTTCAAATGGATCAAAAACAACCCCAAAAATATCTTTAAAAGCAAGTGATCATAAACTTTTACATATTAAATACACCATGACACTGGAACTCCTTATTTACTAGTCCCAAAAGAACTTAATGAAAAAATCCCACAGATAAATACAAATTCCTGTAAACAACAGTATTTCCCCTTTAAATAGTTTTAAAACTTCTACAATATATTTGGGACATCTTTGAATATGAATGGCAGATTTAATCAAACAGAAAAATTTTAAGTACTGTATTTGACCTACAGTGCATGAAGCCTCGTTACAATTTGAACCATGGTGTGCAAATATACTAAGTTCCTTCTGAAAATTAAATTCTTTAAAAAGTAGTTAAGGTGCATTTCTATATTATAGCTACTCCACTGAATATACATTCTACAAGAGAGTTCTATTCTAAAGCAACATTATGATACTCTTCGTTGGATTTAGCAGCGTGCTTTTCCTACTCTAGACAACACGTAAAAGACAACAGTCACACAGTGAGTAACATCAGTGATATTCTTCCTCAGAAAGCAGAAAGAACCTGCAAATAGGGCAATGTTGTTTTTTTTAAGTTGTCAAATGGAAAAACAACAAAAAAAAATTGGGAGAAAAGTCTTTATTCAAATACTTCTAGTACAACCAATAGGAAAACGTCCTCCCCCAAAAACCCCACCAACACTACAGTGAGTTTAAAAAAAGAATCAAATGAATCCCTTTTGAGTATTTCTAGTTTCTCTTCATAGTAGCCTCAGAATTAATTAAAAATATAAAGCATTTTAATAGTATCTTCATAAAGAATTTTTTTTAAGTTAAAATTCCAACCATTTGTTGTACTTAAAATGCTGGAGTTGCTTTCATCAAAAAAAAAAAAAAAAAAAAAAAACAATAAAATCAGCTTAAAATAAATTTATTGTACAATACAAAAAGTAGGCATACTGGAAAATAAAAGGTACATTATTAAATATACAAAGCAAATGAAAGAAAGCTAAATAACACAAATGTTTTAATCCAAATGCTAAGATAAAATGCACAACATTTATGCTAAAAATAAAGTATTTCAGGAAGGATATGAATTTCAAATGAAATGTTAACGATGAAAAAAAGAAAAACAAATATGCTAACTTCTAAATGCTTGAATATCAAGAATCAGTAATGATGTGAAACATTAAATTTGACAGCACTGGGTACTTTTCAAGAACTTTATTTGAAAAGGTATTAAAAATACTGAAGGAATTAAAATAATGTCCTTAAATCTGGCAAAGATTTTCCTTTTTTACTTTTTAAAGTAAAGATTGAGGGCCTATTCACAATATCTTCCCCCTTCTTCCATTTATACCTTCCTACAAAAACTTCCAGATGCTCGTCCTTAACAAGATTCTATAAACACAGTAGTTTAGACAACCCTATTTCATTGGTAAGTGTGCATTTAAGCCTCACCAACATAGTAATAAGTGCCACAAATTAACAACATGATTTTGAAATCTAGACATATATGAACACAATATGAAACATTAAAATTTCATTTTATAAAGTAAAACCAACTTCCAAGTGAAACAGTAAAATATAACAATTTAGAGCATAGGGGAAAAAAACAAAGCCTTTTTTGCAAACTACCAATTAAGGCATTCAGTTCCCCAAAACACAAATGGCTCTGGTGAAACTAATACAAATGACACTGTCCAAAGGTGTAGAGAGGAGGCGAGGACTTCAAACACGCCACTCTCCTGTAAATGGCCAAACCAGAAGCATCCAGTTAGGACATGCATCTGTACGTTAGAGGAACATTCAAGTAACCGTAAAATCCTCTAAAACTTAATATGTAATTATTTAAATATATAAGTTTAATAAGTTAGTCCAAAAGGCTTTTGACCAACACCTTTGGGAGGGAACTTCTTTTCCTAATATCATAGTTCCCAAACTCAAGACATCACATGGTCAGGATTTTCCATATCTATATTTGCACTAGTATCTAAACCACCCAGTGAAATCTTTTTTGCTACACTATATTTACTTTTATAGACTTTACCCTACCACATATATGCCATGACACTAAAAAACCGCATATCAAGTTCTCCTTCTAGACGCCACCCCTGCCCCCTCCATGTAAGTTTAAAATAGACCAACAAAACCAACAAAAAAACACCTTGAAGCTGTGGGGAACTGTGGGGAGAACTGAAGAGGTATATGGATGAAGGAAGAAGTGTGAATAGGTCCTAAGGGTTTACAATCACTTTGCCAAGACAGACTTGAAAACATTGTGAATTATTTGAAATCAGGCTGTGTAGAACGTATAGTCCTTCTCTTAAAAACAAATTTTGATTCTCAATAGTGCATTTTTATAACCGAACAAAAGGATTCAGATCTAACAGATATTTTAGTAGCATACTTACTACCTTCAGACTGAATTCATTTCCTAAGTACTCTAAAAGAGTTCAAATAGAACAAACTATGAGATGTTATTATAATTTATTATAAAAGATTCATTAGCATTTGTGAAATTATTAGGATAATAAAATTATTAAAAGCTAAAAACCCAGATTCATCATTTGTACTTAAATATAACATAGAAAAAGTTATGTGGATAATATGAAAATAAAATTGTTCAGGTAAACATTTCACTTGAAGACACTCACTGTCACTCCTTCTGAGTAACCATTATAGCTTTTTAACGATGAAACGTGTCATTATCTTACATCTGAAATTCTTTGGCTGGAATGTTTAATAACATAAGACACTCCTGTACATGACAATTCTGACAGAACATAGGTGCTGGAAAGTAAAAAAGCAACGACACAACATATTTTAAAGTGTCTGACAAAATTTTAAATGAATTTTTAAAAATGTAAAGCCAATCTATCACTAAAAATGGCATAAAATGTAAACCTAAGCTAATTTTATAATCTACTGCTATATTAAATAATTTGATATTCATTATTTTGCCTTTTTAGTTTTATATTTAGCATAGAAATACTTTCTATTGCCACTACAGACATTATGTCAGTTTTAAAATTGGAAAAGAAAAAACAAAACATAATGAAACTTATGAATTCAATGTGTAGGTTTTAGAACCAAGAAACTACAAATTTCTGTTAGTATTTTAAAATGGGAATCTGACTAAATAGTTAAAATTTTAATTATGCCAAGAAAAATTTTAAAGAAATTTTTCCTTTCTGCATTTTTTAAAGTAAAGCAAATTTGCTTTATTTACTTACAAATACTTTTCTAAAGAACGACAAATCCACTTTTTAATCTATTATCTTTATACAAAGATTAAAAGAGAAAAAAGCGTTATGGCTCCAGCACTCAAGGTTGAGAACACAAAAAACTCAAATAAATATAGTATGCAAAAAAGCTAAAGGTGTTTGAAACGTTAAATGATGAACATTCTGAAACTACAACCCATTTCTTTAGCTTTTCTCTCCCAGACTTTCCATTCTATATACTACAGTTGTAGAGATGTCCTCATTTGACTCAGGTGACACTTTTTTCCATACTGTCTCTTTTAAAGCAAGTTCTTGTTGGAGACTTTCATAGTCCAATGGTCCAAAGGAATGCTAGTTGTTCAAGCAACATACATAATTTATTAGTGCACTCGAGTGAAGAAAGGTCCAAGCTATAAAACGGTATTTTTCAATGAATGTTATTAAACTCTGTTAACATTTTCACCCACCACCATCTGATGTTTTGCTCCATGATACTCATGCTGATTCCCATGGAAGTTTCTATTCTGTCGGCTTTGCATAATTCTCATATATTATTAGAAGTTACTTGGATTGGAATTAACAATAGGGAAATGTACTTAGTATGCACTGAAAATATTTTCTACTTATTAGTGCTTCACATTAGCCTCAAATCTAATTAGGTAATTTTACAATAAACATTTTCCATATGGGATGCAAGAAATTTAATTAAAACTCAAAACAAGTCCCTTGGTCCGGTGAACAATTATGAAGACAAAGAAATCTTACTCCTGAAATTTAAGTCCTGACTCTTAATACTAGCTCTAAAAAAAAGGACTATATATGTGCAATAATACGAAGCCAAACACACTGATAATAACCAAATAGTACTTTAAAATAAGAATATCAGGACTATTACATTAAACACTTTTTACAGGAAAATATTTCATCTATAGTGGCCTATAAAACTTATTATGAGGCTTTGTAAGGTCTTTCACTAATACTATAATCCCTTTCCACTTACATATCCATCCACGTCAAAATAAACTTCAATTCAAGTATAACTGACAAATATTAAGAGTAAAGACAAGGCTTTCTTTTCATAGTATGTAGCACTTTCCAATGTATCTTCTTGCAACAGAATCAATTCTTAAAAATATTACTTATTTAGCAGATAAATGGGGCAGAGGGGAGAACTCTGCTGCTAGGCTAACCAGTTTCAACTTAAATAAAACAGCAGTATTTAATACCTATGTACTACTGATCTAGGAAAGTTGACATGAAAATGTCAACAATTTGTTTACCCTAATTTGTGATTAGCAAAGATATGAGGCCACTAACAATTAAACTAAGTTTTATTTAAACAGGTGAATCTCATTTTCTCTTTCTTAAAAAAATATTATATAATAATCTAAATAAGAATTTTGCTTACCCTTTGATCACCACCTTCTCTTCGAGGATCAAGTTTTTTTGCGAAGTGTCTCAAATTATCATAGTTATGGAAATTACACAGAGAAACAAGATCCTGTAAATAAACAGAACAGGTATAAGAAATTGGCTATACATTGGCTATTGTTTTTTTTCATATTTTAACAAATTACTCTAATACATACTGTTCAACCTAACTACTATCTCATGGAAAGCACCACTGCATGTTAATAAAGCAGCATAATGCATCAAGAGGAGGACTGAAGTCAGAATGAGAAGATATGCATAGAAATTTTGAGAACACTGCTTACTAGCACAACCCTAGGGCTCAGTCACTCAAATTAACTTTCATTTCCTACAAAATTGGCATTATAACAGGCCACATGAAAGAATTCTTCTATCAAATAACCATACAGCACCACAAAAATAAATATTTTGGTTACAATCTATTATAATCTACAAGAAATCCAATGTCATTCTCTAGGTTTTGTAAAACATAAAAAACTGAAAATTAAGTCAGAATTTTAATTGAGAAAGTCTGCAGAAAATATTACAGTACTCAGTGCAGACTCTAGGAAGTAGAAAAGTAAATAAAACCAGAAATTGAAATATTAGCAAGACTTGGGTAACAACATAAAATACTAAACTAGTCAAGAGTAGTAACCATTCCTCAAAAAAAGAAAAAAGACTTTTAAAGGTAGTTGTTTATGGATAAAGATATTCAACCATGCAGATTAAAGATGATACAATAAAGTAAAATAATCTTATGTTGGGTTTTAAATTATTTCTCCAACTTTAGTATCTTTTGCTGAGCTTTTAGAAACTGAAAACTAATTACAACCATGAAAATTAAAATACAAGCATCAAACAAATGTAATTTTCTGTAAGAATGATTATATGGGAGCTGTCTGGTGGAGGCAATTTGAAGCCCCTCTATGAGTACTTCCATGGCTACCCGGTAACTGGCAGACAGGCAAGCAGAGTGCTAACAATCAATAAACTAAAAAAGAAATAGAATCATTGCCTGGCTCAACTTGTATGATCATTATTTTCCTTAAGAAAATATGCTTACGTGGCAGAAGTGAATTCCCTTAACACTGTTGCCCATCTTGTCCAGAGGAGGAGACCAGCACATCATGCCCATAACATTGGGGACAACTAAAAGAATGCCCCCAGCAACTCCAGATTTTGCAGGAAGACCAACCTGAAAATAATTTGAAAAAAGGGACATTCAGTTAACATTTTAAAATAAGAAAAGTTATGCCGAACAATAAGGGAATTGCTTAAAAAATTATGGTATATATCCATAGAGTAGAATTCCAACACTAAAAATGTATTCATCAACATGTTTATAATACAGTAAATGAAAAGACACTTATAAAACAGTTAAGGTATATTTAAATACAAAAAAATTTTGAAAGATATGCTCTAAGGAATTAAAGTAGATTACATATAAATTGTGCAGCTGTGCATGTTATTTTATTCTTTTTGCCTACATATATTTTTAAATTATTTATAATAAATGTGTATTGCTTTTAAGTATGAAAAGTTATTTTCAAAAAATATTTTACGACTAGAAAACAATGAGAAATTATATCTTCTTAAAAGATTTTCTGTGGTACACTGTGAGAGAAATTCTGAGGAATAGAGATAAGATGGTAATTCAAATTAATCCTCTTCAAAACATTTAAGTTTACATCATGTAAAACTTGACAATAATTATGATAAAAGACAAAATTAATATCATCAGAGCAGTGTTCATTAATGGCGTACTAACATTCAGACATCGAGTATCTCTTGCTAGAAGTAATCTTGCATAAAACTAAGCAAAACAAAAAAATCACCTGAAAGAGATCTGCCAATTTACAGGGAACACAAGGGACAATGGAGCAGATGTCATAAGCAAAATCTAGACTGTTGAAAAACTGTACTGGATAAATGACACAGGTTTTTCATCCAAAAATAACAAGAAAAAAGAGAGTGGTCAAGGGGGAGACCATAGATTTTAAAAATACATAAAGGGAGACACAACCAATCACATCATGGCCCTTTGCACCTCAAGCCAAATGAACTGTAAAATAAATAATTTATAAGATAACCCAGATAACCTGAACATTGACTAAATATTTTGCTATTAAAGATTAAAACTTTTTAAGTTTTTTTACTTGTGATAATGGTGCTGCAGGGGTTTTTTTTTGAGTCCTTATCATTTAGAATTACATACTGAACTATGACACGGGTGGGGGAAGCACGTATACATACAGATGAAACAAGACTGGTCATGTATTGATAATTACTGAAGTTGGGTAATGGGTAAGATTAAATGCATCTCTTTTTCTGTGTTTTAAAATTTTTAAAAAAAATTTGGGGGGCGGCATTAGCAGAATAAAATAAGAAAAGTCTACACATTTCACAAGTGGCAAATGCAGAACAGAGTTTAAAGCAGTATATTTTTAAGTTTTAACTTTAACATACTTTAAGCCCTTTAAAACATCTATGGCTGTAACCAAAGATGTTAAACATTACAATTACACACTCTTTCTGAATTTAGGGAATTCTTGAGGCATGTAATCACCATAATGCTAAACATTAACAACTAAAAGAAAGCCTATGCTAACCTTATACATTGGAATGCCTTAAAAGTAGAAGTGATGAGGTTCTATAAATTAAACTTCGAGTTCTTAAGAACATCTGGTAGACTGCTTAACTCTATTCTTTACCAATTCTGTAACAAATTAACCTTGAAAACAAGCCTCTCTCAAAAATTAATGTACAGCTTTAGAAACAAAGTTTAAACTGCATTTTTAAAAAGAACCAGTCCAGACTAGTTTCTTGCCAGAGAGAATTAAGATTAAACAATTACTTACATGGAAAGCAAATTGCCCTGAGAAATCATACATGCCACAGGAATGCATCAAACTCAGTGTATTTCGAACCGCCTCAGGGCTCAGTACTCTTTCACCAGAAATCGGGCAGAAACCACCATTAGCCAGTGTTGCAGCCATCACACTGGCTGATTCACAAGTTACTTCAATGGAGCACAGCTAAAAGGAAGAAAAAACTGAATTCTGAAAATTTAGGCCCACATTATTTTTAGTATTTCAGCTGACTTCTAAAATAATCTATTTTATCTGGCATTTCATATAGATCTGAAATCTTTCTTCCAAAGCAATTATTTTAATATAATGATGATATTCCAAAGATTTTAATTTGAACAAAATTCTAGCCCCTTTAAGGTTCATCCTGATTTGCCCAGTTGATTGGTCTTTAAATGGCCAAACTAGGATAGGAAAAGCCAGCCCCTAAGCACTAAGATTTGTAATTGCCCCATGTGATATTCAAAGTTGCTTAAATATTAATGCTTTCTGTAGATACACACACATAATTATTTTTAACTCAACAGGGAAAAAAGGAGCCATGATATATTTTTAAGATAAAGCAACATACATCAGTATTATGATAGACAGCATCTACATGAGAAATTGCCACTTTAGAAAAAAAAAATACTAAAACGCCTGACATTACACCTATAACACAGCTCAGCATCCCCATATGGCAAGATGTAAAGGACTAAGAGAAGAAAAATCTAAGACAGCTCTAGCCTGGAATGCTCTGTGTGCCTAAACCAAGATGCTTCCTTTTAAACCATTTATTAACATTCAAATATTTGATATTGACTATGGGTGCTGGATATACTATGATGAATGAAAAAAGTAAAGTCCAGGTACACTGTAGGATGAAATTTTTGCATTTGAATATAATCAAAATAATGGAAATAGTTTACCACACCAAACCTAAATTTACCCATAAAACAAAAAAACCAAGAAATACGCTCTGTTTTATTTTTCATTAATGGCAACCAAAACTGGGGGCCAGCAGAGGAGAAAGAGAAGGTAGGAAGGGGGAAGAAGAAGAAAGGACTGAGTTCTCAACTTACAAACTTTCCTCACTTATACTTCAGAAGGGGGTTTGGAAACAGCAAGAAGGGAAACTAATTAACTACAGTGAATTAGAAAACTGATTGGGAGCCACTTTTTGATTGACTTTCACTTTTGCCTATTTATATGAAAACCTCTTCCCTATTTCTCCAAAGTAGAGAATTTACTTACTATACTGACCCAGATAGCAAAGACTTATAATAAAGTTGAATTAATCATGAAAGGCTTTCTAAAAGAAATGATTTAAATTCCAATGATCATTTCCTAATTTATACTTAGTATTAATTGGAATTTTTTTTGTCAGAAGGTGATATACTCCTAATTTGACAAATCCCAATTTAAGAGTGCTTTCCTGATACCCTGATAGATGTTTAATTAGAAGCAGCCCTTCTCCAAAAAAGTAATAGGTAAGGCTTCTATGGCTGTCTCTTGATTTTTGTCCTGAAGTATAGAAATTTCACAGTAGATGGGATAGCATCTATGCTGTAACAGCCAAAGTTAAATATGTATACCAAAGGAAAAGAAAACTTTAACATACAGAAGAAATTCATATGGGCCAGGGAAAAAATAAGGGCTACTGGATAAGAGCCAATATGACACTAAATTTCAAATAACACTTAATAGTTTCAAAGGAATTTCACACATATCATCTCAGGTTATCCACAATGTAATGCATAAAGTTAGGTCAAGCAGATGCTACAGACAATGAAACTAGGGCTCAGTAATTGAAATTAGGTCACGTGGCTGAAAAGTGGCCAGTTTAGACCTTGATTTTTTATTGACAGCCTGGACTCCCAATTCCGAGTTCTTCATGTTGGACAGGTGACAAACTGTGACCTTGACTTCCATCAAAATCTACTTCATTATCAACTTCCCTTACATATTTTTTAAGATTAGTAGAGGTTAAAATTAAAGCACCTTCAAAAATAAAGACAGGCAAATGTAAGGTAGACTAGAAATTAACAATAATTGATTTGTTACTATGTAGCTTATAGACCCATTATAGCCCCATCAGAGGCACCAATGATATTAATGTAAGAATGAACTGAACTGAAAGTATGGGAGGAGGGGAGGGATGTCCAGGAAGGCTATCTTAAATTGAGCTCTATACCACAGCAGATTAGGTGAGTGGCCTGCTTCCACATGAATATGGAGAGCTACACTGCAGAAATGAACTAAACAAACTGAGAAACTGTCACTTTATAATGCTGAATATGAACCCTCTGATAAAAAAATAAACAACTCCTTCAAACAAAATTTAAAAGCTAAGAAGACAGAGCTCAGTTTATTATAAGGAGAAGCCAATTTTAGGAACTGTACATTATTTTTGACACTTCTTAAATATAAAGTTTTTACAGAAAAAAATTTCCCTATTACATTCTGAGGCATGACTTTTGGGAGATACAGATATGAGCATGTCTTTCAAGAGGACATTTTTTTGAGAGTCAATGGGAAATGTTTTTCTCTTGGCCTAGAGCCAAGATTTCAGAGCCATCTATATACTGCAAAATGTGACACACAGATTTATATACACAATTCATATAGTTAAAGTAAATCACCTGGAAATAGAAGTCCAATATACCAACCATGTCTGTACCTTCTGGAAAACACTGAAAAAATAGAAAGGCAATTAAAAACATAGGCACATAGGAGAAAAAAAAATATGCACATAAGTAAAAGATACATGAAGATTAAATTCAAAATGTACACAAGTATTTCATTTTGACAAAATAGCACATAACCTATAAAAGGGTACAAACACAAAATCGTGAAGAACAATAAAGCAAAATTACATAACATACAGATTTCTAGATACTAGTTTAACTGACAAAAAACCAAGTTACTGGACCAGCCACTTAAAATTAAAAAATCAAGTGTAATCAACAATGGTCAGGCATTATACTTTTGAAAAAATGGGCTAATCCTTAAACAAAAATTGCATTAATATAACATTAATATAAATTATTAACATATTAATTAATATTAATTTAATTCAAATATCAATTAATTCAAATATTTGAATACTGCCAGAAACAGACTGATTTAATAATATTAACACTGATAGCAATAACTCAAGAGTGTTTTGCAAAAACTCCTGCAACTTAAGTGGTAATAAATAGGTAGTTGCTTAAAAGCTACCGAGTTCTTAGCATGCATCTTCATGTATTAAATAAAAGAATTATTTGAAATAGAAACAAAAATTTAAAAACCTTTTTTTCTTTTAAGTAATATCCTATTGCAAAATTTCGATCTCCACTTTCTCTTTCAGACTGAAACCTAGAAGAAAAAAAACATTTGCTCTATTTATTTATTTTCTGTAAAAGTATAATTGTAATGTAGTTTAATTTGTACAGCCAAGTGCAGTATAAAGAACACTGACCTAAGAGTTAAGACGGCTGGGTTCTAGTCCCAGTTCTGTCAATAGGCTAGCTAAGTGGCCTTGGGCAAGTTGTTTAAGTGACAATTCTTTCAGCCTTAATTTTCTCAGCTGTAAAAGGACTGAAATGAACTAGGCCCTTTCTTGCTTCATATTTTGTAAATAAACAAGCTAATTTTAAAGTTATCAAATATACCACCATTAAAATATACTAAAAAATTGCAGAATCTTCTGGCTCCCTCCAAAATACAATAAATAGTCAATTCTAACTGAGGGAATCCATGGAAATTTCACTGTGAGAGGGACACTTGAAATGGGCCTTACAGCATTTACTGGATTAACAGATTTCAGGGGGAAGCCTAGGTGGTGGCAAATATCATGCAGCATGAACAAAGTCATAAAAGACAGGACTTCATTGAAGAATGGCAAATATTCTGATGTATCTGGGAAATATGGTTCATGGAGAAGAGTGGAGAAACAACAAACTAACAAAGGAGCCTGGGATCAAATTATCAAGACTGAAAAAATGCTAAAAAATGTAATGGTTCCTGATTGTCTACAAAATAAAAGCTTGAAGGCTTTCAAACAAGTTACCTGTCAGATCTACATTTCAGAAGGATAACTCTGACATAAGTTTAGGAAAGGGGAAAAAGAATGAATGAGTGATGTTACTAGGAAACTACTGTAATAAGAGCTACAGGAAGCCTGAACTTAGGTCGTGGTGACAAGAATGGAAGGAGAGGTATGATCAAACATGAGAGCAGTTGGGCAAGTCTTCTGACCTGACTGGAAAGAGGAGAAACAGGGTGAAGTCTGGTACAAAGCCTACATTTCTAACATAGTCTAGGGAAAAAATGGCGGAATCAACTGACATGGGGATCCCTAGAGCAAAGAGCAGTTTGGGAAGAAATAGATGAGTTTTGATTTAGACAGATTCAATTTGTGGTACATTTGAGAGCTCAACCTACAAGTGTCCAGTAGGCTGCTGATAAAAGAGGAACTGTGGGTGACACTCTTTGTATTACCAATCACGGGTAGATAGCCCCTTCTAACTGTATATTTTAACATTTCTATGGTCAGAAAAACAATGTTGGATATGGAAAAGTTCTTGGAAATAAATTTGTCAACTTGCCATACTTTTTAAAAAAAGATCAACATAGTATAGATAAAGGACTAACTACTCAGAAATTACCCCAGTGACCAGCATTCTGTTCATCAAACACTACATCAAGTGCCTATTACCTGCCAAATAACAGAAATACAGAAATGAACTGGAAGACACTCTATCCATGTCTTAAGAAGGTCAAAGTCCAATGGTGATGACAGGGCAAAGAGAGACATAGAATAAGTTCAATAAAATACAGTAATATGAGAGCACAGAAGACAGGTGAGATGAGATTCATGAAAAACTTCATGTATGATATTTAAGCTGATGAATAAAAGTTGGTAAGGCAGACAACCTCACAATTTTTGCCCTCTGAAATGTGAAGTACAAAGCATCATCTAGTTAGTATTCATGCCAAAACTGTTTAAGCTTTATCTAATCACAAGGAAACCACCAGACTTGTTCAAAATGGGGAATATCCACTACAGCCCACGGGCCAGATCCAGTCTGCTGCCTGTTTTTACAAATAAAGTTTCTTGGAACACAGCCTTATATTGTCTATGGCTGCTTCCCTACTTAAACAGTAGAACTGAGTAGTTGTATCAGGGCTGCATGGCCCACAAGTCTCAAATATTTACTATCTGGTCCTTTACAGAAGAAGTTAGTTAATTCCTGCTCTGTAAAACAACTGGTTGGCACTCTTCAAAAAAAGCCATTTAATACAATTTTAAAAAGCAAGGGTCTAGGGCAGGGGGACTTTTCTATTTTAAAAAGATAAAAGAGATAGAACAAACGTAATGCATGAATCTTGATTAGTTCCTAAAAAAAAAAGGCATTTAGGGACATTTACATATTGATTAATATCATGATATTTTAAAATTAATGTTCTTAGGGGCTGGCCCAGCAGCACAGTGGTTTAGTTCGCGCTTGGCAGCCCGGGGTTCACGGGTTCGGATCCTGGGCGCCAGCCAATGCACTGCTTGTCAGCCATGCAGTGGCAGTGTCCCATATAAAGTAGAGGAAGATGGGCACGGATGTTAGCCCAGGGCCAGTCTTCCTCAGCAAAAAGAGGAGGATTAGCAACAGATGTTAGCTCAGGGCTGGTCTTCCTCACACAAAAAAAATTAATGTTCTTAAATGTGTTGATGGTATTGTGGTTATGTAGGAGAATGTCCCTATTCTTAAGATACACATGCTGAGTTATTTAAGGGTGAAGTGTCATGATGACTACAGCTTAATTTCAAAAAATTCAGAAAAAAACCTACCCACATACACATATATTTACATATATGTACATATATATATGTAAAGATACACATATTTTTAACTATCTAAAGAGAGAGGTTGAGAAAAAGCAAATGAGACAAAATATTAATCAGAAAATACAAGTGAAAGATATCCAGATATTCATCGTTTATTCTTTCAACTTTTCTGCAGACTTGAAAATTTCAAATTAAAAAATTGGGGTAAAAATGAAGTTAGCCAGGCACAGACAGATTAAGAAATTTAAGACAGGTATTATATGCAAAGAGAAAATTGAATAATGCCAGTAATTTGAGGTAAAGTTGGGGTCCCTTCTAATGCTGATTATCAATAAAAAGTTCATAAAACTACTTAAAGCATTTTAAGTGTTCTCCCTCAGGTAATTTAGAAATCATTCATTTCCCTCTAATGACCAAATTTTAAGTAATTATTTATTCACTGAAGTAAGTCCTAGGCCCAATAATGGAGAAAAGATTAATTCTAAATACAGTGTATGTGTGTGCATATATATATAAAAATTATATTTCATATACAATATACAAATATTATATATAAAATGATATTGCATATATGTATGAAGTCACAAAACAGTATTTAAAATAAAATTCTATAATCTAGATTTTTAAAATTAATTTAAAGAGTCCTAACCCATTATAAACACCTAAGTCATAAATCAGACTCACGTTGCATTACTGAATCCAACATACTCATTACCAGCCATCTTATTCAAAAACTGCATCACCTATAAACCCAAATTAGAAAGTATTAATAATCAAAAAACAAATATATAAAGAATGTAGCATGAAAATTGAATTCTATATTGCACTTACATAGTCAAATTTTTCAGCATTGTTCACTCCTTGCTGCAAAAAAATGAGACATAAATATGTTAATATAGGCACCACCATAGTTAAGTTTTAAGTGAATATAATATCAAAATTTCAAACTGCTATCATTATAATTAATATACTGCGCATTTGTACTTTTAAATCTAGGAAATACTTCTAAAGTAATTTAATATTTACATAAACTTTTTACATGTTCTTTCATTAACACCGTATGTTGAGAACAGATCTGAATTACAAAGGGAATGCTTTATTTCAAGTATATCTTTACCCAACCCAAAGTTACAGAATTTTCAATACAAGTTACCCCAAGTCCCCTTATCTTTCATGACAACACACAATCTGCTAGAATGTATGTTATTTATTTAATTTTATATTTTTAAAAAACTTAGTTTCACCCTTAGAAAAGAATTAAGTATATGTAAATTATGGTTTTCAATTAAGAACAATCTACCTATATTTTTAAAATAACTTTAAACCAATATTAGAGTTAGAAAAATGAGTTACGTTGCAAAACTAACTAATCTTTTATAATGCTAGTATATGCAAACATTCTGGATACATTTTACTATTATAGACAAGGCTCTACCTTTAATATCTCACTTGTTATAACAATACTTGAACTAAAAAAAAATTATATTTCAGTCTCTAAAAAATTAGCTACATTTGTATTTAGCATTATGCCAATTCAGAGTATGGAAGATGTATTGTTTCATCACTTCTACTTCTGACGTTAGCTACTGCAAATGTCAACAGGAAAAACCTATGTAATGTAGATCAGTTCAAGGAGCCAAATGGTTTCATTTTACCTCGGCGAAGTTTACAAAGCAGTAAGTTGTAGATCTGAAATCAAACGTATTAATTGGTGATATGCACCCAATAGAAACAATACATCTCTAATTTTTTAAACAGGTTTAAAATAAAATAATTCGACAACTGAAGTTTTAAAAACAAAATTTTTAAACTTTACCCTCAAAAAATCCAAAATATTGCACTATAAAATTTTATTATGGGGAGAAAACCTGTACCAGAGTATTATTTAATTGAATAAAGCCAGGGTCATTCTCCACTTTACAAGTGGATTAGGATGTGGCTGATAATCTGTGAAATCTTACCAATCAATTTATTTGAGAAAGGATGTCCAATCACACATACAATCAGTAGCTGGAAAGAACACCACACTATTTCATCAAAATTAGGCATTAACAGAGCTTAAACCAGAAAAGGATAATTTAGCTACAGTCATATTGTAATCACTATCTACGTATTTTCTCTAAACCGTCCTTGGACATATTTTAAGTTTTCTTTCCTTATAATACACCAGAAATCAAAATGTAGAAATGTAACTCCAAAGCTGTTCAATGAAAAATAATTAAAAGAAGAAATTACCAACTTCATTGAACTGTTGCAGTTGTCAAAATATTCCATAGATCCTAATGCTGTAAAATATGTAACAACATTTAAACCACAAAAACCTTTTTAACCTTTGAAAAAGCACAAAAAAACAACTCTTTTGGAAAAGGAGGTCAGCATTTGCATCGGGATGTCACATGGATAATAACTGGTTATACAATTAATCAATGTAAAATAAACAAGTTATACTGAACTTTCATTCCCTGATCTAAACTGTGCCCTATAAAACTAATACAAATTTTTATTTAGCAGTCATGTTTCACAAAAAAAACTGTTTCAACTCTAGACTGTGGTCACATATTTGGTCTACCTTGTAGCTTACTAAATTAAAGTACAATTAAGTTTTGCTTCTACACTGTTTTTAAGAAACAACAGATATTTACCAATGTCTATCATTCCATAACATTTTGGGTAGCTACTTGAAATGTCCTAGCAGATTACATAAACAGGCAAAATAAAATATTTGAATGATTATGTTGACTCAAGAAAATTTCTCCCCAAAACTTCACCATTTAAATGTAAAAGCAATCGATTAATGTTTGTTCTTACTTATCTACCTGGAAATAGCATTTAACTTAAGTCAACAAAATATATTTGCCCCTATATGTCTTGGAAAGATTTCATGTACCCCAGGGATATATACGGGATCTAATAATTATAAGATATCATGTTATTTTAATTTTGAAAAAGTTACAGTATAATGTTTATTTGCAAAGATGTTAGGGAAAAAACACACATACACATACAAAATAAACTTGAGTCAATTCCCACCCCCCAAAAGCAAAAAAACAAACTGTAAAAAAACCATCATCATTATCCAGTAGTGGGGTGCAGAGGAGTAGAGGAACAGATGTTATGAAAATTGAAGCCAGGAATGGGTACATGGGGGCTGGCTATACTATTGTTTATTTTGTATATATTTGAAAATTTTCATAAAACGTTAAAGGAAAAATGTTTATTTGCTAATCACTGTGATGTCCCATGCTAACTTACAAAATTGTTCCTTTAGAATATTTTCTTTCCCCTTTGAAATAGTAATTGATTTTTAATTAGTTCACCTAACAGTGAATGTTTTCTTTGTACTAGAACACGGTGTTTAATTCCTACTATTTAAAATTTTTATAGATGTAAAAGTTGAGAAATCTTGCTGACAATAGACAGAAAGAGAAAAGGTTTTGTGATAGCAATATCACTCAGTTCTTTACACATCTACCTCATTACATGCAAAAGTCACACAGTAATCTATCCTCAAAAATTATGCTTAACGGTTCTTATTAACTAACAACTTGATTAGATCCTCCTTCTATTCTGTTGAAACCAAAAACTGGAAACAAGCTGGTATAGAAGACTTGTTCCCGTCATTACAGTGATTTACATCCTCAATAACACTGACTTCAATATTTCAAAATGTTCTCTTTTGTTCCTATTTAACAGGTTTTTACAACCTGAAGCAGTACACCACAGTAAAATTTGAGACACATGAGAAGTATGCCTCCCCTTTGAAAAATGGCAGAAACTTGAACTAAAGGCAGATTCATTTTAAGAAAAGCACATTTGGAAACTGACAGTCTTAAAACTATCAATCCCCTTTTATATCTTGGAAAAAAATTCCCAGTTTTAACTCCATACACAAGCATTACTAGATATCATGTTATTTTAACCTTGAAAAAGCTACAGTAATTTCTAGTAAGGACAGTAGGAAAACAAACAAAAATAAATTGGACAAAATATATTTACTAAAATTTTTAATTCATTCATCAAATGACTTTTTTTTTAAAAGCAAACCATGTGGTTTGCTTGAAAATGCTGGTCATCAGACCCTGAGACTAGAAAATTATACAAATTTATTTTTCTATAAACATACTTCAAGTTAAAAATTTTACATTCCTTTGAAGAAAACTTTATGAATGAAAATTTAAGAGGCACTGAGTTTTAACATTGGCTATTAAAAGAATTAATATAACTATACTGGAGCATTTTTATAGCCTGTTTTTACAAGACATTCATGAATATAATCATGTATTATGCTTTATAACACAGGTGAAAATATCACTATTAACAGGGACACATCTGCCAATAAATTTAACATGAAAATGATTTGTTTAAAGTCAATATATTAATCAGAGTTATTTTATTAGTAACTCACTTGACTCCATTCATAAAGTATGGAGGTGTAAAAGCCGTTTGAAAATTAGAGATTGTAGAAGGGGCAAAGAGAGGTAACTGAAAATGATTTTATAAAATCATTAGCTTAATGATTAATCTTGTTTAATCTTGCTACTGAAAATGCTTTAAAGCTAAATATTTGGAATATTCAAATAGATATTATAGGTAAAAAATGTTTAGATCTAGTATTTTCATAGATTAACCCTAAAAATAAAGTTACAGAAAAGTAAATTCTGTTGGCAATAAATTATTCGCCTTTCACTTAAAAAAAAAACTCAAATACATCAACTGATGTAAACACTAAGTAAATAAACCAATAACTATCCTTTCTTATGAATGTTACCAAGTCCAAGGTATCATCCACTGCTCCCCAGAGCCACAAACCATCTTAAAACTATGGCTTATAGGCAAGTCTAACGGGTTATTGCTAACATAACCAAACTGAGCATTGCACACATATTAACTAAATTTGTCTTGATTTTCATGGAGCATGATTAAATCGTTTTTAAAAAAGAGAGAGAGGGGCCGGCCAGTGGCGCAGCAGTTTAGTTCGTGCTTGGCGGCCCGGGGTTGGTGGGTTCGGACCCCTGACGCCCGCCGACACACTGCTTGTCAGCCACGCCGTGGCGGCGTCCCATGTAAAGTAGAGGAAGATGGACACGGATGTTAGCCCAGGGTCAGTCTTCCTCAGCAAAAAGAGGAGGATTGGCAACGGATGTTAGCTCAGGGCTGCTCTTCCTCACAATAAAAAAATAATAATAATAAAAATAAAAAAGAGAGAGAAAAAAAAACTCCAATTTTTTCAATTAGAAAATACTTCTGATTAAAAAAAATCAAGCTTCTTCAAATGACAAAAACTGGAAACTACTACTAGAATCAAGAGAGACATAAACATAGAAAAAGAAAACAATGTAACTCACTCTTTGTCTTTAAAATTAAAAAAGTGTGGCAATTATCTTGTAATAAGTTGTCCTCATCTTCCCACCCAAACCCTCAAGTTATCTCCAGACCGTAACTTTTAAACTGAAACTAGGTGAAATTTTTACCGCTGAAAAGAAAAAAATTACATAAGGATACTGCTATTTCATCCAGAATAACTGTGCTCCTTTCAAATTTATTTTTACTCTTTCCTTTAAATCAAGCAACCACATCATCACCATCAAATAAAACAAACTACATCGAAAAGTATTCTTTTAAATTTAGTAGCTACCATACAGAAAGAGAGGAAGTATAGTACCTTTATGGTTTTTTGAATTATGTGCATTTTAAGTACAAAATGACATTTGTTTTTATGAAGGTATTTACCTAGATAGCTTTGTTTAAAATTTTAAATATTGGAGTTTTCCTATAAGTTTAGAAGTTAAGAATTTATGCAACAGGTTCCTTCTGTCCAAATCCTCCTTTTTTCCACAATCTGCTAATCCTTTTGAACATTTGCTTTGCCTCTTCCCCCATTGCCTGAGGATCACCACCAATCCTACAAGGAAAAAATATCAATACTACAAAATTATGAAATAAAGAGTCTTACTAAAGACTCTACTTAATTGTTGTGTGTGTGTGGGAGGGGGAATAACAAGAGGAGAATGTTTTAATAGCCCCATAATAAAGTCTTAAATTTTGAAAGGAAAAAAAAATACCCTTAAGGTAATCAACTAAAAGAGCTAAAAAACAGAATTCAAATCGAGTAGCCACGGTAAAATATCCAGGTTTTAAGTACCCAAATGCAAGTTCCTTGAGAAGAGGCCTAGTTCCTTACAGATAGTAAGCACTGACTAATGTCCAAAAAATGATTATATACACCCACTGAAAATTAGATGTGACTTTTAAGCCAACAAATTGGTATCTTTTGTATAAGTTAAAATTAAGAAAATAAAATTTCTGCTTTTTGGACAATATAACTATGCAAGGTAAAGACAAAGATGTCATCAAAAGAAACAGCAAACACCTACAGTAAATACGGCAGAGTGAATTCTAATAAACAGCAAACAAAAAATCAGGAGATTTAGCTCAAGCCCAATTCTACTGCTGTTAGAACCTATCAGTCTCAGTTTTCTTACCGTACCTACGTAAAGTAAGAAGGCTGGGGCTGAAGACTTTTCGCCTATGGTTTTATTACCTCAATTTCAATGACCAATTCATAAATATTATGCAGAGATCACATACAGCTATTTTAAGAGCTCTTTTTAAAAAAAGAGTCTAAGAAAAGTATTACATTCTGGGACAGTTTTACACAGAGGTATATCAGGCTTACCCCTCCAAGATTTAGATGAACTTCATTAAAACAAAAAACAAAAAACTTGTGAAACACTTTCTAAAAACAAAACAAAACAAAAATTCAAAGAAAGTGACCTTAAATACGAACCATACCCCAAAGCCTCACTTCTACTTTGCCAGTAGATTTAAAATTTTTATAAATTTAAAATCACTGATCAAATCTGTAAATACAAGATGACTGTTAAATTTTTGCACTGTTGGACGCTGAACCACACTTATGCTGTGTATGTGTGTTTTTTTAAACTCTGTTTCTAAGTGCTCATATTAATGTGGCTCGATGTATAGTTTATGGCTTGTGACTGAACATGGTATAAGTGAAACTAACGAAGTGATGGTGTGGTATGACCAGACATGTGTTTCCCACATGCAGCATTTCAGTGTGGTATATAACCGTGAATCCCTAAACAAAAGCTGTTTAACTGCATGCAATTAAGGAAGGCTTCTATTAATCATTTACATATGCCCTTTCTCGAAAATACTATTGGTATGCCATGTTTTTCTCCAGTGTAAGAGTTCTTAAACTGGGATCTATGATCAGCTTCAAAGAGTCTGTGAACTCCCTAAAGTTTACATAAAATCATGGTATGTGAACATTTTTCTGGGAAGACCTAAAAAGGTTCAGAACCATTCTAGTGGTTTTCTCATCAAGCACTAACACATACATTGTATTATCATAATTTTCCTTACCTCTAATTTAAGTTACTCTTCAAATCTGAACAATTTATCAATGAGACTTTTCTCTCATTGATATTTATTGAATTTCATTGTAAGGGTCCATTGCTACCTGAAGGCAGGACTGTGCCTAGCACGTATTTGTATTATAATTTTCTACAATAAATAGTTTCTTTCACCTCAAACTGACAACTTTTATGTAAAATAGTCATGAATAACCAGATGTTATAATGGGCAAAAAGAAAATTTCCATAGCTTATTAAAATTAGTTACATTAAGAAATATTTGGCTATAATATCTACCCTCACTAGAGTTACAAGGATTAAGTGGGCCGATGCTTTGTAAGCACTGGCCCTAAAACAGCAACTAAACATATATATTCTTAAGATAGCAGTCTTCTATTTGAAAGGCTTTTTCTCATAAACATATAAAATTCATGAAACTTAAGAGAGAATTTCAAGTATACAAATTAGATGAATTTTTATTAACTGGATCAAGGGCATAATTTATATTCAAACATTCTTTCTGTAACTAAGGTGTCCCATCCCCAGTAAGGAATATACAAAGCCATGTAGTTATGCTTTTTCAAGCTTAGAATAGATAGGCACAGATTTACTGAAGAAAGTATATAAATGTTCCAAACACAAATGAAACTTATTTGAATATAAATGAAATTTATAGTTAAAAATTAAAAATCTCAACAGTTTCACACAACAGAACCATTTTCAAATACTTATTTCAAAACATTAGAGTTTCCAATTATTAAGGCAAACCAGACACTAAAAAAACAGAAAAAACATATAATGCAAACCAAAGCATAAGAAAAATAATATAACTTAATAATTGGAATAAGTATGATTTATTTTAGTTATTATATGATTTAAGGAAAATAAATGAAACAAGTTCAAATGAAAACTGTGATCACAGCTCATGAAAGTACAAAGGACTTGAAATTATTCAAGGGTAAATGTACTTTGTACAACCTAACACAAAGTACCAGAACATTTGTTCCTACATGTGCTGATGACAAACATTAAACAGTAAAATGCTTTTAATTCTGTTTACATCTGTTCATTCTAGAAGAGCCAAAAGGAAGAGAAAGAAAAAAATATCAAAACTTTAAGAAGAAAAACTTCTGTGCCTATTGTTCAGCAGACTTCTTTTTGAATTTTTGCCAGATCTTCAGGTCAAGAGTAACTGTTGAAATTTACAATGAGTCATCTGTTTTTAATTTTGCCCTTGAAATTACATCATTTATCTTGAAATAAATAAAAACCCTAACCTTATACCATAAGATTAATTTTTTAACACCAAAAGAAAATGTTTCACAGTTCTACATAAATAATCCAAGATTCATCATTATGCCTTAACTATTAAAAAAAATTTACTAGGTTAAAAGGAAATGTCAACATTTTACCTTTATTAATGAAGTCACAACAATTGCTCCAGCATTTACCATAGGATTGTGTGGCTTATCTGTAAAATATAAAAGCAATATCATTATTTCAAATACCTGATATCATTTTCTGTGATGCATAGGTATTCCCCATGAACATATATCTATTTTCTTTATGTAAGCCATCGTTCTTTTTGAGGGGGGAGGGGGGTTCCGGGGTAGAGGAACACATTTAAGTCTCTTACATATCAAACCAGTAATACACTTCTAGGAAGCTGCTATAATAATTACATAGACAAAGATTCATGTACAGAAAGACAGTGAATAGTAGTGTAAGAGCACATCCCAATTTCCTAACTCTGCCCTTTACCAGCTATTTGATCCCAGTCAAGTAACTGAATTTCACTGTACCTCAATTTTTCCATCTGTAAACTGGGTAATAATAGCACTGACACCTCAGTGAATCGTAATCCTTGAATGAATTCAACACATGAAATGCTCAGAAAGTACCTGGCACATCCTTAAGCTCTCAAATAATATTACTATTAAAAATCACCTTGGAAAAAGCACACCTAGTGTGAACCCAATTTTGCTTTTTTAAAGTATTTCATTTTTGTGTTTATGTATATACACATACATATGCAGAAAAATAAAACACAAACACTAACAAGTGACACATATAGGATAAAAAGATTATAGGGGATTTAAATTGTATTCTCTATGCTTTCTGTATTTCCTGACAATAAGGATGTATTTCTTATATAATTTTTAAAAATTACTTAAAATTTAAGTTCATCCAAAATCCTACCTCCTCTCCTAATTCTTACAATAGAAATTTCAAATCTCAAATGATTACTTTCTCATTCATGGCATGACACAAACACCAAACACAAAACTCTTAGGGCACTGAAACATTTATTTGAAAGCATAATTCCTAATTTTCTGTTTGTGGTAGTGATTTATTTCTTTGGGAATAAGTTCTTATCTAGCTTGACAAATCTAGCAGAAATAAGTTATTGCTACCTTATTAGTCTCCTTGAATTTTAAGCAAGTTACCTTTCGTGAGATGAGCCTATAGCTCAACACTGAGCTCTGGAAAACAGTTCTTCAAACTGTTAAACAAAGAGTTATCATATGACCCAGCAATCTGACTCCCAGGTAAATAACCAAGAGAAATAAAAGCATATGTGCACACAAAAACTTGTACACAAACGTTCACAGCAGCAATATTGATAATAGTCAAAAAGTAAAAAACGTAGGCCAGCCCCGGAGGCCTAGTGGTTAAGTTCAGCACGCTCCACTTCAGTGGCCTGGGTTTGGTTCCTGGGTGTGGACTTACACCATTCATCTGTCAGTGGCCACGCTGTGGTGGTGGCTCATATACCCGGCCCCAACCAAAGAAGAAGGTTGGCAGCAGATGTTAGCTCAGGGTGAATCTTCCTCAGCAAAAAAAGAAAAGTATAAGACAACTCCAATGACCTATCAACTGATGAATGGATAAACAAAATGTGGCATTATTATCCATACAATGGAATATTATTCAGCAATAAAAAAATGAAGTACTGATACATGCTATAACATGAAAGCACCTTAAAACCATTACGCTAAGTAAAATATGCCAGTCATAAAAGGCCAAATATTACATGAAATGTCCAGAATAGGCAAATCTATAGGACAGAAAGTAGATTACTAGTTGCCAGGGTAGAAGAGAAATGGATACTGACTGCTAATGGGTACGAGGTATCTTTGTGGGTTCATAAATGTCTCAAAGTTGATTGTGGGGATGGTTGCACAATCCTATGAATATACCAAAAGTCACTGAACTGTACACTTTATTTTTATTTACTTTTGTTTTTGTTTTGTGAGGAAGACCAGCCCTGAGCTAACATCCATTGCTAATCCTCCTCTTTTTGCTGAGGAAGACTGGCCCTGGGCTAACATCCGTGCCCATCTTCCCCTACTTTATATGGGACGCCGCCACAGCATGGCTGACAGGCAGTGCATCGGGCTCCCGGGATCTGAACCTGCGAACCCTGGGCTGCCAAGCGTGAACTAAACCGCTGCGCCACTGGGTTGGCCCTGAACTGTTACACTTTAAATGGGTGAATTATATGGTATGTGAATTGTATCTCAATAAAGCTGTTAAAAAAAAATCAATAAAGACAAAAAATTGGGTAACTCACTGTCTACCAGTTTCCCTCAACAGAAGATCAACAATGCGATTTAGTAGCTATGTTTTTCAAACATTGTGCATTTTGGTTTATTCATGATACTACTTTCAAAAGTTAAAAGAAAACTTGGTACAATATCTGACATTACGTTCAAGATTTTACCCATTCCATATTATGCTAAGAGAAGTTTGCTTTCTCTGAGATCACATGAAATGAGAGTAACTGCTGCACACAAAAATACTACCCAGGCAAGAGGAAACTGAGAAACAAAAATTTTTCTATATTATCCACCTGAAAGAAAAACCACACGCAAACAGAAAGCAGAATATGGAAATCTGGCTGTGCTAAATTAGTTTATACTTTGTATTCGTGTAAATATTCATGTATCCGTCCTTTCTTGGTTTATTTTGACATTATCAGGTTTAGACTGTAGGGTCCTAGGAGGCAGCTAATGTGTGTATTCCACATGGTGCCACACAAATGTGGGCATTTAATATGTTCTAAATCATAAATATTCTGCAAATACTGCATAAGCTACATTCAAGAGGTTCTACATTCAGAGAACACTAAAGCATTTCATGGCATGACAGCACAATTTTCAGATGAAAGCAACTGCTCACTCTGCCTTTGGCTCAAAAGCCAGACATCTGAACGTTTGGAAATACACCAGAGATATTATAACATAACACCAGCATTACTGCAGTCTAAAACCTATGACTGTGAATCTACTCTGCCATAGGTAGGAGGGGAGAGTTAAGAGTTCAATTTAGAAGTTTTAATTAACAAATATTTATGACAGCAGAAATAACACTTAAGGTAATTAATAAAGGCTACTATCTGAAGTAATGGCATATATTAGCTTGGTATAATGACAAAATGGACATGGGCGACATCTGAAATTTATGGGCATGTTTTCAACCAGAATGCACAAAACTGCTTAATTTTGACAAGTACTTATTCTTTCCAAGGCAATAAAACACAAGAAAGTTCTTTCATATTACACCAGAAATAGCTTTTCAAACTGCTAAGCATATGAACCATACAAAGATGCGGTTCATAACTGATGGTAAGCCAAAGATTGCTGATGCATATACTAAAGAACTGAAAAGAATTAATGTTCAGTTTAATATGGATATTTATATTTTAGGTATTATACTGGAATTTTACAGGGCCATATAAAAATTAAAATATATTCTATTTATAGTTTAATCCTGCAATGCCCACTTGCTCAATCAAACTTTGTTCTTTCTATACAATTCAGTCCTGTCTTCCTCATGTAAATTAATTCAACTCCTCCTCTTTCTCACATCCTCTACACATATAAACCAACATATACATTTTGGCTTCTGTCAATTACAAACTTGTAAGATAATATAATTAGCAGTATGCAATGCTTGAGTTTGTCTTCTTTTCCCATGTATTAGATGTATGTAATTGTTTTCTGTATTCTTTAGTATTAGCTAGATAAGTTACACCAAGAACCAAGGCCCATGTACCCTTCACAGTTGTTAACAATATAGGGGAAGAAGGCTATATAGATGTCTGTTGATTAAACTAATTTCTATTGTAAGGTAGAAAAAGATTTCACTAGGAGATCGTGGTTTCCAAAATTGACATCTCCATCAAGTAAATTATTTCTTGATTTATAATGATAGAAAACATCAGCCAATTCCTCACCACAGGACTACAACTTTTTATGCTGTGAAGCATTTTAAAACTACTGACATTAAAAGAGTAACTACTATAATTTCTTTATCTATTCATTATATTCATATTAACTTTAGTTTATCATCACAATCTTATAAAGCTAGGACAATATTAATACCTTTTTAAAAATTTTGTAATGCTAGATACACACACACACACGTATATACACAAAATGAAGTTTCACCACAAATCTACTCTTGAAATTTTTAATATGAAAAAGACCTACAAATTGTTTTTTGCTGAGCCTAGTCTAAAACCAAGACTCTAGAGCACAAAACCTATGCAGAACTCAGGAAGGAGTGAGGCCTTCATTTTCCCATTACTTCCAAGATTTCTGGTATTGGCTCAGGCTTGGGAAGATCAAGTCAAAACCTCTTGTTAAAACTTTATATTTCAGTTATTATAAACCGGTGCTAATACCTGAGTTCTTATCATGATTTTTTTTCTTACAGACTACAGTGTCAATAAATCATAACTTCTAAAATCATAAATGTACATGGGAAAAAAAGTTATTACTTATAATGTTAAGTTCATTTAACCCAAGCCCATTTTATTTACTTTTTGTTTCTGAAATACTTCGTCACATTCAAATTCCCATATCTGTTAATTTCTAGTCTTTAAATACCTCTCTCAAAATCAATCAATTCAACAGAACCACCTAGATTATTCTACTTTGCCTTACATAGGAAAATATTAATTTTTCTTATGAAATGTTTAATCTTGTTAGAACAAAAATATTCTTTCTTAGAAAATCTGGAGGTCAGGGAGTTTAACACATAAGGTACTTCTGCATATGATGTCCTTATCGAAGTTGCTAGTTTATGGTAACACCATAAAATCAATTATAGCCATCAGAACAGAAAGATTACATTAAAATAGGTAAGAAAATGTAATTACTCTCAAAACAAATAGGAGGAGAAGCATAAGAAAATACCAATCTTACAACTCATTAAAAAAAATGATAATGAGTATAAGACACATTTCATTTTTTTATCCAGCAGAAAAAAAAAATACAAAAGTGTATTTCTCACAATCATTATTGCAATCACTGAATTTCTTCACTCTTGCTTTCTTCAATTCTATCTTAACTCATCACACAATGAAGAACCTAGCATATGCCTGGAAGATTGAAGAACAGAAACCAATCCAGAGGTTGGCGTTTAGACTTAAAATCTCTATCAGATCCAAAGTACTATGTTTGACCTCCTCTTTTCTTTTGGATTATAGAGTAATAAGACTTGCTAGTTATCCAACTATTTAATACAAGATATTTCTTTCAAATATTAAATGTTATGAAAGAGAAAAAGCAAAAAACACTTATTATCTCAACCAGGGCCACCATAAAAACTGATTATGGAAGTTTTAAAATATATACAGTATACAAAAGTAGAAAGAATAGCAACACCCATGTATCCACCATTTAGCTTCAATAATTGCCAACACACAGTAAATAATGACACCCAGCACTCCCAGCTACACTCCTCTGAATTGCTTTAAAGCAAATCCCAGACATTACGAGATTTTACTATAAGACATCCCCCCATAGGTGGTTATAAAGCGAAATCTTACTCCTTGCCCCATCTTCTCCCTAGCCCACTTTCCAGTGGTATGAGATCCTAAAATAACCACTTAAAAAGGTAGCTGATTAAACTATCTCTATGGGTTTCACAGAATTCCATGACAAATGAAAAAAAGCATGAATCCTTTTAATTTTCTTCAAAAACATTTTAAAAACTACTTAGATTTACATAGGAAAATGAAGTATTTCTTTTTCCAACCAATTTTTATGTAATTCTTACCATCTTCATTTAAAAACAGTTTGTTGAATCTTAATCCACTTGGCTCTTTCCCGACATAGCGATGCACATACTCTGTTCCAAGATCATTAACAGCAATGGCATATTTCAAAGGTTTTACACAGGACTGAAGACAAAATGGAACTTTGGTATCTCCAATAGAATGCCTATTTAAAAGTAGATTTTAAAAATAATTAAGATCAATTGGAAAAAAAAGTCTCTGAATGATTTATTATTTTTACATGTTAATCTAATTCACAAAGCTTTTCCCATAATTCATCACAAGTTTACTTGGATATTAAAGAATAAATACAAGTATGTTTAAGAAGGATACTGCAAAAAAAAAAAAAGGCAAAAGCTTAAAGTACTCAGGTAACAGAATGGTTCAAAATTAGATAATAAATAATTAAGTGAAAATTTTCCTCTGAGGGCAAGAGGGTATGGCCCTCCTTACTCTCACCTGTATTCAATTATATAAAATGAACTAGCCCTTTTAGAAATTAGTCACCATTTTTTCACTCATAGCTTTAATCATGACTAAACTGTGGTTAGTTTTTCAACGGAGCTCAGTTTAGATTCAATTCTCAGACCATTCTCTGAGACCTGGTCTATAAATGCCTCATCTTGTGAATCGTATCTACTCACAATTCTAACCCCATTAAAAGAAACAGCATCCAGTTTTATAAACCTGACAGAGCTGGCACTAATGGTAGTCATTACCACCATGTAGATAAACAACAGAACAAAAAGAAAGCTTTACATGTTACCAAACTGGGATACATACAAAATAGAGAACAGGTTTGAAAATGAAAAAATTCTGACTGACCTCATTATAACGTAAGCTTTACAAGGGCAAAGATCTTTGTTTTATTTGCTGAAGTATCCCAAGTGCCCCGAGCAATTCCCCAATACATTACAGGCACTCATTCATTCAGAGTCAAACTGGGCACTACTAATAACTACCCAGAGCAAACAGGGGTTAAGGGAGATGTCAGAGGGCCACCTCACTTCTGAGTATATTATGGAATATAAATACACACATACGTAGCACAAAAGTATATAATATTTTTCCTATCAAGTTTAGGAATAAGTTCTAATTCAAACTACAACTTCAACTTGATAATCATTCTAAAACCTTACAAAAGCCTGTCTTACTACTTTTGGATTTAAAAATACATATGTTCTAGTCCAAAGTCGACTTTTAAAATTCTCTACATAAGAAAACTAAAAAGAATCATCTTTACACACAGAGAATGTTTAAGAGAAAAACCATGTGCAAGTATTACACGATAAAAATTTCCTCCAAATATAAAAAAAATTTCCAATACATGATAAACCATTTCCTCCAAATACAAAAATAGGAATATCACTCCATACTGGAATTTGCTCCATAAGGATAAAGCCATGTCTTCTCATGTATTTGTATCCTTTCATAGCACTCAACATTTAATTCAACACACAATGAGTATTTAGTACATTTTACAGGCCCAGATGAGGATAAAAGCCTGTCAGAATGGAGAAAACAATGGACTAGAAGAGACCTAGGGCTACTTTCACTTCTGCGAGTATTATATGAACTCTGGGCCTCAGATTCCTTATCTTCAGAATGAATGGGTTAAACCATATTTTTTTACTGTAAATACCTGAGGAGGATAATCAGTAAAAACATGAAAATATCACTTAAAATGAGGCACTTAAGAGATCAAAAAAAATTTTTTTTTTGAGGAAGATTGGCCCTGAGCTAACATCTATTGCCAATCTTCCTCCTTTTTTGCTTTTTTCTCCCGAAAGCCCCAGTAGATAATTCTATGTCATAGTTGTCCATCCTTCTAGTTGCTATATGTGGGACACTGCCTCAGCATGGCTTGATGAGCAGTGCGTAGGTCCACCCCCAGGATCTGAATCAGCGAACCCCAGGCCACCGAAACAGAGCACATGAACTTTAACCACTATACCACCGTGCCGGCCCCAAGAGATCAAAATTTAATAAAGGGGGCAAAAGCTCTAATTAGGACATTATCTTGAAAAATAAAACCTAAAATTATAAGGCTAAATGACGTGTAGTTTCAACAAAATTTAGGATAAAATTACATCTCTGATATAAATTCACCAAACTGTATACACTTAGGAGTTGTACACCTTATTTTATGTAAGTTATACTTTAATTTAAAAAGAAATAATTAGCTTAGTAAAAAACAAAACAACGGAAAGATTATACCTCTGAACTGAGTCTTCAAATCAGTAAAAAATGTTGATTTTTCTTTTTTGGCATAATTTTTCAGACTGACAAAACCAAATTACAACATGATAATAAGTCTTTATGTCTCACAGCACAATAAAAAGAGTGCTTCTTGAAAAAATATTTCAGAATTTTATCCATTTTTCCAAGGGCTTATCTTAATTCATTGATTTTGAAAATCAAATCATTCTCTTGGAAGTGCTCTCACATCATTATCCTTTTAATAATTCTGTTAGATCCTCATGTCAGTGTCTGTGCCTGCAGTGTGAGCATTTCCCAAAGATCACTTTCATGGACTTCATGAAATCTAGCATGTTTTGCAAACTTTTCATTTTCAAATGACTGATGGGTAATAGACAATAAAGGAGTCCCCCCTTATGCGAGGGGGGATATGTTTCAAGACCTCCAGTGGATACCTTAAACTGCAGATAGTAACGAGCCCTATATATACTATGTGTTTTCCTATACATACATAACTATGATAAAGTTTAATTTATAAATTAGGCACAGTAAGAGATTAACAACTAATAATAATATAGAATAATTATAACAATATACTATAATAAAAGTTATGTGAATGTGGTCTCTCTCTCTCTCAAAATATCTTATTGTACAAACAATGCCTTTTCCATCTTAATTAAGCACTTATCATGCACTGTGGCTGTAATTTTTGCAGTTTGAGGTGCAACAGCAAAACTAGCAGGAATTCCTTTCTCCTTCACAATTTCACAGAAGATTTGTTCTTACCACAGGTCTTAGCAACCTCAGCATATAATTTTTTTCCTTTCCTTATTAAGTTGAGAATTTTCACCTTTTCTTTTTTTTTTTTATAGCTATTATTTATTGCACACTTAATAAACTGCACATGTTAAGAATTACATTATTTCTTTTTGTTTTGTTTTGTTTTTGTGGGGAAGACCAGCCCTGAGCTAACATCTGTTGCCAATCCTCCCCTTTTTGCTGAGGAAGACTGGCCCTGGGCTAACATCCGTGCCCATCTTCCTCCGCTTTTATATGGGACGCCACCACGGCATGGCTGACAGGCAGTGCATCGGCGGGCGCCCGGGATCCGAACTTGCGAACCCTGGGCTGCCAAGCGCAGACTAAGCCGCTGCGCCACCGGGCGGCCCCTGAGAATTTTCATCTTTTCACTTAAAGGAAGTACTTTACAGCTTCTCTTTGGCATATCCAAATTGCCAGCATTACTACTCTTGCAGTTTGAGGACATTATTAAGTAAAATAAGGGTTACTTGAACACAAACACTGAGATATCACAACAGTCGATCTAACCGAGATGGCTACTAAGTGACTAGAGGGCAGGTAGTGTATACAAGGGATAAAACACATCCCGGCTGGATGGAGTGGGATGGCAAGAGATTTCATCATGCTACTCGGAACAACGGGCAACTTAAAACTTATACATTGTTTATTTCTGGAATTTTCCATATAATATTTTCTGACCATGGTTGACCACAGGTAACTGAAACCACTGTACTGGGGGGACTACTGTACAGTCATGAGTTGCTTAATGACTGGGATATGTTCTAAGAAATGCATTGTCAGGCAATTTCATCATTGTGCAAACATCATAGAGTGTAATTACACAAACCTAGAAGGTGTAGCCTATTACACACCTAGGCTATATGGTACTAATCTTATGGGACCACCATCATATATGCAGTTCGCTGTTGACCAAAACATCATAATGCAGCACATGACTGTATTACACTGTATTGTCTTAACTATCATGCTAATCATGTCAAGAGCATTAGGAACAAGATAATGACAGGCTGGGTAACCAAAGTTAAGCTGAGAAATGGGAACCAACGTTATTAGTGGTCAGTTCATTAGTGAATAATTTCATGTTTTGATTAAGTCTGCTTTTCCTAAGCAAATTCGTAATTGCAGGCACTTGAATAATACTCAAAGAACAAGACTACAACTGTGAATTAGATGAAATGCCTCATAAAATTTAGTATAAGGTTATTGTTTGAGTTTTTAAAAATTAAATTAAAATATAAACTTATCTACTTTCTTGAATTTATGTCATATTAGAGCTAATTTCCATTATAGAAGATGCTTCTCTCTACCTCCTGGCTCACGGTTACACAAAATTTAAGGCCTAGAGTTGGTTTTCAGGGATTTGAAATAAACTTACCTCTGTCCATCTACCGTACAAACGGATACACCCCACAAATCAGGACTGAACTTGGCTAGTTGAGGAATATAATCTGCAACCTATCCAAAATATTGGAAAGAAATGAACTGACAAAATACAAGCAAATAATATTTTCTTCTACCAAAAAATTTATCTCAATTTAGCTGCCACCAATGAATGGTTATAGTGCTCAGTGGCTTTGTAGTCTATCTTTTATAACATATGCACAAAAACTAAGGGCACAAGAGACTTGAGGATTACAGGTGAGAGATCTAAGTGATTTCTCTCAGTATCCAACACCCCTATGTTTTCCAATGCATTCTCTCTTCCTAGAAAAGCAGAGTCTAAAAGAGGAACTAGGATTTGACTCATTTTTTTAGGGCAAAGAAATAGAGAACTTCTTTAATCAGGGTCATGCTGGTAGGGCTTTATGATCGAAAAACTTTCCATCTGAAGAAATAATATAGCCCTTAATATTATTTGGAGGATTTTTAAAACTGGAAACATTTTATTTAATGTTCAAAGATATAATGTATCTACAGAAATTCCCAAGAAAGTTACTTTTTTATTAAAGATTTAAAAGCCATCGCAATCATCTGAAAATCAAAAAGAATTCTTAAACTTATATTTATTTTTAGCTAAAATAACAAAGTTAAATATTTAAAATATTTTAAAAGCACTTAATCCAGTCACTTCACTTAAATTTCTTAATTAGCAAAACACAAGAAAACTACACATGTTTATTAAGTTGAATTGAATTTATTAAGTAATTGGTTTTGAAAAATATTCACATCAAAAACATTACCTTTCCTCCAGACTGCTTTTTAGCACTTTCATATAACTCATCAATGTGTGAGGTAAAAGACATAAAGTCAGGAATGACAAACTTTCTTCTAAACGCTTGCGTCAACAAAACAATGTTGCTTTGAACACATCTGTGAAATGTGAGAAAAAAATTAACAGACTGGGTATCTTTCAAATATTAATATTTGGTAATAACAATATTAGTTAGGAGAATATTTAAACAATGAGAAATTCATCATTTTATACAACTCAATTCCATAAATTATACTCTTCCCATATTATTTTCCCTCCTTCAAGCAGCCTTTCATGCAATTGCTTATAAGTTGTTGAACAAGTTAAAGAAATAAATTAGATTGCCTAAAAATTGTGTCCAAGGTTAAAAGAGCAGAGCACTCCACCAAGTTGAGTATCAAGACCACCTAAAAACAAGCTTCTTAGTCTACCAGCGTTGATAAGCATTCATCATGACATTTGGTTAACAAAAATCAGACTTCAATATGTCATACTTGAGATCTTGTTTATTTTTCCATTAAGTAACCTCAGACATATATCCCTTAATTCCTATATAACTACTCTCATATTTCACAAAACTAAACATCTTGTATCTTAACATATTTTTCCTGAATTATATTTTGAAAAATTTGCATTTCTAAAAAAATGGAGATAAAATTAACGTTAATCAGATTTCTCTTAAAGTACTTATTAAAATGCTTTCAAAAATAATAATTTTAAAGAAAATTATATATAAAGCAGTAAAATATTTTTATATTATTTGAATCACCAAAAATGTTAAATTACATTATTCTATTCACTATAAGATACATAATACATTGTAGAATAAAAATGTTTCCCTCTTAAAAACTGTTTAAAAGATATGGTAAGCCATGTGGATAGAAGGGCATGAAATCTAATAATTTAAACCAATAATCTGCTTTGTTCTAAAAAAGATTTAAGCCAGAAAATCAATATACTGATGTAATATTAAAGAAGAGTTTTGTGCATAAGTTACAGCCAACCACATACTCTAAGCTCATCTTAAAAGTCTCAGTAATTCAGTAACAGAATACTTAATTGATAAACGAAGACTTGCTAGACATAAGTATCAAGTCATAATACAAATTTAAGACTAAGCCCTTAACAGACAAAATGCCAAATGTTTATAGTTGAAGTATTAAAGTCAAACCATTAAGTATGGGAGGTTATTTATGTAATTAGATTCCTCACAGGTAAGTGATGTGATACTATATTATCAGCTTCTTTGGGGAAGAGAAAAAAACCCCAAATTGGTATTTTTTTTAAAGTACTAAGTTTCAATTATTATTCATCCTGTTTAACCCTCAAAACACCAACACTTTGAGAAGGATGATTTCCCCACTTTACGGATAAGAAAACTCTATGAATAACCTGCAAGTAAATAACTTGTACTAATTATAAATGGAGAAATGGAGTAGATACTCAGTATTTCTTTTTCAGTCCATGGTAAATGAGAAATTTTTATCTCAATATTTTAATTCAAGTTGTTCTAAATGAAACATCAACTTAAAATTAAAAGCCAGATAGCACATTTTAACTATTAAAAAATTTCAGGATATATACTCACTTGGTCAACATAAAATTAAAGCATTGATTTAAAATAAAATAGGTTGTTCTCAGTGATAAAGATGTGCACCACTTACAACATGAAAAAATTATAGTCCTAATTTCCATTATTAACCTATGGACACAGAATTAATTGACATCCCAGAGATAACAAATATTTACTTCAATAAACTTTGATAAATGTTTTCTGATAGTTTCAATGTTAATCTAAAAAATATTGCTTTTATATACTGATACTCTCAAATATTGCTTTTTAATACTGACTTACTATTTAATATGTTTCAAACAGCAATTCAACTTGCACATATGAGTTGCAAGAAATACCAAAGAACACATTTCTCAGCAAAAAAAAGTTGACAATTCCTGATTTTAACTCACTATATCTGTATCAAATCAAATATACATCCTCATTTTTCAAGAAGTTATACATGAGAAAATATGAGGACTTCCAAACAAATTTAAATTATCAACCTCCTACTATTTAACTATTTAAAATTAATCAGCACTTTTAAAAGGAGGTTTTATAATTAGCAAAATTGTACACTCAGTGAAACAGGTTTTTGTTTGCTCCATTAGAAAAGTGCTGGTAAAGCTGTGGTGACAACCTTCACTGGTGAATTACTGGCCCAAAAAGGCAATCATGACACTCAGAAGAGTGTCTAACTGCACACTGACGAGCATTCCCAGCAGAGACGCTTTTCTTGAGAGTTATTATACTACAGACATCATGAATCTAACCAGAAAATTAGAAGTTATACAAAATGAACTCTGAGGAAGAACTGCTTATGCACATCAGCAAGTCACATCTTTCTTATCCTTTGTTCGGTTTACTCATCTGTAAACTGAGAATGATGACCATTTTTCTTTCCTTCCTTACTGAACTGTTTATAATTAACAACTGTAATGCACATCAATATTTTACAGAATATCTCACATATGATTTTTCATTAGTAAAATAACATAATGGATATGACCTTTTTAAGAAAATCAAATAATATACAAATGCAACGACTACCATTTATTTTCCCCCAAAACAGGAAAAACCAAAAAATAATGATCACACACAAAAATAGTTCTAATATTTATGTAGTTAAAAATGCATGAAAAAACAAGGCATTCATTTTCAACACAAATTTTCTACTTCTATTAGTTTTAAGGATTATTAGCATTAAAAACAATTGATATTTAGATGGGCACAGGCAGTCTCCAACTTACAAATAGATTATATGCTCCAAAATGTATGCCTAGAACTCATTTTCCCATTTAAAAAAAAAAGTCATACTTAATACTTGTTTCTCAGATGATCCTGAAAGGCTGGATATATTAACCAACAACATATTTTAGGTAAAATATCAACACACTGACTTCAGCCAAACCTATCCACCTTTGTTATTTCTCTGGGAAAATGAATTCCATTGTTAACATCTCCCTCCCAACTTTCTGTCAACACTAACTAGAAAACCTCTTATTTTGAAAACAAAGAATTTCTCGGGAGCAATCACCTTTCTAGATGACCTGAAAAAGTTAAAAGGTTTTGAATCACCTCATTCTAGGGATGAAAAGAGAAATCACTATGCCTATCGACTCAGACTCTTCCACTGCCTGCTCAGATATACCACTAAGCATTTGTCAAGTTGGGAACTGCCTGTATTACAATCATCAATTTTTTTAAAACTGGATTAGCGTTTAAAATAATGGTAATTTTAATTTTTTTATATAATCATGGGTAGAAAATTTTATGATTATGTTTCCTGGCTTCATAATCAGTGTATTTAAATTACTTTTAATTTCATATTTAAACACAGCAACGTTTATAAAGCACAGAAAAATTTTAAACAGTACTAAAAAGGTGTAAAGTACTGCTTTCACTTAAAATTCCAAAGCAACTCCTCATACCTATTATCAACAGATCTACCTACCATGTTTGACTTCTTTCTCAGATACGCCAAAATAACTCCCCAGAAGGCACCATAATCAAGAGTACTTTGCACAGATAGCTCATGAACGCTAAAAATAAAATAATCCTACTGCAAAGGTACTGCTAACTAGAAATGATTTCCTTCCCTCCACAACAAAACAGGTTCTGAAGACTCAAAATTTCTAACACCAATTCCAACATGGACTTAAAATCTACACTTTATAAAGTCAGCTGAGTTAACAGAATCAAGAACCTTGTGGTGAAAAGATAAGAATCCAAACTGTCAGCAGTGCACCACAGCATGCCAGGAAACTTTGGAGGACCTCAGATAAATACTTATACTTTCAGATGACTTAAAACTCCAGGATATTCCCAGGAGATAACTAGAACAAATCATCCAGCCCCCAAAAGAAAATAAAAGAAAAAGAAAAAATACATACATACATATAAAAAAAATTTCAAGGTAAATGCTGGAACTCTTTGGATCTATCTCAACTTAAATCTATGGTCTGGAAAAAGCCAATGTCTCAATGCCTTACAGTAGCATTTACAGTTCTACACTAGTCTTCACTTAACTATTAGTAGTTTAATAGTTTGGGATCCATTACAAACATGCTATCCACTAAATCATTAAGTAATCAGACTAGTAGGAAAACATTAATGAAGATAAGTAATAAGCAGATAGGCAAATACAGGAAAGTCAAAACAAATATTCTCATTCAACCAAATCAAGGCATTAATCTCCAAGTTGTCTTTAGTTTTTAAATATTTTGAGGGAAATGAAAATAGTCAAAAGCCTGTCTGAAGAGAGGAGAGAAGCAGACAATGTAGACATGTAAATCTAAAGAATACATACTGTCCGGAGCCTTCTCATTTTATGATGTCATCTAAATCACATTGCAGAAAAGAACAGAGACCACGCTGAGAAAGCCCGCGAGACATGCAGATGAACCGGAGACCAATTTAAGCCATGACAGGACAGAGCGTGTGCTCGATTCAGACTGAACGCAATCTCCAGGTACTGTAAATTGGAAATACCCATGGCTACATGTTCTTAGAGGAGTTTCAAAGAAAGTATACCCTCAGCCCATGTATTATAGAACCTTAATGTGCACCAGTTCTTCAAACAATTGATGTTTATAAATCCCCCCTCTTTTTTTTCAGTTACACAGGAAGCAGCCTTCAAAGATGCAATTTTGTTTTAAAAGAAAAATCACCGTATAGCATAGCAAATCACCATTAAAGGTTTGGCAGAAATTTTTACTTTTTAAAAAGATCTTTGTCTAGCATGACACCATCTGATGTTGTTTGAAGAGTTAATCTTAACATATCCATACACTCTTTCAACCTGGGATCAGACGTTCGCAATCCTGTAGATTTGAGTGCCTGTTTTTAAAAAAATAAGAGTTTGTAAATACATAGTGCAAATAATGTATATGCTTATTCCAACTACAAGTTTTTATTTCTGTATATGAAAACTTCTACCCAAGACCTGAATATGTATATGGCATTTTAGTGTTACTATTACCCACTTTCGGGACAAGTTTCTCATTGTTTCTTTCATTTTCTTTCACTGATTACCTTGAAATGAGCACGATGAAAATTTGAAAACATAATAAGAGAAACAGTGTCAGTCAGAATCTACATGTCAGATGACCTTTAAAACTACATTTCAATATTACTATATTATTGATTCAGTATTACTAATTTTTAAAAAGTTAAGATAGAAAAATATAAAAACTTACTGTAATAAATTTATGAACAGGTATTTTCTCTTGTCCTTCTGCAATTGTATAGAACAGCAAATCTTCCAAGCTAGGTAACAGACCCTGTTTTATTTTACTACAGGAGGAAAAAGAAGACAAAATTAATCCCTATGTGAACAGGATTTTAGCTCCATCTATTATTGAACAATCATTGAACCAGACTACAGCTGAGTTGACATACTCATCAAGACTACTGCCATAAAAAATGCTGATTTACCAAAATCAAATCAGCATTACTGAAACCACACTGAAAAAAAAAGTAAAAAATGATTCATTAATGAACACAGATATTTTTTAATCCCAGGTTTTGAAATCTTGATTACCATTTCTAGTGGTGCTAATGCCTAGCCATCTGTTATGGTGATAGCTTCCTGTACAGCCTAACACAATCACCTAATACTATTTATAGAGCTCAGCAAATGTTCACGGAAGAGTCAACACTTCGTTCTGTCATTGTTTTTTTAATATGACTTTATTTATATATTATTCAAATAGTTAACCTGATTGTAAAATCTGGGGGAGACAGAAATTAAGTACTGGACAGTAAAGACCAGAGCACAAGTTCTTGAATCCTGGCTATAATACTTACTGAGTCGTCTTGGGTAAATTAATTAACCTTTCTGTGATTCAGTTTCCTCATCTGAGAAAGGGAGATAATAGCATCTACCTCACAGGGTTGTTGTGAGGATCAACTGACTCAACACATTCAAGACCTTAACACTGCCTGACAGAGAGTAAGTACTCAACTGACAGTAGCTGTGGTTATTATTGCTAAAGTGATCCGGGTTTACATATACACATCAAATGCCACAAACCACAAAAAATGTTAAAATAAAAATTTCACCATAAAAATACATTAAAATCTTAATTAACTAATGAACTAGTAAAATAAGAAGCTATAATTAACCAAACTTTTAAACAAGAAAGAAACTTTTTCCTATCCATTGAAAAGCTTTCAAGTAAACCAACTATAATGAACTTACTAAATGTCTTTTTTTGGCTCTGAAACTAAAATTGACACATTTCATTATTTTTGAACATCAATGATTGTCTAAGTATTACAGTGATGTTATAAAGATAACAGAACTAAGGCAGACCAGTCTCCTCCTCATCCATCACTATTTATTAAAATGGGAGAGGGAAGTACATACATGTGTGTATGCATATACATATGTGTGCATGTATAAAATATTTTGGAAAGAACTTCACCCGTGTTTCAATAAAGCAAGAGAGAAAAGAAGGCAGGAATACTCATTTTCTTAAATTAAATTCAGAACTTAATATAGTCAATTCTGGACTAGCTACAGGTATAATGGTGACTTTCATAGGAAAATTGTATACATTACTTTTGTAAAATAAACTGTCACACAGCTTAAGTCTGTTTAAAATCGTGTTTTTATACTGTTAAAAAGAGCTTTTCTAGGTGTCTAAATATTTTCAGGATTACCCAAAGATTACATAATAGTTCCACACTTTAATAAGACCACATGTATTTATGTCCTAATATAATTACTTCCTTAGTGGTCCACATATTTCTACCTTAAAAGACAACAGAATATAGAGTTGGTTCACAGCATGTGCATTTATACACGCACATATAAAATTTCTAAGAGAAACATTAATGTTGGCATTAATATCATTTATACCTGTTCTCAAAGCTGTTACACCAACTTTTAGTTTTTAGAGTCAAGCTTAAAATATATGAATTGCATGCCTATGTTTTTAAAAAACTAACACATAGGATTATCATAATTTAATGACATATCCTGGATATATAATTATTACCTGAAACAATTTTGGCTCTGAGAGGACTTTTAAAAATGTATTTGGGATATTTTAATAATAAGAGCTAAGATTTACTGATCATTTATGTTCTAAATACTCTGCTAAGTGTTTTACATACATTCAAATTTAATCCCTCCAATGATCTTACAAAAGAAGGTACTATTATCCAAAATATAGTATGGTTCCTGGTACATAGTAGAAGCTCAATAAATTTATTATTTGTTGAAAAAGTGAATGACCCTATTACCATCTCAGAGATGAGGAAACAGGCTCAAATGGGTCAAGAAACGTCCCAAGACTGCACAGCAGCAGAGATGTATTTAGAACTCCTGTATCTCTGGATCCAGAGTCCAAACTATTTACCACTACAGTATACTGGCTCTCAAACTTACTAGCTAGTTATTGGTTTATAAGATACAATTTTTCTAGGTCTTACTCTGATCTAAAACCATTGAACAGTGTTCAACAATAATGATGACTTAATATTTAAAGAAAAATTGAGCCAGCTGTCAAAAAATCAGTGGAAAATAACAAACCAATTATTTACAGAAAATGGTTTGTCAAATAAACTTCAGATAGTGGCAGTTTATCACTTTAAAAAACTGCAGAATAAGCTTTCTATCTATTTATCACACCAGTAAATGGTATTTACTTTGCCTAAAAGCTAAGTAAATAACATAAAATATACACTTCTTTAGCTTATGGTACATAGTGCAAAAAAATTAAAATAACCATGTTATTGCCACAGCAAGCAAAAAAGGTAAATATTTACTTGCTTTTGGACAAGAAGCTGGCTTTTATCCATAGGAGAGAGATTTAAGTCATCCCTAAAAAATATGCCCACAAAATAAATGGTCAAAATTGATAAAAAGAAAGTACTACCGATCTCAGCATTTAAAAGCTCAGACTCTGATCTGAGAATGAGTTTGCTTCAACAGTATGGTAAACATACAAATGCAAAGATTCTCCCCAAACTTTTAAATAGGTAGTACTCCAGAGATATTTCTTGATATTACTGCCTTTTCTCTCCCCAAATTTAACATGGTTTTGTGGCAGTGTTTCACAATAATGTATTTTACTATTAAAATTTAAAAGTTAAAAAAACTATAGTTTTCAGGAACTATATAGTAACTAGGAAATCCTTGAGAAGTATTTAACTTTTAATGACAAAAATAAGATTATAGCAGGCTTTCAAATTGTAACGTCAACAATTATTGATAAACCCCCCCAGATTCCCTAGGGAAAAACATAAAATGGTTAGGACACTCAGCAACTAAAATAGGACGTATATAGAAGATTAGCAAATTCAAAGAAAAATCCTTGTTGCATACCTTTTTATTCCTTCCCTTTTATTCAACACCTCATTTCCTTCCTAATTTCTGCCTTTAAGATCCTTTCACCATCATTTTGTTCCTTTTTTACCCATTCCTTCCCCTACTTGACCCTCATAAAATACTTGCCTAAGAAATAAACATGATTTTTTTAAAAAAATGAAAAAGAAAAATCCCATGTTTTTAACTTGCATCTAAAATAAGGACAGCATTATGTTAGCCACTGCTTACAGTCTAAAAGGGAAAGAGAAGACGTACATAACGGGGACTTACAAGAAAGGAATTATGGGATTCAATCACTGAAAAATTACTTCACTGTGGATTAATAAGGTAAAGCTTTTCTAGAAGAGGTGGAATTGAGCTAGACTTGAAAGATGGGTAGAACTGGAAACATGGCAAGCGAAAGCAATTTCCAGCAAAGGAAAGAGAACAACCAAAGCCATGAAGAGGTAAGCATTCACTGGGTCTTTACAGAGAACAGCAAACAGCTAGAGTACAGAATATATGAATTAAGTGCCTGTTTCTACCTATGAGCTGTTAAAACACCTAGTTTTCAGTGCTGAGAGAGATCTAGGTAAATCAACCAATAAATGAGGAGGCCATCCCCCAAAACTTAAATATGGAGTTTAAATTCAGGGCCAACTTCTACAACATGAAAAGAGGCAGCACTGTCTTGGTTTATTTTACTGATCAACCAGTTTCCCAATACCAAAGGACAATTAAAAACTCCTCAGTCTGGTATTCAGTTCTCTATAATCTGGCTTTGTACAATCTATTCCTAATTTCATTTATAATTCACCAATGTAACTGACCAGAGTCACTGACCTGTAAATAAATCCTGCTGTCTCACCTTTTTTTTTTTTTTTTACCTCTATATGCCTCTGTCTATAACCTTCCTCTTCCTAAACCTTTACGATATCAATGATCATTCCAATTGTTTCAAAGGGTTTTCCGCAACCAGATTCTCTATACTCTTTTTTTAGCACGCACTGGTTGCATCACTAAGTTTTTTACTTATCTTATACAGCCTATCAGGTGCCAAGCATTGGGGATATAAAGATGAATAAAGTAAGGTTGCTGTCTAGGAGAGCCAAGACTATAGCAATGTGGCAAGTACTATGATAGAAGTGTAAGAAAAGTATTAGGAAGTACAAAATAACATTCAATTTTGCCTTGATGGGTGGGAGAAATCAAGAAAATTTATAATTTGTAATTAGGAGCAATACTGCAAACTCACTTTCATCAGAGCAAAATTTTATAAATAAAAAAACCTCTACTATCAAATGAAAGGACGAAAATGAAAAGCAAGTCTTGGGGCCGCCCAGTGGCGCAGCGGTTTAGTCGGCGCTTGGCAGCCCGGGGTTTGCGAGTTCGGATCCCGGGCGCCCACCGACGCACTGCCTGTCAGCCATGCCATGGCGGCGTCCCATATAAAGTGGAGGAAGATGGGCATGGATGTTAGCCCAGGGCCAGTCTTCCTCAGCAAAAAGGGGAGGATTGGCAACAGATGTTAGCTCAGGGCTGGTCTTCCCCACAAAAAAAAAAAAAAGCGAGTCTTGACTAAGAACTGAAAAATGAGAAGAGGAAAAAAAATTGAAACCAACTATACTGCCTTATTTTTAATGTTTCATGTTACCTGACCTCTCCAAGCTATAAGCCTTCAAGGTTGGGGTAAATGACTTTCTTAATTTTGGGGGCAGGAGTCAAACCCCACATAACTCAAACACAGTTATATTATGGTAAACCTATCAGATAATAAAAAACTTTTTTTTTCAACTACGTTAAAAAAAGTAAAAGAGCTCCACTAACAGAATACAAAAGAATGCTTTGGTGTTTTTATTTGTGTCTTCATTTTAAAACAATGATCTTTAAAGAAATATTTGGAGTTGGTTTTAAATCAGTTTATCATTTTGAATTCAGAGTGATCTGACTGATAGTGTCCATCAACACCAGCATATTAGCAGATTAAACCTGTGAGGTTGAAAGCTGAATTGATGGTGGCTGACCATATACCATTATAAGTCTGACAAAGTGACAAAATCTGCTTATCCTCCAGATCATTTTGCCCCAAGGCTAATTATTGGTGGAATTTAAAAACAAAATCTTATGTCTTTTAAGGATTTACTGTTAAAAAAGAACTTTCTGTTGTTTTATCTTAACACTCTATGCGATAAAGCAAAGTAGGCAAACTGTCCCCAATTTACAGGTAAGGACCGAGTCTCAAAGTCATGCGATATGTCCGTCACACAACTCTTAAGTGGTTGGACTAGAATTAGTCCTAGAAAGCTGGTCCTTAATTCCAAGTCGCAGATTCTTCCTGCTATGCCACACCAACTGTGCTCAGTTGCTAGCACCCCATTTTAGGAAGACTATCTGGAGTTCATTCAGAATAATGAAAGATGAGACTCCTTACATATTGAAGACTTTCTAGCCAAAATGCTAATAGGGGAATTACTTATGTTAGATGACTAAATTGTGGTTCTGCCTGGTTAAAACTGCATCCTGTACAAAGCGGGGATGAGATTATATTAAATTAGGGCTGTTTTGATTGGGCTGTACTGAAATTTATTTAAGAGCAAGCCTAAGTGAGAAGCACAAAAGCCAGCTTTACATGAAGAAGTGGCCAGGCTGTCCATATCAGCTGAGGGCAATCTGCCCATGTGTACAGCTTTATAAGTCTAACCCAAGGGGGCAGTCAGCCTGTCACCGATGGGAAGACAAGGATCAGGGCAGATCAAGTTCCTAACTTCGCAATGTGCAAGTCTGTTAGTCCTTCCAACCATGTATTCCTTCAGTCAAGTATCCCTTAATAAATTATTCTAGTTGTAAAAGCACAGATATTATATGAATTCTATCACTGCAATCTACCACACTAGAGATGACTTCTTTGAAATAACCAAAATATATAGGTAGATGTAAATAAAAGGCAAACTTCAGGTACACATAAGAAAAAACAAAACAGCTCTGAAAATGGAACGGCCTGCCTTCTAAGGGAATATAACAAAAGAAAAAAACATCAGCTGGGGAGATGGGTTTTGAAGGTGTCTTCCAATCCTGAACCTAAAAAAGGAATCAATTCAATAAAGCATTTTATTAATCTGCTAATATTACATGAAAAAACAAAAGAAGTCCTAATATGCATGAACTTGCCTGGGTCATTTAATATCTGTGGCCAGTTTATAAAATATGTAAAATGAGGTGGAATTAAATGTCTTTAAAGTCACTTCCAACTCTAATTCTCAGTTTTTGAGTTGCTAAAATAGATGTCTTCCTAAATTCCTACACTAAAGACCATAAATTTCACTCACGCAGGACCTCCATGTACATAAAGGACCTATGTACATGCGTTTTACACATAAAGCTTAATTACCTGGGTCCTTTAAAAAAGAAGAGTACTTAATGCCACTGAACTGTAACTTAAAAATGGTTAGAAGAGTAAATTTTATGTATGTGCATTTTACCACATTTTTTTATAAAAAGCTAAGGGAAATTGGGTATAGAAAGTGAGAGTGAGGGAAAACAGCTAAAGTGGAAACAAGGACAGGAACAAGATGTAGCAACTGATAAAAGATACAAAAATTCACAAAAGAACAAACTGATTCAAAGCAGAACCAGAGAACACCTTACACAACTAAATACAGTTTAGTGCAGGGGCCACTAACAGCAAACTATAGCAGGGGACATCTGTTTTTCTAAATAAAGTTTCACTGCAAGACAGCCATGCCTATTCATTTATGCATCGTCTATGGCTGTTTTGTTACAACAGTCGATCTGAATAGTTTGTTAAACAGAGACCAGACAGCCTGCTAAGCCAAAATATGTACTATTTGGCTCTTCAGAAAAAAAACGCTCTCCTGAGAGCATCAGTGTATTTTAGCACATTTAGTATAGAAATGTTCCTTTATAGTAAACTAAGTTGAACAAGAAATGTTAAGCTCTATTCATTATAATGCTTTCTGGTTTTGTGTGTCTGAGGAAAACTGGCCCTGCGCGAACATCTGTTGCAAAATCTTCCTCTTTTTCTTTTTTCTCCCCAAAGTCCCAGTACATAGCTGTGTATCATAGTTGTAGAGTTGTAGCTCTTCTATGTGGGACGCTGCCTCAGCATAGCTTGATGAGCAGCGAGTAGGTCCACGCCCAGGATCCGAACCAGCGAACCCCAGGCCACTGAAGCAGAATGCGTGAAATTAACTGCTATGCCACCAGGCCGGCCCCCATTACAATGTTTTAATATGGCAGAAAAATATGCAACATTTTGTAAGGAGACTTAAACCAAGAATAGTTTAGAAATAAAAAAGTCTGATGTTTGAGGATACTAGTGAATACAACTGGATAATGCTGAAAAACAGAAGCTGTACATATCCATTCATAATCTTTTTTCATAACTTTTTTCAATGTAATGATGCTGTTATACATACCAGAAACAGGGTATTAGGAGAGCAGACTAGGACAGCAGAGTAGAGATTTACAAATTTAAAATTTAACAGATCTGGCTCCTCTGATTATAGAACTCATAATGGGAAATCTTAAAAATAACTTATAAGGAGGCAGGAAAAACAATGTCCATTCTTACAACTGCTAATACCATTTCAGCTTATTTCCCTCTATTATTTTTTCTAAGCATTTTTTAAAAGCTTGAGATCATGTTACACAGAAAATTTTGTATCCTAACTTTTGGCTTAACATTATATTTTCTTCTGTCCCTAAAAAGTATCTGTATACATCTTAAATGACTGAATAAAAGACTGTTAAATGGATGTGCCATAATTTACTTAACCATTCCACCAATGTTGAACACACGTTTTCTCTAATATGCATAATACTGTGCCAAAAATATTAGTGAATAAACCTTTCTACACCTCAATTTATTTTGTTAGCCTGGATTCCTAAAAAGCCATGAATATATTTAAAGTTCTTCATCCAGTTTAAAAACTCTTCTTCAGAAAGTCTGTACTCTTTTAATAACTTCTACCAAGAATCTAAGGAAGTGCCTGTGTCACTCAAATATCCTCATCAAATGACAATTTTAAAATCTTTAGAGGCATGTACCAGAAATTAGTAGGCAAAAATATATATTTCTAAATCCTGAAAGCTATCAAACTTTTTGTTCATTATGCAATATCAATAGTTCTATGTTTTAAAATTAGTGCTTTCCCTATAAACATTTCTTTAGAGATCAGTAAGCAATAATGTTACATACCAACCAGAGGATACTTCCCAAAGGAAGCCAAGACACATTAACATTTTGCTTCTACTAGATTGTAGGTGGTCAGAAAAATCACCAAGTGCAGTAATCAGTCATATGCACCATATTTCATAACCAAAGCAATACCTGAGTAGATTCCAGGATAAAATCATAGTAACCTGAAAGCTATTCACCTCATTAGAGATATCATATTTATATCTATCATTATTTATATCTATTTATAAAATAGAGATATTTTATAAATGTATCTGTTCACTCAGCTTTAAGCACTCCTCTTACTAGCAAATAACTTAAAAAGTGAAAAGGCACACACCCAGGCAACTCCTTGGTTTATATGGGAGTTAAAGATTGAGCTCCTTAAAGAATGCAAATCCTACAATCAGACTTTCAGTTTCTACAGCCATAACTTTTCTTCACCTCAGTATCATAAGAAGGAAGAACAGTTTTTTACTGATTTCAAATAATGTTTTAAAACTCAAAGAAACCCACAAATATCCTCAACAAATTTCTCTTTGAGGTGAAATTTATCTTTTTCAGACTAAAACAGTGCCCTTCCACCATTACTTTTCCCTACCACCTCACATAAAAGACTGAATTCTACTTGGTAGTCATTTCCTAAGTTACGCTGATTTTGAAGTAGGCAAACTTCTTTGTAAAACAGTAAAGCCTGTAAACAAGAAGCTAAAACTCAAGGAGACTCAACTTCAGGATCTTATTATTCATGCTCTTTCAGTGAATTTCATCTAAATATTAATTAGTACCATGCAGTGTGTTAATTACAGATCATGAACAGATGTATCAATGGCTAAACAGATGAGTGTGGTCTTATGTAAACATCAGGCAGCCAAAAAAACGTTATGATGCATGTTATGACTTGCCATTAAAACAAAACCAAAACTCCCTGATAACTGTTACCTAGAAAAATTTTTAACATTGAGGAAATCACAAACAAAATGAGTGAGGGGTTCAATGAGAAGCCCCCCCCAAATTAAATATACTTTTAATCTTGATTGTAGTTCAAGTGAACTGTAAAACTGTTCACTTTTACAAATTAAAAGCAAATGTATTAAGGGATCTTAATAGAATTTGTCACCAATTTCAACAACGTTCTGTCTTTCAATTCCAAAATACATTATCTTTATCGGCCAAATACTGTCTCAACTTCATTATCACTGCTCTTCTACAGACCTAGCTGAAAAGCCTAAGTATTTAATCTTACTTTGAAATTCAGTTCTCATAGCATACTAATGATTCTTTGCCCCTCACTTTCCATTTATTAAGAATACATATGAACTACCAAAACAAAGGCATACTATCTGAAGCTAAGTGAAATCATTTTTGCTTGCACTTTCATTCTTAATATATTTTTAATTATGCTTATTTAACTAAAAATACATTTTAAAAATACCATGACTTCATGTAGATGAGCAAACAATTATTGCATCATAAGTATGCAGTTTTTAACAGATACTACCAAAATGCCCTCCAAAATAACTGAACTAATTTATACTTCTACCAGCAATGTAAGAGTTCCTATTTCCCACACCCTGTGCATCACTTGATTTAACTTAACATCTGCCAATCTGATAAAGAAAAAATAACCTCGTCGTTTTAACGGAATACTTTCAATATTGTAACCTGTATGAATTACCTATTTTCTAAAGAGCATACATGTGCTGATATTTTCCCAGCTCAGTCCTTCTCTGTTATATCTCTTTTCCTTTCTAATTAAACAATAAAAGGCCCAAACAAAAAATAAATTAAAAATGCCCTTTCTTCCCCCACCTGCCAACCCTTCCCAGGGACCCTTCACTAAGATAGGATATACACTTCTAGGCTTTACAGAAATGAAGCATGGTATGCTTGACAGAGAAGACAGTGTGATAATAACGCCCACGTTGGGCAAGCACTGGCATAAAGGTTAATCAAGAATCTTGAGTGCTATAGCATAGTTTGTGACTTTGAAACAATGCTCATTTCAGTTCGTATTGGTCTTCTGGAAGGTGAGTGATATTTTGAAATTAAAACTCTATTTGAGATTCAAAACAGTATTCAAAATAGATTGAAGAGAGAGAAAAGAATGGCTATGAAGGTACAGATTTCAAATTTAAGTCATCAGATATGTGGAGACAAATGTGAGAACAGAGCTTGGATGAGAGATGAAATATTACCTACACAAACATGAGAGAAGGGATATGCTGTTGAGAAGGCAAACAAGTAGGAAAGAAGCAAAGACCTCAGCCTCAGGTTTTATCCAGTGAGCAAATCCAAAAACAGCCCAGAAAGCACAGAGAACAATTTAAAAAATGAAAAGAGCCAAGCAAAGTGGTTTTCAAAATAATGGAATGATAGCAACAAAATTAAGAGCACTGCAGGGAAAACTGAGCAAAGATCATTACATTTTTCCATAAGATATTTAAGATAGTAAAATCTCAACCTAAACCAGAATTGGAGCTGGCTGAAGGAGATGGCATAGCCTATGATGACACTGGTTCAAGGAGTTTGGCTATGGAACAAAAGGTAGGTAGATAACTTGTTTATAAAGTCAGACCAAAGAAAGGAGGAAAAGCAACTATCCCAGCCACGTGAACTAATAAAATTGCTATAGTTAAGCATTAGATTCACTCTGAGCTTACTGGTAAGCAGGGCAAAAAAGTCAACAGTACAAACCACACAGTCACGCACCACTTAACAATGGGGACACGTTCTGAGAAATTCAGTTGATTCTGTTGTGCAAAAATCATAGAGTGGACCTACACAAACCTAGGTGGTATAGCCTACCACACACCTAGGCTATATGGTACTATTTTATGGGACCACTGTTGTATATATGGTCCACCGTTGACCAAAAGGTCATTATGCAGCACATGATTGTAGTTTCATATAAGAAGTACAACAATTTCTCAAGGAGAAATTTTTTCTGGGGAAACAGAAAAAAAAAAGAAATTTCTCACGTGTGAGCCTAAAATTCAAAGGCCAGTGTCCTTGTCAGGTTTTACAACGAACGAAGCAATTTTATTCTTATTAGTGAACAGTTATGTAGTATTTAACACATGCCAAATATTGTCCTAAGCCTTTTACATAATGTTAGCTCGTTTAATTTTCACGTGGCTATTTCTTTTAACTGTCCTCTATAAAACCTGGCAGAGCCCTGAGTGAATGCTGGCATTCCAGGTTGCTTGCTGATTGAAGGATGACCTATGCTTTGGAAGCTGAGCATTAGAAAGGATAACAGGATCAACTGGAAGCTTACCTCCCAGAATAAGAAATATTTATCACATAAAGGCAAAATGGAAGGAGTCAAAGGAGGAAAGCTACATTTGGAAACCAGATCATTCAGGAAATAGAATCTTTAACCAGATTAAAACTTTTTTCCAATCTTCAGGCCTGTACTCTTCACTTTATATGTAAATTGGAGACAGCTGGGGTTCACTCCTGATAACCCTGATTGAAAGCTCTCAGGATTATCATATACTTGGACTGCTCCTGAACCAGTCTAGTTATTACTTCAAATTTTGGTGGCAAAAAAAAAAATAAATTCCTTTGAACTAAGGTTAACAAGGTTATCTTATCGTTAATTCGAACTCCCAGGGCATCTGAGCAAATATTCTTGTAGGATTCCCTCTCTAGACTGGTTTTCTTTGGGGGCTGGAGGGAACAGGATGGGACATTTTTCATGGAGGTTCGTCAATAAGTATTAGTCAAAATAGTGTTTCAAAGTTATTGCTTAGAGATGATTTCTTATTTAGAAGACAATGAAGGTAGAAGCTTTTGGGAAACATGTAAATCACAAAACATGTTGTTTCCTATCCAACAAAGGGGAAAAAAAGAGGGGCACTAGAGTCAGTAAAGAGACACAGATTGGAAGATATATTTTCAGTAGAAAGAAAGCAGGTCCCATCCTATAACCTTTAAGGACTTTTAAAGGCTAATAATTGCATTCTGCGATTCTGTAACTCCGGGCATATGTATTGAAACTAGTTACATGCCTGGTAAACCAGACATTAACGTAAAACGGCATACCAGATAAGATTAAGCATACAAACTCTAGTCCCTAAAAAACATTAGAGAGCTGGAAATTTAACAGAAGTCCAGCTTTTTACAACTTGAAGGTAAAAATGACCTGCCCACAGTCATAAGGCTAGTTTGTAGCACAAAACCATTATCACAGAATACCACAAATCTTGCCCATCGCCAAGTGATTTTTTTTTTTTTTTTTAGTAACATTTTTCAGTCTGGGAAAACAACTTTAGCTTGGAACGTTTTAGGAAAGTGCCAACTTCAATTACAGGAAATATTAAGTGGGCCTGAGATTGCAAATTTAAGAATCACACTTTCAGTTTGAATGAAGGTACTCTGGAACTGGAACTGGTAACGTAAGTAAAAGGGAGGCAAAACAGGTCACATAATGTCAGAACAAAGTCAGAAAAATAATAGGGTATAAAGAGAGCAGACAGGTAAACTGTTACCCACATTGGGAAAACAAAGTTTGTGTCCATTTATATTACACAAAATATCCAGGAAACTGCTTCACATATTGTGTAACAAAAACCAATTTTGTTTTAAGATTAAACGGCTGTGCGGTATAGATGAGTTACCATCCTACCACAATTTATTTAAATCACAAAGGCTACTTAGATTTTTCACTGAGTTAGTTTTATCCGTCACATTTCATCTTGGCTATTCTGACATTTATTTTCAAAAATGCGCCCATTTCATGGAAGACATCAGACAGGCCAGGGCTGGTCCCCAGCGCAAACAGGTGGTGTGTACCGCGTGCCCCATCTTCTCGGCCACATGACCCTTTTCCTCCTCATCTCGTTTCGGAAACATTATTTCCGGTGCCCCAGATGGCTCCACGCACGCCTGAAGGAGCCACTCCAGAAATATTAAGAATACTCGGTCACGTTAGGCTTCCTAAGAGATGGTGGCAGAGATCGAAGGAGAGCAGGCAGAGAGGGCACTCGAGCCCGGAAAAGCGACGAGTCAGGAAGGCAGAGGCTTTGCTCAACGCCCGACTGCTAAATGTCACTTGGTGGAAACGTTCGTGTGGCATCACCCACCAAAGGCTGGGCGGGCGCCAGGCGCTGCAGCCAGGAGCCGGGGCGCGGAGCAGGCGGCGCGAGCCAGGCAGCCGCAGCTCCAGGGCGGGGGCGGGAGCGGGGACGACCAGACCGGCCCCTCCGGCCCCTCGGCGGCTCCCCTCGGGCGGCCCGCGCCGGGAGCGGGGAAGGGAAGTGTGGGCCGAGCCGAGGGGCGCGGGCGGGGAAGGCGCGGGCGGGGCCGGGCCTAATCACATGGCGCAGACGGCGCAGGCCGCCCGGCATCTCTTTCTTTCTCTTTCTCGAACCTCCGCTCCCATCCCGCCCCCCCGCAGGCCCCTCCCGAGCCCGGGCCCCACGCGGGACGGGGCCTCCTCCGTCTCGCGGAGACACTCACTTTTCGCCCGAGGCCACCAGTTCCTTGCCCTCGCTGTTGCCGAGCGCGTCCATGTCCCCGGGGCCGTCCTTGGGGCCAGGCGCCGGGGAGGCCGCGGGCGGGGACGCCCCGGGCTGCTGCTGCTGCGGCGGCGGCGCGCCCCCCTTGCCCAGTTCCTGCAGGATCTCCGAGGGGGAGCTGGACAGACCCCGCGCGAGGGGCCCCGCTGGACGGCCGCCCCCGCCCCACCACGGGTGGAGCCGCGCGGCGGCGCCGGCTTCAGGGGCGCCCCGGGGGCGCCGGCTCAAGGTGGCGAGGGGCTGCGCCCGCCTCAGAGTGGCGCAGGCGGCGGCGGGCGGCCGCAGGAGCAGGTCCCGCAGCATCGCCGAGCCTCGCAGCCGCATCATGCCGCCGGGTCTGTCAGAGCCGGCTGGACAGGGGAGGATGCTCGGGGCGTGGGCGGCCGCTCTCCTCCGGGAATGCGGTCTCCGGTGGGCCGACGAGAGGGCAAAAGAGGACCGGGGCAGCGACGTGGGTGTGGTTCCGGCTCCCGCAGCCGCCGCTGCTGCTCCCTAGCTGCCCGCGACCGCTCCTCCTCTCACCGCTGAGGACTCCGCACTGAGCCTGGAGCGCAGGGGAGGGCTGGAGACATTCCGCTCACCATCCCGGGGGCGGGAGGACGCCGGCGGCCTGCCCCCTTTGCCTGCTCCGATTGGCTCAGCTCTTCGACCTCTATTCTGATTGGTCACTGGAGCCGTCAAATTTCTCTCGGCACCGGGTGCGCGGAGAGTTGGGCGGGGCGCCGGCGGGGGCGGGGGAGCGCTCGAACTGACGTGTGAGGCGGGGGAGCCAGGGCCGGCTCCTGAGTAGCCCCTTCCCTCTCGTTTAGCCGGCTCCGACGCTGCCCTAGTTGGGAGCTGGGGTCTCGGGGGTCCCGTCACTTATGAAGCAGATAGGCTCCGGGACTCTCGGGCTTCGAACTGTTGGGGAGACTGATGAGCAAGAGCCCCTACAGCCGAGGGGCCAGCGGTCATTGGGGTTGGCCGGAGCTGGCGTCCGGCCGGGCCGTCGGAGCTTGGCTGGTCCAAGCTTGCAGCTGGCCCTGGGCTATCGGGTAAGGGCGTGTGGCGACGCGTCTGAGAGCCGCGGTCCCGAGCGAGGCTGCCCCAGACGAACCTCGGCCCTCTCCCAAATGTTACAGTTACTTGAAACTTTCCATGGTTGGCGACTACCCAGATGTGAAGTGTTTTGGAAAAAATGAGCAAAATCCTTTCAGCTATGCGACTTAGCCATTTGGAGGGTTGGAGATCTAGGGGAGGGCAAAGAGAGGGGGGAATTGCAGAATACGACTGCTTTCCTTTAAAAACTATTTTTTTTAATTTACACCAATATCTAAAAAAATATTTTTGAACAGCAGTGATTCTCTTAACACTAGTTTGCCTGAAAGCAAAATTGTAGAAACCTTTCTATTTTAAAAGCTACTTCATCATTTTAAAATAGAAGCATCTTAACACTGGTTCTCTAAGTCGTTTCAGCCTAGTGTATCACTTTATCCATTTATCCTTTTGGACTTGTAGAAAAAGAGCCAAGGATCTGAAAACTCTGTTTTTCTCTGAGCCTACGTATACACTCCACTCCACGCCAAAAATGTTTTTAGACGATTTCCTGAAACAATTAGGTTTAAACGAATAGATCCACAAAGCTTAATGGGATGATTTTTATGAAACAGGAAGGGAGTATGTCAGGTGCATCATTGACTGATCACTAGATTTAGTAATCTAATGAATTTTAAAATATTGCACTAGATTAATAATAGGCTGTACCTGAGGTTATGTGACATTTGGCATATCACAGTCTTGCCATGTTTAAGTTTTTTCTATCTGCTCCATAACTGGAAGCACATGGAAAAACCTATCATATGTAAAGCATTTAATCACCTAAAAAAAAAAAAAGTTAACACGATTGCAAATTATTCAGAGGGCTTTTATTAATACTCAATGTTACCTTTCACTAAAATTTGATGAGTCAAAGTAATAATATATTCAGGAAAAGTAACATCAAGTTTTGGAGGAAAGGTAACAAATACTACATCTTCCTAACCCGTCCAGTCTGACTTATCAATGACATAAACCTGAATATTGTCCAGTCTGTTATATAGATATAACTGTCTATAGATATAACTAGTTATCAGTTTTGACTGCCTGCCTCCTTTCTCTCAACCACATCCAAGCTATTGACAAAACCAGTTATTCTTTTCCTCCTGGTTTTTCTTGTAGTTTCTTTAATTTTCCTATGAAAATTCTTTCCAATGTTTAAAGGATTAAATACTTTATAGTATACTTAACAAATACAGAAAGAAAATTTAGTAATAGATTATGTTCTAGATAGAAACAATCTAATAGATTGTTTTCAGGGATGGGCTGGTAAGAATGAATAGACGTTACTCCTAATATTTAGAAGAACTTAGAGTACACTGAAATTTAACCCTTTCTGTGAGAAGACCAATGAAAATGTCACAGACAGCAAATGGAAACTACTGTAAATAGAATAAAAATATGACATTAATACTTCCATTTGAGTCTTCATCTTATATAATTTTTAAAGTCTTCAGTGATTTTTTAAATACAACTTTAGAACCATGAATTGGAATTAATTACTATTCCCATTAGGTTAATTATTTACCTATTAAATCATATCATCATATAAACAAAATCTATCTCTATAAAAACATTTTATGCACATACTATAGTCCACCAAAACATCTAAAAATAGAAAATTTCTCTCCAGATTAATATGTGGCTAGGTTGTCAGCACTCCTCTTAGACTTCCTCTTTGCCACCAGATAAGTGCAGCTATCCCACAATGAGTCCTATTCCCATAGCCATTGAGAAGGTAATCAACCATGGAAAGGGAAAATTGGAATTTATGCACTTTGTTTCTGTTCTAACTGGAACAGTTCCTAAGCTTCTCTGTTCTTTTACAGATTAGAAAAGGCTAATATTTCAAGATCCTGATACAACCTATATGTAAGTTCCTGATCTTGCCCTTCACAATAACTAAAATGTTATTATTTATTGACCTAGAGCTAAATAGAAAATAATTCTCCTTTGACTAACAGCTTAAAAGAAAAACCTCAGGTTTTTTTGTTTGAAATTTTTCTACTTAGAGAATAGATTAAGGTTCAGGAAACTTCTAAACAAGCTTCTGCTACCACTTCCCTTTCTTCTGTTGGTTTCCTGCTTTAACTGGCCAGCTTCCTAGCCTCGTTGACAAATCCTGCCAAATGTGACTTATTTTTCCAAAGCTGAATTTAGATCTGTATTAAAGTAAGTATTATAAATCCCTTATCTATAAAATGGGGATAATACTGGTATCATCTCTCACAGGTTTGTTATAAGGATTAAATGAATCAATACATGTAAATACTTAGAACAATGCCAGTAGCACTCTATAATTGTTGGCTATAATTATTATTATTATTCCATGAGTGACTAAATTTTGTTATACAATGTGATTAGTCGTCATTTCTATTAGTGAAAAGCCAAACTGAGAATTGTTTTAAACCATCTAGTCATAAATATCATTTAAGAAGAAGCTAGCTCCCCAAAATGAGATCATTTGCTTACTTCATTTTTAGAAAACAAACCAACAATTTCCAAAGTATCTTAAAATAGAAAGAGACTGCTGCAAAGACAGTCATATTAAGCAAAGCTGGGCTCAGTGCCCAAGGTACTTTTTACAAATAACTTAAAAAGTACGAAAGAAAGAACTGCTAGACAAAAAAAACTGGCCTGAATGTACATATCAGAAATAACTAAATCTAGAAATTTATCATTTGCCACCTATGTAAATTAAATTAAACCTTTGTTCCTTGCAACATCACACAAAAATGGCGAGAGATTTTTATCAGATTTGAAGAGACTATTTGAATTGTCTCATTTAAAGTACTAACTATATGAAATTCTTTTTGAGGGTCCTCTGATGGCCGGAATGGAAGTGGAATGGTAATCAGTTACTTTCCTTCATTCAGGGTGATATGGTAAAGATTTCAATTAGTTCAGTTTATAAGTTAACATTGTACTTAGATCCCAATTACATGCATGGGGCCTCTAAATATCTATTGATTTTTCAAAGTGATTTTAATTCTTATGTTTTTGTAGATTCATAGAAAATATTAAATTGGACTAACCTCCATCCCAGAGATAAGGTAGTCTTACTTGTATATTAGCAAAATCTAAAAATATTCTGATTTTATAAATAGTCCAAAAGTCAGTTAAAAGGATACTTGCTTGAGAATGAAAACAACCTCTGTGGTAGACTGTATTTCTGTTCCCAAATATTTTTCATCCCTCCCAATGGGACTTTACCTCCCCTCCTTGTTGAATGGCAGGTTTGGCCTTATGCCTTGATTTTTTCAATGAAATGTGAAAGGAAGTGATGTATGCCACTGCTGAGCAGACACTTTAAGAGTTGTCACTTGGTTCTGTCGTCTCTTCTTTTTACGACAAGAATGGCATGTCCCAAAGAGGGATGCTCCTTCACCTGGGTTCCAGAATGATGGAACAAAGCTGAAGATGACTGTGATTGACAAATAACGTGAAGAGAAATAAACCTTACTGTAAATAATTTCAATTTGGGGATTATTACCATAGAATGAATTAATTTAAGTTGACCAATATATCATTCAACTTGAATGAAGAAGACTTGGTAGCCACGAGACTAATACAGATTACAAAGAGTATTTGAGAACTCTGAAAGATAGGTAGTTAACCTCCAGAGCAGTTGAAACTGCTGAGTACCACTGAGAGGACAGTCAGAATAGGCATTCTCTTTCAGGGACGATTAAATCCAAAGTTCAGGTAGGAGATGTTTGATTGATATTTCGATATGTCATACGTATTTGGACACTTTAACTGGGGAAAATTATCAGTGGTTTGAAGTATGAGTTCCATATCAATTATGCTATGTTGGTTTTATGCTATGAAATCTAATGTTGGTTCAACATCTGAAATTTGTCACATTTCCTAAGCTCTGAAAAAGAAAAATGAGCCTGGACTTTTGTCTATTTATGTTCATCCAGTAGTAATATCATGTTACCAATTCAGAAACCAGTTACTGAACTCCACTGAAACCATGCAGCTAAATCCCAAATTGAGACATTTGAAAAAAAAGCATCAGAGTTCATAGTAATGTATTTTGATGTTTCAGGGTAAGGAAGAATCAGTATTCATCCTCTGTATAGTGCGGGTTCCTTCAAACTATATCTTTCCTTTTCAAGAATCTGACATTGACAGTTGGCATGTGATTCTCTCTGTCCAATTATAAGTCACAAGAAGCAACTCTACCGAAGAAAGTTTGATTTGTGGTTGAGCTGCTTCTCATTGTAACAATGCCATGTGGGGTGTTCTGAGGCAGAGCTTTATTCACACGCACCCCAGATAGTACAACAAACAGTGTAATGTATAAAAAAACTCTTAGAAACAGCCTAAATATTTATCAGTAGGAGAATGGATTAAAATAATATAATATTTCCATATAATGGGGTAACATATTATTTTAAATTAATGATCTTTAGTATCGTGTATTAAAGTAGATAAATCTCAAAAAGAATGTTGAGAAAAAAAGTTACAGATGGGTATGTGTATTATGATACCATGATTATAAAATTGTAAAACATACAAAACATTATTTATAGAATTATATATATGTGGTTTAAAAGTTTCAAATGTGCATAGGAATGATAAACAGCAAGTTCAGTGTAGTAGTTATTATCTCTGGGTATACATAACGAAGAATGAGATTGAAGAGGTGTCCCCAGAGAGCTTCAACTGTGTCTGTAATGACTGATTTTTAAAAAAAAGTAATTTTTAAAATCTGAAGCAAATATTGCACCCAAGTAGTTGATACACAGGTGTTTGTTATATTCTCTCTCTCTTTTTCTCTATGTTTGGCTAGAACTACCCTGTGAATATATTTCAAGACTGCAACCAACAGACAATATCCTTGAACTCAAGGCTTTACGAAAGGTAAGAATTACTAATATTTAACTGAAAAACTTGTAGAAAAAATTATTTGGTTCTTGGCTTTCTCAAACATAAATATGAAAGCAATTCTTTCATCAATAAAATATAAACAAAAAATAATCCTTCCTTCCTTTGAAGTTAAAGAAGCTATTTATCTTTGTAACATTACTACTGGAGACAGATGTCAATTGCTAAATTTTATGACTGTAGAAATTATAAGCTAATAAGATCACATAGCTAATTAATAATAGAGTTGACAAAGACACACTCTCCAGCTAGATGTGGCCCTTAGCCTCATTTCTTTTGAACCCTTGGAAAAATGCCTACAAGAGAGATGTTTATGGGTGCAAAAACACCACAAGCCTCTTAAAAATCTCTGGGAGTAATTTCCCCAATGAGAGGCTCAGTAGGTAACTTAAGTAAAGCAGACCAGGTTATAATATATTAGGGAATGATGAGGCTCCAGGAAGTTGGAATTGGAATGCTCTGTCTAAAGGGGCCATAGCTAATCCACTCCAGCCAATTTTAGCTAAGTGGAGTGCAGGCACAGTTAGCTAGACCTTTGGATTCTTGAAGATAATGCAGAGATACAATTTTTAAAAATAAATAAAATTCTCTGACTTTTAAATGTAAGCAGCTCATTCAATTTTTTTTTAACACTGTGGTAGTCAAACAAAACATCTGTAAGAATAATTTGGCCCATGGGCCACCATGTTTCCAACTCTGCCCTGAACAATCAGATGATGATAGCAATATAACGTTCGCTGAGGTTTATTCCCAGGTGCAGATTCTACTCCAGATCAATTAGTCCTAGCCAGCCATGGAAATCTCATTCCCCTTAACACTGCTGCAGCTATCTTGCTACCAGGAAAGGAGCCAGCCTTAAGGCAAATGCAACACACCAAGGCCAATAGAGTGGAGAGATAAAAAGAATCTGGAATCTCCACGACATTCATGAGCTACTGACTCAACTAACTCTGTTGCCTGCCCTCCTTTGTTACACATGGTACATTTCCTTATTATTTAAATCGTTTTGAATCTGGGTTTCCATTAAGACATCCTGACTGATTTAATCACACTATAGAAGGTTCTTTCTCTGTGTCTTTTTCTTTGCCCTGAGTACAGTTTATTACATCCTCTCTCTCTCTCTCATTTTTTTAACCCCACTAAATTATATATCTATGTTTTAACCCATTTACATATTATATGACTACCCCAATTGTTTGGGGGCCATATGTGATAGCCTTGCATGATTTAAAATAAAGGGAAAGCTGTGGAGGTACAGTAAGCATTAAGAAGCCTTCCCCAACCTTTAGTTTGGACCCTGAATCACTTCTGTAACTCTAGATTTGCTGCCCTTCTCTCCCAACAAAAAATATTGAGCCATATTAAGACAACCAGCTTTGCCCTTCTGCTAGACTAGACTTCTATACTTGTCTGTACATAAACTCCTAATTAAAATACAATATTCTGGATTGGTTAGGGTTTGAACCTTAACTTGCTGTCCTTCATTCTTTCCAAAATGATCAATTTTCCTTCACCTAACCAACTTTCCTCCTTGGAGTCTTTGCTTACACCATTCTCATCACTTTATATGTCCCAAGCCCCTTTCTCTGCTCATCAAAATTCCACTGACCCTTCAAGGTCCCCACCTTACATTTTCATGGTGCTCTCCAGTTTCATATGTAACAGCCCTTTCACCCTCATAACAGCTGTTACCCTCGTAACAGCCATTTGAGATGGGCAAGAAGGTACAATCTCATTTTGCAGGTGAGAAAATTGACATGGAAACATTAAATAATCTGTTCAACATTTCAGTGACTTGCCTTAGGTGCACCACGTATTTCTTGACTCTATGCCTCTTACCCCTACCAATTCCCCTAACTATTCCCATCTGGATATACTTTCTCTTTCCTAAGAACTCAGCTCCAGTGTCATCTCCTCTCGGAAGCCTTCCATGACCTCTCCAGGCAGAGTGAAGGGGTTCTCCCTCTCTATATCAGTGTTCACTTGGTATTATCTTCATTTATTGCATTACTCTAATTATTTGTGTGCATCTGTCTCCTAACTGGACAGGAGGATTTAGATTTTTTATCTTTCAATATATCCACCATTATTTCAATAAAATAATTGAGGCTGTTTAGTGTAATATAGGAGTTTATTAACTGGAAAATAAAAGAAACACATTAGAACAAATGAAACTTCCACAATTTTATTTGAATCTTGAGTAAATTCCTTCTTCCACAAAAAGGAGGAAATTTTACTAAAATTCAGACTGCAAAAGGACTTTATGGACACCTTGTTTTTAGTGACTGACTGCCTGTACCAACCACCATGGTGGGAGCTAAGATTATATAGATGAATAAGACATGGTCTTTTGGTTTGAAGAGGTTGACAAAACACAGATACATAAACTCCTGTTTAAAATACAATATTCTGAATGCTATAAACATTACATATATATATGTATATTCAGTGGATAAAGATGACATAGGAATGAATTCTATCAGAAAGGTATGGAATATTCTAGAAAGGAGGTGACAGCTGCCAGGTAGAAATCCAGATGTACAAAGTTGACAAGGGCATTCTTTCAAGAACAAAAAAGAGTAAGTTAGGTGGTAGGTTCAGGGAATTACAAGTTACCTGGTATGGTATTATTAGAACTCTCCACTAAGTATTTCCAGTCTCCTCCTGTGTAGGATTGCACGTCTCTGCTTCCTTGAAGTTGGATGTCTCCATGCAACTTGCTTTGGCCAGGGATGTGAGATTATAAGCTTAAAAAGCCAAAGCATAATTTTCTACTCTGTCTTTCCCTATGCCACTGTAACTGTTAATGCTTAAAGCAGGTGGCTGCTCTGTCTACCTTCTTTCTGAGTTCAGAGAAAGAAACTTTGTTGTTTTATGCTTCTGTGATTTGGGGCTTGTTTGTTACTATAGCAAAACTTATGCTATCCTGATGGATCCATCTAATGTGAGAGGAAGGTAGGAGAAAGAGCATTGGATCATAGAGAAGCCAGTCCTATGGGCAGCATAAAGGTCAGCCTATAAAATGACCATTTACCTAAGAGTGTGTGTCCAAAATACTTGAATCAATGAATTCAAGTAAACATATTTTATGCTTTTCCAGTTGAATGCCATTTCTGACTAGCTATTCTCATTTCCGCAACTAACTCCAAAGTTGACAAATGTAATTTGAGTCAAGAAAAAAGAAGGTATCTTCATAATCCATCCTTTATTTAATCTTATAGTTACATGGTCACTGACCTGTGTGTTCCAGTTGGAGAAAAAAGTATCCAGAGGCATCGGCAGCCAGTTAGCTACACTTGATATTGGGCACCGGATACTACTACGTTTCTACTGCAAGAGGCATGATACAAAGGAAGATGGTCACATTTTGGAGAGGGACAGACTTAGAATATAATTCCAGCAGGGTGTACTGCCTTCACACGTTACGGCCTTCATGGATTTTACCTCCCAGCTAAAACAGGGGTTTCCAGAAATATTGTTTTGATCCAAGAGAGTGACTGAAATAGTGAGAACTTGACATCTCTTGATAGGCAAAAACAGGAAAATGTTTGTTTTGATTAGCACATGAGCTTTGCTAACGTCCTACTGAGAGGAGGAACTAAGATGATAGTGTATACTGTATAGGTAAGTTTATGTAGGCAGAGGAGGAAAGGAGATAGGAAAAAGTCTAGACATGAAGAGTTGTCCTAAACTGTAAGCATGTAAGGCCAAGGGCCCATGAACAGGTTGGGACACATGATCTTAAGATACCAGAAACATTGAGAGGAATATCAAAGGAAGAAGAGAGGATGGGGAACAAAGAGAAGATTCTGGAGATAAACTTAGTCTCCCTCATAATTGTAGTTTTTCCTCAATAATTTGTGAAGTGGGCCAAGAGAAATGTCTCAAGTGTGTATACTTGCTAGGATCTTCCCAAATGTTGAAAGGAAAATCAAGTTCTTGTGCAGTGAAAAATTCAATAAATAAATTTTAAGTTCAATTCTGAAGACCAAATTTATGTTTGTTTATTAAAAAGTTTTAAAATGTGTATAGATCCCTAAAGACTTTCTGAACTGAGAGTCAGGAGACTAGAATTCCAGCTCCAGCCTGGTTGACGTGGACAAGTCCCTTGACCTGTCAGTGCCTCAATTCCCTCATCTAGAAAATGGGAGCTTGGCCTAAATGACCTCAAAGGTGCTGCCTGGGTCCAAACTGTGATTCTGAGCACTGGTTACATGCAGTTGTGGCTTTTCTCTGGAGATTATTAGACACTTACTGATGAAATCTCATGCCTATTTTTTCCAACTATGGGAATCGCAAGCCACATATTGTAAATATCAAACAAGATTAAAGGACTGGACAAAAGCTATAAACAGCCTAGCAGATGGCAGTGTTGCAAGAGCAATAAAGGGTACACACACCTTCAGATTAATAATCAAAGACAGTGTTAAGGGATAGTATGAGAAGGGACAAAGGGATACACTGCCAAGAACTCAGGGCCTGGGTGGAAACTTGTTCCAGGGTGTGGAACAGTGTCTCTGTAACCTGGTTGGTGCAACATCAGTCTCAGTGGGGTTTTCCACCAGTGGTAGACATTGTCAGAATATAGAGGCATCTGTGTTCGAGGGTAATTCGTGCACTGTGCAGCCAGCTGGCACTTGCACTCATGGCAGGGGGCTCTGTAGTCACTCATCGCACACGTGCTCATAAAGGCAGCTGTTGGCTCTGAAGAGCCCTGGCCATCACACTCCTCCAACAGTCTCCAGGACAGGATTTTAGTGCAAACCTCAGTGTGTGCTTTCAGAGATTCATTAGCGATAGGAGATACCCACAAGTCAACAGAAAGCAGGTGGATTGATACAAATGGTGTCGCAAAAATAATTTTCAAGTCAATTACTGTAATTTTGGGGGGTACTTTTTAAGGGGGTGGGATATCTAGGCTCCACTTATCTCTAAATAATAAAACCCTTTCACTCCTAGCAACCACTTCCTGGAAAACAACCTGATAAAAAGATCAAAACAGTGAAAAGAGGTCTTTCGCACATTTAACAATGATAAGAGAAGTTTTAAGAGCAAAATCCTGTAATAGCTTCAATCATACATGCTATATGCACCCTCTCTCAGATGAGCAGCCAGGGTCAGGAACTTCCTTGCTGCAAAAATACGTATTAACTCTTCCGTGATCATTGCATTCTCGACATAACCATCACCTACCTACAGAATTTTATGACAATCATTGAGATTTTATTGGCTGTATAGTATGCATTAACTGCACAATAGTAAAATGAATTGTACTCATTTCCTTGCTTCTCCTGTGTTTGCTGGGCAATAACCTCAAAGGGCCTCAGCTTCCTCACTTGTAAAGCGAAGGTAATGACACCCACTTTTGGGAGGCTGTTATGAGAATTAAATGAGCAATGCATGTGTGTTGTTCAGGGACAAGCCCACACAGAAACTCAGCAGATGTTAGCTCCTTGTCTCTTGCAATCCGTTTTATCAAGAAGCCAGAGAGCTCTTAACCTGTAAATCAGATCATGTTACTCTCCAGCTTAAAATCCTAGTCGCTGCCCATTACACTTAGGATAAAATTAAAAATTCGTAACCTTCCCTATAAGGGCTCCCTGGCTCTGCCTAAACTGTAGGTATGTCTTCAGCCAATCTCCCACTGAGGTTTATGCTCTGGCCACAATTACCTTCTTTTGGGTCTTCGTATAGGCCAGACCTATCTCCTGGCTCCTGCATGGTACAGCACAAGGGGAGATTTGGGGGGCTTTATCTCTTGTAATATGCATCCAGCCCATCTTTTCTTTGATATGCACAATTGATATTTTGTAAATCTTATGTAAAATGCTATGCAAAAACAGCTGCTAGTCCACCACTCAGAGTCAAACTGCTGCCTCTAAGGCCCTCCAAAATGATAATTTGGGAACTGTCACTGCTTCTGCACATGCTGTTCCCTCTGCCTGAAACCCTCACCTTTCCTCTTTTGTTACTGGTGGAATCTTACTCTTCAGGTCTCAGCTTAAATGTCACTTCCTCAAATGTTTACTTGTTAAGAACTCTCATAGCACCCTGTTCTTTTCTTTCAAGCAAATGCATAATCCTGTGAGACTGTTTCTTCCGTCCTGGACTGTAAGGTTCCGAAGGGCCAGGACGGCGTGACTGCTTCTGTCACGGCCAGTCTGGAATAGAGAAGGCGCACAGGAAACGCTTGTTGCTGGAGTTCAAGATTTGCTAACCAATGAAGTCTACCCAAAGATATAGCGAAAGAGCTGCCTCCGTCATGAAAACTTGGAGAAAGTTATTCCAGGTAACTTGATGTCAAATTTTGGGGGTCCTTCTTGAGCCAACATCCAGGAGCAAAAGAGAAAGAAAATGCCTCCTTCAAAGACTGTGTCTTTGTATCCTGGCCTCTTCCCACTTCCTCTTTAACTCACTTTTTTTCTTCCACCCTGTCCACTACGTTTCAACATACACAGATAGTTCTAGAGCAAACCTAAACTTTATGTAGAAAGAGGGGACTTGAGAAGGAGGAAGTGCAGGATCCCCAACTAAGAACAGAAGAGATAAACCACAAGTACTGCCTCAAGGCACACTTTCTCTTGAGCTCCCAGCAGAAATGTCCCTGCCAGGCATATCTTTGTACCTCGCTTCTAGCCTGTGTCACAGGTGCCTTTGGATCATTTACCAAGGGGCTAAGCCACCTGCTTTAGTTTCCTGAGTTGTGCTTCTGCATAAGGCTATGAAAGGAAGTGTGTCCTAATATCCTTTTCTGTTTGGATTCTAGGTTCAGTCCCATTTGTCCTTTAGTCGCAACAGCACACTTTGTAGCCAGCCACCTCTTTCAACAACGAGGAAGCTTTTACTTGGAAACCCTGTCTTCCCTCCTTTCCTTCCATGAATATGTATGGAATGTCCCTAAGTGCAAGCACTGTGCTATAGGTATCATCCCTTCTGCGTTATCTGGCCTTTGTAGTCTGTCTAGACTGACATTTTCTCATCCACTTTGAGTCTTCATCCTATCTGGCTTTGATTTTTCTTTAAGGTTCCTCTCCCCAGCCTGGTCTCACATGCTCCTTTAGACTATCCCTGTTTGGAAACTCCCAATGTGGAAGGCAGCTCACAGGGAAGTTCTTGGAGAGATTTCCATGTCTGTGTTTAAATGTGTATTTACCCTTTAAGAGCCAGACGTGAGGCTGCACTGCATGAGGACGTGAGCATCCCTGAGAAGTGTGAGAACACAGTGGTGTCTGCTTTGTCAGGGCTCTTCGTGCTTTAAATTTACTCAGAATTGCTATCCTTTCATTAGGTGAGGTTGCCACATAGACAGGTATTTTTCTCCAGAATTCTATCGTGTGTCTTGCCTACTGAATAAGATAAACAAAATGAGAACAGTCCTGGTGCCAAGGATCTATTTTTATACTCTCTACTTCATTTGCATTCTTTTCCCCCCTGACTCCAACTATCTATGGCAATTTTCCCCCTCCACATTAAAAACAGCTTTCTGGAAACTTTATTAGAAATCCTTTATGCAATCTTCCAGGTATATATCTTTAAGTTTTATCTTCACAGAGTGTGAGGCTTCGGCACTCGTTCTCAGCTCCTTAACCCCTGTAAGGAAATCTCATACCGAAGTATCCTTGCCTCCTCTAAAGTCACACCACAGAAGATCCGTCTACTCCCCCCAGGTGAGCCCCGCCCTGTCTCCATCTTCCAAACCCTCCCCTTCAGCTTCTAAGGCTCACCTCATGTCTCAGGGCACATTCCTCCTCTGCTCCTGTTTACAGAAACTACCCACTTCAGTCCCAGTCTTGTAAAACCAGGCAAACTGTGCCCAGAAGGTGAGAATGGGGAGAGGCCATAGACTGTAGACTGTAGTTTTATTTAGTTAGCAAATTATAACTCCAGAAAGGTACTAAAGCTTCTAGACACACATATTTTACATTTTAGCATAACTTTTCATCTTGCAGGATCTTCAGTCGGGAGAAAAAGATGCCAAGAAATCTCTCCATACTAAGCCTAAATTTCATGGATTCAGATGTACTATATATAATCCAAAAAAGTGCAGAATCATGGAATCATAGAGGTAGGAAAGAAGGGACTTGAGAAATCTGGTCCACTCCTTCATCTGTTTATTAATTCCATCCAGCCAGTTTTAAGAAAAAGAGTTTTAAAGAACAATGAGCCTAATTCTAAAACCCTAATCAGTATTTCTCAAAGAATGCTCTGCAGATAGCCTGCATCGGAATCACCTGGATGCTGCTGAAGGGTCCTTGGGCTCCACCCTAGATGGACAGAATGCCAGGGCCTGGGGGTATATCCCAGGAGACTGCACCCCCTCAGATGTTTCTTATGTACACTGAAGTCTGAGACCCTGCATTCTAACAGGGATCAGCCAAGGAAGATTTTCCAGGGCTGGAGAAGGCCTTTTTGTGGCTTGAGTGGAGCAGTTTGTGCCTGCAGACATTTTCACAGGAATGTGGTAAAACAGCTGCTACAAACCTACCCGCAACATTTTTTTCCACGTCACACTCAGAGCAGCCAAGAGCGTTATGAAGCTGGCAGACGCGTAGGTTTCTACTTCCTGATCAAGATGAGGAAAAGGAGCCATTCTCTCTACCAGGGAGAGGGAGACGGAGCAGAATATTAACACTGCACTTGGTACCAGTGAAGTCATTTTTCAGGCCCTCTGGCAGCATATCTAGGCAACCACACTAACGGAAAAGGTATGAACATTAATGACAATCTGGAGAAACTGATTTATTAGGAAGCATAAATAAATGATTCTAGGTAGAGCATATCAAAGTTTGTTCAAAAGATAAAAACATAAAGGTGGAAAGTTGGACTAAAACATAGGAAGCTGAAAAGGAAAACAGTGAAAGAAATTTAGACACAATTCAAGCTACAATAAAATGAGCCTTAATAATAATTTAACCATTTCAACCAAAACAGCATATTTTTAGAATAGAAAGGGCTGTGCAACTCTCCCTTTGGAGGAGACTCACGTTGAGCATTCCAGAAAACCACGGAGCCTCTGAGCTCAGTATACAAGAGTCGGCTCTGTTGAAAATGCAAGAGCCAGAAATGACACATACCTAGCAGATGACCAAAAACTGACCAAAAACTAACCGAGGGAAAACAGAGAAATCCATTCTTCTTTCTCTTAGAGAGGAAAAAGTATCAAACTACACCTCTCTTAACCTTCTCCCTCTCTCCCCCAAGAAAGACTGGGAATCAGAGAACCTAGATTCTAACCCTGGCCCTGCCACTACCTATATGACTTTAACTACCAAACTTAATAATCCTGACTCTTGATTTCTTTACTTCTATGTAATAGAATGTCTTGGCTGAGACTGAATTTAAAATTTGTGAACTTTTTTGTGTGTTTTTGGTCTTTATGAGAAAATATTCATTCATTTACAAACACGTAAACTGTTTCTTTGTTTTAGGAAAAACAAACCCGAAAAAACAAAAAACCCAGAATGGTTTCTTTTAATTACACAAATATATGGCAAGTACCATTAACCTGAACAGGGTATTGAGCACTCTGGTTTGGTAAGGGAAACAGCTGACTGTGTGACTTTGGGCCAGACTTCTATCTCGGAGCCCCCATATGATTGCATGTAAATGTGTTTACTCATGTTTCAAAAGTAGGAAAAGAACACATTTTTCTTGGGTGTATATTATTGAGAGAAGGTACACACAGAGAACTGCTGCTGCTGCTTCCTACTGAGATGAGTTTTTGCTTACAGGTGATAAAGAGGGGAAGAAAGTCTATTGTGAGAGACACCAGGTGCCAGCAGTGGGGTCTTGGAGACCCCTTCAAGGTGGGGGCTTACTCCCACGTCCCACAGCTCTGCTGGGTGAAGGGAGAAGCATGGACTGCTTAACAGTCCTTAGCAGTAGTGCAGTGCGTTCCCTAAGGAAGTTCAGTTGCAGTGGAAATTGGTAAGAGGGAACCCAAGTAGGAGAGGAAGGAGTTGGTTTGTCTCTACATGTGAGGCACCCCGTCGGTGACTCTCAGAGATAACAAGAAGCTTTTCAAGTCGGTGAGAGTGGTGTGCAAAGTACAGCTACCAGATAAGAATTGTATCGTGGCATTCGAGGTAAGCATTGTACAGGCTCAGCAGCTCTGCTCAATATACACTGGCTGGCCGCTGTGAAGAGCTGCCTGAAGAGAGCTAGGATTGGGGACAGGATTGTTTGACACCCAGTTTTGATGGTTTTCCTCACCTTACATAACTTGCTGGCCTCTGGGAATCTGAAGAGCCAACATATAAATCCTGTCATTCTCCTTTCATCATAGGATTAGCAATATCTCTAAATTCAGGTAATTAATTTAAGTCTCCCTCCTTAAATTCTACTGGTTGCTGCCTTGTTACTTCCTCTATTATAGTCCATTTAATAGTGAATGAAATGTCTTGTTTACATGGCCTCTCCCTCGCTAGAGGGCAGAGGCTCATCTTGTGGAAGTCTCTAGCTCTGTTTCGTAGCACAATGCCTCAGTCTTAACAGGCGCTTAATAGATAGACCCAGGTCTTAGAGACCTGGATTTGCATTTCAGTGCCATGTTACCCAGAGCAAATTACTGACCTCTCCAAGATCCGGCTTCTTTATCTGAAAATGATGATAATAATGCTTATGCCGTGAGGTTGATTTAATCATTAAATGAAATAATGGTTATCACGTGCCTGGCACACAATAAGTGCATAATCATGAGAGTTCTTATCAGAGTTAATAAATCAGCTAACAAATCTTAACAAATCCGAGTTTGTTAATTGAGTTTGATTCAGGGGGACAATCAGCAAAGGCTGTGGCTGTCACATTAGAAGAAAGGAGTGAATGTTTTTCCGACTCATCCACTCCTTTGAGGGTCTTCTATGTGCTAGGCACTGTGCTCAGGCACTGGAGGTGAAGCAATATTAACATGGCCCCTGCATTCCTGGAACTCTCAGTCAAGTGACTTTATTTTCCTAAATTGGCATCTGACTAATACATGGACTATTATGGAAGAATTATAGTGGACTCTCTTATCAACATAAGCAACGATTAACCACCTGTATCATACTAAATAAGCATCATTATGTACAAAATGTTCAAAAATGAAAATGGAAGCCAATCTTAACCCTTGCTTTGGAAATAACCATTAATATTGCGAGAATATGTTCATATTCTCAAAAGCCATGCCCCTACCTTCCATCCTCTCAAAGCTACCACAGATATTACATATTTTTCTTTTAAATAAATTGTTTAAAAATTTTTTCCCATATAATTTTTTTGTCAATTATGTGCTTGGAGCATTATTTAACAAAAAGGAACTATTTCCACTTATGAGCCTTCTACACATATATCTTATCTAAAGGAAAACAAAAGGACTTTACTCTCCCAGTGAAACTCTTTATGGCCCCTGAAACTCTGATCTACTCACGATAAAGTAGAAATGCATTTTGCTATGATGACATGTATTTCTTATTCTTATCCATATCTTTGAATCATTTAATCCTAGGATTGTGAAAAATTAATGAAATTAATACAAATTGACATTAAAAATTGTGTCAAGTGAGCAACTTTCTAAAAATCAATATTTTAGTGTGTTACCATGCATTTGGGACCTGGTACTTCCATTTCATTTTTCCTTATGTGCTGGTTTTTTTTAAATGATCTTTTGAATGAGACTGAATGTGACTCCAACTGTAGTTAGATGAAATTCTGAATTTATGTTACCCCCAAAAGGAATAATTTTTTTCAGGGATGCTGTCACAATATTAGAAAGATCAATGTCAAAACTATTCCTCATTAAGCCGCCATCTGAAGAAAGCCTTTACTTTTTCTTTTAGTCTGAATTTCTGACTCATGGTAAGATAATCGACTGGAGTTCATCTGAGGATGTTGAGAGGGAAAGTTCATGTCTGCCTTTTTCCATTCGTATACTATATTCCTGAATGGAGATATGATCACGGGAGGTCCAAGGCTTCTCAACCCCTTTGAGGGTGTGGCTGATGGAGCATGTTGTGCTTCCCATAGAGAAGGTTCTAACTGGCTCTAAAAGGGTTGGCTAATAGTCATCGCCAGAGTTGTTCTACAGATTTGGAAATGTGTGGGAGGCATGTTGGTTGTCATAGTGACAGGATAGGTGGGACGGCAGGGGAGATGCTATTGAAATTTAGTGGGTTGAGACCAGGGATGCTAAAATTCCTGCCATGTATACTACCATTCTATAAAACCAAAAATTGTCCTGCCCCAAATGCCACTCACACTCCTTTTTTGAAAGATATATTTTCCCCCAATAGGAATTGTGGAAAACTAAGCTGGGCTTATTGAAACAAAGGATCTTACAAAGGTGCAGATGAAACCACCTGCCCTTCATAGGTTTTGGCAAGCATGCTACTAGGATATGAATTTACTTAGCTTATTTCTTTTCTCCTCAGCTCTCAGGAGAGGGAAACAAAGTTGGCAGCCCCTCAAATGATTTATTTGAGGGATACCAAAAGACCGAACATGTATGTGGAAACCTTCACCTCTAGAGTCCCTCCTATGCATTAAGATAATGTCTCTAAAAAGATAGTAAATATGTTGCTCGAAGAGATAAAATTAGAATGTGCCTTAGCATGGATTAGTTTACCAGATTAGCTAGCTGTCACTATGGCAACTAGTCCCTAAGAAAATAGATTATAAGCAAGTAATTTTGATATGGGCATAATAAAAGAAGGCACTGGAATGGGTGAGCCATGAGGGACTCTGAGAGACCAGGAGAGGCTAACAGGCGCCTAAAGGGAGATCCAAACAGGAGAGAGCAGCTACACAATTTTGCTCATATTCTACCCATATTGCTGCCACCGTAAGCTTTCTGAAAAGAAATATTTCAATGCCCAAACAACCTTTTCTTTTTGAAGGCAGGCAGAAATAGTATCTTTTCTGTTATCTCCTTAATTCCACAATTCTTTGCACAATGAACACTTGATAAATTTTGACACTTAAGGAATCAAAAATACTATGTTTTTAGATCAGCTTGCCAAAAACCTATCAAATTCTCGGTTCAGTAAAATATACACCAACACAATGTTTTGTTTTGTGTTTTAGCCTCACAGTACAATTTTTTATGAATATGAGCACACAAAATGTTTTCGTTTAGCATAAGGAATGCTTCTAGGCGTTTCAGAGGACATTGAAACTGGGTAAAAATGAAGTGGACTTTAAACTCCACATCAGCACTCTATATTTGAAAAGATTAGGCTGCTTTTTCTTATTTTATGTAGAACCACAAATTTTAACATTTAAAACAATGTAAAAGAAAATAATCTTGTTCAAATAATGAATGACCATGGTTTATACTGGAACTTGGTGTTTTTCTGGAGTAAGATGATAGTAGTAATAATAATAACAAGATTCTTAAAATGTTATATTATAATACAAAGGTAAACAACACATGAGTATTTTGTTTTATTTAACATATTACATATTAACATATTACAATATTACACCTCAAATATTCTTAAAGTGTACTTTTAAACTAGATGAAGAATTTGAACTCCATGTTAGAAAATCTATTGCTATAGCTTATTATAAACCCAAGATATGCACCTGGAAGTCTTGAAAATATACTCTTGAATTCTGTACCTGTGAGAAAATTATTAAGAAGACCTTGAATTACACTGCTGGTGGGAGTGCACACTGGTGCAGCCACTATGGAAAACAGTATGGAGATTCCTCAAAAAATTAAGCATAGAACTACCATATGATCCAGTTATCCCACTGCTGGGTATTTATCCAAAGAACATGAAAACGCCATAAGTAAAGATACATGCCCCCCTGTGTTCATTGCGGCTTTGTTCACAATAGCCAAGACTTGGAAGCAACCTAAGTGCCCATCAAAGGACAAATGGATAAAGATGTGGTATATATAACACAATGGAACACTACTCAGCCATAAGAAATGATGAAATCCAGCCATTTATGACAATATGGATGGACACTGAGGGTATTATGCTAAGCAAAATAAGTCAGAGGGAGGAGGTCAAAAACTGTATGATCTCACTCATGAGTAGAAGATAAAAACAACAATAAACAGACACGTAGAGACAGAGACTGGATTGGTGGTTCCAGAGGGGAAGTGGGGAGGGAGGAGTGCAAAAGGGACGATTAGGCACATGTGTGTGGTGATGGATTGTAATTAGTATTTGGGTGGTGAACATGATGTTATCTACGCAGAAATAGAAGTATAATGACGTACACCTGAAATTTATACAATGTTATAAGCCAATATTCCCGCAATAAAAAAAAGAAAAGAGACCCTTGATTGAGTGCAGAGTATCAGCCCCACGAACTGTCACTCTTCTCAATATTATTAGTTTTAAAGGCCCACCTTTGGATCCAGGGACAGAGATAGCCTATGCAGTATCTTTCTGCAAATTAGAAAAAAGTGCCTGTTTTTAGGGGCAGATCCCCTCTTTCCATCCCCTTCCCCCAGGGCGTGAGCTTTGACAAGTGACATTGGGTCTGGATTTCAGTTCCCCTGGCTGCTTCCTCGGTGTCTGCATAATGCTCAGACTAAAAAGCTGTCTGTGACAGCCCTGCTCACGTCTCATAGTCCAAGACTCCTCACCTCTAAGGTCCATCTGCATTTTCTGTTAATCTTTTTATTTGCCTACACTCTTTGTTGACCCTTTAGGACTCTTTTTCTGTCCCCTGTTTATCCCTTCCCTCACTCACCTCCACCCTAAGTCTCTTAGGGAGAGACTTCCTTAGAGCCAGAGAAGACTGATGGCACTTGATGGCAGGAACCGTGGTATTTCACCTGGGGATTCCCAGCACCTGGCATGTAGCTGGCATGTAGAGGGACTCCACCCATGTTTGATGAAGGAATGAATACATTTTAGAACTATATGAGATTATCTCACTAGTTAAATAATCCAAGTTCACACCATGTAATTACTGGCAAATCCGATATGAAAGCCCTGGAAAGAAGTAATTTCTAAGCTATTCTTATAGATTACCTGCAGAGGATTTCAAATACCAGGCTCCTCCTGATGCTTCTTCTGGACTACCTCCCCCATCAAACTAGTTCTAACCCTAACCTAAGCAAAAATATAACTAATCAAACCTGCTGGGGGAAAAACTTCTAATTAATATTTTTAAATTTAAGAAATTATGTTTGGGTTATCCATCTGCCTGTTGGGAGTATCTGGACTACATTATGGCATAATGTGTTAGTATCTCACTGCATTAGCGGCGGTAATGCAATGTTGACTCTGAATTTTCCTCTTCAATTCTCTGGGGCCATTTGAAAATGTTTACACATTTAATATTATCTTTCTTTCAATTTCAAAATGTTTCTAATATCTCAAACACTTATTATCCATTTCTTTCCTTTTTAGTTTGACATTGATAACAAAATAGCTTAAAATGCCAGGGACCAGATGGACCAATGGTAATAACAGCAATTATATAGGGACACTTTTACGCTTATACTGAAAGAAGGAAAATTAATATTTCAGAATTTTATTTTTTTCTGACAGCAGTAAATTCCAGTGTTCAGGGCTTTGGAGCTCCATGCACTTTCTCTGTTTGGGGACTGTACTAATGGGGTTGATTCAAAAGTACATCAAAACCACTAAAAGAATTTTTTCTGAATCTACTTCCCTGTTAATGCAAACCAGCGTCCATATGGTCCAGAGTCAAGAAGTCGTTAGTTATGAATAATGCCAGCTAATTAGTAGGGAAGGAACAATAGAAACAGAAAGTTACTGTTTTACAGTCATCACTGTAATAATTTATTTAGACGTGTGTGTGTGTGTGTGTGTGTGTGTGTGTGTGTGTGTAGAGAGAGAGAGAAAGATTGCAGATATGGCAAAATGTTAATTATTGTTCAATCTAGGTGAAAACTACGTGGGTGCTCTTTGTATTTTTATTTCAATTCTTTTATTGATTTGAAAATAATAAGTTGGAAGAGAAGGCGGTTGATTGGAAATTTTATATGAAGCCTGGGACTGTGAATTAGGGCCCAAAATATGGGATCTGATCTATAAAAATGTCCTTTTTTCACCACATAAACAAAGGATGATAGAACAAGGTGACAAGTCAGACATTGGGCCTTTAAGTTTTGGATGAAATTTCCATCTTGAAAACAGAATCAAATTCAGTTTTCATTTATTTATTCAGCAAATGATTTTTGAATCCCTATCATATGCCAGCATGTTCTATGTGCTTCAGAAACAGCTGTCAACAAAAAAAAGATCCTGCTCTTACAGAGGTCACACTGTATCGAGGTAAAAACATCAACAAATACGTAAAGAAATGAACAAAGTAATTTTAGAGAATGGTAAGCACCATGGAGAAAATCAAACAGGATGTGCTAGTGGTGACTGGAGTGGGGGAGTATTAATTTAGACTGAAGTCTTCTTTGAGGCAGCAACATTAAAATGAGGCCTAGGATGACATGAAGGACATACCACACAAAGAACTCTCAAAGCAGGGAGATAACCAATGAAAGACATGTACAAGCTTGGTGTATCTTAGTAGCAGACATAAGGTGAGTGTGGCCAGAGCATAGTAAGCAAGGAAGAGAGAGGAAGAGGCCCCAGTAAGGAGTGGGCAGTGGGAAGCCTCAGGAGGATTTTCAGCAGGGGAGTCACATGATCTGATGGGCCTGCTGGGTGGAGAATGTGTTGAAGAGGGCAAAAAGTGGAATTGGGAGCACTAGTTAGAATGCTATTGCTGAAGTCCCGGGTGAGAGATAGTGCTGGATTGGACTCAGGTGGCAGGGGTGGAAATGGAGAAAGATAGACTTATTGATGGATTGAATATGAGGGGAAAAGAGGAGTCAAGATGAGCAATGTAAATGAAAAATCCAAACCAGTTTCAAGACGTGATCAACCAAAGGTACAGTAGCAACAATTTCAGTTCTACTAGAAAAGTGAATTGGATGTGAAATGCTGATATTTTATTTTTACAAAAGTGATCCCTTGAGGGACAAGTCCAAGCAGGACAGAAGAGGCTGAACTACAGTAGACTTTCTGTAATGAATCTTATGAACAAGGCTGACTTCTCCCTTCCCCAATCCTTGACAGTGCTGAGAAAGGAACAGAGGACCCAGAGAGATAGGGCCAAATCCTCCATCAAATTTGTCCACCTGTCTCATTTTGATACCTCACTGATATGAAGATCTTTTGTGTGTGTGTGTGTGTGAGAGGAAGATTAGCCGTGAGCTAACATCTGTTGCCAATCCTCCTCTTTTTGTCGAGGAAGATTGGCCTTGGGCTAACATCTATGCCCATCTTCCTCTATTTTATGTGGAACGCCTGCCATAGCATGGCTTGATAAGCAGTGCGTAGGTCTGCGCCTGGGATCTGAACCCGTGAAGCCCAGGCCGCTGAAGCGGAGCACATGAACTTAACCACTATGCCATCGCACCGGCCCCTGAAGGTCTTTTTGATATTTTGAATTTCCAAAAAGATTATATTATTTTCCTAAATTTTTCTCCATTTAAATGTACGTGTTTTCTCAGAAGCTGGCAGGCTTCCCGGATTCTTAAAATTGAGATTTTTAAGTATCTCAGCAATAACTTTTGGATACCAGCTTTTGCCAACAGGACTTGTTTATGACACATTATCATATTTTACCGTGTTATGAGATGGCGTGTTTCAGTTTCCTTATGTGTTTAAAAGGGGAGAAGGTGGGAGGGGTAATTAGTACTTCCTAGAAATGCCAACAAAACGTGTTTTGCTATGGTTTTATTTTGAAATCCCTAAATGTAGGATTATATATTAAATACAACACAAGAGCAGCTATATTTGTTTGATCAAAAATTTAACCAAGAAACAGTCTGAATATGAAAGACTTATTATTCTATTTTGTAGTTCTGAACAATTCTCTCTCATTTTTAATAATCAAGTTTTAGTCCTGGTCATGGTTGAGCTGATAGAGATTGTATTTAAAAAGCCATATTTCTAAGTCAATTTGCCTGTCAGTTACTGGTCAATGACGTATTCCATACAACAATGGAGTCCTATGGTTTGGTGCATTTCAGAGTCTATGTCCTTCTATAAAGTTAAGACCAGATAATTGGTGGAATTTTAAGGACTCATTAACTCTTTTTTATTATTATTTTATTACAGCTTTTCTGAGATATAATTTACACACCATACAATTCATTCATTTAAACTATGCGATTCAACTTTTTAGTACATCCACAGAATTGTGCAAGCATCACCCCAATCAACTTTAGAATATTTTCTTCACCCCAAAAAGAGACCCCATTCCCCCTAACCTCCCCCAACCCTAGGCCCTCATTCTTTTTTTTATTGTGGTAAAATACACATAACATAAAATTTACATCTTAACTAGTTTTAAGTTTACAGTTCAGTGGTGTTAGGTGGTATTGTTGTGTAACCATCACCACTCATCCACTCCAGAACTCTTTTCCTCTTATGAATCTGAAACTCTATACCCATTAAAAAATAGCCATCCATTCACACCTCATCCCAACCCCTGGAAACCACCATTCTATTTTCTGTTTTTATGATTTTGACTACTCTACCTACCTCATATAATTGAAATCATACACTATTTGTCCTTTTGCGAATAGATTATTTCACTTAGCATAATGTCCTAGTGAAATGTTTAAATCCCTTTCTCATTTCCTTTTGTATATATCCTATATCTATTTTATTTGTAGTTACCATGGTGATTACATTTAATATTCTAAAGTTATAATATTCTGACTTGCATTTTTAACAGCTTAACTTCAATAACATACAAAAACTCTGCTCCTTTGCATCTCCATCCCTACTCCTTTCAGTTGTTGTTGTCACAGAATTACACCTTTGTACATTGTGTGTCTAAAACATAATAATTTTAAAAAGAATATTAATCTTTTAAATAATGTAGAAAAAAAGTGGAGTTACAAATCATTGTAACAATAATACTAGCTTTTATAGTTGCCCAGGTATTTACCTTTATTGAGATCTTTGTTTCTTTTTGTGGCTTCAGGTTGCTGTCTAGAGTTCTTTCATTTCAATCTGCAAGGCTCCCTAGAGCATTTCATGCAGGACGGGTTTAGTGGTCATGAACTCCCTCAGCTTTTGTTTATCTAGGAACTTCTTAATTACTCCCTCACTTTTGATGGCCAGTTTTGCCAGATATGGAATTCTTGGTTAACAGGATTTTTTTCTTTTAGCACTTTGAATATATCAGCCCACTGCCTTCTGGCCTCCAAAGTTTCTGATAGGAAATCTGCTAGTAATCTGATTGAGGATCCCTTATATGCAATGAGTCACTTTTCTCTTGCTGCTTTCAAGATTCTCTTTGGCTTTTGATGGTTTGATTATAATGTGTCTCAGTGTGCATCTCTTTGAATTCATCATACTTGGATTTCATTAAGCTTCTTGGATGTTTATGTTCATGTCTTTCATCAAATTTGGGAAGTTTTCAGTCATTATTTCTTCAAATATTCTCTCTGCCCCTTTCTCTCTCTTTTTTCTCCTTCTGGGGGTCCCACTATCTGCATGTTGGTCCACTTGATGTCATCCCGCTGATCCCTTATGCTCTGTTCACTTTTCTTCAATCTTTTTTCTTTTGGTTCCTCAGACTCAATAATTTCCATTGTCCTATCTTCAAGCTTGCTGATTCTTTCTTCTGCCTGCTCAAATCAGCCTTTGAATTCCTCTAGTGAATTTTTCATTTCAGTTATTTTACTTTTGAGCTGCAGAATTTCTTTTTGGTTTCTTTTTAGGTTTCCTAGCTCTTTACTGATATTTCCATTTTTTCACATGTTATTTCCTGACTTTCTATATGTCTTCCTTTAGTTCTTTGAGCATCTTTGAGACAGTTATTTTAACATCTTTGTCTAATAGATCCACCGTCAGGTCTTTTTCAGGGACAGTTTCTGTTCATTTATTTTTTTTCTTTGAACGAGCCATAATTTCCTGTTTCTTTGTATGCCTTGTGAATTTTTTTGATTGAAAACCAGACATTTGAATCTAATAATTGGGTAATTCTGGAAATAAGCTTCTCCCCCTTCCCCAGGTTTTTTGGTTTTGGTTTTTTTGATTGTTATAGGCTGTCATTGCTGAGAATCAGCCTGAGGTGTAAACTTAAGGTTTTCTCAGGTCTTTTCTGAGCCTGTGCCTTTGCATGGGTATGTGTGGTGACTTTCTAATTCCTCCTGTATATGTGGTTGCTTTTGAATGTCCTAGCCTTTAATGTATGGCTCCCAAAGAGGAAAAAGAGAAAAATTAAAGGGTAAAAAAGGGTGCCAGCCCTTTAAATCCCTGGAATTCCCTTCAGCTGGAGGAGAAGAGGCTTGTAACAGTGGAGGGGAGAGGGGTGCAACAACAATGGCTGCTGCCTCTTTGTCTGCACCTCTGTGATCAGAAGAAGCAATCGGCAATCAGAGAACAGATCCTCCATGTTTGGAGGATAGGGTTCTTTTTTTCCCACCCTGGCTCTGGCAGACTGCATGCAAGCTGCTCTGGAAACATGTGCACAGTTGCCTGCCATGGGTCTGGGAGGTCGGGGATGGAGAGTTGCTACTGGGCTTAGAGCTGAAATTGTCCAAAATTAACCACAATTTACTATCCAAGCCTTGCCCTGGAAGTTGCACACCTTCAAAAGACTCCAGAGTTCTAAAATAGTTACATCAGACAGATTTGCATGGAATTATTTTCTAGGTGGGGAGACAGATGCCTGGTGCTTCCTACTCTGTGGTCGTCCACAAGGACTCACTAACTCTTGCCTGAAAGTCTCTTTCACTATGAGGATCTTGTTCATCTGCATCCTGCTTACTAAACCTTCAGGAGTAGGAAAATAGCCATCTTTGGTCAGTTTGACTCCAAGTCATTTTCCAAATTGTAATGCCTCGTATTACACAGTGTTCTACACTTTGTTTTCATCGCATGTATTATTTTATTTGCTTCTCTATAGGGGAAGTAGTAAGGGTAAATAGTATTATCCCCATCTTGTAGTCAAGAAAATTGAGCCCCAGGATGCAAGTAAATAGTAATGAATACTCAGTGAGTGATAGAGTAATAACTCAAACCAAGCTTTTCTCACTCAAAGCTAGAGCTCTGTTTGCCACCCCAAACTACCTGTATAGAGCAACAGTGACTTCTCTATGAAACTAGAAAATCTGACCCTGAACATTGAGGACAGTCTAGGAGTCTGGAAAGAGAAATATCCTCACTGCCAAAGGCATCCTTGACCTTGGAGACTTGTTCTCTCTGCCTGTTCTGATTGTGAGTGAACTCACAGATGAGGAAGAAGGCAAATTGGAAGAGGATGCTATCTTTCTTATCTCTTCCAGTGGCTTCTTCCACCTGCTAGAGAGAGAATGAGATAGATAAGAAGTTGGGAGATTGCATCTAAGCAAGCTCCTTATGGCAGTACAATTCTTGCTTTTATCTGCAGCTAAGAGAATGACCAGATGCCAAATCAGTTTGAAGTTACAAAATATATAGCCTCTCTAGGAGGGTCCTGATTCCTTCAGGATGTGGATTTAGGAGGAACATCCAAACTTCTGTTTCAGTCAAAGGTTAAGAACAGAGTTAAAATAAGCTAATTTAAAGTAGTTAAGTATTAGTGGAAAATATATCAAAGTATACCTAAAATTTGGTCATTTTAAAATATGTTGAGCTCTGTATTAATGTTCAATTATTGTATTCCTTGGTGGGGCAATGTCGTTTTTTAAAAACAAAGTTAAATTTTTTACTTAAAGAAATCTAAAAGGTTAATGCATATAATCTTTCTTGTAACCATACTTCCTACCTTAGCCTGATGAGGAGTTCACAAACTCAAATACCATAGAGGCCAGGCAGGTAACCTGAAGCAGGTGGATGTAAGCATCATATGAATGTTGGAGTCCTGGAGTCAGCCTGGTTATTCAAATGGGGCAGCTGGATTCAGCTACAGTTAATTGTTATCTTGAGGAAACACAGAGCCAGGAATTGCGAGATCTGATTTTTCAAGAAAAACTGAAAATCTATATTTCTATTGAACACTCTTGATTATTAAATATTGACTTAAATGTGAAAAATGAACAAGACAACAAACCATTTGAACCAAACAAAATACGGCTGCTGGCCAACAATTTGTTATGTGTTTCTGACCATGTGATATTTATTGCCCCCTGGTGGTAGCTTTCCATAAGTCTGGCTTTAATTTGGAGGGATGAAGTGACAGCGAATTTCAGTGTTTGGCTCATTTGTGCAAGGAGAATGATCCTGCTGGGTGGGCGAGTTGCCTACTTCCAATATCCATGCCAATGCTTCCTTATATTGGCAAAAATGGCCAAAGTGAAAACTAGCACTGAAATGAGAGTTGGTGATTCAGATACTGAAAATAAGTATTCATTAACAGATATTTGTATGATAATCAGTACAATATAGAGTTATTTTTTAAGGATATATTATCAAATATTCAGGGTGTGTGCTGGGCTCAGCTAAGGCAAGGAGTGCCAAAAACACTGGGTAACTGTCTTGAGCCCTTGTGGCTGCAGGATTGAGCATCTGGACCATGACTCACTTGGGCAGTTGGCCAGTTCCCCAAGTGGTGCTAAAAATGACCTGAAATACAGTTTTCTCATCTTAAAATATGGAGATAATAATACTACCTGCCTCATAGGGCTATAAAAACTCAATGTCCTCAACACACTTTAGAGGGGAAATTTCTTGTGTATGAATGAATGCAGTGAGCCCAACCTATGGCCATACCCTTGGTCAGCAAGGTAAGCAGGTAAGACTGGCTTATCTTCTACGCACACCCTCTGCCCAGACTGGGTGTGACTCTTTTGGTACTTCCTCATTCTCTCCTTTAAGGCTGATTTCTTTTTACTTGATGTTCTCATGTAAAAATGTTTGGAGAGCCAGCCCTGATGGCCTAGTGGTCAAAGTTCCATGCTCTCACTGCTTCAGCAGCTCGGGTTTGTTTCCCGGTTGCAGAACCACACCACCTGTCTGTCAGTTGCCATGCTGTGGCCATGGCTCACATAGAAGAATGAGAAGGGCTTACAACTAGGATATACAACCATGCACTGGGGCTTTGGGGAGGAAAAAAAAGAGGAAGATTGGCAACAGATGTTAGCTCAGGGAAATCTTTCTCTGAAAAAAAAAATTGGAGCAGAAAATGGAAGAGTACAATGTGATTTGGGCTGGTTTCCACTCCCCACCCCCACCAAGGTCAACCATGTATTTAGAGCACATGAAAGATGTGTCTCCTTGAAAGGAGCTAGAATACTAATTTGTGATGGAAAATTACAGGAGCCCATCAGAGAAGAATTATTATAATGTACCACCTTCCACAGGAAAGTTGAGTGCCTTCACATGGGCTTTGCTTACTTTTTTTTTTTAATTGGGAGACTGGAACAGTAGAAAAATCCTTAAGGTTCTAAAGAAATAACTTAAAATCATGAATTACTGGACTCAGGAGTTTTTTTTTAAGAAAGCAATATAATACAAGAAATTACTCTAATTTAAAATATCTTATAGACATTCACTTTTATGTCTTTCATATTTAAATGTGAGACTGTATTAAATAAAAACAAGGCACTGCTAAAAATTAAAATCTACCCACTTCTGTTATGAGAGCTATTAACATGAATATTATAGTGAGAAAGTGGTATACTCCAAAGAGAAAACACAGTATAGCTTGTTAATAGCAAGTATGAAGTGAGAGTATAAAAAAGTGTGAATGATTTTGGAAATAAATATTACAGCACTTATACATTCAAAGGATTCAGCAGAAAAAAGTTGTGTGCTTATTCCAGTGCAAAGATTTGTGGAGCTTCTCTTCTTGAACTGTCTTCAAATCCTGTTTACTTTGAAAATTACTCACACTGGTTTATTAGTCATGCTTCATATTGAAATCATTTAGGTGATGGTTAGGCTTTGCATCTGATCATTACGTATAGATGGTATTATTTTGAAGGTGACCTTCATGGGCCAGGGAGCAGGATTAAATAGGAAGTTACACAGGGATTGAAGAAGGTTTATCAGGAAGGCAGAGAAACCGGATGAAATCGGAGAAAAATCTAAAACCAACCAATCAAGGTATTTAAAAAGGTACATAAATATTTATATAGCCATTGAGATGTCATGAAGTCTTTCTTTGTGACAAAATATTTTTTGTACCTTAAAAGAATACTGTAAGCCATAGAGCTGCATAATGATTTGTCAAATAAATGTGGTATTTTAATAAAAGAGGGAAATGAGAAAAATATTTGGTCTTATGTAGAAACTCCAAAGTCCTGACTAAGAAATATGGAACAGAGCAGAGCAAGTTAAACTATTAGAACAGATGGAAGCTTCCCCCTGAGAAAATCCTGAGCAGAATCCTCAGTACCTTCCTGGAAATTTTTGAATCCATCCATCTCCTTAATTTTTTTTGGAAGAGAGAAGTGTTTATAAAATGAGTTTGTATGAGACTGGCTGTAGTTCAACTTTTGCAGAAATGAGCTGCTTCTCTAACTCCTGTCTGAAGGGCATTTATTTTTATTACTGGAAATTGTACCAGCCATCCAATGCCCCACCTTCTCAATGGGGGAATAAAAAAGATGTTGAGAGTCTCCTGAAGACTTTCAATTGCACTTAAGTAATTACATATTTGTATATACACACACATGCACAATAGAGAGAAAATACATGGAGAGAGATGTATACACACATCTTTATGGAAGCAAAAAGTAAACTTTATTAGCACATTCATAATAAAGACCTTCTAAGTAGTTCTATGTGAAGAATAAAAAATTTAGGTGTCAAAATCTTATCTCAATTACAAATATATGGAAATATTGACCGAAGGTAAATTCCTGCTATAAAATGTAGTCTGATATTCAGTGTTGAAATTCAAGCATCCTGTCCTTCAATGAAAAGAAGAATGACTTTAATGAAGATAAGGAACCTTAGTTCAAATGTGCAAAAGACTCCAATAATATAAGAACTGTAAATAGGAACCTTATTTTGTGTGCAGGTTTGTACCTTTCTGAAGCCCATCCTTCCAGAGGGTCATGACTGATACCCTGCAGACTATTACCCTGAGAATGACGTTTGGATTATTTGTCCTGAAAGCATCTTCTATCTTATCCTTGAACACTCATCTGCCACTTCTCTGCCCACTCGCCCAGCCTGGTGCCATCTTCCTGTAGTTCATCCTATTGAGCTGGCATTTTACTAACTGGAAGTTTCGTGTCATATGCCACTTTGGAGATTTCATACATATGCTCACCTTTGAATCATTTACCAAGCTGTTTCAAAAGAAAGACTTCGAGCCAATCCCTGGTGTACCCGCTGTTTAAATCTCTTCATCCAGGTGAGATGGAATGTTAAAGTGGAAGTTTCAGCTGAAATCCTAAGGTATCAGGCACCTAAGTGAATTGTGAATTTATGAATTTTAGGGTTACAACACTTTTCGAGCCCTTACCCACACCAAGGGCATAAAAAGGTGGTTTTTACTTGGGCATTTGTGAAAGTGATTTTTTTTTTAAAGAGAGAGAATTGTGAAATATCACCTCCCTCTTTATCTCAAGTCAAGAGTGAATCTTAAAGTGAACCAGCAAAGTGAACTTTTCTTATGTAAGGTAAGAAGAAAAGCCAAGTTTCTACAGAGAAGCAGGGGAAAGAGCAGACCCACTGAATAAACATAAGGGGCAATGGAAGAGAAAAGATAAAAGTTGTTTTTCTGAGTACATCTCACAAGTTAGTGCTTGTTCAATGCAAGACTATGCATGCAAGGGTCCATTTATCCTTATCGTTGTTTACTTGCTCTGAGAGCAGTTCTTTATCCGCAAAATGTTCACCATGATGATTATGGGGTTTTTTAAAAAGTGTTTTTAGTATAGCATCTTATCAAAGACTTCTAAAAACTACATTTATTGCTGTGCTCTCATTAGGATATTTAATTTTGCTCTCAAAGAAGTCTAATACATTATTTCGATATTTCCTCTTAATGAAATAAAACATTTTCTATCTATACATCAAGCTTGAGCAAGTTTTCAATGATCTTACACTCCATGGTAAATTCCATCAATAAAGCATAGATAGAGGTGAGACTGTGCTGCTCTTCTCACCTTCTTTAAATCAATAAAAGACTGAATAATAAGCTGAGAATGAGAAGTCAGAGAGGTCAAGGTCTCTGAGAAGCCAGTGGCAGAGAAAATTTAAAGAAAGAAGGTCAATAGAGTTAAATGATGCAGAGACGTCAAGAAGGATAAAAATAGAAATTATTGTGATTTAGGAAGTCAGGAGTGACCTTTTTTGAATGTCTGTAAACAGAGTGGTAAGATGAGATAAAACAGCGAGAAGGCTGAGGAGCAAATGAGGGGTGAAGAAGTGAGGATAAAAATGTATAGGGCCTTTTCTAGAAGTTTGGCATTGGAGGACAGAATGAAGAAAAGTTTTTGTGCTTTTTAAGTCAGGAAACTTATGTCTACATGGAGGCTGAGGAAAACAAGCCATAGAAAGCATGGGAGTAAGGGTGTGAGCCTGTAAAGGGGCATGACTGGGCCCTGGAAGGGGATAGGAGGAAGTTCCCAGGAGGATGCAGCAAGTCTGGAAAAAGTGTATCTCCCAGATGTTGAGGGAATATGCAAAGAGGTGAAGAAGATGGAAGTTGAAGGAGTTCACAACTCTTGGTCTCAACTTTCTTTGTGACATAGGTGTATGTTCATCTGCTGAGTGGCTATGTGAGTGGAATCAGATTGTGCCCTTCACATGGGAGAGTGGAAGCTGAAATTCCCAAGGGGATGCCTTTTTCTAGTTCTTACAAAGGCACCATAAGGACTAGCTACAGCCTTTGCTAAGAGCTTTAATAAGAGTGGTGAAATCTTAGGAAAATGTCTGTTTCTAAGGAGTTGTCCTACAAATAGTTGGCTAATTAGCTGTAGATGTAAGCATTACCACAGTTTGATCTAATCAATCTAACGTGGTTGTTCATAAGAAAATTTGGGCTTGGAAATCCTCTGATCCCTTCTAAAGGAGGACATTAATTAAATTTGTGTTTGTCATATTTTAACCAGACTCTGTCGTTTAGCGATTTTAAAGTCTGTTAATATTGGTCTTTGACTCCCTCAAGGCACTTGAGTGTTCTTCTTGAGTTCTTTTTTGACATGTCTAGATTTCAGTTGATACATTTAACACCCCTACCTCTGTGATATCTTTGTGAAGGCAAACTTTCCACTCTTTCAAAGTTGCCTTTCCCTCTATAGTAGCCTCCTTTGTATTGCCAGTTGGGTATTCAGACATTTTTTGTTTGTTTGTGTCTGAAAAACTTGATTTTTTATCCTTGGTTTAATTTTTTTTGTGTGCTTTAGGATTCTTTCAATGGGCTATTGTTTTAATTTTTTCACTTTTTTCAGAAACAATGCCCATCTTTGGTGTTATTTTTTTTCTTGAAGTAACTCTATCTGGAAAAATTGACATTTTCCTTCCCACCAGGATGTTGAATCATTCAAGATTTTTCTGGTAGCTTGAGATAGCCAGTAGGGAAGTCATAGCATTGGGAGCTCTTCTATGAGCTCACTTCTGATATGCTCCCATTTCACAAAAGATGTATAGATACCTCACAGAAGGCAAGGAGAAAACAGGCTAAAAGTATAAAAGGAAAGGGGATCTTGGACTTGATATCCTAGTGTAAAGTCCTTAACTCTATGTCTTGGATTATTCTGACAATCCCACTCATCTCCCTTGATTTGATGGTGAAGTTTTATTAACTCAGTTTTTTTAAGATGGGTCCATTTTTGTTTGGAGGACCTGTGGGGAAGTGAAGCAGTGTGAAAAGAGTTGCTGATAATCTGAACTGCTGTCCCAGTTCAGAGTATGGGTATGTTCTCATATATGCAGTGTATGAAAGGATTATAGAAGGTATGTTAGTTCAAGTCTTTTGAGAAGCAGACAAGAGGAGATTAGATGAAAAAAATTATTAAAGGAAAAGACGATAAGAGAAACATAGGGAGATGGGAAAGGCTGAGAAGACCACAATTCACGTCTGTCTGACTTCAAATAAATGAGAAAGAGAGGATGGGAGGTGGGTAGAAGCATCTTGGACTGCAATGCACTTTTAAGAAACTTAGGCAAGGCTGTTGGGAGCCAAAGTCACCTTCAGAGGAGTCCTGTGCCCTTCTGGGAATGGACCTACCTCACTCAGTCATTGCCTGGGAGCAGCCCGTGAGAAGTAAGACCTCAGTGCAAGAGTGGTGATAGATTTCAGAGAACAGCAGCTAGAGCTGTCAGTCAGTTATGCTTCCCAAAGTTAGAAATCTGAGAGGTAAATTTTCATGGTTGTTACTATCCTCCCCATTCACCACACAGATCCACTTTTCCACATAGGTTTAAGGAGCAGAAACTTCATGGTTACCATGAACCTATCTTCCTAGAGGGAAAAAAAGAGAAAGGTTAGTGAGATGAACTACAGGCTCTATAGCTGCAGTAGATTCCAGAATGGCAACTGGTACTCATCCTTTTGCTCCTCCAGATAGTGGTGCTATCTGAGGCTCTGTGAGCAGGAAAGGCAGCCCCAAACCTAGAATAGGTATCTATCCTATGAGGATGAACTGTTGGCACTTCCAGGCTGAGAGGGGCCCAATGTAGTCAACATTAACCACCAAGTGGCCAGCTCGTTTCCTTGAGTAATAAATAGTGCCTTACTGGGGGCTCAGTATGGGTCTCCTGCTGGACATTCAGAGACAATAGTTGCTAGGTTAACCTCCAAATGTGGTAGGACACGCTGTTGGGTCCATATATAGCTTCCATATTTGCCACCATGGCTACTTCATTGATGTATCCGTTGTGTCAGTTGTGGGATGAACAACAACAAAGACTGACTAATATCACCTAGCTAGTCATTTTCTCTACTTAGTGGTTGAGTACTTCTTTCACAGTGGATGCTATTTGATGGGCATTTATGTACAATACAAAGAATTATATTTCATGTCCCCTCCCACATGTTTGCCCACATGCCTCTATCCCATACCCCCTTGTCTCTAACCTTCCAATGCTCTTCTTTCCAGATCTCTGATCAGATGGCCAGGCCATTGGCCATACCCAGGAACTTGTATATATTCTCACTTTGGGTCACTTCTCATTCTACATAAGTAGATGCCAGGTGCACTGCTCATACCTCTGCCCAGTGGGAAGATTTTCCCTCTCCACTGTCTTTCAGGCCCTCCCCAATATGGCTGAAATGCACTGTTTTTGGCTTGTTCTCATGTATCAAGCCTACTCAATCTTAACCAAGCTCAGACTTTTTTCTTCTCTTTTAGCCGGTCAAGCAGAATCCTTCATAATGCCATGGTGCTGGGGAATGGGCACAATGCAACTCTGGTGGGTAACAAAGGGTCTGAGCTACCTAATCATGGCCTTTTTCCATATCCCAGGGTCCCACATTGTGAAACTCCTATTGCAGCTTGTCATAAAACACCATCCCACATCTTGTCGCACTACTGTCACCTCCAATATCATAGGATTTGTCAGATCATATGGCACAAGCTGCTTGCATCACAGCCTCGACTTGAATCAGAGCCCTTTTCTGCTCTGGCATCCACTTAAAGCTGCCAACCTTTCATGTTACCAGAGCAATATTCCTAGGTGTTGAATGTGTTGTCTACAGAACACAAAGAGGCCTACCAGGCACCATGCTTTCCTCTTGTTGGTAGAGTATGGAAGACAGGCAATTTGTCTTTTACTTTAGAAAGAATCTTCCAGCATGTCCCTGACCACTGGGACTCAAGTGGCAGGTCCTGAGTCTTCATAAAGTTTATCTTTCACCCTCTGGAGCACGTCTTACCAAGACCTCCACTATCTAGCCGCCTCTTCCTCTCTTGTCCAATCACTATGATGTCACTGATGTAATGAATCAGTGTGATGTTCTGTGGCATGTGCAGGTGATTCAGATGTTTTCAAGCAAAATTGTGGCAGAGAGGAAGAGTGCCAACAGAACCCTGAGAAAAAATGGAAAAGTCATGTTATTATCTATCTCACATGAATACAAATCATTTCTGATGGTCTTTTCTAAGTGGAATGGAAAAGAATACATTGTCCAAATCAATGGCTATATACCATGTACCTGAAGCCTTATTACTCTGCTTAGCACAAGCTCACATCTGGCACAGCAACTACGATCTGGTTTACTACTTGATTGAGTCTGTAGTAGTCTGCAGTCATTCTCTAGGATCCATCTAGTTTCTAAAGGGGCCACACTGCTGAGTTAAACAGAAACAGAGGGATCACCACTTCTGCATCATTTAGGTCTTTAATAGTAGCTACAATTTCCACTAAGTTTATGTGATATGATATTTTTTATTTACTCTCTTGGTCAGGAACTGGGGCTAGTTTCAGAGGTTTCCACTTAGCCTTTTCCACTGTGATACCTTTTACCCATAGCCCAAGGACCAGTGTAAGGGTTAGTGCAACTGCCAAGCCAATTCCAGTAACTGGTTAAATGACCACAGGGCAGATCCCTGGATCCAGTGGGCCTACTATGAACCAAACTTTAGCGAACTCATTTATTACCTGGCCCTTAGGCCCCCACTCTAGCAGGGGGGCCATGATGATGCTTTGGGTCTCTGGACATCAATGTCAACTATGTTTTTGTCTAATAGTCCTAAAAATCTTTCATTATTTGTAGGCATTATTCCCTCCTCTTCCATAAATTTCACATATCTGCACCATTGAACTTGCCAGAGCATTCCCCTTCATCAGAATATTTCCCCAGGTCACCAAGAGTGAAATCTTTAGCCATCTTGAGCCATTGCCACATTGTATCAGGGACTATCCATGTCCCACCTGCCAACCAGGAGCATCTCTTCTTCATCCCCCCGGTGATGAGTGAACAATTCCCAAATTCCCACTTTACCACCTGTTTTCTCAGCCTGGTCTCAGTACCACTCGTGTTAATCTGGGTCCTCCACAAGTCAGATTCGAAGATAGGATAAGGAGAGCAAGCAATTTTTCAGAGGCAATGCCTGTGAGGGAAAAATAAGGCAGGAGGGGAGTGGGGAATGAAGGCCAGGAAAGCCATCAAACTGCAATGCAGGTCTCTCCCTGAGTCAATCAGAGAAGAAAAGAAGGAAAGTTGGGGAAAGCGTCTTAGACTTCAGTTTAGTTCTAAGAAAGTTTGGCAAGGTCATTGGGAACTCTTGAAGTCAAAGTTCTCTGTCAGAGTCCTGTGCCTCTCAGGGACAGGCCTGCCTTAGGATCCCCCCCTTGCTGTCATTGGCTGGAAGCAGCCCATAGGAAGCATGACTTTGTCTCACATGCAATGATGGATTTCAGAGTACGTTAGCTGAGGGTGCCCACATTCAGGGATCCGAGAGGCACGTTTTCATTTCCACCACGAAGCAGAACAATTGGAGGACAGTGAGGAAGAATGATAATTCTCCAGCAAGAAGAAGAAAAGAGATAATGGATACAGGAGAAGAAAAGATGATGGTCTTTAGTGAAACTGTCAAAAGTTCACTAACATGAAGCTATTGATTGAAAGCTGGTAAAGCATCAAAGGTCTACCACACAAGTGGATACCCAGAAGGCAGCAAATGTAGATATTCGCACAAGTCCCTGACAGAAAAGAAGGTGGAGGCAGAGAGAGCAGCTGTGCTGATTCAGGTCACAGGGGATTTCCCGCCAATCAGCAGAATTTGATTTATGTTCTAGAATCTAGACAGTAAGTGAATAATGTATCCCAGAGTGGGTGCTCTGCTGACACTGAGCCCCAAGATATTTCCAGAAACTTTGATGTCCATGAAGAGGGAAAACTGCCAATTTGAAGTGAAAAGTGTTTCTGTGTCCCTAAATGTGGAGTTTATGACTTAGTTTGGAGCAAATCACTGTTTTCTTCGAGAAATAATCACTGTATTGGACATTATGAAAAATTAAGCAGGATCCAATTTGGAATTGAGACACTGAGGAGTTATACAATCAAAATAATGAAAATGTGTCTTCATTGAGCATGGAGATGCATTTCTGTAGATTGTATCTTTTAGGAAAATGTTATTTTTCTAAACATGAAATTTAGATTTCATTGTCTCTGAAAACTATTCTTGAGTCATGCTTTTGTGTCATCCTGGGCAAGCATTCAGAGAGGAGGTGAGGAGTGGGGAGCAACTTTGGCAGAAAGGATTTAGAGGTATACACTTACCTCATGCTGAAGAAGAGACCCTAAAGAGGAGTGGGCTGGCCTTGCAAATTCCCATATTGGACCAGGCTTTTCTGGTGTTGTTCTGAAATAACTGAACTCTGGAAATGTACCCGTTATTGAGTCTTGGTTAATTTTTTTAGAAAAGCAAGTCATTTTATTCAATCCTCCAATTATTATTGAAGGTCTACTCTACCAGGGCACTATTTCAGTCACTTGGAATATGTCAGTGACAAAATAGACAAGAAAAGTTCCTGCCTTCTGGAGCTTATGTCCTCTCTCCTGGATGTTCTATCACTGGAAAAGGGAATCTTGGAGCAGAAATAGGACAAGGAGAAAGAGTTTCTTCTCTCCTGGCTTTGGGCAGTATGGCCTCAGCTCTGGGAAAAGACATTGTGCTCAAGAAAACTCTCAATGGGGGGAATAAGCCAGCCCTGTAAGATGTTGGCAGGCCAGGAGCCAAAGTGAGAGATGTCCAATGGGGGACTCCTGTGGAGGGTCCTTGGCTCATGGACTCTGAGACCTACCGCATCTGACCTAAGGTTTTAAGCTATCAGGGAAGGTCTCTTCTACTATTCACTCAACCTCCAGGCAAGTCCTGTTAAGGATTACAGCCTGGTCTTAGATACCACTCTGGGGATTTGAGTGAAGGGCCTGTGATCTCCACGGTGGTAAAGTGGTACAAGAAGAAGTTTCAGTAACTGACAGTAATGAACTTTGACCCTTAGAAGAACAGAGCAGCGGTCCAGAGTCAGTTGATGGTCTGGGGTGGCAAGTCAGGGTATATCTGTGGAACAAGAAAGCCCTTCCTGGGAATCCCCAGGGATGCTTGGGAAGCAGAGGCTGGCAAAAATTGGACTTCCTGCAGTCAAGCAGGATAGAGGCTTAGATGATTGTCAATACCCTAAGGAGAAGTGTGACTTCTAGGCTGGAATGGACAGGAACCTCTGAGTTACATAGTCCATGAGAGCTTCAGGGAGCACTAAAGATTGTGTTTGAGTTTGAGTATTTGTTTTTTGCTGAGGAAGATTCACCCTGAGCTAACAACTGTGTCAATCTTCCTCTATTTTGTGTCTGAGACACCACCACAGCATGGCTGGTGAATGGAGTAGGTCCATCCCTGGGACCGAACCTGAAAACCCAGGCTGCCAAAGTGGAGTGTGTGGAACTTTAACCACTTGGCCATGGGGCCAGGCCCAAGTTTGAGTTTTAAGGAAGTTTGGAACCTAAATCACAGAGTAGGATGTGAGTCAGTTTTCAACGTGGACATGGTGAATAGGGTTTTATGTTAAGTACACTTAAGAATTCTGTGTCTAAATGTAGCTATACAAATTTTAATTAATAATTGATATATGTGTTACTCAACGTTTCAGATCATCTTAAGGGTAATACAGGGTGGAATACAACCCCCAGAAATAGTCTATGTAATTTCCCTGAAGAAACTCACTTACCTTAAGAGAGACTTATGAAAAAAGTGAGAAATGCTACGTTATACAGTGTCCAACCTTCATCTGTTCTTTCCTCCCTCTCAGATATTTGTGAAAATCCTGACATGTCCACACATGTATCACCACAGAAACAAATACACCAAATACAGTCACATACACTATGCAAAGTTATCACCCAGGTGAGAGGAGTGGGAAATTCACAGAACTACCTAAGGAAAAGTATTAATTATTTAGTATTTTCTGTTCATATCATTAAAGTCTGGTGCTTCCAAAATGTAAAATGTAGGGGACTACACTGGGGGCTGTATAGATCCATAGGGCTGTCAATCTGCTAAAGGTGATGCAACTACAGAAATGTTCCCTATGAGTTTATAACGCTATCATCTCACACACTAGAAAGCCTAAATTCTGCGGCAGAGGGGCCTGGACTCTAGACTTCAGTTCTGTTTCTATTGCTCTTGTTATAACTCAGCTGTATGGTTTTGGATGTAAGAGTCTTTCATAAAGGTCACGTACAACTCTCAAATTGGATCAGGCCAACTAAGCAATATTACAATGGTTACTAGAATAGTGAAATTTGACCAAAATTTGTAAGTATTTGACCAAATTTGACCAAAAGAAGTAAGAAGGGAGTAAAGAGGACCAATAACCTTCTTTCTCCCTCCCTCCTTGTGATTGATTGCAAAAATGATTACAATACTTTGCAGTTCTCTTCTCATCAAGAGATGGAGTCTATTTCCCTATCCCCAAGATCCAGTGGGGAGCTTAAACTGCTTTGGCCAAGAATGTGAGGGAAGTGATAGTTTGTGAGTTTTGAACCTAGGCCTCAAGGGACCTCTCAGGTTCTTCTTTTCTGCTCTTGAGACTCTTGCCCAGGATAGCCTGAGCATCCTGAGAGACCATGTGGAGAAGAAGGCTAGTCTAGTTGAACCATTTTAGACCAACCAGCCCCAGCTGACCTGCCAACTGACCACAGACACATGAGCAAGCCCAGCTGCACAATCAGATTTGTCAAGGCCAGAACCCTCAAGCCGAGCCCTGTCCAAACTGCCAAACTGAAATTTATTTTAAGTCACAAAGTTTTGGGGTAGTTTATTAAACAACAAAAGCTAACTGATAGCTCTACATATCTTTATGAGTCACATAGCTTGGAAATGTTATAAAGTAAATACTTTCCTCAAAGTTAAAGTTTTATAGAGTCACTTAAGCCACGGCCACTAAAAGTGCTGATCCACAAAGAGATAAAGAGCTTGCACTAGAATGTAAACCTATACACTGCTTCCTTCATCAAGAAATTCTTGCTGCAAAAATGACATCAGCTGAATTCAATAGCATGCATAACGGCATAGTTGATTTCTGTTCTGGTGCAAGCTTCTTGTACTACTGCAAACTGGTAATAAATACTACACAAACCAGGCACAGTCTGTGGACCACACTTTTGGTAGCAGTGACCTAAGACTTAGGGGTCAAAAAAATGTTTTTTTGTGTAAAGGGCCAAATAGTAAAAATTTTAGGCATTGTGGGCCATACAATCTGTCAACTTTATCATTATAGCACAGAAGCAGCCATAGACAATATGTAAATGAATAGGTGTGGCTGTGTTTCAACCAAACTATTTTAAAAACAGGTAGCAGACTAGATTTGGTTTGTGGGCCATAGCAGGCAGACCCCTGAGTCCTAAGCCATTTCTGAGGTTCAACCCCATCAAAGCTCATTATCAGGTCTGGTTTTTCATTAATATCAAAAGAAGGTAAGCAAAGGCAGAAAGAGAATTGGAGATATCCTTCATTAGAGACAGAAAAAACAAATGCCTGAAATGGTTATTTCAGATGTCCCAACACAGAGCCACCTAGAGGGATAAAATGAAACATGGAAATACGTACATAATTACCAAGAAATATATGGGAAATAAAGTAAGTAAGTATTGCCAATCAAGGCCCTTGGCTAAATCTTGGAAAAAATAAATATTCCAAGAAGGTTTCATTTCAAAATGCTGAAATCTCAAAGATGACAGAACTGTTTTATCAGTAGGGAGCTGGAATATTCCTTCCCTCATTTTTCTCCTCCCTCCCTTCCTCTCTTTGTCTTTCTTGTCTTTCCTTTTTTTTTTTCTTTTGCTCTTCACACAGAGGAAAGAATTTCCAGGCACTGTTAAAAGCAACCAGTATTACATTCTTGAAGAACAGGTTCATGTGAACAGTTGTTAAAAATTTATAGTTACCTTATTTGATTCTTCTTCAGTGTAGCTTGGAGACAACACATTTCCATATCATTAAAGTACTAGACAACAATCCATCTTTAGATTCGCCCTGAGAATGGGCAGCATGTGCCCCTGTGAGGGAGTGTCAGGAAGAGGCACAAAAGAGAGATGTCAACCATCGCCATCCATTTCTCAAAATACATACTGGGCAGATTTCCAAATTCCCGTTATATTTGTTTTTTTTTTTAATAGAAGATGATTAGCTGCTTTGGTGAATATACTCCTCCCCAGTTAACAACAGCTGCTATCAAAATCACTAGAGTGAAACGAAAAGCTGAATACTGTGTGTCTTGTTTATTTTAATAAAATATGAAACCTATTTCTTAAGGATCTCAAGCTCCATAAGGATGAAACTTCCATTTTAAATGGAAGGCTTAGTGTGGGTTAGCTTTTCCATGGTTTCCTTTGTTTAGTGTTTAATATTTACTCCACCCCTGATTAAGCCACTGAAAATATCTAGCAGAATGCATGTGTGGGAAGAGGAACACATTAGGAATCAAAGCCATTGTCAGTCACTAACAATTTAGCTCAGATTGGCCAAGCAATTTTTGCCTGAGAGAATGTACACAGTGCCATGGCCACCAGGGAGGGTCAGGAGAGAATAAACCCAGAGAATGGAAAGCTGAGAGGCCCTGGTGGGCTGTCACAGATTGGGGGGAGGGCTGGGCAAACAAGTGAAATTAAGAGGCAGTGGAGAAATTAGAGAAAACTGGAGATAATGGCAGGGGCTGTAAAAAGGAAGGAGGAGCTATGAAAAGAGAATGGATAAATGTTAAATTTTGTCTACTTCCCAAATTTCCCTCAGGCTAGTCCTAGCCAAGAGAGCCCAAAATTACTTCCCATGCACAGGGATGAAGGGATTCTGTTTATGCCAGGAGGGGGAAGAGCCCTCACATCAGGAGTTCGAGTATCCTTTAGCACACATCTCTAGGCTAATCTTCATCTGCCTGGTCTTCATAAAGCCTTCCCAGGAGCAGTGCTGTGCCCCTCTGTTCTTGACCACAGATTGAGAACTTCCAGGGTCTTCTAAGCATCAATTTCTAATCAGAGTGTCACAAAATGGCAGTGACATATATAATCCAAAATTGTGGTTCATCCACTCTGTCCTCTGATGTTTACATTCTCCTGCCCATGTGTGTTCTTCACTGCTTCCCTCTTCTTCCTCCTGTCCATCAAATGGTATCCTTTATACCTCCTGATTTCTCTTCTTTTTCATCAATATTAGTTACATCTTCAGGTGGGGTCTTGTCAGAGACAAAAATCTCATTGCAATAACTTTTCACTTTCCTCCTTACTGTTGTAGTCAATACTTCCTTTTGGTCATCTGTAGCAAACTCATCCCCTCAGAGGGAGATGGGGAACAAAAAATTTAAAGCTAAGTACTATTTAGATATAAAAATACTGGCCTCAGTCACCAAACACTCCATTTTCATCCCCAAAGGTGTCATACGATTATAAGAACTCTTAATAGGAATGCAAAATCCCCATAGTTCATTCATTCATTTATTTATTCACCAAATATTTGTTGGGCAACTTCTATAGGAAATACTCTTCTAGGAGCTGGTAATACAAAGATAAACCAAGATCCTTGCCCTGGTGGAGTTTATCATCTAGTAGGGGAACCAGATGTATAAACACAAAATTGTGATATAGAATGATAAGTGCATAATGAAAGTATGTACAAAGTATTGTTATATTCAGTGGCGGTAGTCAAGGACTCTGCTAGGCTGGGCAAGAAAAGCCTTCCCTGAGGAGGAGATTTGAGCACAGTGATGAGAAATAATGGAATTCACAATGAAGAGGGAGAGGCAGGAGTAATGACTTTAGTAAAGTTTGCCTTGAGCATGGAATTCATGTAGAGAATTAGTAGGAAATTTTAGCCTTAGGGCAGCAGAACTGAAAATGGGAATGGATAAATATGAGAGATGTTGAGGAAGTGGAATGACAGGTAGAGTTTAATGATGTGGAAGAAGAAAGCAAAGATGATCCCCAGGTCTCTAAGTGTGGAGAGAACCTTAGGTATTATTGAGTCTCACTTCTGACCCAATACAGAAGTCTCCTCCATAGCATTCCCAAATGGTGGCCCACTAGCCTCTGTTGGAACCCTTCCAGGGGTGGGAGCTGTCTGCCTCACAAGGCAGCAGCCTGCTCCATTCTGGACAGCTTGGACTTTAGAGAGAGGTTCTTTGGGTTGACCTGAAATCTGCCTGCCCTTAAATTCTACCCATTGGTCTTAATTTTGCAAAGACTGGGTTTGTTTTCTTAGGTCTAGATCTGAGTCCTTCAGATTCTTAGAAACAGCTATTTTGTCTCTCCTTAGTCTTCTTCATTCTTCTTCCCTCAAAACATTCCCAAGGCTTCAGGAAAATCCTGACAAAATCAGCCTATTATGACTATCAGTCATAATGCTGACATACATAAAAGGCAGCTTTTCACATTTTTCCAGAGGTTGGACTTGGCATCATAAATGTTTAGTGTCATGACCTTAAAATATGAAACTCTTTGACTGAGGCTGTTAGCATATCAGCCTCATGAGCAGCACAATGAAAGAATAGGAGGACAGAACAAATGTTGGAGAAAGAATAGTATATCTCCTTAAAATATAATTCATTAAGGGATTACATCTCTTCCTGGGTTTATATGACTGCTTCCTTAGTCATTTGAAGTAACAGTCTTGTTTTACTACTGCAGAAAAAAACAAGATATGGCTTGATTCAAATAAAGTCAACATTTAGACTAAGATAATGAAATAATATTAGAGCTGAAAGTGATGTTTAAGATGATCTTGTCTAGCCCCTTCATTTTATAGACCAGGAAACATATGATGACTTGATGATTACAAGTGGTAAAATTGTTTGCTAAAACCCTTTAGGAGAATAGTTGATGGGTAACTAGACGTTCCTATAGTGTCATATTAACAACACACCAATTATTTTCTAGTCATAAAGGAAAATATCATTGGACAGCGAAGGAATCCAGCAGTCATTATGCAAGTGAACAGTTAAGTTTCTCATCTCTAATGATAGTTCATCTGGATAATATTACGAGATTCAGCACAGAGTACCTAACATCACCTATGATATAACCTGGGCATAAATGTCTAATTAGAATACACAAAGTTCAACAAGTGATGCTGGGACAACTGGATATCCACATACAAAAGTGAATTTGGACCCTTTCCTCACACATATATAAAAATTAACTCTAAGTGGACCAAAGACCTGAATATAAGCACTAAAATGATAAAACTCTTAGAAGAAAGCATAGGTGTAAATCTTTGTGGCTTTGGATTGGCAATGGTTTCTTAACCATGACAACAAAAGCACAAGCAACAAAAGAAAAAGAATTAAACTTCATCAAAATTAAAACTTTTTTGTGTCAAAGATCATTATTAAGAAAGTAAAAAATACAACCTACAGAATGAGAGAAAATGCTTACAAATCATATATCTGATAAGGGTCTAATATCCAGAACATGTAAAGAAACAACCCAATTTAAAAATGGGCAAAGGACTTGAATAAACATTTCTCCAAAGAAGATACTAATGGCCAATAAGTGTCTGAAAAAAAATGCTCAACATCATTAGTTATTAGGAAAATGCAAATCAAAATCACAATGAAATACCACTTCACACCCACTAGAATGAATATGATTTTTTTTAATAGAAAATCACAAGTGTTGATGAGGACATGGAGAAATTGGAACCTTCATACCCTGCTGATGGGAATATAAAATAGTGCAGCTACTGTGGAAAACAGTTTAGCAGTTCCTCAAAAAGTTAAAAATAGAGTTACCATATGATCCAGCAATTCCATTCCTAGGTATATACCCAAGAGAATTGAAAACCTATGTTCACGTTAAAAAGTGTGTACATGAATGTTCATATCAGCCTTATTCATAATAGCCAAAAAGTGAAACCAATTCAAATGTCCATCAACTGACGAATGGATAAACACAATGTGGTACAATGGGATATTATTCCACCATAAAAAGCAATAAAGTACTGATACATGCTACAATACGAATGAATCTTGAAAACATTGTGCTGAGTGAAAGAAGATAGACACAAAACACAAAAGACCACGTATTGTATGATTCCATTTATATGCAGTGTCCAGAATAGGCAAATTCATAGAAACAGAAAGTAGATTAATGTTGCCAAAGGATTGGGGGATGAAAATATTGGGAGACATGGGGCTTCTTTTTGGGGTGATGGAAGTATTCTGGAATTAGATAGTGGTAATGGTTCATACACTAAAACCCACTGAATTGTATACTTCTGAATGATTAAAATAGTGAATTTTATGTTATGTGAATTTTATCTCAGTAAAAATCTTTTCCAAAGCATACACCAAGTTTTAGATGTGACTGCCATTTTACAGTTAATTCAGGCACTAGAGAAACAAGCTAAATGATAGCAGGTGGAAGCAATAGGACAAACCCAGAAGGTGGCCCAATCTGTAGGACAACTGGACTGGTCTTTAAAAAAAAACCAACATAAAAAGGTGGCTGCGCTAGCATTTGAAATATATGGCAGAATACCCTAAGAGGTGTGTGCTCTTGAACAGTAAGAATAGTTTTAATTGTTTTGTCAGTACTTTATTAATTTCCAACAAGCACATATACTACTTCTATAATAGCAAGTACATTAAAAGTACTTGCTTGAAGTCATATAGCTAATTTAGGGAATTAAAACAATTTTTTTCTGAAACAATTCAGAAAAAGACTGAAAACCACAAGGTAGGACTTACCCCTTAAATACTGGCTCCCAGGGAGAAGTCCCAAATGGCTGGGTTTGGAAATGAGAATAATATCCATATGTTGGTATAATATGGTATAATATAATATCCTGTTTGCCAGTACATTTCTGTTTCTTTAAATATTCCTTTATTCTTGTTTTTTCTGCTTCTCTTTTTGGCTCCTTTTCTCCCCCATCCTTCATTTTTCCCATGTTCTATCTGAATATGTCCTACCCATCTCCTGTTTGTTTTCTTGGTTTCTTTCTCAGGCTTTCTTTAAGGGTCTGTACCTTCCCTCTTGTCTTACCTGAGAGGCTGTTCCTTACACAAGAACAAAGCAGTAGTTCCCAGGATCAGACTTTGGTCTGTCTCTGGAATTGTTCACAGAGGAAGTGACTCTTTCCAAGCATGGGCAGGGAAGTCAACGTTGCCCTCCCAACCTTATGCATCAAAGTTTGCAAGGGACTGTACTGTAGAAGATAGTGGGTGAAACTCCTGGCTCCATCTATAGTCTGGATGATGGAACTTTAAACATACTGGGGAGAGGAGATTGGGGAAATTGGAGCAAATGAATCCTTCCTGCTTTTTATTTATTTCAAGGGAAGGAGGTCTATAGTCCTATGGGTGGAATTGGATTGGACTGAGAGTTAGCTCCTGGGTTGACCTGACATTGTCTGATGTCATAATCTATCTATAAACTTCAACATTTGAGCCTGTGTGCCAGGTCAGGAGTCAGTGGTGGAGGTTAGAAAGACATGGAAGAACTCAGGGAGATTGATGAATTTTGATAATTTTTTGTATTTAATAAATAACAATGTATTTTATTTTATTAATTACAAGATAAAGGGAAATTGTTATATTATAAATTTGTTGACTGGTACATAGAATTTTAAAGATCGATCTATTTATTGAACTACATAGTTATCTATAACTTGAGTTTCCCCAGGCCTCACCAGCCTGTAATGTGTGCAAATGGAGTGAAATTAAGGGTATATGCTGTGTGTGTGTGTGTGTGTGTGTGTGTGTGTGTGTATATTTTTTTTTTTTTGCTGAGGAAGATTTTCCCTGAGCTAACACCTGTGCCAATCTTCCCCTATTTTGTATGTGGGTCTCTGCCACAGCATGGGTTGATGAGTGGTGGAGGTCTGTACCCGGGATCTGAACCCGTGAACCTGGGCCACCAAAGTGGAGCACGTGAAACTTTAACCACTTGGCCATGGGGCCAGCCCCTATATATTTTTTTAAAGCATATTACCCAAAATTTACCCCACTTGGTGTGTAGGACCTCAGATTCCTGAAATGTTTGCCCTCAAATAGTTCTGAGAATCTATAGAGCACCCAGTCAGCTATAAGACACTCCTTCTGCTGGGTGCCTCTCCTGGGCAAGACTGCTGTTGCCACCAGTCTTGCCTCATCTTCTGCCAGGCGCTGCTGCCTTCCTGCCAGTCACCACCACTGCTTCTCCATTGCACCACCACCTCCTGGTCAGTGCTTGAGTCTCTGTGATGGTTAATTTTACGTGTCAACTAGACTGGGCTAAGGGATGCCCAAATAGCTGGTGAAACATCATTTCTGGATTTCTCTTTGAGAGCACGTATGGAAAAGATTAGCATTTGAATCAGTAGACTGACTGAAGAGGATCCACTCTCACCAATGTGGGACATCAGCCAATCAGTTGAGGGCTCAACTAGAACAAAAAGTCAGAGGAAGGGCAAATTCACGCTCTCTCTTCTTGAGCTGAGACATCCTTCTCCCGCCCTTGGACATCTGAACTCCTGGTTCTTGGGACTTTGGACTTGGACAGAATTATACCTGGTTTTCCAGATTGCTGATGGCAGACTGTGGGACTTCTTGGCCTCCATAATCACACTAGCCAATTCCTATAATAAATCTCCTCTTAAATATAGCTATCTATATCCTACTGGTTCTATTCCTCTGAGAACCCTGACTAATACAGTTTCCTTCCCTTGAGGGGCCAGACTTATGCTGCAGTCTGTGGCAAAGTAGGGGAGGACACCCCTTTTCATCTTAAGCTTCCACTCTTATGAGAGGGAGCTGCCTGTGCCTGAATATCATATAGCAGGTTAGAGAAACAACTCTTTCAGCTTTGACAGTAATCCAAGTGGCTGGACCAGGAATAAATGGCTCAGAATCACCTCTTCCTGGTTACTTCTTTTTTGCTGATTATATGTGAACATAGAAAAAAACATTAATATAAAACAGAGAAAATGGACTAAAAATTTGGCATACATTTAAATGTCTATATAAACATATATTTATAATTTTTACATAAATGGAATCATCATATTCTGTAAATTTATTTCAAATATAAAGATCTACTTATTATTTTTTGAATGGTCACATAGTATTTGTTGTTGGATATACCATGACTTTTTAGCCAGATCCTGTTTAATAGAATTCCATATTGTTTATAGTTGCCTGAATTTAAGCAATGCTGTCACAAACATCATTATACATACATCTATTAGTTCCTTAGGAGAAATTTTTAGAATTGGTGAATCAATGGTGAATAGACATTACAATTTTGATGGCTACAGGACACAGTGATCTCTACAGAGTTTGTACCAGTGTGGAGGACAGATTGGAGGGTCTGAGATCCTCTGTCAGCTGTAAATAAGGCCAGCCATTTTCCCTTACCTTCACTAAATAATATCCATATTATTCATCTTTTTCATCTTTGCCAGTCTAGAAGGCTTAAAAAAAAAATCAGTGTTCCTTCTTGTTTTAATTTGAATTTTTTTAAATTTTAGTGAACATTGCATATTTGTTAATTCTTCTGTAATTTGCCTGTTCATATATTTTGGCCATTTAAATTGGGGTGTTCAATATTGAATTGATTTCCAAAGGCTATTTATATATCAAATACTAACATTTATATGTCAATATTTAATACATAAATTTTCCCCCATAATTTCCTTGCTAAGCATAGGCTCTCTCCAAGCTCTTATTCCCCCTGAACAGATCTCATTTAGACCATTCTACCAATTTAATAGCCATGCCCATATATGCCTAAGTTTCTGCTGGAATCTCTGCTGAATAGCTATATGATAGGGTATGTCAATAAAATGTATACACATTAAAGTCACATTTATTTGAAATGAAAATTACTGTTAGAAGTTGTAGCTTGTGGTCTAATGGAAAAATATAACATTCAAAATAAGCAGAGTATGAGATGCAAAGTAGTAGCAAAATCAATTTAGAAGGCTGGCACATGTGTTTAAAAATTTATTAATCTAAGGGTGGAAGTTTGGAGTAGAATCCTTGAGTGAGATTTTCAAAAAGAAAAGACTGTATGATCTTCCTTTCTCCCTGACCCTCCAATCCTCCTTTGATCACAGCTGAGCTGTCTCCCCACCCACATATCTTAGTGGTTCTTAAATTGGCTGTGCACAGAAATCACCTGGGGAACTTCAGAAAGTACTCATTCCTGAGCCCTACTCTAGAGGTTCTGAAGACAGTCATGTGCCACATAACATTTCGGTCAACAAGAGACCACATATACAATGGTGGTCCCATAGATTACAATGGAGCTGAAAAATTCCTTTTGCCTAGTGACATCGTAGATGTCATAACATTGTAGTGCAATGCATTACTCACATGTTTGTGGTGATGCTGGTGTAAACAAACCTACTGCTCTGCCAGTTGTATAAAAGTATAGCACATACAACTATGTAGAGTACATAATACTTGATAATGATAACAAACAGCTATGTTACCGATTTATATATTTCCTATACTTTTTATCATTACTTTAGAGAGTACTCCTTCTACTTATGAAAAAAAAGTTTACTGTAAAACAGTAGGTTGTTACACCACTAGCAGCCTCATACATCTCATGTTTACCACGTCTCTTGGTTGCATCATTTTCTCTTGTGCTTGATTTAATCCCGGGTTGTTTTGTTCACCATGGCCCCTAAGCATATGAAATCCACTGCTAATGTGGCCAGTAAGAGGTCACGTCGAGTGATTGATCTGGAAACGAAATTAAAGTATTAAGGACTACGAAGGTGGAAAATCAGTGATGGTTATTGTTCGCCAGTCAGGCGTGTCCCATTCCACTATAGGTACAATCTTGAAGAATAAGAACCAAGTGATGGAAGCTGTTAAAGGATCTGCTTCATTAAAGGCAAAAAGACCAACAAAAATTCAAGAAAAGCCTATATCAGACATGGAGAAACTTCTAATGACCTAGCTTAAAGACCAGACGCAGAAGCATATCCTTCTCAGCACCAGGATGATCGCAGCCAAATCAGAAAGTTTGTTTGCGATGTTGAAAGAAAAGGCTGGGCCTAACTATGATGTTGAATTTACTGCTAGCTCTGGGTGGTTTAAATGACTCAAGAATCATTTTTCATTGCATAATATGAAAGTGAGAGATGAGTCTCCAAGTGCTGATGTGAAGGCACCTGAAGAATTTTTGGAAACTCTAGATAAGCTGATTGTGGAGGAAAATTACTTGCCAGAGCAAATATTCAATATGGATGAAACTTCCCTGTTCTAGAAATGGATGCCTGAGAGAACTTTCATCCATAAGGACGCTAACTCAATGTCAGGTTTCAAGGCTTTTTTAAGGACAGGGTAACAGCCTTGCTGGGGGGAATGTTGCAGGCTACAAATTGAAACCCTTTGTGACCTGGCACAGTAAGAATCCCAGGGCTTCAAGCATATCAATAAGCACACACAACCAGGTATCACAGAAGCAATAAGAAGTCATGGATGATCCATTCCTCTTCCAAGATGCCCTCTTGAATTGCTATGCCAGTGAAATGGAGAAGTACTATTTGGAGAATAGCATACGTTTCAAGATTTTGCTTATTGTTGATAATGCTCCTGGACATCCTCATTTTATTGGTGATCTTCATCCCAATATCAAACCAATGGGTCCAACCAATGGATCAAGGAGTTATAGCAGGTTTTAAGGCCTACCACCTGAGGATGACCTTTGCCCACTCTATTGCTGCAACTGAGGAAGACACTGATGCAATTCTGGAAGGATGACATCTTTGACTGTATCAAGAACCTTGCTTGGGCTTGGGATGATGTCATCAAAGAATATATGAATGGCATCTGGAAGAAGACACTCAAGGAGTTCTTCCATGACTTCAAGGGATTTGCCAAGGATGAGGAGGTTGCAAAAATCAACAAGGCTGTGGTTGAGATGGCAAACAACTTTAAACTGAGTGTGGATGAGGATGACATTGAGGAGCTCCTAGAAGTAGTTCTGAGGAAATGTGACTAATGAGGAGTTATTGGAACTGGAATAGGAATACAGCTGAAAAAAGGCAAGAGAAAAGGAAACTGCTGAAGAAGAAAAAGAAGAATCCCCAAGAAAATTTACAGTGAAGGATTTAGCAGAAGCTTTTGTAGACCTCAACAAACTCCTTAAAAATTTGAAAACATGGACCACAACACTGAAAGATTTTCATTAACAGAGAGGAATGTTCATAGTGCATTATCTGCTTACAAGGAAATCTATCATGAAAAAAGGAACACACCAAGCAAAGCACCATGGACATATTTCTGAAAAAATGACACCTCCTCCTCTGGCAGTTCCTTTAGGAAATATTCCAGAAGAAGGCATTGTTATCATCGGAGATGACAGCTCCATGCTTGTTATTGCCCCTGAAGACCTTCCAGTGGGACAAGATGTGGAGGTGGAAGACAGCGGTATTGATGATCTTGGCCCTGTGTAGGCCTAGAATAATGTGTGTATTTGTGTCTTAGTTTTTAACAAAAAGTTTTAAAAAGTTAAAAAAAATTAAAAATTTTAAAAATAGAAAAAAGTTTGTAGAATAAGGATATAAAGAAAATATTTTTGTACAGCTGTACAATGTGTTTGTGTTTAAGCTGTTATTACAAAATAGTCAAAATGTTTAAAAATTTTTAAGTTTATAAAGTAAAAAAGTTACAGTAAGCTAAGGTTAATTTATTATTGAAGAAAGAAAAATTGTTTTATAAATTTAGTACAGCGTAAGGTGCAGTGTTTATAAAGTCTACAGGAGTGTACAGTGATGTCCAAGGCCTTCACATTCACTCCCTCACTGCCTCACCCAGAGCAGCTTCCAGTCCTGCAAGCTCCAGTCATGGTAAGCGCCCTACACAGGTGTACCATTTTTTAATCTTTTATACCATATTTTTACTGTACCTTTTCTATGTTTAGGTATGTTTAGATACACCAAACTTACCATTTTGTTACAAATGGCTACAGCATTCAGTACAACAACATACCATACCGGTTTGTAGCCTAGGAGCAATATGCTATACCACAGAGCCTAGGCGTGTAGTAGGCTGTCCCATCTAGGTTTGTGTGTATACACTCTATGATGTTCGCACAACGACAAAATTACCTAATGACACCTTTCTAAGAACATATTCCCATCGTTAAGTGATGCTTCACTAATTTGTTTGTGATCAGGACTTTTTTAAGCTCCCCAGGTGATTCTAATGTGCAGCCAGGGATTCGGCACCATCCCTGGCTTTGGGAGTAATTTAAGCTTGACTGGAGAACTATGATGACTTCTAGTTCAGAGCACACTGACTTCGCTGGTTCTTACCTCATTCTTCAATTCCAAAAACGCCTTCTGCCTTATTCCCAACACAAAGTGCCCCACTTTACACTTTTTTTAAACAGAATCCTGCCTCCTTGTGCGTATGGGTACTGCTGCCACATAATAGTGTTTCCCTTTCTGGATTTTCACAGGTTACCTGTTCTCAGATTGTCTTTGCTGTGATCCACACGTGTACTTCTTGGGCCTACTCCGATGCTGAACCCTGCCTTGAGTTACCTCCTGTTGCTCTTCACTGTACTCTCTGCATGTCATGTTCTACCTGCTCAGATAGTTATTCCTTTGTTTGCAGCTGGATTCTTCCCTATGGTGCCTGACTCATCCCTGGGGACACGGCCCACTCCAGAAGTTAGCCAGTCCCCAAATGTGAGGGTTATTCTTCTCTGCTTGATGATGTTATTTTATAAGATTTGTAGTTAATATTCTCAGAGGAGTATAGGAGAAACTGTCCAGACCAATGGAGATTATGAAAGACACCTCTTTAAAAGCAGATTAGAGAGTGGGACTTCCAGCGTGAGGAGCTTGGCAAATCCTCTCTCCAGCAAAAAAAAAAAAACTATATAACTGGTGAAAATTATTTTTTAAAAATCATCTAATATCTCTGGAAATTGTTCTGAGGGCACATAGAAAATGGAGAAACATCCATTCAAGAAAATCTACTCAATTTCTGTATGAAAAGTGAGAGTCTGTGGCGTTTGAGCCATGGCCTGCTCCCTTCTCTGTCCCAGCTCCATATTATGGAAACTCTATTCGGGTGATCTTCTCCTGGATGGTGAGGACAGAAAGATGTCAGCCCCTACTCCCCATGACTCCCAGTCTTGGGCTACAATTTCACTCCAGCAGAGGCAAGCCACCGGATTTCTCATACCCTTGGCCCTGTGTTGTAGAAGCTCTATTTTGGACAAGTGCAGCCGAAACGACTGAGGCTTCCTTTCTCCCACTCAGCCCCTAGTCACAGGGCAGAAGCTACCCCAGGCTTGGCAGCACCCAAATACTAGGGCCTTGAGTACCCCTGCCTGAGCTCACTCATAGGGTAGAGTGAGAAGACCAGGGGCTACCATTCCCACTCCCAGCATCCACACATATTGCTGGGGTGTCATTCTGGGAGAAGCAAGCTACCGTTCCTGCCCCCAGCTCTTGTGCAGTGGTTCAGAGATTCCGTTCAGGGAAAAAGGCAGACCATAAGAACAAAGAGCTCTGTACCTCTGCCTCAAAGGACTGACTTTATTTGAAACAGAATGTGGAAATTCCATGCTTAAGGATGTTGTCCAAAACGATGAAGACTTTGGTGGAGAACAGTTGAGAAGGTGCTGTTGGCTCCATGCCATGGTATCAATAAACAAAATACCAGAGCAGCCAGATATTTAACAGAGAGAATCAGGGAAAGAGACAACCAAGAAGAACCTCTTGGGATTATAGTCAACCTCGGAGATCAAGAAGGCTGTGCAAATGTGCTAAATTGCACCCATTCAGAAGCAATCAGAGCAGGATGTGGAGCAGAATTGAAAGCATTCCCAAGCCACACAAACATCCACCAACAATGGGCAGAAGCATCACTGGCACAGAGGACTTAAGCACAATCTCTGCATAAACACTGACTGAACAATAAGCTACTCTGACCCAGGGGCAACTCCTATGAAGTCAGAATTAAAGATAAAATCACACTCCTGGCAGTCTGGAAGACTATATGCCTGCCCAAGGCTGCACCCTCTCAAGAGTGATATGAAAGAGAACTTCTAAGGTTTAGTCCCTGGTTGAATTTGGGTCAAAAATGTAAACCCCCTGAACTATGAGAGCAGGCTCCAAGCTATACACACATCCATTAGTAAAGGGTTAAAATCTAGCTAAGAGTGTTTAAGCGCAATGTTTAAAAATAAGTGACTTGTACTGAGCAGGAATAATTTCTAGATATCCAGGACAAAAGGCAAAGATAAAATATGGAAATAAGGGAGAAAATTCTGAGATGGAATATCAGAGATTGTACACTACAGGGAAAACAGACTTCACAGAATTAGTTGTCAAGTCATTGAACAAATAAACTAATGACCAAGCAAAAACCAAAAGCAACACCAATCCCTGGAGTCAAGGGGAGATCAGTATCTAGAGTTGTTACAATATATTGTCTAAAATCTTCAGATTTCAACAAGAAAAAAATTGATGAAACATGGAAAGAAATAGGAAAGTGTGATCCATACACAGGAACAAAAGCAGGCAATAGAAACTGCCTCTGAGGGGACCCAGATCTTGGACCTAGCAAAGACTTTAAAGCAGCTAGTATAAACATGTTCAAAGAACTAAAGGAGACCATACTTAGATTATTAAAGGAAGCTATGATGACAATATATCATCAAATAGGTAAAATAAACAAAGAGAGGGAAATTATAGAAAAGAACCAAAAGGAAATCCTGGAGTTGAAAAGTACAATTACTGAAAAGTCCAACAGTAGATTTGATCTGGTAAAAGAAGAACCAGTAAACTTGAACATCAATAGAGATTATGCTATCTGAAAAACAGAGAGAAAAAAGAATGAAGAAAATGAGCATAGCCACAGAAGAATGTGGGACACCATTAAATGTACCAACACACATGTAATGGGAGTACCAGAATGCATGAAAAGAGAGAAGGGAACGGAAAAAAATATAGACTAATAGATGAAAACTTCCAAATGTGATGAAAAACATTGATCTACACATCCAAGAAACTCAACACACTCCAATTAGGATGATATAAAGAGATCCATACCCAGACACATCATGGTCAAAATGTTGGAAGCCAGTGATAAAGAGAAACTTTTGAAAGCATAAGAGAAAACAGCTCATCACATACAAGAGAATCACAATAAGATTCACAACTGGCTTCCCATTAGAAAAAATGGAGGCCAGAAGGCAGGAGGATGACATATTTAAAGTGCAAAAAGGAAAACACTGTCAACCAAGAATCTTATATCTAGCAGAACTACCTTTCAAAAAGGAAGTCAAAGTAAAAATATTCCCAGATAAACAAAAAATGATAAAACTCATTGCTAGCAGACCTGCCATGCAAGAAAGACAATTACATAGGTAATTATAATAGTATAATTGTATATTTCTTGCTCTTTCTTCTCTTAAGTGATTTAAAAAGTAATTGCAAAAAACAATATATATAGTTCATATGTATAATAATATAATATAATTATATATGTATGATATGTATATATACAATATACTGTTGGGCCTATTAGCTTATAGAAATTTGCCAATAACAGTACAAAGTTAGTTGGTGGAAACAAGGCTGTATTGGTGCAAGGAAATGACATCAGATGGTAATTTTCTATAAATATGTACTTGTTATCCTTTCTTCTCTCAGCTTCTTTAAAAATATAAGCTTATATTGGGGCCGCCCGGTGGCGCAGCGGTTTAGTCCGCGCTTGGCAGCCCCGGGTTCGCGAGTTCGGATCCCGGGCGCCCGCCGACGCACTGCCTGTCAGCCATGCTGTGGCGGCGTCCCATATAAAGTGGAGGAAGATGGGCATGATGTTAGCTCAGGGCCAGTCTTCCTCAGCAAAAAGGGGAGGATTGGCAACAGATGTTAGCTCAGGGCTTGTCTTCCCCACAAAAAAAATAAATAAATAAATAAAATAAAAATATAAGCTTATATAAAGTAGTAATTGTGATAATTTATTGTTGGATTTGTAACATATATAGACATAATAACTATAACAGTGATAGCACAAAAAGGGGGTAGGGCATGAAGCTATATAGGAGTAATGACAGCACATAGTTCCATATCTCACTAGAATTTGGTTAGTATAAATCTGAAGTAGATTTTGTTAAATTAAGAAGTATTGTAATCCCAGAATAATCATTAAGAAAGTAACTCAAAAATTTAAAAAATAATTGAAGGAATTAAAATGTTAAACTATAAAAATATCTACTTAACGCAAAAGAAAACAATAAGGAGGAAGAAAGGAAAAGAAAGAGTATGTTCTCCAATCAAAACAGAATGAAATTAGAAAACAAGGAAATTTGGGAAATTCACAGATATGTGAAAATTAAACAACACACTCCTAAATAATCGATGGGTCAAAGAAGAAATCACAAGAGTAGTTAAAAAACACTTTAAGAAGAATGAAAATGAAAACTATGAACAAGTGTATGTTAACAAATTAGATAACTTAGACGAAATGGACAAATTCCTAGAAAGATATAAATTACTGAAACTGACTCAAATAGAAATTGAAAATCTGAATAGATTTATAACAAGAGACTGCAATTAATTATCAAAAAACTTCTCAAACAGAAAATTCCAGAACCAGATAGCTTCAATGGTGAATGCTACCAAACATTTAAAGAATTAATGCCAATCCCTCATATACACTCAAAAAAAGAAGACAAGGGAATGAGTCCCAAATCATTCTATGAGGTCAGTATCAGCCTGATACCAAACCCAGATGAAGATATTACACAAAAAGAAAACTACATATCAATATCCCTTATGAACATAAACACAAAAATCCTCAACAAAATACCAGCAAACCAAACCAGGGACCTATAAAAAAGACTACACCGCAGGACCAAGTGACATTTATTTCAGAAATGGTTGCTTAGCATCTGAATATCAATTAGTGCAATACATAATAGCAATAGAATAAAGGACAAAAATCAAACAATCTTATCAATAGATGCAGAAAAAGCACTTGACAAAATCATTATCTTTTTTTTTTTGCAGGAAAAGTTTCCTCTGAGCTAACATCTGTTGCCAGACGTTCCTCTTTTTTTTCCCTCCCCAAAGCCCCAGTACATTGGTGTAAGTAGTTGGTGGTCCTAGTTGTAAGTCGTTCTAGTTCTTCTACTTGAGCTGCCACCACAGCATGGCAACTGACAGATGAGTGGTGTGATTCCACAACTGGGAAACAAACCTGGGCTACTGAAGCAGTGAGAGCTGAACTTGAACCACTAGGTCATCAGAACTGGCTCCAAAATCAGCATCTTTTAATGATACAAATACTCAACAAACTTGGAATAGAAAGGAGCTTCCTCAACCTGATCAAGGGCATCTACAAAAGACCTACAGCTAACATCATACTAAGATTAGGGGAAAAAAAAGGGATGTCCATTCTTGCCACTTACATTCAACATTGTACTGGAGGTTTTAGACAAGGAAATTAGGCAAGAAAAAGAAAAGACATCCAGATCAGAAAGGAAGAAGTAAAACTATCTCTATTTGCATATCATATGATCTTAAATATAGAAAATCCTATGGAATCCATTAAAGACTAGAATTAACAAGTTTAATAGGTACATCCTTCCAACAATTCCCTGACATGCACTGGGTGTCTAACATTTCAATTCAATACTGACACTAACTATCCAAGTTATTGCAGACCCCACAAGTCAATGGCTCACTCCCACAAGACTGCCCCCACTCTAGACATCAGCCCCAAGTGGGGTCCTCAAGCTACCCACACTTCTGCCCAGCAGACTGCAAATTTGGGAGTTACCATAACCCTCAGGTTTGATAATTTGCTATAACAATTCACAGAACTCAGGAAAGTGCTATAATTACAATTATACTTTTCTTTTTTTTTTTTTTGTGAGGAAGACCAGCCCTGAGCTAACATCTGTTGCTAATCCTCCTCTTTTTGCTGAGGAAGACTGGCCCTGGGCTACCATCCGTGCCCATCTTCCTCTACTTTATATGGGATGCCGCCACAGCATGGCTGACAAGCAGTGTGTCTGCCAGCGCCTGGGATCCGAACCCGCGAACCCCAGGCTGCCAAGCGCGAACTAACCCACCGCGCCACTGGGCCGGCCCCACAATTACACTTTTCTTATAAAGGATAAGACTCAGGAACAGGCAAATGGAAAAGATGCATAGGACAAAGTATGGGGTTGTGGATACAGAGCTTCCATGCTCTCTCCAGGAGCACCACCTGCCCAGCACATCACTGTGTTCATGAATCCAGAAACTCCCAAAACCTCATTGTTCAAGAGTTTTTATTGAGGCTTTATTATGTAGGTGTGGTTGGACTTAACCTCCAGCCCCCACTCCTCTTCCCCGAGATGGGGGAGTGGGGCTGAAAATTTTAACCCTCTAATCATGTGTGTGGCTAGCTCCTTCCTTGAAAATATCTGAGGGCCCACAATGAGTCACCTTGTTATCATAAACTCAGTTATGGTTATGAATAACAAAAGACACTACTATCACTCAGGAAATTCCAAGGTTTTTGAGCTCTGTGCCAGGAACCAGGGGCAAAAACCAAATATAAATATTTTTATTATACCTCAGGTAAGGAATTCATTAAAAGACTATTACAATTAAACAAATTTAGTAGAGTTGCAGGATACAAGATTAATATTAAAAAATCAATTGCATTTCTATACAGTAGCAATAGAAAATCGGAAAATGAAGTTAAGAAAACAACTGCATTTACAATAACAATAAAATAGGTATAAATTTAACAAAGTTAAGTGCAAATATAGACTGAAAACTGCAAAACATTGTTGAAAGAAATTAAGGAAGACCTGAATAAATGTAGACATCTCATTTTCACGGACAGTAAAACTTATGGTCCATGTTAAAATGGCAATACTCTTCAAATTATCTACAGATTCAATGCAGTCCTTATCAAAATCCCAACTAGATTTTGTACAGAAATTGACAGGCTGATTCTAAAATTCATTTGGAAATTCAAGAGACCTAGAATAGCCAAAACAATCTCCAGAAAGAAGAACAAAGTTAAAGGACATGCTGCAAAGCTACAGTAATCAAGACAGTGTGGCATATAAATAGAAATATAGATCACTGGAATAGAAGTGAGGGTCTGGATATTAACCCTTATATTATAATCGACTCAATTTTGGCGAGTGTGTCAAGACAATGCAATGGGGAAAGAATAGTCTTTTCAACAAGTGCGGCTGGGACAACTGGATATCCACAAGTAAAAGGAAGTTGGATTCCTACCTCATACCATATATAAAAATTGACTCAAAATGGACCAGAAACTAAAAGTAAGTGCCAAAACTATAAAACTCTTAGAAGAAAACACAAGAGTAAATCTTAGTGACCTTGGATTTGGCAATGATTTCTTAAATATGACTCCAAAAGAACAAGAAACAAAAGATAAAATAGATAAGTTGGATTTCATCAAAACTAAAATCTGTGCATAAAAGGATACTATCGAGAAAGTGAAAAAACAACCCACAGAATGGGAGAAAACCTTTACAAATCATATATCTGATAAGGGTCTCGTATCCAGAATATATAAAGAACTCTTAAAATTCGACGATAAGAAGACAATCCAATTTAAAAAATGAACAAAGGACTTGAATAGGCATTTCTCCAATGAAGATACACAAATGGCCAATAAGCACATGAAAAGTGCTCAATATTATTAGTCATAGGGAAATGGAAATCAAAACCACAATTAAATACCCTTTTAGACCTATTAGTATGGTGTTACAGGTTGAATTGTGTCCCCTCCCCCAAATTCATATGTTGAAGTCCTAACCCCCGGATGTGACCTTATTTGGAAATAGGGTTAATGTAGGTGTAATTAGCTAAGATAAAATCACACTGGAATAGAGTGGGCCACAAATCCAATATGGCCGATGTTTTTATAAAAAGGGGAAATTTGGACACAGACATGCACACAGGGAGAACCCCAACTGAAGACTGGATATATGCTGCCACAAGCCAAAAAACTACCAGATACTAGAAGAAAGGCCTGGAACAGATAATTCCCTAAGATCTTCAGAGGGAACATGGTCCTGCAGACACCTTGATCTCAGACTTCCAGCCTCCAGAACTGTAAGAGAATTTCTGTTGTTTAAGCCACTCAGTTTATGGTACTTTGTTATAGCAACCCTAGCAAAACAATCACATGGGTATCATAAACAACACTGACAGTAGTAAGTGTTGGTGATTACGCAGAGCAATTGGAACCCTCATACATTGCTGATGAGAATGTGAAGTGCAGTACTTTAGAAAACTAGTTTGGCAGTTCCTCAAAATGTTAAACCTACAGTCACCATATGACTTGGCAATTCCACTATTAGGTATATAGTACCCAAGAGAATTGAAAACAGGGGTTTAAACAAATACTTGTACTTGAATGTTCATAGCAGCATTATTCAAAATAGCGAAAAGGTGGAAACAACCCAAGTATTCATCGAATGATGGGTGAATAAACAAATGTGGTATATCCATATAATGGAATATTATTCCACAGTAGAAATGAAGTATTGATACATGCTACCACGTGGATAAACCTTGAAAACATTACGCTAAGTGAAAGAAGCCAGTCACAAAAGGCCACATATTGTATGATTCTATTTATATGACATGCCCAGAATAGGCAAATCTACAGAAACAGGAAGTAGATTAGTGGTTTCCTAGGACATGGTAGTGGGTGGTAGAGTTGGGGTGTGGGATAGGTAGTGGGGGAATGGGGTATGGCTTAATGGGGTTTCCTTCTGAGCTGTTGAAAACGTTGTAAGCATAGATTGTCGTGATTCTTGCAAAACTTTGTGGATACACTAAAAACTGTTGAATTGTACACTTTAAAAGGGTGAATTTTATGATATATGAATTATATTTCAATAAGGATATTTTTTTAAAAAGACAGACCAGGATTCTGAACTACCCACCTGAGCCCTCCCCAAAATCCTGACCTACAGAAACCAAGAAAGAGTATAAAATGATGTTGATTTTGAAAAAGAAAAGAAAAGAAAGCTAATTAGAAAAATCCCAAGATATAATAGTTATGGGAGGTCTGAATTACGTAGATATATACATGTCAGTGGCAGTCTGTTCAAACAGAACATTATTGTTTTGCCTTGATAGTTTTGAAAATGCTATGTGTGTCAACAAGACAAGTAATTTGCACTTTAAGCAGATTTTGTGGGTGAGCAATTTGTTAGTTCTTGGAACCCCTCAGAAGTGCTAACATTAGCCAATCTGAGTGACCCTGGGCCAGTCCTTTGACTTCAGTGGACTTCCTTGTCCTGTGTATGAGGGGAGGCACCCTAAATAACCTCTAAGCCCCCCCTTTCATCCCAAGTTTCTGTGACCAACACCCCGTGTCCTATTTATCACTCTGAGAAGTGAGGCAGCAACAAGAGAGCTGGGGGCATTAGAATCACTGGGGGGCAGGGGGAGGGGAAGGGGGGCATGTTAGAAATGGAGATGCTAGATTCCACCCCCAGAAATCCTATTTGCGTGGGTGAGCCCTATAAATCAGTGTTTTACAAAAGTATGCCAACACAATTGAGAAACACTGTCAGGTGGCTCTAGAAACTGGTTGCCCCAAGAAATCAGGAACTCTCTTTCCCTCGTGTGCCTAATGAAATACGATAGATGCCTCAGTTTCCATCTGTTACCTCTATCTCCAGCTCTTGGACTAAACCTCTCTTTATATGCCAAACACGGAATGCATGGTTGGGGTATTAAAAGATCCTACTAATTCCTCTTAAGCCATGTGGGTATTGCTAATCAAGAAATAGCTACAATTTCACTTTTCACCTTTGAATGGAAGTCACAGGAAATCAGAGAGGTGTTGTGTTATTAGATTTATAGATCTGTTATATGACACTGCAGTTCTGTTCCCTCTGGACAGAAATTTAACCCTGGGAAGCATAGCACTTTGAACAGAGATGTCACAGGAAGAGTTATCAGGAAGTAGGGAGAGACACCAGTGATAAGACTTCCATTGGCTGAAATAGCTTTCAGGCCTTAGGGTGGCTTTGTTCAGATGTTAGAAAAAGAGCCATTTACCTACCTTAAAATGAGATTCATTTTCGTCTGAATCATTCCTCAGATTTGAAGAGAAGGGATTCAGGTTCTTACTGTCTACCCTTATACCCTTAACAATAACTCACATGGTGTTTACTTGCTCCAGGCACTGTCCCAACAGCTTTAGCTACATAAACTCACTTCATCTTCACCACAGGTAGACAGGCAATCATTATGTCTATTTTAAACAGGAAATTGAGACAGAAAGGCTAACTAGATTACAAAGATTACAAAACTGGAAGACCAGAGAGAAGGATGTGGATTCAGGCAACAAGGCACCAGAGTCCATGAGGCTTAAATGCTAAACTTCAGCCTGTTCACCAGAGTTAACTACGCAACAGAACACAGCGTGCTTCCCGTTCCTGGATTAGCAAAATCTTTAACTGCAGCAGGATAATATTGTGCAAATTTGTCTTTAATGAAAAGAACTTAAGGTTTAACTGGTGAAGCATAATACTAAGTTTGATCTATTAACTGAAACATTGTTCTCTGAAAAATAGAAGGATAGCTAAAGTCCTATTAAGAGCGAGTGACTTTAAAGAACTTCTTACAATTAAACATTATTCGCATCATTATGTGTCAGGAGATTGCCCTTGGTTAAGTATAGATTTTTAGCCAAATGCATTTAACACTAACCTGAACACACTCCCAGTTTGAATTATACACCCCTCCCTCCCTATCCAGGGGCTCGAAGCTTCAGAATTGACCTGATTCCAGAAAGTGAATCCAAAATTCTAGAAATTTGTTGGCACTGAAATTACTACACACCAATTGTAAGAGATTTTTTTTCACCCAGTGCTTTTCATTAAGGGACTGCTAGGAATGAGTAAATCCTTATACTAAAGATGTAGTCTATCAAAAAAATTATGTGTTGTTTTTCTATATTTAATTTTTGGACATACCCAACCATTCGGCTGGTATTCTTTAAGCACCTGCTATGTAGAAACCAATATGATAGGCATTGTGAAGATATAACGATGGATCTTGTCCCCAAAGAGCTCAGTGTCTAGTAGAGGAGATGAGATTAAAAACTGCAAAACAAGCAACAGAGTAGACAGTGGCACAAGAGTAATACAACTAGTGACCACGGTTGTTCAGAGGAGGAGGACTTAGGTAGGAAAAGAAAGCTTCTGGCTGATAGCTCCATTTAAGAGGACATTGAAGGTAGGGTCAGATTTGGACACATGGAGTTGGGGAGAAAGACTGAACTCTTTTAACTGAATCCTCAGAGTGGATTGCAAGCTCTAGCAATAAGTGATTATAAAGTAGGGATTTTGTCTCTTACAAGATCATGTGTCCCCATGCCAGGAACAGACTGCTATGAGAGAGGGGGGAAGAATGGAAGGAAGGGACAAGCCAGTCAGTCTCCTAGGGAAAGAGGACACAGGTGCCAACTGACCCGATGGATCACTCTGGTGACCTCACTGGACTACAAGCTCTCAAGCTCTGCACGTCATTCTGGATGGAATATGTCACATCTGATGAATGCCAGAAGAAGGCATGCAAGTGACCAACAAATCACCTTTCCATTGTGAATCAACACTACATCCTCAGCTAGGAGAATAGTGTCAAATATATGTAGGTGTAAAATTAAACAATAAGATTGTTGAAATGACAAAGCTACTGTATCTTGAAAACATTAAATTGTTGAATAATGTTCAAATGATGCGGTGTTGAAAAGGTGATGGGGTCAGTGATGGAAACAAACACATATTTAGATTATCGTTAAGTAAATCTAGCTATGTTCTCTGAAAATATGTCTCCCTTTGCTCTTCTTCGTGTTGCATTCACAGATCTGTCCTGGGAAGCCATAAAATCCAATATCCAAATCTAATATGCACCCCCTCAAAGAACAAGACCTGCATCTTATTCTTCACCCTCACAGCCAAAAGAGCAAACACCCTTTATTGAAAGCGCTGAAGTGAATTAGAAACTCATCTTTCCTCTTTAACTAGGACATTGTTTTTAAAAATTTTTATTGCAAATGGTGAACACTTTCTTTGAAAGTTGATGTCAGTCTTTACTAATGAGTTTTTTTAAGCTGCAGAAAACAGTCACTTCTGTATTTTTTCGTTTTTATTGCTTGTTTCCGCCAAATGCTTTCTCTTGGCCATGTGTGACAAATGTGTCCCCATCCTCTGTACAGACAGTTTTTAGCTCTCTGCAAGCTGAGACAAGATCAGTCCTTTGACTTCCCCCCCCCCTTGGCAAGTAGAACCAGAAAAGCATCTTTACACATGCCATTCTGGTCTCAGCATTTCTAATGTTAGCATAGAAGCAAAGGGGGTCAGAGGTAGGCTAATGAGGATATGAATTTTGGGGGTGGTTTACCACAGATTAGAATACCTTTATACCCTGGGCGCCACCCTGGAAGCAATCAGGCATTTGTCTGTTGACCTGTGCATTGACCTCCACCTTTTTCTGGGAGAGAAGTTGTTTGTTTGCCAGCATGGACACTACAGGTAAAAATGAATGGCCATTCAACTGGTGTGATTTGAAAAACTATGAGATATTGCCTCCACTCAAGATTATCTTCCTTGCCCACCTCTTATCCTACTTGAGATTCCATCCTTAGAGACTCATTCCTATGAGTCAACAAGCATCAGGGCAATCCCATAAGAGTTATGACACATTGTAATGGTGTCAGTCAATACCCTTTGGCTTGACTCTAGCTTATCAGAGCTTAGTTCTTTCCTGATAACTCCCTGAGGTGCACTTTGAAAATTAGAGTTTTGATGGGTGCCTACTTGAGACACTGTTTGTGACTGAAAGTCTGGGTGGGGCACCATACAAGAACACTGGGTGACTAGGAAAAGAGGAAGAGAGCCTACAGTTGTTTTCGTTTTCTAGGGCTGCCATAACAAAACATCCACAAACCGGGTGGCTTAGAAGAGCCGAAATTTGTCTCACGGTTCTGGAGGCCAGAGTCCAAAATCAAGGTGTCAGCAGGACCATGCATCCTCCAAGGCACTAGGGGAGCATCTATCGCGGGCCTCTCTTCTCTGGTGTTCCTTGGCTTATAGATGGCTGTCTTCTCCCTATGTCTTTTCACATCGTCTTCCTTCTGTGTGTATATCTGTGTCCAAATTTTGAATTTTTATAAGGACACCAGTCATACTGGATTAGGGCCTACCTTAATGACCTCATTTTAACTTGATTACTTCTGTAAACCCCTGTCTCCAAATATGGTCATGTTCTGAGGTACTGAGGGTTGACTCCATCATAGGAATTTAAGGGAGGACACAACTCCATCTGTAACAGAGGTATGTGTGTGTGTATGTGTTGGGCAGGGGTCTGAGGGAGAAAGTATTTAAAAGCACTTGAATACAGAATTCACCTAATTCACATTATGCCTTGGGCTGGCCCTGCCTATTCAGTGACCTTGTGCAGCCAGAAGCCTTGGTTAGTTCAGGTGAGACTCATGGAATCAGGAAAGTTGGCTGATCAGAAGGATCAGCGGAATGTCAGAACTAATAGAGTCAGGCAGTCGTAATGTTCAGAGTAAGCAGGAGGTCAGGAATCCAAGCAGGTAAGACAAGGGTAGAGAAACACAGAGCTTTTAGAAGCCACGACTAGGCAAGAGATCAGATACTCAAAGAAGAATTTTTTCTCAACTTTTATTATAAAAATGTTCAGACATACAAAAAACTTGAAAGAACTGTAGAGGGAACATCCATATGCCCAACACCTAGATTCTAAAATTAACATATTGCTATCTTTGTTTTATCACACATCTATCCATTCCTCTATCTGTGCTAATCATGCCTATTTATTTTCTGTATTTTTGATGCTTTGACATCTGGGGTTTTGCCTTGCTGACTCTGGAGAGAGTGCCTCTCCCAGGACTAGCCAGTTCCTAGAGATAGTAAATGACTGGCCTGAGAACATGCCTTTCATTTGCTAACTAACCAGTCCAGAGCCCACATCCCCACCACTTCCTCTATGAGGCTTTCATACTCAGGGCCTATTTCCATCATAATCACCCCAGGGCCAGGTACCAGGCAATTAGAGAGAGCCCCTACACCTCAGAGCCTGCTGAAACTATTCAAACCAGCTAATCCTAAACCTGCTTACCCTGCCTCACCATATCTTCCCATGGAAGCCACAATAAAGGCTCTTACCCACGTTTTCCCCTGGCTCCCTCTCTAATCAGCTGGTACTTCTCCATGTGGCCTGTGTGGCATGGCATGTTCTCTCCTCCTGGGAACTGTGAGGAACAAACTATCTTTTCAATGGCAGTCATCTCTTGATCTTTTGGCCTCACCATACCTGAATAATAATAAAACCTAAATTTTAAAACACTGTCCATCAATCTTACTCATTTGATATATTTGCTTGCTTTTTAAAAATCATCTTTATTGAAATATAATTTACCTTCAATAAAATTCACCAAGTTTAAGCATACAATTGAGTTTTGTAACAAATAAATAACAAAACCTGTCAAAAACTACCACCACAATCACAATATAGAACATTTATATTACCTAAAAAAAATTCCCTCGTAGGGGCTGGCCCAGTGGCATAGTGGTTAAGTTCGTGCAATCCACTTTGGCGGCCCGGGGTTCACAGTTTGGATCCTGGGAGCAGACCTACGCACCACTTATCAAGCCATGCCATGGTGGCGTCCCACATACAAAGTAGAGGAAGATGGGCACAGATGTTAGCCCAGGGCCAATGTTCCTCAGCAAAAAGAGGAGGATTGGCAACAGATGTTAGCTCAGGGCTAATCTTCCTCACCCCCCCCCCCCCACAAAAAAAAATCCCTCATATCCTTTTACAGCCTATCTCATCCTCCCCACCAGTCCCTGGAAACCAGTGATCAACTTCTGTCACTATAGTTTTACCTTTTCTAGAATTTCATATAAATGGTATGTGGTCTTTTCTGTCTGGCTTCTTTAAATGAGTGTAATAACACTTTCAAGATTCATCCATTTTGTTGCTTGTAACAATTCATTCCAACTTATTGCTATGTAGTATTCCATTGTATGAATAGTCCATAATTTGTCTATCCACCAGTTAATGGACATTTGGATTGTTTCCAGTTTGGGGCTTTTATGAGTAAAGCTCCTATGAACATTAAAGTACAAATCTTTGTATGGACTATTTTTTCTTTTCTCTTGAGTAGATATCTAAGATTGCTGTCTCACACAGTAAGTGCATGTTTAATCTTATATTAAACTGCCAAACTGTTTTTCCAAAGTAGCTGTACCATTTTGCATTTCCACAGCAATGTATAAGAGTTCAAAGACTCTGCATCATTGACAAGAGTTGGTATTATTTGTCTTTTTATATATCTTTTTATATTATATTATATGTCTTTTTATAATAGTGGTGTCTCATTGTGGTTTTAACTTGCATTTTCCTAATGACTAATGAGGTAGAGCTTTTTTTATGTACTTATTTTCCATTTAAATATCTTCTTTTGTGAACTCTGTTAATTTCTTTTGTCTATGTTTTAATTGGGTTGTTTGCCTTATTAAGCTACAAGTTCTTTCTATATCCTGGATAAAAGTCCTTTAAGAGACATATGTTTTATAAATATTTTTTCTCACTAAAGAAGCAATTCTTAAGTAGGGAATATATGAGTTCAGGGGAGACAAAGTGACCCAAATCCATGCAGTTGAGTGACTCGAGTCAACATGTCAGCAATGAGAGTGCTGAATTATGAACCTCTTTCTGAGGCAGAAGTTCTGACCCACCCATGGTTCCTTTATATACTTCTGGTTAGGGAAGAACCACTGCAGTGCATGAACAGCCCACTGTGCGTAGTTTGGGGTGACTCTATCAGAAAGGAAAGAAATTATATGGAGAGGAAGGCAGTGTCAATTCTGGCCACCAACAGGGAGTAGAATACCCTTTTATGGCATTTGCCACAGGGCATTGGGGGAGCAAGGAGGAAGAGGAAGTAAGTCAGGAGAAAGAGGGATTAGTAAGAGACAGACAGGAACTTGGAGCAAATAGCAATGGTGGCCACAGTATCCATGGAGAAGGGGACTTGTGGAGAGCAAGTCCTAACAAGAGAAAAGCAAATTCAGATCCATTCTGGGCAAACACTGGTAGTCCAAGAAAAGGTTAAGTCCAAAGTTGATGAGATGGTAAGATGGGGAATACAAATTCAGAAGTCTAGAGCAAAGAGGGTAGAAGAGCCATGCAAGACAGGATATTTCCAGAAAATCTGTGGGAAAACAGGGCAGCAAGGAAGAAGAGGAAGACCCAGGTCCAAGGCACAAAAACTCTGGTAGAAATAAGAAATGGAAGAAGCATCAGTCAGATGACTCAGAAAAGAAAAGGGCCCCTCCCTGGCAGAAGATGCCAGAGGTGGCTTAACCTTCCCACAGTGATGTTAGAGTAGATGGGGAAGGCTGCTTCTCAATAAAGTCACTGCCTAGCATGACTATTTCCAAACCCCACTGCTTTGTGGGATTAAAGAGTGTTATTAATGTGCAAATTTACCGACTCTTTTTAATTCCAGGAGAGGGGCAGCAGCAGGCTAACTAGTTGCCTCGTAGAAACAACAAGAATGGGACCAGGGTCTGGGATAGGAACTGAATGGCAGATTGGGACAAGGGAGCAAATCTGTTAGGGTTTGCTGGCCAAGGTAGTCTTCTATTAATGATGTCAAGGAAGGATGGGGGCTGAGAGGTCATGACTATGTGACTAGCATTTATATATTACTTGCATGTTTTGATTCTTCTTCCAGAAGTGTTTCAATAGAAAACTTAGTAAGTTTATGTAGATAGTGCCTTAGTCAATGTTCTACTCTGAGTGTCTTAGGGCTGACTTTGTACTTATGCAAGTCAGCCGGATCTCGTGGGTAGACCATTAAACTAGAATTCTTTTCTTGGCACAGCAGTACCTTAATGTGTGACCTTGACCTGAGGAAGCCATCAACCTGTCAAGAGGAATAACCCTAGGGGTAAGGCCCTTCTGCCTCCACTTAAGGACTGTTTTTCAAAAAGGAGACAATCTATTGGTTTCTACTTGTTTAAAGAGAATGTTGTGAGGGTTCTAAAGATAATATCTATGGAGGACTTTGAGCTTCTTCAATAAAAATGTTGTATAAATATAACCAAAGGAATTCTGGTAGACAAACATTGCCATATTGTATATCAGTCTTTGTATCTACATTCAGATGTTTTCTTTTAACTTGACTTTTGACCAGAGGTGTGCACAGGTATAGATAGCAAATGCTCAGTACTGCAAACTTAACTCAGTCCCATCCTTTAAAACAAGGGCGTGGTGTTATTTTCATCAGAGCTCTGGGACCTGAACCATATGCTTCCCTCACAATGAGAAGTAAATCTAAGTGTAGGTGAGTCCTGTGTGACAAATACTCTAATGAGAATTTTATGCATAATTTGAATTATTGATATGATGCATATTTCAGTGAAATGACATCGACCAATATCATTTCAAGTGTTACTTCCATGTTACTTCAGGTTCTATAGGTTTTACATAATTATAAAGGGCCTAGCATTTTCATGAAACATTGTAAGATATGATTTTGGGTCTAACAGTTTATCTTTCACACTAGTATTTAATTCAGAGAATGAGATCAAGGCACTAAAATGGGGATGCTCATGAACTTTGAAGGAGAAAGGATCATTTGGATTTTGTATGTATGTGTGTGTTTCCTCTAAGTTTTAAACATGAGGTGGTTATATAAAAGGGAATTCTAAAAGAGGAAAGGATGAAAGTGGGCTGAACATTTCAAACAAAGTTCAGTGTGAAATCAGTAGTATATTCAATAGAGCTGACAGGGAACACAGTTGTAGAGGAGAAAGGAGGATAAGAAAATCAGGAAGCTGTGAAAATAATGATTGGGGTCAGGTGGTAACAATAAAATCAAGAAAACTTGTATCTGATGGAAAAAACCATGGGTAGCTATAAAAGGAGTGTTTGAAATAGGAAATGATGTGAGAGGAGAAGATAATTTTAGTATAGTTAAAAGAGGTAGCAGCTATGGATGTGAAGAGAAAAGATTAATTTTAAATGTGCCCAGAAGTAAGAGAAATATTTTTTAGAGGGCTGGGGGAGGAATGATGAGAAAAACCTGGTTGAGTGTTGTATGGTTATTTCAAGTAAAAGTCTACCTGGAATATCATGTCCACTTTTGGACACTGTACTTTCATAGGAGCACTGATGAACCAGAGGTCATTCAAGTCACCAGGATGGTGAGAAATGTATCAATGGTGTCTCCACAGAGAGAGTTAGGGAACATGGCAGCTGTCTTCAAGTGTCTGTAGATCTGCCATAAGGAAGAAAGACCACACTTGACTCTACATTGTTCAAAAGAAAGAAACAAACCCAGGGAAAGTTAGAGGGAGGAAGATTTTGCTTAATATAATGTTCTAACAATTAGATGTGCCCCTGTAACAGAATAGGCTATTGCAAAGTAATGTTTCCCATCTTTGCAAGTATCCAAGCAGAGAATATTCAATAACTCAACTAAGTAATAGAATGGTTTCTTTTATCTTATAAGGTCCTTTCTGACGGGAGGAACATGTGATTTGTGGCTGGTGGACTCGGGTCCTCATAGCCATGATGCTGCACTCTGATCTTTTACCTGGGGGCTACTTTCCCAGCACCCCCACCTGCCAGGAGGAAAGGAGGCCAGACATGTTTGTTATGACCATCCTTTTGTCACAATCCTTTGGCTGGTGCATTCAGTGTCAGCTACTGCTTTTTACTTTTCCTTACTTGTGAACTCTGGGCCCCCCAAGCAAAATTTTATGAAGGCCTTTTGTCCTCTTTGTTAATTATAAAGTGATATCAGTCAGGATCCAAGCAGAAAACAGACAAGCAGTCAAAATGGGTAATTTGAGGAGAGTTTAATAAAGGAATTGTTTGCAAAGGTGCGGATGATGTTTACCGAAACCAGCAAGGGATGGCGCAGTCCCCCAGGACTTGTGTTACAGGAAGGCTTTACCATCTCAGGCCTGAAGATTGAGGGGATGGAGCTGTTTCCAGACCCTGGAGAAGGTGGTTATACGGAGAAGACTGCCTGAAAGAAGAGTTTGCAGCCAACGCACAGCAAGAAAGCCAGGGGAATAAATAACCCAACCTCATTCTTCTTCTGCTGGTGCCTCCCACAGCCAAACTTGACCATAAGCCGGGCATGAAGGGAGCCAGCTGACTCTATATGGGTCAGTGTTCTGCGGCAGAGAGTAGAGTGGAGCTGAGGAGAGAGTGAGTCTGGAGAGGTAATGGAAGAAACCACAGAAAGCAAATTCCTCCCTAAGGCATAGCTGGTGCTTAGGCCGTATTTGTACTGTTAGGAATGTGGCAGTGTTATCTTGGACGAGCTCAGGACCTCAGTGCTCTGCCGGCCACCCTGAGCCATGCCGGCCAGAGTCCCAGCTCTCTGAGGGATTTTTCCTCATGGTGTTTAGCCTCCTCCACCTTCAAGGAAAGGACACATAGCAATTTTATAGAAAGGAGGACATTTCCATCAGGTATTAGAGGTTCCCCCCTTAGAGCAGAGGAGAAACACCTAGACAGAAAGACAGGTTTACTGTGAAGTAATTGAAGCAAAGTTTCGGGACTTCTTACTTGCTTGGGTCTCTGTGAGCCCTGGGAGTTGCTGGGGGTTGTAGAATGTTCTTAGTGGAGAGGGAAGTCAGATTATATTTCTATGTATGCATTTCTGGTAAATTGCCTAGAGAAATGTCAGAAGAAAGAGATCTGGACTTCCAAGGTTCTAGTATTTATTGTGAATCCTTTTCTTATCCTTAATAAATATTCATTTTTGTACCTAACTTTGTAATTTTATATTTTTTTCGTAAACAGGATTAATCAAATAATATAGGCTTTAGCTCCCACAAAACCTGGATCCACCCTACCTACATGGAATTTTAATTATACTCAAACTAGGTCAGCAGTCAGGTTGTAATGTAGGGGTGTGGATGGCTTCAGTATAGAGAATCAAATGGACTTTGTATAGAAGCACGTGGGAAGTTTATGCATGAGCAAGAATGAGCACATGTGCGGGTGATATCTGTGGATAAAACAATGGCTCCTATCTACTAGCAAACAAGCACTAAGGAATCAAAGTTTACCGTCCCCCACCTTCTGGCTGCTGCTCCATCTCTCTCCTTCACATCGGTGTTCTGTGAACATACACTTTATACGAGACACATGTGCCTTTTAGCCACATCTAGAGCTTTGACTCTCTTTAATCAACTTTGTTTCCCTTCCCCTCATACTCCTCCCACCCCTAAAGGCTGCCACCCTCAATTAGGATATTAAGAGAAACTTCATGGAAAATTCAAAGGACATTGTATTGTAACGTCTGACTTGATGCTTCACCAATCCACCAGTTCTCCCTTCAGCTGTGACTAGCATGACTTCCTCAAAAGACTGGCCACCGAACTCTGGCTTCGATGGGATCATTTGCTTTGGGGATTCTATTTTACCACTTTCCCCTGTCTGCTGGAGTTTCTTAGTCTTTTTTTCCCTGGGTATAATCTAGGAATCTAATCTGCCATTAGATCAGATCCTGCTCATACTGATAACATGATAACACATACAGTTCCCTTCATTCTTTTTTCCTCAGTTTTCATGTTGCTGACCTCTTTTGCTGCTTCCTTCTGCTTTCTTCTTCCTCTAACCTATCTCTCTGTTCAGTTCATACAACTGAATCTTCTTTCATCTGGAGTAGGAGAACAAGCTCTCAGTCAGGCTCTCCCCTCCAGAACTAAACTTCTTTAATCACTGCTCAGTGACTGTAAACACAGGCATCTCAAACCACTCATTTGACAAAGTACTCCACTCCTTAAGACTCTGTGGTGGCCTTCCATAACCCCGTGAAGCACATCCAAACCATTTGCCAGGAGTCCCATCACTTCCTCATTTAATATTCACTTGCTCAAATCTTCATTTGCCCAATTCCATCCCTACTTTTTCTAAAGCTGCATAAGCCTGCATCTATAGCTGCTCCTTTGTACCACTGACTATGTACTTAATTTGACCTCAATTAACTTACAGCAACCATATGAAGTGGCTGTTGTTATTATCTCTATTTCATTTGCCTTAGAGAGGGTGAGTAAATTGCCCAAGGTTACAGACTTTGTAAGGGTCTCAGTGGTATTTGAACACAGGTGTCTCTGATCTCAGAGTCCATGCTCTTAACCACTCTGCCAGTGCTTCTCAAAGTACGGGCCATTGATCATCTGCATCAGGTCACCCGGGATGCCTGTTAAAGTATAGATTTGGGGGTGCCACTTCCTGTCTGCTTAAATGATGAAAACGAATCCATTTTATGAAGATCTAGTGGAGGAATATTCTAGGAAGAACAGCATCTGCTGAGATGGGAATAAGCAAGGATCAGAATGAAGTCCAGTGAGACTGGAGCACAGTGAGACCAGAGAGGTGCAGGGGCCAGATCATGAGGATCTGAGGCTTTGGATATTTCATTTAGTTAGACAGGAAGCTCTAGGACAGTTGTAAGCAGATGAGTGATAAGCCCTGCTTTACATTTTAATAGATGGCAGCTGCCCACTAAAGAGTTGCAGGGTTGTGGGGTTGCTGCAGGGAAGCAGCTGCCCAGCCAGGGCATCTCCTTGCATCAAGAGAGGCCACGGATGAATTCTTGCCATTGGAATGTGAGCAGGAGTGATTTATGTGTCACTTTTGTGCAAAAATATCAAAGGATCAGATGTGCCTGCTTCACTTTTCCCTCTTCTACCAGCTAGATGGATGTTTACTTCACGTATTGAAGATAACTGGGCTTTGCCCTGTCCCAGCCTGTCACTGACAAAGAACTCCCATATGGCACTATTAGGTGAGTGAGAGATACAATTCATATTACTCAAATTTGGGGGTTTCCTATAAAACTCCTAGAAGAAAATATGGCAGACACTCTTTGACATGGGTATTAGCAGCATCTTTTCAAATACCATGTCTAATCAGGCAAGGGAAACAAAAGAAAAATAAACAAATGGGACTACATCAGACTAAAAAGCTTCTGCAAGCCAAAGAAACCATGAACAAAACGAAAAGACAATCCACCAACTGGGAGAAAAAATTTGCAAACCACATATCCGACAAGGGGTTAATTTCCAAAATATATAAAGAACTCATACAACTCAACAACCGAAAAACAACCCAATCAAAAAATGGGCAGAGGATATGAACAGTCAATTTTCCAAAGAAGATATGCAGGTGGCCAACAGGCACATGAAAAAATGTTCAACATCACTAATTATTAGGGAAATGCAAATCAAAACCACAATGAGACATCACCTCACACCCATCAAAATTGCTGTAATTAACAAGACAAAAAAATAACAAATGTTGGAGAGGATTTGGAGAAAAGGGAACCCTCATACACTGCTGGTGGGAATGCAAACTGGTACAGCCACTATGGAAAACAGTATGGAGATTTCTCAAAAATTTAAAAATAGAAATACCGTCTGACCCAGCTTTCCCACTACTGGGTATTTATCCAAAGAACTTGAAATCAACAATTCAAAGAGATTTATGCACCCCTATGTTCATTGCAGCATTATGTGCAATAGCCAAGACGTGGAAGCAACCCAAGGGCCCATCAACAGATGAATGGATAAAGAAGCTGTGGTACATATATATACAATGGAATACTACTCAGCCATAAAAAAGACAAAACCATCCCATTTGCAACCACATGCATGGACCTTGAGGGTATTATGTTAAGCAAAATAAACCAGACGGAGAAAGACAAACACTGTGTGATTTTACTCATATGTGGACGATAAACACATGGATAAGGAGAACAGATTAGTGGTTACCAGAGGGGAATGAGGTGGGGCGTGGGTGAAAGGGATAAAGGGGAACATATGTATGGTGATGGATAAAAACTATCTGTCTAGACTATTGGTGATGAGCACAATGCAGTCTATACAGAAACCGATATATAATAATGCACACCTGAAATTACACAATGTTATAAACCAATATGACCTCAATAAAATAACTAAAAGAAAATGGGGGTTTCCTTGTTATAGTAGCTACTGTTACCTTAAATGATACAAGTCACATGACTCATGTTTTGCCAAGGTCACATTGGCTGCTGTATGGAGAACAGCCTGGAGGTTGTAGGGGGTGGCAGCAAGGGTGGGAGCAAGGAGACCAGTTAGGTAGTTCTGATGGGGCTGATGGTGGCTTAGATTAGGTTGGTGGCACTGGAGTGGTGTGGAGATATGAGATATGTTTTGGGAGAATTTTCCCTAAAATCAGCAAGATGTATGGATGGATTAGCTGTTGAGTGTGACAGAAGAGAGAAACCAAGGACTGCAAGGTTTTCAGCTTGAACTCACTGAAAAAACAGAGATGGTACTTTCTGAGATGGAGACCAGAAACACTCCCTTGTTTGCAGTTCTCCCAGTCAGCTCAGTTTGTCCTGAATGATCTCCTAGTTGCAGCCTTTAGAATAATGATCTCCTACATTATTCATCATCTGTGGCCTCTTCGTACTTTACAGACCTCACATGTACTTCACATGTTGACGCTGAAAGAAAAATTTGGCCTACATTCTCTCAGCCGGAACAATTGACGACTTGATAAAATGAAACTTGTAAACACGAAAAATGGCAATTTTAACCTCACATGAGTTTAAGTTACTTTTCTCTTTCTTACCAGGATGGAGGACAGATAGAGAAGGAGTGTGTCTTTCATGCCTGCAGTTACGAAGTAAACGTGATGGTGCTAATCATAGCGTTTCTGTTAGTTCTGGGTTGACCTTGATTTGGAGTATGGTTACAACACATTTTGTGGCCATAACAGCTCTGATGGGATTTACGTTTATTGCTGTCTTTCCTCTCTGTGTCTTTTGAATGTGGGTCCACTCGGTGATACAGTGTCTCCAGGGCAGGGTTCTATCTGTTTACCTCATTTTCCACTGAAATTCACTTACTACGGTACCTCTGGCAGAGCTGGATAATTAGAACCTTTGAAAAATAATGTCTTGTGAAAGAGGGACAGGGTGCAGGAAAGAGAGGTACTATGGATGAAAGAGAGATATGAGAGTGTATGCGAAAGAAGAAAAAAAAAAGATATGATAATTGAGCACTTATTTTTCAGTTAACCAAAGACTCATAATATATATCAGAGTCTTACTTTAAGACCCTTATTTTGTTGTTCTAGTATCTCAAGAGGGAAGCATTAGATTTGGCCCTTGCCCTCAGAGGGTTTACACTCCAATCAAGGACACCCAATGCAAATGGAACGATGGTTCAAGATACTCTCTAGCAGGGCTAGATCACACTAGTAGGGGCTGTAGGGGTTGGAGATGAAGCTGCTCTATCAGGCTGGAGTGATCAGCCAATGATGGTTCTCCCTGGGGGCCCCGGGAGGCATGGCTATTTTTTTTGGAATATGGTCCTAGGAGGAGCCCTCGTGTCTTCCTGGGACTGGTAAAGGAGAACACCCAGAAAGGTCGGATACCTGGAGTTGGACCCAAGAGACAGCTTTGCAGATGAATATACACTGCAATTTAAAGGCAGTCCTGTAGTTTTTTCCTTTTTTCCTTCTAACTGAACTATCACTTTGAGCACTTGAGTCCTCTGTGGCCATCACTACCATCCATAAGCATGCACAAGTGGAACTAAGCCAAGTCCCCAACTGTGAGACAGTTTGTCTCTTCAGTTTTTAGTCTCTTCAGACTTAGGTGGGGGAGGGGACTAAGGATGAAGAGAGAAGGTACAGAAAGGGGAAGCTCATATATATCCCTTGGAAAGCTATTCCTGCTGATCTGTCACTTCCTACTCTGCCACCTCAGCCTTGTCTATTCCTTTCACACATGCTCCAGAATTCTCCATCTGTTTCCAGCCCAATCACTGGGAATTGGATATGAGTGGCTTCTACAACAACCCAAGTGAAAGAAATGAGCAGCAGTGATGACTCTATAAAGACTTTTGTTCATTCATTCATCCATTCATTCATGGTGTCTAATCCAAAAACGAAGAAGACACAGCCCTTGTCCTCAACCAGCTGTATCTGTGAAAACCATAATATGAGTTAATGTGGTAACAGAAGTGTGAGAACAAAGTACCCTGGATGCAACAAGGAGGGCCAATTAGTCCCTCGGGTGTGTGTGTGTGTCTTTGTGTTTTATGCAGGCAGACGGTGACAAAAGGCAAGTTTCAGAGAGGACATGATACTAGAGGACTCTTGAAAGATGATTAAGATTTCATCATGCAGAGAAGGAGAAAGGGCAGAGGAGAGGAAAGATAGGAACAGCATATGAAAGGCATTATATTCTATTTAAATCAGGGGATTCTGTCCTTAGGATATTCTTGGCTGAAAAAATCAGAATGTGTCATCATGCCATAATATAATGGTTTACTAATAGATGTAATGGCCTGTGCTTTACCCATGGACTCTCTCATTGCTATCATTAGAGATGTGAGCTGGAAACATGAACATAATCTGTCATAAAGTTATTTGTAATGTAAGGCAGGATTTACACTTTATCTGCGTTAGTTTTATTTTCAACCTATAATTTGAAATGCACCATTTACTAGGTATAATGTAGTTGATTTGCTACAAATGAGAAGTTGGAAAAATTGATGGTAAATAATCTACACAAAACTCATATAAAACCATTTCAGTCTCCCACTAGATGGCATAGGAAGAACCTAGAATAGCATAATACCTCATTCTCATGCTAGGCTCAATAAAAAGAAGTTTCTACTTCTATGGTTGCATAATTCTGAGTATTTTCTCTTAAAAGCAAATACTCTATAAATAATACCTCTATAACTATATTTCTTCTTTAACAATGGTTAATTGTAAAGTAGGTAACAAATGTATGTGGTTTAAAATTCATAGTAAATAGAAGAATATGGTGAAAGTTTATCAAACTCTTTAAAAGATTAAAACCATTCTTTTTTCATCAAATGATTTTTTTCAATCATTCTTAATTTTTCTAGGTTAGTATTTTTCCAAATGGGTTCTTGGGAAGCCCAAGTTAGAGTGCATCTGAGTGATATCACTCTCACAGATTCCTGACTTGGGAAAGAAAATAAAAGTTAATAATTCTGTATTATTGTGACCCTGGAAGATAAGGCACTGTTGTCCATGACCTGCAGATTTTACAGAGCAATCAAAAGTGAAGCAATATGTATTTACTGATTAAGAGTAAGAGGTAGCTAACATGTGACCTGTGTAAGTAACTCCACGTTACTTTAAGAACACTAACCAGTATTGTCCAAGGTGAAAAGAAATCCTACTTATACTATTCTCTAACACTTGCCCTTAATAGCAGAACCTGTCTAATCCCCATATAATTATTCAAAACACTGAGTCCTAATTAATTTCCTCTTCATGTGAACCTCACCCAAGCCCTAGTCTAACTCTATTCCAAGAACATTGGGGCCAGCCCTGTGGCGCAGTGGTTAAGTTCAGCAAGCTCTGCTTCGGTGGCCCAGGTTTGTGGGTTCAGATCCCGGGTGCAGACCTACACCACTCATTGGCCATGCTGTGGTGGTGACCCACATAGAGAATAGAGGAATATTGACATAGATGTTAGCTCAGGGCTAATCTTCCTCACCAAAAAAAAAAAGAATGTTGATGGAATGTGATTTTTGATGAGCTGCCATTAATGAATGGTGTGGAGCCAGGGCTACATTCTGAAAATGAAGCCAGTCTTTTCTGAGTGTGCCAGGACTCAAACTTCCCAAAACTCCTAGTCCTGAGTTACCTGGAGTAGAGCTATATTAGATGGGCACCCAATGCTTGGAATGACCGCTTGATCATGAATACAAAGCCAAATAAATATATCTTCCACTTAAACCTCAATCTTTGACGTAACTGGTAGTGTAGCACCACAAGGATTCCATTGAACACGTATTTATTGAATGCCTTCTTTGTGCAACACTCTGTGCTGGACCCTGAACTAGCTTAAACAATCTGACTCTATAATGTTGGGGCAGCAAGTAAGGAGGCAGGAATAGTATCACCTCCAATAATGGTCTTTTACTGCAGCAAGGGCATCATAAATCACTGTAGTTTGCAGCACTAAAATCAAAAGGACACTTAATTTGAAGCACAGGCAATCATAACTGATATTCTGCTTAACCAATGAGAGTTCTCACTGCTCAATTCTATTCCAAGAATTACAGCAAGCTGGAGCAGAAAAACCGATTCCTGCTGGATCTCTGGGCAATGCTCCAGATGCAGGATTTTTTTCCACATTGTGTAACCCTGGGATGCCTTTCATCAGAATCTCCTGGAGTACTTATTTTAATGCAGATTCCTGGGCCCTACTGTAGATCACTGAATCACATCTCTAGGAGACTGCCTGACCAGGAGGCCAGAGCCATAAACATGAGTGAACCTGTTTCCAAGCACACTTGAGACCACACCCGGGACACTCCATGCATCACAAAGGAGATTTGGGGGCCTCAAGATGTGAGTTCCTAAGCACATCCGGGGTCCAGAGGCAGCACAGTTTGGGCCTTGACGTTAATGCGATCTCATTTCCTGTTGCTTGTCTCAGATAAGGACCAGTTTACAAACGTCCTTTCCCAGCACAAACAGTAGGAATGAATTGACTGAAGGCACTGAGTATGGATTCTACTTAACTTATTTACAGGAAATTATTTAATTGAGATGCTTCACTTCATCATTAAGTTTTAATATCAGCAAAAGTGATGAGACTTTTCCAGCGCCTAATCTTCCCTAATTCATTAAAGCGTAGGACTATGAGAAGCCAAAACGCAGAGAAGCACCAGCGTGGAGTCCCCACATGTCCTGGTAATTGTTGTTGCTTCAAAGCAGAATTACGTTTAGGGAACTTGTATAGAATAATAAGTCCAACACTGTGCTAAGAATTTTATTTTCTAATTCTCACAACGGTTCTGCTGGGTGGGAATTACTGAGTTACCCCATTATACAGAGTAGAACCTGAAGGTTGAGTAACTTGCCCAAGGTCACATGGCAAGGGAGATCACAAGGCAAAGGAAGATCTTGAACTCTCCAAAGTTCATGACATTTCCATCATGCCATGCTTGTAAAGAAACATAGAAAGAAATTCATACATAAAAGAAAGATATTAAATGCTAAAACTTCCATGACAGCTTTTTCCTTTGCAATATCAGAATCATCCAGCAGGCTGTACCCCTGAATCAGTTTTCTAATTGAAACTCCAAGCCATTAAACAATGATTTTCTTAATGCTTCAGTTGTCTTTTTGATGTCTTAAATCTATAAGCATAATTTGCAAATTTTGATATGCACACCTAAAAGTCAAAAGAAAATATTGTTTTTCATGCATTTGTTTTCGGTCCTTAACTGATCTTTTAGATTAAAATAGTATTCTATTAAAATTGCAAAAATTATTGATGCTTCCACAGGTAGGGACAGAGCTTTATTTTATTCTACCATTGTGAAAGCCATGCTCTTGCATCCCAGGCTGCCACACGGCCTGGCCTGATTTGCAGAAGTGTTAGTTTATCAGCATGTCTCCAAATGTGCCAAGGCACAGTTATTTTAGAATCACCCAAGACAGTGGTTCTCAAAATGTGGTCCCCAAATAGCAGCATCTACATCTGGGATCTTGTTAGGTAAATTCTCAGACACCACTCCAGACCTATTGAATCAGAAACTCTGGGAATGGGGTCCAGAAATCTGTGTTTTAACAAGCCCTCAGAGTGATTCTGATCACACTAAAGATTGAGAACCACTGAACTAGGATAGTTGTTAAAAGTGTAGATTTCTAATCCTCACCCAGATTGAATCAGAATCTGTGGGGCCTAGGAATTTATATTTTTTACAAATATCCCAGTGATTCTTAGAAGTTTGAGAACTACACTTGTCCATGTGGTATGATTTGAGGGGACAATGAAGTATCCTTCCCTTAACATTTCTCTCCACTTCTTGATGAAAAGTCAATTAATTGTGTAGAATTAAGCAATGATGTATCCATTAGTTTCTATGTTCATTAAGTCATAAATATTTTAGAGTGAATTTGTTTTATTAACCAGATATTTCATCTTTATGGGAGAACCAGGAAAGTGGACAATTAGAAGGATGTTACAAAGGGAGACTACAAAAGCCTAATTTGAAAGCTTTACCTTACAGTCACCCAAGATCTGAATTATAGAAACCTCACATCATTCATTAAGGGGATGTCACGGTTTCAGTATAACATCTTCAGTGTAACATCCTTACTCTGCCCCCCACCAAGAGAACCTTATAAAAGTCTACTTGGCAGTAATCAAGCAATACTCATATTCTGAGTATAGGTAATAGTGTACTGTGGTGTTTATTTGTTGTATGTGTATTTTTTTTTTTAGTGTAAATAGAACCCATATATTCCAGGGCCTAAAAACAAAACATGAGACACAAAGGAAAATTAATCTTATTTCTTTATAATATCACTTAAACTTTTCTCAAACAGTATATATACAGCTGATTGACCAGACTAAGCTCCACATGACTTCCTATTGTTTCAAAATAAATACAGATATAATATGGATAATCCTCAAAAACATTATAAGTGAAAGAAGCCAAACACAAAAGGATACACGTTGTATGATTCCATTTGTGTGACATATCCAGAATAGGCTAATCCATAGAGATAGAAAGCAGATTAGTGGTTGTCAGGGGCAAGAGAGAGGGTAATGTGAATGATTACTTGATGAGTAGAGGGTTTCCTTTTAGAGTGATGAAAATGTTCTGGAACTAGATTGTGGTGATGGTTGTACAATATTGTGAATGTACTAAATGCCACTGAGTTGTAGACTTTAAATGGTAAATTTAATGTTATGTGTATTTTACCACAATAAAGAACAAATACCTACATAGAATAAAATAAAATCTCCCCTCAAAGGATGAAGATTGATAGTGCAGCTGGGGTTGAAGGGAATTCTAAAGGATACACCCCAAAATGTTTTCAACAGTGACAGTAAATTTGAGGAAATGTCAGGTTGCAATGTTGAAAGCCAGCTCTCACTTAGATATATTCTTTGGCTTGCCAAAAAAACCAAACCAAACCAAACCAAGTCAAAGATGACTTACAATCTCCCAACAAATAACTACGGTGCGGCGTACATAGTGGTGATTGACACATTCACAGTCAGGCCAATCAGAATCCCAAGCGGTCAGCTCAGTGGGCAGGGCTTCCTCGGCAGCCATCCACCTGGTTTCAAACCCATCTCCCCAGGAAGACATGGATGGGTCTCGTGACTTACCTGTGCCCCGATCCCCCTGCCACCAAGCCCCCAGGGCAAATATGGGTCTCTCCTATGAAAATAGTCTAAGAATGGAGATTTAATTTTACACTGGCATTAATTTAATGACTGTCAGTGTCTATGTGACTCTACATGAAGGCTCTTCTCACTTTAATTTACTTCTACAGAGAACTCAGATATATTTACAGCTGTGACCTCAATTCTTGCCCTTTTCTATTACCCCTCTCACTGTCTAGAAATCAAATTGCTCTCTTAAAAAATTCATCTATCCCATTAGGTTTAGATAAAAAACTGTGTCTGAAAGCTTCAACTGAAAAACTAGAGAAGGTTGTGAACTGCTTTGGAAGGAGAGAAAATGGTGTCTGCTGTGCCTCGCGAAGAAGGGCTGCTCCTTGTGTGGGCGCTTTTGTGCAATTCTGTGTCACCCACGCTACCCATTACAATGCTCACAAGAGTCACATATCTGATACCGAGGGAATGTAGCTGGCGCTGTATTTATTCCTGTTACCTCCTGTCTTGAAGCAAAATGCCAGTGCTTCGTGCAGCCCAGAGTGGTAAACATCAGCTGGGGAGAAGCCTTTCTTTAGGGAATTTATCACAAAATGAATTTCTGAAGACCAATATTAATAAAGTGAAAGTACCATTTACAAAGTAGAGCATTGATGCAAATAGATATTTCCAATAATTAATTCCTGATGCATTCTTGAACAATATCATCTCTATTGTGATTTCCTATATTTTTATGTGATACACAGATTATTTCGTTTTGTGTGCCTACCAATTGTGTGCATTCGTAAAACATATCTCTGTGCTGTTAAGGAGACATATATAGGATCAGAATTTGATACAGTGCTAATAAAATTAAGTTAAAAAAAAAAAAACCTGGCAAATGGGTAAGATGTTTGCCCTATATTAGTGACTATCATTTTGATGTGAAACCTACTTTAATGAATACCTGACAAAGAAACCTTTTAAAGGAATGATTATCTTTGACATGAATATATTCAGCTACTGTTTATACAATGAAATCTTAACTAGTTGGTAAAAATGGCACAATATTGCGACCGAGTATAGAAAACACTATGTAAAGAAAATATAAAGGCTGCCTGAAGAGTTAATTCTGTTATCTGAGTTGGTGCTTCAGTGACGGTGTGCTCCAAGAAAAGCTTATGTCTATGGTATTGTGGGTACAATCTGTACATTTGAATTATACCCAGGGCCTTATTAACACTATGTGTAAATTCTAGAAATTACCAAAGGAAGAAACCTTCATGTTTGCATTCTGCTTTCAGATACAGGGCAAAGTAATTATAATTTATGACCCAGAGACTGTATTTTATGTCTTAAAATTGAAAAATAAGGAAAAAAATGGAAAGTACTTGAATGTGAATGTAATGATACTTAAACATGATGACCTCATTGCATTTTTCATCTTTAGATGACATGTTAAAACAAAAGTAAATAACTATTTTATTATACAATGGTCTAATTATGTTCAGAGAAAAGAAATGAAAAATATAAATGGTTGTAAAATATAGGCCATAGTGACAGGTTAAATTATTTATTATTAGCCTGAAGAAAAGAAGGCTAAGTTGTGAATGTGCAAGTCTTCACAGCTAAATAAAAGATAAGTAAATAGGCAATCTATTCATTGTTCTCCCTCCACTGAAGACAGCAGCTTAAATTAAATTGGTTAAATAAAGAAGATTCTTAGCAGTGTGGCTAAGAATAACAAAAGAAAATATGAAATACTTCTCCTTGGAGACTTTAAACAGAGAGGACATACATCTCTAGGTAAAGATTTCCCTGGTGGCTGAGGTGTGAGTTATATGCTTCCTGCTGATTGTGATTCTATGGAAACCTATTCTCTAAAATAATGCAATACTGTTTTGTCCCCAGCAGGTGGTGATGTCTTTTGTGGTTAATGTAAATTAAATATTTTTAGCATTGAACTTCACTAATTTAGGAACTTCCCACTGGTCATTAGTGAAACCCAAATGAGGACTATGCGTTCTCAATGACTCCTAGTTAATCGTAGGGTGTGAAGAAGTTGGAAGATATGGACAAGAGGATTGGAAAATGGATAAAGACATTGAATAAAATTATTTTAGGGCAATGATTCCCAATCCTGGCTGCAATTAGAATCATTTGGGGAAAATTGTTTTTAAATGCCAATGCCTGAGCCCTGCTGGGCTGGGGTGGGGCCCTGGCGTAGGTTTTGCAGCCAGATTTGAGAACCACTATTTCAGGATTTTTAAGGGTCTACCATGCTTACAAAATAAAGCAAAGTATGATGGTTGGAAAAATCTCTACACTAACTATTGTTTCAGAATATTTTTTGAACATAAAACACAAATAAATATTATCAACTGCCCATCTCTCCATGGACCCATGAGTGGTGTGATTTAGTAGAAGCATGTGATGCAGTACTAAGAAAAATAATGAATCAGAATAGGATAGGTACCGTCTACCCCTGACTTCACCATTCTATTTCAATGTCTTCCTCATAACCAGTTTTGAACAAGACTATTGACTTAAGTCAACTCCATCAAGTTGAACACAATATTATGAAAGACTTTATGCATGTGTTACTCAGCAAACATTTTTTGAACATCTATTGTGTTCCAGGTACTGTGCTAGAAACTGTGATGATGCAAAGATAAAGAAGACATAGTCCTTATTACCGATAAGCCGATGGGTTTTTGTGAAAGTCAAGGTGAATTTGAAGAATGGAACCCAAATTTTTTTTTTCTTTTTTGAGGAAGATCAGCCCTGGGCTAACATCTGTGCCAATCTTTCTCTGCTCTATGTGGGACGTGGCCACAGCATAGCTCGACAAGCTGTGTGTCCCTCCCAGCCCGGGATGGAACCTGCAAACCCCGGCGGCCGAAGCGGAGCCCACGAACCTAACCGCTGCACGCCACCGGGCCAGCCCTGGGATGCAAATTTCTTTAGCCTTTAAAAGGCATTTGCTTTTTCATCAATACTCCCCATAACAATAGCAATAGACCTCGGGGAGAATTGAGAAATCTGTTCTTTTACTCAATTTGTTTCCCAGATAATCTCTATAAATCTCCAACGAACACTTTCATGTTCCACAATCTGTCCAGATGGTCACTGATCAAATGACTAGCCATTCTGTCGTGATGTTATAGTTCCAGGTCCCACAATTTATTTCTTGATGTCCTGTAAATGCCTTTTCACACCGCTGCTACTCTTTTTTGCTTCACACTAGATGTGTACACAAAGTTGTCCCCTAATTCCCTAAAGCCCAGCCAAGCCCACTGTAACACTTGACACTTAACTGAAGGTTTAGTGATAACTCAAGCACAATACAGAAAGCAAGTAGCTTGTAATTCAGCTGCCACTTTTGGCAGCTGCTCTTAGGATCTTCCATCAATATTAAAGATAAATTGATATCATGTGTAGGAGGACACTGTTCCATGTGGCAGGTCACCCCAGGCATCTTCGGATTGTGGAGTTTTTACACTACCTTTCCTTTGTCTGTTGCTAGGAAGAGGGAAGTCCTCCCTCTCCCAGTTTATCCTCAGCACTGCCTCATCTCCCTCCTGAGGATGATTGACAGTGGAAACATCCAATTACTTCACCCTCCCTCACCAGGTACTATTTAGACTCAGGGGAACGGACGAGGAAATGGTAACAATTTAAAAGACATACACTGTACTTCAAAGTGTGGGTTGTTCAATTTAAAAAACCCGTGGATGGGGTGCTAACAGTCCAGTCAGGGTAAAGCTGTTCCAAGACCATTCTAGATCTTTACTCCAGCACAATGTTAAGAGAAGGCCAGACCTGCCTCCTGATGTGGACTGTTCTAAACCAGTCTGTGAGAAAATTCTTGTATAAAAGACATAAATATCTCCTGGGGCAGGGCCTGGGCAGGGCAGGGGTTGGGGTAGGGGTGGGGGGGACACAATTTTCAGGGGCAAGACCAAATCCTTTAGGAAAAAAGGATTTTATATATATGTATACACACACACACACACACACACACACACACACATATACCTGTGTCTGCCTCTGCAAGGGCATATTTATGCTAAAGATAGAAAAATGTACATTGGTCAATGGCACATTTAACATCTCTGTCTGAAGTACTAGCTTCCAAGTTAATGGTGACTTAACATTTTTCTCCAAGTACAGTAGGTGGTTATTATGTTTATAAACATGTTCTGGTGATTTTCCTAAAGTAAAAAGAATCTGCTCCAAAGGCGAATTAATGTTTCCACTACTAACACATTTTAAATGATGTCTTTTTACTTAAGAAAAAAAACTGAACTTGATTTCAGCTATAATACGCTGTTATAGGGGTGAGAAAGTCCCCCATCCAGACTGGGGGCGGGTGGGAGTGAGGACAGAGAAGCTATCCAGGAGGGAAGGACTGAAGAGAGTGCTGGAGGTAGGGCAGGAGGCAAGTGAACTGGGGCAGGGAGGTCAGGAGAGAGTGACCCAGACAGATGGAGTAGCATTTGTGAAATCTTAGCAACCAGAGAGAAGGAGGATGCCTTCAAGAGGAGGTGACATTTTGGTTTTGAGGTCATGGAGGGGGTGACTTTTCGGTTGGGCAGTTTTGACAATCGCACCTATTTCATGACGCTAAAAAAACCAAACCATAAAACTTTCATTTTTAAAATCATGAGGTAATTTGTAAAATAGACACTCTCACCCCCTCTCCTATTCTTAAAGATTGGGGGGCACTAGGGATGGATGGTTGTTAGGTTGAAAGTGATGAATTGTTATAGACTACATAGTTTTTCGACTGTCAAAACAGTCATAGAAACATCCTATTTCCAATGGCTTTATCTTCCTATGGCTAATACTGTGCCTATAGGTATTCTATATATATTTGATGAATAAATGAATGAATGAATGATTATGGGGGGGTTATGAAAGATTTTAATACACTTCCTCAAATAAATGTTTCACTTCTAATCTTCCCAATACTCAAATAAGAGATTGAACTACCTCAATGAGATAATCTCACTTACAATGAGATTATCTCATTTAATCATCATAACAACCCCATGAAGTATATCATATGGTTTCCATTTTATAGATGTAGAAACCTAAGTTCAAGGTAAATGATTCAAGGTCATAGATTAGAAATGAAGGGGCCAGCCTGGTGGCCTAGCAGTTAAGTTTGAGTGCTCCACTTCAGCAGCCCGGGGTTCACTGGTTCAGATCCTGGGCATGGACCTACACATGGCTCATCAAGCCATGCTGAGGCAGCGTGCATAGAGCAACTAGAAGGATGTACAACTATGACATACAACTATCTACGGGGGCTTTGGGGAAAAAAGGAAGAAGATTGGCAACAGATGTTAGCTCCAGGCCAATCAAAAAAAAAGAATTGAAAAAAACCTGGATTTTGAAACCAGGTCTCTTGCTTCCAGTACGTTTATTCTTTTATTCATTCAGTAAAGATCCACTGAAGTATATCCACAATTTCTCCTATTGAAACCTCAGTCTAAACAACCCATTGTTGAAACACTGAGTCACGTGGGGACAATTACTTAGAAAATAGACACTATTGTTGACTAGAACCATTTTATGAACTGAATTTGAAGTTTCCAATATTTGTCACAAATAAAGAATTGTTTGGAGATTCTGACTGATCAATTGTATACTATGTCAAATTGTTCTATTCTGGATATAAAGAATGGTTGATTGCCTTCCGTGGCCTCAACCACTGAAAAGGTTGTAATGCCTCCCCCACCCCCCCAACCTCTCATATGTATTTCAAAAAATTTTTTAAAACTCTGATTTGTAAAATAAGTGTATTATATTTCATTAAATCTACTTTTCCTCCTAATGACTACTTATATGCTGTTTTTTGAGGGTTTTTTTTGATTGTGGTACCCTAAGCACATACTGAAATTTGCTCTTTGCTTAATCCAATCTGGGATACCAGATTTCCATTTGTACGTTTCTTTGGCATTGTGCCCTGCTTGTATACTTGTTGATTAATCTGGAAACCAATGATCAGTTGATAAGCTAACCTTCCAGAGGAAGGCTATAATTCTGTTCTTAAGTGGAGAGAGATTATGTTCTCCTGGGCTTCAAAGGGAGTAATGTAAGCTACAGAAGGTTCCATGCTCCTACTCCAGGTGGGTGGAATGGTTGGTATGGTACGTAACTCATTGTGCCACTGGTGTGCCATCTTGTTCAAACATTGTGGTCTGTGTATTTTGGTACAGAAAATTTTGACACTTGCAGATAAAATATTTGAAGAAGTTCTCGCTGCCCCCAGTGAGCTAGAAGTTAACATTTTTGAAATAATGTTCTTGCCATTTTGAAATCTGAGCCTTCGTTAATTATTTTTAAATTGGTGGTGAGAACTGTATAATCTTATAATTGTAACCTACCAATAAAGCTCTCTACTCTTTTTAAAGAAACATATTACAAGCAATTTGAAATATATAATTAATTAGCAATTAACTAGAAAAGCTGCTAGACAACTAATACTCTGTTGTATAGATAAAGGCAGATAAATCTTGAGTTGCAAACTAACTCGTGTTAAATTTATTTTCTTTCTTGAGGGTTAGGGGAAATCAGAACACAGAAATATTTTGAACATCAGAATCATACATCGTGGAGGCACAGAACACAGATATTTTCCTGACACCGAGCAGTGCAAAATTTGATTTGAAATACCCTGAACTCTGTGGATTTGCTCTTTGAAGTAGTGTTCTATATATATATATTTTTTTTTTAACTTTTTAATATTTTTTACTTTCTTTGTCAAAAATTCCAATGATAGGGAAGTAGGGAAGTCATTTGACTTTTGCTGACCTCGGTTTCTTCATCTACAAAACAGAATTCACAGAGGGAGAAAGAGATACACATTTCATAGTGATTAAGTCTTGAGCTCTGGAGGCAGACAGATGTGTGCTGGTGTCCCAGCTCTGCTGTTTTCTACCTATATGACCTTAGGTAAGTCACTTCTCTAAACTTTAGTTTCTTTATCTACAAAACAAGGATAATAATAATACCTACTTCTAGGGGCTCTTTTAAGGGTAAAATGAGAAATGCAGTTGAGTGCATAGCATAGTGCTAGTACCTTGGACATTGTATATATTCAATAAATTAAATAATTTTATTATTATTTTATTAAAAGCATTTTACAAATTCCTAGTGCTAGTTCTAATCTAATCATCTATCAAAAATGAGATTCAAGTGAGATCTGTATCTTCCTCCACAATATCAGAGGTGATGGCCTCCCTTCTCAGATCCCCCACCCAGCACTTTACTCATACTCATAGCCTAGCATCTGACTTCTATATAAGAAATGCCTGTAGCTAGAAATGTCTGAGCCTGTCTTTCCCACTGGATTATAAATTCTGGAGCTTAGGGACCATATATTTTGAACTGAATTTTAATTGCATTCCCAGCTGCAATTACACTGTCTGCATACAGTTAAATTATCAGCAAAGATAAAATTTCAGTCAACAGCTCATCCCTGCAATCTCGATGCACCGTTGAGTTCTACAATAGAACTAGGAGGGAACATCTACCCGACCCGTCTCCAGTCAGGGGCCCAGGCTTCCTAGGATGAATGCTGGTGGGGTCCTGTATGGAGCTGCAGGGACTTTAGGGAGAGAGCCTTTGAGGGGTGGGAAGAGGACTTTGGCTTTGCTGGTCTCCACGAGGAAGGAGGTGGCTGGACTCCTGACTATGTCTCCCATGTCTCCTCAGAGCTGGCTGTCAGGCCCCGCTGTGCCCCAGTCATCTCTGTTCTCTGAGGAGGACGTTTATGTTGGGATTATGAGACCTGAAGTCCTATTTCTGCTAATAAATCTGCTTCCTTTCTAAACATACACACGTGCACACTCACGCACAACCACATGTAGCCACATGCACAATCCTCCTCATTCAGTGTTAGCCCTGACCTGAACTGTAATTGAGCTCTTTATAATACTGCTTTAATGGTGTGAAACTCCATGGAAATAAAATTAGGAAAGCCTCTCATGCAGTGTGTTTATTGTAATGCATAGGAATATCCACTTTAGAAGTGGGTGGCATTTTACATGGCTTTTTTGTATTACTTTAGGATAATGATTACTTCAGATCTTTTTGCTGATTTCTCTCTCATATTCTAGAGAGAAATTTTAGACCTAATTTATTTAAAGATCTGATCACAATTCTGTGAGTTCATTTCAATTCAAGTCACCAAATCTCTTTTGAGCTTCTGTTACACACAAAGCACTGAACTAGGCAATATTAGAGATATGTAAATGAGTCATAGGGCATGGTCCCTGGCCTCTAGGAAGGCCGTAATTTAACATCATTACCATTGTCAAAGTGTATTTCCGAATGATTCCATCATACACGATACGCTGGATGGGGTACGAAGCTGGTCAAGCAAACATGAAATACATTCAACTAAAATTATACTGAAGCCTAATTTATCCAGTATTATCAAAGAATGAAAATGTTTGTATGTTTTAATTTTCCTGATAATGGAAACTTATATTCCTTTTTAAAACACCAAAGGATTTTGAATATTAACCAGTTTGAGGTATATCTAAGATGTCTGACCTATTTCCCTGCCTTCTCAAATTGTGTATCTTGAATTTAACATTTTCTCAATGATATTGGAATATTATTGCCAGCATCAAATAGTATACTGTATTGCAAAAGGAACTTTTCAGTAACAATATTGAGGTTTGCAGGGCTATCTTTCCGTGTACTAACTGGACCCAGACTATATTTTTATTCCATCTATTTATTTATTGTAAGTATTTTTTTAATCTTGTTCCCTTAGTGGTTTAACTGAGACAGATACTATTGCTGTGTAATAAGCCACCCCAAACTTAGTGGCATTTTTAAAAAAATCATTTTATTATGCTCTCAGACTCTGTGGATCAAGAATTTGAAAAGGGCCTGTGGGGACAGCTCTTCTCTGCTCTACGATGTCCAGCCTCTTAGCTAAGAAGACTCGGATGACCAGGAGTGACTTTAATAACTGGAGTCTGGAACAGCTGGGACTGGAGGATCTGGTTCCATGACAGCATCTCACTCACCTGTCTGGCACCTAGGCCGGAACAGCTAAAAGGCTGGGCTCAGCTGTGGCTATCGACTCAAACTCCTACATGTGGTCTCTTCACGTGGCTTTAGATTTCCACTAGTAACTGGGTTCCAAGATGGAAAGCCCCAAAGATGGGCTTCCAGCAGGTGAGTGTTCCAAAGGAAACAGATGGAAGTTTCTTGGCCTTTTCTGTTGGCCTTAGAAATCATACAGTGCCAGTCTGTCAGTAACAAGCAAGTCATAAGGTCAGCCGCAGATCCAAGGGGACAAGATGTAGACTCCTGGATGGGGCAGTGGCAAGGTCTCCCTGCAGGAGAGCATAAGGGAGGGGAGGGATCATAGTGACCATCTTTGGAAAATACAATCTGTCAGCAACCATTTCTTATTGCTGTTGACATGTCTTCCCCCTGTAGGCTTCCCACACGCTTAAGGTACAGTTTCAGTTCTAAAATAGCAAAACAAATAAACTGGCTTTCAAAAATTGAATGTAAAACTAGATTATGCAGGCATTTAGGTGAGGCCTCAGGGTGAATGAAGTGAATGAAAGAAGTGACTGAGCTTTAACATGCTGACCTGATGGGAGCCACTCTGGCAGCCCTGAGGATTCTCACTGTTTCCCGAATAGTACAAGTGGCTGGAGGTTATGGACTGAATTGTGCCCTCCCAAAATTCATATTTAATAGGTGCTTTATACACATTTGTTGATTTAATACATTACACTAGAAACCCATAAAATTTAAGACCTGGACCACATGTTAACGATGATCTAATCCAGACTCTCATCTTACAAGTAGAGAAAATGCAGTCGGAAAAGGTTGCTTCAGACAGATATTCCAAAGGAAATCACTACCACGCTTCTAGTTAGTACAAAAAAGCATCCTGAAAGGTATTAATTTCAGGAGATGATTGAACAATTGAAAAGACATGAGCTCATAGAGCTAAGAAGGGGAATGTGTTCCAGACATTGGGTGGGGCATCCGAGAAGGTTTGAAGAGAGAGGTGGATGATTGAGTGAAGTGAGTACTGAGCTGATGTGTGCACATTAAAAATACATTACTGTGGGGCCAGCCCTGTTCAGCGGCCCGGGGTTCACAGGTTCAGATCCTGAGCACAGACCAATGCACCACTTGTCAAGCCATGCTGTGGCGGCGTCCCACATAAAGTAGAGGAAGATGGGCACGGATGTTAGCCCAGGGCCAGTCTTCCTCAGGAAAAAAAGAGGAGGATTGGCAACGGATGTTAGCTCGGGGCCGGTCTTCCTCACACACACATACAAAATATGTTACTGTGATTTGGCAGGTCTGTTCACAAATCCTCAAAAAATATATACACTAAATTTTATTATTTTTATTATCTGTATCTCCCAATTTCCCCTAATGAGTTTTTGATGAATAGGTTGTTAGAGGCCAAGTCAGAGCTTTATTTAATGTAGATTCCTTTATTTTGACAGTAAAGTCTTAAGAATTGTGCCTCATGTATATCCTGGTAACTGCAGATAAGTTAAAATAATAAAACCACATTTCCCCTCTTATCTCAGTATTCCCACCCAATCAAACCTTGAGTAAGAGCAAAGATATTAAGCATCACCTTACTGTTCATTTTCCCTGACAAAATTCCAAGGATAGGTGGGGCTACCATCTTTGGTCCTTCATCCATCTTCCCTCAGAAATATTTTCCATTCAATCCATGGAGGAAAAATGCTAAGGGTTGTAAGAGTATGATTACTCTCTTGTCTCCTAAAACATATTGCCAATTTGGACTCCAGAAAATAATATGGGAAAGGACCCATTAGCCTTCTGTTTTTTGAACGGTCTTTGTGTCTAAAGAGACAAACAAAACAAAAAATAACAACAAAACAGCAGAAAAGACACAAAAGAAGCCTAAAATCCCATGTTTTCATTCTGGAGATAATGATGATAATATTATAATACATAAATAACAACACAAGGGGTCGTTGTGAGGCTGGAGTCAGATATAGTAAAGAGCCTAGTTCAAGCCCAGCACTTTCTGTGTGAGTGCTCACAAAGCTATAAAATGTTAGCTGTAAAATTCGGCAAGTAGTTCCATGTGGCAGCATCAATTTCCAGGTGTGTGAACTTGGGATAATTACTTATCGTTGTGACTCTAGGTTTTCTTTTCTTTTTTTTGTGAGGAAGATTGTCCCTGAGCTAACATCTGTGCCCATCTTCCTCTATTTTGTACGTGGGACTCCACCACAGCATGGCTTGATGAGAAGTGCGTAGGGTTGTGCCCGGGATCTGAACCCTCAAATCCCGGGCTACCAAAGCTGAGCACGTGAACTTGACCACTACACCACCAGGCTGGCCCCAACCCTCAGTTTTCTTATCTGTCAAATGGGGATAATGATACTTTTCTGTGGGATTGTTGTGAGGATTTGGTGAAATGATAAAGGCAAAGCAACTGTATCGGGCACTTCACAAAGATAAGTTTCTTTTTGTCTAGTGCAAATACTTGGGTTCTACTCTGAACTTTTTTTTTTATGCTAATTCCCTGAAGACTTTGGGCAAGTCACATCAGGCCTTTGGAGCTCATTTTTCTCATATAAAATGAGGAGTTGGACCAAGTGTATCTCTTTTAACTGTAAACTTCTTAACAAAAGGAGACCCCCAATGGGGCCATCAGTGATCCTTTGAACTTGGCTTCCTCTTTTCTCCCTTTGCTCATTGTTGTTGCTGCCAGACCCGTGTTACGAATCTTTGTGAGATAATGATGAGTGACTTGTTCTGTACATGCCGAGAAATTTATCTTCCTCCATGGATACCTCCTGAAAATGTTGAGACCACTTTAAGTAAATAATGCATGGGGATGAAATGTTTAATTGTGTCTTCATGACCTGGGCTGATATTAGTACAACATTTCTGTTGGTCAGTCAGAGCTCGGATACCTACAGGTGTTAAATCCTAGAGCCCCTAGCCTCCCACACTTTGTAGGAGCCATTTGATCAGTATTTATGCCTAAGAAAAAATGGAGACGAGAGTTAAGGATTGGAAAGGACTTAACTGTAGCATTAAAAAAAAAATCAGTGATGGTGGAATGTTGAAAGCAGGTTGATGCTTGCATTGACCAGGCCTGGGACTTCCTTTGTCTCTGCCAAGGTGGAAACTTCCAAAAATGACTTTATCTTTTGTATGTTAGAGTGAAAGTGATAAATTTTCAGTGTCTCAACTCGTTTCCCCTAAAGTACACAGAAATTAATGGATAGCTAATGAACACAGATTCTATGGTGTATTAAGCACGAGTTGTCTTCAGTGATGGAAAGAAAATTAAGAGTTGGGCTTTCTAGAATATAACGGAGACATAATATAGAATGAAGGAAAAAAGCCTTTGGAAAAGCAAGAATGTCCCTCTAAAAAGAGCACTGAAGTGATAAAGGAAGCCGCGGTGGGGAAGGATGGGGGCGGAAAAGGATGATTCAGACAGAGGGGGCTGGGGTGAGCACTGTGGGCTGGCCTGCCCAAGTGTTAAGTAGGCGGGCACTTATGACTCGCATTGAATGGGAGATAATTAAGAGCAAGTTGGTACCAGTAACTGCCAGGGAAGGGAAGAGAATATGTCCAGAAAAAGCAGTTCTTTATTTCAGTGCTGAATTAAAACACCTACCCATTTGGGGCTTGAGAATTTCATTTTGAAGTGAAAAAAATACTTGCTGTAAACAGAATGCAGATGATGGTGAAATTTTACGTGCTTTCTTTTAATGTTGCAGTGAAAAACAGTTTCAAAATGGTATATATGTGCTGGACACTCTGGGAAAGAAATATGTATTTTAAAATATCAGTGATTCTATAAAGGAAAAAGCATTGCTGTTCAAAGTCACGCACCAGTTATCAAGTTTCGATTTGGGATCAGCTATACATATAAATTTCTGAATCGTTTTCAAGAGAAAGGACTGAAAATGCACAGCTTCCATCGTCCTTTAAATAGCTTTCTGGATTGAAGAGCATTATAATTAAACCGCACCAAGTGTCACTGCAGAGAAGCTTCTAAATTGTGGGTCTGAGTGGGGGCGAGAAATGCTATTTGATTGCTCGACAATCAAAACCAGAAGATGTTCAGATATGCACAACCCAGACTTACTGTAATTATATCCGACAGAGAAGAGGTGGGAGGAATAGGGGTAGCTTTGAATTCAATAATCACTTATTTATCTCTCTTTCAAAAAAAAACATTTAAAAGAAAAACTACTCATAAATACTCAGGAATGCATAGTCGCAGAGTAGTGTTGTATAAGAAAAGACGTATTAGCAAGTAATGAGTCCTCTCAGTGCGTGTCCCAGAAACAGGTTGTGAAAGATGGCAATGGATGTCCTCAAAGTTCTCTCAAAATTTAGAAACTAGTACATTTAACTCTCCAAGCGCTTTATTTCAAACATAATGTCAGAAGTGATGTTCATAAGGGCTCTGACATCCACTTGTCACACTACTTTGCACTCCATTTCGCCCAGCTCTTGGCTCTCCTGAAACTCTCCTTTCTCTCTTAAGATGGGAAGGAAGAGGTAGGAGACGCCATCAGGATCCTGCTCAGACAATTCAGAACCTTTTTTGCCTCTTAAAGAGGCCCAAAAAATGCCTCTTGGAAAGAAGCCGAGAAGTTTATACCAAACCGGCACCCTTACAAAGTGTTTGATGTCCTGTTAGGTAGTATGTACCAGAACAAACGTTAAACACTTGAAGGGGAAAGGTAGGAGCTTGAAAACAGTCAGGCTGAATGAAGACAGCACATTTTTCATGATCCTTTCTCAGTGAAAAACCGAGACCATAAATTATGTATACACATAATACATGTATTATATATGTAAACAAAATGATCCCATGTTCTACAGTCTTCTGGATTGATCCTTCCTTTAACATTTAACTAAAAATGGGTCTAGTTTCCATCTTACATAATGAGGAAGAAAGTCCAGTATCCTCCTCCAACCCTCAGATTTCTGCGGGTTTTCCTTCTCAGATTCTCATGACTGCTTTGTGTACCAATTAATTTTTTTTTCATAGACAAGTGAGTGAAATGTAGGATGTATTCAAGAACAATTAAGCAGTTTAAGAATTGATTGAACAATTCTTTCTAACAAGGGAGATTTCTAGACAAGTTCACGCAACAGTATGTGGTTCCATAGAGTGAACCTCTAGATGCCAGTCATAGAAAAATACTTTCATCTCAGTAAGGGGTCAGGGATTTCTCAAGACAAGCTCAAGGGTGTTGGGATGCAGTAAGTCCCTCATCTCTGGAGGTGTTCAAGTATTCACTGGCTACGTTAACTTGAGATTTCCTCCCAGAAGCAGACCCTGAGGTGAAGATTCACATACAAGTAGCTTATCTGGCAGGTGATCTCAGGAAAGACTGGTAGGAAATGGGGAAGTGAGACAGGGAAAGCATGCCAGAAATAAAGGATATATTGTCACACAAGAGTCTACTGTGGTAATAAGAACTCTAATCCCACTTGAAAATTTGGGGGGCCAGGGTAAAATACTCACCTCAGTTATCCCCCCAGCAGTCTGAGGGGCTGGGATGTTTATACATGAGTTTCCATCAGTGAAAGTTGAAACCTACTCCAGGAGGGCGTTAGCCCCCTGCCACTTCCTGCCTACTGGTGGGAGGAGGGGCAAAGCAGGTGCTGGGCTTTCAAGAAATGCTGTAGCAAATAAATGCTATGCTGGCAGTTGAAAGCCAGACTGACACACACTGAACTGGTCAGCGTGACAGGATATGGGTCAGGGTCTCAGGAGTGTCTGTTATATTAGCTTAAAACTTGGGAAGGCTGTTATAGAAAAGAGATTGTGGTATGATGACCCACGGACTGAATCAAGCCCAGGGATATGTATTTATTGGCTTTTCACATTATTTGTTTTTTAAATTGAATTTGAATGACCATAGGTACTACCTTGCTCTCTCTGGTTTGCCTCAGACACCATCTGTCTCTACTAACTAGCTTCACACCTTTGTTTACTTGTCTGCTCTTGGAGTTTGCCACCCCTGGAGGAAATTCAAATCTAAGATGATGGGCAGGTCTGGATATTCTTGAAGATCACTGCCAACTGTGAAATTCTATGATGCTATGACTAAATGATCACTAAAACACCTTTCAGCAATAAAATTCTATGATTTAATTACTGCTGTCTTTTTAATTATCTTAAAAGTTCCTTGAGGGCAATAGTATAGGCCTATAAACACTCTTAATGTATTGAAATGCAACTATGCATTTCTAAATGCTAATAAATAGAACCATATTCCTGTATAAATTCACTGTTTTTGCACTGTATAGTGTAACTCGATCTGGCACACCAGAATAGATAACAAAGAGAAACTGCTTGGTATTCGGCATGTTTGATTTATAGTCTACAGTCATACTCCGGTGAATTTGTTAAGACAAACATGAACATTGATGCTCACCCACTTAGCCTTGGATCACAAGGAAAATGACCTTGGCAGAGAACGTGAAAGCTTTTAAAAATTGGCCTTGCATTATGCTAAGTGCAAGAAGCCAGACACAAAAGGCTGTATATTGTATGATTCCATTTATATGACATTCTGGAAAAGGCAAAACTATAGGGACAGAAATTAAGTCAGTAGCTGTTGGGGGGGTTGGGTAGGAGTTGACAACAGAGACACAGGGGAACTTTGCAGGGTGATGGTAACGGTCTATGTCTTCCTCATGGTGTAGTTACACTACTGTACACGTTTGTCAAATCTCATCAAACTGTACACCGAAGAAGGGGGAATTTTACTGTATTTGATATTAAACCGCAGTAAATCTGACATTTAAAAAAATTTTTAAAAAAACGCCCTCAGCCTCAGGCAAGCTCCTCACCTGCTGCCACAAGGGAAAGTTCTCCAGCATCCTGGGAAAACAAGGCAAGGCTCGATAGGATGTCCTCTGAGATAAGAACATATAATTCCCTCGGCCCCTAAGTTACCTCTTCTTTTTAGCATTGCAAACCCTCTTTGCTCGTCAAATATGATAAAATGGGTCAACGGATGAAATAAGATTTGCTTTCTTGTTGCTCTCAACTTCCTGCAGCAGTATCTGCCTTAGTCTTTTTACCTACAGTGTTTTTCTCTAGGCTCTATTTCAGAATTCACATTTTATTACTTTGACATATTTGTTCCTTTACTTATTTAAAGGAGATTTACAGGGGCTTTCTAATTTCTGAGCAAAATCCTAGGCTGTAAGAACCACGAGTCGAGAGAAGAGATGACATGTTTGACTGAGCCTGAGGGGCCTCCAAGATTCTACTTCAAAAGCTGAAGGGCTTGTCTTCCCTGTCAAATCCATTTCTTTTTTCTTGAATTCCCCGTGCACAGAGCATTCCTGAAGGAACTTGACCTAGATTCTCCCGTGGGTAAGCTGCTCTCCGGATGTGGTTACATCTGGGGCAGCCGGCAAAGGTACTAATCTGGGGAGCAGGCAGCACAAGGGAGTGGCAGGTGCCCGTTTGCATTTCCCTAGTTGACAAGGGAGAGCATTCATGCCGCTCCGTGTGTGTGTGTGTGTGTGTGTGTGTGTGTGTGTGTGTGTGTGTGCGTGCGTGTGTGTGTGTGTGTGTGTAGGGATGCAGGATGATTATGAGAACCTGGGGCCGGCACCATTCTATGTCTCTGTCTCCCTGTAGCATCTGGCACATTCCGCAGCCTCACACCAGGTGCTTGGTGGTTGTCAATTATTTGACTGATTGACCTCTACGCTCTGTGCCAGGACTCCCCTCCTCTCCTGCTCCAGAGTGACTCCCCGTCTTCTCTCGTAGTTCTGCTCCACATCCTGGACCTCCGGATCCAGCCTTCCCTCCCAGCCAGCCCTAAAGTCTGCAGTAGGTGTCCCTTCATTGCGCTTCCCTAAGACCTGCTTATACCTATCATAGCCTCACCACTCTGTATTGCAATTGTATCCTGATTTCTCTGCCCATCCTTCCTCCATTCCCCCACCACCCCTCCTCAAGCACTAGGCTAGGAGCCTATTGACGGCAAAGATTTTTTTGTTTCTGGTGGGTTGGTTTTTTTTTTTTTCCTATCTGGAACATTATAGATTCCTTATAAATGTTTGCCAATGAATAAATAAGAATTTGCTCATGCTGCTTTTGGAAGTCTGCTTTATCAGTTGGAAATGATTTCAACTGCAAGTAAAAGAAAAGCTTGCTAACTTATATTGGCTTGTACAAATAGATGTTTCTTTTTCTGGTATAAAAATAAGTTTGGAGAAAAGCAGCTGCTGACCTTGGTTTAGAGGGTCAAGAGGTCAGGGCCGGGGGTTCTGTCAGTTGCTTGGCCTTTCCTTCATCTTCTTAAGATGGTTAAAGTGCCCAGCTTTTGAAATTAGGTGCAAAGGAGTTGTATTTGTTCTCTACTGCTGTGTAACAAATTGTCACAAACACAGCAGCTTAAAAGTCCACAAACATGTATCTCGCGGTGTCCATGGGTCAGGCTCTGGGCACTGGTCAACCGAATTCTCCGCTCAAGGAGTCACCAGGCTGCAGTCAAGGTGTCAGCTGGCGCTGCATGTCAGCAGAGGCACAGGGTCCTCTCCCAAGCTCACTGGTTGTTGGTAGAATTCAGTTCCAAGGGCCAAGCCCCTCAGCTCCTAGAGGCTACCCCAGGGCCTCTGGGCCTCTTGTGAACATGGCTGTTTGCTCTCTTCTAAGACCAACAGGAAATCGTCTCTTTTTTGAAATGCTCACCTGATTAAGTCAGGCTCCCCAGGATGATCTCCCTTTCAATTGACTCAAAGTCGGCTGGTTTGTAACCTAACCATGGGGGTGGTATCCCATGGCTCCAGCCATACTCAAAGAGGGCATGATACAGGGCATGTACACCAGGAGGCCATCTGAGGAATCTGCCTACCTCAGGGGTGATGTCAGCTGTGCCTTTCTCTTTCATCTGGAAAGCAAATGGCTTCCCAGAATTCCCCTTAATAGAGTTCTGCTCACATCTCATTGGCCAGAACTATATCACATGGCCACTGCTAGCTGCAAGAAAGGCAGGTAAAAAGGATATCTAGCTTTTCCAACTTCTATAGAGAAGGCAAGGAAAGGAGAGGGGCATAATTACAGAATGTTAGATCTGGAAGAGGACTGAAGATCGTTTGGTGCAACTTTTCTATTTTCTAGATAGTGAAACTGAGGTCCAGAGAACTCATGCGACTTTCCTGAAGTCACATATTATTTCCTTTATAGCATGGAATAAAATTTAGTAACCCTAGCATGCTGTTTCTCTAGTCATGTAGTTTATCAAACCTGCAGAAAAAGAAAATTTTATACAAATAAGCTAATGATGGAATAATCTCTCTTGAAGTTGATCACTGATCCATTTTTCTATCACATAAAACTGATTTCTACATTCTAATCATAATTTGTGGAGCAACCGGCTTAGACAGGAGGGATGTCAGGTAAAGCATAGTGTCAGAGGGCAAGTCTGCATGAGTTCAGAGAAAGCAGACACACTCCTGGCTCAGGAAGTCAGGGAAAACGTCAAAGAGGGCTGGGATTTGAGATGGGCCTTAAAGGACAGATAAAGTAGCATGGGGAGATCAGAAAAGGGTATTCCACATAGAGGGAATCATAGAAACCAGAATAGATGTGTTAAACTAACAAAATGTCAAGTATAACAGAGATCAACTCAGTTTGACCAGGCTTGTTTCAGAGAAATCCCTTAGCGGCTGATTTATGAGTCTAGGAAAGAGGTAATGCTGACTTGAACTTGGAGAGTGACAACGGGAATGAAAAGGATGACAGTGGGGATGGAAGGAAAGTTGTGTACACTGACTGGACAGGTTCTCACTGAGTCTGTAAGTACAGGTGTAGAAGGTAGGTCTGATTCATCTCCTATCCCAAGTCCCATGGCCAGTGCCTACAGATCCTAAATACTCAATAAATGTTTTAAGTTGAATTTATGAATGATTTGGGACAGAAGATAAAGGAAAGGTTGGTATCAAGGACCATTTGAGGTTGGATTGGAGATTGGAAGGAGGTACAGAATTGAGGAGTGGGTGGAATTCAGTTTCAGACATGTTGAGCTCCAGGTACCTCCTGGAACCCAGGGATGATGTCTAGCAGGTCATTCTGGAGAGGCACCCAAGAAGCAGATGAGCCTGGAGGTGTATTTTCAGTTTGCAGCTGTGAGGGGACAAAAAGAAGGTAGTAGAGAACTTTGGAGAATACCTACATTTAAGAGGGAGGAAGATAACACAGAGTAAGAGAATGAGTAGCTGTAGAATTGACTGGAGAAAAAAGATAGTGGGTCCAAGAAGACAAGGCATATGAGTGTCTAAAAGATGAGCCAGCAGTTTCAGAACAAGCAGCTTGCAGAGAGAATGGACGGAGAAACAAATAGCAAGAGTTTTAGGAGTGAGCAGGGAGGAAGAGTTGACAGATAGTGTAATGCACTTTCAGAAGTTTGATGATGAGAGGAAAATCAGAGATGGCAGAATCAAAGGAAGGTGGTTTGTATTTTAGAATGAGGGTGACTTAGGCCCAGCTTCTGTCAGGGGGAATGGGTCAGAGGAAAAGGAGAGAGTGAAGATAAAAGAAAGATCATGCTGAGGGTGGAGGTCATAGCATCTGCAGGGTGCCAGAGGGTGGATTCAGAGAGGAAGGGGTGCCTGTTGTCTTCTGAAGCAAGAAGAAGAAAAGAGGAGAAAGAAGGAAAGAAGGGCTTTCTCCATCGCCCTCTCTGTCACTAACTGGCTTTGGGGAACACTGGGCCACCATGTTACCTCCCTGAATCTCAGTCTCCTCATCTATAAAGTCCAGTCATTGGCCTAGGTGGGCACTAGAGTATGGTAAACTCTGTAAATTTTTGCTCCAGACATTTTATTATGGTTCTCTCCTCTCCCTTGCTGTCCTCAACCAATCACTTGTCAATAATGGTGATAATAGCAATGATAGACACCATTTATTGCATGCCTCAAAGGTCATATTCATTTAGGACAGATCCCGAAAAGCTACACGGTAGAGAAATCATTTGAATGAATATATGCCATCCTTCGAGGTACATTCAAATGATTTCTCCACCACGTAGCTTTTCCACCATCATGTAGCTTTTTCTCCACCGTGTTGCTTTTATGTATGTAAAATGTCTTAGTACATATTATCTAAAATCTTATAGGTAATGCAGGATAATGTTTATTCTATTTTTTCCTTCTGTTTCTTTCCTGAGTTCACTCAACACTCATTTCATTTCTTCCCGGTTTTTATCTGTACTTATCTGTATCCCGGTCTGTATCTGTACTTAGTTTTTGAATTTGTGATTCAAGGTGTTTTTCATGTTCCCAAATGTCTGTTTGAGGATATATAATTCAGTTTGGAGAGCTGTGTTACACTTTACTTCCACTTTGCCATTATTTGGGGAAGGAATTTTTATCAGTTGAATTGTTTGGATTCTTTTTATTCTTATTTTAGTATTTTTGCTTAGATGAAAACTGATCTGCATTTCTGTGGACTGGGCAGGACGGGTGGGGTGGTTGCAGGATTCCTAGTTCAAGAGCGCCCTCTCCTGTCAGTGTAGCAAAGTATGATTTTTTTCTTCTTTTAAAAAAAATTTATTTATTTATGTATTATTATTATTATTTTATGGAAGAGGAATGAAAGGAGAAGGGATTGGGTTTCCTTCCATTTTGGAGGAGAAGCAGTCTGGCATGTTTCTAAATTTCCCCCTCAAGTTCTTTCCCCCACCCTACGTGATTTCTGGAGGAATCCTCTACTGTCCTTTTTGACCTTTTCACCCCAAACCTTTATCTTTCCAAGACTGCCTCCTCGCACCCTCACACACGGTTCAGTGCCTTCCCCATGGTAAGTGCTCTGATCTACCAGCATGCTTTGTCAGTATCTTCAAACTTAGGGCGGACCTTCTCTCTCTCGCGGTGGTTTTTGACCAGTCTTAAGTCTACCACTAGCTCCCCTTCTCTATGCTCTGCACAGTTTTTCACAAACAGACTATTTTCCTTTGAGGTTTGTATCAGGAGTGTGGGAGTCCACTCGCTGGGGTTTAGTGTTTAGTTTTCTGTTTACAGTTAATTTGAAGTTTGGACATTCTCTGTTTTCTAGTTAGCTGAAGACATGAGGTTTATTTCATATATTTTTCTTTGTTTGTTTTGGAGGGGGTATGTTGGGAGATTCAGATTTATGCCCCTACCGTTATCTTGGCTACCTAGAATTTCTCCATAATATTTACTCTAAATCTGTCTAATTTGCAAACAAGATACATAGGAGTCCATTGACTCAAATTATCTCATTCTGCTCTTTAAGCTCCTGTGTCAGTTAAGAGTTAAATCGGGCTGCTGCTTAAGGAGACCCCAAAAACAGTGGTTTAAACAAATTGGGGTTTTTTTTCTCGTGTAACAAGAGGTGGGTGATAGTGGGCATTGGTTCAGCACACAGTGATGTCAGTGTTGATATCTCTGTGACGTCTTAACCTTTCTCTCGTGATTGTCATAGTTATAAAAGCTGCTCCATCTCCAGCAGTCCATCTAGAATCCAGCTAGGGAGAAGGGCAGAATGCAAAGCACAAAAGGCACTTGTCAGATGTCAGCTCCATTTTAAAGATCTTTTCTGAAAGCCCCATCCAAAAACTTTTGCTTAGGCCTGATTCTCCAGAATCAGGGTTAATGACAACCTTTAGCTGCAAGGGAGAACGAGAAATGTAGTTTCTGTTCACTTGTTTTTTTGTTTTGTTTTTTTCCAACCACATGATTGCCCACAATAAAATTGGGGAGCTATTCATAAGGAAAAGGTGGGGGGGAAGGATATTGAGTAGGCAACTAGCAATTCTCCTCTACAGCTCCCAAATTCCAGAGTCAGAGAGTTACTGATCGCGCACTATTGACTCAGACAATTCCCAGAACCATGATTACTGACCATCTTTGGGAGAAGCCTATATCAGCAGAGGTGAGAGAATATGACAGAGAGACTGACCAGCTATGGAAAAGGGCCAAAACAGAGCAAAACTAAACACTGTCCCAGGCTGATTGACACTTACCTCGGGAGGGAGCCAAAAAGTCAATAAGCAATTCTTTAAAAAAAAAACACACACATTAAGGAATGCCACAGTTTGTAAACAATGACACAGTCCTTTTCTCTTTTCTCCACTCTTTATATAAATGGAAGTAGTTCTATAATGAAATAAGTTCTTTAAGAGGTAAAACCTAGTGGCAGATCATCTCCTCTCAGCATAAAAAGATCTAATGGGTTCAATTCATTTCCAAAATGACACTCAGCCGTCTCATCTAACACACACACACACACACACACACACTCTCATAGAGATTTCTATATATGATGTTCTCATAGACACATATCTCCAGATAATCCAGCTATATGTCCATTTGAATAGCCTCATTTGCTGAAATATGTAGTACACTATTCTTTCGTCTTAAATGCAAGCTACTTTTATAAGTACACCAATTCTTTAAGATTCATTTCAGAGAATAGGGAACCAGACACTGAAAAATCTCCATACCCAAAGACAAGCTTCCAAGTTTATAAATACACCCATTTATTTACTCCAGCAGACAGAATCTTGGCACATATTGATTACATTTTGATCCACAGAATGCTTAATCGTTACAGAGTTTCTGTTTTTGGGTGTTAAAAAATTTGGGGAACAGGTAGTGGTGATTGTTTGTCCAACATTGTGATTGTAATTAATGCCACTGAACTGTACACTTGTGTGTGTGTGTGTGTGTGTGTGTGTGTGTGTGTGTGTGTGTGTGTGTGAGGAAGACTAGCCCTGAGCTAACATCTGTTGCCAATCCTCCACTTTTTTTGCTGAGGAAGACTGGCCCTGGGCTAATATCCATGCCCATCTTCCTTTACTTTATGTGGGACGCCGCCACAGCATGGCTTGATAAGCAATGTGTCAGCCAGCGCCCAGGACCCAAACCCACGAATCCGGGCCGCCAAAGCATGAACTAAGCCGCTGCGCCACCGGGCCGGCCCCAACTGTACACTTTAAATTGGTTTAAATAGTAAATTTTATGTTACATATATTTTACCACAATAAAAATTTTTCCAAAATAAAATGAGAGAGTAACCCTGCTAGGCAGGGAGGTTTGGAGAAAGATGGTCACATTTTATAGGAAGCTATTTCCTGTGGCTTGAGACACACATACAGATGTATACAGATGCAGACTTACACATACCCAGATAAACACAAGAGTTTCATACCTCTTGGTATGTACTTACCTACATACATACAATTTGCACTTTGCGTGTAAAGATGGTTAATTTAAACCACCATCAGTATTCAACCCTCCATTCAGTAGGGGTGCACACACCTACACATTACATCATGCAACAATAATATAGCCGCACAGGTTAACCAAAGAACCCATTCACCTAAAGAAAAGCATGTTCTAGAGGTGAATGGAAACAAATGCCTACACACCGAGAGAGACATCTCACAGATAACCATGATGCATGATGTAACAGTGACAGGGTTCAAGGGCGTGTAAATGGGTTCACTGATTGGTAGGTGGGAGACGCAGGGTAGTGAGCAAAAAGGTAAGTGTTGGAGGCTTAGAGTTGTGTGGAAGGGAGGGCACTGGAGGATGGGCGAGACGCATGAGAGGGAAGATGAGTGGGTGTTATCACACAGAAAACCTCATACAGCTTCTTTGTCAGAGAGATTCGAAACAAGATAGCTTGAGTTGCCAAATTTTACTCTTTTCTCTCACCTGTTACTGTCTGATCTCTGGTTATCAGAAAACAAGCTGTAGACTCAGTTACCTTTATAATTGTTCTAGCCCCTCCCACTGGTCCGAACACTATTTTAGGGTAGTTCTCAGGTGAGAGCAGTGAGCTTCTTTCTCTGTCTTCTTTCCACCCGGTACAGTGACCCCCTGTCTGAGTTCCGCTGTGGAAAAGTGCCATGCCCAGCGGCAGCCAGCTGGGGCCGTGGTGGAGGAGGGACGCCCCAGACTGACCAAGGTCTTTTTACCGATGGTCAGCTGAGGAAGTGAGGGGTGGGAATGGGGAGTCAGGAGCAAAAGATCAGCATTTAGAGGAGCAAATGACAGCATTCAGAGCTGGCACCCCAAGGGAGTAGCCAATGAGGAGGAGACAGGGAAGATCTCCCAGAGGAGCAGTCATGAGGCATGAGTGCAAGGCTTCCTCCAGAGCACACATTTCACGTTGGTCCTGGTGTCCTTCGCGGTGGTGAAAACTGTACCTTAGCAAGAGAGTTGCTTATGGCACCTATGGGGAAATCATGAAGGAGGCAGGAGGTCTGCCACTGGTCCTTTCCCGGGCCTCTTCCCCTCAGCACTGGCACTTTATTTCCTCACCCCTCAGGAACTAATGGCTTCTACCTCCTGTTAAAATCCTGAATGATTATGAGAGTCAACATCTTATCCTCTCTGTTAGGAGAGAGAATTCTCAACTTACTGCTGATCAATAGACTCAGAATGAGTTACATACAATTATCATTTCCTCTTTTCCCACCTGCTTTGGAAAACCGAAAAACAGCCTAGCCTAATATAAGGTGTTATAACTTAGCAAACAAGGTGACATCTTGGTGTGTTCTGTTTTTTTCTGTTTCATAATAATTTTCTGAAGAACATACACTGATTGAATAAAAGTTGGTCTTTTAATAGAAAACCAAGATTGCCTTTGATTTTTGATTGTAGGGAACAACTTTTTTAAAGTGCACTACTTTGAATTAATTTTTAAATGAGTATAACTGCTATAATTTTAACAGGTATTAATGAAATTTGGGATGTGTGTTTGTGTGTGTGTAGGTGACAGAGATGTATGATTTTGCTGAGTGAAGTCTACAGTTCATAAAATCACTATTCCTAATACCAAAAACAATTAAAAATGTTTTTATCTTTCAGCTGTTATAATACATATTGCAAGTTATTTGAACTATAAAGGATACTGATTCTTAGACAAAATTATTGTGTTCTGGCACTTCACTTACTTTGAATTCAGTTGTGGTGGAAAAATTATTCTGTCTTTGAAGCCAATTTAACTTTTGTAAGCATGCATGCATGGATAACTCCAAAATGAATAGTGAGCTTAAAAAGCCGAAACCTCTTCTGACAGCAGCTTGACTTATTCTGGAAGAAATTAAGTTAAGACAAATATCAGAAGTATGGGCCCTTTTTTAGGTATAACACCGACTCGAGACAAATTTCTTGATGGACCATCTGAGAAAGGATTCTGAGTGTCTTTGCATGTGATTTGCATATAAGGCACATGCCTACACAAAATATCACAAGCCAGCTGCCTCTGCAGGTTTCCTACTCGGAGGAAAGAAAGCAGGCCATTGTCAGAGTGAGGGAGGTAAGGAATGAAGAGCAGCAGCTACGCACGGACTCTACAATTTTCTTAAGCCCGGCGCTGAGGCAAGGCACTCAAAACAAAGCACTTGGCTCCCCCACCCACCCCCACCCAGGTGTCTGGGACTCCTCCAGGTGCTCAGGCAAGGGGGCCATCTGGACGACAGAGCCGGTCTGGGTAACCAGGTGGTAGCTCTTGTTTGTTTTTTCTTTGAGATGCCTATGGATTAAAAGTCTGTGTTTCTGTTTTAAACATTACGAGTTTTTGTTTTTTGCTTTAAAATAAAAAATAAATTTCTTTTGTAGAAAAATAACACTTGTTTATATAAAAAATTAGAAAACACAGATAAGCAAAAAAATTATGTATGTAAAAAATAGTTTACAAACCTGTATGTCTAGAATATTCCCATTTTGGTGTTTTAGACGTCTCTAGACATAGAGATTTGTAAACTGATATTTTTACATAATGTATAAGGAACATTGATATTGCTAAATAGATATCTGTGGCATCATTCATGGCCACATGATATTTTACTAGAAGCAGCATTATTAATTCACCTTCAATTGCTGGACAGTTCTATCGTGAAGGTGTTTCACCATATTAGTCATACTATGATAAATATACTTGTACGTGAATCTATTTATATTACCTGTTTATTTCCCTAGGATAAAATTCTAGAAGTAGAATTGTTGACTGTATTCTTTTTAAGGTTTTTGATTCATACAGACAAATTTCCCTTCAGTAAGTTTATATCAGTTCACATTCCAACCAACTGAGTGTCATCATGTTCATTTCTGTATACTCTCAACAAAGCAGGATATTAACATTCTTAAAAACTGGTTTTAAAAGGAAATAAGATAGAGAAATTGCACAGAAGCAACATATAAGTATAAATGAAGGAAATAAGAACAAGTCAACAGAAATAACGTTCTTTTCCCCAGATACATCCAACTCTAGTCAGATTCCTTCCTTTTCTTCTCCTCTTTTATATATTTATTTATTTTGATCATGTGAGGGACATTGTAAGAGAGCCAGTCACCGAACCTACTTCTTTTCCACCTGTGCACACAGCTGGGCTACATTTCCCAGGCTCCCTAAAGGTTAAGTGTCATCATGAGTTCTGGCCAACAGAATGTGGTGGAAATGATATATGCTGTTTCCAAGCCTGGCCCCCGATTCTCCCACTTTTCTCTTCCCTTGTCTGTCTGTGTGATGCATGGGAACCTGCAGAGGACTCTGAAACCCTGGAAGAAGGCAGAGTCTCAGGAAGGAGGAGCCCAGGTCCCTGAATCACCTCATGGGAGGCCACTCATCAAATACCCACACTGAACTGTCACATAAGCAATTCATAAATTCTATTGTCGTAAACCACTGGGATTATAGAAAAACTATAAAATTCAGATAAGCAAAAGAAAAAATGACCGAGAATTCCAAAGACCAGAGATAACTGATTGTTACAGAAATTAGTCTACCCTGACAAATCTAGGCATGTTTAGTCAACCCAAATTGGAATTAGAGGTAAAAAATGAGGGCTTGGTCTTATTTTCTCTTTCACAATCATCTTCCTCCTTCTCGAATACCTTGTGAGGGAAATAATAAACTATTATGTATACAGTAATTATCTTATGTATAGATACCTGTGTTTATGTGTAAGGTATATTCTTCTCTACATACATCTCACACTCAAATATTCATGTCAAAAGAGTAGAAAAATGACATAAGTAAATAACTTAATATCATTTATTTGATTTTGGATAATGTCAGCCTGTGTCAAAAATGCACAGTTAGGTTTAAGGGAGAGACTGTTCTACCAATCATTCCATCTGTTCCCCAAATTTCTCAGCTCCTTTGAAGTAGGAATACCACGTGGTTCACTGTGGCCCATGAAATGTGAGCAGAAGCCACAGGTGTTCTTCTGGGCAGAGGAAAAGCCCATCTGGGATTTTCCTGTCTCTCTTTCCCTCCTGCAGTGACCAAGGAGCTGGTGCGGCCACAAGATGGCTGAGCTTCCATCATCCTGGTGCTTGAGTAAGACTACCTCCCCATCTGCAGCAGATGTGAAGCATGAATACGAATTAAACCTTTCTTGTGTTAAGCCACTGGGATTTCAGATTATTCGGGTAACTGTAACATAAGCCCATCTTGTCCTGACCGACACATTCTCTGTATCTTCTTCTCCACATCAACAGCTCCAAACCTCGCGAAGGCTCAAAGCCACCATTGATCATCCTCAAACTGCTCACATGGGATTTGACTTCCTAATGATGAAGGAAAAGGAGAGGTAAAAAAATCACGGTTTAGGATAGAGAGGTAAGAGCTCTCTTCTTGTGAGTGCAGGAGGGTTCTTACGAAAGCAAATAACAGGCAGACGTGGTTGGTTTGGATTTTTCCAGGCCCAAAGTAGCTTACGAAATAAATTCATGTTATGCTTACATTGCTTACAGTATGTAAGCGTCATAAGTGCATAAGAACCAATAATGGTGTATAGACAGAAAAGGTGGTAACGATGAAGTGTGAGTCGGGTCTCTTGCCCTGCTAGGCAAGTTTATTGCGTCACTTATTCTCCACCAGTTAATAATGAAAAGTGACATATGGCAAGGAGTGGAGAAGTTAGTTTACAAAGAAGGAATATGAAATGAAGCACAGACCCTTTGCTCCTTTAGCGTGTGATGGTTTTAAATGAATTCTCCTTAAATCAATGAATGATACTTTTCTGTTGTATCTGATTTTTTTAATAATAAGCATATGTTATTTTTACAACTAGAAAAAGGTATTTCTATTTTGGAAAAAAAATCACTGTTGGTGAAGGGAGAATTAATAATTGTTTCCTCCACTGACATGTATGTAATAGCGCCTGGCACAAACAGTGCTTATCAGCTTCCTTAACTGTTTAACTCAAGGGCTGAGTTCCCTGAGGGCAGATGTATGGTTGTAATTCTAGAAGCCAGCACAGTGGGGGGGGGGGGGGCACATCATACAGGCTCAGATATGTGAGTTGCGTATTGAACGACCCCTCCTTCCCTGTGCATATTGATCCATCATCTCTTTCATTCTGGGATCATTTGCTTTAGTTTCAAGTGATATTCTGAGTGGGCTCTGGACTTGCCCATAAATTCACACTTGCCAGGGTCCAGGGATGCAATCCTGGAATTGCCAAAAACAGTGAGAATCTGTGAATATCTTGCTCAATGGGTTCACTTTGCATAGACTCCACTTAACCAGCATCATTACTCACCCAGGTAAAACCAGGCAAACAATCATATTGCCAATTCCCTATCTTTTTACATTTTTGTGTTGCCCATTATTGCATGTTGGTAAGTATATCAGAGATCATCTTATTATAGCTGTAGAAAAAATTCTTCTTATCCTCTTACCCATTTTAGCTCCTTTTTCCTTGGCAAGTTATTTGCTGTCATGTCAGTCTAAGAACGGCTGAAGGTCATTTTCTAGATACAAATGCAGTCAATTTATCTCAATTTTCCCTTTTTTAAAAAGTTTTGACTACCAGGAATGTGAGATAGGGTTTCATTTGTGATAATTACCAAATTTCAAGTAAGTGGTAAATGAAAATTGCCTGGTGTTGTGTAAGGAGGGGTAATTTAAACTCTTTGTGGGAAGCAATTGGTATTTTAAATAAGCCTGTCTGTAGACGTTGTCTGTCTAAAACTATTTTAAAGGGCTCCATGAAGCTCTACGCCTTTAAATTTATTTTACTATTATAGTCATTTTACTAGCTACAGAACTGCAGCCATCTATCTCTGGCTGTCTCTTTCTGACACCCACAGATGTATCCACCCACACATTCACCCCCGCAAACCTACACTCTGACTCACATTCAGAACAATTGTCAAAAAATCCCCACTCCCTGTCTAACTAAAGTGTTCCTTTCAAACACATGCTACTTGTTTGATCTATTTCCATGCATCTGTGAGTCAGCTGAGTCTTGTCTGATCTGCCCAGTAGACTAGAACCTACATGTATGTTTTTTTTATAGGGATTTGGCAAACCTGATACATATTCAGTGGTATTGAGATCATAAAATCCTGGTAAGCTGTTTTTCACTCACAACACTTCTGACACCAAATGTGTGGGTTTTTTCCTCACACCAACCAATTTCCCAACTCTCTGGAAACCAGCTGGGTGTCCTACAATTCAATTCTGACGCTAACTACCAGGGTTAGCGCAGGCCCCACAGGCTAAGGGCACATTCCCACTTCAGATGCCAATCACAAGTCCAAGTGCACCCCTACTTCTAACCAAAAGGCTGATAAATAAATGACAAACAATAGGATATATTGGAGTATATGAGGAAGCCATTCGGTGTAAAACTAATTCAGCCTGAACTCGTTTTTCCAAAAGGGCCTGAAGTGGCTGTTGAGCATGCATTGTATATCTGCCTTATTTACTGTGTCCCAAAAACAAGAACAATGCCCTTAAGGATAAGGATGTAACTTGCCCCACATCGGCATCTCCTTAAGGATAAACATCTCTCCCTAAACCAAGGATTGACTGCTGACCTGCTGCGCTCACCTTGTGACCACAGACTTGCTGTGTTCACCAAATTGCTGTACCAGTAAAGCAATCTCGTGACTATTATAAAAGGGACATTCCAATCATATGTGATACATGCTCTTTAACAGTATAAAACCACTCTGTACACCCCCACTTCTTTGGAGTGCTCTGTTTCTTTGTGGACGGACTCTCCTGGGCTATATGGTCCTCAGGATTGGCTTATAATAAACTCACCCCAATTTTGATTTATAGATTGGTTATGGATTATTTGCATCAACAAAGCTATAAATTGGGGGTTCCCATGACCCCCTCTTCAGGTTCCATAATTTGTTAGAGTAGCTCGCAGAACTCAGAAACAGTTTACTTGCTATCACCAGTTTATTACAAAGGATACAACTCAGAAAGAACCAAATGGAAGAGATGCATTGGGTAAGATATAGGGTGGGGTGAAGGGGCGCAGAGCTTCCATGCTGTCTCCAGGCATATCACCCTCCCAACACTTTGATCTGTTCACCAACCAGGAAGCTCTCTGAACTTCATTGTTTAGGGGGTTTTGTGGAAGTTCCATTACATAGACATGATTGATCAAAAATTAATCATTGGCGATTAACTCAGTCTCCAGTGGGGTGGGCTGAAAGTTGTAACTCTCTAATCACAAGGTTGGTTGCTCTGGCAACCAACCCTCCTCCTGAAGCTATCTTGGGGTCCACTAAAAGTCATCTCATTAACATGTACAACTCAGGTATGGTTGAAAGGGGCATGTTATGAATAACGAAAGATGTTCTATCACCCCTAACAGGAAATTCTAAGAGTTTTAGAAGGTCTGTGTCAGCAACCACAGACAAAGACCAAATATATACTTATCACACCTGGGAACGCTTACCATAAATGAATCCTTGGTTAGCCAAATGCTGGCAGTTGTTTCTAATGTAAAATATTGTTCTAGAACTGGCAATGTGTCCAAGGCTATCATTTTAATTAGCCTAAAGAATGAGACTCCCATTCAATATCACATGCATCTGCCTGGACCGCCATTGAGCAATTTCAAGAGGGAAGGAAGAAATGCTGCAACTCATTTTATTAAATGACAGCAGAGCATCATTTCGCTTATATATAACTCTTTTCACCAGTGACATCTCTATCTAAAACATAGCTGGGATCCAGATAGAAAGGATAAGACTGAGACCTCCAAATAAATGCACTAAGGCTTTTTTGTTTGTACATTGCTTGTAGGAGTGACCCTTGAGCATTCTCTCTGTGCCTATTTAATTTCATTTTACATAGACTGTTAACAAATTTGTTTATGTGCCTTACCAACCAGTTAGCTGATTAGGAGCATCAAGTTAAAACAACAAATTCTTAAGAGAGGCTGCTAAAGATGGGCAGAATTCTGTCAGTGTGAAATGACAGCTGACAGTCTCATACAAAGCAGGCAGCAGAAGATTTGCGATAGGTAAATTCAAAGTCTGAGGACATTTAGTGTAGGAATAAACCAGTACACTCCAGGACTACTTAAGGGTATCATTGCTTTGTGGTACAGGGAACTGAGTTTCGTAATGATAATAATGAGTCACTCAAAGAAAGCTCAATTTGGTTCTGTTTGAGAGGTCAGAAGTATGTAACCCATTTATTTATAGAGAAATAGTTTTAAGTAAATTTTTTAAAATAATACATGTTAGTTATTTAAAAATTCAATTTTTTATAGAAGAGCATAAAGAGAGAAGTAAAAACTTCCACTTACCATACTCTACAGAGGTCCTTTTATTTTCTATGGTTAATTTTTTTATTTAACATTTTGGTACTTAACAAAGGACGCTCCAGAAGTCTAGGAAATTCGTTTATCTGAAGAACCCATTTTCTCATGATCTTGGCTAAAGGGAGCAGGGCTATATCTATAACCATGGTCCCCATATACTCACCCGGTCAGGATGTTTTTGCTACAGAAATAGATAACACCAGCCTCAGATATGGAGATCAAAGATGATATTATCTCTTCTTGATACTAGCCTCTGAATCACATCTCATTATAGCCACCCTCCTAAGTACTTCCCATTGGTTCCTTGGATACAAAACAACATTCTAAAAGAGTGTTGCTGCTTAGTTTAATGATGAGTTGACACCTGGGTGGCTCAGTGTCCTTTTTAAGATATGCCAACAAACCTAAAAACCGTGTAGCGGGTCACAGAAAAGGGGCAGGCAGCTTGGATTAGCAGGAAGGCTGGCCTCTTGGCATGATCACCTCCTAACCCCTTGGTTCCTTTTCAAATTGAGACCAGATGGAAAAACACCAACCTCCATCACTACCATCACCTCATCTTCAGAGGCAGCTTCTAATAGGAGCTGACTTCCCATAGGCCCCAAATCAGTCTGAGTCATGGGCTCTAGGGTCTCAAATGAGGGCCTGATGAACCTAAGCAGGAACCTGATGTGTGCCAAAAATATCTGTCAGGGGGGCCAGCCCAGTGCCATAGTGGTTAAGTTCACGCACTCTGCTTCTGTGGCCCAGGGTTTGCAAGTTCAGATCCTGGGTGCCGACCTATGCACCACTCCTCAAGCCATGCTGTGGCGGCATCCCACATACAAAATAGAGGAAGATGGGCACGGATGTTAGCTCAAGGCTAATCTTCCTCAGCAAAAATATATATGTATATATCTGTCAGAATGAAACAATAGTTTTTCATTTGCTTGAGGGGTAAAGAAGGGTGTTTAAAACAATAGGCAACATTGAGGTACAGAATTTAAGTATATGATTATCCCATTTGAGGTAAAAGTTAGCTCAGCAAGAAACAAATTTCCATTTTTATACACTCTTTTCTTGTAACCTCTGTTTGTGTAGATTTCAATAGAAACATATCTATAGGAAACTTAAAATTTTCACAAGTAGCACATGAATTTTTGATGCATTCAAAATACAGATTGGGCTGAGGTTATCAAAATCAAGTCATATTTCAAAATAAGAAGTACTGTGAGTCAGAATAGTCCTACCAACTATAGCAACCCCGTTTCTGAAAAGCTTAGAGCCTGGGTCAGCCTCCACGGTAGCAAAGCAATGTTTTATCAAAATAGTATAATTAGGAATGGGTGGCAAGACTTTAAGCCCTCCTCCCAAGAATTCCACAATACCTTTTTAACATGTTTATAAACATTTGCTTTTGTACCATTTTAGGGGGAGCTTTCCATACAAATATTGGCTTCCAATGAGTCATCCCAATCTGGTTCACACCCAAAAGCTTCCTGCTTGGCGATCAGTGAATATTGGGCTCAGTAGCTGCCTTATTTCTCTAACAGGCTTGAATGAAGATATGAAAGGTGGCGGAGGGAGAAAGACATGTTCAGATAAATATAAGAACTCCCTTGTTTCCTTACAAGAGCTTGACAAGTATATGCCAATACACTAACAACCATTTAATGCCAGGATTGTGATGGGTTTGTGTTTGGCCTTTTAAAAAACATCTGGATAATTGTACCTGATGTTGTTATATTTTTCTAGTCATCATGTGTATTTACCAGCTAAGGACATCCCAGAATTCGAATTCCTAATATGAAATTTTACTTTTACTCTTGTAATTACAGTCACTGGATCCCAAAGCTATCAACTAAAAGCAACTGGAAGAATAAATCACCCTTCCCCCACACTGAAATTGGAGAGAATGAGGGTCCTCAGCTAAGATTTTAATTAAGTCTTTCCTGAGCTAGAATCTCAAAACTTTTGTTTATGAAAATAAGGAAACAACAGTTACGAAGCATATGAACTAGCAATTAGTCCCTCAGTACTTCCATTCCCAAAGGGCAAAATTTGGAAGTTGAAGTGGGACAGTAAGTATCTTGGGGGGAAGATGTCAATATGAAAAAAGAAGCTAAAATTGCTGTGCATAATAATGTGAATTACCCATTTAAAAACAAATACATACCTTGCAAATTATGTGGTAGGTAGAATACACTATTCATTCCTCTTTATTGGATTAGAGGAAGGACTGCAAACTCAGGGCCCTTATATGTTGAATTGCACTCTATGTACCCAGTCATACTTTGTTGCATATTACACATTAAATGCTTAGGAATGATCTTTGTTCTCTCTTACCTCCCCAAAACATTCTTCCCATTTTTCTTGAAATGTATACTTCTCTCTGTCTACGTTTCATTCTTCCCAATTTTATATGGCCTTGCATGTAAAAACTATCTCACTTTCTTCTTAACTTACTTTAAGAAAAATGGTCCTATTTATACATTGATGAATGGCAACTGTCACTTAGCCTTAGTGTGACAGTGAAAATAAGGAGTGGTGAGGACTCCGATAAGATAGAAAAGTACATGCCTCATCTGAAATGAGCATCCACTTCTAAGCACAGGTAAAAATGGCAATAACCAGATCTTTCAATTTTTCAAGAGAAAGCCTGAGAGTATTTAAATATTTTATGACTAATTCAATGCTTTAAAAACAAGCAATTCCATTCTAGGAGGCCCAAAACACCAACAATTACCACTGGAATAAGTAGGAGATTAAATATATGTGCTTCAACCCACATTTAAGGAGGAGAGAGATAAAGAAGGTGCTGAGAACCTTGCAGTGGTGTCCCTCAGGTCTGCCTTCCACCTCTCAGCCCACTACCAACACATAGACTGTTTCACGGGACACTTGAGGAACCAATGGTCATCTCTTATCCTCTTTTGGAAAACTTTCCCTAATTTGCTGCTAAGTGAATGCTTCACACTTGAATTCATACTTGCTGGGTGAGATGGAAAAACCTTAGGTGTAATTATATCAATAATAGTAATGAACTTATATTGAGAGTCAGTCAATATTTATTCTTTCACTCAGCAAATGTTTACTGAATGACTGCTATGTGCTAGAACTATTAACATTTCTGTGATGTGTTAGGCAGTGGAAATAAATCAGTTTAAAAAAAGACAAAAATGCCTGCCCTTGTAGAAATTATATTCATTGGGGGACAGATAATAAATAAAATAAGTAAGTATAATGTTTGTTAAGTTAGATGGTGATAAATGCTGTGGAGAAAACTAAAGCAGGAAAGGGTCATTTCTTTGCTTCCCCCACGTGGAATGGATATAATTGACAACTGGGAGAACCTCCACATTGGTTCCTTGTGCTGTGGGATAAAAGCTGTATTAGTGGGGGAGACCAAATAGAATATCTGAAACTGATTTACTCCCTCTGAATAAATATATAAATATATATTTACTTACATATTTTTATATTGTGTTTATATATTTTTAGATTATATGTATATTATTTATATATATTTATATTATATATATTTATATATAGATATATATATATCACATATTGGAGGAAATGACAGAAATTAGTGCTGCCCTTTAAGACCTAAAGAATGCAGGGTGACAGTCCTTATTTATCCCCATTTAATTCACCAGTCTGGCCCTTACAAAAATGTCTGATGCTGGGGAACAAGAAACTCAACCAAATAGTTGCCCTACTCACAGTTGCTATGCCAGATGTAATATCTCTGCTGAAACAGATTCACATGCCCTCAGGTACCTTGCATTGATTAGCAAATACCTTCACATCCATGCCTATCAAGGAAAGGGAACAGACACACGTGAATGACACAGACATTTACAAACTTGACCAGAATTAGTTCTTTTGCCCTTTGTCATAATATAACCCAAAAGAACCTGGACTGCCTGCACATTCTGCATATCATCACAATGATTCACTATATTAATGATATCATGTGTGGTGGTTTTCGAGTATGCCCACAAATTCCTTGATATTTCTTCCTTCAAGAGGTAGAGCTTAATTCTTATCCCCTTGAGTGTGGGCTGGACTTAGTGACTTGCTCTAACAAGTAGAATATTGCCAAGGTGATGATGTATGACTTCCAAGACATTACAGCTTCATTCCTTGCTCTCTCTCAGATCACTTGCTATGAGGGAAGTCAGGTACCATGTGATAAGGACACCAAAGCAACCCTACAGAGAGACTCATGTGGAAAGGAACTGAGGCCTCCTGCCAAAAGCCATTCAAGTGAGCCATCTTGGAAACAGATGCTCTAGCCTCAGTCAAGCCTGCCGATGACTGCAACCCTAGAGAGCATCTTGCCTATAATCTCATTGGATGCCTTGAGCCAGAATCACCCAACTAAACCATTCTTGAATTCCTGACCTACAGAAACTGTGAGGTAATAAACATTTACTGTTTTAAGCTGCTATGTTTTGGGGTAATTTGTAACAGAGCCACAGATAACTATTACATCAGGGCAATCAGAACAGATGATTGAGAAGTGGCAAAAATGTTGGAGGCCTTGGTAAGACACATATGCTCTAGAAGGTAAAAGATAAATTCTAAGAGGATTCAGAGGTTCTCCACATCAGTGTCTAGTGGTCTGGGACATGCCAGGCATCCTACCACCAAGAAGACACATAATGCTAGTGGGCTTTTTGGGTTGTGGAGTCAGCATATTCAACACTTGGAAAAATACTACTGAACCACTTGCTGAGTGACATGGAAGGCTGCCAGTTTTGAGTGGCGTTCAGAGCAGGAAAAAGCTCTGAAGAAGTCTCAGGCTATGGCAAAAGCAGCCCTGCTACTTAGGCCATACTGCCTGGCAGACCTATGCCAGGTACCTGTAGGTATCTGTGGCGGGAAAAGACATTTTGTGAAGTTTACAGCAAGCCCTAGGAAGAGAATCATCACGTAGACTGCAGAGTTCTGGAACAATGTTATGCCATCTGCAGCAGAGACCATTCAAAAGAAAGATCCTGATGTGCTACTGGGCCCTGGTAGAGACAGAGCACCTGATCTTGGGACATCCAGTGACCATGCAGCCAGAACTGTTCATCATAAGGAATGTTCTGTCAGATCCACTAAGTTGTAAGGTTATGTGAGCCCAGCAGAAGTCCATAGTAAGATGGAAGTGACGTATCTAGGACTGATCCTGAGCAGGGCCAGGGGACAAGTAACCTGCATGAGTAGGTGGCTCAGACTCCTGTGTCATCCACCACTATGGCACCATTGCCTCTCCCTCAGCTTACACTTATGGTTGTTTTGGAGGAGGGGTAGTGGGGACAGTGAAGTTCCCTTATGATCAGTTTATGGAAAGAAAAAAACCTGTGCTTAGTACATAGGTGGGTCAGCTTGGCATGTGGTGAAGCCAGAAATGGACCACTGCACTATAGCCCCATTTAAAGATGGCCCTAGAAAACAGCAGTGAAGGGAAACTCTCCCAATGGGAAGAGCTTTGGCGGTATACCTGGTCATGTACTTTGTTTGGAAAGAAAAGTAGCCTGAAATAAAAATATATAGGACTCATGTAAGTGATGAATAGTGTGGCTGCTTCGTTAGGGGTTTGGAAGGAGAAAGACTGGAAAATTGGGAACAAGCAGGTCTAGGAAAGAGGCATGTTGATGGACCTAGGGGAGTCCATTTCTCCAGCTTCTGGAAGTATTGCAGGACTCTCATCCGGAATATATAAAAAACTTTCACGTCTCAATTATAAGGAAAGAAACAACCCAATTTTAAAATGGGCAAAAGATTTGAACAGACACTTTATCAAAGAGGGTATATGGTTGACAAATAAGCACATAAAAAGATGTTCAATATCATTAGTCATTAGGGAAATGCAAATTAAAACCAAAATGAGACACTATTTCACAGTTATGAGGATAGCTGAAATGAAAAAGTCTAAGTACACAGTACACCTAAGACTAATACAATGTTCCATGTCAATTATATATCAATTTTTAAAAATTGAAAATAAAAAAGACTGAGCACGTCAAGTGTGGGTGAAGATACAGAAGAACTGGAACTTTCATACACTTCTGTTGAGAATATAAAATACTTGGGAAACAATTTGGCAGTTTCTTTAAAGTTTAACATACACCTACTATATATGATCCGGCCATTTCACCTCTAGTTATTTACCCAAGAGGAAAGGAAGCATATGTCTAGATAAAGATATTTATGTACATATATGTCTGTGTAAAGACCCACATATATAGAGTGTTCATAGAAGCTTTATTTGTAACATCTCTAAACTGGAAACAACCCAAATGTCGATCAACAGGTAAATAAATAAACAAATTTTGGCTTATCAATATAATGGAATACTACTCGGCAGTCAAAAAAAAATGAACTCTAGAGTCACACAACAAAGTGTATGAATCTCAAGTTAGTTATGCTGAGTAAAGTAGCCAGACCAAAAAAGAGGACATACTGTATGATTTATTTAGCTAAAACTCTAGAAAATGTAAATTAACCTATAGGGACAGAAAGCAGATTAGTGGTTGCCTGGTGACAGAGTCACGGGTGGGAGGGAAAGAAGGAGGAATTACAAAGGGGTATAAGGAATCTTTTGGGAATATGCTCATTAATTTACCAAACTGTACACTTTAAATATGTGTAATTTATTGTACATCCTTATACTTCAATTAAGCTGTTAAAAGAAAAAAAGATTAAATCTCATGCCAGTGATGTTCACTGACCCTTGGGATCAAAGACCATAATCTGAGAATGCTATTCCTGCTGTAACTCACAAGAAAGTGACACAAGTCAAGCTAGGGAGCTTAGATTACCTGGAGGTCAGGTCAGTGTGGCTGTTTGTTGAGAGTTTTAAGTCAAAAGATAAACAGGTGGTATACACTCATTCATCCAAAAAAAAAAAAAAATTGTGTGTGTGTGTAAAATCTACTGTGTGATGCCAGGTATTATGCTAGGATCTGGAGGCACAAAGTTGAATCAGATATTTTTAAGTCTGAGACCATCCAGAATCATGTAAGGGTCTGATAGGATGAGCTATGTGTGTGGCAGGGGCAGACCCAGATCAGGCAGAACCAGAATTGGGCACTGAGGTAGAGCTACATTGACCTGGGAGGTATCTCTGAGGATCCAGGTCCTGGCCCTTTGATAACCAAGCTTGAGCCACTCAGCAAGGGTTATGCACAGGGGCAGACTCTCTGACAAGGGGTGGGTAGGGTAGGTGTCCCCAAATATATCTGACCAGTGAGCCAGAGAATGAAAGGAAGCATGTATGGAAATGGTCAACGTGAAGAATACTGAAGAAACTGTCTGGCCTAGATTGGAAGGTCCATAGTAGAAAAGAGAGAAAAATATGGTGCCAGGGAACAGTGTAGAGGGAGTGGATTCAGACTGAGTGGCTCTTAAAACCCAGTCTGAACAAGTGGAGCTCAGTGGGTGTCACAGTGGGCACAGATGGGGAGCAGAGAAGGGTCTTCCTCAGTGTCGTGAGGAGTGTAGCCAGATCTGAGGATGGATGGGAATACTTTTTCATGGCTATGAACCCAGAAAGTGTAGCCAAGGACTCACAGCCAATTAGAGGAACAGATTCAAAACAGTCAGGGCCACTGTTTGACCAAATGCCAGGGGGAAAAGCCAGTCCTTGGACAGAGATGACCTTAGAGGGATGAAAGGCAAGGTGCTTTTGACAAGGAGCCTAGGAGAAGAAGGCTTCCAGGTCAGGGCAGAAATTGGTGCCTATGGGATGCTAACGGGAGATGCTCAGGTGTGTGTTGTGGGCACCAAGCTAACAAAGCTAAAAGCCAAAGATTACAGCCAACTTTGAAAAAGACGTTAGGACACACAGGGACCAGAGTTGGCCAGAGAGAGACATGAAGTTCACCAATAGATCTCCCAAGGACACAGGCTACCCTTGAGATGGCTCAGGAACTCTGACTCTGTCCATTATGTCATATCCCTACAGAGTCAGGCACCATTAGTATCAAATTATTGAGGGCCTTGGCAGCCAGGCATAGGAGTTTAGATGTGAAGGATGGGCACTAGGAACCACTGCAAGCTTTTAAGCAAGAGCACAACAAATGAAAAAGGACCAATCTGGCAAATTGGACAGAGGAAGAGAGAGCTTGTCAAGGAAGGCCAGCTTGAAGGCTATTGCAGCAACTCAGGAGTTATATGGTGAGGGTGGCAGCTGTGTAGAGCACCACAAATAGAGAAAAAGGAGGAGCTGCCAGAGAGGTAGGAGAGGGAGCCAGGTTGCAGGAGATTAAGAAGGGGATGAGCTGGTTGTCTCTATGAGGTAGATTGTAACAACAGCCACAACTATAGATGGATGGCTATGTCATAAAGCAAATACAGTGAAATGTTAGTTGAAGAAAATAGGTGGTGGGTATGGCAGAGTTCACTGTACAATGCTTTTACATTTTTTGTATGTTTGAAAATTTATACAATAAAATGGCAAGAAAAAATGGTCAAAAAATATTCTATCTGTGCCCTTGCAATATGATTTTACACATTCTCCCATCAAGTGGACTCTTTTCTCCCCTGTGAATCTGGGTTAGCCATGCAACTTGATTCGGCCAATGGGACGTTAGCAAATATGACATATGCAGAGGCTCAAAAAGTACTTGGGCATTGGGACTTGCCATTTTTCTGATCTTGGGAACCCTGCAACTACCATCATATAAATGATCTTGGGCTGGCCTCTTGGATGATGATAGATACATGGCCAGTTACCCCCATCACTTCAGCCAACAACCAGCCAACCACCAGACATGTTCGTGGAACCACTGACTGCGGCTGATCACAGATGTATGACTGAGCCCTGCTGAGAGCAAAACTGCCCAGCTGAGCCCATCCCAAATTGGCAAACTACAGAAAAGTGAGCAAATAATTGATGGCCATTTTAAACCACTAAGTTTTGTGGAAATTTGCTATGCAGCAAAAACCTACCAATACATTCTACTCAGCATCCCTTTGACTCCAGTCCAAGCTCTATGCTGAGCATACCCTGTCTGTCTTTGACTGGCTCTGCAAATTTTCAGGGAGAGGTCAGTGGTATCTGGGAGTAGAGGGAGGATGACATGGGATGGGAACAGTGTGACATGAGGAGAGGATGACTCGGGGGTGGAGCAAGTGTGACATGAGGGCAAATGTCAATGTGACATGGGGGAGGGCTCAGTGTGTTAGGTGAGAGGGGTCTGCAGCTCATAGAGGAGGGAGTTTATTTTTAAGTTGAGGGCTGGTAAATGTCAGGCAGAGAGGTGGAGATCGGCCACATTAAGTGAGGACAAGTGAGTAAACCTAAGGGAACTGGGGGCTGAAGCATTACTGGAGACAGGAGATTAGGGCAGGCAGGATTGGCCAGTTGAGATTTCTCTTTGCTAATAAAGGAGAACAAGTCTCTTGGCTTATGTTACATCTCTCTTGGGGTCAGGCATCTCACCTTGGAGAAATTTCCCAGACTACAGAGGGAGAGCAGACACTCTAGAGAGAGAGGGTCTGGATGTCTTTCCTTCCTCTGATGCCATCCTCCCTTAGTTCAGAACACCTTGCTCCCTTGAACCTTCCCACCCTTCCTTGTAATTTCTCCCTTTGCAAAGCTTCCAGGTGATCAAGCTGTGTTGCCAGTTCACTCCCTCCCCAGGTCTTCTTCCTAGAAGAGGGTGTGAAGACAACAGATATGAACTGCCTCTTTCTAGTCTTCACTGTTCTGACAGTGACTGGTGAGTTCAGGTTCCTATTTTGGCTTAAAAATTTGAAAAGGTCATATTGGAGGAAAGTGTAAGAAATGAGTGTAGATAAGAGGGGTAGAGTGATCATCAGTTAGAAAGATAAGAATTCAGGACCCCAGTGATTGGCAGTTTCCTAGAATACTCAGAGATATCTAGAGCCCACTGATTTTCCTTTGGCTCCATGGGCGTGAGAGAAGGTTCGGACTGAGATAATGACACTTGACACAATGGATAGTGGGTGTTGGCAAAAGAATGTGATTTTGCTCTATAGCTAGGAAGGAAGCTTGAAGAAAAGAGAGAAGAATTAAGAGGAAGGAAGGAGAGGAGGAGTGAGTAAGGGGAGGACACAAATACAGAGGGAAGTCTAAGGGAAAATTAACGGAAGGATCCTAAAATGGTTCAATAATACCTTGAGTATCAATAATACTTTGACCATTTCAAAGCACTTCCACATTAAACATCTCAGACTTCCATCCTCTGGAATGTCTGCCCGTCTCTAAGATTCTGCCTTCCTTTCCCCTATCTGGCAGCAACAATGATAATTGTAACAGCAACACCAGCACAAGCAAACTCAGTCCAGCAATTCAATCTGATCAACATCAAAACTGGACCAACCTTTTTGATTTTCCTGAAGTCAGAATCTGAGCTTTGTTTGGGGACTCTGATCCACAAACAGTGGGTTCTCACCGCAGCCCACTGCTTCTTACCGTGAGTGATGGGAGTCCTGGAGGGAGAGGTGTTTCCTCTTAGTCGCTGGGATTGTTCAGGGGGGTCTGAAGCTCAGCCCTGAAGAGACTTGCACAGGGGCTCTCAAACCTGAGAAGTGGTTGGAAGGAGGCAGGAAATAGATGTAGATAGTTATGAGTTAGAGCACTGGGTGGGATGATGTAGACAGAGGGAATTAGTGAAGCAGAGGACCAGGGGATAACCAAGAGGGAAGGAAAGCCTGCATACAATGAGGAAGTGATCAAAGAATTATGGAACTGTAATGGAAATTGCTCATTTGCCAGACAAGGAGATAGAGGTCTCGGCAAATTATGAAAAGAACTCATGTAAAGTCACAAAGCAAGTTAGGGAGAGAAAGAATGCAAGATTAACAATAGAATAATGGGGCCGGCCCAGTGGCACAGTGGTTTAGTTCACGCTTGGCAGCCCAGGGTTCGCTGGTTCGGATCCCGGGCGCCCGCTGACGCACTGCTTGTCAGCCATGCCGTGGTGGCGTCCCATATAAAGTAGAGGAAGATGGGCATGGATGTTAGCCCAGGGCCCGTTTTTCTCAGCAAAAAGAGGAGGATTCGCAATGGATGTTAGCTCAGGGCTGGTCTTCCTCGAAAAAAAAAACAAAAAACAATAGAATAATATCTCCTTCCTCTACTAATCCTTTATGGTCTATTCCAGATTTCTTGAGATAAGCATTGCTGCTTCAAAAGAAGAGAGTTTCCAAAATATGGTAGGGAACTTAAGACCCATGCTTACTGTCCAACACCCAAATTTCACCCGGGTTTCTGCTGAGCATGACCTCATGCTCATCAAGCTGAACCATCCCCTAAAGCTCAATGATCACGTGAAGTTGGCGGTTCTGTCCCCCAATGACAGAAGAGGGGACAAGTGCACTGTCTCTGGCTGGGGCTGGGCATGGAAGAATTCCAGTGAGTGACCCTCAAGATAGGCCCTTAGTTCTCCTTGACTACCCACTCAAAGAGGGTTATCACATAACTATTATTATAGATCATGAGAGCTGGAAGGGGCCTGAGAACTTACATAACTTAGCCTCTAATTTTATTCACGTGAAAATTGAGGCCCAAATTGGTGACATGATATACCCAGGGGTAACATGGCTATTTATGGCTGAAGGTCTCTAGAGTCCAGTGTTCTTGCCTCATTCATCACCCAGGTGAAGGTGAAAGGGTGTCTGGGTAAGGAAAGGGTTGGAGGGTAATCCCACTTGTGATGCTGACTGTGGCTCATTCATTAGAAGCTTACAGACAAGCATTCACAAATAAAAGCACGCACAAGCCCAAGGCATGCAGTTCACAATACTGGAACCAGACCTTGGTTTTCTCATTTCGTTATCTGCTTTCTTCTTGTTAGGTTCCTTTTCATTTTGGCTTTTTCTTTCATTGAATGATGGAGAGGTTAATAACAGAAAAGAGGGAAGGAAGGAGAGAAGAAAGGGAGATAGGTATATGAAGGATCAAAGAGAAACAAAGCCTCTCTCTCCCTCTCTCTGGGTGTGTGTGTGTGTGTGTGTGTGTGTATCTGTGTGTGTGTGCGCGCACGCGTGAGTTCAGACACAGACCCTGATATCCAGATAAACCAGACCGTCTTTTGGTTCTCTAATGAATATTGCCAAGAGTCCTCTATAAGACAAATCCCTGTTAGAATCTCGGAGAACATGTTCTGCGCAGGATCGTCTCTGGAGAGCACACACTCATGTAAGGTAACTCTTTTCCCTCTGCCCCTCCTAACTTTGGTCTGGGACATTGTTTTGGGGTCCACATTTCTCCATCAACCCAATCCAATTTCTTGTCTCTACGTCCAAGAAGAGATCAAGGTAAATAGGATCCAGGAAGGAATAAGTGTGCTCCTTCCAATCACGAATGAATTTAGATGTCAAGCTGGAAACATCTCAGTGTTCTCATTTCTTTATGGCTTCCTCTGATGTGGCCTACGGTGAGTGGTGGGATGGGCCCAAGATGGCCACCAGACATTTCTCCCAGCCCTTATTACCTAAGTCTTTCTATTCTTGGCCCCTCAGGGAAGGACTTGGTACTAGATCATCTTTGTTTTGGCTACCCTGCCTGAACCATCTCTCTTCTTTCTAACAGGAAATAGCTGCTGCCCCAATCCTGTGCCAAAACCAGCTCCATGGGATCCTATCCTGGACAGAAGGATGTATTCTGAAAGGTGATATTGGCTACTACACCAGGGTTTCCCACTATACAGACTGGATCCTCAAAGTCATCCACACCAACTGAGTTCTCTCTGTTCCCTCTCCCAGCTGCCTCAGAACTGGCAGGGTCTACCATCCTTGACCCTGTCTTTCCCTCCAGCCTCAGAACAAGTGGGAATAAAGTCTTTGGCAGTAAGAATTTTTCTGTTCCTTCTGCTCTCTTGACTTCTCTCATCCTTTTCATTCTCAGCCTGAATGACCATCACAGGATTTGAGCTGGATAATGTTCTCATAAATGGGGTAAACTCTTACCACTCCTTTCCTCTCCTCCAACTATCTACTTACCTGCCATGGTTTCCTCAGACTTTTCTGGAGCCGTTGTCCCCCCACTATCCTCCAGAGGATATATGGGCCTCAGGAATGTGACAGTGAGATTGTGGGCACCTCTAGGGTGACTCCTTTGTCTGACATCACTTAGTGCTGAGTCAGGCTTCAGCCTGTGCCCTCTCGCCCCATCATATCTACTAAGGCTGCAGTAAATCCTGGGATGTCAAATAGGCTGCTGGCAATATAATTATTAGAAATGGAGGCTAGAATTTTATGACAGCAAGAACTATAGGGGTTTTCAAAACAAGTTAGGAGATGAAGCAAAACGCAGAGGGCGAGAGGAGTTAAATGGGTCAGACCATCAATAGGAAAAGAGGAATGATCTTCTGAGAGATCTTTCCTAATCCTAAGCACAAAAAAATCTAAGATAGATGGCCAGAAAGAGAATACTAAAAAACAATAGTTTTGCTTCAAAAACTACTAACAAACACAAAATACTGAAACTTAGGCAAGTATAATCATGTGTGTGTGAGTGTGCTTATGCACACATGTCTATAGATTTGAGGGAGTGTGCACAGAATCATCTCACTGAACCAACCAAAATCCTTCCTACACCAATTGCCAATTCAGCTGATTTTCTTCAAACCCTGCTTTCACCTGCTCTTATAACCGTAGTAAAATGTCAAAACCAGGAAATTCACAGTGGTACAATGCTGTTCACTCAGACACATATCTTATTTGAATTTCCCCAGTGTTCCTGTATCATCGCTACAGTTGGAATCCAGAACTGTTCTATCACCAGAAAGAAACTTCTTTGTGTTACACTTCAACAATAACACTCTCTCCCAACCTTAACCCCTTCAACCACTGATCTGTTCTCCATCACTATAATTCTGTCCCTTGGAGAATGTTATACAATATGCAAACCACATCATTCCACTCTTCTTTTTTTCATGCATGTTTCAAGTGTCCTTTCACTGTCATTACCTTTCTGTCTGAAGAACTTCGTTTAGCCATTCTTTTAGAGCAGGTCTGCTGGTGACAAATTCTCTCAGTGTGTCTTCACCTTCTTTCCTGAAGGACATTTTTTACTGGATAAAGAATTCTGGGTTGACAAAGCTTTTCTTTCAGAATTTGGAAAGTGTTTGCCTCTTCCTTCTATCCTTCAAGTTTCCGAGAAATCTGCTGTCATTTAAATCATTGTTCCCCAGTTGGTAACAAATTGTTTCTGTCTGGCTCCGACTGCTTTCAAAAGTTTTTCTTCATCTTTCATTTTCGGAAGTTTGATTACGATATGTCTGGGTAAGAATTCCTTAAAGTTTATTCTGTTTGGGGTACACTCAGTTTCTTGAATCTGCAGGTTTATGTCTTTCACCAAATTTGAGACATTTGAGCCATTATTTCTTCAAATATTTGTCAGCTCAGCATTCTTTTTCCTCATCTGAAACTTTGATATCACGAATGTTAGATCTTCTGTTACTATCCACAGGTCCCTGGGCATCCATTCATTTTTTTAAAATCTTTTTTCTCTCTGTTGTTCATCTTGCTAATTTCTATTGCTCTGTCTTCAAGTTCACTGACTCTTCTGGCATCCCCATTTTGCTATTGAGCCTATTGTTTTAATTGCTTTTTATTTTCTATATTTTACAATGTTTTGACTCGCTGGCCAGGGAGAGACTACCCCTCCCCCACCAGGCTAACTAGTTCCTAGACAGCAAATGACTCCTCTCACCACATGCTTTGCATATGGACACTAACCAATCCAGAGCTCATACCCCCAACCACCTCCTTTATCTAACTTTCACACACTGAGTCAGTATTTCCCCTGCCCTAAATCACCCCAGGGCCAGGTACTGGACAACTAGAGACCACCACTATACCCAGAGCCCACTGAAATTATTCAAACTATCCAATCCTAAATTTACTCAGAGTTGCCTACCCTGCCTTGCCCATTCTTTCTTTCAGAAACCACAATAAAGCCTTGTGCTCATGCTTTCCCTCACTCCTCCTGCCTCCTGACTGACCCTGCTACTTCCTCATGTAGCCCTGCAGGTACAATAAACTCTTTTTTCAATGACATTGACCTCTCATTGTCCTCACTCAGTCACCTCTATAATTAAATCCTGGGTACAATCAAAACACCCATCTAATGAGTTTTTCATTTCAGTTATTATATTTTTAAATTCTAAAGTTTCCATTTGGATCTTCTTTATATCTTCTGTAAATCTTTGCTAAGATTTTCTGTTTTTTCGTTTGATTCAAAAGTATTTATAATTGCTTACTGGAACATTTTTATAATAGCTGCTTTAAATCCCTGTCTGACAATTCCAACATCTGCATAATCTTGGTGTTGGCATCTGTTGATTGTCTTTTCTCATTTGAGTTGAAATTCTCCTGATATGATGAGTAATTTTGGACAGTATCCTAAACATTTCGATATTATAAGACTCTGGTTCTTATTTAGATCTCCTAATTTAGCATGTAGTTAACCTGTTTATATTCAGAATGTATGTCCTAGCTCATTTTTGTGAACTGCGGTTCAAATGTCAACTTGGTTTATAAAGCCTCTACAGTGCTATTCTGTAGGGGGTTGTGGTAGACAGAATAATGCCCCCCAACAAGATATCCACATCCTAATCCTCAGAACCTATGAATATATTACCTTACATGGTAAAAGAGACTTTGCAAATGTGATTAAGTTAAGGATGTTGATGTAGGAAGAGTATCTTGGATTATCCAGGTGGGCCCAATAATCACAAGTGTCTACGTAAGAGGAAAGCAAAAGAGTCAAAAAAAGAGAGGAGATGTGATCACAGAAGTAGAGGTTGGAATAATGTGCTTTAAAGACAGAGGAAGGGGCCATGAGCAAGGCACACACGTAGCCTCTAGAAATTGGAAAAGGCAAGGAAACTGATTCTCTCCAGAGCTTCCAGAAAGAATGCAGCTCTCTGAACACCTTGATTTCAGCCCCATAAGAACCATTTTGGCCTTCTGATCTCCAGAACTATAACATAATAAATTTGCGTTATTTTAAGCACTAAGTTCATGGCAATTTGTTACAGCAGCAACAGGTAACTAATATAGGGGTGGAAATCAGAATTCCGCCAACCAGCTCCACTACTGCTGCATCACTGGTGTGAGGAAGTACGTGGCTTTTTCATAATGTTTGTCTAAAGAACAAGCAAATTAACAATAACTTAGTGGCTTAAACAACACAAATTTGTTATCTCATAGTCTCCCTGAGTCAAGAGTCCCATAGCTCAAGGTCTCATAAGACTAAAATCAAAACGTGGGCTAGCTGCATTCTCACCTGGAGGTTCAACTAGGGAAGATCCACTTCCAACTCCTTCACATTGTTGGTAGAATTCATTTCCTTGCAGTTGTAAGACTAAGATCCCCGTGTCTTGCTAGCTGTCAGACCCCTCCCTCTTGACAACAGAAAACTTCCCTCATGTCGAATCCCTTTCATGCTTTGAATCTATCTGACTTCTCCTTCTACTACCAGCCAGAGAAAATTCTTGACTTTTCAAGGGCTCATGTGACTAGGCCAGGACCACCTGGATAATCTCCCTATCTTAAGGTCAACTGTGACATATAACATAGCCTAATCACAGAGGTAGTCTGTCAAATTCATAATTCCAGGTTGGGGCATCTACATCAGTGGCAGGAAATTTGGAGGGACATCTTAGAATTCTGCCACCACATGCAGTTAAAAGGTTTCTGTTCTGCTAGGCTGCCCCTTTCCTGGCCCTTTGGCTAGAGAAAGCAGGATTTTCTAGGGGCTTTTTTTGTCTCTGCCCACTGGTGTTTCCAGGTTGCAAACTTTTCTAGATCACAGGACTGGATATATAGAGGGCAAGAAAAAAACCTGGGAAACACACTGCCAGGTCATTCCTCAAGTCTCAAGGTTTCTAGCCACTTCAACTTCTTTTTTCCACTTTTCAGATATGCTGGTAAGTGTCTTGTGTATTTTGTTCAGAGTTTTTTGTTACTGTTATTGTTAGCAGGAGGTGTAGAATGGGATGCACTTACTCCATCTTGTCTGGAACAAAAGCCTGCCTTATACTTGAGTTCCATTAGATCTTAGAAAGATGAAAGGCAGTGAGGTTAAGAGGAAAGACCACTGAACTAGAAGTCAGAAGACCTGTGTTCTGGTCCAGATTCTGTTATTGACTAGTGCACTGATTTTCATGTTGTGTGTTCATGAGCCCTAGGAGAATGTGAGAAGTGAATATTAGAACTTCTATTTACAATTATTTTAGCTTATCCTTTAAAAATTTCCATTTTGGTCTATGTTTTATAATGTACATGACATATCCGTTTATATATAGATGTTAGTACATACATATATAAATAAATAAACATACATGTATTGGTAGTGCACGCTCAAAAATGTTTTATAGAATTGATGACAAGTCACATATCTAAAATTAGACAGCCCCAGATTTTCTGGGATATCTAATTGCCTTGAATATGTCATATTTGATTAGGACAACTTCCTTAAACGTGGAACAGACCGTAAGTATATTCATCAATTAAGATTCTTTTCTAAATCTTCAATTAAAAATATAATTCTTAGCTCAAATATTGCTTCCTACATTCCTTAGAACTTTCACGTGGAGAAATGATCTAATGAGGTTGAATCATTTCTGGAAAAGTAACCCTTTAAGAATAAAATCCAAGTTCATGGTTCTGACTCAAAATTAGGCGAGCTGAGTTAAAAGACATTGATGCTTTCTAGAATGCATTTAAAATTATACATAGTCGGGGCCGGCCCAGTGGCGCAGCGGTTTAGTTCGCGCTTGGCAGCCCGGGGTTCGCTGGTTCGGATCCCGGGCCCCGGCGACACACTGCCTGTCAGCCATGCCGTGGCGGCGTCCCATATAAAGTGGAGGAAGATGGGCACAGATGTTAGCTCAGGGCCAGTCTTCCTCAGCAAAAAGAGGAGGATGAGCAGCGGATGTTAGCTCAGGGCTGGTCTTCCTCACCCAAAAAAAAAAAAAAAAAAGTGAAAAAAAAAAAAAAAAAGAAGAGAAAAAAAAAAAGGGCCGCCCGGTGGCGCAGCGGTTTAGTCCGTGCTTGGCAGCACGGGGTTCGCGAGTTCGGATCCCGGGCGCCCGACGATGCACTGCCTGTCAGCCACGCTGTGGCAGCGTCCCATATAAAGTGGAGGAAGATGGGCACGGATGTTAGCCCAGGGCCAGTCTTCCTCAGCAAAAAGGGGAGGACTGGCAACAGATGTTAGCTCAGGGCTGGTCTTCCCCACAAAAAAAAAAAAAAAAGAAAAAAGAAAAAAAAGAAAATTATACATAGTCAATCTGCTAAGCATCAAGTCCCATGAGTCTATCTTCCATCTTTATCCTTAGTGTAGAGAGGCTGTATATGTAAATACACACGTACATACATCACTCGGAAACTATGACCCACAGTCCCTTCCCTCTCCTTTGCTTTTGATAAATAAAATGGCAAGCAGTAGCATGTATTGGAGTACATGAGGAAGCCATTTGGTATAAAACTAATTCAGCCTGACCTTGCTTTTCCAAAAGGGCCTGACTGGCCTTTGAACATGCATTGTATATCTGCTTTAAACATTTACCATGTCCCAGAGACAAGAACAAATGCCCTTAAGATAAGGATGCAGCATCCCCCACGTTGGCATTTCCTTAAGGATAAGCATTTCTCCCTAGGCGAGGATTTGATTGCTGTGCTCGTCCTGTGATCACCCAGCTCAAGACAGCAGACATGCTCCCTGCAGTGTACATCAAGGGCTGTGCTGACAGGGCAATCTTGTGACTATTGTAGAAAGGACATTGCATTCATATGTGATATATGCTCTTTAACAGTATATAACCACTCTGTACACCCAACTTCTTTGGTGCCCTTCCTTCCTTGAGGACGCAATGCCCTGGGCTATATGGTCCTCAAAATTTGGTTCATAATAAACTCACCCCAATTTTGATTTATAGATTGACCATGGATTATTTGCATCGACACTTTTTCACTGACAGCGACACTCTGAGAAGTGGTAGCCACTGCTTCAGTGTCTCTGACCTCCACATGGCATGTGACAGAGACCACTAATTGATCTCCTGTCTCCATTCTCCACATTTTTTTTGGAATGGACCCCCTTAGTTTTATCTGGCAGGTGACTGCCTTGCTAGAGGCTATCTTCCTCAACACCCCTTGTAGCTCCTTGTAGCCACATGACTAAGTTTTGCCTGGGGGGATGTGAGTAGAACAGATGCACACAACATCTACATCACCTCCTTAAAAGGAAGCTGTTTGTCCTTCATATCTTCTTCCCTCTTGCCATGGGCTGGAACACATGGTCGTCAGCCAGCTTCAACCATGCCCACAAGGAAAACAAGAGAAGGTGGAAGAACAAGGCAGAAGGAAGCTGCATGATCTGCAGGAGCAGAGCTGCCTTTCTACCAAAAACTGCCCAGCAGCTCCAGACTGCTCTGAGAGAGAAACAAACACATATCTTGTCTGAGGCATCGTATATTGCGGTCTCTTTGTTATAGCAGCTTATCCTATAACCTAACTAATATACTTAATGTCTGTTTGTTCAGCACACATTAAATTTCTACCATGTATTAGGTATTGTCTTATGTTCTAGAGGTTTAAAAAAAATAAATCATACATATTTCCTATTCTGAAGAACTCCCAGTCTAAGAAAGGAAAATTTGACTCAAAGGGAAATAAAGATAATTGACACTTATTAACCACCTATGCTTTCACATGAATTGGTTTTTTAATCCTCACCAAAAAAATTAGTTGTAATTGGTATAATTGTCATTGTACAGCCAAGGAAACTGATGATTCAGTGATGCATCTGCCTTATAAATGGTGGATTCGCTATGCATTTTTATCATCACCTTTGATCTAAGACTACTTGTTAACTGGCTCCTGACAGAGCCAGTGAAACCATATCTCCATGGCCACAGCTAAGATTTCCCCAATAACAGGCATGTGTGGTTTGTATTTCGGAATTCCATCCATTCTCCAACTTCCAGCAACAGCTCCCAATTTTCATATTGAGTTTTACTCTTTCCTCACTCTCCCCCACTTCAGTCCATGTGCTTGAGCAAGACTACACCTTTGTCTTCACTCAGAAGTGAAACATATGCCTTAGGCCTAAGCTAGTCGGTGCATCATGTTCCCTTAGCCATAGCGATTGGCTCAGGGACGAACATGAGACTCAAGTCAGTAACTCTAAGTTCCTGGGGAAGCCAACTTGCTTTTGCCTTCTGGTCTTGAGCCTGAGAGGATGGAAGGACCGGAACACTATCATATGGAGCCTGACACTAAAGCCACACAGAAGGCATGGTTAAAGGTTGGAGGGCAACCAAGCACTGGTGAATTGTTTAGCTTAAATTCAGCTATGCCTGAAGCCTGAGACCTGCACTTGGGCTTTTCAATTACCTGTAGTAATAATCCTTTTAAGCCAGTTTGGGTCAGGTTTTCTACCACTTGTAACCAAAAAATCCTACTCATTCCCTGAGTGTTAGCCTGGTGAGAAAGGTGAGCTCTTTCTACTCATTAGCGGAGAAAGTATGCGTCTTTCTATCCTGTTTTTTATTATTCCATAAAATAATAGAATACCAAAACCTCCAAGATTCTTGATAAAAAACAAAAATTTGTTATGTAAAATATAAGATGCTTTGTCAGCAACAGTAATATATGGTCAATGGTCATCACTTTCAGAGAGACTTTATAACATGTATCTTACTTGGTAATTTGGGATTTGCCATAGTTCCTGGATTGTGTATTTTTAGCAGTAGCACTGATGATTTTCCACATTCGTGTACTTTAAAAAATCTAATATTTGATCTAATTGTATCATCCTAAATCTAAATATAGTGCAGAATCAGAAAGACTTCAGGCTCCAGGGCAAAACTCCTAGTGAGTTAAATTTACAGTCCTCCTGCACCATCAGAAAAAAGTAAAACTACTATTTTCTTTTTAGGACTATTAGAGCTAATTTAATAGTACTGTTTTAAACCATATTCTCAGGAAATCATCAATTTATTATATTTGTTCAGATATATTATCAAAAATAGATTGGATTAAACTCTGAATCACAATCTTCCCTTCTAGTCTCATGAATTTGGCCTAGAGGAGCTGGCTATATTTTCATTGATTCTACTGAAAGTTAATTTTTCTGAAATAAATTAATACTGTTTATTTCACTGAAAGCTTTTTCTACAGGCTTTGTGTAGTACACACATTTACATGTCATACATCTGCGCTCCTGACTTTCATTTCTCCTTCACGCCGACTCCCAGAGATGAAGAAGGTGGAACAAATGTGTCAGAACAGTGTGCGAGGGGCGGGTGAATGGCTGAATGTGTAGGTGTGAATGTGGGGGCGTGTGTTTTAGACTGCATCTGTTGGTGTGTGGGAGCAAAGGTTCAAAGAGCAAGAATTCAGTGGCTGCTCAAAACTCTGCATAATGGCTTTATTTCTTATATCAGTTTTCAATTAAAATTCTGATTTTCGGTTTTTAAGTGTATGTGTGCACACTATTATAGATCTCAAATTAACATAAAGCAAATCTCTAATAGAATCCATGAAATTTTAGGAAAGGGCTACATGGATCTTGATGTGAAGTGTCATCTGTCACCCTTAAAATGTAACTTCACATGTTATAATTCTATATTACCACTCTCTAATACGTTTATATTCAAGTTATTTATGGCTATTTTTTTCACATATTGGAGCTAGAAAACGTCCTTGACACTATCACACACACACACACACCAACATACCTCTATTCTTGTAACAGGTTTTTTTTAACCTGAATTTTGATGCTATAATTTTTGGAAAGACTGATATTATAAACATAACTGAAGTGTATCTTTTCATTGTGATTTTTTTTTTCCGTAAAAATGCAGTACATCAGGGATTCTACTTCTAGACCTGACACTAATTTGGCACATAATCCTGAGCAAATATTTTCATGATGCAAGACTCAGACTTCTCACCTAAACTGAGGTGGCTTCATTAGACAATCTCCAAGGTCCTTTCAAGGTCTGTGACTCCCTAAAAGAGACATGACTTACAAATCACAAATATTACTTTTGTGATTAATAGGAAAGAATACGAAGTACTTTTGAAGCCTTACCCAATTATTTAATCTGAATTTTGGAAAACAGATTCATACATTTAGTTGAGAATAAAAATGCTTGAAGTTATCCATGAATCTTGCCCTTCTTGTCTCAGTTTGAGGCAGCCTTAGAGTATAAAGGATACTAAATCATTATGATGCAATAAGCTTTGCAAAGAAAAGGACTTTATTTTGATCACTGCTAAATCTCCAGTTCCCAAAACAACATCTGACATACACAGGGACTTAAAACTTGGTAAATGAATAAACAAGGAAGTGCCAAAATGGAGGGATTTATAAAACCCAATGTGAAAACAGAGTGAAGGTTTTGCAAGGAAAATGATAATTGAGCTAAGCCTATAGGGGTGAGCTAGACTTTGCCAAGCACAGGAGAAAAAGACATTCCAAGCAGAGCCAAGTGTGTTGTGAGTTGTCTTTAATATCCTTCCTTCTTCCTTCCCTGGGATCACAATCTCTGGGCCGATGACCACCGGAATGAAGACTACATTTTGCACCTCCCTTGTGGCTAAGTGTAGTCAGCTGACTAGGTTTTAGCCCCTGGGGTTAGGGATCCCTTTGATACAGTGTCCTTAAATGGAAGAGGGAGAGTTCTTCTTCATTTCCTTCCTCCCTTTCACTGGCCGGACCACAGATACGATGGATTATAGTGATTTAGAATGTGTCAGTTTAGCCAGTCTGAACTACTTTCCCCAGAATTTCCTTTCCTGTATGTTTCCATTTAGGGCAAGTCTTGTGGGAGAGTCTTGTGGGAGATCTAGACGGCTTCAGCCATTTTGTAGCTCTCACAAATAGTCGCTGAGCTGCTGACTCACCTCAGTGGTGTGAGGCAGCAGCTGGGTGTGAGGCAGCAACTGCTCCATCTTCCCCTGGATTCTCCTTCAGTGTCCGATTCCTGGGCCAAGTGTGTGTGCTTAGCTCTGTGAGGACAATAAGCCTTGGCTTCTGCAGGATACTCACACCACCAAAGTTAGAGGCAATACGAATTGGCCTGGGTTTCAGTCTGTCCTCATGGGGCTCTAACCTCATGCCTGTGGGTTTTGGCACGTTCTTGATCTCCATCATCCCTTCCAGACTCTGCCTTCCTGGTGGACTTCAAGCTGCAGCTTCAGATGTGAAGACAACAGCCTTCCAGAGACTGTTTAACTAGCTGCCACAATGTAGGAAGATCAAATCCCTGTGTGTATATATATACATATATCCGTCCTAGTGGTTCTTCTCTGATTGGACCCTGTGCTGAGAGTGGAGTGCTGCTATAACAAATGCCTAAAAAATGTGACTTTGGAATCAAGCATTGGGTGGCAGTTAGAAGGAGCTTGAGAAGCATGTTAGAGAAAACCTACATTTCTTCGAGTAGACTGTTAGCAGAAATCTGGACTTTGAGAATGCTAGAGGTGAAGACTCAAAAGGACGTGAGGAACACTGGAGGAAGGGAGGTCCTTGTTATGTAGTGGCAGAAATCTTAGCAACACTATGGTCTTCAGGTAGGTGGAAAGCAGAGAATATGCCTAATGAACTTGATGATCTAGCTAAGGAGCTTTCCAAGCAAAGTGTTGAAGGTACAGCCTGCTTATAGTAGGATGGGAAAGGAAAGAGATAGATTGAGAGGAGGACTATTAAGCTAAATTCTCAGCCTCTCCAGACAACAAAAGTTCATAAATTAAGAAATGGCTTTGGGTAAAGTTCAAATCCAAGGTACTGCCAGGAGAAAAGGCCAAATATGAAGCCAAGAGTGTGACTATAAAACCGTTTATTAAGATCTTCAAAGATCAAAAGGGATTCCTCAGAGTACTATTCAGTTAGACAATGGGCCCTTTAAAAAGACCAAGAGTGTGCCTTACAGATCTTTTTAATCAAATGTTAGGGCCTCCAAAAAGCTTAAGATCTTGTCCCTGAGCAGTCTCTGCAGGAACAAAAGGCAGAGAAGGGATTTTGCTGGTGTGGAGTTTGTCTAATGGAGTGATTCTTTTGTGAATTCATTTGTGAATCTGCAATGAGACTCACAAGAGGCCCACAAAGTTTTTGAGAGAATTTTATCTGCTAAAACACTGCCAGTTAGGACTGAAAGGGACAAAAACAGTACAAAATGATGTTATTTTGGTAGTCCAGTATTGGAATGGTATGTTCCTCAAAATATCCAGAACTAATGGTTGTTTAAAAAGTAACTCACTATAAAGATTAAAATCTAATAAATCCAAACCTACTTTATTAATTTTAATTTAATTTTTAAAAAGGGAATTAACAGTAGTTGCTATAACAATTAAGTAAAAACAGTTGTCCAAAATAAAACATTTTATATGCAAATAATAGTCACTCAAGTATCAGACCACTCTACCTCCCACCCTCGGCCCCTCCTGAATTTCCTAAAATGGTTCAGGGAAGCCCTGAATTAGAAGTCAAGAGATGTGGGTTCCAGGCCTAGAGACATCATTAGCGCCATGACTTTGGGCAAATCTCTGTACCTTCTCCTCCTCAATTTTTCTACTTGTAAAATGACAATGATCAATGATAATCAGTCCCAATCCAGGAGCCATCACCTAACTTTGCAATAGAGCTTGAAATATAATTTCAAGATGAAAAATTATAAAGCTGCCTTTAGTGAACTGCTCATCAGTATGCCCATATATTAACATTTTACTGGCTAAAAAGCAGTGTCACTCTCTCATTGACGTTTTTCAATTTAATGAATTGGGTAGTGTAAGTTCTAAGACTTTACATTTCTCCGTGAGACCTAAAAAAACTATTTTCATTTTGGAAGGGGGAAAGCTAAAACCTATAAATACTTTTATTATCTTGAATTGGCAAGTAAAGTTTCCCTCTGGACTGGATGTTCTTTCTCTATGATGCCTTTGAGTTCTAACATTGTTCGGCTCTATCCCAACTTTGACCCAAGACTGCTTCAGGAGCTATTGCTTGCTCCACCTAAACAGTCCTCTTTATGCTTAAATAACTTTCTGTACCTCCTAAATTTATGCTAGGTGTCAGAATGTACCTGGGGAGTCTGACTCACCTAGTGGCTGGATCATGTTATCACAGCTGAACTGACCTGACAAACTCAGTGGACCTAAGCCAATAGGATCTAGCTCCTTAGCTAGATCATCAAGTTCATTAGGCATATTCTCTGCTTTCCACCTACCTGAAGACCATAGTGTTGCTAAGATTTCTGCCACTACATAACAAAAGCCAACCCTTTTAAAGAAGTCTTTGGTCATGTAGGTATACAATAGAAACTATTGGCTTTCTGAAGTGCTGTTGGATAGATTGGACAGATATAAATACAGAGTGGGTATATAAGATGCTCATTTAACTTATACAAATTTAGCTATCCATGCGAGAGAGGAAGAACAGCTTACACAGTGAGAATGGTTCTGCTCCTCATTCTACTCCATATGCTTAGGGAGTGGAGTGATCACCATACGAGAAATGGCTTTCATACCATCCTTACAAAGAGACCCTCCGCTTATGCTCTTAGATAGTTACTGGAGCTCTAGCCATCAGGTCTGCATACTACTCAGCCAGTAAAAAGGAGAAAGGCAAAGAGAAAAGCTACAACTACCGCTCTCTGACCCAACCACGCTGCTGACTTCTCACTGCCTAGAACTGGATCACATCACTCTACCTATATGGGAAATCACGGGGGTTTTGCTGTTGGTTTTTTTTAAGCTGGGAACATTGCTACCCCCAATAAAGTCAGGGTTCTAGGAGAAAGAAAGAATATAGGAAGGGATAATGAGTAAAAAGCAGTCTTTCTCATGAACCACTTTTGTTTACTCTCACAGCTAACTACAACTTAGTCATCCCTATATTTGCTTTTGACCCATGAGCAATAAAGAAAAAAAGAACTATGCATTCTCTTTCTCACTTTCATAATATACAATAGAATGTAATAAACAATAAAAGCAGCTAAATAAATCATAGTGCCTCCACACAGTGGAATATTTTGTAGCCATAGAAATTTGGAGAAATACATTTAATGACAAATAAAACATTCATCTTACATGAAGTGAAAAAAAATCAGCTTTCAAAGTAAAATGTTCAGTATAATCCCATTTTCAAAAAAAATGGCTTATAAGTGTATATTATATGTGTTACAAAGGTGTTTTACACACACACACATAGAAAAGACTGAAAATATACACCAAAATCTTGATAGTGATTATCTTTAGGGGATGGGAATAATAGGAAATTTTAATTTACTTTTTTGCACTCTTCTGTATTTTCCAGTGTTTTAATAATAAATCTATTACTTTTGTTTTGAGTAAGCAAATGCCTTAAACTGTACTTTAAAATTATTAGCTCCCTTTCAATAAGGGAATATTCTAAGACAAAATCTAGCTATCTTTTTTGCAGCAAAGCACTATGAAGTGTCTGAGTTTTTTTTAAGACTACATTTGTTTGGTTATTTGTCACCAAATCTATTGCAAGGCATTTATATTTATGATTATCAAACACAATCCTAAATCCATGAATGAAATAGAATAATCATGCTGTAAGAGTTACTGCTGGTTTCCTTCTTAACTTTCAAAAATTTGGTATTCCTCAGATGATCTATCATTTGTGCAGTTAGTAAGTTCCTGGTATACTATGAAAGGCTATCAAATGCTTTATGAATTTCATTTTTCCCAGTGCAGATAAGTGACTATATTAGTTATCTATCACTGAGGGACAAATTAGCCCCAAACTTAGCAAATTAAAGCAACAAACATTATCTCACAATTTCTGTGGTCAGGAATCTGGATACAGCTTAACTAAGGTCCTCTGGCTCAGAGTTTCTTACAAAGCTGCAGTCAAGTTGTTGACTGAGACTGCAATGTAATAAACAATAGTCACTTCAAGGTTCAACTGGGGACGATCTGCTTCCAAACTCTCGCACATGATTGTTGGCAAGATTCGGTTCCTCCAGGCTGTTTGACCAAAGGCCTCATCCTTCTCCAGCTGTTGGCTGGAGACCTCTCTTAGTTTCTCACCATGAGGGCCTCCCATAGGGCAGTTCATAACATGGCAATTGGCTTCAATCAGAGTGAGTAAGTGAGAGACCGAGAGAAGATAAGCAAGATGCAAGCCAGTGTCCTTTTGTTGCCTAATCTTAGCGGTAGCATCCCATCACTGTTTGTTGTATTGTATTCACTAGAAGCAAACTGCTAGGTCTAACCCACATTTATGGGTATGAATACAAAGAGGAAGGATCATCAGGAGCCATCTTAAATCTGCCAACCACACTAACCAAGGATAGTTTTCCAGCATTCTGATTTCAAAGCTGCAATGCAAAGTTCTGCTACAAAGATCAGAAATCTGTTCAGTCTTTGTCAACATATGTCTCTGTATATCAGGGATAGGTGTAGGCTTTTACAAATCAGTGAAAGGAGTTCCAAGCAGAACTAAACTCAGATAAACTTTTGAAACCCACAGCAGGCAAAATCATGAGGTTCTTCCTGGTCTTGAGGGTAGAGCTGCCCAATTTGTGAGCCACAAGTGGATGTTATTGCATTATAGATACTGATTCCTTAGTGGAATGGGGTGTGACAATGTGCCCCAAGATTCCTGCAGATGGCAAATAGAGCAATGTCCTTTACCCCCACTCTGTCAAGAGGCAGGGATTGCAGTCAGCGAGGTGCATTACCACCTGGCACCTCCTTCAGCAGGCCACTGAGAGAGCGCCAACGTGGACTCAGCATGAATGAGGAGGCTGTGGTCCTGCTGGGGGAGCTTGTGCTCTGGGTGCCCCAGGTGCAGAAAGAGTGGGATTGGGGAGCCTGGGCGGGGGCTTCTGACCACTGTAGCTCCTGACCCGGTGTTAGCCCTAAATCTCTGTTTTCACATTTATTCAATGCTCCTGTCTATTTGCAGCCAATGTGTCCTTTTAGGGACATCCAAGCTAGCTGCAGGGTAACTACACTGATAATGCATGCATGATAGGAACACATTATGTGTATTTGAAAGGTTTTGATAGAATTCAGAAGCCATTTATATTATCACAAGAAACGTCAACATTATGTTTGTCAATGAAGAAAAGGAAGAGCTATTAGTCTTTAAATGTGTTTTCAATAGCAGTGAATTTTTGAATTGCTATTAAAAAGTTTTTACTTTTTCTCTCACCCATTTGTGAATAGTTTCTCATCAATCGTGACTATAAAGAATTTGAAGAGCTCTTCTCTGAGCATTGATAAGAATTACATGTAGCCATTTCAATTATAAATCACAACATAAAATGTCATGTTGATGGAAGCAAGCACAAGTTTATCATTAAAATTTCAAAATATTTTATTTGGAAATTTCAGACAAATTCCATATCTAATATTTTCCCTTATACTTTGTATTGTAATTATTCATCATAACTATAATACAAATAAAATGTAATAGATAGTTTTACCGAGCCCCACTTGGAGATCCCCAAATCTTCTCCAGTTTATCCCAATTTCTATATATGCTATACCTAAAAAAAAGTTTAGGAGGCTTTGCTTTAGAGCAAGTCGCCTGACTGTGTTGATTATTTATTTGTTGTTTCTCAGCTTTATACTTAACCTTTTATAATCTACTCTATATTGATTAGGGCTGGAAGTCTGCAAATTACATCTCTCAGACTCCTTGCCAGGAGCTTCCTGTTAGTATCTGCCAATGGCAGGCAGTGGGAAAGACCAGAAGGGAGAGGAGGAGGAGGAAGGGAGAAGCATTCCACTTTTAAATTCAACAGCAGCTACTGTAACAGCAGAGGGGCAGTGAGGCTGCAGACTCCAGCAGCCAGGCAGCAGCAGAATCTCTTTGTTGATTACAGCCCTAGCCATGGAGGGAAAATTTTGACAATTTCAGTCCCTGAAGTGACAGGAACAGGCTCGTGGGGGCCAACATAGAAGTATCAGGATCTTATCAGATCTTTCAGATCTCTGTGTATCACCTCTTCTTCCTTTTGCTCCTTCAGCCCTTGCAATACTTTGTAAACAATTCCCTGTATTAAATCCCTCATGTTTGAAATACCCACTGTGGTTTCTGCTTTCCTGACTGAATCCGGAGTAGTATATTGAGTTTTACATGAGAAAGAATTATTCTGAAAGGCCCTGACAGCTCCTGGGAAAGAAGACGAGACAACTGGGTTCCATTAATCTAGGTCCATGGGGTGTATTTGAAGAGCTGTCACTCCAGGTTGTCCTCTTACTTAAAGGAGAGTGGGCATTGAGGATGGATAGTGGATGAAGAAAGAAGCACAGTTGTAGCAAACGGCTTACAGATTTACTGAGTGGACCCTTAAAAGCCACTGGCAAGTCTTGATTGGCTGGATGAGGACTACTGCTTCAGAATTTACCTTGGTGTCAGAAAAAATATTCCTGTATTGCTGATCTCTTTTAGTTGCAATCTCATCTCTTAGTTACAATCTATACTTCTTTTTGCTATTTCCTTACTTGGTATTATTAGTAGCTTTGCATCCCATTAGAAAATTACTACATCTGAACAGCATGTTGAATCTATTTATCCAGACAGCTTGAATTACAAATATCAAATATTACTATTTCCCTAGAATTAGAGAAAAAGTTATAAATTTTGGTATGTCCCTTCTTTTCACTCACCAGCTATTGAATAAGTGCGCTGCTTTTTTCTTCCTTATTTTCTCTAAGATCAACAGAATAAAAGATCTTAAAATACACACTATGACTCTATTCTAGAGAGACATAAAAATCCCTTTCTTTTTAGACCCTGACTAGTAGCATTCCAAGATATCTTGCATTTCCAGAAATGTCAACTATTGAATAAAATATCATGTAAATTATATTTCACTCTTAAATCCCTCAAATACTTGCAGAAAAGGCAAATACACCTATACTAATTACCTGCACAACTTGATATACACTCGCTTATGCGCACCCACACTTTGCTGTGCAAGAACACCACAAGAGAGCAGCCTCAAACTGCAGGCTTATGGTCTGCATCTGCAGTGCACTGGAGCAATTGTTAGAGAGTACAACGGGCTTTTCTCCACTTTCTCTCTGCCTCTACCTCCTCTAGGGCCTTGTGAGAATGGAGTGGTGTACAAGGCAAAGGCATATGCCTGGAGAACCCTGGTAGGCATAGAATATACCAGCACGACGGAGGAGAAGAAAAGAATTAATTATATACCCTTTCTGCCCCACTTTTTTTTGCTGAGGAAGATTGGCCCTGAGCTAACATCTGTGCCCATCTTCCTCTATACTGTATATGGGATGCCATCACAGCTTGGCTTGATGAGCGATGAGTACGTCCACATCTGGGATTTGAACCTGCAAACCCGGGGCTGCTGAAGCAGAGCGTGTGGACTTAACCACTACGCCACCAGGCCAGCCCCTCTGCCCCACTTATTTTGACCTTCATTGAAGTGAAATTTCCCTGGGGAAAGAAAGGTGCATTTTGCTTTAAACCCCAAACTGTCCATTCCCAGTAGTGGGCTGGTGATTGGATTTGAAACACTATATACTCAGAGCCAGAATGTGAACTGTAGCCCATCTTACCTCTATTTTGCGGGATGTGTGGGATGTGTGTGAAACGGCAATTAATGATGCTCAGCGTGCCTTTTGGAGTCATTGTGGTAGCTATATGTTTTTAATGACTTTCAATGTAGTGGTTTCCAGTAAGGCTTGTTTGCGGAAGTAGAAAGGGGATCCATAACTACAAAGGTCTCAATTGTTAACCTTAATACAATCACATTACAGTTATGCAGGGAAAGTGTTCCGAATACCAGCCCAAAGATTTATTGTACAATAGCAATTTTCTGTCTCTCTGGGCTCTCTTTTATTAAAAACTCAAGTTCAAAGATCTTATTTAATCCAAAGTTGTGTTAATGTTCTTTTGCAATATGCTTTTTTGACACACACCTCACTCTGTGTCATATTCTCAAGTTCGTGCTTGATGCTAGTATGCATTTGACCATATTTTCCAAAAACGTTTCTATAGTTGTTTTTATGCCACCACCTCCCCCCTTTACATATTTCTTGTACTCCTGTTCTTCTGTTTGGATTACTCAAGAGTCTGTTGTGACTGCAGAAGTGAGCTGAGGGATTCACATTTTTAAGGTCACTGAAACTTAAAGTTCTGCATTATCAAGCTGGATCTGTCATTACTAGGGGAAAAATATTTTGCTTCAACCTGCCTGCAGCCCAGCCCAGACTTTGAAAAGCCTATCAGAAGGTGTGGTTTGAACACACAACCACCCAACAAAAATAAATGTCTTCCGAGACTGCCTGCATATGCTGCCTTCTTTAATAAAAATAAGACTGATTCCCTTTGGACAATCTCTGGCACAGAGGGGCAGCTCAACCACTACGACCTTGCACTGTTCATGAAATTCACCTTTCCCTCGGGAAGGGTGATCTTTTTTACTCTCTGGCCGCAAACGAAGAAGTTAATATTTCCTAGCTTTGCTCACAGCACAACTTCGATTCGAGGCAGGGAGATCACAAATGGGAAACTAAGCACACAGTCGTGGGAGTAGGCAGCAGAGTCCTCCAGAAAGGAATGCACACACCTCAGAGCGAAGTGATTCACTGGGGCATGGGGTGAGAATATTAGAACGTTCTACATCTACCTTTTTTCTCACTCTTTGAACATTACTACATATATGTATGTTCTATGATGTACAGAAAATGTATGTATATAATATACACTAAGTACATATAAAGTTGAAGATACATGTTCAAATTTGTTTTGGGGTACATAATCCAGAATGTTTGGAGACCACTGGCCCAGAGCACACAGTTTATAAACTATGAATGGTTCTCAGTCCCATAATGAATAAAATCCCTTGCTCAAGAATTTCCTCTTGCTCTTTTTAGCTGAATCTATTGATCTGGCTCAAAGCAGAAAGGAGGGGAAGGCTTGCTGTTATTTTCAGAGACATACATCAAAGGAGGTAGGAGCTGCTGTAACCTATTTTTGCTGTTGAAGAGCAGAGGATGAGACTTGAATTCTGCCTGGAGGAGGCAGAATGGGAAGGTTTTATGGAAGAGGATTCTCAAAAGAAGTTTCACATTGAAAATGGTGATAGAATCTTGGTAAGAGAAGGTGGATAAGGGACCTTTTGAGAAGGAATTGACAGCATAAACAAGGGAAAAGGAGGCAAAAATACAAGGCTTGTTCAGTGAACAGTGTGAGGTTCCAAAGGGCTAACAGGTATAGTCCAATGAGTGGAAGGGAAAACGATTGGCATAGTGACTGGGGCGGTTCATGGAGGCCTTGAGTACCTTGCTAAGAAGTTTTAGACTGTTGTGAAATCTGTGAGAAAAAACTGAAGTTGTTTTGGTTTGGTTTGGTTTTAAAACTAGAAACTGACTTATTCCAAAATTTACATTAGGAAGATTATCTTGGCAGCATTGTGTATCAGTGTGACTGGGAAAAGAACAATTAGGGAACCGATGCAATTGTCCAGATGGAAAGTATGAGGACTTAAGTCACAGCAATGACCGTGCTGAGAATGCAGAGGACACACTCAGGAGACGTGATAGAGAAATATTTGGAAAGACTATCAACCAGTTGGATGGGAGAGTTTTGATTCTGAGATTATAAAATTAGGGGACTGGAAGGATGGTGGTACAATTAACTGAAATACAGCTGCAAGAAAGAATAGGTCTTGGATTAGCAGTGAGAAGAGGGTTGACTTAGGTCAGGTTTTCTGAGATGATGGGGATTTGCGTGCAGAAAGCTTCTTGGGGAGATAGGTGATTTGCTAGAAGGACTAACAGGACTCATATAGTTGTACTCACAGATGTAATTTATTACAGCAAAAGGATATAAAGATAAATAAGCAAAAGGAAAAAGGTGCATGTGACGAAGTCCAGAGGAAATCAGGTGCGAGCTTCCAAGAGTCCTCTCCCAGTGGAGTCATGCAGGACTTGTGTGGCAACACGCATGAAATGTCGTCTACCAGGGAAGCTCATTAGAGACTCAGTGCCCAGGCTGAGTCACACAGGAGGCTGATCACATAGGTATCCTTGGCCTGGTACATACCAAAATCCCAGACTCCCAGAAGGAAAGCAGGCGTTGAGCATAAACCACACTGTTTTTACAAAGAGATTAGGCACAGCAAGCTGCTCTTAACAGTTCTGGGAATGGTATAAACCCTACTGAAACCCAAGTTCCTGGATGCCAACCAAAGGCCAAACTTCTAACTGAGGGTTTTGAAGGATGACAGTCTCAGGCTGCTGTGCTAACTCTTTTCTGCATAGGTGTAGAAGGAAGGGAAGCAGGACTGGGCAGAGGGAAAAGTTGAACCATGAAGCAGTTGCAAAAAGGCCTTAGCTAATCCCACAGAAAGCTCTGGAGCTGGATGGCCCTTCAGAGATTTCCTAAATCAAGCACAGGGGGTCAGACCTTTCTACCTCTACCCGGAGATCCCTTCAGCTGAGAGCAATTCCTGGGGAAGGAAGAAAGGAATTAATCCCTCTGTAGGCAACCTCCCAGAAATTTGGGTCAATGAGTGTTTCAGTCCTGTGGACACCCCAGCATCCACTTCAGACAGCATGATGAATCGAGTGCTGTTGGTTGTATAAATGGCACCATTGCTTCTTTGCCAACAGGATCCAACCACTCTGAAGGTGTTGGAATTCTAATAGCAGAAATCTGAGTTCCAGGGGGTCTAAATTCAAGCAAAAAGGGTGTATAGGTATATAAGACAAGCTATAAGTTTATATAGGATATATAGGTCAGAATATTTCTAAAGCATCTTGGCACCTAAGGGCCCCCAGAACAGCCCTGACTTTTCTCCAGAAGACTGCATGGGGAACTTCACTGAACAGGCACTGACATCTGCCTAAATCCTATGACCAAGCCCGCCAGTCATTAGTGGAATTCTACATTGGAACGCTTTGCCCAGGACCAAGAAATCTGTCCACTGGCAGATAGAGGTAGCATCCTATCCTTCAAATGAGAATGAATGTGCCCAGTTTCCAAGTAATTACACTCACAATGATTTTCAGATATCATTTTGCTTGACATCTTGGTTTTCACATCTCTCCACAAATATTAGGTCTTCTGATCTCACGTAAACTTCAGCAGGCAGTGTTACAATTCTGATAATCGAGGAAATTGAGGCTTAGGGGTTACAGGATAAGCCCAGAGTTCCGCTGCCAGTAAGTAGCAGATGCGGACCTGAGATCTGATAAGTCTGATCTCTGGCATTCTTTCCACTACCCCGCACATGTCTCCTCTGCATCATCGTCAAATCCCTCTCCTAGAAGACAGAACCAGAGCCCTGGATGTGCTTCAAGGAGACTGGACATTTTTTTTTTAATTAAAAATAATTAACATTAAAAAAAATTCACCTTCGTTTTATTTGGGGCTGAAGAATCACTAGCAAATGAGAGACTAACAGACATACCCTTAATGAACAAGGAGATTGTGGAGGTCTGCAAAGAGCAATTCCTGCTCTGGGAATTCAAATATTCTGCTGTGTGAGAAAGATTCTGTTGGTTTTGGAAGTACTGTGAATCATTTCCTGAAAGAGCGAAATAATGGAAGCTTTTCATTCCAAGTTTCCAAGAAATGTTGTCTAAAAGCAGAAGACACTTAGGAACACTAGGCCGTGTGTAGAGGCCTGTGCTGTGCCCTGGTCAGGGCTGGACCCTTCCTCTTAAACACTGGGCAACTATTTGAGAAGCTCCTACGCACTGGCAGGGGCTCCTTCCTCCCAGGTGGTCACGCAGTTAAGGGAGAAGATTCGTTTCTCTTCGTTCTCACAGATTACATTGGTCAGGAATGCATTACTTTGGTGGTCAATGAGAGGTATCAGAACCTGGAGACCCAATTTTCAAAATGTTAGTAAGGGTCTTTTTGCCAGGGGATTTCCAGTGAAGTCAGCGCATCTGCTGCCTCCCTCATTGATAACCCCACAAGAAACTCAAAAGTGCAAGATTCGTGTTTGCATCTGTGCGATTTAAGTAGAGTAGATGCTTGTCAGCACCAGTAAAGTCAGAAAGCAGTCAGCATTTCCATTCTAAACTTCTCATGTTCCCCTTCAGTCTTTAGCCCTTTGTAAGTCAACCATAGAAATTCACCACAAGTTGAAACTTGAGGCCATTTTTTTTAAGGCTGGGAACAGTTTTTCTCAAATGATAGAGTTGAGATCAATGTGCCCTTTCCCAGGGAGCATCAGGGAAGGAGAGTGGCTGGGAGACATACAACACAAGGGTTGTATGGGTTCTGTCTCCAAGACTGAAATTGGGTGGTGCTTGTGTCCCATAGGGACCATCTTTTTGAGTGTCACCCAGAAGATATAGAAAATTATGGGGATTCTGTAGAGCCCAAAACAATCTTTTCCCCAGAGGCCCTAGAGCTGTGGAGAAGCAGGTAGCAGTTGACAAAGACAGTCCCCAGTTTAGTTGTCAAAGACTCTCCAATTTGTGTCACATTGCCTTTGCTGATGATCAAAATCAGCCTTCTCAGTTTGACTCAAATGATCTATTTGTATTTCTCTGTTATCTTCTTATTGGGGAGGAGGCAAAAGTTCAAGCTGTAATGATTACATTTGGCAGTGAACCTTTTTAAACAAGTCTCTTAGACATTTTTCAGATCTTTCTTGCTTTTTTGAACAAAAGAATAGCAGGTTGAAATAGGGGTCCATGTAGCAAGAAGTCATGACCTCCACAAGGTCAGTTGTTCAAAGGTAAAAAAGAACTCAAGTGCTCGGATGTGCTCTGTTTACACAACTGTGTTCAGATGTGTTTTTTTATATTGATAGTTGTCACCTGTGCTTCTCACACCAGGAAGATGTCTAAGAGGATGGACGGGACTGGGAGAAGTTTCTCAAGATTTCTACAAACACCAAAGATGCCACTAGTGGCTAAGGCTTTCTGACCCTTCTAGCTAAGCTGCTTGCCTGAATCCTTAAACCTGGGTAGACCATATGTTTCTCATGGTAATACATACATGAGCTTGATCAGTTGCATGCAAACCAATGAACTGGAGCTGTATGTTTTCATTGCACCAGGTTATGGGGTGTTAGAGTCACAAATAATCACTCTGTCCACACATCACAAAACTTAAACGCTTAATTCGGTACTATTACAAAAATCACAGTCTTTGATCGTAAAAACCTGGCAGTGTATTTGTGAAAGCTGAGTAAAATAGCAACTTTTAATTAGGCAACCAGCTTTTGTATAATGATACTAAAGCATTTTACAAACTCATTCATTTCCAGAAAAGCCAGGTAATTAATAGAATTATAGATGCTTAGAGTTGTAAGGAATCTACTTAGCCTCAAAATGTTGGGATGTTCCTCGAACTCCAATGACCTTCCCCACCTGTTCCTTTCAGCCAACACTCCCAGGGTGACCCCATGCATCTTCTCATCATCTGGAAGTGCTCCACCTCAGAAATCTTAGATTCCAAAATCTACTCTTGGAAAACAACCTTCAAACATTTTCGCTGTCCCCATATCCATTTTTATTATGATGATTTTTTTTTCCATTTGGCTCATGGCCTTCCATGATATCTGCAGCCTCACTGACACTCCCCCCCACTCCTGTCCCCCCAAAGCTATGTGTGTCTTGACTAGGTGACTTTGCCCGTGCTATCATTCAACTACCCAACAAATATTTATTGAACTACCTCTCTGTGAGAATCATTTTGCTGGCCACTCTGTCTGGAATGTCAGCCTCCTCTCCCCCACTCCCACAGTGTTCCCTCCCTCTTATAACTCCTACACATCATTTAAGACACCATCTTGGAGATACAGCATCTAAGAAGCCTCTCTTAACCACCCCTTCCATCCCACTCTTCTCCTTCCATTATGCTGTAATGTGCCCCATAACAATTTGTGCACATCTGCCTCAAAGAAGCATTCTATTATTGTTTGTTTCAACTTCCTCCACTAGACTAGTATACTCACCTTTGGAGTGAGTACAAAGTAATGGTTAGAGTTAGACAACATGTTGTCACATCCTCTCTGCTGCTTATTAGCTGTTAAGATCTTAGGCAACTTATTTAACTTCTAAGCCTCAGTTTCCTCATCTATAGAACTGGGTTACTAATAGGGATTGTATATAAAGCACTTAGCACAAAGCTTAATATACGGTAAATGCAAAATAAATACACATTGGATAAATAAATGTCACAGGAACACCCACAGAAGACTTCCTAAAAGGAAAATATTTATCCATTAAACACTTGTAGTGACAAGGAGCGTGTTCCGTTGTTGGATAACTCTAATTATAGTGTAATTCAAACGATATGGCTTAAGTCACACTGTTGTATTGACATAAATTAGACCCCCAAGCCCAGTGTCCCGTGCTATGCTTAAGAATCTTTAAACTCTCTGAGTCCCCTGTGGTGTGTATTCAAGAACCAGCCCCTGAAGTACCCATATTTTGGCCACTACCTCTGATGCAATCAGCTCCTGTGAGATGGTCACTCTTCTCAGCTAGTGCCCAAGGCTGGCTTCTGCCACCACCACTGCGGCCTCAGGACAGGAGTCACAACCCTCTTCCGTTTTGCCCCACAGCTTTGCCCCAAGTGTAGTTGTAGACCTTTCTCCCTAATTCCCCTCAGGACATTAGAAGTCAAAATATATGAGACACTGATCAAATCTTAACAAAGGTTCAGGGGCAATGAATGGGAGAGAGAACACAGAGAATGAGTCAGTGCCTGAGCATGGGCTCCCTCCCCTCCAGGAGGAAGCCTTCTGTCATTCCTAGCGGCCCACGTGCTGCGGGGAGCACCTCTGGCCTCAGAAGGCGCCCTTCCTGGGAGATCTAGTCAGACTGACTCCAGGTCCCAGAGTTCTGATTCCCTGCCCCACTGCTGACCTCTTCTGAGGACAGCTGGCAGTGAGCGGTTCCAGTCCCTTCAGGGGAAGCCCCACCCGCATAATCACACAGTGATTCATCACCAGTGCATTTCCCCAAAGCTGTATCATTCAGTCTTGCTTGTTGCCATTTTGTTGTTAATGAAAATAATAGCTACCACATCTGGTTTATCAAACATTTCTAGTTCATAGGAGGGTCAAAGATAAAGTGATTTTATTTTTCTACAGTCACTGCCTTCAACTCTGCAACGTTCACGATTTCCCTGTTGTGTCCCCTGACATCTCCGGCAGATCTATAGGGTTCCCTTCACTTTCAGGGATAAAAAGCCCAATCCAGTCTAGTCCAGCTTAAAGTTTCAATCTCACTTCATTACAATGACCATGTCCCTTCTCCCAGCCCTGGCCGGTCCCCCTACCAGAGGGACTTAAAGTACAGAGGGGCTTACCTGCTCCTGGCACCTTCCTCTACAGTCTATACTCCTCCTCTCTGTGTGGACACAGGAAAGAGGGACAGGAAAGACAGACAAGTGTGTTTTACCTGCCTGGGGTGTTGAAGGACTCTCTGGCCAGTGCTGGCTGGCTGTCGGCTCCCCTCTCTGTGGCAGACGTCCAAATCTGGCTCCTTCATTGGTGCTTATGGGAATTTTCCAGAGGCCCCATACAGGGCCTCCCACTTCACCATCTCCACCATCTGCTCCTTCCCTTGGTGATTCATCCTACTGTTTCTTGTTACCAGGGTCCACTTTCCTGGCAGCCAGTTCTCTTAGGTGGGATACTGGTGAGACAGCCTCAACAGCATCCCTTTGACCCACAGTAAAACCACATATCCATCACCAAATGCTAAACGTTGTGCATGGAAACTGTTGCACTCCACCCCTTCTCTCTGCTCTGCCTTCCCCTTCCTATTCTCTTTTCTGCTTTTCAAATTGGACAGAGGTAGCCAGCCCATCTATGGTATAAGCCGACACCCAATTGGTGAATGAGGAGGGAGCAGGAAAATCATCTTATCATAATGCAGCACTCCAAGGGTACAGATGACTTCCCAGAATTTTCTCCTCCTGGCTCCTGTCTGCTTATAAGGACTGAAAGCAGGTGGCAGAGATGAAGGTTGGGGAAGCAAAGCAAGTTCAGCCACTTCTGGATAAGCCCTGAAAGGAATGTCTGATCCCTGTTTTTTTTATTATTTCTTGTTTGGTCCTTGACACTTCTTTGCCTTCAGCTTTGGATTCCAGTTGTTAATTCTGAAGCAACAGGAAAACTTCCCATGAACGTTGTGTTCTCACTACCCAGTGCTAGACATTGTATTAGGGCCTTTATATATATAATCTCATGTGAGCCTCAAAACCCTATATTGTTACCTATATTTTGTTGGTGAGGAAATAGTAACTGAAGGAGAGAAAGAGCATTGTCTACCCACTCTGGGTCCTTTCTGACTGGGCTACAAATTAAATTGACATGAGGCCGAATAGCAGGAGAAAGTCAAACAAAGCTTTATAACATGTATACATGGGAGAGACCTGGGGAAACAGTATCTCTTACAAAATGGCAGAGATTCTCCTCTTAAACAGACAAAGGAGGATATTGAGGGTGGGTCAGTTATGGGAGATTACCAGAAAAGCACAGTAAGGTTATTATGCAGATTTAAGGCCTCCCCTTCCACACTGACAAGTTTCTAGAGATGAGGTCATCCTCCCCTCTACCCAGTACAGAGAAGGAGACACCTTTACAAACGGAGATTTCCCTTACAAATGTAAACGTCTGGTAAACAGAACTCTGAGAAGAATGGGTGTAGCAAAGACCCTCCCAGTCTATCCATATCCAGAGTTATCTAAGGTGATGGCCTGTCCCAGGGACAGGGCTTCCATCCCAAATTCCTTTAGACAGTTGGGGGTGGTGGGGGTGAAGATCAAAGCCTCCTTCAGAGCAAGGTAAAGAGACACATCTTGAGGTGGCCAATTCTGATCCCCCACATAACTCAGAGAGTTTAAGTACATTTCTCAAGACCACACAGCTAATAATAGTAGATACAGGACTTAGACCCAGTGCATCAGACTCTAAAGCCCTTCCGCCCTAATAAACAGTCCATCATAGAGAGTTCTTCTTGTGATTGAGCTGAATTCTGCATCCTTGGAACTTTAAATTCCCCAGTCCTAATTCTGCCTTTGGAGCCACACTAAAGAAGTCTAATTCCTTCTACATGCCAAGAGTTTTGGATATTGATTGCTCCGGAATTTGGCATGTGGCTGGCTTTATTAGGAGGTCAGGCGATTGTGGCTTTTCATTCAAACATTTGAAGACAGTTATCACGGTCCCTGTGGCTTCTTTTCTCCAAGCTAGGCATCTCCATTTCCTTCCCCTGATTCTCTCATGCATCAGACCTTGAGTAGTATTTTATGAACATACGTATTTAAAGACTGGGAGAGTGCTTGCCTTCCTTACTACTTCTCCATGTTTCCTTTTCCCTTCTCCCTCTCCTACCTCCAGCTCCTACTTTCTGTCCACCCTCTCCATTCAATTTCAGACTTGGTAGAGAAGGTATTGAATGAAGTCTTCCCTCTGGGCCTCAAAGCTTTCAGACGTAGCCCATAAAGGAGGTCAGTGGGCAACTAGTTGGAGCGAGGGTGGAGGGCTTCTCAGATTTTTGCCATAATCCGTTTCTGATCCTTCTCTTCCAGAATAGGCTTGCTGATCCTCCTCACTAACTGGGAATACCACTGTATTCGTTCTTCTTCCTTTAGGCCACTGGCCCACAATCTCCTGGGAAACTTAAACTAAAATACTTGGGCTCACCCCCAGATCATTAAAGGTAGTGATTTAATTTGTCTGGGGTGGTCCCCTGGCAGAGATAGGACTGTAAAACTTCCCAAGTGAATCTAAGATACAACCAGCATAAAGAACAATTGCTTTAGGTGAAGTCCAGCTTCTTAGCCTTGTCCTACCCTCAGCTGTGTTGCACTGATGATGGTTATCTATTCAGCAAGCTTGTCTGCTCTTACAAATCACCACAGTGGACCTCAAGCATTTTCTGTTTCAGCCTCGTCTTGAACTGCCCACTAATTTCCAACTGGAGAGAGATCCTAGTTCTCCAATAATTTTCAGGGCATTAGTGACTGGCTTACTTTAGTCCATGGAATAATCAAGTTCTTCCTGACTCAGGTCACCAGGTTTGTTGGCTCTCTCAGATTCTCTTTGGCTATCCTTTCAGGCAGCTTTATCACCCTGCCTCTGTGTCTCTGGAAGGATGTCTCTGAATGTCCTCATTAGTAATAAAACCAACATGCCTAAAACACAGGAAGGCCAATTTGCATTATTCACACCTACATACTTCTTTCCTGCAATCATTCTAGACAGAACTAATCAGTTAGGCTCCAGATTCCTCTGACATGCCCTTGGCATTCCCCTAATGCAGTGCTCCAGGTGGCCACTACTAACCAGTTAGAACTGACATTGGAAATGAAACTTATTAGCCTTAGACTCACAGTGAAAATATCTGTAATAATATCCAACAAGTGAAGATGAGGGGCATCATTCTTACCAGCTCAGATCCTATTTTTACACCGTCCTTAAAAGGTGGTCTTCAAAACAGAGAAATAACATGCCCTGTGATAACTCGAGTTCAGATGTGATGCAACTAGTGACTGTTTCCCATTATCTAGGTCATTCACTAACCTTGCATAAAAGGACTGGCCCTCCTTTTATTTGATTGAACTTTTTGGGCTCTGCTTATAGCATAATGGTGATGTTTTACTCTGTGTTAAACTATGGTTTGCCTGTTTTTAGGGGCTGGATGTGTGTATACCCCCCACCAAATTCACATGTTGAAGCCCTAACCCCTCAAGTCATGGTATTTGGAGACAGGGCCTTTGGGAGGTAATTAGATTTAGATGAGATTACAAGGGTGTGGCCCCCGTGATGAGATTAGTGCCCCTATAAGAAGAGGAAGAGGAAGAGCTCTCTCTCCATGCACATGCACCAAAGAAAAGCCACGTGAGCACAGCAAGAAGTTTGGGGGTCTGCAACCCACGAAGCAGGCTCTCACCAGACACAGAATCTTCTGGCACCTTGATCTTGGACTTCCAGCCTCCAGAACTGAGAAATAAATGTCTGTTGTTTAAGCCACTCAGTCTAGGGTATTCTGTTATAGCTCCCCAAGCTAACAAAGATATTTATGCCCGTTTATACAATACTTGAGAATGGGGTAAGGCCTTCAGAAAAAATTAGAATTTAACAAATTAAGGGCTGAAGTAAGTTTTATCCATCCTTTTTGTTCTTTTCCTTTCTACTCATCTCTTTCTAGTCTTATTATCTTCAACAGAAGAGTCAAGATTAATTTCCCAACTCTTATATATTAAGAGTGAGAGGTGAAAAGGGGACATTCTGTAGTCATAATATATTCAGCTTTTTAAAAATATGCATAAGGAAAAAACTGTGACATTTAAAAGTCACACCAACATGCAAGCAATTGCCTTTTTAGGCTGGTGGGGTTCGAATTGATTTCCTTCATCTCTAGTTTATACATTTTTAAAATATAATGTGGGTACATTATTTTATAACAAAAAATTGATGATTCATGTTTTGAAATGTCACAAAAAATTAAATGATAAAATTAGTATTATCTTTTAAAAGAAGACAGATTAAACTACTTTTTTGTAGATGTTCTATCTTTGTAGGGTTTTATATAAAATACTCTCTAGGTGATAGTGAGACAATAGGAATACTGAATTTCAATTCACAAGGAATGATTAGATTAGTTTTCCGGGGTTTCATTTTGAGGATCCTGAAGAGTCTGCTGAAGAGCTTAAAAAAATAAGTAAATAAAAAGATTTTTTTCTTAAAAAAAGATGAGCATAAAAGTTGAAGAAACAACTATTTCTCCTCCAATTTTTTCTTGACTTTGATCAAGATCCAGTTTATCCAGGAGATCAGATCCAGTTGAAGTACTTGCTCAGCCAATATCTGCTATATTTCACCATGGACAGGTTATGCCGACTCTGAACTTCTACGTCTTCATCTCTAAAATAATCTCTATCTTGCAACCCTGTTGCATTTGATGGAAAGAAATATATGTAAAAGCGCCACTGTCTCATATAAAAACATGCCTGAATATAGTTCGTTACAGTTGAGATTCTGAGATCAAAATCTAATGTTCTTCCAACTCTCCAGCACAGTTCACTAATGTGAAATCCTTTTAGCATGTACCACGCAGGTTTGCATGCTGCACTTCATCAAATATTTAAGCCATCAGAATTGTATTGACACATTTCTCAAAGGAACATACAATAATTTAGGTTGCAAAAAAAAAATCATCGCAGAAAATGGTATTTATAAGTGAAATTGGTGAAAATCTTTCTTCTGAGAATCCTAACTTCAGTACAATTAAATTTTTAGTGTTGGAACCTGAGAAGCTAGCAGACCAGGACGACCCATGAGCCAGTTCAGCTCAGCAAGTCTCTCCTAAGCGTGTATGGGGCCAGGCACCCTGCCAGGCCCCTCGGAACACACCACGGTGACACAGCTGCAGCCCTGCCCCCCAGGCGCTCATAATCTACGGTTCACACAAGTTGCCGTCAATCAAGTCATCTAGGATGAGCACCACACATGGTGCTTAGTGGGTGCATCGTCCCTGGTATGTGCGCACAGATAACCTTCTTCCCCAGACCTGAGAGATTCTTGGAGATAAGGAACCACAGGCTGTGACCTGCACAGTCACCCAGGGCCTGGCATTCAGAGGGGGCCCGCCCCCCGTTTAATGCTCTGCTGTCCCCGTTTTAAAATTCTCAATAATTTTTTAATAACAAGCTCGCAGTTTCACGTTACACTAGGCCCTGCAAGTTATACAGCTGGTTCTGGAGGTACCTAAGGACTTATATAAACAGGATTAAAAGGAGAGAAATCACCCTGGTGGCTTTAAATGCCTAACAGATTTCCTAAATGTGTGGCTTTGGGTATAACCCTTAATGCCCCCTCTCCACACTTCATCTATTAAAATGGGGGAAAATAACACTCTTTCTTCCTACTTCACAGGGGTGAAGTGAGGATCAAAGTCACGTGTGTGAAGGTCCTTCACAGACTACAGACTCTTACAACATTCTCCTTTTGGGTCAGGAATATCAAACTAAGCCCTCTCTGGAAAATTCTGACTTTTCAAACTGTTCCATAGTGCTCTTGATTTTCAGTTTTTCATCTTCTTTGTGTACATATATATATAATTAAAATATAAAATTAATAATTATATATATGTATAGTGAATTCAGTCTATATATGAATACATGCATACAAGAGGGCTGGATTTTAGTTATAAATTGAGTTTCCTCTTTGACCCACGATATATGAAGGAGTGTGTTTTCAATGTCTAATTGTGGAGGGATTTATTTACTCTTTTTGATATTAATTTGCGGTTTTATTTCAATGTGGTCATAAAATAAGATCTTTTAAATTTTGAGTTTTTAAGAAATTATTCATGTTTCTTTGTAATCCAGTGTTTAATTTTTATAAATTTCCCAGACCAGTTGTGAAGGATATATTCTATTTTTAGGTTGCAGAGTTTAGTTCACTTCTATTATCTAATTGATCTCTTTTATTGTTTTTAATCTCTATTTATTTCTGCTGGAATCTTTATTTTCTTTCTCCTACCAACTTAGGACTTAGTTTGTTCTTTTTCTAGTTCTTTGAAAACTAGAAGGTTAGGTTGTTTGAGTTTTTTTAATGCAGATGTTAGTTGCTACACATTTTCTTCTGTTGACTATTTTGGCTGCACCCCATAAGTTTGGTATGTTGTATGTCAAGATATGCTTTGATCATCCTTTTGATTACTTCTTTGACTTATTTGTTGTTCAGGAGAATGCTGTTTAACCTCCACATATTTTGAATTTTCCAGTTGTCCTCCTCTTATTGATTTCTAGTTTCATACTATTGGTTAGAAAAAGATGTTTGATATGATTTAAAACTTCTTAAATTTTTTAAGACTTGATTTTTGGCCTGACATACAATCCACCCTGGAGAATGTTACATGTGTGCTTGAGATAAATGTGTTTTCTGATGCCATTGGGTGGAATGTTCTGTACATGTCTATTTGGTCCATTTGGTCTAAAGTATAGCTCCAGTCCAAATATTTCTTTTTGCTTTTTTGTTCAGATGATCTACCCATTGCTGAAAGTGGGGTATTGAACTCCACTACTACTGTTGTATTTCTGTCTGGCTTCTCGATAGCACCAGATGAAACCAGCAAGGAGACTCTTCCCCATTCTGACTCCACTTCTGAAATGTCCTTGGGGATCTCCTTGCCCAAATCTTGCCCAATATTGGCAATACCTGCCCAAGATCTCAGTGGCCTCAGCATTCCCTTTACTTATGACTACTCATATTTCATACATTAGTTTCTAAAGGTACATTAGAGGATAGTTGGAACCAGATGATTTCTGAGTTTGTTTTCATCTCTAAGACTTGATCATTCTAAAACATGATTAAAAAAGAAGTTAACTTTAAAAAAAAAATTTTTTTTGAGAAAGGCGTGGTTGACTGAATAGCTGAACAAACGGGCAGGTCTCATCTAAACTGGATTATCAAGTCCTTGAGGGTGTGTCTTTCCAGATACACTTCTTGCCATTTTCCATATTTTTGAAATGAATATTATTAAATTTAAAGCAAAGAACTGTAAATGAAAATGTCTATTCTGCCATAGTGCATAAATTATACTCCTATGGAAAGCTCGTGTCATCAAAAAGTTTGTTACAAACATAATTATTTCCGTGGGAGATGGGGTTAGGCTCTAGAGAGCCTCTTACACACAATTCTTTTCACCTTCATTGTTATTACATACAGGATTGGTAGGAAATAAACAAAAGAAACCAGTTAAATGAGCAGCCAGCCACAAAAGGAATGTATTCCTAGCCTGTGTGAACCATAGCATTTTCATTTTTCTTATTTTGGTGCTTGCTCTTGATTGTAATTGTTATAATCAAAAGAAATCTGTGTTATGCAAAACATGTTCTCTAATTAGTCAATTGTCTTTCAAGCAATTCGTGTTAAGAAAATTTGCTCTGAGGAAGACATTTCTGTACTCAACTCCCATAAATGGAGGTGTGGGCCACCTCACTCCAAATCTTTTAAAGGGACCCAGCCCATCCACCCTTCAGAATCCTTGATTTTGATTCTTTGCCCCCTAGTTTGATTCCATACTCTGGCCCTTGGTCTCCCTACAGGCCTCCAGATCGGTATCCCAATTTCAGACAGTGTCTCAGAAGTCTCTTCCAGAGTTCTCAAGTACTACCACCTGGCCTCAACCATCTCAACCATGAATAAGAGGAGATGCTCTGTCTCTGCGCACTGGCCACAGCATGTGAGATCTGCCATCCTTTGCCCAGTTCTTACCTCTTAAGGGAGGGATACTGTATAGGTGTGACCAGTAAGTAAGGAGCACCCACAAGCACTCTCAATTCTTTTTCAGCCTAATCTATGGATGATCAGAGCAAGACAGAGTCTTATCACTGTGGGAGGTTTGATCCAATCTAGCTTGGAAAAAAAGACTAGGATTTCTTCCCATCTGGCGACTCCATAACCTATTCTTATCAGTGCTTGCAACTACAGAACAAAGTTATTTTGAGCAAGGGTTTGTAGTTTACAGCTCAATTCCTTCAGTGTGAACTAGCAGTGCTATTTATAGTTATCTCATTTTATTGCTTTAATTTATGTATCTGAAAGAACTGCTCTAATTGTGGGCGATTATCAGGAAGGAAACGTGCTCCCATGCACCTCAGAGGATTTGTTTGTGGGCCTATGGTTTTAAATAGCCCATTTACGCCCCAGTGGGTAGAAAATCAATTTTATGAATCTTCAAACTACATAATAACCATCATGGATAATAAAGTAAATATTAAAGTGGTATTGGCACATTATACATTTGCTTTAATGATTTTTCTTTTCTGTCTATGAATGGTTACCTATGTTTCTACTCTGTACTTTCAAGGGTATTTCTAGTGTAATATAATACAAAGAGGGACTTTGACCCTCTCTATGGATTACTGGGAGTAATCATGACTGGTTAATGGCACTGATGGGGAGATACAAGCAACAGAGAAGACCCTCCAAGGCATAAGAAAGGGTAGGACTGAATTTCTGCTAGCTGCAGATGGCCTTAAGGAAGCATGATATGTCCCAGCAAAGCTCGCCAGCCCTATCAAGTATTTGATATGTATCTTTCCAATCCAGCCTTCTCATTGGCATAGAGTTATATTTCTCAACCAAAATTTGGATGAGAATATTCTTCTTCTCAAAACTGGAAATGCATTTCTGTCTCTTTACCTATACTGTTTCCCTGCCAATGCCACATTCTCTAAAACTGGAGGCCTTTAGATGTTATTTCATCTGACCCTAATGCCATTGTCCACTTATCAAAACCCTGCTCACATTGAAGGATATTAAATGACACCACTTCCAAGAAACCTTTTATGATCAAAATCAACTCTCCCCAATTAAAATCAACATCCCTCCATCTTCATTTGCAACCTATTAAAGTAGTTATTTCATTTTGTATGTCATGACTAGTTGCTAACATACTTATATTGCCCATTAGCTTCTACACTCCTGTAATTCAGATTGTCTCATTTATCTGTGTATATCCCACAAAGTCCACATGTATCTCCTGCACATAAGTTGTAAAGGAGAAGTTATGTAATTGCTATATGAGCACAATACTGAGAGATGGGATAAACTAGAATATCCTCCTCTTTGTCCCAGTCCTACCAAGGGGAAACTTGGAATCCAAAGAATCTGATCAAAACCTAGCCACTTCTCTTGGACAGCTGGTGTGGTGGCTCAAGTCCTCCAGCCAGGCCCAGTAAAGAAACAAATGTTTCTTGTCACAAAAAACAGTGGGTTCCATTTTTCTGAAAAGAGTAAGAAAAAACTAACAGGAGAAATATCCTTTCTTCGATATGAGTTTAGATTGCATTGTCCTAGACAAAAAGTGATGCCTGCATTGGTGAAGTGTGATTACTTGCTAGGTAACCAGCGGGGAAATCGATCGCAGTTCTCACAGTGGGGAAACTGAACTGGGATTAGAACAGCCACTTCCACCCTCATTCAGGGGTCTGGAGCATGTCTGTCCCCTCCAGAGCTGACTGAATCAGCATCAATGCACCAAAGAACACCTTGTCAAAGCCTGAGGACCTCGGGTTTTCAAGATCCAAAAAGGTTTCTCTGAACAGAGCCTCCTCTTCCTCCTGTGGATGGAATTTCCCCAGAGAGAGGATGGGCCCTTTAATGGGGGCAGGGAAAGAGAGAGGGAAGATAGGACAGAAGTTTTCATCAACAGAAGACATCTTCCCTTTAAAGCCCAAGTTGGGAAGGGCCTTTCCTTAGATGGGACAGGAAATACCTTGGGTAGAGCCACAGTGCAGTGTCTCTCTCACACTGCCCTACCATCCCAAGATCTGACACTCCCATGGGAAAAAAATAATAACAACAACAAAGCACTGCACATATTTTCACTGAGGCTCTATTTGTTTGGTCACGTAGAGACTGGCAGGCCAAGAGGTCAGGCAGAGATAGAGCTGAAGGATTTACTTTACTAGGAGTGGCCATACCTGGTTAATGGCAATGATGAGGAGACCCACCATCTACAGAAACAAAGAACATGATGAGGCATAGAGATGGTCACACTGGATTCCCAGACTGTATCCACGTTAGCAGAGAACATCCAAAAAAACAAATAGGAGTGGCTCCATCATTCTCTGGTAATGAGTAATAGGGACTCTGATAAGGGAAATTTTCCTTTGGACTCTCCTGGTTGGGTGAGTAGAGATTTAGGGTACCATAGGTGGATTCTTTGCTGAAATAAATCATTTGCATAGGGAGAGAAAGCAAAAAAAAATACAGATGGTGGCTATATTGAAGAGAGCACTGAAGGCCATCTGATATCCTTTCCCAGCTGGTGAATGCCGGGGTGTTGCTCCCCAGCTGAGTCAAATTTGTTAGAGGACATCATTGGCTGCACTGTATGGAGCTGGATCCCAGAAGCACCTTTTGGGAAGAAGCTCAATCCAAAAGCAAGCAGGTATCCAAACTCATTATCAGTCTGGCGGGGCCAGACAACAAGAGATTCAGTGATGAGACACGGATGAAATGTTTGAAATGACGGGTAAGAGGATCCTCTGAGCCAAAACACACACTTTGCTTTTTCCAGTGAGCCCAGGGCGCTGGCATCAGTTAGGGAGAAAACTCTTAATGGTACTGACTTAGCCTCAAAAAATTGCTTGCCTAGGGAATTTGGGTTTTACTCTATTAGCAATGGAGAGTCATTGAAATTGTTGTGTTTTGCTTTTCTCTAGTAGGGCAATGAATGAGAAAAGTAATTTGAGGGGAATCATTCTGGAAACAATATACAGAATGGATTGGAGGATAGAAAAACTTGAAGTTGAAATTGCATGAGATGATAAAGGACTAAACTAAAAGGTAACAATGACACTAGAAAGAAATGGATGGATGGATATGTGAGAAAATACAAATGAAGAATCAATAGGACTTGACATCTGACGAATGTGAAGACTAGAGAAAGGTAAGTTTCAAAGATGACTCAGGTTTCAAATCTAAGTGAAGAGAAAAATGTTGGCACAATCAAGAGTAAGAGTAGTTGGCCTTTCTATTATCTCTCCTTCAAGTTTTCTCTGAGCATATTTTTATGGAAATAGCTCATTTTGTGGAAGTTGATAAGCTAAAAATATTTGAAGCAGGTAATTTGAGCAGAGAAAGAGAAAGAATGAAACTTTTTCCCAATTACAAAATTCTTCTAAGTAGATAGTGAAGATAATATACGCAGAACCCAACAAAGATATCATAAATTCAAGCCAAATATTCTTTAAATATTGTTCCACATGTGTTTAATAGGGTTGGGGATAAAAAGATTTTTTATTAACAAAAGTTGTATACTTCTTTATGTTCAAAAGAATTGATTTATTACATGACCTGAATCCAGTATAACATTTTCACTTTTCACAGTTTTCCATCACTCCTGTCAATAATATCAATCAAATTTTATTTTGCTGAACCCATTGGAATTTGCTTCATTTGAAACAGAACACTGTTCCAATTTCAATCAACTTTCAGTTGTAGAATCTTAAGTGGCCCAGAAGATATCCAACACTGTTCTATTTGATTTTTCATATCACAATCAGAAAATGAAATGTATTCTGTACAAGAAAATTTTTCAGACACAAGAGAAAGATACATTCATTTAGGGATTTAGTCCCATAGCCCAAAGTCAAGACTAAAAATATTTGGCCAAAAGATCCCACTTTTCTATGTTTCTCTCTCTCTCTCTCTTCGGTTCTGTTTTGCAGTTTTTTGAAGTAGGAAACTTCTTGGGTGTCCTATTAAGGGTTCAAAATTTAGACAATGAAATGGATCACTTGTTCACAGTAAACAGCACCATGCCTTACCATATTTGGTGTCATAATTTTAGCTGGTTGAGACTTCAGGAGACCATCAGCCGATCTCAGGGCTGCACACACTATAATTGCAGTGTATAACATGCATTTATATGTTGCAAGATACTCATCTGTGATTGTTGTTTGATATTTCTACTTAAGAATACCAAAGGAGCAGGACAACTTACATTTAGCATATTATACAAGGAGTTAATTAATCAATCAGCATGATATTCCCAATTTGTTCTAGTGCGTCCACATGAATTCCAGTAGACTAGAGTCCCAAGACAGTCAATGAGCTAATTACCTTTTAAACCAGTTCTGAGCTTAAAATAATTCCTTTTGTGGAAAATCCTGTAGAATTCGATAATTAAACAGTTACTTGGTTTGTTTCAGAGAATGTTGTTATGAAATCACTTGAAAATATGGCCATTTTACCACCTCTGAGGCCATCAGTCACTAGCTGGGCTGAAGGTATACCTTTTGTGTAATGATGTGCTTAGCTTTACGTGGATAATCCCAATGTCTTCTCCCTATTCCTGAGAAACTATGGTTATAATTCAATGAATCTTATAGTCTGTGATATTAGGAAGTCTATAAAATGCAGGACTTAAGAAGTTTCCTTTGGAAAACAATGTTCTGGTGTATTAGTTCTCTAGGGCTGCTGTAACGAAGTACCAGACTTAGTGGCTTAAACAACAGAAATTTATTTTCTCAAAATTCTAGAGGCCAGAAGTCCAAGATCGAAGTGTCAGCAGGGTTGGTTCCTTCTGCTTCTCTCTTTGGCTTGTAGATGGGCATCTTCTCCCCGCGTCTTTACACCATCTTTCCTCTGTACATATCTCTGTGTCTAAATTTCCTCCTCTTATAAGGACACTAGTCATATTGGATTAGGGCCCACCCATAAGACCTCATTTTAATTTAATTACCTCTTTAAAGGCCCTATCTCCAAATATGGTTACATTCTGAAGTACTGGGGAGTTAAAACTTTAACATATAAATTTTTAGGGAGACACAATTCATCCCGTGACATCTGGAGATGAAGTTTTATGGATCTTAAATCTTTAGCCCCTATTTGAGTCAGTGCAGGCTACTGGCTCTCAGGCAAAGTAAGCTGCAAATGTGTTGCCAAGACCACACTAGCACTGCCTGACACACACCCTGGGCTCTTACTTCTTTTACTTCAGCTCCAGCTTTGTCACGTCTGCTCCTCACAAGGCTGCTGGGAGACGGCTCACTGTGGCCACCAGCCCAAGGGATCTTTGTCCGGGATGCAGGGTCTGCTCTCACAGCTACCAGTCCTTGCAGTGTCTCAGCCATGCTCCCAATCACACTTGTCATCTGGAGTCCTGAAGCAATTCTGCCTATACTTAAAATCTCACAGAGTCTTCTTGACTAACTCACTAAGCTCCAGCCTCTAACCCCTCACTGCACAGAGGACCCCAAACCACCAGTCCACAGGATTTGGAGGAGAGAATTCAGCCTGCTTTCTCTTCCCTCCACCTCAGCCTGTCCATCCTACAAAATATCATCTCTCCGATCACAGTTTCAAGACAGGGACTTTAATCCTGAAGAATGGAAAACAGCAACCTCTGGAATATGAATGTATGTGGTAAGGGTGGGCAGTGTGGGTAAGTGGGTGGTAATGTGCTGTGCGGGTGATGAGGAGGTGTGTAGTGTGTTTGTATGTATAGAAGGTATTGGTTATTTTAGCACAGAATTTGATTTTTCAACACCAGCTTTCTGAATGATCAGCCTGTAACCATCTACAGATATGGTGAGATAGAGTCATAGAATCTCAAATAAAGGGTTATAAGAAATCTTAGAGATACTTTTAGTAGGCTCTTTATAGTGTAAGTGAAAAAACTGGGCAGAGAAATAGTAATTGTCCAAGGTTACATAATAGTTTATAAAAGATTAAATTTGATAAGTCTGAAAGCTAACATATGTGTAATGATCTGATGCAATGAATTATAACTGTGTAAAGAGTTTCATATGAAAGCACTTTGGAGCGTAAGCCCAGTTCACAACATCTCCCTAAAATATTCCCCCCACCTAAGGTGGCTAAATCTCCATCCCCTTTCCACAGTTGATTGGACTGTGGACACCTGACCCAGGCTAAGCCAATCAGAGTCCCTTCCCTGGGAATTTGGAGTTGGACTTGGAAATAGAGAGCAGCAATCTGTGTGACCCTGTGATAAGGTCAGGTTCCCCACTGTCCAGTAGTATCCAAGTAGCATCCTTTCCCCACTACCACTACCCTGCTCTGGGGTCAGGGCCCACCCTCTGTGGTGGAAGGCTTAGGAATGTCTTGCTCTGTTGAAAAGCCTGATTGTCCACATGGGCAGATCAGATGGGGATCTTCAAATTCCTGAGTCCAGGCGGCCCCCTTCTGCTGGATGGGCCAAGGTGATGTGCTGTTCTGGCTGCTGTCAGTGGAAGGGACTCTACAGGTAGCAAAGCAACAAAGCCCAGCTAATTGTGCTCCTTGGCACAAAGCACCAGGGCCAGTGTGGGCTCACTCCAGGGGTGACCCATGATCTGCTGGCCTGCATGGGCTCCCCATTTGGCTCCCAGCCCTGGTGAGTAGAATGGGCCAACTCTGCCTCCATCCACACGGCTCTCTCATGGTTCTGGTCTCTTATCTCAGGCTCTACTGACCTCCCCTCCCTTCTTCCTGGGGAGGGGGTAGTTACAGTCGGGGTCTTCTTCAGCCTCTTTCCAATGTATTACTGTTAGAACATAAATTCTATGCCCTGCTTCCTTCAAGGCCTTTCCTTTCAATTCTCACAATCTTTTTTTCTCTCAACAAAACCCACCTCATTCAGGTCGAAAGTTTTGACTTCTATGCATGTGTAGGGGTAGAGAATATATGGGAAATCTCTGTACTTTCCCATCAATTTTGCTGTGATCCTTAAACTGCTCTAAAAAAATAAAATCTTACTGGGAAAAAAAAAAAAAAAAAAAAAGCTTTGACTTCCAGACTATTGTTTCTGATAGACTCTTACAAAAGAGCCTACTTTGTAAATTAGGAAGAAAAAAAAAACCCCAGCATTGACTGTTTCTTCATCTTTGCATACTGGCTCTTGGAACCTTCCTAATTCTCTTTTAGTCAGTGTGGATGGCTCTGGGGGAGCAGAAGGAAGTACAAAACAGAAACACACACACAAATTCATATTTCAAGAAATCACCTCGCTAAGTGGGTAGACTCACTATCCTTGGCCGTCATATTCCACCTCACGAATTTGGGAACAGGCAAAATCCAGTGGGCCGGGATAATAATGAAGTGGACTCACAAAGAGAAGCAGAGAAGATGCTGGGGAGAGGACTATGAGGGTCCCTGACACTTTTTAGGTTCCCAGTTTCTCCCTTTTTATCCTCATATCCTTAAACATCACTGTATTTCTAAAATAATTTAAAATTTTTTTCAGCTAGCTCAAGTGAACTTATATATTTAGCAACCAAAACCGTGCTGATGAATACAGTTTTATAGCTTCAAAGCTAATCCACATTTTTTTCAACTGTCTTTAAAAAAACACTATAGAGTTTAACATTAATAGGTGGTTAAATGGTCCTATAACTTTTATTAGTTATAATCGAGAAAATCTGTATGATTTATTGCAACTCTGTAGATTATATTTTCTTAATGAAGATTTCAGGATGTGGTTGAACATAAAATCTTAAGAGTTGGTTTCCATCTGGAAAGAGATATGGACAAGATAATCGACTAGCTCCCCCATGCTAACTGGCAGTTGCTGGGCTACGGACCTCTTCTCCAGATAAAGGCTCCCTCTGGCTGTTGAGAGTAGCAGGAAGAGACTGGACCTTGGGAGCAAGCGTCAGTGCTCCATCCTCAGTCACTACCAGATGCTCCTCATGTTGACTCCCTCACCTTGATTTGACATCTGCCATATGGTGGGGATGAAGGTCATTTTCTTTCCCTTTTATTTTCATTCTGCCCAACATTCTCTTTTTAGGGAACCTGTTCAAGCCCCCTTCTCGGGAATTTTGTTCCCATAGCTCCTACTAAGCAGGCAGTGATGTGACTCCACTTCTCACAGCTCACTGGAATGTCTTCCTGCCTTAACGTGGAACATTCAAATTTTCCCAGCAGGGAATTTGGAATTAGGCTTTCAAGATTCTAGTCATGACAGAAAGTCTAGCTGGACAGAAAGTCATTGTCAGGCTGCGCCGGACAGCCACGAGCATCCCGAAGCAGACACTGCTGTGTGACAGATAAAGCAGATGTGCAGAGGGAAGGGAAACCAGGGAGCATTTAGCTTCTCTGAGAGAGCGGGAAAGAATAACCTTCCCTTCTGAACTCCCAGCTTGGGTTCTGGTTCTTCCTGAGGCTGCGCCGACTTCCTGCCCTGAATTCCTTGAGATGTGCATGTATTCTTGCAAAAGACTTCCCTGTGTGCTTACACTGATTTGAATGGGCTCTATTGCAGTCAACCAAAAGCTCACCGCAGGGGTCAGTCATTATATAACTGATAGAGTATGTAGCCTGTCACTCATTCACCTGATTCTCAAAATAGATGATATCAAAGAAAAAAAACAAAATCCAAGTTTATTTCTTCTCTTTCCGTGTATCTTTTCAAGCAAAGAGGGATAGTTCAATTTCTTGAATTTGCTTTTTAGTATGAACAGAGTTTTAAGAACTTGTTTTACAAAGTGCCATTATATTTTAGTTGTAGGCCTGGATACAAGAGACAAAACTTATCTATGCTTAAAATATGACCCGATAGATTCAGGAGTTCCCATTTCAATTAATATTGAGGCCATTAGATCCTTTTCCTCACAAATTTCAACTATGTGATGACCTTGTGCCGGAAATCCCCTACCATCTGTAGGATTCAAGTTGAACTCTAAGGAATAGAAAAGCTGACTGAATATGGAATACCACCTTCATCCAAAAGAGATATAAACAGCTTGGTTGTAGCTTTCTTAGATGAATAAAGCTAGAAGAGATCAACGAGGTTAGGCCTTCTTAACCTGGAGTCCATTACATACTGGGTGAGGCGGCGAGTCCACTGAACTTCATGCAAAGGCTGAGGCCCGTGTGCATTGTGAGGACAGGATTGATACGTGTCATCAGGTTATCAGAAGGGCATGTGACACAAAAAGTTAACAACCAGGGAAAGCCTTACTTCTTTTCATTTATGAGGAAATTAAGGCACAGCAAAGATGTGACCTGTTAAGTCACACACAAAGACAATGGCAGAACCAAGGACTGGAATCCAGGTGTCCCAAACCTTATTCAAGGCTCTTTTGCTGCATGACAGCGCCTCCTGAGTGTTTAAATCAGTAAGGCAGTGTCTGTACCTCCTCGAAGACTCTATTTTAGAGCACCTTTATGTCTTTTACAGGCCATAATCCCACCATGATCCTGGGATTTGGAGAGCATCTCTTATGATTCATATCTTACAAATGAGAAAACTGAAGGTCAAAAAGCTTTAAAGACTTGCTGAAAATTCTCATCACCTGAAGATAAAACCAGTTATAAAATGGAGGCTTATGGACCCCCAGTCCTTTGATCTGAGGCGCATGGCTTTGAACTGCCTAAGTGTACTTCTCTGGGTAAGGGAAATGCAGCTATAGACATGGAGATATAAAGAGACTTGAAGGTGGCAGTCAAATAAATGGTAGATAAGCCAGGACTCAAATTCATGTTTCCTGAATTTTCTCTACCCACTAACAGTAAAAAGGTTTTTGTTTGTTTGTTTGCCTGGTACTAAAAAAAAAAAAAGTAATAAAAAGCTCACCTGGTAGAGAGGTGGGGTGATGCAGGAGAAAGAGCACTGGACTAGAGAGCCAGGGGTCGGGGTCTCGCCCTGGCTCTGTTACTTGTGGGTTGTAAGACCTTTGACAAGTCACTTAACAGCAGGGCCCGGGTTCCTTTCAGAATTGGTGTGTGGTCTCCACATTCCACACTCCTTCAAAAGAAAAGCTTCCTCCAATTCTCCCATCCGTATGTGTGTGTCACGGCCCATGTGATAACATTGACCTCATCGGAATTCTGCTACCCTATCTGCAGTCAAACATAAAATGGACATCGTGGGAGAGATTTTGAGAGAATGAAGTGAATTTTAAAAGCTGCTTTTATTAAGTTGAAAACAGCAGAATGAGGCTAATTAGTCTAATTTCCTTAACTTGGAGGTTTTTATAAAAGTTAACTACACTGTACTTTAGCTGAAGAATAGTGGATGGTAGGCTACTAAAATTTTAATTTTCGTAGCTCTTTACTCCCAGTTCCAATGTTGTTTGAGTTTGGGCGGATCCTATCTTCTCAAATCGCCAGGATGTGCTTGGACACATACTCCTTTTCAGGCTCTGTTATGAATACATCCACTCCCTTCAGTGGCAGAGGCTAAGAGCAGATGTATCAAGTTTGCTTTTACAGAATTAAAGTCATCAAAATTTATCATTTCTGTGAGATCAGGGAGGAAACGTTTCGGCTGAATTATAGCTATTAGAGTGTTCTATGCATAACTCAAAGCTGCCCTTAGCATGAGGAAAATAAGTACATTCTAGAGGTTAAAATATCTTTCACATCTTGTAAAAAATACCTTCATTGGTGAATTGTTACTTTTCTCTTCTAAACATCCTCTTCATTCTTGATTTTTACTATCTATTTTTGAAGCTATAAAAATTGCATATAAGCCATGATAAAACAAATGTAGTGTTTTAAAACAAAGAAACAAGATTATTATAAACAGCCAGATATTTGTGATGGTGGCCTATTATCATGGGTCAAAAATCATTACTATTTTACAGTTTAAAGGTCATTTTACTGAAATATATACAAAAACAAAACCAACAAACAAAGTAAAACAAGACCAAATGTTTTCTTTTATACAAATCTGTTCTGATGTGAAGTTTGGTGTCCCAATCAGTGGTATGGGATTCTACCTCCGCCTTTTGAGATGCCGACTGGGACAGGGGCTGGGGTGGATTCTAGGTGCACTGAATTCTGGCTTGCATAGTGAGCTTGGATGTGTCAAACAGCTCTAAGTAAATCTGTCTAAACTTCTGTGATGAAGGAGGGATGTGGTGTTTATCTAGGAATAGGCAACCCTTAGATTTGAATAAAAGATGCCTTATATCAAGTCTGTTACTAATTTTCATACTCTTCTGTTTGCTTTTATAAGTATGTTGTGTTTTACTTTAGCAAATTGCATTAAACAATTGCATCAATCATTCTTCCCACTTACCATGTTTGGTAGCACTCTCTCAAAGGTTAACAATGACCTACTTAATAATCAAATCCAACAGCCTGTTCTCATCCGAGTTGACGCTTGTCTAATTTGACATTACAGACGACCTCTACTCCACGGCTTCCTGGATGTTACTCTCTCTCAGTTCTTCTCTCTCTCTGACCGCTCTCTCCTAGGATCCTTGACGGCTCTTGTCATTCCACCTTCTCCATATGAGTAAATATTTCCCAGGATTCTATCTTTAAGTATCTTCTATTTTTATCCTCTCTCATTCACTCCTATGGCTCCAACTACCATTTTTGAGGCACCAATAACTCCGAAATCTATGACCCCAGTCTTGACATTAGCTCCAGACTTTCCTAAGCTCCAGATGTTTGTTTCCAAGTTAATCCTAAGTAGCTCCACTAAAATAAACTGAACGCCTCTCAGACTTGACACATCAAATAGAGCTATTTTCGCCTTACTGTAGAAGGCAGCCTCCAAGAGGGGCCGGCCCGGTGGCATAGTGGTTAAGTTCGCACACTATGCTTCAGCGGCCTGGGGTTCGCAGGTTCGGATCCCTGGTGTGGACAGACAAACGGCTTGTCAAACCATGCTGTGGTGGCATCCCATATAAAGTAGAGGAAGATGGGCACGGATGTTAGCCCAGCGCCAATCTTCCTCAGCAAAAGAGAAGAGGATTGGCAATGGAGGTTATCTCAGGGCTAGTCTTCCTCACACACACACACAAAAAAAGGCAGCCTCCAAAAGAGCCCACCATGATGCCCATTTCCTGGTGTTCATGCCCTTGAGTGAAGACAGAGAGCAGGTCTGGGAGGTGGGCACAGTGTGTAATTCTCTTATTCTTTGCATTTGTTTGGAATAATGCTCTCTGCTTTATGTTATAAATGTTTCAGGTTCAGGAATCATACCTTAATTTGTTCTTATAGTCACCTTGTCCTTAGGTATGCCTAAAAAATATTAATGATGAAATTTTTGTTGTATTTAGAAAATGCTTGAGTTTTTAAAAAACATTTTAATAAAACGACAAATGATTTCTCTGTCTTAAAAAAAGACCCTCAACTTAAGAAACAGATAATTTAAGTACAATATTTGATTTTAAATTTATCCCAACCATCAGTGCCTATGCTGCCTCTTCCTCAACCTTCCCATAATTGTCTCACTAGAGCCCTCACATTGGCCCACATAAAGGAGCTGGAGGCAATGTTTTGGGTTTTATTTTTGGGGGGGAGGAAGATTAGCCCTGGGTTAACATCCATGCCCATCTCCCTCTATTTTATATGTGGGATGCCACCACAGCATGGTTAGATGTGTGGTGCATAGGTCTATGCCCAGGATCTGAACCTGCAAACCCCAGGCCGCTAAAGCAGAGTGTGCAAACTTAACCACCACACCACCAGGCCAATCCTGCAACCTACATTTTTAAATGCACAGTCTGATTTTCTTTCCTCATTAAAGGCAGAAACGAAAGCGGAAGCCAATTATCACCTGCAAACTAATTCCTTCTCTAGGTATCAAGTTCCTAAATCTCTTGTGCAGTTTTCCTCTTTTCATAGAACGAGGAAAATAATGCCAAATTTGCTGGTTTGTGAAAAAGATTAATTAGGCCACAACTATAATGATAAAGATAGCCTTGCAAGCTTTAAGTAAAGGTGCTATTTCTAGAATTTTTCCACTCTGTTCAAGAAAGGAGAGTAGACTAGATTTCACAATTGTAAAATTAGCTTTTTCCCTTTGTAATTAATAAGTAACTTATGGATGAAATTTGGAGATGCAAATGAAGTTAAATGAACCACGGTTCAATATCTAGCTAATTTATTTTCTTCACTGAATCCCTCCTTCCTCTCCCCACTCTAAACAACACACCTCCACAAAACACACCTTAACCTTTAATCATGGGGTTATTTAAGGTTTATTCGTGGATTATCAGTTTATCTGTAACTAATTTTGCTCTTGGTGGAGTCTCTCCTGTAAAATGACTTCAAATTCTTAAAAATCCTCAACTCCAGCTTGCACTTTTACGTTATTTTTGGTTCAATATTTCTTGCTGCTCTGTGGCAGCCCTACTTACATATAACAACCATCCCTAACCTGAATGTGTCTGAAACAAAATGTTATTGAACACCAGACTCTCTTTCCTTCCTAAGTTCTCTTTTAGAAAGTGGTGCTACTATTCCCTCCTTTTCCCAGGGTCACAAGCATGGATTTAGTTTTCATCCAGTTGGTCAATATGTTCCTTTCCCATGAGCCAGACATTTACTTTAGTGAATTATCAAGTCCCACTACTTCAATCATCAACAATTGTCTTCCTCTACTAGACAGCGAGTGTCCCTCAAGCGCAGGGATGATGTCTTAGGATCTTTGTAACCCCAGTTCCTAACATTGTGCCTGGATATCTTTAAGCAGGTGGCTTAAACGTTGGCTGAATGAGTGAATTATTGAATGATTGGATAACCTTCATTCTTGTTTTCCTTGGTTCTTATTCTCTCTGCTCAAATTCAGTTTGACCACCTGAATGCTGGACACTGCAACAGCATCCTGGTCACTCCTTCCACACGTCAGAGCCAGAATCAAGCTCTTTGGGGCACCTTGGAACACTTCATATTAAGGATTCAATTTGTATTACTTTGTCCTTATGGTCCAAACATTTCTAGACTGTTTCACTTTCTTCCTCAAAAGTTTCATATTGCTTCCCAAATTAAATGAGAACTTTGCATGAGTTTCAAAAAATTCTAGATGATTCATCTCTAATTTTTACTTGAATTCTCTGCTCTAGGCCATTAGATTTCCCAATGGTATCTCAATGTGACTTCTGCTCCCCCATCTGGGCCTTTCATATGTGCCACTCCCAAAGCAACGCACCGTCCTTTCACTTCTCTGCTTAAATATCTGCCTTCAGAACGGCTTGATGTCTACTTCCATTAGGAAGCTTCTGCTGGAATTTAGACACTACTGACAACCAGCTGATTAATACTCACATGTAGCCTAGTTGTTTCTATATGTGTTTATAGTTAAGCTTCATCTGCATTTTAAAGTATTTACTGTGTTGGAGTGTAAAATGTTTACACAGTGCAGGTCACTCGGTTCAAAGGAAATTTGACGGGATAGGGTGCACTCAGACTTTGGCATCAAACAAGTGGACTGGCCCAAGTTACTACTTACTTGCGATGTGCCTAATCTCGAGACCTCCGTTTTCTCATATGCAAAATGGGGGTGATAATCAAGACCTCCTGGAGTTGCAGAGGATTAAATATACAGCAGGTGGCCCAGTGCTAGGAAACAGTAAATATGATATATGGCATCACGTACTACAATTACCACTGGATTGAGAGTATAAACCTCAGTTTTAGACCATTTCCTCTACGGAGCAGAACGAGTTCTCGTCTTTTTACTAAGTGAGCATAGAAAAAAGGGACTTATTTCTCCTGCAAACTATCATCTACATGCTTAAAGTCGTGGGAAATGAGATCTTTCTCTCTTCTCACTTTTAAATATTACAGTATGTTAATTTTTTTTCTTCTCTTTGCATAAATTAGGTAACCTCGAATTTATTTCCCCTTGAAATGTTAATTTTTTAAAGTGTAAATTGCCTTTTAATACCCTAAGAATTGGAGTTAAGTACCTAGTTATAGCTGTGATGTCTTTCTCGTTATACAAACTGTCTTGTATTCTCATCGATAAAAATCAGAAAGATGTGGTCCAATTTGAGAGTGAGCCGATGCATGCAAAAGAAAGTCACTCAATCAATATATGGGCGTGTTCTGATGACAGAATCACTGGTTGAATTCAGAAAGGAAAAGGATGACCTAGTCCATTTTAACTGTTGAGGGACACCATCCTCACATTATGTTGTCAGGGATTGAAAGTGGAAACTGTGTATTTTTTTTTTTTTTGAAACATAACTAAAATGATGAGACTCTGGAGGAACTACAGTATGAGAATATGCACCAATGAAATCACTTTGTCTTCTGGGAAGGATAATAAACGGCAGGGTATGGGGCTAGACCACAGATGTTTGGTTTAACAGCTCACAATTGAGCATGGTAGGTAGTCTCAGAAAATTATAAAATGCCTTTGCTGAGCCAGTTACCGTTAAGATTCCACCTACGTATGCACTACTGAAATATCTGCCTACATACTTGAGCCTAAGTGACCTATCAGCAGAGGGTGTCTGTGACAGTTATAAGAGAATGGCCTTGCTTGCTTAGGATTTTGTGTGGGTGTTGAACATGGCACTTTAAACATAAATTTATAAGGTGCAAACTTTTAATGCAAAGATGACTCATAAGGTTTCAGAATGTGTAAATATGAAGCACAATCTAACTCATATCGTCATTGGTGTTCACCCACAGCAAAACTAGCCTGGGTGATTACCAAGTTGTTTGGACTACCAGGAAATTCAGAAAATTTGCCACTCTTAATAAGTTGATGAGAAAAATTCTTGGCTTCATTTGAACTTTTGTGCGCACTACCATCTTGAACCAGGGGTATATGTACTTAATCTGCATTTTGCAACATTATGTTTGATGACAGCATTCACTTAACTCTCTTTCTCTGAGATTGTGAAGAAGTCAATTCTTTTGAGACATTACATTGGAAAACTTAGCAACTGTACAATAAAGTAAAAAAATTAAATAGAGGCAATTTCTTACTTAAGTGTCTGGAATTAGGCAATAAGATGGAAAAAGGATCATAACTAAACATTTCATATGGATGTTGAAATAAAACTAAGCTTGCATTTTATGTGATTCATTTCCAATGTTGAGAGTCTTATCCAATTGCTACAAAAATGTCATGAAAATTTCCTTTAATTGAAGATAAACTGGTAAAGACTAGACCTTTAACATTGTTGGAGTGATACTTTGGAGGTAGATTATTTAGCTGTCAGAAGAATAACTTTGGAAATTTTGACCAAATAGTCAAGACACAATCAGGAGACACAGAATTCAACAGCATGTTTTAATACTTAAAATTTTTGTGGCCCTTAAAAGACAGGAAGAATATGAAAGAATAAAGAAATAACGGAGCTTAATTAACCAATTTTATAAGTGGAACCAATCATTATTCATAGTTCCTTTAAAAGTAATTGTTAAAATTTGCTAACCCTATAGATAGAAAAAGATTTGTAAGTTGAACTTAAAAACTAAAGTTTTTGGATTCTAAATTTAATAAGCTGATTATAAATAATAAATTTGATTAGCTTTTTCTGCACAAAAAAGTAAAACCACTTTCAAGTTAATTTTTTTTTTTTAATTTTCATAGGTCAGTAGAAACAGAAGCCAGAAAAGAGGTTTTAAAGCTTTAACCACTGCATACTCAAAAAGCAAAATGCTAGCCCTAGCATTTAGTTTTTGATCACTTCTATGTAAAATACAAATCATCTTACAGGGTCACTAAGGAAATAGTTAACAGTAAGATTTTTGACATTAAACTTATCTACAATAAAAATAAATTTCTGGACATTGGATCATTCTTTTAACTTCGGAGGCCCACTTGAGAATCTCACTTATGAGGACACCCAGATAATAATGAATAAATAAGGTTGGATTCCCTGAAACACCCACCACCCATGCACACAGCTGGACCATAAGGTGGTTTTTAGTTAAACAGTAGTTACCATATTTGGTCACATGCTTCAAGCTGTTAGAAACACAACGTTTGCTCGATTCTAACTTCAGCTCTTTACTGAATCCATTTCCTATAAGAGACCAGACCTCCTAGTTTCATTAGGTTAATACCTTGGTTGATTTTCTTTTGAAGACTCTGCTGTATTAGGTGAAGTCACAGCAAAATGGGTATTGTGTCAGTAATACTTAAACATTTGAGTAGCCAAGTGAGCAGACCCTATGTTAGGAAATTCCTTGCATGCTTATTTAGGTTTTAAGTCTTAAATACCATCACCTGTCATTGTAAAGGTACACTAGGCGCTAGTAACCTCATAATCACCAAATTCTAAAGCTTCTACCCAAGTGGTTTTACTAACTGGGGACAGGAAAAAGCAATTTTTTTCCTGTCTTTTACAGGTTCAATGGTGGGACTGTTAAAAGAATTATTATTCTGACAAGCAGATCTGTTATTCAAAAGAAAACTGTAATAATTTTTAAGTGGCCTCAAAGTGAAATGCACTATCACTAGGGCTTTGTGTCACATCTCACTTCTGTTAATAGACCCTGGCGGATCTGAGTCTCACTCACTAACTTTGCTCTCTCTTACCTGTAAGGTGCCTACGCCCATAATGCCTACCGAACACAGAACGCACCTAAATGTCAGCTCCCTATTCATCCCAAGTCTGTAACACACTCAAGTTCGTATTTCATGAGTGGTACTAGTTCCCATTTAACTAGGCATCGGGTTCCCAAAGGGCAGGGATTGTGTCATATTTCTTCTGTGGCCTCCACCCTCACCCGAGCACCTAGCACAGCGCTGGACACGTGGAAGCTCTGCATTCATCTACCAAACTCATCAATTAAAACTTCTTTACAAGGCTTTTGCTCATTCTCTACCACAGGTTAGCTCAATTTTATATAATCTGCCTATGGCCAAATCACATTAACACTTTACAAATATTAGTATAAGTGTTAAATCTTAATGTTCCTCTTTTTAATTTAGTTGGTTAGATATGGTGGATAGTTTTTCAAATGTCTTTGTAAACTTCTCATAAGTGAGAACAATATAAACCAAACTCCTCTGACAGAGTCAACTGAATACCTATCTGCCAAATAACTTTCTGGAAATAAAGGTAGCTGACAATAATGTTTAGTTGTAAGACATAAACCCCTGCCCCCTAACACCCAGCCCCAGCTTTATCAGGAGGGGAGGCAGAGTAGGCTAATATTACCTACTATGGAAAGGGCTAGGCAGAAAGTTCTATAAACATCAATGTGTGAGGCACAGAAAATCTTTATTGCCACAGGAAGCAAGTGCACTCGTCCCACCTCACCAACAGCTCTAAGAGTCACAGAAACGCAGACTTCACATAATCAAGTACAACACAGACTTGGGGAAATGGTCCCTTGGACTATATTGGCTGTAATACTGAGGTAACCAATTGACCTTGTTCAGTGAAAATACCTCTAACACAACGAAAAAATCAACTAGTTATAACATCCAATTCATATATACAATTCAAATAAAAATATATATTATTTGTTTCAATGTATAGCAAGTTTAATACATTAGTGTTTACAAAATAAAAACTGTATTCTACTGAAAATTTTCTTGTGCTTCCGCCTTATCACTAAGCTTGAAAGACCAGAGAAGTATGATACTTAAGGAAACTTATTTATGGATTTAAAGATGCAGTTTGTGGGGCCATGAAAGACGGATAAATATTAGTTGGAAGATTACTGCATCTTTAAAAATTGTTGCTTATTAAAATTTACAAACTCAAACTGTAAGACACAATTAAAAAAAACCCACAGTATTTCTCAAAGTAGATTAGAATACAGGAAACGTTTCATGAAACTACTGAGATACTAACCAGTTCTATGGCTAATATTAAAAACTGAACAATCTATTTAAATCGTACTCATACTATTTCTACACACAGTGAACAATACAACCACAATAATCAACCTCAAACTAGCAACAAAGTTGCAAGGTCCATAAAAAGCTTCTTCAGTGGGCAAAACACTATGGTACAATTAAAACATTTAGGAAGGGAAAAAAGCCTTTTAATAGTATAAAAGTTGTTTACTGGTGTTTCTACTGTAAAGCTGTTCTACAAATCACAATGAAAAAGCAATTACATATGTGACAGTAATCAGAGGGACTACAGTGCAGACATTTCATCTAACATCTGGCTGATGAACTTGAGTATAACAGATTATGACAATATTGTTTACAGAGTTATGACCTAGAGCAGAACTGAAAACAAAAAAACATATTCCAAGTCAATACACTCCTCTCAGCAGTATCTGGGTTTAGATGAATCTGGAAGGAAGCAGGTAAAACTGTCAAATATCTTCTCCTCTTAAACCAACAGAAAAAATTAAATTGGTACAAGGAGTTTTTTTTTTTTTTTTAACTACGGATTACAATGTGAAATTCGCCTAAGTGTGCAAGTATGTTAACATTTAAGCACACCCCCATATATATGCACACAGCGCATTAATTAAATAGGGGGAATCAATACATACTTTCAATTAAAATGAATTTTTAGAAAAAATTGCATTCACAAATCTGAAAGGTGTACAAAAATGAAATTGTAAAATAAATAATGAATATAGGTGTCAACTAAACCTCCGTAGAAATATGCCTGCACGTGTGGATGCAGTGTTTGTCCACACTTGTGATGGTCTGGGTGGGAAGACATTCCCGGGGGGGAGCCATCTAGTTTCTCTGACTCTGGTATGTAGAGAATTTCTGGATATAAAACAGTACTAACTCCATTACATATCATAGCCTTGGTTAACAGTCACTGTCCTGATCACATTTAGGGTTAACTTACTAAATCTTAATCTATTTAACACATTCTGAAACAGCAATGTTTAAGTCAAGCTTTTACACATCAGTCTACTTGTTTCAAGTTCTCTGTCCAAGTAATACTTTTTGTTATATTTCCTATTTTTGTTATATCTTAAGTAGCTATCTTATAATGCAATCTCGGTCAACTAGGTAAGAGAGATTTTCTACTCTATTGCTCATCTTTTTAACTTTACTCCAGTATTTATTAATTGTGTAAATGTGCCTGATTAAGCCAGTAAAAATGATATTTTACTACTAAAAATGACACATTTCCTATTAAACAAAAATCAGTGTTATCAAATATTAAATCCACAATATTATCCTTCGTTTGAGTATTTGCTGTCCATTCTTCCAAAGTCACCGCAACCTTGCCAATAACCACATCACTTAAACTTTCTCTTTTATGACTGCAAAGATTCTAAACTCTGACATATAATATTTATGCTAAATACACTTAAAGTAGACAACAAAATTTCAAGTAAAATAAACTGCATCCACATCTATTGGACCAAACAGGTCTCAACATCTAGATTTTACTTCTATAAATTACACAAATACATTGTACATTCTTAAATAATGAATGCTTACAATATTAATTTGTAAGCCTTTCCACATAAAACGATTTACACAGGAATGTGAATGGATCAATATTTCCGTTACAGATTGCAACATTCTCTCAAATTTCTCTTTTGTGGCTGATGTTCTGTCTTCCCAGTTTCCACAGACTACTGTATCAGTCCTTATGCTTTGGCTATGAAATCTGTTTGAGCTGAATGAGGCAACATTGGTTATTAAGGCTTATTTCTATGATGGAGCATTATCCTTAAATCTGATGCCATTTCCAGAGAACAGTGGGAGAATCACAGCTATCTTGAATCTTCAGGCTCTGTTTTGATGACTTTCTTTTCTAAAGTAAAAGCTGAGTGAGGGTAGTCTTTTAAAATCCCAAGGCTCTCTGCATAAAAATGGAAACACAAAGTGTGTTGATACTTTAAATCAATGGATCACAAAAAACCAATTCAAACCAACTGATAAGTCAAACCTCCAAACTCCACAGCAAACAGTATCAACTATTCATGATTCTGCAGTTTCATATAAAAATTTTATGTTTATAGAATTGCAGTTAAGAGCTTGGATCATGGATTTAAATTCCATCTCTGCCAATTACTAGCTGAATACACCTCTGGGCAATTTACAGCCTCTCTAAGCCTTAGTGTCTTCAACTACAAAATGGAGATAATATCTATATAGAGTGGTGTGAGAGTCAAATCATGAAATGCAGATAAAGCACTTAGCATATAGAATATACTGATTTTTATTTAATGCTTGGTCCAACGGGACAAATAAAATACATAAAATAAAATTGGTCACTCATATACAACAAAATTACTGGCTAAAATATTTACTATCAATGAAGAAATGAGACAGAAAAAACATCTTTCATGTTTAAACAAGGAACTACTTTTAAAAGTTTCTCTAGCCATGGAACATTAAGGTGGGAGAAACAGGGATAAAAGAATAAAGGACTCTACTTTCATAAGGAATCATTCCTTGGAGTTATGTGTGTATAGTTATTTCAACCTCACACAAACACAGTGACAATAAAATGTACTATTCTGTGAAGTACTAATACTGGGGGATACATATACACACACATACACAGACGTGTGCGTACATACACACACGCACACATTGAAAAGGATTCTAGAAAAGTAACCACTACCAATAGCTTATCTGAAACTAGGCAATTCAATTTATAAATTTACCCTCTCTGTACCAAAGTGGATTTTAAATTCAGCATAGGAAGAATAATAAAAATAGTAGCTACCATTTATTGAATTCCTATCAGCCAGGCAATTCATACATGCTACCTTGTTTAATCCTCATAACTACTGTATGAGTTAGAAATTATTTCTATTTTACAGATGAAGCAACTGACTTCAAGTGACTCTTCAAGTTCCTTAACTCAAAGACTGAATGATACTAGATTCTTTCAAACGGTATTGGTCTCTAACACTTTAACTTTAACTCACTTAACTTGGGTAAAAATATGTAAACATCTAACTATAAGGAAGAGCTTATCCTTTTGAGGAGTTCAGTTTACTTCTGAGATATGAATATCATCCCCAAAATACATCTGCATGAAAAGTTTAGATTTTGGTACATAAGGTTTTCTTACCATGAGAGCAAACATGTAATCCATCACTTTCATATTATGAAAGGCCAGAAAAAGGCAATTACATAACTCAAACTGGCCACTTATTATTTGGCTTAAAATTCTATATAAAAGTCACCTTTCATGTAATAGCTAATCAAAATAAGCTCAATTTTCATGAGTTTTTCCCTGTCAATTCTTTGGATACCATGTTCATAAAGACTGGCTATTATTACGGCAATCTATTATTTTCAAGGGGAGAAAAACTGACTAGTAACATGGTTAGTAATGATCTTTTCTGTGGGGGAGACAGTGGGAGGTAGGAGATCAGAATTTAAAGATGCTTTATTCAAGTGTTACTCTCTCTAATCGTATCGCACATTCTCACCTGACGAGTGGGACTTTGCATCACTGGGGTAAAGTCTACTCAGCTCCCCATCCACCACAAAATGATGGGGTTGTCTGTTCTGTAAATTAGGCATTCGGAGATTCAAAGGTCTTTCTCCTAATGAAAAGGAGAAAAAGAAAAAACCCAACATGATTAACATTAAAAACACACCACAGTTTTTCTTAAAATCAGGTTTTCACAAACTGCCTAAACACTCCTTAGGAAAGAAGTAAGGAAAGTCAATAGGCACTGAAGAATTTAAATAATAGTTGGAGAAATATTTTAAATAATAATTTAGGAGGAAAATGGCAATTCATGCTAGTCCCAAGGTTTACAATTCTACCTGGACATTTTCAAGAGCTAAACGAGAACTAAACAAAAGACTGAGATTTCCATAAGTACTCCAACTTTGGCACATAAAACACACCCCCTGGAAGGCATTTTCTTACTAGTGCAACCATTTTACCAAAGTATGTCATTAACCACATAATAACAAATACTAGAGAGACATGGCTTCCAGCCAATTGCCTATTACTAAAAACAACAAACCCTAGGCAAACCCATGAAAAAAGAAAATTAGCACAGATACAGTAAAAAATGCTTTATAAACCTAATCATATTCTGTCATAAACCTAAATCTATCACACTTCGCAAATTGCCACCCCACACCGAATTATCCTGGTGTCACAAACCAGAGTCATCAAATCTTTCATTAATGCCTTTGCTTCTTAACTCTTAAGTCTTAACTGTCAAGGATGACTGGAGAAGTTCAACAAGACCTCAACTAAAAAGTTTCTGTAATATTTAAAAGGAAGAATGTTCTCCTCCTCCAATAGTCTGATCTGCTGACATGTATAATATTTTACTCTAGAGTTGGAGAATGCTGGCTAGAATGGGATTCTTACTTAGAAACAAATCTTATTTTTTTGACAATAGTAACCACTCTCTAGAAAAGTATAACAAGAATATATAAAAAAAGAAGGTTCTATAAAATTATTGTTTTTCTTCAAACACTTATCACTCTTGGAAACCAGAGGATATATTTCTATACTTACATACTGTACATCTCCCTCCCCTAGAGTGTAAGCATTGAGCGAGAAGGGTCTAGCTATATCTCATTCACTGCTGCATCTTCACTGCCTGCAAATGTGCCTGGCATATATGAGATACTAAAAAACTATGTGTTGAATAAGTGAATGACAATGACTTGAGATTTTCTTCATATGTGAATACAAAAAAATGAAATAATTTTTTAAGTGGTAAAAATATTCATGAATCCTAACTTTCTAAATCTAAGAGTTTAGTATACACCACATGAAATATTTTCACAGGGTCTGTAGGCTAACGTGAAGCCTGATAGAAGACAAAATTTCTTCAAGTCTCTCCATTCTTATACCATCTCTTCAAATCTCTGTACTCTTGTCATAATACTTTACAAGCAGTTACCATATTCTCTTAGGAACCAAATGTTATAAATTTCACAGATAAATCTGTTTTTTGGTATTTTTTTGGTGAGGAAGACCAGCCCTGAGCTAACATCCGTTGCTAATCCTCCTCTTTTTGCTGAGGAAGACTGGCCCTGGGCTAACATCCGTGCCCATCTTCCTCCACTTTATATGGGACGCCGCCACGGCATGGCTGACGAGCAGTGCGTCGGCGGGCGCCCGGGATCCGAACCCGCGAACCCCGGGCTGCCAAGCGCGGACTAAACCACTGCGCCACCGGGCCAGTCCCTAAATCTGTTTTTGAAGTCTAAAAAAATATGAAGTTTTGATCTTTTAAAAAAATGATAGGGGCCTGCCCTGTGGCAGAGTGGTTAACTTCGGAGTGCTCTGCTTCGGCAGCCCAGTTTCACGGGTTCGGATGCTGGGTGCAGACCTACTCGTCACCCACCACTCGTCAGCCATGCTGGGACGCCAACCCACATACAACATAGAGGAAGACTGGCACAGACGTTAGCTCAGGGTGAATCTTCCTCATCAAAAAAAAAATAAACAAACATCTCTCATGGAATTTGTTTCTTTGGGAAAAATGATCTGTACTGTTTACACATCTCCCATTCCCACTCACCCTTTACAAAATACATGTCAACTGCATGTGCCAGCTATTGTTTAGGGATAATAAGGTAAAAAAAAAAAAAAAAAAAAAACACAACTTTCATTCTTTTGAAAAAGGGACAATTTAAAAATTAATTTTGATAGAGAATCTATAAAATAATCTTTACGAAATATCAAGATTTAAAAATCAGCAAATTTTTGTTTCTCTGAAGTGCACATAGCAGCTGGCTCTAAAGATGGAGGCTATTCTAGAGACATACCTTGTCCCTCAGAGTTATCAGAAGTCAAGCCATTAGGGCTGTGCTCCTCTGAGCTTTGCCTGTAAAGTCCTGCAGACAGTCTCCTTTCAGCGTGCTGCAGTCTCTCATAGCCAGCTTGGGTGCAAAGGAACTCCATCTGCTTTGCCATCACCTTTTCAGGCTGCTAGTAAGTAAAGCAAAAATAAAATCAGTAACTAAAACATTCTAGATTTTTTAATGGTTTAAAGATGCCAATTTCAGACTGCAGCAAATATATTTAGTATTCATTAAAATTAGTTCACAGTTCACGTGGTATGCATGTTCCATAAATAAGGAACAGATGTCTACATCATGTTAAAACATAGAATGCTGAATTTTGTACAAAAAAAAAATCTTTCTGCTCAATCCTATAAAGAGAATTCCATTTCAGCTCAAAGCGAAATAACCTTAGCTTTGTTTTTCAAGGTACTGAGTCCTTTAAAGGATTTTTTTTAAAAAGGAACCTCCGAGCAACAGCAACATCTGCTATAAACTGCTTCTAACACAGAGGGTGAAATCTTGGCATTTTTATTTTAGGATTTGGCACTACACAGATTCTGATATGATGACAGTATGTTTGGGGGAGAAAAGGTGTAAAACGGCTGTCTAGAAGAACAAGACAGACACACCTCCCACTAAAATTAAACAATGCAAATTATGCAGAAAAACATCAGTGCCAACGAGGATCTTCACCTTCGTCATGGAATGAAACTGCAGTATTTTCCAACCAATCATAAAGACATGTTTTAAAATCCACAATTAGTTGGCTGACATATAAATTTATCTCTGCATGTGTTTTATAAGTTCTTTCTTTATGCATGGCTCTAAATTACTTATATGTGATATTCAAAGCACTGTATTTGTGATATTTTGCCAGGAAGGTAATAATCAAAATGCAGATATGAATCACTACCATGCTATACAAAAAAAGTAGTACAACAAAGCTGTTATATAAAATTAGTTACAACAGTAAAAACCAATAAGTAAAATACATTAATTCACAGAATAGGATAAAAGCTTATACTATTTCTGAATGCACATAAACCAGACCAAAAGGAACCATAACCTCAATACATCTGAACTTGCTACTAATTAATTGATAAAATTTCAGTAAGATTTCTGAGGGGGAAATGTATTTTTCATCCTCTTATCATGAAAAAACAAAACTTGGCACTACTACAATTGACCAAAAGCAGTCAGTAGGGAGAAGATCAACAGGAATAAAACTTAGAGTGCTTTCTAAAAGGTGATGTTTGCAGAAATGACTTTTCAAACATTAATTTCAGCATACACAATTAGATAACTTAATAGCAAAAGCACCTGAAGCTATGTATTAACTTAACAATCTTTCATTATCCATGAAAGGAAATGATTTAACAATAGCTACAATGTTGACTATTGATATTTTATTGAGAACAAGTACTATTTAATATCAGAGTTGTATTACACACAGCCATAGTCAACATGGCTGTTTTCCTGGTATCAAATTGCTTCTTTTGAGTTTTGTTAAGTAGAGAATTGTCTTACTTCCGACAAAAGTACACAGAATAAATATCACTGTCTCAGATTCTGCTCATCACCCAAATCAAACCAAGCTGTTACTGCTATCTTGTTTATACAGCTGTGGGTCCGATAACATTTTAAAAACAACCAGAAATAAATTCAGTCCTTGGATGCTTAAAACTGAAGCTAGTTGAAGCAGCCCTTTATTTTTCAAGCTATAGATATTATCATGAAATATTAACTGGTGGTTCATGTTACCTGTGAACTAAGAGCAGCGAGTTCTTCACTCTTGGCTTTAGCCTGCTGGAAGAGTGTCTGCACAGAGTCCTGGAAATCTGGAAACCCATCCTGTGGGTCAAAGAATAAGTCCTTTTTACTTAGGGTTTGTACATAAAATAACCATACTATCAAAAACTCAGAAAATAAAGCAAAGAAAACTACCTAATCCTACTTTATGATTTTCATGTTTAAGATTTTAATGTACAATATTTCATTTCGGTCTTTATGGTATAATTACCTTATTTCTACAGTTGTAACCTTAGTAAAAACACAAATGAAAAAGATAAAATGTATACATCTGCATTGTTTTCATTGGAATGCAAACTTCATGATCACTGATAATAATGGTTATAAACATTTTATATAACATTTCATCTAGCAGTTCGACTATTTAATCACTAACCTCATACTGGACATTCTTTTCCTCATTTTTGGTTTTATGAAAAATACTGCGAACTTATTTTCATGGAAATAGCATTTTACATAGTTTAGATTATTCAATACAACAGATTCCCAGAAGCAGAATTACTGCAAAGTGATGAACATTTTTATGTCTTTCACAATTTTCGCCAAGGGCCTTTACTGGTTTATCATACCATAAGCAATATATGCCAGTTGTCCCTGCCAGCACGTGGGTGGTGGTGTTTTCTTAATTTTTGCCAATTTATATTTTTGTTTTGATATTCAAAAAACTTTTCAATTTTATATACTGTAGTTGTATATACTTCTATTTTATTTTGCAATTTCTTCTTTTGCTATAAAGTTCAGAAAGGCATTCTGCTTTAGAGATTTGATAAGTACTCAAATCTACCCTCTGGTTTTTCTAAAGCTTTATTTTGTTGTTTTTTAAATTTGACTCTTTAACTCATCTGGAATTTGCTATATGTAACGTGGTAAAGATCCAAAGTAAATTTTCTTTCAAGTGCTATCCAATAATCCCAATCTGGATCTCTGAAGAATTCTTTCATGTTGACTTGTGATTTCTCCTTTGCCATATCATATGACAGGCAACGAATGGGGCTTTGGAATTAGACAGACCTGTACGCATGTTCCAATTCCACCACTTACTAGCTGTGTGACACTGGACCAGTAACTTAACCTTTCTGAACTTTAGTTTCCTCACATGAAAAACAAGGATATGAGAACCTATCTATTAGGGTTGCTGTGAGGAGCAAATAAGGTACTGCGTTTAGCATGCAATACCTACTGAATAAGTCTATCAAAAAGCACTAAACTCTCATCTTAAATAGAGTCTATTTGGGGAACTCTACACCTGGACAACACTTCAACTTAAATTATTTCTGTTTTATACTTTATATATTAGTGCCAATCCATCTATTACTTTTTTCAAGGTTTTTTTTTTTTCCAGTTTATAGCTTCACATGAAATTTATAACTACAAACATCTTGATAGCATGGTTTTAGTAACTTTATTGAAAACTATTAAAGGACTTCTCACAAAAACTATCATGAACCTCCAAAATATTTCTCCCTTTGTTTAATAAGCTATATATTTGCAGCAAAGAGTGAATCATTAAAAACCAAGGTTCTTATAATAATATAGCAGAAAAAGATGTAATAATAACAAAATATTTTATCTCATTTGAAATATGAGATACAGGTTCAAACATGTTTCCCCATCAGGGTCTTTTCAAAAAATTGTTTCTCCACTGCAGATCTCATGTTTTCAAGTACTTCATCTACCAAAATTCATTTCCTAAGTAATAATTAATTTGCCACTTCTTAGAATTCAAAGACATGAAATAAAGAGTCAAGAGTAAATAAATTTTACATCTTGAGATAGTCTTACACAGCTTTATGCTGGGTCTAGAGACAATCAGCATTTTTAAAGTATTGAAAATAGCCACCTTTCTAGATGTCTACCTAGACCTAGGACCTCTGACTTAGAGGGATGTATAGAATATAATCATTAGCTGAGGTAGAACGAACTTTATACAAGTGTATATACTCTAAATCTAAATGAAAAGTGCACTTTTTCTTAAAAGTCATTCCATTGTTCTCCTAAGAACGTTTTTAGACCTAAAAATCCAACTTTCTCTTTAGCAAACTCTCCTTTAAATTCTAAGTTCCATGAGGTAGGCTAGCAGAAGACTTAGAAAACAGCATCAATGAGAGCAGCTACCATTTGTTAGGCGCCTATAATGTACCAGTTCCTGCCTATGTTCTGTATTTTACATTTTTATCTCATTTAATTCTCACACCAACAACCCTGGGTTTCCCTCATTTCACAGCTACAGACACTGGCTTCAAAGACTATGCTTGAACCATAAAATCCCAGAGTTACCACCTTTATGAAACTCACAACAGTAAGCAGAAGCATTTCTCTTATAGCTGTTTCATAAACCGAACTGGTTTAACTCTATCATTTGTACTGAGTTAAAAATCTGATTCTATTACTTATTTGCTGAGATAGTGGAAAGACTATTTCATCTCCATGTCTGTTTTCTCACCTGTAAAATGGGGATAACAACAGAACCACAGTACTTGGCACACAGAAATTACCCAATAAATGTTTGTTACTGGTATTTATTAAGTTCACTCAAAAAGCCACCAGATTTAATCTAAGTAAAAAAACAGCATGCTATAAGTGACTTACTATATCTCTGTGATACAGTGGAAGTAAAAGAAATTTTAGGGATATTTACATAATATAGACATCTTAAAAGAATGAGCAGGAACTAGGCATTTAACACTAAAACCAAGAGAATATTGACTACACTGGTAAGGAACTGTTTTAGTGAAAAAACAATGGAAATCTGGAAACACTTGTCTATTCATTTAACAAAAATATCGTTTGCCTAACAGGTTCTATACTCTACTCAATGCTAGAGATACAGTGACTCCTGTCCTGACAAATAGTCTAGAGAAGGAAATGGAGCAAGATCCAGAGCACGGCAGAGGACATGTGACAGAGAAGGCTTCCCAGAAGGCGTGCCATCTTGGCTGTGACTTGAAAGAAGACAGTTCTCTAAGGAAAGAGAGCAGCTTATATAAAGGTCCGGAGGCAAAAAGAACAGGATACTCTTGCGAAGCTGGAAAATATTTAACACAGGGAATACCCTGAGAAAGAGGGAGTGGTGAGAGACGCTGCTTACGCAACTTCTGTGAGGCCTGTGAGCCTTGCTAAGAATTTTAGATTTTATCTTAAATGCAAAGAGAAGCCGTTGAAGGTCTTAGTTTAGGGAAGAGACTAATCAGATCTGCATTGAAAGCCCAATCTGAATGCAACAGGGACAATGTATTGGGGGTCAAGGATGGTGGTAGGGAGACTGTTTAGAGGGCTGTGAAGACAGAATGGTGTCCTAGCCCCAGACAGTGGCAGACGCAACAAAGAAATACAAGAATTCCTGAGGTATGGCTTTGGCAACTGGGAGTTTGGTGGTAACATTCACTAGAATAAGGAACTGGACCAGGAGGTTTGAGGAGGGAGCAGAAAGTTGATGATTCAGTTGGGGACACATCAAGTCTGCTGCTGGTGAGACCTCTGTGTATGTATCATCAGCTTGGTAGGCAGATGCACTGACTTTGGAGCTTGGGGCAAGATCAGGTCTGGAGAAGCAGACTGGAGAGTCATCAACAGGCCCTCAGGCCAGAACCTCTGGGTGCTCTAAATCTCCATACTGTTCAGAAGGAGCTTGCAAGAAAAAAGGAGTGATCCAGTCTTCTCAAGTTAGGACTAGAAGTGTGATCTCAGGCAAGAAAGTCAGCCTCATTATTTCCAGAGTTCCCAATTTTTAAATGGAGATTAAACCATCTGCTTTATCTGCCAAATGGAGATCTGTGTGGATTAAATGAAGTAATGCAAATGGTACATCTTGGAAAAGTACACATTACTATACAAATACATGGCGGCACCACCGTCAGGATTATTAACCATAAGAATATGGAAAAACTGGAAGGGGGAACTTCAAACTCTACATGTGAAAAGTTTTGGAAAATGGACACTGCTCCATCATTAATAAAGAGAAATAAAAGCATACATAAGCAATAAATAACAATATCCAAGTAATCAGTGGTCTCTCTGCAGCTGAGTATGTTACTCATCCTGATTCCCCCCAGTCTGTGACAGCTTGTTGTGAACGGGAAAACCACAGGGCTGAGTAGCTATCACTTCGTGACATACAGAGTAGGTTTTAAGTACCCAAAATATATGACTTAGAAACAGAAGTGAGAACATTTCCAAGAACTGGTCTCTTTCACGTTATGTTTGGTGCAGGACTTTTGTTATACTTCTCTCAAGCTTTTTTCCCAGGAACCAGCTGTACCACGCTATGAGCAATTTATCTTCATGTCACATTCTTGGCTGCTGCCATTAATCACTGTGTTCCCTTACTGGCGAGACTCAGCCTGAGCACTGAGAAAATCAAGGATATAGGGTGGGACGATGTTCATGACCTAATTACTCTCATCCCATTGGCCTCCACCCCCACTCCTCCTCAACCTACCCACCAAATACTAGCAAGCTGCTTTAAAGCCACTGCTTAGCTGTCTTTACAATGACTTGTTCCAGCAGATGTTCTCAGCCTCACATGTGCATTTTCCTTTTCTCTACTCACACTTTCTATATGAATAGCAGACTATAATGCTTCTGTTTTTCTGGTCCAGAGGGGAACAGTCTACATCAAATTAGACCAGCTTTCTTTTCAACAAGCTTAGTAACAGCGTAGGTGGATATTCTGACCCTCTTCCCTCCCCCTTCCTCACCCTCCCCCCTACCCCCTGGAACTGCTAGCAGATGTTTCTTCTCAGTCTTTCTTCTTCAGGCCCCAATTCTCTGACTTTCTGGTCTCTATTAACAAATTTCACTTCTCTCATCCAGTTATCTCTGATTGCTTTGCACTTCCAGCCCACACAGGATCAAGAAGGCTGTCACCTCCCATCTCTTTGCCGAGTCTCCAGTAATTTCAGTGAACGAAGAAAACTGACAGATGAGATCCGAACAGTAACAGCCCATTCAGTCAGCTACATTGCCGGTCCTGACTGCTTTCTGTACATATCCTTCCTCTCCTCTAAGATATTACTTGTAACACTGGAGTAATGACGGGGTTTGTTCATGGAACATGACATGTTCTTAATGAAAAGGAAAGGCTATCAACCGAATCCACTTTTAACTAAAGTTTAAAAAAATGAGGGGAAGACAAGAGTACCAGGGACTTTGGCTCTTGGTTTTTCATCTCCTTTAACTACTTGTCAAGCTGTCTTAAATTTTTTCTTGATTTACTCTATCTTCCCAATATGCTGTTTTTCCTCATTCTACACAATTAAGTTTGTCAAATGGTAATGACATATTTAAATACATTTTATAATTTATACTATTAAATTTTCTACTCAAAACTAAAAATTATTTATTGGGTAAGTTTCCTTGGATTAGAAAATGATAACGGCCACTCTTTCCTCTTCCAAGACTCCCCATACTGTGCATACTTTACCCTTCACACCACACTAGTAGGAGGAAAGCTATGATCCCAGGAGTGTTTTCACACCGAAGTGCTTTGCAAACGCTCATTAGCACTCAGAAGGTGGGACTGCCGTGAAGTCTAGTAGGAGTCAGACCTAGATTTGAAGCCCCGGCTCTGCCACCGGACAGCAATGTGGCAACTTGGTCAAGTCACTGAGCCTCTCTGGGTCTCTCCTTGGCTGGAAATGGAAATCACCCGGCAGACAAGAAGGTTTGTGATAATGAACTTCAAATGCCTAGCCGGGACAGGCATGGACAGAGTCAATAAGAAGCAGGTATTTTTACAACTGTCCCAGGGCTAGACTTGGGGTCTCTGATGAGAAAGAAAAGAATAAATATAATTTATTTTCATTTTAGCTGAAAGTGACTTCACACAGAGGGCTGTATTACAGATGGACAAGCTATTCATCTAGCCCGGGCAGGAGAAATATTCCCAAACCTCGCTTACTAACAGAGGCCATAAAAGTGCTCTCCCTGGAGCCTTCATTCCAAATGATGGTACCCTAAGGCCTCCCCCCAAGTTATGGCCTCCATGTCTACCTCATATATTCTAGGAAGTATACAAATAAAGCTCAAATCTCTAAGTTTTTTAATGTCTGACATGCCCTGTAGGAAGGAACACTATTTAAGGATGACAGATTATCCTGAATACTTCACTACAACACATATGCTGATATTAAATGACAACAACACAAATATAACCAATCAAATAAATCGCTAACCATCCTTAAGGGGGAACAATCCAGTACATAACAAGAGGAGAAAATCAGAGGGATTTTACAACTTCATTCCACCCAACCTGGCACAAACAGATCAGGAAAACAAAGCCTGAGCTTGAACAAAGCACTAGATTTATTAGTTTGTCCTAACATGCTGATAACAGCACTTAAGGAAATGTTTCTCTTCCCCTACAAGTCTATCTGATGTAATTTCTATTTTATCTCCTGGACATTACATTTCTTTTTGTTCACTGTAAAAATTATCTTTAAGATGGAAAAAAGTCAGCAACTTGGCAAGTATGCTCGGTCATTGGTTGTTGTAAAGGATTCTGGAAAAATAAAGATGAAAAGGAAGAGAAAAATTGTCTAATTTAGACCTAGTAATTAGGAATCATATACTTTACAATGAGCTATATTACTTTTTTTCAAAAAAAGAATCAGTAAGCTAAGAATCACAAAAGAAATATTCAAATGAAATAAGAGAAACAGTTATGTTCAAAGAATTCTAAAATCTTTCCAGTTTTACTCATGATGTCCTTTGTGTCAGTCACATATTCTGGACAAACTGGTCTCAGTGTTCCCTAAAAATGCACAGTATTTTCTTACCCCTACATCTTCGTGCATGCTAGTCTATCTTTGTAATGCCCTCCACCTCACATCCCCACCTTTTGAAATCCTACCCTTCTTTTAAAACCCAGCTCAGTGAGAGCTCCTCAATAGAGCCTCCCTAATCTCCTCTCAGGCCAGAAACTCTCCCCTCCCCAGCAGCCACACAGAAGGTAGACACAAACAAAGCACTAATACTAGGTGAAAAGGCTTCTCAAGGGAGTAGTAACCCTATACAGCCAATACTAACCACCTCAGTATCAGCTTCCAGAACCAAATGAACAGCTCTAGCATCTCAAATGTGACTTAGAGTACACCACAAGAGAATTGAGATAAGGATTTATGCCAATATTGCATATTTTACAAAGGATTACACTATAGACACGTGCAGGTATACACACATGCATAACACACACACACTTTGAAGAGATACTGATGCCCTATAAGACATGAGTGCTTTTAAAAACCTAAGCAAAGACAAAACAAAATTAAAAACAAACCAACAAGAAAAAGTAAACTATTGTCTTAAATTCAAAGCTAAAGTCCCTACTTATTTCTGGGAAACAAAATCAAGAATTTAGTGTCTATTAGAGCATTTAAAGAAGCTTGGGGTTGATTAGTCACTTGTCTTATTTAGGAGCGGTTAGAACTGTTATTCACAGAAAAAGGAAATACTGATTATCTTAATTCTAAATCCAGAACTGTTCAAATGGCTTTGTCAACTCCAGTAAAACAGTAAACTAATCCTATAGAACTATAATTCAATTATCTCTAGGGGAATATATTTAAAGAGAAGGGTTCCATCTAACCTAACTCTGAGCTACTAAAGAAACTCAAACACTGTAACTGGAGACAAGAAACAGTTTGCTTAAATTTCAGATCAAGGCCATTGAGAGGGTCAGAAAGACTTATCAATACAGCCTAATAAGAAAAAACTATAGTTCAAACATTCCATGAGATTCACGACCTCAAACTTCAATGTTCAGTATTGATCACTGAAGCCAAACAAAAGGAAAGTGGGGCGTAAATGTGAGAGCAGCCTAAATCACGATCACATGAAAGCTGACGATGAGAGAGGTGGGGGTAATTTCTAGCTTAGCCACTGACTACTTTTCCCGACCACCAGGTAGGTTCTGCACCTTCTTTCCTGTAAATCCTTTCATGGCACATGCCTCCTTAGCAGTTTCTGTTTACCTGCCATCCCTTTCCGTGGCAGAGTCACTAACAGCTAAACCTACAGGGATCCTCTCTTACTCGTTATCTTGGGGGTGCAACAGGATAAAACTATTTCACTAGTTAGATCATCTTTCAATGGCCTTTTAGATAATTTCAACAAATTTCTTGAGTGGTATCTGAGGCTAACCCATTTTAAACATTACTCCAGAGCTAATAATGAGGTAGATTACAAATAGAAGCACAATTTTTTAAAATGTGCCCCCCCTTTTAGGCAAAATTCTTCTTTCTTTGAGAATCACTGCTTTAGGCAAAGGTTTTTACAAGTAAAGATGCTTATCCGTAGCTGTTCATTATTTCATCTAACAGATTTTATCAAGTGCAAGATACTATTATAACTCTGCATATAAAGTAGTAAGACAGACAAATAAGAGCTCTATTCTCATCTAACGGGGCAGGCTGATAATAAATTAAAAACAAATACATAATAGTTTCAGATCTATGAAAACAAACAAAACAAACCAGGAGAATAAGCCTACATGTGATTTTGGTGCAAGGCTGCCCCTTTAGAAAGGGAGGCAGGGAAGTCAGAGGAACCTCTCAGCTACGAGCTGGAGCCACGTGAAGATCTAGAGAAAGATCTAGGTGGGGGACAAACATTGAGTGCTGAGGCACAGATGAGTCTGGCATGTTCCAGGAACAGAAAGTCGGTCAGTACAGCCGGGACACAGTAAGAATGGGGAAGTGTGGTGGCAGGTGAGGTCAGAGATGCAAGCCAGAGTCAGACCACGTAGTGTACTAGATGCCTCAGGAAAAAGTGTAGATTTTATTCTAGGTACATTATAAAGCCACTGGAAAGATTTAAGCAAGAAAGGGATTTATGTTTTTAAAAGATAATTCTGGCTTTGCTACGAATGAAAGATTATTTCATACAAACAGATGCTTATTAGTAAGACTAATCTGATGATGGAAATTTAGGGTAGACAGACATAGCTTATTTGCTTTAACTTGAAATTAAATAACAGATGGCTAAGGGAATACCAACTTCCATCCCCTGCCCAGGAAAAAAGGAAGGAACCACCTGACTTCAAATTTCTACTCTGTTGCAGACTGGCCTTTAAAAGAATATTCAGTCCAAACCAAGGAACAGTAGTTTCTGAAACCATTCCACAGTTCTGAGAGCCCTATGAAAACTACATTTTTCTTGCTCAACTCCCACCCTGCCACTTGTAGATCTAAAATCAGAAGGACACCCTCAGCCATGATCCTCTAAAAGAAGCTTTATTTACAGTCAAGTCTCTGTAACTTGCAGCTATAAATTGCCATTTCTCTCAGATAATTAATATAAAGAAATTAAATCTTAGCTCTCTGAATGTATTTGATAAGATGACTAATGATGTAAATAAGATTATAAAAGGAATAGTTTAACTGGTAAAGAGTTTTAAATCTGTAAGAAACACCTATTTACAAATCAACCTTTGATAAATTGACTGGACATCAATGTCATCATTGTTGCTTCCTTTTAAGAACTTCCTTAGTATCATAGTTCAAACTACTATAGATACTTCAAAGTAACAAAATTCTGTATTGTTTTTAAGATTCTACAATTCACATTTTTCACTCATTTACGGGACCATCCTTTTTTTTAGTGTGAACTAGTAAGTAAACATTATTAACATAAGAAACTATAATACATAATCATACCTCCACTTTAATTCTCTTCGGGGATAATTCATCTCTTTCTCCACATTTTGACCTGAGGGGAATGGGAGAGAGAGAAAACCTTGAGAAATAACAAATTTTATTCTAAAGGCATTTCAATCTATAAACTTCCCCCAAAACATATAACCCTGAAACCCTGATACCAGAAATAAGACATTCATAATGAACACTGAAATAATGAAAAAGAGACTTTTCACCATTTCTAAATTAACATTAGGGAAATATGCAGACACAATTATATTATACATTTTAAAAGGCCACTACCTAAGGACTCCCCACACAGAAAATACTCAATAAGTATATCATGATTATCATATAATGAAAAAGGAAAAAAAATCAAGAAGGATTGTATTCCATGATATCCCTTTATGGATCAGTAGAAACAATTTTGGATAAAATGACAAAAATTGCCATTTAAGATGAATGCTTAAGGCTACACAACATTAAAATGTATTTTGTCTATCTACCGAAACTACAGACGCATTTTCCCTTGACTTAGAGATCCCTCTGCTGGGAATCTATCCCACAGAGCTACCTACACATATGAAATACTACTGCCAACTGAACTACGACAAGCCATCAAGTTTAAGTTATACTTCAATATAAAAGATGTTAAAATGTAAGAAAAAAGTACACCTCAGAATCAACAAAATATGCTATGTATGATGTTATTTATCGTAGTATTATTTATAATGAGAAAAGACTAGAAACAACTCAAGTATCCACCATTGGGGGACTGGTTAAATGAATCATGGTATAGCCACACAATGCAATACCAGGGGCCGCCTGGTGGCGCAGCGGTTTAGTTCGCACTTGGCAGCCCGGGGTTCGCGGGTTCGGATCCCGGCCACCCGCCAACACACTGCTCATCAGCCATGCTGTGGCAGCGTCCCATATAAGGTAGAGGAAGATGGGCACGGATGTTAGCCCAGGGCCGGCCTTCCTCAGCAAAAAGAGGAGGATTGGCAATGGATGTTAGCTCAGGGCCGGTCTTCCTCACAAAAAAAAACAATGCAATACCATGCAGCTGTAAAAAATAATGAGGAAGATGTATATGTACAATATAGCGAGATCTCCAAGACACGTTAAAATAAAAGCAAAATATAGAACACGTAGACACATGCTACCTATTGTTTTTTGAAAACAAGATGAAAATATATTTATATTTGTTTGCATGTGCATAAACAAACACTGGAAGGATGAAAAAGAAACTAATAAAACTACCTACACTGAGGAGAGGAACAGGGTAAAAAGAGACAGGAATGGGAGTGCAACTTTTTTGTACAACCTATTTACATACTTTTGGCTTCTATATTATGTAAAAGTGTTATGTATTTAAAATATGTTTAACTTAAAAAATATAAAAATAAATACCACCAGAAACAGCCAAAAATTGTTGAAAGCAGTTGCCTCTGGGGCGTGGTATTCAGAAGGGGGCAGGGGGCAGAGCATGGGAACTGCTAAGTTTCATTACAAACCTTGTGTACTATATGACTTCTTAAATCATGCACATGTATTACTTCGATTAAAGAAAAATATTTAACTAAAGCACTCAGAAATAAAATTGTGTATAATACAGTGAAGAAAATGCAATAATCACTAAATCAGCTCTTGATTAGCCAAGAAAAAAAACTTTGTAAATAATCCTATAATATTGCTGCATATTCTTACCCTGTTCATTTAGCCTGCATAATTTTACTTGACAGTCTGTAAATATATGGGCCCTGGAGGTAGGGTAGAAAATGAAGCTGCTATGACTTAGGGAAAATAATGATGGTGACAGCAAACGCCTACAATGGTGGTTTCCAAACTTGAATATGCACAAGAATTATCTGTGATGCTTATGAAAGTTTGGATTTGAAGGCTCCATCCCCAGAGATTGTGATTTATTAGGGCTGGGGAGGGTGCTCAGAATGTGGTTTTTCAACACCACTCAGTTACTCTAATGCAAGTGGTCATCAGCATCTACTCAGAGAAGCAGTGGCACGCACGACTGATGGTGGACTGGAAATCAGGGTTCATGTGGAACCAAGTGAGTGAAGTCAAAATGGTCCTAACCTGTAGACAATGCTTGGGGTTCAAGTGAGGATAAGACGAAGAATAAGACAGTGTGTTTACATTAAATTTTAGAACCACTGCTGCCTTTCCACGTTAAGTTTTTTATTTCAAATGTATGTTCCATATTCTACTTGCTATTAGTAATAAAATTACCTTCCAATTTTCCCTTAAATACAGGTCAATGGAGTCTTTTTATCTATTCAGTTAATCTCATTAGATTGCAAACACCTTGCAGAAGGAACCACTTTGCTTCCTCGGTGAGTTCAACAAGGTCATGTAGTCAGTGGGTGTACAAGTAAGTATAAATGCTGACTGACTAAATCCCATCAGCACACTCAAAACCAAGGCATCAGAGTGAGATACGCATGTCTAAAACCACTCCTAGAACGATGCTGCAGTGCTAGGGAACTGTCTTTCAAAAGACAGACAAAAGAGAATTAAACAAAACAACAAAAACCACTTCAGCAATAATGTTTTGAAAAGTCACTTCACTGTTTAATTTTACAGAACTACAATCATACTCCTACTTTTTCAGAAATGCTTCTATCCTACCAATGGATGGTGTTTCAAGCTCTATTTCTATCAAGCAATACAAAAAATATTGCCAATCAATCAAACACTTACTTGGTGGTTCTGTAAGTATATTTATAGGTGACTTCTCGAGAAATCTGCCTAGCCAGGGCAAAAAGTTCATCTCTTCTCGTCAGCAGGGCATTATCCTTCACACAGAGCTGAGCAGCTGCTTCATTAACAGTGAGCTGCATATCCAAAATAAAGTTTTAAAAATTATAAACATTTTTATTTCATTAATATGTAAAATGTTTCACTTAAGAATATGAAAATGCCATAAATTATATAACAAAATCATAATCTATAAAAATCAGGATAGTCTTCATTTCTAATTAGTTCTAATGCCTAATTTCAGAAGAAAATAAAGTCATCTACCATCTCTCAGAACTCAAACTAATCAAAACAGTCACCTTGGTTTTATTTATTTATATGTTTTATTTATTTTTGTTTAGGTATGAGAGTTTATGGAAAATAAGCAAAAGCAAAAGAAAAAATGTTCTGCATCTCATTTTTCTAATAAAAAACCAAGGGATTTGATTATATGATAGATGGTGATAATATTCCTCTACCTAAAAGTGAGTATACATGGTCTGACAGATTTTTTTTTTCAATGTGAATTGACATGAAAATTCTTAGAAAGGAATAAAAATTAAATTATTTTAGTTCAATATTTATCAAATCACTTAGTAAAAAACAGAGTTATCACAAACTAGGGTTATAATGGAAAATCAAGGTCTTGGAGTCACTAAATCTCTAAGATTCATCTAATTCTACTCTTTCATCTAAGTGTTAAATATTGCCAATACAGAGTAGCTGGTTAACCAAACACCTTGTACTGAAATTTAAAACAGCAAACGTTATCCTAAACTCAAAACGTATAATTGTTCAATAAACTAGAGAATGATTTTTCACACAATTTTGTCAATTTAAATAGAAGTAGGAAACTGCCAAGAGGTATACTAAACAAACTTTTTTAAAAAAGCAAGAAACATACTCATTCAAGGCACGATTGATGGCCAGAAGAGAAAGGGATGTGATGGCAGACAGACCTGAGATGAGTCTTGCTCCACACTTACCAGCTGTGTGACTTTGGACAGGTAAAACCTCGGAGCCTCAGTTTTCTCAGAGGCAAAATGGGTAACATCACTACCTCAAAATACCTAACAAGAAGTGAACGAGGAGACAAACCGGGCACAAAGCTGTTGTTAGTGTGAGCTCTGGTTTTCCTCTCATAAGAAATCAGGCATCTACTCTTTCTCCTAACCCAGGCATCCCACTTAATTCACAATAATTTTTCTTATTTAAAATTTTCGAAAATACAGAGAAGCAAAGGAAGAAAATAAATGCAGCATGCAATCCTTCCATCCATAATGACTATTAATATTTCCATGTATATTATTCCAATACTTCACTGTGTACCCATAACATATAAACGTATATGTAAATACAGATTTGTAATCTCCTTTTTTTCACTTATGTTTGCTGTATATTTTACTTTTATCAAGTATTATGGTAGACACTTGGCTTGTTTATATCAGCATCTGGCACGGGTTGGGTGCCCAATAAATATCTGTTGACTGATAAGTGAATTTAAATATTCCTGACCATATCATTTACTCCACTGTAGGAAAGGGCAATACATTATTTATCTCAACCTCACTCTGGACTTGACCCCCAGTTTTTCACGTACTACAAAGAAGGCTGCAAAGAACATTCTTAAATGTGCATCTTTGCACGCATATTCAATTATTTCCTTGGAATAAATTCCTACAAGTAGACTTGTTAGGTCATAGACTATAATAAATTTTAAGAGATTTATATGTTTCATCAAATTAGTCTCCAGAAAAGCTGCTCCAAATCATAACACTACCAACAATTATATGGAGAGTCCTTTTCCCAGAATCGTGACCAATATTAGTTATTATCTTTTAAAAGCTTTACCAATGTGATACGCTTTCAATGACATTTGGTTATAATGTGCATTTCTTTGACTATAAAACTGAGCCTTTTTCTTATGTTTTTGACTTATTTTAAAATCTGCTTGCTCACGGCAGTTGCCTGTTCCTTCTATCACACTACTTTGTTTCCCTTTAGACTTTAGGAGTTCTTTATGTTTTAAGAGCATTCTCTTCATCGTATGTAGTGGGTTTTTTTTAAATAGTTTGTCATTAGTCTTACATTTTGTCTTGGTGTCATGCATAGAAACTCCCTTCTCACCCTAATAATACATAAATGTTCTCCTACACTTTAGTCTAACAGGTTTTTTTTTCCTCCACTGAAGTATTTAATCCATCCAGAATGTGTTATGGTTTACAGTATATGGTGTGACACAGATTAGATATCTAACATCCCTCTCCCCAGATTTTTTACTGTAATTTACACCAGCTTATTCTCAGACAAATAATTTGGCTACTGACAACAAGGTTATAATAAGCCCAGGCTTCCTATTTCAAACCCATAGCTAAACATGAAAGCAAAATAGGAGGAATTTATTTTTAGCCTTCTCCTCTCCTGCTAAAGAATTATCAATAGATCAATTTCTTCCCTAAGTGCTTTGGAAAGGCACAATGTTTCTGGAGCTAAAAGTAAAATATACTTTAAAGAATGATTTCCTAAATAAACTTCAATTTCAGGTTAGCAGTAGCTACCATGACCTTGAAGACCCTTCTCAAGTTACTTTTTAGGTAGCTGTTTCTTTTTCGTACTCATAAATCCAAATTAGCATGGAGAACTTCTGATTGCCGGTAAGATTTTTTTTTTTGTTCTTTTTTTTTTTTTGGTGAGGAAGACCAGCCCTGAGCTAACATCTGTTGCTAATCCTCCTCTTTTTGCTGAGGAAGACTGGCCCTGGGCTAACATCGTGCCTATCTTCCTCTACTTTATATGGGACGCCGCCACGGCATGGCTGACAGGCAGTGCGTCCGCGGGCGCCCGGGATCCGAACCCGCGAACCCCGGGCTGCCAAGCGCGGACGAAACCGCTGCGCCACCGAGCCGGCCCCTACCGGTAAGATATTTTAATTGACATTTCAGAGGTACCAGTTTACGCACAACCACAGAAAATAACTTTTCAACATAAACTGAAAACAATGTTCTAGTATTCTTTCCATCATCCTACCAGAAACCAAGAAAAACAAACAACACATTCTTTGTTGCTGAATTCAGGCTCCAACAGACCAAAAAAGTAGACTGAACTCTCCAGGCCCACAGGGAGCCTTCTGGTAGAAAAACTGAGGCTGGAGAAATAACTACAGCTCACCCCTAGTTGTAATAAGAAGCTGACGCATCAAGCTTCCCCCTCAAGGTGTATATTCTGTCAATGTTTTCTAGATTTCATGTTCCCAGTTGCTAATAATTAAATAACTATTATGATATATTTAAAAAAGAAAAATGATACAAAAACTCCAAAACAGTAGTCACTCATTGCAGCACCATGCTAGCTTTTGAAAAATTCTAAGTTTCCAAGTTTGTTAAAAGTATAAAATACAGTATTCTTTCTCCCTGACTGGTTTACTTACTTCCTCTACTTCCTATAAACCAGGGCATACCTAGCCAGGTCCTAAGACCATCATTGATTCTTTAGCTTAAAAAAAAAGTGTTTATAACCATGAATCATTCCACAATTTTTTACTGTATGAAGTACAGTACATTTGAAAACAAGTATAAAAATGCATATAAGAAAGAATTTTATGTACTTGTGAGAGTTGAAAAATTCTTTTCAGGTGTAGATACTCCCTGATTTTCACCCACTAGTGACTGACACACTATGTCTTGAAAGATTAAAAGAAAAGCATCCATAGGGTTTACGTGAAGAAAATTCTCAGAAATACTACCAAAAGCGAATTAAGTCATATATTTCCTTATTTGGAAACTGAGGACGAACTAGTAACATTCTTTAATCTTAGGAATTTAGAAAAACTCAAAAATCTTTCTCCCATTTTACTCAAGTGAAAAAAATGCAAAATTATCCTAATACCTAAAAGGTACACTGAATAGTACCTTCTTTCAATTCCCTCAAGATTTCATAATTTCCACCAAGCTCTTGGATGGTTACTAGTTTGAAGAAACCTTCCTGATTCGTAAACTTCTATCCTAAACTATGTTATTGGACCAGATTCACATTTTTGAGTTACAAGTAACAAGTAGTCTAAGTTTCAAAAACATAAGCCACATTTCCCAAAGCCCCACCTCCACATCTCAACCTACTAGCATTCATTTTGAGTGTTTTCTCATTTTGGGAAACCCACAATGGTCTCATTACTTAAATATCATCTGTACCGATTTATCCAAAGAAGCAAAGAGCCCCTTAGCAAAAGCCAAGTGTGAAATAATTTGTTTTAGATTTTTTTTAAAGTAGAGTAAGATTAAAAAAAAAAAGGTTGAATGGGTTTATTAAAGTCATCTCTTTAACATACTTTTGCTTTGATAAAAATATGTCTTTTGATTCAACTTTGTGTTTCATCTACTATGTTTTAAAAGTTATATGTAAACTGGATTAAAGCATGCAACTAAAATTGCCAACATGTTATGCCCTCTGTTTTCTATTAATGAAAACCATAATAGCCTTTTAGTAGATTCCTTTCTTGGTTCATCAGTAATGAGTGTCAAAGTGTATCTGAATTATAATGCTAAGTGCATTTTCTAGATCTACTCACAAGTTCTTGTGAGTCAGTTATTGTATGGCAACAATACATAACAACTGCAAAAAGATATACCCAAAATAGATAAAATCACAGATTCACTGTGATTAAGTAATTTTGCTGACCAATTCTCTGATCTTAAGCTTCAGTACCCACTCATATCTAAAATCATTTACAAAGATCAGATAGTGAAATTGATGAAAACAAGATTAATATACAAAAATCAGCCAGTGATAATTTTTTAAAAAGTAGGGAAAAATTTCAATTACATCCCTTTTATATCCTATATATTTGTATATCCTATATAAATTTAGTAAATAATTTAAATTTTATAAATATACATATAATATAGATACAACATATAGTCATGCACTGCATAATGACGTTTTAGTCAACGGTGGACCACATATATGAAGGTGGTCCCATAAGATGAGCACCATATGGCCTAGATGTGCAGTAGGCTATATACATTTCATGAGTTTGCACAACGACAAAATCACCTAATGACGCATTTTTTAGAACATTTTCCAGTCATTAAGCAATGCATGACTGTAATATGTTATACACAGTATTTGACTTAACAAGAAATGTGCAAAACCTTTGTGAATAAAGAACTATAAAATTACTGAGGAACAGAAGAGATCTAAATAAGTAAATACATAGACTATGTTACTGTATGGGAGTTTCCATTATTGTAAATATGTAAATTTTTTCCAAATTAATCTATACCTTTAAGGCATATCTAATCAAAATACCAACAAAAATTTCTGGGTTGACAAATGCATTAAAAATTTCATTTGGAAGGAGAAATGCATAAGATAACCTAAAAAACAGAAGCTGCAAAACAAGACTATTGAAGGGGCACTGGCCTTTCCAGATATCAAAATATATTATTTAGCTATGGTAATTAAAATGACTCTATACTGGTGAAGGAACAGAAAACCAGACTAATGAAATCACACAGGACAAGATCAATAAATATTACTATTTCCAAATGGCAAAACAGTCTGAAAGGTCAAAGGACAAATGATAATCTGGGAAAATGTCTACAACGTAAGACAAAGGTTAACATCCTTAAAATATAAAAAGTTCTCACCAATCAATTTTGTAAAGGTAAGACAACCCCAACATTAAAACAAAGTATATGGACATAAAATTGGATGCCTAGTAAACAAATGAAAAGATACTCATCCTCACTAAGGAAAGTAAATTTGGGCAAGAAAATTTTTCACCTATTAGACTGGCAAAGATTAAAAATAATGACAAATGCAATATTAGCAAGAGCATGGAGAAATGGACACTGCATATAATGATAGTGGAAGTGTAAATTATTGCAGCTTTTTTAGAAGGCAATATAGCAGTATCTACTAAAATATTAAATCTACATATTCTTTGATCCCATAATTTTACACATTGGAATATATTTGATAGAAAAACATGCACAAGTCTGTAAAGGTGTGTGTGTATAATGTTCACACATCACCATGTGTTATACCAAAACAATGGAAACAACTTAAATAGCATCAAAAGGTGAACAGTTTAGATAAACAGCACATTCATACTATGGAATACAATGCAATCCATAAATAAATAAGGTAGCTCGGGGGCCGCCCGGTGGCGCAGCGGTTTAGTCCGCGCTTGGCAGCCCAGGGTTCACGAGTTCAGATCCCAGGCGCCCGCCGACGCACTGCCTGTCAGCCACGCTGTGGCGGCGTTCCATATAAAGTGGAGAAAGATGGGCACAGATGTTAGCCCAGGCTCAGTCTTTCTCAGCAAAAAAGGGGAGGATTGGTGACGGATGTTAGCTCAGGGCTGGTCTTCCCCACAAAAAACAAACAAAATAAATAAATAAATAAGGTAGCTCTATGTGTACTGACTTGAAAAGATATCTAATAGTATATTGTTACGTTAGGTTTAAAAAAAAGGAATACGGAGAACAGTGTACAAAATATGGTTTAAAAAAAGGAATTCGGAGAACAGTGTACAAAATATGATCCCATATTTTTATATGTAAAGTATCTGAAAGTTTACAGATTCAATTACTTTACATCCTTTCGTAATGACTGAATATGTTTGCAATAAGTATATATTCTTTTTTGTGTTAAAGTACAAGTCTAGGGGGAAAGATTTAATATTTCCAACATGAAATACGAAATACCGCATTCAACTGAACATTTTTTCAAAGAGGATTTCTTTCTTTCTTCTAAAGGATAACAGCTACAAAAAATTTAGCTATGAAATAGCCTTTTTAACTTTTGAAAATGCATTTATTTTCCAAGCATTTACTGGGTGCATTAGACTCTGAGGATATAGAAATGAATGAGACATTATCTCTGCCTTGAAGAAACCCAAAGTATACTGGGAGGGACAGACCAGTATACAAATAAGTATAATAAAGTGCTGAAGTCACCTTGACAGTGGTGTATGTATGGATAAAAATAGAAAGGAAAAGAAAAGTCACTCTACTTGGGGGAAAACATATCAAAAAAGATTTAAGCTTATGCTTGAGCTAAATCTTAAAGCTGATGTGTTGGCCAGATGGACACAAAGAGAAAGGGAGTAAATGCAACAGCTATATGTGCATTCTTATACTTAAGCAGGATATTTCTGGACAGAGTGCTATGAAGATAAAACAATGAGAAATTTTAATGCAAAGGTCAAACCAAAACAGTATAAATAATGCCAAATAAGTGAAACCAAAGCTATAATAATTTTCCAATATTCACCTAATATAATTTTCTTTTCTGTGCTAGCTGAAAACTACTTTAAGTTCTGGTTATTCCCACCAAATGTTTTCTTAAAAAAAGTCTACAAAAATGTTTTTTAAATGAATAGTTATATTTAAAATCCTTTTATTTCTTAATTAAAAAACAAACTGCCTTGTAGATGGAAAGACTTTGCTTCCACTGCTTAAATTTCGACATTTTTCTACAAGTCATCCTACACTGCAGTTCCAAAGCTCAACGTGTCTGAGTTCAACACAAAAATACCCTAACACGATAAATATGGTCTAGGCACAAAAGAGATTCTGCTAACAACACCTAAACGTGTTCACTGCTGCTTTCAGGGAGCGTACCTCCCCTCTGCTGCAAACTCCTCTCTCAGGAACACAACACGCCATGTGCACACAAAGCACAAGCTGTGCTTTTACCTCATGAAGTGTGAGGTGTTTCCCATCCTTTCTCTTCGAGTCAAACCTGCCGTATATTGCACTATATTTTCGAATCTCCTCCTCTTTGTGTGGATCGTCATCGCTCATCTCAAAGATGTGACCAATCATTTTGGCCAACTTCTTGTTGGTTTTTAGCAGCTCTTTCACTTCAGTCAAGTCACTTTTCGGCAGCGTGGGGGCCATTCGTTCCACGCACTCGGCCACGGAGAGCGCAGCAGCAGCATCCAGAGCCTCGCTGCTCTCCTTCGGGGAGGCGGGGGAGCCAAGGTCTGCTGGGGAGAGGCTGTGCTCGCTCTCGGTGGCGTGGTGGCTCTGCCAGAGTCTGGACTCACCGACGCTCTGCAGCGCTAAGCTCCCCACATCTGACTTCCCCTGTCCCAAACTCTGCACACAGGTGGTGGCGGCACACTTGGGGAGTTTTAAGTGAGGTTCCCGGGCATTGCTATTCCTTTCATAACTGCTGCAGGTTATTCCCAGCCACGTGGGTGATCCCTCTGGTAATTTATAGATGGGTATGCTACTGACAGGCAGGGAAGTCAGCGGCTGATTGAAAAGGCCAGGGTTTGTAACCCAGTCTCTCAAAGCCTTCTGGAGCCTTCTAACATGAAGGGGCTTGCTAGCCATGCCCACAAGTGCCATGATTTCCAAGAATTCCTCTTCTCCAGCTTCACAGAGCTGCTGCACATCATCGCCACCTTGTTGGATAAAGGCATCAAAATAAGAAAGTAGATTGGCTTTTTGTAATATTCTATATAACTGCAACTCCCCCAGGGTCCTGGGTAAGGCTGCGGCCATTACTGTGGATGGGCTTAACCTGCAAAAAGAAGAAAGGAAATACTCATCACACTTGCTCCAAACTTCTTAAACCTGTTTGTTGGGGCAGGATTTAAGAATGCGGTACAGGAAAAATAAAAACACGCATTTGCAGAGCAAGGAACTGTTAAGCATTCTCTCTATATGTTAATTCATATTACACTCCCAACAACCCTAATTGTCAGTATAATTGTTTCCATTTTAAAGGGAAAAATATAAAGGCTCAAAGAAGATAAGTAATCTGCCTGAGATCTCACAACTAGTTAAGCACAAGTCTGGGGACTCAAACCCAGGCTCTATGTCCCATATTTCTGACTACTCACTTGGCTGCCTCCATGGGGTGCACAGAGGTGAAGTGAAGGATAAGCAAAGTCAGGAGGAGGTATGACATATATGAGGCTACCATTTGCTGAACACTTATTTTGTGTAAGACAGTATGATAAACACTTTACATTACGGCTAATCCTCACAACAGCCCTGCCACACAAGAATAGTTATTCGCATTTTATACAGAAAAATTAGCAAGATTAGTCTGGCAGGCAGAGGAAGACAGATTTCAGTACGAATTGGAGGTGAGAAGATAGAAGATGGTATATTTAGGAACCAAGGAAAAATTCAATCAAATAAATGACAAGACTTGGTGATCACTTAGGTGTACGTGATGAAGGAAGGAGTTACCGTTTATCGACACCTTCTGTGGTTCCAGGAAGAGAAGAGTTAGAGATGACTATGGGATTACACATGTCAGAGTCTAGAACAGGCATTGGGGGTACAGAAAAATCAGGATGATGGGATTCCCTTTCAAACACATGGCACCTGAACACCGCGCAAGGTAGAATGCTTAAGTAGAACTGCCCTGCATTCAAAATAACAGACCAGAGTCTAAGTGTGTATAAGGGTTAGAGATACAGGATGAAACCAGAGTGGGTGGGAGAGCCCTCTAAAGCAGTAGCAGAGAGCCTAAAACAGAGCAAGGAAGAAGCATACTTTTAGGAGCCAAGAGAGACAGAGAAGCCTGCCTTTAAAGACAGAACAAGACCCAGCAAAGTACTTCTTGACCCCTTAGAGCCTTTAAAAGTTATTACACAGTTGCCTGGAGACCTCCCACATACAAAGAGGAGTTGGCCAAGTGCTTCTATTTAAGAGAAACAAACAAACTTGTTGTAACCAATGCACTTTTAAGACTACAAGGACCCTGCAGCCCTCTATGGAGAAAATCACAGAAGGCCAAAAGAATACATACATCAGAGGAATATGGAAGCTCCCCTCTCAACTCAAAATAGTACCGAGCAATCACTAACTGGGAGATAATGCAAGGAAAGGACTATTAGGAACATCCCTGAAAGCCAGGAGGTCACCAAATCTGGGAATTTTGCTTTTTGCCATCAACCAGAATGCTACACAAAATTCTAGTCTCATTCACCCCATCTAAAGAGAATGCATCTCCCTACCACCCTGAAGACTGACTCCTGGGAAGCCTCAGCTCCTGGAACCTCTGTGTTATCCACAATCCGCTTTGATCAACCAGTGACCTTCTCAAATTCTATGACTCTTTATTTTACAAGGGCAATGCCAGGTGACTTCCAAGAGACACACAAAAGATTGAATTGGGGCCCAGTAACTTCTGCTGACACACAGGAAATCAACTGGGGTGCTTCAGAAAAACAGTTTCCCAGGTCCCTAAGTTGCATCCCAGGAGACTCCCATGATTTGGCAAATTTGGCAAACTACACTAGAAGATCCCTATTTAGTACACCCTCTGGGCACCACAAACTCCTATGTGTTCTGTGATCATCTAGGTTCTTTAAGTCCACTTTCATCTTCATGTCGCCACAGTCCTCTGGATAAAAACATTCTTGCATCTTCAAAATCACCCACAGGAAGATCTGCATGTTCTCTCACTCCAGGAGAGACTCTCCACGGAGTGTGTCATCCAGCTGGACACAAATCCACAAAAACACAGCTCTCAGGAGTTACCTACACAAGGTAAAGTCTGTATTGAACTACAGTATACCAAATATAAGGGCTTCTAGAAAGTATCTGAGGTGGAAGAAATGAAACTTACTTTCCCATCATATACCTAATAGCTCCACAGGCTTTCAACTCAAGAGTATACAAAAAAATATATATACACACATGCAAATATACGTGTACACACACACACAATATACGTGAACCACAAGAAAGCACTTTTTTATAATCCTTGCAAGGATTATGGTGTCATCAATTATCTCCCCAATTATGGAATAGAAGGTTACAAGAGAAAATCTAGATGAATAGTTTTTGAATCTTTTTATGAGAGTATCTGTTAGACAAATATAAAAGAGAAACTTAAGAAAAGGAGAACTAAAGACACAAACAGGTTTTATTCTTCTAAGATAAGGCAATGATTTTTAAAAATATTAACTTTCAACTTTTATTCTTTCTCATATTTACCCAGAAAGAAAGGAAACCCCCTCGTTCCTAAGAGAAAGCCCTTATGAACTTTCCTTACGAACCTACCTTATGAACTGGTAAGAAAGTAGTTATGAACACACTATCTGTCAGGACTGATAGGATCCAGTGTCTATTTCCAAAGTCAAGACACCAGAAGAAAGATAAATAAGTGAATTATTCAGAGTCCCAGCAGGCTTTCTGAAGCCCACACTCACTGCTGGGAAAGGAGTTTTCTCCCTAAGCTTTTGCTTTAGGAGAATGTTTCAGTTTCCTACACAAGCCTGTTGTGATAATTTAAACACCCACCACTTCATACATTAACTTGATTTGATTTAAAAGAAAATTTTTGAGATTTTCTGTTTTTACAAACTCTGTATCTATTCATGCTTCAACATGAAGGTCAAATAAGTCAAGAGGAAGCTCCTATCTGCATCTCTCCAATCTGAAGTAAATATAAAAAGGATCCTAACCCAACATTATATCCAGGTAGTTAACAGTACACTAAATCTACTCAGCTGAAAACCAGTTACCTGGCCTTTTCAAGATATGCTGGAACCACCATGCTGAGTCTGACCTTTTTATGAATTCCAGTTAAGGGAAACCAGTTCCTCATTCTCACTGCATTCAGAAGCTACACCAACGGCCGCAGCCTGCGACGAGCAAACCTCCACTTGCATCAGCTTGAACGTTCCTCAGCCGGTCAAGAGGAAGAGGAATTCAACAACAATGGATTCGTTTAAGGCCATTTGTTGTTGTTTGTTATTCACTGATCTATTTTAGATGGCAATGATTTGTTCCAGAACCTTAAAAAAAACAACTCACTTTGGCTCCTTAAGGGGTAGGATCAGTCATCTGCCAGATTCAAACTATGCAAAGTGACATAAGGAGCTAGTTTGGTCCAGAAAACTTCACTGGTCAACTCCTGCTTCGTCCTTGAACCACAAGGAAGCACTTAACATGGCTGTGGGAAACACCAATTCCCTGACATTCTCCAAGCTGGGATGTGGGGACTTAGGGTAGGACAGAGGCCTCTAATGGTCACTAGGGAAAAGAACCATTCCTTCAAACCTGCCTCAAGTGTTCCAAGAAGCTTCAGCCCGCCTTCTGGCCCCATGACCCTCACAAAACCCTCAAGGGTATCACCGACCTCTCTCTTTCACCTCCTGCAGCTTGACATCACTCCTTGAAATACTCGTCACCTTCCCTTATTATATTCTCAGTGCAAGAATTCCCCAAAGGTTTATATTAGCTCTCTTTTCTACTGTCTTTGCATATTCACCCTTGATGATCTCACCCACTCCCAGGCTTCAATTATCACCTAGAGCAGACTGATCTCCAAATCCTTATCTGTAACTTAGATCGGTGATTCATGGCCCAGGGGCCATGGAGTTACTGCAAAGTGTTCCTAAACCCAAATGCACACCAAGCACTGGCTACTGACTGAGTAAAAAAGATGCCTCTCACACACAGGTCCACTTTGCAAATGAAAGTAAATATACACTTTGTGATTTAATAAAATATAAAGTCATTTAAAAGTGTAACTGGAGGCCAGCCTGGTGGCATACTGGTTGAGTTTGGTGCACTGCACTTTGGTGGCTCAGGGTTCGTGGGTTCAGATCCCAGGCACGGACCCACACCACTCATCAGCCACACTGTGGCAGTGACCTACATACACAATAGGGGAGGATGGGCACAGATGTTAGCTCAGGGCTAATCTTCCTCAAGCAAAAAGAGGATTGGCACCAGGTGTTAGCTCAGGGCCAATCCTCCTCACCAAAAAAATTAAAAAGATAACTGAATTCATAGTAGTTTTTATCATTGTATGTATTCTCAATCAACAAACACTAAAAGTAAACTTATCAATGAATATTGGCAATTCTTTTACTTAAAAAGTGACCTTCATACCTTGGGAAGCATCAGTACAAATCATTTTTCTGATAATTCAGCATTTCAACTACCATTGGGGGATTTCAAAATCTCAAATCTGATTAAGTCCAAAAGCAAGTATGTTGTCTCATGTTCCTCCCTTCTTCCAGATTCCCAAATCTGTTCTTCCCAATTCTCTTTCTTCTTCCAGTTTCCTGGATTCATAAAAGTAGAGATTCCATCTTCGTGTTTTCCTCTTCCTTCCTCAAATCTACATGTCCTTAGGCCAGGCTACATCACGGCATTTTTTCTTTTTCTGCCTCAAAAGCACCTAACCCTAGTTTTCCTTGTTTCTTGCCCCTATGAAAACAGCTTCCTCACCTTCAACACATCCCACACTGCCAACTTCATTTTCCTAAAGTACAGGTGTGGCTCTTTACTCACCTGGGCAACTTTCCCCACTACAGAGAAAAAGAAATCCAAATTACTCATATAGGCATCCCAGACCCAAACTTATCCTTCCAGCCTTCTCCCTGGTCCCTAACATGCCCCTATGCTGCTGCCAAACAGATATACTGGGCAGTCCTCAAATGCGCCTCCCGTTTCCCTGCCCCTGTGCCAGACATCACCCTCCGCACTATCTCCATGCCCTTTTCCATGAAGCCTCTCCCACACTCCCCAGCTGTAGGTGTCCTCTCCCCTCTCTAAACCCCACAATACTTTCTCTCTCATTTTTTCCCCCACTTATTCAAATATGCCAGTTACTGAGCCAGTCCTGGGGATACAGATGAAAGATGGTCCTTCATGGATAATCAGTTAAGGAGGAGACAGACAAGCAAGCAGACACGTAAACACTGTGATAAATGCTATGCAAAGTGTTATACATAAGGAGCCAGTGAACAGAGAAGCAGCCTCACCTGGCTCTGCAGAACAGGTAACCATTAGGTTATAAACTCCCTGAGGGTTAAGGACTGGGTTTCATTCATCTTTTATTCCCCTCTATTCCTAGCAAAGTGTTCAATGTAGAATAACATCTCTATGAAGGCTGCTGTTGAATGAAACCCAGCGTTTGAGTTGGAATCTGATCAGTAGCCTCCTTTCATATTCCAAAACGGACACTCTGTGTGTAAATTGGTGTCCCAGTGAATTACCAATCTAATAACAGTACATCCTGCTACTTGACCTACAATCCTTTTCATTCTCTCATCCTCAACACTTCCTCTTTCTTGTAAGGCTGTATGGTGGATTCCCATAACATGGCTATGTTCCCAAGAGATCAAAGGGTACTCTCCCAAATATAGGAACTACATATGCTTAGCGTTATAACAGACATCATGTGTTAGTCCAGCCCCAACACTAGCATTTTAAGAAGTCAATTTCAGTCATGAGAGATCCTAGGTCTTCTCCGTTTCTGTTCCTATAAACTAAAATGCAGTATAGGTTATCCCCAAATAACAAATATCTATCTCATAAATGACCATTATATTCAAATGGATTCATAATCACTACTCTTGAATCCTCCTCTTCATGATGTAGGAAATATATATAAATATCTACACACACATAAATATAGCATATGTGTATACACACACTTTTATGAAGTCTATGGCATTCCAAAGAAGAGAGACTCTTCCAAGAGTGGGAGAAACCAAGGGCAAAATTCCAGTAAGATCTGACTTATGTGTGCAGGACTATAAATTCCTTCTTCCCAACACAGCCTGAAATTTTTATTTTAAAATTATCTGAGATAACAGCAACCTCTTATAGACTTATAAAAAATGTGAAAAACTTGGGAAGGGTTAAGAGCTCATGAGTCATTTACAGATTAAGGTGAATTAGTTCCACCAGATTGTTTTCCCCTTAACATCTAGATGAGATCCGATGCACATTAAGGGAATGAAAGATAGGGAAGGGAAAGGCAAGGAAGGAAGTAGGAAATCTGAGAGCAGAGACTACATTTAAGGCTCTGAAGCACCACCAAGTTTGGGAGAGTGTAGCTTGGTGTACCAGCCTGGCTGGGGAGAAGGGTGCAATGGGTACACGACAGGTTGAAACTGAAAAGGTTATGAAAAGCCAGAATTTGGCTTAGGGAAGGATGAGCCTTAAGCCTAGGAAATGAATTCTCATTTTTGTCCTAGTCCAAGAACTCAAGCTAAAATACTCTAGTTCAGTTACATCATGGGTTACTTCAGATTGCAGGGTTGGCCTAGGTACCAAGTCCTGTGTGTGTGTTTCAAGCACCAAACGATTTAGCCAGGCACATTTATTAGTAAACATTCAGTGACAGATCTTAAGTCAAGATATTCTTGCATCTTATTACTGTCATAGCTATGAATTAAACATTAACTTCTAATGAATTAATGGTAATTTGGGAAACTTAAAATGTTCTCCCCTATTGATTCTTTTCTGAATTCTGAATGAAGCTAGAAAAAAACTTCTTACAGACCCCTTAAAATTTTAATGAAAATATTCAATATGTCAGCTTAAATTTATCTAACAAAATTAGAAAAAAGTAAATCAGATTTATTGTGCTGTTAAATAACCACGCATTAACTACAATACCATTACTAGTATTTCATAAAATATGGCTGGAAATTCTTCAATCAATTAACAGTCGAGTCATTTCACAAACATTAACTGCCCTCTGAGCACGTAGTACGCATGTAGCGTATGTAAATTTTATTTTTCAGAAATTTCTTCTTTAAAAATTATTAAATTAACACACTGTACGAATTAACCTGTAGCCCCCTAAATACAATGTATTGAGAAATGACAAACTACTTGAAAGCTTAATAGTATGTTTCAGCTGTGAGGATTCTGACACGATGAGGATTACTATTTTTTCCCAACATCGAACTTCTCTAATTTCCCACTTGTTCCATTACTAAGTTTAAGAAAGTATATTCTACTACTGTACTAGTTATTGAACATGTCAGATCAGAAAGGAAATTTGCATTTAATATAATATAATTCTACTAAAAAGAATGAAGGAAGCAGGTAAGATAAAACTAAATCCAAAGCAAAGGAGCTAGGAACCTTATATTACACTTGAGTGGGTATTATTTATTCCCTAATATATTTAATAAATTCCAAGACAAAAATACACATACCCAAATTGATTATACGTTAACAGACTCTTGAACTGTTCCAAACATATCATAAAAGGATTGTTTCCATGAAAGAAACATAAAATATATCAGGGCTCTGTGGGATCCAGAATACAGCTTCACATTTAAGGTAAATTTAAAGGTAAAGCTTTCATTTCCAATAAAGCACATGAATAGCACCAACAAAAACAATCAGACAATATAATGGAATAGATGAGGCCCAAGTCTGAGGACAGAGTCCAGGTCAACACACACAAAAAACTGCCATCCTTCTGTTTCCATCCAACCACATTTTACTTCCAATATTTAAAGTTCAAGTATTTATATTTAAAGTAAATTCTTCAAAGGTTTCCCCCACTTCAATAAATTCTTCAAAGGTCTCCCCCACTTTGTAATACATATAATTTCTTTCTTCAAAGCATCTACAGTGCAAACTCCCAAAATCTTTCACAATAAACCAACATGTTCTTAAACTGTGATTAAAAGAAAATATCCCATGCTTTAACTGATTCTCTAACAAGAGAAATGAAAATCTATTAATTTTTCTCTAGAGCAGTGGATGTTACTTATTAGTCACAAAAAAGGAAACTTTTAAATTAATTTAGCTTATTCTACTTTATTAATAATCCTGAAATAAGAAAGATGTATTTATTAGATATATTATTTAGTAGATAAACTCACTAAATTTCCCTGTATCGGCTACAGTACTCCTAAGGATTTTTGGCATTTTAATTACATCCATAATTAGCAGAAAGAATGAAGTAAAATAAAAACCTATTATGCCTCAATGTTTTTATTATTATTCATAAGTTCACATATAACAGGAAATCACCAGAGCCAAGGAAAACGAAATTTTTCTAATACCAGGATGGCATATTACCTTCTGTGCAAGATGCTAAAAATAATAAAATTAAAACAAGAAACCTTCCAACGGTTCCTTGAAATTATTTTCTGTCAAGATCTAATTTTCCCATATCTAATTCCCAAACAGGAAGAAGTCTGACCTTGCCAGACATCTGTAAATTCTCAAGAGAACCCTTATATGCATGTTAATACCTGTAAGGACAACAATTTTTTTAATTTAATGAAAGGATAATATTAAATGTCTCAAATAATACCGACAAATGGAGGGAAAAAAGGATACCCTTGAATCTAAGAGTCACTTTTACTGGCACTTCGATTAGAAGCAGCTCTTTTAGGTCCTCAGGAAAATATCAGCCTCCACACAAAACAGAGAAAATAAACCGTATGCATCCTCTCTTTCAACATTTCTGAAAACCCACACATAAATTATGGTATGTCATAATTTAGTATGTTTTACATGGAAAAATTTTTTAAAAAGTGAAAATCTAAGAAGGTAATTCACTGCGTGCACACCTTTCTAACAAAACAGCCTAGCATTCCCTACGTGACTAATCTATTCTAAATTCTGTTCCTCTGTAATCTAATATTATCCATTAAAACTGCCAAAATATTTTTAAACAAGATCTGAGAATTTCCCTCTCAGCTTCTGATCTTTGCACTCCTTAAGTTTGCAGACACGTCACCGGCAAACCAACTGGTAGTGACAGGTTACTCCAAATCAACTCTTCCGGATGAAATTTTAAATTGACAGCTACTCAAAATTTTTCCATGCCTCCCAGATCTCACGGAACGATAAGTACTATATGCAAGTCAAGGATTCCTCCTGCTGCAAAATTTGGTCTGCGGAACCTACAAATGCATATTTCAACTCAATTACCCTTTTCCCCAAGATCTTACAACATTTAGGCTTCCTGGAAGTGTCGTTTCATATCTTAAGCCTTGTGAACCCTGAGGCTGCAGACCATAAACATACGATTAGCACTGGCAATGTTTCTCCATGAATAAGGTCACACACTTCTGCATCCAAGGCGTGTATGTCCCACATGTGTCTGCAAATTCCACATTCGGCCTCAGCGAGCACGAGTCTCTCGCTTCCCTGCACCTCGCTGCCAAGTTTCTCTAAGCCACTTCCAAGCAAAACTCTCCTTCCGCTTTTAAAAAGAAAACTACATTCGCAAGAAGAGGATATCCAGGACGCAAATGAAGACTGTAAGTGCAAGACTTTTATGAAGTAAGCAAACCAACAAAAAGATTCTGCGCCGGGGGAAGCCGGCTGCAAAACTCCGGGGCCGATGCGCGCCCCCCCACCCCCCAGGCGCCCCCGCGACCGCGCCGCGCCCGGACCCCAGCCCCGCGAGGAGAGTGGACTCGGCACCCCCGCTTTCCCGGGGGGAGACGCACAAGCCGGGCCCGCCGCCTCGCTCGCCCTGCTCTCCTTGCCCTGCGCACAGAATCTCTCCGGGAATCGCCCACACGAGCCCGAAGCTGTCCTCTCCTTCCGGCGGCGGCCGCGCGGGGCCCGTTCCCCCGGACGCCCGCCCCCGAGTGCCCACGCTGCCCGGCGACGCCGCGCTCCAAGTTCGCCCGCGGCCGCACGAGCGCGCCCGCACTCGGCGGACGGCGAGTCGGTACGTACTCGGCCAGCGGCTGCAGCGGGCTGGGCGCGCGCTCCCCCGAGGACGACTCAGCCCCAACTCCGAAGCGACGGCCCCCGGCTCTCCCTCCTCAGGCGACTGCGGCGGCCGGGGCGCCCCCGCTCCCATCGACGGGGGAAGGGAAGGTGGTGGGCGCGCTCTCCCGGCTCCCCCCCCAGCTCGGGCCCGCCGCTCCTTCCTGCCCGCCAGCCCCGACGGCGCTCGCTCGGCCGCGGTGGCGGCGGCGGCGGCGGCTTCTCCCGGCTCCGAGGCGCGGGCGGCGGCGGCGGCGCCTCCTCCGCCGCGTCCTCCTTCCCCTCCCCTCCCCGCGCACTGCACCCTCCCCTCCCCCGCCCGCCTCCGCCGCCCCCACCCCCCGCGCGCTGTCACATTGGGAGATTCCGCTCTTGCTACATTCGCCGCTCCGGCTCCCGCCCACGCGCGGCCGAGTGACGCAGATCCCGGCGTGGGCCGCCGCAGGGCGGGGGCGGCGGCCGCCAGGGCCCGGCTCGGCCTCTTCCCGCCGCCCCCTCCGCGGGAGCCGGAGGGCGGCCCATTCACACGGCAGCTGGGAGGAACCAAGTGGGCGCCGGGAGGGGGCGGCTCCCGCGAGTCCCGCTCTGGGCGGGGTGGGGGGGCGGGAAGGAGGGCAGCGGGGGTGGCGGGAGGGAGGGGACGTCGCCTCGGGCCTGCTCTCCAGCTGCCGAGTGAAACGGGATGGTTTGCAATTTAAAAAAATTTTTTTTATTTTAATGTGTGAGGTTCCCAATATAGTATTTCAAAGAGCACACCCGGCCAAATCCGACATCCCCCGGAGGCTGCCTGTAAAAAAAGAGAGCGCGCTCGGCCCACGAACCTGGGCGCCGGGCTCACCCCCGCCCCCGCGGGCTCGAGGCTGGGGCCAGGTGCCCCCCAGCCCTGCCGGCCCCGGCGTCCTGCGGGAAGTCGGCTCTAACCGCCCGCAGCGGGGCCGGCAGGTGCGCGGCGCTGGGGGAAAATCGGGCGGTTCAGAGAGAATCTCTGCCTCGCGCGTCTGGCCCCCTCCCCACCGCCGCCCTCGCGTTGGGAGTGGGGGAGGAGGGGAGGAATGGGAATCGACAAAGCCGAAGTGCCGCTTTGACAACTGTCTTGCTTTCCGCGTGAATTAATTCCAATCTTCTCAACCCTCCTGAAAACCTGCCTGCTATTTTACAGGTTAATATTTTCTATTTCCATGGTGTAGAAATCCGACGGCGCTAGTACAGTCCTGGGGTGTGTTAACATAGAGTTCCCAAGGCACGCTATAGAATGTATGTTTTGTTTGCAGAAACTTTTCTAACCAAAGAAAGTATTAAAATACCTCCAAAAATGTACTTAACCTATTGTCAAAAAAGTTGGAAATTTGTTTTAGAATCTAGTTTTCCCTTCTTTGCAAAAATGGAAAAATGAAAGAATTCCCCTAATTTTAGCATCGTGTTCTTGAAGAATAGAGAGCATTTAGTAAATATAAAATTACTGCAAATGCAGGTAGAATGCCGTTTTAACATACGTATAAAAATCCAGTTACAGGAGGCCATTCCCACATCCTGGCTGGCCTCCCAGAGTGTGCCTACTTTGCTGATTGGGGATACAAGGCATTCTTTGAGTTGGGAAATTATGCATACCACATCTTTATGTAGCAGCAATGGATGGGATGATAACATTGGAAAAAAAAGACCTTACTGAAGTACTGAACCTTTGTTTTTGCAAAAACGTTATAGGAATGAGTAATGCCACAATGGAATATATATAATTAAATCTTTCTCCAGTGTTAGTCAAAGGTTCTGTCTGGAGTAGCTGTGTTGATATTTCAAATGAATAAGCATGCTTACTTCCTCGAATTCTTCCTCAACTGAAGAAGTCACTACTGAAAGTTTGTCTTAGCCTAATTGTCCCGGGTTTGCAGCTGTGGACCCTGTTCTGCCAGAGAAAGTTAACTTGGGTTATTATAATAAAGACAATTTCTTGGACAGATATAGGTTGATAAATTTTCAGGCAGTGATGTCTGCAAAATTCTCCTCCAATTCCTTTCTGGGATCCTGATGTTTTGCAAACACTATTGGTTCTGAACAGCTAGAGAAAAATAACTGTTTTCCATAAAGATGTACAGTGATTCATGAGCCATGAAATGAGTAGTCTTACCTAGACTATGGAGCCTTCCAGTGGAATTGTTTCCAGAGTTGGGAGAAACGACATTAAATCCTCTTCCTGAACTTGTATATGTCTGGCCAGCGCTGAACATGATACTGAAAAGGAAATGTGTCAGGGCAGATACGTTTTCTTCTGACTTGTAACTGGTTATTTCTACAGTTAAACACTGAAATCTCTCATTGTTTGTTTTTTGGGCACATTTAGATAGTATGTTCTTCCCATATTAAGAATGGGATTTGGGGCCTACTTTGCTTTGCTTAAACACCCTATGGTGCTGAGGGAGGTGGTGGAAGGAAAATGAAGGAAAGATAAAACTTTAAGCTTTTAGGCATCCATTTCTATATGTCTATCTGACAACACTGTAGTCAATATGGCTGCTCAAAAAGAGAATTGAGGCATTCACCTGTATCTGAGACAACTCAGAAAAAGAAACAGTAATTCTTATATACGTCCTTACCCCTTCTGTCACTCATGCCATCCTAAACCCTACCCCCTCAACATACACGGTCTTCTCCCGCTCCCAAGCCATGGTGGTATGAGAAGGGAAAGCATTCCGTCCTGTTAGGTAACCATTATGGTGTCTAATTGTTCCATGTTCCATTTCATCCTGTAAGTATGTCTTATACTTCTCTTGAATTCGGTCAATATATGTTTAACAGGATTCTTTAAAAAATTATTAAAAATACTTCAATAATAAGTGCATTTGCAAAAACAAGGAATCCTCTGGACAGAAACAACATTTCCACATTGTGGAACTAAAAGGAAAGTTTTTAGTAAAAAAAAGTATTGTAGGGGGCCGACCTGGTGGTGTAGTGGTTAAGTTGGCGTGCTCTGCTTTGGCAGCCCGGGGTTCATGGGTTCGGGTCCTGGGAGCAGACCTACATGCCACTTATCAAGCCATGCTGTGGCAGGCGTCCCACATATAAAGTAGAGGAAGATGGGTACGGATGTTAGCTCAGGGCCAACCTTCCTCAGCAAAGAGAGGAGGATTGGCAACAGCTGTTAGGGCTAATCTTCCTCACCAAAAAAAAAAAAAAGAAAAAAGTAGAAAGTTGGTAGTGTTTCTGACATTTGAGTGAAAATTTCACTGAAAGAGTGTTTATTACTTTCAGAAAGATTTCTTACTTTAAAATGCTTCAGTGATTCGAAACAAAAGAATGCATAATAGATTTAAAATGTTCTTAGAGGAGAGAAGGAATAACATTATGGTTTATGACCTACAAGATCTAAAATACAATATAATTCTGTCCTCGTGATCTCCTATTATTGCCTCAGAACAATTCTATATTTAACAAATTTTCCACTCTGTGGTGGTGGACCTACAATTAACTGAGTCATGTGCAATATTCATATTGCCAGAAATATTATTAAAATTTCCCTTATTTTGCAATATGAAATGTAAAGCTTTGGATGTGTATTGTAGATTAAATAGATTTTTTAATGTATGGAGATTTGAATATTTTAAAATATATTGAGATTATAAACAAGTTTCTTTAAGGTAGGCTAATAGGAGTATATATAATAACTGATCATTTCAAGAGCCATGACTTTAAAAATACCTGCTCTTCCAAAATATAAGCAGATGTTCATAATGTTGCATTTTCTTACAAGATACCATAGAATTTTAAGATGTAAAGGATTATGAAGTTCACCTAGTTCAACCTCCTTTGTATATTCAAAGTATATTCAAATACTTTACAGAAATTCAACATACAACTAGTTTATTTTCCAATAGTTTATTTATTTAAAGTTGGTTATTTTGAACTTGTAATGCAATCCCTAATGGAAAAAGAAGTGAGATAGTTAGATTCCTAGGATCGGCTACAAATGCTTATAAAATGCGTGTGAAAATACAGAATTATAGACTTTGGGGGGACTAAGTAGCATCTTAGAAGTCATCTAATCCAATTGACTTCTACAAATAAGGAAATTTATACATGCATTGCTGATATAAAGAACAGAAAAAGCAGTAAATATAACCAAACATTTAACTGAATGTTTTTATTTTAAACTTTTATTTAAAGTTTTATTTAAAACTTTTATTTTAAAAGTTTGTGTTCAAGACAGAAGAGAATGTAAACAAACTTCTGAAAAGACTTTCTAAGGAGAATTTCCGGACATTTTTTAAGGATTAGATGCTTGTTTTTCTTCCTCCTCCATCCTCTCTTTCCGGCAGCAGTGGTTTCAGCTCAGCTACTCTTTCTCTTCTCTTCCCCCTTTTCCCTTTTCTCTGGCATCCACTGTGCAGAACTTGTATAGTTAACTGTTCCATAACATTGTTTCAGGTCTCAACAACACTGACCACTGGTCACTCATTTCTGACTGTTAGGGACTGAATGTTTGTGTGCCCCCAAAATTCATATGTTGAAATAGGAATCTCCAGTGTGATGTTATTAGGAGGTGGGCCTTTGGGAGGTGATTAGGTCATGAGGGTAAAGCCCCATGAATGGGATTAGTGCCCTTGTAAAAGAGTCCCTGGAGAACTTTCTTGCCCCTCCCACCACATGAGGACATAGCAAAAAGATGGCCATCTGTTAATCAGGAAGGGGCGTCTCGCCAGACACCGAATCATCTTCTGGTGTGTTGATCTTGGACTTCCTAGCCTCCAGACTGTGAGAAATAAATGTTTGTTGTTTAAACCACCCAGTCTATGGTATTTTTGTTATAGCAGCCTGGGCGGACTGAGACACTGGCCATTAATAATTCTCAGCTAACTACACAAGGCAAGGTGGGGAGTAGGTAAAGAATACTCTGCCCACAGTCTCTGGAATTTATCCAAACCATCTTCCATTTGCACACTTCATTCTGGGCTTTCTTATTCCTCATGATCCCATGTTTGGCTTTTGCTCTTCTCCACCCGTTTTGCTGAGATTGATGGCAAGTCTGGCTCTCTCTCCCAGCTTGTCTCTTTCTCCAGGTCTACACTCTGCAGGCAAAGGACCTACCAGCTAGGGTACCGCTTTTAAGCATTCCACATGAGAGTGGATGGGAGATTTTGTTTCCTTGACAAAGGTGTGTAAGCCAAGATGTGGGCCTTTTTCTAGCTCATAAAAGGGGCAAGGAAATAGGAAGAGAGCGTGTAAACGAAAGAGCCTTTCTTGAAGTAAATGGGCAAGAATTGAAAGAAAGTGGGGAGAGAGGAAGGGACGAAAAGAGGGTAACTATGCACTTGTGAGAAGCTGACTAAAGTGGACACAACTATTCTGGGAGAAATGAAAAACCAAAGAAAAAGTTCCCAAGTACATGACTCCCATGAAGAGAAAGAGGAAAGACAGAGAAGAGCTCTTCCAGACATAAATTCCTCTAAGCTATCCACAAAAGTGTGCTCTTGACCTGGGACAGATGGCAGTGATAGGATGGAGTAGTTGGGACAGATCGTGGGAAGAAGGGACAGGTAAACAGTGGTCAACCTGCCCTTCACTTGCAGACAGCCTGTGTATTTCTTTGAATTGGATTGGGAGAGGTGGTGTATGTATCAGGTACGTGTGTCAGGAAAAGGAAAAAAAAGCAGAATGGGTTCTAAAAACACCCACTACACCAACTATTTTAACCATGCTGGTTCAGACATAAAGAAATTGAGTATGTTAGTATTAATGGGCTAATTGTCACAACAAATTACTCAATGCTGACTGCCTTCTAGGAGCAGACACTTTGAAAGGACAGTGCTTATATTGTACAATAAGAGATTTAAAACTATTGAAATAAAGGTAAATCAAACATGGTTCTGTTCACATATAATTGCCACATTACATCTTTGCAGTTTGAATTATGTTGTTGTGCTTTCCCAGATTTATAGGTCGTGACTCATCAGCTGGCCCAGAATTGGCAATGATATATGGCAGTCAAAATTTTAAGGACCTTGATTTCTTCATTTTCTATCTATTGCTATATTTTTTCATTTCCTACTATAAGAACAATCTCTAATGTGACAGTGTGAGAGTTTTTTCTAACTATAAAATATATTCCTTAAATAAAATTTCCTAAATCATCCTGGCATTGGTATGATTAGGGACTCTTATGCAAATTGCTGGTAAAAAAAAGGTAAACAACCTTTATTATTTGTTTTTGAGGAAGATTGGCCCTGAGCTAACTTCTGTTGCCAATCTTCCTCCTTTTTTGCCTTTTTCTCCCCAAAGCCCCAGTAGATAGTCGTATGTGATAGTTGTGCATCCTTCTAGTTGCTCTGTGTGGGATGCTGCCTCAGCATGGCTTGATGAGCGGTGCGCCGGTCCACGCCTGGGATCCGAACCTGTGAATCCCAGGCTTCTGAAGTGGAGTGCGTGAACTACGACACCCAGCCGCCCTGGTAAACAACCTTTAGAAGAGCAATTTGGCAAATTGAACCAAGAGTTTCTAAGTAAGTATTCATACAATTTGATCCAACAGATTCGCTTCTAAATTTATAAACATTTAAGAGGAAGATATTTATCACAACTTCATAAAATTGAAAAACCAAAACAATGAATTGGTTAAGTTATATCACATCTATACGATGGAATATAGTCAATTAATATGTAATAATATTGGGAAATGCTCATGATATTACTGGTCAAAATAGAACAGATCAGAACAATCTGTAATCTCTCTACCTAAATAAGGCAGGAAATTTATCAAATGTTAGCAGTATTATAGACCGCCATGTTACAGATAATTTTTATTTTCTTTATGCTTTTTTAAATTTTCAAAAATTTCAACGACAAACACACATTACTTTGAAAATTAGGGGGAAAATTTTAATGTTTTTAAAGAAGGTCTTGCTTCAAAATCAGTTTACAATGGAAATAAAAATTACAACAAAATGGTCCTATATTTATCTACTTGTTTGAAGAGGGCAACAAAAATCAGAAACTTATCTAACTAGTGTGTATTGAGCCCTTGGTCCATAATCAGTCCTGTGTAACTACCTGTGAGAGTCTACCGTGTGTCAGAGAGAGAGAGAGGTAGATAGAGCCTGCTTAAACTGCTTTAATCTGATGTTACAAATACAGTCATCTCTCTTCTGTTTTTCTGATTCAACATTTAAGCGTGTATCCACTTGTGTCTTCTTGAGGGTGCCCCTACTCCAGGGGCTTACACAGTCCCAGGGCGTTTATAATTCAGAGTGGCGTTCATTCCTTAGGCTTCCACATCCAAGCAGTGACAGAATTGGCTTCTGGGTAGCCTCTGATGTCACTGTTTCTTACTGCCTCTGTTTTGCTGCCGAAGACCTGGGCCCGCCAGATGCAGTGGTGGTCCAGTGCTGCCTGAGACCCCTCTGCAGGCTGCTATGGTTCTTTGGGGGAGGACAGAGGAGCCCACTCTCTCTGTGACTGCGGCTTGCAGGGCTCTGCTCTTCGTTCATTTCACAAACATAACCATCGCCCAAGAGTACTGGCTATGTGTTGGCCTTGATCCTCTCCAGACTCAGAGCTGCCCCTACCCCCATCCCAGGGATCAAACCGCTGGCAATGGCTCTTTTTCAGACTACTTTTTGATAGATTTTAATTTTGTTTTACAGTATCTTTTCTGGATTATATAAATTTTGAGTCATCTTTCTCATTCCTGTTCTTCCAGCCTCTCAGTTTGCCTAACAGTCGAGGTTCATTTGGGTAAGGACTATTTACATTGCTGCGAAGGTTCCCGTGGCAGGCTGCCCAGATGCTTACCAGATCCTCTGAGCACCAGGGCACTTACACAAGGCCCCTCTGTGTGTCTCGCTGTCGCCCTCCACTCCTACTCACACATACTGTGGATGGGTAGGAGTTTTGAAGTGCTGGACGCTCCACCTTCCTTGTATGCCAAGGTCAAGACATAGGCAGGTTACTTATAAGGTGGCATTTTGCAAGCAAGAATGGAGACAGAATCAGATGGACAGTCTGAGGACAATTAGAGGCAGGAAAAGATGTAAAGAAGTCGGAACAGTCTGGGCTTCCCACGTAGCACAGGGGTCTGACGACTAGGGGTCCTGTCTGAGAAAGAAGGGAGAACTCAGGCGAAGCAGGTCCCCCAGTGCTGCCTGGAGCAGTCTGATTTCTCCTGACTCTGCAGGGCTTAGCAGTCGTGGAGGCAGTATCTCCCTAGCCCCCACCGCCCCCTGTGCATTTCATCCCACTTCCTTCAGTTGCTTTCTCCTCCGTCTCGGGCACCCAGTGTTCTCCTGATATCTGAGTTTATTTCCTAACAAGGAAGAACATGATCTCATCCAAATATACCTGGAGGTGTTAATGTTGCAGTGTGCTACTTTTCCAAAGATGTTTATACCTGGAGATTGGTTTGTTCAACAATTAAGCACCTACTGAAGGACACACAGTAAGCCTATATGCTCAGGAGAATTAAAAAAAAAAAAAATTCTGCCCTAATTCCTGGCCTAAAAAGGGGACTAGACATGTAAAAGAGTGGTGTTCCATTATAAGATGTTCTTAGTCACATCATGGAAAGAGTGATGGCTCTGCCTTAGATAGGGCACAGAGGTGCAAGTCATGAGGCTTCTAAGAAAGTGACAGTTGAGCACATCTTGAAGGATGAATTTAATAGAAAGACTCAGGAAGTATGGGCACTCCCCAGTGAGTACAGAGGCACAGAGGCAGTGAAACAGCATGAAGCGTGAGCAGTGAGTTAGGGCAATAATTGTAAAATGAAACATAACTGGTTCCAAATGACTTGAGAGTGAAATGTGAAGAGGGCAGAGGCAGAAGATGAGGCCACAAAGACCAAATTCTGCAGCGTCCTCATATGACACACTGAGCAGCGTGGACTTTATCCTGTTGCTGTAGTTCTCATCTTCGGCGAGTACAAGAATCAGGCGGGTGGGGTTAGATGTCAGAATAGTACTTACACTTAAGGAAGAGGGAGGTGACTGGGTGGGGACCAGGGGAGGGGGGCTTGTGAAGTGCTGGCAGGGCTCTCTTTCTTGTTCTAGGCCGTGGTTATGTGGATGTTCACTTTGTAATAATTTATTCAACTGCATATTTATGTTTTCAGTGCTTTTCTTAATGCGTGTTATATCTCTCAATTGTAAAAAAGAAAATTTTTTTAAAAATCAAGCTGGGTAATTTGTTGAAAATGTGATTCCAGGGCCTCACACTCAGACATTCTGATTGAGTCAGCCTCAATTGTAAAAAAGAAAATTTTTTAAAAAATCAAGCTGGGTAATTTGTTGAAAATGTGATTCCAGGGCCTCACACTCAGACATTCTGATTGAGTCAGCCTGGGCTAGGACTCAGGAGTCTGCATTTTTGAAACAATCGCCTTGGAGCATCTGAAGCCCAAAGGGACCCCTAGACCACACTTGGAGAACACTGCGAGGGAGGCACCCAAAAGGTTTAAGCAAGAAATTAAGACCAAAGATTTGCCTGTCTGAATGTGCTGGATTAGGGAAAGGAGGAAGCTGAGGGATGGTCTCCATCTTACACCCGAGAGCACTTGCAGGCCCTGTGTCCCATTCCCTTTGTGCTTCTAAAAGAGATGGGACAGATGAGGTGCTAATGATTTATAAGTACTAAATATATTTTTGAGATATATTTTCTTTGGTAGGTTTCTTAAGTATGAAAAATTTTGACCCCAGTACATTAATTTCTAATAGCCGAATTTAAGGCACGGAACAAGCCCCTGGGACAGATATTCTGGGGCAAGGAACAACTTTCTAGAATCTTTTAAATGAGCGCATTCTCAGCCTATGAGTAATAGTTGTTCAGCTACTGACCCACCACCATGATGGCATGTGCTTAGTGATGACTGATTTGCATGGATGCAGCTAAATTCTTTTTCTTGTGTCCCTTATAATCAGAGGGATATTTTTGTGACACAAAGCAACCAACCTAGTATTCGTCCAAACCCTAATCCCTATGGGAAAAACATGACAAATTTTGTTGCAAAGTTGTTTTTTCTTTGGTGCTCACAGAGTTGGAAGAAGAAAGGGGAAACTTTACTTGGCCTTAGAGAATGGAAAAGTCCAAAAATCTGACACAAAATTTGCATACTTTTTTTTTCCTCGTAATTGAAGTTCTGAGGAAACCCCACAAGGCTTTTTAATTGCCACAATTATTACTTCTTTAAACCAGAGTGCATCCATTTATCAGATCAGCAAAAAGTGTTGGCTAGGATTAAGAACATAAGGACTCATGTACTTCTGGTGAGAGTATAAATTGGTGCAGTCACTTTGCAGAGCAATTTGGCAGTATTTAGTTGAGTTAAAGGTGTGCATACTCTGACCCAGAAACTGCACCCCTAGATATATCCTCAGAGCAACTCTCTTACATGTGCCCAAGGAGATATGTACAGGAATATTCACCTCAGCAGTGATTGCAATAGTAAAAAACTGGAAACTACATTAGATCAACAAAAGAATTCATAAATAAATTGTGATATATTCATACAGTGGTTATAGCTATGAAAATAAATGAAATAGATCTACATATCTTCCATGGAAAAATCTCACAAATATGATGTTGAATAAAAAAGTAAGTTGCAGATGAATATATACAATATGATGCCATTTATATCCAGGTTAAAAACTTGTAAATACAATTGTCTTGGGAAACTACCTTGCTACAACAGAAGCCTGTAAATATAATAACACGCAAGCTAATCAAGAGATCACAGAGCAGAAGGGCTTACAGACCAAAACGAGATGCTTAAATCACATGGTTTATTAAATCGACTGAAAACTCACAGCAAGAAGCAAGGTTGAAAGAGATGGGGTAGGTTAACACGTTTAAGATATGGTCTAGGCAGGCTGGAAAGATGCCACTACCTGAATCCTCAGTCCTGTCTCTCTCTTGCTCAATGAGGGTATGCTTGCAGGGACCAGAGTCGAGATTTAAGCAAATTTGCCCAACACGTGGAAGGTGCCCAGGGTGAAAACACACTTGCTCTACAAGCTCTACAATGCACCTGGCTGATAGCTGTAGCTTACCAGTTAGCCTGGTGAGCAGCTATGGATTTTATTTTGCATTCCTTGTGCAGAGGATGTGAGGAGCCAATGGTTGGTCAAATTAAGACCTTGTAAATGGCAAATGCCTCATGTATCTTCAGTGTGTCATGAATATTTGATGATTCATGGCTGCATATATATTTAGTGTATTAGGACTATATATATACGTATAGTATATATATTTGTGTATTAGGTGTCTCTTGCTCTTTCCATCCCTTTCTCATTATGTTCCTTACACAGATGCTCTACTTACTTTATGTATGTCTAACTTGTCTCAGAGGTTACTAACTTACTTACTCTTATTTAATATATTTTATGAATTTTGCCTATCTCATAGCTATTTTCTTCAATTCTTAGTTTCATTTTTCTCCCTATGTGTTCATTTCTCTTATTTTCTACAGAAGAATTGAATAGTCTTAAATAATTCAGCAAACACACATTATAAATACATGTGTAATATGGTTAAAATATAAATAAATGCTTGGAAAGAGTAATCCCCAAGTTCAGGATTTTGACTCACAATGGTGGAGAGGGAAAAAGATGTGTTCAGGTTGGAGTTCACAGGGCTTTTATTATATTGGTAATGTTTTATTTATGAATATGGATGGTAGGTGTGTGGGTATTTATTATATTTTTCTGTATAATTTTTCACATGTGAACTTTTTTGAAATAAATTTAAGAAAAGTTTGAAAAATAGTAGATACCTGGTGTCCTACATGTAACAAACACTTGATACATATCACTTTGATTCTAATAAAGTTAAAGAATTTGGGATAACTAAACTGATATGTCATCTTTCTATTCCTGGTGCATACATATATTTTTCAACAAATATTTGCTGAGTATGTACTGTTTGCAAGGAAGGCGTTGCACCAGTTAACATGAACAATGAAAAGTTGGGTAAAACAAAATTCTTACTCTAAAGTAAGAATTAACTCTCAACCTTGCAATTTAGTCAGGGAGTTGAGACTACTGCAAAAATAAGAACAATGCAAGGGCATAAAATAAGTGTCTTTAGAGATGTATAGATTGTGGTGGGTGAGAGTAGTGGAGCTTCCACCAGAGGATGAAATCAGAATGCCTTTAAGAGGGAAGTGACATTCAATCGGGGCCTTGAAAGAAGTAGATATCAACAGTGAGGAAAGCATTCCAGGAAAAGGAAATACAATGGACAGAGAAGTAAAGTAGGGCTTGTTCAGAGAGCAGCAACTTGTCCAAATGTTGTGTCTAGAGGGGGTATGGGAGAGCGGTGTAAGAGGGGGTTGGGGAGGTAAGTTAGGACAAGAATCCTTGTATACAACATTAGCAGTGGCTATCTATGGTTGGGATTATGGATAATTTCAATTTTTTTTCTCTGTGATATTCTATATAGTCAACATGTTCTACAGTGACCACATATTACGGTGACCACAAAATTGATCCCTGATGAAATAGCTGGACAATTTGAGTATGGAGTTCTGACAGTCTGGAAAGGCAGAGGCAAGTACTCTGCACTGCCCTTTTGAGATTTATTGGAGAAGCCTGGCCAAAGCCCATTATCAGAGAAGAGTAATGAGACACTGAGATAATCTTTAGGAATGGGCAAAGCTAAGCTGGTGTCCCGGCATAAACATAAGGGCCTAGGCATTCGTGGAGGAAGTGCAGCACTCAGCTAAGCTGGAAGCTCCTTGGGACCAGCCTCCCTGGCCCAGTGCTGTGCATTAGGGGTAAATGGTGACTATGGCTGAGTATGTGAGGGACTCCAAGAGCTATAACTGCAGAGCCCCAGGTGGGGCCACACCCTGTCTGGGCAGGGGCCAGAACCAGCATGGGCATTGGCACAGCATGGACTGTGCACTAGTGAAGAAGTCTAGACCTTTCCCTCTAGACCATTTCCTTCCAGACCTGGCACTGGAAGCACAACTCACCCTTGCCCTCCTCTGGTCTAAGCCTCTGGAGCCTTTAGATAATTTGGGGAAAGTATATATTAGACTTTCTGCTGATAGGACAACTAAGGATCTAAGAAATTATAAAAATAAAAGTTATATGACTCTAGCAGTAAAATGGTTTTGTGGATTGGGTCATACAATATTGGTCTATATTATACAAATATTCTGCAATAAACTTGTTATTTTATAATAAGGAAGTTACTTTTACAAGTCCTGTTCCAAATACCAAATTAACTTGAAAACTCAGCATATGATCTTTGATGAATAATCAATATAAAAGTAGTAAAAATATTAATATAAAGATTTCTATATATTAATCTCATAAAATCACTTGATATTATAACTTGTCTCTGGCAGTGTTTAGACTTACGTTATTTAAATAAGGTTTGTTTCCTTGACAAAAAGAATTTTGCTATCCTATGAACATGGACAGCCTGGTCAAAAATTCAACACGATCATTTCAAAGTTGGTGGTGTACTGTATGACCCATTCCACACAACCAGTGGGGGGAAGTTAAATTGTATGGAATCTGCTTCATCTGGTTGGGTAGGTAAGTGTCTTGGAAGACACTATTTCTTCCTCATCTAGAACTCTGCAAAACTCATCCAACATCTTCAAGAGAATTCAAGTTAGTCATACTTTACAAATTCCTGAGATTTTTGTAGCTGAAGCTCATGCTTGGTCTCTTGAGATATTAAACAAATAAAATTCGCAAAGTAATATTATCCTTTCTTAACACTGAGATTTTCCTTGAGAGCAACATTAAAAAAGACTGAATTCTTTCATCAGTGTACATCAGCTGCTTATCTAACTTCCTTACTGGATTGAAAGCTCCTAGGAGGCAGGGGCTATGTCTTGATGGCTTTCAAACCTTTCAGCATTTGACCTGGTACAGGGCATATAGCAGCTACCCAATCGATGTTTGGTGACTTACTGTTTTTTTGAGGAAGGTAGGTTGGCAGGGTCAGGTGCAGCTGGGAGTGATGCTCTGCATCATTCTGGACCAAAACATACTTTCTACTACTTGAATATGTCATATGATTACTTCTGGGTTCTTAACTGTAGTTCAGATTCTTGACAGTTTGGATAATTAAACCTGATAAAAGAACTATGATGGTGGTTTGTTGTCAGAAAACTTGTGAAGTCAACATTTTAAGAAAGACTTGTCATTGCATATAAGAGAAGTGAACCTCAGGCCAAGGGTGGGGGCAGCCCAGTCTCCTGAGGGACTAGAACCAAGAGCCAGGAAACCTGTGAGAAGCCAAGAAGCATGCTCTCTCTCTTTCTCCTCTCTGCTCTGCTCTCTGTAGATTTATTTTTCTTTCCTTCTCTCTTTCTGCAGATGTTTGCTCTGCCTCAGGGCGCATAGCCCCAAACACTGCTGATCCACAGTGCCCAATGCACATCTTTTCTGTCAGGGTAACCAGGACAGACTGAGAGGAGCATTTTTGTCTCAATTCCAAACTCCCGTGAGCGAGACTGATCCACTCAACTCAGGCCAGGGGTATACTCTTCACTCAATAGTTTGTGTCATAACAGAGACAGTGGTAACAGGCATTACAGAACTGATTTTATATTTTCTAAGGAAAATTGTGCACTGTATACACTGCTAGTTAAAACCCACTTATACTGTTGAGCTCTATATTCTCAGAAGTCTTGGAGGTTTCCTTCCTTGAAGGGTGAAGAGCAGTAACAGACAGACCTCCCCCATCAGGCCCACCCCCCTAGAACACTTCTCTTGACCTCTGCCCTAAGAGGAGATTGAACGTGTCCAGGATATTGCAGCAGAGTCTGCTGGTCCCAGTGCCTTCGCCAGGCCCTTCCAGGTGGTGCAGAGTGGAGAGTCTAAACCGGAGTAAATAATCTGCAGAAATTCAGTGATGTCAAAGGAGTCCAAAGTCACGCTGTGATTTCAGTGACACCCAGGAAAACGGGGTGGCCAACAGCCCCAGAGGCGAGTGTGCAGCTGCCAGGGGAGCAGCTGGTGGGGCTCCCAGCGGGGCTGCGGGCGGCTGGGCCCGGGAGGAGGGAGAGCCGGAGCGAGGGTGGGCGGCGGTGGCCTCCTCGCCGCAGTCTGTTTCACTCTGCTTATTAGGTTGGCACACAGATTGAAAAATGTACGTCTAAATCTATTTCTGGCTTTTAAATGTGTGAAGGAAACACATAACTTATTATCTTATTTTTGTGAAGTTAAATGCGGAGACAGATGCCCCTAAAGCGTATGCATTCCATAAAGACATCCCATTCTTCAGTGGTGCAGCTTTGGAAGCAAAAATCAAGGACAAATAGGTCATCTCCTCTAAGTTTTCTGGAGGAATATTGGCAATAGAAAGAAGAGAATCAGCACTGGTAACTAATGGAGATGAGGGAAATAAAACCAGGGAAGATGTTGAATTTTTTTTTTAAAGGAAAAACAATGACGTAAGTGTTGATGTAATATGAATGTTATTATTTGTTAAATGCCAGAAATACTGCAGATATAAATAACCTTTTAAAATTTAGCAAGAAACATATGAATGCTTGTAGAAATTCCCTCTCCAGAGGTGTTCAGCAATCTGCAAAGCTTAATATCCTTTTGTGAATGGTCAGAGTAAATCAGGAATGAAAGAAATCTGGAAAAATAAAAACACATTGCCAATACAACAGATATATTCCTGGAAGGGGTTGTTACCATCAATTTAACTTCAACTGTAGTGCCTCGCAGTCAAAGACAATCTTATAAAACAAAATACTGTAGACTTTTACTTATTCAAAAAGTATTTTTGAGCACACACTGTGTGCCAGGCACTGTGCTGAGTGTGGGGAATATACTGGTAAATAAGATGGATGCTGTCTCTACATGCATGTCCCCACCCAAGCTTTGAGTTGATCCGGGAAAATTTCATAATCACCAAATCAAATAGCTGCATGAGACCCAAGAGATCAGTTAGTCCAAACTTTTGTTTTACAAATGAGGAAACTGAGGCCCAAATGTCGTATAGGTGAGACTGGCTGTGCTCTTGGCCTCTCTCTTTTTTTTTTTTTTTTTTTTTTTTTTTGTGAGGAATACCAGCCCTGAGCTAACATCCGTTGCCAATCCTCTTTTTTGCTGAGGAAGACTGGCCCTGGGCTAACATCGTGCCCATCTTCCTCCACTTTATATGGGACGCCACCATGGCATGGCTGACAAACAGTGCACCAGCCTGCACCTGGGATTCGAACCTGCAAACCCTGGGCTGCCAAAGCACGAACGAAACCTCTGCGCCACTGGATGGCCCCTCTATTTTTGCTATCTAAACGAAGCGGGTTTTTTTTCTCTTATAGGTTCTTCTAAAATTCTCAAATTGTATGCCATATAACAAATGTAGATATTAATCCATTTAAAAATACTCTGTATAAACTTGTAATATTCCTATGCTTTTCTGGAAATGAAACAGGAAATCGAAAAAAAAAAAAAAACCAAGGTCCAATTTTCAATATCTAATCCAGTTTTTTTCAGGAAGTGTTAGCCATGTGATTCCTATTACCATCAAAAACAGTCATATCTTGTGATACTGACCATCTGTTTAGGGTATGACAGACACACTTGGAAAATCCAGAATAATGGGAACTCAAAACCGTCATTGGTTAGAGAGGTTATCAGTCCAAGAAGATGCCACTTTGGTCAGATGTGGATGAGGCTTTATTAGATGGACCATCTGGGTTTCACACCTACTTGTGCTCTAGAATCCATGTGATAACTATGTGTCCCTTGGGTGTCTGACCTGCAGTACAACTGTTAGCACAATGCCTGATACCCACAGGATGTTGTGACAATTGCTGAAGTAAATGCTATAAAGCATTCAGAGTAATTCAAAGAAGGGCGCTGCATAACTACCTGAAATTATTATACACCCACTGGTACAGCTCTTTTTTTTATATATACTCTTAATATGGTAATATAAAAAGGCACTCCTCCGGGTACAGTTGAATGTCTGTGTGTGCTTCATTCCATTTGTTATTCATTCTAACTTTTAAATTGATTATTATTTTCAGGATGTTAACCTGGCACTAAAGGGAACCTATCATCTATATAATAATTATGTCACCATGTTTGAAAAGAAGTATTTGGGTATCTAGAGGCCCTCTGTCTGTTAACCTATGACTAAAATGAATTTGGTCATGACTGCCTATCTGAATCTGGATCATTTGGCCCTGGACTCAGATCTATGTTGGAAACACATGTTTGAAAATCTATTTGGCTGGATGACTTGGATTACAGCCTCAAAATTTAAAAAAAGAAAAAAACACAACTAAACACAAGCTGATAAATGTAAATACCTGACAGCACTGAAACTGTCAGGGGTGATGGTGACCTGACCCATCACAGATTAGTTTCTATACAGCTCCCTTTATTTTTCTTTCTTTCTTTTTTTAAATAACAGGTTTATTGAGATGTAATCACATACCAAAAAATTTACCCTTTCAAAGTGTGCAATTCAGCGTTTTCAGTATATTTAGTATATTGTACAACCATCAGCACAAATTCCACAACATTTTCAACACCCCAAATAGAAGCCCATACCCATTAACAGTCACTCCCCATTCCCCCTCCCCTGAGCCCCTGGCAACTACTCATCTACTTTCTGTCTCTATGGATTTGCCTATTCTGGACATTTTATATAAATGGAATTATACAATATGTGACCTTTAGTGTCTGGCTTCTTTCACTCAGAATAATACTTCCAAGATTTTATCCATTTTCATTCTGTTTTATGGCCAAATAATATTCCATTGTATGGATATACCACATTTTGTTTATCCATTCATCAGTTGATGGACATTTGGGTTGTTTCCACTTTTTAGCTATTATGAATAAGGCTGTTATGAATATTAGTGTACAAGGTTTTATGTGGACATATGTTTTCAATTCTCTTGGATGTATATCTACGACTAAAATTGCTAGGTTGTATGGTTACTCTATGTTTCACGTTTTAAGGAACTGAAACTGTCTTCCAAAGTGACTGCATCATTTTATATTCCCACCAACAAAGAATAAGGGTTCAAATTTCTCCACATCCTTGTGGAGAAATTGTCCTAATTTTTTAAAATAGCCATTCTAGTGGGTGTGAAGTGGTATCTCATTATGGTTTTGATTTGCATTTCCCTAATGACTAATGATAGTGAGCCTCTTTTCATGTGATTGTTGGTCATTTGTATATCTTCTTTGAAGAAATATCTAAATCCTTTGCCTATTTTTAATAGTTATTTCTCTTTTTATTGTTGAATTTTAAGAATTCTTTATATATTCTGGTATAAGTCCCTTATCACATATGTGATTTACAAACATTTTGTTTCATTCCATAAATTATTTTTTCCCTTTCTTGAAGTGAAGCACAAAGTTTTTAATTTTGATAATGTCTAATTTATCTTCTTTTGTTGTTGTTACTTGTGCTTTTGGTGTCATATCTAAGAAACCATTGCCAAGTCCAAGGTCACAAAGATTTATTCCTATGTTTTCTTCTAAGAATTTTGTAAATATAACTCTTACATTTAGATCTTTGATCCATTTTGAGGTAGTTAGTCTGTATGATGCAAAGTCAAGATCCAACTTTATTCCTTTGCATGTAGATATCTAATTGTCCCCTTGAATTGTCTTGATTGGCTACCTTGTAGAAAATCAATTGACCATAAATGTGAGGGTTTGTTTCTGGACTATCAATTCTATTCCACTGATCTATCTGTCTATCCTTATGCCACTACCACACTGTCTTGATTACTATAGCTTTGTAGTAAGTTTTGAAATAGGTAAGTGTGAGACAATTTCTGTAAAAAAAAAAAAAAAAACCCAGCTGAAATTTTACTACATATTACATCAAATCTGTAGATCAATTTGGGGAGTACCACCATTTTAACAATATTAAGTCTTCCCATCTATGAACCTGGGGTGTCTTTCCATTTATTTAGATCTTCTTTAATTTCTTTCAATGATGTTTTAGAGTTTTCAGGTGCAAATCTTTCACTTATTTTGTTAAATTTATTACCATTTCATTGTTTTTGATACTACTGTAAATGAATTTGTTTTCTTCATTTCACTTTCACATTGCTTATTGCTAGTGTATAGAAATATATTGACATTTGTATATTGATCTTGTATCCTGCAACCTTAAATGTTGTTTATTAGTTCTAATATATTTTTTAGATTCTTTAGGGTTTTCTATATGCAACATCATGTCATCTACAAATAGAGATAGTTTTACTTTTTTCTTTCCAATCTGGATGCCTTCTATTTCTTTTTCTTGCTTAATTGCCCTGTCTAGAGCCTCCAGTACAGTGTTGAACAGAAGTGGCAAGAGTGGATATCTTTGTCTTTTTCCTATCTTGAGAGGAAAGCATCCAGCCTTTCACCATCATTTATGATGTTAGTTGTGGGGTTTTTGTAGATGAACTTTATGAGGTTCAGGAAGATCCCTGCATAGCTCTCTTTAAATGCTATTGATGGGCAGGGCTGAATTGTTAAAACTAATGAGATCTAAAAGTTCTTTTGGGACTTCATGTCCTTTTCAATATTGTAATAAGATGTGGAAACAGTATTCACTAGAGATAGGTTATCTATTTTTTTCTGGGAAAGCCTGCATTTTGCAGAAGGACTTTTCTATATCTCTCTTTTCCTATCCCACAAGCATTCTTCTTATCTCTCACCACATGAGAGTGATCAACTGATTGTGGTAGGTAAATATAATAGCTTCTTTCCCTACTATCCTTAGGCTTGTAGGATGCAGTATATTTGTACACAAATTTCAATAGCACATATGCCATGGATATTATATAAAATAAGCTACAGGAAGTTAGTAAAGGTGTCAGCCCCAGAAAACCATCTCAACAAACTTCTAAGAAGAAAAGACGTTATCAGATCCAACTGAGAGTTTAGTTCTCAGGCGATCTGGCAAATTAGGACTTGCTCTGCATCCTGGAAAAAGAATTGCTGATTTTATGGTGATAATGATAATGATGATGACAATGCAACATCATCAATTTACAGTATAAGAGCTGCCACATGCTAAGTGGTACCTTTAAGAAGCTGAGGCCCAAGAGCCAGTGCAGAACTGGCCACCCAGATAAAAACAGTCCCAGCCAGGGAAGACACAGTATGGCAGAATCAATTGAATGACTTTAGTTCTATTCTCTAACTTCTATTCTCTCAACTGTTCTGCAACTTCCTATTGCCTCTTAGCTTGGCATTTTCCCCAGTGGCCGGTATTCACCTCTCACTCTCAAATTTTTGCACTTTGCCTTTAGCTCTGTGTAATGTCTGGGGACCAGTAAGTACTGCCCTGGGCTGCCCCATGAACCTCTCCCTTAGATGGCAGAAGAGAAACACTACATGTCTCCTGTTTCTGGAACTGACCCTGCACACACTCTAGGTTTGACTCTGCTCGGCCTTGCATTATTTATGCATGACAATTACAATCTAAAAAGCAAGCCATACATTAAAAAAAATCTTTGAAGTTCACCTCATGTGCTTTCAGAGCCAAGTAACAAATGGGTTGCTGTGAGTCTTAATAGCAAGACCAATTCTGCCCTTTGAACTGAGAACCAGCTTTGCTACCTCTGATAGAAGAGAGATGATTCTTTGCTTATTTCCATTCCTCCAACTCCCATCATTTTAGGCAAGAATTGTAGGGATAAAAGAACTGTAAAAGAACAAAGAATCTTCCTCTGCTTTCAGATGAAACTATAACCCAATCACAGAGTAAGTTAGAAGTTAGGTAAGTGGGAATTCCCTCCTTTGTCTAAAGGTGATGTCATTAATAACTAATATATAGTTAATATAACTATCTAATAACTTCTGCTTGGTGGAAGGGAGAAAAGAAGGGATGGGGGAAGAAGAAGGGATTGGAATACATGAAAACTCATACCGGTACTATATCTTTTTCAGGTCTCACTGTGGGAGTTTGGGTGTTTCTCATGAAGTGCCATCAATCTCTATGAGAGATACATTTGTAGGGCTCCATGCTGGCCTGGAGAGTCCAAGAACTGCTAGAAACTGATGGTAAGAACCAAGGAACTGTGTAGAACACCTGGCAAAGGGTGAAGAGCTGATAGACAAACGGAGATAGACTTGATTTGTAATTTGGGTCATACTAAGTGAACAGTGAGGCAAAGCCATGGAAAGGCAGGATGATTTTGCTAAAGCCTTAATGAGTTATCACACTGATAAGTTGCGAGCAAAGTGGAGAACCTGCTCAGGTCTCGAGCTTCTGACCCAGCTCTATGATGAGAGAGTATATCCTCAGAGGCTTCTCATGTGGCCTCCCTAAGAATCCCAGGAGAGGGATTTTCCATTTAGCTACTTGACAATAAAATTTAAGTCCTGATTTTCAGGCAGTTTGAAGAAAGGACAATAGTTAATGTCATAGTAAAAGCCTGAAAAACTGAAACAATTAAGGAAATGATCATGAAACTCTAAAAACCATTCCCAAGATTGAATCATAAAAATGTAGGCTGAAAACTTAAGAGCGATAATCATGGTGATGAAGACAAAGAAGACTGTACTGCAACCAAAGAAATGGTTCAATTCCCACATGGGAAATTCAAGAGAAATGAGACTAGCCTGAAGGAAATATCAAAACTTGTTTTTTAAAAATGTATAATCCTGTTATTTTCCAGAGAATTTGCATTTGGGGATTTATTCTGAGTAAATATCCCCAGAGAAACATTCTGTTCTCTTAGTCTGAGGATGTAGAGAGTACCAATAGGGTTAGAGCAAGAAATGGAAATGACACTCAGAAATTAAATTAGGGTCAAGTGGAATTCTCTGCAGGTGAAATGCTTTCCAATCAGTGTATGTTCCTAATCTCTCTGGTAGGGGTAAGTTAATTTTGGGCAAGTGTGGGGTGGGATGCTGTAGGGTGGGAGTGGGGGTAAATTCTGGTGTCCTTAAAACCACAGGACTAGAAAGGGAAAGTAAGAACATAAGATCTACTTTTGTTCCTCCATCTGGATTGCCCTAAACCATTTCTAAATAGATAATACTTTCTCAGGAATAATTCTCAGAAAAAAAGATTACTGAACCTCCAAATAGAGCCTGACTTCAGATGACATAAAGGCCTTGGACTGTAATTAAAACTGAAGTGGAGGGGCCGGCCTGGTGGCATAGGGGTTAAGTTCGTGCTTTGGCTGCCCCGGGTTCGTGACTGCTTGTCAAGCCCTGCTGTGGCGGCGTCCCGTATAAAGCAGAGGAAGATGGGCACGGATGTTAGCTCAGGGCTGGTCTTCCTCACAAAAATTTTTTTTTAAAAATGAAGTGGAGTGGGTTACCTAAGGGCTAGGAATTGAAGTGTTCACAGATTCAAATACTCTTAAAATTATTTTTAGGAAAAACATCACAAAATATAGTTACAGTACACGGATAAGATTATGAAGGAGAAATGTTTATGAGAAGAGCAAGTCTCAGCATTAAGATTAGGAACTCAGCACATGGATTCAGCATCTGTGAGAGCCAAGGGGGCTGCAGGAGGGACCCGGAAGTACAGTCCTTCATCCCTGCAGTGAGCACTCCCTCTGACGGTTTGGGGTTGTGAGCAAATCGCCATGCTACATGAACCACAGTTTATGAAGCCCCATGTTTGTATGTAAGAGTTTACTGCTCTAATCAATTACAACTTGAGATAGGATTTAATTTTAACACATTTAAGTCTTCACACATTTTATTATATACTGACTTATTGTGCTGCATAATAATTAGACATAAATATTTACTTTGTGTTTTTTTCTTCTCATTTTGCCCTTTCTTCAACATCTGAAACTAAGGTCAGTGTTTATTAGTTCCTAATGCCAAGCACTGTTTAAACATCATTCTTTTTCTTCTTAACCTTTTCATCATGTACATGCTTATTTGATTCAGTATCTGCCCCTCAATACCTGAGACCATGCTCCTGGCCTGGGGTTCTCTGTGCCAAAGTATTTTGTCCTGACATCCCCTTGCTATTCCTTCATCCCATCCACCCATACTACAGGATTTGGGCAACTGCCTTCTGCTCTCTTTCCCACTCATTGTGTCTTGGGCGATGAAAGGCTTGAGGTGGAAGGAACTCTGGGCCATGACATTCAACTGCAGTCTTCAACAGAAGGGCAACAGTAGCATTACTATGTTGTAGATGGGGACGAGGGAGACCAGGATGGCAAAATGGAAGGTGAGGAAGGGAAGGGATGGGTGGGCCCAGCAAGAATAGGCTGGGGATTCCTGGAAACCTTAGATTCCTCTCTAAATTGTAGTAAAATGCCAATGGCACCCCAGCACCAGGAGACCAAAGCAAAGCAAGAGGAGACCTCTTTGGGGCTGTAGTGAACGATGCAATAAGTCACCCAGATCCCCTTTCAGGAATGAAGGCCTTATTCCCCCAGATGCCGGGTGTGCTGGTGGCCAACAGCCCTCAGCTGTCAGCCTTCTTTAGAATTGGCTGGGCTGAAGAGAGCTACCTCGCCCTCAGTCACAGCTCTTTCTTGTAGCACTCCATATCCAATGACTGGTCAAATTTAAAGGACGTCCCCTTCACTCTGACAAAGGACATCTCTGAAGGTCCATCTCAGCTTCAGGGTTCACTGTGGGGATCAGTTGAGGCTTTCCTTGAGACTTAGTCACAGCCCAACTTCTCCCTCTGCTGATACTTCTTTCCCTTCCCTTCCACAGGTGGTGATGCAAGAGCACTGCCTAGTACACTCTATGTACCAGTCTCCATCTCAGTCTGCTCCCTGAGGAGCCCAACCTGCGGGACTGAGTGTGTGCATGTATAAAACACAGGGGTTATGATACCAAAAGCACAGGCAACAAAAGAAAAATTGATGAATTGGACTTCATCAAAATTAAAATCTTTTGTGCATCAAAGGACACTGTCAACAGAGTAAAAAGGCAACCCATGGGATTGGAGAAAATATTTGTGAATCATATATCTGATAAAGAATTAATATCCAGAACATATAAAGAACTTGTACCACTCAACAATAAAAAACAAACAACCCAATTAAAAAATGGGCAAATGACTTAAATAGACATTTCTCCAAAGAAGATATGCAGATGGCCAATAAGTACATAAAAAGATGCTCAACATCACTGTTAGGGAAATGGAAAGCAAAACCACAATGAGATGCCACTTCACACTCATTGGGATGGCTATTATAAAAGAAAACAAAAAACCGAAAAATAACAAGTATTGGTGAGAATGTGGAGGAATTGGAACCCTTGTGCATTACTGGTAGGAATGTAAGATGGTGCAGCCACTGTGGAAAACAGTATAGAAGTTCCTCAAAAAGTTAACATAGAATGACCATATGATCCGGCAGTTCCACTTCTGGGTATACACCCAAAAGATTGTAAACAGGGATTCAAACAGATATTTGTACACACATGCTCATAGCAGAATTATTCACAATAGCCAACAGGTGGAAACAACCCAAATGTCCATCAACAGATGAATGGATCAAAATGTGGTTTATACATGCAATGGAATATTATTTAACCTTAAAAAGGAAGGAAATTCTGACACATGCTACAACATGGATGAACCTAGAGGGCGTTATGCTAGTTGAAATAAGCCAGTCACCAAGGACAAGTACTGTATAGTGCTATTTACGTGAGATACCTAGAGTAGTCAAATTCATGGAGACAGAAAGTAGAGTGGTGGTTGCCGGAGGCTGAGAGGAGGGAGGAAGGGGGAGTTAGTGTTTAATGGGCATAGAGTTTCATTTGGGGATAATGAAAAAGTTCTGGAGATGAGTGGTGGTGATGATCACAATTTGAGTGTACTTAATGCCAATGAAATGTACACTTGAAAATGTTTATAATGACCAATTTTACGTTATGTATATTTTACCAAAATAAGAAATTAATTAATTAAAAAAATACAGGGGTACGGCGCCAGCCCGGTGGCATAGAGGTTAAGTTTGCGTGCTCCGCTTTGGTGGCCCGGGGCTCACGGGTTCACGTCCCAGGCACAAACCTACACACCGCTCATCCAGCCATGTGTGGCGGCGTCCCATATATAAAATAGAGGAAGATGGGCACAGATGTTAGCTCAGAGCCAATCTTCCACAAAAAGAAAAAAAAGAAAGAAAATACAGGGGTAGGATCAGATGTACTTTCAGTTTCCCCCATTCTCAAGGCCCGTGATTACATTAAGTTACCTTCACAGCCAAATTTGGGTTGATGTGATTTCAGGGGCCAGATTTAGCAGTTCTTAGTTTCAGCTGCATATTAGAGTCACTTTGGAAGCTTTAAAAAAAAAACGATGCTTCAGTTCCACCCATAGTGATTTATATCTAATTGTCTAGGGACCTCCTTCGGTAGTATTTTTAAAACCTCCCGGTGATTCCAATATGCAAACACAGTTGAGATTTACTGGCTGGAAGAACCTCAGCCCACTTGCTATTGCCCCTGAGGATTTGGCCACCTGCTTATCTTTCTAACCTCATCTGTCTGACTCACCCTCTCCTTCACACACCCAAGCTACAGCTGAACCAAGTGACTTGTCATTTATCCTCTCCTATCAAACCCTATCTGACTTCTGTCCCTTTGCTCATGTTTCCTCTGACAAGATGGCCCTTCTCTGACTGAGTCCAGCCCTAGTGGACCCCTTCTTTGGGAAACTTGCCCTCAGCATCCCTCACTAGGCTGTGCCAGGTGCCTTCCTCTGAACTCTGGAAATACTTCACGTGTAAGGCCCTATAGGGCTGACCTTATCACACAGATGAGAAACCCCGCTCCCCAGTGCTGGGTCCAGTCTTTCTTCCTGTGTTCCCAGGTGTGAAGCAAGGCACAAGGAAGTTATCAATAGATATTAGTTGATCAAATAGGTTTCTTTAATAAGAGATAATTCATTCCACAATCAAATAGCAATTTTTAAGTAAATGCATTGAGAAGAATTAGCATCTCAATATAAATAAGATAGTTTTTTTAACATCAGTTGGGCCATTATTATGTGCCTGGGATTGTGCTAATGCTTTACTTAGAGTTTCTTATTGAATCTCTGTGGCAACCCCAGGAGGCAGGCATTGTCGTCTCCATGTTATAAATGAGGAAACAGTTTCATGCGGGTTAAGAACATGTCCAGGATCACAGCAGCAGGACTGAGAGATTCCTTTGGGATACAAGTGATGATTCTATATCCTTTCTGATTTGAGGAAGAAGACAGAGCAAAAATGTAGGAAGTCACTGGGAATCTAAAAGGAGGAGAGGGGCTATTACTGGTAGGAAAAAGGAACTGACAAAAGAAGAGGTCACAGACAGAAAAGACAAACTTTGAAATCTTGCCTATTCTGCTCAGGCTTCAGCTTAGTTGTGAGTAGGTATTTAAGTTACAAGCACAAGGCTGGAAGGTGGGCCATATGCCTTGTTCCTCAAATACACTCAATCAAATTGAGCCCAATGACATTTATTGAGGATCTGCTGGGTGCCAGAAACAGTGCAAGATGTATGAGTTCCAAGCACAGACAATACTAGATCTTTGCCCATATAGAGTTCTCTCTCTAGTGGGGGCAAGAGGTACACTATCAACAGACACTCCAAGTTCAATGGTACATGTTCTTATCATCAGGGTATGTATCAACAGTGCAGAGGAACCAAGTTTTCCAGAGAAGTCAGGGAGGGTTTTAGAGCAGAACTGATGTTTGAACTTGGGTTTGGTGTGTGAATAAGGGATGGCCATGTGGAAAAAGAAAATGAAAGTTCAGCAGGTGCAAAAGCATAGATTCAAAGGACATAGTAGGTTGGGATCGGGCCATGGAGTCAGAGTTGTGGTGGGGAATATTGAGATGGGAATAGGGACAGACCGTGAGGGGTCATCTATGCCATGCTAAGGAATTCTGACTTTATCCTGTGAATTTATAAGCAAGAGAGTGATATAATTAAATGTATATTTTAGAAAAAAATATTTTGATGGCAACATGGAGGTTGAATGAGAGAACAGTTAGAACTCTTACGAAATGAAAAATGAGAGCCCAGGGGAAGCTCTGCACTATATATGTATATACGTATGTGTACATGTATGTGGGAGAAAGAATCTTAGGACCTGGTGGCCAATTTTTTAAAAAGAGAGTAAGAAATAGGGAAAAGACAAGGGTCTCGGGTTTCTAGTTTAAGCAGCTGAGTTGATTGAATGAAAGACCGGGAGCGTAGGAGCAGTTTTGCACTCAGTTTTGCACCCATGGAGTGTGTAGTACCCAAGAGACATTCAGATGGAGGCAGAAATAATATGGGAGGCATGAGGATGTGACCCAAGACATCAGGTTAGGGAGGCAGCAGAAGAAAAATATTATCAAATTTTTAAAAAATGAATGCGAGACTGCCAGACAACATTAAAACACATCCGGGAGTAGACCTGGGCTTTGGAGCTAAAGAGACCCAAGCTTCCAGACTTGGCCACTTAGTGCTGTGACCTTGAGCACATTACCTAGCCTCTCTGAATCGCTTATGTAAAATGGAAATAATATTAACCTGTCTTGCAGGGTTGTGTTCAGATTAGCAGTAATGTTTGCAAACTCCTAACAATGCACTGAGTTGGCACATGGTAGTTTTGTTAAAGTCATGGATGGAAAGAGTTTGGTTGAAGTTGGGAGAGGGGCCTGACCAGTGTTCAAAAGAAAGAAAAAGAGGCCAAGGAAGAGACTATTTGCCTAAAGTGCCTGGAGTAAGGCAAGGCGGACTTACCATCCACAGAAAAGTGGATCGTCAAGATCTATAGCCCTGTTCAGGTCCCAGAAGTAGGCGTTTGGGGTCGGAAAAAGACCATGTTTTCCATTTGATCCCCTCTAGTCACCCTCAAAGGATTAAAATCATTGTACTGTTAGGGCTGGACTTCAGGGTGACCCTCTCTATGCCCCTTTCCCACCCACTCCTCAAGAAGGAAAGCAGAAAGGGAGGGAGACAGGAAGGAGGCTCCTATAGATGGACAGAAGGACCATCCCCACCTGCTTGTTCATACCTGGATTTCCTTTCAAAGTGTAACACATTCTTTCATCTTATAGTAGAGAAAAAAGTCAAATGAAATTCATTAATTCCAAATTATAATCAGTTGATTAATTTAGAAGTAAAAATGATTAAAATGAGGTCCTTTCCCATGTGGGTAAGAGGAGGGAATGAAAAGGGTAGGGGAGATTTGAACATGGAAAAGGGAAGGTTGGGAGAGTTGTTAAAAAAAGGAAGTTAAAAAAACGTGGTGAAAAGTGGGAATACAGAAAACACACTTCAGACTTTGCCTAGAGTTGGTTTCCAGTATTTGACAGACACTAGCTGCATGTAAGATTTTTGTTGTACGCAGCTGCCAATAATGACAGCTGTGCATCTAGAAATTTGTAAAGCTGTTGTTGTTATAATGTTGTTGACTTTGTTCTAAAGGAGCTTTGTTTGCTGAGAATTCACAGAACTATCATAGCTCTCTCTACCTTCCTGAATGCTCAGGCTCCCCAGATGTCAATGTTCACTGCTACTCAACACACACTGACACGTGTACCCTACATGTCAGAGACCACACTGGGGTGTAAGATGAATACAGGGTAGTCTCTGTCCTCAAGGAGCTTCCATTGCGGAGAGAGGGGGAGTAGCAGACATGGAGGCGGAAACAGAAGATGAGGGTGGGGGAGGCAGTTGAACAATGGCCACATAAGCAAATACATGTATTAATTCCCCGACATGACTGGGGCCCTGACCCATTGGCAACCATTATGTAATCACTGAAACAAGTCCAGCTAAATTATTCAAAAATCTCCAAATGCCAATTCTATTTAATTTTAAATAACAAGCATCCCTGAGAGGGATGATTTTTCAGAACGATGACTAAGGGAAAATATTTTTCCAGCAGGGTTTCTGCACAGGAAAAAATTCAGTGCTTCCATCCCCACATCCCACACCCCACATTCCACACCCCTTGGTGTAAAAATATTTGTATTTAAATAATTTTAAATGTCATGCATTTATAATTAAAAGCAATTCTTTGCTGAGGGGAACAGAAATTACTGACTTTAAATCAATGAGAAAAAAATACATTTTCCTCAAAGGAAAATTTCATGAGATTCAAAGATAATTTAAATCAAGGTAATGAGATATAAGCTCGTCAGTTACATATGGTCACTGGTGTGACGACTGAAATAACTGACCACCTCCAGCGGCAGGAGCATATAGAGCATTCCAGAAAAAACATATCATTTCTCCTAAAAAGTCTCTCCTTTCTCCTTTCTCCTTCCCACCCTTAAGTTCCCAAGGACTAGATTTGCACAAAATGTTTTCTTTTCCTTCAAAACTACACTCCCCTACCTCATACCCCTGGTTGGTGGGATCCTTCTAATTGAACAGATCCTGATGCCCACTCAACATCCATTTTGTAACACAACAGCCTCTCTCCCCATTCTCCACTGCAGCCAGGGAATTGCATTCCCTGGGCCATAGGTGATGTGGCGTTCACCAGGGCATGGCCTGGAAGATGGGTCAGTCACAGCCTTCACCAAGGAAGATGGGGAGGGGTGGATTCCTGATGACTTTGGGGCACTCCCTGGATTCCACCCTGCCTGTGATGCTTAACTCTGTGTGTCAATCTGCCTAGCCTATGGTGCCCAATTGTTTGGTCCAACACCAATCTAGACATTTATGTGAAGGTATTTTTGTAGATGTGATTAACATTTAAATCAGTAGACTTTGGATAAAGCAGATTACCCTCCCTAATGTGGGTGGCCTCATCTAATCAGTTGAAGGCCTTGAGAGCAAATTCCCAAAAAGGAATTCTCCTCAAGACTGCAACATAGAGACGCTGCCTGAATTTCCAACCTGCTGCCCTGCAGAATTCAGACTCAAGACTGCCACATCAACTCTTACCTGAATTTCCAGTCTGCCGGCCCGCCCTACAAATTGCCCCCACAATCATGTGAGCAAATTCCTTAAAATAAATAAATCTCTCCTCTCTGTCTTTCTCTCCTCCCCTTCTCCTTCCCTCCCCCACCTTCTCTCCCTCCTTTCTCTTTCCTACTGATTCCGTTTCTCTGGAGAACCCTGCCTAATACACTACCTGAGTCATATTTTCACCCTCAAATTACCCAGGGTTTTATGTGTTTGTGTTTGTTTAAGCCAGCTCGAGTTGTGTTTCCATCACCTGAACATTCCTGGGTGTAAGTGGACAGAATCCCCTATAGGTTAATAAATGAAAGATTCTCCAGATTTCTGCCTGAATTATTTGTTACTATACAACAAGCTACCTAAGGACCCGGATCATGTCTGATGCTTTCTTCTACTGACATTGCTAAGAATTCTTGGCGCACAGTCAGGTTAATAAATGTTGGTTGAGCTGAATTATAGAAGGAAGTGATGTGGAGTGCTCAGCTCCTGGAATTGCCCTGGTAGCTGGAGATACAGATCCTTTGACCTTTAAGAAGCCCAAGAGTGGCCATAGGTTTTTATCATTTGGTTAAGTACCATAACAAGTAGCTTCAGCAATTACTATTTTCCTGTAATTGCTTAGAGATTGTTGAAATATATTTTTATTTATGTCCTTACATGTGTATGTCTATTATCAATGCACACTGGTTTCATTCTAGGTGTTTGGATTGGACTGTGCACACTTCTTTTCCCCATTAAACCAGCACCCCTCCAGGGAGATCCTAGTCAAGACCAGGACAACTCCGTCCTTGCTATGTTGTTGTATTAGCTTGCTTGGCCTGTCTTAACAAATCACCACAGACTGAGTGGCTTAAACAATAGAAATCTATTGTCTCACAGTTCTGGTGACTGGAAGTCTGAGATCAGGGTGTCGACAGGGCCTTAATCCCTCTGAATGCACTAGGGAAGGATCGTTTCGAGCCTCTTGCCTAGCTTCTGATAGTTCCTTGGCTTGTGGCAGCGTAACGCCGATCTTCACATGGTATTCTTCTTGTCTGTGTGTGTTTGTGTCTGTGTCCAAACTTCCCTGTTTTATAAGGACACCAGTTATATTAGATTACAGGCACCCTACTGCAGTATGACCTCATTTTAACTAATTACATCTGCAATGACTCTATTTCCAAATAAGGTCATATTCTGAGACACTGAGAGTTAGGACTTTAACATATGCATTTGGGGGACACAATTCAACCCATGACAATTGTTTGTACTTCCTCAGCAGCCTTCACAGGCGCCAGAGCTGTGAATGACAGGAAGGCAGGAATGCTGGCTACCAGAGCTAGGCAACACATTGCTAAGATTCTGGCCACTTGGTGGCTCCATGATTGCTGCTACACATTCCTATGCCAAACAAATAATTTCTGTTCTGGCGGCACCAGCCTTGTTCCAAGACTAATGCTGATAATCCTCCCTTGTGCCCCCCTTTAGCGAGTCTCCTTTCCTTCTCCAAACTCTAGTGGGTTTAAACCTATTTCTTCTCCCTGTTTGAAAAGAATATTGAAGAAACAAGAATTAGAAACAATATAAAAAGAAAAGAATGAGAGGAGGAACAAGAGAGAATGTTTTTAAAATAACGCTGTTAAAGATGACAAATGTATTGTTTTTTGTGACACATAGAGCTGAGGTTAGAAAGCTTCAAAAAGTAATTTTCCAAGGTTCTAAGTGCTTTGTACCACTCGGACCAGCTAGAGGTGTAGGAGGTGACACACGTGGCAGCAGCAAGGATGGTGCTTGGCAGTGAAAGAGGACGGGGGGCCATCGTGCTGCTGTAAACTCTCTATATTAGTGCAGGAAGGGGCCGTAGATCTGAGTCTTGCCAAAGACAGTTCCCCTGGGTGACTGGGGAGAGGGAATGTGACTGGGATTGGGGGTCAGAGGAGCTTCAAGGAGATTGGTGAGTTTGTGGAGACAACTTGTCTAAGGGACACTGAAAATAGGCCCACATACCTTCTTTGTCATGCTTGCTATAGGTCATAGACACCTATTCTTGGAAAGCTTCCAGTGTAGTTCCTGATGCATAAAGAGCTGTGAACACCTGGCTTATATCAGTCGGATAATTTTATGTAATTCCTACACAGCCAAGTAAATCAACAGCAGATTAGAGGCCCAGCACCTACCACAAAAGGCAGAGAATCTGAAAGCAAGTGAGAATTAAAGTTAAAATTAAAATTCTTACATGCATTAGCAATATTTATGCTATTCCTATTTACTGATATTTAACATATTACCAATAAATCAGTAGCAAATATGGTGAACAATTTATAGGCCAGAAAGCATATATTTTTTCTGGAACTTATCTGAAATTACAGATATTTCAAGAGTTGTACCTACCATGTCCTTCTGGGCTTGCCATCTACCCAGCTGAAAATAAAAGTTTAGCCAAACAGCATCTGTTTCTTTGTCTACTCGTCTACAAGTAGTAAAGCGATAGGAAACAGAATTTTCACCACATGTTTTAATCTTATATTGCTAGAAGTTTGGCTTTATAAAAACCCAATCTACCTTTTGTAGATTCCCTTTCTCCTTTTCCTTGATTTCTGTCTTGCATTTATAGATGGAGAAACCAATAATTTTTGTGGTAGTTAATCTTCACTAATATCAAAATAATGGAGAAAAGATTCATTTCAGCACAGTTTTAAAAGAAATACATCTGATTTTACTGCAAAAATAAAATCTGCTTAAAACTGGCACAAATCCTCACCCACAGTCAGTGTGCAATAAATGATGTTGAAATAAAATTGTAGAAGGAGGGACCCTGGGATGCTACTACCAAAAAACAAACACACACCAAAAAAATCCCTCACCATTTGTAGTGTTTTTCTTTTCTTTAGGAGCAAAATACAAGTCAAGATACGATGTAAACACTGAATAAAGATAGTTCTTAAGCTTCAGATTAAGGTGTATTAATTAATTAAATCACTCTTAAGATGTGAAGTTTAGTTATAAGGTTATTTGGTAATGTCAATGTTGTATGCAAACTAAAATTTTGCTGGTAGCAAAATATTTTAAGCCTGTGTGGCCACATGGTAAAATGAATCTAAGTAACTACGCCTCAATTACACTCAGATTAAAAATAGTTGCTCTCCCAGCTAGTAGACCAAGTGGGTTCTTTAACTTGAAAATCACAGTAAAAAATAAGTTATTCTGCTAAAATGTATTTTCAGCAGTGTATCAAAGTAGTTTGTAAAGTTTTGGGGAAGAAAGCAAAATACCACTTGATGCTATTCCAAGTGAAAGGCCAGCAGTGCCACAAGTTATGAAAACGATGAATGAATTAATAGCATTCTTCAAGACAAATGCTTGAATCCATTAAGACATTCTGTAGAAAAGCAGCTATGTTACAGTTTAAAATAATATTTGTAATATTGGCTTACTTGGAATAAAATCCATTTCCTAAAGACACTAGTAAGCATCTTTGAATAACTTGCCTAAATAGAATAACTTCAAAAATAAACACCTGAATCCTAGAAAAAGCCTCATTTTCCTCACACTCTCTGAGTCTTCTCTCCCCTCTCACTAAAGGTCCTCATCTCAGCCTAGAGAAGTGATTTTCAACTGAGGGAGATTTTGTCCCCCAGGAGATATTTAGCAATGTTTTGAAACATTTTTGGTTGTCACGTCCGTGGGGGGAGGTAGGGGAGAAGGGAAGGTACTACTGGCATCTGGTGAGTGAGGTCAGGGATGCTGGTAAACATCCTACAGTGCACAGGACGGCCCCACAACAAAGAATGATCTGGCCCAAAATATAAATAGTTCAGAGATTGAGAAACACTGGCTTGGAGATATAAATGTGTGTGTGTGTGTGTATGCGTGCTGTATTGGCATACAAACCAGTAGAATATATCCATACTTGAACTCTAAAAGCTCTTTGAAACCCACATAAACTGGTGGCCTTACAGATCAGCAGTTCCAGTAAAGAAATTCTACTTTGAAACTAGATGTGAGGCAAGCTCAGAAAGGATTTTTTTTATTCTTTGCTCTGCCCCAACTCCTCAAGTAAAAGTTCTAAAGGAAGCATTGTGGTAAACAATCAGAGAGATTGTTGATTTTATTCTAACGTTTTAGAATTGTGGCTGGGCCTTGGCCTGGGATTCTCAACTCCTGTATGGGGCACCTCCATGAGTTTTTTCCTTCTGTCCTGAAAGTTTTCACTGTATGTTTTAACAATGACTGACACATGGGCATTCTTTATGTCATCCCTTTCAGTCGGATGTTGGTTTTTTCTTCTCACCCTACACGCTCTCATTCAAGATGGCAGGAAATTTTCAGGTAATGCATTTCCTTTCCAGAGAGTTGGTTTGTGATAGTAATGGAGTCGTTAGCATTCACAAGACTTAGAGGACTTCATCACAATTTTATTTTCACCTACCAACAATCACTTATGGAAAGAACCTTTTGTCTCTTGAAAACCATACAGCACACTCCTGTTTCCCATCCAGTCCTGTCTTGCCGGCCACAGCTCTGAAAGGACTGTGTTCTTTACCACAGTCTTCTTGAGGCAAGTCGCTGCCTCCTTTTAGGAACAGTGACCAACCACAGTAAACCCCCTTGAGGAGGGTTTTGGCTCAACTAAAACTTCAACCAGCACCCAAGACTTTCAAAGTACAACTGATAGATACTAGACATGTCAGTCATATTGGTAGATACCACACAAGAAATGTTAAGCAGGTAAAGCACCATTTAGCAAAACTACCTACAAACATCCTTCAAACAAACAAAAAGGCAAGAGATCCATATAATGACCCATATAATCAATCTGTACAAAATAACACAATTTATATATTTTTAACACTAATATTCATAGAATGCTGGATGGAACATTCTGGACTACTTAGGTGGGTGACATGGAATCCTAGTGCTGGCTTCTTTCTTTTTTTTTCTCTTGTTTTATTTTGGTGATGAAGAAATGAAGCCTCAGGGAGGGGAAGTGACTTGGCTAAACTCATACAAAGAGCTGGACAAAGTCAGAACCGGAAACACAATGTGCATCTTCTTCCACACATATAAGAGGCCAAAACCACAAAAGTCTGTGATATTTGTATGCATACTTTTCCAATTTTTTTCCAGTGCTTTCTTTTTCTCTCCATTATCTTTTAACCCAAATTTCCTGACTCCTTATACAGTCTATTTTGGAAATTATAAAACATAATTTTAATGCAAATAATGCCTTTTTTTTAAGTTGTAAACACCCACAACATTTTTATGCTTCAGTGACTTGATGCCAACTATATATATTCCTGGGTGGATGGGTATATTTGGATCCGTAAATGTCATTTGTGTACTCATATACATTCCTATACCAGATTTCCAAATCTAGTTGTTTTCCCTCACCTCCCAGGAAGACAGCACCCCTGACGTTTTGATAGCAGAGCTGTAACTGTACAGAGCCATCATGGGAGTTTGCATTAGATACAAGTTTATGGTAAAGGTAAAAATACTGATTTTGATAGTTTTCTTCCAGTAATATTCACCATCTTTTGCTAGAAAAGATGAAAAGATAAACAATCAATGCTTTTCTGTTTGCTTCTTTTCTGAAAGGAAGGAGAGTTAGATCTAAATAAAAATAAGCAACATCTCAGGCTTGACAATCTTTTCTAGAGAATCTTTTTTCCTCTGCTCTGCAGAGAGCCCCTGGCATGGGGCATGGGGCCAGCTGCTGACAGGTGTGTCCATGCAAACCTTATTCTCTGTTTTCTATAATCACCACCTGAAATATGTAAGTAAAGCACACAATCTAATTTATCTTAATGTTTGTCTTCTTACTTTAAATAAGCATTATTTCTTGGCAAGTATACTTGGCAAGTTTTCTATTGAAACTGCATATATGGTATGATACCAATTTTTAAAAATTATGTATGTGCCCATATAGGAAAAAAGCCTGTATGAATGTTTACCCAGGTGTTAACAATGGTTTTCTTTCAGTGATAGGACTTTTCTTTATACTTATCTGTATTTTTTACAAAGCTTATTAATTTCCTTAATGTTCAGAAAAATATTAAGCACAAAATGTTTATGTAAAGCCTTTCAAACAGCAACTCCTGTCCCTCTAATTCACTGACATTTGCAGCTAGTTCTAGTCAATAAATATATATTGAATACCTACTATGTGCAAGGTCCTGTGCTAATAGCTGTTAGATAAATAGTTTTACTATTTTCAAAAGATCAAGCCTATCAGCTAACAGGTGTTCACAGAGTTGTGTGTTACGTGCCTATCATGTGTTCATAGCTGCCTGCTAGGAGCTCTGGATACAGTGGTAAACAAGGCAGTGTCCCTCTTGCCAGGAGCTTGGATACAATAAACATGTAGATAAATAATAAATAACAGTGGTCATGATGCATGTTATGAAGGAGATATTTTGAGGCAATGTTGCTGATAGTGACTAGGAGAGTGGGGCTGCTTTAGCTGGGGTGTTTGTCAAAGGCCTTGCTGGAGAAGTCACATTTGGGTCGAAGCCTGAATATTAGAAGCAAACAACCTTGCGAAGATAGGACCTTGAGCAGAAGGAGCAGCAAGAGAAAAAGACCCTAGATGAGAACCGTGTGGTATATTCAAGGAACAACAGAAGACAGTGGCAGCGTACGGAGAAGGAAGAGAAGCAAGCAGAAGCCAGTAGGGCAGCCTTCCAGGCCACGGTACAGAGTTCAGATGTGATTCTCGTGGCAAGCAGAGGTCTTTGGTGAGTTCTAAGTAGAGAAGTGATGTTGCCTAGTCTACATTTGATAAAGATCCCGCTGGCTTCAGTGTTAACAGTGGATTTAGAGGAGGCAAGAGTAGAGGCAGGGAGGCCAGTCGTGCTGTTGAGGACGCAGCTAAAAGCTGCCACATAGGGATGATAGTGGGGAAAAGTACTAAAAACTTTATAATGGGGGAATACCTCCTGACTGGGGACAAAAATAAAGGGGGGAGTGCTGCTCTTCCATTACATAGCTACTCTTCTCTTTCAACTTTTGTCTTATGTTATGGAATGTGGCTGAGATTGCTAACTATTTCTCAGTATCCTCTCTCCTCTATTTTTATAGTAGAGCTCCCTGAATTCTAGCTAGACACTTGGCCAGTAGGTTATGAACTACATTTCCCAGCTTACCTTGCTACCAGGAGTGACCTTGTGACTAAATTCAGACCATTGGGAAATGAAGTAATGTGTGCACCATCTAGATTATCTCCTTAAGGACACAGCCACTTGGTAAGACTTTCTTCACTCTTCCCTTGGGCTAAAAGTCAGACAAGGATCAACCAATCTTTGACCCCAGGGCATGAGAACATCACCCCAGGGTGTGGTGGAACAACAAGATGGAGGGACATATTTCCCTGAATGACCCCATGGGACAGCCCTCTGGCTGGCCTCAACACTCCCCTTCAATCTATATCACATGAGAAAAATAAACTTCTTTCTTTTTAGAGCTGTGCTGTATTCTAGAGTCTTTTGGTTAGAACTGCTTGTCCCATACTCTTAAGTAATGTGAGGAGCTTTGGGGAAGCCAAAAGAAGCATTTACAGCAGAGAAGCTAGGGCATGGCTGATGTCTGTGGGGCTGATCGGCAGTTTTAAAAAGATAAGCCAACATCTTCTCTTCAGTGCCCTCTTGTCTGAGATAGGAAGAAAGCATAGCCAACTGTGAGAAAAACTATTTTGATAGCAATCTACTCCAAAGCCCTCGGGCCGTACCCAAGACTTGGGAGAGTTCTGACCCCCAGCTGAGATACAGGGTGAGTCACAGAGGAACATTCCAATCATGAACCCCGTATAACATTAAGTTTGTAATACGCTGATAAAAAAAGAAACCAAAAGGTAGCATAGATTTGTTTTCTTTACCAGTTGTTTAAGAAACTTTACAGTTTGAATTAATTACTCTTAGTGAAGAAGTGTGTACATACTAAACACATATGGAAAATACACCAAGCTCTAAGTCAATTGAGCACATTTACACATGAGGCCTTGTTGCTCCATCCGCACTGGGTGGCTCCAGCCAACTTCTCATCCAGTTGCAGTGTACCTTAATTTGGGAGCCTTACTAATTAAAAAAAAAAAAAAAAAAGCCTATCTCAAGGTTGTGAAGGGTATTACACACACAAAGTGAAATCATACTAAATATTACAGTAGGTAAGAAAATAATCTTTAACCTGGGGGAAACATGACCTTCCTTATAGGGATTTTTTGAGGATTAAAAAGAGAAAGTATGTAAAGCAACCAGCAAAAAGTATTATTGTTGTTGTTAGTTTCTCCTTTTCCTATACTCACTCAATTATTTGGCTTTCAAATTCCAAAATACTCTGAAATCTGCCCTGAATCCCTGAAAGAACGACCAAATGGTCGTTCCCAGTTAACTGGTAATTTGGCTGTTCTGCATGACTCAGTACAGGGATGGGAGGGTAGGGTAGGAGGGAAAGGAGACTAACATTTATGGGACGCCTACTATGTGTGCACTTCAGATTGGTTATCTCCTTTGATTCTCATAATTTGATGTGGTGATACCATCATTTCTATTTTAACGATAAAGAAACCAGGTTTGACAGAGGTTAAATTCCTTACTCAGTCACGTAATTAATGAGTGGTTGTTAATGGTTGAGCTGAAATTCAAACCCCGGGCTGAATGACTCCGAAGCTTACCTTTCTGCCTGCACCTCTGGTGAGGTCTAAGCCTCATGGTGCACAGAATGCAGGGTTATATGCACCCCTCCCGAGCACAGAGGTGGACCCCCAAACCACTTTCCACTCTCAATTTTCTTTTTTAATTCCAGGCAGAATTAATCATTTCCCCCTCTGTGTTCCCATTCAACATCTTGTATACACGTCCACATGTAGAGTCATTGTTAGTTTACAGGCCTATTCGTGGTTGCCTCTGCTAGATTGACAGCTTTTCATGGGCAAACAGTTTAGCATCTGTGTGTTCTTCGTGTCTGGTTCAATGCCTGCAGATAATCAGCACTCAGGAAGTGTTTACTGAATCATCCACAAACTCCCTAACAGCAGTCATGTGTCATAGTCCAGTTGCCCGTGATGATGTCCAGGCCTATCTTTGAGCAACCTTAAGTCTCCAGGCCCCCAAGCCTCATGAGGTTTCCATGAGCAGGAAGCACATGTGTGAAGACATGTGAAGCACTGCATGTCACAACTGTCACCCACTGACTAATATAAACCAAGACCTTTTGAGGTTGTGCCTTATGGTAATTGCTGAAGCCTTTCTTGGTAAATGAGAAAACAGCTCTTTCGCTCTGCCTGGGTTTGAGTGGGTTAAAAAGATCTGAAGGGCAGCACATGCGCGTGCACACTCACACACACACACACACACACGCAGTGTGAACTAACATTATCCCTACAGTATCAGGAACCTCCTGAGCTGTAATCTCTCCACATGGAGGCTGAATCACAATAGTAAACATAAGAGGAGGTTTCACAACAAATTCTTTAACCACATTCATAGCTATCAGCAATGACATTAGATTCAATTAGGCAACGCTGATTTGAGCTGCATACAATCTTTGCTGTAATTAGATTCTTTGTTGTACACATTGTGTCACCACCGAGGAAAGGTCATTAAGGGGCACACTCTCCTATAGGTAATCACACCCCGGACTCTATAAGTATGATGGCAACTGGCAAAGAAAATACAGTTTCTTCTCCTGCTTGGTAATACAAAGGGAACAGGTAGTACCTGAACCCTACTCATTTCCATTTTTTGTCAGAATGTTCTTAGTATAATCTTGCGGAGTCCATAAGAGCATGTCACAGAGTTTCACTATCAATTTGACATCACTAGGCAGGAAGGTAAAAAGCAAGTATTGTTGCTTAGAGCTCTCTGCTGTGATTGTTGTTTTACAGTCCAGACTGTGGTTCAGTGTGGGGATAGTGTCAGAACTAGGAAGAGTCTGATATGGTACTCTACTTGCAAGCTGATAAGTTAGCCTGCCATAATTTCATGTAATCAGGTAGAAGAAATAAGAGAATAAGAAGAAATCAGAAACAAAGGACAGTTTATTATTCACAGCAATAGTAGGTAAACTAACCAGGCTAGGGTGGGGTTGCCATTAAGAGAAAAGTAAAAGCATCTTACCTGGGAATGGTCAGAGTAGAGTCCTAAATTTTCTAATGGGAACTATGTAACTCCCTATCCCTTGCATCCTAATCATTACCCACGAAGCAGCTGAGAGAAAATGATCCCCTTCTGGAGAAAGTTGCATTCAATGATCAAATTGTCTTACTAAGGTGTGTGGACCAGGAGGAGTTGAGGGAGGTGGAGTCAGAGATGTCATTGAGTCAATCATCGAGGCGGCCATTCCAATGCTCAACAATACAATATTCCCGTGGATGGCAGGGAACATGGAAGGTCCATCAAATACCTTGACTATCAGTCTATTGTTGAGTGACTTGTGATAAAAGGCACAGCATTGTCAGACTGCAAGTGGTCCAAACAGCCAAAGCTTGACATGGATTAGTTGCAAGGGCCACAATAGCGTGGCCAGAGTTGGCTGATCAGACTGTAACAGAAACATCATAACCTGAAAAAGTATCAACAGAGTGAGGCCCCATGGATAGCCCGGAGAGGGAATCAAAGGTCAAATGGAGACAATCTGCCAGGAGCTGGTGGGGTCAATACCCCATGTGATATGTCCTCCCTTATGGCAAGACAAACGGGTTAACTTTTGGCAGGAGTTCCAAGTCAGGCGTGCAGCAGTAGCCTCTGCATCAGAAATATAGTGGCCTCTACTTTGTGCCCAGTCTATGATGGTGGATGTGTTCCCATGTCTGGTATGGTGATAGGTACAGGCAGAGATGGTAGAAATCTGGGTGGTACCACCTTAATCAGCAGCTTGAGTCCAGTCAGTCTCATCAGAGAACAGACTCTTGGCATGGGCTTGATCCATAGTTTGCAACCCCAGAAAGGGGTGTCTTCAATCTGCCAGTCTTTAGTTTCTAAGTGGCAGATCAAATAGCTAGACCATTGGCAACAGCCCAAGAGTCAGTAAAAAATATAACAAAGTTCTTCAAGGATAGTATTGTCCAGAGCTATGAGGACAGCTTTAATTTCTGCCCACCGAGTGGAGCAACTTCATTCATTTTTGGTTTTGCATCACTGGCAATGAAGTTGAACAGCCATAGCATCCCAGTGAATGCCACCAGGTTTCAGCCTAAAGGAATAATCGAGCCCAGATATTTAGGGACATTGCTGTGAATAGAGGGTCCTGGAGAGCCAGTGAGTTTGCTTCAGTTGGATAGTGGGGCATAGAATTTTCCCCAAAGGAACAGGTACCTCTTTTACCTGTGAAGCCTAGATGCTGCTGAGGCCAAGCTGGTTGTGTTCTTGAATATACCATTTTCATTTGACAAGAGAAGCTGGTTGGGACCATCCCACTTTGTTAGTCATTGAATCTGAGTTGACTCACCCAAAAATAAGAATATCACATCAGAGAGTCACAAGGCTTCCACGGGTCAGGCATTCAGTTTTGATAAGAGCACAGCAGCAAGCTAATAGCTAGTTTTCAGAACGAGTGTTCCTGGTAGCTGCATCAGGGAGGTAATGAATCAAGACCCCAAGGGGGCCTCTCTGGGTAGAGGCTGCCTCCCTTTGCTAGAGGCTCCAATCAACAAAATCATCAGTCACAGGGACTGGAAGCTCAGAGGGGTCATTAGTTATGGGTCCCCAAATTAGAGAGTGTGTTATAGCTTTCCTGACAGCTTCCAACACAGCCTGTTGGTTTGGGCCCCACTCAAAGGATGCCGATTTGCAAGTTAGCTCATATAAAGAACCAAACAGAATCCCCAAGTGAGGCACATACTGTCTCCAAAACTCAAAGTTCCCAATATGAGCCTCCTTTTTGGTGGTAGGAGGTCAAAGAGACAGCAGATTTTCCTTGGCTGCCAGAGAAATTGAGTGTTGTGAATCCAGCCACGTAGTTTCAAGAAACTTTACTTGGTCAGCAGGCTCCTGAATTTTGTCATGTTTATCCTAGCCTCCTCTGATAATAGGGGTATGATAACCCTGCAGGAAGAGGAGTTGAACTGAGGCTTCTGACTCACCAATTGACAAGACATCATCTATATAATGAAAGCTTTAGACATCGGAGGGTAGAGGCACTCACTAAATGCTAACATACATACCGACAACTGAATTCAGTTGTTGCTCTCATAGCATCAACTGTGCCAGACATTGTGACTGCAACTGACTCCATTTTACAGACTGATGGCATGCCATACCACTGGTACTTGAAGATCAAGATCAGTCTCACACTCATAGCAAAAGCCTCCAGTGTGTGTTTAGTGCTCCTGCAGGGGTACCTAAATTCCCTAGGCATCACTAAAAACAGTTGTGTCCCCTTAGGATTCTCTACATGCAGCTCTTCTCAATTAGGGAGAATCCTGTGGCACTTATGGGACAGGGAAGTACAAGCATCAATTCTGATTGACATTAAGATGTAGAGGCAGCAACAACAGTGCATTGAATTGGCTCAAAGGGCCCCACCCACAAAGTCAGGCTAGCTTCCTTTCCCCACTGTGAACTCGCCCAAACCGCATTAGCTGAATCTACATGCCTTTTCCTTCCACACGTCCAGATAGGATAGCGACCCGGGCTCCCATATCCAACAGAGCCTTAAAAGTTTTGATTTACTCCAAGATTCCCCAGCTTACTGAGTTGGATGTGTATGACCTTGGATCCTCCTTGGGCACAGGGAAATCTCGGCCCCTACCTCTAGTTGTTTCTCCTTAATGTGGCTGAGGTCAGAGGAGGTAGAGAGAGATCATTTTCTCATTCTCATTGATCAACATTGTAAATCCAATCCTGTAGTAAGAGCCTGGATTCTAGTCAATGCCTCATATATGGTTTCCCACAGGAGTTTTTCTGTCTCAGAAAAATCTCTCTAAGAAGGCCAAAAAAAATCTGAGACTTTTTACTGTTGTCTCCAACTGGATCTAAAGTTAGCATTATAGATTGCAGGAGGAATTGAGCCATAGAAAGCCCAGCTCTTGCTGTTCTTCCTCAGTAAGCATTACACACCTCACCCCCTCATCTCCCAAGCAACAGCCAAAGCTCTGATGATTCGTCCGGTTTTTGCCCATAGTGGTAGCAAATTTCCTTCCTTTCATTCTCAGTGTGGATATGTGTATCTGTAATTTGTCTGAAGGAGGGTGGAAACTTCTGCCCACCCAGCATGAATCTTAGTATCTACAGCTGTTACATGGGACAGATTTGAGGTTGACCTCTCGACTGACGGGGAAGTTCCCCCACCCAGGGGAGAGTTAGTAACAAGCAGGGCGCTGGTCAGGCAACTCTCTCTGAAACTACTTTCTGATGCTCAGCCTGCAACCACCTTCCCAGTTCCTTCTGATTAGTAGACAATAAAGTAAAAAAAAAAACCAAAAATATTTATTTCCCAGCTGACCATAAAATGTGGTCAATTCACTACTGATTCCCATGGGCTTCCCTCAATCCTGTTAACTGGCCTGTGAGGCACTCATCCTTCTTCTTCCAGAAAGCCATGTTTATGTCAGCATCCCACCACTACTGCCAAAACTGTCAAGAACTGTGAAGGGTCTGACATTTACCCTACTGGCAAACCAATAAGTTAGACTGCCACAGTTTCATGGATGCTAGTAGAAAACCCGAGATTCCTAGGTCAGAGATGAAGAAGTTTATTACAGCACTAGCAACAGCCAGAGCGTCAGCATTTTTACATCAGTTCCTAAAGTCCCAATTCCCACAGGGTGACAAGAATAGGATCAGGTGACATCCGCCCATGCAGTAGGTGGTATTACAGAAGATCCCTGAGCTCAGGGAAGCAGAATCTTTTTATGATAGTCAATAAATATGCCTGCTCTTTGCTCCAGAGAGAGACTCTACTTCTCATTTTCAAGGGTTTTCGCTATACAAACATCCTTCTAAAAGAACAAAGGGCAACTCAGTGCTTTGCTCACAAGGTGTGCAGAAATACAAGAGACCCATGGAGAATTGTCTCCACTGGCACAGAGAAATAACCAGCAACAAACAATGTGGGAATGGCATGCAAACACCCCGTGACTAGGAATTGAGTCTTCAGCTCATGTCATTCTGTGGATAATATACATAGAGGTGCTGGGAGCTTATGATTACATAAATAGATTTTCAACCTTCCACAAAAGGTTAAAATAAAAATCCCCGCAAGAGGAGGAAGAATCAGAATTTTAGGTGTAGAAGGAACAATAAAAGTCAAGGCATGTTTAAAATAAAAAACTAGATTAAATTCAAGAGCTGTTGAAAATTGTTGAAGCAGGATGATGTGTATCTGGGGATTCCTTTTAATATTGACTCTTTTTATGTTTAAAAAATTTTATAATGTATTTTAAAAAAATTTTTAAATTAAACAGTTTGAAAATAGCGGAATTCTCCATTGAAAAGAAAATGCTTAGGATAAAAACCTCTATTAGTTGAAGTTGATATAGAATGTTTCTTCCCCAGAAAACCTCTACAATAGTAGAAGGAAGAAAAATATGTAAGCATTTTATCTATAGACATTATTGAAATTGAAATTTTAGTTTTGGAAATAGTTTATGTATTTTAAATATGGGGACAATGACCTGGGATGAAAGAAAGTTGAACAATTAAATTTTTCTGGATGACTAACTGTTGTGTCCAACATACTAGAAGGATCTAATACAAAACCCACGCATCGGGAAAGTTCCGATGTTCACTGAGCAGAGGAGAATGAGGGCCCTGCAAATGTTTGCAACAGAGGCTGCTTCTATATAACAACAAATGGAACCAAACGAAATTGACTTTAGGGGCATCTAGTCATTCGTTCTTTCACTGAGTATCAACCAAGGGCCAGACACTGGGCTACAGGAGTGTATCTAAAAAGAGAACATGCTTAAAGATTTTTTTTTTTAAAAGAGAGGGGAATAAACTCATGATCTTCAATATTTTTTTAATTGTATTATCCTTATAATATCGCTAATTCTTGGATTTAGGATTTGAACATATTTTTGGAAGGAAATAGAGAATGAAATCTGAAAGATGACAGGTACAGGCAGTACAGTTCTGAGCTGATGAAGATAAAATGAAAGGAGACCTCATCAAGCCTGGAAAATGGATAGAAAAGTATCCAATAACTCTCTGCATGGGCAGCAAGCGGACAGTGAGTCTGGGGCAAATTAACCTAAGCTATGAGTATAAGATGATCATCTCTGAATCATTTGAAACCCTGGAAATAGAATCCATTATTGACTTGCTCCTCTGGCTTCTGTTTTGTAGCTGCCCCAGCCCCACGTCTCAAGAAAGGCAGAGAAGGGTCAATAGGCTCCAAATTAAGAATTAATAGGACTAGGTTCCCTGAGGAAGATGATACCTGAGACAGGATATTATCAAAATATGTAAAATCTTTGAAGGACCTGCATGGTCAGGCCCAGCACTGCTGTACAGCCTTGTACCGTTGTACCCTGCACGAGTACCGGCCAAGGGTATGGTGTGGAGGTGGGAGCAGGGAGGGGACCGAGCTGGGATGAAATCTAGCTATACTCTTTTCACTGAGTCATGCACCCGGCACAAGGCTGCGTCTGCGTGAAAGAGGGAGCATCTATTCCTAAGTGGAGTGCCCAGAGGGGGTCCTTCTTTCCTGTCTGCAAAAAGCCTTGTCTGTGCTAGCTGCAGCCCTGGAGGGAGAACATCCTCAAATCCTGGAATGCTGAGACTGAAGGGCACCCATTGAAATTCTATGAAAGTAGTTTAAAGATAAATAAAAGATGGCATTACTTTATACAGTGGGTAGTAAACATATGGAACTCATTATCCTCAAGATGTTGCGTAGTCCACAAATATAAATAGGATAAAGAAAGATTCAGATAAATTCATGCTCGTTAGATTCATATGAGCTGCTAGAGCATTGTTAGAAACACACAGGGAACGTCTCCAAATGCTTCCAGGGAAAACACCATGTTTGTCTTCAAAATGTCCTGTCGTGCCAGGGCCACGAATTGAACAGGCAAATCTCTGGCTATCCAGGTTTCTCGGGGAAATCAACACCCACAATACCCAAGTTTTCTAAATAACTGAGGGTTAAGCTGCTATATCATAAGTATTTTCTTTATATTAACCAGTTGTATAAAAACCTATCTCTAAGGTGGTATGAACTTTCATGTCATCTTAAACTGAGTTTGCCAAACTTAACCTTTTCTTGAGAACTTGGAGTTGTCGCGACGAACACGCATTAATGTGCTGGGCTGTAAGAGAGTGATATCTCAGGACCCAGGGTGTCATCTAAGATGGGTGGCACTATTTGACTATAACCTGGTCCCACAGAGTTATTGTGGTTTGTTCTTTTCATTTCTGTCAGTATCTGTGCTTACTTTAAGTAAAAATTTTTTTCACGCTTCTGTTTTCACTATCGTGAGTGGGCTTGCAGGGAAAACCCTTTCACTTCTAATATGCTGCTCCCACTTCTTTGACTTCAGAGGAAAGAACCCTACTCTGTTCTGTGTCATGTCATCTCACCTGTGAAACGGACCTTCCCTTAATTCACTACAGCCCTCAGAGACCAGGCTGCACTTTTAACAAACTTAACTGAAGGTCGAGGAATAACAAAAGTACATTGTAATACAGCTGCTGGATTTGGCCACCAGATGCTCTTACCCCTGAACCCAGGGAGGCTCACACCCATTTTGAATCCTCCATAAAGATATGCCTTTTGAGTTCCCATCCTTGTCCAGCTCAGTCCAACCCTAGAAGCAGGGCAAAAGTATTCACAACTCCAAGCACAAGCCCACTGCCAGGCTCCAGAAATTGGAAAATGTTTCCTCCCTCCAGCTCAAGGCCAACTTTTCCAATCATCATTTATTGGTACCAGCATCTTATTACTTTTCCTAAGATGGCAGACCAGCAGAATTATGAACTTGTCCATGGTTCCCAGTAGGACAATGCATCAAAACACAATAATCCAACATCAATACATTCTAGAATCTTCAACCTTATATAGCCCACAGACATCGACAGTCCAGGTCTGGTTGAGCCCTACCAACTGCAGTCTGTTCCTTTGTGTGGTCTGTCCACTAGTGTGAGATGCAGATCTTGCCTACTCATCCTTCATACAACCTCCAGATTTTGCTTCTGAACAAGAATGCACACAAATCTCCAAATAAATATACAATAACTTTCAGGCACAATGTAGTTTAAATTCACTCTTTGAAGAAAGTAAATATTTATCTAAGGGAAATACAATGTGCAGAGATGCAATTCTGCAGATTACAAAACAGGTATTTGTTGTTGAGTTACAATACAGGGATATTTAACAACTCAGAGTCACCCTGATTGAAAATCACCAATTCAGAACAAGGCATTTGCTTATGTTTGAACACCTAAATGATTCATTCTGATGTTTTTACTACTACATAAGTTTAATATATCCTAACTGTAATACTATAATCCACTAACAACCAGTGATATCTTACATTTGATGAAATATAGTACAGGCATACCCAGTGGTGTGCTGTCTCAGTGTAGACGCCTAACAACCAGCTTTCATGGGGGGGTGAGGGGGTGGGAGGAGTCCCTGATTTGTAGCATTTGCCTATTTTTGTGGTGTAAATACTCCCACCATGCCCAATTTGAAATTACCAATGTGACATCAACCAGCTTGCTAAATTCCTGAAAATTCAACAATTGGCTCTTGCAAACCAATATAAGCACTCCACCATACCACAAGACATATGCCACAAATATCTTCCCAGTTAACCTTCTTCTCATAGAACATCTCTTGGTTTTTGACACCCAACTTCATAGAACATATATATCTCTCAAAATATCATTTTTTGGCTGATATTTTTGTGGGAAAAATGTATATTTATATACTCAAAATTCAATAGAACATTTTTAGAAAGCAATATGTGGGAAAAAATATAATTGATAGAAAGTCAGAATGATATGCACATCCTTTAAAAAGTGTACATTGTCAGCAAAGGCAACTTTCTCTGTCACTAGTACTAAGATAGACATCACAGCATACTAAGCAGCTATTAACAACCATGTCAATTCTTTCATGATCAGTAAGCATTGTTTAGCCATTTTACATCGTAACACAGAGTTTATTAACTTACATATACATATTTTACTATGTTTTCATTACCTTTTAAGAAATTTGTTGGTGGTTTGGGGCTGATGTGTAACACATTATAATTTTTCCCATTTAAAATAATGGGAAATAGGCTTCCAGTCAGCTTTTTCATGTAGAACATCTGATTCTCAGCAATGGATTACTGACAATAAGTGGGAGATGTTGATTATGTAAATACTAAGACCTTTAACTCTTATAACCTTTAGCATATGAATTTAATGACATCTATTTTGCCTGCTCAGGAACTTTTTGCATGATTCTTGGTTTATAGTTGTGTTCCAGATGGACGTATTGCTAGAGAGCTAAGTTGTGGTTGGTTGAACCAAATAATTATTATATTTCTAATATAGTTTAAAATATATGGTACAACATTAGTTACTATCTATTTTGAGGTGAAAAACAGGGTGGAATCCAATTATTTCTGATTCGCCGATGCAAAATAAATAAATAACCATTGTTAAAGAGAAAACCACAAGCCCAAAATGGCGTCACTCATGCTAAAGTCCATAATACCAAACTTAGATTTAATTCTTAACCTAATTGCAGTTTCAACCTCTCCCAGAAATGTAATCTTAATCAACCAGTCTGGGATTTTCTGGCCAGTACCAGTGAGGTAATTTGTCATGTGGGCCCTCTCCATCTCTCAGAGGAAGAAGAGGCGATCTGTATGATAAAACTCTTGCCTTCCCCCCAGCCCCAGAAAGAAAATGTCCTGGCCTAAAAATAATCCTTTCTTTTCTTTTGCCAATAGCTTCCTTGCCCCAGCCCTCCTTCCTATAAAAAGCTTCCATTTTTTTTTTTTTATTGATGTCTTAGTTTATAACACTGTGGGGTTTTAGTTGTACATTTTTGTTTGTCCATCACCTTGTGGATGTAACCCTTCACCCCTTGTGCCCCCCCCACCCCCCTTCCCCTTGGTAACCACCAATCAGTTCTCTCTGTCCGTGTGTTCACTTATATTCCATATATGAGTGAGTTCATGCAGTGTCTGTCCTTCTCTCTCTGACTTATTTCACTTAACATAATACCCTCTAGGTCCCTCCATGTTGTTGCAAATGGGACAATTGTGTCTTTTCTTATGGCTGAGTAGTATTCCATTGTATGTATATACCACATCTTCTTTAACCAATCTTCAGTCGAGGGACACTTGGGTTGCTTCCACTTCTTGGCTATAGTGAATAATGCTGCAATGAACATAGGGGTGCATACGCCTCTTGTGATGGTTGATTTCATGTCCATTGGGTAGATGCCCAAGAGTGGTATTGCTGGATCATATGGTATTTCTATTTTTAATTTTTTGAGGACTCTCCATACTGTTTTCCATAGAGGCTGCACCAGTTTGCATTCCCACCAGCAGTGAATGAGGGTCCCCGTTTCTCCACAACCTCTCCAGCATTTGTTGTTTTTTGTGTTGGTGATTATAGCCATTCTAACCGGTGTAAGGTGATATCTCAGTGTAGTTTTGATTTGCATTTCCCTGATGATTAGTGATGTTGAACATCTTTTCATGTGGCTATTGGCCATCTGTATCTCTTCCTTGGAAAAATGTCTGTTCATATCCTCTGCCCATTTTTTGATCGGGTTGTTTGTTTTTTTGTTGCTCAGTTGTATGAGATCTTTGTATATTACTGAGATTAATCCCTTGTCAGACAAACGATTTGCAAATATTTTCTCCCAGCTGGTGGGTTGTTTATTCATTTTGATCCTGGTTTCATTTGCCTTGTAGAAGCTCTTTAGTCTGATGAGGTCCCACTTGTTTATTTTTTCTTTTGTAAAAAGCTTCCATTTTGTACAACTCCTTAGAGTATCTTTCTGCTTGCTAAATGAGATGATGCCTAATTCAAGAATTGCCTAATAAAGCCAATTGGATCTTCAAATTTACTTGATTGAACTTTGTTTTTTAACCATTCAGAGAATGGTTAACAACTTTAGATAATTCACATCCTCAAATGTCTTTCCTTTGGACCAAGACTTTCATCCTACGACCTTCTCAATCATGATGAGTCAGAACGAAAACTGAGACCATTTTTAGGACTCTTCCCAACACAGACATCTCTCCCCACTTCTTTTATCCTGGGAAAGGTCAGTCTGTGGAGGAATGAAAAGGCCATGTAAGCAAGCCCTCTTATCAAAATATACTTTTCTGGGGCTGGCCCAGTGGCATAGTGGTTAAGTTTGCACGCTCTGCTTCAGCAGCCCAGGGTTTGCAGGTCCAAATCCTGGGCGCGGCCCTATGCACCACTTATCAAGCTATGCTGTGGAAGGCGTCCCACATACAAAATAGAGGAAGATGGGCAGAGATATTAGCCCAGGGCCAATCTTCCTCAGCAAAAAAAATACTTTTCTACCTGTCACAGGGTCTGACATTTTGCTGATAGAGCTTTATCCTTTTGTGTCTTGAAAATCTGGAATCTTAAAGAGTTCCCTGGGAAAGGTCACACCTTAAATTCTTTACCATCTGCTTCCTTAGAGGAGACAATTAGTTAAGGTCAAAGTCCCGAGAGAAAAGATCAAATTTTAACAGGTCCCCAGGTGATTAAAATGCACATCAACACTGAGAAGCCTTACCAACAGTATTTGGAAAGCTAAGGAAGCTCTGATGTACCATCTGTGTACCATCTCTTAAACAAGCACCTAGTGCATATCTGAACTGGTAGTCAACAAACATCTGAAAGTTTTTATCACTGAAGAGAAAATGTCTAGCGTTCTTTCAGTACTACACAAAGTTGGACTGGATCACTCATAGGAATAGACAGAGGCACTTCAGGAATGACTGATAAAAGTCCTAGCCTGTTTTTACTGACTACTTCTCCCTGGTATGTAGCATAGCCTTCTTTACATTTAATTTGTTTCAGGGTTACTGTTTCCGGGAAGACTTGGGCCTCAAGTTCTCTCTACATTTATATGCTGTACATGCAACCTGTCCAATAACAGTGCTAATTACATAGATATTCTTTGTTAGTTGATCATTTAATATCTTATTTCATATCTAAGACACTTTAATTTTGAAATAAATCTGTATTGCTTAAAGAACTGTGTAGACCTAGAATCATAACATCTCAGAGTTTTTGCATAACTCTTCAAATCATCTTAAGTATACCTCTTATTTGCTGCTGGAATTCCCCCTAAACACCCAACAATTGGTCATCTTCCCTCTGTTTGAATACTTCTCATGACATGACACATACCTCCTCCTACATCGATCGCTTCTTGTTTTGAACCATTCTAATTAGAAGTTCTCTCTCATACTGAATTAAAATGTCACCCATTGGTCTTAATTATTTATTCATTACAATTATTAATTTTATACCATATTTCCCTTAGCTGGTTGATGTATTCTTTCATGTTACTAGAAAAATTGGGAACCAAGACACAGAAATATTATAGTAGGGGTTCCAAAGGCCATCAAAAAGCCCACAAAGAAACCAAGACTAGAAAGGATTTCTCTCTAATTCTATTCACTAGACTGTCTGCCAAGAAATGCTGCTCTGTGGTCAACACTATGATAATACGTAAGCAAAAACATCAATCCCTGGGAAAGATCATGGATCAGGGTGTGGTAAAAATCCAGAAACTGTGTCCCTCCCTTCATGGGTCAAACATCTGGCAAAGATCCTAGGGCAGGATCTGCAGCCAGAATCCACCGTGGGGAGCTGATCTGTTCCCACAAAGGAGATTTGACTTTCTGGCAGCTGGCAATTTTCCTTTGTGAAATGGGTGTTCCTGGCACTCCATAAAAGACCTCCTTTCTCCACACTCTTTTTCTCTCCACCCCCGGACTCCACACCCTACTGCACACACCCTCCCACTCTTACATCAGTAAAACCCCTCCCTAATGTACATTATGCACACACGCATGCCCCCACAACTTCCTCTGCAAACACACCCACGTGTCTCTGCACACCCAGGCAGCACAAGGCTTTCCATCTCATGCCCTCATCCTTTCCTCCACTCAGCCTTCTCATAGCGCCTTAATACCATATCTACCACCCCTGCTTCCTCCTCTTCTCATTATCTCCTCTATTTTATTTTATGATTTTCCTTCACCTCGTCCCAGCCCACCCCACTCTGCTCCCTGGGCCTGGGAATGCTGGCACTGCAATCTTGTTCTGCACATTTGTAATCTGGAGCTGTCACAAGCAGGAAAGTAGTCAGCCTGCATGTGCCTGCCTGTTCTCCCACAGCTAGGCTACGGCGGAGGATGGAAAGAAGCTGGCAGTCAGTCCTATTTCTGGAAACTACAAAAACTTATTTCCCCTCGTCAAATTCCTGGAGAAACCAATGCAGGCTCCACAGTGGTCACCATCATTCCTCCTTCCCCCTAACTCTGTTGTAAGTTTTCCTGTCCTTTCTTCAGACATCCTTACAATATGGTGCCTGTGGTGGCATCACTCACATCCTGTCCATTATGACAAGTTACTCAGGGCAGGAGACCCCACAGAGGATATAAAGGACAATGAAAGAGGGGAATAAGGTTAATTACATTTCATCAGAATCTTAGATAATTTAAATATATGTTAATCCACTGGAATCTACCTACAGACATAACATTGAAAAAAATGCTGAATCAATGAAATACAGAACATAATCAGTTTATACATTTCCATGCTCCATAGCACCTGCTGGCTTCACTAGGATTTAAAAGTGGTCTTGGGCAAATGATTTGCCAGTTTGCCTGGGTTTCTTATTTTTCCTTGGTAAGGGGGATGGTAGTTCAGCTAAATAAATACTAAGAACAATGGGGGTCCTTTATTACTTCCATACTAGGAACACATAAATTTTTAATAACAGCTGCTGTTTACATGAGCCTACCACATCGCACTGGATATTAAACAAGCAAGTAAGATAGAGATTGTTTTGTTCACTGAAAATTTACCATCTAAAAAAGACTGTATCAATGGGACCAAAAAAATATATAAATAAATAGCCTGAAAGAGCTTGGATCACTTTGTTTTCACATTAATTAAAAAGAAAAAAATCAGTGAGTCCCTGCTTTCCAAAGAATAAAGTCCTAACATATAAGTTTGGCATTCCAGAATCTGCCAGTTTGAGTCCTATACTCCTTTTCAACTCTGTCTTCCATCTTCCCCACTAACGTCATAGTCCACACACCGGACTCATTGAGTCTCAGACACTGTCTGTGCTTTCCCACACAATCTCGAGGTCACGGGTCCCGTCATTTCTACGTTCTGTCCTAGCCCAGTGAGTTATGCATAATTTTGTGGTTGTTGAGCAAACATTTGCTGAAGGTGAGCTTCATGAGAACAGAGCAGTTATAATTAGGACAAAATTAAGATTTGCAAAGCTCACTGAATAAAGAAAAGGTATATGTCCTCTTTGCCTATAGAGTGCCCACTTTTTCCTTACATTAAGCCTTTGCCCTTTAAGTATTCTTGTTCATCAACACTGTTTTTCCGTTGCCATAACTGCCCAACACTGTCAATGTATTTCATGTCTCTAGGATGTGCTTATTCAACCTCACATGTCCAGGCTTCACATATCTTTGAACTGGGTTTTACCAGAGATTAACAGGTTGCTATCACCTCACGTATCCAAAACACACAGAAAACTAGTCAGCACAGCACAAGTAGAGACTAGAACCAGACCCCCTCATAAACTAGTTAATTCACCCTCAGTTCCGGATGTTGTAGAAACACCGTCTTCAGGGGTGTATAAGCCTTCACATGTTTCATTAATTTCTTTCCTCCTAGGGAACAATTCATCTCCCCTATCTCTCTCATCCTCTTAATGCTTAGCTGTATTTTCTTGCTTCCTGTTTTATTTAATATCAGTAAAATTTGTTACCATCAGGACTACCTCCTATCAACAAACCTTGGACATTGTTTCCAACCATATGGTTAGGATAATTTAAGAGTCTGTGGTAACAAATACAACCTGATTCAACAAACTGTCAATAATTTTTCATGGCAATGAGCGTTATAAAAATTAAACCAGAAACTCTCCACAGTAATTGTGAATATAAATAAATAAAATTCACAGATATTCCTTAATATTCTTATTAACCATTCATTTCAATTTCTGCCTTTCTTCTAACCAACACCTTTTAAAAACCAAAGTCATATAAAAGAGCAATTTTAATTTAATCTCATCTGTTTGACCACTTTCTAGAATGAGTTAGAGGTACTAACAAGCTGTGAAATGACTCATAAGAGAACATTGAAAGAGAAGAAAAGATTTTGAAAGCTTTACAAACTGGATAATCAGGTCATGAATAGATGAGAGCTTGAAAAATATCATACTTTTTTTTTTAACCTTTAGTGTTACATTGCAAGGAAATTCTAAGTTTAGTAGAGTAAGTAAAAAAAATTTTAGAAAAGAAGTAGTTTGTTATACCAGCTACTTCAGAATTTGAGCTTTGCATTAAAAATAATTAAGCAAACTTTGCAGAGCTGGGAGTGGAGCTGGGGTGCAAGAAAGGAAGAGCCATTTGGTGGGGATGGTGGGAAACTGACATTCCAGGAGCCACTGTAAAAAGAGAGTCCAGAAAGTAAATCAATAGTTGCCTAGGGCTGGGGGTGGATGAGGAGGTTGGGGGTGATGGCTAAGGGGTGTAGGATTTCTTTTTGAGGTAATGAAAACATTCTAAAATTGATTGGGGTGGTGGATACACAACTCCATGAATATACTAAAAGACAATGAATTGTAACTTTAAACAATTGTATTGTAGGGTATGTGAATTGTATGTTAACAAAGCTATGAAAACAAAGAGAGACAGAGTCAGTAAATGTTGGGTTTGAGAATATTCTAGTCTGACTCATTCCACTCCAATTTTGAAACTATTTTTTTCCTTTCATAAGCATATAAATCTTAACTGCTCTTAGGTATATTCAAGCCAAGAACAATGTAAAAGGTACTTGAGTTTATGAGGGTTTTTTTCTGGGTAACAAGCAGAGGCTTGAATAGTAAGCTACTGTACCTTCGACTCAATTTCTGTTTATCTTGTAACAAGTTTAAGAACATAGAGGTTTTGTTACAGGAACACATGTGAAGTTCATAAACAAATGTTGTAAAGAAATTCACACAATGATGTAAGTAATAATTTAAAAATAATGCCATAAACTTCCAAAGACAAGGAAAAAAGATAAAGATGGGAAGAAACCCTAGCTCTGTAACTTTCTAGCTGGATGATGTTAGTTAGGCAAAACACTAACCATTCTGAGCTTCATTTTTCTCCTGTATAAAATGAAGTCTTTTATAACATGCAAGGTTGCTTTGAAGATTAGATACATTCAAATGCCTGGCATCTAGAGGGCACTGAATGAATGGTAGTCATTTTTATGATAAAGGACATATACTGAGGCTCTACCATTGGTCCGACCTCTTACACGTATTATTTTATTAATTCTGAGAAAACCTGCAACAGTCAGGATGGGCTAGGTTATGTTGCAATAACAGACAATGCCAAAATCTCAGTGGCTTAAAAAAAAAAACACAAAGATTTATTTCTTACTCAATTCACGTATCCATCACAGGTTGGCTCAGGCCTCCACTCTGTGCCATCCTTACTCTAGGACTCATTTAAAGAGCTGGTATGACCTGAAATACTTTTGATCACATGGCAAAGAGAAAAAAGAATGTAGCAAATCACACACAGATTTTTTAAACATATGCCTGGAGATGACATATGTTACTTTTGCTTCCATTTCATTGGCTAAAACAAGTCACGTGCCATATCTATCGTCAAGGGAGAAGGAAATTACATTTTTAACATGTGCATAGAAGATGATAAAACAGAATATTTTGTCAACAGCCTTAATGATTACCACACAACTTTATGAGGGAAACATTTATTTATTTATTTTGCTGAGGAAGATTAGCCCTGAGCTAATATCTGTTGCCAATCTTCCTCATTTTTGTTTTTTTTCACTTGAGGAAGATTAACCTTGAGCTAACATCTGTGCCAGTCTTCCTCTACTTTATATGTGGGTCACTGCCACAGTGTGGCTGATGAGAGGTGTAGGTCGGCACCCGGGATCTGAACACACAAACTCAGGCCGCAGAAGCAGTATGTGCCAAACTTAACCACTGTGACACAGAGCCACCCCTGTGAAGGAAAAATTTTTATCCTCAATTTTAAAATAAGGAGTCTGAGGCACAGAATAGTAAGTATTTCCCTAAAGCCGTGTAGTTAGGAAGTGGCAGAATAAGACATTCAAACCCAAGTCTTGTGTTGTCTCCTGATCATTCCAGTTAGACCCTGAAAACTGAAAATATTCTACCTACAAGGATATGTGAATATGTCTCCTTTCCCACATTCATAGAAAAAATATGCACATTTCCTTTGGGAACAAATTGGTACTGCCTTCTCAGAAACCAATTTGGAACAAAAACATTAAGAATCATAAACTGTTCACACACCCTTTGACCTAGTAATCCTAGATCTGGGAATTTCTCCTAAGGGAATCATCCCAAGAAGATGAAAAATTATACTCATGGAAAGATCTATTGTGACATTGTTTATAATAGTGAAGAACTGGAAAGAATCTACATTTTCAATAATAGGAAGAGTTAAAGAATTTATTGGTTATATACCCAGTAAATTATTATAAAGCTATTGCTTTATAATTATGAAGACCATATAGTAACATGGGGAAAAAAAGCTTTTTATATAACGTTGAGTAAAATAAATTTTTTTTTACTGTATTGCAACTATCTGATACATTTGTGTGGCAAATCTGCTCACATACTACATAATAACTCTCCTTCCTTCTTTTAGTCATAGAACCCCCACCTCCAGTTTAAGCTGGTCACAGGGATGCCCAGCTACAGACCACATTTCCCAGTCTCCCCTGAATCCAGGGATTGCCATATGACTAGGTTCTTGCCAATAGAATATGAGCAGAAGGAATGTGTGCAACCTCCCGGTTCTGCCCAGAGAAATGGTGAGGCGCATGATCTCCAGCGGTTCTCTCCTCCCTCCCTCTAGAAAGGAAATGGCAACAACCGAAGCAGTTGTCTTAGGTCCAAAGATGAAAGCCACATGTTAAGGGAAATATGATTTCTAAGACTTCCTTAATATAATTTTTATTATTAAAAAAGGTGAGAAAGTGTTTTAGCTATAGTTTTAATGCAACTAATCATCAAAATTTCACTTAAATATTGCTTTTCTAAAAGGAAAATGGATCCTCTCATATTTGTGAAGATGTTTGAGGAAAATCTGGGAAACAGAAAATAGTAGAGAAACACATGTAAATGACATTTTTGTCCCAATCTGGGAAATTTATACTTTTAAACAGCTAGAAATTATCAGGGAGTGTTACCGGGCAACGTGCTTGCTCTGCTCGCCATGATCAGAGGCAATTAATCACAACGAGTTAGGGATCAAGAAATGAAGTTTCAATTCAATTAGCCAGCATAACCTGGAAGATAGTAGACTAATGTCTCAAAAAACCATCTTCTAAGATTACAGAATCTTGAGGCAGTTAAATAGGGAAAATGGGCAGTGAGGAGGGGGTCCAGGGATGTTGGTCTCCAGGCGTGACAGGCTCCAGGCATCAAATTGTTCCATTCTTCGGTCAGCTGTGATGGATACCTTGTAGGTGTGTTTTCCACCTGTGGTCAGCCTGTTTCTGGAGAGAAACTCATAGAACAAAGTTTTTAATTCATCAAGCTATTGGGGAGTACATACGTAAGCAGAGGCCATAAATCAGGAGAGCATGTGAATTTTTTGGAGTACGTGCAGATCAGCGAGTAGTCACCCAGAGGAGGGACTGGGGCCATTTAGTGTAACAAGATGGCCTCACTTAATGCTCACTTACAGGAGCATGACTGGGGAAGACTATGGATGGGCAAGGCATGCTGCAGTGCTGGGGGTAGAGATACCAAGAATCTGGATGCCCTGGGGCAACAGGAGACTGTAGACTGTGGGGGACGGGGCGGGGGCGGGGGATGATATCAATACAGTCTGTGAAAAGGAGGAAGTGGGAGAAAGGAAGGGGAAAAGAGACAAACCAGTTATTGTTCAATTTTCCGATGCCTAATTCCTATCCCTTTCATAAAGCAACTATGGAACATAGCATTTATTAACTCAAGTAAAGCCCTATGGTTTGACTCCGGGGATCAGCATTTTTAAGTACAGTATCTACAATTGTAAAACCAGGAAACATTGCATACCTGGAAATTCTTAATAGAGAATCAGATTGTCATGGCTACCTGTGATTTCAAAGGAAAAGGTTTTAATTCAAGTAAAAAATATATTAAGAGCTAACATTTCTTGAGCACTTACTATATGCCAGACACTATTCCGAGTACATTCCACGTACTATTTAATCCTCCGAAATCCTACTACATAGGTACTACTATTTTTACCTCCACCTTACAAAAAAGAAAACTAAGGCACAGGGCACTTAAGCCACTTTCCCAAAGTCACACAACTAACAAATGGAAGCCAGGCAGTCTGCTTCAGAATCTGAGTTTTTACCTGCTAACTACGCTGTCTTCATCATGAATTATTAAATCCAACAAAAATACGTAATAAAGACTTCAAATAATGAATTTGCTAATTGGTCCTCCTTAATGCTCACCTCAACCTTTCTGGCAGTATATATAAAATAACTAATTGACAGATCTTTTTTGTTTGAAGTGAATTACATGGCAGTCACTAAAACGTTGTGAAGACTGCTGTTTGCCTACCAAATATTCATTCTCCTCTCTCAGATCAAGAAAACTCCCATTTTAAGCTGGACATATTGCCGCCTAGCTAAAAGACCACAATTTGCAACCCTGCTTGCAGCTATGTGGTCATGTGACTAAGTTCCTCACAATGAAATGGAAATAGGATGGTGACTTCTGGGAAGTCTCCCTAAAAGAGAACAGGGTCACCCTTCTCCTCCATCCTACTCTTTGGGGTCTGGACGTGCTGACTTGTGCTCGCCGCGCTGAGACTCACGCCTCAGCAATGTAAGAGGAAAAGCGAGAGCAGCTGGATCTTTGATGATGATGAAGCCACCGTGCTAGCCTTGGGCTAGCTTTCTCCAGATTTCTTTTTGCAAGAGAGAGTAATAATCTAATTCCTTTTTCTTTTTTTTTTTTTTTTGGTGAGGAAGACCAGCCCTGAGCTAACATCCACTGCCAATCCTCCTCCTTTTTGCTGAGGAAGACTGGCCCTGGGCTAACATCCGTGCCCATCTTCCTCTACTTTATATGGGACGCCGCCACAGCGTGGCTCACAAGCAGTGTGTCGGCGGGCGCCGACGGGATCCGAACCCGCAAACCCCGGGCTGCCAAGCACGGACTAAACCACTGTGCCACCGGCCGGGCTGGCCCCCAATAATCTAATTCTTTAAAGGACTATCTTGGATTCTCTATTAAGTTACCTGTAGTGAACTTAATCCAAACACATATAAATCTGATGTTACCTAATTTCCATTCAAATTTGGGGAACATAAAAAAATTATTTAAAGACTTGCAAATTTAACTACTTCTCTTATAAATTTATTAAATAAGCAACTGAAAAAGACTTTACCTAAATGGCCATCAGTCCTTGTAATGGATTTTTATGGTAGATAGGAAATCTGATGCATTCTGATTCCTAATTTTTAGTATAAGACTCATTTGTCTTTTCTTTTCTGAAAGCTTTTGGGAGTCTTTCCTTATTCCCAGTGGTTTGACACTTCTCACTGATGTGCCTTTTTTAACTTGTCATGCTGAGTACTTGACAGACACTTTCAGTTTTGAGACTTATGCCTTCCAGTTCTTGGAACTTTTCTTGTATAATTTTTCCTCCATTTCTTCTCTTTCTGGAGATTTTCTGGTGAGATATTGTACCTACTGGATTGAATCTCATATCTTTCCTTTCTTATTCTTCATCTATTCATCTTTTGGTTCTATTTTCAGCAGATTTCCTTGACTTTACCTTCCAATTCTTCTAGTGAAGTTTTTATTATTATTGCTACTATATTTTTAATTTCCAAGAGCCCTCTCCTCCTTTTGTCTTAATTGCCCTTTTATCATAGCATTCTGCTTTTATTTTGTATATACAAATCTTCTCACAATTTTTGAGGCTATACATTAGCATATAAACAGTGTTTTTTCTATTCTTAACAGTTTCCTCTTGTGTTCTATGTTCTGCTTTTCATGTTGAGTCCTCTCTTTTAGGTTAGAGGTTGTCTTACCTGCTTGGTGGTCTTTTCTTTGTCTGTTCATATTTAAGGATAGGGTGCCAGAAGGCTGATGAGGAACTCTATGTGGGTGGATGGAGTTATAGAGTAATGGGCTTCACTTTTGATGGTGTAGAAAACATTTTGTTTCTTCTCTGGGTCTGTTTAGCTTTTTCAGAAGACATTCCTCTAATTTCTTGTCTAGGGAAGTGACCCTTAGTAACTTGATAGTAAGAAGTGATTTTCCATCATGTCCCAGTCCACACACACACATATATAGATGTAAAGGCAAGAAAGTTTCATGAAACAATATTTACTTTTTCTACATATAATGCACTCTGATATTTTCTGCCTAGTTTATTGGACTTTATTTTCTTTAACGTTTGTGATGGACCTTGTGATATACCAGTCAGACCCCCTGCAGTGAAGGACTGGTTGCCCCAGTCACTGAGAGAGCTGTTGGTGGGCAGTCTTCAGCTGTCAGCCCCTTCAGGGATTGCCTCAGTGTGGAGCTGCCATCCCCCAGGTCACATTTCCTGGGATGGTCCTATCCAATGAGAGGGGATATATTAATTTGCTACGGCTGCCATAACAAAATACCACAGACTAGGTGACTTAAACAACAGAAACTTATTTTCTCACAGTTCTGGAGACTAGAAGTCTAAGATCAAGATGTCAGCAGAGTTGTTTTCTCCTAAGGCCTCTCTCCTTAGCTTGCAGGTGGCCACCTTCTCACTGTGTCCTCACTTGATCTTTTCTCTATGCATGTGGCCCCTGGTGTTTCTTCCTCTTCTTGTAGGGACACCAGTCACATTGGATTAGGGCTCTACCCTGAGGGCCTCGTTTTAACTTGATCACCTCTTCAAAGACCTTATCTCCAAATAAGGATAAAGAGGATAAAGGCCTGGCCATCTTGGCCTGAGTGGGGAGAACCCTGAGGAGCCATTCTAGCTTCAATACTCCCCACGGGCTTGGCCAAAGAGGTCACTGGGCCTTGAATCGCAGCTCCACTTCTCCCTTTGTCCAATTCTGTTTCCTTCTACAGGTGTTGATTCCAAGGGCGTGCCCTAATAAACATTCTGAATGCTTAACTCTGTCTTAGAGTCTGCTTCCTGGGGAACCCAACCCATGACAATATTGGTTATGACACATTAAACTGATTTCATAACCCACAGTTTGAAAAACACTGGCCTAGGGGTTAGTTGACTGATGAACAGTGCTTTGATTGTGTGGCAGGGGAGAGAGCACAGATAATCCAACCATTCCCAATGCAGAACTTCCAATTCATTTTGCTGTTTAATCCCCATGCCTCATGCATGTCTTCTGTCAGGCCTGGTTTCTCTGATGCCCAGGCCTTTCCTACTGAGTGTCTCCAGGAAATAAACTTCCCATCTCCTCTTGGGATAAGAGAGAGCTGCCTGGCTCCTGATTCTCTGTGCCTGTGGGTACAAGAATAGTTGACTGTTCCATATATAAGCCTTCAACTTACCTCATGCTTTACACCCCACATCTCACCCCCACTGTCTACCAAACTGGTGATTCCAAGTCCTGAGCCTCTTTCAGGTTCTTTAAGTATCTTATCTTATCTTCGGTATCCCCCACAGCACATATTTTAGATTATGGCTTCCTCTCCCATTGAGCCAATTAACCCTCCTCCATTCTCTTTCCACCAAATATTTGTTGAAATCTCTCATTCATTCATAACCCTATTCTGGTGAGAGAGGAGATATATGCCTATGTTCATTCTACCATCTTTAGCAAGAAGCCAGTAACTAGAAAGTTGGTGGCAGTCATAGCACCACTGTGGCTGTGGAATGGGCTGGGAAGTATTTGTTTCTTGCTTTTTGCGCCTTGCTTGCATCTTTTTACGTGAGGAGCTTTTTATGTAAGGAGCTTTGCATTATGTTAGGATATAACATTAAATCATTTAGAGATCTAACTTAAAAGTCCTTATGAGCCATGAAGAGCTCTAAGATTAAATATGATATAAGAAAGAAAGTGGTAAATACAAATGAAAGCAGATCCAGTATTGTGGAAATTAAAGGAAAGAATAGTTATATTCAAAGTAAAGAGTAAAATACTGGTGGATATAAAGTAGAATAAAATTGGCCCTAAGGCTTAGTGCTGACAAGAGAAATCACCAGAGATAGGAAGCAATTTTCCCATCATGGACTGAGTGCCACTACTTGTCAGGAATGGTGATAGATCTCAGAGAGATAAATGAAGAGTAGAAATGGTCCTAGCCTTCCTTCAAGGAGTTCACATCAATTATAATATTGAGAAAGCCAAACAAGAAAACAAAAAATACCAACACAAATTCAATTGTGCACTCCTTAAAACCCACTCTTATGCTCATATTTCCTATTAAAGAGTGGATTTGCAATATTGCAGAATAGATTCTGTTCACACCATGTGGCATATAATCTGAACTCCTTAAAAAAATTACAACACTCAAAGTACACATACATTTTCGTAGAGTTTTCAAAAATAGAAAGTCCAATTGTGTATGAGGGAGTTTTGAAAAAACAACCAAAGAATAAAGGAACCATTGATCAACTACTCATTTGTGGATAGAGCTTGTCAATTAAAAAAAAAAAACCACCAGCACCATAATGGTCACTGGAAAGATTATTCTTTTTCCCCTCTAAGCCATTACTATGCTTTGGCAGTGAGCTGTGAATACGTCTACCTGTGAAGGAGAGAAGGTGAGTGGGCAGATTTGTGGGAGAACAAAAGAGAGGATGGATAGTAGGTGCCAGGTCACTGAGCGGGTGTGTGGGAGGAGGCAGGGCCTGTGAGTCAGCAAGGAGTAGAAGGCCAGGTATGTGTGGGTGATGAGTGGGTGAGGGGAGAAAACAATACAAAGCCATTTTGTAAATGTAAATGTCTTAAGAAAATATCCAAAGGACCATACAAAAGAGCATTAGAAAACAATTAATTAGCAATTCTAATTTTAAAAAGCAAAGCTTTTGCTGATAATGCCATTTTACAGATAGTTGTCTTGAATTTGTAAAATTACGTTTTTCAGAATTATGTATGTGTTATTTAGCCTGATAATTGGTGGTAAAACTGCCAATGGCATTGATGAAGAATGTTTCAGTTTGTAGTTTTAAGAGTGATCTCAGCGGTTGGCCCCGTGGCATAGTAGTTAAGTTCAGCACACTCTGTTTCAGAGTCCCAGGTTTGTGGGTTCAGATCCCAGGTGTGGACCTACACCACTTGTCAGCCATGCTGTAGCAGCAACCTACTAACAAAATAGAGGAAGATTGGCACAGATGTTAGTTCAGGGCTAATCTTCCTCAAGCAAAAAACAAACAAACAAACAAACAAAAAACGAGGAAGAGGGGCTGGCCCAGTGGCTCAGTAGTTTAGTTCACGCTAGGCAGCCCGGGGTTCGTGGGTTTGGATCCTGGGCGCCCACCAACGCACCGCTTGTCAGCCACGCCATGGTGGCATCCCATATAAAGTAGAGGAAGATGGGCACAGATGTTAGCCCAGGGCCAGTCTTCCTCAGCAAAAAAGAGGAGGATTAGCAACGGATGTTAGCTCAGGGTCTTCCTCAGGAAAAAAAAAACAAAAACGAGGAAAATTGGCAACAGATGTTAGCTTGGCAAACCTTCCTCAACAAAAAGATAAATAAACAAAAAATAAGAGTAATCTCAGAGTTGCCTCCATAAACAAGAGTGGCCCAAGCAGAGCAGGGGAACAAGTTGAAGACTCATGGTTGAGGTGAGCTTAAGTTTTCCACTGAAAATAAGCCTTGAAACCCTAGGAAGAAAGGGGGTACTCTTCCTTCCTTATCTGTTAGCAAAAGGCATTTATATTAAGTTTCTTTTGTAACTATAAATGGGATTTTTTTTTAATCTGCATTAAAGTCTGAAACTGGAGCATGGACTCATATAACATTAGGGTGAAGAGGAATCATAGAGATCATCTTGATGAGCAACCACATTTACGGAACAAATTAAACAGAGAGCTGAAAAAGACTTGGCCAAGGAGAAGGGTAAGCAGTCTATAAAGTTTGAGGACTCAATCAATCAGCAAACTCGGATGGGACACAAGGGCACTGGCCCCACCCACGTTCTGGAATAAATGTGAAGTTGGAAACTCAGAGGCAGAAGCTGGGAGTGTTCATGACTCCATGGAGACGCAAGAGGTGGCGAGGCACGTGGACTGGCCCAGCGGGATGCAGAATAGAAAGACGCCCCCTCTGGTGCTACAGTGCATATCTATGGGCAGCTGGAAGGGAACTGGGGACACCTAGTCCACTATGTAGCCATGTGAGATTCCTGGCCTGGAAGCAGCCTTGTCAGACCAGAGCCTAGCTAAGTAGTTCGTGTCCCATTTCTACTCATCTTAGCCTGTGTTTTCCCTTTGAGTTCATTCAGATCCGCTGGGCTTCCTTCTTGCTAAACTTCCCGAAGAGAGAAAGGACTGTTTGGATTCTCTCTCCTCAGTCAGCCCAATGAATCCCAAACCAAAGATTTCTTGTCTTTCTCTTCTCTTTTACCCAAGTTATTTACCCATTTAAAACTAGCTTTTCACGCAAAAGTTTGCTATGTGTTGAAGACATCTAGTCAAGGGCAAGATGAAACAGTTGGGCAGTGGTAACTACACAGTAAAATAAAAACTCAGATCTCTTTATTTTAAAAAATTAAATTGGTAGCCTCCAAGACTCTTCCAAGGGCCTCTGAAATAGAAAATCTATCCACAATACAATTAAGTAACTGAACTCATTATAGTATGAGAATAACTGTGATGTTATTTGTAATACTGGTATTTTGGCACTTATTTTGCAGAATGTATAGATGCCTGTATTTGATGTTTAAGAAACAGACATATATGGTGCCATGGGCTGAGTTGTGTCCCCTCCCCCAAATTCATATGTTGAAATCCTAACCCCCAATACCTCAAAAATGTGACTGTATTTGGAGATAGGGCCTTTAAAGAAGTAATTAAGTTAAAATGAGGTCTTATGGGTGGGCCCTAATTCAATCCAAGTGGTCTCCTTACAAGAGAGATTAGGACACAGACACACACGGAAGGAAGACCATATGAAGATGTAGAGAGAAGGTGGCCATCTACAAGCGAAGGAGAGAGGCCTCGAAGGAAACCAACCCTGTTGACGTCTTGATCTTGGACTTTCAGCCTCCAGAACTGTGAGAAAATAAACTTCTGTTGTTTAAGCCACCCAGTCTGTGACACTTTATTATGGCAGCTCTAGCAAACTTAATACATATGGTCCTCTTTATGGGCTACATTTTGTCCACAGGTGTTCTCTGTCTGAGAGAGGGTTAAGGTTCAAGACAGAGATTACCCTCTCCCACTTCTTGAGTCTTCTCAAGTAGGATGATTCGAGAAGGTCTTGTTTGAAATAAATTATCCTAGGAGAAAAGGGGCAGGCTGCAAGAGAATGAACAGCACTGAGGGGAACAAAGAGAATCCGGCCCCAGGGAAAGGGGTGTGCAGGCTCCTGGGAGAGTGGTGGAAATGGGGTCTAGGAACCTCCTTGCCCAATAATAACGTCTCCTAATCCTCCTGGATTTTAATGCTTCTTAATGAGTACAACTCTGTTCCATTTGAAATATTAATGCAACATATAAATTGTCTGGATACCTCTCACATAAATGATTCAGGTTTCTGCTTTTTTTAAAACACTAAACTAATGATATCAGACCAAGACAAATGCAGTATTTCAGTACTTAAAAATAGCCTGGAATGTGAAAACTGATCTTTGGATTTCTAATTCTACCCAGAACTCAGCCCATTAAGCTTACAGTTGACAGGATTAAGTCAGAGTGGCTATACCTCCTACTCACCTTGAGGACTCGCTATGTGAATGAACTGAATTCACAAGAAATGCATGACACTGTTAAACAACAGCCAAATTTAACCATCTTTTTTGTCAGAAGTTAATACATGTAAACTTCTTGCCCAGAGCAGGCTCTCAACAAACATTTTTTGAATTAAAGAGATGTCACCTAAAATGAAGATATCACCAAAAAACGGCGTATCTGTCCAGAAGCTCAAAGATTTAACCCAGATGTCCAGCTTGTTTTTAAAAGAAAGTGATCAGTAATGGTTAGAGCAAATGTCATATTTTCTCTACTTTGGATTATGTATACTGTTAGAGTATAATTTTCAAAAAGATAAAATGACTAATATGCAAGTAGTAAATATGTAGAAAGACTTTATTCAACACATTAAAAATGAGAGAATAGTAAAATGTTAAAAAGAGTTCAGTGAGGAGCTAGGTGTTTATAGGCAGTTGAATAAAGGAGAGAAGTGTGATCTGGTGGTGGCCACTAGCCTCAGCCACTGCATTCATTATTTGCCTCTGCCCGCTGCTCTTCACCGTCGGAAGCATTCCTGTCCCAGCAGTAGGAACTGCTTGACTCCCACCTGCAGGCAGAGCGATGCCACACAGAGCTACTCAGTGTGCCACAGGTCACACAGAGCTCACTGCGAAGCTGACGTTAGCTAGCGGCAAAAGACAAACCACAGGGTCTAGAGTCCGAAAACCTAGGTTCAAATGCCACTCTGCCATTTACAGGCTCTAAGGTGCGAGACAAGGCTCTTAACTAGACTGCGAAAGACATCTGCCTGCAGCTCCTGTCACCCCATGGGTCCTCAAGAAATATGTGACTGGTAGAGCTGGCCAGGCAGGCTCCACTTCCTCCCACCTGCTGCGCAGGAATCTCTCCAAAGTTGAGCCCTCTGTGGAAGAGTGAGGTGGAAGAGGAAACCCTTTACACATAGAGGCCCTAAGAGTCCTCCCTGCTAAACTCTTAAATCAAGTCATTTGAGTCGTCTAAGCAAGAGTGAGACTCATAATAACAATACGAGGGTTGTTTTGAGGATAAAATGAGATAATATATGTGAAAACCTGTGTAAACACACCTCCTCTTTTACAACAATAAGATTTTTTAAAATATTATTCAACTTATAAACTGCTTTGTATCAAAGTTTTAAATAAAGTTGGTTTCCCTTAATACCTGGAACACCTAATTTTTTTAACTGGTTCAAGGACACAGAAATTTTCTCTCTTTAAGTGTACCAGAAGTAAACTGAAAAATACACTGCTCTAAAGCTCTTAGAGAATATGTTCCCTAAACCCTGCTGAAGTCATAATAAAATTATCAAAGCTTAGGAATTAATTAGCAATTTATTATTTCCAATTCTTGTGAAAATGTGGATTCAACTTAAAGAAGAGAATATTTTAAATCTGTGTGGTGGGTTCTGAGACGATGACTTCAGCAGCAGTGTAATTTTGAATCCAAATCTCAACATAAAAACACACGGAGCAAAAAGTTAGCAAAATCAAAAACCCATGGACAATGTTTACACTGACATGAGGTGACAAGGCTGCCACACAAACTTCAACATACGTGTGAGTGAGGACAAACCAGTAACAGCCACAAGACCTGAACTGGATCAGCATCTGATCAGGAAAAGCAGAGAGAGGCAGCGAAGATTTGACAGACTTGGAGAGGAGGAGAAGCCCAAAACAGCCCTGGCTCTTTACCTGAAAGCACGTGGGTATGTTGTGTCCAACCCGGTAGGTGGTGAGTGCGGGTCTGTTATAAAGACTGAAGGTGCGTAAGCAGAATAGGCCCTGTGAACTCTCTCTGGAGACTGACCTGCCAGTGCTCCCTTCCAAGACAGAGTGCCACACAGAAGAGAAATGCTGAGAGTGGAATCAAAATGGAGCTGGACAGAGACAGCAGAACAACAGATAGAGGAGGCCCTGATAAAGTGGGGGAAGGGAACAGACCAGGAACTCTCATAAGCAAGGTGACCCTTCTTAACACTATGTGAAAACAAAAGAAGAGGGAATTTGTGAAGTTAGAAAAGCTACCCAAAACACATCTCCTATTAAAAGTTCTGGAAAAGCATTTTCACATACAAATGAGAAACAAAAAAGTAGTGAGGCCAAATCCATTGCAAAGTTATTTCTAAAAAAAAAAATAATAATGAGCAGAATAATATCCAAACACCAGAAAGACATGCTTACAGAACAAATCAAATCTATAACCTTCTATGTCAAAAGATGCTAAAATAGGGGGCCAGCCAGTGGTGTAGTGGTTAAGTTCAAATGCTCCGCTTTGGCGGCCCGGGGTTCGCAGATTTGGATCCGGGGCGTGGACCCACACACTGCTTATCAAGCCATGCTGTGGCGGTGTCCCGCATATAGAGGAAGATGGGCTCAGCTGTTAGCCCAGGGCCAGTCTCCCTCAGCAAAAAGAGGAGGATTGGCAACAGATGTTAGCTCAGGGCTAATCTTCCTCACACACACAAAAAAAGATGCTAAAACACATTAAGAAAATGACACAAGACATGAAACGAAAGCATTAATCGAAATTTTTAAAACTCAGAAATTTTAAAAACTGCCACTGAGATGGCAGAACTCAGGAGACAATTAGAAATAAAAGAAAAATCATTTCAGAAGTGACACTAAACTAGAAGGAGCACAAGAGCTGATATAACAGATTATGCCTTAAAAGAAATAAAAGATAAAAAGGAGGAAACTTTTTAAAATGAAAAGTAAAGTAAAAGATAAAAAACATTTAAGAGAAAGTGACAAATATTAAAGATGGTAAAAGAAGATTCCACCACAAATAACTGGAATCCTTGAGGAAGAAATGCAAAACAAGGAGACAAACAGATACTAAAAACTGTAATTAAAGAGAACTTTCCTTCAATAAAAAACAATATGAAACTACTTACTGAAAAAGTGCACTATGTAGCTGAGAATATTGACCCAGAATAAGCAACACCAAGACATATTTCTACTAAAATAAATGAACTTTAAAGAAAAAGAAAATATTCCACTGAGTATCCAGTCAAAACCAGCAAGTGACTTACAGGATAAGAAAATTAGATTATCATCAGGGGGTTTTGGTTGACAGCTATAGTTTATGTCAGAAGAAAATGGAATAATATATTTAAGAGACACAAGGAATAAAATGTGAGCCAAGGATTTTACATCCTGCAAAACTAACTTTCAACTATAAAAGGCACATAACAGTTATCAATATGAAAGAACTCACAGAATATTGTTTTCATTAGCTCTTCCAGAAGAATCTAGCTGAGGATGAGTTTTCAACAATCAAAGTGATTAAAGAGGCATCAATATAAGGATTGGTGGTATACATTAAAACATAGTTATCTGGAGAACTAATATTTTTAAATGAGGGTTAAAAGAGAGTAGAATATGTAAAGACTGTATTCTCACATAACGTGGATGTGGTAGAGCTATAAAAAACAGGGTGAGAGTGGAGACAGTCTGTGAAAAAATATTTTAAGCTGTTCTTTGTAATTATTTTGGTGGTGGTAACATGTATATTGTTATTCTGAGCCTGTCATGTGTACAATGTGGAATAATGTAAATGAGTAATAAGACATTCTAACTCTGTCATCCACGGTATCCTTGGGGACCAGAAATCTTATTATGGAGAAAAAGAGATACAGATGTAGTAAAAGTATAAAAAAGGCTAAGGAAAAAACCCTGACACCTGAATTTTAATTGGAAATATCAGTATAATCATTAGGTATTTTATCTGTAACGTTAAATCTATACTTATCAATGGGTAGATACATTCCCTAGCTCTACCACTGAAAAGGCCCAGAAACAATAAACAACCCAGCAGCATAAGCATTAGCACTCAGATTGTGGTCTTAAAATCATAAAAGAAGTCAGAACTTTTGGAAACATGGCTGATTCCATGTCCAGGGCAAGAAGTATACAAGATAAACCCAGACAGCTGATATAAAATATCAAGGAAGTTATCAAAAATTACTAGGGTATGTCAAAAGGGCTCAAAAGCCCCCCTGAAGAGAATCTTACTAGCCAAAGATAGGACAATTTGAGCTTCAAAAAAAAAGAAGTAATAATTGCTATTGATTGAAACCTTATCAAATATGTTGACAGCATGAGTTCATGATGACATATATATATATATATTTTTTTTTTCCTGTGGTGAGGAAGATTAGCCCTGAGCCAACATCTGCTGCCAATCCTCCTCTTTTTGCTGAGGAAGATTGGCCCTGAGCTAACATCTGTGCCCATCTTCCTCTATTTTATATGTGGGATGCTTGCCACAGCATGTCTTGATAAGTGGTGCGTAGGTCCACGCCCGGGATCCAAACCCGCAAACCCTGGGCCACCAGAGCAGAGCACACAAACTCAACGACTACCCAACCTGGCCAGCCCCCATGATGATATTTTTAATAACAAAGAATCGGTCACCTTCAAAGGAGGATAGGGAACCAATTTATTCTCTTGAAAACTAGTAAATAGAGGGAAAGAACCAAGCACTTATCCTATCTTTTCCATATGAATTGAACCACTGCATAACCAAATAGCAGATGAGATGTGTCTCCTTATAAAAGTATTCCAACTAATGAGTGAAAAAGAAATAATGGAATTTGAATAGCACCATTTTGCAACCCCCAGGGAATTAATGGATCTAGACATCAACAATTAGTAACATCACAAAAAGAGAATCAACCAGACATTATTTGCCTCCTGATGACAGAATACAACAAAACTAAAGTCTTGCAAAGCCTCTGAATCCAGCTGCCAGTTTGCTGGAAATACCGAGGACAGAGGGACATGCCACACTGCACCATGGTATGAAAACGGCCAACTCCAGACATGGGCAACTCTGCAAGTAAAACAACTTGGGTTCTTCAATAGATAAATCATAAGGAAGAGAAGCAGTGGAAGGGTGAACCTGTAGAATGAGAAAGATTTAAAAGATATAACCCCCCAAAATTTTAATGGGCAAAAATATAGTGTCTATGTATGTGCATGTGGGTTATATAACTATATTCTTTCTAGCACATGGAAATACTTACAATGAAAATCAGGATAGAGGGTACTTTGGGGGGAGGAGGGTAGTTTGAAACTGGGACAAGGTACATGGAGGGCTTCTGGAATAGCTGGAAAATTCCATTCCTTGATTTGTGTGTTGACTACAAAAACAGTTTGCCTTAATAATAACTCATTAGGGTAAACATTTATTTTGTATTGTTTTCTAAATCTTTTGTCTTATGATAGATGTAAGGATTAAAAGTAGTAAAAATCTATTTAAGATAAAGGATAGCTATCACAACAAAGGGAGAATTTCAACAAGATTCTCTCATGTGTATTACTCAAGACTGATAAAGTTTTAAAAAGAATCTATAATATTTCCAGTGATTCTTATATTAGGCAGAGTAGAGAGGCAAAACTAGGAAAAGGCAATAAAGAACCAGGTAAAAAAGGTGAAATGGAAGGCAGGAAAAGTAACCTCTTAATCCTAAAACAAATCCAAGAAATACTTGTGGGTTTAGGGGAGCTGTTTTCTCTGAAGTGGGCTTAGGTTTTACACAAAGGAATGAATCTTTATACAATCCCATCACTTGGAAGATCTGGTCCTTCAAACCTCAGAGCCTAAAAATTTCCTTGGCCTATTCTTTTTTTTTTTTTTTGGTGAGGAAGATTAGCCCTGAGCTAACATCTATTGCCAATCCTTCTCTTTTTGCTGAGGAAGACTGTCCCTGGGCTAACATCTGTGCCCAGCTTCCTCTATTTTGTATGGGACACCGCCACAGCATGGCTTGATAAGCAGTGCATAGGTCCCCCCCACCCCACCCCGGGACCCGAACCTCCAAGCGTAGGAACTTAACCACTATGCCACCAGGCCAGCCCCTTTCTAACCTTGCTTTAGTTATTGCTGAGAGACATTAAGAGCCTTAAATACTTAGACAGATTATTCTAAACATCATTGTTAGGCAAATTATCTTTAAGCAGGGGGGCGCGGGAAGAGTGTCAAGCTCTATGAACATGCATTTCCAGGGACACACCTGCAGTGTGGTGAAGACAAATTCTAACCTGCAGAATGCATGCCTGAAAAAGGAGTCCACTTCCTCCCCCTTTCCTTCTATTGCTCCAGGGTCTTAATGGCTTATCCTGCCCATCATTCCAAGTGGCCAGCAACCTAGTTAACCGAACTCTCCCATCAGACCATTCAGATTAGTCACTGCTCATTCTACTCCACCTCTCCTTTTTCCCCCTGCCTTTTTCTTTTTCTACCATTCCTTCTATCCTCTCCTTACTTTCCCCATTATAACCCATATGACTTTGTCTACTTTTTCTTCTCTTTCGTTATTAGAACAGAAAATCTTTGCTATTTAAGAAATTGAGGGGCCGCCTGGTGGCACAGCGGTTTAGTCCGCGCTTGGCAGCCCGGAGTTTGCGAGTTCGGATCCTGGGCGCCCGCCGACACACCGCCTGTCAGCCATGCTGTGGTGGCGTCCCATATAAAGTGGAGGAAGATGGGCACGGATGTTGGCCCAGGGCCAGTCTTCCTCAGCAAAAAGGGGAGGATTGGCAACAGATGTTAGCTCAGGGCTGGTCTTCCCCACAAAAAAAAAAAAAAGAAATTGAATGCTTTAGAATAAGGATGTTATGTAAGTGTACCAAAGAAGATCAATAGAAGGAAAAATGCATGCTTGGTATACAAGCAACTCCCATTTCGAGTCAATGTGTAAATTTCAAAAAGAAAACATACTTATCAAAGTTTAGAATAAGGAATAAAACTCATTTATTAAGTCAGCATAAAATTTCAGAGTACCGTTTTCAGACACCTATGAAGACTTTGGGGAACTGTCAAAAATATTGCCATAGCGATTTTTTTTCCCTGTCTGTTGCTATTCTAGTTTTTGTCTTCAATGAAACCACCTCCCACCATGGAGGCTGAAAATGCCAGACACTCACTCCACCCCATTTAGCAAGGACATGGGCTAGTCACTTGCTGATGGAACCAGTGAGGGAGTCTGCTGAGAGGGTGAAGGTGAGAGCTTCTAGGAATGGCTTCACTTCCCTATGGAAGAGACAGAAGTGGAGTTAGTGCCCCCTGACTTTGGTCACAGTTTTGTGGGACCCAGTATCAGCAGCAATGGCAGCCTTTTTCAGTTCTGAGGAGAAAAGCTTAAGGACAAAGTCCAACAAGCTGAGAATGGTGGAGTAGAAAGCTGAAATCAGTCTGAGACCTGGATAGCATGCTTAAGCTGCTGAATCAACCTGCCTTGGGACTTTCGTCCATGTGACGTAATAAATGTCTTCATTGTTTAACACTTTTAGGTGGAAATTCTGTTACTTGTAGTTGGAAACATCCTAATTAATTACTCTGATAATACAGATAGACTTCTTGACTCTGTCAACAAGGACAGGGCCTGTAAATCACAGTAAACAAATGTAACTGCGTGGGGGGGAAAGTTACTGAAATATACTAAATAATACTCGTTCTTTTTCATTTAGTTTTACAGACTTTGCTTAATGAAGGCAAAAATATATCTAATATCAGGCAGATAGATTTTACGGGCAAAATATGATTAATAACATTAGCAAAAATTAAAAGTATATTGGTTTAATTACTTATACTTTCCATTTTCCATAGTCTCCATTGAAACATGACTAACCTAAAAACTGTGATTTTGTAGAAACAGTTCAGAACATATAGACTCTTGTGTCAATTTTCTTCCTAAAATAAAATATTATTTTTACTATTAAAAAAACATTATAAATTTCTTCCCAAGAGTTGCTTACACTTTCTTTCCACTCCCATGATCAACAATAACATCCTGTAAAAACAAGGGAGTCAAAAGTCTGCATAACAACTCCATAATACACTTGGGTCTAGTCAGATATAGAATACAGAGACATCAATATTGGAAATAGAGGCTATTGAGATCTGACTTAAAAGGAGAGAGAGAGAACACACGAGCAGAAGAACAAAATCTGAGACTGTTATATTTATCTCCATCTCCCAGCCCCCACATGCCCTTTTTAAAAAATATTTGAGTTCTTTCCAAAAACATATGAAAGAAAATAGATGATTGAAGAATTTTCTGGATAGACTGTGACCACTGGGGACATTCTGAAGTATGTGATCAGGAAGTGAAAGCAAGAGGAGAAAATCCTTGTTTAAACTGAATTGAAGGGCTCCTGAATCATCCACAAATGTTTTTCATTGTCAATACATGAGTAATCAAGGCAGTTAAAACACTTAAACTAAAAGGATAGCTGCAGTTTATAGCTCTCCCTGAAAGAAAAAAAGAATTTAAAATATAATTATCTCACTATTAATTGTTTTAATAGAAATTACTCCAGTGGGGGGGAAAAAACCCCTAGATTGTAGAGAATGCCCGATTAAGAAAAATGCTTCCTAAGAGTGTGTCGGCAGCAAAGAAAACCTTGGCAGATGTTCTTTAGGAATCAAATGAAGCGGAGTGGCAGGATCAGATGGTGTTCAGGTAAGAGATAAACTAGGTTCCCCATGCTGGGAAAATGTATTTACAGTGCAATCCTAAACTCACTCACAGCAATTTAAACCTATTTCTTTTTTGCTTTTTTCCGTGAAAACTTAACAAATAACTGGTGACCAGTCTTCTGCATCTTAGTTCCTTAAATTAACTCTTAGAAAGCTGTAACTCTTCAACTTTCTTTTTTTTCAGATCAACCAAGTACATCAATCTTTTCCCATAGACACTATTTTCCAGCCATCATCAACTAATCATCAGTAACTTTTGAATATTTTTTCCCACCACTAATTCAGTATGGTTAAAAGGCTTTGTCTTAGAATCATGAATGCAGATTCCCAGGCCATACACTAGACCTACTGATAAAGAATCTTTGGAGATGGGACTTTATCCACACCAAAATTTGAGAACCACTACTTTATAGAATTCCACATCTCTCAATTTGAATTGAATTTGACCAATAATTTTTTAGCAAGGGCTTTAGCAATTTAGAGAACATATCTACTTCTTAACAAATTATATTTATTTTAATCCTTCTCAATATCATTTTTTCATACTGAAAAGCTATCTATCTTTTAGTTTTGACATGAATTATCATTAAAATTACTGAACTGGTAGATGGCAAGTCAATTTCAAAGTATTTCCCAAATTAAATATGCTAAGAAAAACATGATCTAACAAGTCAACTTCTATTTTTATTCCTTTCCTTTATGGAGAAGTCTTGAACAGCCTGTTTTTTTCTCTTGATATGTAAAATTCTAAAAATGGGGATTTTTAAAAGGAAGAAATGATGACATATAGCCTCTGTAATCTTTATGGCATTGGCAAGTTTCATTGCACTAATAGACGATCTTTCTTTATGAAAGAACCCGAAGTAGTAGAACTTTGCCTATTTTCTTCTAATTCATTTAATTAAATGTTCTGTCTTCCTAGAAACCAAGTGAAATCTCCTAAATAATTTCTGACATGAGCTAAATTTTACTTCTGATTCATAATGACTGATTATAACCCTATGACAGTTATGGGAAATTAACTAGTTATGAAGAGCAAAAACTCTAGAAATAAAAATGCAGAGGCTGAAAATTGAATTGTAATCTCTTTCACATCGTGTGGAAATAGTCAAATAGAATTAAAGAACTCAGGCCACTAAAATAATTTTAAGGAGCTCTTTATTATACATTAATTTTTCTCAATAAATATGTCATATTATGGCAATATGAATTACATAAAATGCACACACAGATTATTTCAGCTGTGATTATAAACTTGCCCCAGATGCTACTTACTGTCAAGCATGAAACTTGTAAAACTCAAAGTTTAGTCCTAATGCTTTTGGGTCAGTTGGGGTCCATATTAAGAAGGCACATTTTGAGTTCTTCCTCAGCCAGACTGAATCAATCTCTAGAGGGTATGTCCTGGGAATCTGGATTTACAATGCTAAACATTTACTTATCGTCTACACCACTAGCATTCTGGCAAGAGTGCCAACTTTGCTATCTATCTACGAGATGCACATCCCTCAAGCTCAGTGCTTCATTCTGTCTTCGAGACAGACACGGGGTGTTTACCAGCAATCCACAGCTAAGATCTGTAGGCACAACTGGGCAGCTGCTTCAAAGAGGCAACCCATTTTGTCCTTTTTCAATCATCTCTCTTTGTGGGCTGGTGTTAATATCTGGTTACAATTGTCTTACATCATCTGGGCAAGTTTAATGGTGACCCCAACTACAACTTTCTCACCTCACTGACCCACTGATGGGCAAACTTTTTCTCTGTTTTTTAATGAAAAGATAGAAAGCATAATATCCCAGGAGGCTTTGAACAGAAGATTCTGCAGGTGTCCTGTTTACATGGGATTTTGTTTTGGTTTACGTGTGTTTAGTCACTATAGTTCATCTCCGAGAAAGAAGCACACAAATGCTGGTGTAACTGAAGAACAGTGGTCTGCAATAATCACAGTTTGTTAATCACATCTGCTTTTCAGGAGAAGGAAGCAACATTCCATGACGATGTCAAAGGATCTAACAGTCTTCCTAAATCTGACCACACTCCAGATTCTGTCTTCTGGTATTTCTCCTTCTCCTTGGTGTCTTTTTTTTTTTTTCTCATTTTTATTGTCACCACAATGGTCACCTGTTAACACCTTTAACTTTCTGGCCTAAGCACTCTAAAGCTCTATATACAGCTGAAACTTGACTTTGAAATAAGACTTACTAAAGATTACATGGAGTGTTTTCTAAACTGTGTATGCATGGGATGTTAATAGGTTTTATTCAGGAAAAAGAATTTTCAGGTTTAAATTTTGGTGGAGTATTGGAGCATAAGCATAAACCAAATGTCTCATCCACAATTCCTCAATACCAAGGAAGATCATTATAGAAACAACACAGCACAGCATTGGTAGGGTAAAAACTAACCAATCCTTGGGTCTAAACACTGGATAGGGAAAGTCAAACTAGTTTTATATTAGCTATCTATTGCTGCATAACGAATTGCTCTAAATCTTAGCAGGCAAAAATAATAAACATTTACTATATCATAGTTTTTGACGGTCAGGAATGGAGGAGCAGCTTAACTAGGTGGTTCTGGCTCAGAGTTCCTCCAAGCACTGCAATCATTTCAAGATTCTATTGGGGAAGATCTGCTCACTCACGTGTGTCTCTCCACAGGACTGTCTCATAACACAGTAGCTGGCTTCCCCCAGTTCAAGTGATCCCAGAGAGAGTAAGAGAGAGCACCTAAGATGGCAGCCACAGTATTTTTATAACCTAATCTTGGAAGTGATATCTCATCACTTCTGCCATATGCTATTCATTAGAAACAAGTCAATGTTTCCAGCCCATGCTCAAAGGAAGGGGAATCACACAAGGGCATGAATCCCAGGAAATAGAAGGGATCAGTGGAGACCATCCTAGCGGCTGCCTCCTACAAATTTCTTTACTGCAGGTATTTTTAAGTATTTAATATATTATTCTTCATTGTGAACATCTAAGGGGGATAATACAGTAAGCTGTGTTTTCCAAACTTTGATCTTGGAATCCTTCCATCTGCCCTCATTCTACCAATTTATCTATGGGCCTAATGTTCTAAGGGCTTGCTGCTCAAGGTGTGGTCCACAGAACCACCAAGGACTTTGTTAGAAATGCAGAATCCTGGGCCCCACCCTAGACCCACTGAATTACTAGTAATATTCTTTGTTCCAGAGTCTACTTTGTCTGATATTAGTATAGCCATTTGACTTTCTGTTAATTGGTGTTTGTGTAGCATATCTTCTTACATCTTTTTCTTTTTAACCTATTTAAGTATATATTTATATGTAAGGTGTATTTCTAGTAGATAGCATATAAATAAGCTTTTGCTTTTTTATCCAATCTGACAATATCTGCCTTTTAATTAGGGTGTTGAGACCATTTATATTTAATGTAATTATTGATATGGTTGGATTTAAATCTATCATCTTTTTAGTTGTTTTCTATTTGTCAATTTTTCTTTACCCTTTTTTCCCATGTATTCTTGTCTTCTTCTAGATTACTTTATTGTTCCATTTTAGCTCCACTATTGGCTTATTAGTTATACTTCTTTTTAAAAGATTTTAGTGGTTGCTCTCTGGTTTACAATATACAACACTAATTTATCACAATCTAACTTCAAATACTATTATATCACTTCATGTACAGTGAAAGAACCTTATGATAATATACTTCCATTTCTTTCCTCTCATCCTTTGTGGTATTGTTGTCATTCATTTAAATTCTACATATAAGTCCCACAATGCATTGCAACTATTTTTGCTTTAGACAATTATCTTTTAAAGTGATTAAAATAAAAACTTTTATATTTACTTTCATTTTAATCATTTCTAGAGCTATTTATTTCTTTGTGTAGATCCAAATTTCTATCTGCTATCATACTCCTCCTGCCTGAAGAACTTATTCTAACGTTTGTGGTAGTGAAAGTCTGCTGGAAATTTACAAAAGCTTCCTTTGCCTTCATTTTTTTTTTAATTTATTATTTTTTTAAACTGGTGTCTTAATAGCTTATAACATTGTGAAGTTTTAGTTGTACATTATTGTTTGTCAATCACCATATAAATGCTTCCCTTCATCCCTTGTGCCCACCCCTGCTCCCCCTTGCCCCTGGTTACCACCAAACAGTTCTCTCTGACTGTGTGTTAGTTTATATTCTACATATGAGTGAAATCATGCAGTGTTTGTCTTTCTCTCTCTGGCTGATTTCACTTAACATAATACTCTCCAGGTCCATCCATGTTGTTGTGAATGGGAGAATTCTGTCTTTTTTTTTATGGCTGAGTTGTATTCCATTGTATATATATACCACATCTTCTTTATCCACTCATCAGTCGAGGGACACTTGGGTTGCTTCCACTTCTTGGCTATTGTGAATTATGCTGCAATGAACATAGGGGTGCATAAGTCTCTTTGGGTTGTTGATTTCAGGTTCATTGGATAGAGACCCAATAGTGGGATAGCTGGATCATAAGGTATTTCTATTTTTAATTTTTTGAGGAATCTCCATACAGTTTTCCATAGAGGTTGCACCAGTTTGCATTCCCACCAGCAGTGGATTAGGGATCTCGTTTCTCCACAACCTCTCCAATATCTGTTGTTTTTTGTCTTGGTGATTATGGCCAATCTAGTGGGTGTAAGGTGATATCTTAGTGTAGTTTTGATTTGCATTTTCCTGATGATTAGTGATGTTGAACATCTTTTCATGTGCCTGTTGGCCTTCTGTATATATTCCTTGGGGAAACCTCTGTTCATGTCCTCTGCCCACTTTTTGATTGGGTTGCTTGTTTTTTTGTTGTTCTGGTGTATGAGTTCTTTATATATTATGGAGATTAACCCCTTGTTGGATGTATGATTTGCAAATATTTTCTCCCAGCTAGTGGGTTGTCTATGCATTTTGATCCTGGACTCATTTGCCCTGTAGAAGCTCTGTAGTCTGACGAAGACCCACTTGTTTATTTTTTCTTTTGTTTCCCTTCTCTGAGTAGACATGGAATCCAAAAAGATCCCTTTATGACCAATGTCAAATAATGTACTGCCTATATTCTCTTCCAGGAGTTTTATAGTTTCAGGTCTCACTTTTAGGTCTTTGATCCATTTTGAGTTAATTTTTGTGCATGGTCTACTTTCATTCTTTTGCACGTGGCTGTCCAATTTTCCCAGCACCATTTATTGAAGAGAATTTCCTGTCTCCATTTTATGTACTTAGCTCCTTTGTCAAAGATTAGTTGTCCATAGATGTGTGGTTTTATTTCTGGGCTTTCAATTCTGTTCCATAGATCTGTGTGTCTATTTTTGTACCAGTACCATGCTGTTTTGATTACTATGGCTTTGTAGTATGTTTTGAAGTCAGGGATTGTGATGCCTCCAGCTTTGTTCTTTTTTTTCAGGATTGCTTTAGCTATTCAGGGTCTTTTGTTGTCCCATATGAATTTTATTTTATTTTTTTATTATTATTTTTTTATGAGTAAGACCAGCCCTGAGCTAACATCTGTTGCCAATCCTCCTCTTTTTGCTGAGGAAGACTGGCCCTGGGCTAACATCTGTGCCCATCTTCCTCCACTTTATATGGGACGCCGCCACGGCATGGCTGACAAGCAGTGCATCCGCGGGCACCTGGGATCCAAACCCGCAAACCCCAGGCTGCCAAGTGCGAACTAAACCGCTGCGCCACCAGGCCAGCCCCCCAATATGAATTTTAGTATTCTTTGTTCTGATTCCATGAAGAATGTCATTGGGATTCTGATCAGAATTGCATTGAATCTGTAGATTGCTTTAGGTAGTATGGACATTTTAACTGTTTATTCTTCCAATCCATGTGCATGGGATATTTTTCCCTTTCTTTATGTCTTCATCAATTTCTCTCAATAGTGTCTTATAGTTTTCATTATATAGGTCTTTCACCTCCTTGGTTAAATTTACTCCCAGATATTTTATGTTTTTTGTTGCAATTGTAAATGGGATTGTCTTTTTGAGTTCTCTTTCTGTTAGTTCATTCTTGGCATATAGAAGTGCAACTGATTTTTGTAAGTTGATTTTACACCCTGCAACTTTGCTGTAGTTTTTGATTATTTCTAATAGTTTTCCAATGGATTCTTTAGGGTTTTCTGTATATAAAATCATGGCATCTGCAAATAGTGAAAGTTTCACTTCTTTGTTGGCTATTTGGAGTCCTTTTATTCCTTTTTCTTGCCTAATTGTTCTGGCCAAAACCTCCAGTACCAAGTTGAATAACAGTGGTGAGAGTGGGCACCCTTGTCTTGTTCCTGTTCTCAGAGAAATGGCTTTCAGATTTTCCCCACTGAGCATGATGTTGGCTGTGGGTTTGTCATATATAGCCTGGGTTATGTTGAGGTACTTTCCTTCTATACCCACTTTGTTGAGAGTTTTTATCATAAATGGATGTTGGATCTTGTCAAATGCCTTCTCTGCATCAGTTGAGATGATCATGTGGTTTTTATTCTTCGTTTTGTTAATGTGGTGATCACGTTGATTGATTTGCGGATGTTGAACCATCCCTGTGTCCCAGGTATAAATCCCACTTGGTCATGGTCTATGATCTTTTTGATGTATTGCTGTATTTGGTTTGCCAATATTTTGTTGAGGATTTTTGCATCTATGTTCATTAGTGATATTGGCCTGTAGTTTTTCTTTCTCGTATTGTCCTTGTCGGTCTTTGGTATCAGGGTGATGTTGGCCTCGTAGAATGTGTTAGAAAGTGTTCCATCTTCCTCTATTTTCTGGAAAAGTTTGAGAAGGATAGGTATTAAGTCTTCTTTGAACGTTTGGTAAAATTCTCCAGAGAAGCGGTGTGGTCCTGGACTTTTATTTTTTGGGAGGTTTTTGATTACTGTTTCAATCTCTTTACTTGTGATTGGTCTATTCAGGTTCTCTATTTCTTCTTGATTCAGTTTTGGTAGGTTGTATGAGTCTAGGAATTGATCCATTTCTTCTAGATTGTCCAATTTGTTGGCATATAGTTTTTCATAGTATTCCTTTATAATCCTTTGTATTTCTGTGGTATCTGTTGTAATTTCTCCTCTTTCATTTCTAATTTCATTTATTTGAGTCTTCTCTCTTTTTTTCTTTTTGTGAGTCTAGCTAAGGGTTTGTCAATTTTGTTTATCTTCTCAAAGAACCAACTCTGTTTCATTGATCCTCTCTACCTCCTTTTTCATTTCAATTTCATTTATTTCTGCTCTAATTTTTATTATTTCCCTCCTTCTGCTGACTTGGGGCTTTGTTTGTTGTTCTCTTTCTAGTTCTGTTAGATGTAGTTTAAGATTGCTTATTTGGGATTTTTCTTGTTTCTTGAAGTGGGCCTGTATCACTATGAGTTTCCCTCTCAGGACTGCTTTTGCTACATCCCATATGAGTTGGTATGGTGTATTTTCATTTTTGTTTGTCTCCAGATATTTTCTAATTTTTCCTTTAATCTCATCAATGATCCATTGGTTTTTCAGTAGCTTGTTTTTTAGTCTCCACATCTTTGTCACTTTCCCAGTTTTTCCCTTGTAGTTGATTTCTAGTTTCATAGCCTTACAGTTGGAAAAGAAGCTTGTTATAATTTCAATCTTCTTACATTTATAGAGGCTTGCCTTGTTTCCCAACATATGGTCTATCCTTGAGAATGTTTCATGTGCACTCGAGAAGAATGTGTAATCTGCTGTTTTGGGGTGGAGTGCTCTATATATATCTATTAAGTCCATTTTGTCTAGTTTTTCATTTAAGTCTGCTATTTCCTTATTGATTTTTTTGTCTGGATGATCTATCCATTGATGTGAGAGGAGTGTTAAGGTCCCCTACTATTATTGTGTTGTTGTTAATATCTCCTTTTAGGTTTGTTAATAGTTGCTTTATGTACTTGGGTGCTCCTGTGTTGGGTGCATAGATATTTATAAGTGTTAAGTCTTCTTGGGGTAGTGTCCCTTTTAACATTATATATTGCCCCTCTTTGTCTCTCATTACACTTTTTATCTTGAAGTCTACTTTGTCTGATATAAGTATGGCCACACCTGCTTTTTTTTTGTTTGCCATTATCTTGGAGTATTGTCTTCTATCCTTTTACTCTGAGCCTGCGTTTGTCTTTAGAGCTGAATGTGTTTCCTGGAGGCAGCATATTGTTGGGTCTTGTGTTGTAATCCATCCTGCCACTCTGTGTCTTTTGATTGGAGAATTCAATCCATTTACATTTAGAGTGATTATTGATATATGTGGGCTTAGTGTTGCTACTTTATTGCTCATTTTCCAGATCTTTTGCATTTGTTTTGTTTCTTGTCTCGTGTGATTCAGACTACCAGTTCAGTTTGGTAGTTCTGTATGATGGTTTTCTTAGTTTTCACTTTATTAATCATACGTGTCTCTGCTCTGAATATTAGTTTAGTGGTTACCACGGGGTTTGTATAAAAATTCCCGTAGATGAGATAGTCCATTTTCTGGTGTCCTCTTATTTCCTTTGTTTAAGTCGAGTATGTCCCTTTCCTCTTCCCCTTCTAAGTTTTTGTTGTGACAACTTATTCCATCTTATATTGTGATTTCGTGTTTATAGTGATGAGGTTATGTTTAATTTTGGTGTTTTCCTTCCCTTGATCTTTGATGTCATAATTAAGTGTTTGCTAACCTATTCTGGTAGAAAGCTGCAATTTATCTGATTTTTGTCTACCTATTTTCTCCTTGCTCAAAGCTTTGTATCCTCTTTCTCTCTCTCTCTCTCTCTTTTTTTTTTTTTTCCAGGTATGGGGGCCTTCTTGAGCATTTCTTGCAGTGGGGGTCTTGTGGCAATGAACTCCCTTAACTTTTGTTTATCTGGGATAGTTATTATTTCTCCATCTTATCTGAAGGATATTTTTGCTTCATAGAGTATTCTCTGAATACTGAAAATTTTTATCTTTCAGAATTTTGAATATATCATTCCACTCTCTCCTGGCCTGTAGAGTTTCTGATGAAAAATCTGCTGAAAGCTTGATTGGAATTCCTTTGTATGTTATCTTTTTTTCTCTTGCTGCCCTTAATATTCTTTCTTTGTCATTAACTTTTGCCAGCTTTACTACTATGTGCCTTGGGGATGGCCTTTTTTTGCTGATATATTTAGGAGATCTATTGATTTCATTCACTTGTATTTCCAGCTCCTTCTCCAGGTTTGGGAAGTTCTCAGCTATCACTTCTTTGAACAAGCTCTCTGCTCCTTTTTCCCTCTCTTCTCCCTCTGGGATACCTATAATTTACATTTCTTAACTGAGTCAGATATTTCTCAGAGATTTTCTTCATTACTTTTTAGTCTTAGCTCTGTCTCCTCCTCCATCTGAAGCCTTTCTACATTGCTATCCTCAATAAAACTAATTCTTTCCTCCATATTACCAGCTCTGTTCTTTAAAGATTCCAGATTTTCCTTTATCTCCTCCATTGTGTTTTTCATCTCCAACAATTCTGACTGGTTTTTCTTTATGGTTTCAATCTCCTTTGTGAAGAAGCTCCTAAATTCCTTGAATTGTCTATCCATATTTTCTTGTAATTCATTGAGCTTTTTTATGATAGCTATTTTGAATTCTCTGTCATTTAGGTTATAAATTTCTGTGTCTTCCAGGTTGATTTCTGGATACTTGTCATTTTCCTTCTGGACTGGAGATTTAATGTATTTTTGCATAGCACTTGAGGGTTTGTTTTTACTTTTCCTCATTCTGAAGATGTCTGGACGTAGATTCCACTTGCTGCCACTAAGTGGGGGTCGATAACTGTGTGCTCCAAAACTGCTAAGATGTGTGGGCATTCTGGCCGAACTGAAGTGCAGCTTGGCTGAGACATGGCTGGGCTGGAGCTCCACGGGGGTGGGGCGTCACATGCTGGCCACTGGGCTGGATCTCCACTTGGTTGGATACCTCTGCGCCTCTGCTGGGCTACAGCACCACTGGGCTTGGGCACCTGGGTGTTGGACACTGGTGGCGGGGCTGTAACTCCACGGAGGCAGGTGCCACATGCTGCTGGGCTTGGGTGCCCAGGTGTTGCGTACTGGCAGCAGGGCTGTAACTCTGTGGGGGTAGGTGTCCTGCACCTGCCACTGGGCTGAAACACTGCGGGGCAGGTTCCTCATGCCACTGAGCTTGGGCAGGGTCGTGGGGCTGGATCTCCACTGGGTTGAATCCCTGTGTACCTCAGCCCAGCTGCAGCACTTCTGGGCTTGGGTGCTGAACACGGCTGAATCAGGACTCCGAAGGAGGGGGACTGGCACTGACTTTCACCTCCCTGTTCCCAGGGGCTTCTCATTCATCCCTCACTATCTGCTCTCCTGGAGTGTTAATTTGATGAGGACACCCCCACAACTGTTCCATTCCTTCTGTGTGGGAGTTCCCTGCTGTGCAGGAACTTGGAGAGTGAAGGTTTTCCTGCCAAGGGCCACTCCTCCCCCTCCTCTCCAATAGCCACGTGTTCTCAGTATCAGGACCGCTGCTATTGGGGAAGGAGGGGGGCCTTGCTTACCCATTGCCTCTTCCCCTAGGGTTTCCAGCAACTCTGCTGTCAGACCTAAGGCTACGTGGGTCTCCCAGATGTCCTATATGTAGTTTGAAAGACCTCCGTTGGTGTATGGATGACCTTTTTGTTGTATCTTAGCAGGAGAGAGTTTAGGGGAAAAGCTCACTCTGCCATGATGTTGAAGTCCCATTTGCCTTTATTTTTGAAAGATATTTTTACCTGGGTATAGAATTCTGGATTCACAGTATTTTTTATTCCACTACTTCAGAAATGTCACTCCATTATCTTCTGGCTTACATGGTTTCTGACAAGAAGTCTGCTGTAAGTTTTATCCCTCTGTTTGCAATATGTCATTTTTTCTCTGGCTGCCTTTAAGATTTTCTCCTTATCTTCTGTTTTCATTCATTTTGGAAAATTCTTGGCTTTATATCTTAAAATATTTCCCCTGCCTCATTCTTCCTCTCCCCTCCTTTTGGGACTCCAGTTATGTTTGTTAAACCACTTGATATTGTCTCACAGCTCTTGAATGCTCTATTCTTTTTTTTTTTTGATTCTTCTCTTTCCTTGTTTTTGAGTTTGGATAATTTCTATACATGTATATTCAAGTTCACTGGTTCGTTCCTCGCTATGTTCAGTCTTCTGATAAGTCCATTGAAGGAATTCTTCATCTCTAATAATTTTTTTTAATTTTATTTTTTGTAATTGAGGTATAATTGACATATAACAATTTGTTAGTTTCAGGTGTACAACATAATGATTTGTTATTGATATATATTGTGAAATGATCACCACAATAAGTCTAGTTAACATCCAACACCTTACATAGTTACAAAAAGAAATTTTTTTCTTTTGATCTTTTATCTAATAATATATTTTTAAGTTCTAGCATTTCCATTCCACATTTTTAATAATTTCCATCTCTCTGCTGAAATTCCCTATATGTTCACACGTGTTGTTCACCTTTCCACTAGATCATTTAACATATTAATCATAGCCCATCATCTGGGTCATTTCTGAATCTGGTTCTGTTGATTGCTTTAGCTCTTGATAATGGATTTTTTTCCCCTTCTTTTTTAGGTATCTTATAATTTTTGATTGAATGATGGATATCATGTGTAGAATGGTAAAGACTGAGGTAGATAATATTTATAACCAGAAATGGGCATGCTTTTTCTTCTGTCAGGTCAATAATGTGGGTGATTAACTCAGTCTAGTCAGGAGTTGAGCTGAGTTTGGGTTCTTTTGTTTTTATCATTACCTTTGGTGTACCACAGGCTTCAAATTCTTCTGCTCTTATCTTGTGCTTAGTGTGTGGCCCGGAGTGCTGGAGAGTTTTTCTCCATGTCCCTCAGCTTTCAGCAGTTCTTGCACACTTGTGTTACAGAGGATATTTCTCCCCATACTCTTTCTCCTCCTCAGCAGAGACTAGTATTGCTTGTTACTGGTGCTTGGCTTGTGGTGGGGCAAGTAGGTTCTCCATACTCCTGGCCAGCCTTGGTCTTAGGCAGGTCCTGTGTACCTTACAGCCTTGGAAGTGGGGCTGTCTCAGTATTTCTGCCCTTCTTACCCACTGCAGCCCAGTCCTTCCTTGTATCTGTGATGTGTCTTGAGCGAGAGAGGGTTTCCCAGAGGTAGCTAACCTCTACTTTGTGTCAGTTCAGGACACTGAGCCCCAGTGTTTCCTGCTGCCCCCCCTGGAGCAGAGAGTTTGTGCTTCTATTTCTCCCCTAGAAGCAGTGGGTCTTTGCCATGGCCCTGTTGGTGATAGTGTTTTCTGCCCTTCTCCCAGTGGCTTAAGGTTTTCCTATGAGAGAAAGATGGAGGGAAGTGAGGTGGGGTTTCATGATTGTCCACCGGTGACAAAACTATCACCTTCTGATATTCTTGTTATCTCTGGAAAAATATTTATTGCTATTCTGTAGAGAGGAATGTGATGTTTCAATTTAGCTTCTTCACAGATATTTATTAAGAACATACTATATGAATAGCACTTTAAATGTTAATTTAGTACACTGCTCCCTGCTCTTTTATTTCTCTACCAGATACAGCTGCAGGAAAACACATTTGTCATTCAAGAATCTACCTGTTTCTTTTAACCACTTTCCGTAGTGCCATCCAAAATTAAACTAAATCAAAATGAACGTGGTTAGGAAAAAAAGCCGTTGTGCAAGAGGCAAGTGCACACCTCACACTTGGATCAAGGGCTCTGCTGTTTCTCTGGTGACAGTCTGCAGGGTCAGACAAGGTGAGAGCTCAAGTAGTAACAGTTTATTTGTAAAAATCATCCCCCTGAAGAGTCCTTTACAAGGAGATTTCTGAACTTTCCAGAAGTCATATATGGGTATGCATGTGGTGCCTGCCAGAAATTTGAGGGCAGCTGATTAAACCTTATTTTGAAGCCAGGGAAAGTCTAGTGAGTTCTACTCAGACCTTTAGGGAAAATGAGGCTGTGTTATTTTTAGAGGATGATTTCTGTCACAATTGGGTTCTCTGAGGTACCTCAGCAGAAGACCAGAATTAGGAAAGAGGAAATGACCTTTTGTTCTAGTAAATGTTTAGTATGAAATATTGAAACATATTAATGGGTTTCCAGGGCCTGAGGAGAGTCTGTTCTTTAAAAGTACAGCATAATATAGTTAAGTCTGTAAATTCCATACTAATTATCAATGTTAAGACCACTCTATTTTTTTAGTTTTATTGAGATGTAATTGACATACAACATTGTATTAGTTTTATGTGTACAACATAATGTTGTGTATTTATTGCAAAATGATCACAATAAGTTTAGTTAACATCCATCACCTCACAGTTACAAAAATTTTTTTCTTGTGATGAGAACTTCTAAGATCTCTTAGCAACTTTCAAATACACAATATAGTATTGTTAACTTTAGTTATCATGCTGTACATAACATCCCCAGAATCTTCCAGAAACTGGAAGTTTGCACCTTTGCCCATCTTCACCCATTTCACCCACCCTCAACCCCTCCCTTTGGCAACCACCAATCTGTTCTCTGTATCGTTTTTTTGTTTTGGTGAGGAACATTGGCCCTGAGCTAACATCTGTTGCCAATCTTCCTCTTTTTGCTTGAGGAAGATTGTCCCTGAGCTAACATCTGTGCCAGTGTTCCTCTATTTTGTATGTGGGACGCTGCCACAGCGTGGCTTGATGAGCAGTGTGTTTGTCTGCGCTTGGGATCCTAACCCGGGGAATCCCAGGCCGCGGAAAAGGAGGGAGTGAAATTAACCACAACGCCACCCGGCCAGCCTTCTTTCTTTTTTTTGCAAGAACATTTTAAGGAATATGTTTGTTATATTGGTGAGAGAACGTTTTAGAGCCTGTTTATACTAAAATGTGGTGTGTTTATGAGCTTAGACATGCAAGTCAATGTTAAGCAACCAAAGTGCCAATTTGTTATTGCTGTTACAAACAAAAAGGGAAATGAAAAACTAAGGAAACTGACTTTTAATTATAAAAAGGGGAGTTGCTGAAGGGCCTTCCCTTTCATGGGGCGTCACTCACGAGAGCTCTTTAAACTGAGCCCTGAAACCCCGCAGGTCACGGGTCAGGCAAGTTTTAGGCAAAATTCCCAGAGGAGTGGCCCCCTCCCCCAACCTCGTCCCCGGCGCAGAGACTGGTAGGACGTGGCCCAGCTGCCTCAGGGGAGGACGAGGCCCGGAGGCGCGGAGAGAGCTGCCGGGAGCAGCAGCCCCGGGCGGAGGCGAAGCGTGGGACCCGGCTTCCCTTCCGCACGGGGAGGCGGGGCCTCGGCCTTTCCCGCGTGCGGGCCCCCGGCCCCCCTCCCCCCCCGCGCCATTTCCGCTACTCTCGGCCGCACTGGCCCCCAGGGCTGGGCCGCAGCCGGGCCGCGCGGAGCTGAGCCCCGGGCGGGATGCGGCCGCCCCCGGGGCCGTGGTGGCTGCTGCTCTGGCTGCCGCCCTGGGCCGCAGGGCCCGCGGGCGCGGTGCGCGGGGAGGAGGAGGCGGCGGCGGCGCTGTCAGGTAACCGCGGGCCCCGGCGCCGGGAGGGCGCTCTCCCTGCCCGGGGCGGCGAGGCCGGAGAGCCGGCGGCGCTCCCTGCCCCGCGCGAGGCTCCCCCCGCGGGCGCGGCCTGCACCGGGGCGGGCCCCACCTCCCTTCCCGCCTGCCGGGCCTTCCCTGCCGGCTCTCTCCGCCGCCACGCGGACATTTTAGGACCGTGGGACCCGAAGCAGCCGCCAAGTTCAAAGACTGGCCCAATTCCCTCGTTTCACAGAAGCAGCAGCCGGAGCTCGGAGACGTTTTGATTTGTCAGAGGTCACACAGCTAGTCACTGGCACAGCTGACCCTAGTCTCCCGACTTTCCACACAGGGCTTTTGTGTAGTACATCAATTTATGTTGAAAACCTTATTATTTCTCTATCTAGCTGTTCCTTTGGACTTAAGACGAGAGAAGGTAAGAGCTTCGGCTTTAGAATCGGACCAAAATTCCCCTGCCCCTGACCTGTGACCTTGAGCAAGTTATGCTCCTGGCCGCGTGTGAAACACGGATAGTAATAGCGCGGGGTTGTCGTGATGCTGAACGTGTGCACAGCGGTTCATAGGAAACAAGAAATGGTGGCTGCTCATGGTGTTTTTAATGGGCTTTCTGTCGAGAGCTCTTAAGATGCTGTTCATGATCTTTATGGACCATAGTTTTCTCATCAGTAAAATGAAGATGTTCTACTGCCGAATAGTTTCCAATATTTTCCTCACCTTTTTATCTGCCTCAAAGAACCCAGGGTTTTTCAAGATTCTGTGTTACTACATTTAGTGTTAACAGTGTTCACTTCTCTATTTTGTCAATCAAAGACAGACGTAAATGCTTATCAGAGCTTCCCTTCTGCCTGAGACATGCAGGATGCCAGCTGAGTTGATAAAATTCTGGCCCACAGCTATGAAAAATGGCAACTTCTGTAGCCTTATAGCGACACTTGCCATTGCAGATAGACTTTACAACATGGACTAGGAAGCAGCCTGGATTCTCTGGTGCACCAATGACACTATGTTGGAACCTCTGGACTAGACGAAATCTAAGAACCATTGTTGCTCTCAAAATCTGCGGTTTTATGAGGAACCCTGAGATCAAACAGTGGTACTTTTCATAAAATAGGACCCATCTGTAATGTAAGAGTTTTGGATTAGGTGATGCTTTCGTGTTCTAAAATTCTGTCTTGAACACACACACCCATTCATGGAATGAAGAACATCCAGACCGAGGCCAGCTTTCTGTCACCCTATTTGGAGGAAAGTCAGAGGCAGTTGACACAGGAGGGGCAGGTAGTTGTCTGGCTGAGAGGAAGAGAAACTTCAAGCCAAGAGTCACCCATAGTTTGCAGCCAGTGGGTGAGGTCCCTAGCAACCATGTGTTGTCTTGTGATGAAGTTCAGGCCACTGCATTGAATTCTCAGGCTTGAACAATAGCAATAGGCCATGTGAAACCACAGCTTTCAAATACATTTCAGTTTCATTCTCTATGTACATTCTTGGAGAAGTGATTTTATTCAAGTTAAAAAACTAGGGTTAATAGAATAGAGAAATTACCTTTATAACTCTGGTGCTACATGCTGACTCCTTTGAAAATGTGAATGTATATAATAATGTAAATAAATACCCAGAAAATAATACCCAGAAAAATTCTTCTGTTTGAACTCTCAACAGTTAAGGTTTGTTCGTTTTTTTAGTTTTTGTTTTTCCTATTCTTCTCCCTCCCCTTATCTTAAAAGAAAAATAGTTATAAGCTAGATGGAGAAAATGGCAATCTAATAAGTGATTTTATTATTCTGTTATGTTTTCATCTGAAGACTTTTTTTTTTCCCCATATGAGGGCCAGGTAAGGTTAAATTTTCAGGAGGAACATTGCTGAAATATTTTTACATTGCAGGTTAAGATCTGCTAAGATTTGGAGTGTTTGTGCTTTTTATTTTTAGCATATTCTATAAGTAGGTTTAAATACTACCTGCCCTTTTCTGAAGTTTTGACTGAATATTTTTACCTTATGTATGACTAAACTCTTTAACTTAAATATATCCTTATACATTTAGGAAAACTAATAAATGACAACAGTAGTACAAAGGAGTAATTTTAAATTTAACTTATTAGTTATAACAGGTGATGTGCAGCTATCCCTTTTTTAAATAAGATATATAGTCCTAAAATTAGATTAATTGAATATTTATAAATTAAGTGGTATTTAAAATGAACTAAGGGATCTCATTGGTTAAGGTAACCCTGACTTGAATCCTTTGGTAATGTAAATAATTGTGCTTTGTCTTGGCAGTTTGGGCACAACTGTCCAGAAATGTACTGTTCTCCAGAAGTGAGGTTTTATTGAGGGATCAAGAAAGCCTACTGAGGACTGCAGGGAGTTAAGGCGATGCTCATACCATGGCTTAGAGATGCAGCCTTGCTGGGGTAGCCATAGTGCGGATGGTGTTCAGGGTTGGTCCCACAGGTACTCCTAAGTGCTTGGGAGATCAGACATAGCTGGATAGCCCACACTTCCAGATCTTTCTCCTGATCTGAATCAGATGTGAGGAAGTGAATAACTAGGTTATGGGGCACCCTCCAGACTGGAGACATGTTTCAGCCTTAAGTGGAAGCAGCAGCTCTCTCTAGGCAGGTATTGTTCTCTTCTGACCAAATGAATGATTGTTATTACATCGTATTGAATCCCTAGAAAGTCCCTTTTGCTTTCTGGATTGCACTGTAAGGGGATTTTGTTAATGTTGTGATATATTTGGGTTTGCCTACATCTACCACCAGGAAGTTGCATCCTGGCAGAATGAATCAGCAAAGACTGAGGCCGCAGGAATCAATGACACCTGCAGACATGCAGGCAGCTTGGTAGCCTTCAGTGTTAGGGCTTGAGCAGGTGACAGAGTTCAGATGAGCAGTCAAGCCGGCCACGTTTTCTGTTTTCCACCCTCAGGGGGAGGTAGAGGAAGTAGAAACTGAGCAATGAAATGTGTCTAGAAGAAGATTGCTGAGGGGAGGAGAGGCCTAGCAAAGATATAACCTTTATAAACAATCGAAGATTTAAAGATATGGTTCTCTCTCGGAAGGCAGTAGGCCAGCCACAATAACAATCTTGATTGGTACAAGTCACCGTCTTACACCTAGCCCACCTAGCCCATGGCTTAAGGTTCACATGAACTCACTTGGAGCTAAGCTTGTGCCTTCTTGTGGCTGAGAGTTTCTAGTTCCTTAGATATTGAGGAATTCTTCTGTGGGTTGAAATGCATTCACCTCAGGAGAGAGGTGATAACAATGAGGGCAACCTGAGAACACTATGCAATGCTGACACCTTGTCTGTAATGTCTCGTGTATTGTGTAAATTCGACACCAGCTTCACCTCAAAAGCCAGAGGCCACTCGAGAATTCCAGGGGAGACACTGTTGGCAACATGCTTTTAGTAGTGTTTCTATAGGTATCAATAGTCAGGGCAATCTACCTCTATCCGTACTTTCCTTAATCTGGTTGAAGACTGAGGTGAAATTCAGAGCAAGTTCTTTTCTTCTAACTGGGAGGTCCCCTACACAGAATACACTGATGTCCCTTCTAAGAGTAAAACAAAAACAAGCTTATTGCCACCTCTTGCTTCTCCCTGCCCTCCTCTATCTGGTGAAGAGAAAGAAGAGGGTCCCTAGCCTGGGGGATATTAGGGTTATAGCTGTCAACCCTCTAGTTAAGGGTACACTGATGACGGAGTAGGGTAAGGGGAGGTATGGCCTGTGGGTTCTGTAGGTGAGATGGCAATGCACAGGCTGGACAGGGTGTCCTGTTATATCAGGTTGCTTCAAGGGGAGGGCCAGAGTGCACCTCCTTTTATGGTGCTGACTGGCACTGGCCAGGCTCTTACAAAGAGTTTGTGTTTGAATTACAACACACCCACAAAAGACAAATATTTAAATGCTGGGGATATAGTAATGAACATGCAGTGTCCCTAACTCTGTGGAGAGACAGTATAAAATAATAAATACATATGTAATATGAAGAAAAAATAAAGCAGAGTAAGAAGAAAGTGAGTGAAAGGGATTGGAGTATTCCATCTTAGACAGTGGGATCAGAGAAGGCCTTCCTGAGGAGGTGACATTTGAGCAAACACATAAATTATCAGAAGGAACAAGGTCTGCCAAGATCTGGGGGAAGCGGGTTGCAGGTTGAGGAAAAAGGAAATAGGAAAGCTTGAGGCATCTTGAGGTCAGGAGGTTGGTGTGGCTGGAGCAGCCGAGCAGGAGGGAAAGTGGAGGAGAGAAGGTCAGAGGTACCCAGGTCCTTGGAAGGGAGGATGGATTTTACTATTGGTGGGATGAGAAGTTATTGGAGGGTTTTGAGCAGGTAAATGATGTGCTCTGATTGATGTTTTTAAAAGATCGATGTGCTGATTAGAGAATAGGTTGTTGGGGAGAATCATAGGGGCAATTCTGGAAGCAGGGAGACTAGCTAGACGGCTATTAGAGTAATCCAAGTGTGAGAAGACTGGATTAGACAACAGAGAAGCATTTACTCCTAAATTCAAACTATTACGCTCTACTTAATTGCATCATCTTGCTCTTATCTTGAGTTACAGATATCAAATGATTTAGGAGACCATCTTAGAACCAAATGAAAAAATTCTCATTTGAAGGTAGCATTTGTGTGCAAATCTCAGGCCACACCAAGAGGATATTCCCTCAGGCCACTAACAAGAGGGTTGTTCACTGTTCTTATGGGAATTTATTCAGCCCTTGAAGTAGTGGAGCCCACCAGGAGAGGAGATGCAGGGAGGAGCCCTGGAGGCACCCACAAGACAAGCCCCTAGCCTTGAGCACGCATATGGTAGTAGGAGGAGTAACCCTGAAGAAACAGCTGGCTGGAAGTTAATGTTCTTAATGGTCTGGAGCTGCTGGGGTCTGTGGACCTTAGACCTCATGCTCTTCACCTGCCCTGCCGGAATGCACTCCCTTTCCAATTCCAGGAGGAATTCCTCTCTTTTCGAGGAGCCCCACTATACACTTCTCAACTCTAGCTGCCCAGTTCAGTCCTGTTCCTGCTCAGAGAGCCTGGAGGAGGCTGTGCCGAGGCAGAGCATAGGATTCCAGAAGGCGAGTCCAGAGCCCTTCTTCTAATCCCACCTCTGCTGCTCACTAGTTGAGGGTTTTTAATGTGTTTTAGTGTGTTCTCATCGCACCTGCTCAGGCTCTTCCTGCTTCTACACTGCCTTCTTTGGCATCTTTTCTGCAGTTAACTGCCAGCCCTTGATGTCCCAGGAGCATCCTCTCCCTTGTGCAGCCCTTGGCCAGGAGTCATTTGCATCTCAGATATCGTGAAGGATGCACTGGTTGCTTTGTGTGTTCGTAGCACTGGTTCTGTGTTCTTCCCCCTTTGGCTCTTGTGCATAAACAGACCATGCAGGAATGCATTTTTAATTTTTAGTGTCCTGTATTTAACATAGGGCCTCTAAAACTTCCTTCTCATGCCTTTCTGAGACCTGCCTCCTAACCTGGTTTCTTGTATTTGCATCTCAAACTCTCAAACTCTGCAAATTTTTTGGTATATTTAAAAACATATGCATTTCCTCACAATGATAAGAGTAAAGATTAAATGATTTTACAGCGTCACAATGGAAGATACTGGATCCTCATGTAATTTTCCTGCTTTGTTAGCTACCTGAGAGCCCTGACTTGTATGCAGTCATATTTCAGGAGATGGTGGGTGTTTGGCCAAGTCTGTCTTCATTTTTCTCCAGCTTAACGCTAAGGATGTCTCTAGCCAGGAGAAGGATCTGTCTGGGCTTATTCATTATTCTCTAGATGGATATGATCATTGACTAGTTATTACTAGTTACCCAATCCTTCCCCAACTTTAGTGTAGCGCGTTGTTCTAGCTTCATTTCAGGTTTTTCTGGAAAACGGCTGACCACACTTTCCTTAGAGAAGTCAGGGCAGGGCGTAAGGCCCATGTCTCTGTGTGCGCATAAGCGTTCTCTGTACCTGTTTCCTACTGACAGATGTACTGGTGACACCCTATCCTGGATGCAGAAGAATTATAAGTTTCACCTCACTTCATTTTAAATTCAGATACAGCAGCAGCCGCAGAATAAAATGAACCCCATTACTTTATAATTTTCTTGTGGCATTTACCACATTTGCCCTCTGTAATACAGCAGTTGGCTCTCTTTCTCTCTGTTATTATTTTGTATTATATATTATTTATATATTACATATAACACACATATATTTATACACACACATATGTATCTACCTCTGTCTCCAGCCAAATTTCTCCTGTGCTGCAGACCTGTCCATCTTCACTTAGTCCCACCAACCAAAACTCACTGTGCCCCAAATCAAACCCATCCCCCCTCTCCCTGCACAAGCTTGTTTCTGCTCCGGTGTTCCTTATTGGGGTGAAGGGCCTCGCCATCTCTCCACTCTCCAGAAAATTCCTGTCATCTTCTTGCTTTCCTTCATCTAATGTTGATTCTACTCCTAAGCGCTCTCTAACCTGTTCTCTCTCCCTCCTGCTTGGTTCATTTCTTGCTTAGATTGCTTCAGTAGTCTCCTTCATGGTTCTTCTGCTTTTAATCTTCTCTAAAATTTCACATTGCTCATAGAAAGCTCTTTCTAAAACACGACTTGTGTTCTTGTCACTTCCTTATTGAACTGGTTATTCTATTTGTTCCCACAGATCCATTCTCTACCCTTCCCTCCCCTAGAAGCTGACCTCTGTGGACTGCATCTCCTGGGTTTCTTTGCCCCCGGCTTCCCATTGGATTTGGCCAATGAGAGGCACTGACGGGGGGGCAGGAGGAGAGGGTGAGGTGCCCATACCCTCACCCCACCATTCCACTGAAGTTCTCGGAGTGATTACTGGAGTCCTTGGGGCTCCAGTTACATCGGGTCGCCTTTGCCATTTCAGGCCTAGGGATATTAAAGGCTTCCTGCTCTTGTTGGTGCCTGGGACCATTGCCTTATTGGTAATGCTTTAACCCTGCCTGCGTCCTCACTGAACGCTTCAGTTAAACCCTTGTGAGTGTCCGCAGTTTCCTGCTGAGACTTTGATACTCACCTAAAATCCCTCAGTACTCTGCTTTCAGCATGAAGTCCACCCCACTTAGTGTAATAGTGACCCCTGCTCACCTTTCTAGCTGCAGATGTTGAAAGTCTTCACATATTCCTACACTCCATCTTCTTGAATGGCTGAACCACTTCCACGGTCCCCCTCATCTCCATGGTTTTGCACATACTTGCCACTCCCACCCCCTGATTTTGTGTCATTGCCTCTGATTTATCCTTCAGTGCTTCACTCACATTTCCTCTTCTCCTGGAAGCTGCCCTCTATTCTTGCCCTCTCTTGAAGATTGAAGTGCCTGTTCCCTCTGTTCTTATAGTGCCCTCCATATGTCATCAGAGGTTTGACACTAGACTGTGACTTTTTGTCCTTCTCCTGCTAGTTGGAAAGACCGAAGGACTGTAATTACCTTGTAAAAGAATTTTGGGGTTAGGGAATGTAAAAATGGCTACCGTTATCCCTATGAATAAAAAAGAAAAAAAGATAAGATTCTGGGCAATTAAATATTTAGGAAATATATTCCCTTTTCCATCTCTCAGCTGCAAGGTGTAAAGCTCTGAAGGAAATGGATTTAATTAAAACTTCTGAGTCAGACTGTTACTGCTACTATCAAAATTCCCAAATGGAATGGAAATACATATGGTCAACTGTGCAGGTAAGAGCCTACTTCTAAATCATGTCTTAGGAACAGGGAGTTCAAATATACTATCTCAAGAATAGAAAGTAGCTTTTGCATGACGTAGAGCTGTGTATGAAAGCTGATTTGGGGATCACGCACAGTGGCTCAAGGGGAGGGGTGTGTAGGATGGGATATTAACTCTCCGGACTCTTAATCAGCCCTTCTCCAAACCACTCCAAATAAATATGGTTATGTAACTGAGTACAGTATGCTTGCTGTTTAGACACAGCTCAATGCAACATCCTCTTGCCTGCTTCCCAAAATAATTGCTATCCCAAGCCCCTCTAAATAGAAATTCTGAAGTTACCTCTGATCCCAAGTATGGCCAAGATAGTAGTTACTCTCAATAGCCTAGTACTTTCCTTCATTCAACATTTAACAAATATTTATTGATCACCTACCAAGTGCCAAGAACTATTCTAGACTTTTAGGATCAGTGAACAAAATAGATCCCTGCTCCTGTGATATTTATACTCCCGGGGGTGTGGGGTAGGGTGGGGTAAACCACAAATGTAAGAGAAGAAAATTATAAAACTAGTAAGTGCTATGAAAAAAGAAAATGTGGAGTAAGATAAGAGGAAGGAGATGGGGGAAAGTTGCAGTATTAAAAAGAGTGGTCAGGGTAGTTCTCATAGAGAAGGTGACATTTGAGGAAGATTTCAATGAAGTTAGTGAGTTACCAAGAGAATATGTGGAAAGGAGTGTTTGGGTTGAGAGAATAGCTAGGACAGCATGTCAGGAGGCACATGAGGTTGATTTGTACCATTACTGATAATATACACCATTTTGATCACTTGGTTAAGGTGGTATCTGTCAATTTACAAAGTTTTGCTGCTGTAAAATGACTATTTTCCCCTCTCTAATAAAATTTTACCACTGTAAAATGACTATTTTACCCTCTGTAATAAATGAGGAAATAATTGAAACAATGTAGATATCCTATTTCTCATCAAACTTTTCACCCCTTAGTCTCATCATCCATTGATGATGCTTTTCTGAATCAATTATCATCATGATGTTTATCAAATGGTGGTTTTCTAACTCCATTATTCCTTCTGCATTCATTGGCATTCTTCTATAAGGAAGACATTTTCCTCTTCCAGTTTATGTATATCCACATATTCTCATGGATTGCCAATTCATTCAGTAGACTACAATCCATTACCTCATTATTTATTTTGATACTCATATTGTCCTAGATTTGGCCAGTAGGAGCCTCTTCAAACTAGCTCCTCTGTCCTTTTAACTTGCACCTATCATTTGAGCACTTCTTTACCTGCTGGCAAACAAGATGTTCCAGGCTTGTCTTGTAATTTCTTAGACCCAGCTCTGGAATGATACATTTTTCTAAGGAGCATTCAGTGTTAGTTGTGTTTCTTACTACTGGTATATCATTGTCATATGTGTATAGACACACCTGTACAACTGCACACACATCTATTTCTATCTATCTACCTATTGAAAACCATGAATTCTGATATCTCCAATACCACCGGGTTCATTCTAATGTCCCTCGTTTCCATGTTTGTAACTTCCTTCTCTAATAGTGAAAAACCTGGTTCCCATTATCCTCAATGTATTGATTTATTTGCCTAATCCTAGAATACACTGAAAGTAATTTCAGAATTGCTAAACCATACTATTGTGAAAAATAAACCTAGTAACAGGAGTTCAATATATATATTTACAGTGTGTTTTATCTTTAGTTTGAGGGTATATAGTGTAAATACTGTGCTCAAAAGTTACTTAATTCATTCCCACCCCCCCCTTCAATATGGTTATATTATTCATTTGAAATATATTTGTTTTTATTCATTTCCATTTCAGGGTTGATTTATTATCATTATTTTTTAGTATGTACAATACTAATGTGGCTGAAAAGTCAAAACTCTACACAAAAGTATTCTCAAGGAAGTGTCACTCCCCCTCATTCCTCTACTCATTCCTACCCATCCCTTGTAGGTAGTCAGTCTTATTAGTTTCTGGTATATCTTTCCTATGTTTCTTTTTGCAAAAGTAAGCCGTGATGCGTATTTAAAGCCTTGAGACTAAGGAGTGAGTTTAGATGGAGAAGAGAAGAGGACCAATGACTGAGCCTGGGTCAGTCTTACAGTAAGAGATCAGGGAGGAGGAAGGTGCGGGCAGAGGAGAGAGAGAAGGATTAACAAGTGAGGAAGGAGATGTCCAGGAAGCCCCAGGAAGAAAGTGTAACAAGGAGGAGGAATGATCGGCAGGACCAAATGCTGTTGCCAGATCCAATAGGATGACTGAGAATGAATTCACTCTTCGAATTAGCAACATGGAGGCCCCTGGAGACCTGGTCAGGGGCAGCCTGTTGGGAAGGGAAGCCTGCTTGAAGTGAGTTAGAGAGAGAGCGGGAGGAGAACTGGAGACTGCAGGTATCGGCAACTTTTTAAAATAATTTTATTGCGATGGGAAGCAAGGAAATGGGGTGATAGCTGGAGGGGAAAGTGGAGTTAATAGAAGGCTTTTTGGGTTTTTTTAATCGAAAAAATATCAACCTGTTTGTATGCTAATAGGAATGGTGTAGTAGAAATGGAAGAAGTACTGGTGGGATGTCCTTGAGTAAGCACAGGTGGATCAGATCCAACGCACAAGGCAGGGACTTGCTTTTTAGAACAGAGCATGTCAGTCTCCTCTGTGGCAGAAAGTTCCTCCCCATGGGCAGGAAGCAGAGCACATGCCTACAGATGCTGACAGGTAGGTGAATACAGAGATAGGAGCTGGTCAACATTCTCTTCCGATTTCTTCCACTTTCGGTGAAGTAGGAAGATCATCAGCCAGGAGTGAGGAGGGGGAGGAGGTGTTGGAGTGTTGAGGAAGGAGAAGTTGTGAAATCACTGTTGAAGAGACTCTAGATAGGAATGTGTGGTATGATTGCCTGCAGCTTCAGGTCCTACTTCAGGTCCCCCGTCATGGGTTTGAAGTCAGACCACCATGTGTTTCTCCAGCACATTCAGTGGTGCAAATGCAAGGCTGATAGAGGTGGAGGGTTGGATTTTGCAGGTGGGCATGACAAAGCAAGAGGCGTGCAAAGGAGTCAAGAGTACATACAGGAGAATGATTTATAAAGATTGATCATGGAAATTAGTGGATAAGAAGGGGCTGAGGACATCAAGAGGGTGAGGTGCAGGGGAAAGATGCTTGATCCCTGGCAAGGTCAAAGGCTTGCTGGGGTCAGGGTGCCAGAAGGGGCACCCTGGAAAGATAGGAGGTGGTGGTCAGCCAGTGGGACACATGAAATGCAGCCTGCAGGGGAGCTGCAGGTTGGTACTGACAGGGTCCAGGGTGTGGCCGTGGGAGGGGTTAGCTGAGGACAAGGGCATAAGAGAGAGGAGTTCGAGGACCTGAGAGGCCAAGGTATTGGAAGGAGTTTTTTGTGTATATTGAATCCCTGAGAAGTATGACAGGGAGTAGTATGGAGAGAGCAACAGTGAGCCAGGAGCTAAAGTCCAAGAGAGGTGAGGGGTAGATTGACAGAGGTAGTGGGTCATATCTCCTGATGCCTGGGATTCAGAGGTGGTGCTCTCAGTCCCCTTTCCAGGCTCGCCCTACTCTTGGACAAAGAAGAGAAACAGAGAGGGACAAAGGCAGCAGAGAGTTGTCATTTAATGATCACTGGGTTGTCACCATCTGCTTGGCATTGTAGCTACTGCGTTGTGTGACTTGAATGGGACCTGAGGTTCTGGTCCTCCTTCAGGAAGCGTGGTGACAGAAGCCAGAATTACCTATGCTCTGCTGATCCCAGGAGGAGGAGGCGCTTTTTCTCAATCACAGTAGAAAATGGTAGAGACATAAACCCTATTCTCATTATGTTTAAACCAGATAGTTTGCCACCTATTACTTTCTATCTCATTCTTTTTCACATGTCTCTCGGCCACAATAAGTTGCCAGAAGAGGGAATTAACCACAACTCAGGAGAAGAAACATCTACTTTCAAAAGTCGGTGCTCCAGTGTGTGTTTGGACGAAACACACATCTGTAGCTCCACGCCTGGGATCAGAACCTTACCACGTACATCTCAGTGTTCTTTTCTCAGCCCATCTTGGACTCTCTTTACTCCTCTGCTCATGATTTTAAGAAGTTTTAACTTCTGTGTTTATGGGTTTTTTCGTTCTTGTTTTGTAGATGAAAATTACCAGTTCAGGCCTGCTCAGTATTGTATATATCACAGAACGACATAATTGCCAGTATCCAGAAACCATTCTATCTTTTATCAAATGTGTGATTCATAACTTTTGGACACCAAAGGAGTCTAATGAAGTAACCATAATCATCAATCCATATGGCAAGACCGTGTGCTTCTCTGTGACGCCTGTCAGGAAGATATTTGTCTATACCATCAGTGTGACTCGAAACAGTAAGTCTGTTTTTATTATACTTGACTTTCTGGATTCAGTTTTTCGGAGTGATGTTTCAATAAATGGACTTTTCTCTTCTTTCACTAACACTACATTGACATAAAATCTTTGTTGTTTGTGTGTCTTTTTTACTCCAGTCGTGGATTTCAAACTCTTCCTTGTGTTTGTGGCAGGCATTTTCCTCTTCTTCTATGCAAAGACCTTGAGTCGGTAAGTATTCATTTTTACTTTGTTAACTTTGTTAATGAAAAAGAGTAAAAGACGTTTTTGGCCCTCTGCTAAATATTTCCACACTAGTTTGTATTCTTGCTTTAGGTTTTGTAAACAATAGGTCTGAATATAGTCTTGAAAGGCCTTTAAAACCAGTCACAGTTATTTGTATAGCATGATATGTATATGTCATAGAGTGCTTTCACATGCATTATTTTGTATTAGATATTAATATAGTATACATTATTTTATTTGATCTTCTTAACAACTATGTGGGCTCTGTATTATTGTTCTCATTTTATAGATGAGAAAACCAACAGCCAACATCCATCATCGTATGACATTCTTGCCAGGGCTGAGATTTATACTCAGGTTTTCTGATGCCAGATGCCTGCTCTCTCTATTACATTCGAGCTGCCTTCAAGATTTGTGGCTCTGATATAGAAGGCTGAATTTAATAAATATCTGATTCTCAGATAAACATATTTTCCTGATATTTTGTTTATTATAACTTCTCTCGTGAAAAAGGAATCTCCATCCAATAATATTTTACTGCTTAGATTGTTATTCTTAACATTGTTGATTTTCTTTCTAGTGTAATCAACTGTTTTCAACGTCATCCATGGTCTTTATAAACCGGATGTTGCTTCCATAGCCTGCAGAGTAAAGCCTGGACTCGGAGGAGCTGGGCTGCAGGCCTGAATCTTCCAGTTACTCCCCAGTACAGACTTGGGGAAGGGGTATAACTTCTTGGTGCCTTAGTGTCTTTCCCTGTAAAATGTAGACACGGATAGCTGTTTCACAGGGCTGTTGTGAATGCTTGTAAAGCTGTCAGACAAGTGCCTGCTATGTGATAGTGCTCAATAATTATTGTTGGATCAGATTCTGAGCATAGACGATAACTCAGACATTTTGTTTTGAGTTAGTGGCAAGCTATTTACCATAAATTTCAAGTATAGATTTCATTTTTAACAGTATCAGATGTAATTAAACCCACTATCTGAGTTTTTCTTCTTAGTATTCTTTATGGCTACTGTCATCAGGTTAAACATGTTTTTAATACTGAAAGTGTGACTTGGCATTTAAATGGCTTTTATCTGCTTGTCTTGACAGAAGCCCTATATTCTATTACTCTTCTGGGACCATGCTAGGTATTCTAATGACATTAGTCTTTGTCCTCCTGCTGGTGAAAAGGTTCATTCCTAAGGTAGGCCTACTATGTACAAATGAATAAAAAATGGAAACCATGATCTCATAGACATGAAAAGTTGATCAAAATTAATTCACATTGATTATGACAGTTCCTAATTCAAACTATATTTCTACATTGTATAAACTGGCTTTAAAATGTATCTTTTTCTAAAGATTCCATTTTTATTTCTTACTATACACAGGCTTAACTAAATGTTAAGTTTTGGTGACACTTCTTCCGAGGCCTTTTCATTAATTCTAGGTGATATGTTTTTCTTTAGAGTGACAGGGGCTGATTCTATGCTGAGTGGAAATTGCTCACATCTTGGCAGAGCTGAGGAATGTCATGATGCTGAACCATCGGGGCCTTGAATCACAGCATTGCTGCATCTGGGGTTTCTTCATTATTACTGGGTCCCCAGAACACCTTCAATAAAAGAATGCCCTGCACTTAGTTGAGAATAAATAAATATTAGTTCATGATGATAATGTTGCGGTTACTCTGATTAAAACTTGCAACACCAGAATTACTTTGAGATAAATTTATTCTTTAGAACAGTGCTTCTCCAGCTTTAATGTACATGCAAATTACCTGGGGATCCTGCTGAAATGCAGATTCTGATTCAGGAGTCTGCAGTGGGGCCCGAGAGTCTGCATTCCAGCAAGCTCCCAGGGGATGCCGATGCTGCTGGTTCACGGACCATACCTTTAACAAGATTCCAGAGAGTATCTTGAATTGACTTCAGTGCAGTTTGATGTAGAAGTTTCTAATACAAAGGGTTTATTTGTTTACTTCTATTTTTATGAGAGTGAATGAACCAAAAACTGTGTCGTTTATTTTCTTCCACACACAGTATAGCACCTTTTGGGCTCTAATGGTTGGTTGTTGGTTTGCTTCAGTTTATGTTGTTTGCCAACTGATGGAAGATCTGAAGTGGCTGTGGTATGAAAACAGAATATATATATTAGGTAGGTAAATCTTTCAAGAATGTATTCTATTATTGGTAAAGCTGAAAAGTACAACTGGAGGCCTTCCTTTGGCATACGTTTCTCTCCAGTATCTAAATTTTCATTTTGAACTAAGAAGTGCTGTTAAAAGTAATATTTTATTTTATTCCCATAGTTGGTGATTTCAGTTCATTAACTCTCACTTTTAGACTATTTCCCTCTGACATCCTTCTTAGTTTTCTATACTAATGATCAAAAGAGCAAAAATTTGTCTCTTTCGACTGCGTGTGCTTTTGAGTTGTGGTTAAGCTCTCACCACATCTAACCTGTAATGAAAACCTTTCTCTAAAATGTGGCTCTTTATTTCTTTTTCTTAATGTAGTAGTATGAAAAGTGAGAAATCCAAAATATAAATGACTAATGAAAACTTGACTTTTCAGAAGCAGGCTATTAAGAAACTACTTGTTCTTGTTTCGTGTTACTGAAAACCAAAAAACAACTTTTAAAAATTGTTTTAATTGGGAAATAATGGAGAGTGGGAGAATTGATTTTCTCCTAAACCCTTAGCATCAGATTTCTCACATAAGTCTACCCACTCAAACAAAAATGATCAATTTTTTGTTTTACTTGAAGATTTTATGTTTTTAGCTCATTTTTCTTTTTATGCTGAAGTATTTTAAAGTAAATTATAGATATCATGGTATTTTCCCTTAAATACTTTACTAAGCGTTTCTAAAAAACAAGAGCATTTTCCTCTATAGTTAAATAACTATTAAATCTAAAAAAAGTTAATACATACAATCATCTATTAGCCAGGCCATGCTCAAATTTCCAAAATGTCCTTGAAAGTTGGTTTGTATAAGCTAGAATATGGTCCAGAACCACAGTTTGCATCTATTATATCCTGTTAAGTCTCTTTTAATCCATAACAATTCTTTTTTTATCACAGTGATATGCTGAAGAGACCAAACTAGTTGTCCTGTCACTTTCTGGATTTCTCTGATTGCTCCTTTGTGGTGTAATTTAACTTGTTTCTCTCTCCCCTGTTTCCTAAACTGGAGATTAGACCTTGAGGCTTGCTTAGATGCACACGAAACACTTTGGGTGGAACACATAAGAGGAGATGTGCACGTCACACTGGATCACGACAGGAGACACAGAATATCTCATCGTCCCTCCAATCAGTGATGCTGAAACTGAGCACCGGATTAGGAGGGTCAGCCTGATCCCTCCACTGTAAAATTACATTTTCCTTTTGTGACTAGAAAGTCAAAATGAAAAATAAGGTTTGTAGCTGACTGTGGCATGTGCTGAGGCTTATTCTTGTCCAAAGCCACCATGGTGACACTTGCCCATCGAGGACTCAGGATTGGAAAGCAGACATGCTTACACATCATCATCATTTGTTATTCTACATCCTTCATTATCACAGAAGTCAGCCTGGTATCTAACACGGAAGGAATAACTAGCCCTATATGTGTTTTTCAACTTTACTTCATTGGAAAAAGAAACAAAAATGAAGGTTTTCTGATATGTCCTTAGCTCTAAGTCAAGGCTCTGCCCGGATTTTCACATTATTTTTCAAGTTCAGATTTATATTGTTTTGCATTCTTCTGCTTTTACAGGCTACATCTTGACGGTTGGATTTCTCAGTTTCGCCATTTGTTACAAACACGGGCCCCTTGTTGACGAGCGGAGCGTAACTATTCTGACGTGGACCCTGCGGCTCCTCTCCCTGCTGCTCATCTACTGTGGTGTCACTGTGCCTCAGCTCTCCTATGCAGTCATGATCCTCGTCCTGTGCTCCCGGGGTCTGCGCTACCCGCTGAGAGCATTCAGTTACATGACGTCGTAAGTATCTTTTGTCTTTCCCTTGTAAATTTGACATTTTGAGGTCTGGTTTTATTTATCGTTTGGGGGGATTTTTTGGACACATCATATATAATCTCATAATTAACTCATTTCATCTAGAGATTTCCCTCTGAGAGAGGAGGAGGATAGAGAACTTGAGCATATGACCCCATCTCCATTTCTAGTCTTCATTAATCTTTCCGAGGTGCACCACCAGTTCCTAGGTACTTATAGCTCACTCAGAATTCACTAAAATCAGTGGCAAAATTACTTGCGCTCTGGGTTGCCTAAAAGTTCTACTTTTATTCTACATTTCCTTTCATCATCAGGGCCCAAGGTTGCTTTAGGGGTATTTGTTGTACTTATAAGAGTGAGGGAACAGAAATGAATCACAAATGATTGAAAGGTATTATTTATATTTAGGATTTTTCTTTTCTCTGAGGTTTTAATTAAGGCTTACACCCTTTGTAAATACAGAAAGGATGAGGTAACTTCCCTTGTCAAAGCTTTATTGTGTCTCTGCTCAGTCACTGAGTCTGAGCACCTGCTTTTGTGTCAGGTGCACAGGGGAAGGAGATGGCCCCTCCCCTTGAGTGTACTTGTTGAATGGCAGGCACACATTTCTGTATCTTTGAAGTGTTAAAATGGGCCTGCCCAGGGACTGTGGCATATAGAGAAAGTTCAGGAAAGTTCCTTGAGGAGATATTACTGGGCTGAATCTCAATGAATCAAAACAGCCAGATGAATAACTGTGGGAAAGACTTGCCCGACAAGGAGAAAGTCCAGTTTGGTACCATCATGAGGCTGCGAGCGAGGTGGGCATTGGCCAGGTCCTGGAGGCATCGTAGGCCATGCTAAGGGATCTAGTCTGATCATGTCCACAGTGGAGGCAGGGAACCATGATGCATTTTAGTCAGCGCTCTGACTGCTGCCTAGACAGGTGTTATAAATCCAAATGCTTGGGGCCCAGGCAGGTACTGAGTGAGTCAGGCTGAGCGGGGGTAAGGCAGTGGGGCAGTCATGAGGATTGTGCTAAATTCTATAATGGAGCCTCATTGAAAAGGGGGCAATTACCACTCAACTTGAGCTGATTGTTGCCAGGTAGGAATATGGGCCCTGCCTTGCCAGATCTTCTGGTTTTCTAGAAAAGCTGGGAATGAGGATTAGAATGTGAATTATTATTATTTTTAAATGTTGGCAACTAATCTGAAAATAAAAATACGTTGAATAAGCAATAATCAAAGCAGAGACCATGAACCTCATTGGGTGGCGGGATGTGGCCTATCTGTCTTCTGGCACGGAGGACAGTGGATGTAAAGAGGCAGACCTGGAGCAGGAGACCGGTCATCGGACATCACAGTGGTCCAGGCAAGAGGTGATGAGGGCCTGGAGTGGGGCAGTGAGAGCAAGACTGGAAGAGGGAGTTAATTAATATGTGTGAGGTAGACGTGGCTCTGAGGAGGGAGACTGTGGTAATTGTTAGTTTGTGGATCTGGTGACTGTGTGCGTGGCAGTGTCACAGGGTTAACAATGCACCGTGAGAGGACAGGGCCCCTATGCAGAGGACGTTGGCAAGGCTGAAAGGCAGCAGGGCCGGGTCAGAGGGGCTGATGCTGGCTGCTTCTCTCTGCCCCATCTCAGAGGCAGACAGTGACTGGGATTCCCCAAAGTCCCTCCGCCAGGAGGAGGCTGCCTACTCCACATCCTCCAGGCCGCTGGTCCTTTGCCAGGCTTGTGGGTGGAGGAACCCAGGATCAAATTCCTTTCTCTTTCCCTTTAAACATCCAGCTGCCCTGCCAAGAGCAAAGTGTATCTGTCACCAGCATGATGGTCTTTTTATGCATGTGCTGTGCATTCCTCTAACACAAATGTAATAATCAAAATGTATTATAACTTCCTCAGCTTTTCATTTTGCTAGTAAATAATTACATGAAGAACTAGGGGATAAAGCAGGAACATATAGGTTAAATAATAAGCCAGAGAAATAATACCTTGATTTGTGTAGTACTCTCTAGTTTTGCAAACAGCTGTTTGAACATATTTTAATAATATATGGTGGCTACTCTTTTGATTAACTTTATTGCACACTTACCATCAGCCACTCACTGTGCTAAGCACTTTACACACAGGGTCTCATTTAATCCGTACAGTGACCTCATGAGGTAGGTGTCACTGCTTTCATTTTTTCATACGAGCAAAGTGAGGCTTGGAACCGTTCAGGAATTGCCCCAGTTGACATGGTGGGTAAACCTCAAAGGCAGGACTATGCCCCGTCTTCAGAGGCCAGGGGTTCTCCTCTAGAGAGACCAGGCTGGGCATCAAAAAAAAGGAGAAGGAGATAATGTGAGTGGTTCCCTAATCCAGCTGATCAACCACCAGACAATCTTTAAAAGGGAAAAGATTTTTCAGGTCCCAAACCCTAAGAAAATATAGGTTTAAAAAACCTCCTGGTAATTCTGATGTTCATTCAGACTTGGGAATCTCTGATTAAATTAAATTTAAAACCACACAAAAACATTCTTAAAAACTCAATGATAAATATATCACAAATGTTTTTAAAACCTTATCATCACTATTTTTATGAGAGTCTTCCCTTTAGGACTTTGATGGTTGAAAAAAAATCCAATCATGAGCCCCTCAGCATGTAGCAAAAGAAGAATTATTAGAAATTATTGTACATACACGACCCTTGTACAATATTTACTCCCTCTCCCTGTGATTAATCAGAATTCCCACCACTAGGTGGAGGCGACATCCCACAAATCTGTGCTTTTCCCTCTAGAGATTCTTGGTCTCCATAAAAGGACATCTCCAAGGCCGGCTTCTGTTAGTGCCCAGGAAAATCAGCAGGCCTAGCATCAAGAAGCCAGACTTGTAATCGTCTGACTGTGTGGTTAGAAATCACCGAGGAGAACAATACAATTAACCTCTCTATCAGAAACTGATTCTCAGATGCCTTAGGACATTATTTAGGACGATCCAGGAAGAGGAGAAATGTCCCATCAGGCCCAAACTGCATGTTCTGTGTACTAAAGTCACAGTAACAACAGTAAAAGTATAGTATGATATAAAGGAAGTTAAGTATTACTGTTACTGTCTAAGAAATGTATTTTTATAAATCTTAAGGGTTGACTTGACCAATCAAATATGACCAGGAATCTAGCAACCAAATGCCGTCTGTTTTAGGAAAATGAAGAAATGGTTCACATCGGAGAAGCTGGTGGTGAAGTATCTTACTGAAGACGAATACAGGGAGCAAGCCGACGTGGCGACAGCCGGAGCCCTGGAGGAGCTGCGCCGAGCCTGCCGCAGGCCGGACTTCCCTTCGTGGCTGGCTGTCTCCAGACTCCAGGCTCCTAAAAAGTAAGCCCTGCTCAGCAGCTTGGACCACAACCTGGGTTAGAATTATCGTGAAAATAATATGATGGTCTGGTACAGATACTTCAGACTACAAACAGACTGCTTCCCTAGATAACAGGTGGCGTGGAAGCGCCAGAGGTTCTTGTTCTTGAGTGCTCTGACTTGCGCAGAGTAAATATTGATCTGCTGTCTTTTACAGGGAAGGCCATAAAGATAACTTCCGTATGGGAAGGAGGGAGGTGGAATGGGATGTGTCACCTGCTTTTCATTCTACTAGTGTGGAAAAGAACTTTCCAAGATTGCTAAGACATCTCTACCCCAACGTTTTCCCCTTCTTTTATAGCTTTATCCAAAGAACAGTCCCCTCGAACTAAAGATTGAAGGGGGGAAAGTATTGATACCAAAATAATGAATATATAACAAATCTAAACTAACAAGAAAGAAGAGAGGGAATTAGAAAACAGGAGTAGGTACGTTTGGCAGCCCTCAGTGCTTATGAGTTTGCCTACTTCTCTACCTTTCCCTGAATCTTTCTAGAAGGATCACATAAGCCTTTCCCGTATTTACACCCAGTGTGTAAAGATCATCCTCTGTTGACACAAAGTCAAATTTAATTAAAGAGGATAAGTAGCAGGGGAACATGTTATCTTCCAAATAAACCTTTCTATCATAACATTCACTTTATTTAAAACAAAATAAACTTATCAGGTTTGCAGACTTTGTTCTCGGAGGAAGCCACTTGTCGCCTGAAGAGATTAGTCTTCATGAAGAACAGTACGGCCTTGGGGGTGCCTTCTTGGAAGAGCAGCTCTTTAACTTGAGGACTGACAGTCTCCCTGCGCATTGACTTCATTCTGGACAAGGAAGTGCGTAAAGGGCAGGGATCCTATTAAAGTTGAGCAGAACTGTTCTAGGGAACGGTGGCAAAAGCATTTGCTGTGGAGAAAAACCAAGTCATTCTGGAAACAAAACTAAACTATCTTGAAGATAACTTATCATTCTTGGCCAGTTCTGCTACTTATTGTACTGTAGGTGGCTGCCAAGATTCTGTGCAAGTCGTTACCACTTTCCTTGAATGAAGACTATCATTAGGAAAAAGGGAATCATGTTCTTCCCGGGATCAATTAGCATGAATAGGTGCCTTGTCAACACCAGGCCATTAAATCTCTTAATCCCCAGAAACTATGTCAAAAGACTGCATTTCTCTTCCTGTATATTATCAATATAAGTGCTGGAAGAGACCTGAGCTATGCTGGACCAGTATTTTCCAAAACATAGGATGCTAATGAGTGTTAGTCAGCAAAGGGATTCTGAGGTCAATAAGATTGATACAAAGTTAAACAAATGTACTGCAGGACTTCTCAGAGCCTTTAATAATGCCAGTGCACACTGTGAATCTACTAAAGAAGAGAAATTGTGTGCAGCAGTTTCCAACTTAATTTGACCACAAAACCCTTTTTCATGAGATTAATGTTCCTTGGAACACATGTTTGGAAAATGCTAATGATGGAGGAATTGAGGTTTGGGGAGGTTCCATAACTTGTCCATCACCACAAAACTATTCAGAGGCAGCACTGGGATCAGAACTCCAGCCCCGCTGTTTCCTACAACTCAGGTAGAAGAGACCTTTCTAGGTGAGCCGAGGGGCCATCTCCCTACAGCCTTGGGTCTCACGATATTGGTGACTTTTTATTTTTTAATAATGGCCAACTAGCTATTTGATAACTGTGATAAAGAGAAACATTTCCTAAGATTACATTTTAAAGTTTTGATAAAACTTTTATAGACATATATAAGGATTAGAAATCAGAATTACTTTCTATATATTTTTGTACGTTGAAATTGAAGGCATTTAACCTCTTGGGACATTTTAAGTTGACTGGTCCATTTTAAAAAATTGTTTAGTTACATATGTTTGTAGCAATTTCCTACAAAACAGATTTGTGATCTTTCTTCCAGAGAACAGTAGAGTGAAATGAGGGACTAACCTGAGGAAAGGAGGCCAAAACATAGGTCTGAGACAGGATCTGAACATGGCCAAACAATCTAAGGGCTAAGATGTTGCTAAATTGATTATCTGTAAGAATCAAACTCAGGCTTTTTTGCTGATGGGGTCATAAAGAATAGAGGCATAAAGAATGAGGAATCTCCTTTTACTAGAAGAAAGGTCATGGAGGAGGAACATACCGATAATGTGGGCACTGCTTTCCTGAGCCAAATTTGGTAGTTTTTCTAAATTGTTGAAAAAGAGCATGGCTACCCATTTGGAACTTTCTAGATTGATTTTCAAATGCTATTTCCTCTTTGAAGCAGAGTGTCAGTGTTGTACAGATCTCTGCTTTTACCAGACACCTTTTAATTAATATTAAAAGCTTTGCTATTTTTGTGAAATGCACTAAATTCAATCTGTGCTTTCACAGACTTTGATTTTAAAAAATCAAAGAAAGTCTCTTCCATTCAGATATGTGATGATGTTGACTGTTTTAAAAGTGTAAACAGTTTTAACATGATTTTTGTCATAGTTTAACCTGATTTTTTTATAGTTATGTATTTATTGGTGATATATTATAAATGGATCAGATGTGTCAATGCTTGTGCTCACCACACTCACCTCCCAGAGGCAGTCTGTGTGCTACAGAATGTGGGTGTGAATAACATGGGAACATTCTGCTGAGGCACAGGGGAGCTCCCAGCCAGGACAGCCCCTGGGCCTCACCTGTGCCAGCGTGAAGCAGTGCTGACAATGGGAGGAAGCAGCTCCTAGGGGGCCAACAAGCTAAGTGCAACCATCACAATAAAAACAGCCAAAGAGAAGAGCAACGGTCTTCCGGGATATTGTTTTTCATGTTTATTTCTAGAAGAAATCATGGATTTGTCAGTTTCTATTATGGAGTACTGTGAGAAGCTAAACAATTAAAAGCATTACTTGTGATATAGTTGGTGTATTTCTGTTGTGTTCATTTGGTTTGGGGTTTATTATACACTGATCACAGTTCTAACTGCCATCAAGCAACATACAGATAACTCCCCTAAGAGATCTGTTTCTCTTTTCCTTTCTCCCTTTCCTTCTCTCTCCCTCTCCCTCTCCTCCCTTTCTTTATTTATGTAAAGGCCTTTAAATAGTTTAAATGACCTTTCAGTAAAATGTCTCTGCCCTTCACAGGTGGTTGAAAGTTGGATATGTGCTTCACACCGCCATAGGTGTGCAATTATGGAGCATAACGGAACCCTTTGTTGTGGTATTGCTCAGGCTACATGCCTCACAAAAGCTTACTGTTGTTAGCAAGTTGGACTATTTGACACCAAAATGTGTGGGTGAGATGAGGCGTAGGTGGCCATGCTTAAACAATTGTATCATTCAAACGTTATTTTTAAAAGGTTTTAAAAAACACATTTTACATATCACAAAAATGCTTTGTGAATTATTTGTATAGTTTGCCATTAATACTTAGGGCTGAATTACAGGGGAGTGTCCATCTGACATTTAGGAGAATATCTGAATTTACAACTTTTTTTAAGGTAGAAATTTAAGAGATTTTAGATTTTAAAGAGGTTTGGAATAGATGATGGGTTACATCAATAAACATGTGGATGAATTAAGACTTCTGAAATGATGTCAAGAAAAGGATCTTATATTATTCTGTATGTGATTATTCCCCAGAGTTAAAGAAGTACAATTTTTTAAATCAGCCTTTTTTTTCCAACTGAAAGAAAGATCCTAGGCATAGATAACATAATGGATGTGGAATTTCGAAGAAGCCTGCAGTAAGACAGAGTATTTTTAGATGACCCTGAGAGCCAGCTGCCTTCTGAAAGACCCCACTGGGTGGCATGACATTGATGAGTTAACTGTGTGGGTGTGACTCTTGGCCTTATTGATTCAGAACCTGATTTTTGTCATTGCACAGTGCAACCGTGGACTGTGATCTAAGGTACACATCGCCACAAGGCACCTATGGTTGGCATTTGCACATCAGCAGATGTCGTTGTCTCTGGAATGATTTAGCCATGGGGCCATTTCCTTGACTTTTTTTTAAGATGGCACTAAAGGGAGCAGTAAGAGCGGGGGCCCTGGAAGCAGGCACACTGGGGTTCAAATGCTGATTCTACCACTTTAGCCGTATATGTCCTCCAGCAACCTTCTCTTACCTTCTCCTGGTCTTACCCCCACTGTAAAATGGAAATACTACTAAAACATATTAGAGTGTTGTGAGGTTTAGATGAAGAGGCATAGAAATTGCCTTGTAGAGTACCTGATGGTCTCCAATAATGCTGGTTCTCTTCTGTCTCCTTTTGATCACTGCCTTTTTGGAAAATGGACCAAATCTAAAAAAACAAACATCCCCTAAATTATTAGAACAATAAATGAGAAAAGCTATCCCACTGAATGCATTTCCAAGATTTATCCTGGTAAATATATACTCCTCCCAAATCTCTGGTGACCTGTTAACGTAGCACATTCAGGGATCATGGCAAAAGTATGCAAGGTTTTCTTAAAAAGACAACTAGACTCGTGGCCAAAGACTGAAGATTTTAACAGAGCTGAATAAAGAACATGCCCTCTAGAAGGGGGTGCGGAGGTTGGTCAACAACAAAAGATTAGAAAAACAGCAGTCACAGGAAACGGTTGGCAGGACTGCATAAAGGAAGGGGTGGTCTTTGCCAGCGGACTGCGTATCACCACATTAGCGAGGCCAGCCCCACTGGGGGTGGGGGGTGGTCACCTCAGACTTGCTGGCCTGATGACCTTAAACATGAGAATTGTACAGCAAACTCCCTTTGTTCTTTCTGTTCATCAAGCAACTTTCTGTTATAATTTGACCCCTCGGAGATCTGTCTTCTGAGAGAGGATCTGCCGGTCAGCACTTGAGTCCCCTACAGTCAGCTGTCACAGCCTGCCCTTATCTTCACAGAATAACATAATTTTCGTTTGTTTAGTCTTGTTTTTTCAGAATAACATAATTTTAGGGTCCAGCCCTTAACACTGAAGATGAGAAAACTGAGGCCCAGAGATCTCCCAAAGGTGAGCTCTTCCTCTGTACCGGCACTATCCAATACGGCAGCCACGAGCCACGTGTGGCTACTGAAATAAAACGAGAAATCTAATTCCTCAGATGCACTAGACACACTGCAAGTACTTAAGAGCTACCTGTGGCTAACGGCCACCATACCGGAGGGGGCTGCTCTATAATGCCATTGCCTTGGGATGCCGAGCAGTGGGTATGTCTGCCTGTCCTTCCTGATTCCTGGGCACTGGTCCTCAGAATCCTTGCCAACCTCCAAGTTTCCTCTGCAGAGCTGCCAAACCATCCAAGTCACCTCCAGAGTGTCAGGGGCCTGGCCTCACACCTTACAAAGCATCAGGAGCTTGCAGGTGCTGGACTTCTAGGTATCTGGGAATATCTAGAAATCCTACTGGAAAAACAACCACACACACATGTGTATCAGGCACATGAGGTAGGGGTTCAGGCCAGGACTGCTTTGTGGCTTGTTCTACCACAACAGAAGCAGGGAGGCCTCCCCGCCTCCTGGGGTGTGGGAAGGTGCTGGGTGGACCAGGGCTTTGGCATCAGGCAGGTTTGAGCTTAAATCCTGTCTTTGTTACCTTGGTCCCATAATGTAAGCTCTGTTAGCTGTAGAATCCTCATATTTAAAATAGGGACAGTGACATGTACCACATGGGGCTGTAAGGACAAAATGATAATCTCGTGAGCACACAAGCACCCAGGAACTATGGACGTGGTTCCCTTTTCTGCGGTTCACTAATTCCGGATTGGCTGTGAAGGATACTGTGTAAGAAACGGTCCCGGCCTCACCAGCAGCCCCCACCCCGGCCACAGGAGGAACCACAAATAGGGGGCAGCCCTTAGCCACCTATCTGCTTCCTGTGGCCCATGGCAGGATTAATAAGCCAGTAAAGAAGCGTTGTTCTTACCGCGAATTCCTCAGGCTTTTCCTGTGCTTTACTGGCTACTGGAGATAGATAATTATCTATTATTCTACTTAAGGCTTTGAGTAGCAGTTTAATAACTAGCAACTAGACTCTGGAGCCACACAAGCTCAGCACTCTGGAGCAATTCACTTTTTCTACAGTCACAGGGGAAAGAGTGAAGCAAATCATTAAGACAGAGATTACCAGCCCAGCTTTTCACCCTGGAGATCTCCCAAGAATTTCAAGCAGGATTATAAAATTCTCAAAATTTAATTTGAATTCACTTTAATATTTTTAAAAATGGCATATGGGGGGCCGCCCGGTGGCACAGCGGTTTAGTCCGCACTTGGCAGCCCAGGGTTCGCGAGTTCGGATCCCGGGCGCCCGCTGACACACTGCCTGTCAGCCATGCCGTGGTGGCGTCCCATATAAAACTATAGGAAGATGGGCACGATGTTAGCCCAGGGCCAGTCTTCCTCAGCAAAAAGGGGAGGATTGGCAACAGATGTTAGCTCAGGGCTGGTCTTCCCCACACACACACACACAAAAAATGGCATATGGCACTTTGAGGACAGGAAGGAAAAGTCACAAAGTCCACAAACCCAAGAGGGTGTCCACTTTAAAAGGCTGGAAATTGGGGGCCAGCCCTGTGATGTAGTGGCTAAGTCTGGCACATTCTGCTTCGGTGGCCCAGGTTCCTAGGTTTGGATCCTGGGCGCAGACCTGCACCACTTGTCGGCCACACTGTGGTGGTGACCCACACGTAAAGTAGAGGAAGATTGGTGCGGATGTTAGCTCAGGGCTAATATTCCTCAGCAAAAAAAAAAAGGCTGGAAATTACTGCATTATTGAGTCAGCTCTCATAGTAAGTATTTCATAACAAAGGCGTGTTGAACTTGGTCTTGTTCATTACACAGTGAAGGACTTTTATTTGTTTGGTCGTATCTTCATCATTTAAGAAATATTTAAAAATGGTATTTATTTTTATTTCAACATGTCAACGGTGCATTTCCAAAACAGCAGGCTTTTCAAAGGAATAAATCAGAGCTGTAAACACAAGATACAGTGTAAGGTTTTGACCTTCTACAGTCAGTTTCACAAATCCACATACTGTATATTCATAGATGAGGTTCAGCCTATCACCCATTTATTTCTATAATTACACAAGCATAATAAATACATCTGATTTTAAAGGTCACTTAAAATGAGTCATGATAATTTACAGTACAGTACATTTCAGTTCAAGTGCAAAAATAACTATTTGCTTAATTCTCTCTCCATTATTTTATTTTTAGGCTGTGTTTTGTGGTGACGCAAAACATCCAAATGCAGAATTTCTTCTCCCAGATGCCGTTTTGGACAGAAGTGTGGTGTCATGGAGAAGCCCTCACTTCACAACTGATCCTGTCTAGTCAGTCAGAGGGTAAGGCGAGTTGCTCATTTTTAACTTCTCTTTCCTCTCGCCTCTGCTCATCCACAGCTGTTGTGTACACTGTAATTGACCTTCATTCAGCTAAAGCAGTGTTCCCTCTTCCAAACCCTCCTCAAGGCTTCCTATCAACCTCAGCTTTCATTTTTAGCAGCAAGCTTTATGTGTGATTCACCCAGCCATTGTTCTGACTGTAGCTGTAATATTTACAGTGGCATACCCCTATCTGAACGGTCCAGTGTCTGACTGTGTCTTCATGGGAAAGGATACACTGGGATAAGTTTCTTTAGTCATTGGGAAGTATAGTTCCTTCTTATTCCCATCCTTTCCATTCCCAGTTTCTTATTCACCACCTTCACCAAAAACAAACAAAAAACTGACCCATTATGTAATTTTTAAAAATTGTATCCCTCCCCCAGGCACTTAAATCTTATACTGTTATTTGTAAATAGTACTGCTTAATTAAAGAAACCCTTAGGAACGCAGTGATTTTTTTTGTTTGTTTTATTCCATCAGCTAATTGGAGCCCAAATCACTATAAACTTGTAAATAGTGATAAAGGCTATTTACAGTATCAATATATTTAGTACACCCTTGTCTGTCAAGCCACAGGATACTGAATTGGTTGGTTTATTTGAAATATTCCCTCCTCTAGTCTTAAAGCCCATTTAAAACAAAAGGCATTTTAAAGCTCAGCTTAGCTTGCAGTAGTCAATAACAGCTGCTCAAAGAATTGACTACTTTCATTCTATACCATATACATATAAAAATATATTTGCTAGAGATATGCCAAGTTTCTGATGAAATCTTTTTTTTTTTAAACAAAAGCATATATGCTACTAACTTTTATCTGGTTACTTTTTAAACATGTATTGTAACTTTTTAAATGGCGCTCCTCAAGAGAAACAAAATTATAGGTGTATTCTCTTTCTTCTCAGTTTGCATTAAGAACCTAATAATCAGAATAAAGAATCAGAAGAGGGAAATTACATCAGCATTCACCTTGAAGCACTTCTTTCCCTCCACTTACTTAGTGTAACTGCTGGTTTCAACTCTTACTGCCCTGGCAGGGAAGTCCTGTGGTCCTTGACCTAACCAACCAACGAACCAGAAGTCCTCACTGAACTCCATTTCCCTCAGTGAGTCCAGTGGGTCACGGAAGTTGACCTGTTTCTGCCAATATGTACTGTAGCTCCTGTGCGTGTGTTACCATGTTAATGAGTTCAGGTATTTAGAAGCATATGTGGTGCTGTGCTCCTCAAGGCGAGGCGTGTCCTAGGTTTGGGCACCTCTCCCTCTGTCCTGGCAGAGAAGCCCAGTTCCATGCAGGGTGTGAGATGAGCAAGACCCCTCAGTGTCCTCCCGCGGCAGGCCGAGCCTGCTGCTCCTGGCTCTCCTCCGTACGCTGGTCCCCCCTGGGGTGAGCGGGGTTGCTCTGTGTCTGAGATGCTGCTGCTTGAGGGGATGGCTGGTTTCTAGATGGGTCAGTGTGAGTCTCACATGGGACAGGCCGGGCTCCACCAGCTGGAGAATGTTCCTGATTCTCACTGGGCCCCTGGAAGGATAAAACAGAGATGCCCCACGGTCAGTGCTAACAAATAAGCCCAACACATTAATATGCTTTCAAGTAAGATGTAAGAAATGGGGCGATCATCCTGAAGTGACCACTTCAGGGAACAAGTAATAGAGGAGTAAGGATAGAAAGTCTTACCTTTCATCTCTTTTCCTATGTGCAACTGCCAAAGCCGCATGAAAAACACAAACACTATAAGCAGATGGATCTTGTGGATAAAGGAACATTACTACCAAAATGCCTGTTACTACCAGGAAAACACTTTACATCCACAAATACTACTGAGCCCCCACCAGCCATGTGGCAAGTCACTGGGCAAGCAGCGTGGGATTGACAGTCGGGCCACGTGCTGAGACCAAAGGATTCAAGAGCAGGAAGGCACCTTGTCTAACAGAAGTAGAGAAGCCATCCTCAGCCTCAGAGATAGGGCCAAGGAAAGAACATCCTGATGTGTATTTGGGATTCAAAGTATACACTAAAAGTTAAATGAGACAAAACATCCACATAAAAACGGGAATGAAGACAAGCACTTATGTGACCAACCATAAGTACCGCCAGTACCCACTCACTCCAGCGCCCCCCTAGCATGTCTGCCAAAGGCCACCTTGCTGCATTCCAGGCCGCAGTCCTGATTTTTACAAAGCAGGAAACTTGGTTTTTTTTAATGAATTTTCCTCTGAATTAGTACCCATCACTTCAAATAGCTGAGCATCAAAAAAAAAAGGTTTTATTTCTGTAATTGATTCTAAAATATAAAAAAATCTTAGTACAATGACTTCTTCATAAGAATAACTAAGCCATACCATCCAGTTTTTATTAATCTTAACATAACAGAAAAAAAAACTTAATGCTACTTAAGCCTAACAGGCTTCTGTGAAAATGAGGATGAGTACCCAAAGGCATGAAAATACTGCTACTCAAGCAGAAGATATCATCCTTTCTCCTGCTTTACCCCCTACTTCACATCCTTTACATGCTCCTCCCACACCAATATTCTCCTCCTTGACTGAGCAGAGGATTCATGTGAGTTTATTATCTTGATGAATAAACAGGATCATGCGTGGGCTGGAATGCATTATGCTTATCACTGAAGAATCAGATTTGGTTTAAATTATAGAAATATTATACATTAGTTTACAAAGTCATGAGAAATTCATTAAGGGAGTAGTTCAAATTTTCTAGAAAGGAAATTATCCAAATTACTCTTTATTTTTAAGTCTTTCCCCTTTGTTTTTTTTTTCCTTGTGTGTCCTCTGAAGCTACTCTAGATATATAGCGGATAGGATTCATCAAGTAAAAGGCAGTAGATAGTTACAATTACCTACAGTGTTTTATCAACATGATTTGACTTTACTCAGGAGAGACCACACCTCTAGGGACAAGAAAATAACACTTGTTATTTTTCAGGTGAAGCCACCAGCGAAACCACACTTCCTGTCAGACCCACACAGTGGCTCACGGTCTTAACGCATTAATTTAGCAGATACTTACTGAGGTCCTATTATATATAATATCCCCACTAGAATTTCAGAATTACAGAGATTAATATTTTTGGTCCCCTAAGGCAAAAACCATAAATCCTCACTGCAACTTGTATCCATCAACACTGAAATTTTAAAGAAATATACAAAATCAGAATGGATTTATTTATTTTCTTTCTTTCAAGAAGTATCATCTTCTCTGTGAAGCCATCCTGAACTCCAAAAGGCAGAATCTTGCCTCTATGGGACCTTGTATACACCTCTACAACGCACTTGTCACAGAGTAATGAAATTATTTGTCTGCATGTCTATTTCCCCCACCAGACCTTCTGTAAATCTTGTTGAATGAATAAGTGAATAATTAAAACAACTGAGCCCACTTAAGGTAGCCCAGCAGAGGAACTCTACCTGTAAAGGCTGTATCTCAGAAGCGCGGTTGTCTCTTGTTAGCTGCATCATCTCTTTCATTTGGTAAAGAGCGTAGACAAAGGTCACCCAGGGAGAGGAGCTGACCCCCCAGGCTGGCTTGTTCACATCCTCCTGTTCTTCCTGGTGCTTGGTTTTCTTGGGCGGAAGTCTGGGCTCAATGCGTGGCATGACGTCTTCTGTCTGTTGCTGTACCAAATCAATGGTTGCTATGGGAACAGGACTTGATGGAACAGGAATCCTTTCTGCCAACATTGTCTTGTCTGGAGAAAATCATGTTTAAATTATTTTTCAGGGTTTTCTACATATTTAAACAAATGTATAAATCAGTGGGGCCGGCCCCAGTGACCTAGTGGTTAAGTTCAGCACGCTCCACTTCGGCAGCCCAGGTTCAGTTCCTGGGCGTGGACCTACACCACTGGTTGGTGGCCGTGCTGTGGCGGCAGCCCACATACAAAATAGAGGAAGATTTATAACAGATGTTAGCTCAGGGCGAATCTTCCTCAGCAATAAATAAATAAATAAATAAGTGGACAATCCCATAAACCCGTTCTGGTGTGCTTGGCAACATTAATAAATTGCCATGTATCAGGGCTTCTTTACTTGGTGTAAGCACTGAGCAAATGAATGCGATGTTTATCTTCCAGGGACTCCTTATAGAGCTCAATGGATATTAACTTACATTTACTCATGAGATGTATTGTTCATTTAATTTAGATATAACATCTGTGGGGCATGGGTTATAATGGATGTTGCCTTAAACTCACTGACAGGATTGAGATTTTAAAGATAAGCATCAAAACAGGAAAAGCTACACGATAACTGTTTTTTATTGGCCTTTTACTGAAGACATGGACTGAGGCTGTGTAAGAGATATGATCCAGTTAGGATTATAAAAGAACAAGAGTGACAAAAAATCAGTATTGGTCTTCCTTTCTGTGTAACTCATTGGCATTAACATCTGTCTCTGGGGTTTCTGTGACAAGCTAGTTTTTCTCTTAACAGAAGCACTTCAAGTACTTAAGGCAAATGCTCTCAAAGGACAGGACACCAAGGAAGATGAACCAGTTCAAGGGCCCAAGAGCTGAGCAAGAATATTTCCACTCTACTGGTTGGCTCTCTTCATAAAAAAAAAAAAAAAAACGTTGAAAACTTGTTCTCATCTTCACATGATATTTGATATAACCTTCTTTCTGTATAACAATTTTAATGAAGGCCATGCCTTGTTGAGTGAAAACTTCAAAGTGAAGGTTTAGACATTTTTTTCAAAGGAAGGTAAAAAGCACAGAGATTATTACCACTCTCTATCCCTCGTAGTAAAATTACTGTATAGCTTTATATGTATTTGACTGAAATTTTAAATCCCCTTAGAATACAAGAGAAATTTAAAACCAATACCTCCCCCAGTACCTTGTATCATAAAACAAAACAAAAACAAAAAAATCCCAAGCTACTTAAAACAACCTATATTCTTTTCAACACAGTAAGTGACCTCTCTCCAGCACTGGTCCACATGAGTTCATTGATACACCACTGAGAAAATCTGGCCAAGCAGGTCTGTGGTACACTCTGTTACCAACTCTGGGTTTCTGAGGAGTATGTGTAGAATTCCCCATGGCTTCAACTTTTAGAACCATTAAGAAAGAATGGACATGTCTACCTTCTTCCTCATCTGGCACTGCCAGCCACTGGATTAGGGCAAAGAGCAGAAGGATCACCAGGCAGGCCATGCCGATTCCTCGGAAGGTTGCAGCAGCCCCTGTGAAAACAAACAGAGCACTCTATAGAGTAATTCCAGGAAATGCAGATCGACCTCATCCCCAAACTGTCAATGTTCTAAAGTTCAGGGCAAAGGCACCAGAGCTTGGGATGAACCAGAGAATGGCAAATGGCCGTTAGCTTCATATAGTGGAAAAACACAGGGCTGAGTAGGTGTCCAGAAACCCAGGTACTAGTATTGAATCTGTACTGATCAAATTTTAAAACTGCATTTATAAAGGACTGTCTCTGAGTGCCTTTCACCATAAATTCAATGGTACTCTCTTCTTCATAAAGACCATTTACCTATTAAACAGCCCTATTAATCTGTAGTTGGAACAGCAGAGCTCAAATAGTGCTATAAATTCAGACATCTCTGAGCCCACCTTCTATAGATGACTGAGCATTCAAGATCCCTGAGCAGAATAATCTCATCTCCACCCCAGCCCCTCTATTTCCAATAAGGAAGATCTGACAGGGCAGACGGATTGTGTTATCATAGATGTAGTGACATTACCAAAGCTGGCACATAGATTTTTCTGATTCAGAATCTCCTGATGGAATAACAGTGATGAACTTTCTTTCCTCTAGCACTATTAACAGCAGGTTTAAAGTTCTTTACTTCAAACCCAAAGCACCTGTGCTTATTCACTGGTTTGGCTCCTTTGAGGTATGTGTGTAGCAGCATCTCATTAAGCTGTTGGTCAGAGAAGTGCGCACGGCTGCAGGCTGGCTCTGATCACCTTAACAACTGAAGCACAGTGCTCTACATTTAGGACTACCAGGAAAGCTAGAGGAGAATAGTAATACTGGAGTTTAGCTTCTGGCCATCTTTAGTAATACTGGGAGTGTATATTGACCTGTTGCTGAAAAATTCATAAGTTTTCATCAAAGAAGAAAGGAAAAAACAGAAAGCCATTCTTACCAAAATAATTGACCAACACGCCTCCAATCATGGCACCACAGCCTCTCCCCAGACCCAGGTGAAGGCCTTGCAGGATGCCCTGTGCTGACGTCCTCAGCTCAGGGGGAACCGCTGCACTGAGGTAAGAAATGCACGCTGCCCAGATGGCCGCGTGCGTCACTCCTGGAGAGGAAGAACGGGAGGGACTGTGTGGTCAGCTCGCCTTGGGTTGCTCTTTTAAAATGTGAATTATTTACTTAAATATATTGATAATAAAGATCTATATTTTATTTGAGGTAAAATATACATAACATAAAATTTACCATTTTAACCATTTTTAAATGTATAGTTTAGTGGCATTAAGTACACTCACAAAGTTGTGCAACCATCACCATCATCCGTCTCCAAAATTTTTTTGTCATTCCCAAACTGAAACCCATTAAACAATAATTCCCCCAGGCCCTGGGAACCACCACTCTACTTTCCGTCTCTGTGAATTTGACTTCTCTGGGTACTTCATATAAATGTGGACTCATACAGTATTTGTCCTTTTGTATCTGGCTTATTTCACTTCTTCCAAGTTCATCCATCTTGTAGCAAGTGCCAGAATTTCCTTCCTTTTTAAGGCTAACATTCCATTGTATGTAGATAAAACATTTTGTTTATCCATTCATCTGTCAATGGACATTTGGGGTGTTTCCCACTTTTGGCTATTGTGAATGCTGCTGTATGAATATTGGTGTGCAGTATCTATTTGAGTCCCTGCTGTCAATTCTTTTGAGTATATACCCAGAAATGGAATGCTGGGTCATATGGTAATAGTATGTTTAACACTTTGAGGACCTGCCTATTTTCCACAGTAGCTGCATCATTTTACATTCCCACCAGAAATGCAGAAGAGTTCAAATTCCTCCACATCCTCACCAGCACCTGTTACTTTCCTTGTTTTTTATCATTGCAATCCTAATGAGTATGAAGTGGCATCTCATTGTGGTTTTGATTTGCATTCCCTAATGGCTAGTTATGTTGAGCATCTTTTTATATGTTTACTGGTCATTTGTATATCTTCTCTGGAGAAATGTCTATTCAAGTCCTTCACTCATTTTTTAATTGAGTTTGGGGTTTTTTGCTGTTGAGCTGTAGGAATTCGTTATATATTTTGGGTATTAATCTCTTTGTTCTTAGTGCCATCGAGTGGATTCCAACTCCCAGCGACCCTGTGGACTGCAGAGCAGAACCCTGCCCCGTCTTTTTGCACCATCCTTTCACCTTCTGGTGCTCTACCAGACAATGTCCTGCTGCTATTCACAGGGTTTTCATGGCCAACTTGTTTTTTTCCAGAAGTGGTTGGCCAGGTCCTTCTTCCTAGTCTGTCTGAGTCTAGAAGCTCTGCTGAAACCTATCCACCATGGGTGACCCTGCTGGTATCTAAAATACTGGTGGCATAGCTTTCAGCATCACAGCAACATGCAGCTGCCACAGTGTGACAACCCACAGACGGGTGGTGTGGGTCCCTGACCAGGAAGCTAAAGCCAGGCCGTAGCAGTGAGAGCACTGGATCTTAACCACTGACCACCAGGGCTGGCATTAATTCCTTGCTGGGCACCTATTTTGACATTAAGATTATTTCTAATTTTTTTCCAATATAATTAGCACCATGATTAACGTTTTTGGAAATACTTTTTTACATATCTAAGATTATTTACACTGGCTGTAATTCTACAAGTGGGGTTAATGATTCAACGGATATAACAATTTTTATGCCTTTTAATACGTATTAGTTCCAATTTGTTTTCCAAAAGAGTGTAGAGACCATTTACAATGCTTCATTACCAGTTTCATTATATCTTCACCATTTGCTGGGAGAGTGAGAAAAATGAAGATAACAGGTAAAAAAAATTGGTGATTACTTTAATATATAGCAACCATGCATTGTCTGCAATTAAATCGTTATTAGAGTACTGCTTTAAATGTAATAAAAAGATATTGTCACAACAGGTTTTATAGCTAGAAGGGATTAAGAAATCATCTGGTTCTACCTAGATTAAGTCCTGGGCTTGCTCCCTGAAAAATAATCTCATTTGGAGATAATATCATCAGAAACTCTTAACCTATGTTTTGGAAAATTAACTAAAAGATTAATATTAAGATATAACCTCACATTCATCTGCTTCTAGTCAAAATGGAGTAACAGGGACTGGATTTACCCTCCTTCCTGAAAAAACTAAAAACTGGACAAAATATATGAAACAGTAGTTCCCAAGACACCAGACACTAGCAACAAGGACAGTGATCCCTGAAAGATGGGAAACAAATGAGCAGCTCCAGCTTCCTGCCTGGTCAGAGTCTGACAGCTGCAGAGCATAGAGGGGAACCACTGAGCCGAGGGGACGGAGCTGACAGTATGAGGAGACGAGGCAGCTGGAGTTCCAGGGCAGAGCACCAGAGAGGAGAGAGCTGCACAGAGAGAAGATGCCAGAGATCTGCAGAGGGCCCCCCCTCTGTATTCAGCAGAGCACTGATCCACAAAAGCATGTGTAGAAAGGATCCAAAGCCAGGGAAAGAACCACCCAAAAACATTACAGAAAATAGTACTCAGAACCCAAACAGGGCCAGGAATAGTACCCATTTCCAGCGGTTAACCTGGAAAAACTCATGATTCCTAGGATTGGGAGAGTACTGAAAAGGGTCTGATGTTAGTATTATGAAAAAGTCAGCCCTTTTATAAGCACTGCTCTGGCCCCACCCAAGTATTATCTTTAAAAGCAAGACCCAAAAGGAGCATATTATTTTCAAGTAATTTAGCTGTGTGCCAGAACAAAGCTCAAGGATATTTACAGGAATACAAAAATATCCAGCACACAACAAGGTAAAATTCACAGTGTCTGGTATACAATCGAATTAGTCGAGATGATCTTAAGTAGATCCATATAGGAATAAACACTATTTTTACTGGGTACGTTAGATTATATGCCCTACAGTTAATGGAGAAACATCAAAATATTTTTTTCTTAGGCTTATATATGTTTCAGTAATCATTTCAACTAGGTTATTTTTTAACTAGAAAGATGGACGAGATGATTAGAGGTAGTATGTATAACAATTAATTTCCACAGAAGTCAAATAAAGTATTTGTTTTATCTGCCTAAACAATTATAGTACCTCAGATAAGGCCTGCTTTCTCAAAATTGAATAATGCCTAAACAGAATCTTAATTATAAATTTTGACACAGTAGTACACAATGGAAATTTTTCTTTTATATTATTAAAGATGCTAACTCCCTTTCTTTTCAGATATGCATATTTTCTTATTAATACCATTAAGGAAAAATTTAAAAATATTCCAAGAAATAAAATGAATTTATTCACAATTAATTAGATTCAGTAGTAACATCCAACAGAGGATTTGGAAGTCATTTCTTAAAGGTGATTCAAAGACGTGAAACCACATCAAATGGTTATAAATTAACTTCAATGGTGACACCAAATCTATTGTTATGTCTAAGTCTGAGCAATCAATTGCAGGATTTACAAGAAGACAAAGATGGGCCTATGTATTTATGTGACCAAAACATTAACAAATATATTTTTCCTATAATTCTAGATCAAATATAATTCTAACAGTTATTCTCTTACTGGTGTGAAGGCTTGGGCACACACAAAATCTTCCAAGAATACGGTTTCTTTCTTTCTTTTTTTTTTTTTTCCAAATTCTCAGGGTTTTCTAAAACTTTGAATCTTCTAAGATAGAGAATTTTCCAGCAGGATGACTTAAGACAGGATTCTTTTAAAGTATTAGAATTTGTTGGCTGATATTAAGTGGCAGTTGTAAAAGTTCTCTACAGTTATATTTCTAGAGTTTCCTTACTGCTTTTTGTGACTGACTAGATAATTGGGAACTACATTCTTTAAAGCAACTCAGGACATTAACTGAAGGAAAAAATAGTAAACCATACAGTAAAATTTTTTTCTCTGGTACTAAAAGCAGGAGAATGAAAGCCACTCTACATGTTTGCTCCAACGTTGTCCAGGACAGATGTAGAATTAAAATTGATTTTTCTGAAATATCTTATTTCAAAATATCATGTAAATGGAAGAATCCATACCACTTCTTAGAAAAGACACTAGCAAAACTAAGCAAGCCACAAGAGGGGACTGGGCTGGTAACATCACCTTTGCATGCAAAAGACAGTTGTGGAGTTGTGGTTCTTGTTCTTAAACTTGAATATGCAACCTTCTAGTAATCATATTAATAATCTGAAACTCTTGCCGATGTTTTTACTACAGTTGTGTTGTGGTCCTCTAGTTTTAAAATACTCAAAAAACAATCTAAAAATCTAAAGACCCTCCACCATATTCCATATTTGTAGGACAAGAAAGGAAGTCTTGACAATTGTGCTACCTAAAACAACTTTCCCATAAAATTTAGGGGGTAACAGATATCATAAACTGGGAAAAGAAAATGCTTCTACTTTTTAAAATTTTTATTGGAGAATGAAAGCACAGTAGATAATTATTTTCTATGTGATGAAATAAATGAGCAAATTTATTCAGTGGCATAGGTAAATATGTTTACACTAGAGCTACAAACTTTTAAACTTTTTAGTATGATATAACTAAGTTAGGGGATGAAACAGTAAGATTAAAAGATGTTACTCCCCTGACTCAGAATAGTAACTGATAATAAAGGCATACAAATTGACTCCTTGCAATATGTGTTAATCCTTCTTTGGCTACTTGTCACAAAACTATTGATATTTGTGAGTGGCAACTGAATACCAACTCACATAAGAGGTGCTTAATAAATACGTTTGCATGGCAAGTCAGCACCAACTTACATAAGAGATGCTTAATAAATATGTTAACTGGCAATGAATGACTCTCAATGGCCACAGAAGTCACAGAAACTTAGCTTCTCAGGCCTTCCTTACCTTTACTGGGGGCCCTCAGGATTATCTCCAAGGCCTAACAGAAACACAGATATTTTCACACTACCTACTGCCAAGACCTTAGCTGTTTGGGGATACACTACATTTGAATAACCTAGTATCATTGGAAATATTTGTGATTAACATTAAAATTTTTTTTCATTAATAATATTATGACAGCAGCTTACTCTACCAGGAATTGTGCTAGATGTTTTATATAGATTATCTCATTTATTCCTCCCAGTAATAGGTACTATTTTTTCCTTCATTTTCTAAAAAGAAAACTAAGTCACAGAGAGACTAAATCCTGTGCCTTGTCCAAAGTCACAGAATTTGAACCCAAGGTATCTAAGTTCAGAAATTTAGTGCTTAAGTGCTACACTATACATCCTCATAACAACCTCATAATAGAGTACAATTATTCTATAGTAAATGTAACCATCTACTTTGAGAGATTTTGTTGATAATATCAAACATGCCCAACAACCTACCAATTTTAAAAAAATGTATACTCTTACTATCTTCTTCCTCTCCCTCCTTAAGAACTCACATCATAAATATTAAGTTTTTCATATACCTCAAACAACTGTTTATAACATTCAACACTGGAATCTGATTCTGCAACATTTCAAGATTGTTCAGTCTTGGCCTACAAGAATGCTCTATTGCAATAAATCACATGTATGAGCAAGAAAAAAAATCCTTTCTTCCCCAATAGACAGCTGCTCTTTGTAAAACGCTGCATGGCTTGGGGAAATCACATCATAATGGCTGGGAGGGGTGAGAACTGACAATCAAAGTACGAGGGAAATAGTACGTTTTGTTTTGTTTCCCTTGCTTCTGCCACTGACTTGTGCTCACTGAACAAAACATAAGTATTCCTTTAACACTGGCACACTGAATCAGTTGCAACAAATCTTTTCGGTCGATGGACAAAAGCATACATTTCAATTAGTTCAGTATACCTGTCAAATGCTGGGATAAAAAAAGCTTCTGAAAGATCAACCTGGTGAAAATCAGTTAAGGGACTATTATTCCTAAGAAAAGGCCTCCATTGGGCAGACAGTAAATGAAGTCTGTATTAATTAAAGTAATGCTAGCTGTTGCAACAATAAACCTGGGAATCTTGGTGGTTTCACACATTAGATGTTTTGTTTTCTTGCTCATATAAAGTCCAATGGGCATGGGACTGGATGAGTAGCAGCTCTGCTCCACATAGTTATTCAGGGACCCAGGCTGCAGAGACTGTGCCATCTTCAACACCTGGTTACCCTAGGTACCAATATCCAGCTGGCAGAGGAAGGAGGAGAGGATGGCACATGGGAAATTTTATGGGCTGGGTTTAGAAGTGACACACATCATTTCTGCCCACATTCCACTGGGCAGAATCAGTCATATGGTCATATCTAACTGCAAGGCAGGCTGGGAGACAGAGTCTAGCTGTGTGTCCATGAAGAAAAGGAAACAGCAGGTGAACAGCAAGCCAGTATCTCTGCCAAAGTCAGGGCCGCCAACAGCAATAGACCTTCCAAAAATAGGAGAGGACCCTACAAAGAGCATTGGACCTAGCAGCAGCTGCATGAACTGTGTGTCACATGAAGGAAACTTTATATAAGACACACAATAATTATTGTTAAAGACCAACACTCCCACATTCACCAGTGTACAGCACCACAAGAATCTCCTTCGTGCATTCATTTCTCAGCACTTACTGAGCACCTAGACTATATGCCAGATACCCTGCTCTGCTTTGAGAATATGATATAGAAAATGTGTCCTTTACCACTTACAGTCTGATGGGTGAAAAGGGGCAGGATTTACCTGAAGGAGGAGCAGACTGAGCTCCCTGAGGAGAATAAACATATCAGCACCTAGCACAGGGCTTGACACATACCAGCAGCTGAGCACAAGGAGGTTGAAAGGAAACTAAGCAGGCAGTGGTCTGCATGCTGGGAAATGAGGAAGTGAGCATTTGTGGATAAAAGGTACCTGGGTAACATTGGAGAAAACTTCCAAAACCCATATATGAGTAACAGTGGACAGAGGAAATTAAGGTTCTATAAGCTTCATCTTTCAAGTTAAAAAAAAAAGACATGTGAGTTAAAAAGAAAAAGAAAAGAAAAAGGCCTGTAACTGATACAACAATGTTTTGGGGGCCCTCATGAATTTTACATGCTGGCATCATGCCTTCGGCATACCTTAAAGCAGGTTTTAGGAGACTGCCACCCAAAACTGACCGTGATTAATGTCAAGACTCAGTGACACTGTACACTACACACTCAGCGGCCCCCACATGAAGCCACATGTGAGAACTGCTTTTATATCAAAGCCAGTAAAAATTTCACTTCCCCAAAGATTTTAAGAACAGTGTGCACTGACTAGTCATTTATGGCCAGGCTTTCATGCATAATTGCAATTTAACCTCTTAATGTAGAATCTTCTAAACCACATTCCCCCGGTCCTGATTTTTATTTATTTATAATTTTTTATTTTACTTTTATTGTTATTTTTATATTACTTAACATTTTTTGAAGGGTATGTGCAGGTAATGTGCCAAATACTTCGCATAGATTTAATACTCATATCAGCCTATTCTACAGCTCAAGAGCCTGAGGCCTAGAGAGATTACACATCTTGTCCAGACACAGAGCTTTTAGGTTGGGCAGCTGGAATACGAGACAGTGTAATTCAAGCCTAAGCACTTTATGGTTTCCAGATTATTGCCTATTCTGGCAAGCTGCCTCAAATAATTTATAGAATTAGTTAAGAGCATAACTAAGTAAATGATTAAATTACACTGATGTTTTTACAGATGTGCAATGGATGGCAGGATGGTATCCTAGGAAAAAAGCTAACATATCAAAGGTACAGCTTTTAAATTTGGTTTTCAAATTTCTTTCACATATTTATAGGTTTTTGAGATAGAACTTCCTATATTATTCAAGAGCTTTAAAAATTAGAAAATATCAACTATAGTACATTTTGCAGGGGACTGTAAAATCCATCAAACAACAAGCATTTATAGTATATCTTCCTATGTGCATGTCTCTTTGGAGAATTCAAAAAGTATAAGGGCTGGGGGGCTGGCCCGGTGGCGCAGCGGTTTAGTCCGTGCTTGGCAGCCCGGGATTCGCGGGTTCGGATCCCGGGCGCCCGCCGACGCACTGCCTGTCAGCCATGCCGTGGCGGCATCCCATATAAAGTGGAGGAAGATGGGCACGGATGTTAGCCCAGGGCCAGTCTTCCTCAGCAAAAAGAGGAGGATTAGCAACGGATGTTAGCTCAGGGCTGGTCTTCCTCACCAAAAAAAAAGAAAAAAAAAAAAAAGTATAAGGCCTGATCTTTGCATTTAAGAGTTAAAACTAAGTCAGGAAGTAAAACTTGTATTTGTAAAATAATTGGGTAGCAATTAAGTGCTAAACTATGTAACACAGTCCATAAATTTGAGAAGAATGCAGAAAAGGAAGAGCTAAGTGTGGGCTGCAATTGCCAGAAAAGGATTCTTGGAGCAGAAGACATTTAAAATGATTTCTAAATGGACAAAATAATGTCTATTTTGAAGAAAAGGTTTTATAAGAACTTTTAGTGACTGTAAAGCATGGGAGTGACAAAGAATAAAACTACTCTATTACAATTTATAAGACTATTCTGATTAAAAATTAATTTTAGGAGGCCAGCCCCGTGACCTAGTGGTTGAGTTTGGCGCGCTCCGCTTCAGCGGCTCAGTTGCACAGGTTCAGATCCCAGGCGCAGACCTACACCACCTGTCAGCCATGCTGTGGCCCACATGCAAAGTAGAGGAAGACTGTCACAGACATTAGCTCAGGGCTAATTTTCCTCAAGCAAAAAAAAGAGGAAGATTAGCAACAGATGTTAGCTCAGGGCAAATCTTCCTCAGCAAAGAAAAGAAAATTAATATTAACAGTAACATCAATGACTTTCACATGCCAATTTATCAATTGAAATCGTAAACTTGGAGCATTTGTTTATCTTATGTATTCATGTGGCAAGCTACTTATGTTTCAAGGGTTATGCCAGAAAATTTCCAATATAGATAGTAGCAGATTGGAATCATGTCTAGAATTTCCACTGTTAGATAAGGGCTGCATACTAATCCTTTCGTGATTTCTCCATGCTCTTCCAGAACATAAGAGGAAGGAAAACGTGGTTCTTACTGGCTGAATAGGCATGCTAAATAAGAGAGCAAAGTTCAAGCCCTTCTATTGGTGACATTAAAAAACCATTTTCATCACAATCTTAACCTGGCTCCCACTGATCGAACACCCTGCAGAGAAGGACATGACATAGACCTCGTTTTCATCTTCAGTGCTTGAGCCATTAATTCAAGTACCTCAAAAGGACCTCTTTAGTTACAGCAGTGCTGGGCTGGCCTTACTCTCCTTAAATACATTTTAATAGCAAGAATAATTTTGATCACATTCATCTCAAAGTCTTGCAAGGATTCACAACCAATACCCACATAGGAAGGAGCACAACAAATCTGGGCTTGATTTTTATCAAATGTGCATACTCCTGATCACAATCGTGAACACTTAAATGTTTCTTGTACAAAAGCAAAGGAGAAAATTCCTATGAGTGTTTAGAATGAGATCTTGAGAAATACATATTAACTATCCAACCCCCTCCACTCCACTCAGCAGTACTTTTAGGCACTTAGACTCCCTGTCTCTTTTTAAAATAAAATGCAGACTCCTTATGGTAGGAAATATGTCTTCTGCTTACTTATATGGTGCCACCAGTTGCCTACATAATAACACGTTTGCTGCGAATGGAAGCTGAACTGCTAAAAGTATACGCTGCAAAAGAATACTGGCTACTAAATGTGAGCAAGATCATGAGAAAGAAACATCCTCACAATTCCCAACAGCATCCAATAGTCTTACTCTGATCCCCAAATAGATACCTGCATAGCCTCCTTCCTAGGGGCCTAGAAGGGAGGAAATTTGCTTCATGTCCGTCCCATCTGCTAATTATTACTAACATGACCTGAGGAGATGAATGCTGAGATGATGATCAAGAGCTCCAAGGAATGAAGGCTAACAAGGTATGCTCCTCCCTTCGTTACATGCATATCCCTCGTCTCCTCCCCTTCACTTGTCCACTAGGTGGTACTAGTTCTCAGGTGTTTTGGGGATGAGACTAGGGGCGACAAGACAAAGACCTCAACCCTATTTTTTGAGAAGACCTTCCTGTGTGGCGCTGGTTGGTAATCAAAGAATGAAAGTGCTGACTGTTCAGTGTCGAGATCATCAGTGATGAGAGCCAACACCCCACTCCCCAACCCTCCCCTTCCTAAGTCTAGGCATTGGGTGAACATCAGGTAGCAATTCCAGTTAAGGAATTAAGGAGTATCTATCCTCACAGTGGGCTTGTCCTGTATTTGTCATCATTTCTTGTCTTTACTGCATCCTGAATAGAGCCGCCTTAAGCACAGGGACTTTAAAGTCACTTGGACAACACCTGTGAAAGTGGAAGAATCCAGGCTAGCAAAACAAACGTTTTCAGTCAGAAGTGTATTCCTGTGACGCAGGATTTATTCCACATGGATGATTCACTACTTTCCATGGGGTGGGCATGGGTCACACAAAGGCAAGGGGTTTTGTTATTGTTGTGCAGCCAAAACACTAGCACTCACTTCTGCCAGGGAATGAAACTGTCTCCTCCAGTTTTAGACACAAAGAAAGAGCTCTGTGGAACTGGTCACCGAGCCCTCGGTTAGACAAGGAGACTCTATGTGTTTACAGATCTCCCTTTTTACTTGCTTCAGATCAGTAACTAGGTTTCTGCTGGCACAAGGGAGAATAAAATGAAACACAGGGGTATAAAAATTGTAGCCCGCTGCAGGAAGCAGAATTCCTGTTTAGATTCAGAACATGGCCAGCTCCCTAAATCCCGGCATAATCACCCTAAGGCACACATAACTATTATAAAAATATGTCCTGGGTGGGAAGCTTGGGATGATAAAGCCATGGCACACCACTGAGGTTCCCTGAAGATGCCCTTCTGCTCTCCACTTCTGAGCTTTGGCACAAGGCTCTTCTCTATGCTAAAATGCCCGCTCTCTTTAGGCCACCTGGTGGATTCCCATCACCCTTCAAAACCCAGCTAACACATGATTTCCTTGGGGACTCTTTCAATATCTTCATCCTCCCACTCCCGCTTCACAAAGCTAATCATTCCTTCCACAGAGCTCCTTCTCTGTTACCTGGCACATTTTTCTAATTCCGCCTAACACGCTGTGTAGCAATTATGTGTTGACACATCTGGCTTCCAGAACAGATGGTGAGACCTTGGGGCCTAAGTTAATATATTATTTTTTTATTACATTCCTAGCACCCAGCATGCTGCCTTTTAGTAGCTATGTCACCGATAGGCGCCTTGAGAAACTGAGAGGTGGGTTCAGAAGCAGTTAACTGTTTTTCCAAGTTGTTTCTTTTCCTTTTGTATGTTAAGGAGATGTAACCACCACCATCCAGAAACTGACCAAATGAGAAACTCAAGGGAGAGGTAACCACCAAACATCCTGAAACTGACCAAGCCTCACCACAAGAGCTACACCCATGACCTTTGCCTTATTTTTAAGCAAAGATATCCCCAGGAGGAGCTTAGGCCTCATTAAATGGAATCCCATTCCCCAACTGAGCCTGTACAGGCAAATACCCCCTCTCTCTTTTGAATATTCATTTCTCAACCAAAATAAAGGTTCCTGCTTCCCTTTGTTCGGCAAAGCTATGACTTTGGAAATGATTCCTCGTGGCCTCCTATTTGCTGCAAATACACTTTACTTTGTGAGACAACTTCCACTGGTGTAGTCTTATTTAACTCACCAGGAGGCGAGCCCACTTGGTTAGGTAACAGCTATTTATATATCTTTGATAAATTAACAGGAAAAAAGTTTTTCAATTCACAACAGCATTTGGTTTTTCCCTTATAAATTTCTTCCGTTGTTCCTTTAACCATTTCATAAAAAAGCTTCTCTTTTGCTTTCTTTTCCTGAGTCACTTATGCAAACTGTCCTTTTCCATCTAATTTGTATTAAATTAAAAGGAGAAAAAAGGTATATGCATATATTATTACAATATACTTTCTTTTCTATAGGCACACCAGTTTTTTTTCAATAGAGTCTGCACACTGACATAACATTAATTAACACAGTTAAGTCAGGTGAGACTAGAATAGGAACTAGAGGTGGGAAATTCTAAGAACTGTGTTGCATATTGGACAATTCTTTCCTGTAGCTCATATTTAGTGCTTTTTTATTCTTAAACAACACAATGCTGAGATGTATGCCCCACCTTAAGTCTCTTCCAGAGTTCTAATTATTACAATTTCTTATTATAAGACCAAATTTCCAATTTCTATATATTTATAAACAAAATCTCCTTTCACGAATTGCATCAGACCTGAGAAAACCACCTTTAAAGTGTGTATATATTTGTATTTTATAATTTTAATGTGAATATAAATTTATATTTTCTTTCAATGAGGATAGATTTTTTTTTCATTGCCACAATGGAATTTGATGAATGAGCTTGCATTTTGTACATTTTGTTTAGATGTTAGCGTTTCATCTTAGATATCATGCCAAGAAATTAATTATGTTGACTGTGCTGCATTTGCATCCTCGGGGTTAGGGAGAATGATAATGGCAATCTACAAAGCTTATGAATTGTATATAATCACAGACAATATATTTAGTATAATAAATGACTTAGGAGCCTGAGCTGTCCCAGAAGACCTCCAACTCTAGTGATCTCTTCCTCAACCTTTATTTTAATCATAATGCCAAGCACAAAATGGTTTAAACAAGCTGCTAACCAGGGTCTTCAGGATATAGTCTAGATTACATGAGCTAAGATGGCAATGAGCTTTGAATAGAAATCCATGTCTTCATTGCTCTTAAGCCACATGGCAAGAACCTTCTAGAAATTTTTTCAAAGTTATATGTTGAAGGGGAAACAGTCCAGTGAAGAACTAGAGAAAGAGAAGAACTCAGGTCAGGATATTTAAGCAAAAATTTTAAAGGTTCTTGGGAAAACAATAGCCTGACTATGAAGCTTTAGTTATAAATCCCTAGATATGATCAAAGTAACTGAAGAAATAAAATAATCATGACAACCTTTTCCCAATAAGTATAGTTAACCTACAAAAACAAAAACACCAAAATCTTTAAAAGATAAATCCTTTTATATTTAAAACTACCTTTGGATGTGTACGCCTCACAACTGTACATAAGAGTTCATTCCAGAATTCCTCTTTCTTTGTTCAATCACAAGGGTGTACGTCAAATCCAGCTATGTTTAGCTCAACAAACATAGCACAGCACTCACAGTAATTGAAGAATCAGCCCTCCTGATGTCACCTCTTCCTTAACAACCACTTCAAAATCATATAAAACAATAAGTCCACCCTTCCTTTGTAGAGTCAGATGCTAAAGGCCACTGAACTTTTACATACTCACAGCTCAGTCAGGTAGAAAAATAATTCTAATTCCAGCTGTTAACTTACCTTGAAGAACTTCCATGGGGAGAACAGTCCAGGCATTTTCCAGGTAGGAAATATAAATATAACGAGCTGTATTGCAGGCCAGGCCAATGTACAGAACCCTAAAAATGGCAAAAAATAAATAAGTTGAGGCCCTCGTATGAGACACAAAACAGCAAATATTACCTACTTTTTCCCATCCCCAAACCATCCATCGTCACACAGTATTCCAAATTTAGGAGAGGGGAAGCTAAAGGACAATTAAATTTAACCATGAACTCTTAGGAGTAAGAGGATTGCTTCTAACATATCTGCCCTCAGCCTTTTCAAAACCCTTGTTAATATAAAAGGGAACATCATCCTCCCTGAATCTTAATTAGTAGCAGAGACGATGCTTTTTTAAGATAGTCTGGGCACACTGCCATCTGTAATGACATTGCTGGCTTCCTTCCAGGTGGCTGTAGGGTAGATATGCCTGGGATTGTAGCCACTTCACTATGATGGGGGAAGGACAGGATAAAAATGAGAACATGTGTATATGAATGTGGCCTCACTTGCAATACCCAAGACACCAAGCAGTTTCACAAGGAGACTCTCAAGGTCATCGAAAACTATCATCCAATGATGAATAATAAACTATTTGGAAATCAAATACTTTTTCCTATCAGTTCAATTGACACATGTTCATTATTTTAAAAAAAATCCATATCATATGCTCATAAAACTGATAAATATATATCAATCTCTTGCTTTCCCAATCACCATCTCCAAAATTATGAATAAAAACAAAATAAACAAAGGCCTTAAGTGGTGCATAAGGTTATCATCTCTCTCTGAACTGCACAGGCTGGTTTGGAAACAAACTGGGGCTGCTTCTCTGCACAACACACAACCTGATGGTAGGAATTTCTCTTTCTCGGTTGTTTTCCATTTTTTTGTGAATTTTCCTAACCTTAATGCTTGTCTTGTTTTCTAAATTCAAGTGGATGAAAACTAGAAGGTAAAAGAAATAAACCAATATGGCAATCAGTGGTATTTTTCCTAATCTTGCTCAACTATATTTTTATATTAAAATCATTCCTATAAACACTGTTCTCTTTTTCCAACATCGGATCAAGGAAAGGAAATGCTTTGAGGCATCTGGCTGGTATTAACCACAAATATGGAAGAGAAGGAGGGTGTAAAGACCAAAACAGGGTTGAGGAGGTGGCGATGGGATAGGAAATGGATATTAGAAGGGATTTAGGAGATTCCCCACTACTGAAGAGGTCTGGGTTATCATATTCTGTGGAGAGTATGTTCTTTGTACTTGTATGTTTTGAGGAAAAAAGTATGTTTCAATCCTGTTTGATAAAAAAACTTTTTGAACAAACTTGCTACAGATCCATCAACCAGGGTCTCTGCTAGAAAAAAAAAAAGCCCACAGGAAATTAAAATGCAAAATACACTACACAAACACACAAGTTACACAAACCTGTCTCCTTTTTAAGTTCTAAACCAGCTCTGTTGATGACCCTGATTTAGCCTAACTCAGGGGTCAGCAAACATTTTCTACAAAAGGCCATAGAGTAAATAGTTTAGGCTTCATAGGTCTCTTGCAACTACTCAACACTGCTGTTGTAACATGAAAGCAAACCATGGACAATTTGGAAATGCATGAGCACAGATGGCTATGTTGCAATAAAATTTGAATTATAAACACTGAGATTTAAATTTCATATATTTTTCATGTATCACAAAATATTACCCTCCTTGCGATTTATTTCAACCCCTCAAAGGTGTAGAAACCACTCTTAGTTCAAGGGCCATACACAAACAGGCAGCAGGCCAGATCTGCCCCGTGGGCCATAGCTTGCCAACCCCTGGCCTAGCTCATTAGCTCTTATTAACTTTGGCTGTACATGAGATTAACTCAGGTAATTGTTAAAAACTGCAGATGTCGAGGCCCATGCCCCTCTCAATAAAGATCTCTAGGGTTGAAACCCAGGCATTGTGCTTTTGCAAGCTCCCCAGATTATTCAGATACTGAGCCAGGGTGGAGAAGCACTGGTCTAGCTCATTCTAAGCAGCTCCCCGTAATACTTTCCCATAATCCCATCATAAAAAAAATTTTCGTACATCTTCCTTGTGTTCAGATCTCCTATCCTGAACCTTTCTTTTCAGCCCACCTCTGATTCAGGGTTACCATGACAACCATTATTTAATCCAGGCCACAGTCCAAAGGTCTGGCCTAAAGGAACCCAGAGTCAACTGGCCAGATTTAAGAGATAGATTGTGCTATGCCTTCACACCTTTACCTATGTGGAATTCAGTCACTAAAGTCAAAAACTTCTGGGACCCTTAGGTCTCGGATTGCCACCAACAAGCCAAGTGGCTACAAGCTTGATATATCCTTCACTTCTCTCCCACATTTCTAATTTCATCATTGATGTCACCTTCAGGACCACACAGGTGCCCTAAAGGAGAAAGCGTGAAATAGGTATCCAGGGCAAGTTACTTCATCTCTCTGAGCCTCAGTTTTCTCATATGTTAAGTAGAGATAATAACATCTATTCTGCAGGCTTGTTGTGATAATTACAACACAGTAAGTCACCCAAAATAAGCACTTGATAAATGACAGCATTATTTTTTTTTTTAAAGAAAAGTATTCAAATATCCTTTTGGTTTCTCACAAAACCTTTATCCCAGAATCCCAAAAGAGATGGTTCCTTTCTCACCAACCATTGTGGGGAAGCCAGTGGCCTCAAGAAATTAGCAAGGGTAAATTATGAGCAGAAAGAAAGGCAGCATTTTGATCTATGAAAAGGGAAAGAAGCAAACATGTATTTATTGAATAAATCACTGAAAAGTATTTCAGCAACCTGAGAATCTCTTTAATATCTGAATGGATTATTTAAACTGCCATATCATTCACTATTGCAGGCTGAATTATGTCCCCCTAAAATTCATATGTTGAGGTCCTAAGTCCTAAACCCCAGGACCTCAGACTGTGACTGTATTTGGAGACAGGGCCTTTAAAGAGGTGATTAAGGTAAAATAAGGTCAGATGGGTGGGCCCTAATCCAATATGACTGGTGTCCTGATAGGAAGAGGAGATCAGGACAGAGACAGGCACAGAGGGAAGGCCAGGTGAAGACACTGGAAGAAGACAAACCAAGGAAAGAGGTCCTCAGAAGAAATAAACCCTGCTGATACTCTGATCTTGGACTTTTAGCTTCCAGAACTATGAGGAAATAAATTTCTGTTTTTTTAAGCCATCCAGTCTGTGGTGCTTTGTTATGGCTGCCCAAGCAAACAAATACATGCACAGTCATGAAATTAAGGATTCGCTAATAAAAAAGAATTTATAGTATCTTTTATTAGATCATCTGAACAATCAAATTCTTTATGCTGAATGTAGAGCACATGTTTGGGTCCTACAGTTTCCCTGGGCACTATGAGGTCTGGAAATACAGAAGAATAGTCTGAAAAATGCCTCTCAGTGAGATACAGATACCTATCAAACACCTACAATGAAAAAGGTCAGAAATAACTCAAAGCTTTCCTGTTTCACAACAGGAAGTCAGTACGTATAAAAGTAGGCAAGAAACAAAGGCAATTTTGAAGCAGGTAGTCAGTGTAAGTGAACTTATCTATACAGAGGAAAACAACTGGTAAGGAGCAAATGATTCCACAAAAACACTCCACCATGGAAAACCCAAATCACTTATCAAACACCTTGATTCTGTATTTGAGCAAAATATAACAGTAGGAGAAAAAGTGCTTATATGAGATTCCAATTTCTTATACAAGCACAATTCACAGTATTGGCAGGATAAGTTGGTTGGTGATTATCTTATAATAAGACTGGTACTTTTTTTTTCAGACAGTATTCAAGATACAGATACAATTAATTGTGAGTCTTTTGCAATTCCTACTGGAGTATAGGCTAGTTATGATGCCCCACCATCTATATAACATGGCTGAATGCCGCCTGAGAATCCCTCTAAACCACAATGAACAAAAATTTTGCTCAATAAACAGTTATTGAGATCCCACTGGTACCATACACTATGCTGGATTCAAGGGGAATAAGAATGAAGAGAAATCTTCCTTGCCTTTAAGGAGCTTACAGTCTAGAGACAGACATACAAGTAAATAAGTTAAATATAATACTCTAAGAGGGTGCACAAAGAGCTATGGGAGCACAAAGGAGAGGCCCTTGCTTCTCCTGGGGGCCTGGGGACACCTGGGTTAGAAGTAACTGGACAAAGAAGGCAGGAAGAACATCGCAGGCAGAGGGGACAATGGGAACAAAGGTTAACCATAACAGCCCAAGTGTTTGCAGACAGAGAGGCTGCCTGAAAGATCTAAGGATCAAAGTCCAAGGATTTATAAAAAGATGAGTGAACTTTTCCAGTCTAGATCCAATCTGGAAATCATTCTTTATTCCAAAGACAACACAGAGCATGAGCCGCAAAGAGAGACCAAAGCAGGATTATCCTGCAAGCTCAGATCTGAGAGACAAAGGAGCAGCACCCCGCAGAGAACCCAGTCTCTCAGCCCAAGGAAGTGGCAGCAAGCTTTTGCAAAGCCTCTACCGGAGAAACGTAAAAGTTCCTGAAAAAAGAAAAAACACTGAATAAGAACAAAATGCCCTGGAGGAAGACTGTTTTTATCAACCACAAGCGGAGTATTTGCAGATAGAGACTGAAAATGCTCTGCAATCTGTGTTACAAGCCCTCACATAAGGATGCACATGTTCCAATGTATACAAGTGGTGTTCAAGGGCACAGTGGGAGATAAGACAGACTAACAATAAACCAAGATTCAGAAAGCATCATTTTGAACAGGTTACAGACCACTTGGACAATTTCCTCAGCTACACCTGGCTAGAGTTTTTTACCAGTTCCTAACGAGAGAATTCGTTGTTAATACCGGAGTCTTGGAGCACAGTCTGGTCTGCCTCACATATGAATCAGCTTAGGTTTTCTGTATGGTAAACAGCATATGGTCTCACCCTTAAGTTGGGTCCTATTATTCCCAGATCATCCTTTTATGGTCTGTATAAACTTGTCAGTAAAAAAACTCCTTCAGACATTGTTACAGATGTCTTTCTAGACCAGGCAGACATCAGCTGCTAATTACAGTCAAGATTCTGGAGCTTAATGTAAGCATTTGATGTAAGCAGTGCCCTTCTCCCCAAGAATAAAGATTATTTCCAGCATAATCACCGATTCATACTGATGACCTTAGGAAGATGATGTTCCCTATAGTCAGTTTAAGAAATTAGGAAAAGATATACCCAAACTTTTTAGAAAATAATTAAACTATAAGGTTTAGGCCTTGAAAGAGATAAATTTTAGTCTGGAAAATTCCTGTTTTCTCCTCCCAACCAACCTCCATGATATAATGTTACTGTGGATGTCCTGCCAGGATTTCTCTGCCCCTCTAGCACAATAGGGCTCTACTGTAACCGTCTGGAATCTCTTGCCGCCCCTCCCCTTTCTTGTCCTCTCCATGGCATTTCCTGCCATCCTGCGGCCCACTCCCAGGGCTAGCTGCTTTAAAAGGTTCATGGCTGGCATTCCTTGGAATTCCTACCCCAAGCAACTGGCCCAAGCTACCGTGATGCTAGACTCTTCTAATGCCACAATGGTAGCAAAACAGCCAGACAGAGAGGAGTCACGGCCACAGATTCAGTGACCTGAGCAACATGTGGCAGGAGCTGCCATACCTCATGCTCAAACCAAGTGCTTACCTAGAAGTGGCAGAGCTGATGACATACCTCTCCCTTTTTCCAAGGCATGACTTCTGACACTGGTACCTCTGATTGTGAGAGTCCTATCCTGAAAGGGATCATCCCTTCCAAGAAACCTTCCCAGATGTCTCCAGGTATAACTGATCCTATCTCCCCCTGTTCCTCTGTTACTCTGTTTTCATTAGAGTGCAGTCTGCAGCTGTTACACACACGAAGATTGTGACTTCCAGGGAGGCAAGGACTGTGTCTTTTTCCTCTTTGTACTCAAAAGGAGCCTGCCTTGCTCAAGTGCTCAATGAAGCTATGATAATGTAATTTAATATAATCTTACATAAACTGATAAACCATGAGGGCAAAAAGAAGCACTGTTCTCATGAAAACAGTGTTTCTCAATGGATCACTATTATGTTGGGTGGTATAGTTCTTTATCATATGGGATCCACCCATTCATTGTGGATGTTTAGGATCCCTGACTCTTGGGTGCTAAATGCCAGTCTCTGAAATAACTACAAATGTCCCTACACACATTTCTAAACACCTCCTGTTGAGAACCACTACAGGAGTCTCTTAAAACAATAGCTTCCTGATCATTGTGTCATAAAATGTTGTGAGTGTGTGTGTGTCCATATTCAAGTTATATTAGCACGTAAACAAATCTAGAAGAAGACAGATACCAAACCACGACTGATGGTTATCTTAGAGATTTGCGATTACAGGCCTCTTTACTGTCTAAGGAGTACAATTCTGTAGATTTTGAGTTTATACAGTGAGTTACGTACTTTTTGATAATCATGAAGATTTAAAAGGTGAAAAAAAACAAGCTGTCACATTAGCCATGAGAAAGACAAAAAATTTGGATTAAAATCATAAAAAACTAAAAGAATTCTGCTCTCAGATTGTTTTGACATGTTCCACACTAAAGAAACCAAAACTGATGGAAACCATAGATTATAGGTGTGGTTTAACCCCAATCAGCAGAATTGTTTTCAAAGAAAAGGTTTGGCCTTACATCAAAAGATCAGCAAACGTTTTTATTTTTTTGTTTTATAATGTTTAAGTTGTGAGTATGTTATATTTTATCATTAATCCGCCAACCACTAACTACTTTATGCTGTCACCTAAAGCAAGCTACCGGTCACTGCAGAATATTAAGTATTGTATTCTAATAATGTCAGAAAAGGAAAACTACATATACACATATGTGCTTAACATGTGAATTGAACATCTCTGGAGGGATCCACTAGAACCTCATATCACTGATGGTCTCGAGGGAGGAGAACTGGGGGACAGCCCCAGGGGTGGGAGAGAGACTTCGCTGGGTATCTTTTAGTACTCTCTGAATTTTTTTCCCACGTGTATATCTACTTTCTCCAAGAATGAACAGAGATCAGTCACTGTGTTTCATGTAGCCATAAACAGGCACAATGAATGATGTATGGCATCTGACCCATGGTTCTCCAACCTAAAGGGATTATTATCTGGGTTTCTGTTTTGGCTTAAAAACAATACGACATCCTAGCTATGTTAATATTCACTATTATTCCCATCTGTTAAATCTGTTGTGAGATTGGGTGTGAGTAAACCATATAGTCATACATGTAGTTAAGAAAAGCACATGAAATTGTGCAGCATTGCCACAGTCATATTCCTTCCAGACAAAGAAAATGGCAGTCTGTAGAGATAGACTTAAGTGCTCGTTTGCTTCAAGAGCCACCTGGATCCCCAGAAGGTACATGTAACACAATGGGAACCTTTGAATCAAAACTGCTGACCAAAACAAGATTCTGTTATAAAACATCTTTCCTTGTAGTCTCTCCAGCACAATGCTCTGCCTAGCTCTCTGTCCTCCAGCCACATGAATGCCAAATGGTCCCACGGGCCACTGTCCTCATCCATCCCTAACTGTGTGCTGATGTCCTACTCCTGCAGATCTCATTCAGCTCCTTTCTATGTGATCACAGCATCACGGACCTCTCCTCGTAACTCTTATTAATCTCAGCTGTAACCATGTATCAACAACCTCACTGTATGCTCCATGCAGAGTGAAGACTATTTCATATTATGTTGGCTCAGCTTTATCTCCAGTGCTTGACACGTACAGACAATGAATAAATATTCATGGACTAGAGGGAAAATATGAATACTTCACATAGAACATCATTCAGCAAATATTTATTGAACACACTTTGTGCCAAGTGCCAGGGAGACAGTGGTGAACAAGATATAAACTATGCACATATTATACTTGTAATTATATGTGTGTGTATCATGTATGTGTATATATGTGTGTGTGTATATATATATATTTATTAAGATACCTGATTACGGTATAGGAATAAGTGATGGGTATGTAAAAGAATGCACTGGTTTATAAGAGAGGCCTAGAACTAAGATGATAAAAAAATAGATGCCCATATTTGACAACATTTTTCATTAATGTTAACAGGCTATGGTTGAAGATAAATATTAAGTCATTTACGTGGACAAGCAATAGTTATTGAATAGCTGACTAGTTTGTTTATTTGGGGCATCCTGAAGCACCACACAGGGATCCGCACCACACATGTACAAGCAGATAGCAGGGTTCTTGGGTGCCTACAGGCCTATCTCACCAGAATGGTGAGGTTAGCACACAAGCGACAAAGCTCAAAGGGTCAGTGGCACTTCCATACTAACCACAGCATAGCCAAGGGGAACGCTAATAGAGACCTGGGAAGCCACCGAACATTAGAACCCAGGGCCACCAACTCAACTGGAGCACACAAACTCAACCATATGCCACTGGGCCAGCCCAATCCCACTGTTCTTGACTTTGGCCAGACCATAGCAGGAAGTGGGAACAATTAAAAGATCACTGACTAAAAAAGAAAGGAGCCAGAATAAGGAGGGAAAAGAAAAAACAGGCGAGTCTGGGATAAGATGTTCTGGGGAAAATCCCTGAGGGAATGGGAGAAGCAAAGCTAGAGAAGGGACATTCAAATACGTGAAGGGCTTTTCTGCTTAAGAGGCAGTGGGCTCTGTTAGCCCTAAGTCAGACCTGTGGGGAGTCAGTACAATACATATTGTTGTGTTAGCTGCTAAGCAGAAACTAAGGGAATGCAGCATTCTCTTTTTTCAGCTGGACTTGATCCTGCGAAGATGTGAGCCTGGACCTGCCTGGGACTGCCAGCGTAGCCTTGGAATGAAGCCTACCCAATAGGAGACAGAGCTAGTAGGTGGACAGACCCAGGTTCTAAGCACATTATTGGAGACCTGGTTAAAGCTACACCTAAGACCATTTGCTAGATTTTTCAATTGGACAATACATTCCCTGTTTCGCTTAAGCCACTCTGGGTAACATTTTCTGTCACCTCAAGTGAGGGTCCCAAGTGACACAAGATCTTAGCTACCTTGTGAGGTAGCAAGTTCCACATCACTAAAAGTGCCCAAAGGCTAAGTAACCATCTGCCAAGGATTAGGGGGCAGGGAACATAAACTGGGATAAAGCTAGGCCTACGACTGTACTAATTTGCTAGGGCTACCGTTACAAATACCACATACTGGGTGGCTTAAACAATAGAATTTATCATCTTACGATTCTGGAGGCTAGAAGTCCAAGATCAAGGTGTCGGCAGGATCAGCTTCTTCTGAGGCCTCTCTCCTTGGCTTGTAATGACCATCTTCTCCCTGTGTCTTCACATGGTCTTCTCTCTGTGTGTGTCTGTGTCCCAATCTCCTCTTCTCATTAAGGTCGCCAGTTATATTGTACTAGGGTCTACCCTAATGACCTCGTTTTAACTTAACTACCTCTTTAAAGACCCTGTCTCCAAATGTAGTCACATTCTGAGGTACTGGGGATTAGGACTTCAGCTTGTAAATTTTGGGGGGACACAATTCAACCCATAAAAATGACCTCCAAAGTTACTAAGAACTCCAACATAAAGCAAAATTTAGTAAAGAATGCCAGTGTTTTCCCAGAGAGCTATTTATTCCGTGGACCAGAAATACAGCATCTGACACCCTGGGAAGCTGCCTTCCCAAGGCCTCTAAAGCAGGGTGAGGCTGTACTCTTAGAGGAGGACTGTTAGCATTTTGTACAACCCAACCTGATATATTTACTCATGTATTTTATCTAGGGGATTGCTCTTTACTTTTCCAGTGGCTGATGTAAAATGAAAAGCCTTGACAAACAGTGCTAATTAATGTGTTTCCACCAAGGGCAGCACGGTGGGGCACCCACTGCACCTTGGCTGAAGTGGTGGAATCCATCACACAGGTACACTGGAAGTGGGATCCTCTAAGGAATGGTCTTAACTGCCCTGGTTATACAATAGGGGTTTTGAAAAGATCAAACAAGCATGTAAAGAAAAACTGCAAAACATTGTACAACTGTGTAAGCCACCATTAAATCAATTGCAAATATTTCAGCAAGAGCAGCCAAGTCTTTTACAAATTCTGTCCAAGCCAGTACATGGAGAAATGTCTAAGGTGTAGGGTTTTAACTTCCATTCAAGTCAACTGGCTTTGAAGAAAGAAAATTCTCTATACAGATCCCAGTGACTGCTATCATAAATCACATCCCTTATCACTGGCTAGACAGTCTGCTGTCACAGCATGGCCTCATGAGTTTGCATGAATGGCTTTGGGCACATTTGTGCACATTTCTGACTTATCAGCAAAAAGCATTCAAAGTCTGAGTCCTTGGAGGGGGTGGCCAGGGAGGGGTAAGGTCTGATGTGTGGTTTTTCATATATAAACACCAACCAAAGTAGAACGTTAGATCATTCAAGTCAGAACTAAAAGAAGCCACAGCATCTAGTCCAACCCGCTTATTTTACAGAGACAAGGAAACAGAGGTTCAAAGAGGTAGTATGGGGCCAGAAAGTTGGTTGACCAGTGGAAGGTCAAGGCCCCTGCCCCTTTGCCCTAAAGTGCTCTTTTGGGATGTAACAACAATGTGCTATGTGCCTACTCCAAGGTCCCTACATGAAGTCAAACCTAGACAAGGGCTTGAAGAAATACCTCTGGATTGAACCAGCAGGGACAGGGACTGGCTGTATTAGTGTAGTTACGCTTCTGGTAACAGCTGTGCATCTGGATTAAGGAAGCTGGATATATGTTTGAGTTGGCTGTGGAAGACAGTTATTTTAAACTTCGATAAATCATTAGGAGGAATGAGGTAAGAGGAAAATAGAACAGCAAACACCACTCAACAGCCGCCCAATATCCTGATCACAAAAGAAAAGTTTACCAAGAAGCAAAATTTTGCGTTATGAGATAAAATGGGGCCAAAAGACCATTTCTGTTGAGGTAGCCCCTGAAAGGTCAGGGGTCAATACTGAGGCAGGATGCACGGTGAGCCAGGATTTCTGCCCCCACCTGCAGGCTGGACATGGGCTGCACTGAGCAGGCAGACTTTGAAATCAAATAATCAGAAGTTGACTGTATGGCTTGGGCTGAGTAGGGTACAGAAACTAGGGAAGGACACACACACACACACACACACACACACCTTAACAAGATTGTGAGGAAAGAGCGAAGACAGGGGCTGTGCAGGAGTCCCCATCTTGGATAGGTCTGACCACAGGCACAGGCTATGTTCATCAACTCTGCAGGTCTCTAAACCAGCCTGGGAAATGTCTGAGATGGGCTCTCTCCACCAGGGAGTGGAAAGGAGCCCTGATCTTTTCTATTCCTTGATCCCTGAGGTGGCTCCACAGAACTCACTGTGAAGAGTCTTAATTACTTCAGCAAAGCTGGTTTTGGGGGTCATCTCCCTCTCTTTCTCTCTTTCTTGAACTTTCACTAGTTTTCAGACTTAATTCAATGTGATCCTAACTCACAATGCTAAACATCTTCCCTGAAGTGAAAATTAAGTTGTGGACTTTTCAAGTAAGGAAAAAATAGTGCAAAAACAATTACAATAAACTCTTGCCCGAAACTTGTCAACTAATAAACTTTTATGACTAGAAATTCTGCTCTATTTTTTTTTTAAACAGGGACCTCTTCAACCAAATAGTAGATTTTGTTCAAACCATCCCTGTCCTTCTTTTTGTGACAATAAGGAAGAAAGCATCAACTTCAGTGGTCCTGAGACCTCTGCTTGTTGCAGGCCCCTCACCATGCCCTCCCCCATACTCATATTTCTATAATGTTCTCCAATCGTTTAGCATTTTCCCCACTTAGTATCTCATTTATTCCTGCCAATAATCTTCTCAAACAGGAAGGGCAAGAGTTATCATTAATTCTATTTTACAATTGAAGAAATCAAGGCCCTGAAAGGTTAACTAAGTTGCCAGGTCATGCAGCTAAACAAACTTTGAGGGAAATTTGAAAGGTGATCTTTTTCACACACACACAAAAATTAATGACCACTCTAAACTTAAAAATCCTGTTTCACAAAGATTTGCCATGTCTGTATTTGAAACATACTAGATTTCTAACAAAATTTCATGAACAGGACTATGAATAACTTAATAGTAATAATTAATTGTAATCAAACAGTAATAGTAATAATAACTTGATTAAGATAATGAAATAGTAATGATACTAGTCTTCATCTACTTTGATGAATATCAATATTACTGTCTGAGATATTGAAAACAGCATGGGATTTATAAGCCAGAGGCCCTGGGCTGAGTCCCCACTCCTCCACTCAGAAGGGTGGACAAATCATAGCAAATCTGTCCCTTACTGGGCTTGCATGGTGGATCTGCCCAACCAATGTATATGCTACCAGGAATGTGCACACATGCAGAAAAATAAGTTTGCCCCTGCTGGACTCACTCCTACTGTCATCCCAATGTGAGGCCAGAGGTCCCAACTCGAGTGTCCTCTGACTCTGACAATCTTTGGAAATCCCAGCCCTCTACAGGCTCTCCTTGCTCTATCTATTTAGACACATGTCTTAGTCAGCTCAGGCTGCCATAACAGAATACCACAGACTGGGTGGCTTAAATAACAGAAATTTATTTTCTCACAGTTCTGCAGGCTGGAAGTCTGAAATCAAGGTACCAGCACGGCTGTGTTCTGGTAAGGACACTCTTTCTGGCTTACAGATGGCTGCCTTCTCACTGTATCCTCACATGGCTGAGAGAAAGAGCTAGAGCAAGCTCTCCAGTGTCTCTTCTCATAAGGGCACTAATCCCACCATGAGAGCCCCACCCTCATGACCTCATCTAATCTTAACCTCCCAAAGGCCCTGTGTCCAAATACCTTCACATTGGGAGTTAGAGCTTCAACATATGGATTTTGGGGGGGACACAATTTAGTCTATAGCAACATGCTTCTCTATGCTTAGTACCCACACTCTCTAACACAATTAGGAACCTACCCAGGGGCTCCACGAGCCCTGGTTGCAGGCTCTCAGGTGCTCTACCCCAGGCGCCCCGGGAGTCAACATGGTCTTCCCACCAAAGGAGAATATCCGGCTCTCATCAAGCCACCATCAAATGAATATAATAAAACTTAACTATTTTGCAAGGTGGTTGTAACAATAAAAATATTTATGAAAACTGTATAAATTGTAAAGCCTACATTATTTCCATTTATTTTTATCGGTGATCTTGAAATTAGACAGAAACAATGATTTTCTGACTTAGCCGAATTAGGAAACTGAGCATAAAATTGTTCCCTGTAAAAGGTACAAGAATCTTCTCTGTGGGATAAAGTATATTCCAGCTATCAGTAGCATTCCTGAGCTAAGGAAATAAAAACAATTACACTCAGGCATGTGTGTTAAAAAAATAATAATTGATTTGTTTGCTGGTCTAGTCTTTGTTTGTTTTCTTTCTCAGTTTACACTGCACTTATCAAATAAGACCTAGGCACAGAAAATCTCACCTAAGCCATAAGGCTATTTTGGGCATCATATTCCCTCCAGGGCTGTGTTTCTCAAGTCCCACAGAAAGGCAGGGCCCACCATTCCTAAGGGTGAATGAAGGCTCGCTCTAGGATGAAGGCCTTGAGTTGAGTAGATAACATCAAGGGAACACTAGTGGTATATTCATCAAGACTTCATGTTCTGACTTTAGGATATAATTTTTGTCCCCATCTTAGAAGCACTAAACTTGCCTCTTCCCAACAGTCCTGCTCTGTGGCACTGCTTCCAGAAGGAACACTGATAGTAACATGCTCCTTGTTTGAGGTAGATGATTTCCCAAAATGGATTTACTAGCTGAAGGGAGGGGAGGAGAGTGGGGGAGGAAGACGGTTACAGCAAACTTCAAATCATGGGATGGAGCTAGCTAGATTTCCACAAGTTCCATATTGCAGTACTCTCTTCCCCTGTCTGGAACAGATACCTTGCCCTGGGTTCCCTTCCTTGGTGAGTGGCTCACCACCCATCTGATATCTGATTCATAAAGTAACTCTTCTCCCTCACTCCACCTACACTAGGTCCTGCCCAAAAGAACTCTCAACTTGATTTGCTTTACTCTATTCCAACTCCCAACGTCTTAGGTGCCTAAGTTAACATCTCTGTAGCACCCAACTTTTTCTTTTTGTTTTATTGTCTTTTACGCCCTACAAGAACGTGAACTCCATGAGAGAGGGACCTTGTCTGTCTTGTTCAACACTGTATCCCTAGAACAGAACCTGGTCATTTAATAAAGCCTTCTTTAAAGAAATACAGAATGAACACAATAGTTAATTGTGAATTAACTCCTTCCATATGGTACATGTTTCATTAGAAACATTCGTTTTTGCCACTTACATTCAGTGTGAGATAATCACATTACTCTCATCCTAACACTGCTTGAGGATAGCTAATCTGGAGGAATGAGAGTTTCAAGGAGGGTAACAGGAATAATTTGGGGAGGTGGTATTTTAGAGGAATGGAGATCTTACCAGTACACTGGGGGGTGTTTGTGACAGTTGAAAAATTTGTACCAGACACTGGTCACTAAGAGGAGAAAAGAGGAAGCTAAGATGTGAGACTGGGTTGCATAGACAAAACTACTCGCCAATCTAACTCTGTGCCTATGAATCTATTAGGGGCTGAGGACATGGGTTTTGGAGTCTGAGTGGCTCGGGTTTGAATCCTACCTCTGTTATTTACTAGCTGTGTCACCCTGGGCAACTTATTTAACCACTCTGAACTTCTCTCTAAAATGGACACACCAATGCCTAACTCTAAGGCTGTTAAAAGGATTAAAGAAAGGCATGGAGGTAAAGTATTCAGCATAGTGCCTTTGTAAGCACTTTTATGTAATGAGCATTCAAGTGGTATTATAACAACTGTTATTATTTTTACAATATTATCCTGTAATTATATTTTTTGTTAAGATTGGAGATTTTTTAATATTTAATTTTTGCTTTTTGTTTATCCTCTAGATTCTATGGCTATTCTGACATTTTAAAGTTGCTAAAAAAACCCCAAAACCTTCTAGACTGGTGGATGGCACTAAACCAACAAAGTGCATGAATTGCTAGCTTGTGACTCAAGAAAAAAGAACAACTCATAATTTCTCTGAAACCCAGAGAATGAAATAAAATGGAACCTTTCCAAAGTGGGGCAAGTAAATAATGATGATAAATTCGCCACCCATGTAATTGTTTTAAAAAACATAAAAGCAGAAATCTGTTCATGTCACCCCTTGCTCAAACTCACCAACAGCTTCCCACTTCTCTTAGAAAAACATCCTTGCTATTAGCGTGATCAAGGCCCTGCGGATCCCTGCCCACCCTGCCTGACTTCCTATTATTCCTCACCCTCTCTTCAGGCCATTCACGCTTGTGGTTTCCTCTGTCCCTCAAGTCATCACTGAGTCGCTTCTTGTCAGGACTCTGCTCAACTGTCACTTCCTCAGAGAAAGCCTCCCAGCCTACCCAAGCTAAAACAGTCACCTATCCTCAGTCACTCTGGGACCCCTCATCCTGCATTATTTTTGCCATATATCACTCATCATTATCGGAGATAAAGTAATCTGTTTACTGCTTATTGTCTGTCCCAATAGAATGTTAGTCCCATGAGGACTGGCCTTTGTCTATTTTATTATGCTCTCCGTAAAGTGCCTGCCACCTAGCGTGTGCTTAATAAATACTTGTTGAAGGAGTGAATTAACAATAACAATAATACCACCTACTGTTTGTAGTTGAGCACTTATTATGTGCTATGCATTATCTCATTTAATCTTAGTAAAATAACAGTGCTATGAAGTTAGGTACAGTTATTCCTCTCATTCTACAAATAACAAACCTGAGGCTTAACAAAGCTAAATTGCTGACTTATCCAAGGTCAGACACATATTAAATGTGGGACTTGAATCTAGGTCAAACAAACAAGTGTGCACACAGATATACACATATACATACACACACGCTTTATAGGTAAACTGGCAAAAAAGAAGAATAAAAGAAAACAGGATAGCTACCAGGCTACCTAACACTTCTACTAGGGCTTGGGAAAATGACTAGAGTCAAGGCTAGACCAATTTGCTCCTTTCTCTTTCTCATTTCCTAAATGGAATGAAATCCTGGCCAACACCCCACAGTTATAACCAAGGACCATCGCCAACACTCCATCACCGAGGATTCTTCACCGTACTCCACAGTCAACCACAACACACATGGTTCAAAGATCTGGTACCCAGACAAATGCAACCTAATGCTGATTCTTCCTGATAATGTCTGCGCTTCAATCTACATGTTAGGAAAGAAAAAGTTAGCAAGTTACTGTTTGTCTGCTTATAGATTACTATTCAAAGATGTTTTCAGTAGAGAAAAGGCAAAGAAAAGATCCTTAATACTTCAGAAATAAGAATGGAGTGGTATTCTTCCTTCCAGCTGGAAAGGTTTTGGAGAGGTAAGCTATGACACACGCTTTTAAGAAAATTTCTTATCTACTCTTCAAAGTATCCTACAAAATTATATAATTAATAACCAGATTACTTAGGTTTTTGACTTGTACCAAAAAAAGGCAGTAAATTGACACTGTATGACTCAAGATAATTAAACAGCTGATGCCAACATCCTTACTTGCTTGAACTCACTGCCAGTAATAAACCTTATGATCTTTGGGATGTCACACCTGGCTCTTTGGTACCTTGATTTCTTTTTATATAAAGAAATATTATAATTACTACCCAAATCAGGGTTGGTGGGTATAGTTTGAGATTAATTTCTAATGAGATACTATAAATTTGCACCTGATCTCATTTTAAAGACAGGGAAATAAGACCTGAGGCCATGATAATTATACAAAGTAGACTTTTAATCATTTATACTTATGCTACTTAGGGAAAAATATATGGGCAATGTACATATTAGGGGCACAAAACCTCAACTTTTACCTGATATATTTGGATACAATATGTCTCTTTAAAACATATACAGCAACACATATACACACACACACACACACACATATATATGGTTCTTCTATAGGAGGATAATTATATTGATCCACTATAAGTAGACTTAAGCTTCAAGCTATTTTCCAACAGAAAATACAAAAAAAAAAAAACCTGTACAGAATACATATATCTAGCACCAAGAATGGAAATTCTGAATATTTCCTTAAAGAAATAAAATATTACAGATAAAGTGGAGATTCTCCTTGTCCTCCCATCCCAGTCTCCTTCTCTTTATATCCTGTCCAGAAAGCTAGTGCTAATATGAATTTGGAATGAATTCTTCCTTTCCAAATTTAGATGTCTTTCCACACATATAGGCATATCCACAAAAAAATCTATAACTTTTAAAATGTTTTTTGCTTTTTTTCCCTTTCAACATTATATTTTTGAGAGCTTTCCATGTTGACGTATTGACCTAGTCCCTTCCTTCTAACTTGTGCATAATATTCCATCTTATGACTACACCATACTAAATGTAGCCATACCCCAACTGATGAATATTTAGACTGTTTCTCTTTTTCACTGTTAGAAAGCTGCAGTAAGCAAGTAACCATCCTTGTACATGTCTTTCTGAATGTGAGAGTTTTTCCAGGCAGGTATGTACCTTAAAATGCAATTTTCAGGCCACAGGAAATGTCCAACTTGAGCACTACCATGAACTGCTGAATTGGCCTCCACAGTGGTTGTCTAGGTAATGAATTTGTAGGAGCTGTCTTTACTCTTGTCTGGTGCACACCTCCACAACCACCACCTCGGCCCATGAGATGGTGAGGGGGGTCGCCTGCAACCACAAAAGCTATAGCTCACAGGGAGTTAGTCCTGCTCTCATTAAGTCAGTGAGCGCGTCGGTCAACCCAGCCGCCGAAGGTGGAAGAGAAAACAAACCAAACATGACACCAATAATTAAAATCCCCGGAATTCACTTACACTACCTTGCAACAACGGCCTTTTGTCCCCAACTATGAATAGCTCAATTATCAGTATTGCTGATATTAACAAGTCAGCTTGGTAGCTGTGACATAATATGGTAATATATTTCTTTGCAAAGATGTTCTTTCCAAGAGACTATAAAAACCATATTACTTCCTTTCAACTCTTGATCATAAATTCTTCTACTTTTGAGACTCTACAGCTTACAATTTAATAATGAGAATCTATACTTGAAATAGCTCTAAGAGGCTTTTCCTATAAAAATGAGTATCAACGTCTTTGAAGGTAAAGTGGGAAAGGAATAGAAAAATAGAAATCTACCCACGTATAATAATAATAATAGCTACAACGACAATCATTCTGTATGCCAGCTGTTACAGAGATGGCAGCTTACAGTCATCAAGCCCTAAAAAATAGCACTAAAGAGTATACAATTGGCCCTCCATATCTGCGGGTTTCACATCCGTGGATTCAACCAACCATGGATACAAAGGCCTATGACGGTTGCTGTCTGTACTGAATATGTGCAGATCTTTTTTTTCTTGTAATTATTCCCTAAACAATACAACCTAACAACTATTGACATAGCATGTACACTGTATTAGGTATCATAAGTAATCCAGAGATGAGTTAAAGTATATGGGAGCATGTGCATAGGTTATATGCAAATACTACACCATTTTATATAGGGACTTCAGCATCCGCAGATTTTGGTATCTGGATCCAATCCCCCGTGGATACCAGGGATGACTGTATTAACGATCTATATTCATTATAATTTGGGGGAGAAAATCTCAATTTGACCAATGTTTGTGAGGGGAATATTAATTATTTTGAAAACCACAAACAACTTTGCAGCCTTAACGATCTGTACACTCCTGACATTGTACTGTCACTGTATTTTTATCAGAGTCAATGGGTCTTGTAGTTATGAGCAACATAATACATCAGAAGATTAATAAAGTAATAATTTTTAAAAATCAACTGAACTCCTAATACATGCCAGTCACTCTTTGAGGCAATTGCTGTATTTTATCTCATTTAGTCTTCATAAAAAAGACAAACAAACTAAGAGGTAGGTACTAATAGTTTCCCTATTTACAGATGAGAAAACTGAGACGCAAAGTCATATAACTTGTCCAAGGCCACACAGTTCCAAATGGCAGAGCCAGGCTCTGAACCAGGCAGTCTGACTCCCAGCCAGTGCTGTAACCACTGTGCAGCACCACCTCTCACGAATAAGGACGGGAAGAAAGAGAGCAGCTATTTCCGTTCTCTACCTTTCTTTCTTTCCCTCTGTTCCTTATATTCCCTCTCCCTTTACTTTTCTCTCTCCCTTGCTTATGTCTAGGTCCACTTAGAACACTCAGAGAGGGTGCCTGGCTCAGGTGAAGGCACTGAAGAGGTGCTCAGAGTCATTTCCTCCTGAAGCACGATGTGGGTCAGGTTCCAGTAAATACCATACGCACAACTCCCCATAACGTACAATATTCTTAGGCACGAGGATACTTACTTCAAGCAATAAAGCTTAGACTAACATTTCAATGAGATCAGAAACGTGGAACAAAATCTTGGAGACAACCATAATTGATTTTCCTCGGCCCATTTCTCTTCTTCTGACCATTTCCCTGTCGATCTTATCCACATTCATGGTTTTAACTGCCCCAAATCTGCATCCCCAATCCTAAACTTGGGGATGCAGCTTAAGCTTCAAGCTTGTAATAGTTAACCGTCTGCTGGACATTCCCATCTGGATGTTCCAACTTCAAACTAAACAAACCCAACACTGAATGCAGAACCCCTATTCTGTCTCTCATTCCCGAATTTCCTATTGGGTTTAGTGGAACCACCAAACCCAAGCTGGAAACGTGGGGTCTCTATCTCGCTTCCCACGTCCAAACCATTCTGTCAATTTTACCTCCCAAAGCCATCCCTTCCCTCCATTTCTGTTGGTACTGCTGTAATTCAGTCCTGTATAACCTCTCCCTCGGACTATTTTCAGAACCTTCTCAGTGGGCTCCATGCTTCAGAGTTACCCACCACACTGCAAATAAGTAAAAATCTGAAGTCCTTCCCTGCTTTGAACCTTGCAATGGTTCCCTACTGCCTCCAGGATCAAGTTCAGGTTCCTAATCCCAGCTCCCATCTGACCTTCAATCTCTCCTGTCTTTGCCAACCCCCATCTTTATAGTGCTCATCCCTGCATCCTATTAATCTGAGATTCTCTAGGCCTAAATAACTGTCTTATTAAATTGAACAAATTTGCAGGGTTTTGACTTTTAAATAATCCAGAGTAATGCTTGCTCCTTTAGAGTATGTATAACAATTTCAAATCTACTATAAAAATTAAGTCTTCGAAAAGATTTTTATTGTGGTAAAGTATTTTTAAAGAAATAATTTTCCCTTAAGAAATGAGAAGGGTTATCTTACTTTAGTTTCGTTAGACCCTGTTACATCAAGCAAAACTAACGTTAAGATATATATTTAAACTAAAATACATATAAAATTTGCTATTTTTAATCCATTCATTTATCCAACTACCCATTAAATTACTTATTTCAAAAAAAAAAAAGAAATGAGAAGGGGAAAAATTTAAGGTTCACCATCTTTTTGTGTTTTAATCACGAAGTGTGACGGGAGACAGGTGATGGAAGAGCTGAGACGCCGGAGTATGATGAGAGAACCACAAGCAGCTTCTACAAGGTCTAGGTTAGAAGCATGAAGGGAGAGGGCCAGGTTACCAGAGCTCAGGGTCACCCCCAGTGGATGGAGCCTCCGTGAGCTGCAGCAGCTATCAGAGATGCTGCCTGACAAGGCACAGAAGTCTCCAGAGTTGAGGACACAGGGCTGAGAGTCTGGGGAGCAGGGCAGGGCACTGGAGAGGAGAGTGCTGCAGAGAGAGAGGGCGCTGCAGAGGGGTCCCCTGGAGTCTACACGTGAGTACTAATCAGCACAGGCATATGAGGAAACCCAGGGAAAGAACCACCCAAAAGGATTACAGGCACAATCTCCAAAGCTCACATAAGATGCTGCATGAGCTACAAAGAGAGAAAGAAATACCCGGGATGTTCTTCCCTTCCTCCCACCCCCTCCCCCCCGATAATCCTCCACCTGTGCTTCTCATCAGCTCGGTGGTTATCAACCGGCAGCTTTAAAAAGTACAAATGCCTGGGCACGCCCACTGAGAGTATGATGTAATTGGTCTGGGTGCAGCCCAGGACTTTTAAAAGCTCTCCTGGTGAGTCTAATGGTTGAGAACCACTGCATGAGCTGAACCCAGGCAGAAGCGAGGAGGCCAGGTGCTGGGAAAAGCAGCCCGTGGAAATCAGTGCCCTGCCACGCAGGGTGAGGAGAGGATCTGAGAGCTAGCAGATCCAGGATCAGCAAATATGGCAGAGAGGGGTGGGTGGAAACAAAGGAGAGGATGAGAAGCAAAAGACAAACATAAATGTGATCTCTAAATCCTTCAGTGGCCAGGTCAAATTCGGCTGCCTCTGTGAAGCCTTCCCTGTTTACCCCAGCAGCAGTTTCCTCCCTGTTATAATGCTGATTGCTACTCCTCCGATGACAAAATACTTATCATGTACTACCTCCCATGTGTCCTCAGCTGATAGCCCACTGTCTTGCTCTCTGTTCTAGGTCTTTCTGCAGTGCCCTTTCCCAAACTGACTGGCTAATTCATTTAGATACTTAGTTACTACGAAGTAGTAATTAATGGCTAATAATGCTTAATATATTACCCCTTCCAGATAACATCTGCATGGCAAAACTGACCTTGAGTGTGAGAATTTCACAGCAAGTCAGAGTTGACTGAGTAGATTTTTGTGTGTCCCTTAAAATGCAAATAAATTTAAATCAAATAATATAGGATTTTTGCACAGTAAATTGCATACTAATATTGCATAGTAAAGATTTACAAATTTACAAATGATTAACTGCAATGTATTTTTGTCACAATCCTACTAATGGCTGTTGAAACATTCAGCAAGGTGAATATACACTCACGATACATTTATATTTCTAGTTAAAGAAGTCGAGTTAATATCTTTACATAAATTAGCCTAGAAATATACTTGCTGTAAGTTCTAAAGTCTTGTGATTTCAAAGCAAAAGAAATTTACTTTTTTAGTGGAAATGTTAAGCATTATTCTGTTGGCCTGAGAAAGCCACTTTCCTAAGATAAAAATCCAAGGTCAAAATTAGAAAACATTTACCCTGTGCATGTGTGTGTGTGTGTTTAGACTGACAGGTTATTCCCTGAAAAACTGGGCCCAAACTGTAAAATACTAAGTGCTTCAAAATTGGACATGCTATTTTAAAAAATTCTTTTCTGGTATGAATTTTTATTCATTATGAATCTATGTAAAGAATTTGTGAAAAGTCCACATTTGACTACATTAGGATATCTATAGTTTTTATGGTAGTGCTGAGTCCTAAAAACCAACTCCCAGTAAGACAGTGACAGAATATTGAAAAAACATAAATGTGTACATAAGAGCCATAGACAGATCCCTCCTTATCATCCTACAAGGAAAACATAAAGACTATGAATTCACAGAAAGATCACTTCTCTTCACCAACTATTTAATGTATGATATTCTTCCAATGAAAACTTTAAACTGTCATCACCATAACTTCAAACCCCCAAATCTCAACCACCACCACCTGACTGGGCTCCCAAAATTCCCACCAAAAGAAACATATCCATTCTACCTGAATATGTGGGCATAATCTCACCACAGCTATCAGAATCTTTTAAAAGTAGTTAAGATAATATATTTTAATGGACAAAATTAAAATCCAAGAGGTGAATGACCACAAAGTGATGAAATCCCAATAGGCTCCTGGGAGCAACAATGTGACCACAGAGCCTTCTTCTTCCATCATATCATTAAATGAGAAATTAAATAAGAAAAGGAAGATGCTCTTTGTACATAAAACCAGAAAATTAAGGTTAAGTGAACCTTAGGTTTTTAAGCAATGAGTAATAATACTCAGGAAAGAAAAACAAGAGTTAAGTTCATGTAATTACCAAAATTAGTAGTAAACCTGCTAGGATGTTATCATGAAAATATATACCTCAGACAAAAGGCAAAGAGAGAAAACAAAGTTCTTTTCTTAGCATGTGAGAAGAACCTACCAGTTTCTTTGAAAACAGAACCTACACGCATACCCTGTACCGAGTCAACATTCAATTAACGCCATTGACGGATTAAACAACGGCTTCTAAGAACTCCACTCATGGTAAGACCTAACTGCGTTCCTTTCTGGGAATAAATGGCTGTGAGTCTAACAGCTGAGGTGAGATCCCGCTCATACAGCCAAGCTGAAGAGAAGTGTCTGATTCATCACGGTCAGTCCACACGGCTCAGAGAACGTAAATATGACCTGGACAAGGTTAAAGGACACTGCAAGTTCTTACTACTACAGAACTCTTTTCAGATTGGTCCCACTGAATGTGCCCTGGGGACTCTGGGTACAGGAACCATCCACACAGTTTCTGACTTTGTTTAGTGACAACAAAGGGGTCAAAGATTTGAGAAAGTGAAGGAACAGGACACAGCCTCCCAAAGCAAAACCAAACCAAACAGGAAAAGATATTCACAATTGTTTGGGGAAAAGAATGATTCTGGATTGAAACTTTAAATTAGAAAATATTTTCTTGGGGCCGCCCGGTGGTGCAGCGGTTTAGTCCGCGCTTGGCAGTCCGGGGTTCGCGGGTTCGGATCCCGGGCGCCCGCCGACGCACTGCCTGTCAGCCATGCCGTGGCGGTGTCCCATATAAAGTGGAGGAAGATGGGCGCGGATGTTAGCCCAGGGCCAGTCTTCCTCAGCAAAAAGGGGAGGATTAGCAACGATGTTAGCTCAGGGCTGGTCTTCCTCACATACACACACAAAAAAAGTAAAAAAAAAAAAGAAAATATTTTCTTCAGTTAGTAAAAGGGAAATTAAAGGCAGAAAGATCAAGGTTTCTCAAATCTTGTCAGTTTCTCTTTCTCCTTTTTAATTTCTCACGGAAACAGCAGATTTAAAGATTACCACACACACACAAACACACACAGTTGCTTTCTTTTAGCTATGGCAACTCCAAATTTTAATGACAGGCATGCCATACTTTCCTGTGAGGTAAGAATGCTTAAGTGTAGCTGCTCTACATTTTAGAGCCAATGATAAAACAGAAAGACTTACAAAGAGCAAGATACTGTTCAATCAACTTCAGGCAAACATTAATGGTTGGAAACATCATACAACAAGAAACACTAGGCATTTATAGATTTTTTTGACTAAAACGATTACATGGAAAGGAAGGAAGGTTAGAAGGAAGATTTTTAAATGTCCCATGCCTCCATGGCAGGTAAAAATGCAGAGACTCATGTAATAATCAGAAAAAAAAAATTATATAAGAATCTTCTCCATGCATATCATGGACTAGGGATCACAGTGAGTCATGTCACAGCCTTGTTAAATATAATGGCCATCTTCATACACCATATATTCAAGCTCTGTCAGCAAGTGGCTGACAATAAGCGAAGGCTGAAAAAAACATAATCCTCTTAATCCACTGAAGCCCTCCTTCATAAATGCCTGGTACAGGTGGACGCCTCAAGGTCCACAGGATAATACAGTTCACTAAATTGGTGCTCCTGTACCTGAAAATATTTTTTGTAAGAGTCTCTTAGAACACAGAGAGGAAGCAGCATATTTTGGTTGGTTTGTTTTAGATAATCCAACCGGGTTCACTACTTCCTTCCTTTTGTTTCTATTTTAAAGAGAAAGAGCAACAGAAAGCCCATTCCCACCCCAACCCTACCCCCAACACAAATTATAACATCCTTAACTGTTCTCAAAGGAGCTGTAAACTAAGAAAAGATAAGGTTCAATGGCCGAGGGGCAGCAATAGTAAGCACGTTCTTACCTGATATGGCCAATCAATTCAATAAGCTTGTGACTGAAAAAATAAGCTGTCAGCTCAGACACGTGACTCAGGACTGAACAGACCCCAAAGAGGGTTGTCGTTCCGTTCAGGTCTTCCAAATGCCAGTAGAGAAAGGTGAACACGAAGCCGTACCCAAAGCCCATAAACCAAGCCACGAACAACACCGAGCCGTACTGCACACTGCAGAGCAGTCTGATTAAGTCCCAAAAGTTGAAGGCCTGCGAGTGACTCGCGGTGGTTGGTGTCTCCTCAGAGGACTCTGTGGAGTTGTTCCTCTCCACCTGAGGGATCTCCACCTCCTTCCCTTTATTTTCATCGTTTTTGAAGTGGCTGTAGCGGAACCGGAACTGAGTGGCGACGATCAAGGCCATGGTCATGAGCACTCCAAAGACGATGAAGACGATCTGGTAGTTCCGGTACTCAGGGGGCTTACACCCCTTCCCGTCGATGAGCACGTCTATGTGGGTGTAGTCAATCCCAATGCCCACGGACAGCATCGCCAGGCCCCAGCCCAGGGAGCCCCACATGCGCTGCAATCCATAGCGGTCTCTGTGTTTTCCCAGATACTGGAGTGTTACCGTGTCCACAATTGTGACAGAAGAGGCACTGAAAAATTCTCCTATTATGACAACCATCAAGATCACCAAGAATATAGCTTCAACTTCTTGTTGATCATAAACAAGAGTGACTTGGTCAGAAGGTAAAGATTTTGTGGTAGTGACAACAGTAGTGGTTATCTCCCTGGTTACATTTCCTGGGTGGGCAGGGGTTGCCGTGCTTGGGTTCAAGGTCAAGTCCATAATGTGGTCAGTAATTTCATCCATCTGAGGCTGCAGAGTGGGCGCACTGGTCTTGTTTGCAGCTGTCGAAAAGATGACAGCTTCCGTGATATTGGGCTCCAACGTCACCGTCCAGCTGGAAGGAGGCAGGTTCCTCTTCTCACGCATTCTCGGTGACGTGGTAATGGAGGAGATAATGGAAGAATTTGTTGGCAGGACGGTTAACGGGTGACTTGAATTGGTGGGGCGAGCAGTGGGGGGAATCTTTGGTACACATCTCAAGGTAGCAGGTTTGACAAATCCAATGCCCAGGTTGAATAAAACCCAACACAAAAGAGAAAAGAGGAGGACAATTTTGCCTTTTTTAAAGCGATCTGCAATGACACCCCAAAAGGGGGCACTGCAGAATTCAATGAAGTATCGAATACCTACTAGCAGTCCACTCTGGCTTGGTGACATGCCCAGTTGTTTATAATACACAGGCAAAAGTGGGTAAAGAGAGCCATACGCAGAGTAAAAGAAAAAATAAAAGACCTTGGAAATTAGAAGATCGTTGTTTATTTTAACACAATGCTTCTCTATCCAGTCTATTTCCTCCTCAGCAATAGCAGCTGTTTCCGTGGAGGAGGGTGTTTCATTTGACGGTGGTTCTGGTTCCCTGGAAATACCATTAAAGGGATCAGCAAGCACATATTTCCTCTTCTGTTCCTCTTCATCATCCGTTAAGATGGCAACTTTATCATCTGCCGCCATGGCTTACCACCACCATCAGAAAGTTTATGGCCTTCCAAATTTTGACTGTTGATCTGTAAAGCAAAATTTAAAAGATGGCTTAGTATGAAAATGATAACATTTAAACATAGAGCTTCATCTTGCTGGAAACTGAGGAGTTTCAAATCACAGCTAAAAATAATAATTGTGAGAGAGAATTCTCGCCATTTATCACTTGCAGCCATACAATACTGATAAAGAAAAATCGCTTTCAAAAAATCAAACGCTCTTTGTGGCCACTGACTGACTAATTACATCTTCTAACGGCAGGTTTATAGCTCAGATTCATTCTCAATCTTTTCATTGATTCCTAGAGAAAATGTATAATGATAGGGATTATGTCTAAACCAAATATAAAGAATTGAAAATAAATAGTATTTATGGTTTCTTGGTTTTACTTTTCAAACAAATCCACTGCACTATGAAGAAGGTAGCTGAAACCATTCAGTTTCTAGAGAAAAACAGAAATAAGCTTTTAACCACAGCAGCACTGTAATGAGAAAGAGGGAGCCAACTGCACATTTGCAACTGGAATTGGTCACTTCGGCCATGACAAAGATACCCTGGGGTAAGGAAGCAGTATTTATGCCGCTTATATTACATACATTTCTCCAGATGTGCTTTTACAGATTGCAGTTCAAGAAAACGTCAGAAAAAAAAATAGCAGATAGCATTTATTGAGCACTTACTCCGTGCCAGCCAACATTTAAAGATCTTTAAATGTATTAATTCATATTCATCACAATATCCCTATTAACCTCTCCATTTTACAGATGAGAAAATGAGACATGGTGAGCTTAAATGACTCATAAGTGGCAGAGAAGGATTTGAACCCTGATATTATGGCTTCAGGATACATGTTCTAATACACCACACTAAAGTGCCAAATACCACATTTTGGATAACAAAATGCTATAAAACCTTTTTACCAGACAGGGTGTTTCCTATGAAAGATAAGCAATATATCAATGGTATAAATTTACGGAACTGTGCCACAGTCTATCAGAATGTCTCTTTCTTCTATTACACAAATGATTAAAGAATCAAAAGGTTTTTCTTGCATCAAGACCTGCTGAGTTACAATGAACACATTCTGATGAAGGAGGTGTATACATTAAATACTTGTTAATTCCTTTCTCCTTCTATACTAGAGAGAAACTACTTGTCACCCCATGCAATAGATCTCGCTCTCCCTTTGCCCAAAATAAAGAATAACTTTCTGAAAATCTTCCAGAATCATGCTTACACATTTTTAAATCTCTATATAACTCTAGGCAGACAACAGAAACACAACCTAAAGAGGCCTGTGTAATAAGTCAATTTATCTTTTACCCCCAAAAGCCAGGTGTCAACGTAGCTATAAGCTTTGAAAATATTCACGTGGAGTTTTTTTAGGTTTAAAAAGAATTTTTTATTTGAGGTAAAATTCACATAACATAAAATTAACCATTTTAAAGTAAACAATTGAGTGGAATTTAGAACATTCGCAATGTTGTGCAACCACCACCTCTATCCAGTTCCCAAATCATGATTTTCTTAATGGTGAAAGGAAAACCTTTTTTCCCCGTGGACAAAACTTGAAGGAAAAGCAAAATCCAATCTTTTGCTGCCCAGCTGAAAGATTTTCCTCAATGTTCTATACTTATTTTCTTTCATCATTAGTGCCTTCACCAACCAAGCCAGCAGCTCCAATTCCATTTCATCACCTGAAAAGAACAATAATTCTCCTTTGGACTTATTTTCTAAATTAATGTCATTTCCAAGCTCAAACCTGAAATAATTATTTATCATTATTAAGCTGTATAAAATTATATTACACTTCTAGGTAAAGATGGCAGATTGAGCACATCTGGTTTTACTCCATCCCTAAACCCCACGAAAATGACAACACACACACACGCACATTTTTAAAGTGAGGATCCAAGCTAGGAAAATTAAATGGCACATAATAGTGATAATTGGTAAATAACTTAGATCTGAAAAAACTGAAACCTGGGTTGACAGTGGGGAAAGCCAAGAACTAATACAATGTATTATTCAGAGCCCCTCAAAGGCTCATGGGTTGGCCATATTAGGTTTATCTGCAAGTAAGTGTGTGCGTGTGTGTGTGTGCAGGTGGGATGTGGGGTAGTGCTAACATAGAGTTGACCAAAGTCTGAACCTCAACTCAAAACACCCAATCCCCTTCTCCACTCCACATAGCTAGCCAAACGACTAGAGGTTTCTTCTTCTGGAGAGGATAAAACAGAGGTTCTGTAGTCAAAGAGCACCAGGCACAGTTAAGAGTAGGGGTACCATATGAAAACAGGGGCATTCAGTGAATATGGACATCCCGGATTCTGAGCTCTGGCCCTGCCCCCAGCCTCCATCCCACTTCCCTCACTAAGTTCCCAGAGGCTGGGAAAGCTTTCACTCTCCAGGCCGGAAACTGGAAGGGTTTTCTCTGGAGAATCTGACTAGCCCAAGAGGAATGATGCCTAGATCCTGATAGTGAAGCCTCCTCAACTAAACAACCCAACCAAATCACTCTACACAGGAGCTCAGTGTCAGCAAGCTCTGCAACTGAATATGAACAGTCACAAAGAATCATTTCAAGATATTTGAAGAAAGTCTCTTACATGAAAGAACCAAAACAAACAGAAAAAAATTAACATGGAAAAAATAGAAGCTATGTGAGGAGGAAAATGTTTCTTAATTGTTAATATCTTCAGAAATAGGAAAAGAAATGCAACTATGAAACAAAAATAGGATAATATATATATATATATATTTTTTTTTTGTGGGGAAGACCAGCCCTGAGCTAACATCTGTTGCCAATCTTCCCCTTTTTGCTGAGGAAGACTGGCCCTGAGCTAACATCCGTGCCCATCTTCCTCCACTTTATATGGGACGCCGCCACGGCATGGCTGACAGGCAGTGCGCGTCCGCGGGCGCCTGGGATCCGAACTCGCGAACCCCGGGCTGCCAAGCGCGGACTAAACCGCTGCGCCACCGGGCGGCCCCCAGGATAATATATATTTTTAAAGAAGAAGGAGGATGGAGAGAATAAAAGGAATGCTTGAATGAAAAAGAGCTATGGAAATTTCTTCACGGGAAACAGAAAATAAATGAAAAATTAAGAGATGATGTAAAAAAAATTTTGAGGCAACTTCTTAGAAAAAAGAAGAAAAAGAGCAACAATAAACAGATACCTCTACCACACATCATACACAAAAATCAATTCCAGGTGGATTGTATGTCTAAAAGTAAAAGATAACATAACTTTTAGAAGAAAAACATCTTGAAGATTTTAGGATAGAAAAAGATTTATTAAATAGGACATAAAAAAGTGCTATGCATTGAGGAAGAAAAAAAAAATGGACTATATTAAAATTAAGAACCTCTGTTCATAAAAAGGCAACATTAAAGATTAAAATGGTAAGCCAAAGAGTAGGAGGAGGTATTCTGGTGAGGATGAATGTTATATATATCTGACAAAGGAATGTATCCAGATATGTAAAGAATTCATCTTAAAAGTCTATAGGAAAACGTCAGGTGGCCGAATAGGAAAAATGAGCAAAAGACTTGAACAGGCACTTCAAAAAAGAGCTCATGCAAATAATGAATAAATATATAAAAAGATGCTCAACTTGATTAAAGTGAGCAGTGAAAGCAAATTAAAACCAGAATGCAAAAATGCAACATAACCCCAAAATGGCTAAAATAAATAAGACATGATACTAAGTGTTGGTAAGGATGAGGAGCCACTGGAACTCTCACAGATTACTGGTGGGACTGTAAATTGATATACTACTTTGATAACTGTTTGGGAACAGCTACTAAACCTTAATGTATACCCCATGCCAACTACTAGACATGTATTAAATAGTAATATATTCGCCAAATGACATCTACAAAAATGTTCACAGAACAATTTTAATAGCCCAAAACTGGGAGCAACCTGTCTACCACAGAACACATAAACTGTGTCATATCCACACAACGAATACTATATAGCAGTAAAAATGAACAAACTACAACTACATGCAATGACAAGGGCAAATCACAAACATAACATGGACTGAGAGAAGCATGCAGCAAAGGAGCACACACCACATGATTCCATTTACATAGAATTCAAAAGCAGGCAAACTAATTCATGGTATTAAAAGTCAGGGTAGACTTCTGCTTCTGAGAAGATGAAGTAGACACACTTTTCCCTACTGCTCCTACTAAGTACAACTAAAAACCTTGGACATTACATATAAAACAAACATAGAAGACTCTGAAATGTAGAAAGAAGAAGGCAGACTGGCTAGGGACCTTGGTACCCAAAGAACAACAATAACTCATCCACTCTGGATGAGTGGGCAGAAGAACTCAGAAATACCAATGCGTGCAGAACCAAAAAAAAAAGGTCTCTCTAGCCATAGGACCAGGAAAGGAACAGCCTAGAAAAACAGAAAACTTTAGATAATAACTGCTCTACTCTAGTCAAATACCACAGAAAAAAAAATTGTGGCCCCACTTCCACTCCCACCAGCAAAGGCCAAATGGGGAGCCTAGACTTCCACCCTCACCAGGCTATAACAGGACACCCTAACCTCAGCTGAAGTGGTGTCGGGGAAGGCCAAGTAGGCTGCTGGGACGTTCACCACTGCTAGGCAGTAATGAGGCCATATCCCCAACAACAATGTCAGTGGAGGCCACATGGGGAGCCTGGACTTCCACCCCCACCTGTCGGTACAAGGCATCCTACCCCTTCCCCATTAGGGTGGTGTCAGAGGAGGCCAAGGGACAGTCAGGACTTTCATCACCACCCAGCAGTAACAAGGCCACTCCCCCTGCCCACACTGTGGTGTCAGTAGAGGCCACGTGAGGAGAAGTAATGAGGCACTCTTACCCTCCTAGCCAGGGAGGTATCAGTGGACGCCTAATGGTGAGCCTGAACACCCATCTCTACTTCACAGTAACAAGGAACCCTTCATCCTCAGTCTGGCAGTAACGAGGCAGCATCTCCCATTCCCTTGCCAGAGCAGTGACAGAAAAGCCCAGCTAAAACAGAAGACTTAAATAAGATCCAGTGTCTCATAACATAATACCCAAATGTCCAGGTTTCAATAAAAAATAATGCATCATACCAAGAACCAGGAAGACTTCATACTGAAGAAAGACAATCAATAGATGCCAACATTGAAATAAGACTGTTAGAATAATCTAACGATTTTAAAGCAGCCATCAAAAAATGCTTCAACAAGCAATTACAAACACGCTTGAAACAAATGAAAAGAACAGAAAGTTGAAGTACAGAAACAGAAAGTCTCAGCAAAGAAATATATAAAGAAAAACAGAATGGAAATTTTAAAACTGGAAAATACAATAACCAGAATATAAAAAACTCAATGGATGGACTCAACAGCAGAATGGAAGAGAGAGAGGGAAGAATCAGTGAAAGGTAGAATCACAGAAATTATACAATGTGAACAACAAAGAGAAAATAGATTGAAAAAAAAAAATAACAGAGCCTCAAGGACCTGTGGGACTATAACAAAAGATCAAACACTCATGTCATCAGAGTCCTGGAAGGAGAGGAGGAAAAGGGCAGGGCTGAAGTACTCAAAAGAAAATAAAAGCTGAAAACTTCTCAAATTGGCAAAAGCCATAAACCTACAGATTCAAGAAGCTAAATGAACTCCAAGCAAGAGAAACCCACACCAAGACACATTAAAACTTTGAAAACCAAAGACAAAGAAAAAAATCTTCAAAGCAGTAAGACAGGAATCACAACTTACCAATGGGAGCAGAGCAGGTAAATCACAACTTACCAAATGATAGCAGATTTCTCATCAGAAACCATGGACACCAGAAGGAAGTGGCACAATATTTTTTAAGTGCTGAAAAACTGTCAACCCAGAATGCTATATTGATAAAAAAGACAGTCCAAAAAGCAGAAAATACAGACCAATATCCCTCATAGAGACACAAAAATCCTTAGCAAAATACTAGAAAAGAAAATTCAGCGTTATATAAAAAGAATTGTATGCTATGACCAAGTGGGATCCATTCCAAGGATGCAAGGCTGGTGCAATATTTGAAAATCAATTGATGTAATCCACCATATTAAGAAGCTAAAAAAAAAAAAATCATGATCCTATTGATGTAGAATAAGCATTTGACAAAATTAAACTCATTCATGAAAAGTCTCACAAAAATAGGAATAGAGGGGAACTTTCTCAATTTGACAAAGATCACCTACAAAAACCTACAGATAACATTACACTTAACGGTGAAAGACTGAATGCTTTTCCTCTAAGATAGGCAACTATGGTGGCATAGTGGTTAAGTTGGCGAGCTCCACTTCTGGTGGCCCAGGTTTCGCAGGTTCAGATCCCGGGCATGGGCCGACACACCACTTGCCAAGCCGTACTGTGGCGGCGTCCCATATAAAGTAGAGGAAGATGGGCACAGATGTTAGCCCAGGGCCAATCTTCCTCAGCAAAAAGAGGAGGGTTGGCAGCAGATGTTAGCTCAGTGCTAATCTTCCTCACACATACACACACACAAAATGATAGGGAACAAGGCAAGACTGTCTGGTCACACCACTCTTATGCAACATAGTGCTGGAATTTCTAGTCAGAGCAATAAGGAAAGAAAAGGAAACAAAAGGCGTACAGACAAAAGGAAGATATAAACTCTATTGCAGTTGACATGATTGTCTATGTAGGAAATCCCAAGAAATCTCCCAAGTCTTCTAGAATCAATAAATGACTTCAGCAAGTTCACAAGATACAAAATAAACATACAGAAAATCAATTGTGTTTCTATATACTAGCAGTGGACACTAAAATTAAAAACACCACTTACAACTGCTAAAAAAAAAAGAAGAAGAAAGAAAAGAAATATTTAGGTATAAATTAACAAAACATGTACAGGATGCTGATGAAAGAAATCAAAGATCTAAATAAGTGGAGAGACATACCATGTTCATGGATTGGAACACTCAATACAGTAAAGATTTCATTTCTCCTCAATTTATACACAGGTTTAACACAACCCCTATCAAAATCTCAGCAAGATTTTTTTGTAGATATAGACAAGATTATTCTAAAATTTGCATTAAAAGGAAAGGGAACTAAAATAGCTAAAGCAATTTTTAAAAAGATTATATAGCTACACAGTAATAAGACTGTGTGGTAGTGGCAGAAGGATAGACTAGATCAACGGAACAGAATAGAGAACTCAGGAATAAATCCACACAAATATGCCCAACTGATTTTTGACAAAGATGTGAAAGTAATTTAATGGAGAAAAGGCAACCTTTTGAACAAATGGTGCTAGAGCAATTAAGACATCAATAGGCAAAAAATGAACATCAACCTAAGTCTTATAACCTAAAGGAATATTAACTCAAAATGGATCATAGATTTATATGTAAAATGTGAAACTATAAAACTTTTAGAAATGGGGCCAGCCTGCATGCTTCACTTTGGCAGCCTGGGTTCACGGATCTGGATCCCAGGCACGGACCTACACCAGTCGTCAGCCATGCTGTAGAAGCGACCCACATATAAAGTGGAGGAGGATTGGCACAGATGTTAGCTCAGGGCTAATCTTCCTCAAGCCAAAAAAGAGGAGTGGCAACAGATGTTAGCTCAGAGCTAATCTTTCTCAGCAAAAGAAAAAAAAAAGTTTTAGAGAAAAACCTAGGAGAAAATCTTCAGCCTCTAGTGCTAGGCAAAGAGTTCTTAGACTTAACACCAAATGCATGATTCATAAAAGGAAAAACTGATAAATTAGACTTCATCAAAACTAAAACTTTTGCTCTGCCAAAGACCCTACTAAGAGGATAAAGCTACAAACTGGGAGAAAATATTTGCAAGCCATGTATTCAACAAAGGACTAGTATCTAGAATATATAAAGAATTCTCAAAACTCAACAGTAAAAAAACAAACAATTCAATCAGAAAATAGACAAAAGACAGGAAGAGACAGTTCACTAAAGAGGATATACAGATACAAATAAACACATGAAAAGATGTTCATCATAATTAACCATTAGGGAAACTGAAATTAAAAATGGGATACATCACTACACACCTGTAAGAATGGCTAAAATAAAAAGAGGGACAACACCAAATTCTGACAAGAATGCAGAGAAACTAGATCATTCATACATTGCTGGTAGGGATGTAAAATGGTATAGCCACCCTGGAAAGCAGTTTGGCAGTTTCTTATAAATCTAAACACGTGACTAGAATACGACCAAACAACTGCCCTTCCGGGCATTTATCTCATAGAAGTGAAAACTTATTTTCACACAAAAACCTGTACACGAATGTCTTTAGCAGCTTTATTCATAATAGCACCAAACTGGAAACAACCCAGATGTCCTTTAATGGATGAATGGTTAAACTGTGGTATGTCCATACCATGGAAGATAATGCAGCAAGAAAAAAACCCAAACTATTGACACATACAATAACCTGAATGAATCTCCAAAGAATTATGAAGAGTAAAAAAAAACCAATCTCAAAAGAATTATATACTGTATGGTTCCATTCATGTATCATTCTTGGAATGACAAAATTATTGAAATGGAGAACAGATAAGTGATTGCCAGGGATTCAGCAGGGACTGGAGGAGGGAGGGAGCTGGAGGTGGCTACAAAAGAGCAACATGAGGGATCCTGGTGGTGATAGAAACGTTCTGTATCTTGAGTGTATTAATGTCAGGATCCTGGTTGTGCTATTATATTAAAGTTTTGCAAGATGTTACCACTGGGGGAAAGCGAGTACGAGATACACTGGCTATCTCTGTATCATCTCTTACAACTGCATGTGAAATCTATAATTATCTTGAAATAAAAAGGTTAATTTAAAAAAGTCAGGATAGTGGTTACCCTTGGGAAAGGTAGTGACTAGAAAGGGTTCTGGGGTGCTGATAATATGTTTTTTGATCTGGGTCTCTATTACACGAATGTGTTTTTATTTTGTAAAAAGTCACTGAGAGCTTGTTGCAGCAGCATGTATACTAAAATTGGAATGATATAGAGAAGATTGGCATGGCCCCTGCGCAAGGATGACATGCAAATTTGTAAAGCGTTCCATATTTTTTCCCCTGTCTTCTAGGGATCCTGAAAATATTCTGAGTTTCATGGGCCTGCCAGGAAGCGACCTTCCTTATTGACCTGTAAGTTGGGAAATCCTGTAAGACATATACAGGCTGGTATTTCCAAGGGCAGTTTATACGCATTGGCTCCTTAAAGTAAGTCTTAGTTCCTTTAAACTATCTGGTCGTATGTGATCCTATGCCCATCATTCCCTAATATGACATTCCAGTCAAAGCCTTGGTAATATACCCAATGTTTCCAATTGTGTCCTGACTGAAGGAGAACAAATTCATATGAACAAATGGAGACAATTACATTGCCATAAGAAGAATAATACTCACTAGGAGTTTCCCAATTCTGGAGGGATCAGTTAGGGAGAAAAAGCAATAGTTTCATCTTTGTTCACAAATGTACTCTTTACCAAATTGCTGTAAATTACATGTAGCCTAAAAGAAAAAAAAAAATCCTTCTTTATAAAAAAATATATATATATTAATAAACTGGCAATATTTCAACAAAAAGTTATAAAAATTATAATTGTCCACACCATTTTGAAAATTCAGCCCCCTGTAACTAATTCTTCTTCTACTGGATCTTGTATTAAAAGTTTTATGAATCCAAAACAAAAAAAAGTCACTGAGCTATCTTATTCTTCAACAAAAAATGAACTTAAGAATTTAAAACATGAAGAAGAAAAAAAAGAAGAGATGAAAGTAGAAAAGACCAGACAAATATAGGATCATCCAGAAAGTCAAGTATCTAAAAAATAGGAACTCCAATTAAAGAAAATTAAAGAGAAATAAATTTCTTAAATTTAAGAAAATTTCTCAGAACTGAAAAATATGAGTTGTCTGCCTGAAATGACCCACTGACTATCTAACATAATGGACAAAATAGATCCAAGCCAAAGCACGTCATCAAAACTTCAGAACACTGGGACAAACAGATGACCCCACAAATGTGTCATGTACTAAGGATCAGGAAGCAGAATGGCTTCAGATTTCTCAACAACACTGGAAGCTATATGCAGCCAAATTATCATTCAAGTTTCTTGGTGAAATCAAGACATTTTACATATGCAATTTCTCAAAAAATTTACCTCTCATATATACCCTTTCTCATGTTGGGCTCCGCCAAAACAAGGCAATAAATCAAGAGAGAGTAAGACAAGGGATATGGGAAATAAGAGACCTAGCATGGGAAAGAGACAAAGGAAATACTGACACAATGGGAACCAGAGACCCCAGGAGGACAGTTGAGCACCAGACACGAGGGGCAACCAGTTTCACTGGGGCAGGTCTCAAGGCTCCGGGAGAGACTTTGTCAGCAAAATGACACTGACAGAACACCAATACATCTGAATGTCCCAAAAGGAAATTTAGACAATTGGTGAAAAGTGTGGGGATGAATTAGAGGCAAGCACAGAGAAAGTTAAGTCAACAAAACACTATAAGAAAACAAGTTGCACAAGAAAAGAAAAATAATCATAGTTTACTACATGTCTTAGCTGTGATTACATAGTTATACTAATGTAACTAGCAAATACTGAATTAACCAAAATTGCCACATAACCACATTAGGAAGACATGGGCATGGGAAGGTGGAACGGGTATAGAGAGTTGGGGCAGGAAAGAGAGCTAACTCCATAATGGGAAGATGATAGAAAATGCCTATATTTAAAAATCAAGAATTAAGAATATACACATTTCATTTAAAAACATATAGGTGAATATCAAAGTAATAGCCTTAAAGGCAGAGAAAGTAATTGCCTCTGGGAGGGAAAATGAGAAGGGATGGCATAGAATGTGTTGTTTTTTAAACAAGCCTTGTAAACTTGTTCATTTTTTTAAACTTTGTACAAGTATAACTCTGGTTTAAAAAATAAAAATCAAAACTAAAAAAGAAATATGCAGTCATAAGCTTTCTCTATGTAAAAGACAATAACTAAAAGCAGCTACTAGTACCCTTTTATCACAGACTAAAAATAATTTTCAGAATTGTACAGAATGAATTCTGACTGCATGAATTCTAATCAGGTGGCCTTTAATTACTTATCCTCCATAAATCAACTGCTGAGTCTTTATCAAGCAGGTCAGAGAAGGACACCAAGTCCTCTTAAAAAAGTATAAGTACCTGAATTGTCCAAGTGATGGTGAAGAATTGATGGCCAAATGCTAATTCAAAGCTGCAAAATATCTTACATTAGGATGTTGATTTAAAGACCCTGATGACTGACTTTCTCCCATTCTTTCCTCTCCATCTCATTCAAATGATTTTTGATTATCATAAGGTTATGCGAGGTTCCTCACGTTAGATGAGTCCAGACCAGACATTAAATAGTTCTCAAAGTAGCAACAAATGCAAAGTAGTTAAGGAAATGTTCCCGTAATATAACATTCAGTACCTTTTATATGAATGTCACATTCATTAACCTTTCTACGAATTTTAAATCTAAAAATACAAATAAAACTTTTAGTTCCAATTCAGGACATTAATGTTTAGACAACATTTTCAGGTCATATTTAGATTTTGATGAAAATAAACTAAAATAATCACATTGCAAACATAGTAAAAAAAAGAAAATGTAGAGGCCAGCCTAGTGGCATAGTGGTTAAGTTGGTGCGTTCCCCTCGGCGGCCCGGGGTTTGCAGGTTCGGTTCCCGGGTGTGGACTGACACACCGCTCATCAAACTATGCTTTGGCGGCGTCCCACATATAAAATAGAGGAAGACTGGCACAGATGTTAGCTCAGGGACAATCTTCCTCACAAATAAATAAATAAAGTGTAACTATAGTTATCTGTATAATCACAGGATCAGGGACAAAAAGAAACAAATGAACCAAAAAAACCTCAGTATTTTAATAAAATTAAAATATGTCCCAAAGTAGGGCATGCCCTGACTCACTTAGATACATTTAATTTGCTATAAGGATTGACAGAGCAAGAATAAAGAGCAATAAAAATATTTATACACTGAATGAAGTACTTAATCTGTTTAGAAATCGAGGGGAGACTGTTTATTAAGTAGTCCACCAACATGAACCTATTAAGCTAATATTTTGTTTTAAACTTCTGAGTCTTAAAGATCGTTTTAAAAGAAACTTTAAAAAAAGAGAAAAGAAGACATTTCAAATTATACACAGAATTAAATTTGTGAATTATCTGGGAAATCTCTATTGTAGGTTTGCAGTCAATCCTAATTGGATAAGGAGGGCTTTCATTTATTTTTAGAAAAGTTTCCTCACCTAGCACTCTCAAATGATGGTAATCAACACCATTACTGTGAAAATATAACACAGCCCTTTAAAACTTAGAAACACATTCTAGCAGTACCCACACTGAGTCATTCAAATAGCAGGTATTTCTGAATTACTGCTGAGAGGCAACGAAATCATTCTTGTTAAAATTGATAGCTTTCTTCATTAAGTAGGTAAACGAAAACGGCTCAAACATATATTGAGTTACCCACAAACATATGAGGATGGAAATGGATTCAACTTTTGAAGGAAAAAAATTCTTAAACCTGAATATATTATTTGGAATAGTAATTGCCAAAGGTCAGATTTACAAACACTGTAACGTAGCAGCAACATAACTATCAGCAATGGAGAGGAAACAATCCTGGATAACACAGAAAGGACACTCCTGGAGCCACTGCCATCATAACTCAACATTGCCCAGGGACCAGGACTGAAGCTGCAAAGCAGGAAGATCCACTTCTTGAACCCTTGCAGCTGGCTCTATGCTGTCAACTGTTATTGACCATTCTCCATGCCTTTGAGCAATTGGAGTCCCAGAGCAGGACTCTAACTACTGCTGCAATTTCTTATCAGCATAGACACAGAGAAACAACTCTAAACGAGCCTTAGAGTCCTGGTATTCACAGATGACACTCTTGAACATTCGGTTCAACCCCCAGAATTTTCCAGAAAGAGCTTTCCTCAGAGGCACAGCATTCAATGTCAAGTCTAACAGATCTTTTTTCAATAAGGATCACTTCAGCATCTGCTAGACATTTAGCCAATGTCATGGAAAAGAAATATAAGGTTGATTTTCTAACAATTACAACACATGCTACAAGGGCATTAAGATGCACAAAGGTGAGTAAATCACTATTTTAGAATCTTCCTCTTCCTTCTGGAGCATTTGGACACGGCTCTTTTATGGCTAAGCCAAATTGTGAAAGAGTCAAAACTGGTTCTAGTCCTGTCAGCCCAGTTCAATTCTCCAACGTCCAGCTTGAGCCCTCCAGGCACTCAGTGCTGCCCGCAAGTTCCCCATGGCTGCTACCGACAGCATTCCACTTAGACTGAACCGCTCAGAACCGAGAACGCACCATCCTTGTCATTCTTGGTGGACCTTTCCCAGGCTCATAGCAAAACTAGTCTGCTAGGTGACAGACAAACTGATCCACACAGTGGTTCATGCATCCCCAGTGGTTGCTCATCTTGACAACATATTTCTATTTCAGTAAGGGCTCCGTGGGTTATATTATTATCACATTATGACTAACTAAAACACAACAATGCTTAAAGTAACACTTGCTACGGGTTTAACATGTATTAACTCAGTTAACCCTCACACCAGTTCTCTGGGGTGAGAATGATTACTTTCCCCCTCTTTACAGATGAAGAAACTGAGGCACAGAGAAGGTGAATAATTAGCCCAAGGTCACACAGGAAATAAGTAGCAGAGCTGGGATTCAAATCCAAACAGTCTGCTCTTAACAGGTACTGCGTCCCAATACATTGTGCAGCTACTAGACAGGGGTGTCAAAAACTTAGTCTTGGGCCTCAAGGACTTGCTTTATAGTTGACAAGAGGAGCCCAAAACACAAGGAAGATTTAAAAGACAAGTCAGAAGAATAATAAAAGAGAAGCCACATAGCACTGCATAATTAACAAAAAATGTTACAGACAATGGGGTGCTTCCAGAAATCAGAGTAGAGAGCCCAAACTTCAGACAGGGGTTGTCAAGAGAATGAGGGACTTAACTTGAACCTTGAAAGATGTGTAGGATTTGCCTCAGGCAAAGATGAATGGGAAAACTATTCCAGGATGCCAGGATGGGGTAAAAGAAAAGACAGCCGGAGATCCTGAAAAGGTTAATACTGGGGCTGAAAGGCATATGAGACTAGCAGACAGCCACACATCAGAGAGGGCCTTAAATATCAAGCTGAAGGATGATAGGAGAGAACACAAAAGACTACATTAGAGAGTTAAACTGAAAATAAAGACATTCTTTTTTTTCAATCCAACAAATAGAAATTTAGCACCAACCACTGCATGGGATGTGTGCTTGGTGATCAAAAATTGAAACGGTGAAGAAGAGGCAGTCCCTGCTACCAAGTTCAGTGGTGAGAAAGAGACAGGGAAACACAGCCATAACACGCTGTGCTCAGTGTTAAACCAGGAACAAGCAGGGGTGACAAGGGAGTCTCTGGGTGGGGCCTTAAGGGAGTCTTAAAGGATGAATGAGAATAAAGAGGAGGAGCAGGTGAAGGCCTGACCAAGAAGGGCCTTCCACACACTACTAAGGGGCTACTGTGTAGGGGATGAGAGACTGGAATCCTAGTTCTCTCACTGACTAGCTCTGTGGCTTTGAGAAAGCTGCCGACTTCTCTAAGTCAGTCTCTTCATCTACAAAATGAGGAACATAATGATACTTTTCCATCAGGGTAGCTGTGAGGATGAAAAAGCATAATGTATGTTAAACTCTTAGCAAAGTGCCTGCCATATAATAAGAACCTGTAAGTATGATTTATTTTGAGTGCAATGGGGAGCCACTGAAGAGAATGAAACACAACTGTACAATGGCCACACTGGTATTTTACAAAGATCAGTATGGCTTCAGCATGGGAAACAGATTGGCAGGGTTTGCCACTGCAACCCCTACTGAGGATTTCCTAACATTTGACCTTTTATTTTAGTGTACTGGTCTCAACACTAATTGTAAGTACTAATATCCTGTGATGGAATCATTTTAGACAGTACTTTATGAATCGTATCTAATGCAATCTTTTATAACACCTGGAAATAGAATAATCTTGCAATATTTTCCTGACTCCTTCCTCTACTTCTGGAGATTGCTCTCACTCCTGAGCTGCTGTAGGATTTATGGGTGATTTTATTGCTCTTTTTATAGATATTTCCTGTCTGCCCCACTAGATTATAAACTCCCTGATGTAGGAATCTACATATTGCCCTTTACTCCTGTAAGCTCTTAATAAATACTACTTATTTTTGACAAGCACCTGATGGAAATATACATATAAGATTTTACTGAAGTTTAATGTGACAAAGATTAATTTCAGGAAATGTAGAGAAAAGTTCCAATTGCTCTCCTGGCTTTGACAAATCAGTGCTTCTTTAAGTCTCTCTTTCCTCATTGTAAAATAGGGATAAAAACAGAAATCCAAGCCAACTAACTCACAGAGGGATTCTAGGGCTTAAATGAAATGTGTGAAAATGCATTTTCTAACCCAAAAGCAACATACAAACATTTGTTGGTGGTGGTGGTCGTGATCTTATTCCAGGGCATATCTCATTAAAATGCTGGGCCTTATTTTGCAATTATTCCAAAAGCATTCCTCCCAAGTGAATGTTCTAGAATTCTTTTGCACCACCCCTGAACTAGGCTAGCATTTTATCCATCAATGTTTACGAATTTATGTTCACACCCATCTCCACGTCCACAGCCTAACTGGGCAGGCGGATGGGGGGGTGGGGTCTGCACTGGCTTACTAGAGAAGGCATAGTTGGATTATGGACTAGAATAATTAAGTATCTCCAGCCAGAAATAACTATTCGTTTAAAATATAGTCCTGTGTATGAACATTTTAGTTATATTTGTAACATAAATGTGAAAGAAAGGAGCTGAAATCCTAACATATATTCCTTCAAACCGCTAAGAGGGTAAAAGGAATAAATTATTTTCACCTCTTAAGCGAGGGGGGTGGGGGGGGAATAGCCTTTAATCCTAAACGTGGCTTTAGTAATAAAAGCCAAGTAGATTTTCACTTTCACTTTGTGGAAGACACAAATATCAATAAAAAATTTTATAATTTAGGTCCTTAGACCTTATCAACCATCATGGAAGCAGATTCCTATTCATTTGTTTTAGACTTTTGATTAAATATTGTGCCAATAGCTTATATAAATTTGAAGCAGTCCCCAGATTCTCATTTCCTTCTACCTCTCAAATAAACTTCCTGTCTTAAATCAAGCCCAGCGCAAGGAAGAAGTAACAGTTCATATTACAGCATGAAAAGAAATATTTTTTTAAAGATATTTATATCTTCTGAGTTTCGCCAACAACAAAAGATATCCAATAGATATTCAAAATGGGAAGCAAAATTAATTGAATCTGCTACTGCTAATACTCCACATTTATCTGTCAAGAAGGAAAACAATATAGGGATTTAAGGGGGTCCCAGAAGCTTTGTAGAAGTAGAACCAACGCATAGTCATCTCTCCCTAAAACAAGGATCAACAGCCAGACAGGGCAATGAAATTGTTTAGGATAACCAAACTAATGGACAGGCTAGGTTTCCAATATTCACTGTACTGCAACTGTCCAAGCTTAGAAACCGTTTCCCTATTGAAATAATATTACACAAATAGTGGCAGTACCCAGATTACTGAACCAAGAGTGCTAAAGAACCTAAGCGTTACAGAGTGCAGAACTTTTAAATTAGGGGAAATTCTTTCTACTTTTCAACCTGGAATGCCAGCAATACATCTCCCAAGACAGGCCCACCCAGAGCTTCCCTACTCACTCCCCTCCAGCCATGAGCCACAGCAGTGGGCAGGGAAATCACCGGCCACTTGCTTCCTCCAGGGCAACGGTTCCAACCTGTGGGAGCCATGGAGTCACTGCCAGCAGTCTTTGAAAGCACTAAATAAACACGCATGTGTTTCAAATGCATATTGATGCTACCACCATACAATTATTTCTCTAGTAAATGTTAATGCAATTCTTATTAGCTTTCTATCATTATGCATTTTTCTCAGATAGGGGACCCTAGAAGCACAAATAATGTGGGAGCTGGGGAAATCTATCAACATTGAAATGGTGTCTTCAAACTCCTCCTTCTAAGTAACAGAACAGGTACAGGGTTTGAAGAGGAGAGAAAGAAGGATGGAACCTGGTCAGCACCAGGCCACAGAGAAACTGGGCACCACAGCAAGTCAACATTTACCATTTGAAAACTGTCTCTATTATCAAATTATTCACTATTTTAATGAATATAAATGCAATCTTTGTTTCTTAGCCAAGAAGCTACCATGGAAAATCTTAGACTTATCTTTTCAAAGCATAAAACAAAGGATTTTTAAAAGGTTGATATTGAAAGCAGAATTATTTGCTTGAGGTTTAAAGAAAGATTTTCCTCAATAAATCATTGCTGGCTATGCTTCACAAGCAGTTTATACAGAATATATATTAGTAAAAAAATAAAGGACAAATTACAATTCTATTAAAATATTTTTTGGTTTATTTTTAAACCTAGTTATGTGACTCCCTGTTTTATACACACAGACACACACACAAACAATTTTTTTTTTTCAAATCTTTTCAGAAAAGGACTGGCTTGGGTAAACACAATTAGTATAGGACTGTGGGTCCAAGGGCTAAAAAATACTAGGAATACAGGAAAAGCAGACTGTGGAAAAATAAGAATTATAATGAGAAACAAAAACACAACTCCAGGTATTGTAATGTAACATTAGGTTAGGGCGCTGGTACAGATATTATATATGTAACATAATGCTGTATTTATAATGAGTGCTTGATAAATGCTTATTCAAGAAAAGACTGGTGTTATTACTTGGCTATTCTGACACTATTAGAGACTAAGGAAGTTAACAGGCTTAAACAAAGTACAACCTATGCACAAGACAAGGCATTTTTAATAGAAATTTATAAGTGCTTCTTTCTGAGACACATCTTTTATGTGTACAATTCAGATCAAAACATAGATACATTTTTCTATAGACATATAGCTTATATCCTAAGCACATTCCAGTAAATGTAATCTAAAATTGTTTTGCTTCTTATGCTATTAGGACTCTGATAAATTGAGAGTTATCGTGTGCTATCCATTTCTTTCAGAAAAAGATTTATTACCCATCCCATTAAAGAAAAAAAGATACTTTAATATACATGCCATACCACTACTTTCGAAAATAAAAATTTTCAATGCTGGTAAAGATGAAGACTGACAGGCACTCTCATTCATTGAGAGTAGAACTTTAACCTTTCTAGAAGGCAAAGATTTAAGTGTAAAGATGTTTCTTTCAGTAGTTGCCATAATAATCAAAACTGAAACAAAGTAAGCAATCAATAATAGGAGCAGTTAAAGAAATTATGGTATAGCCATATGAAGAAACATAGAACCTTATTTCCATAGGATGGAAAAATAGAACTTAATTAATAAAACTTAATTTAAAAATAGAATATGGGGAAACACTCATGATCTACGCATTAAGTGAAAAAAAGCAGGACACAAACTTCTACATATTGCAAGAGTTTATATTTGTAAATCTACGCACTTCATACAAAATATATTTTAGAAAAAGACTAGAAGAAAATAATACCAAAATGTTACTAGGGGTTATCTCTGAGAAGTAACATTGGGAGTTAAATTTTTTTCTTATATTCTCTGGCTTGTTCTTCAATGAGCATTTGTCACTTTTAAAATACATATGAAAAAGGTATTATTTTAAATACAAAGCATTTGAGTGACAGTCAGAAAACCCAAGATCCTTACGTTCCTGAAAGGTCATAGGAGTTGCTAAACTGAAGTCTGCTTATCCTGCTTACCAGTAAAAACAAGGAAAGTGCCTGTGACAAGGGCTCTGAGATACTCGTAAAAGATATTACACTTTCAAAATACAGGGAACCTCATTACATAGGAAATAAAATTAAAATGTGTGTCATTTTTAAGCTTTCGAAAGGGTAACAATAAAGTCTTTTATTCAAACTTCCTCACAAAGGTGAACTTGGGTTCCAAAATTATTTTGAAATAGAATTAAGAAGGCACTCCATAATAGCTACAGAAGCTTGACTATGCTGGACCAGATCAGTGCATTTCTTTAAAGTCATACGTGTTGTGCATGTCACTCTGGAGGGTTGCTTCACCTGTTTAGTGTGGGGGCTTCGGGCTTTGCTCTGTTGAGAGAAGCCTTGTTTACCTTGGGCCCCAGTGTGTTCTACCTTAACCTTGTCCCCAAAAGTGCCCAGAGCAGTTATGAGAGCAGAATTTGCCACATGGCTCATAAGGACCCATTCTTCCACTGTCCTGGGGCTTGGATTCCTCCGGGAGTCCTGGGGTCTGATGGCCACGTCTCTGCTCTTCACCCTATGGTGCAACGGGGCCCATGGTGCAGCGGCCTCGTGGAAAGCGGAGGGCACCCACTGCGCGTGGAGGTCTCTCTACACAACCACACAGGCAGCTAACTACCAGCCCAGGCTCCTCACTCACTTTCTCTTGGCACAGTTAACCCACAAATCAGGCTTGTTGAGACAACACCAGTTCCTCTTTCTAGTTCTCCTTTCATCCTCCGCAAAGCCACAGCGGAGCTCCCTCCGGCCACTGCTGACTCATGATGTCCCTGTCTCCCCCTCTCCCCCATCCCACTCTTAATCTCAGATCAAAACGTTTCCTCAGAGGCATTCAAAATCGCACTTTCCTGTTTTCTATTTGCAGAATGTTCCCTGAATTGGTCTCCCCTTCTCAAACGCATGCCAGAACAAATGTCAAAAAAGGTATCTCGGCCTTCCTTTACTCAATCCTCTTTCATACCTGTGGAATATGGTTTATCTAAGAGCCTAGATTTTTTCCTATCTTTGCCCCATTCTCTCCCATTTCTAAAATGCAGGACCACCAGGTCATAAGGGAATACAGAACTCTCATTCACATTTCCAAACCTGAACATCCCTTCACCACAATTATCAACACATCCACAGCTCAGTCACATTTACATTACACTGGACCAAGGCAGATGGAGGCAACTTTTTTTTTTTTTGACAAGGAAGATTGGCCCAGAGCTAACACCTGTTGCCAATCCTCCTCTTTTCACTTGAGGAAGAGTGGCGCTGAGCTAACATCTGTGCCCATCTTCCTCTATTTTGTATGTGGGTCGCTGCCACAGCATGGCTTGATGAGTGGTGTAGGTCCACACGCAGGATCTGAACCTGCGAACCCTGGGGTCACCCAAGCGGAGCGCACCAAACTTTACTACGCCACTGGGCTGGCTCCAAGGCAACTTTTAATACACACAACACTCAGGGTAGTTTTTGCTGGTCCTGAGGCAGAGGTGAGCATGTGTTACTTAGAGCCACAATTAGCAACAGAGTTGCAATATCTACAGCAGACACATATTAATATAATATATAGGCTCAAGGTTTAGGTGTTTCACTTTTTTTATTTGTTGTGGTTTGGTTTGGTTTGGTTTTTGGCTCTGCACCAATAAATTATTGTCTTAGCAAATGATTCTGCTAGTTTCCAAAAGCTGCCTGACCAACTAACTTAATTTAGACAATGCCACTTTACAAAATAGTAAATTAGTATCTTCTAAAAATGGAGAAAGGAAAACAGCTACAAAGCAAATGTTACTGAAATCCAACAACAAGGCTAAGTACTAGATAACCTGTCATTCAGGATTTAAGTCAACAAACCAGGCTGACAGGCCCATCTCACCCTCCAAAATGCTGGTCAAGTATAGGAAATGGCCATAGACAGCTGATCTTGGATAATTAACCACACAGGAATTTCACCCAAATGGAATGCTCTTGATGGAGACATGAAGATGTTTTCATTGCCCCACACAGAATTCACATTAGATGTACATGTTTGCTGTGCCCTGGGAAATGTCACGTTTGTTTTTGCTCTGAGGAAAACGTTTTACCTAAATTGGCTTTGTACTAGAGTAGGATTTTGCACTTGATTTCTGGGTTTAAAGAGAACCTATTGAGCAACAGAGCTTCCTAAATCAAAAAAGTGAGATTTCCCTCTGCCCAAGACATAATTAGAACCTTAAATGAAATGCTGAATCACACCTAAAGTTGTCAGAATATCTCTTCTGCAAAATCATTTACAGTGATACCTTTTTCTCAGGATTGCCTATTGCATTTATAATGAACCAACCTTATTCGGACTTCCTTCATGTACAAAACACACGAAGCATGTATTTTCTTGATTCTGAAAAGTCTGAATGTATTTGGCTCTGGACTTCTAAGTCTGAGCAGGGAAATATATTAATTTTTAAGGATTCTAAGCAACGACTTTTTTAATATTACATAAAACTATGCAGAATTATGAGATTGTATATAATAAGTATATATATGCATCAGACTTGATTAGCTTAATAATGTGCTGCTCCCGAAATTATGTTACTAAAAATAATTACACCTGAAGTCATCCAGAATGCCATAATCTCATGAAATGACACAACAAGTAAGTTTATTTCTCCCACTCCTACCTTCTACATCAAGAACGATCATGCTGCCAAAGACAGCCACACTAGCGAGACCAGAAGGAAATTCTTATCACCCTAGCCTAGCAGATAAATTGGGGTGTGCACCAAAGCATTCTTACTGAGGACGAAAATTGGGGGTGCTGTAGAACATGTTACAGATACTTTTAGGAAAGGTAAAAATCAGTCACCTAAGACTCTTCACCCTTTGCTCCCATACCTGCAATTCCCAGAAGACCACCTTTCTCTTTGACCTTTTGAGTCTCATTTCACTTCCCTAACATTAGAGTTTAGGCACATTGTTTCTCTCTTATTTTGGATTTTGGATTTTTATTAAGTGAATCAATTCTACTCTTTTTGCTTCTCTTTTTAGTTTATATGAAAGATGAAAGAAAAAATGTTTGTTGCAAAATTTTTTTTAAACCCCAAACTTACTTTATAAGGTAAAAAGTAAAAGCACCCTCTTCTCTTTTCCCCATCCTACTTCCTTCAGGCAGTCACTGTGGACAGTTTAGAGACACCGAGGTATACATATGCCTGTATGCAGATTTAAGTGTATGCATATAAATCTCATCTGCAATTTCATTTTTTCACTCACTATATCTTGATTTTTCCCAAAACAATGTATCAAAGCAGCTGACACATTTACAATTATTGTATTTCTCCCTTTCCCTACAATAAGACTGCTAAATCAAGATTTACTGAATATCAAAAGAAGGGGAACAAAAAAAACCTGTCAGGCTAATACTAAATATATCTTTGGTTATACTAGTTACACTTAGCTTCAACCTAAAAATGGAGAGAACAAATGGGTAAACATATTTGAATTAATCTAACATGCACTACAAATATACAGATTATCTCACACAGAAAATGTTAACAAATATATGTACACTGAAATGACGTTAATTTTCAAAATCAAGAAGCAAAGGAAGGCACCTGCGTAGGTGGGGAGCCTGAAGAGGGAGGGGCACCATGTGGAAATTTCCTGGGCTTTGGAGCCAGAGACACGGGGTCAAATCTGACTCCACCTCTTACTGATTATGTGGTTTGTGTAAGTTCCTTAACCCTTCTGAGTTTCCTTTTCGACAGCCACCAAACTGGGGAAACCACTTATCCTACAGAGATTTAGAACTTAAGTGTTTAAGATGGTGTCGTACACATAGCAAGTGCTCAAAAGGTGCCTTATTACTGTTTAAAAATCCAGAAACTATGTAGACTTGGTGATCCTATACCTCAGACCACCAGATACCTGCAAACCTTGTTTTGTTTGTGTTTGTTTGCCTTCATGTTTTTATATATATCTTATCTAGACACAGAAAAGAGCCTCAGAAATAAATTACTGTAAACATGCTTAGATGCTTTAATGCATTCCTGAAATATGATCCTCTCTCCTCCTACTCCCGTTTTTGCTCTGGGTTCATTAGCAACGCCCCAAACTCCTCCTAAGCAATCTTAAATTTGCTTACAACTTGTGATAAACACAAGCCATCTGATTACCACTAAATAAGTGAAAATATCTTCCATGTCTGCTGATGACCAGCAACTTAAAGTGACAAAAGCTGACCTTCCTATCCTCTCCTTTTACTTAAGAAGGCCATCAATGATGCATACACCTTTAGCTGGCTAGGGGCCATGTCTTGGGGAAGGGATGCTCTGCAGACACCAGGCATCTACCAAATAGACATCTGCTCTTATCACATGTTGGTCAATTGTATGTTCACCTACCCTTTACACTCCTTTATATTGAAGAGGTTAGATTTCCACAAAATCCTTAACTTCTGTAACAATTAGGGGTAAATTTGGCCACTATACTATCCAACGTTTCATTTTACATGAGAGAAAATTGAGACTCAGGCAGATGTGACATGCCCAGGGACACACAACTATTTAGACACCAGTTGGGATTAGAAGCTCAACTGTTTGTTCTTTCCTACTACTAATAGGCAAGGTTTTATCTGTTCCAGAGCTCTGGAAGGTATTTATCAAATATTTTTAGATGAAAGGAAATGTTTGTGGTTGCGAATGTGTGTGGGAGAGGCAAAATGCCCCGTGTGCCGGCCTCAAGGGTAATTAACCCACCCGTCTGTCCACGTGCAGATGGAATAAATGAGGGGGAAAATTGCTTTCGGAATTTTTCACCAACCTACTTAAATTTACAGGGGGCTGTGTAGGGAACAAATAGGACCCAGAAGGGCTAGTAACCCCCATCACCATCTCAAAGGGGCTCTAGGAACGTGTTAGACCAAGTTGACGTCAAGAAGCGCGAGGTGGGGAATTTCTCCTAGGATGGTAGCGGGCCCGGAGAAGAGATATTTTTTCCGTGTTTATTCACCTGGGGAAGCAGACGCTGTCAATTTCCTCCTCTCTCCACACAAGTGGCCGCGACCTTGTCACTGGGGTTGTGTGGGGGTTCTCGCCTCCCCCTTTCTCCCGAGGATGTTTACGGCAAGGGCGCGAGCGGGGCTGGGGGGAGAAGGGCCTGGACCCTGGGGCCCAACTCTCGCCCCCACCCCGGCGCTGCCGGCGAGGGCTCCCCGGGGCAGCGCCTTTGTTTTCCCGACTCCAGTTACGTTTGCGGAAGTGCTGCCCGCGCCGGGCGCGCCCGGGGTGCCGGCTGCAGCCTCCCCCAGCGCCCCATAAAAATGACAACCGGCACAGAAGCCGGGGGGAGGGAGGGGGCGGCGGGCGAGCGGGGCTGGGAGGGCGGGGAGCGGAGACGCCCCCACCCGCCCTCTCCCCGGGCCCCTCCGCCGAAGCCCCGTCCCCGACAGCAGGTGTGCGCGCCGGAGGGGGCTCCCTGCCCCGCGCCCGGCGCGTTCCCTGCGGGGGAGGCCAGGGTGGGTTCCCTCCCGCGCGCGGGGCCCGACTCACCTGCTGCGGGCGGCGGCGGCGGCCCTCAGCGGCGCGGGGCGCACGGAGCCATCTCCCCCGGGCGCGGGGCGGCGGCTCCCGGCGCCAGGGCGGCGGCTGTCGGGGCGGCGCGCACCATCCCGGGCGGCTCGCCGGCTCCGCGGGGGCTGCAGCGGGCGGGGCGGGACGCGGCGGAGGGATGCGAGCCGGGCGAGGCGACCGCGAGCGGCGAGCCGAGCGCAGCCGCCGGCGCGACCCCCTCTCCACCTGCTCCGCCTCCGGCCGGGGCCTCCGCCGCGCCTACCGGCTGGGAGTCATGAACGCCGAGGACCCGCCGCCAGGTGCAGCGCTCCGCCTCCTGCGGCGGCGGCGGATGCGTCGGCTCCTCCCGGCCTCCCGCCCGCCTGGCGGCCCCCGGGGACCCGGGACCCAGCCCTGCCGGGGAGGCCCGCTGAGGAGGGGGAAGCAGACCGCGAGGTTCTATCCCTCCCATCCTCCGACCCCCACCCTGGCTCTCACCCCCTCGCGCAAGCAAATGGTGCAGGCCTAGCTCCGGGGGGAGGGGCGGGGAGTGGATGGCCTCCTGGTTAGGAATTGTCATAGTAATAATAATAATAATAGCCATCGTTTACGGAGCGCTTATTAAGTGCAAGCACAATGTTAACGCTATTGATGCGTTATCTCAGTGTCTAGTCCGGCCTTGGCCGACTGTGCCCAGTTGATCCGGGAGAGAAGAACGGGGCGGGGGACCGGAGGCAAACAACCGGGGTCTCAGGACTCACCAGGGAAGGATTCACCGAGGCTAAAGCACCCTTTCACATTGGGAAGGTGTTACTGAGTATCTGGCGCCTTGCTGAAGAGGTAAACATGTGTGTCGCACTAGGAACGTAACTGAAGTTGTATTTCTGGTTAGACACGCAGAGAGGGTGGGGAGAGTGGAGTGGGTTGTAAAAGGTATCATTCCTTCAGGAAGAATTTTTGGGTGCCTGTGATGGGCTCTGGGGGTGCCAGATCTTATTCTCAGGGAGTTTGTGGTCTTGTTCTGGCAATAACAATAATAATAATGGCAGCTGACATTTATGAACATTTCTTATGTATGAAGTGCTTACCTCTTAGGCCTTACCATAATCCTAAAGGTATAGGTAATATTATCCCCATTTTACAACTAAGAAAACCGGGGCTGAAGTTTAATGTGACCTATCCAAAATTACTAAACAGTATAAGGGAGAGAAGTCTTCTTTTATCTCCAGCGTTCAAGCTCTTAATCACGAAATATACACATGAGTATTTTATAGGCCCTGAAGCTTTAGGATTTGAGGTCCTTCTTTAGGGAGAAAAAAACAAAATTGCAAATACGAAGTCGCTATGCCCCACCCTACCCCTGGACCCTAGGAGGGGGCCCTGGGGCTGAAGCTGCATTAGCCTCCTGATAAATCCACTTGCAATACTGATGCATACAAGCAAAACAATTAAAGGCAGTGAGTGCTAACGTTTCAAATGAAACAGGTTAAGGTGGTTGTTGGACTCAACAACACAGAAGACAGAATTTGGTCTGGTGTGGCCTGGAGACAGCTTCCTACTGCATTGTTTGGAACTGAACAGCTCACAAAGTACCCAGTTGATAGCTGTCATAGTAGAATTATCATTCTTATCTGTCCAGCTATTAAAGGAGCAACCTTTTAAAAAAGAAAAGGAAGAAAGTGAACAGACTCCAGGTCTAACATGGTTCAGGTTCTCTCCTGCATGTGAAAGGAGAAGAGCAGGAAGAATTTAGGGGGAAAAGGTAGTTTTTGACCTACAGCTGCTCAAAGGTGGCTCCATGTTGAAAAGTGAAGCCAAATCATCCTAGAGATTAAAGCTGGTGTTTCTGTTTCAAATAGGACAGAGTAGCCTGAAGGGTCAGCATAGCAGAATATGTTGTCTTAATTGGCCTTGTTAGGACAGGAATTTTTCCCTGGAAGCCCCTTCCCTTTTCAGTATAACTAAGGAGAAGCTGCAAACATGCATAAAGAAAAAGTGATCTACCACTCCTCCCACATCTCCCTACCCCTCTGTGAGGTAACTAGTGGGTGTGGTGTGGAAAATTAGCTTCCAAGTAGACTGCCAGGCAGGCTGTCCTAGAAGTCATTGCACTGAAAGGCTCAAAGACAAGATTAAGATATTGAAATCATATGGCTTTTGAATCAATTTAAAATGCAGAGTAAGAAGCCCGGGGCGGGGTGGGGGGGGGAGGAGGAAGAGGGTAGACTAACCCACTTAGGGTACAAGCAGGTGGGTATATTTTATGAAATAGGCATAGAACCTATGCATCTCTCTTACTCCCTCCCTCCATCCTTCTCCCCCTCCCCACTCCTTCCCTCCATCTCCCCTTACCCCTCTCCTCTTCCCCCTCTTCCCTCTCCCTCCTCCTTTTCTCTTTCCTTTTCCCCCTCCCCTCTCCCTCCCTCTCTCCCCTGCATCAGGCTTCCCTGTACTGATGGTGTAGTTGCAAGGACCAGAGTTGAGTTTGAATGAGGGGACTTAGCAGACAGCAGGTGCCTGGTACCAGAGCCAACATGTGCTTTCTCAATTGAGAGACACAGGAGCAAGTATGTCTGGCCACAGTTTTAGCTCACCAATTAGCCTGATGAGTAGCTATGGATTTTATCTGCATTTCTCAGGCAGAGAACAAATGGAAACTGTGTGTGTCACCAGTGGGTGGTCATTTTAAGCCTTCTTGAGCACTGAGTGTCTCACATGCCTCATGAATATTTACTGTATCAAGAATATTTGGTGCACACTTGGACCTTCCAACCCTTCCTCTCTATGTTCAGCTCATATATGCACTACTTACCTTATCTCACAAACTACTTCTACTTTAATTTCATTTCTCCTTATAATGTTTATTTCTCTTATTTCCTTTGGCAGAATTGATTATTCTTAAATAACAAAGCAAACACATTACAGTAGGTAAGACTAATAACAGCTAGAGCAAGCTCTGATGGTCTAGTGGTTAAAGTTTGGTGCTTGCACCGCTTCTGCAGCCCAGGTTCATCTCCCAGTTGGGGAACCACACCACCCATCTGTCACTTGCCATGCTGTGGCGGCTGCTCACATAGAAGAAGTAGAAGGACTTACAACTAGGATATACAACCATGCACTAGGGCTTTGGGGAGGAAAACAAAGAGGAAGATTGGCAACAGATGTTAGCTCAGGGCAAATCTTTCCCTGCAAAAAAACCCAATAATAATAATAACAGCTAACATTTATATAGGACTTACCCTGTGCCAGGTACTGTTCAAAGCACTCTCTGTATATTCACCTATTTAATCCTCACAACAGTCACAGTACAGGTAGGTACTGTTATTATCCCATTTTACGAACAAGGAGACCGGTGCATACCAACGTGAAGTAACCTCACCCAGGTCAAACCACTTGTGATAGAATCTGCATTCGACCTAGGTAGTCGGGCGTCAGGGCAATGGCTTTTAGCCAGTCTTTCCTCCTTGCTCATGTAAATACTTAAAAACATGCATATTCAAATATGAAGGGTTGGGAATTTTATTTTTATGCAAATAGTGTCATCCACTTTTCTCTCCTCACCTATCATAACACTGGACATTATTGCCTGGCTCTCCTTGAAACTTTCCCTTCCTCTGACTTCTGTGACCCACAGCCTTGGGTGTTTCTCTTTCTGTGTACTCCCCTTTGTATGCTCCACTTGGGTTTTGCTCTAGGCCTTTCTTTCTTCTGTTTTTTCTGTGATTGCTCTTCCTCACTCCCTTGGCTTCAGTCACAGAATATTTGAGGATGCCTCCGAATATTTCCCTCTGGGGCAGCTTCTCCCCTAAGTGCCAGATCCATACGGCCAAATGTCCAGTAGGCTGTTCCACAGGCACCCCAACTTCACTCAGTCCCACATCAATGCTTCATTATCTTCTGCCCCTCCCCCACTCTTACTTCCTGGTTCCCAAACTGCCCGGATCCACCCCATTGTACAAGGCTCTATACTCAATGCTCCCTTCACCCTTACCCCCACACCCAGTGTATTAGCTTCCTGTTGTTACCACAAATTTAGCAGGTTAAAGCAACACAAATTTATTATCTTACAAGTCTGGAAGTCAGAAGTCCAAAATGGGTTTTCCTGGGATAAAACCAAGGTGTCTGTAGGGCTGCATTCCATCTTTATAGCACATTGCTGTAACCTCTGCTTCAGTCATCACGTTCCCTTTTCTGACTCTGACCCTCCTGCCTCCCTCTTGAAAAGAGATTTTCCCATATTGAGGTATATGGGGTAACTATTCAGGTTCAAAACTGATTTGGCTTGAATTAAAGAAGCCTGACTTATGGCCTATCAAAGTACATTGTACATCAGCTTTAACCATTAAAGAATGCACTCTCTTAAGATAAGAATGCATACTTCCCTTCCTACCCCCTATCTGTAATGCCCATATTAGTCCCTTTCCTGGACATCGGGGTCATGTTGACCTACTAATTTGCAGCTGAATACCTCTTTGAAACTTTGATGAATATGCATCCTGGGGATGTTTAACTTATGCTTTTTGTTCTAAAAAGTGTAAGACTACTGAAAACCATGCTTCTCCCAGAATGCTTTCTTCCTTTCTGGAAAAGACCTTCCCGGGTTATAATCCTCACTTTTGCTCAAGTAAAACTCACTTTATCTCTCTTATCTATAGAATAGTTATCGGTTATTTTGTGTCTACGGCACTCTTATAAGGACCTTTGTGATTACATTGGGCTCACCTAGATAATCCAGGATAATCTCCTCCTCTCAAGAGCCTTAATTTTTGCAAAGTTCTTTTTGCCCTGTGAGGTAACATATTCACACAGCCATATTCATATTGGCTTCTTCTCTCTATCCCTGTGCTATGCTAATCCATGAGGTTCTCTCTCCTCTGCCATATAACAACCATTTCTCTGGCCTCTCTGCCTCAATGTGTTCTCTCATCCAATCAATTTTCCAAATTGCAACCAAAGTAATCTTTAAAAACATGTGCCCATGTCATTGCTTTGCAGGCACACAGTGACAGCATCACAGGGCACCATTTACAGTGTGTTGTGCCTCCTCCATGTGCCACCAGCAGACCTTACTCCTCTACTTAAAACTCACCTAGGGCCCCTTTACTATAACAAAGAGATTCAAAGTCCAGAAGTTAAATAGGATTAGATTTTTTTTTCTCATATAACAGTCCACAGGTAGGCTGTCCAAGGCTGATAGTGTGGCCCCACCATCAACACAGCACATGGATTCCATGTCTGGTCCAGGGTGACAGCCTCAGGTCTCACCATTCCCAGCATGTGAGATGGGGAGAGTATACTCCCAGTTACTCAAAGGGAAGCCCTAGCATTTGCATACATCATGTCCATTCATGTCCCCTTGGCTAAAACAGTCAGATGTCCACATCTGGGTGCAGAGGAGAGAAACAGTCTTTAGCTGAACAGCTGTATGCCACTCTACTACTACAAAAGAAAGGAAGAGTGGATTTGGGAAGTCAACTAGCAGGCTTCCACAGAGAGGAAAACAAGGTGCCATCCAAGAGAAAAATGGAGGAATGTAATTTAGATTGGAGGATAGGGAAGACCTCTTTGAGGTAGTAACAGTAAACTGAGACCTGAGGCATAAGTAGGAGATGGCCAGGAAAAGAGTTCTGGAAAGACTTTTCCCCACAGAAGGAGCAGCCTTGAGGCAGCAAAGAGCTAAGCTTTGGTGACGAGCTGAATGAATGGTGAGCTAAGGAGAAATGTTGATACTGAAACTCTTAATCTGAAGTTCCTGTGCCTGATGTGCAGTAAGCCTATCACTGAGACATCAGTGCTTGGAGATAGAGAAAGTTTTATTCAAATTGACCAAAACAAGAAGGTGGGAGGATAGGTTCTCGCAAATCCACCTTAACAAGAAAAGAATGGTTGGCCTGGTGCCATAGTGGTTAAGTTTGTGCTCTCCACTTTGGCGGCCTGGGGTTCACAGGTTCAAATCCTGGGCGCAGACTGATGCACCCCTTGTCAAGCCATGCTGTGGTGGCATCCCACCTACAAAATAGAGGAAGATGGTCATGGATGTTAGCTCAGAGTCAATCTGCCTCAGCAAAAAGAGGAAGGTTGGCAACAGATGTTAGCTCAGGACCAATCTTCCTCACCAAAAAAGAAAGCAGGAGGTTTTTTAGAGCTAAGGGGCTTGGCAGGAGTTTCAGAGAAACAAAGGGGTAATTTGTGTTTCTTTCACTTCCAATAAGCCCCCCAGCAGTCCGACTTCTGGGCCACAATGGCAGAGACTGGTTATCTGGTGATCCTTGAAGGCATTCTTTTTATTCTGTAAAACAGGTTCGTAAATCCTGTTACCCTTGAGTGGTCCCTCAGGTTAAACAAGAAAACAGCAAATTGACAAGATTAACTTCTTTTCATAATAAGGTCAAAAGGTAATCTTATTGAATATTTACAGTAACCCTCAGGTACCCTGCTTCAATGGCAAGAGATGAGGTTGGAGAAGTAGGCAGGAGACAGGTCAGGCAGAAACCTGTGCATCATGCTAAGTATTTTGAATTTTAGCTTACGTTCAATGCAGTCCATTAGAGGATGTTTAACAGATCTGATCTGTGCCTTTAAAAAATCACTATCGCTGCTGTGTGGAGAATGGCATGGAGAGGGCAAAAGTGGAAATGAGACTCAGTTAGAAAGTAACCATCAGTGAGGAGAGAGATTAACAGTGGCTTGTACCAGAGTGGTAGCAGTGGGGATGGAGAGACGTGGATGGATTTGAGAGAGAGTTTTTGGAAGTGTATCAGCACACTTGGTGATATATTGGGTGTGGGAGGCAAGGGAAAGGAGGTGTTAAGAATGACTCACAAGTTTCTGGCTCAAGCAAGTGGGTGGACTGTGGTCACCTTTACTGAGAGGGAGAAGACTGTTGGAGGCAGCTGGGAGGGAAGAGAGGAAGAGTCCACACTTTGGCATAATAAGCTTGAGATGTCTGTGAGACTTCAGGTGGAGCTGTGAAGTAGGCAATTACATATAAGAGTCCGAAGCTCAGAAGAGAGGGCTGGTCTCGGCAATCATCAGCACTGAGGTGCTATTTGCAATCATGGGAATGAAGGGGATCCCCTAGAGAGGGAATATGCTGTGAGAGCCCCAAGAAAGGCCAATATTTACCAGTTGGCATAGAAGGAGGAACTAAGAAGGACCAGCCATAGAAGTAGGAGGAAATTCAGGAAAGTGTTGCCACCGAAGCCTAGAGAAGAGTCTTTCAAGCAGGAGTGAGTGGATAACACTCCATGTCTCCTCAGATCCTCGATAAAACATTACATCCTCCACAGACAAGGCTTGTTGCCCTTCAATGGCTTCATGTACCATGTGCCTTCTCTGTCATGGCACTTACCAAATACCATTGTAATGACTTGTTTGTGTTCCATGCTGGACTGTGAGCTCTTCAAAGACAATACTACACACCCAGGGTCTATGGTACTAATCTTATGGGACCACTGTCATATATGTGGTCTTTCCTTGACTGAAATGTCATTATGCAGTGCATGACAGTATTTGTATTACTTTGTGTTATTTGTATTAGTTAGCATGTAACAGACCACATACAGTGGTTTAAACAAGATAAAGTACGTTTCTCCCTTATATAAAAGTTTAGGGAAATAGGTGGCTCAGTGGTGTTGGGGACCATGGGATGTATGCTCTTTTGATCTAATTGTTCTGTCATTTTCAAGATAAAACTTCCCTCTCACAATCAAGCATGGCTGTTCCAACTCTTCCCATTGTGTTCACATTCCAGTCATTGGGAGAGAGAAAAGGCATGTTGCTTCCTTTTTAAGAACCAGAAGTTGTACATATTACTTATATTTAAATTTGAGTGGCAGAACTCGGTTATATGGCCACACTAGCTGCAAGGAAGGCTGAGAAATATAGTCTTTAACTGGTATCCATGTCCACAGATAAAAATTCTATTACTGTGAAAGGAGGAGAGAACAGATTCTATATGCGACTAGCAGCCCTGACATACCCTTGTAACTGTATCACAGAACCTGACAGTTGGAGCATAAAGAAAGGTGTGGAAGGATAAACGTCAAGCTCTTGACATTGATTACCTCATGTGACAGGAAATGGAACGGGCATGGAGGGAGAGGTGATAAATATTTGTTGAATGAATGGATGATAATAAATGGATAAATTCAATGATGACAATGGTAATGAGGTTGGTTCCTTTTAGCTCTCTCTACCATCCTCCCTTCTTTCCTTGGCATTGGCTTCATGGAGAAAGTGAGACTTATACTGGACTTAAAAGATGACTTAAAATGTAAATAGGAGGAAGGAAGGGCTAACTTATAGAAATCTTTTATTCTGATATCTTTTTGCTTAATTCTCTTGAGTTTTCCAAGTGGATGATCATATCAACTTACAAATAATGCTACTGGGGTCTCCTTTCCAATATTTATATCTGTTTTTGAAAATATTATTACATTGACCAAACATTTATATATTCACGATAATCAATAGTTGTCCCTTTGTCTTATTACTTTCTTTTCTATGGGTGCCTCTCTTGTTTACCACTGAGTATGAGGCTGACTATTGCTTTGAGATAGATAATTCTTCATTATGTTAATAAAATATCCTTCTGTATGATACCGAACCTCTTTGGGTGCAGGATGCACAGTAAGTCAATCACTTGAGACATCAGTGCTTGGAGATGGAGAAAGGTTTATTTGAATTGGCCAACATAAGAAGGTGGGAGGATAGGTTCTCTCAAATCCACCTTAACAAGAGAAGAAAGCAGGGGGTTTTACAGAGCTAAGGGGCTTGGCAGGAGGAGTTTCAGAGAAACAAAGGGGTAATCCGTATGTATTTCTTTCACTCCGGACAAGACAAGACCCTGGGCAATCTGACTTCTGGCAATCTAACTTCTGGGGGCTGATTATCTGGTGATCTTTGAAGGCATTCTTTTTCTTCTGTAAAACAAGCTCATAAATCCTTGTGACCCTTCAGTCACCCCTCAGGTTAAACAAAATAGCACATTGACAAGATTAACTTCTTTTCATCTATGTCTGTGTTGGGAACAAGGTCAAAAGGTAATCATGTTCTTATTGAATATTTACAGTAACCCTCAGGTACCTGGCTTCATATATATGATTTAATAAGAGTTTTTAAAAATTAATAATAGATGTTTTAATATTACTTCCTTCATGTATTTTCTAAATGTTTTCTTGTACATTCCCAATCCAGTACCACATCATATGTTGTTTATTGTCTTCTAATTATGGTCATCTTAAATGACAATAAATCAACTGTAGTGGAGCGGAGAGTTAAGCCTTGGATATATAAGGAAGTATAAAATCAAGTCCTTTCCATTAAGAGACTTGTGATTTACTAGCAGAGACATGGCTATGTATAGATTGATTATAATAGAAGGTAGCATATGCTACGAGTGGTATGCAGATTAACTTTTCAAAAATATCACTTTCATCATGTTCCTCCCCCTTAAGAAAAATTCCTTAGATCCTTATCGCCCTAATGCATAAAGTTACAAATCTGTAACCGTCTCCAATCAAACACTAAGTCTTGTCAATTTTATCTCCTCAGTATTTCTCATAGCTCTTCTTATCCCTACACACGCTACTCTAAGGTCCTAATGAACAGTCTCCATAATGTCTTCCCTGTTTCCAGCCTTGCAAATCTATCCAAGATAAGCCAAAGCACTTAATATGGATCTCAGTTATGTGATTTTTAAAAATATGCTTATTTTTTTAATTTTAATTTTTTTGTTGGTGTCAGAATAGTTTATAACATTGTGAAATTTCAGTTGTACATTATTATTTGTCAGTCACCATATATATGTGCCCCTTTACCTCTTATGCCCACCCTTCAACCCCCTACCCCCCTGGTAACCACTAATCTGTTCTCTTTGTCCATGTATTTGTTTATCTTCCACTATGAGTGAAATCATACGGTGTTTGTCTTTCTCTGTCTGGCTTATCTCACTTAACATAATGCCCTCAAGTTCCATCCACGCTGCTACGAATGGTATAATTTTGTCCTTTTTTATGGCTGAGTAGTATTCCATTATATATATATATACCACATCTTCTTTATCCATTCACCAGTTGATGGGCACTTGGGTTGCTTCCACATCTTGGCTATTGTGAATAATGCTGCAAAAAAATACACTTATTTTTTAATTTTTAAAACTTTTTATTAGAGTATGACACATACAGAAAAGTGCACAAGTCATAAGAGTAAAATTCAATGTTATAATAAAAATAATAAAAACTCTGTGTAATCATCATCAATAGCAAGAAATTGAACATTACCAGCACCCTAAAATGTCCCCTTGTGACCCTTACAAATTACTTCCCCAAAGGTAAACATCATTCTGATTTCATACCCCACAGATTGGTTTTGCCTGTTTCTGAACTTTCTATAAATGGAATCAAACAGTATGTAATCTTTTATATTTGATTTCTTTTGCTCAAAATTACATTCCTGTGTGTAGTTATTTCAATACCAATATACAAAGATACCACATTATTTTTTTTTTCATTCTTCTGTTAATAGGCAGTTGGATTATTTACATTCTTTGGCAATTACAAATAATGTGCTATGAATATTCTTATATTTGTCTTTTGGTGCACATATATATGAATTTCTATCATACAAGCCTAGAAATGTAATTGCTAAATCATAGAATATGCAGGTTTTCACCTTTATTAGTTCACACCAGTTTCCCAAGGTGGTTACAAGAATTTATACTCCTACTGGCAGTTTTTCTTGTTTCATATCTCTGCCCTCACTTGGCATTATCAGTCTTCTTTTTTTTTTTAATTTTTAATTTTGAAATAACTGTATATACTTACAGAGAAGTTGCCAAGATAGAACAGAGAGCTCCCACACCCCTCACCCAGCTTCCTCCAATGTTAACATCCTACATAACCATAGTTTAATGATCAAAGCAAAGAAATTGACATTGCTGCCAATACCCTAATACAGGTCCTATTGGATCTCACCAGTCTTTCCACCAACACCCTTTTTCTGTTCCAGGATCTAATCCAGGATTTCATATAACATTTATGTCTTCTTAGTCTCCTCCAATCTGTGACAGCTCCTGGGTCTTTTCTTGTCTTTCGTGACCTTGATACTTTTAAAGGATACTGGTCAGGTAGTTTGTAGAATGACCCTCAATTTAGTGTTACTGATACTTTCTCATGGTTAGATTGAAGCCATATATTTGGGGGAAGAACGTCACCGAGGTGACATGCCCTTCTCAGACCATATCAGGGAGCACACACATCATGTATCCCATTACCTGCGATGTTAATCTTGATCCCCTGAGAAAGGTGGTGTCTACTAGGTTTCTCCACTGTGCAGTCACTATCTTCCCCTTTATAATCAACAATATTTGGGAAGAGACACGTTGATGCTGTGCAAATACGCTGTTTCCCCTTAAACCTTCAGTCATTAATTTTAGCATTCATCACTTCTTGCTGGCAGCTGTTATTACTGCAATGTTCTCATGGAGATGTTCTCCTTTCCTTATTACTTCCACATTTATTAATTGGAATTCTTTTATATAGAAAAGTTTTCCCTTCCCCACTTATTTGCTTATTCAATCATTTATTTATATCAATATTGACTCATGGATATTTACTTTATTCTTTGACTTAAAATTCAATATTATCATTATTAATTTTCCTTCTCAAATTGTTCAATATTTTGCCATTGGGTGTTCTTTCAGGTTGACTTCTGTGTCTTTTTTCAGAGTGGAATTTGAGTATAATTTATTAATTTCAGCAGAATTTTAAATATATAACAGGATAATTTTGCCATGAACTTTGCCAAAATATCTTCTAAAATCAACCCTCATATTAGTTGCTTCATAAACTCATTTTTTAATTGTGGTAAAATATGCATAACATAAAAATTTACCATTTAACCATTTTTAAGTGTACAGTTCTGCAGCATTAGGTACATTTACATCATTGTGCAACCATCCCCACTATTCATCTCTAGAACTATTTCATCTTCCCAAACTGAAACTATGTACACGTTAAGCAATAACTCCCATCTTCCCCTCCCCCCAGCCTCTGGAAACCATCATTCTACTTTCTGTATGAATGTGACTACTCTAGGTACCTCATATAAGGAGAATCATACAGTATTTGTCTTGTGTCTGGCTTAGTTCCCTTAGCATGATGTCTTCAAGGTTCATCCATGTTGTAGCATGTGCCAGAATTTCTTTCTTTTTTAAAGCTGAATGATATTCCATTGTATGTATATAGCACATTTTGTTTATTTCTCTGTCTTTTTGATATGCCTATTTATTATTTATTTATATTTTTAGGAGCTAAGGCATCACAAGATGCTCTAAGCTCATCTTGTATAGTCTCCACCCTAACATTAGAATCAAGTCCTTCTCCAAGGAGTTCTGGTTCTTTTTATTGGAGGATGGTATTTAAAAATCAACTGATTGAGCTCATGATAACTGGGATGTCATTGCTGCTAGGCCCGATCAGTGGACAGAGTAGGAAATGTAGGTGTGTATACTAACCCATTTATACATACATATTTATATTTATTTATGTACCTATCTAACTGTATATGTAATTAAAAACAAAACAAAACGTGAGTACATACTGATACCTCCAACTCCAATCCTGCATCTTAGGGGTCATTCTAGAATTCTCCCTTTGCTTATATAACTTTTTTCTACCAGTGAGAAACCTGGCTTGCATTGTCTACAGTATATTTACTTATTTGTTCAAACCCAGTCTATATGTCAAGTGGTTTCAGAATTGCTCACTAATACCCCTGTGAGAAATAAATTTACCAGCTAGAGTACAGTGTTTTGGAATTTTTTTTTAGCCTAACAATATCCAGTCAAAACACTAGTTTCCAAAGCTACTTAGGTCAGCTCCTTTCTTACCCAACCCTTCAATGTGGTCACTCATGTGTAATGCAATTAGATTAATTTGTAATACAATTAGAGTCATTTGCCAACATTCTTCATTTCATCTTGATTTCCCCTCCCACATCCTGTCTATTTTTTATTTGCCTACAATAAAATTCACTGATTTTGGTGTATTGTTCTGTGAGTTTTAAAAAATATAGAGTCATGTATATACTGGCACAGTAGCATAAAGTACAGTTCCATCACCTTAAAAATTCCCTTGTGCTGTGCCCCTTTGTAGCTAACACCCCCCACTACTGGCAACCACTTATCAGTTATCCGTGCCTATAGTTGCCTTTTCCAGAAGGTCATATACATGGAATCATACAAAATGTAGCCTTTTAGGTCTGACTTGTTCCACTTAGCAATATTCATTTAAGATCCACTGATACTGTTGTATGAATCAATAGTTCATTCCTTTTTATTGCTGAGTAGTAGTCCATTATATAGACACAGAAGAATTTTTTATCCATTGACTGATTGAAGGATATCTGGATATTTCCAGTTATTGCTTGTTATTAATAAAGCTTCTGTAAACATTTGTATACAGGTTTTGTGTGAACAAAAGTTTTCAATTCACTTGAGTAAATACCTAAGAGTGGGATTGCTGGGGCACATGGTAAATGTCTGTTTAATTGTAAAATAAGCAGCCAAACTGTCTTCAATGTAGCTGTAATATTTTTGCATTCCTACCAGCAATATATGGCAGCACTGTGCCAGCACTTGTTATTTACAGTGTTTTGATTTTAGCCCTTCTAATAGGTATGCAGTGGTATGTCATTGTGGTTTTCATTTGCCTTTCCCTAATGACTGAAAAATATTGATCATCTTTACATATGCTTATTTGACATGTATCTCTTCTTTAGTAAAGTGTCTGTTCAGATCTTTTGTCCGTTTTTATTGGGTTGTTTACATTCTTATTGTTGAGTTTTGAGGGTTCCTTATATATTCTGGAAACAAGTCCTCTACCAGATGGGTGATTTGCAAATATTACTCCAAATCCATGGCTTGTCTTTTCATTTTCTCAACAGTGCCTTTTGCAGGGCAAAGTGGTTTAATTTTGGTAAAATCCAACTTATCAACTTTTTTTGTTTTGTGAATTACACTTTTGGTGTCATATCTAAAAGATCTTTGCCAAATCAGTAAAATTAAAGGTTTGTTCCTTGAAAAGATCAATAAAATTGATAAACTTCTAGCCAGACTGAGTAGGAGATAAAGAGAGAAGATAAAAATTGCCAATACAAAAAAAAAATGAAAGAGAGAATATTACTACCAATTCTACAGAAAGGATAAGAAAATATTATGAACAATTTTATACTAATAAATTTGTCAACTTAGATGAAATGCACAAATTCCTTCAAAGATATAAACTATCAAAGCTACTTCAACAAGAGATAGATAACATGAATAGGCATATATCTGTAAAAGAAATTGAATTTGTAGTTTAATACTTTTCCACGAAGAAAACTCTAGGTGTAGATGGCTTCATTGGTAAGTTCTACCAAACATTTAACTGAGAAATAATACCACTTCTATACAAACACTTCCAGAAAGAGGAGGGAACTCTTCCCAATTCGATTTATAAGGCCAGCATTACCCTGATCTCCAAACCAGACGAAGGTATTATAAGAAAAGAAAACTACAGGCCAATATTCCTAACATAGATGCAAAAATTCCTAATGAAATTTTAGCAAACTGAATCCAGCAATATAGTAAATCCAGCAATATAGTAAAAATTATAATGAACCATGACCCGCTGGGGTTTATTCCAGGAATGCAAGATTCATTTTATTTAAAATTCAATCAATGTAATTCACCATGCTAACAGAATAAAAAGGAAACATATGATCATCTCAACAGTTACAGAACAAACATTTGACAAAATCCAATGTCTATTCAACATTGTACTAGAGGTTCTATTTAGTGTAATAAAGCAAGAAAAATAAATAAAAAGCATCTAGACTGGAAAGAGAAAAAAATAAAACTGTCTTTATTCACAGATGACATGTTTGTCTATGTGAAAAATCCTAGACAATCTACAATAAAAGCTGCTAGAACTAATAAGTGAGAGTGTCAAGTTTGCAGGATACAAAAATCAATTTAAAAATCAATTGTATTTCTCTCTTCAGACAGTGAATAAGTAATTTAAATTTATAAGACATTACCATTTACATGACATCAAAAATATAAAATACTTATGTTTTTAACCTATCAAAAACTTTTAGTTGAAAACAACTTTTTACTGTTAAAAACTACAAAACATTTCTGAGAGAAATTAAAGCCTAAGTAAATAGAAGAGATCTTCTATTGGTGAGCTTCTATGTTGATCCACCATAATACTGGATTAGAAGGCTCAATATTGTTAAGATGTCAATTCTCCCCTACTCTACAGATTAAACACAATTCCAGTCAAAATCTCAGCAAGCTTTTTTGTAGAAATTGACCCACTCATTCTAAAATTTACATAGAAATGCAAAGGATCTAGTATGCAGAACAAGTTTGAAAAAGAACAAAATTTGAGGACTCCACTCTCCAATTTCAAAATGTATTATAAACCTACAGTACAGTAGCCCCCTCTTATCTACTGGGAATACCCAGTGGTTCCCAGACCCCCAGTGGATGCCTGGAACTACGGATAGCACCGAACCCTATTTATACTATGTTTTTTCCTATTCATACATACCAATGATAAAGTTTAATTTATAAATTAGGCACAGTAAGGGATTAACAACAATAACTAATAATAAAATAGAACAATTATAACAATATACTGTAATAAAAGTTACTGTAGACCTTAGCAATCTCAGCATATGATGTTTTTTCTTTCCTTATTGAGTCGAGAACTTGCAACCTTTCATTTAATGGAAGCACTTTACGGCTTCTCTTTAGCACATCTGAATTGCCAGCATCACTATCTTTGTGCTTTGGGTCCATTATTAAATAAAATAAGGGTTATTTGAACATAAGCACTGCGATACCCCGACAGTCAATCTGATAACCTAGAGGGCTACTGAGTGACTAACAGGCGGGTAGGGTATACAGCATAGGTAGGCTGGACAAAGTGATGATTCACACTCTGGGCAGGATGGAGCCAGACAGCTCGAGATTTCATATGTTCATTATCTTGATTGTGGTGATCCTTTCAGGAGTGATTTATAAAAACTTATCAAATTGCACACTTTACATATGTGCAGTTTATTGTATGTCAGTTATAACTCAGCAAAACTAGGGAGGCAGGGAAGCTGTGACTCATGTTGTGTGTCGGTGAGTAAATCACCCCTTCCCTCCTGGCCACTACTGACTGGACCACATCTTATTTCATAAGCCAGACACAACTCTGCAGTACTGGACTACAAGGAAGTCAGCGCTTCAGAGTATTCTTGACCTAAAACTGCCCAGTAGGAGTGCCCCATTTTGGATGCTAACAAAGGACCAAGATATTGTACAGCAAATTAGGAAATTTCCCTTCCTTGCTATGCCAAGTTACGGTTTATTGTTATAATAAACTCTCATTACTAAGGATAATCTGTGCATGTTAAGGAGCCAGAAAAGTACACCTACTTACACTCATCCTCCACACACTTGCTGAAGCATTCTTCCAGAACTTCTAGCCAATGCAGTAAGAAAACAAAAGATGGGTTAAGTCAGAAAAGAAGAAACAAAATCATATTATTTGTACTGTTTGGTTGTATACATAGAACACACAGGAGAATCAAACCGAAGATTTATTAGAATAAATAATACATTTATGTAATATGGCAAGGTACAAAATTAATATACAGAATTCAGGATTTCCCAAATATCATTTAAAAAACAAACACTATAGGATGGGGCAAAAAATGACATCATTCAGAATAACAAGGAAATCTTCACTATCCTGGTCACTTCCTTTGAACATTTTCTAGTTCTTCCGTATCCTTCTCAAAGTGTTATCTTGGGAATCAACTAAAATGTGTTTATGATCATGACGCCTTTCTAGAGAAGCTATCACTGTGGTATCCAAAGTTATCATTTCCTCTTGATTCAGTGTAATGCCTTGGTTTCTGTTTCGTCAGCAGATCAGTTGAAAACACTGTTCTTTATGCCACAAGTGTTGGCATGATCCATCTTACCATTTAGTTGTCTAGGAATTTACTAATGAGTTAATTTACACAAAATGATCCTTCTTCATACTGGATATTTTTCTATATGATAATAGACTCATATAATTTGGGAGAGCTGTGTAGGTAAACAATTGTGGATTTAAGTTAAAAAAAGAACACCAACAAGGAAATATTTGTGTACTCACTGACCTTGTACAAATAGAATTTAAAACTTTTGCTGTATGGCCTTTAAAATATATCTCAAAATAAAAGTATGAAAAACTTAAAATGGTTTTGATTATTTAAAGTTAAATAGTGTTTATTTATTTTTTTTTTGCAGGGAAATATTTGCCCTGAGCTAACATCTGATGCCAATCTTCCTCTCTCTCTCTTTTTTTCCTCCCCAAAGTCCCAGTACATGGTTGTAATCCTTGTTGTAAGTCATTCTAGTTCTTCTATGTGAGCCGCCACCACAGCATGGCAACTGACAGACAGGTGGCGTGGTTCCATGACCAGGAAGTAAACCTGGGCCGCTGAAGCGGTGAGCACCGAACTTTAACCACTAGCCATCAGGGCTGGCTCCAAATAGTGTTTATTATTAAAAACATCCCAACTGGGGGACCCTGAGTCCTGAGGGAACTGAGCTCCCTCACCATGTGCAGATTATTGAAACTTTCTAGGTACAAGAGTCTGGGAATTGGTAATTTTAGGTCTCTTTAGCTAAACATTTCTGTGATTCTCTATAATCTGTACATGTCAAGTGATTTCATCTTCTGGCTTTTAAAATATTATGCAGTAAGCAATGTTTCCCTTAAAGCAAAAATGGTAAACATAAGTTTTTGTGTTGCTATTGTTGAAAATTTGATTGTAATATTACTCTTCTTCTATGTATCCTATATTAAAAATATTATGACATGGCACAAAGAGAATGTAAAAGGAACCATAATTCTGTCTGTCTTCACTTAACGAGACTGAAATTTGACTCTCTAGTAAATTTAATATTGCTAAAATAAAATGGGAATAAAGTTTACATCCTTAAATACCAAGTCATCATTTTTATCATTAATAATAAATAATGAAATATCAATAATTGGCCAATTATTCAGTTAATATTTATTAGGCACTCAAAGTCCTGGTACAGTCCTTATTGAAATGAAGTGATAAAGAGCACAGAAAGATCAGGCCATGATATTAAGGAGCTTGTAGTCTTAGCAGAGAAATAAATATATTTAAAGCATTTTTCAGGAATGTATGTTATTTGAGGAAAAGTACATGTCTATATTCAAGCTATTGCCCTTAAAATATTTTTCCATGATACAGTGTGCAATACTCCTTTGGAGACAACTAGAGATAGGAAACTAGCTCCAGTGTCTTAATATTCATGTCAAATATTTTGGGGCATATTCATTCATTCAACCAATATTTACTAAGCACCTACTTTGTGACTCATACTGTGCTAGGTGCTGGGAACAGAGCCTCATGTAAAAAAAGTCATAGTCTCATCCAGCCTACATTATAGAGGGTGTATATAACTTATAGCCCAAATGTTACTTTTTTCTTAAATTAATGTATCAACTTAATTTTACTGTTTTCCCTAGTTAGAAAAGTAATTCTTGTATATTGGAAACAAACTACAATGATACAGAAAATGAAGATTCTTTTCTACCCCTTGGTATAATTACCATGAATAGTTTGGTGTACATACTTCCAGACTTTTAAAAATATTTTTTTTAATTGCAAACTGGATCACTCTTCTATAAATTTTTTTTTTTTTACTTAGCAGTACAGTATATTATTGCAGTATACCATGAGTATGTTTTCATACCAATGCATCTAGATCTAACACTTCCTTTTATTGGTTGCATAATATACCATCATATATGTACCACATTTATCTTCACCATTCTTCTATTGATGATCATTGAGGTTATTTCCAGTTTTTCCATTATGATTAATGTTTTGCTTAAAAAATCTTTTCTTAGCCCAAGGTATTTTCAAATTCACATTGTAGGACCTAGAGACAGAGAGAGCTCCAGCTTGCAGCTGTCTCACTGGACTGGGGAGACAGAAATGGGAGTTTCGAGAGTTTGGGCAGCCAATATCTGAGAGCTTAAGATCCCAGGGAGGAAAGGAATGTAGAGCAGGGAGCCTGGTGCTCTGCATGCAATCTCCCTTCAAGGTTTTTCCACTTCCTAAGTTGTTCCAGTTCCAGCTCAAGGTAAAAGGCTGAGAAACCCAGCAAAAAGCAGCTAGGAGCTAAGAGTCTCAAAAATCTTAGAGATTTTGACAGTCTCACTTGTTTTTCTTTCCTCGTTTCCTTTATGTGGGGGGAAAGAGGGAGTGGGCAAGAAGAAGGCTTTGAATGCCAAGCTAAAGTCTAGGAGCTAGTAGAAAGTCACGAGAGGGTTTTGAGGGAAATAAGGGCCTAAGAATTAGTTATACAATGTTGGCATTGGAAGGGACCCTTGTGACTGTCCTGCCAATGAAGAGACTGCAGCACAGGGAGTTGTGCCCCACCACAGTCACATGTCACCCACAGCAGCAGAGCAAAGACCCCTAGTTTAGGCTTTCTTAACCTACTGCAGATGCCTCAAAGCTGTGTTGGCAGTGAGGGTGCAAGGGCTGTTCAAAGGCAAGGGGAGGTCTGGCCAAAAAGTGGTGACTTGGAAGTTTGAAGGATGAAAGGATGTTGGAGGCCAGGAAATGGGGAGAGAGCAGCGAGAAGGAGCTCAAGGATGAAGAACGGGACCCCAGAGTTTTCCTCAGAGAAGGATGTGGAAGAGGAGACCAAGAATCAGAAAATTAGGATGCTGGAGGAGTCTAATGGAGGAGGGAGGGGGCAGGATGGGAAAGATGATGATTTGGGGAGCTATTGAGTTTCATGGACTGGCAACATATATGGGTCTAGAGTTTAAAAGAGACCTTAGGGCTTTTCCAATCATACCGTATGATTTCACTCATATGTGGAAGATAAAACACCACCACCACCAAACAAACACATACATACAGAGAATGGATTAGTGGTTACCAGAGGGGAAGGGGGGTGGGGGGAGGGCGACAGTGGTCAAGGGCATATTTGTATGGTGATGGATGGTAACTAGACTTTTAGTGGCGAACAAGATGTAGTCTATACAGAAGCCTAAATATAATGATGTACACCTGAAATTTATATAATGCTATAAAACAATGTGACCGCAAAAAAAAAAATTAACAAAAAAAATAAAAGAGACCTTAGGGTTTTTCCCTATTCCATTCCATGCCTTCCTTTATTCCCTCCTCTTTTCTGTCTCTATAAATTTGGGAATCAAATATACAGTTGAAGTTGCAGAAATGAATGAGGTCTTTAAGTGAAAAAGTGCATAAAGGAAAGAATTTTTTAAAAGCATGGTATATTAGAATTTTACAATTAAAAAAAAAAACCCAGGAGCCAGCTCGGTGGCATAGTGGTTAAGTTCACGTGCTCCACTTCAGCTGCCTGGGGTTTGTGGGTTCAGATCCTGGATGCGGACCTACACACCGCTCGCCAAGCCACGCTCTGGTGGCATCCCACACACAAAATAGAGGAAGATTGGCACAGATGTTAGCTCGGGGCCAATCTTCCTCACCAAAAAAAAAAAAAAAAGGAAAGAAACACCACAATACCCAATATAGATTATCTGATTCATCATGAAAACTAGATGTCATGGCTAAAATCCCAGAAAAAGGGTCATCTAGATTTTACTTGAACCTGTGTCATGCCTGTGGGATTAACAGCAGTTAGAATGCAGTTTATCCCATGGCTGGACATCTCAAATCCTTTGAAAAATTCTTGTATTGAGTTCAAACTTAACTTCTCTATAATTTTTGCTCATTGGTTCTGTAATGTATATACTCAAACTTTTATCTACTTTCCATGATGGAAATGGTACAATTCAAGGAACACAGTTGATCTCACTAATTACTTACAATTGGCCAACTAATCATCAGCATATAATTAGATCTATAAGAAGAGCAACAGAATATTAAAACAATCTGATCTACATTTTTCACATGTTAGATTTGAAAGATTGATGCTATTTAGCATTGGCAAGGATGTAGGAAAACATTCTCATCCTCTCTTGATGAGGTATCAGTTGGTACACCTTTTCTGGAGGACTCTTTGTCAATAGATAGCCAAATTTAAAATGTCCATTTTTGATCTAGCAATTCCACTTCTAGGAATTTATCTTGATGACATAATTAAAGAAGTGTTCAAGTATGCACATTCATCAAGTATATTCATTGGCTTATTTTTTACTGTAAATGTTTTAATTGAAATATAACATACATATAGTAAAATAGACAAGTCTTAAGTGTATAGCTCAATGAATTTTTACAAAATAAACACTCCTGTATATCTGCCATCAAGATATAGAACATTACTGGCACCCCAGAAAGCTCTCTCCTACCCTTTTCCAGTCATTACTTCCCCAAAGGTACTTACTACACTGACTTCAAAGATTAGGTTCCCAAGGAAACAGACTCTGAGATTATGGTTCTGCTGGGACCAATACTTCCGGGAGAGAAGAACATAGGAGGGAAGAGGTGGAAAGAAGTATGATTGGGCAAAGGTAGAAGTTGGGCTGAATTGCAAGCTCAACAAACTCTATGGGGAGCTAAGAAGCTGGAATGGCCCTTCACAGTTATCCCAAATTGGGGTGAGGGCCTTTATACCCAGCCCCAGGGTTAGGGATATAATCTTGGTCCAGGCAGCTCTCTTCAGCTGAGGCACTTTCTACGATCTTCATTCTGAAGGGGGATCTTGATGGTGCATTCCATTAGTTCTGCTTGGTTTTGAACATCATGTAAATGGTATCATATATAGTATATACTCTGTTGTGTGTAGCTTCCTTCATTCAACTTTACATATGTGAGATTAATCCATATTGTTTCATTCTATTTCAGTATGCCATAATGTATTTATACATTCTCCTGTAGTTGAGTATTTGCTCAGTTTTCAGGTTTTGGCTATTATGAACCCAAATACAGATTTGTTTACCTGCTGCAGTAGGGCCAGTAAAGAAAAAAACCCTGAAACACCAGGCTTGTGGCAAGGAAAGAGATTTACCATCAAAAGGCAGCCAGACAAGGAGATGGGAGTTAGAACTCAGATCTACCTCCTTGAAGGGAAAAAGGTAGGGGTTTTTATCTGGGGTTTTAGGTAGGGGAGGGAAAGCACATGCCGGGGTTTTAGGTAAGGGAGGGGAGCATGTGGCCGTGCTTGTTGGTGCCTTCCCACCAGCCTGTATTTGGCCTTGAAGACTGAATTTCTTTTCCCTTGACTGTCTGTACTTTTCTGGTTAGTTTTCATCTTCAGCCTGCGTTTGGCTCTGTGAGGCTGAATCTTGATGTCTGGACCTTGACTTCTTAGGAAAGACAGCTCACTCATATACTAAGGAGGGGACAGAAAGACCTAGTTAGTTTTAAACAACAGTTGATTATACTGAATATGCACAGCTGCAGTTAGCAAAGCTTATCTCAAAGTTTTTTGCTCTAGGGAAGATTTTTTAAGTTCTTCGTGCTCAGTTTCAGTGTTGCTGTGGATATTCTTGTACATGTCTTTTGATGTATATTTACGTGCATTTCTGCTGGGTATATACCTAGAAGAGGGTCATAGAATAAGCATATGTTCAGCTTTACTAAATATTGCCAAATATTTTTCTAAAGTACTTGTGCAAATTTATACTCCCACCAGCAATGTAAGAGACTTTTAGTTTAGTTCAAGTATCATCAATACTTGATATTAAGTTTTAGTTATTCTGGTGGGTGTAGTGGCGTCTCTATATGGTTTTAATGCCTTTTCCTGGTGACTAGTGATGTTGAGCACCTTTTCATGTATTTATTGGTCATTTAAATACTCTTTTTGGTAAAGGATCTTGTGGCCATTTTTTAATTGAGCTTTCTGTCTTTCTCTTGTTGATCTTTATATATTCTGGATACAGGGCCCTTGCTAGATATACATTACATATATCTTCTCCTACTCTGCCACTCATGTTTTCATTTCTTTTATGGATAGAAGGAAAACAACTCTAGGGAAATTGACTAAAATGTCAACAGTAGTTGTGTTTGGATGTTGGATTTTCCTCCTTTTTACTTCACATTTTCTGGTTGAGAGGCATGCAATGAAAAGAAAAATTAAAACACAATAAAAGGAACGAGTTGTTTAAGGAAAACGGCATATGTAGAACATGATGATGTAGTTGAAAAGCAATCCATTGGAAAAAGCCAAGACAAGAACTTTGCCACAATTTCCCTTTAATAGTACCTACGTGCCTGCTCAAATCTGCTAGAGACACCTGGTGGAGAGTGTTGATAATTTTACAGCAAATGTTTGAATATGCTGAAATGTGCTTGAGATGTGACAGCATAAAGGGCCAGGTTACTTATCAGATGAGAAATGTACACACTTCAGTTCTCTTATCATCTCAGTTCTCATAAAACTAAAAAGACCCTTCAACTCCCGGTTGGGGTAGACCTAGCTCACCAGTGGGCTGGGTTTGGGCCTGAGCAGCAAATATGACAAAAATTCAGAAAGAACAAGTGAGGTGAGAAGTAGAAATGAGACCAACTCAGGGCTGGCTATATAATTTGTGGCACCCAGGCAAAATGAAAATGTGGGGCCCCTTGTTCAGAAAGCAGGAGAAAGGGTGCCATTAAAGATACTAAAGTAAAGAGGTTTTTCCTTTCTTCCACGCGCTCTCTCTCAGTCTGTCATGCTATTATTTATTTGCCATTTAACATCATTCTAGATAAAGAAAATTTTTAAACTTAAATTATTAGCATGAACTTTCCCACTCATCTTTATATTGCACAATGCCAGTTTTAAGTGTAGGCATAAGGTGGAATCACCAAAATTACACAATTCATTTTTCATAGCTCATACATGGGTATATGTTTTGTTCTTACCAGAACAGTGGAAATAGTGCACAAAACTAACTCACCTGTTTTTATTTTGCTTCTTGACATGCACACATTCTGCCAACGCTCTCTACCTTCAGCTTACTGGCGAGGAAGGACCAGGAAGAGAAGGAACTATGGGTGGCCCTATCTTTCCCTTTCCTTCCATGCCATCATTTTCAGCCTATGTGATTTGTTATACAGGAAAATAACACAAATAAGAAAGGGTATGTTAGGTTTCCTTGGTCGTTCATTTTCTTAGAATACCATTGCTTTCTTTTAGCGTTGGAAGCAAGTTCTGGTCCTGCGGGCTGTCAGCGCCCCCACGTCGTCATAAATGTAATACACTTACCATGTGCTTACCTAGAATCTCGTTGAACTCCACGCATCTCCAGTCCAGGGGAATTTTGTGCTCCCCAGGCACTGTGACCACTATGTGAATGGAATGGGGCTGCAGGGAAAGGGGGTGGACATATATTGCACATCGCGCCTCTGTTCACACACACGCTCCGCTGTCCTTTTGACTTAACTTACAAGTTTGAAGATAAAAATTTTAAGAATTTCAAGATAGCAATAGCAGAACTAAGCACCGTGACTTTCTGAGTGAGGAGCCTTCTGCAACTGTACAAGTCCCAAGTCCATGAAGCCAGCCCCCAAAATGGTTCTCTTTCTTTTTTTCATAGGTAAAGGGAGAAAGCGCTTAATCCTGCCTGATCATGGCTCCTTTAAGATCAGGAACATTGAAAATACAGCCTAGGAAAGAAAAATCATGTTTAAAATTACAGGCATTTTGTTACAGAGCCAGAATTTGGGCTAGCCTGATTTTCAGATAGAAATAACAAGCAGATAAAACTTTTTAAGAAAGATGTCAATGCTCAAAACAGCTACTTCCCCTGGAGCAGTTTCAAAGATCTATTTGTGCACATACCAGGCTTTAACTGAGTTCCTGCCATTCTAAGCGGACATTTGAAGTTAGGTAGGCTTGCTTTAGGAACATGTGTTTCAACCGAAGTACCAAGCCAGACACAATTAGAGGTGTTAACTTCAGATGTGAAAGGTTACAACTGAACTGTTTCTACTCTCTCTTTGCCTTTAGCACTTAAGAAAAAAATGGAAACAAAACTTGGGGACAAGAAGGAAACTGTTGGAAACTTTTGTTTGCTTTTTTCCCCCTTTTTTGCCATGGAATGGGCAGTGCTGTTTTTGTGTGGCAGCTGTGTTTAAGGCTGGTTACAGTAACATACTCTGGCTATGGATGCAGGACAAGGAGTTACGACCAGCTGCTGTGGACCGGGCTGAGCAGACTCCATAAGTGGAGTGGCTAATCAAGGTACATAAAACAGACTTCACACAAGCATGTCTGCATGCTGAGCACTACCAGACAGAGGCAGAGGTGTGCTCTGATAAGAGGGGGCAGTAGGCCTCTAGGTAAGTTGGCAAGATCCGGAATCCTAGAGATTTCTCACAGGTCTCAGGAGAGGAATAACTGTGCTTATGTTTGTCATATTTTCATCTGTGCTTTAAAAAAATTTTTTTTATTGATGTCTTAATAGTTTATAACTTTGTGGGGTTTTAGTTGTACATTATTATTTGTCCGTCACCATGTGGAAGCATCCCTTCACCCTTTGTGCCTACCCCCCACCCCCCTTCCCCTTGGTAACCACCAATCAGTTCTCTCTGTCTGTGTGTTCATTTATATTCCACATATGGGTGAATTCATGCAGTGTCTGTCCTTCTCTCTCTGGCTTATTTCACTTAACATAATACCCTCTAGGTCCATCCATGTTGTTGCAAATGGGACAATTCTGTCTTGTCTTATGGCCGAGTAGTATTCCATTGTATACATATACCACATCTTCTTTAACCAATCATCAGTCAAGGGATACTTGGGTTGCTTCCACTTCTTGGCTATAGTGAATAATGCTGCAATGAACATAGGGGTGCATAAGCCTCTTGTGATGGTTGATTTCATGTCCATTGGGTAGATGTCCAAGAGTGGGATTTCTGGATCATAAGGTATTTCTATTTTTAATTTTTTGAGGAATCTCCATACTGTGTTCCATAGAGGCTGCACCAGTTTGCATTCCCACCAGCAGTGAATGAGGGTTCCCGTTTCTCCACAACCTCTCCAGCATTTGTTGTTTTTTGTCTTGGTGATTATAGCCATTCTAACGGGTGTCAGGTGATATCTTAGTGTAGTTTTGATTTGCATTTCCCTGATGATTAGTGATGTTGAACATCTTTTCATGTGGCTATTGGCCATCTGTATCTCTTCCTTGGAAAAATGTCTGTTCATATCCTCTGCCCATTTTTTGATCGGGTTGTTTGTTTTTCTGTTGCTCAGTTGTATGAGTTCTTTATATATTACAGAGATTAATCCCTTGTCAGATAAATGATTTGCGAATATTTTCTCCCAGCTGGTGGGTTGTCTATTCATTTTGATCCTGGTTTCATTTGCCTTGTAGAAGCTCTGTAGTCTGATGAAGTCCCACTTGTTTATTTTTTCTTTTGTTTCCCTTGTCCGAGTAGACATGGAATCTGAAAGGATCCCTTTATGACCAATGTCAATTAGTGTACTGCCTATATTTTCTTCCAGGAGTTTTATAGTTTCAGGTCTCTCTTTCAGGTCCTTAATCCATTTTGAATTAATTTTTGTATATGGTGATAGGAGATGGTCTACTTTCATTCTTTTGCATGTTGTTATCCAGTTTTCCCAGCACCATTTATTGAAGACACTTCCCTCTCTCCATTGTATGTTCTTCGCTCCTTTGTTGAAGATTAGCTGTCCATAGGTGTGTGGTTTTATTTCTGGGCTTTCAATTCTGTTCCATTGATCTGTGTTTCTATTTCTGTACCAGACCATGCTGTTTTGATTACTATAGCTCTATAGTATATTTTGAAATCAGGGATTGTGATGCCTCCAGTTTTGTTCTTTTTTTTCATGATTGCTTTACCTATTTGGTATTTTTTGTTCTATTTCTGTGAAGAATGACATTGGGATTCTGATTGGGATTGCATTGAATCTGTAGATTGCTTTAGGTAGAATGGACATTTTAACTATATTTATTCTTCCAATCCATGTGCATGGAATATTTTTCCATTTCTTTATGTCTTCCTCGATTTCTTTCAATAGTGTCTTATAGTTTTCATTGTATAGGTCTGTCACCTCCTTGGTTAAATTTATTCCCAGATATTTTATTCTTTTTGTTGCAATTGTAAATGGGATTGTCTTTTTGAGTTCTCTTTCTGTTACTTCATCATTAGTGTATAGAAATACAACTGATTTTTGTAAGTTGATTTTATACCCGGCCACTTTACTGTAGTTGATTATTTCTAGTAGTTTTCCTATGGAGTTTTTTGGGTTTTCTATGTATAAGATCATGTCATCTGCAATTAGTGAGAGTTTCACTTCTTCATTGCCTATTTGGAGTCCTTTTATTCCTTTTTCTTCCCTAATTGCTCTGGCCAGAACTTCCAGTATGATGTTGAATAAGAGTGGCGAGAGTGGGCACCCTTGTCTTGTTTCTGTCCTCAAAGGAATGGCTTTCAGTTTTTCCCTGTTGAGTAGGATATTAGCTGTAGGTTTGTCATATATGGCCCTTATTATGTTGAGGTACTTTCCTTCTATACCCATTTGTTGAGAGTTTTTATCATAAATGGATGTTGGATCTTGTCGAATGCTTCCTCTGCATTGATTGAGATGATCGTGTGGTTTTTATTCTTCATTTTGTTAATGTGGTGTATTACGTTGATTGATTTGCAGATGTTGAACCATCCCTGTGTCCCTGGTATAAATCCCACTTGATCGTGGTGTATGATCTTTTTGATGTATTGCTGTATTCGGTTTGCCAATATTTTGTTGAGGATTTTTGCATCTATGTTCATCAGTGATATTGGCCTGTAGTTTTCCTTCTTTGTGTTGTCCTTGTCTGGCTTTGGTATCAGGATGATGTTGGCCTCCTAGAATGTGTTAGGAAGTATTCCATCTTCCTCTATTTTTTAGAATAGTTTGAGAAGGATAGGTACTAAATCTTCTTTGAATGTTTGGTAAAATTCTCCAGAGAAGCCATCTGGTCCTGGACTTTTATTTTTTGGGGGGTTTTTGATTACTGTTTCAATCTCTTTCCTTGTGATTGGTCTATTCAGATTCTCTATTTCTTCTTGATTCAGTTTTGGGAGATTGTACACGTCCAAGAATTTGTCCATTTCCTTTAGGTTGTCCAATTTGTTGGTGTAAAGTTTTTCATAGTATTCCCTAATAATCACTTGTATTTCTGTGGTATCTGTTGTAATTTCTCCTCTTTCATTTCTAATTTTATTTATTTGAGCCTTCTCCCTTTTTTTCTTAGTGAGTTTGTCTAAGGGTTTGTCAATTTTGTTTATCTTCTCAAAGAAGCAGCTCTTTGTTTCATTGATCCTTTCTACTGTTTTTTTGGTTTCAATTTCATTTATTTCTGCTCTGATTTTTATTATTTCCCTCTTTCTGCTGATTCGGGGCTTTGTCTGTTCTTCTTTTTCTAATTCTGTTAGGTGCAGTTTAAAGTTATTTATTTGGGATTTTTCTTGTTTGTTAAAGTGGGCTTGTATTGCTATGAATTTCCCTCTCAGGACCACTTTTGCTGTGTCCCATATGAGTTGGTATGGTGTATTTTCTTTTTCGTTTGTCTCCAGATAGCTTTTGATTTCTCCTTTAATTTCATCAATGACCCCTTGGTTGTTCAGTAGCATGTTGTTTAGTCTCCACATCTTTGTCCCTTTCCCAGTTTTTTCCTTGCAGTTGATTTCTAGTTTCACAGCATTATGATCAGAAAAGATGCTTCTAATGATTTCAATCTTCTTAAATTTATAGAGGTTTGCCTTGTTTCCTAATATACAGTCTATTGTTGAGAATGTTCCATGTGCACTTGAGAAGAATGTGTACTCTGCTTTTTTTGGGTGGAGTGCTCTGTATATATCTATTAAGTCCATTGTGTCTAGTTTTTCGTTTAAGTCCATTATGTCCTTATTGACTTTTTGTCTGGATGATCTATCCATTGATGTTAGGGGGGGGGGGGTGTTAAGATCCCCTACTATTATTGTGTTATTGTTAATATCTCCTTTTAGGTTTTTTAGCAGTTGTTTTATGTACTTTGGTGCTCCTGTGTTGGGTGCATAGATATTTATAAGTGTTATGTCTTCTTGGTGAAGCGTCCCTTTTATCATTATATATTGCCCGTCTTTGTCTCTCATTCCCTTTATCTTGAAGTCTACTTTGTCTGATACAAGTATGGCAACTCCTGCTTCCTTTTGTTTGCCATTAGCTTAGAGTATCGTTTTCCATCCTTTTATTTTGAGTCTGTGTTTGTCTTTAGAGCTGAGATGTGTTTCCTGGAGGCAGCAAATTGTTGGATTTGGGTTTTTAATCCATCCCACCACTCTGTGTCTTTTGATTGGAGAATTCAATCTGTTTACATTTAGAGTGATTATTGATATATGAGGGTTTAATGTTGCTATTTTATTGTTCATCTTCTGGTTCTTTTGCATTTCCTTTGTTTCTTGTCGCATGTGTTTTGGACTGCAAATTCAGTTTGGTATTTCTGCATGATGATTCTCTTAGTTTTCTCTTTATTTGTCATGTGTGGTTCTCTTCTGATTATTTGTTTAGTGGTTACCCTGAAGTTTATATAAGTGATCTCCTGGATAAGACAGTACATTCTCAGATGCCTCCTGTTTCCTTAGGCTGAGTCGATTCAATCCCTTTCCTCTTCCCCTCCTTATTTGTTGTTGTCACTACTTATTCCATCTTGTGTCGTGAGTGTGTGTTTACAGTGATGAGCTTGAATTAATTTTTGATGTTATCCAACTGTAGTTTGTTCTGGTTTAGTCTCCTTGCTTTCCTCCTTGATGAAATCTTTGTATCCCCTTTCTCTTTTGTTTTTTTTCAGGCCTAAGGGCCTTCTTGAGCATTTCTTGTAGTGGGGGTCTTGTGGTGATGAACTCTCTTAGCTTTTGTTTATCAGGGAGAGTTATTATTTCTCCTTCATATTTGAAGGATATTTTTGCTGGATAAAGTATTCTTGGCTGAAGGTTTTTGTCTTTCATGATTTTGAATATGTCATACCAGTCTCTCCTAGCCTGTAAAGTTTCTGTCGAGAAATCAGCTGAGAGCCTGATGGGGTTTCCTTTGTATGTTATTTTATTTTTTTTTTAGCTGCCCTTAATATTGTTTCCTTGTCACTGAGTCTTGTCAACTTAGCTATTATGTGGCGTGACGATTGTTTATTCCTGTTTATATATTTAGGTGATCTATTGATTTCGTTCACTGTTATTTCCATCTCATTCCCTAGGTATGGGAAGTTCTCAGCTATTATTTCTTTGAACAAACTCTCTGCTCCTTTTTCTCTTTCTTCTCCTTCTGGAATACCTATTATCCTTATGTTGCTTTTCCTCCTTGAGTCTGATATTTCTCGAAGAATTTCTTCATTTCTTTTTAGTCTCAGCTCTCTCTCCTCCTCTATCTGGAGCGTTTCTGTGTGGCTATCCATACTGCTCATTCTTTCCTCCATATTGTCAGTTCTGCTCTTTAAAGACTCCATTTTTTCCATTATCTCATACATTTTGTTTTTCATCTCCAATAATTCTGATTGGCTTTTCTTTATGGTTTCAATCTCTTTTGTGAAGAAATCCCTGAATTCGTTGATTTGCTTCTGCGTGTTCTCTTGTATTTCGTTGAGTTTGTTTATGATAGCTATTTTGAATTCTCTGTCATTCAGGTTATAGGTTTCTGTGCCTTCAGGGTTGGTTTCTGGGTGTTTGTCATTTTCCTTTTGGTCTGTAGACATAATAAACCATTGCATAGATCCCACAGCTTTACCTTTTCCTTTCATCTTGAAGTTGGTCCTGCAGTTTCCACCTGATGCCACTGGATGGAGATCATGAGCCGTGTGCTCTGTGCCTACTGCAGTCCCCGGAGAGATTATGCTGAAGCGCAGGGCGTGTGGGGGGAGGGGTTCTCTCTTTCTCCTGCTCCACCCGGGGGTTTCCTTTCTGGCTCTCTTGGGGCGTCTGCCACACTTCCGAAACAGTCTGTCGTCGCTTCCTGGTGGGGATCTCTCGACAGTCTGTGAGAGCACCTGGAGGGCGATTGTTTTCCCCACAGAGGGCCGCCCCTCTCCCCTCTGTCTGCGAGCCGCACTGTCTGTCTTTGCCAATTGATTGGGGAGGGGGAGTAAAACTCCTTACCTCTCCTCCCGTCTTTTGGGGCTTCCCGTGCCTCCACCGTCCAATGTATGGCAGCAGGGGTTTCTTAGAAGTCCTTTGTAGTGTTTGATTGACCTCTGTTGGTATGCGAATGATGTTTTCATTGTGTATAGGGGGCAGAGATTCAAGAAGGAATCTCATTCTGCCATGATACTGACGTCACTCCTCATCTGTGCTTTTGCTGGCAGGAAGTTCCCTTTCTTCATCATTGTGACGAATGTATGTATTTGTGGCACTTTTAATTCTTTGGGGGATGAGTGGATAAGTACATCAGAAGTAGATAAGTGAGTGTGGCTAAGGGTTGCAGTAATCTGGCTCTGAAGGTCCTGAGACCTTAGTGATGAGAACTAGAGATGTGTGATCAGAGGTCAGACCCAGGCCAAGGCCTGGACAGCTCAGGTGGACTGGGTGATAGAGATTGCTAGTTGTCCTCCAATACCTGTTTCCCATCTTCCAGGGGGATAAAATGCCTGATTTTTGGCTGGGTACATGGCTGCCCAAAATAGACTACATTTTCCATCATTTTATTTGCATCTTACAGAATTCCTGAGAGATAGCATAAATCATTTTACCAGCTGAACAAACTGGGATTCATAAAGGTCACATGGCTTAGTATCTAACTTAAGATCACATCACAGGTGGCAGTGAATCCAGGTCTGTTTATTCCAAAACCCATGCTCTTTCCCTTACACCAGTTCTTACTCTTTCCTTGGTAGCAAGGCATATGTCAAGTTTCATTTGTGGTTCACTGTGGCCTATTGAACCAAAATGGTGGACAAGAATTTTCCCATAGTCATGTTGTTTTTAATAGATTTTTAAATCAGTGAAGATACAGTAGTATATGCTTGCATGAAAGAAGGAATAAATCAGTAGTTATAACATGGAAAATGTGAGAAACAAAACAACAAAATGTAAATGAGTAACTTACAGATAGGACCTAGGAAATAAAACTATTATTAAATATTCACTAATTGCTTTTATTAGTGAACTTAGTGCTTTTGTGAACTATTGCTTTGTTATAATATTCATCAAGTTGCAAGTTAAGGTATTTTATTCCAAAATTTAAAACTATTATCCCCTTGCAAAAATATATACATTTAACTTAACTATGTATTATAGTTACTATAATATAACTATATAGGGTAACTATAACTTGAGTTATAGAGATGTCTGCAATGAATTACAAATATTTTACCTTTTTTCATAAAATTCAGTATGTATGTCCAGTTACAGCACATCTAAGTTTAGACTAGCCACATTTCAAGTGCCCAATAGCCACCTGAGGCTGGTGGACACAATTTGGACAATGCAAGTCTAGATGACCTACAGATTGGATCATGATTCTCAGAATAATCTGGATAATTAGATCATAATCCTTAGAATTTATTTTAAAAAAACAACCATAGAACCAACCTGCCACATGCATGACCTAGTTTATGATATATTAGTATGATAAATTGATTAAAAAATATGGGGGAAAACAATGTCAAAGCTACAAATTTCCCACTTAATGGCACCCCTTCCTATGTCCTGAGGATAAGAATACATTAACTCTCTCTGGCTTTTCATTATTTTGCCTACTTCTATACACTAAGCCTTGCTATATCAATTTAACCATGTGATAAATTTGTCCCCGCAGCAAGCTGTCCCATTACACCATGGGCGTGGTTGGGCTTGTTTGAAAGGGTGAGGTTGGTAAGGGTGAGCTCATCCTGGTATAGAGCTACATGCTTTTAGAAATACTTGCCCTAAGGCAGATGCATCCACATGGCATTGTATCTCAAGCTACTGATTCCCAAACCCCGTTGAAAGGGCTTAGCTTTTGCTGTAGGGAGAGGTGGCCAGTTTCCTTCATATTCCAGCTCTTGCAAGCTCTCTCATTCTTGCCCTACCATCAAAAGGACATGAGAGTGGAAGAAAAGTGCCTTAACCATGACTCTCTACTGTAACTCCTAATAGGACCAATATCCAGGACTTGAGTGTTAGCTTGGGAAATGTTTCGATGTTTATTCTCTGACACAGGAGTCCTAGGTTACTTCAACCATTAAAGTGATTGTTGAGAATTGAACCAACGAACTACAGGACTAATTCTCAGCATTGCAGCAAAATTTTCTGAAGCATTTTGGAAATAATTGATATTTGATTTGGAACTAGTTGATAATGTATATTAATTCTTGTCCAGTTTCCGAGCTCAATTCATTCATTAAATCAACATTTATTTAACACTGATTCTGTGCCCAAGCACTTTTCTAAGCAATGGAGATACCTGATACATGAAAATCCCTGCCCTTGTGGAGCCAAGATTCAAGGGTGGGGAGACAGACAAAACAACTTCTACCTTGTATTAGAAGGCAATAGGTGCTATGGAGGGAAAAAGGGAAGCAGAGAGGAAGTACAGGACGGGTGGGTTGCAATAGAGTAAGTAAGTAAAAATCATACTGATATAGTGACATTTGAGCAAAGTTTTGATGGAGACGAAGGAGGAACCATGCCAGTATCTGGAGAGCTTTCTGGTTAGAGACAACAGCAAGTGCAAAGGTCCTGAAGAGGACGGAGCATGATGGGCAAGTTCAGGGCACAGCCAGAAGGCAGTGTGGCTGGAACAGAGTGAACGAGGAGGAGAGTAAGAGCAGATGACTTTCTACTCCATGGAGGAGCAGGAAGGGCGGATGGTGGGCCTGATAGTCTATGAAAGGACTTTGGCTTCTCCTCTGGGATTGTCGAGGAACTGTTGGAGGGTTTTGAACTGAACAGAGACATGATCTGATAAATGTTTGAAAAGGATCACTCTGGCTTCTGGGTTGTGAATAGACAGTTATTCACAACAAGTTATTACAATAATCCAGGTGAGACATAAAGAGGGCCTGACACAGGGTGAGGGTAGCAGAGTGATGAAGAATTGTTGAATTCTGGAGCCAAGAGGGTTTCCCTAGTGATTGGACGTGGGTTGTGAGAGCAAGAGAGGAACCAGCATTGACTTGGCTTCCCAGAGACTGCTCTTAGTGATGTGCAGGGTAAGGTCTCTTTTTATCACCCTCCATCTAAGTGACCTGGCAAATTCATCTCTCTATCCAGTCTCCCGTAAAACACACTGACTGATGCACAAGATACCTGATCTTCTTGACCAACAGGCAACTCTCTGGAACACTATCACTACCCCCAACTCCCATTCCCATCAACTGAGTTGTATCTTGACCAAGAGTTGTTGACTTCTTTCCAAAACTGTATATTCAGATTGTACTCTCAATAATAGGTTAAAAATGGAAAATAATGGAACATGAGTTGGAAAACAACGAATTGAAGGCCTTGGAAAGGGTTGATAAAAGTGAGTCTTAAAATCTTACTGAATATTTCTAATATCTTCCGCTAAAGAAATCAGAAGTAGAGATCCTACTCACGTAGTGTGGTTTTTGCAAGAAAGACCATGCAGACCTATCAGCAGACACACGCTTAAGGAAGGGCCTTGGCTTTCCTGTAAAGATTGACGGCGAATGTGTATAATAGATGTTTAGAGAATAGACTTGATTCCTTGTCCTATCCAGCATTTTTCCCCAATTGACAAACTGCCTGTTCAGATCACAATGATTGTTTTCACTACATTTTATTGATAATTTACATACTTTATAAATGTTCATGTGGACAAACACGTTTTCTTGAACTATATTCTATTTCTGCATTCTGATCCATATGAGGGAGCAAGACTACTTTGCAGATTTTCGTTTTTAGTGTGTTTTGTAAAGAAAGACGTTTGACTTAAAATCAACCTTTAAAATTAGACCGTAAGCAGTAAGGATATACAGCTTGAGAGTCCACAATCAATCGCAAAACACAATGAGGACTCTAAAAACTATAACCCTATCACTAAACAAATCGTTAATCTGCTGTATGCAACAAAATACTGTTGGAAAGAGTTTGACAGTTATTTTCATTCGTTTGTAGAAAAACAGGATGCTGCAGAAACACCCTTTGGCCCCCAGAGGGCGCAAGACAGAAAGAAGTCAGAGCTGAGTTTGCTCCCTCCAGATGGCAGCACTACCTCCTTACCTGAGCTGCAGAAGAGAATAGGAAAAGTGGTGGATGTTCACCTCAGGTGATAGTCAATGTGGGATTCTGGTAGATGCAAGGACTGTATATATTTAACTCTACCTCTGGTTTTTGAAGTGTAGCAAATATGCAAAACTTGCAGAAACCTCTTTACTCTATCCCCTTTTGCCTTACCTACAGAAATGGAGTATATGTGTGAGAGTATGAGAGGATTAGAGTATTAGATTGTGTGTATGTGTAAGAATGTGTGTGTGTGTGTGTGTGCATGAGAGAGTATGTGAGAGAGAGTAGGAGGGAGCCCACAGCGCTGCAGACTTTAATTCTTCTAAGAAACATAAGAATACTGTTGAAAGTACATGAACTTGGCTAGATTATGCATCATATTCAGTTCTAAATGTTCTGTCAAAGGCTAAAGCTGCAGATTTTTCCTTCAAGACAGGAAACAAAACCCAGGCACAAACCCCTCTGTGCTCTCCCTATTATTTCAGTGACATTTTACTTATCACTTAGATGTTTAGAGGAGTTTTATTCCTTGAGCAGGAAATTTTCCTCTTTCTTCAATATTTTATTGAAGTGTTTCAAGCAGCTCTAATAGCACAATATCCACTACTAAGAATTTCACACTATTTAATTGCTGCATGAATGTCATTCATTTATTGAAATTAATATTATTATGAACACATAATGGAAAAATGCTCCTCAAAAGAGAAGGTGAATGTTGATCATCAAGAGGACAAAGCTATCCTCAAAAGACAGAGATGTGGGAAATAGTTTCACAGTTTGGTTTACAAGGACATGCGGCCAGAGTCCATCTATGTAAGTGTATCTGCAGCGGCCAGGTTTTGGATGAGGAGGCTCAGAAACGTCTCCAGCTGCTTCCTCGATCTGTATGCAATCAGTCCTCCCTTGTTGGCCCAGCGGTCCACTCCAGCAGCACCTTCGTTTTCCACGTGGTACACCAACTGTGGGAAGTCAAGCCCTGCTTCTGGATTTCTTTCCAAGCATTCTTTTAAATCTACCATTCCCCCACCCATGGCCCTGAGTATGGCATGAGCAGCACACGAGTCCCACTTGAAGGTGGTGTCTTCTGAAAAGATGTAAATGTCAACAAGGCCTTGAACAACACAGAGGCTCTTGTAACCAGCCCCGGCTGCTGGGAACACGCGCTCTCCGCACACACGTGACAGCGCGGCTTTGACAGTCTCCTTCTCACTAGTACTGATGACGGCTGAAAACTGGTGGGAGAATCCCGCCTCAGAGCTGGTGATTGCGGTCGGTTGGCTCCTCATGCCACTGCTGCTTTTTTTAGATTTGGGAGGTTGAAGGGAATGGATTTGGGTCCCCATGTAAGAGAGGCCCCAGTAGCACTGTCCTTTCCACCTGTGGAAGAGAACTTTCCATGAGTGGCGGTAGGTTATCACACTTGTTTACTACTCATGTGGCTTTCTAACTTAATGATATGAAAATGATATATAATGTCATGAATCTCAATGTCCTTAAGCCTAGAAATGGATGTCAAGTAGCTAATTCATTTCTAAGAGTTACTCCTGTGCATGCAGCTGCCTGTGTTGTCGCGGGTTAGGAATGCTTTGAGCTCTACGGCATTATCACATCGATCTAGGACACTGCGGAAATATGTGTGGGATTTCCGGCCTCCAGGAACACAGCAAAATGTCACTGCCACTTTTGGCATTTAAACTTTAATAGGGAAAAAGATGAACAGATAAATAATCTCTTTTCAATCTGCAAATCTTTTACAGTCCTTATAAGCTTTTCTTCATTTGGTAACTCCTTTTCATTCTCTTCTTCACTTAGCTCCACTTTGGCTTTAACACCAAGAAAGACGGACTTGTTATTTTTGGCAACAACAACAATAATAGCACCTAATATTTCTCAATGTTTATCTTTCCATATACGTTGGGTAATTTACTCTATTTACAGAGGAGGAAACTGGGGCTAAGGGAACATAAGGGTAAGAATGTCAGTCAGTGGTTGAATCTGCATTCAAACCCAGGAAATCTCACTCCAGAATCTGTGCCACTAAGTACTTTATCAACCATTTCTAGGCCATGATTATCTCTGCATCCAGTCCCTAATGACCCTTCAAAGATAATAGAAATACATTTTCAGTTTGGAAGAAGGCAGGGGTAGAGGGAAAATGTCAAAATTCCAGAGGTGTAGTTTATGACTATTAAAGAGCAAACAATTCTTAGTTGCCTGAAGCAACTCAAAGTTTAATAAAAATATTGAGTCCTATACAAATGGAAAAATAAAAAACTGAAACCACAGGAGAAAAGCTGCTTGCTTCCTCTTGGACTCTGCCAGGCCCTGGAGTCAACCAAAGCACAGGCCCAGAGGCAACTGGCAGCCTGGCCGCCCTCTATGCACCGTGCAGAAGCCCATGGAGGGGTGGGGAGGGAGGAGGCAGAAAAGGAAGTATGCTGATGGTATTTATAGGGAGAGCACCCCAAAGTCAGGTTCTAATCCTGGCCATTCCTACTCATCTTTTCATTGGATAATTTTCACATTTTGTTTTGAATTTCTTCTAAAATTATGAAAGTGTTCAACTGTTTACATAATGATAGCATCTCTCTTGTTCCAAGTGTATTAGAAGATGGTATTACTACTGTTCTATTAATCTGGTTTTGAGTGGATTCTAGAAAACAGGGACCAGGACCCCCATATTCCAAATGCAAAACTACGATTTCTCCAAGATACTATTTCTTTTAAAAGTTTCTGCCAGCATGCACCTCGCCCCCAATAAAATTATGCCAAACCCAAGACTGAAAATAGAAAGAACTTTAATTCAAACATGCACACTTTTAGTAGGAACACCCCATGTATTAAGCCATGGGAATGCCACGTGGAGTGATAATCTTGAAAATAAGCAAAGCTGAGGTTGTAAATTTTAAAAACCATAATATACCAAAAATGCTCATCTTTTACCTGAGAGTGTTTAAGTCTTGTGATACAAAAGGTTGGTTGATGACTCCCATCAGAGGCACCCCTGTCTGTATGTCATAGACACCAATTAAAATGGTGACGCACTGAAGTCCACTGGGGAAGATTCCTTGGTTGGATTTAATGTCAGCAGAACCTTTTATATACTGATAAGTTGAATCTGAAAACCGAAGCAAATTTGTTTGAATTCAGGCAATGATTATTTAGAAGATAATGATGAATACATCCATAAACTCTGTCCTATATCATTTCTCTCTTCTGCTAATTTGGTAACTGCTATGGTCTGAATATTTGTGTCTCCCCCCCCTCCCCAAATTATAACCCCCCAAAGGTGATGGTGTTAGTAAGTGGGGCCTTTGGGAGATACTTAAGTCCTGAGGGTGGACCCCTCATGAATGGGATTAGTGCCTTATAAAAGAGGCTCCATAGCCATCCTTAGTCCCTTCTACTACGTGAGGACATGGTGAGAAGGTGCCAGCTATGAACCAGGAAGAGGGCCCTCACCTAACCACGCTGGCACCTTGATCTTGGACTTGGCCTCCAGAACTGTGAGAAATAAATTTCTGTTGTTTATAAACTACCTTTGTTGTTCGTGTTGTTGAGTCGATTCTGACTCCTAGTCAACTCCTCGTGGCCCTGTGGACAGCAGAGCAGAACTCTGCCCAGTCTTTTTGTGCCATCCTCTCACCTTCTGCTGCTCTATCAGACAGTGCTCCGTTGCTATTCACAGGGCTTTTATGGCCAATTTTTTGGAAGTGTGTGGCCAGGTCCTTCTTCCTAGTCTGTCTAGTCTGGAAGTTCTCCTGAAACCTGTCCACCCTGGGTGACCCTGCAGGCATTTGAAATACCAGTGACATAGCTTTCAGCATTACAGCAACATGCAGCCACCACAATATGACAACCAACAGATGGGTGGTGTGGGTTCCCTGAGCAGGAAATGAACCCGGCCTGAGGCAGTGAGAGCACTGCATCCTAACTACCAGACCACCAGGGCTGGCGATAAGCTACCTAGCTTGTGGTATTTTGTTATAGCAGCCTGAACAGACTAAGATGGTAACCAATCAAGTTTTACCTTTGGGTGTCACTTGTATTGAATTATTAAACTTCTTGTACTTCACTTTTAAGGTGTTTGTGTTTCATTTTCCCAACTAGATGAGAACTCTTGAAGGAAGAGGACATGTCTCTAGTTCCTGTGGCATCTAGCATAGCACCTTGCCTATAATAAGCACTGAAATATTCATCACATGTCAAAAGCATTTAAAAGTTAATGACTCATGGGGCCTCCCGGTGGCACAGCGGTTGAGTCCGCGCTTGGCAGCCCGGGGTTTGCGAGTTCGGATCCCGGGCGCCCGCCGACGCACTGCCTGTCAGCCATGCCGTGGCGGCGTCCCATATAAAGTGGAGGAAGATGGGCACGGATGTTAGCCCAGGGCCAGTCTTCCTCAGCAAAAAGAGGAGGATTGGCAACAGATGTTAGCTCAGGGCTGGTCTTGCTCACCAAAAAAAAAATTAAAAAAAAAAAAAGTTAATGACTCAGGGTAAGTGGTGGGATTCTTTAGAGCTCTGACTAATCAGAGGGCAAGTCCAACAGATGGGAAAGCCTCCTTCCAGGAATCTGTCAGGGATGGAATTATGTGGGGTTTTTTTGTCCCTCAAATGAGAAGGAGGAAAGAGATGATGATGGTGGCACAAAAGGAAGAAATTGATGGTGACTCTTGTGAAAAAGGAGCCAAGGAGCTAGGTTTCTTCTTCAGAGACGTACATGCCAGCAGCTGACTGCCGACGTCTAGCGAGTTAACACCCAGATGAGGACGTGCTGGGCAAAAGATCCAGACAGCTGGCTAACAGAATCAATTCAGGATAGAACGAAGAAACAGGAGATCCTTGTCCCTCCGAAACCTTAACGAGGCTGATTTACCCTTAAGTGATAAAAGATTTTGGGAAAGATTCTTAGTTTGCATATATAATGCATTGGCTGAATGTTCTATAATTCTCTGATGATTAAAGGCATTTCTATAGTGTTATATTAATGTGCTTATAGGAGGGGGAGGGTGGGGAGTTTGCCTGCTCAGCATAATGAATGGTCCCAGTGTGTTGGGTGGAATGTGCCAGGCAGGTGAGAAAGAAAAAAGAAGAAACTTCTGACAATATCTAGAGCATTGTATTAATAGCATCATTGAGATAGGCCTACACTTTTAAAACAATGAGCTATAGATTACGGTTCTACCATAATCATGACCAAAAAAACAATGGGTGAGTTTTACACAGGGCTCACAAACTGACTGCTAATAAGTCACATCCAGCTGTGTTTTGCTTGACCTGTATAGTGGTTTTGATTGTTTGCTTCTTTAATTGGATGAGTAGCCAGTGGCTAAAAACTGGGAGATCTCACTTAAAAACCTGGATTTTGGCTTCTCTTTAAAAATCGGAAGATCTGGACTGTACTCCCATATGGCAGCAATCTGCTGGAGCCTGGTGTTCTTTAAATGGCATGTGTGCTCAATTAGTTACAGCTGCTATCACTTCATCCTTCTCTCTTACTTACCAGTCTGGCCCCTGAAGTCTTTCAAAGATGAGCTAATTCAGCTTTGTATGTGTGCCTGTATATGTGTGTGTGTACATATGTAACATATCATAACACATACACCTCAACTCTTCATTTATCATTTTAAAACTTTAAAATTTTAAAAACTTCTAGGAGAGTTAAACTACACTTTCAGTTTTTATTTTTCTAAGCTCTCCCCGCCCCCCCCAAAAGGATTACTAATAATAACAAATAAAACAAAAGCAAACCCTCTCCTCTACTTACCTATGGGATCCACCCAAATTCCCAAAGTGTCCTGTGGAATGTTGATCTCCATCGAATCCAGAGTTGGGTCAGCAAAGGCGACATCCTGGTGAACCACCTTGGCTAATGCTTCAGATGCCAACTTGTTATCATTAAGGACTTTGCTAAGAAGCTCTCCTGTTTCTTCCTCTGTTGGACACAGTCTCAAGATAATCTTTTCCCCTAGAGTAAAGACAAACTAAAAGCCATTACATTTCAAGAGCTTCAGGGGAGAAAGAACCACAGAGGGGCGGAAGGAGCAGAAGCCGTGCACTTAGATTAGGTGAGGGCAATATATCCAGGGCAGGGGGTCCTAACCTGGCTGACTGCCAGCAGCACCCAGGGGGCTTCATAAAGTCACAGCTGCCCAGTAGTCACTCAGGCACCTAATGTGAATAGTAAGAGATGGACTGCAGGTATCAAAGGAACTTCTTCCCAGAAAAATGTCCACATGGGCACATGCACACAATTTTGTATCCAGTTTAAGGGGGTTCATGGACCAATTAAGCCCCTGAATGCTGAGTTCTTGATAATTAATCTTTTATTTATGTTTTTTGCCTTTGACTTTTAATATACATGGTATATTAAACCCTATTCTCTCCTCAGTTCTCAGGAAGATGTATGTGGAATGCCTTTTTGCCCCTATAATTCTAAATAAACAAAATATTAAAATAACTTTTTATGAAGTAGTCAAACATAGGATTTTAAATGTAGGATTTCTTATGAGTTAATCACAGGGTTTTTTTTAACCTTAAGGAGTTTAAATGAGATTTTCTCTGTCTTCTTACTGAGTGTCATAGAACTAATCGCATCTTAATACAAAGCCCATGGAGGAGACAAAAAATTTTCTAGAGTTAATCCAGAAATTAGTTTTCTCCTTTGTAAATGTGCCTCTAGATGTTTAACTGTTTGTCACTTGATCAGAGTTTAAAGTTCACGATTTTAATCTTCTACCATTAAGCAAAAAACTCCAAACTAAAAATAATTTGTTTCTCTGAAAAGAATCATAGATTTTGATATTTTTCTCTCTACAAGGGAACATTGATGTCCAAAGGAGAATCTGGCCTACGGGAAACTCATTAAATAAGACTTAAAACTTGGTACTGAAAGGAAACTTTTAGTTAGTCCAACTCCCTTTACAGAGGTTCTGAGACCAGAGGAGTGGCGAGGTGACTGCTCAAAAACACACAGTATTTCAGGGACAAGGCCCCTCCACGTTCTCAGTCAAGGCCTTGGACTTCCCAGGGGCTCCACGAATGGGTTTATACCTTGGACCTGAAATTGTCTGCACAACTGTGAAACGTGCATCTTTCTGGAAGTATCTATAACTTCCATTCGATTCCTAAAGGGTCATGCAACTTTCCCAAAGGTTAAGTCATACACTATTTAAATGCTACAGATATATCTAGATTTTAGATTATATCTAAAATAATACATGTGGACTTGCTAAATAATTCTAAGATACCACACCTTTCTAATTTAAATGGCGTGATATTTTTTTGAGGTACTGAATGAAGCTTAACATTCAAATAGCATATTTATGTTATTTACACGAAAGGCTTCCAAACATCCATTTATTTCATGATATAAGTTGAAAATTAGAATATCATATGACAATTTAGTTATAAAAATATATTAAGATTTTTATACTTACCCAAATCATTAGTAAACTCATTGGATTCTTCTCCAAAAATTTTTTTTTCCAAGCCTGGAAACTGAATGATTCAGACAGAGTATGACAAAACAACAACAACAAAAACCCACATACATCTTCAATTCTGAACAGATTTCCATTTATATTTCAAATTAAATAGCACAATTAGATCTGAAATTTAGAAATTTACAATTCCAGAATCAATCCAAGAATAAAAAGTGAAGTCAGCTTCGTTCGGTACTTAGTTTTCTAATATCTTCCTGCTCCTTTGCCCTTCTAGAAAGTCCAAATCATAGCAGAAGTCTGATTTCCTCATGTCCTGTTGAGTTTGCAGAACTTCTAGAAACTTCAGCCTTCTACTTAAGGGCCATAGAACTAGAATGTTTATAAAGGAGATATTTTAACTGTTGCTCTTAAACAGCACTCTAGTAGTTTATATGAGTTAATATTATTGACCAAGTACCTAAATTATTACTTGAGACTAAATAGAAGGGATTAGAGGATAACAGATTTTGTTTTCATTTTCAGGTGTGTTTCCTGCACCTGTTGGAGGTATCACCAGCCTTCAGGCTAGGAAGGTAATACAGCAAAAAAAGAAGGGAAATATTTTAATGATGAAAATAATGGAGCTAAGGAAGAATCTTCTCTCATCTCCATATGACCAGGAAAGTTTCAGATACATTTTGCTTCTGATCCTCTTTGTAATAAAGATAATTTTTCTCAAAATATGTGCTAAATTATGATATGCGTGATGTTCTCAGGGAATAAAAGCAAGGAGGAGCTTCAAATATTTGAACTCAGTCATTAGTAGACGGGCCAACAGCTTTAATAGTGCCCACAACCACTTGTTCTCTTTTCCTCTTATGGAGAGCAGTGCGGTGCATGTCAACAGGGGCTGCAATGAGCCTATTTATCAAGGGCTGACGTTCAGTCGCCCAAGCCTGCTCAAAGGCCCGTTTCTGAGGCTACAGGACATAAGGGGCATGGAACAAAGATGTTTTATACTGACAGAAGTGACATTTATTTGTTCCTAAGTCCTGACATATACTTCATGAATGAACAATTGCCTGAACTTGTTATAACGCTTTGGGGCAAATATTAGCCCATAAAAATTAATGTCGATACATTTCTAATCCAGTTGCTCAACCATCCCTTGCACCCAACTATCTTGATAAGTAACAACAGTAAACTTGCTTCATCTAGTTTATTGGAGCCAGATATTATAAGGCATGAAAAAATATAGTTTGTAGAGATTTCGAGGGGTCATTTATTCTCTCTTCCTGCCCGTGGTCAAGAATTCGCTTAAATGACTCTAAATATTTTGAGAATTTCATGGAAACTTTCTGTCATAAAGTTCTATCCTTCCAAATCTAAAAAAATACATAATTATTAGATCATATAAAAAGCAATATAGTATTGCAAAGAGTGCAGACTCTGGAGCCAGACAGCCTATGTTCAAAAACTGGCCCTGCTATTCACTTGCTGTGCAACCTTGGGCAAATTACTTAACCTCTCTGTGCCTCCCTTTTCTCCATTACGTTGGAATAATAGTTCTTACCTCATAAAATAAGGTAAGAGTTAAATTAATATATTTAATACCCTTAAAACAGTGCCTGGCACACAGTAAGCATTTATAAGTGTCTGCTAGTGCTATTGTTTGTTATTATTGCTTATGAATACAGTTTCTTTTCCCCAGTCAGTTTAAATCTAGAATCACAATCATTGTTAGTTATAAACAATGTTTTTCTACCAGAATAAAGGGGGACTTTAAGTCTCCAGGACTGTATGAGCCCATAACGGAAGCAACCACTACATAAATGATTATGTCAAAAAGGTGGGACTTGATACTTTGAGTAAAAAAAAAAAAAAAAAGGTTATAAAACAGTATGTCCTCATTTCTGTTGAAATAAATTAAATATGCCATGCACACACATACACATAGAAGGAAAACGTTCTAACAATATCTAGCAAAACATAGCTGTGCTTTTCTCTAGTGGTAGGATTAAGAGGGTTCTTATTTTTGCTTCTTTTCCAGAGAACATATATTACTTATTAAAAATAAACTCATTATTAAAAGTTCAATACCAAAGTGTTTCTCTCTAGCTGTTAAAATTGTGAGTGATTTTTATTTCCTTATTCGCTTTTCTGTATTTTTTAAGTTTCCTGCAATGAACATTTGAGTAATACTGTAGTCAAAATAAGGTACGGGGGGGAACCCCAAGGTGTTTATTTGGATCTAAGATGCTCCTATTCTGAAGGGAGAAAGAAAGGAAATATTCTATCAGGGGCCAAAAACCACAGGGGACAAATATTTTGCAATTACCTTGGCTGTGACCTTTCTTACCTTGTTCTCCATATTCTGTTTTATAACTTCCTGTACCAGCACATCAGCCAGGGTCTTGAAATCAACCGCAAACTTCTTGTTCTTGTCTCCCTCTTTCTTTTCTTCTATCAGCAGCTGGAAGAGGGCTTCCTGCTGCCTGCACGCCCGGGCGATGTTGGCAGCTTTCTCAGAGACACAGAGCAGCTCGCGGAGGATATCTGACATTTCTGAACCTTGCTTTTCAGTTGCAGCTGCTGGTGGAATCGGCACCCACCTTCCGTGCCGTCAGCTGGAAAAGTACAAGAATGTGAAAGAGAAAGCAGTTCAGAGAGTGATGTCAGGATGCTCCGGCTCTGCTAACAACTCATCTGGCAGCCGACCTGGTCAGCGTGGCTGAGCGGCTAATACACGTCACAGTCGCATCCTCAGTGTGGAAGACTAGGGATCATCGAAAATTAGAAACTTTTTTTTAAATCTTAAATATTTATAGCCTCAATAATCCATTATGTAAAGAATTGAATTCTCAGTGAAAGAAAGTCTTTGAGAATCTACATTATATTTATGAATCCCTAAACAGAAAGGTAGGTGGACACGCGAGCACCGTGTTAAAAGGAAAGGCGAATTCTCGTCATGACCTTAGAAGGACCACACAGGCTTAGTGGCAGTACCGAAGTGGTGCTCTTTTTTTTTTTTTTTGGTGAGGAAGACCAGCCCTGAGCTAACATCCGTTGCTAATCCTCCTCTTTTTGGTGAGGAAGACTGGCCCTGGGCTAACATCCGTGCCCATCTTCCTCTACTTTATATGGGACGCCGCCACGGCATGGCTGACAGGCAGTGCGTCGGCGGGCGCCCGGGATCCGAACTTGCAAACCCCGGGCTGCCAAGCGCGGAGCGGACTAAACCGCTGCGCCACCGGGCGGCCCCTGAAGTGGTGCTCTTTCTTTCGCCCTACGGGGAAGAAGGGAGAGGTGGGAGAGGATTTATCCTATCAGTCCTGGTCCTTAGTACTTTCTAAAATACTAAGCACCACACCAGCGAGACTGTTGTGTCCTGCAAGACTCTGAGGCCACTCTTGGACTAGCAGCCCCAGCAAGCTCCCAGTCACCCTTCCCCTCATTAAAAACAAGTCCCACTCTCTGTGCTGCTCTTCTGCCAAGTTTAAATAATAAAATAAAGTGAAACATGCAACTCGTTGGGATTTGAGAAGTTCTGGCTCTGTGATATGCAATCATACCTTGGTATACCTATTGCATCTATTTTGCAATTAGGAGAGAAACATTTCTCATTTTCTTATGGTAGCTGCATTTTATTGAAAGTTTTAATAATTCCTATCATTGTGAGAATTATTGTGAAGATTATCAGCCCCGTTTTACAGTCAAGGAAACTGAAGCTTAGAGAGGTTAAGTAACTTCTCAAGTTACACAAGACTAAACGGCAGGGCTCAAAAGGGGTCTTACACAGAAGCTCATGCTGTTTGTTATAATAATCAACAGTTTCTTTCTTTTTTTTTTTTGTGAGGAAGACCAGCCCTGAGCTAACATCCGTCGCCAATCTTCCTCTTTTTGCTGAGGAAGACCGGCCCTGGGCTAACATCTGTGCCCATCTTCCTCCACTTTATATGGGACGCCGCCACTCCATGGCTGACAGGCAGGTGCATCAGCGGGCACCCGGGATCTGAACCAGCGAACCCCGGACTGCCAAGCGCGGACTAAACCGCTGCGCCACCGGGCGGCCACAACAGTTTCTTTCTTTTTTAAAAACTTCCTCTAATGGACTCTAGGAGGCTGAGAATTAGTACAATTATGAAGATGCCAGTGCAACAGAGTTAACTGTGAATCGTCATAGCTGGTTTATCTAACAAGTTTGCTGAAAAATTTGCTATCTCTTTAAAATGATGAGTCAACCACCATGAGAAAAAAAGTCCAACCTCAATAGTAATAAAAGGAAAGTGAATTAAAACATGAGACCTCCTCCTTGACTATTAGATAGCTGTTTTTAAAGTTCACATTCATTCTTGGAGAGGCCATGATGAAACAGGTGCTGACACTCTGCTAATGGGCATGCAAACAGGTGTGTTTCCAGAGGGCAATTTGAGAAAAATACATCAAGATCCCTAGAACTGTCACTTCAGTCTTATGTTAAGAAAAGTCAGAATATTTCTGCACAAGGATTAATATTATTTACAGTAGCAAAAAGTTGAAAATAATTTTAAACATTGGTAAAATATAAGATACACTACTATGTGGTCATTAAAATGTTTTTGAAGAATATTTAATAATATGGAAATATGTTAATGCTATAATGTTAAGTGGAAAAACGACCTATGACCACATATATATAGTATGATAGTATGTTACCAATTTGTGTTTATATACACACATACACTCTACATATACAGAGAGAGATTGAAAGACTAGTAGGTGATGTTTTAACAGTAAACAGATGTTTAATGGTAGTTATCACTGAGTACCAGAATTGTGGATGGCTTTTTTTCATTATGCTTTTCTATAATCTTCAAATATTCTACAATAAATATATACTCCTTTTATAATAAGAAATGGCATTTTAAATTAACTTGGAATAATTAAGCATGAAGGACAAGAATTCCTCAATTCCTGGAGACAACTGTCCAAACAAAGTAGTACTATGGTAATAACACAAAAAGCCGCCAGGTGGTAGAGAGTACGGAGTTAAAGATTAAACAAAAACACCTGCCTATCGAAATGCCTTTTTTTTTTTTCCAGGAATATGTTCAAAAATTCACTTTGGTTGACTTGAACCTAAACACTAAGAAATACAGTTACATTAATAAAACTGAGGCACTTTGACTTAGAAATAATTTATGGCCTCTGTATGCTATAAATTATATATAATATATACACACACGGATGCATGCATATCTTAGAATATACAAGCCCCAAGAGTATAAATTCAATAACCACAATTTTGATTTCTTAGTAAATGTTCTGAGGTTATAAGTGAAGGGAAAAAAAATCAATGAACCAACAGTATCTAAATAGCTTTTTATCTTAAGAGCAGCATGAAGATTTTAAGGAGTCCAATTTGAAAGCTTTCTAGTTAAACAATATCAGTATTGTCAGTTTTTACTCAACTTGGTTAAAACCAATTAAATTGTTTTCCTAAAATAAACACTGTACCACTACACTGCGGGACAACCCAGAAACTCTGACGCTGTCAGGATGCTCAGGCTAGCTACTCACAAGGGCTACAAGCCCCAGGAACCACCCCCACCCTCTCCTCAGGTGGAAAGCTCACCGCCTTAGTCCTGGTAAGTTTCCAAACAGCTGCCCCAGCGATCTAGAGTTTCTCCCCTTTGGACCTGACCTTCATTTCCTCAATAATGACCATTCTCACCCCACCTGAGCACAGCAGCTTGCCCACTGGGAAAGAAATATCAGCTATAAACTGCAGTCCTGTAATTAACAGGTGGACTGACTTTAGGAATGTCATAACACAATAATCAGGTTTTTCAGGTCCAAAATTATCCCAGAGTTCAACCTTAATCACTCTTCATTCTGACCCTAGGGAACACTTGTATTTTGTCAAGCTCTGGGTTGAATGCCCGTTTCAGCTTGGGACTAAGCTTTCTCTCCCATCCTATAGAACCTAGCTCTTTTTCAGCTATTTACCTTTCTCAACGGTCCTAGCTCCCCCCTGAAAAAAATCTCTCACAGCTATCTCATCTACATGCAAGACTTTCTAATTAATTTGCATGGCTAGCCTGCTACTTTCTGACTGAATGGACCATTTCCTCCAAATGAATTGAACCACCCTTCTCTGTAAGCTGCTTCCATCTCTCTCTGTCCTCAACTCAGTTCACTCAGGCAGGCCACAACCCCAAGGAGAATACTGGACAATGCATCCTCACCTTGAATGACTCAACTTGAGATAAATTGTCTACAGAGAAACTGAGGACTACATCCAATACAGAATATCAATAGCTCTTATTAACACTTGAGGAAACTACCTTTCAGATGATTTTTAAGAGCAAGTTTGCAAACTCATTATTGACTTGTTAGTTTTATTTAAATATTTCAAATACTTTAAATGAAAATTATTGTAGACTCATGATTGGCAAGTTATGACATTTATCATAATTTAATAGCCTTGAATATAGAAGAAATTTCTTTTGATTACTATTTCTTAATGCACGTTCTGAGAACCACCTGTATCAGAATTACACAAGGTGCCTAATAAAAAGACAGATTCCTTGGCTCCATCCCAACTTAGTGCATCAGAATCTCTGGGGACAGGGCCCAGGAATCTGTATTTTTGTCAGCTTCCTGGATGACGCTAAACACTGAGATTTAATAGGCACTGTTCTTCAAGCTGCTTATTCTTCTTTAACACTATGCTGGCAATTTCAGGGGGGCTGGCACCTGGTGGCAGATTATCTTGGTGGAACCATGTAGTTGCAATGGTTCTGCCATCAGTTATCCATGTGCAGAGATAGGCCCAAGTTAAAATAGTAATAGCTAACATTTATTAAGTGCTTACCATATGCCAGGTATCCTTCTAAGCACTTTACATATATTAACGCATTTAATTCTCACACATCCCTATGAAGAAGGTACTATTATGTCCATTTTACAGATAAAGAAACTGAGGCACAGGAGGTTAAGTAATTTGCCCCAAATCACAGAGCTAGGAAGTGCTTGGACAAGATTCAAGTCCAACCAAGCTGGCAGAAGCCCATACTGTTAGCCAGTACTCTAGCCAATAAAAGTCTTTCATAAATTGTTAGCTGTTAACTAAGGGAGGAAATGAGCAAATTGGATAAATCATCATAAGCATGTTATTATTATAAGGCATATAGTAAAAAGTAGAGAAACACACACCCAGCTGAAGCCGTCGCTAGTTTGACTATTACAAATCACTATTTCATTGACACCTGACTTCCCTTCCACTCCCAGAAAAACTGTTCCCCCAGTTGATCCTCAGTCTCACTATAAACCGTCTTTGCTGGATGGTCAAAGCTCACCCATCACGTTCTACTGATGTCTCTCCTAACTGGCTGTCGTGGCATCAGTGCGGGGGGCTTAGCGCATGCCGAGTATCTAACTCCTCTTGTATTGGTTTGCAGTGCTGCCCTAACAAGTACCACAGACCAGATGACTTAACAACAGAAATTTATTTTCTTACAGTTGTAGAGGCTCAAAGTCCAAGACCAAGTGGTTGGCAGCTTTGGTTTCTCCTGAAGCTCCTCTCCCTGGCTTGCAGACGACTGCCCTCTTGCTGTGTCCTCACAGGGCCTTTCCTCTGTGCGTGCACATCCCCATCTCTTCCTCTGCTTATTAAGACACCAGTCAGATTGTATTAGGGTCCCCCATATGACCTCACTTAACCTTAATTACCTCTTTAAAGGTCCTATCTCCGAATACAGTCACATTATGAGGTACTGGGGGTTAGGGCTTCAATATAGAAAGCTTGGGGGAATACAATTCAGCTCACAACACCTCTCCTGAGAGACCTTGATAATCTGAGCAAATGCCAACACTTTCTACTCCTTTTTCTTTTGTTTTCTGGTCAAATAGTAAAAACGGGGTATGTTCTCTTCCCCATTTATGTGGTCACTTTAACAGCCAAATCATTGATGGTGCAGTGAGCACTGAAATAACCTCTCACAAGCCTTGCTTTGACAACCTATTTCAAGCTACATGTGAGCAGAATGGATTTGAAGAAGTTACATTTCTCGCCAACTCAGACCAAATGTCTATCTATATTTTAACATAAGACTGTATCACAATGTCAGATAGAAGTAGTCTCTTTAGCTTTTGTGGGATATTCATATGCAGTTAATGAAATATTGAATAAAATGAAGTTGTTCAGAAAAAAAAATGCTCTTAAGACTTTTCCTGAAAGCCCAAATCTCTCTACAAAGACAAAAAGAAATGAGATGACCATTCTATTATCTCTTCAGAGCAAACACCAGAAGTTTCAAAATCATGTCTAATTAATTTACACATATTTCAGATGTGATAAACAGTATAGTGGGAAAGACACAGGTTTTGGAATCATATAGACCTGGGTTCAAAACCTCGCTCTGCCATTAACTAGCTGTGTGGCATCAGGTAATTTGCTTACCCTCTCTAAGCCTCTCTCCTCATGTGTAATATGAAGATAATACTTACCTTGCAGGGACATTGTGAAGATCAAATAACATATTTCTGGACAAGTACCTAGCACAGAGCCTTCCATATAGTAGATAACAAATGACAGGTATGACCATTAAATACAGCTTCACAGAAACCACAGTCACATGTCCTTACTCGAGAAAATAAGAGGTTAGCAACTTTATATGGGTCACTGAAATCTTTTTTGAAAATTTACCAGTCCATTCAATCCAAAAGGCTGGGAACTACTTGTAATTCTCGGAATGACCCTGAATAAAGTTCCTTTATGCAGGCCAGTTCTGATTGCTTCAGTTTCTGGGCATCTGGTGGAAACTCTGACTCCTGAGGCTGCGAGACTACTCTGGCTTCATGGTTGGCCATTTATGGATGGCTTGGCTATTCTGCCAAGGCGGGTATTTTGTCAGGAGATTTGTGGATATTCTATGGCCAAGGGTGTCCATTCTTGTGTGAAGAGCCTGGTTGTACCAGAAGCTGGCCATGCCCTTTTGTTGTTCACAGGGACAGGAGTGTGACAACACAGATAAGGGCCCTCAACAAAACAGAACTGCTCTCTAATGAATAGGCAACTGGGTCAAAGCATTTCCGTTGACATTCCTTTCTTCCTGCAGATAATCCACTACTTCCACAGAGCGCACATTTTTGCCCATTATACAATGACTCCACCCTACCCCCACTGTTCATATCCTGATTTCAGTCTTTCACTCATCCTCAAAGGACTGGCAATTTGAAGCCATTGTGTGGTGGTGCTGCCTGACAGCTATTGCTGTTGGGGGGATAGGCCAGACTTCTATGAAGTTATCTGGATGTTTTACAAGAAGGTGTTTGTGGTGATTTCTCAAGGGAGTGGAGCTGTCCAGGAGTCTCCTTAGGTGGGCACACACTGAGGGGCTGGCTAAGGCTCGATTTAGCTCACATTGCTGTTGTAGGGGAAATCAGACCTCGTTCCCCTTCCCTTTTGGTCCATACTTAGGGCTACTTTAAAGAGTAGTTTACAGAATGGAGGCTGCCCTGGCAGAAGGGACAGGGGAACATAAGTAGGCCCATACAAAGTATATCAGGGGGCTCAATCTGCTTAAGTTCTGGAGCAACCAGGGATGGCTGAAGTACAACCTCTGATATCCCTCTGAGAGGCTCATCTGCCCACCTGGCTACCCAGGCCAGTGGGAAACTGTACCACAAGCGTTACTAGGGATTTACAAATACTACCTTTTAGCTTACTGGAAATGAAACTGTCCTTTCAGTGTATGAGCCTTGTTCAACTTTCAGATATTTGACTGCCAAAGATTTCTCAGAATCCATTAAGTAGTAGGGTACGGGACTGCTGGTACATTTTTGGTGTTGTCTTACTTTGATCTGTGTGATATTGCTGTCCTCACTTCATAGGCTCTGATTAAGTTTAGCATTTTAGTAGCTGATTGCCCACTATCTGTCCATTTACTCCCATGCTCTGGGCAGACCATTAATTTGCATATGCTGTTCCACCTGGTTGACATGCCCTTCCTCCTGCCTTCCATGCATAATGTGTCAAGGCATTTTTTCAGAATCAGCTCAAGGGCAAGAAACTTGAACAGATTTTCACAAAAGAGGATATTCAAATGGCCAATAAACACATGGAAAGATAGTTTACCTCATTAGTAACCAGGAAAATGCAACTTAAAATCACAACAGGATACCACTGCATATGCAGTGGAATAGCTAAAATTAAAGACTGAAAATTTCAAGTTTTGGTGAGGATATGGAGCAATGAGACTCTAATACACTGCTGGTGTGGATGAAATTGGTACAACTATGTTGAAAAACTATTTGTAATTTGTTGAATATAAGCATCACCTATGATCCAGCAACTTCTTTTGCAGACATATACCCAACAGAAATTCATGCACGTATACATTAAAAGACATGTACAAGAATATTTAGGAGCAGCATGATTTGTAATAACCTAACACTAGAAATAACCCAAATGACCATCAATAAGAAAATGGAATACGTTGTGGGACAGTCACATAAGAAAATACTATACAGCAGTGAGAATGAATGAATTACTGCTGCAGGCAACCATGTGGATGCATCTCACAAAAACACAGTTGAGTGAAAGAAGTCAGATACAAAAGATATATGCTGTGCAATTTAATTTATTTGAAGTTAAAAAACTGGCAAAACTAACTTACAGTGTTAGAAGTCACTATGGTGGTTACCCTTGGAGAAGAAGTAGGGGTTATTGATGGGGGGAGTTTGAAGGGCGGTTTTGGGCATTGGTAATGTCCTGGATCTGAGTGACGGTCCCATGGGTGGGTTGACTTTGTGTAAATTCATCAAGCTATCCATTTAGGACTTGCATACTTTTCTGTATGTATTTCTAATTCAAAAAAAAGTTTTTTAAAAGGTGTGTGTGTGTATCTGTACAGAGGAGAGTCGGTTCAGTAGTTGGTTCCTCCTTCATCTTGGGCACCTGCGCCACGGGAGAACAGAGCAGGCCAAATCTGGAGCCCAGCTCTCCAACACATTGTCCATTGGTTTGCTTATTTATGCTCTGTCCGGCAGGAGATTTAAACGTGTGTGGTTTTTTACGACTCTTCGTGCCTACTTCAGAGGTGTTCGATAAATGTTGGCTGATGAATTTCCTTCTAGCTTTGTAAATACAGAATTCATCCTTGTCATATTGTTTATTATACTTGGATATTATCAGCATTACCCAGATGCTGTTAGGCACCTGGGCCCATATTTATTTACATAAAAGTCTACATATATTCTGTATTCATTTACAAAAACAAACCAAAGCTGTATCTGGATGACTAGCACTGAAATACATTTTTTGAGCACCAAATCAAAATCGGAAATTATGCTCTGTCATCTAGAGGTGAATTATCTTGACAAGATTAATTTAGTTGATTAAATAACCAAAAATAGTAAGTTTAATTTGGTTTCGTAGGAAAAGACATTAAATATGGGATATGTAATCCACCTATTTAACCTTAACATTTTTCCCTCCTTCCTTCCTAACCTTCAAATAGTGTTGACATATGCGCCATTTCTAAGCTGATCAGTCTACTTCACCCTAGCTTCATAAAAGGTAATTTTGTACAGCAATCCCACTGGTTTTTAATACTTAGATTGTATGTTTATACACAGAGATTTGGGTGTGGGTGGAGGGGGTCAATGAACATTATGAGGAGGGCCTAAACCCCCCAACCAAGTCAGGTCTTAGGGCACCATAATTCTCTAATAAGCTCTAAGTTCCTTGAGAACAGGATACACCTTTTTTTCCATCTCCTCATGACACACAGTGGGAGTTCTGTAAGTTCACTGACTGATTTTCATTCCATTAGAGATAAACATGTTTACAAGGATTTTCTTGTAGCAAAATTAATCTGTAAAGGATTATTCATTACGCAAATTTTAGGATTATAATAGTTAGAAAATGTGATTCAAAGGAGTTCTTTACAGAGCTCTTCAGAAGATGTTTATTATTATCTATTTCTGCAATGATAAATTACATGATCTAAAATATATCCTCTGAATATTTTAATAAGAAAGCAAAGGTCATAGATCACATTATGTATCATTTTGGCAGACTGAGTTTAGCAGCCTATCTCATCATTCTACTTCCCCTTTGTAGAGACAAATGTTTATTTTTAACTGATATTTACAAACGCTGAATACAGCAATACAGAATACTGAAAGTAACATTTGGCTTTAAAGGAACACAAACTGATAAAAGAATATTTATGTACCTTTTACTTGAAAAGGTCAAAGTACTAAAAAGATACAAATGGCTCTAAAGCCACACCAATATATAAATATACTAAATGCTCTTGCATTCTTACTAATCTTGCAACCATAGATAAATGTCTAAACTGGTTAATACTTATCTTCTTGATCTGATTCTTTATTTCTATTCCCCCCATTCTTTGCTATTCATGAAGTTTACAATTAGCCATATTTTAAAAACAGACCTTTCATTATTCCCACATCAAACTGGGATTATATGTGATTCCTGCAAATTCCCAAGAATTAATTAGAGAGGTTTTCTAGAACTTGGAAGATCAGATCCTATTTAAAAAGCTACCGATAATGAAAAATTATGGCATCAATTTAACTAAATTAGAGTTTCCATAAGCAATATTAAAACAACAGCTTCCTTTGGTCATTTGAATTTAACTCCTTTGCTATTAATTATAACTCTCATTAGCATTGAGGGAAACCTACCATCATCACTCAGTAAAGAAAAGAACAAATTTAAGAATCTATTGATATAGTTAGCAAATATTTACATTAATTTAAACTTGGATAATTAATTTAGGAGATTTTAAATATTTACTTGATTAAAAATAAATAAAAATAAAAATAAGCAAGCAAACAACCCCCCTCCACCCCTCAAAAAAAAGAGAAAGAAAGAAAAGGAATGAAGAGAGAAGGAAAGGAAAGGAAATTCTGACACTGTCCATGTGGCAAATCATCTTAAATTATTTCACAGATGTTTAAAATTCTCTTTTGTTCATTTGTTTTCATATATAATTGACGTTATATGCCAAGTAATGTTTTTTTTCTTTTTAGGATGGGGTTGGGTCATTTTTATAAAAGCTATAAATAAGTTCTTAAAATTTGAATGCTTGTCTTCCCTAATTAGGAACACAAAAGAGGTAACAAATAAATCTGTTGTATGAAAGAGAAATGATCAGGTATAGTATTTTGCTGTGGATTACTAGTCACAGTAATCTGCATTAAAAATTCATTACTAAAATGCTCTTATAACATTTAAGGATTTGAATTAACATTGCATATCACATAAAAGAGACTAAACACAAAAAAATGTTCAGTCATTAGAAGGCTTGACTACAAAAGGTATAAATGATTTCCTAAATGGGTGACATCACCATATTAGTTAAACCATAGCTTCCATTTAAGAACTTTTATGTGCAGGAATGCTGACAGGTTATGTCAGCTATTCATTCCAGCAAGAGTTATTTCTCACCTGTGTTTCCCAATCTTGCCTTTTTTGTTTGTTTTGGTTTGCCCTTTTAATTTTTTTAAATGTTTTATTTATTTATTGCTGAGAAGATTCACCCTGAACTAACATCTGTGCCAATCTTCCTCTTTTTTTTGCTTGAGGAGGATTAGCCCTGAGCTAACATCTGGGCCAATCTTCCTCTATTTTGTGTTTGGGTCACCCCCACAGCATGGCTGACGAGTGGTGTAGGTCCGTGCCCAGGATCTGAACCTGCGAACCTAAAGCGGAGCTCGCCAAACTTAACCACTACACCACAGGACACCCCATGGGACACCACGGGGCTGGCTCGCTTTGCCCTTTTTAAATTTTATCATTTTGGCCTATTGTAAATATCTTCTTTCCCTTAGAAATTCTAATTCAGTAAGTCCCAAGTTGCAACCTGAGAATCTTTTTTTTTTTTTTGGTGAGGAAGATTAGCCCTGAGCTAACATCTGTTGCCAATCCTCCTCTTTTTGCTGAGGAAGATTGGCCCTGGACTAACATCCATGCCCATCTTCCTCTACTTTATATGTGGGATGCCTGCCACAGAATGGCTGGATAAGTGGTGTATAGGTCTGCGCCTGGGATTCAAACCCGCGAACTCCAGGCCACCGAAGCAGAGCACATGAACTTAACCACTACGCCACTGGCTGGCCCCAACTGAGAATCTTTTTAAACTGCTATGACCTCCCCACACACATTTGCCCACCACTCTAGGTAATTTTTAAAATTAGACAAGTTTGGGAAACACTACTCTACACTAATCATGAGAGATGGGAAGCAAAGTGCTGTCAATTCTGCTTTTATTTCTAAACTCCAAACCAGAGAAAAACATCAACCTAGAGGATTTTATTACCTTCATTACAAGATTCAAAATATCTCTTTTTTTCAAAGTATTCATTTTTATTTCAAAATATCTTAACAAGGACATTTATTAACGACACACATCCAGAAAAAGTTCTCACATATACCATCCTCACCTTTAATAAATGAAGACACTTGTTTTTATTAATCACTTTACATAGCAATTATCTTTTAGGCAATTTATCTACAAGATGAAAAAGAATAAGACATTTTCGAATTGTCAGAGACAGAAATAAAAAGGGAAATACATATACAATGAATAAGTTTATAACTTTTGTTTCACAGGCCTTATGTCTCAAATAAGACATATTTTCATTTTTTTCAGGACCAGAAGTATAGCTATAATTTGTCTGCAATATTTCACATTAAACGGCGTGAGTCCAAGCTGCAATTTCCAAGCAAGTGATGGTTTAGTCCCAAAGCTTGAAAAGAAATGGTAGCTTATTCTATGCAAAAAGTAACATGTAACTTTATGCCTCTTACATAATCCTCTTCATGACTAAGAACTAACTTCAAGAGTAATATAAAAATCCAGAAAGGCTTAAAAATAAAACAGGTTCTAAATAAGAATGCAAACAAATATCTGTGTTGAAAAGATGAACTCTTCCATTGCCTTTATTTTTTCCCTTATATTCCCTATTTTTAAAGGTAAAAATAATTCATGAGTCAATAGTAGTTTAGTGGATTATTTCCATCATTAGACTACTCTCAGGCCGAGCAGGGCTGATCCTTATCAACTTCTTTGGTTGCAAAGCTAGGAATCACAGGAAAAGGGCCCAAAAATGTTTTATTCAACATGTGAGATGCACTTCAGTGTCCTGTCCACACAGCCTTAACCCACCGTTCTTTCGAAGTGAACGCCATTCACACAGCGGGCAAACTTCTGCTTACTCTACGCCTTTAAATTACCTTTAAAACTGGAAATCTCTAAATTACACGCCTGGATTCTTTATAGTTATTCTTTATGGATATACTAATAATCTAGGGATTTTCCTTCACGCTCTTTGTGTCTAACAGTATACATGATTCAGCCAAACCCATGTTTAAATATTTTGTCCCACCTCCTACTCTGGCCACACCACTTAACTATGCACATCTCACAAAACCACCTTTCAAAATGCAGAGAATTACAAGCCGGGAGGTAGACTTTTCTAAATATAGACCCATCATGTTTATTTTACACTCACCTAGTAGGTCACTGGCGGCAGCTAGCAGCTACGGACACTGAGAAGCATCTCTCAAAGCAAAACCACGGGGCGCTTGACAGCTACGCCATCTACCTGTTGAACCTGGGCCACTGCTCTCGACAACTGTCAGATCTCAGCTTCTACGACCTAGAAATGCTAACGATTGATTTTTTTTAAGTTGTTTGCTAATCTTTCCTCCCACTCTCTATATCTTTCGGGTCGTGTCTGCAGAGCCGAGGGCGCCGCAGGAGCCGCGAGCTCCTCCGCCTGGCTGGTTGCAGCAGCGATGCGGGGCGGGCCGGGCCGGGGGGCAGCCTCGCTGCAGCGGACAGAGGTCGCCACGGGCCGGGCGGAGAGGCGAGGAGCCCTCCCGGCCCAGATTTACTCACCTAGGGTCCGGAGAGGCGATGGGGTGCGGCCAGTTCGCCCAGCCCGGGGATCCAGATCTGAGGAGCAGGGAGGCAGTGGCGCCGGGGCGAGGGGCGCGTTAAGGAGGAAAGCGTATTACCTAAGCCGGGGATGCGGAGCCGAGAAGGAGGCTGCAGCCTTTCCCTCCAGAAACGGAAGAGGCGGGGGAGGAGGAGGAGGAAAATGCGGAGGAGGCGGCGGCCGGGAGAGGGAGGCTAGCAGAGGGGCGCCAGGCGTCCGGCCGCAGGCTCAGCCCGAGGGCGAGGGGCGGGGAGCGCGGCGGCGGTCAGCGGAGGGGGAGGCGAAGCCGGTGGCGCGCTGCTCGCTCCGCCCTGGATCGCAGACCTCAGCATCCGCCGGGCCGCCGCCCCCTCTTTTCCCCCGGGACCGCGGCGTGGAAACGCGCGGTGACGCCCCGAGGCTTCCAGGTTGGGCGAGGGCATCCCACGCCTGCCGGAGCCAGGCGTCTGCGACGTCACAAATGGAGCGTGATGATTCAGAGGGGAGTGCCAGGAAGAAAAGGGCTCCAGGGTCACCTAATCCACTGTTTTTATTCTTTTCTTGTAGCCGCCCACAAATTCGTTTTTAGAATCTTCCTCCTCCATTCTTCCGTACTCTTTTTGGGGGGATTATGGGTTTGACAGACGGGTTGGCACCTGTGAAGATGGACTTCCTGCCGGTGGCAATTGGGTCCCATTGTTCTGATAGAAATGTCAAGTGGGCTGGTTGTTCTTCAAACCGTAGCCGTGCCTCCTGGGCGCTTGCCTTACAAGGTGTGGGCCACCTTGACAGGAAGCACATCATGGGTAGGTAACTCCTCCCTTCAACCCTTTAAGCTTTAAGGAACTTAAAGATGGTTTTGAATGGTGGGTGGGGATGGGAATGGGTGATGATTGCCGGGGGCGGAGGGGTGTGCAATAAAAAAAGGGCAAGATAAAGTTTTGCGTGGAGAGGCCTGGCAGCTAGCCCAGCAGGCTGAGTGTTGTTTGTGAGTGCATTGGGCCTTCTAAAGCAGTGCTTCACACACGCTTTCACTTCGTGGCACACCTAGGAAATGATAGTGTCTGCAAGGCCCGGAATGCAGTAAACAGAAGAGGCTGCTCACAGGAGTGACTGGGCCCTTCCACCTGGGAGGCCAAGGAGACCAATCTCTACCTACCTGTAACTCATTGCATGATATGCAATTGGGAAGTCTGTTTAAAGTTCCAGCTGGCAGGTTTTTTTAAATCTACATTTTCCCAAACCCCCCAAGACTGCCTCCTAAGTGGTCAACACTTCAGTCCTCAGGACAGTGAGGAAGCACCAAGACAGAAGCCTGGGGCAATACTGACTTGTCATACTCCAGGAAAGAGTGCTTAAAACTTTATGGCTCCCACACTGAACTCATCTTTCCACTCCCAGCCTGCTTCTGTGGTCTCTAACTTGAGACAACTCCACCCCACCACCCCATCCCTTGCCCTTGCTTTCACTCACTAGCAAGTCTGGTTGACTCTAGCTTCTCTCTCAGATTCATCTTTTAGGTCCATCCCCATTGCTACTGTTTATTAATTAGTCTCATAATTGTATCTATTATGGCAAAATCAAGAAATAGTTTAAACATGATATTTAGAAGTAAAGAGGCAAATACCAGAAGAAATAGAAGGTGAAAGAATTTGCCTTTAGGGAGCAGGAATTTGGGGAGGGGAGGGTGGAGCAGGGGACTGCCGTTTTTGTGATGTTTGTACTACGGTGTGCATTAGTCCATTTTCCACTTTGCTACCATAGAGATCATCCTACATCATACATCTCAACGGGTTTCTTGCTTGCTTAAATGCCTTCATTGGCTGCCGATATCTGATAAGATCAAGAGCAAGCTCCTGGGCATGGCTTTCAAGGCCCATCTCCCCCTCCCATCTGTCAAACCTGTCCCTCACACTTGACACCCCATTTTACCACACCACATCTAGTTTCCTGAATGCACAAACTTGTTTCGCACCTTTGTACCTTCATCCATGTTATTTCTTTTGCCTGGAGTGTTCTCTTGCTGCTATAATAATATCTAATGGTGCTATGCTAAGTGCTTTTTGTTTTATGGCTGTTAATTCTTACACCAACCCTACGGTAGGTATTACTGTTACCTCCACTTAATAAAGAATAAAACTGTGACTTAGAGAGGTTAAGTCATTTACTCAAATATGTAGTATGTGGTGAGGCCAAATTTGAACCCAGCAATATGACTCATATTATATTACCTATTCATGCTTTAAAAACCTTTCTCAGACACTAAATTGGAGCAGGATTAAAAGATTTAATTTTTTAAAAGGCTCGAAAGTGCAAAGAGAAAATATAAGTGAGTTGCTTTTAATCTCAAAGTAAGCTTGGAACAAAAGGCAAAATTACAGAGAAAAGTGACAGATTTGACTATAGAAATTTTAACTTCTTTCATCAAAAAGACCCACAGAATAAAATTAAAAGACAAATAAAAATTATTTTAAAATTGACAATATATACGAAAGATAAGAAAGTAACACCCTTTTCTAATAAAGAGGTCTTACAAAGAAAATACAAATATCCTGTTTAAAAAAAATGGGCAAAAATGTAAATTAGTTGTCATGAAAGAAAAATGTAAATGGCCAAACATATTTTTAAGGGAAGTGAAAACTCAAAACAATAATGCACCATCAAGGTAGTCACCTTGGGAATAGTCACTGGGAATAAAACGGTACTCAGAGGTAGTGATTTGGGCCAGCGACCTTTGGGGCAGGATGTGTGCGGAATGACTAGACTCAGTAGTGAGGAGGGCATAAACTGCTTCAGTGTTTGTGGAGGGCAGTTTGGCAGAATGCAGTAAAAGCCTCAAAAATGTTCACACCCTTTGACTCAAAAATTACATTTCTGGGGAATTCATAATACACAGATTGACAAATGTTTTCTGTAAAAGCCCAGATGGTAAATAGGTTAGGCTTTGCAGGCCACATATGTCTCTGTTGCTTTTCTTCTTTGTGTGTGTGTGCTTTTTTTAACCCTTAAAAAATATGAAAGCTATTAACTTGAGGGCTGTAGAAAAACAGGCTGTGGCCTGAAATTGGCCTGAGGGCAGTAATGTGGATCAAGAGTAGACTACAAGGAAGTTCATCATAGTGCATTTGGTAATAGCCCAAAGAGAAAGCAAACTAAATGTCTGAGGATAAAAATTAATCACAACCAAATATGAGGAAACAAGTTTTTAAAAAGTTTTAAAAAGTTGCAAAATAGTATTTATTTATTGCATGAGATAGTATTCATGATTTAGTAAGTGGAAAAATACAGTTTACAAAAAGATATCTATGTTATCATCCCCTATACAATGTAATCATGTGTATATATGCATAGAAAAAGATCTGGAAAGATATAAACACACTAAGATGTTGATAGTGGTCTTGGGGTTGGCGTGTGATTGTAGATATTTGGTTTTTTGTTGTGTGTGTGTTTCCTTTAGTGAATATGTATTGTTTTTGTAATAAGCAAAAATACAAGAAACTTCTTGGGCAACAACAAAGCACCTTAGTTGTCAATGTAAGAAAATCTTCCCTGAATCCACTACCCATGATGGAGTTGGTTGCTCTCTCTTCTGTGCTCCTTGAAGACATAATGGTCTTTTGAGTACCATTATTTACTTAACTGGAGAATGGTTGATACCATCATTTAGTTAAGCATTTCTCTATTATTGGACATCTGGGTTCCCAACATTTCACTATAATAAGTTTGCTGGTTATTTTCTACTTGCTGTCTGCCAGATCCATTTTCCATCCTTCCCTGGTAAACTCTGTGCCTCAGGAGGCAGAACTTTCCTAGACTATTCCTTCTGGGCTCTCTTGCCATCTGGCTTCCAGGTAGGATTGACCAATGGGTGACACCATCAATAGGTTGGACAGTGGAAAAGGAAAAGGTTGGAGTATTTCTTTCCACCTCTTTTCCTGATTTTGGCTCCTGCAAGGCAGCTTCCTCTCCACTGCTCTGCTGATTTGATCTCCTCCCCTTATCCTTTCAGTCCTAGCAGTGGTAACAGCCTCTTACTGTTGCAAGAGCCGGGGTACCTCCATGTCTCTTGTCATCTCCATGTCGTGTTGCTTCCTTTTACCCAACCCTAAACCTAAGCCGGAACTTCTGTAAATAGTCCCTTCAATAAAATCTCTTCTGTTGAAACATCTGAGTGGAAGTTGGTTCCTGTTAGGACAGACTGATATATTAAAGAACACTGGTGAACATCATAGAACACAAGTCTTATTTCTTATGCAACAGGCCCTGGATATTCTTAGATTTTACCTCTGAACTTTTGACTATTTGCAAGGTAATTATAGAATGATTTACAAGTTTTCTGAAGCAGGAATTTGAATTACCAACTGTGAGTCCAGTGTTTGGGAATGTAACACTCTGACTATTCTCCACTTCTCCAGTAATTTTTGAGAAGTAACACTCCATTGCATTTTATTGAAGAAATCATATACTACAGTGTAGTGGTGTTCAAATGTTGATGTTTTCAGTGGAATCTTTAAGAAAATATTCTTATATCAAGTCAATATATAAATGAGATAAAAGTCACATGCAGAGTTAGGGGAAACTTCTTCCTCATATTTGAGGCAGACTTTGGGACATCCTGCAGAATCCCAGGGCTCTTTGGAACACAATTTGAAAACACAGATTTGGAGAATCCAAGAGTCTAGAAAATATATCCTTCATAAATATCAGGGCTCTATTGTATTTCTTTAGGTTAGATTCCTAGAATTACATGGTCAACAATGTGACTTTGCCAATTGCCCTTTAAAACACTCCTCACTGTGAATGATGTTGCCTATCTCATAACTGCATTGATTATCAAATACACACAAATAAAAAAACTCTCCTAATTTCTCATCATAGTTTTCATTGCATTTTTATTATTAAGGAGAGAATTTTTTTCATGTCTATTTGCCATTCATATTTCCTTTTCTCCTCCTCCTTCCCCCCTTATTTCCCCGCCTTTTCACGTTTGACCATTTCTCTATTCATTCAGTATGTATTAATTCCTTGTATTGCATCTGGGCATTATGCTAATGGATATAAAAGGTAAACAATCCAGTTATGCCTCTGCCCTCATGGAGCTCACAGACCAGCAATATTGTAGTCTTATTATTTATCTTAATTCAATTAACAATATAGTAAGTATGGCAACCCTTTGTCACATTTGTTATGAATAATTTTCTTAGTTTGCCTTTTAATTTTATCGAAGGGTTTTTATTATTTACAAAATTTAAAATCTTTTATGTCGTTAAATCTATGGATCTTTGTTTTTATGCCTGGAAAATTCTTTTAAACCAAAGATCGGATCAATATTCACTTATATTTCTCCTAATAGTTTTACTATTTGATTCTTAAAATTTAAGTCTTTAATAATCTGGAAGTTATTTTGAGAAGCTCTAAATTGATTTCCTCCCCAAATATCTACCCCAATTTTTCTGACAGCGTTATTGAACAAACATCCTTTTCCCACTCATCCGTGATGACCAATGCATCATGTGTTAAGTTCTTTTATGCACGAAGGCCATATTTCTGGGTCCTCTACTTTCTTTTATTTATCCTCCTTTGGACTACTGCGCTAATGGTATAGCTTTTTAATAGCTATATTATTATTATTATTTTTCAAAATGTTCTTAATATTTATGCTTTCAGATGAAATTTATTAACAATGTTTAATTGACTTTTTTCTGGTTGTAAAATTGATGCTGTATGAAGAAAAGTTTGTGGAAACTCTGAAAAAATGTGAAAAAATACAAAGAAGGAAACAAAACCCGCCACAAATACTATATCTGTTAATATTTTGGAGTATAACTTTCCATCTTCTCTGTGTGTGTATGTGTGTATTGTTTTTTACAAATATTACTAAACATATAGTCTTGTAAACTGTTTTTTAATCATCATATACAAGTATTTCACCATGTTATTAAATATTCCTTTGAAATATGACTTTTAGTGACACGCTAGCCAAGGCCTCTAGAATAAGGGTCAGTAGTAGCAGTGTCAGCAGGCAGCTCTCGCAGCCTTTCTAGACTCAGTCATATCCTTCACTCAGTCACATCAAACTAGCATTGAAGTCACCAATTGTTGTTACACAGATCAACGTTGCACAACCTCCATACCACACCTCATAACTTGAAATCAGTTGATGGAAACTTGAAATTGGTTTTAACTGTAACTCACTAAGTTACAATGAGTTTTGCAGCATTTGCCACCTACTTCTCTTCTGTTAGGCGTATGTAACAAAGGATGTTAGGTACTTAACAAATACAGAAAAATGTGGGTAACCCACACAAGGACTAGATTTGAACTGATTTAGTTGTAAGAGATTCCTAGCACCATATTGCACAATCTTATATTTGTGTTCCTTTAAATCATTAACTTAATATAAATCATTTATAATTGCCTTAGAAAAGATTGAAAAACTCTCACGAAAACAAAGCATATCTAAGATTTTTTCAAAAGCTTTGGGGACGGAATCCTTAACATTTGTGATAAAATATTTAAAACTCTGAGTTTTTCTTAAGTTATCAGTGCAAGTTTACTAAACTATATAAACTACGGGGAGTTGAATGCAGTATTGAGGACTACAAGGAGCTGAGATATCAAAAGCAAAAGATACATTTCTGGAACAAGTCATGCAGATATATTCATAGTCACTTCCCAAAGCACGGGAAAACAGGCTTCTCTCTAACAAGGTTTCACTGGGTCTGAGTATTTATCTTTATACTATCACACTCCACACACACACACACGCAGTGTATTTATGTTAAACTTCATAAAATGGGAATTATCTTTTTCTCCACTTACCTTTCCACAGAAGTGTTGCTTACTGAATTCCCAGACGTAAAATATAGTCAATGTCAAAGACTTGAAGTATATAGATTTGTAGGCTCTGAGTTCCAATCTGTCTGAAGGGAATTAAAGGCCGGAAATCTGAGAGCAAAAAGTCCAGGGAAGGGACACTGGATTGCCTTCTCCTGCACCTCATCTGAACATTCCTTAGTAAACGGCTGACTGGCCGGCCAGGCCCAGCCCAGCCCCTGCTGATTAGGTGTCGAATTCTCTGCTGTGCAGTACAAAGGTTATCCTCTGGAGCAGGCATGTTATCAATGAGTCATTTCCTTCAATTCTTAAACTTTCCTGAATATTTTCTTGTTTATTTTAGCTATCCATGGAAGACCCTACAATCAACTAATTGTTGGATCCTCCCTGATACTCTAGTTTGTAAAATCATTTTATTGCATACTTTGTTTTCTTGAATATTTATATCCTGATTGTTTATTCCTTTTGTGTGTTTTGCTTTGGAATAAGTTTGCCTGGCTTGATTTTTAGAACTGTTAACAATTTTGTATCTTACCTTTTCGACATTATTCAGCAAATATGAAAATGAAATTAATTTCATAGGGTATAGTGTATTAAAAGTCTTTTAATTTCTTAAGCATTCAAAAATAGAACTTTACAAGTCTTCTTTAAATGTCTAATACACAGAATCAAATTCTTTTCCTAAACCACACCCATTGTATTGCCTCCACATGTAATATTACCAAGTCACTCTGGTAAAAACTTAAGCCAACAAGAGACTGGAAAGGCAAGAGGAGACAAGAAGTAGATCTCTCATGTGCTGATTACACTGTTTTTAACTTAAGTAACTTCTTTCTGTAATATATAAATTGCCTCATTATTTACGTAATATTTGGAGACACACTAAATATATTTAAGCATATGGGACTGTATTATTACTCCTAATACCTTGTAACAAAAAAATAATTTTAGCTTTCAAAGTGCTGTCACACACAACGAATCTTTGATCCTGAATGCTTTTCACAAGTTTTTTTATAGAATGTTCTGACACTGAAATGTTTGCTTATTGTGATTAGTCTCAAGTTTTCACAAATGAAATGTTAAAAATAGAAAGAAAACATTGGAAAATTAGAACATATACATGTCTCTTGGTTTTTTTTTTTTTTTTTGTACTTACTTCACATAGTTTCTTTCTTTATGCATATTTCTTCCCCTTTTTTTCCACAGGAAAAGTTAAATATATTACCTGACGTATACAGTTAAATTTTGTCTTGGAAATAGCAACAAATACGGTTCAGCAGATGCTTCTGTGAGGAACAAGGAGTTAAATGAAAGCTGCAGACCATTGCTTGATATCACGATAAGGAAAAGGAAGCGAATTCCCAGTCACAATTCACCTCTCCCCTGCCATGTCTGGTCTCCCGCTCTCCATCCCTTTAGATAGTCTTATCTTCTGGGTGAGTGTGGAGGTTTTGACCTTAACATACTCCAAAGTCTAGGAGGAGATCAGTGTCCAGCAGCAGCTGTCTCTAATTTATTGTGGTTGTTGCTGTTGAAGTCAAACTTAAAACCCAAAAAAAAGAAATCTTTGATATTACCATTTACCATAAACCTTTCATCAGCTGCAAATTATTTCCTGCCTCATCCACTTTGAATCTTAAAAAGACATACCAAATGTTGTCTTGCCTTCTGCTATCTTTTTGCTGTAAGTGACTCGTGCTCCTAAACATAGGCAGAAATTATACAAGTTTCAATTGATTTTGCCACTCATATCATGGGATGAGAATTTTCTCTTTCCTTGTCTCTTTCTTTATCTTCCATCAGGAAAGTCAATATGGCATTAATAGTAGAAAGCCTCACCAACAAGCACCAGAACAATACAAAAGTGACTCTGAAAAGGACTCAAAGTTTTCCCATATGAGTGGAAAAACATACTATCTTGACACTTATTTGATTTTATTTCTCTTCTCTAAAAGAAATACCAAATATTAAGGAATCTAATGTTCATCAGAGGGAAGTGTATGCATACTTTAAAACAAATTTTGTCTACTTACATATTATTATTGCAATGTGTACATACATACAAACAACTCTAGGCAAACCCAGAAGAGTTTAAGGGCCATAATTATTACTAAAGATCTTCCTGATTACACAGTTCCCTGTGGGACTTGCTAACATCAGAGAATTTGTAACCCAACTTACCAAATTTGGTAGGACAGGTCAATTTACTCATTTGGGGATGTTTAGTGGTCATTTTAAATATTTATTGCTAAACTGAGGTCTTCAAGACTGTATCTATATAATATGCATACCTTAAAATAATGAAGATAATTTGTCATTGCATATTAGAAAGATGCCAATTATTGGAAATATACAAATAGACATTGTACTATTACTATGTACTAGGGCTTATGTTGTTTGAAAATACAGTGCAAAGTCTTTATAATATCAGTGTTCTTTCTTATCTTGCATCTATAAGTGTTATGTATGTATTTTTATTTTAATTATTAGGGACACAATTTGGCATGCAATGTATCACAATCATGCAATGTATTAAAGCTTCTTTCTAAGAAATTTGATCTGGAGGGACTACATTATGGAAAAACATAAGCTTTTCAATTTTCTTTGATGTGATATCGTCACCACCTGGTGACAACTCAATATAGTAAAGAAAAAACTTGTCCAAAAGGTATTCTGGGAATTACCTATAAAGAAAAAGACAGTAGGTTTGGTGTAATGTTTTTTTATTTCCTTAGAAATCACTTTTATTTTTGTTATAAAACAATATCTATTCTCAAGATAAGCAATAGAAAATGTAAATAATTATAGAGAAGTAGTGAGTCACGCTTATTTCCACCACCACCCGAGAATAACCACTGTTAATATTTTGGGTAGATATTCTTTTAGAATGTTTCTGTGCATATATATGCACTTTTTTTTTTCCTGAGAGAAACTATCTTTGTTTTTAAAATTTCCTATTTTATTAATGCTCCTATCTTTATCAGCTGCTATTTGAATCAATACTTTGGGCATGGATACCAGTTGATGATCTGAGAAATAAGCCATCATTGCCTGCCAAACCCACATAATCTTGGAATCCATGAACATCCCCAGTTAAACCCTATGGCCTCTTGATTCAAGGTGGCCCATTCATAGCTCAAAAAAGTTAAATTAGGCTAATTAGATTGCTCTGCTGAGTTCACAAAATAAGAAACAGATTGGCCAGTTAGCAAGTGTGACAAAAGCAAAATGAATAAATAAATAAATAACGATTTTAAAACCATATTTGAGATGATGTCATGAAGTAGAGTTGGGATCAGACAAGCCAAGGCAAGTCAAAACCTCTTAAAAGTGAAGTTAGTATGAAGTGCATAGGAAGGGGTATGGGGAGCCAGATATGTTTTCTCTGATCCACTGGCCATGCTTCAAAGTGATACTGATAGAGTTCAAATCTGATTATGTCATAGTTCTGCTTAAATACCCTTGCTGGTTGCTTCACAGGCCCTTTGTGATCTGATCCCACCCTACCTTTGCAGTGCCACTATCAGAATGCTGGAGTCCCATGTTTTCTTTCATCTGTGCAGAGTTTTTCTATATCTAAAATAGTGGCTTCTTTTGAGAAGCCCTCTCTGGTTCCTAGACTATGACAGGTGGTCCTACTATTTGCTTCCGTAGCACCATGTAATCTCCAGGGCTGCAGGGCCCAACACCTAACCCAGCATCTGGATCATAATAGGCCCTCAATGACTTGACAAAACACCAATAGAAAAGCAGACATCCCACAAGTCTGCATGAGATTCCATATGGCCAAAGAGAGAGGGAGATTGAGAAGAGAGAGCACCCAGATGTGGCTCAACCTCTAAGGTTTTTCAGATCCGATTTTGGTCTATGTGATCCTTTCAGTAACTCTGCTACAATGAACATGGTCCACTCCTGTTTGCTGGGTTGCACACAATGATTAGCACAGCATACAAAAGGGCAAGGGTAAATCTCAAAATATTGAACAGCTGTGGTACACCACGGTGCTGTGAGGGCAACTCTAGGCATGCTAGCCTGCAGCAGGCAGCCTCCGCCAAGGGAGGAGCAGCCTGATAGGTATCAGGCAGATGCCTCCTGGTACGCAATCACTATTGCCAGGGGTACTATCTTCCCTAAAAGGACCTGGACCACTATGAACACATGAGGAATATGGTCTAGTGTAGATAGCTGTGGCCAATTAGCTGGTGGGTACGAGGTTGGTTTCCTCAGCAGTGCCCACCTGGAGTTCCTTGGGGCCAGAGTGTCTGGATTGGCTGACAGTGGGCAGTGGGTGTTTACTAATTGGGTTTTCAATATCTTAACAATCATACAGCTGTACTGAAGGTTGCTCACTTGCAGAAGGATTATTTAACTTAGCTTTGTGTATTGAGCATGAGGGAAAGGAGAGGATCCAGATTTCATTACTCAATCTTGGGCATCTCCAAAACCTTGGGGTCCATAAGGCCACTCATCCATGCCTATAATACAAGAAAGAAAATGGTGAATGCCTTAAGAGAAGTGCTGTACGGTCATAGTTCCCACAGTATCCCATGCTGCCCAACTTGTTCCATATAAGAGAGGGTGTCTTTTGGGATCCATAAGTTGAGATCAACATTGCCTTCTGGAGTCATTGGATCAAGGTCTTTTTTCTGCACTTCTTGTTAGTCATGGTCAAGTGATGCCTTACTTCTTGGCCTACAGTTGTATGATCCAGTTTCTTTTGTTTGGGAAGACACCTGGGACTTTGCATAGGTGGTCTGTGTTCTGTGCATCCTGTGTTTGGCCCTGGCCAAAAGGGTACACAGAGACCACCACATTCACAGCCTTGAGGTGGGGACCGATGAGATCGTTGTAGGCCAGGATCTTGCACTGGGGCTTTGGCAAAGAAGAACATCAGTGTCAGAATGCTCTTCCCACTTTGCAAAATTTTGGGAAATTCAAGTGTGAAAAGAAGGTGAAATGAGCAGGTTTCAATACCCTTCCAAGACGTGTGAAAGAAAGGGGTAGAAGGTTGAGCCTTAAGACTTCCAGTATTTCATTTCTTTTTATTGCTAAATAATATTTCATTGTATGAATATATCACTTAAAAAATCTATCAGTTGATAGACATTTGGGTTATTTCCACTTATTGACTATTACGAATAATGTTGCTATAAATATTTGTGTGGACTATGTTTTCTTTTCTCTTGGCTATATATCTAGGAGTGAAATTGCTAGGTCTTAGTAATTCTATGTTTAACCATGTAAGGGACTGGTTTTTGAAATGGCCACACCATTTTACATTCCCACTGGCATCGTATGAGGATTCTAATTTCTCCACATCTTCATCAACACTTGTTATTATCTGTCTTTTTGATTATACTCATCCTAGTGGGTGTGAAGTCATATCTCACTGAGTTTTTGATTTGCACTTCCATGATGGCTAATCATGTTGAGCATCTTTTCCTACGATTATTGGTCATTTGTATATCTTTGGAGAACTGTCTATTCAGATCTGTTGCCCATTTTTTAACTGGGCTGTTTGTCTTTTTTATTACTGAGTTCTAACATCTTTATGTGTTCTAGATACAAGCTCCTTGTCAAATGTATCATTTGCAAAATTTTTTCCCATTCTGTGTGGGTTGTCTGCAACCAGAATTTTTTTTTTTTTTTTTGCTGAGGAAGATTCACCTTGAGCTAACATCTATTGCCAGTCTTCCTCTTTTTTCGCTTGAGGAAGATTTGCCCTGAGCTAACATCTGTGCCAATCTTTCTCTGTTTTGTATGTGGGTTGCCACCACAGCATGGCTGATGAGCAGTGTAGGTCCAAGCCCGGGACCTGAATCCACGAACCTGGGCTGCTGAAACGGAGCATGCCAAACTTAACTACTATACCATGGGGCCGGCCTCACAACTAGAATTCTTAATCCAAAATGATATAAACACTTTTGAAAAAGGTCTTGTGTTACATAATATGTCCAAGGTTGTGAAACTAGTAGTGTGCTAGGGGCAGGACAGGACTACATAATTTGCAGGGCCTTTTATTCAAAAATTATTAAGAGCAGAACATTATACCAAACACAGGGCCCTTCTATGCATAGGACCTTGTGTAACACGTTGTAAGCACATAAAGCTAGAGGGACAGGGAAGATTTGAATCTCGGGCCAAGCTGTTGCCAATAAAACATGCCGGGTAAGATGATTTGTTCGTTTATTGTACACATTGAATGAGACATGATGGCGACGTCAGATGGTGATGTCTAATAGCGATGTCCCATAGCCATTTAAAAACTGGATTTTTGAGCCAGCCCTGATAGTCTGGTGGTTAAAGTTCTGTGCTCTCACCCCCGTGGCCCAGGTTCATTTCCCAGTTGTAGAACCACACCACCTGTCTATCTGTCTAGTGCCATGCTGTGGCAGTGACTTACATAGAGAACTAGAAGGACTTACAACTATGACATACAACCATGTATTGGGGTGCCTCGGGGAGAAGAAAGAAAAAAAAAGAGGAGGATTGGCAACAGATGTTAGCTCAGGGTGAATCCTTCCCTGCCAAAAAAACAAAAACAAAAACAAAAAAACCCTGAACTTGCAAAGAAAAAACTAATTATCCTTCAAAGCCCAATTTGTGATACTTTCTCCAAGGTTCTTAGCTAGAATCTCCACAATGTTCTATGAAATTACTCTTCTTAAAATCATTTTTATAAAATTTAAAAATTTTTCCATCCTTGAAATGAGTCAGAGGTTTAAGGACTTATGAAACTTGTTAATATACATTTTCCTTGAAAGTCGCATTTTGAGCCATCTCACAACTCATTTGATATCTGATATTTATCATATCTTGACACTTCAGTCACAGTAATTATCACAGTCACATTCTGTCACAGTAATTATCCCAGGTAGAATAATTTATCATTATGCACACCCGTTTTATCCACTAGACTACAGGCTAGGACTGTCTCAATCATCTTACTCACTTTACTCAGGTTATCACTAGTATATCACTGTCCCAGAAAGGCCTTTCGTGACCATCTTATCCCAAGTAGCATTCCCAGTTGTTTGTTAGAGATAGAAATAAAGATAGTATCTTATTGTGGAATATAAAATTCACAAAGGCAGAGCCATTTACTGTTTGTTCCTTCTGGTATTTCTAGCCCCTTACAGTTCCTAGCATAAATTACAAAAAACCCCCCCAAAAACCAAAAACACAAAACCACATTGCAGGTCAGGAGTTCCTTCTGTGATGCTTGTTGGTTGTCTTTTGTTCAGTGGGTATTTGGTGATGATATCTGACCTAGGCTAGAAAAGCAATTTCTGATCAAAAACTTGACAGTATCTTCTTAAATGTGAAGGAACTAAGACTAACTCCTTTAACTTCTTTCTCTCCGAAATTCCTCACTGAATTCCTTCTTTCTGATAAATGTGTCAGTACTAAGTGGTGATGAAATGTTTGCTGCTGGACATCTGGGTGTATCTGGATGCAGAGGAACATTCTTTTGAATCAACAGTGGATCCTAGTGGATGGGTTAAATCTTGGTTTTATTTAAGAATAAGCTACTTTCTGAATGTAATTACACTTTCAGTGATAGTAACTTTTAGTTTAGTTGGTGAAGACGTAATATCACCTCTTAACGAGACAATTCTTGTCCGTCATTGACGAAGAGTAGGGAATTTATAACTTTTCCAAAAAACTGGAAACATCTCAATCCTAATGTGAAAGGAGTTCTGCTGTGTTGGGTTACGAATAAACTACATCAATGTGCTCCTGTCATCAAGTGTATTTCATCTGTTTGATTCCCAAAGAGTCGAATACTAAGTTTACATTTTTAATTCAAAAATATTAAAATTCCATAAAGGTCCTTGAAGTCAATCCCGGCTAGTGAAATCAAGCAGACCAAGTCCAAGGCTTTTCCTAAGAGAGCCTCTAGGGAGCAATCTCTTTCCCCCCAATCAGCCCCCGTCGGCTCTCAACTGGCTCCTTCAGCCCTGCCCCAGCCTTTGCCCCGGCCCCGCCCCCACTCCAGGCCCCGCCCCATCTCCCTTCTCCCGCCCTCAACCCATTTCCTCAGGCACTGGTTCTCGTCCCGCCCCTCAGCGTTGCGCAGCGGCAAAAATCCCGCCGTGGGCCGCTCTGGCCGTCTGGAGGACTTGGCCTCTGTGTCCCGCGGCGCACGCCGGCCGTGGGCGGGCCTGACGTGAGGCGAGGGGAGCCATTCAGAGACGCTGCGTCGGGCCGCTTTAGGCTTGCGAGTGCTTTGGCCATGGGGTCGCGCGAGGTGTATAGTCTAGTGTCGAGGTGAGTGAGTGAGCGGCGTAGGGCACGCTCGTCAGCTGCGCTCGCCGAGGTGGAAAAAGAGTCAGGGTGGGGGTCTGCCTGTCCTCGAAGTTTCGAGTCGCCCTTGGAGGCGCAGCTTTCAGTCCCAAGCCCCGGCCCTCCTCCGTGCCTCGCCCTTACTCCTTCTAGCACCTTCTTTGAAGCACCACCTTCGTTTCTGCCACTCTAGCTCTTATTAAGTCTTGGCCCCCATTTCTTTCTTCAAAGTTGAGTATAATTTGGGGGGCACGCAGGGTTTCAACGTGGAGGAATTTTGTGACTTGTTTTGTGCGCCAGACGCTCGTGCGTTGCCAGTTGTTGCACCTGTGCTCGTAGTGTGACTTTATTGTTCAAGTCGATCGGATGGCTGAAGCCTTAATACAGGTGTCTGGAAATTTCAGCCTAGTGTTGCAGACACACAACGTGGCGTGGTGGAGTAAGTGTGCAAACACCGTGTTTAACTTTTGAGTGCTGCTCACTGCAGCTTGAGCTCAGCAGAGATCTGGTAGCAGTCATTATAGGAAGTTAGGCTGCATCAGTCTGGAAGCCTGCTGCCTGTCCCCTTACTTACCAGGCAGAGCTGTGACCACTTGAAGGGGGAACCGTCTTATTTCCTCGGCAGCTTAAATTCCTGGGTTCTTGAGCTCACAGAGAGATTTGGTAGATACCAAGAAAATCAGTACATGTAATCATTGCTGCTGCTTTTTTGAAATTGTGAGCAAATACCAAATTATTTGAGAAAGAAACTGGAAGACATATTTGTTAACAAAGTTAACTAACTTGGAAAAGAATCTGTCATTCACGGAGTTCAGGATGACTCTATTCCATCCCACATTTCAAGGTGTAGACTGGTTAGGTGAGTCCTGGACCAGTTTGGGGACTTGGATCAGAGATGTGGAGTATTACCCTAGCAAAGCAGATGCCTGAGACCAAGGCCATCCAGTCTGCAGCAGCCTAACCTACAAGTGTATTAAGGAATAGGGGGCCACAGAGAGTGTTCTGAGAGGAAATAAGGCCTGTGTGCTGTGGTTGACATGGTTGGGTAATCCCTCTTGAACTCTGGCCTCCTCTGGCTTCTCTGGCACTGTCCTGCTTTGTTACTCCCACTCTCCGCTACTTGCCCTAATGCCAATTCAGCTCCTGGAAATTTTTTTTGTTCCCAAATAAATCACCTCTCTCTGAAGATAAGTCTCAAATTTGTATGTTTGACTTTGCTTATCCTGAGCTCTAGTGCTAGTCAGAACCACCTGAATGTCTCATTTGCACCTCAGTTATAAATTTGCGCATAAGTGCAACCTTTACTCCTCATCTGCACTTTCAGCTTCTTGGCACTATCGTTCTTCTAGATTCCTAAAGTTATCTTGAGTTCTCCCACACTCTGAATTCATGTCTCTTCCTGCAAACTTGAATTTTAACAGTCCTTTGAAAATTAGCACTTGTTTGTTTTGCAGCGTGGGCTTACATCTTCCCAGTTTGTATAGGTTCTGCACGTGACTGCCAGATGAATCTTGTTAAAGTTTGCTTAAGTGCCTGCCATTCCTCTGCCCAGAAGCCCTTAGAGGTGCCCTCCTGCCTGTGGAATTAAATAAAAACTTTCCAGCCTGGCTTTCAAAGATTTGGCCCCAATTAATGAATTCAACAATACTTACTGTTATGTTCTAGCTTCTGGGGGGTACTGTTCTAGGCACTTGTGTTTTCTTGTAGCCAACCTGGACTACTTGATGTTCTTGTTGTTTCTTATGTCAGGCCCTTGAAGTGTGAAAGGAGAGCAGACATGAAAGCTTTAAACAGAAGTAATACTTAGTTACCAACTCTGATAAGTGTCTCAAAGGAAAAGTACAGTTATGAGAGAGCCAGATCTAGAAAGGAAGAGGGGGTCAGGGAGCCTCTTCAAAGAGGCTGATCTTGAAGTTGTTAATAGTATTCATTCTCTTCTCCATCTGCTCTGTACTTGGCTGAACTACATTGCTGTGGTTCTTGCTTCTTGGGGGCTGCCTCTTTTTCTTTTACTTCTATGTAGTTGTTTCTGAAGGCTTAATATTTGTTTTTCTGTTATGTTTTTTCCTATGCTTGGAGTCGAAAACCCAAAAGCAGAGTTGAGTGATACTGGCTAGATGGCAGCAGTGGGGACTGGTGGGGGCCTAGTGAGCTGCAGAGAGTGCTCTGTCTAAAGGAGGTGGCTGCCCCAGGCGATGTTGCCATTATAGAATGTAGACCCACAGTTTCCGTAACTACTGGTTTTTTGGAAAAGCTGGAAAACTGCATTTTTAGGTGAAATCTCTTGATTTTTAAATGTTTGTAGTTTTAAAACACTGTTGACCAAGCAAAACACATTTGTAGACCGAGCTAGCCTTCAGGCCACTAGTTTTCAACTTCAGCCTTTTCAGTTATTCCTCATAGAAAGCTGAGAGGTTCTTATGCCTCAGTGAGTGTCTCTCCATGTGACTTCCTGAAGTGTCCTAACTTTTTGTGCAAGCTCCAGTCTCTCTTCTCCACTTGCTGTTGAATATTTCTACTCACGTCAGTATAAACTCAAGAAATTCAAAATTGAATTCATATTTCATCCTACAAACCAGGTAGTTTCCTTCCCAACCTTTTCAGTACTTGTATTCTCCTAGCTATCCTGGCTTGAAATCTTGGAGTCATTTTTCACATAATTCTTTTCTTTTCCGTTGAGTTTTTACTTCATAATAACTTGATAAATCATTCCTTTTTGTTTCTACACCTGCTGTTCATCAGTTCATGCCTGAATTATTTAGCCTTTGACTTGATTTTCTGCTCTAGTCAATTTCTACCTTGCCTACTTGTGCTGTAATAATCTTCATTAAGCACTGTTTTCATTGTATCATCTTCTTAAACAGTTTCATGAAAAGTTGTTTATTTTTGTAAACCCATGTGTGTTTTATTGGATAATTGCGAGAATCTCCTAAGTGATGTTTTTCATCCTTCTAAGACAGTTGTTTTTAACTTTAGCATGTATCACATCACCTGGAGAGTTTGTTAAACACATTTCTGGGCCTTACCCCACAGTTTCTGATTCAGTAGGTCTGGGATGGGCCCAAGAATTTCCATTTCTAATAAGTTCCCAGGGGATGCCCATGGTGCTGGTCCAGGAACCACACTTTGAGAATAACTGTTCCAAGCAGCCAAGTTGACCACCACCTGAAGGAAATAAGCCTTCAGGTGATGAAGCCAGCTGGTAAATTAGCAGTAGCTGGGATGTGCACGTTCTCTTCCCCTACACCAGATGGCAGTTTTGGAGCCAACAGGAAGGAAAGAGAAAACCATAAATTCAGAATTACTTGGGGACTCTGAATACTCAAATACTCTTTTTTTTTTGGTGAGGAAGATTGTCCCTGAGCTAACATCCATGCCAGTCTTCCTCTATTTTGTATGTGGGTGCCTGCCACAGCATGGCTTGATGAGTGGTGTGTAGGTCTATGCCCAGGATCTGAACCCACGAACCCCAGGCCGCTGAAGTGGAGCACGTGAACTCAACCACAACACCACTGGGCTGGCCCTCAAATACATTTTTGAGATAAAAAAGTTAATATCAGATTTTATATAACAGCTGAGTATGAATTGGAACAAACAGAAGCAATATGATTATGTAAAATCTGGCGAGGAACTTCGTTGTATTTAGGTTTGTTTGTTTTCTCTTTTGTTTGTAGTAATGGGTCCAGGGATTTTTGTGACCTATAAATGCTGTGCACGGTACTTTGCACTTGCATTCAGTAGGTTTACGTTAACTTTCTTTGAATGAAATAAAATTCTGTCTCACAAATAAAACTGGGACTTGAAGCTAGGCCTGTGTTTCTCCCTTTTTATTGTTTATGCTGCAGGTAGTACTTAAACTGTTATCTAAGAGTTGCCATCTGGCAGCACCATCTTTAACCTTGAACTGGCATGTGGGTACTGGCCTTGTTAAGGAATTCAAAGTTATTTTGGATCTAAAGAAATTAGCACTTACATTTTTTGATACTTAAAAAAATTCCAAAAAGATAAAATTGAGTTAAACTGAAAAAAGTTTTTAGAAATTGTGCTTTGGGGTAAGTATAGTTCACATTTTAAAAGTCTATATGAGGGCCGGCCCGGTGGCGCAGCGGTTTAGTCCGCGCTTGGCAGCCCGGGGTTCGCCGGTTCGGATCCCGTGCGTCCGCCGATGCACTGCTTGTCAGCCATGCCGTGGCGGGGTCCCATATAAAGTGGAGGAAGATGGGCACGGATGCTAGCCCAGGGCCAGTCTTCCTCAGCAAAAAGAGGAGGATTAGCTACAGATGTTAGCTCAGGGCTGGTCTTCCTCACAAAAAAAAAAAAGAAAAAGAAAAAAAAAAAAAGTCTATATGAAATCCCTATTTAGAAAATACTCCTAGATAAGCTAGGATCTGTCCCTTCAGTTTACTTTTTATAAAGTATTGATTTTAATGACAACTTGTCTGCACTTTGGAATCATTTGGGGGAGCTTCAGATAAAATGCCTATGCTTGTATCCCACCTCCAGAGTTTGATTTAATTGGTCTTGGAGATGACCTGGGCTTTGGAGTGTTTACAGGAGTCCTCAGGTGATTCTGATGAGCAGACAAGTTGTGGAATTACTGGGCTAGGATAAAAATACGTTACTTGTGGTAAGGCAAATTCAAAATATGCTAGTCTAGGAATGTGAAGTGTGACTGATTTAAACAAATTAGTGATGTCCCTCTTTTTTGTAGTAGTAGTCAATTTGAATGTAATATAAAAGGGAAGTGATATAAATTTTAAAAGGTAATTTGGATTACAAATATTTTAATAAATTCAGTCATCTAAGATATGCTTACAAGTGGTAATAATGGCCATATTGCCTTTTTAAAAAAATGCCTTAGCTGAAGGCATTTGAGGCAATAGCCCCTCAAATAATCTCAAAGTATTCTTGAAAAATTAATAAGTTGGCAATTTATCAGTTCCATCAGATAGTATATGTATCTACATACGTGCACAGACCTTATCAGGCTGCTGCCGCTACTTATTCCAGCTTTGACCTCTCTCTATACACCTTAAATTTCACTTCTTATTTAGCATGCATCCCAGTATATTCTAACTACAGTATTTTTATGTGCCTCTCTCTCACTATACACTGAGTTTCTCAAGGGCAAGAGTGATTTCTTTTTGGGAATTTTTTAAAAGGCCCAAAGCATAAAGATATAATTTGGTGAATTTTCACAAACCAAACATACCCTTTTCACTGGCACCTGAATCAAGAAACAAGATAGTACCAACATCCAGAATCCCTCCTCACGCTCCTGCTACCCTCCCCTATGTTGCTTTTACTTACTTGTTTAGTTATAATGTACATAAAGTACTTAAATGTGCTGTTCTGAAGTCTATAGCTTAGTGAACTTTTATATATGTATACAGTCCTGTGACCCTCATCTGGATAGAGACAATTTCCAACACTCCATGTTTCCTCGTGCCCCTTCTCTGCTTCCCCCACCCTCCACTATTCTGACTTCTGTTATTGCCGATAACTTTTGCCTAGCTGTGACTTAAGCTTTGTATTCCTAGCCTAACAAACACTTTTAAAACAACAGATTTAGAAGTGTATTGTGTTTATTGTTTTGTAGCCTGCTTTCTTTTTGTAACTTCTGTCATGACTATTTTTCCATATCATATTATTTAAATATTTTTATTGGCTGTGTGATGGTTTTGTATAGATGACAGTTTTTAAATTATTACTATATTATTAGATATTAACTTTGTTTCCAGCTTTTTCCTTAGGTATATAGTTGTGAACATCTTTATAAATCAAACTTTGATCGTATCTCTGAGATTTCTTTAATACAAATGCTTGTGGAATTATTAGGTCTAAGCGTATGATCATTTTAAAGGTTGTGGATCTATAGTTCGATTGCCTACTGGAAAGGCAATTCCAATTTACATATCTCACAGCGATGTCTGAGAATGCCTATTGCATCTTTACCAAACTTTTTTTTTTTTTGTGAGGAAGATTAGCTCTGAGCTAACATCCGTTTCCAATCCTCCTTTTTTTTGGCTGAGGAAGACTGGCCCTGGGCTAACATCCTTGCCCATCTTCCTCTTCTTTATATGGGACACTGCCACAGCATGGCTTGACAAGCAGTGAGTCGGTCCGTGCCCAGGATCTGAACCTGCAAACCCTGGGCCACCAGAAGCAGAACCTGCGAACTTAATGACTATGCCACCGGGCTGGCCCTACCAAACTTTTTTTAAATTAATGGACTTTATTTTTTTAAAAGCAGTTTTAGGGTTACAGAAAAATTGAGCAGAAGATTTTGACAAACGTATAATGACATGTCACTGCCGTTACAATCATACAGACTAGTTTCAGGGTCCTACATATTCATATACTCCACCTGTTCTTCCCTCTGTCTTTTCCCCAAACCACTGATCTTTTTACTGTCTCCAGAGTTTTACCTTTTTCAGAATGTCCTATAGTTGGAATCATACAATGTATAGCCTTTTCAGATTGGCTTCTTCCGCTTAGCAGTGTGATTTTAAGTTTCCTCTGTGCCTTTTTTGTGGAATGATAGCTGATTTCTTTTTATTGCTGAGGAATATTCTATTGTATAGCTGTACCATACTTTGTTTATTCATCTATTGAAGGACCTCTTGGTTACTTCCACATTTTGGCTATTATGAATAAAGCTATCATAAGCATTTACGTGCAGGTTTTTTTGTGGACGTAGATTTTCAGCTCATTTGAGTAAATGCCAAGGAGTGCAATTGCTGGATCATGTGATGAGAGTATGTTTTAGTTTTGTAAGAAACTGCCAAACTGTCTTTCAAAGTGACTATACCATTTTATGTTCCTACCAGCAATGAATGAGAGTTAAACCATTTTTTTTAAACTTCTGTTCTAATACCATTTAGAAGAAGCTAAAGCGAAAGGGAATATAGTGTTTATACATTGAGACATGACTACCCATATTATTGTGTTCATTGTATTCTACATTTGTTTCAGGTTTAATTCATTCAAAAGGACTAATATCATACTGCAACATTTGGTAAGTTTGAACTTTGTTTTGCTGTATTATTAGAGTATGATGTGTAACTTAAGATGTCATTGTTAGGGAAGTAAAAATAATGGCATGTTTTGTTGAGCTTGGTACACTATGGTCCCCAATTTGTTTTTTTTTTTTTGGTGAGAAATATTGGCCCTGAGCTAACATCTGTTGCCAATCCTCCTCTTTTTGCTGAGGAAGATTGGCTCTGAGCTGACATCCATGCCCATCTTCCTCCATTTTACATGTGGGATGCCACCACAGCATGGCTTGATGAATGGTGCATTGGTCCTTGCCCAGGATTTGAACCTGCGATCCCTGGGCTGCGGAAGTGGAGTGCACGAACTTAACCACTAAGCCACCAGGCCGGCCCTGGTTCCCAATTTTATAGTGTCAAGACTTGACACATATAACTTGTAGGAGGTGGCATAAGGTCATGGATAAGAGCATAGGTCTTCAAGTCAGAATGGCTGGGTTTAATGGTCCACTACTTAATCTTGGACAGATTACTTGGTCTTTCTCAGCCTCCTTTTTGACATACAAAATGGGGATAATAATAGCCACCTTAGAGTGTTTATGGATAATAAATTAGATAATTCATTTAAAAGTCTAGCATAGTGCTTGGCACATAATAATCATTTTATGCAGATTATTAGCTACAGTAGTAGCCACAGTTGTACTAGTGGTATCCTTCCAAGCTTAGATGTCCTTAGTTTGTTACATTGCAAGGAAGAAATAATTTTTATTTTTGTATTTCTCCGCTACAGACTTGATTTTTGTGTCATCTCCAAATTCGGATGTTGTAATCTAATCCACATTGTAATGATATTTGGAGGTGGGGCCTTTGGAAGGTGGGTTAGGTCAGGAGGGTGGAGCTCTCATGAATGGGATCAGTGCCCTTATAAAAGAGACCCTGGAGAGCTCCCTCATCTCTTCTACCTTGTGAGGAAGGACACAGTGAGAAGATAGTCATCTATGAACCAGGAAATGGAACCACACCAGACACCGAATCTGCAGGCACCTTGATCTTGGACTTCCCAGCCTCTAGAACTGTGACAAATAAATGTTTGTTGAATAAGCCACCCATTCTCTGGTATTTTTGTTATAGCAGTTCGAATGGACTAAGACGCCCTCATACAGCCTGACAAGTACCCTGAACAAAACAATGACGTCACTCTGATATAGCACCTACTGTATGCCAGGTGCTACTCTAAGTACTTGGTTTGGATCAGCTCAGTTGATTCTCATTATAGTTGTATGGAGTAAAAACTACAGATCTTTTATCTGCAGTTCTGAAACCTCAAAACTAAAAGTTTGATTTGGTGCCAAAATCTGATCTAAACGTACTTGAAACTCTTTTTGTCTTTATCCTAATTAGTGCAAATATTCGTAATTTGGTGCAGAAATATTAAAGCATTTGATTACAGTGTACTGACCCAGACTCCACTTGAGGTGTTTTATATAATATGTAATATGTACTGTGTTACCCTTTCAAAATGTAGAAAATTTTCTAAGTTCTGAAATGCAACTAGACCCAAGAGTTTTGTTTTGGTTAAGGGATTATGGCCTTATCCCTATTTAATGGATCAGAGATTGAGGGACACAGAGGCTAAGTAATATGCCCCAATGTCACAACGCTAGTAAATAGGTGGGATTTGAATCCAGGCAAGCTGGCTCCATAGTCTTACCTCCTGTACTCCACAGCCTCTGGCAGAGTGGGCACTAAGTGACTATGCAGACTGTTTCTCAGGTAAGCCTAAGTGGAGATGGGCATATGAAGACTGGGATATCCTTTCCTATCCTTATTCATTTTAGTTAGCTGATACACATGACAGCTGAGAAATTTCCTTGAAAAAGAACTTAGAACAATGTCAATGATTCATATTTAGACATATGCACACAGAATCCAGATCACATGGGGCTATGGTGACCTGGGGGCATAAACCACACTGAGGGAAGGAAGATAAACGGGACTCTCATCAACAGCCTGAGGGCTGGATGGTTCTAGGTCCTGATGTTGGCTTTTACATGTACTTGAGAGAGAGAGAGGCTGTATCCCAAACAGTCCTTCTGTGACCCTTCTAAGAGAGCCAATAGAGAGTGAGAGCCCTTTTGATTTCATAGTGGAGAGATGGAAATATGGCATTGATGACAGTACTATAGGCAGAGTTATGAGAAGTAGGACTGATTTGTGATAGTGTGACATTTCTTGTGACCTTTCCAAGATACTAGATGGAGACTAGAACCTTGAAAGGAGGCCAAGTTCTGCATTTCTGCAGATGGGGTTTGTCAAGCTAATGCAAACTAGTGGAACCTAATAATGAGGTCTCATTTGTATCAGTAGGCTGATTTAGATGTATTTTTACTACAAAGATAATCATTTTTCTTTCTCTGTAATGTTCCATTTTAAACTCTTACACAGCATTTTAATTTAATGTGCAAAAGCTCATTTCTTCCACATAATTTTGACCTGGACATGGAGAAAACTTCTTTTTTCTTTCAGAAAGTAGTTCTTTTCAGTGTGAAGGTATACTGACTGGACTCATGAAACCATACTGCACATATCATTTTAATCACAGCAATCATATTCTTATGCTGTATGTCCAGATGATGGTCTAGAATCGGTATCAACCAATTTATAATCTGTGCCATCTGAGCAGACATATATTAAGTGTTTTTTTTGTGTATGCCAAGGACTTAACTAAGCACTTTGAGACACTATTATGAAAAAGACAATTCTTGACCCTGAGAAATGAGAAATGTATAGTCTAATGAAAGAGAAATCTGTACTAGTAAAGTATGGTAAAAAGGCCAAATACATAAATTAGAGGTGTGAACAAAGGTGGGATGGACTGATGTTGACTTTGAAACTGATGATTACTGAGGAATGTAGTTTATTTGATCTGGGCCTTGAAGCATGATCGAGAGTTTAGACAAGTAGAGATGGGAAGCAGTGGAAGTTCATATAGTAACCCGAAGAGGTGATTCTATTGTCTCCATTGTACAAGTGCAGAAATTGAGGCTCTGAGAGTAACTTGCCTGAGAATGTACAGTAGTGAGTGGCAAAACTAACGTTTGAGTTCATCTGACTCCAAAACCTGTTTTCTTTCTATTACATAATATGCTTATTCTTGATGGCAAGAACTGCAAGATAGGAGAATGGAGGTTACATTCAGGGCTTTCTGAGTATCCCTTGTAAGGAATGCAGTGCAGTGGTGGGCCTAGAGAGTTTACCTGGGCAGATGTGGAGAGACTTGAAGGCCATGTCAGGTAACTTGGATTTTTCTTTTTGGTGAAGAAGATTGTCCCTGAGCCAACATCTGTGCCAATCTTCCTCCACTTTGTATGTGGGACACTGCTGCAGCATGGCTTGATGAGTGGTGTGAAGGTCCGTGCCCGGGATCTGAACCCACAAACCCTGGGCTGCCAAAGCAGAGCACGTGAACCCAACTACCATGCCACTGGGCTGGCCTCTGGATGTTTTTGAAGTTAATGAGGAGTCACTGAATATTTTTGATTGGAGTGACCAGATTAGAATTGTGCTGTAGCAAAATTTCTCTGATGGCAGTGTGAAGGATAGACCATTGGGCAGAGATTCTGGAAATCTGCCAAAAGGGAAAATTATAATAGTTATGTATGGCTAGGGCAATGAGAATGGAAAATAATGGGTAGATAAGAGTCATTTTGGAAATAGGTTTCTGGTACTTGGTAACTGCCTCAAGTTGTTGGCAGAGAGGGAAGGAGAACAGGTAGAAATCAAAGATAACAGCAACATTTTGAGCTTGGTTTACTGAGAAAATGTGATACCTTTAGCTATGATGTGTTACCTTAGGCAACAGAGGAGAGACAGGCTTGATGGAGAGATTTGTTGGTAAATTTGGTTTTTAGCAAGTTGAGTTTGGGGTGCCAAACTCCTGTAATTGTAGCAGGTATTTGGAAATAAGGGCTTGGGCGTCTGGAGAAGTAAAGATAGAGATGCAGGTTTGAACCAGCTGCTTAGAGGTAATAATTGAGGATGGAAAATAGATGATATTAAAAAAGGTGAGAAACCAGAGCACAGCTAAGGACAGTTTAAGAGACTCTCTAAACTATTGCCATGTGGAGGAATTTACTGACCCATTTTGAAGTCAGGAAGGATTGAGTGAAGCTTGAGTAATCAGCATTTATTAAATGTTTTTTGATTCTTAGAATCATACTTGTGCTTTGGTGTGTCATATTTGTGTTATAATAATTTAAATTTCATGGCATTCTTCAGTAGTGGCTGGAAATTGATGAAAATCTTAGTAGTAGGAAGGAAATGAGACTGGATGAAGAGGAAAGTCAGTAAGATGGGTTAAAAGAAATCATGTTCTGCTAAAGGTAGAATATTTCCTTGAGTAGGTTTGAGCTGCAACTCTGTTCAGTGGCAGTGAATGTTGTATATCGTGAAAAGTGTATGCTTAAGATTGGGACTTGGGTATCCACAGTGTGAAGTTTGTCCTAGGCTTGTGTTACAGCAGGACTGCATCAGTAAAATGATGGATTATTCATTCAACTTATTTAACATTTTTAGGATACTTGTTTGTACCAGGCACTGCATTTTACTCAATGGAAATGTTCATTTCTCACAATGTTTATGAAGGCTCTAAAGTGTTTTCAAAAATATAACCTGCAAAATACAAGTCCCAAGAGAGATTCCATGAAAAAAAAAGTTCTTCAATCAAGTAAGAAATATGCTGTTTATTGTATTTTAAAAGTTTACATTGTGTACTTGCATATTAAAGACTGAAAAGTCTTACAGGAATGAAACTTGTTTACATTGGTTTAAGTTTTTCCCAAACTGGTTTGACCATGCGTTTTTTTCTCCTGCCACATAGCGGCAATAAACCTCCTTTTGTTGCTCGCAGCAAATACAACCCTGAAAAATGACCCAGGCAAAGAGCAGTCAGGCCCTTGGGTTTATGGTATACTCCACAGTAAAGTGCAGGGAAACCTCTAGGGCCCATGGTAGTTGGCTTCTCCTAACAGCCAAGTTGGAACTAGGATTGTTGCAGATGTAATTAGTAAAGATGAGGTCATACTGGAGTAGGGTGGGCCGTTAACCCAATATAACTGTTGTCCTTATAAAAAGGGGAAACTTGGAGACATACACGGAGAGAATGCCACGTGAAGGTTCGTGTTATGCTACCACAAGCCAAGAAACCATCAGAAGCTAGGAGAGGGGCCTGGAACAGATCCTTCTCTAGTGCCTTCAGAGGGAGTGTGGTCCTGCTGACATCCTGATCTCAGACTTTATAGCGTCTAGAACTGAGAGACAATAAATTTCTATTGTTTAAGCCGCTTAATTTGTGTTACTTTGTTATGACAGCCTTAGCAAACCAATATGATTATCATGATAACATTTGTCAAAAATAAGAATATTGGTATATATTAATATTAACTTCAGACTTTATATGGATTTCACCAATTTTTCCATTAATTTTCTGTTCCAAGATCCAATCTAGGATACCACGTTGCCATTTCCTTGTCATGTCTCCTTAGTCTCTTCTGGTCTGTGACAGTTTCTCAGTCTTATTTTTCATGACCTTGACAGTTTTGAAGAGTACTGGCCAGGTAGCCTGTAGAATATCCTCTATCTGGTCTGATTTTTTTTGATAATTAGACTGTAGTTAAAAGGTTTTTGGAAAGAATATCACAAAGGAAAACCCCCTTCTCATCATATCGTATCAGGGAGTATCTTTGGGTTTTGACACACGCATCAGGGCGTACATGACATCCACACGACGTAGTTTGTGACACTTGGTTAAGGTGGTGTTTGTCGGGTTTCTGTGCTCTAAAGTTACCATTTTTCCCTTTTCCTACTTTATTCTTTGGAAGCAAGTCATTAAGTTCAGTCCACACTCAAAAGTTGAGGGGACTAAGCTCTACCTCCTAGAAGGGTGATATCTACATACATTATTTAGAGTTCTGTAAGGAAGATCATCTCTTCTCCATTTATTTATTTATTCAGTTATTTATATAAATATGGACTAATGGAAATTTATTTTATTCTTTGGGTTATAATCTAATATCATTTATTTTGTTACTCAGATTGTTCCAGCTTTGGCCATTAGGAGTTCCTTCATTTTGGCTCCTGTGTCCCTTTGATATGACCCCATCCTTTTAATTAAAAAAATTTTTTTAACACCTCCTTACTTTCTGATAGAAGGTATGTTCTAGTCTTATCTTGTGATTTCTGTATCCCAGCCCTGGAATCAACCATTTATCCAGGAAGCCCTGGTTACCTTTGGTTGGAGAATTGCATTTAGAAATTAAGATCTGAGCTCTGGGAGTGCTCTTTGCTACTAGGGTGTCATGGCTTTCTCTCCAGGAATAGAGCTAGGGTAATGTGTATATATATATAGTAGAACACATATACACTGTGTACTAACCCACATATACATACATATCTACAATTGTTTCTGTATTTATCCTATCTATATATTAAGCTAAACATGAATTCATACTGATGTGTCTGACTTTAATCCAGAATCACAGGGCAGAGCTTATTCTAGCTTTCCCTTCTTGATTATCTGTAACTGCCCACCATCCGTTACTTATTTAACCCCAGTATACATGCAAAGCAGTTTCTGAATTGTTAACCACCCCCTAGGAGAGACAGATTTACCAAGTAGAGCACAGTGTTGATGTACAGTTCCTTTTGTATTTATTATTACAGTTTCTAATCAAATCACCGTTTCCCAAAGTTACTTAGGTCAGCTCCCCTGCTGCCACCACCACCACGATCACTTCAGTGAGGTTATGTCATGCATGAGTAATTCAGTTACATTCACTTGTCACAGTCTGCATTCCATGTTGGAATCCCCTGACATCCTGGCTGATTTTTAAAAAATATAATTTGTATACATTAAATTCACTTTTTGTTATGCACTTTTCTGTGAGTTTTGACAAATGCATATATCATGCATCTACCACCCCAAGACCATACAGAGCAGTTCTATCACCCTACAAATTCCCCTCTACTTCCCGTTTGTAGTCCACCACTTCTCCCACCCGCAACCACTGATCTGTATTATGCCCCTATAGTTTTGTCCTTTACAGAAAGTCATATGAATGGAATCATACATTATATAGGATCTAGATTCTTTCACTTAGCAAAATGCATTTAAGATTTGTTTATGTTGTTACATGAATTGATAGCTTGGTCCTGAATACACTGAATAGTATTCCATTGTATGGATGTGCTACCGTTTATCTATTTCCCTGTTGAAGAGCATCTTGGTTGCTTCTAGTTTTTAGACAATATGAATAAAACTGCTAAATATTCGTGTATAGGTTTTTGTGTAAATATAGGTTTTTAGGAGTGCGATTGCTGGGTTGTATGATAAGTCTGTGTGTAACTTTACGAGTTTGCCAAATTGTCTTCCAAAGTGGCTGGACCGTTTTGCATTCCCACCAATAATGAACAAGAGTTCCTGTTGCTCTCCATACTTGGCAGCATGTTATTGTCTCTTTTTGGATTTTTAGCCATTTTAATCTGTGCATAGTGGTATCTCATTGTGGTTTTAATTTGCATTTTTCTAATGATAAATAATATCGAGTGTTTCATGTGTTTATTTGCCATCCCTATATCTTCTTTGGTGAAGAAGATCTTCAGATTTTTTTTTTTTTTTTTGCTGAGGAAGATTAGCCCTGAGCTAACATCTGTTGCCAATCGTCCTCTTTTTTTCCTTTTTTTTTTGCTTGAGGAAGGTTAGACCTGAGCTAACATCTGTGCCAGTCTTCCTCTACTTTATGTGTGGGTCGCCACCACAGCATGGCTGATGAGGGGTGTAGGCCCGCACCCAGGATCTGAACCTAGCCGCTGAAGTGGAGGACACCAAACTTAACCACTATGCCACAGGGCTGGCCCCAAGATCTTCAGATTTTTTGGTCCATTTTAATATTGGGTTGGTTGTTTTCCTGTTGAGTTTTTTGAGTTCTTTATGTATTCTGGATATAAGCCCTTTATCAGATATGTGATATGCAAGTATTTTCTTCCAATTTTTGGCTTGTCTTTTCATTCTCTTAGTATTTTTCTGCAGAACAGAAATTTTTAACATTGATGAAATTCAGTTTATCAGTTTTTTCTTTTTTGGGTCATGTTTTTGGGGTTGTATCCCATTAAATGCTTTCGTATTTGGAAGGCACTGTGAACTGGAGTCTTAGGGGTGTGGCCTTCAAAAGTGTTCCTGTCCCTTCTCTGGGGATGGGCTTTTCTTCTTTTCCTTTGCCCTCTGTCACCCCCCCCCCACCCCGCCCCGGACATTAGGGTCCTTAGGCTATGGTTTTGAAGTGCTTCCCCCTTGAGATTAAGGCTTTTATTTTCCATTTGCTTCCCCCACTGTAGTGGGACTCTACCAGAACCCTGGGCTACAGGCTTTGAAGTCTTTTTTTCTTCCCCTGCAGATTTAGCCTTTGGTTCTATATGGAATATGAGGGGAAATGATTTAGCTGTGCCTGCTCTTTCCTTCCCCGAGCCAGCACCACGCAGGGGAGTCTGCCCTGGGAGACCTGGTTGGGTTCCAGGAGGAAGGATAGCCAGAGTGGGAACCCCACATGCCTGTGAAGTCCTAGGAGCTTCCTGCTGTTACACTTGCCCACACTAGACCTGCAGCAAGTCATCAAAATTCTAGTTTTTCCTTAGGGCTTCTGCCTGAGGTAAGCAAATATTCTGGTCCTGTGTCTCCAGGAAGGCACCTGTCTCTCTCCAGATTTTGTGATGACTGTTTGCCCTAAGACAGTTTTCTGACTGAGTTCACCAAAAGTCTGTTCTGCTTTTTTCCTTTTATTAGGTCAGGAGGAGCATCGTTCAGCTCTCAATATCTCTGAGCTGAAACCAAATAATAGTTTTAAAGGACTGCATCTGGTATTGGGTGATAATTTATGTAAAGTTCTTCAGTGAAATAGGAAACTTTTTTTTTTGATGGGCTAATCTGACTTCGTTCAAGCAAAAAAGAAATTTAGTATGGAAAGAGATCAAAGTTTATTAATACTTGTATGTGACATGTTTGTATAACAAGAAAACTTTTATCTGTATTTTAAAATTTAGAATGATGTAGGTATCTGAAAAATGCAGCTTTTTTAGTCTGTCATCTTATATGAGTCAGGGTTTAATCAGGCAAGTAGAACCACTATGAGTATTGAAGGGGAACAGAATATGCCACCACAAAATGTGCCACTTTGGCATGTGGATTATTTTAAGCAGAAGGCAGTCAAGATCCAGCAGACTCAGGAAAACCTTTTTACCTCTGCCTTAACTGCTTAAAGAAATTAGAAAGGGGGCTTATACCAGGAAGAGAGCTATTAACAGAGATAACTTTTTATATTTGAGAAACTTAATCCACATGACAGGGCAAATATTTATTTACCAAGCATCTGCTCTTACCTTCCTGTGAATTATCTTCTCCCCTTTGAAGCCCCAGACCCCATCCCTTTCCTTAGTTCAGGATGGCATATAAGCCTCAATTGCCTGAATGCCTTTGAATCTCATATCTTTGTGGGGGCCCCTTAAGTACAAAATTAAATTTGTTTTTCTCCTATCAATCTGTCTTATTACAGGGAGTCTCAGCCAAGAACCTAGAAAGACAGAGGGGATATTATTTCTCCTTTCCTACAGTATCATGGAATAAAAGATTTATTATGGGAATAAGATCTTCTGCAATACTGACAAAAGCTATGAAAGGGTCTAGAGGAGGAGTTGTTGTGGGAATTTATAAGACAATCTGGGACCTATGTACCGCTTATCAAGCCATGCTGTGGCAGCGTCCCATATAAAGTGGAGGAAGATGGGCATGGATGTTAGCCCAGGGCCAGTCATCTTCTTCATGAAAAAAAATGTGTTGTCAGATTGTTTTTCCTAGGTTCTGTCATAGTTTATGCTCCCACAGTATGTCTGTTTCCTTACACTCTAGACATCATGGGATATCAAACTTTTTGATAGTTGTCAATTTGGTTAAAAAATATATCTCACCGTAGTTATAGTTTTAAGTTTTAATTTGAATTGAAAAGATGCAATCTTTTGGTTTATAGCCTTTCCTGTGACCCTTTTAAGTGAATATAAGTTATTTTCATTTTTATCTGATAATGAATTTTAATAAAAATTTAACATTAACTGTGCAACATGATTTTATAAAAGAGAACTTAAACACTGTGTAAAGATGTTGCTTAATGTAATCAAAATATGGACTCTGAATTTTATTAGATTTTAGTTAATAAATGTTTTGTTTAATTTTAATCGTCATTCTCCAGTTAAAATTTTCCAATTTAAACTGACTTTGAATTTTCTTTTGCACATTGTTCCCATGTGGGGTTTAAAGTATTGTCTTTAGATAAAGGAATGTATTAAGTATGGTGGTGCTCTATTAGCCCTGGTAGTTGTGTATAGCAGAGTCCTGGAAAATTGCAGTGTAGTTTAAAATGTGTTCTTCATAGTGTTGTTAGTATTTCATATTACATGAGCAGTGAGACCTGATGATTAAGTTATGATGTGTGAGACCCTAAGTGAGTGTATAGGCAAGGTCTTCAGAACTATATGATATGTAAGTTTGTCATTTTATAATCTGGCCTCAAACTGCTTATTCTGCCTACTTTCCCATCATTTTCTCAGCCAACCTTTATTCCACTCATGTTTAACATCTTAATATTTCCAAATATTCATTACTTGTGTTTTAGCATGTGCTATTCTCTAGGATTCTCACCCCCCCCTTTTTCTTGGCATACATCAAGGTCCAGTTCAAATATCACCTTTTTTTCAAATTGTCAGTAGCTGCTATAGTCAGAATTATTTGCCCTCTATGTTCATCTTCGCTTTCTAAGCACCTAACATATTGCTTGGCATATGGTAATAAATGAAAAGATTTAGGAGTATTTCGTAGTCCAGGTAATTCTAGGATTGGGTTCCATTCTAACTCAGTTGACTCAAAAATAAAAGTTAAGGGGCTGGCCCGGTGGCGCAGCTGTTTAGTTTGTGCTTGGCAGCCCGGGGTTCACCGGTTTGGATCCCAGGCGCCTGCCGATGCACTGCTTGTCAGCCATGCTGTGGTGGCGTCCCATATAAAGTAGAGGAAGATGGGCACAGATGTCAGCCCAGGGCCAGTCTTCCTCAGCAAAAAGAGGAAGATTAGCAACGGATGTTAGCTCAGGGCTGGTCTTCCTCATACACAAAAAATAAAAGATTTAAGAGGTATGTATAGTTTGCTTTGAAATTGTCTATCTACAGTCTAAATAACTTTAGAAACCTTTGTCAGGTGTACCTAGTTATTCATTCCATTAGTTACCATTGTTAAAATAACTTTTAATGTACCATTGTTTAAAAGATTTGCATTCGATGTATATGTTTTGATGTTGGCTTGTGACAAAAACTTAATGAATTTTATCCTAAAGTTACTCTTCATTCACACAGAGAATGTCAAAGCACACGGATGCAGCAGAAGTACTACTGGAACAAAAAGGTTGTGCAGGAGTGATAACACTAAACAGACCAAAGTTACTAAATGCACTGAATCTTAATATGATTCGGCAGATTTATACACAGCTAAAGGTTTGTAATTTTCTTAAAGCAGTTGTATGGATCCTTTTAAAAGTATATCTTAATAGAACATTTCTGGTGTCTCTTCCATAGAATCACTGGACTCTCTGGGATCAGTGCCCAAGCTCCTTCAATTCTTGAGTCCTCAGTGCTTTCCCTATGTGGTTTTCCTGGAGCATCCCTAGTGACAGGGAGTTCATTGGCTCATGAGACAGCCCCTTCCACTTTGACATAGCTCTCAGTTTCTTCTTGTGTTCTGCCACTCTTTATTTCTCTGATCTTTTAACCAGTGATACTGGTTCTGCCTCTTGGGACATGTGTACAAATCTAATCTGCTTCCACATGACAGCTTTTTGGCTTGAAGACAACTGTTTTTGAACAGCTTGGCCAACCTTATCTTAGAGAAAGCCATAAGCGTTTCTATTCTAAATGAACTGCATGGTGCAGTGGAAAAGCATGACTTAAAGTCAGACTAATTGTGTTTGAAATTTGGATTTCTATTTATAAACTGTGTAGATTGGGGACGTCCATCTCTCGGTGCCTCACTTTCCTCAGCTGTGAAATGGGGATGATATTTCATAGGATTGTTGTGAAAATGAAGTGAAATGGTGTACCTAATATTGTCAGCCACGTAAGTGTTAAACAAATAATAGTTCTCCCTTGGTCACCAGTTCCTTCATTCTTCATTTGATGAGTCTCTTTTCCATTCTGCTGTGTCTTTTTGGGATACCTTATAATATGTCCTTAAGTGTGATACAGAGAAATAAGCCAAGTGTTCCAGATTAGAATTGGACCAGAGTGAAAGACAGTAGAAACTTCCATGTTAGTATACCAAATTTCTGTTAATGTAGTCAAGTATTCCATTAACCTTTTGGTTATCTGTCCAGCTACATCTCTTCCATGTACATGTATTTTTATTCTTGAGTGTAGAGTTTATAGAGCCTCTGTTAATTTTTCTGTGTCTGGTTAGCTAATTTTTTATTTGGTCATTTGTTCTAGCCTTTTGAATTTTGAACATAATATTATTAAGCCCATATTTTTTTATCTTGATCTCAAAGTTGTCATGGCAGAGATTTCAGATGGTTCTTGATTCTGTCATCCTACTCTGTTACTTATAGATTTGTCAGTAGGGCAGAGCCCTATTTCATCACAGTAGAAAGGTTAATGCTCTATTTATCAATAGTCTTTGAGTTGATTTATTCAAGATTTATAAGCTTATGTAACATAATATTATTAAGCCCATTTTTTAAATCTTGATCTCAAAGTTGTCATGGCAAAGATTTCAGATGCCATGAAATTTGGATTGCAAACTATACTCATCTAGCAACTTTGTTGGAATTCCCTCTAATTTATGTCAGAAAAGAAAATGAAGTTGGGACCTATTCTTTTAGATATGCTTTATAAAGTTTATGCTTTTTATATATATCTCCATAAGATGTATATATGCACATAAATATGTATATGTTTATGTACATATGGATATATCGTCAATGAGTTTGCATTTATAATATGCTTATACCATCTTTTTTTGCATTTGGGTAGAAGTGGGAACAAGATCCTGAAACTTTCCTGATCATTATAAAGGGAGCTGGAGGAAAGGCTTTCTGTGCTGGGGGTGATATCAGAGGTAAAAACTTCTTTCCCTCTCACCTGAATGCTTTTTCCCCCCAATGGAACTGATAAAGTATTAGCAAATTTTTGTAGTACTTCGTAATTTGCTTTACTTTTTAGATTTTTTTTGTTATAAAGTTAATACATTTTTATGTAATTAACTTAGAAAAAGGAAAAAAAGACTTACCATTTGTAGTTAATATTAGAAAAATGAGGAGAATAGTGATTTTTTTTTAACTACTTATGTGTCTTTCAAATATCTTGTCTCTCTCCCTGAGAGAGACAAAATGTCCAGTTACAGTATGAGTCCACTTTTTATTTTAGAATAGCTGATATGAAGCAGTTCAGTTTGTCACCTAACCTGACAATCTGGCCATGTTGAGTGACTTGCCTTTCTCCAAACATGACCTGCTGTCGCATATTTCTGTGACTTTGCCTGTGCTCTCCCACTGTTCATGGTCCCAAAGCAAGAATGTACTTAATTATAGCATTTATCCTATTATATTGTCCGTATATTTTTACGTGTGTTTAAATAAACATGCTGAGATAAAAAGATTAATTCTCCTTATCTTTCTAATTGTTTAGGTCAATCTGTCTGTACACATTTAACTATTAAAGGCAAAAGAAAGAAATGTTTGTTTTCAGGATAAAAGTCATGTACTTACTGTTACCACCACTGTTGTCAGTATTTTATATATACTGAAAACTGTTTTTACATTTTGTATTCTGTTTCTTATGGAATTGGTAGCGTCCACGGATTGTTTTTGCCTTGTGTTTTTATTTTGTATATTTATGTGTTTTTTTTGTGTTAAGATTATAATGTTTGGGTTGATCTGTTTACCAAATTTACAAGTATATGTAAACCATTATATTTGGAATAGGAAGAAACAAGCTTGATTCAGTATATAATTTCAAATACTTATTAAATTTAAAGTAGCTGAGTCTTAAAATTGCAGTTAAAATTTTTTGATTGCTTAGACTGATTTGTTAACTGAATTGTTTTTGAATTTATTGTCTTGCCCACAACATGAATATTTTTAAAGCATGATTTTTCAACATGGGATTAACCTTTCCTCTGGAGTTGAGCCTACTATCTTATCAGTTTACAGATGGGCAGAGCCTTATGTATTGATTTTAGCTTCTTCTGACTGTGAGCTATTTTTGCATATAGGCCTAACTTTACATTGATATTAGAAATATAGTTAACAAATTCTAGAATTATTCCAGTTTACATCTATAAAGCATTGGCAATTTCAGAAAATTTAGTTTCTTTCTTTTCTTGATTTTGCTGAGGAAAATTAGCCCTGAGCTAACATCTGTGCCAGTCGTCCTCTTTTTTTTGCTTAAGGAAGGTTAACCCTGGGCTAAAATCTGTGCCAATCTTCCTTTATTTTATATGTGGGTCGCCACCACAGCCTGGCTGATGAGTGGTGTAGGTCTGCACCTGCACCTGAGATCCAAACCTGTGAACCTGGGCCGCTGAAGCAGAGTGAACTGAACTTAACCACTACAGCATGAGGCTGGCCTGTTTATTTTTTTATTTATTTGTTTACTTACTTAACCACTATGCCCTGGGACCAGCCCCTAGTTTTAAAGATCATAATCCAAGACAATAAGTGGGCACTCAGGTGAGAGAGATTGGCCATGAGCTAACATCTGTTGCCAGTCTTCCTTTTTTGCTGAGGAAGATTGGCCCTGAGCTAACATCCGTGCCCATCTTCCTCTATTTTATATGGGACGCCGCCACAGCATGGCTTGATGAACAGTGCGTAGGTCTGCACCTGGGATCCAAACCTGTTAACTCTGGGCTGTTGAAGCAGAGCGTGAGCTTAACCACTGTGCCACTGGGCTGGCCCCAGAAAAAATTTTTTAAATGATATGAATGTCATTTAATTTTAATTTATATGGAACTAATTGATTAGAATAAGATTAGAAGGAAACCTAAGAATGTTTTTGAGATAAAAGAGCTTCATTCCACAGGCAATACAGTTTGCATTTCTTTCCTTTTAAAATTGGTAAGCAGTGATAAGGACTGAATGAAAGACAATAGATGAGCGTTTTTTGGGGGGCATATATCAGTGAAAGCCTCAGAATGACAAAACCAGATACCAAATCTTTCTTTTAAAAACGAGGAAAAGAAGTCATCATTTGGAACATTTTGAAGGAAGATACATCAGAGTTCTAGAGTTAGTCTAAAAATTTATAAATTGTCAAAAATTAATTTTTTTATAATTTTTTTACGAAGTCACGTGGGTTTATAACATTATATAAATTTCAGCTGTACATCATTATATTTTGACTTCTGTATAGACTCCATCGTGTTCACCACCAAACGTCTAGTAGCCATCTGTCACCATGTGACATGTGCCCCTTTACCCCTTTCGCCCTCCCCGTGTACCCTCCTTCCCCCTTCTGGTAACTACCAGTTTTTCTCTGTATCTATGTGTGTGTGGGGGTTTTTTTTTTTTTTTGGTGAAGAAGATTGGCTCTGAGCCAAGCTCTGTTGCCAATCTTCCTTTTTTTGCTGAGGAGGATTAGCCCTGAGCCGACGTCTGTGCCCATCTTCCTCTATTTTGTATATGGGATGCTGCACAGCATGGCTTGATGAGCAGTGTGTAGGTCCGTGCCCAGGATCCGAATCTGTGAACCCTGGGCTGCCGAAGCAGAGTGTGCGAACTTAACCACTGGCTGGCCCCGTGTGTGTGTGTGTGTGTGTATGTGTGTGTCTTCCACATATGGGTGAAGTCATGTGATAATTGTCTTTCTCCAGCTGACTCATTTCACTTAGCATAATGCCCTCAAGGTCCATCCATGTTGTTGCAAATGGCAAGATTTCATCTTTTTTTTTTAGGCTGAGTAGTATCCATCGTGTATGTATGTACCACATCTTCTTTATCCATTCATCTGTTGATGGTCATTTAGGTTGCTTCCAAGTCTTGGCTATTGTGAACAGTGCTGCAGTGAACATATGGGTGCATAGATCTTTTTGAATTAGTGTTGTTGTGTTCTTTGGATAAATACCCAAATGTGGAATAGCTGGATCATATGGTATTTCTATTTTTAATTTTTTGAGAAATCTTTATACTGGTTTCCATAATGGCTGCACGTATTTACATTCCCACCAGCAGTGTACAAGGGTTCCTTTTTCTCCACATCCTCTCCAACACTTGTTATTTCTTGTCTTTTTAATAATAGCCATTCTGACGAGTGTGAGGTGATATTTCATTGTAGTTTTGATTTGCATTTTCCTAATAATTAGTGATGTTGAACATCTTTTCATGTGCCATCTGTGTGTCTTCTTTGGAAAAATGTCTGTTCATATCCTCTGCCCATATTTTGATGGGGTTGTTTGCTTTTTTGTTGTTGAGTTTTGTGAGTTCTTTGTATATGTTAGATATTAACCCCTTATCAGATATATGATTTTCAAATATTTTCTCTCTCAGTTGGTAGGTTGTCTTTTTGTTTTGTTGATGGTTTCCTTTGCTGTGCAGAAGTTTTTTAATCTGATGTAGTCCCATTTGTTTGTTTTTCTTCTGTTTCCCTTGCCTGAGGAGATGTGGTATTCAAAAAGATACTGCTAAGACCAATGTCAGAGAGTGTGCTGCCTATGTTTTCTTCTGGGAGTTTTATGGTTTCAGGTCTTACATTTAAGTCTTTAATTCATTTCGAGTTAATTTCTGTACGTGGTGCAAGGTCATGGTCTACTTTCATTCTTTTGCGTGTGGCTGTCCAGTTTTCCCAACACCATTTATTGAAGTGACTTTCCTTTCTCCATTGTATATTCTTGGCTGGTTTGTCAAAGATTAGCTGTCCATAGATGTGTGGATTTATTTCTGGGCTCTCAATTCTGTTACATTGATCTGTGTGTCTGTTTTTGTGCCAATACCACGCTGTTTTGAGTACTATAGCTTTGTAGAATATTTTGAAATCGGGGAGTGTGATACCTCCAGTTTTGTTTTTCTTGGGATTGTTTTGGCTGTTCGGGGTCTTTTGTTGTTCCATGTAAATTTTAGGATTCTTGGTTCTATTTCCATGAAAAATGTCATTGGGATTCTGATTGCGATTGCATTGAATCTGTAGATTGCTTCAGGTTTTTAACATTTTAACATGTTAATTCCTCCATCCATAAGTGTGGAATATCTTTCCATTTCTTTTTGTCTTCAGTTTCATTCAACAATGTCTTATGGTTTTCAGTGTATAGGTCTTTCACCTCCTTGGTTAAATTTATTCCGAGATATTTTAATCTTTTTGTTGTGATTGTAAATGGGATTGTATTCTTGATTTCTCTTTCTCCTAGTTCATTGTTAGTGTATAGAAATGCAAATAGTCAACAACTTTTATGTGACTCTTTCCCATAAAAGAAGAAATGTATACATTATGCATTTAATTTGTGTTTTAGTAGATAATTCTTGTAGGATTTAAGGACAGGAAAGGCATATGAGCTTGCAGTATATGAAAGAGAAAGGGTTGATAGCAGTCTTGACGTTGACTTGAGTAGGAGTACAGTAGATGTGAACTCTGGATAATAGGAAATTGCAATAGAAATGAAACTATTTGATAGTATTTATTATTCAGATATTTACTGAGTACCTGTTTATTAAGCCAGTCAGTAGTATGCTATAGCAACATCTTTCAGAAGTTATATTTCCGTCGACATTGTTAGTAAAGATATTACCGTCTCATTTACCTCTCTATCCTCACCTTTTATCATTCTCCTTTAGTCTTTTAAAACTGCTTATTTCTTGGTTTTATTCTTTCTTGCCTGTGTACCTTTGTAGGTATTCCTTCTTCTACTCAGAACTTTTCCCCCTGTCAGTTTCTAGGAAATCCCTACCTATTGTTTGAACTTGGCTCAGACTTCTCTCTTCTGGGAAGCCTCCTTTTAATTACATCTCTCCTGCTTCCATTCCTACAGTATCTCAACCTTATAGTGGGCATAGCACAAGGAGTGTATTTTAATAGTTTGTCTTATTAGTCTGAACTCTAGGGTGGCCATCTTACACTGCTGTCTTGTTATCTGCAGCACCTAAAACAGTGCGTAGCACCTAGTAGATGCTCAGTAAATGTTTCATGGTGAACTGAATGTGGCAGAAACATTTAAATAGATAGAAGATACTATGGAACTGTGTGTGAGTGTGTGTGCACTCTTGTGCATATATTTCTGTGTGTATGTATAATGTACTTTGTGTTAAGATATATTACCAAAGGATATGTATATCCAGCAAATGTTTATTCAGGTGCTACAGAAAACAGTCAAAAGAAAATGTTTTTTCTAGCAATATATAACTTCTAATTTAAGTGTAACACTTTGTAAGAAGTTCTTAATAAGATTTTTTGATTTTTGGTGAGGAGGACCAGCCCTGAGCTTTTTAAAATCTGTTGCCAATCCTCCTCTTTTTGCTGAGGAAGACTGGCCCTGGGCTAACATCTGTGCTCATCTTCCTCTACTTTATATGGGATGCCGCCACAGCATGGCTGATAAGCAGTGCGTCGGCGGGCGCCCGGGATCCGAACCCGTGAGTCCCGGGCTGCCAAAGCATAAACTAAACTGCTGTGCCACTGGGCTGGCCCCTTAATAAGATTTTTGCTTACAAGTTTTGACATTGGATTATGGATCTGAGGGTAACTATGATATATCTGTGGCATGGGCAACTTCAAAACTTTAATAAATCATTCTAGAATTTCCCCCAGTACTTAATATCACAATATTTTAAATTTATTCTGTTTGCCTATATTTACTGGAAAACACTTTGTTTGATTTGTAGTCCTTCTTTTCTTTCTTTTTTTTCAGTAATCTCAGAAACTGGAAAAACAAACCAGAAGATATTTAAAGATTTCTTCAGAGAAGAATATATGCTGAACAATGCCATTGGTATGTGTGCTCTGCTCAGGGCTTTGAAAATGGAATCAAGAAATAAGCTACATAGTATGAGTTGTTAAAAATGTAGTCAATAGACATTCTTATTTATTCTTTTATATACTATGTGCCAGGCATAAGTAAGTTGAATAAACTATTCTGACTGCTCATTCCAGAACAATTAATATGAAAACATGGATTCTGATCATATGGCTAACTTCCTTGGAAAAAGAAAACTTGGTCCTAGTTTTCTCTATAAAGTGAGGAAGATTGGCCCTGAGCTAACATCTATTGCCAATCGTCCTCTTTTTGCTTGAGGAAGATTGTCCCTGGGCTCACATCTGTGCCCATCTTCCTCTACTTTTTATATGGGACGCTGCCACAGCATGGCTTGACAAGCAGTGCATCGGTCTGTGCCCAGGATCTGAATCTGTGAACCCCTGGCTGCTGAAGTAGAGCACGCAACTTAACTGCTACACCGCCGGATGGCCCCCTTATCTTTTAAAAGTCAGTTTACATTTATTTCTACCAGCAGTACACAAACATTCCTGGGTCTTTGTGCTGTTGCCTTAGGAATCTTTTTACAGTGACTTCCAATGCTTTCCCCTAGTCTTCTTAGTAAAAAACAGACAGGTTTGTTTTGCATCAGCCAAGATAAATGCCTTAGCACATCAGTAAAGGAAATCTTATATAGGTTATATAAGGAAGATTATAGGAAGAGCAAATAAACAGTAAAAAATAATAGTATTGTATCTCTAAATTCGTGCATTTATTAGAACAGGAACAGTTTAGTTTTAATTACTGGCAATAAATACTTCATAGTCTACTAATAAACATCCTGCAGTATATCTTGGAAAATGGAATAAACTCTTTGTCAGGTGAGAATTTACTTTAGTTTTTGGCTTCTAAATCTCTGTTGAAAAGAAGGATAAAACTACTATTTTCTCTTGAGAATTATTGGGAAGACTGATAAGGAAGTGAGACTTAGCAAGGTTCTGAAATAATTGCTGTCATCAGGACAAAATTGGGAAAATACACCTGCATATTAATGTAGCACTAATACTAAGTCTGGTCAGTGCCATTTTTTTTTTTTTAAAAGATACTTTGTTTAAACTAAAAAAAACCCAAAAACAATTCACCCATTTCTCCCATCGCCCCCAATGCTTTTGATTTTAATATTTTAATATTAAATTAAATATTAATATTTTGATTTTCTTATATCCAGCAACCCTGCTGAAATTTATTAAGTCTAATGATATGTCTGTAGATTCTCTTGGCTTTTCTACATAGGCAGTTCTACCATCTGCACATAATTTTTTTCATCTCTTTCTTTCCAATCCTTAAATATTTATGACTTTTCTTGTTATGTTTTGCCTACGACCTCTATTATAATGTTGAGTGTAGTGTTGTCTTATTTCTGATGTCCATGGGAAAGCTTTTAACATTTTGTTCTATAGCATAATCTTTCTGTAGGCTTTTTACCAAGTTACGGACGTTACTTCTATTCCAAATGTTAGGTGTGTTTTGTTTTGTTTAGTTGTGGTGGTTGTTATCTAGTGCTTGAGCATCCACTTTCTCTGACTTCTCTCCTCTCCTGGGCAGGAAGCTATTGAGTTCCTGGATCGTGAGATGGAGTTTTTCTAGTCATGTTTTACAAATTGAATAGCTCTTCCTAACATGAGGCTTCATGCAGGTAGCTCATTGCATAAGATATACATGCCTTTTTTGTTGTTTGCGACTGAAAAAGATACACATACAAAATCACTCATAACTTTTGGCTGTAGCTTCCACTCAGCTGTTGACTTTGAGTTTCCTATTTGTTTCTGGCACCTGGAGATTTCCCTTGTTTGGCTTTGAACTTGGATGTACATTAAAAAAAATTTTTTTTCCCAGAATTTCTATGTCTTTGAAGTAGGAGTGGGGAAAAGAGGCTGTTTCCCACTTTAGCTCAGTGAGCCAAACTGAAAGGTATCTTTTCCTTCTTTAAGTCTAAAATTCTACATATCAAATTTACTTAGAATGTTTTATTTATTCTAAAAATTTATACCAGGACTGTCTAATAGGATTTTCTGTGATGATGAAAATATTCTGTATCTGTACTGTCCAGTATGAGAGCCATTAGCCCCATGTGGCTAATGAATACTTGAAATGAGGCTAGTGTGATCAAGAAACTGAATTTTAAATTTTACTTAATTGAGTTAATTTTCATCCAAATAGCTACATTTGGCTAGTGGCTATTATATTAGTGCACTTCTATACTAGATAAAAGGAAGTGGAAGAAGACTACTGAGCTGTTTGAAGAGAGAGTTTGATGAAATGTTAATATACAGAGAGAAAGCCTTCAAGGTATAGTTTCTGTCCGTTGTAGTGTCATATTTTAGTGAGGAATTTGACACACTCTGGCTTTATGTTCTGCATTATTCTGTGTTCTGGATTGGCGACGGATGTTAGCTCAGGGCTAGTCTTCCTCACCCCCCACCCCCAAAAAAATTTAGAATTCATGTAACATGAGTTTTGGAAAAAGTGAATGTATTTTAAACATTGCAACTAATTACAGCTCTATTTCTTTTAGATTCTTGCCAGAAACCGTATGTTGCACTTATTCATGGAATTACAATGGGTGGGGTAAGTCGACTGTTTTACTGTCATCGTTGATAATGTGAGTTGTATTAAAAATAATAATTATTAAACAGAAGTGAGGGAATGAGTGTAATACAATAGAACTCAGTGAAACAAAGTCATGCTTGGGTTTTGGAATCTTGCAGGTTTAGGATATAGTGCTGGCTTATAGCACTATCTCCACCCAAAAGAATATGTTCTTAATTATGTTATATGCTATTTCAGCTTCTTGAGTTAGCAAGCTTTTTTAAACGAACAGAACTGATTGAATCTCTTATTTTTTAATGTAGAGCTTTTTTTTTTTTTTTTTACTTATAAGTAAACTGATTGCTTCCAATAGCTTCAGAAAGGAAACTGGAATGTTGAGTTTTTTTTAGACTCTGAATAGTGGGGATATGGCTGCTGAAGGAGGGGAAGACTATCCTTTACCCACTCTGGGTCCTTTCTGGCTGGGCTACAAAGTAACATGAGACTGAACAGCAGGAGAAAATCAAACAGAGCTTGATAACATATATACATGGGAGAGATCCAGGGAAGCTGAGTATCTTGACAAAATGGTGGAGGTAGAAAGACAAAGAAGGATGTTGGGGGTGGGGGGAGTCAGCTATGGGAGATTACCAGAAAAGCACAGTAAACAAGAATAAGGTTATTATGCAGATTTTTTTGTTTTGTTTTGTTTTTCCACTTCTTTTTTTTTTTTTATATTTTATTTTTTTAATTGATGTCTTAATAGTTTGTAACCCTATGGGGTTTTAGTTGTACATTATTGTTTGTCCATCACCATGTGGATGAATCCCTTCACCCCTTTTGCCCAGCCCCCACCCCCCTTCCCTTTGGTAACCACCAATCAGTTGTCTCCATCCGTGTGTTCACTGATATTCTATATATGAGTGAATTCATGCAGTGCCTGTCCTTCTCTCTCTGGCTTATTTCACTTAACATAATACCCTCTAGGTCCATCCATGTTGTTGCAAATGGGACAATTCTGTCTTTTCTTATGGCTGAGTTGTATTCCATTGTATGTCTATACCACATCTTGTTTAACCAATCATCAGTCGAGGGACACTTGGGTTGCTTCCACTTCTTGGCTATAGTGAATAATGCTGCAATGAACATAGGGGTGCATAAGCCTCTTGTGATGGTTGATTTCATGTCCATTGGGTAGATGCCCAAGAGTGGGATTGCTGGATCATAAGATATTTCTATTTTTAATTTTTTGAGGACTCTCCATACTGTTTTTCATAGAGGCTGCACCAGTTTGCATTCCCACCAGCAGTGAATGAGGGTTCCCGTTTCTCCACAACCTCTCCAGCATTTGTTGCTTTTTGTCTTGGTGATTATTGCCATTCTAATGGGTGTCAGGTGATATCTTAGTGTAGTTTTGATTTGCATCTCCCTGATGATTAGTGATGTTGAACATCTTTTCGTGTGGGTATTGGCCATCTGTATCTCTTCCTTGGAAAAATGTCTGTTCATGTCCTCTGCCCATTTTTTGATCGGGTTGTTTGTTTTTTTGTTGCTCAGTTGTCTGAGTTCTTTATATATTACAGAGATTAATCCCTTGTCGGACAAACGATTTGCGAATATTTTCTCCCAGCTGGTGGGTTGTCTATTAATTTTGATCCTGGTTTCGTTTGCCTTGTAGAAGCTCTGTACTCTGATGAAGTCCCACTTGTTCATTTTTTCTTTTGTTTCCCTTGTCCGAGTAGACATGGAATCTGAAAGGATCCCTTTATGACCAATGTCAATTAGTGTACTGCCTATATTTTCTTCCAGGAGTTTTATAGTTTCAGGTCTCACTTTCAGGTCCTTAATCCATGTTGAATTAATTTTTGTATATGGCGATAGGAGATGGTCTCCTTTCCTTCTTTTGCATGTTGCTGTCCAATTTTCCCAGCACCATTTATTGAAGAGACTTCCTTCTCTGCAGTGTATGTTCTTTGCTCCTTTGTTGAAGATTAGCTGTCCATAGGTGTGTGGTTTTATTTCTGGGCTTTCAATTCTGTTCCATTGACCTGTGTGTCTATTTTTGTACCAGTACCATGCTGTTTTGATTACTATAGCTCTATAGTATATTTTGAAATCAGGGATTGTGTTGCCTCCAGCTTTGTTCTTTTTTTTCAGAATTGCTTTAGCTATTTGGGGTCTTTTCTTGCCGCATACGAACTTCAGTATTTTTTGTCCTATTGCTGTGAAGAATGACATTGGGATTCTGATTGGGATTGCATTGAATTTGTGGATTGCTTTAGGTAGAATGGACGTTTTAACTATATTTATTCTTCCAATCCATGTGCATGGAATATTTTTCCATTTCTTTATGTCTTCCTCGATTTCTTTCAATAGTGTCTTATAGTTTTCATTGTATAGGTCTTTTACCTCCTTTGTTAAATTTATTCCCAGATATTTTATTCTTTTTGTTGCAATTGTAAATGGGATTGTCTTTTTGAGTTCTCTTTTTGTTAGTTCATTCTTGGCATATAGAAATACAATTGATTTTTGTAAGTTGATTTTATACCCTGCCACTTTACTGTAGTTGATTATTTCTAGTAGTTTTCCTATGGAGTTTTTTGGGTTTTCTATGTATAAGATCATGTCATCTGCAATTAGTGAGAGTTTCACTTCTTCATTGCCTATTTGGAGTCCTTTTATTCCTTTTTCTTCCCTAATTGCTCTGGCCAGAACTTCCAGTATGATGTTGAATAAGAGTGGCGAGAGTGGGCACCCTTGTCTTGTTTCTGTCCTCAAAGGAATGGCTTTCAGTTTTTCCCTGTTGAGTAGGATATTAGCTGTAGGTTTGTCATATATGGCCCTTATTATGTTGAGGTACTTTCCTTATATGCCCATTTTGTTGAGAGTTTTTATCATAAATGGATGCTGGATCTTGTCGAATGCCTTCTCTGCATCAATTGAGATGATCATGTGGTTTTCAGTCTTCATTTTGTTAATGTGGTGTATCACGTTGATTGATTTGCGGATGTTGAACCATCCCTGTGTCCCTGGTATAAATCCCACTTGATTGTGGTGTATGATCTTTTTGATGTATTGCTGTATTCGGTTTGCCAATATTTTGTTGAGGATTTTTGCATCTATGTTCATCAGTGATATTGGCCTGTAGTTTTCCTTCTTTGTGTTGTCCTTGTCTGGCTTTGGTATCAGGATGATGTTGGCCTCCTAGAATGTGTTAGGAAGTATTCCATCTTCCTCTATTTTTTAGAATAGTTTGAGAAGGATAGGTACTAAATCTTCTTTGAATGTTTGGTAAAATTCTCCAGAGAAGCCATCTGGTCCTGGGCTTTTATTTTTTGAGAGGTTTTTTGATTACTGCTTCAATCTCTTTCCTTGTGATTGGTCTATTCAGATTCTCTATTTCTTCTTGATTCAGTTTTGGGAGATTGTACACATCCAAGAATTTGTCCATTTCCTTTAGGTTGTCCAATTTGTTGGCGTAAAGTTTTTCATAATATTCCCTAATAATCCCTTGTATTTCTGTGGTATCTGTTGTAATTTCTCCTCTTTCATTTCTAATTTTATTTATTTGAGCCTTCTCCCTTTTTTTCTTAGTGAGTCTGGCTAAGGGTTTGTCAATTTTATTTATCTTCTCAAAGAAGCAGCTCTTTGTTTCATTGATCCTTTCTACTGTTTTTTTGGTTTCAATTTCATTTATTTCTGCTCTGATTTTTATTATTCCCTCCTTCTGCTGATTCGGGGCTTTGTCTGTTCTTCTTTTTCCAATTCTGTTAGGTGCAGTTTAAGGTTATTTATTTGGGATTTTTCTTGTTTGTTAAGGTGGGCTTGTATTGCTATGAATTTCCCTCTCAGGACCACTTTTGCTGTGTCCCATATGAGTTGGTATGGTATATTTTCTTTTTCATTTGTCTCCAGATAGCTTTTGATTTATCCTTTAATTTCATCAATGACCCATTGGTTGTTCAGTAGCATGTTGTTTAGTCTCCACATCTTTGTCCCTTTCCCAGTTTTTTCCTTGCAGTTGATTTCTAGTTTCACAGCATTATGATCAGAAAAGATGCTAGTAATGATTTCAATCTTCTTAAATTTATAGAGGTTTGCCTTGTTTCCTAATATATGGTCTATCCTTGAGAATGTTCCATGCACACTTGAGAAGAATGTGTACTCTGCTTTTTTTGCGTGGAGTGCTCTGTATATATCTATTAAGTTCATTGGGTCTAGTTTTTCATTTAGGTCCATTATTTCCTTATTGACTTTTTGTCTGGATGATCTATCCATTGATGTAAGGGGGGTGTTAAGATCCCCTACTATTATTGTTATTGTTAATATCTCCTTTAAGGTTTTTTAGCAGTTGTTTTATGTACTTTGGTGCTCCTGTGTTGGGTGCATAGGTATTTATAAGTGTTATGTCTTCTTGGTGAAGTGTCCCTTTTATCATTATATATTGCCCTTCTTTGTCTCTCATTACCTTTTTTATCTTGAAGTCTACTTTGTCTGGTATAAGTATGGCTACTCCTGCTTTCTTTTGTTTGCCATTAGCTTGGAGTATCGTTTTCCATCCTTTTATTTTGAGTCTGTGTTTGTCTCTAGAGCTGTGATGTGTTTCCTGGAGGTAGCAAATTGTTGGATCTTGGTTTTTAATCCATCGCCCCACTCTGTGTCTTTTGATTGGAGAATTCAATCTGTTTACATTTAGAGTGATTATTGATATATGAGGGTTTAATGTTGCTATTTTATTGTTCATCTTCTGGTTCTTCTGCATTTCCTTTTTTTCTTGTCACTTGTGTTTTGGACTGCAAATTCAGTTTGGTATTTCTGCATGATGATTCTCTTAGTTTTCTCTTTATTTGTCATGTGTGGTTCTCTTCTGGTTATTTGTGTAGTGGTTACCGTGAGGTTTATATAAGTGATCTCCTGGATAAGACAGTACATTCTCAGATGCCTCCTGTTTCCTTAGGCTGAGTCGATTCAATCCCTTTCCTCTTCCCCTCCTTATATGTTGTTGTCACTACTTATTCCATCTTGTGTCATGAGTGTGTGTTTACAGTGATGAGCTTGAATTAATTTTTGATGTTATCCAACTGTAGTTTGTTCTGGTTGAGTCTCCTTGCTTTTCTCCTTGATGAAATTTATGTATCCCCTTTCTCATTTGTTTTTTTTCAGGCCTAAGGGCCTTCTTGAGCATTTCTTGTAGTGGGGGTCTTGTGGTGATGAACTCTCTTAGCTTTTGTTTATCAGGGAGAGTTATTATTTCTCCTTCATATTTGAAGGATATTTTTGCTGGATAAAGTATTCTTGGCTGAAGGTTTTTGTCTTTCATGATTTTGAATATGTCATTCCAGTCTCTCCTAGCCTGTAGAGTTTCTGTCGAGAAATCAGCTGAGAGACTGATGGGGTGTCCTTTGTATGTTATCTGTTTTTTTGTTTAGCTGCTCTTAATATAATTTCCTTGTCTCGCAAACTAGTTAACTTTGCTACTATGTGACGTGATGATTGTTTATTCCTGTTTATATATTTAGGTGATCTATTGATTTCATTCACTGTTATTTCCATCTCATTCCCTAGGTTAGGGAAGTTCTCAGCTATTATTTCTTTGAACAAGCGCTCTGCTCCTTTTTCTTTTTCTTCTCCTTCTGGAATACCTATTATCCTTATGTTGCTTTTCCTCCTTGAGTCTGATATTTCTCGAAGAATTTCTTCATTTCTTTTTAGTCTTAGCTCTCTCTCCTCATCTGTCTGGAGTGTTTCTGCGTGGCTATCCTCGATAATGCTAATTCGTTCCTCCATATTGTCGGTTCTGCTCTTTAAAGCCTCCATTTTTTCCACTATCTCGTTCATTTTGTTTTTCATCTCCAATAATTCTGATTGGCTTTTCTTTATGGTTTCAATCTCTTTTGTGACAAAAATCCTGAATTCGTTGATTTGCTTCTGTGTGTTCTCTTGTATTTTGTTGAGTTTGTTTATGATAGGTATTTTGAATTCTCTGTCATTCATGTTATCGAATTCTGTGCCTTCAGGGTTGGTTTCTGGGTGTTTGTCATTTTCCTTTTGGTCTGTAGACATAACAAACCTTTGCATGGATCCCAGGGCTTTACTTTTTTTTTTCATCTTGAAGTTGGTCCTGCAGTTTCCACCTGCTGCCCCTGGATGGAGATCGCAAGCGGTATGCTCTCAGCCCGCTGCAGTCCCCAGAGGGATTATGCTGCTATGCAGGGCGTGTAGGGGGAGGGGTTCTCTCTTTCTCCTGCTCAACCCAGGAGTTTACTTTCTGGCCCTCTTTGGGCGTTTGCCACACCCCCGAAACAGTCTGTCCTCGCTTCCCAGTGGGGATCTCTTGACAGTCTGTGAGAGCACCTGGAGGATGACATTCCTCCCCCGCCCCCCGCAGTGGGCCGCCCCTCCCCCCTCCGCCTGCAGGCCCTGCTGTCTTTGCCGATTGGGGAGGGGGAGTAAATCTTCTTACCTCTCCTCTTGTCCTTTGGGGCTTCTCACGCCTCCACTGTCTGATGTATGGCAGCAGTGGTTTCTTAAAAGTCCTTTGTAGTGTTTGACTGACCTCTGTTGGAATGCAAATGATGTTTTCATTGTGTCTTAGGGGGCAGAGATTCAAAGAGGGTATCTCACTCCGCCATGATGCTGACGTCACTCTCTGTATTATGCAGATTTAAGGCCTTGCCTTCCATAATGACAAGTTTCTAGAGATGAGCTGATCCCCCCCCTTCCCAGTACAGAGAGGGGGACACCTTTACAAATGGAGAATTCCCTTATAATGTAAATGTCTCTCACAAAGGATAACTTCTACTTTTACTTGGAATGGGCTTAGCAAGGACCCTCCCAGTCTATCCATACCCAGAGTTAAATTATTTTAGGCATTTAGTGGGGCGGGGAGGTCAAAGTTTCTTTCAGAGAAAATAATCAAGGTAAAGAGACATATTTTGAGGTGGCCAATTCTGATCCCCCACACTGTCTAAAGCATATCTGTTGCACAAAATCGCAGCTTAGTGAAACTGGATACTTTATGAAGTTCTCTGAAACTATATTTCTATCAGTTGACAAATATTCGTTTTGTGTTTGTTCTATTACAAAGAAGTCTTAAATGTCATTGGCTTTGAATAGCTTGATATGGAGTTGGAGAAAAAGATGAAATAATTACTGAAAAAGTGGTAAATCATATAGCACTGACTATAATAAAGACAAGCTTTTAAAGAAGTGAGAAGTAAGAATGGGTCTTCAGTGCAGGAAAAGGTAGGATGTAGGTAGGTAGGCCAAAGGGTGGAATTTCAAAATTTCCACCTGTCCAGTGTTTCAGAAATTTAGTCACTGAGAATACAAGAAGTCCCCTCTTTTTCTAGTAGAACCACACTAGATGAAACCTCTTGGGCACTGGGAATTGCTTAGGTCTTGCATATCATTTTGGGAAGGGATTCCAGTAGCAGTTGTGGTTAGAAAACAGGATCAAGAGCAATCTATACTTCTCTCCTTATTGGCAGGTACTAAGCATGAGTTGATTTTGCTTTCTTTGTCAAGGAAGTGTTAACATGGGGAAAACAAGAGCCCCCTGAAAAAAATACTGCAGAACAAGGGGAAGGAAAATAATTTGAAGCATTGAAAGAAGAGTTTCCTTGTGACTGTAAAAAGAACTGGGAAAAAAAATGGAAACAAAAAGCACTGGGCATACTTAATAACATGTGCAAAAATATGGCCTCAGTAAAATAGGAAAGACAGCCCATAAGGAGACAACAAGCTCAGCTGAAAGGGCAACAGGTTGAAAAGGAGAACATAAGGAAGGATGACTGGACACCAAAATGCAGTAGCAGAACTGACATTCCGCTCTGAAGGCAATAGTTAAGAAGGAGTTGAATTTAAAATTACAGGTAATCTGTGGAGGACAAACCTGAGAAGCTCTCACCAAAAAAAAAAAAAGGCAAGGATAAAAATGAGAATGAACATTTTGAGGTAATGAATGTGAAAGAAAGATACTGGGAACCCAACAGAAGAATGATAAATATTCCATGGAAAGTAAATCAAACACTTGGAATGGAAATGATGGTCAGATATAATTAAGGATGACTTTCTTTTATTTAATTAAAAACAGAAAACTCTCAAACCTGAGGTATGTATTGATGGGGAGAAAGAGCATTCTCTACCCACTCTGGGTCTTTTCTGGCTGGGCTACAAATTAAATTGACATGAGGCCAAATAGCAGGAGAAAATCAAACAAAGCTTTATAAAACATGTATACATGGGAGAGACCAGGGGGTGTATCTCGACAAAATGGTGGAGATTCTCCTCTTATATAGACAAACGAGGATTTTGGGGGGAGTTGGGAGTGTCAGTCATGAGGCATTGCAAGAAAAGCACAGTAAGGTTATTATGCAGATTTAAGGCCTCACCTTAGACGTTGACAAGTTTCTAGAGATGAGGTCATCCACCCATCTTCCCAGTACAGAGAAGGAGAAACCTTTACAAATGGAGATTTCCCAACCAAGTTGTCATTTAGTATAAATGTAAAAGAAAAATATTCTCAGAAATGAAAGGGCTTGGAAATATATTACTGACATACCATTGTTGAAAATATTTCAATAAATATTTGATCTAGTTGACCAAGAGATCACTCAAATTTAATAACACAAGACTGGTTTTGATATGAAAGGATTGATGAACTGCCCTTTGTTGTTATCAGTGGGCAGAACTTTCTTCCCATAGGAGCCTGAGAAGAAGAATTATTGCCCTGGCATACCACATCTGGATGAATTGGCCATGCATTTTGGCCTCCATGACATGTGTAGGTTGGTACAGTGTTTCCACATGTTCCTGTGTATGTTACAGCTAAGAATACTCCGTTTATTTCTAAAGAGAAGACTGCAATAAAACAAACCGAGATAATGTTGTCTTGAATAGAGGGAGTAAGGGCAGTGCTGCTTCTTCCTGCTGGTCTCTGTTTTCTGTATGTAATTTAAAGAGTATGAATGACTTTCAAAATGAAAATGGAAATATGCTTTATATCAGCCTTTCTTAACCAGCATACCACCAGAGAATTAAGTCTTAGTGCCCTGATTTTCGAGGTGTTATCCCTATACCAGCGGTATCAGCAGCACTTGGGAATTTGTTAGAAATATGCATTCTTGAGCCTTATCCCAGAGTCAAACTCTAGGGATGGGGCCCAGCAGTGTGTGTTTTAACAGGTCTTCCAAGAGATTCTGAGTCATGTTAAGTGTGAGAACCAATGCCCTAAAGCATCCATTGTATATAATGCATTAACATCTCCCCTATTTCTGTCCTGTGCTTCTGGAATGGTACCAGTTATGTACATTTTTGGGAAAATTGAAAAAAATAGTTAAGTCATTTGCAGTGATCTGTGGTTCAGATGAGGAACCCCTCAATGAGAAAGGTTCTCATATTACATATTGTCAACCCCTCCTAGAGAAACCTCTGTGTCTTTTCCCCCATCAGGTCTTCCTACCTACATGCCCCATATATGTTCTATATCTAATTCATCCTTAAAGACTCTATTTTTTGACAGTCTTAAATACTACTATGATTAGATGTGATTTCTTCCTTCATTGACTCAGTGCATTCAGTCTCTACTCCAAATTTGGCTTTCATACTTTAATTGCTAGTTATTATGAAATATGCTCAAGTATATTAGATGGTGTAGGGGAGGAAGAAATATTCCTCTATCCTTCTGGGTTATTCTGAGTGGTCTAAGAATTAAATTGACATGAGACAGAATAACAGGAGAAAATCAAACAAAACTGAGTAACTTGCCAAAATGGCTGAAGCCACCACCTTAAATACCATCTTCAGCTAAAGGCAAAGGAGGGTGTTGAGGGTAATGGTTTGGGATTTCAAAGGGGAGGAAGGCAATTCACATGGAGATGGAAAAGCAAATTTTTGGTAAACAAATGTTTCCCATGCCTTACTGAGACACTGGGACCTGGAGAGGACTTTGATCAAATGGGCCTTGCTAGGTTCCTCCCTGTCTACCACACCTAGTTCATATTATACTATAGCTATCTATGGTGATAGCTCCTGCCTGGAACAGGCCTTCTATCTTAAATTCTTTTAGGCAGTTAGGGGGAAGATTGAAGTTTCTTCCTGAGTCTTGTTCTTAAAAATAATCAAGCTACAGACACACATATTGGGGTAGTAAATTCTCCTCCCCTACAATGGTCTGTAAGGGCAAGGACTATCATCATGGCTTTTTTTTAACCTTCCCATAACAACTAGGAATGCACAGTACATGTTTAATAAATTGTTTATTAAAACAATTCTCTAAATAATAATAAACATATTGTGTAGCATTTGAAAGAAAACTTTACAGACTGGAAGTGAACCATCTCGTTTTTTTTTTGTAATGGGATTTTGTATGTATCTTGGTTTTGAAGGCTAACTTCTCATGTCTTATTTACAAACTTTGCTTAATCTAAGACTCTTAGTGAACTCTAGGTATTGAGAATATAAACCTGTAGATCAGTGGCTCTCAACTTTGGCTGCGTTTTAGAATCACTTGGAAGTCTCTTAAAAATCCCAGTGCCCAGGCTTTCCTCACCTCCCAGAACCCTTAAATCAGATATTGGAGTGGGACCCAGGCATTTTTAAAGCTCCCTGGTGATCCCAGTGTGAAGCTAAGGTTATGAACTGTTGATCTACTAGTGAGTCTTAACTAGTGTGTGGTTCAGTGTTACCTCTGGACTTTATTCAGAATTCCCTTAAGACAATGATTCTCACAGGCTAGCTCATATGAAGAATCACTTGGAGGGCTTGTTAAGACACAGACTCTTCCTCCCACTCCTGTTTCCAGTTTAGTCAGTTTGAAGTGTGGCCTGAGAATTAGCATTTCTAACAAGTTCCCAGATGATGTTCATGGTGCTGGTGATAGTGGGGGTGCCTCACTTTAGGAACCACTACTGTAAGGTGTTGAGAACATGGAGTTTGTTATCCAAAAGGCCTTAATTTTCGGAATTTTTAGTAGGATTTTAGTATTATACATAATTTTTTAATATGGATACATTTTTAATCCTGATATGTAAGTATGAGAATAAGATAGGGCAAATATGGCTTAAGAAAAGGTATACAAATTATCTCTGTCTTTATCTTGATTCTGATCAATAAATTGTTTCTTATGGCATCATAGAGCTTGTTTTTTTTGTTGTTTTTTTTTTGAGGAAGATTGGCCCTGAGCTAACATCTGTTGCCAATCTTCCTCTTTTTTCTTTTTTCTCCTCAAAGCCCCGGTACATAGTTGTGTATCGTAGTTGTAGAGTTATTGCTCTTCTGTGTGGGATGCCACCTCAGGATGGCTTGATGAGTGATGAGTAGGTCCATGCCCAGGATCTGAACTGGTGCACCCTGGGCCACTGAAGTGGAACGTGCGTACTTAACCACTATGCCACCGGGCCAGCCCCTGAGCTTGTTTGTTTTTGTTTTCTTTTCTTTTTACTATAGAAAATGTTTTTTTCCAGCAAAGAAAATGACAGTTGTACTCTCTCTTATCCACCATGAAGCGTAGCACAACACTTTGTAAAGGAGAGGCTAAATTCTATTTATTATATTTCAGATTTCAGAAATTCGAACATTTACTCAATATTTTGATATACAGTAAAATAAAAAGAGTGTTTCTGAATGGTTCTGTACTTGGTTGATCAAAATTATGTAAGATTACGTTATTGCAGTGTTTCTGAAAGAGAAAAAATTTTTTATGAATAGCAATTGGAAAGAATAGTTCATTCTGTTTACTAGGAAAACAAATTTTTAATTTTCTTTACTCTTTATTCTAAACATTTGAAGTCATATTTTCTTAAGTTAATATATAACAGGCAAATTTGCTTAAAAATTAATTTTAAGTAGGTATAGAACAGAGAAAAGTCCTTAAATTTTTATTCTGTACATGTAGTACCACTGACATTTCTCTGAATTGAATTCAAAGAATTTTTGTTTCTTTCCTCCCTCCCTCCCTTTTCTCTCTCTCCCTCCCTCCCTTCCTTTTCTTTCCCCCCACTGCATTTTACAACAGAAACAAAGCTCCCCCAAGCCACCTCAAAATATGGGTGCAATGTGGTATTGTTTTTGTGTTTCTCAAAGTGTCTTCAAGATGCTGCTAGCAAAAGGGTTTTGTGATCAATATAATGGAAAAATAAAAGTTTTAAGGCATATTTTAGAAGGGTATGTTCTAATGAATAGAGAAGAAGTGGGAATTGGAATGGGGGGTATGTTCTAATGAATGGAGAAGTGGAAATTAAAATGGAAACAATTGGGATGGCATATACAATATCCAAATTACTTTGTTGGGACACAAACCAGCCACTTGGAAAATTGACTAGTGCTCAGTTAAATGGAAGCTACTGAATCAGATGTAATGTCATTGAGACGTGTCCTTTTCTTATGAAAAGAAGGAACAGTCCTCAAAGATTGAATTATGTTAATGTATTGCAAAGGTCTGTAAGACATAATAGATATGTCTTTGTTCAGTTTTAAAAGGTATTTTGTTTTTGCTGCTGTTAGTGACGACAATTGAATAGATTACATTTTAAGAAACCCTTTTTATTGTAATAAAATGTTGGGGTTTTCTTAACAGCATTTAGTTACTTAATGGAACCTGAGAGTTTATGAAAAAAGCTGAAATAATTTTATTAACTTAAAGAAGATTTTTAAAGTAACTTCTGAGTTCAGCTTACTTTGGTTAACTTCTTCCCCCCATGTCATTTAAATCTCTTGATTTTTTAGGGGCCGCCCGGTGGCGCAGCGGTTTAGTCCGCGCTTGGCAGCCCGGGGTCCGCGAGTTCGGATCCCGAGCGCCCGCAGACGCACTGCCTGTTAGCCATGCCGTGGTGGCGTCCCATATAAAGTGGAGGAAGATGGGCACAGATGTTAGCTCAGGGCTGGTCTTCCTCACACACACAAAAAAAAAGTCTCTTGATTTTTTAAAAAATAGTTATTATAATACTGTTTAATTTGTTTACATTGTATAATGAAACATGAGACATGCATGGGCCATGCCATTTTTAAATGAAAAAAACAGCCAAAAAGCTTTCAAAAGATCAAATATGAAGTCATTATAACAAAGCCTGAAAAAAATTCTAAATATACATTTTGCCACTTCAGTTGCCCATGCTTGAGACTTCTGTTGTACAAGCTACAATTTACCGACCAAAGAATGTTCTTTTTCATGCAATAAAGGTAGAAAGGAATATGTGTAGGAAATTGGTCATGTATTTGCTCCTGCACACAGTTTGTCAGTGATGTTCCCTTCAGTTTCAAGGACTGATTGAGTAGCTTAGCTATATAAAAAAAAGGAATGGTTTTAGAATGACCAACCTTTTTGTCCAGTGACTGGGAACATTCTTATGATAAACAGAAGAATCATAATCATTCTTATGACTAGATGTAATGTCTAATGATAGACATTCGTTTTTTTCCCCAACTTTATTGAGGTATAATTGACAAGTAAAATTGTAATATATTTAACGTGTACAACATGATGATTTGATATGCAATACATTGTGAAAGGATTCCCTCCTCAGACCTTATTCATCTCATAACTGAAAGTTTGTAGCCTTTTACCAACCTCTCTCTATTTTCCCCACCCCATAACCCCTGGTAACCACCATTCTACTCTCTGTTTCTGTGAGTTAGACTTGTTTTTTCAGGTTTCGAGTATAAGTGATACTATGCAGTATTTGTCTTTCTCTGTCTGGCTTATTTCACTTAGTATAATGCCCTCCAGGTTCATTGGTGTTGTCACAAATGGCAGGATTTTCTTCTTCTTTTTTTTAAGGCCAAATAATACTCCATTGTGTATAGACACATTTTCTTGATCCATTCATCTATGGACAGACACTTAGGTTGTTTCCATACTTTGATTATTGTGAATAATGCTGCAGTGAACATAGGAATGCAGACAACTCTTTGAGATAATGATTTCATTTCCTTTGGATATATACCCAGAAGTGGGATTGCTGGATCAAATGATAGTTCTGTTTTAATTTCTTGAGGAACCTGCATACTTTTTTCCATAGTGGCTGTACCAGTTTGCATTCCCACCAACTGTGTACAAGTGTTCTCTTTTCTTCACGTCTTCACCAGCATTTGTTCTCTCTTGTCTTCTTGATAATAGACATCCTAACAAGTGTGAGGTGATATCTCATTGTGATATTGATTTGAATTTCCCTGATAATTACTGATGTTGAACACCTTTTCATGTACATCTGGCCATTTTGTATGTCTTCTTTGGAAGAATGTCTGTTCAGGTCCTTTGTTCACTTTTTAATGGGATTGTTTGTTTTTTTGTTATTGAGTTGTGTGAATTCCTTGTATATTTTGGATATTAACCCCTTATTGGATATATGGTTTGCACATATTTTCTCCCATTCCATAGGTTGCCTTTTCATTTTGTTGATGGATTCCTTTGCTGTGCAGAAGCTTGTAGTTTGATCTAATCTACTTGTTTATTTTTGCTTTTGTTGCCTCCGCTTTTGCTGTCACATCCGAAAAGTTATTGCCAAGATCAATACCAAGGAGTTTGATAGTTTCAGGTCTTAAATTCAAGTTTTGAATCCATTTTGAGTTGATTTCTGTGTATGGTGTGAGATAGGAGTCCAGTTTCATTTTTTTCCATGTGGATATCCAGTTTTCCTAACACCATTTATTAAAGAGATGATCCTTTCCTCATTGTATATTCTTGGCCCCTTTGTTGAAAATTAATTGATCATAAATGGGTGGCTTTATTTCTGGGCTCTCCATTCTGTTCTGTTGATCTATATGTCTGTTTTTATGCCAATAGTGTTCTGATTACTATAGCTTTGTAATGTAGTTTGAAATCAGGAAGTGTGACGCCTTTTCAAATTTGCTTTGGCTATTCAGGGTCTCATACAAATTTTAAGATTGTCTATTTTTGTGAAAACTGCCATTGGAATTTTGAAGGGATTGCATTGAATCTGTACATTGCTTTGGGTAGTATGGACATTTTAATGATCTTAATTCTTCTAATCCATGAGCATGGACTTTCTTTTTATTTTTTTATGTCTTCTTGAATTTCTTTCATTAGTGTCTTATAGTTCTCAGTGTATAGATCTTTCACTTTCTTGGTTAAATTTATTCCTAGGTATTTTATTCTTTTAGATGCAATTGTAAGTGGGAATATTTTCTTAATTTATCTTTCTGAAAGTTTGTTTTTGGTGGATAGAAATGCAACTGATTTTTGTGTATTGATTTTGTATCCTGCAACATTAGTTCTAACAGGATTTTGATGGAGTCTGTAGGGTTTTCTATATATAACATCATGTCATCTTCAAGCAGAGACAGTTTTACTTCTTTCTTTCCAATTTGGGTGCCTTTTGTTTCTTTTTCTTGCCTAATTGCTCTGTCTAGGACTTCCAGGACTGTGCTGAATAAAAGTGGCGAGAGTGGGCATCCTTGTCTTGTTCCTGATCTTAGAGGAAAAACTTTCAGCTTTTCACTGTTGGGTATAATGTTAGCTGTGGGCTTGTCATATATGGCCTTTATTGAAGCATGTTTCATCTATACCTAATTTGTTGAGGGTTTTTATTATGAAAGCATGTTGAATTTTGTCAAATGCTTTTTCTGAATCTATTGAGATTATCATATGATTTTTATCCTTCATTTTGTTAATGTGGTATATCTCGTTGATTTGCATATCTTGAACCATCCTTGTATCTCAGAAATAAATCCTACTTGATCATGGTGTACCATACTTTTAATGTATTGTTGAATTTGGTTTGCTAATATTTTGTTGAGGATTTTCGCATCTGTTTTTTGTTTTGTTTTTATGAGGAAGATTAGCCCTGAGTTAACATCTGTTTCCAATCCTCCTCTTTTTGCTGAGGAAGCTTGGCCCTGGGCTAACATCCATGCCCATCTTCCTCTACTTTATATGGGACGCGGCCACAGCATGGCTTGACAAGTGGTGCGTCGGTCTGTACCCAGGATCCAAACCTGCGAACCCCAGGCCGCCGAAGTGGAGTACATGAACTTAACCGCTACACCATCGGGCCGACCCCTGCATTTGTGTTTATCAGGAGTATTGGCTGTAATTTTCTTTAGTGTTCTTGTCTAATGATAGACATTCTTATTGCTAAGCCTGCTTGTGTAGATCAAGGTGACCTGATTTCAGATACATGAACATAAGTCATGTATGAATTGAGCACTGTGATTCTTAACTTGTTCTTTGGGGGTTTAGGGTGGAAGCAGCCAATCATAAGTGTGATGAAACTAGACTTGAAGTGGATGTGCAGAGATAAAGGAAGACCAGTCAGAGATTAAAGAAAGGTACTGGAGTACAATTGCCCTGGGAAGTAAAAATAAAAGGACTACATTGACAGGTAAACTTTTCTTACTAAGTTACTTACTAAAATAACTAAAATAAGAGAGAGGAAGAATGATTAGACAAACAAGAATATGAAAAAGAGCCTCCTTCAAGACTGAAATACTAGTGACCCAGCAGGGGCTGTGAAAGGAAGAATAGAGAGGAAATTTCCCTTGGATTTCTAAATGTGTGGAGTATGTGCTTATAAGGATTCATTTTTATCTGTATTCACTGTTGAACTTTCTCCAAGTGTGGATGGGTATCTTTTTCTTGATAGAGAGGGTTAAGTTCCCATCTCCCCCCATGGGATTCTCTCTACTTAGATTTCCTTGTGCCTTATTAGGAGGGAGTTAGGATTGCTTTTAGTTGCAAAATTTCTCAGAGTAAATTTTTAGGGTCATTTAATTTCTAAGTGAGCCCTTTTCCTACGTAACATTTGGTTATATTTTTGAAGATGCAATGGATTATCCTCTAACAGATGTTCCTGTGCTGTTTAACTCCATCTCACCCCTTGTCTGTCTTATTAGATGGAGCCCTTTATTCTCCACCTTCCTCTACTCTTTTCCCTTTGACTTTTAGCCCAGGGATATCTAAGTACAGAATTGGAAGTGCTTCTATTTCCTTATCAGGAACTTGGCTTCACTGCCGCCACCCCCCCCCCCCACCCCCCCACCCCCCCCATTTTAAGATATAGAGTTCTGGGAAATAGAACTGTGACTTTCTAGGAGTATGGGTTTTCGTGGCAACTTTCACAGACTTGCAGATTCTCAGATCTTCAGGGAGTTCTTTTCCTTTTTCCTAGGCCATTTCCTGTGGTTGGATTGACGAGGATTTTGGTTCATTTTGTTTTTGACTGTGAAAGCACCCTAGGTTCTCAGTCAAGTGGCAGCACCTCTCCCCTGTGCCATTCTCACCCTGCCTCCATTCCATCCCCACCTTGTGGAGCTGGGTGATTTGTGGTCTAGAGGGCTCTTCCTTATTGAGGCAGATTATTTCACAAAGAAAGGGGGAGGGGAGCTCCTCTTGCCCATAAAATGAGCTCATTCTTCTAAGGACATATGGACTCATGAGGTTTAAGACTAGAGGTTCATTATGATTTTAGCCATTAGCCATTGAGATTGTTCTCAGCTATTTCACCTGACCAGCAAAACTTACTTGATGTCTGCTATGCACTAGAGACTGGTTAGCCTCTGGGGATAAAGTTTTCTTTCTTCATAGAGCTTTCTTTCTAGAGAGGCAGGTACAGGGTGGCCTGAAAATACATGAAAGAGTACCAGCCTCAACTGTGTGTGTATGTGTGAGTGGTTTAGTGTTGGGGATGGTGTAGGGAAAGCATCTTGGACAAAGTTATATTTAAGCTGAGTGTTAAAGAAAGAGGAATCAGCCAGGAAAGGACAAGTTGGAAGTAGTGGAGGAATGCACTATGGTTTGTGCAAGTGTCTAAGGGGTTGATGCAGTGTAGAAGGACAGTGTGCGAATGAGAAGATAACAGCATATGTGAAAATGAGATGAGGAGAGAAGGCATGTTTGGGGAAGGTTCACTGTGCTTAGATTTTGGAGTATGAAAGAGATAGTGGTTAAATTCTGAGGCCAGAGAGATAAGCAAGAAGCCAGATAAGTAGTTTATCCTGAGATAAATAGAGCCCTTTAAGTGCTTTTAGCTGAGGAGATGATTTGAGCAGTTTTGCATTTTAGAAAGATAACTCTCTTGTGGGAAGAACAGATTGGAGGGGGTTAGGATTGGAGGTAAAGAGATTATTTAGGAAACTATTGCAGGGATCCAGGTGAGAGATTATGGTGATTTTGAGCTAGGGTAGAGATAATGAAGGGGCAGAAAACTAGATAGACTTAAGGGAGATATTTAGGAGAAGGCTTGGTGGGATTTGTCGGTGGATTGAATATGAGGGATGAAGGGGAGAAAGAGGCAAGGATGACTTCCAGGTTTCTAGACGGGGCGGTGGAATGAATGGTGGACTCTTCACTAAGATTTGAGAGGAAGAGTGGCTGGGGGGTGGCTTGGGGAGGGTGAAGAGAGAGAGCTTAATTTGGGACTTATTAAGTGTCAAATGCCTGTGGGCTATCCACGTGGGAGTGTTTTGTCTGAATAAACGTGTTTTGTGTGTTATGCAGATCTGAAACTCAGGGTGATGCCTGGGCAAGAAGTATAACTTTGGGGCTCATGTAGGCACAGTAGGCTCTACAGTGTGCGCTTCTATAACATGAATTAACTCATAAGTGGCTAGTAAATGGAGAAATGATGTTAGGATAATACAAAAACTGTATTGGTTTATATGCAGTTTTTTTCTAGGCAAGGGGAGGTAGGATAGTGGCAATAGATATATAATCAACTAGACAGGGAAAAAGTGCGTAGCTCAGTGCCATACTGTAAATAGAAATTCTCTTGTATTTTAAGAAAGTTAAAAAAAACCCCACAAACCATCACATAAACAAATGCTTTTCCTGGAGCGACCTCCACCATAAGGTGAACCCCCAACTCTTGGCACTTGGGTGTTTAATGGCAGCCCCACTGGCTCATAGCTGCACTTCTCCCTGCTTTGTCTCAGCACCTGTCGGCACCTGCTCTTATTAAAGTATTACCATTCTTTCTACTTTATTTTTGTGCATTTTAAATATCTGCTGTGACATTCTTTGTTCATACTGAGCTGCCTAACTGGGTGGTCTAAATCAGGTCCCTGGGACCATTTATTAGCACTAGATTTAATTAGCACTAGTTTTAATTAGCACTCAGATTACAAAGTTGCATAGGTTTTGAGCAGATTGCAAAACTCTATTTTTCCTATAAACTCTGTGCAGTTTTGTAGAACCTGAGGATTTTTTCAGGAACTCATTATGTTGTAGCAGAGATGCCTTGTATTGAAAATTTGTCAGTAGAAAAGATTATACAAGGAAATGTTGTAACCAAGCAAGGATTCCTTCTGCTTGCTGCAGCCCTGAAGCCAATCAATTGCAAGATGAGTTGGTTGAGAATGGAATTTTTTCAATTAGTCAGCAAAATTGGAAGATAGTGGACTCATGTCCCAAAGACCATCTTAAACAAGCACAAAGTTTAAGCAGTTATGTAGGGCTACTCGGCTATGAAGGAGGGGCTCAGGAATGTTCACCATCTGGCATTGGGGACTGGAGACGCCACACTAGGTCTTTCCATTGTCTTGGATGGGTGGATGCCCGCATAGATGTTCTTCTCTAAGGAGGTTGTCATATTCCTAAGAAACTCAAAAGAATAAAATTAGCATCTATCACTATAGGGAGATACATGTATCAGCCAGGATTATAAAATCTACAGAACGTGCATATTCATCACCTAGACTACGTGTAAGTTAAAACATATACAGTGTGGGTGAGTTAGTCAGAGGTCATTCTGAGTTACAATATGGCTTCCCTCTTGTCAGCCTTGTCCTAGGCTGTTATCAATGTGACAGAAATAGAGTGACAACCAAAATAAGTCCAGAATGGAATCTTAAACCCCAGTGTTCATTGGCCAGGGGCAGAACAAGGAGCCTATAAAAGACACTGAAAAAAAGGGTCCCAGAAGATAGGAGGTGAACCAGAGGAGTAAACTTGTCATGGGCACCTTTACGTTGGCTTCTGTGCCCCAGAAATCTTCGACAATTTCTTTGCTTTGTGGTAAAGAACATATTCCAGATTCATTTTGTACATTTCATTTCCCAGACCTAAAATCAGCTCTTTCTCTAAGGCAGCCCTGGTTACTTTTAGTAGGAAATGGTGGTAAGCAATCACAGTCTGGGCACTAGTTAAGTTAGTAATTGTTTTTAGGCCTTTTCAGTGAAGAGAACTAAGCATATGTATTTTGTTTTTAAGAGAAAATAGATCCTGAGTTCAATAATTCCTTTTCAAATTTAGATTTTTACTTCTTTAATATTTGTATCTTTTTTCTCTTATGTGTGTTGAAAATCTTGTTTTTTAAATAACATTAACATTGTTACAAATTTGCTTTGTCCTGATGTGTATAATAGTTTTAGAATAATAATACCAATATTTTTACTAAGAATAAAGTCACTTGCAGTAATCCTTTTCTTTGCCCTATATCAAATTTTTTTAGTGACTTAGCTTTTTCATATTTTTCCAGAGTATTTAACCTAGTTCCCATAGAAACAACTCTTTATTTTTATACCCATATCAGTTTACAGTTAATAATATTTGAAGTACATACTTAGCATGACAAGTACAACTGACATAAACAGATTGGAAATAAAAATGACTGACATTTGGTAAACTCCAGATTCAACAGGTCAGAGAGGTATGCAGGTGTATGAAAAAGTAAGCAGAACTTTCAGAATGCTAGTTAATATGGACATTAGTTAATATGTTTTGCAGAGTTAAGGGAAATCCTTGGTAAATCAGAGGTCAATTAGGAGTACTCCCATTATAATAACCGTTCTTGAGTATATGCTATAAGGCAGTGGTTTCTTAGAACTTCCTTTTTTGAACTTCTATTAAATATATAGATATTTAAATATGTGATATGTCATATGCTATAGTCTGGTGACACCTGTATGTATGTATAATTCATGAATAAATATGCATATATTGGGAGAATGTGCTCATTTAGGTAAAAACCTTGAGTATGAATCTAGGCGGTATGTATTTTTAAGTTATTTCAAATTTATGTTTTTTTTTTTTTTTTTTACCTATTTCAAAGCACCATTTGTAATCCTGAATGATGGTGAGAGAAGACTCCCATCCCCTCAAACTGTGGTGCATTGTTCACTCTGGGCAGGAGCTCGCTCATTCTCTCTGATTAGAATTTAAATACATGGCTCTTTGTGTAAGCGTTAGTCACATTACCCCATTGTGTGCCTTTCTGAGTTTGTTGTTTTCTTAACTGTGGTTGTTGGCTCTGTTTACTTTGGAACATTTATTTTTAATTTTTGAAAACTTTTAATTGTGAAATAGGATCAAACTTACAGAAAAGATGCAAGAATAGTACGAAGAACTCCTATATATCCTTCATCTGTATTCCCTGTTATCATTTTCCACATTTGTTTTATCATTCTCTCTTCCTCTCCCCCACATCTATCTATGAATAATTTTTTTCTGAACCATTTAGAGAAAGTTGAAGACGTGATACCCTTTATTGCTAAACTCTTCAGTGTGTATTGCCTAAGAATAAGGACATCAAAATCAGGAAATTTAACACTGATACAGTGCTATTGTCTGGAACATTTCTTTTCCAAGCACCAAATTAAAGTGTTCCACATGTGTCCTTGTGTTTGTGTTGGAGGATTAATATTGCCATTAATATAAATCATGGAGTGGTTGACTATATCTTAAATTACTTTTAAATATCCTTATAATTATCAATTTTAAAAAGTTAATGTTGCTTTTTGTTTAGAATAGTAATAACTATCTGCAAATATAAAAGTGAATGCTTATTTCTAGTTACTTACTAACATATTTGCATTTTGAAGGATCTAATCATGCTTTTTAAGTAATTATAATTAGATCTTCTTTAAAAGCCTCAAATAAAGCTATGCCAGATTTTCCCCTATTGAACAGTCTGAAAATTCATCTAGCTATGTCGCTTAATTAAAAAGAAAGTTTTAGATGGCCTAAATTTTGCCTTAGGAGCTGCCAAAATTTAAATGAGTATGTTGTCATTCTTGTGACAGTGTATTCATATATTCTATTTTTGTTCAGTTATTTATGCTTATCCATATTAGCATTCTTTATAGTAGATTATAAATATGCATCAAATTCATTTTACTTTGTCTGCACAATATCAGCACAGTACTGCAATGATGATTGTTTAATAATAGCCCAAGTAAAAACAAAGAATGTCAGAGTGCTTGAGACACTGTAAAACGTAAGGCACAGAAAGGTTAAATGTAAAAGAATAGAAAAAGATACCAACAGTAACTAAAAGAAAGCTGATATAGCTATTTTAATATCAAATGAAGGTACATTTTATGGCAAAAACTTACTTGATATAGAAGGACCTTTCATAGTTATAAAATGGTTAGATATAACAAATCTAAATTTATGTGTCCTATGAATCTGTCTTTATTGTGTATTGTTTCTCTTTGGTTTTAGTCATGTAGTCTTTTCTTATATGTTGGGTAATTTCTGATTGAATGCTAGTTACTTCTAATTGAGTTATTTCTACTTGAGTATTATTTGAGCCCTAGGATGACATTATCTTCCTCCAAGGAAGACGTACTTTTGTTTCTAGTAGGTGTCTAGACTAAGGGCACTAGTAATCTCAGATCATCTCAATCCAGTCAGGAATAGGAGGATTTGAAGCTAAGCTTCACTCCAAGTGAGGGCTGGTCTGAATCCAGGCCACCCTAACTCCAAGGGTATAGCATTTAGGAGCCCAATTTGGCAAGCCCTAAATTCCGATTTTTGTTCAATCAGTTGAAAACTCTGTTCAGCTTTTCATCCTCTTAAAATCACTGAGGTCAGATTCTGAAAATAATTTTATTGGCTATAGTCAACTGTAGAAAGATATTTTATAAATACTTGTCTAAAACTCTCAGTTTATAACTAAATATGAAGCTGAACTTAACTACTCAATGAGTTCCATAGCATACAGTATGACACTAGTACTAAAACTGAGAAACCATGGGAATGAACTTCTTCCTGTGTGAAATAACTCTACTGGTGTGATCTTTTCAAACATTTAAAAATGTTTTATCTTGCAAAAAAGTAGAAGCCCTAAAAAGGGAAATAGACAAAACCACGATCCTAGGAGAACATTTGAACATACTTCTTTCAATAACAGGTGGAACAGAGACACACTCAGTATATGTACATATATACACATACATGTGTGCACAGAACATTTTCCAAAATTGTCCATAGAATTAGTGTCAACATATTTCAAAGGATTAGTCTTACAGACTGTTCTCTGACCCCAGTGGAATTAAGTTAGCAATCAATAATAGAAAACTAGCAAATCTTGAATGTTTGGAACATATGCTTATGCTATGCCTTGAGGATAGGGAAGGATTACTTAAGTAGTACACTAAATATACCATAAACAAAAATAACAAATTAGACTGCATTAAAATTAAGAACGTCTGTCCATTCCAAGATATCATTAAGAGAGAGAAAAGGCAAAAGACAGACTGGAACACAAAAGACAGTTGGAACACATATATCTGACAAAGGAGTCATATCCAGAATGTATAAAGAATATCTACCAATTGATAAGAAAATCCGATGGAAAAATGAGCAGTGGAGTAGAATAGACATTTCCAAAGAGGATATCCAGATAGCCAGTAAACATGACAAAGCACTCAACTGCATTAATCTTCAAGGAAATGCAAATTGAAACCACAGTGAAATACTAACATATACTCATTAGAATGGCTAAAATGTGAAAGACAATTTCAAATATTGGTGAGGATGTGGGATAACAAGCTCATATATTGCTGGTGGAGTAGAAATTGGTGCTACTGCTTTGGTAAACTGTTGGATATTATCTTTTAAAGTTGGTTGAATTAATACTCTTTTACCTAACAGTTTTACTCCCTGATATATACTCAACGAAAATTTATGCATTTATGCGCCAAAAGATAGGCATAAGAGTGGTCATTGACTCATTATTTGCAAAGCCCAAAACTAGAAAAATCTAATTAGCCATTTACAGTAGAATGGGTTAATAAATTGTTGTTTATTCATCCAAAGGAATGCTATACAATGAAAAAAATTACTGTTACAATGTGAATGAATCTCACAAACATAATGTTGACTGAAAGAAGTCAGATAAAAAATAAGTACTCTATGATTCTGTTTATATCTAGATCAAAACCAGAGAAAATTAATCTTATTTTGTTAGAAGCCAGGATAGTGATTACCTGAAGGATGGAGGGAGTAGTGACTGAAAGGGTGTGTAAAGGCATTTCTGATAATTTTTATCTGGGTTTTGGTTATCTGGTGTATTTATTTTGGGATAATTCATTGGATCTGTATACTTATTTGTTACTCTTTGTGTACTTTTGGATGTACATTATATGTCAATTAAGAAAGATTAAAAAAAGAAAAAAGGCCAGTGTGGCTGACTGGAGTGAACGTGAGGAAGGCAGGGAAAGGTAGACCATAAGATCAGGGAGATAGAGGGGGATCAGATCAGGTAGGGCCTTATCAGCCATGATGAGGTGTTTTGGTAATATTTTAATGTGATGAGAAGTCACTGAAGAAGTTTGGGCAGGAGAATGACATAAACTGATTTACATTTAATAAGCTTAGTTGGCTGCTGTGTAGAGGAGGGATTGTGGCAAGAACAGAAGCAAGAGAGACTAGCCCAGGCAAGAGATGATAGTGGCTTCAACTGGTAACGGTGGAGATGGTGAAAAGTGGCCCATTCCAGGATATGTTTTGAAGTTAGAGCGGCCAAGACAGGTTCATAGATTTAGATTGTGAGGTCAGAAAGAAAGAGGAGGATGCTGAGATTTTTGGCCTAAGCAGCTGGGTGAATGATGGTGCTATTTACTGAGGTGGAAAAGACTGAGAGAGCAGCATGCTTTAGGAGAAATCAGGAGATTTTCTTCTGATGTGTGAAGGTTGAGATACATATTAGGCATTCCAGTGGAGATGTTAAATAGACAGCTAGGTAAAATCAGAGATGGGAAATGATTAAGTCAGTGATGTTATAGATAGTGCTTAAAATCCTGGGGCTCTTGGAAGAGATCATCTAGAGAATGAATGTGGAAGAACAGAGTGCAGGTAAAGTGGAGTGGAGGGATAACATCTCATCATAGAGGCAGGTCGACATTTTGATGTCGGGGGAAGAGAAAGAGCTGCTAAAGAGATAGAAGGAAAACCAGGAGAATATGGTATCTCAAAGCCAAGTGAAGTATCCTGAAGCAGGGAGTGAGGAACTCTGTCAAATGGTACTGAGATATTCAATTAGATGAAAAGTGAGATTGACTACTGGGTTTGGTAGGATGCAGAGAGAGTATTTGAGGAGGGTTAGGAACTGAAATAAAGTCTCACATTTGGGGAATAAATCTGTATAACCATTAATTAATACAATAAAACTTGAAGACTTTGAAGCCTTTTCAGTCTAGCAAAGGAGTACCAGCTAAGATTAATGGTTAGTAGAATATAATGGTAAATTTGGAAGTTTCGGGGGGACTTCTTATAAGCAACCTATAATGGATTCTTTTATGTAGGGTACAAAAAGTAGATATGAATCTGCCAAGAGGGTGCTACACCCCTTTCAACATAGATCAGTATTTATCTTCTTATTATTTCCAAGTCAGGTAGCTTGGTAAAAAGCTTTTTAAATTGGCTCTGAATGGTGCTTGTGTCAACGGTCTCGTATTCTGAAAGTTTTTCATTAATAACTTCTTACTAAAATTTTGAAGTCTTTGATTTATTCATTTTATTAGCCATGACTGAAACAAAATATAATACAAAATAAAAGTATAACACAAATAAAAATAAATACAAAATAACTGAATCAATGAATACAGGATCCATAGTTTCTGCATGAAAGAATATGGGGCTTATAAATTTCTTTTTCCAGTGAGTTCAGGAGGTAGAGCAGGCCTTCTTGGGCTGTTTGGTGGCTCTTTTGCAAAGAAATGAGGGTTCTTCCCTCATTCACTGCTGGTGGGAATGCAAACTGGTGCAGCCTTTATGGAAAACAGTATGGAGATTCCTCAAAAAATTAAAAATAGAAATACCATATGATCCAGCAATCCCGCTCTTGGGCATCTACCCACTGGACATGAAATCAACCATCACAAGAGGCTTATGCACCCCTATGTTCATTGCAGCATTATTCACTATAGCCAAGAAGTGGAAGCAACCCAAGTGTCACGCGACTGATGATTGGTTAAAGAAGATGTGGTATATACATACAATGGAATACTACTCAGCCATAAGAAAAGACAGAATTGTCCCATTTGCAACAACATGGATGGACCTAGGGGGTATTATGTTAAGTGAAATAAGCCAGAGAGAGAAGGACAGACACTGCATGAACTCACTCATATATGGAATATAAATGAACACACGGACAGAGAGAACTGATTGGTGGTTACCAAGGGGAAGGGGGGTGGGGGTGGGCACAAGGGGTGAAGGGATGCATCCACATGGTGATGGAGAAATAATAATGTACAATTAAAACCCCACAGTGTTATAAACTATGAAGACATCAATAAAAAAAAAAAAAATGGAAAAAAAACAAAAAACAAAGTACAAAGAAATGAGGGTTCCAGAAAGTAAAATGGGAATGGCTAGTCAGGGAGAGCAGTATTAGGAAGAAAAAGCACAGAGCAGTATTGGGATGAATATATAATAGAGGCCAAAGGACTAAAGTGCCTCATATTGTGTGATGCTGAAGCATGACAGGATGCAGGTCTGGTTCTAATTGAAAATGTGGTGAAGAGACTTCCTTTTAATTGAAAAGAATGAAGACTTATTCCTACAGATCCAGAAAAGAGAATGGAGTAGTTATTAAACAAGCACAGGGATCAAATGGGAATCCAAAGACAAAACCATAGCATCGCTTGTTTTCCTGAAAATTCGCCTGAAAGTATGGACTTAAGGCAAATTTAATTGGTGTTTGTTGTTCTGTCTCTGTATCTCTGCTTATTTTTGTATATTTGTTCTGTTATCTTTGTTGTGTAGGCTGCATGCAGCCTTCTCAGTTTTTTGGTTGTTACCTCATATAATTTCAGCTTTCTCTTGGCTGTCATGTCGTCTTCTGCTCAAATTTCAAGTGACCTTTAAGCTTCCTTGGCTGTCTCACAGCTGCCCACTCTGTTTTAGTTTAAATACCTAGTAGTGAGAATCTTGTCTAATGCACTTTTCTTCCCCCTTTGCTCCCTGGGCCTTAGAATTTTAGTTAGCCTCAATTGGCTGCCCTCGGGTCTGGTGCCCATGCCTGGTTCAGCCACTGCTGGGGGAAGGGCAGTCTCTGGGCAGAGCAGATTCTTATAGAGAAAGAGCAGTGATGGGGCAGGCAGTGGCTTTCTCTACTCTGTCTTCCTCATCTTAAAATTATATGATTAATTGAAATTGTAAAGGCTTGGAATTTTGGAGGAATGGCACGAAGGTCCTGTGGTAGTGAATGAGCACGGGAAGAGTGATAGGAGATGAAGTCAGAGAGGTAGGCTGGGCCATATTAGGTAGAGCCTTGTAGGCCATGGAATAGAGTTTGAAGTGTGTGTATATATCTCAGATAAATATCTACATTTGTTCAAATACGTATTACAGATACATACAGAAAAAAATCTGAAAGGTTACATGCAAATTAATAATAGCTTTGTGTCTCTGGGGAGAGAGAGATGAGACTAGGGTTGGGTGTTGCGGTCAGACTTTACCTTTTATATATAAATATTTAACAAAGGGGAATATAGTCAAGTGCTGATTGTGGAATTCATAGCTAATTAAAAGAGGTGGGGGCAATAACCAGAGGAATATGGTTGAGGCAGCCAGCCCTGGTGGTCTAGTGGTTAAGATTCAGCGCTTTCACTGCTGCGGCCTGGGTTTGTTTCCCAGTCAAGGAACCACACCACTTGTCTGTCGGTTGTCATACTGTGGTGGCTGTGTGTTGCTGTGATGCTGAAAGCTGTGTCACCGGTATTTCAAATACCAGCAGAGTCATCCATGGTGGACAGGTTTCAGCAGAGCTTCCAGACTAAGACAGACTAGAAGGAATGATCTGGCCGCTCACTTCTGAAAAAACTGGCCATGAAAACCTTGTGAATAGCAATGGAGCAGATGGCTGATATAGTGCCAGAAGGTGAAAGGATGGTACAGAAAGACTGGGCAGGGTTCTGGTTCAGGTACACAGGGTTGCAAGCAGTTGGAATCAGCTTGATGGTACTATCAACAACAAATGGTTGAGTCAGGGTCAGTCAGTGATGCCTGGATATGTTACCTGCTGTGTAGCCCCAAATGGAGGCAGCTCTTCTGAGCCCTAGGACTCAAAAGAACATAGTCTGAAAACTGAGAATCCAGTCCAACTCTGTCTTTGCAAGACATACTTGAACACTAATAACTTTAAGCTACAATGTGATAAACTAAAAGTGCAGAGTAGAATGTGAGGCAAGGGCTCTTAAAATAATACAAGAAATTATTAATAAATTACTAACGTTTTATTAAAATTTGTAAGATTTCATATAATCTTGAAGTATATATGATGTAATTTGGGTTAATGTTATCAGTTGACTGTGTCCTAATAGAATACCTATAGCATGAAGATATTGCCTGTACAAAGTACAAATGTTATGGATTTAACTTATAAATATTGACACCAAAGGATGTAGGTAGCGACTGAAGAATTTTATTCATTTCCATGGTCTTTTAAAATTTAAGCTTAGCATACAGTACATAAAATTTATAAGAAATTGCATGTGTTTTTGAGTATTTTCTTAGAAGGTTTCAAAGTTTCAGGAACTTTTAAATGGCTGAACTGAATGTGAAAACACTTAAAGATTTGAGGGAATTGTAATGAAAAATTAGAAGAATCAAATAGAAATGAGGCCCTTTCTATTTAGCTGATACTTCTAGAACTCTTATTAAGTGCCTTTGTTCCAAATACTTTACGTTTTAACTCTGTGATGTCAAAGATAGAGTACACTAGTTAAAAAGGATTAAGAATAAGAAGAACTAAAACAATCTAATAGAAGTTCGGGGTAATGCGATAAGAATATGTCATAGGAAATGTGTTACAATGTGAGCACTGACCTAAACTTGCATACTTTGTCATCACATGGATACCTCTTATTTCATTTTATTCAAATATGTCTGTTTGTTCAGATATGTTTATTCAAAGATAACTGTTAAGTTTGCCCTTTTCAATGACATTCAACAAGCCAAATCCTTTTATTTTTAGGAATTAGAAATGATTATTTCTAATATTTGTTGTTTCTAAAACTTGTGTTTAGTAACCAATTTTTTAAGAGTTGTGTAGTTGGTCCCATTAAATGTTGTATCTGAGAAAAATGATGTTGCTAATTTTATTTGATGAAATATATGAATAAATAAAATGTGGTAAAATTCTATTTAAAGCTACCGACATTTGCTGGAATAGCTAGCTTGGTTGTGCTTTTTTGATGATTAATTCCATTAACAACAACACTGTGGTTCTGAGAAAAGTCAGTGTTCTATAATGCTGCAGGTAGTTTGAAATGAGAGGGAACTGGGGAAGAGGACATGAAGCATAACACAGAACTGAATGGAAACATCTTAGCTAAAACGAACATTTTCAGATCTCAGGGATATGCATATGCTTTTTGCCCAGTAAGTTCTGAAATTGTGTGGTTTAGCATTTCTCTCCAATCTATCTCTTGAAAGAAATTCCTGTGGAATATAAAGATACTTTACTTGGTTTATAATGTTTGTGAGTGTATAATTTTGCTTTTGCTTTTTACAGTAATTTTAAATAAGTTTTTGCCTTATTTCTCTAGGGAGTTGGTGTCTCAGTTCATGGGCAATTCCGAGTGGCTACTGAAAAGTCTCTTTTTGCAATGCCAGAAACAGCAATCGGTAAAAAAACCCCACATTTTTCATAATTACTTTTAGAATCGTCTTTTGATACATTTCAGATTACACTCTTGTTGAAGGAATTGACAGAATCTTGTGTGAGATACAGCAGTGAAAGAACTTTTAAAAAGAAATTAGAATAGGATGATATCTAAAAGTTTATGTTCAATAATTGTATCTTAACTCAAAAGCAAAATATTTAACTGGAGACACACACTGTAGTTAATTTTAGATAAAAGATTATTAGGGGAAAATATTCTTGCATTCAGATAGATGATCCAATTTGAATTAATTTTTGTATATGGTGTGAGGTATGGATCAAAGGTATAGATCAAAGTTTATTATTTTGCATATGGAGATACAATGGTTTCCGCACCATTTTTTGAAAAAGCTATTGTTTCTCTACTGATTGCCTTTGCCTCTTTGTCTGTGCATGTTGATCTTGGTGCCAACACCACACTGTCTTGATTACTGTTGCTTTATAGTAAGTCTTGAAATCAGGTAGTGATAATCCTCCAATTTTGATCTTTTTTCCCCCCAAGTTGTTTTGGCTATACAGATCCTTTGTAATTCTATATAAATTTTAGAGCGAGTTTGTCAATTTCAACAAAAAAAACCTACTAGGATCTTGATTTGGATTGACTAGAATCTATCAATTTAGGGAGAATTGACATCTTAACAATATTGAGGCTTCTGACCTGTGAGCAAGGTATATCTCTCCATTTATTTAGCTCTTCTTTAATTTCTTTAAGCCAACTTTCATAGTCTTCAGTGTATTGGTCTTGCACATCCTTTGTCAGATTTATCCTTAGGTATTTCATATTATTTGATGCTATTGCAAATGATATTTAAAAAAAAATTAACTTCTGATTGTTAGTTACCAATTGTTTTGTGCCTGTTTCAGCTTATTGGTAGTAATGCTATCGGCTAGAAATGCCTGGGGACACTCACCTGGGCCCTGGTGAGCTTCCCACAGACATCTTCCCTTTCCAAACCAATGTTACTAGTGGACGACCCTTTTAGTTCTTATATTATGATTGCAAGAGGCCCTTCAGCAATAACCATTAGGAAACTTTGAAGAAAAAAAGAGTTTCTTACTTACAAGCCCTGGAGTGTATAAACCACACAGAGGGGTCATGGGTAGAGAGAATGCAGTTGAGCCTGGACCTGGGGTTCTGCTTTTATTGGGGTCAGAGGGTGGGAGTCTAGGGTTTCATGGGCTTACTCTTTTTTTTTTTTTTGAGGAAGGTTGATCCTTCGCTAACATCTCTTGTCAGTCTTCCTCTTTCTTTTTTCTTTTTCTCCCCAAAAAGCCCCAGTCCAAAAATATGAAATGCTTCATGAATTTGCGTGTCATCCTTGCTCAGGGGCCTTGCTAATCTTCTCTGTATCGTTCCAATTTTAGTGTATGTGCTGCCGAAGTGAGCACATGGGCTCACTCTTTATTGGTGAATTTAAAACATAAGAGCAGGATTTTAAGGTATGGGGAAGAGAAAAAAAAAGTAGCCCAAATGGTCAGTTATTGACATCAACCAAGATCTCTAAAAAAGGAGCCTCAGTTGGGGGAGACTGGCTGGCTCTCTTTGTAGTCCTGTGGCTGGCAATGTGTTTGAGATAGCCCTCTTTGAAGTGGATGTCTCTTTGAAATGGGTGCCTTGATAATCAAAGCTTAGGTCATGCAGGCACTTGCATTACAAAAAGAAAAGCCAACTGTCAGTCAGGCCTTACACTACATCAATATATAGAAATACAATTGATTTCTGTGTTGACTTTGTATCCTGCAAGCTTGCTAAACTTATTAGTTTTGTAGATTTCTTTTTTTTTTTAATTTTTATTTTTTTTTTATTTATGTCTTAGTTTATAACACTGTGGGGTTTTAGTTGTACATTTTTGTCCGTCACCTTGTGGATGTAACCCTTCACCCCTTGTGCCCCCCCCACCCCCCTTCCCCTTGGTAACCACCAATCAGTTCTCTCTGTCCGTGTGTTCACTTATATTCCATATATGAGTGAGTTCATGCAGTGTCTGTCCTTCTCTCTCTGGCTTATTTCACTTAACATAATACCCTCTAGGTCCTTCCATGTTGTTGCAAATGGGACAATTGTGTCTTTTCTTATGGCTGAGTAGTATTCCATTGTATGTATATACCACATCTGCTTTAACCAATCTTCAGTTGAGGGACACTTGGGTTGCTTCCACTTCTTGGCTATAGTGAATAATGCTGCAATGAACATAGGGGTGCATACGCCTCTTGTGATGGTTGATTTCACGTCCATTGGGTAGATGCCCAAGAGTGGGATTGCTGGATCATACGGTATTTCTATTTTTAATTTTTTGAGGACTCTCCATACTGTTTTCCATAGAGGCTGCACCAGTTTGCATTCCCACCAGCAGTGAATGAGGGTCCCCGTTTCTCCACAACCTCTCCAGCATTTGTTGTTATTTGTCTTGGTGATTATAGCCATTCTAACCGGTGTAAGGTGATATCTCAGTGTAGTTTTGATTTGCATTTCCCTGATGATTAGTGATGTTGAACATCTTTTCATGTGTCTATTGGCCATCTGTATCTCTTCCTTGGAAAAATGTCTGTTCATATCTTCTGCCCATTTTTTGATCGGGTTGTTTGTTTTTTTGTTGCTCAGTTGTATGAGATCTTTGTATATTGCTGAGATTAATCCCTTGTCAGACAAACGATTTGCAAATATTTTCTCCCAGCTGGTGGGTTGTTTATTCATTTTGATCCTGGTTTCATTTGCCTTGTAGAAGCTCTTTAGTCTGATGAGGTCCCACTTGTTTATTTTTTCTTTTGTTTCCCTTGTCTGGGTTGACATGGAATCTGAAAGGATCCCTTTATGTCCAATCGCAATTAGTGTACTGCCTATATTTTCTTCCAGGATTTTTTATAGTTTCAGGTCTCACTTTCAGGTCTTTGATCCATTTTGAATTGATTTTTGTATATGGCGATAGGAGATGGTCTACTTTCATTCTTTTGCATGTTGCTGTCCAATTTTCCCAGCACCATTTATTGAAGAGACTTCCCTCTCTCCATTGTATGTTCTTTGCTCCTTTGTCGAAGATTAGCTGTCCATAGGTGTGTGGTTTTATTTCTGGGGTTTCAATTCTGTTCCATTGATCTGTGTGTCTATTCTTGTACCAGTACCATGCTGTTTTGATTACTGTAGCTTTATAGTATATTTTGAAATCAGGGATTGTGATGCCTCCAGCTTTGTTCTTTTTTTTCAGGATTGCTTTAGCTATTCGGGCTCTTCTGTTGCCCCATACGAATTTCAGTAGTTTTTGTTCTATTACCGTGAAGAATGACATTGGGATTCTGATTGGGATTGCATTGAATCTGTAGATTGCTTTAGGTAGAATGGACATTTTAACTATATTTATTCTTCCAATCCATGTGCATGGAATATTTTTCCATTTCTTTATGTCCTCCTCGATTTCTTTCAATAGTGTCTTATAGTTTTCATTGTATAGGTCTTTGACCTCCTTGGTTAAATTTATTCCCAGATATTTTATTCTCTTTGTTGCAATTGTAAATGGGATTGTCTTTTTGAGGTCTCTTTCTGTTTTTTCATCGTTAGTGTATAGAAATGCAATTGATTTTTGTAAGTTGATTTTATACCCTGCCACTTTACTGTAGTTGTTGATTGTTTCTAGTAGCTTTCCAATGGAATTTTTGGGGTTTTCTATGTATAGGATCATGTCGTCTGCAAATAGTGAGAGTTTCACTTCTTCATTGCCTATTTGGAGTCCTTTTATTCCTTTTTCTTGCCTAATTGCTCTGGCCAGAACTTCCAGTACTATGTTGAATAAGAGCGGTGAGAGTGGGCACCCTTGTCTTGTTCCTGTCCTCAAAGGAATGGCTTTCAGTTTTTCCCCGTTGAGTAGGATGTTTGCTGTAGGTTTGTCATATATGGCCCTTATTATGTTGAGGTACTTTCCTTCTATACCCATTTTGTTGAGAGTTTTTATCATAAATGGATGCTGGATCTTGTCGAATGCCTTCTCTGCATCAATTGAGATGATCATGTGGTTTTTATTCTTCATTTTGTTAATGTGGTGTATCATGTTGATTGATTTGCGGATGTTGAACCATCCCTGTGTCCCTGGTATAAATCCCACTTGATTGTGGTGTATGATCTTTTTGATGTATTGCTGTATTCGGTTTGCCAATATTTTGTTGGGGATTTTTGCGTCTATGTTCATCAGCGATATTGGCCTGTAGTTTTCCTTCTTTGTATTGTCCTTGTCTGGCTTTGGTATCAGCATGATGTCGGCCTCATAGAATGTGTTGGGAAGTATTCCATCTTCCTCTATTTTTTGGAATAGTTTGAGAAGGATAGGTGCTAAATCTTCTTTGAACGTTTGATAAAATTCTCCAGGGAAGCCATCTGGTCCTGGGCTTTTATTTTTTGGGAGGTTTTTGATTACTGTTTCAATCTCTTTACTTGTGATTGGTCTGTTCAGATTCTCTATTTCTTCTTGATTCAGTTTTGGGAGGTTGTACGCGTCCAAGAATTTGTCCATTTCCTCTAGGTTGTCCAATTTGTTGGCGTAAAGTTTTTCATAGTATTCCCTAATAATCCCTTGTATTTCTGTGGTGTCTGTTGTAATTTCTCCTCTTTCATTTCTAATTTTATTTATTTGAGTCTTCTCCCTTTTTTTCTTAGTGAGTCTGGCTAAGGGTTTGTCAATTTTATTTATCTTCTCAAAGAACCAGCTCTTTGTTTCATTGATCCTTTCTACTGTTTTTTTGGTTTCAATTTCATTTATTTCTGCTCTGATTTTTATTATTTCCCTCCTTCTGCTGATTTGGGGCTTTGTCTGTTCTTCTTTTTCCAACTCTGTTAGGTGCAATTTAAGGTTATTTATTTGGGATTTTTCTTGTTTGTTAAGGTGAGCTTGTATTGCTATGAATTTCCCTCTCAGGACTGCTTTTGCTGCATCCCATATGAGTTGGTATGGTGTATTTTCCTTTTCATTTGTCTCCAGATAGCTTTTGATTTCTCCTTTAATTTCATCAACGACCCATTGGTTGTTCAGTAGCATGTTGTTTAGTCTCCACATCTTTGTCCCTTTCCTAGTTTTTTCCTTGCAGTTGATTTCTAGTTTCACAGCATTATGATCAGAAAAGATGCTTGTAATGATTTCAATCTTCTTAAATTTATAGAGGTTTGCCTTGTTTCCTAATATATGGTCTATCCTTGAGAATGTTCCATGAGCACTTGAGAAGAATGTGTACTCTGCTTTTTTTGGGTGGAGTGCTCTGTATATATCTATTAAATCCATTGCGTCTAGTTTTTCATTTAAGTCCAGTATTTCCTTATTGACTTTTTGTCTGGATGATCTATCTATTGATGTAAGGGGGGTATTAAGATCCCCTACTATTATTGTGTTATTGTTAATATCTCCTTTAAGGTTTTTTAGCAGTTGTTTTATGTACTTTGGTGCTCCTGTGTTGGGTGCATAGATATTCATAAGTGTTATGTCTTCTTGGTGAAGTATCCCTTTTATCATTATATATTGCCCTTCTTTGTCTCTCATTACCTTTTTTATCTTGAAGTCTACTTTGTCTGATATAAGTATGGCTGCTCCTGCTTTCTTTTGTTTGCCATTAGCTTGGAGTATTGTTTTCCATCCTTTTATTTTGAGTCTGTGTTTGTCTTTAGAGCTGAGATGTGTTTCCTGGAGGCAGCAGATTGTTGGATCTTGGTTTTTAATCCATCCTGCCACTCTGTGTCTTTTGATTGGAGAATTCAATCCATTTACGTTTAGAGTGATTATTGATATATGAGGGTTTAATGTTGCTATTTTATTGTTCATCTTCTGGTTCTTTTGCCTTTCCTTCGTTTCTTGTCCCTTGTGTTTCGGACTGCAAATTCAATTTGGTATTTCTGCATGTTCATTCTCTTGGTTTTCTCTTTATTTGTCATGTGTGGTTCTCTTCTGGTTGTTTGTTTAGTGGTTACCGTGCAGTTTATATAAGCGATCTCCTGGATAAGAAAGTACATTTTCAGATGCCTCCTTTTTCCTGAGGCTGGGTCAGTTCAATCCCTTACCTCTTCCCCTCCTTATTTGTTATCTCTTTATTCCAGATTGTGTCATGAATGTGTGTTTCCAGTGATGAGCTTGAATTAATTTTTGATGTTTTCCAACTGTATTTTGTTCTGGTTTAGTCTCCTTGCTTTTCTCCTTGCTGAAATCTTTGTATCCCCTTTCTCATTTGTTTTTTTTCAGGCCTAAGGGCCTTCTTGAGCATTTCTTGTAGTGGGGGTCTTGTGGTGATGAACTCTCTTAGCTTTTGTTTATCAGGGAGAGTTATTATTTCTCCATCGTATTTGAAGGATATTTTTGCTGGATAAAGTATTCTCGGCTGAAGGTTTTTGTCTTTCATGATTTTGAATATATCATTCCAGTCTCTCCTAGCCTGTAGAGTTTCTGTCGAGAAATCAGCTGAGAGCCTGATGGGGTTTCCTTTGTATGTTATTTTGTTTTTTTGTTTAGCTGCCTTCAATATTATTTCCTTGTCACGGGTATTCTTCAAGTTTGCTACTATGTGGCGAGATGATTTTTTATTCCTGTTTATATATTTAGGTGATCTATTGATTTCATTCACTGTTATTTCCCTTTCGTTCCCTAGGTTGGGGAAGTTCTCAGCTATTATTTCTTTGAACAAACTCTCTGCTCCTTTTTCTCTTTCTTCTCCTTCTGGAATACCTATTATCCTTATGTTGCTTTTCCTCCTTGAGTCTGATATTTCTCGAAGAATTTCTTCATTTCTTTTTAGTCTTAGCTCTCTCTCCTCCTCTACCAGGAGCATTTCTGCATGGCTATCCTCAATAGTGCTAATTCGTTCCTCCATATTGTCAGTTCTGCTCTTTAAAGACTCCATTTTTTCCACTATCTCGTTGATTTTGTTTTTCATCTCCAATAATTCTGATTGGTTTTTCTTTAGGGTTTCAATCTCTTTTGTGACATAATCCCTGAATTCGTTGATTTGCTTCTGTGTGTTCTCTTGTATTTCGTTGAGCTTGTTTATGATAGCTATTTTGAATTCTCTCTCATTCAGGTTATCAAATTCTGTGCCTTCAGGGTTGGTTTCTGGGTGTTTGTCATTTTCCTTTTGGTCTGTAGGCCTGACATATTTTCGCAAGGATCCGACGGGGACGGCTTTATTTTTACCCGTCATGATTAAAGTTAGTCCTGCAGTTTCCCCCTGCTGCCACTAGATGGAGATCGCGAGCGGTTTGCTCTGAGGTGGCTGCAGCCCCCGGAGGGATTATGCTGAAACGCCGGGTGTGTGGGGGGAGGGGTCCTCTCTTTCTCCTGCTTGACCCGGGGGTTTCCTTTCTGGCTCTCTTAGGGTGTTTGCTACACCCCCTAAACAGTCCGTCGTCGCTTCCCCGTGGGGATCTCACGACAGTCTGTGAGAGCACCTGGATGGCGCTAGTTTTCCCCGCTGTGGGCCGCCCCTCCCCCCTCTGTCCGCAAACCGCGCTGTTTTTGCCGATCGATTGGGGAGGGGGAGTACAACCTCCTACCTCTCCTCCTGTTCTCCTGGGCTTCCCGTGCCTCCACCGTCCGATGTATGGCAGCAGGGGTTTCTCAGAAGTCCTTCGTAGTGTTTGATTGAGCTCTGTTGGAATGTGAATGATGTTTTCGTTGTGTCGTAGGGGGCAGAGATTCAAAGAGGGAATCTCACTCCGCCATGATGCTGACGTCACTCTCTCTGTAGATTTCTTTTTGTAGATTGCATTGAATTTTCTAAATAGACAATTATGTCATTTACAAATAAAGTCAGTTTTACTTTTTCCTTTCTAATCTGGATGACTTTTTTTCTTTTTCATGCCTTTTTACACTGGATAGAACTTGGAATACAATGTTGAATAGAAATGTTGAAAGTGGACACTCTTGCCTTGTTCTTGATTTTAGAGGAAAACATTCAGTTCTTCACCAGTTAAGTATAATGTTATGTGTAGTGTTTTTATATGTGTCCTTTATCAGGATGAGGACGTTTTCTTCCCTTCCTAGATTGCTGAGGGGTTTTATTAGGAATGGATTTTGGATTTTGTCAAATTTTTTTTTGCATCTGTTGACATGATCGTTGGTTTTTCTTTATTAGTTTGTTAATGGTGAATTGTTTGATTGGTTTTTCAACATTAAACTAACCCTGCATTGCTAGGATAAATCTCACTCTGGTATGATGTGTTATACTTTTTTTTTTTTTGTGAGGAAGACCAGCCCTGAGCTAACATCCGTCGCCAATCCTCCTCTTTTTGCTGAGGAAGACTGGCCCTGGGCTAACATCTGTGCCCATCTTTCCTCTACTTTATATGGGACGCCACCACAGCATGGCTGACCAGCAGTGCGTCCGCGGGCTCCCGGGATCCGAACTCGCGAACCCTAGGCTGCCAAGCGCGAACTAAACCGCTGCGCCACTGGGCTGGCCCCGATGTGTTATACTTTTTATACATCGTCAGGTTTGATATTACTAAAATTTTGTTTGAAACTTTTGTATCTGTGTTCATGAGGGATGTTGGTCTGTGGTTTTCTTGTAACATCCTTACTGATTTTCAAGGCAGCTATGCTTACCACTATGCTACCAGTGCCACTCTTTACTTCATTTTGGTATCAGGGTAATGCTGGCTTCATTTTCTGGAAGAGTTTGTGTAGCATTGGTATCGTTTTTTTTTCTATGTTTGGTAGAATTTACCAGTGAAGTCATTTGGGCCTGGAGTTTTCTTTTTGGGAATGTTTTTAACTACAGATTCAAAGTCTTTAATAGATGTAGGGCTATTCAAGTTATCTGTTTCTTCTTCACAACAAGTTATCTATTTTTTCTTGCACAAGCTTTGAAGTAGCTTGTGTCTTTTAAGGACTTTTCAATTTATTAGCATAAAGTTCATAATTTTCCCTGTTTTAGTGTTTGTAGAATCTGTAGTGATAACTGGCTCTCTCATTCTTGATATTGGTAATTTGTGTCTTCTCTCTTTTTTTCTGATCAGGCTAATTAGAAGTTTATTGATTTTATTGAACTCAAAAAAACAGTTTTTTGGTTTCATTTATTTTCCTGTTTAATTGATTTCTGCCCTGATCTTTATTCCTTTCTTCTATTTACTTAAGTTTTTTTTTTTTTTTTGTGGGGAAGACCAGCCCTGAGCTAACATCTGTTGCCAATCTTCCCCTTTTTGCTGAGGAAGACTGGCCCTGAGCTAACATCCGTGCCCATCTTCCTCCACTTTATATGGGACGCCGCCACGGCATGGCTGACAGGCAGTGTGCGTCCGCGGGCGCCTGGGATCCGAACTCGCGAACCCCGGGCTGCCAAGCGCGGACTAAACCTCTGCGCCACCGGGCAGCCCCCTATTTACTTAAGTTTTATCTTCTCTTTCTCTAGTCTCCTAAGGTGAAAACTGAGGTCAGTGATTTAACACTTGGGTATAGGATTCTATTCTATTCTGATTTTTAAATTTCAGTACTTGAAAGATGTTGCTACACTGTCTTCTCGTTTACATTGTTTCTCATGAGAAATCTCATCTTTCCTTATCCTTGTTCCTTTGTGTCTTTTTATTTTCTCTGGCTGCTCTTAAGATTTTCTACTGATCACTTGTTTTGGGCTATAGGATTATGATGTGCCTTGGTGTAGTTTTCTTCATGTTTCTTATACTTGTGTTTATGGAGCTACTTAGGTTTAATTTGACATTATTTCTTCAAATATTTTTCTGTCCCCCCACTCCCTTTTCAGGAACTCCATTTAAACTTATATTAGGCTCACTCATGCATTGTTCACTTTTTAAAATTTTCTTTTTTTCATTTTAGATAGTTTCTATTCCCGTGTCTTCAAGTTCACTAATCTTTTTCTTTTGTAAAGTCTAATCTGCCCTTAATCCCGTTCAGATATTTTTCAGTTTATACGTTCATCTTAGTTTTCATCTATGGAAGTATCATTTGGATCTTTTTTTTAAATCATCTATGTTTCTACTTCACTTTTTGAACATGTAAGATATGTTTCTAATAACTGTGTTAATGTCCTTGGCTAATTCTTATGTTTTTGTTCTGGGTCAATTTTGATGGATTGTTTTATCACCTCATTATGGGTAATATTTTCCCGCTTTTTTAGATGCCTGGTAATTTTTGATTGGCTTCTAGAAGTTGTAAACTTTACCTTGTTGGATGCTGGATATTTTCGTATTTTTATAAATATTCTTGTGTTTGCTTCTGGAATGAAGTTTAAGTTACTTGGAAACAGTTTGATCCTTTCAAGTCTTTAAAATTTTTTTTTAATGCAGGATTGGAGCAGTGGTCAGGTTAGGGCTAATTATTTTTACTACTGAAGTGAGACTCTCCTTTGTATTCTGCTCAGTGCCCCATGAATCACGAGTTTCCCTAGGCTGACTTGGGGGAACAGGCACTATTTGCAGCCCTGTGTGGGGTGCCAGTATTGTTCTCTGTAATCCTTTCCTGTAGTTCTTTCCCTAGCCTCAGGTAGTTTCTTCATATAAACATATTGATCAGTACCAAGCTGAATACTTATAAGAGACCCTCTGCAGATCTCCAGAGTTTTCTCTCTGTGCAGCTCTGTCCTCTGTGGTACTCTGTTTTGGGGATTCTAGCTGCTTTGGTCTCCCTGAACTCTTAGCTTCATCCCCTCAAATCAAGGACTATGCTGGGCCCAGAAATTCTCTCAAGGCGTTAAGCTGGAGCTCTTGTAGGGTTTATCTCACTTGTTTTCAGATATTCAGAGATCACTTTCCTTTATTGCCTGATGGTCCAGTATAATGAAAACTGTTCTTTTGTATATTGCATCTGTTTTTATACTTGTTTCAGGTAGGAGGGTAAATCTGGTCTTGTTACTCCATCTTGTCCAAAGCATAAGTCTCCTGGTTGGCTACTTTAGATTAGATAGTTAAAGAGGCTCTCCAAGGAGGTGTCCTTTAAGCTGAGATTTGAATGACAAGGAGTAGCTTTATTAATATCTTAGAGCAGAATACTGTGTCATTAAGAAAAGTTAGTCCGGACGGATGTTAGCTCAGGGCTGGTCTTCCTCACAAAAAAAAAAAAAAAAAAAAGAAAAGTTAGTCCAAAGACCCTAAAGTAAGAATGAACTTGATCTGTTCAAGGAACCAAATAGAGGCAACTGTCTGAATCAAGGGCAGGAGTGATATACTATGCTCTTGAAGAGGTGCATGAGTGCTCTTGACGGGGTACACAAAGGCCTCTGGTGAAGAGCTTGGATTTAAACTTAAATATGGTGGGAAACTGTGGGAGAGCTTAAAGCAGGGAGTGGCTTGATCTGGCTTACATTTTAATATCATCATTCTGACGGCTTTGAGGAAAATGGATTGTAGGGGTGCAGGAGTTGTAGCAGGGAGACTTGTTAGAAGGTCATTATATTAATGTAGAGCTATGCTGTCTAATACTGTAGCCACTAGCCACATATGGCTATTTAAATACTGATTAAATTTAAATAAACTAAATTCAGTTTCTCAGTTGCACCAGCCACAGTTCAAGTGTTTAATCGCCACATATGGCTAGCGGCTATCTTATTGGACAGCATAGATTATAGAGCATTTTAATCATCACAGAAAATTCTGTTGGATAGCACAGGTCTAGACAGAGATGATTTTGGCTTGGAGTAGTGTGGAGGTATAGAGTCAGAATAGAGTGGATAGTTTTGAAAAATGTTTTGGAGTTCACAGGCTTGCAGATATGATGAATTAGGAATGACTCCAAAGTGTTTAGCTTGTGTTACTAGATGGATGAGGCCAATTAGGGAAGGAGCACTGTAGTTGGAGGAAAGGGAACCAGGAGTTGTGTTTTTGCCGTGTTATATCTGACTTGCTTATTATCCGTGTGGTTATGTTTAGAATGCAGATCTAAGAGTTGGGTATTTAAGGGAAGAGGTATAACTGGATATATAGATTTGGGAGTGTATTAGTCTGCTAGGGCTGCCATAACAAAAAGACCACAGACTGGATGGCTTAACTAACATTTATTTCTCACAGCTCTGGAGGCTGAAAGCCCGAGATGAAGGTATTGGCAGGTTTGGTTTCACCTGAGGCCTCCTTCCTTGGCTTGTAGACAGCTGCCTTCTTGCTGTATTCTCACATGGCCTTTCTCATGTATCTGTGCCCCTGGTGTCTCTTCCTCTTCCTATAGGGACACCAGTCGTATTGAATTAGGCCCCCACTCTTATAACCTCATTTAACTTCAATGACCTCTTCAGAGGCCTTATCTCCAAATTGTTGCATTGTGGGTTAGGACTTCAGCTTAAGAATTTTGGGGGGACATAATTCAGTCCCAAACAGGGACTAATCAGTATATGCAAGTTATCTAAAGCTGTAAGAGCTAAGGAAATGTGTGTGTGTAGGGAGGAGGGAATAGCCTGAGATCAAGCCCTGGCACAGCAGCGTGTAGAGGTCAGGCAAAGGAAGTGGAGCCAGCAAGGGGGACTGCGAAGAAGCAGCCATTGAAGCAGGGAGCAAAGAGAGAATGTGGTGCCCTGGGAAGGATGAAAGTGTTTCAGGATGGAGGGTGTGTTCACTTCAGCAGAGTGCTGCTGAGGCTCTGGGGTAGGTAGGCATGTTGAATGTTGGGGATGGTTGGGTGCTTTGAAGACTTTGGTAAAGATATTGGTTTCAATGTAAAAGAAATGGGCGGTCTTGGAAGAGTTTTAAGCAGTAGAATGCAAGATTCTGATCAAGGTTTTGTTATTAAAAAGATCACCCTGGCTGTTGTATGGAGAACCGTTTGGAGAAGAAATCAACAGGACGTAGTCACTGATGGGGGTTAAGGAGGTGGTGTGAGAGAAGGTGTCGAGGCTGGATGGTTGTACCATTTATTGGGGTGGGTGACACAAGAGCAGGATGATGGTAGTTGGGGGAGGTCATGAATTCAACTTTAGACCTATCTTGTTTGAGGTGCTAAGAGATATTTCTGTTTATAGTAGCATGCTGCTAATTTTTTCGAGTCTAGAAGTTGAACTGGAAAGAATTTGAGTTCTTGTGTTTTTATCTCAACTTCATTAAATGAAGCAGTCTTAGAATAGATATGGCTTATAAAATTAGAGGGTCACAATTGTTTTGGGAGCTCTTAAATACCAGGAAGTAGTGTACTGGCAAGTATTTGCATATATGCTATTTTCAGTTGTTAACTATAGAGAGAATAAGGAAATTAAAAAAATACTGATGGTTAAGAAAAGAGTAAATGCATGCAAGGTGTAAACTTATTCATTTAGTACGACTAATGGTTATTGCATCACTTTAAATATCATGAATATTAGATAATTTGCTATTTGGAGAATGATTTAAATGATAATCAATTTTCACATAATATAATAGCCTTAGATTATATTTTTTCCTATGCTTATCATTTGGAAAGAAAATATTTTTTCAGTTTTTACCTATTTCAGAGATTCTTAAAAAGTAAATTAGTGGTGAGAAAATTTAGGTAATATTTATTGATTACTTTTTATATACAAAACATTATGCCATCAAATACTTTAATGACTTCTATAGAAATGAGACATGAAAATTTTCAAAAGTACCCAAATTAAGTTAGAATAATTTATAGCAAGTCTTTTGTGATATTGATTGCATTGTATAGTACTTAGTTTAATAATATTTCTAATAGAGATTCAAACTCCAGAAAGAAATGGCTATCTGATCTAAAGTAAAGAGAATTATATTCATCTCTTTTGTTGGAATCGTTGTTATCTCTTTTTGTTATTTAATTACAGGACTATTCCCTGATGTGGGTGGAGGTTATTTCTTGCCAAGACTTCAAGGAAAACTTGGTTACTTCCTTGCATTAACAGGATTCAGGCTGAAGGGAAGAGATGTGTACACAGCAGGAATTGCTACGCACTTTGTAGATTCTGAAAAGGTAATTACTTGAATGATTGCATTTTGTGTTGTTGGAATAATTCATATCGCAGAGGGAGGTGTATGAGTGGTTGAGATCACAGGCTTTTGGTAGACGTGAATCTGAATCCTGGATCTACTGCTTGAAGCTGTGTGACCTTGAGGAAGGTGCTTAAGCTCTCTAGTCCTCAGTTTCCTCATATACAAAATGGAGATGATTGTATCTGGATTCCGGGCTGTTTTTTTGCCCAGCACCTTCAGTGAATGTTTTTTAATGAATAATTACAGTCTATTAAAAAAAATGGAATACCTGCTTTAAGAAAGTCTAATATATAGAAATCTAAATTTGTATATAAAAAGATAGGGTTTTATTTTATAAAGACATTTTTTAAAGGTTCTCTTGGTTGTGAGTTTCCCTAGAGCATTTAAAAGTTACATTTGTAACTTATAGTTGTAAAAACTTTTCATAAGGATATCTGCAGCAAGGGACACATCTTACTTATCTTTGTCTTTTTTAAATTGTGTGGTCAATTTTCTTAGCACAGGATGGCATAGTGGCAAGGAATGTGCAGCCAGCCAGCCTGGGTTTAAATCTTAGCTTGAATTTAGCTTCTTTTGCCCCCAGTTTTCCCATCTCCAAAATGGGACAGCAGTTTTACCATAGTAGTTGAAACTCCTTGTATTAAATGTAATAGAAAACCCAATTTGAGGTAGTTTTGCCTCAGAATTCCCAGCAAGACGTTTGGGGTTTATTCTCCTTCAGCTGGCTTAGCTTACTCTGATTAGACTGGCTTATATCACCCCGAACCACTTGAGTGGGTGGAATACATTGACTAGTCTGTCCTAGCTAATGTGCCCCATCCCTGGAACTGTGGGGTGAAATCAGCTTCCCAGGAAGCACATGGATCTCCAAGTGAATATCTGATCTTGAGGGAGGGGTGTTTTGGGATAGGAGAAGGAATGTTATAAAAATGTATGCAGTTTGTCCCCTGTACACTGTTAGGAGGGCTTTCCATCACAGTTGCTTGAAGTTTCAAATCTTTCCCTGTGTTATGGGCATCTTCAATCACACTGAGTAGGTGTCTGTCTCATCCTTCCCTGGAGCTGTAACAGGAAGCAGACATGGGCACTCCAGTGTCTACTCTGGAGGGACACCCTTGCTTATAGTGGAATTTAGTTAAGGATGGGAGAGAGCTGATCCACACTGAAGAGTGGCTTGCCCTCTTTCTCTTTGTCCCGTCTTTGTCGGCTTGCCCAGTAATAATATCTGCAGTGCGTAGTCTGCAGGGCCTATGGAGGAAAACAGAAAGGAGTGATACACATTGGGGATGGGGCTAGAGATGGGTACAGAATAAATAACCATGTGTCTCATCTGACAGAATAAAGTATGATAAGTGTAAAAACAGGATACACAGAAAGTACTCAATGGATTGAAAGGAGGAAGAGCTTACTTATAAGAAAGAACTGGAAGTTTTCTCACAGAGGTTGCAATTCAGCTGGGCCTTAAGATGAGTATTGTCAGGAAAAGGCATTCTGGATAGAGGAAACATATGATGCACAAGCCCACAGGGGCAGGAAAGCATTAGCTATATTTTGGAAATAGTTAAAAAAGTCCCATTTGGGGGCTGGCCTGGTGGCATAGTGGTTAAGTTCGTGTGCTCCACTTCGGCAGCCCAGGGGTCACGAGTTTGGATCTCATGATCGTGGACCTAGGACGCCGCTCATCAAGCCATGCTGTCACCGGTGTCTCACATACAAAATAGAAGAAGATTGGCACAGATGTTAGCTCAGCAACAGTCTTCCTCAAGCAAAAAAGAAAAAGATTGGCAATAGATGTTAGCTCAGGGCCAATCTTCCTCACCAAAAAAAAAAAAAAGGAAAAAAATCCCATTTGGCTGAGCATAAGATAGGTATGTGAGGGATATAGGTGGACAGTTAAGTGTGACTATACTATAGAGCTGTGCATTGACTATAATAGCCATTAGTCACATGGGGCAATTTTAGTTAATTAAAATAAAATTTATAATTCAGATCTTTGGTTGCAGTACATTTCAAGTGCTCAATAGCCAGAGGGAAACAAAGATGAATGTCTCTCTTTCTCCTGTTTAGTTTCTTCCATCTTTATCCATTCCTTGCAAGGAAACATTTGCTGTGTGGGAATGTGTGTGCATTCAACTTCAGTGAAAATTTCCTTCACTGACTCAGCTGAAGAGAAAGCGTGATAATTTTAAGACAGATTTTAAAAAAGGATATAAGATTTCTAAAAAAGAATTTCTGTGTTTCTCTGGGGTTTCAAATCTGTTTTCCTTTTTTTTTTCTTCTCCTTTAGTTGGGCATGTTAGAAGATGATTTATTAGCCCTGAAGTCTCCTTCAAGTGAAAACATTACAGATGTCTTAGAAACTTACCATACAAAGGTAATCTTGTCAGTATTCTAACCTCAGATTTAATTCATAGGAAAGTGGAAATGACTAAAAAATTAGCAGTTGGTGAATATTATAGTTTGTAGATGTAAATAAATGTCCTGGGATTTATTTACTTTAAAGCTTGATGGGGAGGATCAGTGCTTCATAGTTGTTAGGATAGCCATTTATGAAGCTGACTTCTTTACTGTGCAACTGCACAGCTTGTCTTCTCATTGCTGGTGAATTTCAGTGCATAGCCTTGTAATTGGCCTTTGCAAGGGCTTTTTACAATGCTAGGGCATTTCTGTAATGGAGGTTCAGCTACTTTAATGAGAGTAGCTACTTTAGATCTGAGAACACTGAAATCTTATCATTCAGTGGGGGAAGCCAATAAAAAGCAAGCCAGTTCTCGCGGTAGACCCTTTTTAAGGTACGAGGTCCCTCTGAAGACTGGGGTATGGAGTAGGGCAGAAAAACAGGAAGATCTCTGCAAATTTTTGTAAGGAGCAGCTAGGCCTCCAAAAGTCCTCCTTCTGTAGGAGCAGCTACCCTCTCATAGCCTGGCAGAAAAGTAGAGACTTAACTCTTAGAGAGACCAAATCAGACAGGCCTTGCTGGCTGAGGGCAAGGGTAGGTGAGGTGCTCCACTGAAAAGAGGCAGAACATACTCAAGGGAAGACCTCTAGCCTCTTTCCCTAGTTGGCTTCCAGAACCATTACATACCATCTGTCTTAGTTTGGGCAGCTATAACAAAAATACCATAGACTGGGTAATTTAAACATTACTGACAGTTCTAGAAGCTGGGAATTCCAAAATTGAGGTGCTGGCCAATTAGGTTCCTAGTGAGGGCCCTCTTCTTGGTTTGCAGATGGATGCCTTCTTGCTGTATCCTCACACAGCAGAGAGGGAGAGAGTGAACTCTCTCAGGTCTCTTCTTCTAAGGGCGCTAATTCCATCGTGGCTCCACCCTCTTGACCTAATTACACCCCAAAGGCCCCACCTCTGAATACCATCACATTGGAGATTAGGGTTTCAACATGAATTTTGGGAGGGACACAAACATTCAGCCCACTGCACCATCCCCCTCCCAAGCAATACGTAAGCGGAAAGAAGAAACCTGTAGGTGTTGACATTTGAGGACCCGTCTAAAGAAACATCCAGGTCCTTGCCTGATCCTCTTATCATGCACCAGACAATTGATAATCCTAGAACTGCAAATGACATTAAACACAAAGCTGCTTAATTTTCGTGCTTCACACAGAAAAGCAAGCATTTCCAGGTGTAAAAAAAACAGAGATTGGCCAAAACAAAAAAGGCACTTGAAGGAAACAGACAATGCAGGGAGAAGGAAAATTAAAAAACAAAACAAAACAAAAAGGCTTATCTTCAGATCAAAGGAAAATATTTCATCTAGGAAATAAGGATAGATGTTATAAAGAGAAGTAGTCAAAGAAAAAAAAAAGAAATTTAAAATATGAAGCAAAAGGGGAAAAAAAAGCCCACAACAGATTAGATTAAAATTGATGGTTGGGGGAGACTCTAAGAAGACAAAAAGGATAATAAGATGGAAAATGGAGAGGAAGGAAAATGAGAGGTGGTATTCTAGGAGGTCCAATATCTGATTATTATGAATTCATAACAGAGAAGATGGGGGAGGGAATATTTAGAGAAATAGTAAAAACAAAATTACCCAGAACTGAAGAACATGAGTACAGATTGACAGGGCCCCTGAATGCTCAGCGCAATAAATATTAACAGACGTCTGAGGATTTCATGAAAACATTTGACAGTCTCTCAGATTGTCAAGTGTGGGGGTTGAAGGGCTTCAGCAAAGGGTTCTGTTAAATGTATAGTGTTAGTCTGAAGGTAAAGTCATCTTGGCCTTGTCTTATTCAGTATTTTTCTCAGTGATTTGGATGAGAATGTTGACAGCATTTTGATCAAGTTGATTTGAAACTAAGAAAATAAATTAGGTAAAAGAATATGGATGAAAAAAACAAACCCTTCGAGTTTAGAGTGATCTGTTTAATAGTAACTATGTGAAATTTAATAGATGGTTGGAGAAAGCAGTCCTTGGATTTTTCTTTACTCTCACACATTCACAGCACTTCTGACACTAGATGTTGGGGTTTTCCACACATCAAGCAAGTCTCTGCAACACGAGCTGGGTGTCCTAAGATTCATTACAATACTAACTCTGTCTATCTGGATTTAGCATCACATCAATCCCACACCTTAAGGGCTTAGTCCCACAAGACTGACCCCACTTCAGATGCCAGTCATAAGTTCCAGGTTGTCACCTGTACTTCTGACTGACCAGCTATCGGGGTTCTCATGACCCCCTCCTTGGGTTCAATAGTTTGCTAGAATGGCTCACAGAACTTAGGGAAACACTTAACGTTTATTGGTTTATTATAAAGGATACAGTAAAGGGTATGAACAACAGCCTGATGAAAAGATATATAGGGCGAGGTCCAGAAGGGTCTCAAGCCCAGGAGCTTCTGTTCCCATGAAGTTGGGGTGTACCACTCTCCCTGCATGTGGATGTGTTCAACCCAGAAGCTCTCCAAATCCAATCTTTTGGGTTTTTATGGAGGCATAGGCATGATTTGTCATGGGCATGATTGATTACATCATTGGCCATTCATGATTGAACTCAGTCTCCATCTCCTTTTCCCTCGCTGGAGGTGGAGAGAAGGGAGATGGGGAGGTGGAGGATGGGTTGATGGTGGGGGATGGGACTGAAGGTTGCAACCCTCTAATCACGTGGTTGGTTCCCCTGGCAACCAATTCCCATCCTTTGGGACTTCCCAAAAGTCACACCATTAATATAAACAGCAGTATGGTTGAAAGGAGTTTGTTATGAATAACAGAAAACACCTATTTCACCTCTATTTCAGGGACTGAGAACAAAAGATCAAATATTATAATAAAAGATGGCTCTGTTTAGGAAATTCCAAGGGTTTTGGGAGCTGTGAGCCAGGAACAAAAGACCAGATATGTGGGCAAAGACCAAATATGTGTTTCTTATTTTAAATCACAGTATCACAATAGAGATAAGTGAAAATGTTGGATTTCAGTCCAAAGTACCAAATTCATAAGGACAGGTTGGGAGAAATGTAGCCTACAGTGGTACCAGTTAAAAAAAAAGTTGTGACTGCTCAGTGTAAATCTGCAGCATAACACGATTGCCCCCAAACTAACCCACAGTTAGTCTTATTAGTAAAAGCATTGTATCTAAAACAAACGAGGGTGTGTGGAGCCCTCTTGTACTTTGCTATGATTTAGCCACACCTGTAGCTAAGGTATTTGTTTCCACACTTTAAGAATGACCCGGATAAACTGGAACTTGTGCATAAGAATGACCTGATTGTGAGGTCCAAAACTGCACCCTGGGAGAAAAGATTAAGGTGGAAGAGGAATTAACTAGAACTGTAAAAGTGAGAGGGCTGATTTTTGGTCCAGAATTTCTTTTTTTTTTGAGGAAGATTGCCTCTGAGCCAACATCTGTTGCCAATCTTCCTCTTTTTCTTTTTTCTCCCCAAAGCCCCAGTACATAGTTGTGTATCATAGTTGTAAAGTTGTAGCTCTTGTATATGGGACACTGCCTCTGCGTGGCTTGACAAGCGGTGAGTAGGTCTGCACCCAGGATCTGAAACAGCAAACCCCGGGCCACCGAAGCGGAGCGCGTGAACCCAACTATTATGCCAGTGGGCTGGCCCCGGTCCAGAATTTTTTTAAAAAATCCTAATTATAGTTGCTCAGGTGCTTGTGAGTTCCTTCCTGAAGTGCTGTTTTCTGTCCCCGGGAGTCACTGCTGCACGGGTGTCAGGATGTGGTGGGGTTTCTATACCAGATGGAGATTTGGGCAAGGTGACTTCCCAGGCCCCTATAATCCTTACATTTATTGACACACTTTAATGATGATGTATTATGATATATACATAAAAATACAAGAACATTTTTTGCCTTTGACACTTTTAAGAGCTAGTCTGGAATAATACATACTGTCTGAATTTTGAACATATGGTGGTAGTTATTTATGAGACTGTAATTTGACTGAAAGTGATAATCTGTCACAAAGTGTGTCATTAAATATGAAATTTTAAGGGATTTTTAAATGATTTGATTTACCTTAAATTAATTAATTTTTGTTTTCAAACAGTCCAAGATTGATCAAGACAAGTCTTTTATACTTGAGGAACACATGGACAAAATAAACAGGTACTTGAAGAGAGATCTCGATTATATCTATTCCTTCGGAAAGACTGTATTAAATTGAATTTGCTAACATTGTAATTATATTGTTTGATAATGCACCAAATTTTGAGATCGGATAGGATAGTGCTTTTATTTTCACTTATCTTTGAAAGTAGCTTTTTGCCCACTCTTTCAGGGGGAAATAAATCTAGTATATTTAAGTAGTGTATCATGCTGATTCATGTTAGTGCAAAACATCTTTTTTGTTTTCTTTTTTTAATGGAGAAGAGAGGCTAGAAAATAGTTTAATTAACTTTTATCATTGTAAAATCATCTTCTCTGAAGGTCTTAACAAGCAAAAGGTTTTGTGCAGTGATTTGAGAGGTTGACACAAGAGGAGGACACAAGAGGAGGAAAACTATTGGAAAATAAGACAACTGTCTCTACATTTTAGAAGCGTCAGTTTTTCACACTTAAGATATTTATTTACATATAATAGATGCAAGAAAGTAAAAGAGAAAATTTAGGCTTTATTTTGCATCAGTGACAGTAGACTACAAACCCTTTCCCAGAGAAGCAATGTTCTATTTCATCATCTTGTAAAGTAGGTTGGAAAATTTTTCATTATTGAAATGAGGTTTAGGGGAAGCCTGTGTTTAGATTCATTGCTATCTTGGAAAGAAGAAATCGCTTGCACATTGGTGAAATCATGTGTTTCCTTTTTTATAGTTGGTTCTCAGCCAATACTGTGGAACAGATTATTGAAAATTTACAGCAAGATGGTTCATCTTTTGCCCTAGAGCAGTTGAAGGTAATATATGGATCATTTCTGCCCTGAGCGTGGTGAATTCTTACGATAGGGGAACCTCTCTGAGGGGTGTTAGAGCTCCACGGTGGTGACACAGCCCACTGCACAGTTTTCTTTCCTGAACTCAGTTGAGCCTCAGAAAGCACTTCCACAAAACCTTTACTTAAACCCAAGTGCCGGGTCTACTTGCTGGATGTTGATGACAAAGCTAAGTGTTTTAGGTCCTTTGAATGTAACAGAGAAGAACTTCAGTAAGTATGCTTTATTTCCAGTAGCTCCCCTAGTCCTGTGGGAGAAGCGTGTTTATTAGAAGAGTTGGGTCACTGGAGAATTGTCACCTTATAATATATTGCAACTGTAACATTAATCTATCAGTTCTATTTAATATGCAGCAGATCAATATATGTTTCTAAGTAATAGGTTTACTAAAAAAGTGATTTTTTTTTCTGTTGATTTCATAATAGTTTATCACATTGTGAAATTTTAGTTGTACGTTATTGTTAGTCACCATATAAATGTGTCCCTTCACCCCTTGTGCCCACCTCCCAACCGCCTTCCCCCTGGTAACCACCACATTGTTCTCTCTGTCCGTGTGTTAGTTTATCTTCCAAAAGTGATCCTTTTTAAACTAACAAGAGGCTCCTTCTACAGCCTTAGCTGAGTCTTAAGCAGTGTTTCTCAGTGTTAGGTATACTCTGATCTTGCTACAATGTGACTCAACTGGTAACAACAGAAGAAAAGCCTTTTTTGTATAAGTGAGTGCACATTGAGTTACTGACATTCTTGGAACTGTCATATGATTATGAAACTTGAAGTATTTCAGACTTCTAGACATAGGAAAGTAACTTTATTGAGATCATAATGGTTTATAACATTGTGTAATTTCGGGTGTACATTATTGTTGATCAATTTCTGAGTAGACTTCATCATGGTCACCCCAAGTAGTCTAATTATTATCCATTACCGTACATATGTGTCCCTTTCCCTTTTTCACCCACCCTGCATCCCCTTTCCCCTCGGATAACCACTAATCTGTTCTCTTTATCCGTGTATTTGTCATCTTCCACATATGAGTGAAGTCATGCAGTATTTGTCTTTCTCTGTCTGGCTTATTTCACTTAACATCGTATCCTCAAGGTCCGTCCATGTTGCAAATGGGACAGTTTTGTCTTTTTTTTATGGCAGAGTATTCCATTTTATATATATACCACATCTTCTTTATCTAATCATCAGTTGATGGGCACTTGGGTTGCTTCCATGTCTTGGCTGTTGTGAATAATACTTCAATGAACATAGGGCTGCATAAATCTCTTTGGATCATTGATTTCAAGTTCTTTGGATAAATGTCCAGTAGTGGGGTAGCTGGATTGTATGGTGTTTGTTTTTAATTTTTTGAGAAATCTCCATACTGTTTTCCATAGTGGCTGCACCAGTTTGCATTCCTGCCAGCAGTGCATGAGGGTTCCCTTTTCTCCACATCCTCTCCAATATTTGTTGTTTTTTGTCTTGGTCATTATAGCCATTCTGACCGGTGTAAGGTGATATCTCGTTGTTTTGATTTGCATTTCCCTAGTAATTAGTGATATTGAACATCGTTTCATGTGTCTGTTGGCCATCTGTATATCTTCTTTGGAAAAACACCTTTTCATATTCTCTGCCCATTTTTTTGATTGGGTTTTTGTTTTTTTATTGTTGAGTTCTGTGAGTTCTTGATATATTTTGGAGATCAATCCCTTGTCGTATAAATGATTTGCAAATATTTTCTCCCAGTTGGTGGGTTGTCTTTTTGTTTTGTTCATGGTTTCCTTTGCTTTGCAGAAGCTTTTTAGTCTGATGTAGTCCCATTGTTAACTTTTTCTTTTATTTCCCTTGCCCAGTCGGACATGGTATTTGAAAAGATGCTGCTAAGATCAATGTCAAATAGTGTACTGCCTGTATTTTCTTCTAGGAGTTTTATAGTTTCAGGTCTTACATTCAAGTCAAGTATGTTTCTTTATACTTAAAAGAAAAATGTTAGCTTGTCTTTATCTGATAGTTATTTTTCAGTTTTATAGCATTTCAGTTGTCAGGAAACTTACTGATAAAAAATTTAGGTGAATTCTTGTGAAGATGAAAACATGTCCCCATTGTTACTGAATTCTTAAGGGGGTAAATCCCAAGTTAATTCGTGTCTTAGGATCTTATTCAGTATTGGAATTCTATTAATTTTCAAGGATAGGCATAAATTAGAGTAGGTAGACCAGCCATATAGTTCCCTAACTCACAAAAGTAAATTAATGTTAACTCTTAACGACTTTTAGGAATGTTTGCATAAGTGTAGATAATCATTTTATGTTTCAAGGATTTTGACTCTAAGTTGGTTCTCTTGTTTCCAGAGCAATACAGAAATTAGTATTTCTGTTTGTTTGTTTGTTTGTTTTAGCAATAGGGCCCAATTAAGTATGCACTTAGTAATTTCATTTGAAAATAGTCATGCAGCACATTACCTCATAGGCTATATGATGTCACTTTAAAGCAACACAGGAATGCCACTAACCACATTATTTTAAAATCACTGGCCTACCCCAAAACTGAGGGATAGGACCCAGATGGTCTTTCAATTTTCCTTCCATTCCTCTGGCAATATGACTGTTCTGTATTCGGAAAAGAGTGCTTAGCAAGCCACCCATTACAGTGAAGATCACCATAAGCACTCTCATTGGAAGGACAGGTTTTCATTTTTATTTAGTTGACCTATAGCTCTCGTGAATGAATGTGGCTCCAAAATATTAGTATCTGCTGGAAATAACATAATGTGAGGATCAAAAATTCCCACTGAGGCTTCCCTGACACAGCTTAGATACAGGACTTTTAATTATGTCAGCCAGAAAAAAACACCAAAAAACCCTGAGAAAGAAGATAATTGATAGTGCTTTGGTGAAAGATTTGCAGATCAAATTTTAAAGAAAATTATAATAGTTGTCTCAGTAAGCCTCTAGGATTGCTCCTAACCCCTGTGGGCTCTTCAGGGATTCCTGTCTTCCTTCTGCAGGTCCCAAGGATCTAGTCTATGTTTATGTTCCAAGTTGCAACCATCTGCTCTGTGTCTTAGGGGTTCCTTTCTCTCTGAGACTGTCTATGGGGAAGGACATAATCTTTTTAACATACTTGCTAAACATTAAATAAAAAATAGGTTCTTTTTAATCCTTTCTTTAGACTTTTAAATTTTTATTGCTAATCACTGTAGGCTAACATGGGCTTAAAAAATAAATATGGGGAGGTTGTTAATTCTTTACAAATGATGGAATTTTTATAGTACCTTAATTTTATGGCTTCTCATTTCTCTTCTTAGATTTCCCTTCAAAGTTCTAATACAACTTTTTTTTTAATGCTTAAGGTTGGAATTCATCAGACCTTTTAAGTCCCTCTTTTGGTGTAGGTTGTTTGTGGTGCCAAACAATCCATGTAAGCTAATGAGCTATTTAAATGCCCTGATGAGTAGCTTACATTAGGGAAACCTTCACCAAAGACTCTAATTGTGGTGCTCTCATGTTTTTTTGTGTGTGTTTTTAATTGTGGTCAAATACATACAACATAAAATTTACCATCTTAACCATTTTTAAGTGGTATCGTTAAGCATATTCACATTGTTAAGTCAGTATTGTTAAGTATATTCACATTGTTTCGCAACCAATCTCCAGAACATTTTCATCCTGCAAAACTGAAACTTTATAAACCCATTAAACAACAACTCCCCATTTCCCCCTCTCCCCAGTCCCTGGCAACCACCATCCTACTTATGTTTCTATGAATTTGACTACTCTGGATACTTTGCATAAGTGGAGTCATGCACCATTTGTCCTGTTGTGACTGGCTTATTTTACTTAGCATAATGTTTCAGGATTCATCCTTGTTACAGCGTGTACCAGAATTTAATCCTTTTTAAGGCTGAATAATACTCCATTGTATGTGTCTTAACACATTTTGTTTATCCATCCATCTCTCCATGGGCATTTGGGTTGCTTTTACCTTTTGGCTTTTGTGAATAATGCTGCTGTGAACATGGGTATGCACATGTCCCTTCAAGAACCTGCTTGTAATTCTTTTGGATTTATACTTGGAAGTGGAATTTCTGCATCACATGAAATTCTATTTTAAATTTTTTGGTGAGGAAGAATGGCCCTGAGCTAATATCCGTTGCCAATCTTCCTCTTTTTGCTGAGGAAGATTAGCCCTGAGCCAACATCCATGCCTGTCTTCCTCTGTTTTGTATGTGGGATGCCACCACAGCATGGCTTGATGAGCAGTGCATAGGTCTATGCCCGGGATCCAAATCTGTGAACCCTGGGCCGCTGAAGCGGAGCATGCGAATTTAACTACTACACCATCGGGCCAGCCCCTAGTTTTAATTTTTTGAGGAACCTCCATACTGTTTTCCATAGCAGCTGCACCATTGTACATTCCCATCAACAGTAGTGCATGAAAGTTCCAGTTTTTCCATATCCTCGTCAACACTTGTTATTTTCTCTTTTTTGTTGGTAGCCATCCTAATGGCTGTGAAGTATTATCTCATTGTTGTTTTGATTTGCATTTCTCTAATGATTAGTGATATTGAATGTCTTTTCATATGCTTGTTGGCCATTTGTATCTTCTTTGGAGAAATGTCTATTCAAGTCTTTTGCCCATTTTTTTTAATTGAGCTTTTTGGTGTTGAGCTGTAGGAAGTGCTCTCCTGTTTCAATCTCTCTTTTCTGGTTTTGAAACTAGCAGGCTTGCCAAAGTAAAGAAGGTTCTTCAGGGCCAATGAGAGAGAAGTATTTCTTTTCCAGAATTATAAGTGATATCAATAATCAAAGGAATATGAATAGAGGAGATTGAAATTACCCCTCCCCCCTGACCCCTTAGACTCTCAACAAGGACGCTAAGCCAACAAAAGGAATTTAAATGGGTTACCAGTCCTTTGGAGGGCTGGGACATAAAGTACATGGCCAGAGAGACAGAGAAACAAGAGCAAGGAGCAGTGGGTTCAGTTAGTGCCTGGGAAGGTGGTCCTGAACAAATGGCTGGGGAAACCAGTGTTGCTTTTGACTTGTCTTTTAGGTATTTTCTTGGTTATTGATATAGGATGGCTTATTGTGTTAAAGGTTTAGAGGGCATAGAAGTTTCTTTTTCAGTACTAGAAAACTCTTTAAATTCATTGGAATTTCTTCTTTCTAATCAACAAAATGAGATTTAGTATTTGTTTGATTTTAAAATATTCATTTTGTGAAGAGGAAATGAAATCAATTTTATACTTGAAGTTAACCTGCAAGAATACGACAGGCCTCTGTAAAGAATCCATGCACTGAAAAATTGAGGAAAAAATAGGAAAACTAAGAATGATAACCAGGGCATAGATTTTAAGAAAGAAGAGCAGCAAAATATTAAAAAGAAATTAAACTTAAAAGATTGCTAATCTTTCTATAAGCTTTGAGAATTACCCATATACTGTACTATTTAAAAATAAAGTGATGGATGTTCATGAAGAATTAAGTGCTACAGGATTTGTTCTGCTGCTGTAAACAAGTGGAAAACTGGACAAAATATATGAAACAAGTGTTGGCAGACATTGGACAGTGCAGGCAGCACAGGGCTGTGACTCCTGAGAGAAGGGAAACAGGTGAGAGCCCTGAGATTGATGGAGCTTTCTTCATGCAGGAAGTTTGAGAATATTGATCTGTACATGTTTTGGGTAAAACTCCACAAGACCAGGGAAAGAATCACAGGAAAGCGGTAGTCTGAACAGTTAACAAGGCTCATACAGGTCTGGGGAGAGTTCGTGTTCCCATCAGCCAGAAGGTTTACACTTTAGTAGTGTGGGTAGATTGATATGAGAGTAAAAGCTGCTCTGAACTCCCAAGGAAATTCAGTGAGGAAAAGACAGTCTTTTCAACAAGTAGTTTTGGAACAACTGGACATCCATATGCAAGAAAAAAAGAAGTACTTGACTCTTACCTTGCATCTGTAGGGGAGAAAAAAATCTCCTCTACTCTCTTAGGGTCTCCAGCTGGGCCTAAGAATTAAACTGACATAAAACAGATTAACAGAAAAGCATGCAAATTTTATTAAATTTTTACTTCTTCATGAGAGAAGAATTCTGAGCAAGAGAATGAAGACCTGAAGTAGTGACCAGAGCAAGAAGCTTTTATGCCTTTTAGACAAAAAAAAAAAAAAAAAAGTTTGTGAAGAATTGACAAGACAAAGGAGTTTGGACTAGGGTAGTAAATGGTGAAGAAGTAACCAGGAAGATAAGGGTTAGTTTACAAGGTTTGTACAGATTTCTTGGCCCCCAGTTCCCTGTCTCTGGTGATAAGGATGTATGTCTTCCTTCCTCCTGGTACAGGGCAGGTACCTTTTACATGGGCGTTTTATCTCCTGCTTTCAGGAAGAAAACGAGGCTCCGAGTGCCCTTTTCTTGCACCTCTTATTTCTTAAGTGCCTTTAACTCAAAATAATCAATATGCCAAAGCAGCATATCTTGGAGTGACATGTTCTGAACTCCTTCACACCATATGCAATTCAAGATGGATTATGCACCTAAATGTAAGAGCTAAAACTGTACCACATCTAAAAGAAAGAGGAAAATCTTCATGACTTTGGGTTAGCCAAGATTTTTTTTTAATGCAAAAAGCAGGAGCTGCAAAAGAAAAAAATTGGTGAGTTGATCTTTATCATAATTAGACACTTTTCCTCTTTGGAAGACACTGTCAAGAAAATGAAGCCACAGATTGAGAAGAAATATTTATAAAGCATATATCTGATAACAAGACTAATTCACTATATATAAAGAACTCTTACAATTTAATAATAATACAAACAGCACAACTGAAAAATGGGAAATCTAGACACTTCACCAAAGAAGATGTATGAAGGGCCAGTGAGCACATGAAAAAATGCTCAAGATCTGGAATCATTAGGAAAATGCAAATTAAAACCACAGTGAGATGTCACTGTGCATCCATTACAATGGCTAAAGTTTAAAAGGTTGACAGTGCTAACACCATATATTGCTGGCGGGAAAGCGGTTCGGCAGTTTCTTATAAAATTAAACGTACAGTTACTGTAAGACCCAACAATGCCACCCCTAGGGATTGACCCAAGAGAAATGAAAACATAAAAGTCCACACAGATGCTTGTATTCACATGTTCATAGTAACTTTATAATACCCCAAAACTGGAAACAACCCAATCCATATTAACTATAGAATGTGTAAGCAGATTGTGATGTGCTCATACAGTGGAATACTACTTGACTGTGAGAAGGGACTAGCTGCTGACGCATGAAACAGCATGGATGAATCTTGGAAGCTTATGCCAAGTGAAAGAAGGCAGACACAAAGGACTACTTATTATATGATTTATTTTTATGAAATTCTAGAAAAGGCAAAACTGACAGGGACAGAAAACAGATCAGTTGCCCAGGGGTAGAGTTAAGGGAAGGAGTACTCTTTAGGGTGATGGAAATGTTCTATATCTTGATTGTGGGGGTGGTTGCACAAGTGTATTCATTTATCAAAACTTAGAAAACTTTGAATGTGAATTTTATCATATGTAAATTATACTTCAGTAAAGCTAATTATTTAAAAAAATAAAATGACATACCAAATTATGTTAAACAGTTGGACCTATAGAAGTGGGCATTATATTTGCTGAAGGTACCCATTACAGTATGCTTTTGATTGCTATTAATAAGAGTAATGGCATAATTTAATGACAGTGTTGATGGATACATTGTGCTTTTGGGGAAAGAGCACAGTAAGCCTTAAGGCGAAAATGTATCAATTTATATAGACAGGAAGAGAAAACAGCTTTCCAGTTTACTGATGGATCTTAATGACCCTTAAACACTATCATGAGCATTTAGGATATCATGAAATAGGAGTGCTTGCATCTTTAGATACTATCTTTTCATTTTATGTAAATTGTTAATGCTTTTAAGAAATTACTGGAAAAGTCTTAAGGTTGCAAAAAGCACTCTTCTTGGACTGGCTCTAAGCCTTATACTGTAGATAAGGAAAAAGAAACACTAGCCCCCATTTCTTTAAAGTGCTATTTGGTCTTTATGTAATAATGTGACCCTTCAGAATGGTGAAAATATATTTAAAAATAAAATATTTCTGTGAAACTGCAGTATTCAGTGAAGTAGGCTGACTTGCTCAGTTTAGGTATTTTGTATTTCTATTGGTTTCTTGTCAATCTGAACACTTCTGGAAAAAATTTATAGATGAAAGTACATAAAGAAAAATAATCACAATTCATAGCAAAACATAACACAACTATGGTTGATTTAAACTAGTTAAAAAATCAAAGACCAATTTAACAGGATATAACAGTGGTTTATGCTGCTTTGATTTTAAAATAACAGGTGATATAACTTATTACTGTGGATTGATTTCTACCTTTTATTTAATTTTGTCCAACCCCAAGTACAAATGCTAAGAGGTAGTTCCCATTTAAGCCTTAAAACAACACAACAGCTTCAGATCTTTAGTGGCAATGTAGTAAAACACCACAAAAATGGCAGTTAGTCCATAAAGATCTGTGCACCTCTGTCTGCTTGTCCCTATCCCATTGTGTGTTCTTGTCTCTCTACTGCTTCTGTTTTCTGCTTTAATGAGTGCTGTCTATGGCAGACCATAAGCTCCTGAGAAGCTTGCTTAATCCTGTATTTCCAGACACCTATCACAGAGCATTTCACATGGTAGGTATGATGAATGAATGAATGGGTAAGGTGCTGTCCTGGCCAAGGAGGTGCAAAAACGAAAATCTGGCACCTTTTCTCAGAGTTCACAATCAAGTAGAATAGACACAAACAAACAATTGTAATACAGTATAGTATGGGCTGCTAAAATAGAGGCTTGCACAAACTATTGTGGGTGTCCAGAAAATGATGGAGGGAGTCTGAAACAGTCACAGAGGAGACATCTGAGCAGTCTAAAAGGAGAGTCTCAAAGGTGGAAATGAGTTGTTAAGTGGCAAAGGGTATTTCAAACAGAACAAAAAACATACTCAGAGGACAAATGTTTGGAGAATGCAGAGCAGGGAACAAGGAGTTAAAGTATCAGAAAATACAGCCAAAAAGATGATTGGAGCCAGATTGTGAGGGGCCTTGTGTTATACTAAAGAGCTTGAATTCAGTGAGCTTTTTCCTGAGTGTATGTATACTTTAAGAATTCATTTTGTTGAAGTACAGAAAAATAAGGAAGTCATATAGCTCAAAAATTTTCACAACATGAACATAACCAACACCCAGAATAAAAAATCAAACACTCCAGATGTCCCACTCATGTCCCTCCCAGTCACTAACTCTCCCCTAGGATAACCATTATGCTGACTTCTAACACCATAGATTTTGTTTTTTGAGTTTTATATAAATGATATAGTTTTGTGTCTATTTTTTTTGCTCAACATTTTACTTGTGAGGTTCACCCATGTTGTACATTTTCATTGCTACAAGATCTTCCATTGTGTGATAGGTCACATATTATTTATTCATTTCTACTGTTGATGGACATTTGGGGTTATTTGCAGGTTTTTACTGTTAGAAGTACTGTTACTGTGAACATTGTTGTCTATATCTTTTGGTAACATAGATACACATTTCTGTATATACCCAGGAGTGGTACTGCAGAGTCATCAGGTATGTTGTTAAAGGATAAACTGAGGCATATTAAAAATTTTAAGAGTTTGTTTGAGCAAAGATTGATTCGAATTCAGCAGCAGCAAACCAGAAGTAGTTAGAAAAGCTCCACTGATAGGAGCTAGGGGAGAGACTTATACAGAAGAGGCATGAGGAGAGCAGGGAAATTATTTGATTGGCTGTAGCTTAAGTGGTTGCATTATTTGGGAAAGTCTAGTTGGCTGTTGATGATTGGTTGTCTTTAGATTTTGATTTCTTAACCTTGAGGCATTGCAGGATTAGGTTTTGGTTTGTTTGTAGGCTACTAAAGCATTAAAACCACCTCAGTCTAATGGCCTCTTTGTTTAATTAGTTTAACAATGCTTCTGTTCATCTTAGTAGTTACTGTCATGTAGCTTTCTAATTTGGTTGTACCAGTTTACATTCACATACTGAGTTGCTCCACATTTTCACCAACACTTGATGGTGCTTCTCTTTTTCATTTTAGTCATCCTGGTGTATATAAAATAGCATTGCATTGTGGTTTTAATTTGCATTTCCATGATGGCTAATATGTATCATTTATATTGTATATAATATTATAATATATACAATATATATTTATATATTTATTGGCCATGTGGGTATCCTTTCTTGTGAAGTGCCTGTTAAATCTTTTTTATTATTACTTTTACTTTGTAGGAATTATTTATATATCCTGGATGTAAGTCCTTTATCCAATATATGTACTACATATATCTATCTCCTATCTGTTACTTGCCTTTTCTCTCTCTCAGTGGTATTATTTAATGAACAAAAATTTTTAATTTTAATGTACAGTCATGCATCACTTAACAACGGGGATACATTCTGAGAAATATGTCATTAGGTGATTTCGTCGTTGTGTGAGCATCAAAGAGTGTACTTACACAAAGCTAGATGGTATCGCCTACTACACACCTGGGCTATATATGGTACTAATCTTATGGGACCACCATCATATATGTGATCCATTGTTGACTGAAACATCGTTAAGTGGTGCATGACTGTAATCCAACTTATTCTTTTTTTTCCATTATAGTTCTTTTATGTCCAGTTTAAGAAATCTTTGGCTACCCCTCAAGCTTTCAGAGAATAAAGCATGTCACATATCAAGGCTTCAGATTTCTCAGTATCATTGGAAGCTAAAAGGCAATGGATCCTTTGCCTTCTATGTCAAGGGTCCCCAAGACTATCCCTGGGTTTGGTGATCTACTAGAAGGATTCACAGGACTCAGCATGTAGTCATAGTCATGGCTAGGATTTAATACAGTGAAAGAATACAAAGCAAAATCAGCAAAGGGAAAAGCACATGGGGTGTAGTCTGGAGGAAACCAGGTGCAAGTTTCCAAGAGTTTTCTCCCACTGCAGTCACATGGGACTTGCTTAATTTCGCCAGCAACTAGTTGAGACAACACATATGAAGGCTTTCATTGTAAAGTGGTTATATAGGTACTCTCCGCCTAGCACAAAACAAAATTCCAGACTCCAAAAGGAAAGCAGGTGTTGAATCTTTTATTTCATAAATATGGTATGTTGCTCTGTTTATTTAGGTCTTCATTAATTTCTCTCAATGATGTCTTATTTTTGTAGAGGACTTGCATTTGCACATCTTTCATTAGATTTATTCCTAAATATTTGATGGATTTTGATGCAATTGTAAATGGTATTTAAAATTTTCATTTTCTGTTCGTTGATCTATATGAATGTAACTGAAATTAAGTTTTGTGTATTGACCTTGTGTCCAGTGACTTTGCTAAACTCACTCTAATGCAAAAGGAAGTGGCATAGCATTGTAGGCAAGGAGACAGGCCTATAATTCTTATTTTATTAAATATTTAAGTGCTATAGAAGACCATCTCGTGGTACCTTGAATTGTTTTCTCTCCTTACTTCCAACGTAAGTGGATTTATTTATAGGTGAAGACTAGTTCAGTTGATACACTTCTTGAGAGTCACAAAGTGGGAAGGAAGAGCTACTGTATTACTACTACTTCACCTTCTTTATATTGTAAACTGAAATGTCCTCTGATATATTAGTGGTTTGTAAGATATGTATTAATTTTCTTCAAGCATAATCACTGTTTGCTTACCTAGTTGGGAGGATAATTTATGACAGGCAAGGTACAAAATGTAGATGTATTACATAAGAGAGAGGTATAGAATTTATTTTACTTGTGGAATGATCTGCTTTCTTATTGTAACAGGTTAGAAAACTTTGGTTTGGTGCTTTGGCAGGATTAGGCTAAGGCATAATCTTACTTTTATGAGACTTTGTCATATGAAAGTGCTGTTGAGCAAATTTTAAAATGATTTATAGGAAAACTCAGCTAGTTTATTATAGACAATAAAGGAACTATTGGGCTAAAACTAGTAAAATTTTTTTCTCTATTAGGTAATTAACAAAATGTCTCCAACATCCCTCAAGATCACACTAAGGCAACTCATGGAGGGGTCCTCAAAGACCTTGCAGGAAGTATTAACTATGGAATATCGGCTGAGTCAAGCTTGTATGGTAAGAATTTTTTTTAAAAAGTATTGTCATTTTCCAGTCATGACAGTAATACATGCTCATTGTAAAACATGTAAAATATATAAACAAGAAAATTAAAACTACCTGTAAATCTACTTTATGAAAACACAACAGGCCAGTTAGCTTAAGGTGTGTGGAAGTATTGCTCCCAGATTGTTGTTAAGCCTTTATGAAACAGTTACATTTGCACGTAAGTGTAAGAAGGCCTCTAACCTCATGTGGAATTCAAAATAGAAATTAACCATTTTTTCAGGCCTGGTCTCTGACCTTGGGCAAGAAGCATAAACTCTCTAAAGCTGAATTCCCTCATTAGTAAAATGAGGAATGTGTTTAAATGTGTGTGTGTATGTGTGTACATATATATATAAAATAATTGCACAAGTGGAAGTTAGTAGTCTGTTACATGTCTTAATTAATAGATTAGCATTGAAAGTACCATTGTAAATATACTTAAAATAGACAATAATCACACCGAATATTATTGATTTCATGAAGCATTTCAGAGTCATAGTGATTTCTTCTTCCAGATGATAAACTCTTTAAAAGCAGAATTGTCCCTTTTGTGACTTGTGAGAGGACCCTTAGATTAATAAAATTATGGCCTAAAGGAAATATTTTGTTTGATAACTAGAAAGCAGACATCCCTAGTGGTCTTTCATGTCTTGAAATATTTATTAAGATATTTGCAGTAGTTCATGTAACCATAAATAAAGCTCTATTGGTTTTATCTTAAAGTCACTCCTGGTAGGATATACATGGCGGCTGAGGTCTGTTGTTTATTATGAGCAGGTACTATGTAGGCTCTTTATATGCGTTCTTTCCATTAAATCTTACACTATTGCTAGAAGGATAGGTACTATTATTGTCTCCATTTTACAGATGAGGAAACTGTGGCATAAGGTGGTGCAGCTATTAAGTGACAGAGACATGGCCTGTGAAACTGGGTGGTCTCACTCCAGGGCCTGCACTCTTGAGCACTACCCACTATACCTCACACAGTCCGTGTTCTTCGCTGTACATTCAGTGCACTGCCTAGATTGATTCCTTGCCTTTGTTCTCTCAGCAAATATGTTAGCTATGTGCCAGGCCCTGTGCAAAGTGTTATGTTGTCGAAAGTAAGACATGCTCCTTGTTCTCATGGAACTTATAATCTACTGAGACTCTAAAGACCAAGTGAAATAATTACAAATTGTGGTGAGTGCTCTAAAGGAAACATACCGGTTGGTGATAGAAGAGAATGATGCAGGGACAGGAGGGAGTGGGGGAGGCAAAGGGAAACCTGCTTTAAATTAGTAGGTCAGGGAAGGCATCCCTGAGATATCAGCGCATCTGTGACTGGAAGGGTGAGAAGTGAGTGTGTTGAGAACCTTCTTGAGTTTCAGCAGGGGGTGGTTTGAGTCAGTTTTTCTAAAGAAGGTAATTACTGCTGAATGGAGATGGGGTTGGAGGGGTTCAGAGTGGATGTAGAGATCAGATAAGAGTTTATTGCAGTAATCCAGGTGCAGAATAGTAGTGGCTTAGACTAGGTGGTGTCAGTAGAGAGAAGTGAATGGATTTGAGACATATGTAAGAGAGAGAATTTATAGGCCTTGATGATGGATGTGAGGGGAAGAATGCATTTAGGAGTTTTAGAGCTTAAAGATGTGGGTTAGAGATTTAAGTCTGAAAGACTTTAGCACCATTTACAAAAAAAACCCCACAAAACTTTGGAGATTTATTTATTTACTTAACAAATAAGAGTGCTCACCATGTGCTAGGCACTGTTAGAGGCACCAGGAATACATAGGTAAACAAAACAGACAAAAGCCCTGCCTTCGTGGAACTTAGTTTATAGTGGGGGAGATAGACTGTAAACAGATAAATTCATAAAGTATACGATTATAAGTACTAAGGAGAAAAAGTAAGGCGAGAAGGACAATATGGAATATAGAGGGACAAGGGGCTGAACCTGTAGGTAGGATGACCAGAAAAGACCTCATTGAGAAGATGTTCTTTGAGTGAAAACCTGAAAGACGTGAGGGAGCCAGCCATGCAAGCGTCAGTGTCACCGCAAGTACAAAGCTCGGAGGCATCGAGGAGCCGCAGGGAGGCCCTGTGGATGGAGTGGGCCAGGAGTGGTCGGTGAGTTGGAGGAAGAGATGAGGTCAGAGGTAACAGGGTAGGGAAGGGCTGTGCAGAGCATATATGGCCTTGAAGGTCTTCCTAAGACTCTGGCTTTTGTTCTGAGTAAAATGGGAAGCCACTGGATGTTTTTGAGTAGAGGAGTGACATAATCATATATATTATAGAATTGATCACTCAGGCGCTGATGTGCTGAGTATAGAATGGATAAGACCATGTAGAAGGAAAATTAGAGAGCCCGGATCTGAGCTCTGAGGGACTCCAACACTTTTAAAGTGGGCTCGAGGAGAAGGAGCAGTGGAAGAGAAAAAGGGCAGAGGTGGGAGAGCCGGAGAGTGCAGTGGCATGAAAGTAAGAGAGGAATGTTTCGAGGAGGAAGAACTGCCAAAGTGTCCAGTAGATGAGGGTAAAGGCATCGTTTGCATTTGGCAGTGTCCAGGTTACGGGTGATTTTGTGAAGCTGTTTCTGAGGCGTGTTGGTGCAGAAGTGCTAGCGTGGTAAGGTGGAGAGGACATGAGTAAATGTGATGTGAAGAAGTGGAGACTATGTGGTCACAACTCTTTCTTCTTGAAACAGTAATAGGGTGGAAGCTGGGACTGTGGAGTCAAGCGAGGTTCCTTTTTTATTTTGTAAGCTGGAAGATACTAGAACATGTTTTATAAGTGATTGGGAATGATCCAATAGAGAAAAAAGATTATGTTGATGATACTAATAATAGTTAACATTTAGTGAACACTTACTATGTGTCAGACATTGTGCTGGGATGTGGATTAAGATAATCCTATGATGGACGTATCGATACTGCCATTTCATATAAGGAAACTGGGAGTTAGAGAAAGTACTAGCCCATATGGTTGCTGTGTAGTAGGGCTGGAAGGTGAACCCAGACCTTGAACTGCATGCACTCAGCCACTAAGTTATACTGCCTGCATTGACGATGCCAGGAAAAGAAAGATGGAGAACCTTCTCAAGTGAAGTCCTCGAGAAGGTAGGAGGGGATGTGAACAGGCATGCAGGGGAGAACCGGCCTTGGACAGGGGATGGATGGTCCCTTCCTGCATCGTCAGCAAAGAGAAGGCAGGGTGCAGGTGGCTGTAGTTGGGCTGCAGGTGTTTTAGTGGTGAGAAGAAGAGAATGTTTATATCTTAGGGCTTCTCTTTTTTTAATGAAGTAGAAGTTTAAGTCCTTAGCTGAGAATATAGTGAGCGTAGTTTGCTAGGGGTAGAGGTTGAGGGGGCAGAAGACAGTTTAAATCATTATCTTGGGAAGTGGGGCAGAGAACATGCCTGTTTGAGATTTGTGATCATGAATTTTAAATGAAACCAGTCACAGTTGTATGATTTTTTGGCAGCAAGGTTTAGTTGTTGAATGCAGGCAGAGGTAAATGGTAGGGTTCTGCTGGTGCTGGGATTTTTCCAGGACAGAATAAAGGGAAGAAAAAGGCTTGAGGGAGATGAGGGCATTTTCAAGGAAAAGTGACCACACTAATGGACTGGGGAAACTGGGCTGGATGAAGAGTGACATGAAGCCAGAACAAGCGGTGAGAAAGTCGGATCAGCAGAGCTCAGTAAGACTGGGGATTTGCAGCATTGGAGATACTTGAGCAAATAAGAATAGGAGGTAGTGATCAGAGTGGGTTATCAGAGGTGGTCAGTCTCTGAATGTCATGGTTCAGGTTGTGGCCGTGGGAGTGGGAGGCTAAAGTGGGTAGGAGAGAGAGTAGGTCACCAGGAATAAGGATGCCCGGAAATTCCCCATTTAATCTCTATTTTCTTTCAGGGAGGCCATGACTTTCATGAAGGTGTTAGAGCAGGTAAGTGACAAATGGTTGTTTCCTTCCTGGCTATTATGGAAATAGGATTTGTGAGCATATACTGTTAATCAAAGATGATAGTTGTTTTATTAGTTGAAAATTAAAGTTCTATAAAGATTGCAAAGTTTTTTTTTAATATCACCAACTGGCATATAAGGGAAGATCGGTCTTTGAAACCAGTATTGTTTAAAAAATTCACATAACCTGGTCACTGCTCCCTAATTTGTATGTAAGCGGTAATCCTGCTCCTACAGTCACATGGACTGCCTCTGCTAAGTGCAGCGTGAGCTTGTAAACTCATTCTGGGGCTGAAGCCTTTGAAAGGTGCCTTTATTCCCTTGAGCGAGGGAGGCAAAAAGCCCTCAAGTCTCCTGCCCTTCATCTCTCTTTTATATTGGCCTAGCAAAATCCCAGCAGTGTGGAACCCTGCCGTCCACCTCCTTGCCTGTACCCGCGCAGTTAAACATTGACATGGAGGAAAACCATATGAGATAATTAGTAACATCTGCTAGTGTTCTTATTAATTTCTGTTTTTGCTTCTCATCTCCAAAGTCAGCATATTTAGAAAAAGCAAGTGAAGCAAGTTGATTTTTTTTGTTCCTAGCAAATTTGCAATAATTTTTTAATGTATAAGCCCATATCCCTGTAAATAATAGCTATTTATGTTGTATAAAATAAGTTCTTTTCCTCTGCATTTCTTTTGGATATCTAATTTTTTAATTTCTTTTTATTGATCACTTTAATACAGTACAGACTCTGGATATACTTTATCTGAATAAAGGTTATGTTTTCTGAGCTGTAAGCTTCTATAAACACTGATCACTGTTGTAGAATTCTCTTAATTTTTGGCATGATAAAACATCATCAGAAATAAGCAGTGGGTTCAAATCCTTTTAGAGGACACATGGAGTAGAGCCAGAGGAGATGGCTGTATGTTTTATAGAAACCAAATAAAATATGCATTTTTTCCACTAATTCACTGTGAATTCCTGCTGCATGTGGATCAGAGCCTAGACCTCTGATTTTAGGGAGGCTATGTTATATTGGGTTACTTGGGTTATGTTGCTTAAGTATTCATTGTATGTTATAGCAGCCCTTCTTAAACTTAGAAAAGTATTGTGTTTAGATATAGTCAGTTATTTTAAGGAAAAAGAGTTGAAACCAAGCAGCATCAAAGTTCTGGTTCATGACTCTGGTGCTTATCAAGCTGCTTTTTAATGAAGAGAGAGTGTATTGCTTCATCTTTCAGCATAACCTCTTTGTTCAGAGAGCAGTATCTATTCTGGGTAAAATTGTTTGATAGTCTTACATAACCAAATGTTTGCTACAGTTTGCTAATTATAAAATATGTTAGCATGTTAGATAAAATAAACTAGCAAATTAGGGGAATGGTTGTTACAAATTCTTACTCTTAATATCTAGAATAAATTTCTTCCTGGTTATAGAAGAAAAAAAAGAAAAAAAAAATATCAGCTGAGCTAAGAGCTACCAAATGTAATTTGAGTGGGTGCCTCATGAGACCTTCTGAAAAACTTGAGCTTGCCTGCATGGCAAGAACTTTTTATATCTATGCTAGGTAAAAAAGTTTGCTACTTTGAAATAAAATAGTATGCAGATTTGATAAACCTTCTCTTTCTTTTTACCCTTCGGTGGACTGTCAAGGAGGTAGATACCATTGGCCAGAGGGCTTAAAAGGGAAGAGATTCTTGTCAAAAGAATGTTCCAGGATTGTTTTTATTTGTGCTGTCTAGGGAATGTAAAATTTTCAGATTGGCAGCGATCATAACATTAGTGTTCAATATCACCACTGAGCTGATACTGGAATCTCTTAGGCGGCCAAACCTTAAAAACCTCCAGTGTCCACATTTAATTATGCATAAAGTCTGCCTTCCCTCTACCTCCTGAGGCAGCCTGCCTGCTTGACTCCCAGATTGCTTCTTTAATTATTTAGCCTTTTAATACTAAATTTGGTTTTTAAGTTTACTGAAGAGCTTGTATGATTAACTATTTTCATTCTTCACAAGAATTATGCACATTTTAAGCATGGTTGAAATTGCCTACCACAACCATACTAAATATAGGCCCTTTCCATCTTTTTTTTTTTTTTTTTGAGATAATTGTAGATTCACCTGCAGTTGTAAGAAATAATGTAGACAGATCCTGCATATCCTCCACCCAGTTTCCCAAATGGTAACATTTGTATAACTATCATATACTGCCACAACCAGGAAATTGACATTCTCCTCCCCTACCCCCCTGCTTTTTTTTTGGTGAGGAAGATTGGCCCTGAGCCAGCATCTGTGCTAGTCTTCCTCTATTTTGCATATGGGTTGCCACCACAGCATAGCTTGATGATCGGTGTGTAGGTTGGCGCCTGGGATCCAAACCTGTGAACTCTGGGCCACCGAAGCGGAGTGTGCGAACTTAACCACTACACCATCAGGCCAGCCCCTCCCCTCCCCTTTTTAAGAAGAGGTTACAGATTGTCTCATACTTATAATCCTTTGGGGATACTATGTGGCTACACTAAGTGATGACTACACTGAAATAAGAGAAGTAGAGTTTCATGATAACCTGAAGGTGATCTGGTATTTTAATTCAGAGCTGTGTGAACTAGAAGATTCAGCAAAATGGCAGTATCCACATTTAATTATGTATAAAGTCCCTTTCCCTCTACTGTAAGTAATTTTCCTCTCAACTCAATGTGGAGGAGGTTAGAAGGCAGACCTGGGCCCTCCACCCTCCCCCACCTTCCCTTTGAACCCCACCAGCTCTGGTTTTAGTTGTTTTATAACAGGAAGATTTCATTTATGATTTTGTTTGAAGAAGAAGAAAAGAGTTCTATGGCTTAAATTACTGCATTTGTTCGGTAGGCTGTATTCAAGCTAGAGGCATCAGGCTTAGCCGGTTAGAAAGTTACCACATGGGTCATCATCAGTACATTGCTATCCATCCACATTCTTTGGGCGCCTGATTGAGAAGAAAAATGAAACACATACAAAAATTTAAACTTTGCAGAAAAAAATGTGCTGTAGAAAAATATGCCTAGTACGAGGTAGTTTTTGTCAATTCACTAATTAAAATCTAATATGGGAAAGATGCGTACTAATATTTCTTATGTCTTCATTTGACAGTTTTAATAGATAAAGACCAGAATCCAAAGTGGAAACCAGCAGATTTAAAAGAAGTTACTGATGAAGATTTGGATAATCACTTTAAATCTCTGGGAAGTAATGATTTGAAATTTTGAGGTGACTGGATTTTTAAGGTACTATTTTGGAGCAGGGGTTGGCAAACTATGGCATGTGGGCCAAACCCAGGCTGCTGCCTGTTTTTTATATATCCTGCAAGCCAAGGATGGTTCCTGCATTGTTAAATGGTTGGGGAAAGAAAGACTAATATTTCATGATATGTGAAAATTACATGAAATTCAAATACCAGTGTCCATAAATAAAGCTTTATTGGAACAGCTGTACTTATTTATTTACATATTATCTGTGGCTGCTTTAAGTGGTTGCAACAGAGATCATAAGGCCTTCAAAGCCTTAAATATTTACTATCTGGTCCTTTTCAGAAAATGTTTGCCAACCCCTGCTTTTAGAAGATGGGAAAATTTGAAGGTCTTTAGAGATTCTCGAGTAAGCAGTCATGTTCTGTACAATGATGTTTTGGTCAACGATGGACTGCATATATGATGGTTGTCCTGTAAATTAGTACCAGATAGCCTAGGTATGTAGTAGGCTTACACCATCTAGGTTTGTGTAAATACACTGATGTTTGCACAATGATGAAATCACTTGACGCATTTCTCAGAATGTATCCCCGTCATTAAGCCATGCATGATTATATATCTAATTGAAATGGGAACTTCATGTTTTGCCTTTGGGTAGTGATTTATATGTATGTGGTTTATATGTTGATTAAATAAACTTATGTATAGATTATAAAAAATAAAAATCCTAAATTGTTTTGAATACTGTTTTAATGCTTCATAGAATTTTCTCCGTAATCTATTTTGAAATAATTATGAGTTACTGTAGCAGAAGTGTTCCTTTTATAACATTAGAAATCTCAGGCAAAGAAAAAAGGTTTTATGAGGTTGTCTTTCCAGTATTATTAACTCAACCTTGGCCTTCCCCAAAGTTAATCAGAATCCCTTCCTATGGCAGAAGTGAAAGCATTATTTCTTGTTGTTGGCAATATCTGCTATCTGGCAAAATGAAGAATTAGGAAATTCCAATCTCTTAAGATAGACACACTCTGCTTTCTGCAACTTACCTCAGACTTTTGTGTGATAACAGTTATTTGTCCTTACACAGTTCAAATCAGGAGAAAAACATCGAAAACGAGGGCTTTTGTTGAAAATAGAAATACCTTCAATAATTGGTACTGTTGACAAAATAAGTTTTCTTTAAGGTGCACAAGAAACTGCAAGGTGTTCAAGACTTGGGATCTTAAATTCTAGGTAAGAATAATTTTTAAATTAAAGGTCAGCTTATCATTTATTTTATAACTTGTTACAGTTTTTCCTTCACCCCAAACCCCTCAAACTAAGAAAACTTAGGTCTGTAAGAACAAAAAGCAGCAGAACTGAAAAAGACGTCAAAGATTATATTCTACACCCTTCTCACAGATATGGAAATTGCAATCCAGAAGGAATTGCTTTAAATTTTCTCATTTCTTAATATATTTAACCTGAAGCATTTTTATATTCTTAAAGCTCCTAAATTGGACTTTAATGGTCAAAGAAACTATTTGTATAAATGGGTTTTTATTCACTTTGTGTTTGTTAGAAATGCAGAAAATGTCCCTTATGTTAAAAAATTTGCAAGTACACAATGTTGAAAAGCATTTGCTTACTTGAGTTAAATAAGATTTCATAGCCAATTAATTGCAACTAGACTTTTATTGTACAGTTACAAAAAATGTTTTCACAAAAATATTTGGAAAAAATATACCATTTCATAGCTGTCTTACAGGGAAGAGAATTTGCTAACAAAACTTGAGTTTTGCAAAGTAAAATGTAGGGAGTGCATCTGAGTTCGTGCCCACTGCTTCAAGGAAGACATGTCCTATTTGGTCACACAAATACTGGATGAGGGCATTATGATTAAGTAAACAATATGTTTGTTAGAACTTTGTTTTTAAATTACTGTTCCTTGACTTTATTTGTGATGTGTCTCTAACTTTTGATTTCTAAAACTATACAATACAAAAGTATAGTTCCCCTATCTCATAAGATGCCAATGATATTGAGTAGGATATATGAGTATCATGCTATTCATTCATTCAGTGTGTCTATTTTTAATACTAATAAGGCAGTTTGACACAAATTATTCCTTTGAGACTAAGATCATTTTTATTTCCTTCAAAATTGTGCTGTAAGTGCTAATAACCATAGGTAGTTTACAAAGAACTGATAAGGCAGCTGACAGTGGACAAGTCTCGGATCAAAGACTTTTAACTGAAAGGTAACAGTACACAAGAGACAGTTCACTGGGGAGGGAGCAGTGTGAGGCACACGTTTGGGGTATGTGAGTCTTGGTAAAGGAGGAAATAGCATGTCTCCTCTGACAGTCTGCTGCTTCTACAGTGGCTACCTGCTGGTTCTTTGTCACGCTGGTGGCAGCTTATCTGCCCCTATACTGGATGTTGTTGAGGGAGAAGATTCAGTGGTTGGGCACGTGTCAGTGTGGTAAAGAAAGGAATTTGCTAGTGTGTCCTTTCCCTCAGTTGAAAAGACTGGAAACTTGTTTTTGCAGCACATCTTCTGATGGAGCCTGACATTAGTGCTGTTTCTAGGGCTGCCTTTTACTCACTTTCCTTTCCCTTATAATTTGGCCACTATTCTTATTTCATCAGTTTGTGGTGTATGTTGGAACAAATGTTTCCCTTTCCAGTGGCTAATGGTTCTTTCAGTCTTCTGTTTTATATGTCTCCTTCCTTCTCAAACAGTTCTTCTACTCTTATTGTTCATGAAAGACCTTCAAAATGAAGTAAATCCAATATTTAAATATGAAGGTATGATAGAAGTTGAATTATCCTATCAAAGAAGTTCTCATCTTTCTTGTCATCAAGGCCAAATTATATCTTGATAACTATCACATGTAATACAGATGTCTTTATCCAGCTCTTTCTCCTGCCTGTCCCTGACTTGGTTATCTACTAACTCACGGATTATGCAATCCTTGTAGTTCCTTGTTCATGGTTTGACATATAATACAGCATATATTTCCAAGGTAAGTCTCTGTATGTCACAAGATATTATACTTTGTTAAAATGATTCACGGGCAGGGGGGTGGTACTCAGCTACAAAATTGTAGTGCCATAGTGTCAGAGAGGGTGGCAACAGAGATTAGAATTCTAGCTAGATATGGATCTGACAGGCATCCCTGTTACACCCCTGAGAAATAGGGGCCCAGGGCAAAGGAGGAACCTGAGGTTAAAATATTTAGCTATAACCAAACCCATTAGTCTATGTCCCTAGGTATGCTGAAAAATTTAGTGTGATATGCTGCTTTTGTGTGTGTGTGTGAGGAAGATTAGCCCTGAGCTAACATCCATTGCCAATCTTCCTCTTTTTGCTGAAGAAGACTGGGCCTGGGCTAACATCCGTGCTCATCTTCCTCTATTTTATATGTGGGACACCTGCCACAGCATGGCTTGATAAGCGGTGCATAGGTCCGTGCCCGGGATCCAAACCTGTGAACCCCAGGCTGCAAAAGCCGAGCCCACGAACTTAACCACTATGCCACCGGGCTGGCCCCACGATGTGCTGCTTTTATATGGCTTTGTGTTCTCGGTATAATATGTATTATTTTATATACCTAATTGTATCTTTTAAACAGCAAATGACTGGCCTTGCAGCAAAAGTGTCCTGAGGTGAGATATAAAATGAATGAAAAATGGCAGCATCTAGGCTTTCATTTTGAGTCATTAGTATAAACACTCAAAAACCTAAATTTTTCTTCATGAACTGGAAATATGTTTTGCATTTTTGGAAAACTTTCTGTTTGTAGCCTTACGACTTCAGATCCTTGTATGAACAGGGGTGGTGTTTTTTCTATTTTATAAATCACTAGATTGCAAGTACACCAGGACAGTACAAATCGTGGGATTAGGTGAAATGAAATTTGAATGACCAGGTGTCCAAAGGCAACTGAAAGATGGCACATCATTCACTTCAAAGAAGTGTTTTTGCCCTTGTAACTTGGAGAATTGACTCTGATTGTGAGTTGAACTGAGAGGTAGCATTCCTGCCTGCTTACAAGGCCAAATACATATTTATCTCATTAAAGAGGTCGCAGCCTTTTTGTGCATTCCTTTAGATTTCAATGACGAGGATCTGTTAATAAAAGGAACTAATGCACATGGGCTTAAATAATTCCCTTTCCAATTAAACTCAGTGTGTAGCAAATCTTGATGAAGAGACAATTCTATTCTAGAGATTCAGTCCTAATTTTCCTACGTGTTATGTCTTCTCAGTATCATCTTCCCTCTCTCCCAAATTTTCTGTTACCATGGATCTCAAACAGTACTTAAGTCTTTAAAAAAAGAGTGTGTACCATGACAGTTAAAAAAAAAACCTTCCCCAAAAAGGTAGCCAAATTCATGAAAATAGTATAGTATATGGTTGTAAATGCCCCATGGGCATCATTACCATAATATAAAAGTACTCTCTCTGGAGGAGTGTTTGATCTGTTGTAATACAACTATAAATCCTCATGTATAATCTGGTCCCACAGCAATTTGGTGACTGTTCCACTAATTAATAAAATAATGGGCATGAGTGCCCATATACCAGCCCTTTGCATCTGAGAGACAGTAAAGCTTAATATACATTCAGCACTGAGACCAGGTTCTGCTTTCTACCTTGCCGACTAGGGCTTCTGTTATTTGAAAATTTACTGGATTGCTATTTATAAAAGGTTCCTATATTTGTTTTCTTGTTATATCACTGGGCTTCTTAATTTAATGCAATAAACATTAAAGTCATGACTTCTGTAAATTATATCTTGTTAAGATGCCGTATACACAAAGTATGAGTCATCCAGTGACAGCTGTGCTTAGGGCCCTGAGGTTCCAGGTAATAGCTTTGCTTTTCATCTACAAAAATAAATTTCTTGTTAAGGACAGGATGCAAGGTGGACCTCTTCTACATGAATTGCTTTCCAGTGCTTAATCATTTCTATTAAGAAGTAGGGATCCTTGACACAAATGGTTTTGACAAACAGGACCCACTGTTAATCACCATGGCTTGCGTGCCATTCCCTTGCCAAGGCATTTCAAGAAAAAGTTTTTACATATCTTGGATTTTTTTGTAACAAATAGTTTTTATAACAAATAGTTATTTTAATGAGTGTGTTTAAAATAACCATTTGGAAACGGGGCACTTTTTAATTTTTATTTCTTTGGTGATACCATCACTGCCTCAGGAAGAAAGTGGTGTGACATACAGCTGATTACTGTGGTGCCACAGGACAGTGTTTAGCCCTTTACATGACTAAAATCCAAAAGCAAACAGACAGAAATTGCTGTTAACTTATAACTGCTTAAAACATGTTTCATTTTAGGTTTTCCTACACTCTTGATATTATCATAGACATATTTTTACATCCAGATGGAGTTATTTGTGTTTATTCACACCAGTTTTTGCTTTTGTTTCATGTATTTAAACTAGCACCAACTGTACCCACAGTTCAAGAAAGCCTCATCATCCTACAGCGTCAAGGCCCCTCACTCTCAATGTATGGGATGTCATAATACTTGATGTTATTGCCTGCCCACTGCTGCAAGGCATCACTCAAGATTTCCTGGGACAGGCGGTGTGCAAATTCAAAGACCACAATTTCGGGCCCTGTAGGTTCCTTCACTTCCTCTTTGATGATAACTGGAGAAGGCATCCTAGGTAGAAATCGCTCTTCTGACATAAAGCTTTCTTCATCCACATGCCGCTTCTCACTCTCAAACGTGGTAGGAAATGGGAAAGTTTGCTTTGATTTCATGCAGCCCATGTTATGAAGAGCAGGAAAGCAGTAGCAAAGACTACTTCAGAAGACACTATGCGTTTGTGCACGTGATACTGACCAGTGCTTTTCCTCTGCAGGCCACTTCAGAAATCAGTGTTCCCTTTCACCACTCTTCGTGTGTAGTGTTTATCTGTCAAAAGAAGGAAGTTTTCATTTTGAAGTTATAGAATGCAAAATACTGTATGATCAGGTAGCATGTAGAAACAGTAACAACAGCTTTATCTTATCAATAGAAAGAAAAGATAATAATCACTCAATAAAAAAGGCAATGTACAAAACAAGAAAACATTTTTTTAAGATCATGAAAATTTTATAAAACTGAAAACACAGTTAAACTTTTGCTAACTTAGATTTATGTTCATCGGGGGTTAGCAAACTGTAGACTTCAGGCCAAATTCTAGCTGCCTGTTTTTGTAAATAAAGTTTATTGGAACACAGCCATGCTCATTTGTTTACGTAGCATTTATAGCTGCTTTCATGCTACAATGGCAGAGTTGTTGTGACAGACTGTGTGGCTGCAAAGCCTAGAATATTTACTATCTGGCCCTTTACAGAAAATGTTTGCCAACCTCTGACCTATACTGTTAATGGAAACAAGCATATCAAAATTTGCTCTTGCCTCAAACCTCATGAACCTACACAACTTGTGCTGTTATTAGTCAGGCTTTGTCCCCTGGTCAGATGTTTACAACTGAAAGAATGGGACAGAATGATGGCCTTTACGCTAATGCCAACTCTAAGCAACGCAACTTAGACGTGGCATAGCTGCCTATTTTTCCTTCTAAATTGGATATTCCCTATGAAATTATATGATGAAAACCAGATTAACGGTAAAAAGTTTCTCCCCCTAAATATCTCATTCTTCCTCTTGTTTGATAATTGGACAGTAAATAGGCTGCAGTGCTTGTGATGTGCCCTCTAAGCTTCCCCACAGGGTCTTGTCACTGAATAATTTCTCTTAAGATAGGACTATAGGACTAAAACAATACAAAGCAACTTCACTGGAGGGAGGGTTAGCCAGAGGAAAGTGCAGGCAGTCTATGAATCAGGTTATGGTCCCTAATTATATCTTAGTTTTGGGGCCAAAGACATAGCTCTAAAAATTCATAAAACTCAGTTGATTTATTTCTGAAACTACTGATCTTAAGAAGGTAAAAACTAGCATGCATTTAATCCATTATCCAGAAAAGGTGATCTTTGCCCAGGTCTTACTGCTATACATTCTTTAGATTTCTATAAATTCTACCCAATTTCTCCCATAATACTACATTTGTTCTCCATGTCTACCCTAAGAAGGATGATATGCGGGGTAGAAAGGAAATCTAGCCTGTTTTTAATTACCTTTAGTTCTGTATGCCCTGCTACATGCTCAGAGATGTAGTTCAGAAAGGGAACAGGGTTGTGTGTGATGTTTGTCTGGTTTACGAGACTGAACTCCTTGAAGACAGGAACTGTCCTGGCTGTGCATCTCCAACATGTAATGACTTACATTGTATCTGTTTTGTACTGTGAAGGATGGTTAAGGGAATTGGACATAGTTAACCTGAAAATGTTTACTTAGAGAATTCAGTGAGTATCAGATAAATAAAAAGCCACGAGTAGAATCATCAGAGTATTCTGTTTTCTAGGATCTTTGGTTTTGCAACAGCAGCTTTAGCTTACCATAACAAAGTAACTAGTGCCAGATTTGCCCTCTCACCAAAACAACTTTAAGCCTCGACAGAATATATGTGGGCAGGTATATTTTCAGGCATTGAACAATAAACACCACAGTACTGTGATTCCTGAGAGAAAGGAAACGCGGGATGTTAAACCACAGTTGATCACCCTGAGATTCTGCCTGGGGGCGTCTTCCAGCATTAGCACAGGGAGGTCGAGCCTAAGCAGACTGGCAGCCCTGCTGAGCTGAAGAGGCAGAGGTTGGGTTACTGAAGCAGATGACAGTTTAAGAGAAAAGGGAGCTGTGGGGAGGGAGACAGAAATTTGCATGAGGTCTCATCAAGATTACTTGTCTGAGGGCTGGGATGTGCATGTAAAGGAAAAGGATCTGCAAGACCTAGCAAAAGATTACCTGCTTTGGGACTTAGAACTGAACAGTGATACCAGAAATTAGACAGTGCTGGGAAATCCTTGGAGTTCCAGACCAGCCTGAGTCTGTCATGAGACACCTCATGGCACAAGAGACCTCAAGGCATGAGAAATCTCACTGCACAATTCAGGCATTTAGCTACTATTGTAGAAATTTGACTAGGAGTCAGGAGTGTATCCTGGAGCAAGAGTTGGCAAACTTTTTCTTAAAATGCTAAATAGTATATAACATAGATTCACGAGCCATGTGGTTTATGTCACAACTACTCAGCTCCGCTGTTACAGTGCAGAAGCAGCCAAAGACAATATGTAAACAAATGGGCAATGGGCAATGGCTGTGTTTTAATAAAACTTAATTAACAAAAACAGGCAGCCAGCCCATGGGCCATATTGGACTAAGTTCAAACAAATAGTCCCATTCCAACAAAGAATAAAATTCAATACCATTTAAAGGAAGATTATGTAATTTGGACTCCTATAAAGTATTATCCACAATGTCCATGATATAATAAAAAATTACTAACCATGCAAAAAAGCAGGAAAATGTGCCCCATGATCAAGTTAAAAAAAACGGTTATTAGAAACAGACCCCAAGATGACCCAGCATTTGGTAATTAACAGAACTTAAAAAAACTTGAAAGCAGCTATTTAAATATATTCAAGGACATAAAGGAAAAATGATCATAAAGAGTGACTAGAGAATCTCATCAAAGAAATGGAAATTGTAAAAAAATAAAAAAAATTGAGAACTAAAATGAAAACTAATTGTATGGGCTACTGGACATTGCAGAAGAAAGGATTAGTGAACTTAAACATAAATCTACAGATAGATATATCCAATTGGAAAAATGGGGGGGGTGGTTTAAAAACTGAACAGAGAAACCATTAAAAAGATAATGTAAGTATGGCATAAAAACAATGAGAAATTAGACACACTTAACCCAGAAGAAGGCAGGAAAGGAGGAACACAGGGAGGAAAAAAGAGAAAATGGGACTATTAGAAAAGAAAAAGCAAGTGGTTGAATTAAACTCATACATATCAAAATTATTTGAAAGAAATGGACTAAAAAAATTTCAGTTAAAAGGCAGACTAGTTAAAAAATAAGATCCAACCCACACAAACATAGTCAACTGAACTTTGACAAAGGAGCAAAAGTAATACAATGGAGCAAAGACGGTCTTTTCAACATGTGCTAGAATGACTGGACATCCACAGGTTAAAAAAAATCTAGACAGACCTTACACCCTTCACAAAAATTCACTTAAAATGGATCATGGACCTAAATATAAAAAAGAACTATAAGCCTCCTAGAAGATAACATCTAGTAGTTAAATCTAGATGACCTTGGGTTTGGCCATGACCTTTTATCTAAAAGACCAAAGGCATGGTACATGAAAGAAATAATTGATAAATTGGACTTCATCAAAATTAAAAACTTCTCTGTAAGACACTGTCAAGAAAATGAGACAAGCCACAGACTGGGAGAAAATATTTGCAAAGGCATATCTGATAAAGGATTGTTATCCAAAATATACAAAGAACTCTTAAAACTCAACAATAAGAAAACAAACCAACTGATTAAAAAAATGGGCAACAGATCTGGACACTTCGCTGAAGAAGTCAGACAGATGGCAAATACGCATGTGAAAAAATGTTCATCATCATATATCATTAGAGAACTGCAAATTAAAACAGCAGTGAGATACCACTACAATCTATTAGAATGGTGGATATCCAAACACTGACAACACCAAATGCTAATGAGGATATGGAGCAACACAACTCTCATTCATTGCTGGTGGAAGTGCAAAATTGTATAGCCACTTTGGAAGACAGTTCTTACAAAACTAAATATACTTTTACCATGAGATCCAGCAATTATGCTCTTTGGTATTTACCCCAATGACTTGAAAAATTATGTCCACATGAAAACCTACACATGGATGTTTATAGCAGTTTTATTCTTTACTGCCAAATTTGGAAGCAACCAAGATGTCCTTCAGTAGGTGAATGGATAAACAGTGGTACATCCGGACAATGGAATATTATTCAGTGCTAAAAAGAAATGAGTTATGAAGCCGTGAAAAGGAAAGAACCTTAAATGCATATTACTAAGTTAAAGAAGCCAATTTTTTCAACTATATGGCATTTTGGAAAAGGTAAACTGTGGAAACAGTAAAAAGCCCAGTGGTTGCCAGGGGTTAGAGAGGAGGGAGGGTTGAATAAGTGGAGCACAGGGGATTTTTAGGGCAGTGAACCACTCTATATGATACTCTCATGGTAGATACATGTCATTATGCATTTGTCAAAACCCATGGAATATATAACACCAAGAGTGAACCCTAACATAAACCATGGACTTTGAGTGTTCACGATATGTCAGTGTGGGTTCATTGATTGTAACAAATGTACCACTGTGGAGTGGGATGTTGATAGTGGGTAAGGCTGTATGGTGAGGGGGACGGTGTAACTGTACTTCCTGTTCAATTTTTCTGTGAACCTAAAACTGCTCTAAAAAATATTAAAAAAAAAAAAATCCAGCAGCCAGCCCTGTGTCGTAGTGGTTAAAGTTCAGTGTGCTCCGCTTAGGTGGCCCAGGTTTGCAGGTTTGCATCCTGGGCGCAGCCCTCCACCACTCATCAAGCCATGCCGTGGCGGCGACTCACGTACAAAATAGAGGAAGACAGGCACAGATGTTAGCTCAGGGACAATCTTCCTCAAGCAAAAAAAAAAAGAGATTGGCAATAGATGTTAGCTTAGGGTGAATCTTCCTCAGCAAAAAATAAAAATAAATCCAACTATATGCTACCTATAAGAGATGTACTTTAAATACAAATATACAGGTTGCCAGCAAGAGGGTTAAAAAGGAAACACCATGCAAACAGGAAGCATAAAAAAGTTGCTGTGGCTATGTGAATATCAGACAAGGCAGACATAATGATCATAAATCTGTATATGACTAATAACAGAGCTTCAAAATACATGAAGGAAAAACTGACAGAACTAAAGGAAGAAATAAATGTTACTCTTTCAGTAACTGATAGAATATCCCAAGGGAAAAATAAGGAATTCAAGTTTTGGACAACACTATGATTCAACTTGAGTTAATTGACTTTAATAGAAGACGACACCCAACAACTGTAGGATACGTATTCTTGTCAAGTGTATCTAGAACATTCATCAAGATAGACTGCGTGATGGTCTCAACAGATTTCAAAAGCTTGAAATCTTAGAGTATATTTTCCATTTACCACAGAATTAAATTAGAAGTAAATGGTAATAAAATATCCAGAAAAGTCCCCAAACACTTGGAAACTAAATATCACATTTCTAAATAACCCATAGGGCAAAGAAGAAATCACAAGGAAATTAAAATATATTTTCAACTAAATAATAGTAACCACAATATATCAAAATTTTTGAAATCCATCTTTAAAGCTTTTAGAGGGAAATTTATATATTTAAATCTTGTAACAAAAAAGAAGAAAGGTTTAAATCAGTGATCTAAGCTTTCACCTTAAAAAGCTAGAAAAAGAAAAGTAAGTTAGATCCAAAGTAAGTAGAAGGAAGGACATAATATAGATAAGAGCAGAAATCAATGAAGCAACGAAAAGGGGCAAACAGTAGAGAAAATCAATGGAACTGATGCTATTTTAAAAAAAATCTAATAAGTATATAGTCTGATCAAGAAAAATGAGAGGACACATATTACCAAGATGTGTGTGAAGAAAGGGATATTACTACAGATCCTATATATAACATAAGACTAACAAGGGAATATTATGAACAACTTTATACCAATATCAAATTACCAATACTGGCACAAGAGAAATTAGAAAGTCTGACAGCCCTATATCAAAGAAATGGAATTTGTAACTTATACCATTCCAAAAAGAAACCTCCAGGCCCAAATGGCTACACCAGAACTCTAAATTCTTTCCAACACTTCAGGAAAAAATAATACCAATCTGCTAAACTCTTCAGAAAATAGAGGAAGAGGAAACACTTCCAAATTCATTCTTTATGAGGTCAGGATTACCCTGTCACTACAAAGACAGTTCAAGAAAAGAAAACCCCATAAGCCAATAGCCTTCACGAACATAGACCCAGACATCATTTTTTAAAATGGCAAATTGAGGGGCCAGCCTGGTGGTGTAGTGGTTAAGTTTGTGCGCTCTGCTTCAGTGGCCCGGGGTTCATAGGTTTAGATCCTGGGTGGCGGACCTACACACCACTCATCAAGCCATGCTGTGGCGGTGTCCCACAGACAAAATAGAGGAAGAGATTGGCACAGATGTTAGCTCAGGCCAATCTTCCTCACCAAAGGAAAAAAAAAAAGGCAAATTGAATCTAGCATATATAAAACGGTTACTACGTCACGACTAAGTGGGATTTATATGAAGAATGCAAGAAATGCAATGTCACATTCAAAAGTCAATATAATTCACTATATTAACATAAAAAAGAAAAATCAGATGATCATGTCAATAGATGCAGAAGAAGTATTTGATAAAACAACCATTCATGATAAAAATTCTCAGCAAACTAGCAATAGGAGGGACTTCAAACTAATGTTAAACAATGGTGAGAGACGGAACACTTTTTCCCTATGATGACGACAAGGCAACAAAGTTCATTCTCAGTATTTCTACATAATATTGTACCAGAGGGAGGGAAGAAATATAAGGCATAACGATTGTCAGAAAGAAAAAGAAAACTGCCTTTATTTACAGGGGATATGATTATATGTGTAGAAAATCCTGGAGATTATATAAATTACTAGAACTAATAATTTTAGCAAAGTCTCAAGATATAAAATAGATACACAAAAATCAACTGTATTTCTGTATATTTAGGCGATGAGTAATTGGAAGATGAAGTTAATGCCATTTACAATAGCATGAAAAATATGAACACTTATGGACAAACTTAAAATATATGAAAGAAAACCACATTGTATGTTGTGTATGCAGTACATGAAAAATAAAAATTGTTAGTGAGAAAAAGTAAAGAACCTAACTAGACATAAACTGTTCATGATCTGGAACACAATATCGTTAAGATGTCTGTTCTCCTCCAAATTGATATATATATTCAGCACAATTCCAGGAGGCTTTTTTGTAGACATTGATAGACTGGTTCTAAACTTCCAATCAAAATCCCAGCTGGATTTGTTACAGATACAGACATGCTGATTCTAAATTGTATATGGAAATGCAAAGAAACTAGAATAGCCAAAACAATTTTGAGAAAGGACAAAGTTGGAAGACTTGCATTACCCTATTTTAAGAATGATTATAAAGCTACAGTAATCAAGACAGTTCTATATTGGTGAAAGGCTAGACACACAAATCTATGGAACAGAATAGAGTCCAGAAATAGACCCAGAGAAATATGGTCAAATAGTTTTTGACAAATATGCAAAAATAATTCAATGCCAAAAGGGAAGTCTTTTCAACAAATGGGATTGAAACCACTGGACATCCATGTACCAAAAGAAAAAAAAAAGACCTATACCTTTCCCTTTATACAAAAAGTAAAAGAGATCATGGATCTAAATGTAAAATTAAAAAAACTATAAGACTTGTACAAGATGACACGGAAAATATTTGCGATCTTGGGTTAGGCAAAGAGTTCTTAGATATGACACCAAAGGCATGAACCATAAAAAAATATTGATAAACTGGACTAAATCAAAATTAAGAACTTTTGCTCTGAGGAGAACACAGTTAAGGAAATGAAAAGACTAGCCCCAGATTGGGTGAAAATATTTGGAAATTGTTTATCCAACAAATGACTTCCATCTAGAATAGATAAATGACTGTCAAAACTCAACAGTAAGAAAACAACTCAATTTAAAAAATGGACAAAAGATTTGTGCAGACTTTACCCAAGACCACCCATGGATGGCAAGTAAATACATGAGAAGATGCTCAACATCACTAGCCATTAGAGAAATGCAAGCTAAAACCATGGTAAGATACCTCCACACACTTATTAGAATGGGTAAAATAAAAAAATACAATACCAAATGCTGGTGAGTTTGCAGAGCAACTGGAACTTTCATACATTGCTAGTGGGAATGCAAAATGGCACAGCCACTCTGGAAAACACCAGCAGTTTCTTATAAATTTGGAACATCCACTTGCCATATGACACAGCAATCCCACTCCCTAGGTATTTACCCTAGGGAAATGAAATTTGTGTTCACAGAAAAACCTTTACACAGATGTTTAGCACAGTTTTATTCACAACCACCAAAAGTTGAAAACAACAAAGACTGATACCAACATGAATGACTCTGAAAGGCATTATGCGAATTGAAAGTCGCTAGTTTCAAAAGGTTACATACTGCATGATTCTATATGACATTCTGGAAAAGGCAGAACTATAGAGACAGATAACAGATATGGTTACCACGGGTTAGAGGTAGGAGGAGATTGTGACTACAAAGGGGCAGCAGGAGAGAACTTTTTTAGGTGATAGAACTGTTCTGTACTCTGATTGTGGTAGTGGCTACATGCATCTATATATACATTAAAACTCATAGAACTATTCACCGAAAGTCAGTTTTACTGTATGTAAATTAAAAATTAAAAAGGCATTTTCAAAACCACAATGTAATACCATTATATGCCCACTAAAATTGCTAAAATTAGAAAGCCCAACAATGCCTAGTGTTGGTGAGGATGTGGAAAGCATATATTGCTGATGGGAGTGGAAAACGGTACCACTGCTTTAAAGAACTGGCAGTTTATTACAAAGTTAACCACACACTTACCTATGAACCAGCCATTTTATTTCTAGGTATTTATCTAAGACAAATGGAAACATGTCTAATAAAACTTGACACCAATGTCCATAGCAGCTTTATTCACAATAGCCAAAGCTGGAAACAACCCAAATGTCCATCAATAGGTGAATGGATAAGCAAACTGGGGATACCCATAAAATGGAATACTACTTGACAATGAAAAAGAAAGAACTGTTGATACACACAACAACGTGGATGAATCTCACAAACATGTTGAACCAGATACAAAAGACCGATTATATGAATTTCGAGAATGGACAATACTAACCCTGTGAATAGAAATCGTAACAATGATTCTCTTTGGGTAGGGGGTGGTAAGGACTGCTTAGAAGGGGGCATGAAAGAACTTTCTGGGTGATGGAATGTTCTTTATTTTGACTGGAGTGTTGATTACATGTGTGTATATGTTTGTCAAAACTTGTCAGATTGTACCCTTAACATATTTGTATTTCACTGTAATTTTTCAATAAAATATACAAAACAGTTTTTGAGAACATTCTGGGAGACACAAGTCCAGGGGACTGATATATTTATACCTAAAAAAGACTGCCTGCTTGAGTCAGTCACGCCAAGTTTTAACATCACTCTAAAATTCCAGCTCTTCAAGTGATGGGGCAGCATCCAGAGCACAGACCAGCTCACGGTGCAGTATGCCTCCCGTGATGGGCATGTTGTTTGCTGTGTTCTTACACTGGCCTAAAATCGGCCCAAACTCAGCGGTCATTTTCTTCTGGACCTACAGAAGAGCAAGAAGCTGCCTCCTACCTATAATTGCCAGTTCAAGGGCTTTATCTACTTATTTCTCACTTCCTTTGGGAACTTGTAGAGTGCTTTGATAAATAAAAGAGAAATCAATTTGGAAATTGGATGTGAGTCCTTTGTCCTTAACAGTATTTTTCCTGAATTTGCTGCTAAGGGGGGTGGAGTGGGGGGAGGGCTATATAACCTTACCCAAAGAATTAGATTAGTAATACCCCATCCCCCACAACACTCCCTGTTTGAGCACATCTCTCGATTGTCTATAGGACCTCAAAATACCTACATAGAATATTTATGCCATCAACCTTCAGCTAGTTTAGCCATAGTGCTTCTATCAAGGATAGAAGACTACTGTTCTACAGTTGTCCATCACTTCTGTTTACTAATTTATATTATGTTTACCACCTTCCTCCCAACTAATAGGTGAAATAGGCAGACAGGCCTGGCTATTTCCATTTGCAGAGGAAACTGACCCAGAGAGGTCACATGGCAAGTAAGTATGGAGCTCCCACTCCTAATTCCAGGCTTTTCTTGGAATAACAGTTGCTCCAACTATACTTCATCCAATCATAGCTTATGTTTTTAAGCGTTCAACATCCTACCCCTCTTGAATTTATAGACCTTACCCCCAACTCCAAGTTTTGAAGTTAATTCTTGCCAATAAAGACCACTGTAACTCCTCCTTCCCAGGGTCTCTTGTTACTCTCTGCTCATTGCCCCAGTCTTTGACCTGGTCTCCATCAGCAGAGACATTATGGCACAGAGCTTCCCAGGCCACTACCCTAGGACTAGCTGTCAACTCTGGCCTTCAGGTCCTATCTTGGATAAAATGACACTAATATATTCATGTCGTTAGGTAATCAACTGGTCCAGTAACATGGAATTGCTCATCACATGCTCAGAGAAGATGCAGTTGCCTTGCCAGAATGGCACTAGTAAACTGCCCCACAGTTTTGTTAATAAGATTTTAGTTGTGTGGTTTGTATCACACAGAAGCTTCTTGAGATTTATCCTGAATAAGGAAGCGTGATCCTTAAAGCAAAGTCGGAGCCAAAAACAAAAAGTTTATGCTACTACAGTTCATAGTAGCAGCTATTCAAATACTTGATAGACATCCTAAAATGCAATTACAATCCCAAACTGTACACCACTGAAGAATAAGCTTTGTATGATTTTAGTCTCTCCTAATAAGATAGTTGATTCATAATAAAGTTTCAACAGTGTTAGCTATTAATGCAAGTCAGTAGTTGAGTAGATTGTATGATTGGCCTTAGGACAGCATGCATGATTAGCCGTCCTGAGTTAACTCTTAGACTGTATTATTCATCTGTCAAGCTGGGAAGTTACTATGGCTATCACTTGAAGGCATAGTACATTAAATGCTGGATATTAACCAAGAAAAGTATTTTGGCTCTCTTGTCATTTTAACTGGCTAACTATAGAAATATGTTTAAAAAATACAATTTTCAAAAATATTGAAAATCAGTTTCTTTTATACTTTATAATCTTCAGATTATAAAGATTAAGAGCTATCAGTGAGAACATTCCTTAACCATCCAGCCAGTCTTTATTGAGTCCATACTATGTGTTCAAGACTGATGTCCACCAATAGAAGTGCTTTCGGAATTTATTTAACAAAATCAAAGGTAGAGTGAGAACAAGATGACAGCTTATTCAGGTTTTAAGTGGTGCAGATGCCCAAAGAGGGTCCTTAATTTGTTTCATGCTTGCCCTAATAGGTGAAGTGGCTGTTTGTTCATACCACTGCCAGCCAAAAATAATAAAATGTAAGGGCCTTTTCTCCCACCAATCCCTCCCCCACTTTCCCAAATCTTGACACAGAGTCATGTAAAGAAAAGAAAGCCCCTTTTACTTGTTTCCCTCAATGTTACTTTGAAACCTCAAAGCACTAACGTGTGTCAGGCCACAGCCCTGGCACCTCCCTCAGGAACGGGTCTGGCAACTACTGGGTCTTCTACTGAGTCCTTCAGACAGAAGATGCAATTTACTGCAGCCCGTTCTGTATAGTTCATTTTGGAGCTGTGGTCCTCAATCCTGGATGCAGTGTCACCAGATTGAGGCTGGTGAGTAAGCTCCTTGGGAATATGCCAGGGAAGGTGTCACAAAAAAGCCATAACTTGAATGTGAGTTGGGCCCAAACACAAAGCCCTAGCGAAAAAGAAGGTAACTTCTAACATCTGCTCTGGAAATGAACAGGCTGCTAAATCCCTGAAAGTCTGTCTTAAATACTAGATTAACAGAAATGGTTATTACTGTTGTCCTACTTTGTGTCATATTCTAAGTCTTTAAACAGGTTTCTAAGATGTTTTTCTCTCAAGTCACGGCTTCAAATGGGCCCTGAATTAATGCAAATCTCTATATAATAAAAACCATGTTGTAGTCTTAAAAAAAATCTTCTGCATATATATACTATCTTTCAAATTTCAATGTAGATGCAATGAATAAAGATCCCAACTGATTGAAAAATAAGACTGAGTTTGTTAAAAAAAGAACAGAGTTCCTAATAGCATGTTTGTCATTATTTGTTCTCTAATAATGAGTACTAAGAGTATATTTTCTTTCTTTCTATGAAAATTGGACATTAAACAGGTCTTTCTACTGGTAATATTGAGAATCAGTGACTTAGACTGTAAATTCATAACAGGGTCAAATGACACCAGTTAAACTGGCAAACAGAAATGAACTCAATTTAAATTTACTACTCTCACCGAAGAGTAAAAGCTAGAAAATACAGTATAACTTTGGTCAATCTGAAGGTCACCTAAAGAGCACTACTGTATGGTCTTTGGAAACTGAGTAGTTGGTTTCATCCTCGGGCACACAGAACACATGCAGTGTGCAGCTGCTCACCCACAGGGCAGTCTTCAAGATGACTTCATGAGGTCACATTTGGGGCCAAATTTTCTCAATGGAGAGGCAGAGAAAATAACATTGTTAAGTGAAAGGATGACGTTTGAGATTCTAATAAACTGTAGTAGAGCTGTGTTGTATGACTTCATCTGTAAACTGGGAATCTACCTGAGATGTCAAAATTAAGTGAGCTTCTATAGGTAAATCATCTAGAACTGCCTTGTAACATAGAAGGTGCTCAGTAAATGTTAGTTCCCTTCCTTCTCTCTCTTAGATTGTTCCCTAAACCTACTAACATCAAATGATTAATTAAGTGCTTTAGTTATATCTTAAGATTATAATTAAGGAAAGAGAATTATAATCTAATAATGCTAACAGTCATTTAGGATTTTGAACAGTTAGAATCAGGTACTAAAGTCAGGTGTCAACGCTTCATCTCCTTTACCAGGTCCTCCAGGTGGAGAAGAGAAACAAGCAGGCATTTCCCTCAGCCCTCCTGGGCTTTACTCTGGGTACATGTCTGGCTTCACCTGACCACTCCTATTTATGACTATGAATACTGAACTTTAGTCTGTAGTAATTCCTCCAGCACTGTAATATAAACGCTTGCAGGAAAATGAAGACTAGCTTCTGACCAACTAGTTGGAAAAAAACTAGTTGAAGAAAACCTGATTTAGATCCCCACTAAGATTGTAAAACATTTAAACTTTATATTCTATACTCATTTCTTAGTCATGTCACATCCTAGCTAAATGACACAACTGTACTCATGACACATGAATTAAGCTCTGTAAAATTCTGAAGCCCGTTCCTTAAGCAACTGTTGTTAATTGGATGTTGGGGGGTGGAGAGAACCGGGTAACAATGTCAGAATATTGTCTTCAGTTTGTTACAACTGGACTATTCTTTAGATCCTGTAGCTGAAACTAGGAATTTGAGCTTGGACTCAGAACATGAAACCAAAACTAATGCAAAAATGAATGCTCAGTCCTCAACTCTGCAATCTGAAAATCATGCTCCAATTATCCTTATCTGCTAAGCCAATTATTTATTTCATAGACTCCTACCTCACACATGTAAAATGGTTTCTCTTTTAAAAGGGCTTGCTTATAATTTTTTTCCTTCTCTCTAGTATTACTTCACACAGATTTCTTCTCTAAAAATTTACCCATTCTTAAGTGTCCATCTTAAGTACACTTCCTTTGTAAAGGCCATCTCTCCACCTAATATTACTCTGTCACTCCCTTGGGTTTCCATAACATTTATCTCCTTCCCTGTACTTTTCCCATTCTGCTTTGTTTACAAGTCTGTGCCCTTACTAGATAGACTCTTGAAGGCAGGAACACGGCCATACCAGTTAAATTCTTTCTGAAAGAAGATAGGTAATAAGTAATTGTTATTCCATCTTTGTATCTCACTTCTATATGCCTAGCATGATGAAGGGCCTCAGTAAAGGTTAATTGATTTACGTAATTTAAGGCTAGATATTTAAAAGGAATTCCTGTATTACAAAGAGAGCTACAGAGTGTGTACAGCCATAAGTTACAAGTGATAACCAAGTATCTGGAGCTTTTCAGAGTAAAGTATCCATCTATCTCTGTTTCTGTTGAGCATATCTCATTTCCATTTTTCCCTTCCCTCTTTCCTTGGTGTCTTATAATTATTTTATACAACAGAAAGGAACTATTTTTCCACATTTTACAGACTACATTGATGTATAACTGTATACTCCTGCCTGGGGAGGCATGTGGCCTTGATGACATTGTATGAGAGACCAATTGCACTGCCTGTTCTGGAACCTACACGTTTTGATTCTGGTTTCAGGGATCTTGGTGCTATATTACACTGCCTACCTTTCAGATTTCATGACACATGCTAATCCAAATAAACTGCCTAATCATGGAACAATTTATTTTACAAACCCATTCTTCAAAAGAATTGTCTTAAAGGGAATGGGGTGCAATGAGCACTCTCAACAGATGTTAGTAGTGTAAACTGGTTCAATAGTAGCATAACAATTCACATTAAAAGCCCTAACCCAAATATCCCACTTTCAGAAATCTATCCTAAAGAAATGATCAGTTGCAGACAAAAATGTACATATAAAAATTTTCATGAAAGCCTTTTTATAATAAGAAAAGTTGAAAATAACCTAAATGTCCAACAATAAGAGATTTGTTATCACATGCCTATATCCTGGAACCGGTAAATAACTATGGTAGATAGCCTCTAAAATGGCCCCAATAATTCCTGCCTCCTGGAATTCCCATCCTTTTTTTAATCCCCTCCCCTCAAGTGTAGGACTAATGACTCACTTCTAACAACAGACTATAGTAAAGTGATGGGATGTCCCTTGCAAGATCAGGTTTCAGAGACTATGGCTTCTGTCTTGCACTCCTCCTGTCACTTGGATGGAAGTCAACTGCTGGGCTGTGAGCAGCCCTATGGAGAGGCCCATGAGGCAAGTAACTGAGGGAAATCTCTGTGTGCAAAGGACTGGAGTGTCCCCCAGTTAAGCCTTCAGAGAAGATCACAGCCCCACTGACAACCTGATTGTGAGAGGCTCTGAGGCAGATTCCTGATCCACAGTTTGTTATTTTAAGCCACTAAGTTTTAGGGTAGTTCATAATACAAAAATAAATAATAACTTTTTAAAAGAATATTTAGTAACATGAGGAAATGCTCATATGTTAACTTTCTAAATTACTGGTCAAATGGTTTGTTTATCCATAGCAAAACAAAACAAAACAAAACCTCAGGATTTTAATAACAAAAATATTGTTTAAAAACATGTACTGTGGGGGCCGACCGGTGGCGCAGCGGTTTAGTCCGTGCTTGGCAGCCTGGGGTTTGCGCAGCGGTTTAGTCCGTGCTTGGCAGCCGGGGGTTCGTGAGTTCGGATCCCGGGCGCCCGCCGATGCACTGCTCGTCAGCCACGCCGTGGTGGCGTCCCATATAAAGTAGAGGAAGATGGGCACGGATGTTAGCCCAGGGCCAGTCTTCCTCAGCAAAAAGAGGAGGATTGGCGACGGATGTTAGCTCAGGGCTGGTCTTGCTCACACACACACACAAAACACACGTACTGTGTACTCACATGTTTGTTATTTGAACTATTAATTTCCTACAACATTTCCATTCACTGAAAATATTTTCAAGACTGTTATAAGCCTGTCCTGTAATATCACATAACTTTAAGTATAATTATTAGCTAAAGGAATGACATCAAACATTGGAAATATTACACACCACCTCCTAAAATACAGTGGAAATTTTCACAAAGATTAGAAGATTCATCCAAGTCTTCAGAATTGATAGTTCTTAAAAGCAGAAAACTATAATATACGTGTATGATTCCAATTTTTAAAATACATATGCTTTAAAAAAAATAGAATAAAATACAGGAAAACATCACAGAGTTTGTCTTTGGATGATGGGACTATAGATAATTTAAATTTCTTTATGCTTTTCTCTGTTTCCCAGACTTTTTCAAATGCACATATTATTTTTACCATCAGAAATATTTCTTTTTAAAAAAGCCAAACTGATAATTTGATGCAATACATTTCAGCTACTTCAAACCCAGATTTAATGCTAATATGAGACAACCATTTTGTGGAGAGAGGGACTAGCATGGGACCCATATCAACATCCAGGTGCAACCACTCAATCAGCAAGTAAGAACAGTCACCAGGACTACTGTCTATCTAAATTAGAAAAAAAAAAAGAAGTTGTCATGCTGAGTTGGATGAGAGAGTTTAATGCAGGATTCTGACTATCAGAACCAAGAACAAGTTTGTGAAGGTATGTGGTAGATGCCCTCCATGGCCCTGGTTCCAAAAGATCAGGGTTTACAAATAAATCAGAATATTAAAAAGCTGAGCAACTCCTGTATCTCCCATAAACTCAGTATTTATCATCTGTGATTTACCTAAATATTCTTGAATCTTACATTTTAGATTATATCAACTTTGGGGGCAGCATTTTTCTATATGCAGTGTAAAGTGTGTGTGTGGTTTTTTTTTTTTTGGAAGATTGGCCCTGAGCTAACATCTTTTGCCGATCTTCCTCTTTTTTCTCCCCAAAGCCCCCAGTACACAGTTCTTTATCCTAGTTGTAGGTCCTTCTAGTTCTATGTGGGATGCTGCCTCAGCACGGCTTGATTAGTGGTGTATAGGTCCACGCCCAGGATCCAAACTGGCGAACCCTGGCCCACCAAAGTGGAACTCACAAACTTAACCACTGCACCATCAGGTTGGCTCCTAGAGTGTGCTTTTTATTATTCCTAAAGCTATATGCACAAGAGGAAGGGAAAAGTTGTTTGAGATTTTGGTAAACAAAGTTATTTTTTTGTCAAGCCACATCTCATTTCTCTGAGTGCAGACTGGTAGTTCATCCAAGATCCTGACCAGTGTTCTTTTAAAAAATGATATCTTGAGGGGCCGGCCCGTGGCCTAGTGGTTAAGTTCAGTGTGCTCCGCTTAGGCAGCCCAGGTTCAGTTCCCAGGCACACACCTACACCACGCGTCGGCAGCTATGCTGTGGCGGCAACCCACATACAAAAAATAGAGGAAGACTGGCACAGATGTTAGTTCAGGGTGAATCTTCCTCAGCAAAAAAAAAAATTGACACTTTGATGTCATGACAACAAACGTGTCATTTAGAACTCAGAAAAGTCAGAAAAACCTATAGATTCTACATAGAGTTCTTCAAATGGCTTTTGACTAGACAACGGTAGAGGAATTTAATTAGCAATGTGACCATAGGCATTTTTCTTTTATTCTCTGAAGCTGTTTCCTCATCTCTAAACTAATGGCAAGGAAAAACACGAAGCACCTAGAAATGCAGCAGCTGTTCTGCTACTATTACAAGACCATTACTAAACTGATGGTAAGAGGAAGGAAGAAAAGACTATGAGAAGGAAGGAAAAGCAGACATTTGAGTCGATTATCTTGGGTAACTCATACTCCCTGGTTCCGAAAAGTCCTCCCAATCCCCTTCACAAAAGTCCAACCTACAAGAAACACATCAGTTACCCTAATCTCAAAACCTTCCTCAAAGGTGGAGGCCATGTACTCCAAAGACAATCCTAAAAATGTAGATCCTGTGTAATTACATTACACTCTGGATGCGTATGCCATTCCACTGGGATGGAGGGTGTATCTGTCCGTCTCTCTCACAAGTCTATGAATTCATGGAGGGTAGAGACTCTGTCTTACTGAAGCCTGAACTTTAATAAGTAGTTTCTAATTTGGTTGGTCCAAATACCCAAATCTTAGTCATTTTAATTGATCAAACTATCTTAACGGACATTTTTCTGAGCCACTAAACTTTATTTACCTCAAGTGTCATTAAAGAATTTGAAAGGGATCAGAGTCTGCCACCCCCAAAATATGTCACATTGGCATAGGGGTGGTTTTGAGCTGAGGGAGTTAGCTTTCTGCCCTCCCTTTGTCCAAAAGCAGGGAGTAAATTTCCCTTTGTCAAGGTGCCTCCTCCCCCATCCAGGAAGAGAACTACTCCAGGGACAACTCTTCCTACCTGAAACAACTCTTATCCACATAACCTTACTCAACCACCCTTATTTATTATACATTGCCAGTTTAATAATTCTTTCATGACACAGCACACTCCTGAGTCATTATAGAGTTTCTATTTTCTGTAGCTGATGATACAGTGTTTCAGGTTGGGGGGGCGTGGAATGAGGTGGAGGCAGAGGTACATTTAATTTAAACATTTTATACAACCCTCTTTTTACCTATTGGATTCAACTTCTCACTCTCCAAGAAAATTTCCTCTCCCATCAAGCTGTTATCCTTACCTCACACACTCTTGCTCCTTTTCTCCTTCTAGTCTTCCCTGATGTTGAGACACACCACCTCCCCCTTGTGCCTGCTAAAACCAAATCTGTAGTATCTTCAAGGCTAGGGAAGCCCCATCTCATTCATGCAGACTTCCTGGAATTCCCCCAGCCCTTACTCAGAATTCTCTTCTCGAACTGATGTCCAGTCTATTTAATTTATAAATGCTGTCTTTCCAAATGAGATTAAATATTCCTCAAGGGCAGTAGTCATTTCTCCTTTTGTTATTTTGCACAGAACAGTTCTCCACATTGAGCACTTAATGAACGCTAATTATAAAGTCTGGCTATTTATCAAATATCCATGTGCTTCAGAGCGTGTTAGATGTTGGGAATGAAACAGTGAACTATATAAAGTTCTACCTCCTTCAGGGCACTTACAAGCAAAGGCCACAAACTTGTAGTGTTTGGGCCAGTGTTTTGTTTGGCCAGTGCAAGGTGTAAACTGTTCTGAATTACAATAGTTCTAAGCTGGGCATTCACTCCCCAGGTCACAGGACTCGGTCACTCCCTGGTTTCTGGCACCCATTCAGCTTCACTAATTTATGCTATCTTCAGTCCCTTGTGAAACATCCTTAATTTCACAACTCTTAATTTATAAGGAATAAATTAGTTCTTAAATTACAGGCTCTTCCCATATCAGATACTGACTAGAATTATTTATTGCTCCCCAGACTTTCAACATTATAATGCCGTGATTGGTTGTGTTTCTCCACCACTGACTTGCTGCATGCTGTTCACAGTACACTTACTATGCAAAACCGGCTCCAGTTAAAAAAAATTCCCAAACCCAAGGACAGATGGAATATTAATTAATTAGAGAAAGAAAACAGAACTGCTCAGCAACTGTTTTGCTTTCCTAAAAGCAAATGATCTTTAAGCTGGAAAGGACAGAAGAAACCTCACCCAGAGAGAACCAAGGTACAAGCAGAAGAGGTCACTGTAAAGGAATTCATGTCTTCAAATTCTGGTGAATTATACTCCAGGGAGAACCCGCAACATGAGACAGAGATATTCCGACAGCATTTGGAAAACATGGAGGAGGAGGGGAGAGGTCTCAAGAGGCTAGAGACTCAAATATACTTTTTTCCCCCAATTTTTTAATTCAAAACTGAAAAAAAGAATTAGAATTCCTAGGGATTACAGACCAGTTAGTTTGATACCAATCTCTGGCAAAATTCAAGATTTAATTTAAACAGGGAACAGTTAGGGGGAAAAAAAGATTGGGAATTTCTAGGAACTAGGAGTTCACTAAGAATCAGTCATTTCTAAACTAACGTCATTTTCTTGTGTGACAGATCAGGGAACACTAAAGAGCTTTATCTTTAGCGAAGCATTTGATTAAAATTTTTCTCATGATGTCCTTATGAAGAAGACTGATCTACAGGCTAGAATAGTTTGATAAAGAAGAAGGACAGTGCTGAGTTCAGCTGATTCACTCATTTGTCTCAACTATATCTACTGACGACCCCTAGATTCCCACTCAGTACCCTACTTGGCACTTTCAATACTGAACATCACTCTGAATCCCAACAAGCACCCTCAATGGTAGATGTTACTACCCTCATTTTATTGATATGGAAAAGAAGTTTCTCAAGGTCACAAAGCTAGTAGGTGTCAGGGCCAGGCTCCAAAAGTCCAGGACCATTTCTACCGTGCCACAGGCTTCCAGATGTGCCACCATGGCAAAAGGACATGTCCCACATATTATCAATGACGTGAATGTCTGGTGAACAAACTCGCCAAATGTGCAGGTAACACAAAACCACAAGGTAGAATTAACATGATGAATGCTACAATCAAGATGAAAACATATCCAGCACACCAGAAATTGGAGAGAGGCTTACAGTAATATAGGACAAGAGAACAAAATGCTCATGGTCAAGAAATTTTTAACTGCATAATTCAAAAATGAATAAAGCCTACCTTGACAGCAAAGTGTGTGTGTGTGTGTGTGTGTGTGTGTGTGTGTGTGTGTGTGTGTGTGGTGCAGGGGGAGGGATGTAGTGGTGAGGTTTTTAGTCAACTTTGGTGTATTTACTACAAAGCCAATTAAGTGTTAGACAATTTTGGTTGAAGATAGGATCGAATTATTGAATTAGATTTGAGGGTAGCACAAAGAAGGATCTTAGGTAAGGAAGGAAACATAAAAGCGATTATTATTTAGTGAAGATAACTAACATTTACTGACTTCTAGGCAACTATACTAAGTACTTTATGAACATTATCCCACTTAGTGCTACAAAAACCCTATGGGTAGACAGAGTATCTGATCACCCCCATTTCACAGATGAGGAAGCTGAGGCTCAGCGATCTGAAAGGCTGTCGAGTAAAGGACACAAAGTCATACTCTGTACCATTTTAGACTTTTCATTTCTTAACTATTTTTTGGTCATAGACTCTTTTCAGATGGATGAAAGTTTTAGATCTTCTCTGCTGAAAAATTCTACGTATCATTTTACAAGTTGGAGGGCTATTGGCAAAACTAGGACTAATGAGAAACAGGTCCAAGGAAGCAGTTGTCAGTTCCTGTAAACAATGCCTTGCTGACAATAACAGAACGGAGAGCCACCTCAAAATGTAGTGAGCTCCCCGTCACGAGGTGTTCCAGCAACATGCGGCTAGTCTGTCAGGCGCGCTACAGAGGAGATATTAAAATGGACTGGAGGTTGGTCTATGATTTTAAAGTACGCTTTTGCTTTAAGATTGTAGGCTCAATAAGTAATTTTTGTTTGACGGCAAAACAAGGAAGTTGAAAACTGAAGTTATTGTTTTTTCCAGCCATTCTGCTGAGTACGTCAAGCAGAATACCTAAATAATGTTATTTCCCTTCTATATATCATAGCTATTTCAGGAGCTGGAAAACCTCATCCAAAGAAAAACAGGCATATTCAACTGTTGATCTGGATGTGATTTATACTTTGTCATAATAAAAGTAGATTCCTTATTCCTCTGAATCCTTAACTAAAATTTTCCCTAAGGTAAATACCATATATACCAGATCCTAAAAGGATGGAGTCTTTGATGAGAACATTGACTCGTTTATGATTTTATGCTAACCTGCTTCCACAAAGGATGGGGAGGGGGCAGCCCGGAAACATAAGAGAAACAGCGCCAATTGTTCTGCTTTGCTTCTCAGATCCCTTCGCTAATGGCTGAAGGATCTTATCCGTCTACTCCGATTTATCTCCCATTTGCATCAAAATTCACCTCAAGATTCCGCCTCCCGCAGCTATAAAGAGCACAAGAGCGAATACTTTGCTGATCCTATGCCATTCAGAGCACGAGCCTGACAGCTTGGCACACAAATTAAATGTTCACAGGCAACCCTTTCACCTGAAAATCTTCATTCGCGCTTCAGGTAGGAAGGAGGAAGGGGGTGAGACTGCAACTCGCAAGGCGGTACCTTGAATTCGGGGGCTCAGGACCCGGTGGAAGGGCGGGGCTCACTCTCCTCAGGTGGGAGCCGGGGCCGGGAGGCTCGATCGCGGGCAGCCGGCCGGGAAGGGGCTGGTTTAGTGAGAGCCGCCTGGAGCTCACAGGCGCCGCCGCTGAGAAAGCAGAGGGCAACGCTGACGAGCGGACACCGACGGACACACGCCGTCGCCCACCTCCCGGCGTCACTTACCCGACCACCGCCGGGGCAGCGGCGCGCCCATCGCACCTCGGGGCGGCCGGCGCTCGGCGGGCTCCGAGCCCCGGGCGCTGCCGGCGCTGGTCGGCGTCAGGGGGCCGGGAGCCGAGGCCGGGACCCAGCCAAGCTCAGTCCAGCTGCAAGCGCAGCGGCGCCGCCTCCTCGCCAGCGCGCGGCTCAGTCAAGTGGCAGCATTTGGAGGACGGGGTGTCCTTCGGCCGCGCTCCGGGCCCCTCCTCCCGCCGCCGCCGCGCCCGCCGCGCGCTCCTCGCGGGTTCGCGCCCCGCATTCGGCCCCTGGGCCCCGCAGGTGGCAGCCGCGGGCGCTCGGCTCAGGGCGCGCCCTCTGCGGGCCGCACGCGGGTACCGGAGGTCGGGGGCAGGGGGGGCGGAGCCGGGCTGTGCCCCTGCTCTGTCCCGGCCACCGCCCACGGCCACCCCAATGCACTAGACAGAGTGCTGCCGCCTCCCAGCAGGAATCAGGTCCCCAAAGTTCGAAGAAAAGATGAGCGAGCAAGTCACTTCACTGCCCTGGCCCTTCCTCTGAGCCACCTGGGCTGCCCCCTCTCCCGGGGTCTGCTGTCCGAGGCCTCTCCGCGGCCGGGCCGGGCCGCCTGCGGGAAGGACAGATGCTGGCGGCGCGCCGCTCTGAGCCGGCGCCCAGGGGACCTCGCAGCAGCCTCCCCGCCGCCTTCCCGGCCAAGGGTTCTGGCTCTCCGTCCCGGCTTAGCAGCTGAACCTGCTTTGACCTCCAACCCCACATTTTGCAGGGCCAGGCCAAGGACTCTGCCCTTCCTAACTAGCTTGCACCGTGAGTGTACAGAGCAAAAGTGCTTTAAGTACTTAAACATTTAAAAGGACACATCCATTTTATACTTCTCTATCCAAAATACTCAAGAACGTTTTTCAGGCTTGTTTCTCCTTAAAACAAAACACCTTTAAAGGCCATTTTTTTCACTCTTTACAGCATTGAGGTCACTACCTCAATACATGGCCATTATTCAGGTGTGCTTCCCTGATGGCCCACGTGATGCCCGCATCTGGGTGGGGTGATTCCTAGCACTAGTAAAAGCCCCAAAGCAACTACAAAAGAACCATTATTTTAGTTGTGTTCTACAATGGCTCCGTCATGCCAAACTCATGCTCAAAGGTACCTCAGAGATAACGTCACCTGACTCCTTCATGTTCCAGAGGAGGACTCTGAGGCCCAGGGTCCAGCCACAAAACTAACGTGAAAAAGAAAGATTGGAACCTACCAAACTCATCATATGTAGAGGAACACGATGCTGTAATATAGTAAAGAATCTACCGAGATTGCAGGGGAGTTGGGAAGCATAAACTATATTGAATCTAGCTCAGAATCTTTTAGATTTTAAATGAATCAAGGATTCTCATTTTTTTTTGTTTTTTTGTGGGGAAGACCAGCCCTGAGCTAACATCCGTTGCCAATCCTCCTCTTTTTGCTGAGGAAGACTGGCCCTGGGCTAACATCCGTGCCCATCTTCCTCCACTTTATGTGGGACGCCGCCACGGCGTGGCTGACAGGCAGTGCATCGGCGGGCACCCGGGATCCGAACCTGCCAACGCCGGGCTGCCAAGTGCGGACAAAACGCTGCGCCACCAGGCGGCCCCCACAATCTCATTTTTAATTATGTTTAAATTAACTAAGGTAACTTTTACATACAAATACGGTAGCCCAGAAATGTAATTTTTCTTCATGATACAATGACTAATGGAACTGGAGTGGGTACAGTCTGACAATCATAGGATGTAAATACACATATTAATTGATTTGTCTGATAAGTATCAATTTTTAATGTATACAAATTGATTATACCAAGATAAAACAAATATTTAGTTCTACATATTTCAGGCATATCATGCTAAATTATCATCAAATGCAAGGTTCCACCTCTAGGCCTCATTCTTCACTTCAGGCCTATCATTTGCTTGTCCCTTCTCCAGCTTTAAGGCTTTACCAGCCGAGTGCTGGAATAATCCAGAAGAGACCTCTGGGTTCCACACTGAGAGATCAGTGTCAGTCCTTGCTGTGCTCAAGACGAGAAAGGAGAAACAAATTTATCTTCTGTACTTCCCAGTTACCCGACAGAAGTGGGCGAAGAACGAGACGCTGGCCTCCGCCAGAAGAGGAATAACTTGTTTACACCTACATTCCCATCTGTCTCTCAGGTCAGAGATCCACTGGATCATCTTTACCAAGCGTCAGTTCCCCTCCGCCTCTTTTCGTCTAAGGAAGGAGTCGAGGGGGGGAGCGAGGCCTAAACACAGCACCGGGCGGTTCTGCCGGGCCTCTTGCTCCCTGTGAGTGGCACCCGTCACGGGCCCTCCCTGCATCATCCCGGGTCTGGCCAAGGCGGAGAAACACCGGGGAGCAGCCCCCTCCCCTCTCCGCGGGGCCCCGGGCCCGCCTCACGCTCGGCATCCTGAGCCTGAGGCCGTCCTCACGGGCTGGGCCGCGGAAAGGCAGGCTCCGTGGGCAGGGCAGCCGGCCGCTTTACCAGCCCCTCAGACGGGACCTGGCCCACGCGGGGCTGGGACGGCTGCAGGCCCTGCCTCCCGCCTGAGGATTCAAAAGGTGACCGGGGTCTTGGCCTCACCTCAGGACTGCAGGCCGTGCTTCTGGTCAAGGTGGCGCCAACCTAAGACCCAGAGGGAAGATGCCTCGGGGGAACAGGCGCCCCCTGCCTCTGGGGCTTGGAAAAGCTGGTTTTCCTCACGGCCACCACAGCCTGGAACTGGGAGTCAGGGCCCTGCATTTCTGCCCTGCTGTCAGCCTCTCACCCCGGCTTGAACAAGATGGAGGAGGTGGGAACCCAGATCTCAAACCAGTGGTGGCAGAGACCCCCTGTAGGACTATGAAAGTGTGCTGACTACAACGTTTAAAAAGCTGGAGAACAAAGGGGAGAGAGGAGGAAGGACCCCAAAGACGGCCTAACTTGAATGTGGTTAGAGCGAGGGTGTCTGGGCTATAACAAGTATTTAGTGAGTTTTCTTTTTGCCAGAAAGGCAGGAAAGTAAAAATAATAAAGATAGTGGGGCTGGCCCGGTGGTGTAGTGGTGAAGTTCCCGTGCTCTGCTTCAGCTGCCTGGGGTTCGCAGGTTCAGATTTGGACGCAGACCTACGCACCGCTTATCAAGCCATGCTGTGGCAGGCGTCCCACGTATAAAATAGAGGAAATGGGCACAGATGTTAGCTCAGGGCCAATCTTCCTCAGCAAAACAAGGAGGACTGGCAATGGATGTTAGCTGAGGGCTAATCTTCCTCACCAAAAAGTAATAATAATATAGTAATGAGAAAATACTAGAATTTGAAACAAGTAATATGACCCAGAGCCCATGCTGTTGATAGAAAAGAGGTGTTGAGCTGGATTGAGGATCACATGCCAAAGAGCAAACTTGCAATTAACAGAATTAACTCAAGGCACCCCCACACCCTTTCCCTTGTAAAGAAATCCCATTTCCAATCCCAGACCCCTAAAACTTCCACTTTCACTCCAGACAGACAGCTTAGAGAGAGGTTGTTTCCCTGTTTAAACATTAAGCACCTCTAACTTCCATTTCTGCTTCAGGCCAACCAGTCCGAGCGTGCACCTCTGGAAGAAGCAAGGGAGGGCATGCCAGCAAGGCAAAAGGAACCTCCTCTCTACAAGAACCCCCAGGAAATGATACAACTGTGACAGGAGGGCTCTGCGCACTAGGACTCACTTCTCTGCCACTGGGGCTCTTCCCAGCATATCAAAGAGTCAAATGTCTTCATCTGTTTTCTGAAAATGAAGTGGTGAGGACAGGATAAGTAGATGGAATAGTTTGTGAGTGTTCACATGGAGGCTAGAGCATGCTTATATGTTAGAGAGTTATGAAAGTCACAGAAAAGATTTATAAAGAATAGAAAAGACTAAGAGAGGGAAACAAATAATACCGTTATGATATACCTTTATGGAGTATGAACCCTGATGGAATAGCACACAGGTATGACCTAGGAGAAAACTCATTTTGACATTTTGCCTTTCATAATGATAAAGCTTTGTTAAAATAGAGAAATAATAATTTTGTTTTATGTATATAAAAATTGAAATTCTACCTCCTCATTTCTCATATAATAGTTCACTAGTCTAGGGGGAAAAACACCTTTTAGTGTTTACTGGAAAACATTGCTATTTCCCACGTATATTTTTCACTGATCCAGGTTTCATGTGCTATTTTTCATAGTTTCAGGCTAAAATGGTCTCTCCAAAACAGTGAACTTATCTTGTACATGCTAAGAATTTATTTAGATTTGGCTAAGAGATCCAGATATCTCCTCTGAGTAGTTAACACATTTTCATGTCAGACCCTAGACTAGGGTTTTAGGATGCAAAGCTTTAAAAATTCAGTAGCCGAAATGGCGTACTGATTAACACTTCCTGTAGCCCAAGACAGATAAACATGTTTCTTGATGAAGAACTAGCTGTAGGTATGAAAATGGTGTCATCCTCTGCTCCTGAAACTTCCTGCACCCTTTGTACTACTCCCAGTTGTTCCTAGGCCATAGCAAGCTTCAAAATCTTGTTGAAACCTTAATGACACTGTTGTGAAAGACGTCTGCTTAACACTTTCCCAGAATCAAAGAGCAAATCATCAGATACCTGACCAGCCAAACAGGTGAAAATGTAAACCTACCAGAAGAGTTTCCCCTTTTGATATTTTAATATATATCATGATACATTTAAAAGTTCTTATGCCTAAAATACATTTTCAAAGCTGTACGTTAGGCTATTCTGGTCTTACGTATTATGTCACTGAAATGAGAAGTGATTAACATTACCTTCCTCATAGGGAAGACGGGAATAAAATTACCTCTCAAACCTTCTCTCTGAGAAAAAATGTTTCTTTAACTTTTTCCCATAGGATTTCTTTTACTCACATTTGTCAGGCTTCTCTAGACCCATTCTGGTTCTCCAAATGTAATCAGATGTCTGGACACACAAACTGGGGAAAAGTTTCAACTAAGAGTTTACCAATGCCCAGTATGAGAGTTCTACGGAACGACAGTTCCCGACCGGGTCTTGTGTAATCCAGTTCTGTTCATTATATTAACAACCACACCGGCCGTCGACTCTGCCATCAGTCTATTTCCTCTTCTCATGTGTTTTATTTCTCCTTAAAGTTCTTCTGCAGTCTGAGTTTTGGTCTTTTGGTTTACTGATGTGCATTTGTCAGTAAATAAGCTTCATCATACTTATAGAAGATCTGTCTGAAGATCTTTACACTAAATTTAATTAAATACATTTTGGAGTCTTTAAATCACCATCAACATTTTCTATATTTCTCTTGCATAAGTTGATTTAACAATCCCCAAAGAGGTAGAAATGCCTGGAAATAAATGAGCATCTTATTTTTGTTTATTGTTGTCTTTTACAGTCACTTATATTTGTTTTCCCTTTTAGGTTCTGAGTATCATGAGGACAAGAACCATGTGCTTTATGTATTTTATGTACTTATTTCTAGCACCTGGCATATGGATGGCATTAAATATTTGTTGAACATTATGTCTCTGCTTTGGTGGTTTTTATGATTTCATCTCATTTTAAACAGAAGAAAAAAAAAACCCATTACTGCTTAGGCCCATGAGTCCAAGCTTCTGTAAGTCTTCTTTACCTACAATTATTTTTTATTTCTTTTGGTGAGGAAGATTGGCCCTGAGCTAACTAACATCTGTTGCCAATCTTCCTCTTAGTGGCATTGGTGGTATAGTAGTGAGCATAGCTGCCTTCCAATCTTCCTCTTTCTTTGCTTGAGGAAGATTGTCTCTGAGCTAACATCTGTGCCAGTTTTCCTCTATTTTCTATGTGGGGTGCCGCTACAGCATGGCTTGATGAATGGTGTGTAGGCCCACACCCGGGATCCAAACCTGTGAACCCCGGGCCGCAAAAGTGGAGCTTGCAAACTTAACCACTACACCACCAGGCTGGCCCCAACCTATGTTTATTTTGATAACCATTTCTGACATTAAAACTAGGCCAATTTCTTTTGCATACAATGTGCATACAAGGCGTTGTTAAAAACTTGATAATACTGCAGTAATCGTTGCTCCAAAATTTATTATTTCAAATGTCATACTGTATTGCATGTTTTGTTTTTTACTTGGGGCATATGTGCCTTTCAATATGACTCACTTTCCATTATCTTAATACCCTGGTTGTTAAAAACAATCTGTCCTGATTTGATCAAAATAGTTCAGCTTCCCCTGGAATTCTGGATTTTCACTTATTTGTTTATTAGCTCATAATTTTAAATTAAAGCTAAATATTTGATAAATATGCCTTAAAAATGGGCATAGCTACATAATTAAAGACATTAGGGTGTTTATTCTGGAGAAGTTCAGGGAATTAGAATAGACATCTAAGGGGTATTCGTATGTATGAGGGACTGTACTTAATCTACATTGCTCTGCTGGGCAGCACTACAACCAGTGGGAAGAAGTCATGGCAGGCAGGTTTGGCTTTAATTAAGAAAGGATTGTCTATTGGTTAGAGCTTACAAGAGGATGGACTGCTTAGTGAAATAGTGAGCTTCCCCTTAAACCAGAAGTTAGATGATCTATCTGGAACGTTATAATGGAGATTTCTAAAAAGAATAGCAATATTCCAAATCCTCTTAGAAAACTTCTCCAAAGCCAAGATTCTATAATCTTAGGAGTTGCTTTGCAATATGAATACATGCGAGCTTGGCCTTTGGACTGCATCCATTCCAGCATCACATGCATTATCTTGATATCTTACTGTGTGTGTGCCATCTACAAGGACAGAGAGAGCCCTGTTGTGGTCCTTGGCTAAGGAGGAAGTTTAGCATCTTTTTAAGATTTTTCCTTAAAGAGCAAATCAACTACCAAATGTTGTATAAACTGGTACTCAAAGAAGAATTCCAGCTAATTCAACATAAGAAACTATCCACATAGGGATATTTTATGGCTTGTGATATTTCACTTAACTGCTAACCTCATTTGATGGAGTGGGGAGCTACTATAACTTGGAAATAATAATGATAATCACTATTTATTGAGCACCTATTATGTGCTGGGAACCGTGATAGTCTTCCACACGCTATCTCATTTAATCCTCACAATAGCACTGTGAGGTATATATAATTTCTGTTTTAAATATGAGGAAATGGAAAAGATAAGGTAACTTCTAATATATGGTAGAACTTGAATTTAAACCCAGACCTGGGTCCAAAGCTAGTGTTCCTTCTATTATTCAACATTGCTTTCCAAGGTCTCAGTTGTGCACATACACAATGGCCTGTTAAATCTGGCCGTAGTTCCACGCAGCAGTCCTCCTATCCAACTCCTAACTCTCAACTCGACGGGCAGTATCCACTGCCAAGATATTGAGATCTGGAAAGAAGATGGGTTGCTACCAAAACCGATGAACCCCTGATGGCAGAATATCAGACTTGAATATATTGATAGGGAAAGTATTCTGAATAATTATATTTTCCATGGCCTCTATATTTCTGAGCAAGCATCTATTCCATGGCCCCTACATTTCACATCACACATGCAATACCTACAGAGAGCCAGCCCTAGAGATAAAAGAGTCAGGAAACAATTAAAGAATAGCTATAAGCAAACCAACCAGTAAATGCAATCAGATATTTAAATTAGAATTATTTCCTAGGAGAATGGTTAGCTCAGTTCAAAAAAAGAGTTCTGTAACTGGGACACTGCTACTTTATGAGATCTAGGATTACCCAGTCTTTATGTACAAGGAAGTTGAATGTACATAGTCTCCAGTCAACATCCCAGATTCCCAACCAGCCTGATCTAAGAACTGAGACTCACTCTATAAGTCTAAGCAAGAGATCAGAAAATAATGAATCTAACTGGGGTAACACACAATAGAACATCTTTACTACAATTACATCAGTTGCACGGATCTCAGCTGCTATTTCCTTCCTTGCATAAGGCCAAGACCACTCCTACTATTATTGTGAATGCATTAAAACCTCAGCTGTGAGGCTTTAGGGCCTGTTTCTGAGTGTGATGACCTCCCGCCCCCTTGGTGTCAGCTCCTGTGCATACCACTCTAGTTTTCAGTGTCTTCTTTTGGGGGAGGTACCTGGGAATTTCTGTTTCTTTCTTGTGATGCCACTATATATTTCAATTTGTTATTTGAATTTAGTATGTCTAGGGGTTTAGAGAATGATGTGTTGTGTATTAGTTCAGTGTTCATTTTGCCAGAACCGGAAGTCGCCATTTGCTCTTCAGCATACTCTAATCTGGCTTCTATCCCTACCACTCTAAGATGCCTGTTCTTGTCAAAGTCACCACTGTTTTCTGTATTGTCAAATTCAATGGACATTTCTTAGTTCATATCTTAATTTTTAGTGTGTTCATAAGAGCTGACCAGTCCCTTCTTCCTGAAACACTGTTAGCTTACGTGGTGCTGGTTTTCTTCCTGGGTCTCTAGCTGCTCACTCTTCTGTTTAATTCCTAAACATTGTTTCCTCCAGGGCCTGGTGTAGGTTCTCTTCTCTTCTTTCTCTACAATATTTCTTCAGGTGAGCTTACCTATTCTTATTGCTTTAACATCAGCCTTATGTCAGTAGCTCCCAAATTCATTTGTCTTGCCTCAGATACCCAACAGGCAGCTCAAACAAACCAGAGCTCTTGATACCCATTCTCCAAATATGCTCCCTATTTGGTCTTCTCTAACTCAATAAATAGTGACTAAAGTCAGAAACTTAGGAGTCATTATCAGTTCTCCCATTAATATTTCCCCTCCTCCCATCATATAGAGTTCACTAGCTGTTACCTGGACTATCTCTTCAATCTCTTCTTGTACAACTAGATCTTGTACAACTTGTACATCTTGTACAACTCTCTCCCACTGAGTCCTAGCCGCATTTGCTTCTTCTCCATCTCAGGGCCTTCATACTCTCTGTTTCCTCTGTTTCTCCTAGTTTTTCCCTTGGCTGTCTCCTTCACATCTTTCATGTCTCAGTTCAAATGTCACCTCTTTGGAGAAGACTTTCTTGATTACTCTATCTTAAAGTAGCCTTCTCTCTATAAACAGCTACTCTTTTACACATCCCTCCTTCATAGCCTTTATCACTACTTGAAATTACCTTATTTGTTTTTATTTTCTCTGCCTTCTCTAGAATGGGAGCTCCGTGAAAAGAGTAAACTTATACAGTGTTTAAACATTATCTGCCAGTGCCTAGAATAATAGTGCCTGGTATACAGTAGGCACTAAAAATACTTCTTGAACAAATAAATAACAAGACACTGCCAGTTCCAATTACAGCAGACTAATTTGTTATTACACCAACTCTCCCAATGAGAACAACTAGAAAATCTGGATAGAAAGTAAAAAAAAAAAAAAAAAAAAAAGACTGAAAGTTTCCAAGAACTATGAAGGCAGTCAAGACTCAAGGACCTAAGATCCTGATTTGAATGGAAATGCTGAGAAGTGAGCCTCATATTTTATGTAGAATATCCCCTTGAGACCTTTTCCAATTTGTAAGCAACAGCCAAGAGGCTGAGAAGCTGAATAGGGCTTTCAGCCATTTTGCAGAGTTTGGGAGAGAAAAATTAGTTCAGGATCCATCAAAGTGGAGGGCCCCAAACAAACACCCATGGCTTTCAGCTGGAACTGCTGAAGAGGTACACTCCAGGACTAACCAGAATAAACCAGGAATAAAGTGGAAATAAATCAACTCCCACAAAGACTAAATCCAGTCTTTGATTAGCTCAATCCATTATGTAGTCTCTCCCAGCCTAACAGGCTGCAAAAGCATCATCCAGAGTCTCAAATTATGCCTATAATTTTCAAATCACAGTGTCTAGAATTCAATTAAAAATCACCACACCATTCTGAAGACAAGACTAAGAGAAAAATGGGGAAAATAAATAGATCTACAAGAGTTTCAGACACAAACTATAAAATAACTGTGATTAATACAGTCAAAAAATAGAAAACCACATAGAATCTGTTTTTTAAAAAAAATCAGATGGAAACTTGAGAACCAAAAAAATGCAATAACTAAAATTAAGAATGCTAACAGATAGATACAGACTAGATACAACTAACGAGAAGAATAGTGAGGAGGAAGATTGGACAACAGAAGATATCCAGACTGAGTCACAGAATATAAAAAAGATGAAAAATAATGAAAAAATGTAAGAGACTTATGGCACAAGGTGAAAATATTTATCATAGGTGAAATTAGAGTCCCAGAAGGAGAGGAGAGAGAGAATTGGGCATAAATATATTTGAACAGATAATGGTGAAGAATTTTCCAAAACTGATGAAAGACATCAAGCCACAGACTCAAGATCCTCTATGAACATCAAGCAGGATAAATTCTAATAAAATCACATCATAGTAAAACTGCTGAAAACCAAAGACAAATAGAAAATCTCAGAGCAGCAGAGGAAAAAGAGACACATCATCCTCAAAGGAGCAACAATAGTATTGACAGCTGCCTTTCAACAGAATTGATGAAAGCTAAAAGACAACAGAATGATAACACCAAAGTACTGAAAAAAACCTGCCAACATATTAGTATTTATTCACGACCCTGGGCAGGGAAACATTTCTTAAACAGAATACAGAAAACATATCCATAAAGAAAACATTGATAAGTAGTATTAAATTAAAAGAACTTCCTTTCATTAAATGATACCATTAATAATGAATTTGCATACCACATCAAAAGAAAAGGTATTTGCAATAAAGATATCTTATATGGGACTCATGTATAAAATAAAAAGAACTTCTGGAAGGGAAGGACAGATAAGCCAATTTTTAAATGGGCTAAAAACTTTAGTCAGTACAAAAGAGGATTTCTAAATGGCTAATAAATATATGAAAATATGCTCATCATTAATAGTCACTACATAAGTACAAATTAAGACCACAGTAAGATACCGCTATACACCCACTAGAATCATTAAAACACCAAGTGTTGGTTAGGATAATGAGCAACTAGAACTCTCATATACTGCAGATGGGAGGAAAAATTGGTACATTCACTTTGGAAAATGTTTGGCATTATCACCTAAAGCTAAATATATATCTATGATATGGTTTGTAAATTACATTCCTAGAAATATAACCAACAAAAATGTGTGCACGTGTGTACCAAGAAATAAGACTATTCATAGCATCATTATTTATGATAGCTCCAAAACTGGAAATGCTCATCAGTATTAGAACCACATCTGGCAGTTATTGTGCACTCAATGAATGTAAGTTTTATTATTACTCTTTTTAGCCTATGAAAGTCTTTCCATATTTTGTAGATTCCAAAAATCTGCCCAGCTGAGAACCAATAACATCTACTCAGAAATATCTAATTACATATAATAATTGAAAATGCCTAAATAAAATAATTCTTACATCAAGAATTGTTAAAAACTTGTGGTAGATTTAATCAATGACTTTTTTTCACTTTCAGGAATCAGAATTCTAATATTAGGCATAAATTAAATTCAACTTTGTTTCTAAGTGGCATACTCTTGTTACACTGGAATAAAGTCTCTTCTCCCTATTGAATTGCAGAACTAAGTTTTCTAAATAAATATCTTGCAAGGAGACAAAGCAAGTTTTTTATTTATTATTTCACTATGAATCATCAATTAACCCCTTCTGTCTCACAGATAAAAGTTGGAAACCTAGCCTGAAGTGATCAGGTTTCCTGAACCTAATGAGCAGCTGTGAACCCAACCGTATGGTTTCTGTGTAGATCTTGGAGCTTTGCTTTCTCAAAGCCTCTCATGCTCCCTTTCTAAAAGATGGCCAAAAAAGATCTAATAGATGCAATCCTAATTCTAATCCTAATCCTAAAAAGCACGGGTTTAAAAAAAATTATACATAGACAATGCAAACTGGAACTTTATATAATGTAATTGGTTAAAATTCTTACATATTTCTTCTGAAAATGGGGAAACGAGTGCACAGTTAGTGGCAAAGGAACTAGTCATAATCTAATATTGATTTAGGAGATTTTTTTCCCTATCGTCCTATTACATTTTATATATGTGTCCATAATAATAAATACTTAATTGTAATGAATAGTTTGTATTTATGTATCCTCACTCAAATGGCAGAAATGATGTCTTTTCGCTTTAGTATCCCTAATTCCTAGTTGAGTGCCTGGCACTTAGTAGGAACTCAGATATGTCAAATAGATGAAAACTAAAGGAAATTGTAAATACATCAGGGAGAACTGTACATTCCAGGCCAAGATCTCAGATTCGTAAATCATAGGGGAAGAGAAAATTTTGTACAATTTCATATCCCCTGGATGACCTAATAAAAATCAGATTTCTAGGGGCTGGCTCGGTGGTGTAGTGGTTAAGTTCACGTGCTCTGCTTCAGCGGTCTGGGGTTCACAGGTTCGGATCCTGGGCGAGGACCTACGCACCACTCATCAAGCCATGCTGTGGCAGGTGTCCCACATATAAAGTAGAGGAAGATGGGCATGGATGTTAGCCCAGGGCCAGTCTTCATCAGCAAAAAGAGGAGGATTGGCAATGGATGTTAGCTCAGGGCTAATCTTCCTCACCAAAAAAAAGAAAAAAGAAAAAAAATCAAATTTCTAAAACTGTAAAGTCAAAAACACACCAGTTGGATGATGTTTACCTCAAGATAATCCAGGAATCTGTTTCAACCCTGAAACAGGCTTTCTCATATTTATTATAATGCACTATTCTGCTTACTTTTTAACAGTATTTGCTTATATAAGAACTTTTATTCTTTCATTTCTAGTAGAATTAAAAAAATACATTTACTCTCAAATATCCAGACAAATATGTAACTACTCAAAATTATAAATTTACCATTATTGTTTTCTAGACAAGAAATATCTTCATTAATATGTCTCCTAAAAATATTATTCCCATGTGCCCAACATCTTAAGTAAGAAAACTCCAAAGGAATCCTCTGATATGTCTACCAGAACTTAAGTTTGGATTATATATATATATATATATATTTTTTTTTTTTTGTGGGGAAGACCAGCCCTGAGCTAACATCCGTTGCCAATCCTCCTCTTTTTGCTGAGGAAGACTGGCCCTGGGCTGACATCTGTGCCCATCTTCCTCCACTTTATATGGGACGCCGCCACGGCATGGCTGACAGGCAGTTCGTCGGCGGGCGCCCGGGATCCGAACCTGTGAACCCCGGGCTGCCAAGCACGAACTAAACCGCTGCGCCACCGGGCGGCCCCTGGATTATATTTTTTATCAATAAACCTTACAATAGGCTCTTAAATAGTCACCTTAGTTATTTTCCTGGCATTTTGTTAAGTAAACATGGGGATATTATCATTCCAATTTTACTGATGGAGAAAACAAAAGGTATAAAGTCTACTGCCTTACCTCAGTAGTCAGAAATGTAGTAGTAGAGATTAGAGTGGAACTTGTTCTCTCAGATGTTGCCTTTGTGGCTCTACTAGCAATTCTATTTTCTTTTCCAAAACTTCTTTTCACAGAGTTTTAATTACAAGTTTCTCTTCTGTATATGTTCCATATTTAGGGCTTGTTTTCCTTTAAAAGATTTTCACTCCACTTTGCCCCAACTACTTCATTGCCTAGGGTGGTTGAGGAGAAGAATATTCTGCTTAAACAGAAAGTTATCATAAAACCAACATATGCATAACTAATTTTTTAAAAGTTAGTGTATCAGAATAAAAAATTTACTCATATTACTACTCAGATTTTCAAAGAAAATAACTTCTTTTTTTCCAAAAAAGTATCCTAATGAATCTCCACTCCACTAGGTAGCAAGCGTAGAGAAGGTGAGGGTGGGATCTGGGGAAGTAACATGTGTGGTCAGTTAGCATCTTGACCCAGAGCTTCTCTGGATTTAAATCTCATGTCCTCTGCACCAGAAGGGAGCATCCCAGGTAGCAATGAGTTTGAGGAAACTTGATTAATAGGGCTGTCAACTACAAACCAGGTGAGATGTCTAACAAGTAATGACCTTGGTTTTGAAATAGTTGATCTGATACCATTTTTTTCCCCCTGGCAGTGATTAGAGAGTAGAACCAACAGTCTTCTCAGGTCACTCCTGAATTCTCATAATAAACTCATATCACCTGATTATAGGTATTTTCTTTTTGGAGGCTGAGAGAAAAAAAATGTAACCTGCTTATCCAAAAGTAAGTCCAGAATACATTCCTATTTTAATGTACTGGTAAATATTTTCTTACACAACAAGAGAATACTTCCTCTGCTCAATCTCTGCTTCTGCATAACATCTGCAACAGGGGGGTCTATTTTGAGCTGCTGCGTTTTATCTCATAACTGGTTCCTGCTCCAGGAGTCAAAGACTGATGAAAGGTCAACAAAAATAAACACTAACAATCTGTTTAATAGGGAGTCTAACAGATCTCTCCACAAGATGACATGACAGTAGTAAAAATAGAATGGTTATGCGTAGAGTTCACTTGCTACTTGTTTAGAATGTAGGCCTGAGAAGCCCAGATGTGTTGTTTATGGAAAATAAATCTGGCATAATTTTAGATGGAATGTAGGTGTTCTACTTGGATAAAGTAAAGAAATGCCTTTTAAAGACTGGTATAAACTACAGTCTGGGTTCAAGCATATTGGACCATCCATGTGGGGCTGATAAAGGCAAATAAAATGACTAGTTAATATGTCACCATAGGAAGTGTTATTGGTCATTTCCAGAGGCAAGGATTTCTTGGTGTAAAGTCTTCCCTCAAGCACCAGCACCGGGACTGAAATGAGTAGAAGCCTCCTCTCAAGGGCCCCTAACATGTAGTTTCTCCTCCACAGCTGGCTCCCTCCCTTACGGCAGCTGACAACACTGGCAGACGACTTTGGATACCTGGCTCTTCCCTCAACAACTTTAGGAAGAATGAGAACAGCAAGCCATGAGTTCTATTTTAGAATTGTCCTCAACTGTAAGGAGCAGCATCAGAAAATGACCCTGAGCATAGACAGAAGATGGTTTGAGAATTCAGAAAACCATTGATGGTTGATTAAATTGTTTCCCTCTCATATTTGCCTTCACTTTCCACCATGTGTATTTTTAAGAAAAAAGGTTTAATTATAAATCTAATAATCAAGAGAATTGAATTAAATCCCTGGCTTTGTGAAGCTTAAAAATTTCCAAGTCTCTTGGAGACTATTTGCTTATCTACAAATCACAGATTTTCTCATGAATCATCTAAGACCAACTAAAAGTTACATTTTAGCATTCTTCATATGTCAGTGTTTTATTACTTTACATTTCATTTAAGACTGTAAATGACTGACCAGAAGCTAAATTAATTCAACTATTAGTTCTTTTAAGATTAAGCAGAATAAAAAAAAATCAGTATGTCTTTCAAAGATAAAACCTTTTAATATTTTGATATATTTCCTTTCAATCTTTCATATATTTTATAGTAAATGTCTACAGACTCATATTTTATATCGTGGTTGTTATAAATATAGTGTTCCATAACATGATTTTTATTTCACATAGTATTAAATAGGATTGACTTTTTCTATAATTATCGACTATAAATTTACAGAACTTAACTGAATGGAGCTATGGTTACAATTAGCGAAACAATCTGGAATGTGATATATTTCTTTCTGATTTAAAGCAAGCATGACTAGACTTTTATGTAACTGCAAATGGACATGTGGCATCATTAAGAAAATTTTACTGTTATATTAAGAATTAAAAGTTACTTATCCATGGGATTAATGCACTTTATCTGTCTTGGAATCTCTCAAACATTTATCATGCCTCATGCTGGAATCCTTTTGTAATTATTATTTAATATCTATATTTAATTTTGCAAAGTCTATTCCCTCTTAGAAAAATCCCAAATGAAGGAAGAGAGCTACTTACATACCTAAAACATTTTGCCTTAATGTCACTTTACCTAGTCAGTTTACGTCAAACATAAAAGTCTAGTCATACTTGCATTAAGTGAGAAAGAAGAATATCCTAAAATTCCAGTTTGTTTCCCATTCCATAAATCATCACACATGTTTCATTAATCATATTTCATAAACATCACTGGAGAAAACAAATTTCAAAGTATAACCTTTCAGGGGCCGGCCCGGTGGCGCAGCGGTTTAGTCCGCGCTTGGCAGCCCGGGGTTCGCGAGTTCGGATCCCGGGCGCCCGCCGACGCACTGCCTGTCAGCCACGCCGTGGCGGCGTCCCATATAAAAGTAGAGGAAGATGAGCACGATGTTAGCCCAGGGCCAGTCTTCCTCCTCAGCAAAAAGGGGAAGATTGGCAACAGATGTTAGCTCAGGGCTGGTCTTCCCCACCAAAAAAAAAAAAAAAAAGTATAACCTTTCAGCATAGGATATGGTGAGCAATGTAATTTTCATAAGAACTATAAATAAAAGGCCAAGAAACTAATATTTTGGGCTTGGCATTTTGAGGTGTGGGATCCCCAAAGAGGAACATGGACCGATATGCCTACGGCTTAAAAAAACCTTCTTCTAGGACTAGTGCCATCAAGGCAAGGAGGAAAAACAGGATAGGAGTAGGGAGTAGAGATCGTAGAATGATGCCCAACAGCAGTTCACAAACGGCCATATCATCAGTCCATTCTGAGGCCTTTGAATATGTAGCTGTTTGCAAACCAACTTAATTTACGAAACAGAAATCAAAAAGATCAAAGTAACCTGAGATTGAAAGTCACATCAAAACTAGATCCACAATGGGGGCCAGCCTTGTGGCCTGGTGGTTAAGTTTGGCACACTCTGCTTTGGTGGCCCGGGTTAGGTTCCCAGGTGCAGACCTACACCACTCATTGGCAGCCATGCTGTGGCGGTGACCCACATACAAAATAGAGGAAGATGGGCACAGATGTTAGCTCAGGGCCAATCTTCCTCAAGCAAAAAGAGGATGATTGGCAACAGATGTTAGCTCAGGGTGAATCTTTCTCAGCAAAAAACAAACAAACAGAAAACCTAGATCCATTAAAAGATCAACTATTTCCTGATTGTCCTTCTTAAAAAGTTCATAATTCTATCTTCAAAAATGAATCTCCACTGCCAGTATAACTGCCTGGATCTAAAGAAATGTCTCAACGCTAAACTGAAACATTAAAAGAAGTGTTCGATAAAGTTTTATTTGCAATGAAATTCTAAATTCATAAATGACTTCCAGTTTGGCATTGGCAAATTCTAGTTCATAATAGCTTAATGCTTTCAGATAAAGACAGCAGTTTCAAAAGTTAAAGAGCAGAAATTTAGAGGGGGTCAACAATGGCTCTTAAGAATGGGTTGCTGCAACTTGAACCTTTTCACATTTTTTTTTTCATTAGCTTCCTTGATATTTTCCCCTCCCAAGTATGCCAAAAGTCTGTTTTTGTGAGTCACTGAATTCAGCCTTTTTATTTAAAGCGATCTTTCAGTCTGAGATATTAAATGTTACTGGCAAGCGCTGTTACTTTACGTCATGTTGGCTAGAAGAAAGTGGTTACAAAGCAATCATCAGCCCAGGACCTTAGGGACAAGAGAACTTGGAAGACCAAGCTTCACAAAACAAAGGGAGCTCAAAGAAATGAGCCACTCTCACAGCCAAATATGACAGAATGGCAGCTCTCTCGCAGCCCTACTTAGCAAATCAAAATAGGGCATGTCCTGAATTCAATGAAAAAAACCAAAGATCTCCAGAAATTGAGTCCAAACAGTTTAATTCATGACCTATTCAAGAGTGAATAGTTTATACTCACAAAAATACCATTGTTAATAGTGATTTATAAAGGAAATGAGAATACAACAGCTCAGTGCAACAGTACTCATCAACCTAGAACTCCCATGAACCTCCTAGGAGGTCGTGCCTTTCAGCTTCACCACTGGCACCAGGCCCAATGACACAGGCACCTGAGACAGGTCAGACTGCCTGCACCCTTAGGCAGTTACAACAACAAGAGAATTTGTGCCAAATTCGGTGGAGACCAATCGCTGCTAATTATAACTCTCACGTACAGGGAGAAAGACAAGTACTCAGTCCTACCACAGACTACCTCCCTTCTCTATTTCCCTTAGGCCCGTCCTTCTCTGTTTTCTCAGCCCTGGTGAATCCCACCATTGTCCTTCATCTCAGACCCTTTTACTGCAGGCTTTGGAATCCTAATCCCATTCTAATCAACATCCCACATCTTCATCTTGTCATAGAGGTCTACTTCCAGGCCCTAAGGTAAACCTTCCCTCCGCCCCCAGGATAGCCCTTCTCCTGCAGCTCTGCTGACAAATGGATATAAGACTCTCCTGCCCACTTCTGCCTCCAAACATGACTATTTCTCCTGCTTCTCGAGGCTTCTGCCTTGTGGTCACACCCTCTGCTATGCTTCATCACTCCTTCAGATCGTGGGTCCACCTTCTTCTCTACCCCAGGGTCTGCATCATGCTGGAGATGATGTTACCCATGGAGACAGAATCAAAAAAGATAAACTTCTTTAATGGTATCCTAAAACTGCGGATCCCCTCAGGAATTTATAATTTAATCAATAACATTAAAAGTAATGTGATTACAGTTTGTGTATAACAAAATTCATTTAAAATATATAAATATTTCTATAGGATTGTAAAAACAAATTCTTACTGGTTCCTATTCAATAAGCGAAGCATTGTTTAATATGCTTAAAATTAATTAATGTAAGAAATAGTATGTTACCAAATATTTTAATGAAACTGCTTGTTTGAGGGGTTTGCACACATACTAAAATGTAGGTTAAATTTAAGTTCTGCTAAAAAACTCTGCTTTCATGACCTGATGTTTACAGTCATACAATTAAGTCTTGTATATCATCACTATACCTTCCCTTGTTAGCATTAATTTTCTAAATTTCTAGAGATGTGAGGGAAATAATCTTGAGCTGAATTTATAGAATTATTATCATTATTATGTCCTCTTTAACTTAGATTTTTTCCCCCATAATGGATATAGCTTTCCCTTCCTTCAATCATACATGCTCATTTAAAAAATATACATAATTAAAAACCAAGGTAAAAATAAAAATCATATAGAATCCACTCTTCCCCTTAGATAATCATTCTTGCATAAATAGCTGTTGGGATTATATCCTACATATTTTTTTTTTTAGCATGAGTACACTAAATTTACCTCTTTCATAAGGAATAATGACAACCTCATGTGTAACCCTCCCTACTTTTCCGGTATACAAACATATTCTAGATATACAGCATGCTATGGCGTGTGTGTGCAAAGTTTAGGGGGTGATTCAAAATACAGTGATCTTGAATACAGTTCTGTGAGGCCTTGGGTAACTTTTTTAAAACTCAGTTTCAGTTTCCTTACCGGTAAAATTAATACCACCTACCTCATAAGGTTGTTGTGAGGATCAAATGAGAGCCCAGCTCAGGCGAAGTGCTTCATAAGAACCTACTTTCTTTCTTTTAATGTCTGCATAACACCACATGATACGGGTGCGCCATAAAACAGTCATTTACCTCCTGATGGGCGCTCGCTTTGTCTTCAGTCTTTGACTGGTACAAACAATGCCACAATAAACATAATTGTATGTATACTTTAACTAGTAGTGATTTTATTTCCATGGGATAGATTCCTAAGGGTGGGACAGGTAAATGTACTATTAATTTCAACAGATAATACCATATTTCTTTTCAAAAAGGCTGAAACATTTCCAGATGTATGAGAGTACCCTTCTCCCTGAATCTCTTCAGCAACAGGTGTTTTCAGTTTTAGCTATTGCTAACCTAATGGCCATGAGATGCTGTATTATTGTTACTCTATTTGTATCTCCCTAACTCCTAGCAGGGTTGAGCATGTGTTTTTTAGCCACTTGGATTTACTTTCTCCAAATCTCATTTGCCCGTTTTTTACTTTTTGGTTATTTATACTTTTATCCATTTATAAGCACACTTGCATAATTTAGATCTTCTCTATCATATTTTTCAAATAATTTCCCCTAAGTTATTACAGAGTCCTCCCTTATCCACGGTTTCAGATATTCATAGTCAACCAAAGTCTGAAAATATTAAATGGAAAATTCCAGAAATAAACAATTCATAAGTTTTAAATTGCCTGTTCTGATGAAATCTTGCACTGTCTCGCTCTGCCACACCCGGGTCATGAATTATCCCTTTGTCCAGCTTATCCATGCTGCATACACTACCCACCCGTTAGTCACCTAGTTAATATCTGGGTTATCAGATTGATTGTTGGGGTATCACAGTGCTTGTGTTCAAGTAACCCTTATTTTACTTAATAATGACTCCAAATCATAAGAGTAGTGATGCTGGCAATTTATTACAGTATATTGTTATAACTGTTTTTTTAACTAGTTATTAGTAATTGTTGTTATTAGTTATTGTTGTTAATCTCTTACTGTGCCTAATTTATAAATTGAACATTATCATAGGTATGTATGTGTAGGAAGAAACAATATATAGATAGGGTTCAGTACCATCCGCAGTTTCAGGCAACCACTGGGGGTCTTGGAACGTATCCCCTGCAGATAAGGGGAAACTAAAAAAGTAAAGTTTTTACTGAAATACAACATTCATTTCCTTTCGGTTTACACTTAATCCTATGTAAATGGATTAAATTTTTAAATTATGTGTGTCTTTTCCTTTATAGCTTCTCAATCCTGTCTTGGTTAATCAACAACTTGAGGGATACTGGCATATATATAAAATCTATTATTTCTTCTTTCTTTTCTTCAGTCAATCTGGAACTTGATATACTTTTTTCCAGATGAATAGGCTGTTGGGTCAGCACCATTTTAAAAATAACCCATATTTCCCTTTTAACTGAAATACCATTTTTGTTATATATCAAATATCCACGTGTACTGGGATCTGTTTCTGAGCTCTCTAGTCTGTTCTCTGACTTGTTTTTTTCTAAATCAAAACCAAAGCCAATAAGGAGATCGTGATATGCTTCAATCTTGTGAGGCAAGTCAGTCCTTACTGGTCTTGTTCACATTTATTATTCCATATAATCTTTAAGATCACTTTATCCAACTCCCCCCACAAACAATCTTATTCAAATTTAAAATAGACTTGTATTATTTGCTTAATTTGGGGAGAATTCATGTTTTTATTATATTAAATCTTTCTGTCTAAAAACAGATATTGTTCAATGTCTTTATGTAACATTTCTTTTTTCATATGGTCCATTGTCATTTTTTTCCTTTTTTATAACTGGTTGCCAGTACAGAAAAAGTAATTTATTTTTATCTATCTACCTTAGGTCAATTTCAACATGAGTATTTCAATGAACGTTCTAAAGCTTCCTCACTGTTCAAGCTTTCCTCATTCTCATCAGACATCCTTACTTCTTACTTCATTTAAAAAAATTGAGGTTATCAGCTTTCCAGATTCCTATGTGCATAATCACCTATGCTCATAACCATTCTTTACACTTTTTCCTCCATTCTTGGAGGATGAAATTTATTTCCTCCTGTTCAAGTCCAGGCTCTATTGACTCCAACCCTTTCAACTTCCTCGAGGACCTTGCTCCATTAGTTATGCCCCCTTCTCTCCTGCATCTTCCACCTCTGCTTTTTATTAGTTTTCCTCTGTCTCTACTCTGTGCTCTGTTAAATTCCTCCTTTCTATTGTAGAGAGATTCCTTTAATTATCTTGGCCATTCAGCCCTTTCCAACCATCAGAAACACTTTACTCTGATTGTTGGCTCTTCTACCCTCCCTTAACTTAAGCTAAAGCAATGGCTCCATGAGCTTAGAGTGAGAAGGAAGGGCAAGGGTCTGGCTCCCAGATACCTCCTTACCCTCTCTCCTGCTCATCTGTATTTGGGGCAAAAGTGGTGGATGAGGGGACAGAAAAACGTCTCCTTCTTTGACTGGGGAAGGTTGCATTCCTCTATGTTGGCTGGCCCTGCTTCTGTGGTTAACACTCAATGGCCATCAGTGTTCTCTGGGGAGCACATGTCCAAATGCTGGCTTTCTCTTCTAGTACATTTATCAATTCTTAAGTAAGCCCTGGAAAAGGGTCTCTCTACTGCGCAATTTCCTCAGGTGGGAGATCTGCCTACAGGCACATACCTCTTTTCCACTCCCCGGGTAGCTCCTACACAAGAAACCACCCCATTGCCTGGAATAGAGCCCATCCCCTGAACAAATGGCCACAGTATTTTGCAACTTATCCCTAAGAGTGGATTTTACTTCTCCACCCCTTGAATCTGGACTCAGCCATGAAACTTACTTTAGCCAGCATAAGATAAGAAAATGTGACTTTGGGGGTTTGTGTGCATGATACAAATCATACTTCTACTGTAAAGCAGAACCCAGCCCTATGCTATAAACAAGAGTCATTCCTAAGGCAATGCAATTCAGTAAAGATAAAAATAAAAGGATGAACAAATACAAACAAAAAGAGAGCACAGACAGTGATTTTGATATCAGGGATTATGGAATTCTAACCAGAAAGCAATCATAAAAGACTTTTTTTTTTTAATGCTAATGGTAGGAATTCACAAGGATGATAAGATATGAATATCTACGCACCAAATAACTTAGCAATAACTTTCATGAAGCAAAAACTATAGAATACATAAGGAGAAACAGAAACACACTAAAAATAGGACACTTTAATTTACTTTCCAATCCAAAACAGACCAAACAGTCAAAAAAATAAGATATGAAAAGTTGGAAATAATCACAGAAACAAAAGGGATTATGAAGCTACTTTGCACAACTCTATGAAAATAAATAAACCCAGATGAAATGGATAATTTTCCAGGAAAATGTAATCAACCAAAACTCACCCCAGCAGATTCAGAAATTCTACAGAGCTCAAATTTCCATTGAAATTGATAAATTAGATTGTAGCAGCATAAGCATAGTTAAGAATATCAAGGTTAAACATTGTAAGATAATACTAAAGCTGTATGTCAGAATTAGGGAAATCCTAAAGAAGTGGATGCAAACTAATTTAATTGTTGCTTATATATGTTGCAAATATCTATTCCACCCCAAAAAGGTACCATAATCTATTCTCACAGAGGACTCTTTAGAGAGTAGGCAATTCTAATACTATTTAAACTGTCCTAGATATTAGAAAGATGAAAAATTCCAGATTATTTTATAAACTATAACACTGATACTAAAACCTGATACACTGCAAAAAAGATGATCAATTTTACTTATGAATATCAATTCAAAAAGAAAATAAAATATTAACAAACAGCACATTAAAGGAATAATGTGTCTTAATCAAGGGGGATTCCTCCCCTGCTACTTGTGCAAGAATGCAATAGTTCAATAGTATAAAATTTATTCATGTATTTTACCATATCAATAAATCCACGGAGAAAAACTGTGTTTATATTCATAGTCGTTGGAAAGGAATTTGACAAAAATCAAATCTCTTCTTTTTTAAAAAAAAGCACTCAAAATAAGGGTTGATGAAAACTTCCTTTATATGATTATACATATTTTATCTCAGCCCTAAGGCTAGTACATTTCCTAATGGGGAAACACTAGAGATATTCCTCCTAAAGTCAGGAACTAGACAAAGATGCCCATAATCACCACTACTACTTCACATTGTCTAACTGATTGCCTAATACCTCCAAAACTATAGAAAATTAAAGGTATGACAATTGGAAAAAATAAAAATGATCTTTATATTTGTAGATGGCATGATTGTATACCTGGAAAATCCAAGTGATAGCAAATGAAACTGAGTACTAATAAGAGAATTCAGCAAGGTAGCAGGATATAAACTTATTAATATACAGAATTTATATATATATATATATACACACACACACACACACACACACACAAACAATGACAGAAATAATGGAACAAGTAGACCCCATTTCAATGACAAGAAAAGACAAATACTTAGGACTTCAATAAGAAATTTCCAGAACCTAAAGGAGAATCTTTTTAATACTCACAAAGGATATAAAAGTTAACTTGGGAAGATGTGGAGAAAAGGGAACCCTTGTGCACTCTTGGTGGGAATGTTAATTGGTACAGCCACTATGGAAAATAGTACAGAGGTTCCTCAAAAAATTAAAAATAGGACTACCATATGATCACAGCTACTACCATATGATCTACCATATGATCCACTTCTGGGTATTTTTCTGAAGGAAACAAAAAGACTAACTTGAAAAGATAGCTGCATCCCCATGTTCATTGCAACATTGTTTACAAAAGCCAAGATGTAGAAGCAACCTAAGTATCCACTGATAGATGAATGGATAAAAAAAGTTTTGGTATATATACGCAATGGAATATTATTCAGCCAAAAAAAAGAGAAATAAATCATGCAACAACATGGCTGAATCTTGACGGTATTATACTGAGTGAAATAAGTCAGACAGAGAAAGACAAATACTGTATGACCTCACTTATATGTGGAATCTGAAAAAAAACCCAAAACCAAACTCATAGATACAGAGAACAGATTGGTGGTTGCCAGAGGCAGGGGGTAGAGGGTGGGCAAAATGGGTAAAGGGGGTCAAAAGGTACAAACTTCCAGTTATAAAATAAATAAGTCCTGGGGATATAATGTACAGCATGGTGACTACAGTTAATAATACTGTACTGCATATTTGAAAGTTGCTAAGATAGTCGATCTTAAAAGTTCTCCTCATAAGAAAAAAAAATGTATAACTATGTGTGGTGACGGATGTTAACTAGACTTATTGTGATGATCATTTCACAATATATACATATATCAAATCATTATGTCGTATATCTGAAACTAACATAATGTTATACATCAATCATATCTCAAAAATAAATAAAACTTTTAAAAAGTTAACTTGGATAAATGTAAAGATATGCTATGTTCTTTGATAGCAAGACTCAATATCATTCTGGAAATATCTACCAAAACTTCAGAAGCATTTACTCTTGATGTAATAATCACATTTCTAGGAATCCCATATATATATATATGCTTGTGTATATATATGCATATGTACATATAGTGTATACAGATATAGATATCATATATAACATATATACCTATATGTGCATATATCCATATCTGTGCTAATATAAAATGACAGTTGTGCAAGGTTATCCTTTTCAGGATTGTTTGAAAAAGCTAAAGATTGGAACATAAGTATCCAGCAGTAGGGGACTGGTTGAATACGTCATGGTAGATCCAATAAATAGAAAACTATGCATCCACAAGAAGGAATAAGGAAGATCTCTATCAACTACTGACATGGGAACATCTCCAGGATAAATTTTCATGTTAAAAAAAAGCAAAGAATAAAAGAGTGTATATTTTAGGCTATCTTTTATGAAAGAAATACATTCATATTTACTTGTATTTGCATAAAGAAACACTGGAGGACAAAAAATAAATGAATAAAAATGATAATCTATAGCAGCTAGAGGAAAAAGGGTGGAAAGGCATGAGTAGGAATGAGACTTCTATGTATTCTTTTTATATATTTTGATACTTGAATCAAAAAATTAAAATTAATAAAAATAGAATGTTTTCTTAGAATTTGGTGCCAATTTTTAGGGCCAGGATACCTGAATAAACTTTAGCAAAGTAATGTGGTTTTAGTTGTTGCATGAGGAAATTGCCAGTCTTTTACTTCCAATTTGCCAATCTTTTATTAGGTAACTTTATTTTTTAGTGGAACTTGAGAACTCAGAAAACTTGATTTCTGATGAAATCCTTTATGTCAGGTACTGAGGATACAATAAGAATACAAGTTCTTGCTCTCAAGGAGTTCAGACTTGAAGGTGAGACCAAAAATAAGCATTTGATTACACAGCATAAGAACACCAAGAACTCTACACAATATGTAATGTGATTAACTACCTTCTACTGCTGGGGAAGGCTTCTTAGAGGAGATGAGAGCCAAGCTAGACTCTAAGGGATGACTAGGAGCTTGAAGGTGATCCCAAGAGGAGGGGCATTTCAAGCACGGGGAATAGCAAGTGCCATCTTCAGTACTGTTTCCCTTTTCTTACAGTTCTTCAAGTTCCTTAGCCTCAAAGCAACCTTTCACAGCTTGGCTCTTGCCTATCTTTCCATCCTCATCTCCTGCCACTCTGGAGGCCTAGACATATATAGGGTGGTAGGAACGAGAAGGACAGAAATTGTGGTCAGAGCAGTTTATTGACAGATAAGATTTCACACATAGGATGGCCCCTGGTCTAGAGAAGCTCTAAAGAGTGTTCCTTGGAGTTGTGGATGTCAGGAGCTCTGAATCTGAAGTAGGAGTGTTGGCTGAACTAATCAAAGGGAAACGGCAAGAGTTTAGGGTAGAGAGAAAAACTGTGACCCAGGTGCACTATACTCAATAAATATTGGAGAGCAAGGTCCACATGAATATAACTTCATTTACCAAGTAAATGTGTTTCAAGCACTGTCCTCAGAGAGATCTTTTAAATGCATAAATCATGTTACACCCTTGCTTAAAATCACTGCTTCTCATTGCATGTAAAACTAAATTAAAACTCCTTCATCTGGCCTTCATATCCAGGTCCCACAAATTCTGTCCCCAACCCATATCTCTAACCATGCTCTGTGACACACTCTCCCTCCCACAATGGCCTCTTTCAGTCTCTGGAGGCATCACATTGCCTCTGTCTGCAGTGCCCTCTCCATCCCTTGCTCCATCGCCTAAATCCTACTGGTCCTGCCATTCTCATGGTAAATGTCACCTCCTCAGGCCTTTCCTCCTGACCACTTCTCCACCATCTAAATTATACCTCCCATTAAACCTTTGTTATAGCACCCTATATTTTCTTTCATATTAGATTTCATAATTATGTATACATACATGTTTACTTGTTTAAAGAATTTCTCACCTCATGAGACTACAAACTTCAAGAGGGAAGGAATTTTTTTTGTGTGTGAGGAAAATTGGCCCTGAGCTAACATCTGTACCCATCTTCCTCTGTTTTGTATGTGGGTCGCTGCCACAGCATGGCTTGATGAGTGGTATAGGTCCATGCCCGGGATCTGAATCCGCAAACCCCATGCCGCTGAAGTGGAGTGCGCTGAACTTAACCACTATGCCACTGGGCCAGCCCTACGAGGGAAGGAATTGTTTTGGTCGGTGCTTAGAAAAACTCCTGGCACGTAGTAATCAGTAAAGATTTGTGAAAAGAATGAATAAGTTTAATCTTCATAACCTTGCAAAATGATATTCTTATCCTATTTTTTCAAATGTGGAAATTCAGCTCAAAAAGGGTTGGTGATCTATCCAATATTCCAAAATACGAGTCCAAATCCAAATCTCATGATCTTAAATGTTATACTGTTTCCCAAATAAAGAGGGGCTGCTGGTGAAAATAAAAAAGAAAGGTCTGGAAGTGGCATAGGCAGCTAAAGAGGATGATAACGGTTTGTGAGGTTATGGTCATGGACAAAGAGCTGGCTCTGCTTGAGGGGCTGAAAATGAAGTAAGGTCCTTGCATTTCAACTAAAATAAAGATGTGATGGAATATTCTGTAAATAGGTTGAGAGAAGTGGGTTTGCAAAGGAATAGGGCTTTCAGAGGATCCTGTAGAATTGAGTTAGGAGACTGGACAGCAGTAAGAAAGTGAGCAAGCAAAGGGGGTGAGGCTTGAGCAGCCATGGGGATAACAGAATGAGTTGATGGCTGACTGATGTAACTGAATACTCTGGGAAGTGTGTGTGGCCTCTGGGAGCAAGCAGCTTGGACAGAATTAGAGGGAGTGAACTACAGGAAGTATCAGGAGGTACTCAACCAGCATGAGGCTAGAATATCTACCACTTTCCTCTACGTTTTCTGAGCACATCTCTCCCTGGAGAGGCTTCTACTCCACTAATATGGCCTGTCTGCCCCTCATCAAGTTCTGGCATAATCCCTAGTTCCTTGGAAACTCCTGTTTCACTGGTCTTAGCTGAGCTATATCCTGCTGCAGGGCCAGCGGCGAGAAATAAATCAGGATCAGTAGTGAAAGTAGAAGGAGTGACTACACAACAGGGACAGGGATGGATTTTTCAGGAGGAGATTTACAAGTTTACAGTTTCTGGGGTATGTTTAACACCACATCTTACGCTCTCAGAAGTGGGTGTAAATCTGGATATAGTCATAGACCACTTAAGAATGTGGCAGGCCTAAAAGGAACGGACATGAAAGGTTTTTAAAAACAAGTTTTTAAAAATATGTCTAAAGCTCCTGACTTTAGACATATTCCATTATAGTTAAAATCTGTATACTTATTTTATATTCAAAGATGGATAAAAAGTAATAGTATTAGGTTTATTGTGTCAATCACTAAAAAGCAAAATAATTGATATTAAGTGTTGCTAAGAAAAACTATACCTTACAACTGGAATCCAAATCATTCAAAACAGATATCCCATGAAGTGTGTAGAAATAGGCTGATGGCTCCTGAAAGGCAACAACAGCTCGCTCCCAGCCACCTTTGCCTAGAAACAGTTGCTAGGCAGCACTAGATTTGCTCACAAATGCACTTTCCACCCAGTGATCAGTATTATGAACACACATGCCTCCTACCAATCAATTTTTCTGCTCCTGTTTCATTAAAGGCAAGAGACTCTGGTAAACATTACTGATGATGGCTAATACTCTCATGGACACTGAATCATTCTAGGCTATTTCCTGGACAAAAAGATTAAGATCTTTGCCTTCTATGTCGAGGAGTATTTAGAAAAGCCTGAAAGCTACATATTTCATTTATTCTTAATTTCTTTGAGACTGAGCGTAAATGTTGTCCAGGGACTAGAATAATGGAATAACGGATCTGAGACTCATTCTCTTTCAAGTTCTTTTGTTGATTCATAAAAAATCAATACTGCAATTCATTTAATTTAAACTCACTTTAAAAGTATTTAGTAGATAGATTCTGGGAATTTGAATTATATAAAGAAAACAAAGATGTCATCATTCTAGAACTTTAAGGTTTTTACCTTTGTTTTGTATTGACACTAGTAATGTGCTCAGTAATACAAGAATAAAAGGTGAAAGTATGATTGACCTTGTTCTGAATGGAGCCATTTCTACTGCGTCTGCCAAATCATTTATTGGATGTACTGCCATCACCAGCACTCAACACTTCCAAAAACAAATATATCTTTTCCTCAAAGCAGCTATGCTTATAATATTTCCTTTCTGCTAAAGTGCTACCACATTCCTGGTCCTTCAGACTTACAATCCTGGAGCTATAACTGCCTCTCCCCAACATAATCTCCATGCCTCATAACCAAATCTTGCTTCTTATTCCTTTTGCTCTCTCTTCTACTGAGCCATCCTGTTTATTAATGTTTTCCTGTATCACTTTATTCTATTTGCCAGCAAAAATACATATATAATAATTCTCTATTCCTCACAGTTAAAGCTAACATTTTTTTTAGTCTGGAATTAAGAAGATCCAATCTCAGCCCCTTAACTGCCTAACAAGCCTTCTGCTCTAGACACGCTATGCCTTCCTCAAAATTCCTGGCACCTAGTAGACATGCACCCTGCTTTCCTCTGTCACTCTGCAAATGTTTATTCCTGCTTCTACCTCTGTTTCATCTGGATGCCCTTAATGCTTTTGTCTTTAACTGTTCCCAAATTTAGTTATCCCATAAAACTATTCTAAATTCCCACTTCCTCCATGGAGCTTTCGGCAGTTCTTCAAACTCATATTAATACAATGCTCTCATTAGTACTTTTAAGTCAGCCATATGTTCTAGTATGGTAGTCAATCAAGAATCTTAACTCAATAATGAGAGTTGATACTTGTATAGTGCTTATTCTGTATCAAGCACTAATGCTCTACATATATTAAATTCAATTATTCACAACTTCACAAAGCAGAAACTATTACAATTCCTAATTTTTCAAAAGAGGAAATTGGGGCACAGAGAGGCTATAAAATCTGTCCAAGGTCACATAGTAAGTGGCAGAGTTAGGAATCAAACCCAGGCACACTGGTTCTAGAATCCATGCTCTAAAACACAAATCCTGATAATAGGTTCCTTCCAGTTTTAAAATTCCTACACATTATCTAGGTCAACCTCATCATTTGACTGAAGACAAACCAAGGAAGAGAGATTCAGTTACAAAGATACATAAAGCAGTTTTCTCAAAATTTAATACGCTCTGTGAATTACCTAGGGGTCTTTTAAAATGCAGATTCTAATTTAGTAGGTGTAGGATGAAGACTGAGATTTACTTTTTTTTAATTGCTGAGGAAGATTCAGCCCTGAGCTAACACTCACTGCCAATCTGCCTCTTTTTGTATGTGAGTTGCCACCACAGCATGGCCACTGACAGACAGGTGGCATAGGTCCACACCTGGGAACTGAACCTGGGCCACTGAAGTGGAGTGTGCCAAACTTAACCATTAGGCCAATGGGGCTGGCCCGAGATTTTACATTTTTAACAAGTCCCCACAAGATACTGATTTTACTAGTCCATGTACCACATGCTGAGTAGCAAGAAGCAAGAGAAAAGCTAGCTAAGACTGGAACTCAGTTCTGACTTATTCCATCCAGTGTCATCCCAAACATTATGCTCATAGGTAAGGAGGGACAAAATGTGACTGAGAGAATTTACTGGGAAAAAAATGACCTCATTTTGAAACACCTTCTTGCTGATATGAGTGGTACATAAATTTTATGGTGCTTTTTCCGACATGTATTTTATTTTGTGGTGGTATAAGAGGTACATTTAGATAGCTCTAAGATTTACTAACTCTCTCAGATCTGCACAAGCACTGAGCTTGTCTAAGACTTACCATCCATAAATTCGTTATTCACTTCTCTATATCCCATCAATTTATTGCTCTGGTAGTGATTTGGGGATATGGGGTTGAAAGAGGAAAGAGTATGTGGGGAGAAACATACTTTCCAGGACCCCAGAAAGCTGGAGTCAGGACACCACTCATGGACATTCATTCTGATTTTTCCTCTGCATGTGCTCACTGTCGAGTTAGGCTAGAGAACCAGAGTCCCAGATGTCTGGATTTTTTTTTCCAATAAGGACATATATTGCCTGAGTTCTTTCTAAATAGTGATGTACATCTCTGGTATAAAAAGTACAGGACAAAATTAAGCTTCCCAGATCTGGAAAGACATACCTTGTGCAGCTAGTGTTAACAGTTGTATTTTGGTGGCTCTGGTGGCGACAAGAAGCTGCACTGAGATATGCCAAGATATGTGGCCAGCTGGCTTCCACTAAGTCTGTATGTCCTTGCCCAAATACACAAATACATTAGAAACTTGAGGAACGTGTATATTTTCTTTCTAGCCATCTATTGCCTATTTAAAACTATAAAGTAAAGAAAAAAAGGATGACAGTTCTATTGATGTCAGTTATTTATGTCTATCATTTAAATAAAAACCACCTACTCTTCCTCCCTTTCTCCTACCACTCTTGCCCTCCCTAAATCTGTGATTTTGTGGGCCAAAATCTGTTTACTTTGTCTTTCCTTACCTACCCTTACCTAAAGTCCTAATTCTGTAACTTACTCCAATGTGCCCTTAAACAATGATGTGTCCAGGAGCTTTTATTATGGATTTTAAGTAATATTAACCACCAACTGAAGACATTTTTTTGTTAGAGAAGGACATAATGTAGAACACTATACCTTACATTTCTTTTAGATAAATTTAGAATGCCAGATAAAATAGCTCTTTGAGTCCAGAAAAATAAACTTTGTGGGTTTCTCTCATATATGAGAATTAAGGTATTTATTCAAGGATGAAGCTTTTTTTTTTGTGAGGAAGACCAGCCCTGAGCTAACATCCGTTGCTAATCCTCCTCTTTTTGCTGAGGAAGACCGGCCCTGGGCTAACATCCGTGCCCATCTTCCTCTACTTTATATGGGATGCTGCCGCAGCATGGCTGACAAGCAGTGTGTTGGCTGGCGCCCGGGATCCCAACCTGTGAACCCCGGGCTGCCAAGCGCAAACTAAACTGCTGCATGACTGGGCTGGCCCCGGATGAAGCTTTTTTTTTAAGGACACTGTAAAGATGCTTTCAGGCCACTATAATATTTTTATATATATTTATACATGATTTCTGTTAATAAAATTTTAACTATATAATGATTCTCGCCAGTATACAATGTATCCTCATTATTAATACATTACTTCTGGAGTAATTAATATAGATGAATTATTAAAGACATTATTGTTTTTAAAAGATTGAAGGTCATCAAAAATATCTCATGTCATATATTTTTCATAGCTTTACATAAGTAATCTGTTGAAAATCAATAGCTCTGAGACCTGCCATGCTGTTTATAATTTGCCTCCGCCTTCCAAAATATAATTAAGCGTATGGGGGAGGGGGGATTTATTTTTTTTCCCCCAGTATCACACTTATTAATTTGTAGAAATGCATTTTGCCTCATGAACTTTTTTTTTTTGATGAGGAAGATTGACCCTGAGCTAACATCTGTTGCCAATCTTTCCTCTTTTTGCTTGAGGAAGATTGACCCTGAGCTAACATCTGTGCCAGTCTTCCTCTATTTTTTGTATGTGGGATGCCACCACAGCATGGCCTGATGAGTGGTGTGTAGGTCTGTGTTCAGGATCTCAACCTGCGAACCCCAGGCCAACAAACCAGAGCATGCAAACTTAACCACTATGCGACCAGGCTGGCCCCCCCATGAACTTTTATTGTAGTATAAATCACCTTTCAAGTGCCTTGTCAGCCACCATGATCTTTGTGTGACAGATATCCCAACACATATCTGAAATAGTGGTAGGAAAAGAGAAAGCGATCTCAGATAATTCACTGTTCCAGCATTGATATCTGCATTGATTATGGAGTGGCTGATTTCTCGGTTTACCCCATTTAAATCAAGTCCAGATGTGCACTTTGCAGAAAGCTATTTTAAAGAGCACAAGAGAATCTAAAACAGTTTCATTAGGGTGACACTGGAGACAAAAAATCCTCTGAATTCTGTAGAGGACATCATCTCACTCCAGGTGGGCTTTCCGCAGCCGGCTTACCGCAGTGAGCTCTGTGATCACGAGCTCTCTGCATCTGGCAAGGCTATGGATTCACATACTCCAAAACCTAGGAGCATACAAATTTGAAAGAATTAAGACATTTTTTGAAAATGCACTTGAATTAAGTGCAGAAGATCTGAGGTGGAGAAAAATCTAAAAGCTAACGGTATTTCTTTTGACAACCCTTATGAAAACACAAAACTGATTTTACTGCATATAGAATAACCAGACTTCACATCCAAAGACCAAGCTTTGCCAGAGAAAAAGATTTGGGAGGAGCAAACAAAGAAACAAGTCACAGGTAAAGTTTTGTAGGTAAAATAAAGCTATATGAAAGGACGGTTGATATAAGCTAACAAAATTAGAGTGCTAGGAAACAAGGATGATTTGACAATAAAAATCAAGTAACAATGATAACTAATTTTTAAGTATATATTTAAAAAGGATTGATGAGAAATGAGGAAAACTGAGATCAGGTACATGTAGACTTTAAAAATGAGATTCAGATATACAATCATTAAAAGATTCAAATTCTTATACAGAGATATTTCTTGGATATTCTATATTTGTGTAAGGGAAGTGATCATCTTAATAAGAACAAAGCCTGAGCAATACTATGTCAATAAATTTTTCCATATTAATACAATGTAATATGTAATAGTAATTAATACAATTAGTAATAAGCATTCCTAAGAAATAAAAGCTACAACAAACCGTAATAAGCTGAACATTATTGTTGAGTCAAAGAATAATGAGAATGATATTTAGAATCATGTTACACGAAAAACTTAACTTGGATTAAAGAATAGTATGATCTGAATTGCTTCAATCACAAAAATAAAAGCAAGTAAAAGTTTGCCCTAAAGTGGAACTGATTAAACAAGGAAATAAAAGAAATTAGTCCCACCTAGTGTGAGAAGATAAGCCACAGTGGTCTTGTCAAGGTCTTACTTCATCTTTCAAGAGACAAATGGAGAGAAGTGAGCAGAGCTTCAGATAAAGTAGAAAATGCTACATAAAATGAACAGCTCCAGGGATCCAATTGCAGCCATCCTTAGCCCACCTACAACATGATTTGAAAATCAGTCTTCACAAGAAGGGCACAAGCACACTTCTGTTGTGTGTTCATTCTCACTTTGAATTCAAATGCAGCATTTATCAATGGACTAGAATGAATGCAGCCAATATTTTTCAGTAACAAACTCACCACTAGGTTGCAGTCTTAGCTCAACTGCTTCTTTAAGAACATCTATTCACAAGCAGTTAACCATTCTAATGGTTAGAATGGTTAACTTTTTACTTTTTACTTCTCCCTTGCGACAAGAGCTGATATAAGCCACACTCAGTTTATCAATCAGTTCAGAAGCCTACCTAGATTCCGTAGCAGATAACACTGTTTTTCAAGAGCAGCAAAACTCACAAATTGCCCGTCAAAAAGTTCTGTCATCAGCAGGCAGCCTCTCAAGAGCTGTCTTCCATAACAAAGCATGCGACCACGTAGGTAAAAAAAATCATTCCTTGGGTATTTTAAGCCACGAGTTTCAACAGAGGACCAACAGTTAAATAACACATACATAATTACCTTTCTCTTTGTTTCCCTTGATTTTCTTGGGTCCTAAGACCCCCATATAAGATGCAGTTTGGCTGTGCTGATTCCTTTGAAAAGCCCACCTTTCTGTCATTGTAGGCACTTCCACTAGCAGTTCCCCAAATGAGCTTCATGTAATATTTATTCTTTAATCCCTAAAGGCATATTTTTAAAGGAACTTGACACTTTTTATTTTTAAAGGGGAAATCCAGAGGTAGACAAAAATAAAACAAGGAAATGAAACAATAATGTCTTATCTGTATTGCACTTGAATCCTTTTGAAAACTATTCTAATGCAAGTGCCCATAAATGTTGTAGTGTTTTGCTTCTATGAATGACTCATAAGTTTTATGGATTTTTTGGAGGGAGGGAGATAGCTATTACAAATGTTTCTAGAGAAAATACTTAGATATTTAGTTTGAAACATATTTTTATAAATAATAAAACATCCAATTATAATTTTAAAATAAGTCATATATAACCACACCAACTCTGCAAAATTCCTGAACAATAAAGCATCTGGTAACAATCACATAAAATAGACAACATTCATTTAGAACCTAATCATGCCAGACTTCGTGGTCGGTGCTTGACATGCACTGTTTTATTTAATCTGCCCCAAACCCTGTACCTTACATTCTTTCATTATACAGTCTTCCCTGTGCATGTTAGTGCAGGACTATAAAAATGACTGCGCAAGCTAAAACTGTGCAAAAAGATCTTAATAATCAATGGGAAAAATTGTAATTGTTCCATGACTTTAGAAAAGTTTTGTCAAAACTTTAAGTATTATCCTACTGTTTAAATATTATCCTATCTGAATGTATAGGGAAATTTAGAAATTCATAAAACTAGTAAATTAGCATACTGTAATTTAAAACATTAGAAACATACAGAACTAAAGTGTTTTATTTCTTCGTAAAAAAACTTATAAGGAGTTGTTTGAACAGTTCCAGCCTCCTTCTTTTTGTCATGTAACTTACAATATAGATCAAACATCTCTTCTATTCCTTGGCAAATTGTCATCCTCTTTTCTCAGTTTAGATCAGCTTGTTGTATTTTATCCTTTGTGTTTTCATTGTCATGAAATATCTTTGAGACTTCCTTTAATGTGAAGTTTTTTGCCAGCATCACTTCCTCGGGGACATCTTCCTCTTTTTCATCACACTACTTTCCTCCTGTGTGTTGACAGGTAGCCCTCACTAAGTTCCTCTGGTTGCAGGTCTAGGGGCTCTCTGATGGCAGCAATGTCAGCTTTCCCCTGGTCAGCTATTCCTGCTATAACTCCATTTATGTTTGATATGAATTTCATTTCCAGCATCACCATTTTTCATTTCTTTGCTGCATTTTACCTTTTCGGCCAATTCCTTCTTTTGGTTAGCAATTTTTGTAAAATGTCACGTGGGTTTATTACAGGGAGCCAAGGAGGCAACAAAACCACAGGCTTTGCTGTCTATGCGTGAACTGAAAAACAGATGCACAGTGACCAATCGCTGACAGACTCTGGAAAAGGTGATATGATTGGTTACTGAACATGATGTGCATCTATTATTTACGTAGTGATTTGAGGACTGAAAAGCTAGTATAAAAGCTTGTATTTTGTGTGATTACTCACAGTTACTATATGTGGTAACCAAAATTTGAACTGTGTTGTTGGGGAACTGGTGTTATTTAACTAACCTGTGGTAACTGTAACGTGTACATATCGGAACTATGCCAAGCAAGGACTGCCTGTACTCATCTCATGTATAAGGAGGACTAGAGAGTTAAGTAATTTTCCCAGTGTCACATAGCAAGCAACAGGCTAAGCTAAGATTCAAGCCTAATTTTTTTCTAGGTCTAAGACTCAGGTCTTAGCAGTTCTGAGTTGTTTTGATGACAGTTGCCTTTTTTTCCTACAAGTACTTGTGTTCTGCTTAACGATGTGCCTTTTACTTTTTAGTTTAACAAAGTGACAATATCTCATTATATTTTGAGGAATATTTACATACTCACTAGTCTATGTTTCCCAAACTGTGTTCCAAAGACATTGTTAATGGGTGTGGCAAAGGCCCTAGTGCAGTGTCCCTGGGGGCTGAAGGGATGGTCAGGAGGCCATTATGAATGGAGGAGTGAACAGGGGAAGAGCTAGAGATGTGCATCTGAGAGGAACCAAGAGGCCAGGCTATGTAGGATCTTACAGGCTTGTCTCAGGATTTTGGCTTTTATTCTGAGTGAGATGGGATACTACTAGAGGATTTTCGGCAGAGGATTATGGTGTAGGAGAAATGAAAGAACATCCGTCCCTTTCCTCAGACCTGGTCATTAATGGGAAGGAGATGCAGGAGAGGTAGAGAGTTAGAAAAGCAGACATCAGAACCACTTTCTGCTCTCCTGGCTTTGATCTGGAGATGGGGAGGAATGTTCAATAAATGAGGGAAATACCAAAGGTAGAGGAGCAGCTCTTGCCTCTTCTCTGGAAGAAAGTTCTCTCAGGCTGCCCCCAACACCAACATGGAGCAGTTGCAACATGTCGACACCACATGGTCAGTCAGAGGGAGGCCAAGAGGTTTAGCTTTCCTGGCTGAGAATCTTTTCAAATGGTAGCCGTTGCCAGAAGGTGGCTACAGAGTGGACTTCTCGGGCAGGACCATACGGCAGTCACAGATTTCAGAGGGGAGCCTTGCTAACTCAAAGTGTGGTCCCTGGATGGGCAGTGTCAGCATCACCACCACCTAGGAGCTTGTTAGACATTTAAATTCTCAGGCCCTAACCCAAACCTACTTACTCAGAATCTCTGGGGGTGAGGTCCAGGAATTTGTGTTTTAAGAGGCTCTCCAGGTAATTCTTGTTCATGTTAAAGTTTGAGAAGCACTGGTCCATTGTGCCATTAGGAGCTAAAAGTGAGGCTGAGTTCATCAGTGAATCCCACGGGAGGCTCTGCCGAAGCCAAAAGAGCCCAGCAGCCTCCTTCAGCCACCAGGCAATAGGCGGCATTACCCAGCATACAAAGGAGGCAGCAAAGGCAGAACACTGGGGTCCCAGGAGCCTATCTTGCCCCCCTGACTACATCACATGAGCCATATACTCTCTCCCCAAATATCTGGCCCCCTTGAGGAAGGCAAGAGGAAAAGAAGAGGCTCGGTATTTTATGCAGGAGAACTTGAGCACTACCTACAAGAACTATTTAAAATATTGGATAGAACTTTAAACTGGATTGGACACAATATTTTGGTTTTGTTTTTCTAAGCAGTGAATGGTGAGTATGGGAAGAAGGCCAGATTAGCTACAAAGTGAAGAAGGTACCAGTTGTCTGCACATTTGAATTCTAGTGTTACAGTTATATTACAGTTACAATACTGTAATAACATGCGTTGTGAATCTCCAAGAGTGAAAGATGGTGTGTAGCACTTTCAAACTTATTTCAACACAGAACCCTGTTTCTTTTCTCCAAGAACAATAAAAGCTAACTCTGATTGCACACTTACCATCTGCCAGGGACCATATTAAGTAAAAATACTTCCCAATAACGCTATAGAATAACACTGAAGTGGATTCTGTTATCATTCCCATCGTAGCAGAGGAGATTTGCAGTGAAGCTAATAAAGCTTGTCTCAGGCTCCTCACTTCCATAGGACCCTCCCAAGGCCCTGTATCTAATTTTGTATTTATAATTTTGTTTGTATAATTTTGTTCAAATTACAACAATATTTAACAATATCAAAGACAAAGAAAAATTCTAAAAGCTTCCAGAGGCAAACAGAAAAAACATAGGAAAGAAAATTAGAAAAAAGAAAAAACTCAGACAAGCATTAGATTTTTCAACAGCAATCCTGGTTAGAAGAAGACATTGGAGTTATATTTTCAAAATTGGGAAGGAAAATATGTTTCAGCCTAGAATCTTATTTCCAGCTAAACTATAATTTAAATACAAGGAGAAATAAATATTAGAGCAAGCTTCTCATACATCCTCTTTGAAATAACTATTATAGGCCATACTCCAGTAAAAAAAGAGATGAATACAGGAGCAGGCAATGAGATATGTATGAATGAGTAAAGAATTGTGTACTTTATTATTGTTTAAATGAGCAATTACTACACATACACCCATTTGATAAATATGAATCTGGAATTAAAATGCTAAATGATACAGATAGGAGCTTGGGGTATATAGAGGTAGGTCAAAGTGTATTAAGAACCAGTTAAGATTATTGGTTTGTTTGGGAAAAGACAGAGATATTAATAAGCTTTAGATAGTGCCCCTAGTTCAGTAACTTGGGTGTAACCACCAGAAGACTAAAAGTAGAATGAATAACTTTCAAAATAGCAGAAGCAAATTTGATTATCCACTAAATGGTAGGAAAAGAGAAAAAGAAACAAAACTCAGGAAGAAAGCCTGGTGTCTTATCTTAGGTTCCTTCAAAGAAGATTCTAGACCTGAATCAAGGTCTAGAATCAAGGTCTAGTATGCATGCAGTTTACTCTGGAAAAGAATTCCCAGGAACAGGAGTAGGGGACTGGCAAGAGTGAAGCAGAGAAGGAGGGAAAGCCAATTATTTAGGAGTGTATTTTCAAGTTGATCACCATGGTGGGCAACTAGGGCTCAATTCACTAGGGACTTCTGAGGAGCCATGTAGAACATACTTCAGAATTATCTACCCAAGGCATAGAAAAGGGGAACATTTATCCTCCAGCTCCTATGCTTCCATTGATCAAGGGTTGTCCATGGTTGTTAATTAGTTTGCACTTCTTGGTTCTCCCATATGTCACAATGGCAAGAGGTTCTTGCAGGCATCCCAGACAGTGGTGGTAGAAAGCCCTGGAGTAGAAACCTAGAGACTCATAGTGCAGCTGAGACAACATGCTCTCAGGCTATACTTGTATGCAGGTGGTGGCTTCTACAATGGCTGGAGTAAACAGATGAGCCAGAAGATGGCAGCAATAATTGTAATAATAATCATCATAAATGGGTTCAACTCATTAGGTTAAAGAAATGAGGCACTATGTTATTTAAACTTCAAAGGATACACACAGAAATATTAATATACTACGTCTCCAAAGACTTGACCTACAACCTATATTCTCTGACTCTAAAGCAAAATAAAATTAGAACTAAAAAACAAGGTTCTTGGGGAACTTCTTTTTTTTTTCTTTTTTTTGGTATAGTAAACTACATTATCTGGATAAGTCCTGTTGAAAACAACTAAATATATTGAATAAATTATTTTTAAAATTTTCTTAAAATTAATGAGGAGCTGACTAGATTGTAAGGAATTACCAGGTAAAACCTGAAGGGGACAGAAGAAACTAAAGAAGTAAGCTAATATAGAATCTTCTTTTGGCCTGAAAGTGTTTGCCAATCCCAGTAAATTTGAACTTTCATTTTGATAACTTTACTGGGGTGAGGAGATCAGAAAACAACCACCCAGGGCCACACAACGTGAAGAATCTAATACTAGACACTTCCCACAATAAGCCGGGATCTCAAAGAGTTACTCTCTAAGAGTTAACTAGAAATTAACCAGCACTTATGTGGTATTACAGTATGGATTTTCATTATTGAAGTAGACCAAGGGACCTCAGGTCTTAAACTTAGATTATGGTGGCCCTGTTATGGTAACATAATGAAAAGCAATGTCCCTAGGTATCTGGCAGAAGCCAAATGAAAACTTCTCTGGAAAAAGATAACTTCATCCTAGATCTCAGAATATTCCTGTAATTTTTTTTTTCTTTTTGGTGAGGAAGATTGGCCCTGAGCTAATATCTCTTGCCAATCTTCCTCTTTTTGCTTGAGGAAGATTGTCCCTGAGCTAACATCTGTGCCAAGCTTCCTCTATTTTGTATGTGGGACACTGCCACAGCATGCGTTGATAAGCAGTGTGTAGGTCCGTGCCCTGGATCTGAACCCGTGAACCCAGCGCCACTGAAGTGGAGCACACGAACTTAACCACTACCCCGCTGGGCCAGCCCCCTGTAATAGTTTTTTAAGTACAATGGCTACAAGGCAGCCAGACAGTACCAATTAAGTGGTAGTGTGTGGCGGGTAACACCCCCACCATCAGGTGGCATCTCAAAACACTACACTCTAGGAGCAAGGATGAACTAAAATAGAACAGCCAGCTTCAAATCACCTTAGTAACTGGATTGAATTAAAATTGCTAGTGCCCCTAGACACCTGCCCACAAAAGTAAATCTCTCTAGAGGAAAAATAGCATCATCTTGGTCCTCAAACTATTTCTACAATTTTTCATATTCAATTCCAGCACTCAATCCAAAATAATCAGGCAAAAAAGGAAACATGCAAAAATAGTAAGAGAGATAATAGATAATAGAAAGAGACACACAAGGATACAGAAAAGATATTATCAGTTATGGATACTTAAAATAACACAATATTTTCAAGGAACTACAAACAAGATTTAGAATTTTGTCAGAGAACTAACAACTATATGAAATAGCTGACCAGAAACTGCAGAACTGAAAAGGACAATAACTGAAATTAACAACTCAATGAATTGCTTTAAAGGCATGTTAGACACAGCTCAAGAGAGAATTAATGAACTAGAATGCAGATCAGAAGAAAATACTCAAAACGAAGGACAGAGAGAAGAAATTATGGAAAATAGAGAAAACAGTGTAAAATACAGAAATTATAGTGAGAGAGTCTGATATACCCATAACTGGAATTCCAAAAAGACAGGAGAGAGAAAATGGTACAGATGTAGCATTTGAAGAGGTGATGACTGATAATTTGTCAAAAATGATAACAAGCCACAGATTCAAAAGAACTATGAACCGCAAGCAGAATAAACACAAAGCAAACAAGCTAAGGCATATAATTGTAAAACTGCTAGAACAAAGACAAAGAGAAAAATCTTAAAAACAGATTACCTACACACATACACACAGAGCAAAATGATTCATAGCTGTCTTTCTGACAGAAAAAAAAATAAAGCCAGAAGACAATGGAATTATAGCTTTGAAGTGCTGGAAAAAATTCTATAACCAATGAAAATTTCTCAAATATGAAGGTTAAATCAGGACATTTTCAGACAAATAAAGCTGAGAGAACTGGTCACCAAAAGACCTATTCTAAATGCAGAAGGAAAATGATCCCAGATGGAGTCTTGGGGATGCAAGAGAGAATGAAGAGTGAACAACAGAATAAATATATGGGTAAATTAAATAAATTACAAATAACATTGACTGCATAAAACATATTACCTTTTGAATGGATATATATGTGTGTACAAGTATGCACACACACATTATATATATATACACAAATACAGATACATATATAGATACATACACACACATACATACACATATCTTGTGTAGGTATGTATGCATGTTTATGTTCATAGGCATATACACACAAACATATATACACATGTATATATGTATGCAGAATATCTTTTTTGAGACTCTTGCCCATTCAGTTGGGTTGTCTCTCTCTCAGTAACTGATATAAACAAATTAAGGGGAATATCATGAGGAAAATTTCAAAATATTTAGAACTGAATGAAAAGGCTTATTAAGAGAAAAAGGGAGGAAGATGTAAATAAACAATATACTGAACAAAAAAATGAAATTAGCAAAAAAGAATAATAGATTTTTTAAATTATGGAAGAATATCAAGAACGACTACAAATTAGTAAATGTGAAAAACCTGATGAAATGAAAAAAAATTTGGAAAAAGATAAAATTTCAAAATTGCCCAAGTTGAAAGAAAACTTAAATAGACCAAAAGGCACTAAGGAAATCTAATCAGTTATTTAAGAGAATATAAACACCTTTAAAACTGGCTAAGTCTAGATTGCTTTACAGGTAAGGACCGCAAGAAACCCCAAACCCCCACTTAGTGGAAAAGCTACCCAATTTTATAATGCCAGTATAGTCTTCATACCAAATCTGACAGGACAAGAGAAGAAAAGGAAATTATGGACGACTTTCACATATAAACATAGATGCAAAAATACTAAATGAAATATGAACTAATTGAATCCAACATGCTATAAATAATAATTATAATACCAACAAAAGCAACAGCATATTATGATCAAGTAGGGTCACACCAGGAAGGCAAAGTCTAAAGGAGGGAAAGCATAAGATCAACTCAAAAGATGAAGAAAAAGAACCTGATAACATCCAACAACTATATATGATAAAAGCTTTTAGGAAAACTAGGAATGGAAGGAATTCCCTTACTTTGATGAAATTATCTATCAAAACCTATAGCAAGAATCATATTAATGGAAAAACTTTAGAAGCATTCCCTTTAGATTCAGGAACAAGATAAAGATCTTCATTATTACTGACACAGAACACTGTAGGTGCTGGCCAATAAAAGACAATGCCAAAAATAAAGAAATAAGTAGAATATGAGATTAGCATACAAAAATTTGTAGTGTTCCTCTTTCCAACAATTAGAAAATAAGATATCACTTACAACAGTAACAAAAACAATAAGTCCTCCTACATAAATCAACAATGAATACATAAGAAAAATGTATTCTTTAAAGGTTACAAATAAGGCCTGAATAAATGGAGGGATATACTGTATTCATGCTTGAAATGACGACTTATGCAGAAGTGAGAAGGAAGGAACTTATTCTAAATACAGGAACATGAAATCTAAAAACATAATGTTGAGTGAAAAAACAAACAGAAACAAATTTGTACTATTCATGTAAAATTTATAAACACACACAAAAAACTATACTATGTATTTTTTTAGGATATGTATTTTCTTTAGGATATCTATGTGTGTGCATACACACACACACACATACACACATTCCTGGTATGAACACTATTTCTTGATCATGATGTGTTTATATATATAAACATATGTATATTTATATATATATACACACACATGCGCGCACACACACATACACACATATATTCCATTTTCAGGAAGAACATTAAAGACCCAGGGAGGCTTATTACTGCCTGCACATGTGCCCTAAATGGCAACCTAGGCTGTCCTGAAAGACTTAATCTCTCTAAATACCTAGCTTAGTTTACCGAGAGTTGAAAGAAATGATGCTGGCACACTCACTAAGTTAGAATGATAAAAATCCTCCAAATGCATTTACAGTGTAATATCATACCTCTACTTGGGTCTATTAATGCACTATCACTTGATGGCTAATGGACACTGGGCAATCTGAGGCTCAGTCTTCTATTTGCGATGATGTACTACTCAGTAATTCAATTACCAGTAATGGGACTCAGCCATGAGAAGGAATCTGATTTCATTTCTGGGGTGGAAAGAAGCAAAGCAACAGACTCCAAGTTGTGTTTTGTTTTGTTTTCAAAGTAGGCATTTTGATGAGACATCTGGGTCACCTGGCAGCTCCCATTCCTCCCTCAATTTGTAATCTCGCTGTTACCAATCTCCTTTCTGTGCCCATGCCCAGATCAGACCTTTCCCTGTGCTCTGAGGGGTTCTCTGCTCTCCCGGAGGCCTAAATCAACCACCTCTAGCACAGACCCAGAATCACTGCTTTCCAATTCTCTACCAACACCATTTAGAAAGATTAGGAGTCATAAAGAAACTGTTCTGATCTCGTACCCTGTCTTTGAGCTTGTAGTGCTCTGACAGAGAGCACCTGGGGCCACTGAAAGCTCTCCACCTCAACTATATGCCCCACATTCTTAATCTCCTCCTTAGGTAGACTTACAAATGTGCAAAAGAGGCTAAGGACGATTCTCAGAGACAGTAAACATAAGAGCAGAAAGTGCCAGCATCTCTTAATGGCTATAACATATGGCCAGAAGCATTTCATTCCTCAACTTTATCTTCCTAATATCACTGATTACAACTTCTAGATCATTTTTGAGATCAGGTGAAACTATGATAATAAATAGTGATGCTATTTAACTTACACAGTCATCCTATATAAGAGAAAGAAATAAATAGCTATTTTTCTTACCATTCTATTGTATTATCCACTACCGTGCTTGTTCACCTTATTTGATGTCATCATTATCAATTCTCTTTATGTAACTTTGATTTCAATTTACATCTGAGCAGAGCCTGGGCTAAATTCAGGATTTCAAGGAATTAAAGAGCCTTTAAAGAAAAAAATACTTAACTCACTCTCTGACATCCAAGGGGAAATAGTGTTAGAGCAAGATGCAAAGACCACTGTTGCATATAGGTCTGGAAAACAATGCTCTTTATGGTCTGTGAGAACGTGAATACAGCGATGCCATGGGGATGCCTGGCAGTTTTCTAGGTGATTTGCCATCTCACAATGTGATATTTTGTCTGAAAGTTGTCAATTTTCAAGATAAAGGTAATTTTCCTCGTATTGAAAAATAGCTTAACATTTGTTAGCCAAATATGCTCTTATTATGTGATACTTATGGGTGCAGCATGTATGACTGAGAGACCCAGACATTCTGATGTTGGGCGGCTGTATTTCGTTGTGATTTTCTCTAGATCTTATCATACACTCAGCCAGTGGTTTTCAAAATGTTGTTCCTGGGCCAGTAGCATCAGTATCACACGAGAACTTGTAAAAATGCAAATTCTCAGGCCCTAAACCAGACCTACTGGATCAGAAGCTCTAGAGTTGGGGGCCCAGCAAGCTCTGTTTTAAGAGAAACTCCAAGTGATTCTGATACATCTAAAGTTTGAAAGCCACTGCCCTAGGCCAATCATACCCTCAGTATGCAGTGCTCATGGCAGCACCATGGATGTCTAAATGAACCAAATTTTCTGATGCTGGGCTATTGCATTTTGTTATAATATTCCCCGGGGCTCACAGGGCAAGCCCACACCCTGAAGTTACAGTTTTTTTCAGAAGAAAATGGACAGTCCTATTTTGAGCACTCTAGCAAGAGGTAGATCCTGGGATAGGTAACAGGGACTCAGGGAGACACCTAATCTTGCAGGTGAGTGGGGATTATTTTCTCTTTTCTAGGCCAAATTTTCTAGGCAGGTGGTGATTATTTAGACCTTCGGGAGAGGAGGGTATGGTCTGTTCCTCTTAGAACAGAGTGGCCAAGTGGAGAAGAGAGCCCCTCCCCAATATCCCAGTGGAGGATCTGCTGGAGTTCTGGAAATGAAACTGTCTACCCCCAGCAGAGGGATCTCGTGAGACCATTGTGAGCAGAGGCGGTGGCACAGAGGCCTAATGAGGAAGGAGCTTGTGTGACCATTCTTGGGATAGTGTCAGAAAAAACCTGAGAAAACAGTGTAGAGGCTAAAGGCAGGTTGGGTGGTGCAGGCACTGTAATGTTGGCGATACAAATGAGTGTTACACGCAGGCTGGTGGAACCTACGTATACACTCACACCTGCTGGACTGCCCTGCCACCACAAGCTCCTCCCCCTAGTTTGCTGACCCATAATTCTAACACTTATCACCTGGTTTTCCCGTATCTCAGAATACACCTACCTTTTTCCTTGGCCCTAGCATTATAACATACACAAATCAATGAGATTTGAAAGGCAATACAATTTCTCAGTTAAGTGAAGGATATTGTAAAAACACATCTTATTAATACTGATTCTCCCTCCCTTCCTTCTATAATATTATAAATCAGCACCTATAAAGTAATCAAAAACTAAAGAAAGCAGAAATCCCATATAAGGATTCTGAGAGGGGCTAGGCTTCGCCCTTCTCCAGTAAGAATTTGGGAAAGTGAGGCAAATTTCAGTTAGAGTTCCAGTCAAACTATTAGGCCTCTTTGACATTTTCTGAGAATTAGAATACGATGTTTAAGCTTTTTTAGAAGAAAATATTTTCTTCTCCTTTATCTTGAAATAAGGCTTTTGTGGAATTTTATAAAGAATCCTAAGTTACTCAGAAGAAAAAAACCCGCAGATGGGGCTCAGAGCCTCTACCACCTGCTCCATCACTTGCTTTCTATTCTCTCTAACTTAATCTCCCATTCTCTTTTTGATCCCAAGAGACCACTCCAGACATTTCTTATGGGCTTCATATCCACATTGCCAAGATGAATATCTTGTTTGAGACCTTACCTGACTCATCCCCCCTGAATCCAGTTACTTCCATCACCTCAGCTTTCCTTAAGGGGATATCCATATTCCACAGGGAGGAGTTGCCAGTTAGGCACCAAGAATAATTCCCAGCTAAATCATAGGGAATAGCTTGTGGTCCTTCCAAACATTTTTGTAGGAAATTTTTTATAATAAATTTAGCTTTCTTTATATAACTGGAAACAATTACATTGGTTAATATATCTTTTTGAGCTGTCCTTATGTAAAATTTGGACAACTTCTCCCTAAATTTCTATGTGGAGCAGAACCTGCGTCAACAGAACAGTTTAGTTGCAAATGTACGGGATTATCAGTAAAGAGAGCTGGCTTTGTTAATGTGGGTAAGTTGCTTAACTTCTCCAGGCCCCCGTTTCTTCATTCATAAAAATGAAGGAATTGTACTTTGACCTTTAATACTATTTAATAGTCTTTAAGGTCTAGTCCGGACATAAATATTTTGATGCTGTAAAATTCAATTTGATCTGTTCTTTTGCATCACCTCACATTGTCTAGCTGAGTTTCTTTGCACAGAATACTAATAAACGTTACTGGATGACTATGAGACTATGTTTCCAAAACTGTGTCCTGGCATTGCTTTCTTGAGACACCATGCCTGACTTTGTATACTCCACTCTTTCAGCAACGCAATTCTGGAACAAGCAGTACTCAGGCTGGTGAAGGACGAGGCTGGACATCATCCTGAAATCAAATAGACTCATCTAAATAGCTTACTCCTAATGGCAACCCAGCCCAATTCCATATTTCTCAAACTAAAATAAAAATCCATTTTACTTCCTTCTCCAACTTGAAGTCCTGAGACCAAGTACATGTGGATGAATAAGAAGACAAAAGACAAGTGACAAAATGACAACTTTAAAAAAACTTGTTTAAATAATTGCCTATTTTATGCCAGATGTTCTGTCAGATACTTTAAATATCTTTTTTATTTATTATCTTAACAACTCAGTGAGTTGTTATTATTCTTCCCATTTTACAGATGAAGACATGGTTTCAGAGAAATTTGGTGACCTGTCAAAGGTCACACAACTGGGAAATGACAGAATCAATTAGAACTCAGTCAGTTTGAATGCTCTTTCCACTATATTACCCTGCCTCTCACAGTTTAGATCCTGACTAATAAACACATAATACTAGAACATAGAAGCATAATAGCATAGACATTTGAGTAAAAGCACCATTATTCCATATAAATGTGGCCCTTCTCTTCAGTACTCCTAGATGTGGCCCACACAGTTGCCAAAGATTACTTAGCAGTCTCTAATTTCAACTCTTCCCTCTCCAGCTTATGTTTCTTGCTGGCAGAATAGTACAGTCTAGGAATAGAATCTCCTCAGTTGGGTGAATTTAAGCTGTTCCTCAGTGATGGTCACCACTTAACATTACCACAACACAAAACATACGTCTTGAGTTGCTAGACAATTGTTTACCCTAAATCCTACCAGGAAAAGATGTTTTAGTGTACTATTAGTCCATTTCTTTTTGAGAGAGAGAGAGACAAAGAATACAGTGACTTAAAAGCATTTTATTGAACTGGTTGCATTTCTTAGATATTTAGGATGATGATGATGACTGCTATAAGGTACCTCAGTTGGATTATGACTAGGATTTGCTCAGACGAGAATTAATCTGGATCCAAGAGATAAAGATTTTGTGGCTGTCAAATTCAGAATCATCTAGGAGTGTAGAAAATAAGTGATAAGGAGAGAGGCTAGAAAGTTTTAAAACTACCAGTGTTCAGGAGCTAGACAATGACAAAGAACAGAGAAGTCAGCAGAGGTAGGATAGGGCAAACAGATATTGGGTAAGCAGAATTAGGATTAGGATGAATCCTCCAGATAATGGCACAGATGGTTGGAAATGTAGGAAGGAGCTTTCCCTAGGTTAGAAACTGCAGGAACTCAGTAAAACTGAATATATTTCATAAGGCTGAAAATATATTTGGCATATATAAACTGACAACCTCCAGTGACAAAATTTTCAGATACTCTTGGATCTCAGTGCCATTTTGGCTCTTCAGAACAGATACCATAGAGGCATATAAGACCAGTTAGATGTAACCATAAAAATACAATGATATCCTGGTATGGTGTATCTATAGTTTTAATTATTGTAACATCTCATATTATATACCTCATAAACAAGAAACACAATGTATATTTGTCTCTTTTGTCATAGTTTAAGAAGTTTACAAGTTGAGTGCTAATCTTGTTACATAACATGAAATTGGAGTTAAGATTGATTGTTCCTATTTATGCTTCTTGCATTAGTTCTTTGTCATTCATTCCAGTCCTCATTCATTCATTGATCAAACACTTATTTCGGCACTTACTCTGTGCCAGGAAATCTGCTGGATGCTCGAGGAAGACAGATGAGTGAGAGAAGGGCCCCATCGCCAAGGAATTCTGTTCAGTGAGATAAACAGATTCACAAACACAAAACCCAATACAGTGTGACGATGCTAGGGCAGAGACATGTTTGAGATTTGCTAGGATTTTAGAGACAGGAGCCGCTTGGGAACATTACTAGCTAGGAAGCCCTGAGGGCCGAGCTGAGAATGGAGACAAGGAATTTGCAGTGGCATCAATTCACTCTGCTGCTAGAGAAAAAATCACAAAATATATCAATCCGGGTAAAGAAATCAAGTGGATTTGCTAGAGACCTAGATATTTGCAAGGTTGTAGGGCCGGAAAAAAGGGGATAGAGAGATTTAGAGTACTTTTCAAGAAAGAGCTCAGTCTAAAGTAGCTGAAGAAAGAAGGTAGAGTGGAAAAAGAAGAGAGTCTGTGATCCACCTCGAGGGATTCCATCACCTAATGGTTGGTTAGAAGAGAAGAGGAGCCAAGAAAAGAACAGCTGGAGGGAAGAGCTATATCAAGGATGACTTTGTCCCTTTATGAAGGGATGGATTGAGAATATTTATTTGCCAATGGGAAGGATACCAAAGAGAAAGAATGAAGTTACTATAGAGAGGAAGGACAATGGCCACCATGAAGTTCCTGAGAAGCTGGAAGAGGATGGGGATTAAGGGCAGAGGTAGAAGGACTGGCCTTTGACAGCGGACAAAGTTGTAACAAGAGGGAAGGAAGACAGGATGGGTACAGATGCAGATAGGTTTGTAAAGTTGATTTTTGAAAGGTTGTGATCATTCTTCTCTGACAGTGTGTTATTTTCTCTCTAAAGCAGAAGGTGAGCTCATCTGCTCCAGGTAATAGAGTAGGTAGAAGGACAGAGGCTTGAGGAGACAGAGAATTTAAGATTGAACTGACTATAAAGACACAGTGAGCTTTCCAGGCAATACTGACAGTTCAGAAATCTGCTAGTTCATATGATTTTTCTCACTACTGTTCTACAGCCCGGGTACAAACACAGAATAGGTGGGTAGCTAGATTCATCCAGCTTGGGCTTTGTCAGGCTTGGGGCTTTGCCAGACAGGTGCTACAAAAGGACAATGCAACAAGGTAAGTTGGAATATTAACAGGAAAGTGGCTAAGATGATGGATTATGGAATATAGACTGAATAAGGAAGGAAACTAAATACAGGAGGGAGATGATGAGAGGAAGATAGCAGAACAGTACAATAGTCTGAATGTTTGCACCCTCCCCTCAAATTCATATGTTGAAATCCTAACTCCCGAAGATGATGGTATTAGGAGGTAGGGCCTTTGGGAGGTGCTTAAGTCATGGGGGTGGAATCCTCATGAAGGGAATTAGTGCCCTTATAAAAGAGGCTCCAGAGAGATTCCTATCTCCCTACTGCCAGGTGAGGACACAGAGAGAAGGTGCCAGCTATGAACCCAGAAGAGGCATCTTACCCAACTATGCTGGCACCCTGATCTCAGACTTCTAGCCTCCAGAAGTGTAAGACATAAATTTCTGTTGTTTATAAACTACCCAGTCTGTGATATTTTGTTATAGCAGCCCAAACAGACACATGGCCAATGGACTGAAAGTTGCAAGTGAAGTGGTGAGAGATCCAAGTGAACAAACCAAAATGATCAAGGTCTATGTGAACTAAGAATGTGAAGTTTGTAGAAGTGGCTTCAAAGGTGGAACACTTTCAACGATGAGTTCCAGAGTCTGACTCTGGGAATGGAAGCTGCATTAGTCTGAATAGTATAAGCTATTCTTCATTAAAAGACTGACTCCAATCTCAGATAAAAGCCTCATATAAAACAAAGTTTTATTTATCACTCATGCTGTTTGCTGCCATTTCAACACATAGCTTCCATGTTTCAATGGCAAGGGATGAGAAGACTGCACTGAGTTCTTAAATGCTTGGTCTGGAAGCAAAACATGTCACTTCAGCTCACAATCCTCTGTCCAGAAGTAGTCATAAGGCCCTATCTATTTGCAAAGTGGATGGGAAATTTGAAGTAGCAATAAATGTCTCTCCACAGCAGCTGAGATGGATGAAGGAGGAGACTATTAAAAATAAAGTGATTATGGAATGTCATGGTTGATGATCACCAGAGTTGTGGCAGAAAGGAAAACTGAATGAGGTGCTTAGCCTTCAGTGAAGGGGAGGGCAGCTGCAAGTTGGTTGATGAGAGCAATGAGAAGGAAGAGTGTTGGATGGTGAGTCTTAAAGAAGAGCAGGATTTTGTCCTGGGTAGAGAAGCAAGTGCCCCGGAAAATGCATTTGGGAACAATAAAGAAATCTACCACTTAGGCAATAGGAATCCAGCCATTCCACTAGACCCCATGGGAACCAGGACTATTGCCCAATAAGATCTTGTAGGGAGATAAGAATGGCCATACAGCTGGTCCTCATAAACGCAGAACATTGTTTGGGTGGTAGGAAATTATTTCCGAATAGTAACTGATTTTTTTTTATGGTTATTTCTGTTTCCTCTTTTGTGTTTGCCCCTATAAATACCTAGTTTGCGTTCATTGCCTCAGGGTCTGAAACATTACTCCTAACTTCTCCTCTACAAACAACCTAGGCCATGAAAAGAATGGAAAGGTGTGGCAGACAGAACAAAGATGCCCCTGTCCTAACTCCTGGAACCTGTGAATGTGTTAGGGTACAAGGTAAGATGGAAATGAGATTGCAGATGGAGATAAGGTTACTAATCAGCTGACCTTAAAATAAGGAGATTTTAATGTAATTACAAGGGTCTTTGAATGAGGAAGAGGGAGGCAAGAAATGTCAGTGTCAGAGGCATGCAACATGAAAGGACTTGCCTGGCCATTGCTGGCTTTGAACATAGGAGGGGGCCATGAACCAAAAAATGTGGGCCATATTTAGAAGCTGGAAAAGGTAAAGAAATGCATTCTCCCCTAGACATTTCAGAGGGACCACAGCCTTACCAACACCCTGATTTTAGCCCAATGAAACCCATTTCAGACTTCTGAACTCTAGAACTGTAAGACAAATTTGTGTTGCTTTCAGCCACTATATTAGTGATAATATGTTACAGCAGCAATAGGAAACTAATATAAAAGGCAAGAAAAAGTTTTGAGAATTGGAAATTTGAGAAGGGAATTATCTGTGAAGAAGAAATGGTAAGCAATATCAGAGTACAAGTGATGATAACATGGATATTAATTGACAGCAGAGGAAAAAGCCCAATACCCTGCTCTCTGGACCGATATACAGGCAGGCAGCAAACTCCCTGAAATGAGGTTATGTGATCTGTGCTTTTTACCTGGTAAAAGTGCAGAGAGACAGCAAGACCCTTAAAGAGATTGGCTATGTGCTGTCTTAGTCAGAAGGCTCCTTAATTAGTCTCACGAAGAGTTCATTATATTTTGGCCAATAGTACTTTGTCCTCTTTTCCAGTGCTATTCCCATAATATTGTTTTTGTTTAGTGTGGTAACTTTGTAATGTGTCAACGTGGCTAGTCTGAACTAAATTTCTCGGGTTTTCCATTCCTGTAGGTTAGGATGGACCACAAGAGAGATCCTTATGGGATATGTGGAGGGCAGAAGTGAAGCAGCAGCCATTTTGTAGCTCTATCACCTTGTCACTTATCTACTGACTCTCCCTACTGATGTGAGGCAGCAGCTGCTGCTGAAACTGCTTCACTTTCCCCTAAATCCTCCTCTGGCTTGTCTGACTCCTGAGCCAGGTGTGAGTGTTTAGCTCCATCAAGTAAGACCTGGCTTCTGCAGGTCACCCACACCACCAAGGTCAGAGGCAGCAAAACTGACATGGGTTTCAGTACATCCCATGGGCTCCATCTCAAGCTGTGGGTTCTAGCTGATTCTTGCTCTGTCCCACATTACATCCATCTTTCCTTCCCAACTGCCTGTCTTGTATCAGATGTGAAGACGATAGCTTTACAGAGACTGCTTAACCAGCTCCCCCAATTACGTAAGGTCAAATCCCTGTAATAAATCCCTTTGAAAATGGTATGATACAATATGATATGATATGACATAAGAAAATGTATATGTGTATATACACCCTGCTCCTCTGAGCCTTTGAGTTTCCATCATATTTGTTTCTCATATTACCAAAAATTCTTTTCAATGTCTGTGATTTGCAGGAATTATATTTAGTGCCTCTCATGGATTATTATCTTGGTCATTTACTCTTTTAACTTATCCCTCACTTTCTTTGAATACTATTTTTCTTGGACCAGCAGAATCTGAATGACTCATATTCAGATAAAGTTTCCTACTTAAAGCTATCTATAAAATGCCTCTCCCCACCTCTCCTTTAACACCCTCCCAAAAGCCTTGAAAGGATCATTCAAAATACATAATCCAGATATAATGCTAATAAGGAACCAATGATCCATGAATAAATTATGAATAGTGACAGAAGGCACAACAGTGTTTGTGATTCAGCTAAATAGACTTTGCTGGCAAGAAAACATCCTGTAATCAATCCTTTGATTGCTGGAAAACATGGTTCAAAATAAAAAATGAAGTAATGCTGCACAGACAACCAGAAACGTAAGAACAAACACTTGGAAATTTAGAACTCCACTCCCTAGGCCCCTCTTAAACAAAACTTAAGTTGCATGGAAAGAGTGGGGGATTTGATAGTTAGGCCCGAGTTTAAATCCTGGCTCTGGCATTCTGTACCTCTGCGACTTTGAGCCAATGATTTAACTTTTCAGAAGTTTTCTTATCTACAAAATGGCAATAACAGTACCAGCCTCATAGGATTGCAGAAAAGATTAGAAATAATATGTAAAACTTCTGGCACTTAAAAGACACTAGGGGAATGCTACCTATTGCTATTCAACACCTCAGATAGCGCACGTATCCCCTTTGTTAATACCTTTAAAAAATATCTCTCTGAAGATGATGTCCTGGAAAATCCCTACTGATGCATACATACTTTCCAATTGCTTAAGGCCACTCGTTTACTTTCCAGTTGCAAGATCCACATTCACCAAACCTTTTTCTATAGAGTTTGAGGTGAAACTAAAGCAATGTAGTAGCTCACCCTCTTCATGGCTGGGGGAAGATGGAAGCTCTGACAGGAGCACTGGGGCCTTAGAGGAAGCAAGGCCCCAGTCCGTAATCAGAGAGCTGCTGCTTCAGTAGCTGCACCAAGTGCTCAGTCACGAGACAGGGGAGGACAAAAAGAGGGCAGGCCCTTCCTTCCTGGCCCAAGTTGCAGGTGAATAGGTGAGTAGATTGCTTTCCTCTCTGACTGTCTCCAACCGTTTTCCCACCTTCTTCTGTAGGTTCCCACGGTCAGGCTACCAAGCCAGGGAATTCCCAAAGTGAAAACACACTGACAGCTGTGTTTGGAATCTATTAACAGCAGTTTAACAATTACACACAGGGCCAAATTTGACCTTGAAATTACAGGAAACTTATCCCCAAAAGACTGAATGAAAATGAAGAGATCACATAAATAAAAATGACCCCAATACGAAGTGAAATTATAGATGAAGAAAGGAAGACATGAGAACAAAACACTATCTTTTTACAGGCAATAGTTTAAAAAATTCTGGGGCCAAAGTACAAATCTTTACTTTTATAATCTTAAACAAAACTCTGTTTTCCCTACTTATGCTATAAGGCACCCAAGGTGCCTTCTGATTCTTACCACTCGTTTTCTTATTATTTTAGTTTAGTATTTAATGACTTTTTTTTAACTCTAAACATTCACCTATTGCCCTGATATGCATATCTATACTATCTATAAACTTTCTACCTGTGGTTTGGAATTTATGCAGATGCGTGGTCCAGAAGAGCATCATCTTTATGAGTAGAGATGTTATTATAGTCCTAAAAATGAAAACCTGACAACAGAGCATTTCTAGTACTTTCCTTTTCTTCTGCTTGTAGCAATAAGCCCAATATAAGTGAAATTCTCTTCACGGAAGTTAGAATTAGACAACAGAACTCTGGTTTTAATAGCCAGTCCTCTGCTCTGCTCAGGTACAAAACTATCCCCAGAACAACATTTTTACAGATCAGATGGACAATGATTTTTTAAAAGGCTATTACTCTAGGTTGGCAAGGACTTTTGGGAAACAGGCACTTTTGAATACTCCTGCTAGACATCTAAATCAACACATACTTCTGAAGAATAATTTGGGAAAATGACTCAATTTCTTAAAAATACGTGTCTTTTAAAAATACATATATGTATTTACAAAAAGATTTACCATCAAGGATATATTTTGAAATGTTATTAAGATAGAAATTTGAAAGAACCCAAATGTCCTACAATAGAATATTGATTAAATAAATTGTCAAATACTAATATAGCATAATACTATACAGTCATTAAACAATAACATGTAAAAAAAATATTTAAGTGACTTGGGAAAATATTCATACTGTAGTCAGTTAATTTTAGTTTATTAACAGAGTAGATAAATCAAAATGTAAACAGTAATTAATACTAAATGAAGGGATTATGAGTGATTTTTAGCTTATCTTTGTGCTTTCTATATTTTATAAAATTTCCCTGATGAATATTCATTACTTTGTAATCATATTCTGTCAAGTATTAAAGGCTATTTTAGAAATCCAGAATTTAAAGCATATTTATATTTCTGTTTATGAAATTTATGAAAATAAATTTATGGAATTTATTTATATTTGTGTTTATTATTAGAATCATGAAATTTCATAGTTGGAAGGGTTCACAGGGATATTCTGGTACAAACTCTAGATCCAAAGTTTCACCTTTGGAAATTTAAGAAAGAATTTATATCATGGATCAGGCTTTTTGTAGTCACTAATGTAAATTATGACCTCTTTAGTCCTTGAAATGGTTCCACTTGGGCCACTTGTGATTTTTTTTTAAATAAAAGAGGATAAACTCTACTAGTTTGATAGAAATAAATTACCTTTTACTTTAAGAAACAGAGGAAACAGTTTCTTACCTTTGAAGCTGTTGGTCAGCTGTAACATGAAAGTAGGTCACTTGTAACATATATCAGTACAGCTTGAATATATTCCTTTGAATTGTTATCAAAATATCACTGTTGTTATGATTCCTGGAAGATAACAGACTTTCTGAAATAAATTCATATATAAGATGTCAAACTGGAAATTCTGGTAATAATTTTTTTTTAGTCTTTTAGAAATAAACTTAAAATGAACTTCTGTTTTTGTCCCTGAATGCAAATATGTACCACTGATAAGTTACCTGACTTACATGGCATTAAAAGATTTCTTTTTAAATGCAATACAACATTGAACTTTCATAGGCACTTTCCTATTCTTGGAAATGCTAAGCAAAAATTCAGTTTTCAAATTGTGCGGATGGTTCTTCTTTTAATGTGGTAGCAACTGTACAGTAAAAATACCAAAAGTCTTTTCATAAAAGATACACCTTCAAAACAAGACTATTCATTTATTACACATTTTTTTTTTTACTACCTACTATGTGCCAGGTACTGTGCCAGGTACTAGATGCTGGGGATAAACGTGTAGTAGGCCAGAGTCCCTGCCCTCTAGGAGTGTACAAAATAGAGAGGATACCTAAAAATAAGCAGGCAATTAGATGATAGTGTGCTAAGTACTATGTTAAGACAAGTACTAATGCTAGAGGAGAAGTAAGATGGGACACTGGTAGAAACCATCTGCAGGACCTGTTCAGCTCACATACCTTTCCCTGGGAACTGCCTTCTACCTTTACATCACAGCCTGTCTATACTACATATATCCAACTCTGGCCACAGATGGCTGGACAAGGGGTACATACCTGACCCAGGCTGGAACTCATCCCAAGAAAAACTTGATCAGTTAGCTGTGGCAGTTGAATAAGTATAGTTATGTAAAATCAGAACCAAGGTGGTTGTTTGAGGCTACATACAAATAGAGAAAAGAAGGCTGCTCTGCAGAAGTCTGGAAAGGAGGACTCAGTACACTTGGGAAGAATCTGCTTCCAAGGTGGCTCACTAACGTGGCTGGCAAGTTGGCGCTAGCTATTGTCAGGAGGCCTCGGTTCCTCTCCACAGCACTGCCTGAGGCATGGCAGCTGGCTCTCCCCACAGTGAGCCATCCAAGAGACCAAGTCAGGAGCTGGAATGCCTTTCATGACCTTGACTCAGAAGTCACGTATCATTTCTTTTGCTTTATTTGTCACCAGGCCATCCCTGATTCACTGTGGAAGGAGACTATGGAAGGCTTTCCTCACTTGTTAACAACTGGAAAGAAACCCAATTATCTGCCTAGACTAGGACTTTAAAATAATAATATTGGAAATGGCAAGAGCAGCTAGTGCTGCCATTGAAAGGGGCAATATCAATCTCAGAGGGGCAGGCAGGTATGTATAGGGAGGAAAAAGGGAGAACGAGATTAAATGTGCCCACCATACACCTGTTAAGAACTACTTTGGGCTAAGTAGTGTCATGACAGGGGTGCCATACACATCAGGCCAAAGGCCCAGAGTCACTGCTCTTCATGGTATAAGAAGTTCACTTTCTTTGGTTCTTGGCAAAATGAAACCATTGTCAGGTTTTGTATAGGCATATGGAGTTTAAGGAGTGGCTTTAGGGCAGACTGAATCCCTTTTTAGTTTGTAGCAGTTCTAAATTGAATCATAGTTCTAAAGAGTCCTAAGATTTAGGACTTAAGATTAAGGACTTGATCCTAAAACAGGATTCTCTGGGAAGTTCTACGACTTTCTGGGAGTAACACTGACTTTTTGGATGCCTAACTTTCAGCATCATAGACACAGTGATGCTCAACTTTCCACATTATGTGTACAGTCACTATGTTTTCAGAGCAAAAATATATGATACAATTTGACAATGGACAGGATATTTGAAATTAGAACTGTCACTGAAATCCTTACCCTGCCCTTGGATATATTAACCAGTCCTTTTATGGTTTTATGTACACAGCAAAATAACTATGGGACATTATAAGCAATTAATAGAATTTCAGAATTTTCAGGGATAGGTGGGTTCTAAAGGAGCTTAATACATTTTTTAGGTGTTCATAAACAAACAAAAATCTTCAGAATAGGATTGAATTTTGTGTTTTGTTTAAATATAACCTCATATATTTAAAGAAATATACACAATTTTATATTTATCACAATTCTCAGGGGTGAAAAATCTAACATAGTTTATTAAATAATATAAATTCTCCTGAAGGACTCCAGAGTCAATGGAGGTAGATGATCTCCAATGACAGGAAAAATAAAGGAAAAAGAAACAGAGGACAAGAAGACACTTGCAGTGGGTTTTCTGAGTACGTCGGAAGATCAGTTCAGATGTCATCTGGGTCCTGAGAGGGTCTATGCAGTCTCAAACAGAAAATCAAGACAAAGGGCGGATGTGATGTGCGCAGTCAACTATATTAGAGACTCAGATTTAGGGCTTGATGTGATTATAGTGACCCCTGCTGGAGCCTATCTTTTTATTTTTTTAACTCAAGAACCTAAATCAGGGCTTGTGTAAGGATAAAAACAATTTGTGTGTGTGTGTGTGTGTGTGTGTGTGTGTGAGAGAGAGAGGAAGACCAGCCCTGAGCTAACATCTGTTGCCAATCCTCCTCTATTTTTGCTGAGGAAGACTGGCCCTGGGCTAACATCCGTGCCCATCTTCCTCTACTTTATATGGGACGCCACCACGGCATGGCTGACAAGCAGTGTGTCGGCCAGCACATGGGATCTGAACTCAAGAACCCGGGGCTGCCAAATCGTGAACTTAACCGTTATGCCACTGGCATATGCCACTGTTTGAAAGATGGGAGAAGGCTTAGAGAACATTTAGCATTATCTCTTTAATTCATAATTGACGAAACAGGCCTTTGGCCTGGAGAAGTTAAATGACTTGCTTTAGCTCACAGAACTAGAATTGCCAGGAAATAAAGACATCTGCCCAGTTCTTGGGCCTGTTCATACAGGCAGAGTTTTCTATCACAACAAATAAAAGTATCTGTAACATACAAAATGAGAAGGCCCAGCAAAATCTCAGGAACTTAACACCAATTTTAAAATAAACTATTTGCTTGATTTGGTTAACTAGGACTCAGTTTTGCTGAAAAGAGAAATTTCTAATTGATACTAACATGACACTTACTTTTTTCTTTCCTCTCTGGCCTTTATGAGTTTATACAACTTCCAGACTCAAATTTACATTTGGAATGTTAAGTTGTTGTGTCCTTCACTAGGTTCCCCATCTCTGCTATTTTGACCTTTCTAAAATATTTCTTTGGGCTTGAGTATGCTTTTTATGTCCTTTCCCATTCTTGACCTCTAAAAAACTCTTGATAATGTACTAAGAAAAAGGACAAACAGGAAATAACACAATGGCAATGGTTCTTTTTCTTTTGTGTGGGGAAGACCAGCCCTGAGCTAACATCTGTTGCCAATCCTCCCCTTTTTGCTGAGGAAGACTGGCCTTGGGCTAACATCCGTGCCTATCTTCCTCTACTTTATATGGGACGCCGCCGCCACGGCGTGGCTAACAGGCAGTGCGTCCGCGGGCCCCGAGATCCGAACTCGCGAACCGCGGGTTGCCAAGTGCGGACTAAACCGCTGCGCCACCGGGTGGCCGCCGGCAATGGTTCTTATACTGGGATTTTCTTTCTGGAAAGCCTGACTCTGATTCCTACCCTCTACTCAGTACACTGGGGTCACCCACTCCTGAGTGCCCTTTGCTTCTTCATCTTTCTTCCATCAGTCAACATCTCTCTTTCCCTGGTCCACAAGTCAGAGATGCCCAGACATATCATGACCATGGGGTTTGTGGATTTGTTCTCCTGCTACTATACTAAAAGGCAAAATCCTGGTCCCTGCTTATATTGTTAGGTAGTTATGCAACCTTTGGCAAAGCCACTTTATTCCTTCCACATTTCAGTTCTGTCATCTTTCAAACGGGTATAATAATATTAGCTATATTTACTTCACAGTGTTTCAGTGAGGATCAAATAAGATCAAGTATTTGAAAAATATAAAAAATTATGTGCAGTATAGTTTCTGAGATATTATTTTTATTATTTTCTTGGTAATTTTTTTCCCTCTTCAACTATTCAAGCAGGTCATCAGATTATTTTCTATTTTTTTGCTTCTGGAATTTTCTGCATGGGGAAATCTTAAGCTATCTGAGGTTAAAAAATTTTTTCTTACCTTTTATAGAAAAGATTATGTTAGGATCCCTGAATAAGGAAGGAAGAGGAGCATTTTAAGTAAACAGAATAAGACAGAAGTTTGTCCCATTCTAGAAAGACTACAGAGGTTACTGGCTTCATGACCAATGGGGGCACTGCAGAGCCTACTCTGAGGCTGCCTCCGAGGAAGGTGGCGAGACCTCAGGATGGAAGACTTCATGATGTATGGATTAAAACCTGACTGTCCACTTTGCCTGGCAGAGATAGACAAAAGTAGACATCTACACTGATTCACGGGCAAGTGGCTATTTGGCCAAGGAGCCAGGGGCTTGAAGATACACGATTAGCAGACTGGCTAAAAGGAGGTCTGAGGAAGAGTTATATGGACGGGCCTCTCAGAGTGGGCAGAGTGAGGATATCTGTGTCCCATACAAATGCTTACCACAAGGCATTCACTGAAGAAGAGATTCTCAATAATCAAGTAGACAATATGACCAATCCTGTGGATGTCAGTTAGCTCTCTTCCCCAACCACCCTCGTGCTTGTACAATGTGCTTATGAACATAATGGTCCCGGCAACAGTATGGGCTTAAGAACATATGCTTCCCCTAGCAAGTCCCCTCTGGCTACTATCACTGATGAGCACCTATCAAACCAACATCAGAGAACAACACTGAGCTCCTAAAATGTCACCAGTCCCAGAACCTGCCAGCCACCTGATGGCAGATGGATTACACCAAACCTCTATCATCATGGAAGAAAAGATACTTAACCTAGATATGAATTTGCCTATCATATTTCTGCTAGCACCACTATCCATGGACTTAGGGAGTGCCTTGTTCACTTTCCTGAAATCCCATAAAATATTGCTTTTGACTAAGGAACTCCATTTAAAGAATCAGAGTTGAAGAAATGGTTTCACGTCCATAGGAAGAAGCTGGCTTGAGAAAATGGTGGAATGACCTACTGACAACTCACTTATGTTTCCACTTGTGGGACTGGAGAGCTGTCACACAAGTTATTCTATATCCTCTGAGCCAGCAACCAAAATATAATGCTATTTCTTCCAAAGTAAGAATACTTAGATGTAAGAACCAAAACGTAGAAGTAGCGGTAGCTCCTTCATTATAATTCCTAAAGACCTACTCACACAGCTTTTGTTTCCATCCTCATAATATTGTGCTCTTAGTTTGCAAGGGAGGAATACTTCCTGTAGGAAACAACAGAAGGGTTGCATTGAATGGAATCTGAGACTGCCACATCAGCCACTTTGGGTTCTTCATACCACTGAACCAATAAGTAGAAAAGGGGATTACCTTATTGGCTGGGGCAATTGATCCTGATTATAAACTAGAAAAAGATTGATTCTACACAACAAAGGGAGGGAGAACTATGTCTGGAAGCCCAAGGATTCTCAGGGCAACTCTTAGTACTCCTGTGTCCCTGATAAAACCTATTGGAAGATTAGACCAATCCAAGCAAAGCAAGAACAACTAATGTTTCAGATCTTTCAGGAATGAAAGCTTAGATCACCATGACTGACAAATAATCACAATTAGCTAAAGTTAGCTGACAAAGGGAATAAGGGAAGGGTAGTGGAAGAAGGGAGTTGCAAATACCAACTACAGCCCACGAACGATATCAAAATGAGGACTGTAATCATCACTCATATTTTCCAATTTTTCTCTTTTCCCATTCTTCCCTGAGGTTTTTCAGGATTTGAATCTAATTATGGAATAGGCCTGGATCTGGAAGCAATGAGAAGTACTGGGAATCGACCTTGAGGAAATTCGTCATCCTCCAACAAATCAACTACCTCAGGTAATATTATAACAGGTTATCAGGCAAAGAGAGACTAAGATTATCAGACAGAGGAGGAAGGACTGCTTCTACTGACAACTGAGACTCAGTGGGATTTGGGGACTCAAGGCGGCTGCATTCATTAGAGCCTACCCAAGTATTTCCATTCTCAGTTTCTCATGCTTCTAACTGATGACTAGAAAGTCTGCATTATAATGCATAAAATTCACAATCAAACTTAGGCTGGTCTTTTGGGTACCCCAGACCCATTGGTACAAGAAATAAGACATTTTTAAAGAAACTTTCTGATTCTCTTACAGTGCCTTCAAGCTAAAGATGTAAATCCTTGAGTTTGTCATTTCTGCAAGCTTTCCAGTGCAATCAGAACCACCCCCAAACCCCTTATACTCAAAATTCTCACCATGATATTTTACAGCCATTTACTGTAACAGCCAGTTTCCTAAAGTCTTGTCATTGAAAGGCATTTGATTCCAGGAAACAATAGGTGAACGTGTGAGGAACATTTTGTCACTGCATTGTATGGTCTCCCGGTATCCTGTTTTCCATTTGACAGTGAGGTCATTTCTGATTTCAGATCTAACCTATGTGTGTGTTAATGCCCACTATATGCTCATATTATATGATAGGTTGCTTGGGATGAAGAGGAACACAAATGAAGGCAAGAAATGGCCCTTGACTTCAAGTATGTTGTGATCTTATAATTAGTAGCTAAAGGAGTTCTGCTAAATTCCAGAGAGCAAACAGCATTCTCTGAGCTGCGGCATTCCCTCTTCACTAGATGACCAGTGGCTACTATACTTGTGAAGCTGAGTTAAAGAGGAAAGAAGCTATTTCTTAGAGTCCCAAGTAGTGGCCCCATATTTCTCACAGAAACGATGTTATAAACATAGGTTACACTTCCAGACTAATTCCTCAAAGCCTATTGAACCCAAAAGGTTCCTGAAATAGTCCTATTTGTATATAAAATATAGTACGTTTCTGGCAAGATTATGAGCAGGTTTTAATTAAATAACATAGAAAACTAATTACCATCCAGATATTGTTTCTACTGTAAAATGTATTTCAAGTCTAATATAAGACAGTAAAAACATCCTTCCCCCCTCCCTTCACCGGAGCATACATATCCCACTCAGGCATCCAGGCTAAAAGGTATCCTCCTCTCCCGGTCACCTCCCAATGATGCCACGTGGTCTGGCAATAAAGGAATCACTCCTGAGTAGCTGTGATGAGAATGGCCCCTGGTGGCTTGGAGGATTTTTGGCAGTGGAGGTAGGAGGCAGAGGATGGGCTTTACAGTCCGGTTGACTACGAAAACCGGCGTTTTCCCAGGGGTCTTTTCAATGCATTGTGTGCACACTGATCCCCAGTAGGAGGCCACCAGAGTCAGCATTCACTCCATTTGTTCCAAGATAGAATCCTCTTCTCGAGGATACCTTTTACTTCTTTCACGATCACTATTTCACAGAATGCTAAGTAACTTGCTGAGGGCCACTCAGCAAGAAAGTGTCAACGCCAAGGTTCAAAGTCAGGTCTATCTTACTCCAAAGCCCACAGTCCTTCCTCTACACTCTTCAGTACTTTCTAAGAAAACACAATCACTTTAAAAATAGTCTACAAGTGGCATCTTTCCCCCAGTTTATCATGATAAATAAAATGGAACCTTACCTCAAGCTTCCTATTCACTTGAACTTTTGAGAGCTGTGGTCTCAAACCAGACAGCACACTAAAATCACTTGGAAGCTTTAAATCACTTGGGCTCTAGTTCAGACCAATTAAATTAGACTCTCTGGCGGTAGGGCTCTTTTTTAAGTTCCCCATTTGATTCCAGTGCACGCCCAGGGTTAAGTACAGCCAGGGTTGAGACCTGCTGGTGCAGTATAATAAAAAGAAAACAGGCTCCCAAGTCTCAGACTTAGGCTCAAAATCAAGATCCATAATTTGCTGGCTGCGGCTTCTAGTAAGGTACTTAATTGCTTTAAAGAAAATTCATGAGGATTAGAGAGAATGTATTTGAGCATCTCACATTGTGCTTGGCATATGGTAGATACACAATAAATGGTAGCATTAAACTTGGACACTGCTATAGTGGGAAAGAAGTGGGGTTGGAGTTGAATAGACCTGGTTTCAAATCCCAGTGCCACTGTTTTTAGTCTTAGGTAAGTTAAATGTTCTGTGCCTTAGTTTCCTAATTTGTATAATAGTTATAATAATTCCTATCTTACAGAATTGCTGTGAGAATTAAATGTTTGTGAAACACTTGGCACATTCCTTCTATTATCTGTAACCTAGCTAAGCTAGTAAAACTGCCATTGAAAACAGTCTTAGAATGTTCCTTACATTTAGAAATGTTCTATTTTAGATGTGGAAATGTATAGGTTCTGTGTTTAGTATACTAAGTTCAGATAACAGTATAGATTCTATTTATTCTATACTATTTCCTACTCTACTATAAAATAAAGCATCAAGATTTGGTGGGTGGGTTTGATAAAGGGGATTATTGAAAAGAGGGCAACTGGAACCTACTGGGTCAGTGAGCAGGAACAGAAATGCAGGCACCTGGGTTCTTCCATCCACACTATGAGGAAGAGCTATTTCCTGGACCTGACCCAAGTGCAGATCAAAGTGGCCCAGAACACAGGGGGAAGCCAGGCTAGACTGTCACCACTGCTTTCATGAAATTGAGTCTGGAACAGTCATTAGCTGCTTACATCTCAGTGTGGTCAATGCTATTGTAGTAGGGGGTTGCAATCAAGATGGAATGTGTCAGCAGTGTTGAAACAAACATCTCTGCTCCATCTTGAGAGCAAAATCTATAAATAGTAGATCTGATCATGGCTCACACCAGACCCTTGCATAATTATCTGTCTTCAGAGGATGTGCCTGGCACACAGGACTAAAGAACCTGGAAGAGTGCCTGACATATACAAGGTACTCAATAAGTGTTCCTTGAATTGAATTGAGCTGTGTCCTCTGCCTGGAACACTTCCCCAACTGGAACTAGAGGTTAACATTTACTGAGTCTTACCAAGACTTGTACAAGGCACTTTATATAGAGATCATCTCATTCACCTGGCAAACTCCTGCTCATCCTTCAAGATCTAGCTCAAATGTCACCTATTCTGTTAAACCTTCTTGATTCCCTTAGGCAGAGTCCTCTGGGTTTCTGCACTGACAGCTCTGTGCTCAGTCTGCAGAAGAGCACTTACCACCTTCTACTTTAACATATCTGTTTACAAGTCTGTCTCCCTCACTGGAATGTGAGGTCACCAGGGGCATCACGTCTTTATTAATTTTTTTGTTACTGGTGCTTAGCCCAGCACCTGATGAAATTAATTTTCAAAACACTCCTGCAATTCTGCTGACTAAATAATAAGCCACATTGAATACATTTATTTTAAAAACTACACATAAAGGCAGCTAATATTTTTATATAACTGAGGAAAAAGGACAATTTTTTTTTTTTTTGGTGAGGAAGATTGACTCTGAGCTAATCCTGTTGCCAATCCTTCTCTTTTTGCCTGAGGAAGAATGGCTGTGAGCTAACATCTGTGCCCATCTTCCTCCACTTTTGTAGGTGGGTCGCCACCACAGCATAGCTTGATGAGTGGTGTAGGTCGACACCTGGGATCCGAACCCACGAACCCTGGCCACTGAAGTGGAGCATGCTGAACTTAACCACCATGCCACTGGGCCAGCCCCAGGACAATTTTTATATAACTGAGGAAGAATGAATTCTATACCATAGAATTTGAACTAGTGAAGAAGGGGGATATAAGGACCTATTGGCACATACCAGCTGTGAGAATCAACACCTCGCAGGAAGTGCCTAATATATTTCTACTAGCACCTACATTGGGACCAAACTGGTGTTCTCAGGATATCTATATTACCTGGTAACCATATTCTGGCAGGACCTATAGGCTGCAACAAAGAAACAAAAGCATTAGAGAATTTATGCATAAATATACACACACAGAGCTGCTTTTTTTTTACCACCTGAAACCTTAAACTATTATAAAATGGTGGAATAACACTTGCCTTACAGTTTTGTGAGGATTAAATGAGATAATGTATATCAAGTGCCTGATACAGTGACTAATTTATTGCTTGCTAAAAAAAAGTAGTAGCTATTTTATTATCCCGCAACCAGACAATACTCTATGAACCTTCCAGCTTTCTGATTCCTTTATTCCCACTGAACAGTGTGGAGTGGGGAGCTTAGGGAGAAAAATTCCTAGACTCCCAGGTGTTTGACACGAGAAAGTGATTGAATGGTGGTGTCATTTATTGAAATGGAGAAGACTAGGTGGGGAGGAGAGGACTGGCACATCAAGAGTTCTGCTTTGTCTATGTTAAATTGGAAATTCCTATTAACTATCCAAAAGGAATTTAGACTGTTGAGTATGAGTCTGGAGCAAACATCAGCAAATATTTAATATTAAAGGTTATGGGATTGGATGCAATATATATGGGGAAAGCATACATATAATGAACATAACTTTTCTTTTTTCATAGTTATAAAATCTATTCCATTCTAAAATTTGCTTTTTCCACTTAGTATATTACATTTATCTTTCTACACCAGTACCTACATATAGATTTGTCTAGAGATACTGCAATTTATTTAATTTATTTCTAATTGTTGGACATGTAGATTATTTCCAACTTTTCAACATTATAAATTCTACAGATATTTTTGAGGTTTCGTGCAAGTTGATCTGACAGCAAAATCCTAGAAAATAGAATTGCTGGATCAAACAGCATGGCACATTTAAAATTTTGAAAGAGAGTGTGAAATTGCCCTGCAAAGTGGATAAAAATTAAAATTTACACTCCCACCAAGAGGGAAGGAGGGGGCTATTTTCCTGTGCTTATCCTAACACTTGAATGAGAAATGGTATTTCATTGATATTTTCATTTTATTCTAACTTACCAGAGAAGCTGAACATCTTTTCATAGGTTTATTGAAAATTTGTATGTCTTTTTTGCCATTTTTCTGATGGGGTGTTAACTTTTTTTCTCATTTGGGGTTCTGGATTGAAGGTAAGAAGAAATTTAGCCTTTCTCCTGCCATAAGTGTTTAATTTTCCCCTCTTTGTTCCATTGTCTTCTAAGGGGACTTCTACCTCAGGCCACATTTGATTATCTGCTATTGTACTTGCCTTCCCACTGTAAATAATTAGAAAACAGGATAAAACATACAAAGCAACCGCTTCAGAAATTGGACACAGCAGAATAAGACTGTGATCCCTAAGAGAAGGGAATCAAATGATGTGATCCACAGAACTGCCCTGGAGGCACATCTTAGATCACAGTGCAGAGAAGGGAAAGCCAAGCAGAGTACAATAATCTTGCTAAGTTGAGGAGACAGAGGTCAGAAGTTGGGGAAGCTGAGGACACTGGATATTGTGGGGCAGAGTTCCAGAGAGGAGGAAGCTATGCAAAGAAAGACTCCAAAAGTCTGCAGTCTTCTTGAACCTGACATAGGCTGCAAATGAATAGAGTGAAACTTCATGGGCTAGGCAAAGAACAGCTGGGGAACTGTAAGCTGAACACTTCTTCAAGGCCACAAAGGGCTCCAAGTTCTGACCAGCCAGAGTAGAAAGACTTGTTGAGTACCCAGAGCATTAAAAGACCTTAGAAAGGTCATATATTAGTAATTGGACTAAACTAGGCCTGGAGTAAAGGCTACTGTAGATCCACCCTAGTAGAGCTTGAAAGTCAGCCTCAAAAATATCGAGCTGATCTACAAGTAACTTAACTGCTTGTATAAACCAACTTAACACTTTTAAAGGAAGACAATGAAATTCAGACACTCTACAACATAACATTTACAACTCCCTACACCCAATAAAAAATTACCAGACTGGGGCCGCCCGGTGGCGCAGCGGTTTAGTCCGCGCTTGGCAACCCGGGGTTCGCTGGTTCGGATCCCTGGCGCCCGCCGACGCACTGCCTGTCAGCCACGCTGTGGCGGCGTCCCATATAAAGTAGAGGAAGATGGGCACGGATGTTAGCCCAGGGCCAGTCTTCCTCAGCAAAAAGGGGAGGATTGGCGACGGATGTTAGCTCAGGGCTGGTCTTCCCCACAAAAAAAAAAAAAAAAAAAAAAAAAAAAAATTACCAGACATACAAATGAGCGAGAACATGTGACTCATAACCAGGAGAAAAGAACAGTCAATAGAAATAGACCAAAAAAAAAAAAAAAAAAAAGACATAGTGGTGGATTTTGCAGACAAGGATTTTAAAAGTCATTAAAATATGCTCAAAGTTTTAAAGGAAAACATGAATATAATAAGCAAAGAGATGGAAGATATAAAAAAGAACCAAATGAATTTTCTAGAGATGATATACAATATCTGAAATGAAAAATTCACTTGATGAGATTAATAGATGATTAGAGAGTGCAAAAAAAATTAATGAACCAGAAGAAACAGCCACAGAAACTATCAAAACTGAAGCACAGAGAGAAAGAGAGAGTGAAAAATAATACGAACAGAACCTCTGTGACCTGTGAAACAACATCAAGTTGTCTAATTAACATATGTGTAATTACAGTCCCCGAAAGAGATGAGGAAGAAAAAAATATTTGAATAAATAATATCTATTTTTTTTCCAAATTTGATGAAAACTATAAACCCCCAAATCCAGAGAAGCCAATGAATACCAAGCAGGATTAACACAAAGAAAACCATATCAGGGCACATCATAATGAAATTGCTGAGAACCAATGATAAAAAGAAAATCTTAAAAGTAGTCCAAGAAAAAGACATACTACATACAGAACAATGATAAAAATTACCATTCATTTCTTGTTGGAAACGATGCAATCTAGAGGACAATGAAATAACATCTTTAAAATGCTTAAAGGAAAATACTGGTAATAGAGAATTCTACAGCCAGTGAAAATATCCCTCAAAAATAAAAGTAAAATGATGCCTTTTTCAGACAAGCAAAAGCTGTGAGAATTTGTCAGCAACAGCCCTGAAGTAAAAGAAATGTTCAAGAATTTTTTTTAGGCTGAAGGAAAATGATTTCATAGAGAAACTTCAATCTACATCAGTGGTTCTCAACTGGTGACAGTTTCGTCCTTCAGGGAACATTTGGCAATGTCTGGAGACAGTTTTGGTCGGCACAACTTGGGGGAGAGTTGTTATTGGCATCTAATAAGCAGAGCTAGGGATGCTGCTAAACATCCTACAGTGCATAGGACAGCCCCTGACAACAAAGAATTATCCAGCCCAAAGTCTCAATAATGCAGAGACTGAAGAATCCTGGTTTATACACAGGAATGAAGAGCACTGGAAATAATAAATATATGCATAAATATGAAGACTTTTTATAGAAACTTTACTGTTTAAGGCAAAAATAATAACAATGTATTAGGGACTTTATAACGTAAATAGAGGTAAAATGTATGACAGCAACCACACAAAGGAAGGGAGAGTAGGGATGGAATATATTGTTATGAGGTTCTTACATTATACACGAAACAGTAAAATAGTATTTGAAGGTAGACTGTGATAACTTAAAGATGCACGTTACAAACTCCAGAGCAACCACTACATAAATAAAACAACAGGTATAGTAAATACATCAATAATGGAGATAAAATGAAACACTAAAAAATATTCAATCTGAAAGAAGATAGAAAAAGAAGAAAAGTGGAACAAAGAACAAGTGGGATAAATAGAAAACATACTAGCAACATGCTAGACTTACATCAAGTCATATTGATAACTGCATTAAATGTAAATAAACACTCCAGTTTGCGGAGTTTGCGCAACCAACCAGGCAGAGGTTGCGAGACTCAATTATATGTGGTCTACAAGAAACCACTTTAAAAATAAAAACAGATAGATTGAAAGTAAATGGATAGAAAGATATACCATGAAAACACTAATCCTAAGAAAGCTGGAGTGGCTATATCAATATCAAACAAAGCAGATTTCAGGACAGGGAATATTACCAGAGATAAAGAGGACATTTCATAATGATAAAAGAGTCACTTTAATTCATCATGAAAACAGAACAATTGTAGATGTGTATGCATCCAATTACAGGGCTTCAAAATGCATGAAGCAAAAACTGACAACTGAAAAGAGAAATAGTCACATCCGCCACTGTAGCTGGAGGCTTCAACGTTCCTCTCTTGTAACTAATAGAACAAGTAGATAGAAATAAGTTAGGATATATAAAATGTAACCCTACTTGACCTAATTGACACTTATTGAATTGTACACACAACAAAAACAGGATACACATTCTTTTCAAGTTCTCATGAAACATTCACCAAGATGGACCATCTGCTGGGCCATAAAACCAGCTTTAATAAATGCAAAAGGACTGAAATCATACAGAGTATGTTCTCTGATTAGAAAAGGATTAAACTAGAAATCAGGATCAAAAATATATCTAGAAAAATCTCCAAATATTTGGAAACTAAACAATATACTCGTAAATAACCAATAGGTCAAAGAAATAATCACAAGAAAAATTAGAAAATATTTTGTATTGTGCATGACTTTGAGGTTTTCTTTGCCAGGCTGAAATTTAAAGTTTTCATCTAGGCACATTTATCAAGCCACAATAGGAAAAACTGGTAAATGTGCCTACTTAATTTTCAATTTCAGCGTGGCAAAGAAAACCTCAAACAAATTCATGCACATATACATGATTAGAATGTACAATATCCACTCCAAAATTCACATCATGGTGTATAAAAACACATTTTCTTCTCATACTTTTCTGGTTGCATTTTTGAGATTTAAATTTTTGATGAATATGCCTCTGCCTTCACAGAGCTTACAATCTAGTGGTCAGTGGTCCATGTGGCTATTTATCTGTCCCAATACCAACACATAATCCACTTACTTAATGGCCTACTTAAAATGACACTTTTATCACTTATGTAGTTTTCTTACACGCTTGGTTCTATTCTTCACTCCTTTTTTCTGTTTCACTTCTCTTTTTATTTTCTGTCAATACCATGCTATTTTCACTTACCAGTCTTTAAAATGTTTCCATATCCATTAATGCTAGTCCTCTCTCACTTCTCTTCCTTATCAAAATTTACCTAGCTATTCTGAAATGTTTGTTACGGTTAAAAAATCAATTGCTATTTTAACTGGAAATTACATTGCATTTGCAGACTAAATAAAATGACATTTATACAACACTGAGTCTTCAAGAATAGGGCATGTCTTTCCATTTATTATGAGTTTTAATATTTTCTTCATATGGAGTAAGTGGTTCTTTACCCTGGTTGTACATTATAATCACTTGGATGGTTTCAAAAAATACAGATGTCTAGGCCGCATCACCAAAGGCTTAATTGGTTTGGTGTGGAGCATAGGCACTGTGTATTTATTAAGAGCTTAACGTCAGTCAGGGTGAAGAACTACTAATGTAGGGACTGCATACTTCTAGCTGAATTCTCTTTAGGTGTTTTTATTTGGTTTGGTTTAGTTTTGGCTGTTATTTAGAATGGCATCTTTTTTCATTCATTATATTTTCTAATTGATTACTTTTTGCATAAAGAAAATCTAGGATTTCAGAGTGTATCAATTTTGTAACATTACACCTTACCAAATTTATTTCATATACTAATTTTTAGTTGATTCTTTAGATTCTTACAGGCATTACATTATACCACCCACAGCAATAAATGGCAATTTTGCCTTTTCTTGTCCTAAATTTATGCCTCTTATTCCACTATCTAGTCTATTTGTGTTGGCTAATAATTCCATAAAAATAACAAGTAATAGTTATGATTGAGTGTACCCTTAACATATTTCTTATTTTAATGAGAACATGTATAGTGTTTCATCATTAACCATAATACTGGTTTATCACAAAGAAAATATCCATCTACTCATATTTTACTGAATGTTTTTAAATAAGGAATGGTCCTAATTAAAGGACTCCTATTTAAATTCTGTTAAGAGCTTTACAGGAATCTCTTAAGATGATGATGTTTTCCCCCCTCTTTTTACCTATTAATATGTTGAATGATGTGAACAGATTTCAGATACTGAACCATGTTTGCAGTGCTGGAAGGACTGGGCTTGGTTACAGTATATTGTTCTTTTAGTGTACTACAAAGTTCTACTTGCTATAATATTTAATATAAAATTTTGGGTCAATATTCTTTTCTTGCTTTCATTGCCAGGTGTTAGCATCAGTATTGTGGTAGCTTAAAAATTTTTGTAAGCTTTCTGTATTCATTTATTTTTATTCTTTAATTTATTAAAATTCTGTAACAGTGGTTTTCAGATTGTGACCCATAGTAAAAAATGCAGCTTTAAAAAGAGACCTGGTATAAATATATACACTGAAACAAAAGTTTCACATAATACTACTTGCTTTTTGCTATAAGAATGACTCCATACTATTGTAGTTCAGTAAAAAATGCTCATCTCAAAACACTATTTTGAAAAATACTATCTATCCTTCAAGGATTTAGAAAAATCATCTATAAACTGGCACTTTTCAGAGAGTAGCTGTCTGGTAAGTATTTCATTTTCTTCCTTGTTTATGTTTTTTTCTAGAAAATCTATACCTTAATTTCACACAGGTCTTCAAATTTATTTGTATAATACTTTTGTATTAATTTCACACAGGTCTTCAAATTTATTTGCATAATACTTTTGTAGTATGCTCTTTTTTTTTTTTTTTTTGTGAGGAAGACCAGCCCCGAGCCGACATCCGTCGCCAATCCTCCTCTTTTTGCTGAGGAAGACTGGCCCTGGGCTAACATCATGCCCATCTTCCTCTACTTTATATGGGACGCCGCCACGGTGTGGCCGACGAGCAGCGCATCAGCGGGCGCCTAGGATCCGAACCTGCGAACCCCGGGTTGCCAAGTGCGGACTAAACTGCTGCACCACCTGGCGGCCCCTGTAGTATGCTCTTTTAATTCTTTCTCTCACAGTGTCTGTAAATCACTTCTCTTTCACCTAATTTAGAATCTTTGTGCCTTCTTTATATTGATTAGCCTAGCTAGCATATTATGTTTTTTTTCCTCCTTAAGGAAATGGGTCATATATAGATTTATATTATCAATTCTACTGCTTTGCTGTTTCTGACTCAATTTCTGATTTTACCTATTTTTCTTCTGCTTTTTAATATTTAATTTATAGTCTATTTTGTTTTTCATTTTTAAATTTTTGGAGTTAAACAGTATGCACTTTTCATTCTTCCTTATTTAGTAATACATGTTTGAAGCTATGAATATCTGCTGAACACAGAGGTAGTTGTATCCTACAGGTTTTGGAAAGTAATGTTTTAATTATTATTTTGTGCATATTCTGCAACGTCATTTTATTTCCAATTTGTACCAAAGGTTGTTTTAAATAATTTTTATATTTCCAAGTAGTGGAGATGTTGATTTTATTTTGGTCATTCATTTTTGTTTAATTACACTGTTATCAGAGAATGTGGTCTGGATTATTTCTAATTTTTGGAATTTATCGGAGGATTTCTTTTTGTAGGCCAATATATAGTCAATTTGGTAAATGTTTCACAGGCTTTTAAAAATAAGATTGATTTTCAGTTAACAGGATATCTATTTCATCTATTCCATCAACCAAAACTATTTCATCAACCTCACTGACTTCATTGTTCAAATATATCCTTACTAACTTTTGACTGCTTGATCCATGAAGTGAATTAAAGTAGGCTGCTACTGTTTCTGATCATTTTTCCTTGCAGTTATGTAGTTTTTCTTTATGTATTTATTCAGTGCTTTCAGATTTATGAAAGGTATATCCTGTCTGTAGATCTTTTACCATCATAAAATTTCCCTCTTTGTCTTGTTTTACACTTTCTGTCTTAAATTCAATCCTGTCTGCAACTAATAACATGACTCCAGTTTTCTTTTCGTTAGCATTCACCTGGCATATTTTTTCCCACTTTTTTCTTTTTAGTTTTTTAGTCATTTTGCTTTAGATCTTCCTCTTGTGTACATCATATATTCCCATCCCTTACTTTACAAACGTTCAAGTTATAAATTTTCAATTTTGCAAATATTTCTAATACAAATTCATATTAATGATATAAATATTGTTAGGTAGATGTTGATGATTTTAATATTTATTAAGCATTCATTTGGCACTAGGCACTGCTCTTGGCACTCTACATTATTACCTCATTTAGTCCTCACAACTTGACTAATGTTTCCATTCTGCAGATGAGTAAATGAAGGTTTCCTAATTTGCCCAAAGTCAGAGAGCTCGTAGAGACTGCCTGGGCACAAGTGTTTATATATTCATGGGTTTTGGAGAAGGGAGGTTTTATAATCTTGTTTCCATTCCACCATTGGTTCTCCACTCCCCACTCCTAAGTCTCCCATGTACATATATCATTCCAGCTATACCCAAAACTGTTGGTTTGTCCTATAGTCCATACTCCATTCCACAATTTTGCACTTGCTGAAGTGCTGTTTTATAACTATTACTCACTCCCCTCTGGGGGTAGGGCAATGTTTTATATAAATATACCCAATGCCTACCCACAACCAAACAGTGGGTGTTAAATAAATATTTGATGAAATGAGTTCTAAGTAAAGTCTTTACCATACTTTATCAAGTATTTAAATTTCATCTGTTCTCTCATCAGATTTCTCCTCTGAGTCTGAGTGGAGATGAAAAATATTAAATTTCTTTATATTTAGATTTAAGGCAGAAAATTTGACTATATTACAGTGGATTTAAATTCATTGTGTCATATAAAAATGCCCAATATTTAACACAGATTTTGAGTCTTAATAATAGTAATGCCTTCCTTATAGATTTTATTCAATAAATTTCTGTATGTTACAAACAAGGCAGAAGATATATAAAACTGAATTCAAGGTTTAAACTGAAGTCCTATGACCTTAGAAAAATTGATAGTACAAGTGATGTAGTTCTTAGAGTTCCCAGCAGGGGCCAGAATGTTCATGTTAAATCTAATTAAATGAAAATGTTTTTACTATAATTCAAGGTTTTATCAATTTTAAACCAATATAAAAGTCAGATAAAACTCTTTATGGTTAAAATAACTAGAAACTCCTGACTTACTAATTTTAAGTTTTAAGAATATAAATATATGACTCAAAGTATCGAAATATGAGTTTAACAGAAATAGTGATGTTCTATAACAAAGGCTGACCCCCAACATCTGAGCAAATGGGTATCCAAAGTACGTTTAGTCAGTAGACGCTAAAACTCCTATACTAATTGCCAAATGCAGGTCATTGGGTATTTCAGTTGCCAAGCCAGACCATGGATTGGGTCCAAGAACAAAGGGCACCACTGTGGCACTGACCCAGGAAATTGAGCACTGGTCTTATTTGTTAATTTTAGACCATTAAAAAAATTCCTAACTCAATGTAAAAGAAATACTTGGTGCTTCAAAAGTATTTCAACACAAATTGCCTTTGTAAATCAAGTAAACTGTTTTAAATTCAATTCTAATTTAAGACATGTAACTTCTCTCTGGGTCTCAGTTTCTCCATCTGTTCCTGAGTAGATCAGATACATTAACCTTAAAATTCTTATGTTCCTACAATTCAATTTTTTTCTCTTAGACAAAAAGCATCATTTTTTTTCTGTCTCCAATTCCTGGCAGAGTACCTATCGTAAACCAGTTGCTCAATAAGTGTTTAATGAACTAATAAATGAACCAATGAATACATTTTAAAGGGTTCTTTCTAGGAATTTACAAGAGATTTTGGAAACAGAATGCCTCTAAAAGCCAATCCTCTGTGAATTATGAAAAACAATGCTTTAGGCAATTCTAAGGAAATAAGAAAATATTTTCTGAACACTCTTGGAAGGAACTGAATTCTTTTTAAGGCTATCACAACTTCCAAGCCACTAACTGAGTTAAGAGGGAGTTAATTTTTTTAAGAGTTTTAAGACTTTAAATTTTAAAAATCTAAGTCTAAAAATTAAAAAAAAAATTTGTTTTTTTGATTTGCAGAAACATACTCTTTATTGAGTCTATGTTTTCCTAAGGTCTCCAAAAACAAAACCCTGAAAATTGCAGGATTTTCTCTTGGTCAATGGTTGTTTACTGGAAAGCTTAACTCTTAATAATAAGGGTAAAGATTTTAAAACTAAAGATATGTTTTTCCAATTCAATCTATATTGTCATCTGCTCTGGAAACCACGTGCTTGTTCTAAAGTAAACCAAAATATCATGAAGGAAATCAGTCATCAAAAATAAAGAAAATGAACTTTACGCAGTTTCTCATTTGTAAATTTTTAAAATTTGACTTTAAATTTGGGAAAGAAAATGTATAGCTGCAGGCAGAATTCTATGCCTGCTTAATCCAGGGAGTTGGCAGTGGTGTGGAAGTTTAGATCAAAAGTGAGGGTGTGGCTGTAGAAAATTTGAGAGCCCAGCTAAAGACTGGTATAATTTATATCAGGCAATCTGAAACATTCCTACATGCTATCTCACTGCTACACTCAACATAAACAAAAAGAAAATTTAAGTCCAGTAAAAAGGGTTAACTTAGTGAATCACAGATTTTTTCCAAACACCAGCCATTGCCTTTGGGCAAAGGACTTAAGTAGCTATGCTAATCTGCTATTGATAGAATGAGGAAATTATTTGAGCCAGGTTCTCAAGCTTGAATAATGTAAAGATCCCTTTAAAAGGAAAAACAAGTTTTTTGAGAACTCCCATGAATAAAAGTCAACCCCTATCACTTTTTGTGGCACTTGAAGCAAACTAGATTATAGTAAAAAAAACTCAACTGTAAACACTGTATTTGTAGACACTGTAGAAAATGAAGACATTGAAGTAGCATTCAGATGTAGGGTGGTTATATGGATGAAACAGAATATACATAAAGAACTAAGTTTCATGAAATTACTTATGGAACTCACAGACACCCCCGCCCTGGGGAGCAAAGGAACTCAGTTTGAGAGAGCATTCTGGGCAATAGGTTGACTTCTGGCCCACCTTGGTCAGCTACTCAAAGAGCTATTGCCTTCTCAGGATAAACTGAGGTGATAAACTCCATCCCAGTTTGAGAGAAAGCTCCTTTCTGCTGCTAGGAGGAGACAGCCAGGAAGGAAGGATCACTGAGAAAACTCAGCACTTTATGAGAAAGAATACAAAAGAGAAGGAGAAAGCTGTAATGCATATAATCAGTTTACAGTGCTCCCCAGTGGGTCAAGGCAAAGAAGAATGTTCTGCCTTTGCCTTGCTTAAACACACACACACACACACACACACTCTGCTCTTTTGAGATATCTTTTCTGCTCTCAGGCTACCTTTGATGCTCCCTAAACTCAGTTTGACCTCAATATGACCTGGGTTGGGTAAGGGCTCTGGTTGTCTTAAACAGCAGTGTCACAGCCAGCAAGGTCACTTCCTAGCAAGGTCCCTGTTAAGAGCCACACAATGTCTATGGGTAGTCATAGATCATTAAATGCAAAAGCTCCACTTGGAATGTTCTAAGTGCTGAGTGCTCTACCGGAGGACTTCTAGAGGTGGCAAGGACACAGGGACCTGTAACTCCAGTCTCCCCTACCAGTAATATTAGGGAACCCAACAGAAATGCTAGAACCATAATCAGAGCAAACTAAAAACACAACCAGAGTTACTTAGAAAGTCTATAAATATACTAATTATACCTATTGGAAAATTAGAAAGTTGAAGTTTCTTGTACTTAAGGAGACATTCATTCATTTATTGATTTAATTATTCAGTAAACACTCTTTTGCCAACCTAATTATGTGCCAGATATTGGAACAAGATCTGAAGAGACAAAAATGAACAAAATAATTCCCTCCCTTTAAAGAGCTCATGGTCTATTTGGGGAATGGAGGGGTAGAGATGGGAGGACAAGTAAGGAAACAAAAGCAAACATTTGAGAATTGTAATGATAGAAAAGGGCACAGTCTATACAATTTTAACACTGTCTTTAAGTCTAGTATCTTTTTTCAGTGGAAAAATGAGGAAGCCAAATTATAACTTTATTTTTATACTCTATATTTCAAATCTATAATAAATAGAGTTCCCACTTAGTGGGAGGGGGAGTGGGAAGGAGGGGAGAAATCACATTTTGAAGTATCCTGAGTTAATTCTACCTCTAAAGGACAGTAGAATGCAGAAACTTTATTAACTAGGACATTATTATGAGGCATTGCCATAATATGAATGTCATCATCTCAAGACTGACCTGAAGACCATCTGCAAGAGGTTCCTCAAGACCATAGATTTCAATCCATACCCTAGAACTGACAAATGTTGTGCAAATGTCTTCTAGGTAACCTACAAATTGGTAGTTGGTGATTATAATACAATAATATTTATATTTCTGCTCTTGGCAATAATTATGTGTCAGTAAATATACAATGTTTTAAAATTACCATATTTGATTTCTCATTAAAAGCAAAGCTATAGGTATTAGGAGGGGGGACTTCAAGTCAGAGGGAAAAAAATACTCAATTCAAGTAGTGTGAAAATTATTACTTTGGGGCATGGTTCTCAAAGTGTGGTCTGGGGACCCCTGGAATGAAGACCTTTCCAGAGAGTCTATGAAGTAAAAACTATTTTCATAACAAAGCTAAGATGTTTTTTGCTACTCTCATTCTTTCTTATGTGTACCGTGGGGTTTTCCAGAGGCTCCAGGATATGTGACATCATCACTCTGTCAGCAAATAGAGTACATGGTTGTGTATGCCTATATTCTAACATTTCTCATTTTGAATTTGTAATGTTAAATATTGATAGATATGACCTACACAAACAAAAGATTTTGAGGATCCTAAATAATTTTTAAGAGCATAAAGGAATCCTGAGGCCAAAAAGTTTGAGAATTACTACTTTAGGAGATAAACCTCAACTGAAAGGGCACGCGTAATTAAATTTCCTCAGATTTTACATGAAGAAACTAGATTGTAGGTTTCATGAAGACACTGACTACTTCTGTCTGGCTCATTGTTTTCTCTTCAGAATCTAGCACAGTGCCAGGCAGATAATAGGCATTAGAATATTTCATAAAATAATAAATGAATTAAATACATACATATACACATCATACACACATTTATAAATGAAGGCTTTGCTAAGTGACTTACCAAGGTCACATAAAACGTCAGCGGCAAAGCCAGAATTATATTCCAGGTCTCCTGTCTTCTATTCCTATTGTTGCTCCCTAGCTCAAGAATACTTTTGCTTTTGTTAATTTTTGTTCTATAATCTAATAAAAGCACGGATAATCATATCATCAATGTGGGATGACTACCTTTTCATACTGTTATGTGAGTTGAGCACTATACAGTTTTTTTTCTGGCCTTAAGCATAATCAGCATAGAGTGATACCAAAGGGCTGTCATTACAAGGAAATGGCAAGAGTGATAAGATAAAATATCACTTTCTGGGGTTTTCCCACAACAGAGTTGAATTTTTCAGGACCCATTCTTATTCTAATTCCTAGTCTCCTCCTCCCTTCTTTTGCCACATCATTAAACTTCTGGCAAGTCTTTACGTTAGTGCACTCAGTAGTTCCCAGACTGCAAAGAGTAAAACTATAAACATTTTTTGGAAAATATGCTTTATAGTCTCAAAGTTGTTTTGAAACACCCTCTGGTATTTGTAGTAGAGATAAGAGAAGTTTGCTTGCTGCCTAACTTATGGTTACAGAAATGTAAGGCCCATCCAGTACAAAGAAGAACAGGGGGAAGAAAAATACAAGTCTTGTGAAGTGCTGCATTGCTCACCTAAATTCTGACTCCTGTGAGAAACTGCTTTTAAAGACGGCCAACCCAAAACAAAGTCAACAAGCTGGCCGACCAAGCTCCCCCAGTCAACTAGAAGGAATTCTTCTCTACACACTCATCGTGTGTCCTGCCTCCTTTGTGAAAGCAGCCAAAGCTAGGCCCCCAGCAGTTAGACTGCAGTGAAGGTTCTAAAAGTGGGTGAACCTTCCTGCTCTGGGGCCTTGGGACGGTTGCAATTACTGCCACCGGAGAAGGAATGTATGTTCTCAAAATTTCTTGAGTACTTCTTAACTCATTTAATACTGACTTCTAGAGAAGTTGACTAGATATAGTTGATTCTCATTATTCACGGTGGTCACATTCTATAAAGTCACTGCCAACACTGAATAAGTGGTAATTGAACCACTGCTCCTAGGGGAGATACAAGGTTATGTTCCTGTGAGCCTCTGGTCGTAACACTTGTATCAATCAATATATAGCCTTGTTTTATGTGCGTTTCTGTTTAAAGATCTCTTATTTAATATATATTGTGGATTCATTAACATTGACTTCATGGCCAACAGCACTATAGAACTCAAGCCTGAACAGAGCTTATCTAATATACGTATTTTTCCATAAGAAATTTTTTTTTCCTAAGGCATATCACAACCTTGTTTTCTAAAAAACTGTGGTAAAATATGCATAACATAAAAATTGACCATTTAACCATTTTTAAGTGTACAGTTCAGTGGCATTAAGAACATTTACATTTTGTGCAACCATCAACATTCATCTCCAGAACCTTTTGATCTTCCCAAATTGAAACTCTGTATCTATTAAACAGCAGCTTTTCCCATCCCCTCTCCCAGCCCCTGGCAATCACCATTTTACTTTCATCATAGTCTTCTTGTGCTTAGGAGCACAGTACTTCAACACTATGCTTGCGGGCCATTTTAAACAGAATCATCCAAAAAAAGGACACAAAAAATGTGAAAAACATGGTACTAACTTGATTGCAAAAAGGGCACTTGTTTACAGAATCATAGCTGTCTGTTTGACCTCAGCTGGGAATGTGTGTCAGAAGACTCAAAATTTTCGCCATTTTGCTCATGTGCATGAATGACCACAAAAGTGCAAGGAGTATTGATTTGGGGGTTTAAAATAAATTTTAGCAAGTGGGCGAATCTGCAGACATGAGATCCATGCATAATGAGCATCAACTACATGTGGAAATGATAACCTTTGTTTACCTTATTCCAGATAGTAAGAATACAGTCCTGAAACATGCCTTGTAATAGGACTGCCTTAGAAAATTTTACTTGCTCAGAGGCCTAGAGAGGTAGTCTATGTGAATTGATAATTGGCAGCTACAACCTGAAGCAATTCTAGTTTACGTGGAGGATAAATTTAAGCATAATCTCAAATCCCTCTGCATGAAACAAAGACCAAGCACTCAAGTACCAGTTATCAATCACTTACTATATGACAGGCACTATATTCAGCAATTTACATGCATTATTAAATTACATACCCCTAAAACTCTATGAGGAAACTGAAGGTTAGAGAAGTTAAGTACCTCATCTGTTATTACATAGCTACAAGTGGCAAAGTTGAGTTTTGAACTCAGGTATATCTGACTCCAGAGCCTGAGTTCCCAGGTGCTATGCAATTCTAATCAAGTTAAAAAAAAATGATTTGACTTACTAAGAAGTGTATAGGAGCATACGTTACAATTATTATAACATTACAAAGATTTATATATTGATAAATAAATACCAAATATATAAAACTTTATAAGCCTGATCCAATATTGTTCCACAACAAAGAGTATCTCAAATCTTTCAGGGCATCTGGCTTGTGTCTGGTTTTCCTTAATCTTTAATGATGGGCAAATCTAATGCATTATGTAAGGCCATTTTTTCTCAAGAGATGTAGATACCTCTTAAGAATTTGATGAAAATGCATTAACTTTTCAGGTTACTGAGTTGCATTTTAGTGCACTGAGGCAGTAAATTAGTGTACAATGTGCAAAAGTGGTAGTGACCTAAAAAATAAATATCTGATATGAGCCACTGCATTCTCTTGGGGAAAAAAAAGTAACGGATTAACTCTTTTAGGAGTCCTTAGCTTCCCAAAAAGCAGTAGGAAGAAGAAATCTCCTGTGGCCTGGAAACAGCTTCTGTTTCTAGCTGGCTGTTTGTTCAGTTCTTTAATAGTTCATTTGATTAGATCTTGTGGCTCCCAAAGCTAAGGTTGAGAGTTTGATCCCTAGAGAGGCCACTTAAATTTAGAGAACAAAAAGCTCTATTCTCTGCTCCCAGACCTTACCCCAAATCCCTGCCAGGTGTCTGCCCTCTGGTCAAAATGAAAAACTGGCAAAGGGGTGCAAACTTATAACAGTACTGAGAAACAAAAAAATGGGCACCCCTTTATTATGGTGCTCTTTCCTTTTTACGCATTCACAATATTCTGATATAATTTATGGAGAAGAGATAGTACACTTGTTACTTCGACCACTGGAAATCAGAGGCAAAGTGTAATAAGTGCTGCATTGTCAGTCATAAATCCATTATCTTCTTATTCTAAGTTCAGAGATTTTTCTACTAGCTGACATTATGCCCTGGTAATAAACAATGAAGAAACACATCTTCTGAGTGATATTAATCTGCAACTTTAGAAAAGGAATTAACTTAATAGTATTCAGTCAAAAATTGAGTACAATTTTCATATTAATATAAGATATTATATTATTTAAAAATAATTCCATGTGCAATATAACATTATAATAAGTGTGATTTTCAACATGTGCTAAGAATTTAGTTAGGAAAACAAGTTTCTCAAATTACAGCTGAAAATCTTTTACTAGCATCATAATCTTAACTTTTCTTTTACTACAGGTCTTCCTAATTTAAATTTATATTTCCCTAATTACACAGCACTGAAAATAATTTGATACACCAAATAAAATTCCTTTTACTTCAAATGCTTGCCTAAATAATAAAAAATCATTTTCATTTTTGAGGAAGAAACATTTCAACTTTTTAAGTATGAAGTGTAAATTAATATTTACTTATTTAAATTATAACAAGAGTTTCACATATAAAGATTAATAAGATTTAAGTGCAGTTTATATTATTGTTAACACAGACTTTAATTTTTCAAATATCACATATATCTTTCATTATTTGCAGTTTATTTCTTTTATGAGGTAGTCAAATGAATCAGCTCACCCTTGACTGTAACAAAATACTGTTTGGTGACTTGTGACAGACAGGGTTTTAACCTCTGACAGCGAGATTCATTGTGGAGCAAGAGCCAATCATAGATCCTGACGACACTTGTCTCATCAAAGTTGGAATATAAAAAGCCACTTGGAATACAGTATAAAAGATTCACTGGTGTGGCAAGTTGTCTCTCAGACTGCACAGGCATTAAAATTTTGCTCGGCATTACTCAAAAGCAAAAGAAAAGTAAAAGGAAGAAATAAGAGCAAGGAAAAAGATTGTACTGATTTTAAAATCATGCAAAGACTGCAAATCTATGTTTATATTTACCTGTTTATGCTGATTGTTGCTCGTCCAGTGGATCTAAATGAGAACAGCGAGCAGAAAGAAAATGTGGAAAAAGAGGGGCTGTGTAATGCATGTACTTGGAGACAGAACACTAAATCTTCGAGAATAGAAGCCATAAAAATTCAAATCCTCAGTAAACTTCGCCTGGAAACAGCTCCTAACATCAGCAAAGATGCTATTAGACAACTTTTGCCCAAAGCTCCTCCACTCCGGGAACTGATTGATCAGTACGATGTCCAGAGAGATGACAGCAGTGATGGCTCTTTGGAAGATGATGATTACCACGCGACGACAGAAACGATCATTACCATGCCTACAGAGTGTAAGTAGTCCTGTTAGTGTATATCAACAATTCTGCTGACTGTTCTACTGTTGATGAGAAACAGATCTATTTTCAGGCTCTTTTAACAAGCTGTTGGCTTGTATGTAAGGAGGAAGGAAAAGAGTTTCTTTTTTTCAAGATTTCATGAGAAATATACTAATGAGACTGAAATCTGCTGCATTATTTGTTTTCTTAGCGTTAAAAAGCTAAAAAAATAAAATGCTTGCATAGCAATAATATTAATTAGTTTAATATGACAAATATAACATGCTTATGCTTTCACAGCTTAATACCACCAAGGCAAAAATTGGGAGATACTGCAAGCAACGTTAAAAATTTACATGAGATTTCATAATTGCATTTGGTTGCCTAAAATATGCATTTATAATAACTAGTTTTTTTCACTAATAATAGAGAAGGAAGAAATTTGTAGATGTTTAAACCTAGTTGAGCATTTGCTGAACATATAGAATGATTTCTGTTATTCAAAACTATTTCTCACAATGTTTTTACGTTCTTCACAAATTAAAATATTTAATTTTGAAAGCTATTACACTGGAGATTAAGAAAAAACATTCAAAAATTTAATGTATAAGTAAGAGCAATGATGAAGTAAACATAGCATAATGATAATCATGAGCTAATTATCAGAAAATGCTTAAGAAATAAACATTTTAATCACATAGGTTATGGTTCACAGAGTCCAACTTATACCTTGACCATGGTACTATTGTTGGGAGACCTGGTCTGCATGTTTCCAGGCAGGCACATTGCTTAATAACCTCCTAAAATGTAATTTTATTCTTCATGGGAGGGAGGACTATTACCTGTAGTATCTACATTGCTTCTGAAAGATATATTTCATACCATTCCTATTGCAGTCCGCTCAAAACCACACTCAAGGAAAGGGAGACAGACAACTTCGCAGAGAATGCATGACAAGGAAGATTCTGTGCCATGTGTCTGTGATCTTCCTTTATCCAGTGCTTTATCCCCTTTAAACCAGACTCTGAACAGTTTCAAAATATTGTTTTCCTTATAAAGTAATCAGGTTATAATGCAACAAATAATTTTCCTTTAAGACTCTGCTCTCAAATAGTCCTGGAGTAGATTTACCTTATTTATAAACAATCTTGGAAAACCAAAACGAAAGAAATTGCTAGTGATTCTGCTTACAATGACAGCCTGGATCTAAAGACAATATTTTGTAACTTTTGAGATAGGCTGAATATAACATTTAAATTTTTGTGCTAATTACTTGCTTAGTTTTGTTCCTTTAAAAGGCTATTCCAGAGCCAAAACATAACAGATGTACTATATTTTCTCCTAATTCCAGAGGCTAGATAGTTGCTCAGTGTGTCTTGTCCCCAGGTAATTCAGGCCTGGGGGAAGGGTTCCTTCTTCCAGACTGATTGGTACAGCTGCTCAGTAAGTGTAACTACTCAGATTCCCAAAGAATTCTAAGTGGATGTTCCTCCACGGTCTCTCTTGTTCTCTCTAATCATCATCATTTTAAAATTTCATCCACAGTTCATTCCTTCACAGAATTTTCCTTAGTCCACAATTCTCTGGAAAGGAAGTCGATTCCTCATAAACAGCTGAAAAAACATATATCTAAAAAACTCTGAAAAGCTAGAGTAATTGTTTTCTTTGATATTTTTCTGAGTTATGAATGAAATCCTACATAGTTTTTCACTTTAAAAGACTAAACAGGTATTCAGTATTTCAATGGAAAAAAAAATGTTCACCAACTACTATGGAGGGGTTTGTTCATTTTTTATGAGAGATAATTTCAATAATTCTTTTTCTTTTTCATTTATAGCTGATCTTCTAATGCAAGTGGAAGGAAAACCCAAATGTTGCTTCTTTAAATTTAGCTCTAAAATACAGTACAATAAAGTAGTAAAGGCCCAACTGTGGATATATCTGAGACCCGTCAAGATTCCTACAACAGTGTTTGTGCAAATCCTGAGACTCATCAAACCCATGAAAGACGGTACAAGGTATACTGGAATCCGATCTCTGAAACTTGACATGAACCCAGGCACTGGTATTTGGCAGAGCATTGATGTGAAGACAGTGTTGCAAAATTGGCTCAAACAACCTGAATCCAACTTAGGCATTGAAATCAAAGCTTTAGATGAGAATGGTCATGATCTTGCTGTAACCTTCCCAGGACCAGGAGAAGAAGGGCTGGTAAGTGATAACTGAAAATAACATTCTAACAACCTTGTTACATTTTTATTCAAAATGTGAATGAATAATAGTGGAAAATAACTACCAGCTCCTATGCTCCTAAGCCAGACAAAGGTATCTTATCCCAATGGCAGCCCTGTACCCAATAAAAGTAGGTGTCCAATTTCATATCCTGTGAAACACCCTCTTGATATTTCAACTTTGCATGAGGATTAAAAAAATAAACTAATACCATAGTCCCTAAGTTCTTACCGAATTCTTTTGAATTGGGAATGAAATATAAAGTGCTTTTCATTGATATGCTACACGAATACGGGAATTAAGAACATGAAATCTTCATAATGGATTCTTGTACATATCCAACAAATTAAACCTTTATTTCCCCAGAAGAGTGTCAAATGTGTTGAAATTTTTAAGCTTAATGAAGCAGAAAAAAAAAACTTTAAAAATTATAATTAAAATAAAATGCTTTTATTTACTGCAATTAACTAAGTACAAAATATTTAGGCTTATACTTTATTAAATATACTATATTTAAGGTCCCTCACGATAAATATGTTCATTATGTTTATTATTTTGCAGGCTGTTGATGCACTGATGTATATGTAGATTTGTGAATTACACCTAATAAAATTTAAAATTCCAGGCTAGTTAACCTTTGCCACCTAGCTTTATTTCTGAGCAGCCTCACCATTCTTGTGCAAGAGTTTACTTAGGTAATGCCAACTAATTTAATATCAGGCCAAGCAGATGATAATACCTTATATATTATAAAAATTACTAAAAACCATTTTAAAACCTACTATAAATTTAGAGTTACTCTTTCAGCTTACCTATACTTTTGCTTTCAAAACCTTTTTTAATGTGACCATATTTTTTACTTCCATCTATTGACATGATTTACAACAAAAGATTATACTTGCAAACAGTAAATGTATTTTTTCATTCTTTAAATGGTGTTGGTTAAAAAGAATATATAACTAGTAAATCAGATCTACTTTATATGAAAGCATAATCTTTTAAGATTATACAATTTTACAAATGATCTATTTTTCTTTAAATATGCAACATAATATGTTATTGTTTCTCAAAATAATGCTATTGGTCTTTATAATCTTAAATAACAGTAACTACCAGGTCTATTTTGATTTTGATATAGGATAAGAACTACTATTAATCATTTAAGAAAAGTGCTCTTTTTTTATAGGTAGCATTTCAATGTAAAGCTGGTAATGTAACAGAGGTTTTAATTATTATTAAACAGATGGTTAACATGACACATTCCTCAATGTGTCTCAATGTGTCTCAATGCATTAGAAGATGGGGGCAAGGGAAGAACTAGCAAATTATTGTTTACCTGAATGGAAACATTTTTCAGTAAAAGAATAAAGGAAATATTATTATATTTTCTTCTGAATCTGTCCCTCTCTCTCTTAAGAGTTTTTCTTTCCAACCCAGTACACAGACCAACACCTTCATTACCCTACCTTCCTTTTTCCTGTTACAATTCATATAGTGCTGGAAGGTAACTATTTTGCTCTGGCTTTAATATCCAAGTTTCCCCGAGTCAAGACCTAGGGTACAAAGGGTGGATGAGTATACCTATCTTTCCAGAAGTCAGCAGACGTATTTAGCCAACATATTTAATTAATAAGCCTGAAGAGAGGGAGATAACCTCTTCCCTCCCTCCTTTCCTCCCTTTTTTCCTTTCTTCCCATAAATATTTTCAGAGCATCTATTATGTGCCAGGCATTTAGATACTCAAAGTGAGGAAAACAAAAATTAAAAAGACATAGATCTGACCACATGGGAATTTGTATTGCTGCTCTATTCTTTTGAGCCATAAGGGAAAAATCAAGCCTAGTGTAAATTAAAATTCCTTAAAGCTCTAAAATTTAAAAATAAATGTGGTATAAGCAAAATAATCAGTTTCTGTCATCAATAATGATGTCGTGAGGTAGGAAAGTGTTTCAAAATGTATTAATATTACTCATGTTCTTTCCTTTTCATACAGAATCCCTTTTTAGAAGTTAAGGTAACAGATACACCAAAAAGATCCAGAAGAGATTTTGGACTTGACTGTGATGAGCACTCCACAGAATCTCGATGCTGTCGTTACCCTTTAACTGTGGATTTTGAAGCTTTTGGTTGGGATTGGATTATTGCACCCAAAAGATATAAGGCCAATTACTGCTCTGGAGAGTGCGAATTTGTATTTTTACAAAAATATCCTCATACTCATCTTGTACATCAAGCAAACCCCAGAGGTTCAGCAGGCCCCTGCTGTACTCCTACAAAGATGTCTCCAATTAATATGCTATATTTTAATGGCAAAGAACAAATAATATATGGGAAAATTCCAGCTATGGTAGTAGATCGGTGTGGGTGCTCATGAGATTTATATTTGGTTCGTAACTTCCTAAAATATGGAAGGCCTTCCCCTCAGCAATTTTGAAACTGTGAAATTATGTACCACAGGCTATAAGCCTAGAGTATGCTACAGTCACTTAAGCACAAGCTATAGTATGTGAACTAAAAGAGAGAATATATGCAATGGTTGGCATTTAACCATCAGAATAAATCATACAACAAAAAGGTTTATGATTTCCAGAGTTTTTGAACTAGGAGATCAAATTACATTTATGTTCATATATATTACAACATATGCAGGTAAATGAAAGCAATTCTCCTTGTGTTCTAGTGAATTAAAGGAGTATGCTTTCAAGTCTATTTCTTTACAGTTTCACTTAATATTTACAGAAAAATCTATATATAGTATTGGTAAAATGCAGGATTGTTATATACCATCATTTGGATCATCCTTATACACTTGAATTTATATCGTATGATAGCATACTTGGTAAGATGAAATTCCACAAAAATAGGGATGGTACACCACATGCAATTTTCCATTCCTATTACGATTAGTACAGTACATTAACAACCCACGCCAATGGTGCTAATACAATAGGCTGAGTGGCTAAGGTTATCAGGTTTAACAAATAAAAGACATACAGTAAAATAATGTTTCTCCTCTCTTCAGGTGCATTTTCATACACCTCCAAACGGAATGAATTTTCTTTAATGAAAGAAGAATCATTTTTCTAGAGGTCAGCATTCAATTCTGTAGCATACTTGGAGAAACTGCATTATCTTAAAAGGCGGCCAAAAAGTATTCATTTTTATCAAAATTTCAAAATTGCAGGCTGCCTATGCAACACTGCAGTTTTTATGGTAAAATAATGGAAATGACTGATTCTATCAATATTGTATAGAAAGACTTTGAGACAATTGCATTTATATAATATGTATACAATATTGTTTTTGTAAATAAGTGTCTCCTTTTTTATTTACTTTGGTATATTTTTACAGTAAGAACATTTCAAATTAAGTATTAAGGCACAAAGACACGTCATGTATGACAGAAAAGCAACTGCTTATATTTCGGGGCAAATTAGCAGATTAAATAGTGGTCTTAAAACTCCATATGCTAATGGTTAGATGGTTATATTACAATCATTTTATATTTTTTTACACTATTAACATTCACTTATGGATTCATGATGGCTGTATAATGTGAATGTGAAATTTCAATGGTTTACTGTCATTGTATTCAAATCTCAACGTTCCATTATTTTAATACTTATAAATATTATTAAGCATACCAAAATGATTTAACTCTATTATCTGAAATGCAGAATAATAAACTGATGATATCTTAACAAGAATTGTTAATTTTATAATTCAATAATGAATATATGTCTGCATATATTTACTTCAATTTTGTAAATTAGAATTTTGTTAATCAAATTCATTGTACTTATGAGTAAGTGAAATTATTTCTTACATCTAATGTGTAGAAACAATATAAATTATATTAAAGTGTTTTCACCTTTTTTGAAAGACACAACAGTTTTATGTTATAATGACTAGTTCTGGATTTCTGATTTTCACTTTATTCTAAAAGTCCAATGGTTTAGCATAGAAGTTTGGTTTAGGAATTTTAGGTCTGCTACTCTAGCTCTCATGACTGAAATTCCTGTTAAATTGGTTCTGGTGAAGTTGCTTTAAACATACCAAAGCAAGGACTAGTTATATCTGTTTCATTTCTCTTTATCTTGACCTGAAAACTATTTATATGTTTTCATAGCATCAATTTCCAAATGCATTGCAGTTGGCAAGGGTATATGGTCCTAGAGTTACAAGTTCTACTGAAGCCACAGGGACACAGGGAAGCGGCATCTTTTTTCTAGCACTTAATGATACTGGCACATTTATCTGAGCTTTGGGGGTACCAATTTTCAAACGGAATTGAAAAATAATTATGACGTGCCTAGAAACCCTTAAGTGCAACACTGTACATAAATATTTTTGAAGTGAACTCTCTTCTCCACCCCTCATCAGTTTAGTAAGTTAGCTGTAAAGCAGTGACTAAGTCTAATGGAAGAGATGATTAAAATTCTATCTAGTGTCATGGTTCCTAAATAAATAATATATAATAAATGTAAGTGTAATTTTGACCATCAGTGAAATTACAGCAATTTCCACTCATACAAATTGTAGTACTTTTTCTAATTTTAATACTGACATTTAACATTGACAATGCTGGAGCTGTAAGGCTTTGCCCCTGTGAGGCAAGAAGCCAACTGTGGTGATGCCCTTCCAGTTGCACACACTAGAACCTACTTCTTCCAGGGCCATGAATATACATGACCCAAAAGTCGGGTCAGCAGGCCCATTAATATACCTTAGGCTCTAGAGTACAAATAACTGGGATCTTGATCTCTATGGTGGGGACTATGAGAAAGGAACACCCTCAGCTTCCAAGGACCCAGTCACAGGACCCCCCAATCTTTAGACTCACCCTTACCATGGAGGCCCAGGATCACACCACCAACCTCACCATGCGGTAGCCCTCTCTTGAAACTCATATGACCATGAAAGAAAGCATCAGGACCAATCTCTTTTGTGATGGGACTTAGGCAGTTTTTTTTCTATTTTGCCTAGGTCCTTGGAAATGTCAAGGGTACTCTGCCAGTCTGTCTACGGGCACATCATCTTCATTTTCAGCTCCCCAAGAATATTCACTTGTGATACATAATACTAATACCTGAGATTTTTGGAAAACATCATGTAAAGTTCAATGCAGTGTATCAATTTTAATATTCTTAATGTTTTGTAATATTTCCCATACTTCCCACAAACCTATGTTAGTTCAAAAAAAAAAACAATAAAAATGAAAACAAACAGAAAACCTTTCCAAACTCTACAGTTCTTTTTGTATTCAAGTTAGTTTTTGCACTTCTGTATAGAACTTTATTTTCTTAAAATAAGAAGGCAATAATTTCACATTGATAGCAACTAAATTAGAACTCACTCTATCCTCAGAACAAAAAAAAATTATTTCACTTTAAATCATGATACACAAATTTTAGGAAGTCAATGACCTTTTGAAATCTGTTGAAACCAGGGAAAAAAACAATACTCACAATTTTGCATATAATTTCAAGGAATTTAGGACCTCCCTAGAGCTCATTCACAGACCCTAGTTTATAAACCCTTGGGAGGGATACTGCATTTTCTTTCCTAAGATAAAAACTATTATTTATGAAGTAAAAAAAATTTATTTATAAAGGCCTGCTTTCCAATTAATCAGTTTTAGTCATTAAACAATTTGAGTATCAGAAAAGGAAAATAAATGTCAAATCAGCCTGGATGTCTTAAGATGACTAAAATCCTTACTATTTACCATAACATTCTATGTTTCGTAAAGATCATCCAACCACCAACTGGCAACTCTTTGCTAGATTAAACTAGACAACTGAATAAAAAGCACTTCAAATTATGAACTTACATTTTTTTAATGTGTCAAAAACAAAAATAAGAAATTTTCAGAGCTTTTGATGTCTGGGTGTCAGAATCAGGAGGGTATGAGATAATAGTATTTATTGAGCATCAAATTTGTGCCAGGCACTATTCTGACATGCTCAGTATAACAGACATTACTGTCCCCAATTTACAGAAGTGAACTCTGAGGAACTGAGACAACAGGAGGTCTCTCTCAGTGGCCAGACTTGGATTGAAACTAAGAGCAGTTTGAAACAATAATTCATCGCTCTGGTTACAGTTCTTCACCAAGCCCTAATGGAAGAGTGAAACTGTTTTTCAATGTTTATATTTTGTAATATATCCTTATCTGGATTCAGCATTGGTTTTTGCAAAAGGTTGTGCGGCTGTATTTTAGTGAGGGAAGGTAGAATTGGTATGAATGAGGAGGTGAATGAAGAGCAGGTGATTAGAAAAGCAGAGAGATGTACATGCAGAGATGGAAACGGGTCAGTGTCATAGAATATGAGAGCTGGAAAAGACCTTGCAGATCATCTAATTTACATATGACAGAATTAAGGCCTAAAGAGAGGGTTGCCCAAAGTCATATAGTGAATTGGTTCAACAACTGAGACAAGAGCTCTGAAATGCTAGAGTAGAATTGATGGTGGGTCAGAATGAGAGGAATGATTCCAAAAAACAAAATGCAGGAGCGTTAAAAACAAAAAAAGCTCTGAGCCATGGTTTGTTAGCCGGGAACAGTCAATACTGCACACTAAATAAATGTCCATAAGATTATAACAATTTACATCTATTTAAACAAATCTTTTATCAACCTGGATACTTTCGTGGACAAATAAACTCTAATGGGAAATCCATGGTAGTGTGTGATTAAAACCACTACTTTATTGTGTATAGTGATAAAAATTAAAATAATAATGAATAATTAATAGTTTTCAAAGTGGTTTACCTTAACGAAGTAACTTTTTATCTTCATAAAGCTCAAAGTTAAGTATTATTACTATACTCATTTCAAAGAGGGAACTGAGGCTAAAAGAAATTAATTAAATTCCCCAAGGAAACATAGCATTTATATTTGCATATTAGTTATATAGGAAATAGAAATCTAAATTAAACAAAGTACACTTGTTCGATCATTCATTCCAATGGTACTTATTCAAAATGCACCATGATAAAAAAATCCCCAAAATATCAAATGATCACTTTTTAAAATAAAACACATGAATACTGCCCCATAATATAAGAAATTAAACCATAGGCTAAAATGTGATATACAAGTTATGACTTGCCTGGCGTGTGACGTACAGTGTTGAAATTTCATTTGCATGGTCGTTCAGTTCCAGTTTACACACTGCAAAACATATCAAAGTAAACTACACTCATTTTGGTCATCCTTGAGTAAGAGGTCAAGCAATGCAAAATGGTACTAAATTTAGTTCATTCATGTCTAGATGGAATTTTGCAGAGGAAGTCTTTGGAAAAAGAATACATTTTCATTAGATAGCATGCATGTTTAAAGCAAGATTATCTTTGTTGCCATTTATAACACTAGTTAGAGGGAATATTTACATATATTTTACTAGATTACATATCAAAATACCTCAATGAATATCACATCCTGTCAAAAACACAGGATGTTCTTGAATGTAAGATTTTACATATGAAGCTGCCCATTTTATCCAATAGGCATAAAATGTACATTTAATGATGACAGACAACTCTCTAATAATCTGTTATAAAGGCTGAATAGTTCACTTCAGCTATGGTTTAGCATTACACTAAATATTCCGGATACAGAAATACTGGTGATGAAGCAAAGACGTATATACTTAATTTTCATTGGTTCTGGTTTTGGATTACTGTAAAATAGAAAAGTTTTTAACAGTATAATGCTATTATTTCTGCTCTGACAATGCTCCATGTTAAAGGTGATTTTTTATTAAATACACACTTATATTTACTTTCTTAAAAATTGATTTTGATATAATTTTCTTTTATTAGTTCTACATATGTACTATAGGCAAAACACTATTCACTGGAACTAACTTACAGAGATCTAAAACAGATTCCCAGATTCTGATCTTAAGAAGATCTGTTGGAAAGTTCTCCTGAGAGGGGCCGAAAGATAAATTTGATTCAATTAATCTTAAAGGTAACTTTAAACCAAAAACATAAAATGATTAACCTACTAATTCACATCTTTAATTTGTTTTCCTAACCATTCAAGATTATTCTATTAAGAAAAATTTTTCCGATGTGTTATGTTCTTTTATTTTTTTCTAATGCCTTATGAAGGATCCTATTCAGAACAAAATTTGATTATGCGGTTTTGACCATGGATCCTCCACAAGACTTTCCCAGATCCGCTCCCACGGACACTAATTCTGACTAAGAAGCCAAATGTCTCTTGGCTCTATTCCCACGGAACTCAGAATTTTGGCATTACCTCTCCACTAGCCAAAAACAAAACATGTCAATACAAGAGCATTTGCCTACATCATGACATCAGATCCTCATAATGCTGAGATAGAATTCTGAAAGTGAAAATCAAGCATAAAACACCAATTTACTGAGCACACTGAAGTGACTGTGGGAGAAAATCCAAATTGTTATGGAAACAATCAGGCAGTCATTGAGGCAACTGCTTGGCTTCAAGCTCCAAGAATATCTTCCTGAAAAGCTGCACAGTTCTCAGCAACTCACGTAATGGTGTGAGTTATATGGCTGCCTGCACCCTAAGTAAAGGATTCTACTGAGGAACCTCAGGTCATCTTGGACTCTGAACCAGGCCAGGTGCTATGGGATAGAAATTACAGCAAAAAAGAGCAGATGAGGATACTCCTCCCTACTTGTAGATATGCTTTGGCAGCCAGTAAAATTGTCCCAAAGTCTAGAATCTACCAGGACCTGTGTCTTATAGTGAACTTAAGTTCCTTACAGCGCCAAAGTCACACAGAATTCCAAGGAAGTTGCATAGGACTGATGGAAAACTAGCCAGGTTCCCATCTACTCATAGACCAGGATGCATCCCTTTGACTGAAACAAATTGTACCAAGTGGAACTCTCCTGGGAGAAATAGCCCTGCAGCTCAAGTGCCAGCAGAGCTCTCTCCTTTGCTGACAGAGGTAGGTAGACTATGAATAGTGAGCCCCAACTTGCTTGGCCAGATATTTGACCAATGATTCCTGGTACCGGCCAAAGAGAGCAGTGTCATTTCAGGGCAGAATTTGTGCTAGAGGTTGGAATTTGGCTCTGTATCTGTTGACACAATATGTTTATTGACTAGGTATATTACTGGTTAGTGTGCTTGGCCCCCATATATTCTGTTCAGGTCGGCAAGGAATAACCATAGCATTAACCAAGGAAACCACCCATAGGAACTTGGACAAGAAGCATGAGCATTTACTTACAAGAGAAAAGCACATTATATAGATATTATTATCTCAATTTTTTAAATGAGGAAGTTGAAGTCCAGAGATGCTCATGACTAATAAGTGACTAAGACAGGTACATACATGATGGGAGAAATATAAATACAAATGCAGTGACACAATTTTTCAGTCATCAGATCAGATGTGAAAAAAATACTTCTTTTTTTTTTTGGTGAGGAAGATTGGCCCTGAGCTAACATCTGTTGCCAATCTTCCTCTTTTTGCTTGAGGAAGATTGTTGCTGAGCTAACACCTGTGCCAATCTTCCTCTACTTTGTATGTGGGACACTGCCACAGCATGGCTTGATGAGCAGTGTGTAGGTCCACGCCTTGGATCCAAACCTGCAAACCCCGGGGTGCTGAAGCAAAGTGTGTAAACCTAACCACTATACCACCGGGCCAGCCCCAAAAATATAACTTCTTAATTGTTGTAAAAATTGATATCAGCTTTTACTTGAGCCTGCTTCCCCCCAATTGCTATATCACCATTTCTGCTTTACAGATGCAACACCATGATGTCATGGGCAACTGCTCTAATGATGCTTATCATCCCCCTGGATCTCACCCAGAAAATGATGCACAATATCTCCCTACTCACAAATCTCCCAATTTAAAGGAGGATTGTAATGTGTCTTTCCTCCTATGTCCAGCTTAGCTTACGAGATAAGGCACCAAAAAAGACCAATGTTTGAAGCTTCTCTCTTCCCATCAAATTCACTTTCATCATCATCAGCTCATGAGATCTTTATGTGAGAAGATATAGGAATAGGTTCTGGCTGACTGAATCTATTTACTAACTCTTTCTATTTCATACCTGAACCTTAGACTTCTGAACTTAAAAGCTAAATACTGGCTATCCTTTTCTCTGATGCTGATCTGATAAGAACCCCATGGAAAAATGTGACATTTTAATAATCACAGTGTTAATTCTCACCAATAATAAAAATATAAATGAAAATTACATATTATCCTTTTACCTACAAATGCATGAAATTTTTGTTACTACCTAGCGTTATTAGTAAGAGTGATCAGAAATGACCACTCTATACATTGCCTATAGAAAGGCCCTGACCAATTAATTGCCTTCCAACATTCAACAAGATTCTTAAAGGTTCTATACAGTGATTTTTACTTTTAAAATTCTATCCAAAGAAAACAGAGATGCAATCTTTTATGTAAAATCACAATGTTATTTATTATTTTACAAATGAGAAATAACATGTATTTCAACAATAGGGAATGACTATATAGATTATGATAGATTTAATAACAGCACATTCAAATTTAAAGATATATGTGTGTATAGATATATACATGAGATATGCATGTGCACACATGCTATACACATTTCTTTATTTAGAATACTTTCAGCTATAAATAACAGAAACCCATGTATGACTTAAACAGTAGAAAAATTTATTATTGTCAATAAAGAAAGACAATAAAGTTACATCTCTTCGCCCCAGTTTGTGACTATGACAATTCAACCCCATTAGATGTGGGATCACGCCACAGATCCTGAAGAAGAAAGAATCATCAGTCTCTGGAGCCTGACTTTCAGGCTCAAGAGCAACATGGATATCAGCTGAGCCTTGTCTCTTGCAAAGCCAACATAGCTCCACTACGGTTTTCTCTTTCCTTTAAACTGTCTTAACTCCCACATTACTAGCTGCAGGTACTCCTTCTACCCTAGCTTTGGAGTCCATTCTCTAAATATGTACCAAACCACTGTATTTAGGACCTGAGTTGTCTCTGCCTTCCCCCTCTGAAAAGTCTCAGTACTTTGAAAATTCTGAGTCCGAGCAAACAGACAACCCCTTCCAAGCTCTGCATAGCATTTGTTTCACAAGTTTCTGGCCCTGGCCTCGGGCTGACTTGGAGCTCTAAGATTTATAATCACTCTATGATGTGGATATAGGCTGTGTCTAAAATCTTGGGCATCCTAGACAGGTTCTGAATGACTACAGCATTTGGTGCAAATAAATATTACGGTGGGACTGTGTCCATCTTCCAGTCTGGGTAGCGATGGCAAAGAATCAGATCAAGTCTTAGAAAGCCAAAAGAAATCAAGTCTGATTACTCTGTGGGTAGACTTCAAGGATGTCTAATCCCTGAGGGTTGAGTCATTTCAGGTCTCACTGGAACTTTCTCCCAGTTCAAGGAATCAACATCATTACAAAGCAGCTATTTGGCCTTCTCTGAAAATAAAATGAGACCTCATATCTTCTTGGTTGACAGTTCATGTGTTGTGTTGTGCTATAAATTTCAAAGGTAAGTTATAATACATAAATGTTCTCTTTTATAAATTGCCAAAATTCGTTTAATAGCATAGAGTAATTCCTGTGTGTTTACATCACAGATTAGATAATGCTTGCACCTTGCTAAAGCAGTCTGTGTACTTGGTCTTCTAGGACAGGCGGTTTAAATTTAATTTGTTATGCTTATAGAGTGCACTAGACAGAGATCTAGTATAGGGCCTCATTATCTGTGGCACTCATTTAATGGTAGTTGAAAGTGAAATGTTGATAATAACAATAATATCTGAATCTATTCTACATGATACCAAAGCAAGAACTAAACAAAGCATCTTTAATTTTCTAATAAAATTGAAAATATGTCATATTCTTAAATCCAGGACTTTTCAAAACTCTGATGACTAAAAAAAAAAAACACTGTCAAGAATCTGGAACTCTTAATCAAATTATTTCACCAGGTCAAAGGATAATGTACTAGGAGGCCATTGTTTACACTTTCTTTCCAAAATACTTAATGGCAATGATACTTTCTTAATTAAAAAAACCCTATTTTAACTCTACATATAAGGCTCACTTCTTCAGCGGTAGCTTCATTTGTTCTACCTGGCTAAACTCTTGTTGCCGGCATGGTTGAAGCTAAATTCACGGATAGGCCCACATACCATCATAATCCTTCAGTGAGGAAAAAGAAGCTGTTCTCCTCACGACATGATACCAGTGAGGATCAATTCTTTCTCTTCTCCTCCACCCACAACCAACGAGGGAGGGTTGAGTGGGCTTCTTTTATTTCTGACTCTAGTATATAAAGCAACAACTTTGGAATGACAAATATTAACTACACTGAAAAACAATTCTTTAAGTAATATTAATTATGAGTGATATAAATTCTTATACATTTAAGAGCATATTGATGCTTCTAAATTAAATTCCAAGGAAAGAATAAATTCAAGAAATGGGTGTACTTATCCTTGTGGGTGATAAGTAGCAGCAACTTAATGCTTTATGTTATTTAATGATTCAAAAGATAGACAAAACACTTCACCAGAAAAAAAAAAAGCAAACTCAGATGCTATAATAAAGGAATCATCTATGAAAGAAACATAGGTGGTCAATTTTAGGAGTAAAGTAATCTAGCCAAAGTGCAGGCCCAAACACACTTTTCTACTCCACAAGCACACTTGAGCCTATTTAAAAAGGCACATTAGTAGGGGTGAAGAGAGTTCAGGCCAGTTAGTTCTTGGCTCCTCAATCAAGATTGCCAGCATAGTTATCAATTAATGTTGCAGTGGTTTCAGTAATGCATACACGTGTCAAATAAGAACTATACTGAGTCTGCCACTTCATTTTACACACGATCCTGAACACCTGTCAGGTTGTGATGATTTTCAGTCCCTACTGACCCAGGATAAATTTTAACAGGTGACAGGCTTTGGATCAAATTACCAATTCCCTAAGGCATCCAGTCCTCCCAATCCTAAGTATTTTTGGCATGATTTATAGGTTCTTTAGCTTCCTTTATAATATAATTTAGAGTCATGTCAATTCTAATACTATTTCTGAAATATGAGAAAATACCTAGTGTTCAGTTTTCAAAATCTCCTTAACAGAAAACTATAAACAATGGAACACAAAGGAAAAATAACAGTTAATGCTGCAAAAGAGGAAGAGAATTTTTGGATAATTTAGATCATTATATTCAATCTTATACATAATTGCCTATGAGGGCAGGATTGATGGATATTTTAAAATGTGTGTAAATAAGATATTTTTAAAAATCTCAACAATGATACATACTGAAGTTCAGTCTTTTGAAATGGGCATTAAAAATTCTAAATTTTGTGATTCTAAAAGTACCATACAAACTTCAATTCCTTCCTAGAACATCTTTAGAAAAAAAAAAAAAAGGCAGATCCAGTGTTTGTCCTATTTACTAAGCATAAATCATTTTTTCCCTCTAGGACAGTGGAAGTCCAGTCATTTGCCAAGCCCTTTTAAGCATGTTATCATATGGTAAGGCTCAGCAATGCTGTTACTACTATTCTTCATTGCTCAAGCTCTCCACTTGACTGGTGATTTGTGGCTGTTTTTCTAAGGTGTTGAAGTTAAGTAACTAGCTTCTGAGTTCCTCTTTTCAAATACAAGTTCAGTGTTTATTCATTTCCAGCAATTCTTCATTAGTTAAAAAATAAAGTTCTAGGATAATTATAATAATTTCTATATTGACTCTAGGATTTATTTTGTCACCATTGTCAAACAAAAAACAAAATTTTAAGAGATTTCTGAGATTTTAAGTAAAATAGTGGTTTTTATTATTGCTTTAATAGTTTGCAAAATAAAAGCAGGCAATTCTATGTTGGTCTAATAAATTGGATATGAAATTTTATCAGTCTATGAATCTAAATGTCTGAGCACGGCTAATTTGTAAGGATACAGTAAAAATTAGCATGGGATTCAAAACCCTTCGCAATCAGGCTTTAGCTCGCTTTCCCAGACTGACTATACTGACCTTCCCTATTCCATAACTCATATTTTGAATATTTGAGCATTCACAATTTCCAGAAAATACTAATTATTTGCACACCTTCAAGCCTTTGCTAATATTTCTTCTTCTGCTTGAAATGTCCATCCCCACCTCCACCCTCCAGCTGCCTGGCACAATCCCCACACTTCTGACTCTTCACTTCTCTTCTTTCTCAGCAGATGATGATAGTCTGATAGCTTTCCACCTTGTGGGGAAAATGGTAGCCAGTATCCCCCATTTGTACACACCAGAAAACTGAGTTATCCTTGATGGATCCCCTCCTTCATCTCTCCAAATTTAGTCCATGACTAAATCTTGTTAGTGTTCTTAAAATCCCAGAATCCATTTACTTCTTTTCATTTCCAATGCAATCTAGCTAGTCAGAGCCACCATCATATCTTGCCTAGACAACTACAGGAAAGACTAACTGGTTTCTCTGCTTCTACTCTTCTCTGTTTCTGAAAACATATCCAGAAGGCACCAAAGTGCCTCTTCTGAGGCTGATATTGGAAATCTAGATTCACAATCTAGGTATATTGGTGCCAGATGTTAAAGCTGAGTTAGTAAATCTAAATTTGACACATCTATAGGAGGAGTTTAATAGAAAGCTAAAGCCTACATGAGGAGCTGAAAATAGTTATGGGTAACCGGTTATTGTAAGTGGGTGTGGATTTGAATAAATTCCTAAGACAGAATTGGCTGTCACCTACTTCCATGAATGTCCAGAAAAATCCTCACATGGAGGTGGTATCTGAACCCATGAGAATGCCAAAGGAAACAATGTAGTGCAAGAAGAGAACAAGGACAGAACCTTGGGGTATCCCTACATTAAGGAGACAGGAAGAGAAGCCAGAAAGCTAGCAGCAACAGAAATAAGAGAGCCAAAAGGGTAGGATGTGTGTGTATTTATTTTATTTTTATTACAGAAATACATTATTACTTCTGATAGATTATAGAAGACCTTGATAATAGAATTCTAGATTCAGAAAAATATACTTAGGCAAAGCTGGCAACTGTGCACATACCAGGAAGGGAAAGGGCTATAAAAACCACGGGCAAAGATATTATTAAAAAGCAAGTACATAATACCTGAAATATATAAAGAACTCATACAACTCAATAGCAAAAAATCCCAAACAATCCAATTAAAAAATGGGCAGAGGACCCGAACAACTTTTCCAGAGAAGACATACAGATAGCCAACAGGTACATGAAAAGGTGCTCAACATCACTAATCATTAAGGAAATGCAAATCAAAACCACAATGAAAGATCACCTCACACCTATTAGAATGGCTACTATCAAAAAGATAAGAAATAACAAGTGCTGGTGAGGACGTGGAGAAAGGGGAATCCTTGTGTACTGTTGGTGGGAACGTAAACTGGTGCAGTCACTATGGAAAACAGGATGGAGGTTCCTCAAAAAATTAAAAATAGAACTACCATATGATCCAGCAATTCCACTTCTGGGTATTTATCTGAAGAAAATGAAAATACCAACTCAAAGAGATATATGCACGCTCATGTTCACTGTAGTAGTATTTACTATGGCAAGATAAGGAAACAACCTAGGTGTCCATTGATGGATGACTGGATAAAGAAAATGTGGCATATATTTATAATGGAATATTATTCAGCCATAAAAAAGAATGAAATCTTGCCATTTGTGATATGATGGATGGGTCTTGCGGGCATTATGCTAAGTGAAATAAGTCAGACAGAGAAAGACAAATACCATATGATCTCACCTGTATGTGGAATCTAAAAATCAAAAACAAAAACGAAAAACCCAAGCTCATAGATACAGAGAACAGATCGGTGGTTGCCACATGCTGGGAGTGAGGGGTGAGTGAAATGGGTGAAAGGAGTCATAAGATACAAACTTCCAGCTATAAAATAAGTCATGATGAAGTAACATACAGCCTGGTAACTATAGTTAATAATATGATATTACATATTTGAAAGTTGCTGGGAGCAGAACTTAAAAGTTCTCATTACAAGAAAAAAAAATCTGTAACTATGTATGGTGATGGATGTTAACTAGACTAATTGTGGTGATCATTTCGCAGTATATACAAATATCAAATCATTATGTTGTACACCTGAAGCTAATATAATGTTGTATGCCAATTATACCTCAATTAAAAAAATAGAGAGAGAGGCAGGAGGAGATTTGACTACAGAAGAAGAAGGCAATGTGACAACTGAAGCAAGATGCTGCATGGTTGACTTTGAAGATGGAGAAAGGGGCCATGAACCAAAGAATGCAGGCAGCCTCCAGAAGCTAAAAAAAGGCAAGGAAATGGATTCTCCCCTGAAGTTGACACTTTGATTTTGACTCAATGAAACTGATTTTGGACTTCTGACTTCCAGAAGTTGCTCCCCATTGACTGAACCTAACAGAAGCCAGAGGCAAGGAGACCCAGTGATGCATTTCATATAGTCCACAGAAGAGTTCAGGTTCCCAGGGCACCAGAGCAAGGTAAAAGAGGGTAAAATGTGCATCTGGAGGGGCAAATTATAGATCTGGCACAGGTCTTCCATATTTTTTAACAACTCGATTTACTTTGGACAATGAGAGTATAAAGTTTCCTACTAGTAGAGAGTTTCTATTTATTGCTATTTCCTGTAGTTTTTGGTTAAAACTAGTTTCTGCAACTTGGCCTGTGTATATTGTCATTGTGATTTGTACCCTTAGCTTTACAAAGTGCTTTTCTCTAATTGTATAATTTTGTCCCTAAATTTCATTTGATATTAAGAGCATGAACCCTCTTCCTTTTAGTTTGTATATGCCTAGTGCACATTTACCAATTCTTTATTTTTAACTTTTCAGAATCACTCATTTTTATGTGTCTGAATTTACTTTATGAACCAACCTAGAACTCCTTTAATAAAGGAATTTAGTCCATTTAGATTTATTGATATGAAAAATATAGTCTTTTATTTCTGCCATAACACTTAACCTTATGTTTCTATATTTACAATTTTTTCAAGTCTTTCACTATGTGGACTTTTCATTAAAAAAAAAGAAGCAAGTACAATAATGCAGGTATGAGGTAATTTTGCACCAGATAAAATGAAGTACATTTAAATATTACTGTATTTGATAGATGCATATGTAACATGAAAGATCTTAGAAACCGAATTCTCAGGCATGTTACCTATGAACCTGTTTTTCTGAAAGGTAAATAGAGTCTTTCTTTTTATGAAATAATAAATAATTTTTATGATTTTTTTTCTGAAGCCTATGAAAATCAAACAATACAGAAAATATAAAGTAGCAACTAAAAATCCTCTAGAATCTCCCCTACAGAGCCATACTGTTAACATTTGGGTGAACATTCTTCGAGAAATGTATATTCTTTCTCCCTCTCTCCACAGACGCACATACTTTCACATATATAGTAGAGGTCAGCAAGCTAGGGTGGCTGCCTGTTTCTGTAAATAAAGACATTGGAATATAGCCATGCTCACTTGTTTACACACTGTCCATGGCTCCTTTTGCACTGCAGCAGGAGAGTTGACTAGTATGACAGAGACTGTATGACCTGCAAAACTTAAAATATTTACTACCTGGCCTTTTATGTCAAAAGTTTGCCAACTCTGATATGCAGAATAATATTACACATGTTGTATTATAACCTGTTTTTTCACTCACTGATATATCCTTAATATTTTTACAGATAATAAATATAGATCATCATTTTAATGACTGAGTGGGATTTAATTGTATAAAGGAGCCATAGTTTATTCAATAAATTTCTACTGATGGATATTTAGAGTTCTAATTCTTTTCTATTATAATCAATGTTGTCAGAAATCCTTACGTAGACATCTTATCACACTTGATTATCTCCTTAAAATAAATTCTTAGAGATAGAATTGTGGGGTCAAAAGCTCCATATATTTACATGTGATACACATTTCTAAACTGCTTTCCAGAATGAATTGAAATAATTTGCACTTTTATCAATAGAGAAGGAAAGTGCACGTTTTTCTCTATTCCCTTGCCATTCCTGAGGATTTTGAATCTTTGAAAAAAAAAGATGTCAGTTGTTTTCACTTGTATTGTTTGATCCTTAATGAGGTAAAACATCTTTCATGATTATTGGCCATTTGTGCTTCTTTCTTTGTGAAATAATGGACTGCATTACTTTATAATTACATAAAAATGTTCTTCATGTACTTTGCCAAGTTTTCTGTTGGAGCATCTCTTAAATTGATTTGTAAGTCTGCCATATGTTAAATAATTCAACAAATACCTACTGAAGACAAAAGACCTAGGGGATATGGCTATATCCATACAAAGAAGGAAGGTATGATTCCTGCAGTGACAATCTACTAAAGAAAGGGCTATCATTTTATCTGATATATAAAATGCAAAGACCTCCCTAAAATTCAGCAAACTGCTTCATAAACATCTCCTAGGAAGAGCAACATCCTGAACAAGTCAAATTAATTCATTTGAAAATTAATCTAATCACAGGAAACTAGGCTTGTCTCTAAAGCCTGTACATTAATTAAGAATCCTACTGGTCAAATTCTTAAAGTTCCTAGAATGTTAATGCCAGTTTTTAATGAACAGAATAATCATTTTTTCATTTTTCTAATGCTTATAAACCTCAAACAATATAGAAAAATATAAAGAAAAAAGAATAAATCACCTAAAATCCTCCGCACAAACATGCTTTTATGTTTATTTTCACTTCTCCCCACTAATTATTGTACATGTCTGAAGCATATGGCAGGGAATGAGGATAATCAAAAGGTTAAGCAAACAAAGGGAAATGAGAAAATAAGGGAAATCTGTGCAGAGAGCATCAGAATATAATAAAACAACTACTCCCTGCTCTTGAGGTTTCTTCTAGGGTTACAAAAAGCAGGCAGTTAAGAATTGAATTTCATACACAAAATTGCATTTTGAAATTCTACAATGCCTAGTCTGATCATGTGCAATTTAGCAAATGATATAACTTTGCAAAAGAAAACAAATAAAAAAGCATCCTCACATTTAAATTTATAGATTCTGAACAAATATTGTTACACATGAAAAAATTTAAAGAAAATCTAAACACTCTTTCATTACCTGTTATAAAACCTAATGTAGGCTACCATAAGCTTCTAGTTCTTATAAAATGTACAAGCGAAATTGATAATCAAACACCACTGATGACAGATATTTATATCAAATTCACATAACTATTCCCAATTATAAATATAGATATACATTCCAGGATTATCCACAAGTATGTACTCCTATTAATACTTATTGCAGTTACATATGCACATTGAAAGGAGATATGCCCTTTCACCTTTTATGTACTACTCAGAAATATTAAAGTATCTCCAGCTGCCATAAAGGTCACACTGAATTTGGGTGCTAAATGTGGCAGAGTTAACGTAAATCACCAAATTAAAAAATAAGGATGTCATTTTAAATCTTCATTCTAATCTAATTCCTCTTGTTTAAGTAGAAACTAAAACAAAGTTTAGTAAGGGGCCATGTTTGTATGTACTCCTCCCTCTATGCAAAATGTGACTGGTATATACAGCATGTGAAACTTGATAGAGAAATCAGTTAGTTGAAACCTCAAGTCAGGTTGTGGCATGTGGGGTGGGGGTAAGGGTTAGGGGGCAAGAAATATTACTCTTTTAACAAATGGTGTTGAGTATAAAGTTAATACTAAGATGCATAATCTTTTCAAGGGCCAGTTTAAGTACTTGTATTTTAGTACATGGAATAAAGTTGTTCTCAAATTCTAACCACGAAATTTTGGACCTGGGTTACACTGACATTCATAATTGAAGTATATATAAAGGACTTAAGTGAATTAATATGTTTTATGGAATAATAAAATTTACCATATTTTTTAAAATTTAAGTACTTTAACATAAAAAAATTCATTAAGTTATAGGTACACTGTACTAACTCCCCCAAAATACCATTTGCTTTCACATGCCATGGCTCCTGCTTTTTCCTTTTAAGTGAATTTCCTCCAGTCTTCTCTCAGTTTTAAAAACCCTTTCAATGACTAAAGTACACACCATTTCATTTCCTTTAAGAAGCCATCCCCTTTCCATCCTTCAAGCTGAATTTATTCTTTCCTTCGCCCTCTTTCAGCACTTTCTCTGTAATCTCTATTCACCAGCTATTACATTATGCCTTAAGGCATAGTTAGTTGTTTACACTTCAGCCTCTCTCACTAGATTGTAAACCACTTGAAGGCAAGAAATGGTTTTATTAATGTAGGCATTTTATGAAGTGGCTAGCACACTAAATGCTCAAAATATTTGTTCACTTTAATTCAATAAACCTTTACTAAGAACCTACCGTGTGCAAGAGAGTATGCCAGTGTGCTAGATATTTTTCAGACACTCAGCTCCTACACATTCACACTTCTATGTTCTCTCTTGAACCACTAGGACTAGTAGCTTGAAAATAACATTTTCCAAAGTCCATTGGCAACTGTTTCTGGTTAGATTCTGCCATTTGGAGGCACTCAAATGAAATCAGAATAGATTAGATTAGTAGGAATAGAATAGATTAATAGATTAGTAGGAATAGCATAGGAGACATTCTTTTTGTTTGTTTCTGGCAGCCACAAAGCAGAAGTGTGGCCTCCCAGGCCTTATAAGGCCACTAAGGGTGTGGGCTCCTGGGCTCTGGCTAATATAATCTTTCCTCTATGCAGTTTCATATCTAAGATAATGAAATCTATTTCTGAGATGTTGCATAAGCAGTGAGTACAGAACAACAAAGAGAATATGTCCAATAGGAGATGAGAAGTATGTCTAGTAAGACTGAGCAAGAGATAAATGTGGCAGGCACAGGTGTGCAGAGGGTAGTTGACGCACTGAGAATGGATAAAAGAGAGGCAAGGACAAAATTTTAGGGAACTTCAACATTTCAAGGAAAGGTAGAAGGAGGAGAAATCTTGGAGGTTACAAGTGGGCATAAAAGATGTTATGAAGAGAACCAAGAGAGTAATATAAATGGAGGAGAGAAATTTCAAGAGAGAAAAAATGGTGGCTAGGGAATATAGCAGTGAAAACCTGAATCACAAAACCTCCCTTAAAAACATAATAAAATGAACAACAGCAAAAGTAAAACAAACCAAAACTAAAACAACAGAAATAACAACCAAATCAGAAAAATATTTATCAGTAGCACTCAGACTAAGAATGATACAAAGATACAAAATCTCATACTATAAAAATAAAATAGTATTATCCAGATAAAGAGAAAGAAGATTCTAACAATTAACAGTTGGCAACAAATCCCACTTTCATACTTGTTACAGGGGGAACAGGATGGGTAGGTAAACTCTTAAAACTCACTAATACTTCCAAATTTGAAGGGAAGCAAATTGAGAGGGTAATACAACCAAAGGAAATAGCAGAATGCCCCTTTGGTAAATGATGCCATTGCCTGCTATCGTGGATAAATAACACAGATAAATTATTTGCTTAGGATTTGCTGTTTGGATGGTGTTTTCCTGTTTGTTTTTATGTCAGTTTTGATTGTGTGTGTGCGCGCGCACATGAGTCCACACCTGGAAGAGAGATATAATAATGACCTATCATCATCCAGAGCTAACTATCTCCAATAATAAACTGATTTGCCAGATAAAGGAGTGAAGATAGGAAGTACTAAGGGAGCAGACTCTGGAAAAGTACTCTTCACCTGGTAGGAAGAACAACTACGAATTAGTAATATCTTAACCAGAACTCTTAAGTTTTGCTCAACTCTGGAAAGGATTGTCCTTGTTAGAAGCAAAAGTTTGACATTCACCCAGAATAGAGGAAGATACAAAATCCAAAGGATTTCTGTCTAGTAAAGTGAAATCTGCTACAGAATTATTGTTATAATTACACACACACAAAATAGTAGAAAGTAAATTTGTTGTGGCATCCAGTCAATTCTAAAGCCTAGCAACCCTGTGTATAGCAGAGCAGAACCCTGCCCGGTCTTTTTGCGCCATCCTCTCATCTTGGGTTGTTGTATCAGACAACGCTCTGCTGCTATTCATAGGGTTTCAGGGCCAATTTTTTCGAAGGTGGGTGGCCAGGTCCTTCTTCCTAGTCTGTCTAGTCTGGAAGCTCTGCTGAAACCTGTCCACCCGGGGTGACCCTGCTGGTACTTGAAATACCTATGGCATAGTTTTCAGCATCACAGCAACATGCAGCTGCCACAGTATCACAATCAACAGATGGGGGTTGTGGTTCCCTGACAGGGAAAAGAACCTGGGCTGCAGCTGTGAGAGCATCGAATCCTAACAACTAGCCCACCAGGGCTGGTGAAAGTAAATAGTTGACAGTAAATTCAACTATCATAATTGTCTACAGACAAAGCTAAGTATCCCTTGCCCACCCACACCTCCACTTTGAGCAACAGAAATGCAAATAGAGCAAATATTTTATTTCTTAAATGAGTGATGAATCCATGGATGTTTATTATATTATTTCCCAAACCTCTCATTTCACATAATTTAAAAAATGTAATCAGAAAGGACATAAGTCACAAATAGCCTGCCTTCAATCTGAAGCTCTCAGGGAAAGTTATGTACATGACCTTTCAAAGTGGGAAGGAATCTAGGGACGAAAGGAAATAGCACAATTGCTAGAGACATACTATAGAATAAAGGAAAACTTACAGAGGGCAGGAGAGAAGGAGAAAGGAAACATAGCATGCAATAAACAGATAAAGAATACATTCTGAAAGGAGACATCACTCCAGGAAAACAGAAGAAAATTTTCAACAGCAAATCTCTCATATAATGACAGCACGAAATCATAAAGCAAGAAAAATTTTTTTAAAAATCATTAACACGATAGAATGAGGTGAAAATGGAGATTGATGAGCTAAGAAAAGGAAGTGGAGGTTAAAACAATAATACTATAGAACTAATAAATAGAAGTACTAAGATTAAAATAGTATTGAAAACCTTATTGTTAAGGAGGAGGAAAGGCTTTAAAAATTGTCAAAGAATGAAGAAAAAGGCAGAAAGGTTAAATCAATTATAGAGAAAATAAACACATCATAGCTACTCAATAAATATTTTAGTGAATGAGGGAACATATGGGTTGAGTTTTTATTGCAGAGAACTTCAAACGCAAGTAGGGTGATAAGCCTGTCCTTCATGTTATACAGGAAGTGAGGATACACTGAATCTTTTGAGTGTGTATGGAAAGGGTAAGGGTGATAGGGAGGGCAGTTAAAATTAATGTGATAAGAGACGTTATGTTAAGAACAGTAATCTGGCAGATGAATCAGAGAAGGCATGAATTGGAGGCTGGAAGACCAGTAAGTAGATGGTTGAATTTAATGAATTCGTGTGGTTTCAAAGAATAAGTGTGCCTGACTTTTATCTTGCCTTGCCCAGTAGTCCCCTATTTGCCCACTCATGGAACAATCTGGGCTAGTTTCATTTTATCTACAATCTACTGATAAATGATGGGACCTTGTGGGCAAGTATTTTCCAAAGGTGTTAGAATAAATATTTTAATCTCCAAAGCTTACTTAAAAACTGAAAGTCCCCAACCAATCTCAAACTTGTGTTCCACATTAGTAATAAGTATAGACAGAACAAGAGATAGCAATGGAGATATAAGAAAAAGCTGGGGAGAGGTGATTATATTCAATTCAAACTAAGATGTTCAATTCAAAAACAGAAATTAATTTTTAACAAAAATTTTCTAACAAAACAGAAGGATTAATTTTTAAATAATTACTAATGCTGGTCCCCTGGTTTGGAGACATAAATGTAATTCCTCTAGACATTGATCATTTAAAGTGATTATTAATATATTTAGAGATTTTCCTTTACAATGAGGCAAAATACATGTAGGTAGCACATCAATAGTCTAGATTAGAAATAATAAAGCACTGGATTAGTAGGTGTATTACACCAGATATTTTAGAATATATAGGACTCCTCAGGCTGCCTTGGAAGTTTATAGTTGACCCTAGGATCAACCTCAGTGAACTCAAGTGCTCACTGGGGAGTTTCTCAAGCCTAGACTAGGTCCTGAACAAATGATATGTGTGCCCTGGTCTTCAAGGACATAATTTTGAATATGCTTCAACATGTTTTCTCTTAGGACATGCAGTCTAGACACACTTACTACAGTTTAGCATTGCATGGGATTTGTGCCCTTTCTACCAGCGAACAAGGTATATATAACTATGTCTTTAACTTGTTTGTGCTCTTGTATACAGTGGAAAGAAACTAAGCATCTTGAAAAATGAATATATACCAATTTTGCAAATCTTCTTTTGGTTTCTCACTCAAAAAGGCATTTAAGATTCCAATGTATATCAGCCAACTAACTGCTTGATCTAGGCTCATATTCCTAGAAGTCTGCACTTATCAGGATGCTGTCCAGTGGCAAGAGCTCCAGTAGGAGCACCATAGTAGTCAGGATGCTGCCCTCCCATCTCACTACTTCCCCACACATGTCATTTGTATTTGCATAAAATCAAACACATTCACTATTGTATCTAGTGCCCCCTGGAGGACACCCTGAATTTTGTAAGTCAACAACAGGTATAGATTTATAGATGTGGGGAAATTACTACTCTCTTACTTTGATGGAATTTTGACAGCCTCTCAGAAAACATCTAAAAATTGTAATTGTAATTAAATTAGAAAATGTCATAACCTAACCAACATATCTTTGCTTCAAACTATTGAAATACAGACTGGGAAATATATACACATTACTTAGAGGATAGTATATGATATTTTGAGGCACTGTTTATGTTCCAAAAGAAATCTAAGCAGCTTTTCTTTTTCTTTAAGTTTCCGGTAAGATAATCCTCTTAAAACTGAAGAGATTGTTCTATAACAAGAAAAAATTTAAATTAAAAAAATTTGACTTTAAAAGAGAATATTGGAATAAAAACAGAGGAGAATTTTTCTACAAAATGACTAATACCTACAGTGTTTCTCAAGCTTCCCCATCAAAGTATCTCTTTTTTTTCCTTCCAATTTCATTGAAATATAATTGACATATACTGTATTAATTTTAGGTGCACAACATGATGATTTGATATATGTATATGTCACAAAATGATTGCTACAATAAATTTTAAGTAAAATATTATGAAATACAACACAGCAATGTTTCAAAAGAATAACACTCTATCATGAAGTAAGTTTTAATTCCAAGAATACAAGGATGATATATCAAGAAATCTATTAACATAAAGTCTTACATCACCAATTGAGGGAGAAAAACTATATGATCATTTCAATTGATGCTAAAAGGCATTTGATAAAAACCCGGTAGCCACTGCTAATAAAAATCTAAGATGGAAATAGAAGGAAAGTACTTAAACTTGATAAAGATTATTTTCTAAAAACCAATAACAAACATCATCTTAAATAAGGTGCAAAAATAATTTCAATCAGTATCAGGTATAAGAAAGTGATACATACTATCTAGAAATCCCAGGAAACTATAAGTAAAATTCTATTGGAAATAATACAAGAATCTAGTAAGTTGATGAGAAGCAATAAAATATACAAAATCAACAGCTTTTCCTTTCTGTAATAGCAAAAAACACCTAGAAATGTAAATGATAAAACTATTCCTTTTACATAGAAACAAAATCCATAAAACTTTTAGAAATCAGTACAGTTTTGGTACAGAAATAGATACAATTCAGCTATTAGATATATAGCCAAAATAATTGAAAACAAGAACTTGAACAAATATTTGTAAACCCATGTTCATAGAAGAATTATTTACAATAGCTAAACGGTGGAAGCAACCCAAGTGTCCACTGATGGATGAATGGATAAACAAAATATGTTGTATAAATACAATGGAATATTATTCAGCCTTAAAAAGGAAGGAAATTCTGACACAGGCTACAACAACTTGGATGAACCTTGAGGACATTATGCTAAGCAAAATAAGCCAGTCACAAAAGGATGAATACTATATGATTTCACTCATATGACATAGCTAGCATAGTCAAGTTCATAAAGACAGAATATAGAACGGTGGTTGCCAGGTCCTGGGGGGAGGTAAGGGGAATGGGGAGTTATTGTTTAATGGGTACAGAGTTTCAGCTGGGGAAGATGAAAAGGTTCTGGAGATGGATGGTGGTGATGGTTGCACAACAATGTGAACTGTTAATTAATGTTGCTAAAATGTACACTTAAAAATGGTTAAAAAATAAAGTTCAGTTAAACAGAATAGATAACCCAGAACTCAATCTGAGCATGTATGTGACAAATGTGGTTTCTCAATTCAGTGGGAAAAAGGATGCTATATTTAATACATGGTACTGGCTCAATTGGCCAATCATCTGCAAAAAATAAATCTGGACCCTGATCTCACATCATATACAAACTTAAATTCCAGATTGATTAAATACTTAAAAGTAAAAAGTAAGACATAAAAATATTAGTAGAAAAGCTAAAAAATTACACATATTACGTTTGACCATGTTAAAATGAACATGTATGGCATAAGAGATTATAAAAAAATTCAACAGACATGGTACATTTAGGCAGAAAATATTTCCATTGCAACTGACAGGTAACAGACTGATATCTGTGATACAGCAATAACTCTTAAAATTGCTAGACAATTACACCATATACAAAAATAAATTCAGAATGGATTAAAGACATAAATCTAAGACCTGAAACTATAAAACTCGTAGATGAAAACATATGCAGTAAACTCTTTGACATTGGTCTTGGAAATATTTTTTGGATATATCTCTTAGTTCCCTAAGGCAATAAAAGCAAAAATAAAAAGATAGGACTATATTAAACTAAAAAGCTTTTGCAGAGTGAAGGAAACCATCAGCAAAACAAAAAGGCAATCTATTGAATGGGAGAAGATATTTGCAAATAATATATCCGATAAGGGGTTAATATCCAAAATACATAAAGAACTCATACGACTCAATAGCAAAAAAACAAACAATTCGATTAAAAAATGGGCAGAGGCCCGGCCTCGTGGCCTAATGTTTAAGTTCAGTGTGCTCTGCTTCAGCAACCCAGGTTCGGTTTCTGGGTGCGGACCTGCACCACTTGTTAGCGGCCGGGCCGAGGTGGTGACCCACATACCAAATAGAGGCAGACTGGCACAGATGTTAGCTCAGGGCAAATCTTCCTCAGCCAAAAAAAAAAAAAAAGTGGGCAGAGGACCTGAATAGACATTTTTCCAAAGAAGATATATAGATGGTCAACAGGCACATGAAAAGATGCTGAATATCACTAATCATCAGGGCAATGCAAAGCAAAAACACAATGAGATATCACTTCACACCTGTCAGAATGGCTATTACAAAAAAAGTAAGAAATAACAAGTGTTGGAGAGCATGTGGAGAAAAGGGAACCCTCATACACTATTGGAGAGAATGTAAATTGGTGCAGCCACTATAGTATAGTATAGAGGTTCCTCAAAAAATTAAAAATAGAACTACCATATGATCTAGCAATTTCACTTCTGGGTATATATCTGAAGAAAATGAAAACACTAACTCAAAAAGATATATGCACCCGCATGTTCATTGCAGCATTACTTACAATAGCCAAGATATGGAAGCAACCTAAGTGCCCATTGATAGATGAATGGATAAAGAGGTAGTGTAAATATTTACATATACACATATATATATATATATGCAATGGGATATTAGTCATAAAAAAATGAAATCTTTCCATATGTGACAACATGGATGGACTTGGAGGGTATCATGCTAAGTGAAATAAGTCAGACAAAGACAAATACCATATAATTTCACTTATATGTGGAATCTAAAAAACAAAACAAATGAACAAAACAGAAACAGAATAATAGATACAGAGAACAAACTTGTGGTTGCCAGAGAGGTGGAGGGTGAGGGGACAGGTGAAGGGGATTAAGAGGTACTAACTTCCAGGCATAAAATACATTTCATGATGTAACGTATAGTATGGAGAATATAGTCAATAATATTGCTACAATTTTATATGGTGACAGATGGTAACTAGACATACTGTGGTGATCATTTCATAATGTATAAAAATATTGAATCACTATGTTGTACACTTGAAACTACTATAATATTTTATGTCAATAAAAAAATTGCTAGAACAAGATAACACAGAATTTAAATGGAAAAATGGATATGAATATAAAATTAATTAAGGACAAATCCAAATGTCCTATTGTCTCCAAGTTCCCTTTCTCTCTGCACATACATGGCTCCTCATACCAAGAGGTGGGGCCTGTTTTTCTTCCCCTTGAATCTGCACTCGCCTTGTGACTTGCTTCATGAAGTCATGTGGAATGTGACAGTCACAATGAAATGCGACAGAAGTGATGTTCTAGGACTTCTGAGGTCAGGTATTGAAAGGACTAGCATCTTCTCTTTTAGTCCTCTTAAAATACAACTATCATGTTATACAAAATCCAGGTTACACTAATGAATTATTAGAGGCCATGGGGAGAGAGGCCCTGGAGGATGAGGGTGATGCTCATTCCTGCTCCAGCCAAGATCCATACTGGATGTTCAGCCTCAGTCACACCCCTAAATGAACGCAGCCCCATAAATGACAAACACACTTGTAGTGAGGAACTGTAATATAAAAAACGAGATGAGATTTACATGCCTCATAGTGGGTCAAGACTTTTTATAGATTGCAGGTGAAAATATGCAGAAAATATGATTTGATGAGGGCTGGGTGGAAGATAACAACAATTGGCCCATAAAGTTTGAAGAAGTGACTTTGACATAACCTTATATACTCATGGATTGTCCTCAAATCAATCTGAAGACACTATCAGACTTGAAAACTGAATTTGCTTGAGCAAAGACCGTCTCACCTCTATCATGTCCACATTTATTTAGGTCCACAAGCAGAGGTATGATTTAGAGCAAAAATCTTCAAACTTTTGCTCTCATATTCCCCAAAAGAATTTTGAAAATCTACATCTACAAATCACTTCACACATTTTTAGTTGATGTCTAAAATTGTTCATCAGAAGTTGAAATAGTTATAAGAATTTAGACATGTTATAAATATTGACATTTAGAAATAAAACTATAACTTCACTGTTTTAAACATATCCAAAGGAATCTTAATAGCATAATGATCTAATACATATCATCCCCCATTTTAAAAATACATGAACAAGCTCTTCTCTAAATCTTTCCTTTTTTTATCTTTGATTTTAAATTTTCATTATACTTCCTTCTCAGATATCTGTCTGAATGTAGTATCTATTTGTGACAGTCTTTTACTGATCACCCGTGGTAGACTTATTATATTAATGGTACCAGTTAACGTCCTCCCTGTGTCCACACCCTTTTCCCTGTAATTTTGTAGTCTCCTCCTCTCTGATTCTGAGCCTGGCCCTATGTCTTGCATTGGCCAACGAGATGTCAGAAAATGAGATGCTTGTGCATTTCTGCTCTCTCTTGGTTCCTCTGCCTACACTATGAGAATATGCTCAGGCTTGCCTGCTGGAAAAAGAAACATATGGAGCAGAAACAGGTCAGCAAAGTTGTCCAATCCAAGGCCCAGACATGTAAACTCAGCAAACATCAGTTAAGCACCTAGCCGACTCAGTGTTGACCATAAACATAGAGTGAGACCCACTAAGTCCAAATCAATTAAGCAAAACTACCAAGTGAAACCATAGAATCATAGACTAAAATAAATGTGTATTGTTGTATGTCACTGATGTTTTGAGATTTATTTTTATGTAGTCCTACTGTTGCAATAATGACTGATATACCACCCACCATATTTTCTATACATCCACACTGATATCAAATTCATGATTAATTTTCAAATATTTATTGAAAGAATCTACGACAAAAACATGTATATAAACTAAAATTTTAAATTTTATTTTTCTTTCTTGTGACAACAAAGGTCTAAGTATTAAAAAAGTCCAAATTCATGACTAATTTTACCATTAACATTGTTCAGCAATCATGCAATACATTCTTAATCCACACCCTCTTTTGCTCTCCTAGATGACTTTCAGACCTCATCTCTTCTCAAATCATAGTATCTCTCTTACACTCTTATTCAAACTAGATGACCTTACCTCCTACTTCTTTAAGAAAATTAAAGCAATTAGGAAAGAAATTCTACACAGTATTATTTGCACCTACATATTCTCCTTTCCTGCCTATTACCATAGATGAATTATTCATATTCTGATCTAAAGCAAAATTCTCCATTTGCGTATTACATCCTATTCTATCTCGCTTACCCAAGAATATAGATCCAGACATACTTCCTTGTTTTTCCTAATTCTGCAATCTGTTGCTGTTGTTCCCTACTGGATCACTCCTATCAGCATATATACATGGTGTTATTTCTCCCATCTTTAAAATAAATGTTTTTTTTTGACCTTACTTCCCCCACCAGCTACCAACTCAATTCTTTACTCCTTTTTGCAAGAAAACTCCTCAAGTTACTCACTTCTCCTTGAAACATTTTATTCACTTGATTTCTCCTCTTGGTTATCCTAAGATCTCAATGGTCACTACTTCTCAGGCCCTGTTGTTGAGCCTTTCTCTTCTTCCCAATCTCTGAATGTTGGTATATCCCAAGACTCAGTTCTTGTCATTTTGTCCAGTCTCATAGGTTTAAATATCATCTCTTTGACAAAGGGCTCCCAAATTTAAATCTCCAGCCTATATTTCTCTCCCAAATTCCAGACTTCATTACCTGTCTACTTGATATCTCCCTTGGACATTTATAGACATCTCAAACTCAACATATCCATAACCTAAATTTCTGATCTTCCCCTCCAAAACTGCTCCACAGCAGTCTTTCCCATCTTAGTTCATGGCAATTCCATTTTTCTTGTTGCTCAGAATCAAAACATTGGCAATATCCCTGACTCCTCTCTTTCTCTCATACCCTTAAAAATACATCCTGAATCCAACCATTTCTCAACATTTCTTCTTATTTCACTCCAGTCTGAGCCACTGCCATATCCTAAGAGCTCCTAGCAACTTGTCCTGTTATACTTCTTGCCTCTTGCATTCTGTTCCCTACACAGAAGTCAAGAATGATAAAGCCATACCTCTACTCATTATCCTGTAATGGCTCTCCCTTTCACTCATAGTAAAGGACAGTCTTTGAAAGGCTATACAAGGCCCTACATGATTTGGCCTCTTCCCACCCCTATACCTCTCTGACTACTCTTGCTGTGTTTCCTCAACTTGCTCCAGCCACAGTGGTTTCTTAGCTATTCCTCAAAATATTAGGTATCTCAGAGTCTTTGCACTGCAGTTCTCTCTGCCTTGAATCCCAGGTATCCACACGACAAACTCCTACCTTCTTCAAATTTTGCTTAAATTATCACCTTCTCAAGACGGCCTATCCCGATCTCCCTATTTAAAATTACAATTCCCCACACCAACCTCCCACTTCCTAACCTCTAACTCTGCTTTATTCATTTTTCCAAAGCCCTTATCACCTTCTAACACAGTGTATAATTTGTTTACTTACATCCACAGAGTATAAGTTCCAGATCAGGTAGGAATATGTATGTGCGTGTGTGAACTCTTTTATTCAATGACTTATTCCAAGAAACTAATAAAGTATCTGGCACAAAGAAGGTGCCCAATAAATACTTGTTGAATTAACCTACAACAAAAACCTGTATATTAACTGGGATTTTAAATTGTATTTTTATTTCTGATGATCATAAGGCCCTAAATATTAAAAATCTTCTTTTGGATTGGGTTATCACTATAATCATTATTAGTATATATTTGATCAAATGACAGATTTTGAATTTAAAATTTTACATTTAAAATTTTGATAATTGCTAAGCAAACAAGTGAGATTTTACTGGTAAAGCACCTTAATGACATGAATCATGATTAAACTTTTCCTCTTCATTTAATGGGAAAAAAAGATATACACTACTATAAACCAACTGGTATAGGAGTTGTCTTTTTATTTTTTAAAGGAAGGCAGAAAATAAAAAACGTTTTATAAGATAAAATTAGGTGAGGATTGATTATAATTGGAATAAATAATTCACCATATTTACTTAATAAAATAGGTTTTAAATACTTTAATATCACAAAATCTGAAATTAGGTGAAAGTCTTATCAGTGAGTTTCATCCAATATGTCTTGAAACATTTGGTAGCACCAAAAAAAATTTCAGTTACATCTTAAAAAGTTTGCAACAGTAAACTTGACTGCTTCAGCTTTTCAAAGAAGCTTTCCTTTCCAATTAATGACACGCCCTAGGGAAAAGTAATGAGAACAACTAGAAAGTTTTTATATACTTAAATATATGAAAGGACTGCTTTTAGCATTCAAAACGTCTAATTAATGCTTTCCTTGCTTTACTCATAAAGCACTCTCCTTATGTGCACATATTCATTGATAATGGCTGGGGGCATGGAAGAGGCACAGTCCTTAAATGAAAATCATCATTAGTCCCACCACCCCATTCTACCATATACCAGCATTCAAAACATCTCAACATGGGCCAAATACGACATTCCTAACCCACTTTTCATCCATAGCATAAATAGAAAAAACAGAAAAATTCCCTTTGGGTTGTGGTAATGTGATTAGTCATTAACAAAGGCCTCTCCTTTGGAGCCCAGAGTGTGTACCATTTAAGATGTGGTGCCTTTATTCTGTAAAGTGAGAGAAGGTTTGTTATGAATTCAGGCAAGTTCTTACTCAAATTAATTTCTGGAAAGAGGTGGAAGTGGAAACTCTGAAAATTGATTCCCTTTAAATGATCCATATTCTTGAATCCCCAAGAAAGTTTTCACATCTGTAAGAGGTAGCCTACTCCAGTTTGAAGATTACTGATAAAGTGCCTTTCTCTCCTGTGATAAGATGTACACTCCTGTGGTTATCTGACATCCTATAGTTAATTACTGAAATTTTTTGTAGTAAGATCTTGCTCAGATCTACTTACTTAAATTCCTATATAGGATCTCTTCCTAATACATCACACCAATGCTGTTTCCTAGAATTCCGCTTCTAACTAGCTTTTATGTAGAGTTGCTCACTGAATCATCCACTTTGAGAAGAAAGTTGTGGTTCTTTGAGTTATATATTTGACTGTGAGTCTGGGGGAGATCTAGCTTAGAAAAAGGCTATTACTCTGTTATGCTCCAGAAATGGTGTCAAGGAATGTAACTTTATAACAGCAATTCTTGAATATTCGCCAGTTCTCTAATACATTCTTTTCACAGATCAATCACTCATTCATCTTATATGTAATGAGAACATTGTGCTATATTTTTGACTTCTCACTAGACATACTGGAATGTTTAAATGGCCAGCTAGGTAGTTTAGTGCTCATTTGCACCTCCACGGGATGATAACAGAAACTCATATGTATTGAGCACCAGTACAGTTTATCAGATTTTGTAAAGAAAGAGAGCTAAAGGGACAAAAGTTAAGATTAGAAACAGTGTTTTCCTCCCTTCTTCCCAATCTCAACTAAATTGACCAAGGAAAATGTAAAAATAAGGCAAAGTTGAGTTGGTGCTTAAAACTAAGGAAAGAATGCCAGATGCTACAAATGTTGAAAATATTTAAATAGAGTTCTAAACTAAAGGAGGACACTCAAGGAAGCTTGCCACTCACTTCCACAAGAAAACAGCATTGCTTTTGAGAATAAAGGAAGGCAGACTATAAACCCCATCGCCATCTCTCCTAATTTAGAGACAGAGGAAAGGAAAAGCCATGAGACTAATAGGGAACATGCCACTGGGAATCCTTTTGTCTGCCCTAAAATGGCAAAATATAAACATAGTGGCAGGACTCTGCAGGGACTAGCAGCTGGGGTAAGCAGAAGTGCTGTGGCAGTAATGGGACATTACTATGGCAGAGACGGGAGTGGAAGGAGGCTGAGGAGAAGGTGGTGAAATTACTCTCAGGGTGGTAGACCTAATACTTTAACAGAGTAAGCCACTGAACCTAGAGCAGTGTCCCTTGACTTGAGCCCACTGAAATATCCAATAAAAATCTTGGTGTCTCTCTCCCTCCCAGAAAGGTATACATACTCAAAAGTTTTTACCAGAATGTCCTCTTCCTCCTCCTCCTGTACCTGCTGCTTCTGCTGCTGCTTCTTTGCTGATTCTGATTCCTTTGCAAGGGAGGGGTGCAGGGCACAGATCTCTTGAAACCCAAGTAAAATGATTATAATTATGTAATCATATGATATGATAATATAATCATATTATATAAATGGAAATCAGTTCATATTTGAGGCAGAGGTGTGCAAAACAGGTGTTTGTTGTTCTCAAAATAAAAGAACAAACATAAAATAAATAAGAAAACAATATGGTTTAAAAGAAAATATTTCTTGACATAAAAGAAGGAGAATATAGTACTTAGGAGGAAGGAAGTTACATTTTTGAAATAGATCTGTTGGAGAACAGTAATAGGTAATGAGGTAAGAGAAAAAAAGGAGCAGATCGCAAAAATCTTTATGGCTCATTGTAAGGATTTTGACTTTTATTCTGTATCAGAGTAAAACGAGGGGAGGATTTTAAGCAGAATACTGATATTGTCTGATTTACATTTCATATACTCACATTGGCTGCTAGGTTAACTGTATTAATACATTGAGAACAGATTCTTCCACAAGAATGGAAACAGAGAGATTGGTTACATGTCATTGCAATAATCCATGCCGCCAAATACGATGACATCTTGGGCCAGGTTAAATCAGTGACAACAGTGAGAAGGGATCAGATTACGGACATTGTAAAGTTAGTGTTAACAAGTTTGGTGACACAATAGATGTGGGATGTGAAAGAAATTCAATTAAAATTTATTGTAATTACTAATAATAAAACAGAGGACAATTTTAAATGGATATATCATTTGCCCCAGTAATTCTATAAAAATATAAGAATCCAGAATGCTACAATATATTAACCAAAATGTCCAGTTTTCAACAAAAAATTAAGAGACATGCAAGAAAGAGGAAAATGAGATTGATTCTTAGGAAAAAAGCAGTCAATAGAAACTGTCTGATTGTCCTCAGATGCTCCAGATGTTGTATTTAGCAAAGACTTTAAACAGCTACTATAAAATACATTCAAAGAACTAAAGAAAGCCATCTATAAATAATTAAAGTATGACAACAAAGAATCAACAGATAGAGATTCTCAGTAAAGATAGAGATTCTTTTTTTTTAAAGAAAGAAATGGAAATTCTGAAGTTGAAAATTACACTAAATAAAATAAAATTCACTATAAGGGTTTACCAGCACATTTGAGATGGTAGAAGAATCAGAGAACTTGATGATAGACCAACAGAAATTATACAATCTGAAGAACAGAAAGAATAAGGATTGAAGAAAAATGAATAGAACCTTAGAGACCCGTGGGACAGTATCAACTGCACTAACATACATGTAATGGGAGTCCCCCCCAACACAGAGAACAAAAGCGCAGAAAATATTTGAAGAAATAATGACTGAAAACTTCCTGAATTTGGAAAAAAAACATAAATCTGTAGATTCAAGAAGCTCAACAAACTCCAAGTAAGACAAATACAAAAAGATCCACAAATAGACATATCATAGTTAAAATACTGAAAGACAAAGAGAAGTATTGAAATCATAAGAAAAAACTCATCATATACAAAGGAGCACCAATACAATTCAGTTGACTTCTCATCAGAAACAATAGAGGTCAGAAGGCAGTGGAACTACATATTCAAAGTGCAGAAGGCAGTAGAATGACATATTCAGAGTGCTGAAAGAAAAACAGTCAACCAATAATTCTATGTCCAACAGAACCAACCTTCACAAATAAAGGTAAACCTCCAGAAGAAAAAGAATACCTTTCCCCTAATAGTTCCAAGAAAAGTCATAGAATTGAAACTTCTCAGTTTGAATTGGCCTGGCTAGGGTCACATATGCATGCCTGGACCTCCACTCACACGAAATGGACATCAAAAGGGTTCTCCAAGGATTAATGGGGTACACAAGGGGAAAGGAATTCTGGGCAGGCAAAAATAACAACAAACTTTTGGTCAGGTCACCTGTGGTATAAGGATGAGCTGACATGGTCACTTCAGAGGATAGCTAGCTTGGTTGTCTGTCTAGTGTCCCTTCTCTCTTCTGGTAAGTCATAGGATCCTGCCAGTCACATGATTCTCACTACAAATGTGGTCATGGTTACCCAAGTTGGCCAATCTCTCCTAGGAAATGTAATCATTAGGTCTGAGGTACAAGGGAAAAAGGTGGTTGTGACTGAGTCATGCCTCTGAGATGGCCATTGATATCCTGTGGATATCAAAAGCAATGGCCCAAGATATCCTGTTTCTAGTATCTCCAATGGTGTCTAGGTTCCTGTACTTCTAGAAGTCTAGCTACTTAACTCTTACTTTGATTCTGTGAGTAATAAGTATGTATCCATAAATCTCCTTTTATTGCCTATGTTAGGGACAATTTCTGTTGCATGAAACCCCAAACTCTGACTATAACTGGATTAGTTTCAGAGGCTCTCATAAGAGTCTACATTACCTCAGATGTCCAAGAACAAAGCTAGGCTTTTGTCAAAATCATGCCTGACCATGAATAGTAACAAACCAAGAATGCTTCTGTCATAAAAGGAGGACTGTGAGAGGCCGTGGTCCCCAAATGGACAGTACACTGACTTCAAATCTGAACTTGTGTACCCTACACCTTCTCAGATACCTATTCCTTAGTGTGTCAAAAAAGAAAATTAGTCAGAGGCAGGGCAAAACAAATCAAATAATTCCCATATAAACAAATGCTGAGAGAATTCATTGCTAGCATACCTGCCTTACAAAAAATACAAAGGCAAGTCCTCCAGGCTGAAAGGAAGTGACAACAGACTATAATTCAAATCCATAGGAAGAAATAAAGAGAACCATTAATGTTACACTTGTATACTAATGTAAAAGACTCTAAAAATATCTTTTGCACACAAAGTTAATCTTTGACCACAATGGAATTCAATTCAAAATTAACAAAGAAAGAAATCTTTGAAATCTTGAACTATTTTAAACTAAACTAAATTAAACATACTTCAAAATAACCCAGAAGTCAAAGTAGAAATCACAAGGTAAATTAGAAAATATCATAAACTGAGTGAAAACAAAAACACTATGCACCAAAATTTATGGGATGCAGCTAAAGCAATGCTTACAGCTATACTGACCAAGAAAATAAAGAGAAGACACAAATTACCAGAATTAGGAATAAAACAGGGCACATCCATTCTGACTCTATAGAAATTTAAAAAAATTAAATAAGGGAATATCACAAACAACTTTATACCAATGAATAAGACAATGTTTATGAAATGGAAAAATTCCTAGATTGATACAAATGACCAAAATTAACTAAAAAATAAGTAGAAAAATCTGAATAGATCTGTAACAAGGAAAGATTGAGCTAGTTATTAAAAATTTTCTCACAAAGAAAAGCTCAGGCTCCAGATGGTTTCACTGGTGAAATCTATCAAATATTACAGGGGAAATAATACCAATTCTTCATAAACTCTTTCAGAAAACACGAGGGGAAGAAACACTTCTTCACTTATTCTATGAGGCCAGGATTATCCTGATTCCAAAGCCAGACTAAGACATCATAAGAAAAGAAAAGTAAAGACAAATATCCTTCCTTTAAAAATATTAGCAAATGGAATCTAACAACATATAAAAAGGATTAAACACCACGACCAGTTGGGATGTCTCAGGAATGCAAGGTTGGCTTCATATTTGAAGATGAATTAGAGCAATACACTATATTAACAGAGTAATAGACAAAAACCACATGATCATCTCGATAGATGCATCAAAACATTTGACAAAATCCAACATCCATTCATGATAAAAAAGAAAATCTCAACAAACAGGAATAAGAAAAACATCCTCAATCTTATTAAGGACATTTACAAAACATTCATAGCTGACATGATATGTAATGGGAAAAATTTATACTTTCACCTGAAAATTAAAAACAAGGCAAAAAGGTCTGCTTTCACCATTTATATCAACATTGTACTAGAGATTCTGAAAGCTAGTGAAATAAGGAACAAAAAAAGTTAACGGCATCCAGATAGTAAAGAAAAAACTAAAACTGTCTTCTTTTTCAAAATTCTTTTGGCTATTCTATGTCCTTTGCACTTCTAGATAAATTTTAGGATTGGCTTGTCGATTTCTATAAAAAAAAAGTCTGCTACGATTTCCATAGGGATTGCATTGAATTTGTAGATCAATTTAGACAGAATGCCATCTTGACAATATTGAGTCTTCCAATCCCTAAACACAACACGTCTCTCTGTTAATTTAGATCTTTAACTTTTTTCAGCAACATTTTGAAGTTTTTAGTGTACAAGTCTTGCACTTCTTTTGTTAAACTTAATTTGAGCCACCTTGCTCAATTTGTTTAGGAGTTATAGTAAGGTTCTTGAGAAGTCCTTGAGATTTTCTATATCCAGAATCAAGGAGACTTTTCCAGATAGGGTTGAACCTCTCTTAAAATAATCCCCATATATACCACATCTGTGTTTTCAGGGAAATATATGTTTAGAATTATTATATCTTCCTACAGAATTGGAACTGTTATGTAGTGATTCTATTGCCAAGAATGCTTTTTTTTGTGTGTCAGAGTTTTTTTTGTCTGATAGAAATACAATATAAAAATAACTTATTTTGAATATTTGCCTAGTATATTTTTTCTGTTCTTTTATTTTCAATCTTCCTATATTCTTATGACTTTTAGTTGGTGACTTTAGTTTTTTACATTTATTGAGATTACTTATATTTCTGGACTTGTCCCTATAAACTTACTTTGTGCTATTTGTCCTACTTTTCCTTTGCTTTTACTTCTTTATTGCCTTTTGGCAGGTGAAATTAAGATTTTTATACTAGAAGTTACACACTCTATTTCTACTCTTTTAGTGGTTACCCTTGAGAGTTTATCATACGTGCTTAACAAAGTCTAAACTAAGACACTGTCTTAGCCCTCTAAATTAATTAGGGAAAAAGCTAGGCTACTCAAAGATATAGTGGCTTAACAAAAAGTTTATTTCTTTTTCACATATCAGTCCTTAAGTGAACAGTCCAGGTTAATATGGTAGCTCTGCTCCATGAGATCATTTAGGCCCTAGCCTGCCTCAATGTCATTGCACTGATATCTGCTAGGATGTTGTCCTCACCTGCATGGTCAAAGCTGGATTGCTGCCACATTTACATTCCATAGGAAAGAGAAAGAGAGAAAATCCAGTACAAGCAATTTTCTTTTAACTCAATGGGGCACAAGTTGCACACAGCACTTCCCAATAGTAAGAAATTAGACACATGGCAATACCTTGCTGCAAGTCATACTAGGAAATGTAGTCTCTTGCTGGTGAGACCAACTACCTAGGAAGAAAGGGAAAAAAGATCTTTTGGGAACAACTAGGAGTCTGGCCACCTAAATACCCATGCATACTTTCTTCTCACACATAGAAAAGACTTACTGACACTCCATGGAACATAATCCAAGACTATGGATCCAAAGTCCAAGATATCTAGGTGCTGCAAAATTCTCTCCATTCAGTTCCTATGAGGCTCCTCATAGTTCTGTGAACAATATATTAATAAAGTTATATGCGCCTGAACCCTAATACACAATGATGGAAGATCTTTTGGATAAAGGAACAAAGGATAAAATATAAAGGAAGAACAGGAAATACAGAGTAGTCACTGGTCCATAGACAGGAGGAAAATCATGCTGGGCAGGAATCAGAAAGAACCCCTTGGCTGGTAGTAAAGACAGTTCTTTGGTTACACATTGGTTCTGATCTCTTAGAAAAAGTCTCTTATCATCTATGGTCTCTACTTTTGCCTTCTAGAAGTTCTACATTGTTCATAATCTTCTGTGGCCATATCTGATGTTGGAGAGAATGTAGATAGGGTAGAGTGGTAATGGGGGAGTGTAATTTTAATAGCCTACTTCTTTGCTAGAGTAAGTTTGGGAGCCTGAGGGTTGCTTGAAGGATTGAAGCACAGCCTTTCACAAGATCTTACTTATAGACTCATTGGCAGTATAATTCTCAAAACACTTTAGTAAACTTTGTTTTTTTAATTTCCGGTTTGTGTATATGCCAGTAACATCAAAGTGTTGTTGGTTTTTTTCTGGACAAAGTTTCTAAGCTAGCCTTTTTCCTGACTTCTTGGCTTCCTTTCTCCCTTTTTCTCATTTAAATGATGGGTACTTTGAGGCCATCTGAACAATAGGTTTAGGTTGGAAGGCAACATCCTTAATCTGATCTTTGTCAAAGGATTGTCCTTCTTTCTTTGAGGAAGCTTTAATGAAGGGTTTTGAGCCACAGTTTTATCTCATACCATTTCTTATAATACATTACTAAAAGCAATAAGGAATATGTGTTGGCTGCTCTTGCTGCTCTTAGCAAGGTATTATAAGAAAAAGATGAGCTAAGGCAAGAATATGCCAATTTGCAAGCAGAGAAGGAAGGGGATAGAGAATCCAGAAATTTGAGCCTCACAGGCTGGAAAAGCCAACTGCTTCTGTACCCCAAACAACGTAAGATCTACCGCCTCACTGCTAAGCCTTAAATTTTGCTAAGCCAAGTGCTCCATATTTTAGATTGCTGTAATTGTTGCATTCCAGTTCCAGGAACTAATTTAGTTAAGGTTAAGGTTAAGCTACTTTAAGAAAGAGATCTAAAACACAAAGGGTTAAATAACGTAAATTTCTGCCTCAGATAATGGTCCCAAGATATAGTCAGGTTAGCAGTATGGCTCTACTCTACTTACTCATTCAGGGACCAAATGATTCCATTTTGTTGCTCCACCATCCCCTACAGTCTGCATTTGTATGGTCAAAGCTGGGTCTCTATATTGTCCATGTTCCAAACATCAGAAAGGAGGAAGAGAAATCCAAGGCAAGCAATTTCCTTTGAAGAAAATAAGATGAAAGGTGCACATACGACTCCAACTCACATCACATTGGTGAGAACTCAATATATGGTCACACCTGGTTGTATGGGAGGTAGGGAAGTGTGGTCTCTGAGTGAATGGCCATTTGACAAAAAAGTAGGGGAGATCAGATTTTAGGAGGAACACCACATCTACAAATCCTTGCATGAAGATCTTAGAATACTTTAACTATGGTCAGCCCTCTTTCAATTTATATGCTTTTGCTCAGAATTTTATTTCTGTCTTTTTTGAAGACCCCTCAAAATAGATAATATTATTTTTTATATAGCTATTTGTTTAGATTTATTTACGTGTTTACCAATTTATATGCACTTTTTTTAGTATTGATTTGTTTTCTACTGCTGCATAACAAATTACCACAAGCTTAGCAGCTTAAAACAACACCCACTCATTAGCTCACAGTTCTGTAGGTCAGAAGTCTGGCAAGACATGGAGGGGTTCTCTGCTAGGATATCACGAGGCTGGTATCAAGTCATCAGCTAGACTGAGTTCACACCAGGAGGCTTTGGGGAAAAATCCTCTTCCATGCTCATTCTTTTTGTTGGCAGAATTTGGTTCTCTGGGGTTATATGACTGAGGCCCCCCTTTCCTTGCTGGCAGTCATCCATAGAACACTCTCGGCTCCTTTCCACGTGGCCCCCATAGGCAGTTCATAGTATGGATGTATGCTTTTGAGGCCATCCAGAGGGTGCCTCTCTGATTTCCTCTTCCGCAGCCAGCTGAAGATATATACTAGCTTCTCAACTGTTCTTTGAATCAGTCATAACATTTTACTGAGTCAAATAAAATCTTTGATATGCACTCATTTTTATTTGTATGATTTGTGTTTTTTAACCTTTTTGAAAGTTACACTTTCATAGTGGCATCCAATAAAAAAGCCAGCCTGCCACAGATTGTCCTGTTGTAAAAACTCCTAGTCATCAAGCCTCATAGATACATAAGGGTCTGTAATCAGCTTTTTGCTGCCTCACTATTAAATATGAATAATGAATTTATGTTTGGGGAAAACCCTCAACATAAAATATAACAAAAAGAAATCATATTAAGAGGAAATTAAGAGAATGCTAGAAGCAGAAGAAAACTTTAAAGAAATGACAACTAAACCATCAGAGAAACTGCCAGTTCTGGACAGGATAGAGTAAGCATATTCAATACTATTTCTTCTGCTAATTACAATGAAAAACCCTTGGACTAAATATATGAAGCAATTATCAGAAGACTCTGAAAGGTGGAAAAAAGAAAGGAGACTGGCTAGGGATCACGGAACTTGAGAAATGACCTGTGTGAGTATGCTGGGTTTTTTTCCCTTGTTTGTTTGTCTCTTATATATGCAACAGGCACAGTCCAAAAAAAAAGAAACAAAGCCCCAAGGAAAACCTATTCTCTCTAGCCAAAGGACCAGGAAGAGGGTGACTGCAGAATAGAACTCTTTTAATTACACCATCCCAACTCCAGGAAACCATGAAAGAAGCAATGCTCCTCTTCTTCTATACCAGGCACTGTGGGATGGAGCCCTGTTGACCATTCCCACCCTGCACTAAGCAAAAGAGCAAAGAGCAGCATCCCACTCCCTCCCAAACCAGAGAGTGGGAGGAGGATTAGAGAGAACAGAGAGCTAGAGAAAGAGATTCCTTAAATCTGTCTATGAAGTCCTAGGCACACCCCCAAGTGGCCCTGGCGTGAAACTGATAAGAATCAACACAGCAGAAGTGGTGAGAACTGAACTGTGGTATGGAATATTCCCAGGTTTCAAAGTGACCTCTGGGTAGCACCCAAGTGAGGCAGGCCAGATTTGCACTAGAATTGCTTTGAAAACTAAATTGACATTCAAGCCATAGCCAACATATATGGGTCAGGATGTATGTTCTGAAACTAAAAAGAATGACTGCCTGCTAGAAGAAAAGACTTAAATAGGCATTATATTCTCCTAACATAATACTCAAAATACCCAGGGTACAATCCAAAATTATGCATCTTATGAAGAACCAGGAAAAGTTGAACTTGAATGAGAAAAGAAAATCAATAGATTTCATGACTGAGATAATAGAGCTGTTGAAATTATTGAACAATGATTTTAAAGAGCTATCATACAAATTCTCCAAGAAGCAATTACAAACACTCTTGAGACAAATGGCAAAAGTGAAAATTTTAGAAAAGAAATGGAAGATATAAAGAAGAACCAAACAAAAATTTTAGAACTGGAAAATACAACAATCAAAATAAAATAATTCACTAGGTGGGCTCAATAGAAGAATGGAGATAAAAGAAAAAAAATCAGTGAATTTGAAGATAAATGAAAAGAAACTATCAAATATGAACAAGAGAGAAAATAGATTAAAAAAAAAAAGAACTGTATCTCACTGACCTATTGGAACAATAACAAAAGATCTAACATTCATGTCATCAGAGTTCCAGAGGGAAAGTAAAAAGAATGCTGGGGTAAAAAAAACATTTGAAAAAGTAATGGTTGAAGACTTCCCAAATTTAGTCTAAGACATAAACCTACAGATTCAAGAAGTTTAGTGAGCCCCATATAGGTAAACTCCAAGAAATCAATGCCTGGACATCATAATCAAATTTCTGAAAAACTATAAACAAACTCCTGAAAGCAGCCATAGAGAAACAACATAGTACCTGAAGAGAAACAGTGAAAGTGAATTGCTCATAATAAATCACAGATGCCAGAAGGAAGTGGCACACAGGAAAAAAGCTTCATGACATTGGTCTTGGCAATGACTTCTTGGATATGACACCAAAAGCACAGGCAACAAAAGCAAAAATAATAAGTGGGACTACATCAAACAAAAAAATTCCTGCACAGCAAAGGAATCAATCAACAGAGTGAAAAGGCAACCTATGGAAAATATTTGCAAATCATATACTTGATATATTCTAATCTCTAGAATATATAAGGAAATCCTACAACTCAATAGCAAAAACACTAATAATCCAATTAAAAAATGGGCTAAGGATTTCAATAGACATTTCTCCAAAGAAGTCACACAAATAACTAACAGGTATACAAAAAGATGCTCAACATCACTAATCATCAGGGAAATGCAAATCAAAACCCCAATGATTGCCTCACGCCTGTTAGGATGGCCATTATCAGAAAAACAGAAAATAACAATAAATGGTGAGAATGTGGAGAAATTGGAATCCTTCTGAACTGTTGGTGGGAAAGTAAAATGTTGCAGCTACTATGGAGAACAGTATGAAGGTTCTTCAAAAAAAAAAAAAATAGAACTACTATATGATCTAGCAATCCCATTTCTGGGTATTGATCCAAAAGAATTGAAATTGGGGTCTCAAAAAGATATCTGCACTCCCATGTTCATTGCAGTATTCTTCACAATAGTCAAGAGGTGAAAACAAACTAAATGCCCACTGACAGATGAATGGATAAAGAAAATACAGTATATACATACAATGGAATATTATTCAGCCATAAAAAAGAAAGAAATCCTGTCATATGCTATAACATGGATGGACATTATGCTAAGTGAAATAACCCAGTTACAGAGGACAAGTACTGCATGATCCCACTTATACGAGGTCTCTAAAGTAGTCAAATTCATTAAAGCACAAAGTATAATGGTGGTTGCCAGGGGCTAGGGGGAGGAGGAAATGGGGAGTTGCTGTTCAACAAGTATAAAGTTTCAGTTACACAAGATGAAAACGTTCTAAAGACACGTCGTACAACATTGTGCTCATAGTAAACGATACTGTACTGTATACTTAAGAAACTAAGATGGCAGATCTCATGTTATATGTTTTTTTTAACAAAATTAAGAAGTGGCACAACATTTTTAAAGTGCTGAAAGAAAAAAATGTCTCCCAAATTTCTATATCAAGTGAAAGGTGCAAAAGCAATTCAATGGAAAAAGAATGGTATTGGAACAATTTGGCAATTGCCTCTGGAACAATTTCCACAGTGTGGAGGAGGGAGAGAGAGAGCGCGAGAAACTCAACGTAAACTTCACATCTTATTAAACTTCACATCTTATACAAAAAGTAACTCAATATGGATTATAGATCTAAATGTAAAATATATAATAAAACTTCTAAAAGAAAACATAGGAGAAAATCTTCATGACCTAGCGCTAAGCAGAGTTCTTAAACATGATACCAAAAGCATGATCCACAAAGGAAAAATTAATTGGATTTCATCAAAATTAAAAACTTTGCTTGGGGAAATAAACTCTTCAGAGAATGATAATACAAGCCTGAGACTGAAGAAAATATTTGCAAGTCACATACAGACCGCAGGAAAGAAAAAATAAGACAACTGGAGAATCCTGTCAGGTGGCCCATCATTTAAAAGAAGTTCCAGAAAACGAGAAGAAATTAAATTAGGAAGACAGTATCAAAGAAATAATGCAAGTAGATTTCCAAAAACTGAAGAACATGTCTCAAGACTGAAAGCACTCAATGAATGCCCAGTAAAATGAAAGACAAGAGATCTAGAACAAGGAACATCATCATAAAATTTTAGAAAACTGGAAACACAAGAGAAAGTTTTAGAAGCTTCCCGGGGAAAAGAACAAGTAATATGCAAGGGACCAAGAATAAAAACGGCATTGGACTTCTCACCAAAAACATTAGTTTCCCATTACAACTAGGATAAATTCAGAACAAGAACCCATTACATGGCCTAAAGGCTGTGCATGGTCTAGATTCTGTCTAGCTCTTGAGTCTCATACTATTTCCCCTTTTATTTCTCTTTAATTCAGCCACCCTGGCCTATTTTCTCTTCCTTCTACCTGCAAAGCATTTGTAGCTTTTGTTTCCTTTATATGGAAGACACTTTTCTTCTCATTTCAACTAGTTTATTCCACTCTTTCTTCACATATCAGTTCAATTATCTTCTTCACATCTCAGTATAATTATCATTTTTTCAGGGAAGTCTGACTCAGAGCCTCCTATTATATGCTTACATAGTACTATATGCCACTCCTTCATAATATTTATCTCAGGCATGATTTTATATTTTAGTATAATTTTATTAATTCTCAGACATCATCTTATTTGAAATATAAGCAGTAGTTGATATTTTATCACTCCCTTTTCCTTGAAACATTGCCTTTGTCAGGCTTCCAAAACTTCATATGCTCCTTTTTTTGTAAGTTACTGGGTTCTACTCAGTCTCTTCTGCAGATTCTTCCACATCTACACAACTTTGAAATGTTAGAATGCCCCAAGGTTCAGTCCAAGCCCTCTTTTACTTTCTATCTACACTCATTCCAATGATTTCATCTTGTTTCATGGCTTTAAATACCATTTATAAACAAGGGAATACCAAAATTAAATTTATAGCTTGAATTTCTCTTCTGAGTTCCAGACATAAGTGTCCAAACGCTTGTCTATTTGGATGCCTAACAGGCATATCAAATCTTTTTAGATAAACATAATTTTCAGTATCAGCAATATTTGAAATTATAACATCAGTCTTAGATGACTTTAATCTATGAAAACCCTCTCTATGTAGATATTTGCAAGAAAGTTGACGGTTAACAAACTTAGTCCAAAGGAAAACATCCAACTATATCTCAACACTATAAGCCGAAAAAGGAAAAAAAAAAAAATCACTTTGTAAGCTCCATTAGGGCCAGGACAGTAGTCTATCTTACTCACCATTATACATTCAGCATCTAGCACAACGACTGACATATAGAAGGCACTTAATAAATATTTGCCAATTAAATAAATTTATACTAGCCTCTCAGTCTATTGCTGAAGACTAAATATTAAAAGTGGAATGAAAGGCAATTCATGAAGAAAGAAAACAAACTGCCGATAAATACATGAAAAGATGATCAACCTAATGAGTAATAAGAAAATGCAAAATTAGAGCCATAGATATAATTTTGTGCCCTCTATAATTATTATTTTTTTGCTTAAGGAAGATTAGCCCTGAGTTAACATCTGTGCCAATCTTCCTCTATTTTGTATGTGGATTGCCGCCACAGCATGGCTGATGCTTGGTGTAGGTCCGCACTGAGGATCCAAACCCGTGAACCTGGGCTGCTGAAGTGGAGCGCACTGAACTTAACCACTATGCCAGCCCCAATCACTATAATTACAAATTTTTTAATGTCTGACAATATCAAGTGTTGGTGAGGATGTGTAGAAATAAACTTTTATATGCTAATGAATGTAAATTAGTACAAATACTTTGGAGAGTAATTTGGCAATATCCTGTAAAAATATGTATATCCTATGACCAGTATTTCCACTCATAAGCACATAACTCAAAGAAACTCTTGCATAAGTGCATAACTCTTGCATAAAGGCATATATGGAAAAACATTCAGACCACTATTATTTAACATAGCAACATTTTGGATAACCTAAATGACCCTTAATAAAAGAACAGATTAATAAATTGAGGCAGTATATTAATGCAATGGAATATTAGCGCTGAAAATGAATGAAATGGTTATGTGCTTCAATATAAGTATGTCTCATCAACATAACATGGAGCAAAAAAGGCAAGCTGCAGAAAAATACAGTGATACCATAAACATTAATTTTAAAAACATGCAAAACAATACCATATTGCTAAGAGATACATATTTAATAAAAGTATTCAGAAAAATATCAAGTAGAATATAGTGGCAACCTTTGCTGGAATGGTAGGAAAGAAGAGAATATAATCCAGGAAAATTAGAGTTTTAACTCCATTAGTCATGTTTTATATCTTAAGCTGGGTGGGGGATATAGGAAATTCATTATATTATTCTATTCCTTAGTTATCCTGTATTGTTTTTGTAATTCCGAAATAGTTTATAAAAAAAATTTTAGCAATTAAAGAGAAACCTTCACTATGTACATAAGTCTAATAAAAATGAGTACCTAAAACTTAGGTCAAAATGTGTGTAATATTATTTCAGTGAAAAGATGTCATTTTTAATGATGGAAGAGAACATGTGGGCAACAGAGTAAAAATGTAAATTGGTACTACTTTTATGATACATTTGCATTTGTATTTGTACATGGCACACGTGAAATATGTTTCAAAAATCTTAAATACATGCATACCTTTTGACCCTACAGGTATTTGGATAACATAAAAAAAAAGTCCTATTTGGATATTTAAAATTTTTCTGTAACAACACGTATTATTAAATAATAAACTTTTTCTTTTTTTTTTTTTTGTGAGGAAGACCAGCCCTGAGCTAACATCCGTTGCTAAACCTCCTCTTTTTGCTGAGGAAGACTGGCCCTGGGCTAACATCTGTGCCCATCTTCCTCTACTTTATATGGGACGCTGCCACGGCATGGCTGACAAGCAGTACGTCGGCGGGCGCCCGGGATCCGAACCCGCGAACCCCAGGCTGCGCCACCCGGCAGCCCCTAAACTTTTTCTTAAAAGACGAAAAGAGTAAATAAAAGAAAATAAGTCTTCCAGGTGAACTGAACTTATAAAAATTATATAGAAACCTTCCAATTTAGTAAAACTTTTGCCTTAAAGTCTATTAATATAACAATACCAGCTTTTGGAGGAGGCTTTGTATTTTTATAATTTTTCTTTTCTCATTCTTCTACTCTCAATCTTTCTGTACCCTTTGTTTTAGATGTGCTTATTATAAATAGTGCATAGCTGTATTTTGTTTAATTCAACCAATCACTGTTGCTAAACTAGTTAGAAATATTTAACTACAGCATTTAGTCTGTTCACATTTATCATAGTTATGGAGAAATTATATTTGCCATCTTATTTTTGCTTTCTATTTGTCCCATCTGTTTTATGTTTCTTTTTCTTTCCTTTGTTATCTACTTTTGGATTGACTAAGTGCTTTTTTATCATTCTATTTTTCTCCCTCAACTAGTACAGTTCCTATTCTTTTGGTATTATCATGGTATTGGATAACCTGGTATTCCCTGGTATTTGATGCAAATTATAAAAGCTTTACGTTAATCAATATCTTCATTCTCTTCCTGAACTATACAAGAACAATTTGCTTTTTTACTTTTTGCTTCTTTTGACTTGTATGCTGTTGCTTTCCAATATTTTAATTATATCTTTTTTTACCATTGAACTTTATTATTACTTTTTTAGACAATATTCCTTTCTTCTTACATCTCAAACTTATATCTCTTCTTAATCTGGGGTCACTTTGACTCTGAATGAAGTACATCCAAGAGAATTTCTTTTAGTCAAGTTCTGCTAGTGATAATCTCTATTTTAGTCTGATAATTTTCTTATTTCACTATTGTTTTTGAAGGATCTTTAAATCAGGTATAGAATTCAGATTGGTGGTTATTTTCTTTTAGTCCATTAAAGATATCATTCCAAAGTCTGTTTCTGTTGATAATAACAGTAGCTCCTTGTAAAGTAGTTTGTCTTTTTCTTTTTAGTTTTCTGCAGTTACACTCTGATGTGTCTAGGTGTACCAGTTCAGGGAAGCACTAGGTATGCAACAAGGAAAAAGTAAAAATACAGTAGTTCAAAATGACAGATAACAACCTAGGCTGCCTATTCCAGGTTGATACGTGGGCTCTTGTCCACATTGTTATTCAGGAACCCAGGTTCCTTCCATCTGCCATCCCCATGGTCAAAATCAGGTCACAGGCATATTGTTGCTCTGGTTTAAAGGAAGGGGAAAGAAAGAAAATGAGGTTTAAAGGAAGGGGAAAGAAAATGAAACTACATGAAATTTTAAGAAATAACACAGCAATATCCCATGTACCTTTACCCAGTTTCCACTTATGGTAACGTCTTGAAAAGCTATAGTTCAATATCAAAACCAGTATACAGATATTGATACAATCCACTGATCTTATTTAAATTTCCCCAGTTCTACTTGTACTAATTTGTTTATGTATTTCTACACAACTTTATCACATGTGTAGGTTTGTGTACCCACAACCACAGTCAAGACACAGAACGGTTCCTTTAAGATTGAAATCATATCAAGCATCTTTTCTGACCACAATGGTATGCAACTAGACATCAATTACAAGAAGAAAACTGGAAAATTCATAAATATGTAGATTAAACAACATGCTACTGAACAACCAATGGGTCAAAGAAGAAATCAAAAAATACCTTTAGACAGGGGCCAGCCCGGTGGCATAGTCATTAAGACTGCACACTCCACTTCAGCAGCCCAGGGTTTGCAGGTTCAGATTCCGGGTGCAAATCTATACACCGCTCATTAAACTATGCTGTGGCAGTGTCCCATATACAAAAAATAGAGGAAGGTGGGCACGGATGTTAGCTCATGGCTAATCTTCCTCAGCAAAAAGAGGAAGATTGGCAACAGATGTTAGCTCAGGGCCAATCTTCCTGACCAAAAACAAAAAAAAAACCTTTAGACAAATGAAAATAGAAATACAATATACCAAAACTTATGGGATACGGCCAAAGCAGTTCTAAGAGGAAAGTTCACTGTGACAAATGCCTATATCAAGAAACAGGAGGGGCCAGCCCAGTGGCACAGTGGTTTAATTCACGCTTTGGCAGCCTGGGGTTCGCTGGTTCGGATCCCGGGCACCCACCGAAACACTGCTTGTCAAGCCATGCTGTGGTGGTGTCCTATACAAAGTAGAGGAAGATGGGCACGGATGTTAGCCCAGGGCCAGTCTTCCTCAGCGAAAAGAGGAGGATTGGCAACACATGTTAGCTCAGAGTTGGTCTTCCTCACACACACACAAAAAGAAACAGGAAAAATCTCAAATAAACAACCTAACTTTACACCTCAAGAAAACCGAAATTGTAGAACAAGTAAAGCCCAAAGGTAGTAGAAAGAAGGAAATAACAAAAATCAGAGTGGAAATAAATGAAATAGAGAATAAAATAACAATAGAAAAGATCAATGAAGGTAAGAGTTGGTTCTTTAAAAAGATAAACAAAATTTACAAAGCTTTAGCTAGGTTTGAGCCAAGAAAAAAAGAGAGAGAACTCAAATAAAATCAGAAAGGAAAGAGATGTTACAAATGATACCACAGAAACATAAAGGATCATAAGAGACTATTAAGAACAATTATACACCAATGAATTTGACAACCTAGAAGAAATGGATAAATTCCTAAAAATATACAACCTAGCAAGACTGAATCACAAAGAAATAAAAAATCTGAACCAACCAATTACTAGTAAGGAGATTGAATCAGTAATTAAAAACCTCCCAACAAACAAAAGTCCAGACCCAGATGGCTTCACTGGTGAATTCTATCAAACATTTAAAAAGAGAATTAATACCAATCCTTCTCAAACTCATCCAAAAAAATAGAAGAGGAGGGAACACTTCCAAACTCATTTTACGAGGCCAGCATTACCCCGATACCAAAACCAGACAAAGATGCCACAAGAAAAGAAAATTACAAGCCAATATCCCTGATAAATATAAATGCAAAATCCTCCACAAACTATTAGTAAACCAAATTCAAGAATACATTAAAAGGATCATACACCATAATCAAGTAGGATTTATTCTAGGGATGTAAGGATGGTTCAACATCTGCAAGTCAATCAACATGATGTGATATACCACATTAACAAAAAGAAAGATAAAAATCATATGATCGTTTCAATAGACACAGAAACCATTTGACAAAATTCAATATCCAATTATGATAAAAACTCTCAACAGGGGGCCAGCCTGGTGGTGTAGTGGTTAAGTTCATGCACTCTGCTTCAATGGAAGGGGATGTTGGATCCCAGGGTTCAGATCCCAGGTGTGGACCTACACACTGCTTGTCAAGCCTTGCTGTGGCAGGTGTCCCACACATAAAGTAGAGGAAGATGGGCATGGATGTTAGCTCAGGGCTAATCTTCCTCACCAAAAAACAAAACAACAAACTCTCAACAAAGTGGCTACAGAGGGAAAGTATCTCAACATAATAATAAAGGCCATATGTGACAATCCCACAGCTAACATCATACTCAATGGTGAAAAGCTGAAAGCTTTTCCTCTAAGATCAGGAACAAGCCAAGGATGCCCACTGTCACTACTTTTCTTCAACATAATATTGGAAGTCCTAAACAGAGCAATGAGGCAAGAAAAAGAAATAAAAAGCATCCAAATTGGAAGGGAAACAGTAAAACTATTACTATTTTCAGATGACATGATATTACATATAGAAAACCCTAAAGATTCCATCAAAGAACAGTTAGAATAAAATAATTCAGTAAAGTTCCAAGATACAAAATCAATATACAAAAATATGTTGTGTTTCTACACACTAATAACAAACTATCAGAAAGAGAAGTTAAGAAAACAATCCCATTTACAACTACATCGAAAAGAATAAAATACCTAGGAATAAATTTAACTAAGGAGGTAAAAGACCTGTACACTGAAAACTACAAGACATTGATAACATAAACTGAAGAAGACACAAATAAACGGGAAGATATTCCATGCTCATGGATTGGAAGAATTAATATTGTGAAAATGTCCATACTACCCAAAGCAATCTACAGATTCAATGCAATCCCTACCAAAATTCCAATGGCATTTTCAAAGAAATAGAACAAACGATCCTAAAATTTGTATGGAACCATAAAAGACCCTGAAGAGTCAAAGCATTCTGGAGAAAGAACAAAACTGGAGGCATCACACGCTCTGATTTCAAATTATATTACAAAAGCTATAATAATCAAAACAGTATAGTATTGGCATAAAAACTGACACAGGGATCGATGGAACAGAATAGAGTCCAGAAATAAATCCACGCATATATAGTCAATTAATTTATGAAAAAGGAGCCAAGAATATACAATGGAGAAAGTGCTGGGAAAACTGGACAGCTCCATGTAAAAGAATGAAACTGGACCACTATCTTACATCATACACAAAGATTAATTCAAAATGAATTAAAGACTTGAACATAAGATCTGAATCATAAGACTTCTAGAAGAAAATATAGGTGGTAAGCTCCTTGACATTGGTTTTGGTGATGACTTTTTGGATTTGACACCAAAAGCAAAGACAAGAAAAGCAAAAATAAACAAGTGAGACTACATGAAACTAAAAAGCTTCTGCACAGCAAAGGAAACCATTAACAAAATGAAAAAGCAACCTACTAAACAAGAGAAAATATTTGCAAATCATGTATCTGATAAAGGGCTAATATCAAAATATATAAACAACTCATACAACTCAATAGCAAAAAAACAAACAATCTGATTAAAAAATGGGCAGGAGATTTGAATAGACATTTTTCCAGAGAAGACATGTAGATGGCCAACAGATACATGAAAAGGTGCTCAGTGTCACTAATCATCAGGGAAATGCAAATCAAAATCACAATTAGATATCATCTTACACCTGTTAGAATGGCTATTATCAAAAAGACAAGAAATAACAAGTGTTGGAGAAGACATGGAGAAAAGGGAACCCTTGAACACTGTTGGTGGGAATGTAAATTGGTGCAGCCAGTATGGAAAACAGTATAGAGGCCCCTCAAAAAACTGAAAGATAAAACTACCACATGATCCAGCAATTCCACCTCTCTGTATTTACCTGAAGAAAACAAAAACACTAACTTGAGAAGATATATGCACCTTCATGTTCACTGCAGCATTATTTACAATAGCCAAGATAGGGAAACAACCTAAGTGTCCATCAATGGATGAGTGGATAAAGAAAATGTGGTGTATATATACATACATACATACATATATGTATGTATGTATATATATATACATATATACATGTATATATATATATATAATGGAATATTATTCAGCCATAAGAAAGAATGAAATCTTGCCATTTGCAACAATATGGATGGACCTTGAGGGCATTATGCTAAATGAAATAAGTTAGAAAGAAAAAGACAAATACTATATGATCTCACTTATATGTGGAATACAAACAAACAAAACCCACAGATACAGAGAACAGACTGGTGGTTGCCAGAGGCAGGGGTTGGGGTGTGGGTGAAATGAGTGAAGGGGTCAAAAGATACAAACTTCCAGTTTTAAAATAAATAAGTCATGGGTATGTAATTTACAGCATGGTGACTATAGCTAATAATACTGTATTGCAAATTTAAAGTTGGTAAGCGAGTAGATCTTAAAAGTTCTCATTATAAGAAAAGAAAATTTGTAACTATGTATGATGACAGATGTTAACTAGACTTATTGTGGTCATCATTTTGCAATATATACAACTATTGAATCATTATTTTGTACACCTGAAACTAATAGTGTTGTATGTCAATCATACCTCAATAAACAAAAAAAGAACTGTTCCTCTACCACAAAGATATTTCATGTTGCCTTTTTATAATCACTCCCACCTCCTTCTTGCCTCCTCCCATCCTTAACTCCTGGTGACCACCAATCTCTTTTCCATTTCTAAAATCTTGTCATTTCAAAATGTTATATAAATGGAATCATACACTATGTAATCTTTTTGGACTGTTTTTTTTCCCTCACTCAGCATAATTCCCTGAAGATTTATCCAAGCTGTTGCATATACCAATAATTCCTTTTTATTGCTGAGTAGTAGTCCATGGTATGGATGTACCAGTTTGTTTAACCATTCACCCACTGAAAGACATCTGAGTTGTTTCCAAAACAACGTAAAATGTGGTTTCTACCACAGTATTATAAAGGTCCAAGTTATGTAAATATATCTAATATACACAGTAAAGCATCATATATAGTGCTGTGTTAAAATTTATAAAGTGGGTTTTTATGTAAAGAGCTAATACAGTTCAGATTTTTAAACTACAAATACACGCTCATTGTGCAAGTTCAATGAAAGTACATAACAAAGTTCATTGATTAAAAAGTTAATGTGCACGTTTATCCCCCAACCCTAACATCTCTCTTCTCTTCCCAGAAGTAACTACTGTTGACAGTTTAAGTTTAAGGTGTATATTTATCTTAGATATGGTCAGATCTCAAAGTTTTTCAGTTGATTATTTTTCATTTGAGAGAACGCATATCTGCTAGTAGTAGTTTCTTCTTTTCCAATATTGGTAATACTTATATTTCTTCTTTTATCACAATGTTGAAAATGAAAAATATAGCATCTTTAATTCCTGCTTTTAGTGTTTCTAACTTTAACATAGTCATATATATTAATATGACTTTCATTATTTATATTAGATTGATAAAATTCTCTATGAAAAGATTAATGTTCATCCATTTGTATGAGAATTCATTGCACATTAAAATAGTTTTATATATGTCCTAGTTGAGTCTGATACTTTAAGGTTACAAAGCATCTTAAAATGTCAAGAACCTTGGACCAATGAGGTAGATGAAATCGAGATTCTGACTTACTGAATACATAAGCTTAACAGAACTTTATATAAAAGTAAATATGATTTTTCCTAGAAATAGCAATGACATTTTTTAGTATTAAAAAACAAACTGTTCTCTGACTAGTATGCTAAAGGCAGTCCTACTTGAAGTAAATTTCAACAAGACCAATAAACTAGTGTTAAGTGTACTCCTAAACTCTGACGCCAGTATATACGGTAATGGCTGGCATAGTAGGTTTAGTCCTGTGGGGAGAGAACATGCTCGAGCTCCCTCCTCCTTGTCTTGGCCTCCACACTCTCTTCCCAGGGAATAACTGTTTATCAATTAGTCATATTTCAAAACAAATACTGGGCTATCGATGTGTGTAAAGACCATGCGTGTGGATCCCTCCCTCCCTTCCCTTTTCTATAAGGCTGGAATTGGTATGAGGGCCTGATCAGAAGGAGTAGAAGGAACCTACTTTGATTCCCCCACTTGTCTTATGTAATAAGCTGCCCCTGAAACCCAATGAGGCAGATTTTGGGCATTTCTAAGTATTGGTCAAAGACTGGGGAAAAGCCCACTGTCAACTTCTAAAATCTGGTGTAGGCTGGAGCGCAAAGCTGGGCTTTATTCGGGGGGGAAAATAGAACAGGAGTGAATTTTTTATCTAGTGTGGAGTTGAAATTAATAGCCTCTTACGATTGATTTTTAAAAAGGCATCTCTGTAGGCCCATTACACTTTTATAAAAAGTACTAGTCAATATCAAGGGAGCAGTCACATGGAGGTGGGATCAGGGACCTTACTATCCTGACCTTAATACCCACTGGCTAGCCCCAGGGTATGTCTCACTCAAGAATGAGAAAGCTGTCTGTATCAGTGTATTCTTTTTTAAAAACAGTTAATCTCTCCCAGAAGTTAAGAAGGCTTAAGGAATCTGATCAATTATGTTAATTTATCATAACTCTTTTCCAGAAAAAGCAAGAATCTTCTCTTCTAAGGGACAGAATCACTCTTTTGCTTTAGCATAAGATTGGATCCTGGTAATCACTGGGTTACAGATTTAGAAATAAAAGTGTGTGATGGGAGGGGCCGGGGCTTAGGGAGCTCTGTTAGCTCTTTTCTTTCTTCAGCTCACTCCACTTCTTCATTCTTCCTGAATTCAGTTATTTATTTTAGGGTGGAGGGAGGCTACCTGAACCATATATTCTTCTCCAGCTTCTCTGAGAATTCTAGCTCTACATTTGGAGTTTCAGATACAAGATAATCTAATAATAAAATAGGTTTGGATTTTTCATTTGCAGTTGTCTCTTATATGTATATTCTCTCTCAGGAAATTGATAAGGATGGGTAGTTTAGCCAAGGCAAGATTTAGGCATATGGGTCTCTTGAGCTAACACCTAACGGCAGGTGTTCAATAAACAGTAATTAATATCAGATAATGATCAAACATATGGTACATACCAAAGATAGAAATTAATGTAAGATCAGTTTGGAACTGGGTTCTGCCAAGGCAAGTTGAACTCTGACTGAATAAAAAACATATTTTCATTCATTTTTTTTCATTCTTTTTGATGCCTATAGGCAGAAGTGCTCAGTAGTGTTTTCCTGTGAAAAGAAACTACACAAATATTACAGTAAAATTCTTTCCCTTCTATGAAGAGACCATTGAATATAATAAGTAATGATACCACAAATATTTCTGGGTATGTATTTTTTCATTTCAAATGAAAATAACATTATCACTCCCTCCAATAAAAAAATTATAAATGGATTTTTAAACTAATGAATCATGAAATATTTTTGTTGACTTACAAGTGAACCAAATGGTCATATGTATTTTAACACCTGGAAAAAGTCAGGATATGCACAGCTGGCTGTTAGCTTGTCACACATTCCTAAGTTTACAATTACTTACTAGTGTTCTCAAAGTTCACTGACAAACAGTTGCAGGTGGCCAAGATGTTTTTGTGTAGAAACAGCTTTACTCAGCAAAATCAATAATTGCATTTGCTTTTGAAAATATCACTATTTAAGAATGGCAATTTCTAAATATTTTCTTAAAATTATTTAAAGCATGCTTGGGACTGATAATGATAATAACTTACAAATATTGCTGTAATTTCAAAAAATTCAGTAAATAAAAGAACATTTAAGAATACTGTCAAAGAAAAGTTGATCTGTTAAATAAAGTCTAATTATTTAGAATATTTCTTATGGTGAAAATAGCCACATCTTTACACAATGAAAGTTGCCTATATAACTAATTCTCTAGGGCATTATTTCTAGAGGAAATGCAACTAGTATCTCAGAGGAGGGGAAAACATTTTATAAAAGAATCAATTTCAGGTTATTAGACTATATAAAAAAGCCAAATTTCTATATTAAATTTAAAATTTTAATATAATTATTTTAAAAGTTATTAAATATTGACAGGAAATATTTACAAAGTACATAACATGTAAAGAACAACAAAAATGAATATTTACATACTACCACTCACAGTTTAAGAAAATAACATACCATTGCAGTTGTGTGCCCCTTCCTGAAATTATTTCCTTACCCTCTATCCCTCACAAGTAACAACCTTCCTGAATTTTTGTGTATTTCATTTTCTTGCTTTTCTTTAGGGTTGTACCACATAAAGTTGCATCCCTAATCAACATATTGTTTACTTTTGAAATTCGGAACTTTATATAAATGAAATAGTATTGTATGGTTTGACTTTTATTTTGTTTAAAATTATACTCCTGAGATTCATCCAAGTTATTGCATGCAGCTGTAATTCATGCATTTTTATTGCTGTATAGCATTACATTACATAAAAGTACCACAATGTATTTATCCATTCCACTGTTGATGGACATTAGGCCTGTTTCCAGTTTTTGCTATTACTTAGTGTTACTAACAATTTTGCATAACTCTCTTGGTGTACATATATATGCAAGAGTTTCTAATGAATGTGTATGTATGTGTGGATGTATCTACCTATTCTAGATAAATATACACATATACACACACAAAATGTCAAGATTATCTGCAATATATACATTACCATAATAATAATATTTATGTCATATTGTTTTCTAATGTGCTTTTACCAATTTATACTCTCACCAGCAGTATTTAGTTGTTCCAATTGCTCCATACCCTTGTTAATACTTTATATTCTCAGACTTTAAATTTAAGCCAAGCTGGTAGGTTTATAGCAATAACTATTTGTAGTTTTAATTACCAGTGAAGTTGAGTACATTTTTGATTGTTTATTGGCCCTACTGATAATCTCTTGTGAAGTGCTTGTTCAAGTCTCTTGCCCATTTTCCTGTGGAGTTGCTTGTCCTTTTCTTTTTGGTGTGTGAGGAAGACTAGCCCTGAGCTAACATCTGTTGCCAATCCTCCTCTCTTTTTTTTGCTGAGGAAGACTGGCCCTGGGCTAACATCCGTGCCCATCTTCCTCTACTTTATATGGGATGCCGCCACAGCATGGTTTGACAAGTCGTGCATCTGTCTGCGCCTGAGATCTGAACCTGCGAACCCCAGGCCCCCAAAGCGGAGCGCACGAACTTAACTGCTATGCCACCCAGCTGGCCCCGTTTGTCTTTTTCTTAACTGAATGAGGAAGAGTTGTTTATATGCTCTGGAGATTAATCCTTTGTCAATATATATTGCAGATATCTTTTCCCAGTGGCTTCCCTTTTCATACTTTTTATGTCTTGATGAACAGTTCTTCATTTTAATGTGGTACTATTTAACCATCTTTTCCTTGTTCAAAACTATTTTTTCATCCTGTTATCATCAAATATGCAAGAGTCTTACTACAGAAGCTAAAAATTTGTACTATAGAAATTGGGAAAATGTTATAGTTGTTCTATCATATGATGATACTTTTTTATGAAACATCAGAAATTTATATGAAAAATTGTGGCTCAGACAAATGGCTAGTTAAATGATTGTTTTCTCTGTTCTTGGTGGAAGCTAACTTACTAACAAATTAGTTTGCTGGCTGACAAATCTGGAGCTACAAAAAGCACAGATTTCTGAAAAGTTTTCTGTAACATCACTTAACTGCAATAAAATACTGGTGAGGATTGGTTGCAAAGGACACATTTATGACTTTTGAATTAATAACGGAGCTGATGTCATTTGTTTACCAAAAGGGATATATATGCATAAGCATAGAAAGTTTCTATGTAATGGGAGTGAGAGTGGGGAAGAGGGATTTTTTTACTTTTCACACCCAACTTTTCTGTAATATCTGAACACTATTCCATGAGCACGGATCACCTTTGTAATGAAAACCATGTCTGATATTCTCCAAGCTTAACTGAAAATTATTGTAAGAATATTTAAATGATTTAACTGTATAAGGCATGAAACCTGTGATTTTATTATAGTACAACAGAGACTAATTTTGTCATGTTTGTATGTAAGACTTGAGAGTCTCATAACCACTCTTAAAAGTATACTAAGAAAAATAACTTCAAAGATGCTGATGCATTATCAGTTGAAAATGCCCCATTAAGAAGTTTTTGGAAGATCTTTAGATAGACTGTGGATCCCGTTATTTCTGAAATGGAGAGGCAGAGTATATCAGCACTGGAAGTCATTTGTGGACATCTCTTTATATCCAAATTTAGAAGAACATAAAAATTATAATTTTTGGCAAGGCAAGAGAACAAACAAAGCAAATGGCTAACGATATTCACTGTGACTTAGATCTGATATATCTGGTATTAAGTCAGTTCTATGTTAGTTTTCTGAGTTATCTTAACTTCTAAGATATTTATACTGAATTCAGTTTTTAAAAGACTCTGAGTGGGATGAGTCAGCAAAGACATGACATCTTTTTTGAAGCTTCTCTTTCTGCTTTGTCACATGATAGTGTTTATGACAAATTTTGTGCTCTTAAATCACATCCCAATAAGAATTTGCTAGCTGAATAGGTTAAAGAGAAACTTCCTAGAGGTCAAAGAAACTAGAATGTATGTAAAGATTATAGTAATTCAAACACCAGTGATAAACACACAAAAAATGCACAACTGCATGGTCTAATTCTGAGCAAGGATGCAGGAATCATTTTTGCTGATAATATTTGAATATTAGAAAAGTCACTGACAGTCAAAAAACTGCAATATTCCAGATGAATTATTCTGAGACATCCCAACAGATGTCCGGAAAAAATAATGAAGTGAACAAAATCTGTCATTAAGATAAAAATGATGCAGAAGTCTGTTACTTATAACAGTGTTTTAAAAATATATTTATTTACTATTCAAACACAATGTGATTTAATATTTATATATTTGTAATATTTCTCATATACACGTATCAACAAACCAGAAGAGAAATTTGGTCAAACCATGTGTACTGATGTTTCAATTTGCAAAATATAGTTACCACAGACTTAAGTAACTAGTGTGCATGCATATGCAAGGATGTGAAGGCACTAAGTAATTTTCTTATTATGAGAAAATAAAATTTGATCAAGTAGGTGTGCCTCCTGCCTTATACCAAGAGGGTAAGGAAAAAAGGACTTGCAGGATGTTCTTTTTGCTTCTAGAAATACCTGACCTGTACTATATCTCTTTTCTTCACTTTTTCTTGCCTTCCCCCGACCCCTGATCCCCAACCGTGACGCTCATATTACTACTACATCTTCATCTGACCTCTCTGGCTCAACATACATTGCCATCTTTTTCAATCATCACCTTGAATTCTTTTCTAACCCTCTGACAATGTTTTCATTTTGGCAATGCACTTGTGGGCTTCATTCATTCATTCAACACTACAAACAATAAACAAACAAAAGGTGTAGCTTAGTAGTTAAGAGCTAGACTCTGAAGACTGATGGCTTGTTTCTATCTTGGTTCTGCCAGTTATTTCTTAGCCATTAGACTTTGCGGAAGTCTCTTAACTTCTGTGCATCAATTTCCTCATCTGTAAAAATGAGGGTTTTAACAATACCTATCTCATAGGTTGTGATGAATGAACGAATCAATATATGTAAAAGTCTTATAACAGTGCCTAACATGTAGTAGTAATCACATAAACGTCAGTTGCTTTTATTATTATTACTCTTGTTGTTATTTGAGCACCCATATGCCAAGCATTCTATTAGAAATTTGGATTATACTGGTGAACTCAATAGATAAGGCCTTTGGGAAAGTCCTTTAGATGCAAACTATCCCCAGTTTCCCTATCTCAGATTGTTAAGTGGACCCTGAACAAAAAGTCTTTGGCTACAGATGCTATCATATTTAACAGTAGGCACCAAAAATGTTACATTTAAACCATCAAGAAAAGATACAATTTCCAGGACTGGCACAGATACCTAAAGCCACCTGACCACCTATTTCTCATTTTTGTTGCTATTACCACATTCTTGTCTTCTGTTTTGACATTAATTCTAGCTCACATTTTCCCCTTTTTCATCACTAAAGCCTACAATTTTCAAGTCCTAAACTGGTGCAACTAAAAGTAACTTATTTATAATGAAGACTGATGATTATTATCATTATATAAGAATCAATTAATTAAATAGCCAAAAATAAAAAGGAAACACCTTCTGACTACATATTCAATAAATTATAAAAGATGTGACCACCCCATAAGGACAAAAGTTCTTGAAAAGATACATGCCTGTAATTATCCTACAGTTGCATATCTTAAGTACAGTGAAAGTATCCTGCTTCAAAATGACCATAAAAACAACTGTAACGAGATGTTTTTAGATATTGAAAGGTTGTTCTTTCCACCCCTCATTGTTAACCTTCTTTTACCCATTTCTCCTCATTTATAAATACTGCCTTCAGCGAATAGAGCAGATTAAATGTAAAATAAAAGAGCCAAATTCTTGGTTTAGAATTCCAAAATAGGATTTTCATAGTATGGCTTTTATTTCTAAGATCTAGGTACTCAAGGAGAAAAACGATTTTGTTTCAATTCCAAAAGGGCCTGATTTGGAAGATCAGAAGCTCAAGCTCTGAGGATGTATCATGACCACCTTAGGGCAGAGGAAGAAATAGGGGTTAAGCTAAGCCCCTTTCTTGATTTCAGCAAATGCTCTACTAGAGAGTAAGATAAGGTGGATGATTCTCTAACCTTAGACTTTTAAGGCCTTGGAAGGACGTTTGGGAAAATATTCCAGGACAGTGAAATGTAGGTAACAGCTGTCTGTTTTACCTACACATGTACTTCCCTATACCTTAGAGTTGGCTTTCAAAGTATTTAAAGCACTTACCAAAGGATTAAATAGGAGAAATGGGTGCCATGAGGAACTGAAAGAGGAAGATTCAGAGAACTAAACTCAAGTTTCGACTATTGAAGTAGAGGGAAAAAACCTAATATTGAGGAAGTCTGACTAAGTAGTCACAACAGAATGGCAGAAGAGGTCCGAGATAACCCCAAACATTCCTGGTTTCTCTTATCTCCAGCAAAGGGCAGAACTGATCTAGAAAAGTTCCTCAAAATTCTGCCACTCCTACCTCTGGGGCATGAAAGACAGTTGCGAATGAAGCCAGCATATCTGCCAGTGGTTTATTATAGTACAGGGGTAGTGAGCCAAATGGCAGAGGCTGATAGCGGGCAGCCTCAAACTGAGAAAAATAGAAGGGGCCTAATGAGCAGGAGATAGCTGTGCTCTCCAAACAATCAGTATACTCTGCCCTTGATAAGATGATGATGACTATTATACAGCAGACATTCATTATGTGCTAAATGCTGTTAAAGTAATTTACGTGGATTAACTCATTTAACCCTCACAATCCTATAAGATAGGTACTATTACTGTCTCCTATTTTAAAGATGAGGAAACTGACATACACAGAGAGGTTAAGTAACTTTCCCACGGCTAAGAAGTGGCAGACTTGGACTCTGAATAAGAGAATATAGCAAGAATTATATTGGCCATGAATATTTTTGCAGTAGATAATACAGACAGAAGAGGCTCATGCCCGGAGACCAGGTGGGATAAGACACCTCAAGCAGAGGCAGCAAGGATCAGATACCCCTTCCCCAATGCCAGGACAATATGGAAACACTTTGGGGAACTTAAATCATTAGTAGGAAGAAAGATAAGGCAAATTGGAGGGGGAGAACCCTACATGCTTATATACATACACAACACATTTGTGTCTCTTATGTATAGGTCTTCTAATATTTGTTTATGTAGTGTGATGATGTCTCTAGAAAACAAATAAATCAGTGCTGTCATCTAGGCTTTGAAAAGCAATATTGGGAAGTAAGTTGTCTCTCTTTAGTGGACTTCCTTAATTTCTTTCAGAACTTGAGGCTTCCTACCCTACTGTTTCTTTCAACAAATGCTCTGATAAAGACTAAGATAAGATGATTCTCTAACTTCAGACTTTTAGGCCTTGGAAGGGTATCTGGGCAAATATTTCAGGACTGTGAAATACAGTTAATAGCTATTTGGTTTACCTACAGATATACTTCCCTACTCTATACTGGCTTTCGAAGTACTTAAAGCACTTACCAAACGATTAAAGAGTTAAATGTAAAAATAAAACCATAAAAGAACTAGCAAAAATATAAACAAATACTTATATAATCTTGGGGTGAGAAAGACCTTTCAAAGCCTAACATCAAAAGTATACCAAAAAAAAATTTGATACATTTCACTGAATAAAAATTTAAAATTCATATGACAAGAAAAAAACCCACCAGAAAATTATTACAGCACTTCATTATGTAGATGCTACACATATGTTAACATGTTATGTATGTTTTAGATAGAAGAACACTTAAAAACAAACTAAAAAATAAAGACCCTAATAGAAAAAGTCAAAGGGTAATAAGGCAATTGATAATTAAAGTGACACCATAAGTTTAATATACTAACATTGAAAGACATATTGTTAGCATGTTTACTGGGGTGGGTACCTATGTGTGTATGTATGTGAATACATAAAAAATAGAGTCTAGAAGAGTCCAGACTGAAATATTCACAGTGGCTTTGCTGGGGAGTAGGACCATATGTACTTTGTCTTTTGTTCTCTGTATTACCTAGAGTATCTTTTTTGGTGGGGGGTACATGTTACTATAGCAATAAGAAAAACTCATTTTAAAGAGTTATAGGTAAAAAACTAAATTGCAAAATAGAGATGTACAGAAAGCCCTATGTCCTCTGAGTTGACACAGAGACAAATTAATAATTCTTCTCATATGAATTTCATTTTCAGAATTTGTGACAAGCCTTGGTAAAAAATGACTTTCAGTAATTGTGAATTAATTTCTTCCTCTGTTAACTTTCAGGACTTCACTTGCTAGTAATATGGTAAAGTTCAGAACACTATATATTTTTAATTCTCCCAATTTACAGCAATTAATATTAACAAATTAATATTACATGCTGCCTACAATGTACTTACCACTGTGATAAGTCCCATAGGAGGTAAACAAAAGTACTTATTATATATAAAATATTTCATAATTCAAACCTTTCACCAATTCAGTCTGACATGACCCAACAATAATGATGGTTTGGTAAATTTCTTGTCAAGAATCTCAGCAACATAAACTTATTGTTTCAAATTTCCATGTAACATGCCATCTTCAATAAAGAATACTATTGGTCCAACATCAACAAAGTATGCACTTTTGAATAATGGTAAATAGATTCATTCTTCACATAAATTTGAAAATTCTGGTTAGAATCAGAAATCACCAGTAGTCGGCTAACTTAATCCATATAGCGTTAAATCTGTAATTGTCATTTAATGATGATGATGGTTTATAACTAACATTTTTTGAGTGCTTAATATCTTTCAGGTACCAAGCTAAGCACTTAATCATTATCACCATTTAACTTCTTGGGAAATTCAGGCTCAGAGGTTATGCAACTAGCCCAAGGTCACATATCTAGTATCGGATTCAAACCTACTACTGCCTGGATACAAAGTACCATATGTGTTTTCATTAAATATTTTTTACATTTAGCTACTGAATAATGCTAGACTAAATGAAAATGATTTAAGCACTAGTAACATAGTTTAAAATTGGATGCATAATCCCCCTTATTCACACTTTTACTTTCTGCAGTTTCAGTTACCCGTGGTCAACCACAGTTTGGAAGCAGATAATCCCCCTTCTGATACAACCTCAGAAGGTCAACAGTAGCCTAATGCTATGTCATAATGCCTATGTCATTCAACTCACTTCATCTCATCACACAGGCATGTTATCATCTCATGTCACTAGAAGAAATGTGATTACGGTACAATAAGGTATCTTAAAACAGAGAAACCACATTCACATAATTATTACAGTATATTATTATAATTGTTCTATTTTATTATTAGTTTTTGTTGTTACTCTCTTCTGTGCCTAATTTATAAATTAAACTTTATCATAGATATGTATGTATAGAAAAAAACAGTATATATAGGGTTCGGTACTATCCGCGGTTTCAGGCATCCACTCGGGATCTTGGAACATATCCCCCAGGGATAAGGGGGGACAACTATACTTACAAAAAAGATATAATCCACATTTAAAAACTACTCAGAGCCAACAAAGTACAGAAAACAGTCACACATCAAGCCAAAGCATATGCAGATGGATGGGATAGAACTTAAGGGACCACACTAATCTTTTTTCTGTTACTAGTTCTTTATATGTGGCAAAACAAAAATTCAATTGTTAGGTCTAATAGTTGATGCATTGTTAAACTTGTTAACTTTGGGGAATAAAAGAAAATAACTTCTCACTCCTAGGCACTTTTGTTATACTTCCTCAATCTCTAACTATCTAGCAATGTTACAATGCTCCAACAAAGCCTATACTTTCAGGTTGTTAAATCAAAGTCCTCTCTTTTAAATACTTCTTTTAAAAACTAGAAATTTAGAAAAGCATCACATTGAACTGTCTTTGAAGGTTCATGGCACCTGAAATCGCTTCATAGAAAATCAGAAATAGAAGCATCTTAATGCTATATTTATGCTATTTTATGCTACATATTATACTCTCATCATCCTTTAAGGTTCCTAGTTCATAGAATCATATATTTTAAAGTTATTTAAGACCACCTAGTCCAATAACTTCATTTTTATAAAGGAGGAAATGGGGATCCAGAGAAGTTTGACTAATTTTCCATGGTTGTTTCATGAATTAGTGCCTGAGTGGAGACTGAACCCTAGGTTTCCTGACATCAAGTCCAAAACTTATTACATTATACCACCACGCTGCCTTCATTTCTATTTTTGGAAAAGTGTCAAGTAGTAACTATAGTATGTCTAAATCCTGGGTCCCCAAGAAAACAGTTCAAAAGTCCCTACTCTTCTACTGGGGAAGTTAGACATATTCTTAGAGTGGATGACTACTCACTATTAACTCTAAATGTATTCTGGTCAGTTATGACTTTAGAAGAAACAGTCTCCTGAAGAAATGGGTGCAGATTATTACCAGCCCTACCTACAATGTAAAGGACTCTTGGGAAGTACTTAAAACAGTGACAACATATGTGGTTACAGATTTATAATTTACAAGCCCATTTCATGTATTGTCTTAGCTGAAGACTCAACCAAGTTTTTTTTTAATGTACTTTATTGAGGTTCAACTTAAATACACCAAAGCACACCAATTTAAAGCACATGGTTTGTTTTTTTGTTTTTGTTTTGTCTTAAGACAACAAAGCTTTATTGTCAGCGTCTGTGAATAAGAAGTTGGGTGTGGCTTAGCTGGGTGCTTCTGGCTCCAAGTCTCTTATGAAGTTGCAATTAAGTTGTCAGCCAGGGTCTAGAGTAATCTGAAGGCTTGAGAGGGGCTGGAGGATTTGCTTCAAAGATGGCTTACTCTCTTGGCTCTTGGCAGAAGGCCTCAGTTCCTGCAGGCTGTTGGCAATAGGCTTTAGTTCCTAACCATGTAGACCTCTCCATTGGGCTGCTTGAGTACCCTCACAAAATGTCAGCTGGATTCCCCACATTCAACGAGTTTTGAAAAACATATACCCCTGCATAACCACTAACACAATCAAGATACAGAACATTTCTATCATCCAAACAGTTCCCTCAGGCATCTTCCCTTACTTCTGGCCCCAGAAGTTTTTTCTGTTTTAGCACTGTCTCATGAAACCTGATGCAGTCATATATACAGCTACAAATACATCACTGTACTAAGTTACCACGTATTTCTTGCTGTGCAGTCCCTATTTGAACAACTCTGCATCAGAGGAATGAAATAACTTTGACATGCATGGAATGCAAGGAAAGGCAGGATGGAAGATTAATCATCCCAACAAACTTGCTCTAACGTAAGCTGCTTAGAAATAGTATCATTCCCCAGTTTTTAAATTTTCTTCATTAGTTTGTTGACCTGGAATTCCTGATCCTGTTTGAGATGCTGTTCTACGTCAGCTTTTTCTTTTTTTTTTTTTGGTGAGGAAGATTGTCCCTGAGCTAACATCTGTGCCAATCTTCCTCTATTTTGTATGTGGGTTGCTGCCACAGCATGGCTTGATGAGTGGTGTGTAGGATCCGTGCCCAGGATCCAAACTGGTGAACCCCGGAACTGGTGAAGTGGAGCACATGAAATTAACCACTATGCCACCAGGCTGGCCCCTAGGTCAGCTTTCTCATGCTGCAAATGCATCAATTTTCTGGAAAGCTCATTAGTGAGGAACTCTTATTCCTTCTCATCATTTACAGCAAGGGTTTCTTTCTCCTTCTGCTAAGGAGAAACTTGGCTTTCTGTTACTGTTGATTAGTTTGTATTTTCTAGAATTTCACATAAATGGAATCACATAGTACATAGATTTTGTCTAGGGCCTTTCACTCAGCATAATGTTTTTGAGATTCATTCCTGTTGTTGTGTGTATCAGTAGATCATTCCTTTTTATTGATGAATAGAGTTATAGGACTCAATTATTATTATATTTTGAATTTCATCAATGAAAAATTTGTGGACATTTGTTTCTTTCTCTTGTTATGTAAATAACTACACAATATTCTCATTTTGCTTCTTGTCCTGCAAAGTCCAACATATTTACTACCTAACTCTTTAAAGAAAAAGTTTGCTGACCTCAGACTAGCAGAATAGTCATGGGCTTCTTGCTTGTCAGAAATGCAGAATCTCAAACCCAACCCTAGAACTACTGAATCACAATCTGAATTTTAACAAGATCCCCAGGTAGTTCATATGCATATCGAAGTCTGAGAAGCACTGGTGTTTTTCTTATAATTCTAATAAGAAACAACACATATTGTAAAAGTGTGTGAGCCCTGTGCATGTGTGTATTGACAAGCCTGACAGTCATTCATATCTATGACTTTCAGAAAATTATTACTGGTATCTAAAATAAACTCATAAACAAACAAACAAAATATGGAGATACATACAGGTTGCAAATTCTAATTCTTATTTTAAAATTATTTTTTAAATAGAAAATATTATTTTATAATCTTAAGAGCATAAAATGATTAAAAAAAATTCCTTGTTAAAGCATTTTCCAAAAGAGCAAACGTAGCACAAATAAAAACTGTCCTGTCTTCTGTACAAAGATGTACCGGTGATGAGTAGAGATTAACAGATGATCATCTTCATGCATGTGATCAACAAGACCAAAAGGTCACCAGGGTTTTAGTTTACCATATGCTGCAAAATTCATGCAGCAAACCTACTTGGCATGTGCCTTCATTATACACATCTTTTAATCAACAAATTAGAAGTTAAAGAACAAATCATTCACTTGCATTCCTATTAACATTTTACCAACAAGTATATGGGATATGAAGATTTTTTTCTCTTCTTTATGCAAAATATTATGATAAAGACATTTTCAAAACCAGAAGAAACTAACTTATATATGATTATTTTAAATTTGCAGTAAGTAGTAACAAATAGCATTTTATTACTGGACTCAGAAAGATGCTCAGCTTGTAATCATCTCATATACCTAACAGCTGTAACCTTTTTGGGTTTCCTAGATAACATTTGAAATTAAATTATATTTATGTAACTACTATTTTAGATAAAGAGTTTTGTGCTTTCACTGATTTAATACTGTCAATTCTAAGTTACTATTTGAGGCTCTTACTAAAATTCTTCAAAATAAAGAACACGTTTAAATCTCTTCCATATTTATTTTATTGATGCTAGCCAGAAAATAGCAATTTCTCCTTTTCAAACAACCTTTTCCAGAAATTCTTGATTCACTTTGTATCTTTTTGCACACGTTAGTTCCAAATATATATCTGAACTCTAAATGACTTCTGTTCATATTAATAGTCCATAACAAGATATTAAATCTTCCTTACAACAAGCAACAATACTCTAAAACACTTGCTCTGCATTTTGGTACTTGAATGAAAAGAACCTATAAACACCAAAAAAAAAAATATTATACAACAATCATTTCTTCAATAAATATTTTGTTCTCCATTCACATAACAAAATTCAGCAACAGTCAGAAACTGTCCAAGGAATTGTTCAAAGATTAGGATTTTGGGGGTTTAGTTCATCTCATTTGAAAATGCACATGTATGATGCTTAGAATGAATTATTTGGTCCCTTTAAGTCCTTCAGATTTCAATTAAATTAGTCTCACTTAGGAAAGTGGAAGTTGTTTCCACGTTATTGTTAAAATCCTAGAAAACAAGTAACAAGAAAGTAGGTCTTTTTCTTTCTGTTTGGGGTTCTACTAATATTTATTACTCATTCTTCAGACAGAGTTAAATTTGTGAAAAAACATAAAATAGAAAAATTATATCCTATACTATCTAATATAAAAACAAGAGATTATTGATGATAGGAAAAATGTAATAAAAAGAAGGGTTACATTTAAAACTGATGTGCTTCCCTGGGAAATACAAAAGTAACATCAAAAAGATTAAGTAAAGTCAAATACCAACAGAAATGTAAAGAAGGGCATGTTAAAATAAAATTCTAGGTTTAAATATAGGTGACTGGAGAACCTATAGGTCACAACGTAATAAGCCCTTATTTTAAAATGTCGACAAAGGTTTTTCCCCCTGAATATACCTTTTCAAATTTGTAAGGTAATAATGCAGAAAAATAGAAATCATTAATGATGCATGAGTCAGAACATTAGTTTAGAATAAAAGCCAATTACAATTATGGAATCTGCATCTGTTCATTACAACTTTGTCAGTTTTCCAGAATATGAGGCTAGGCAGTTTTTACAAATGACGTAAATGGAAATGTGTTTAGAAACGGCTAAACAATGTGAGCAACACGCAAAAAATGCGATGCTACAGCTAAAAAGGAATTTGCTCTTCTTCACATTACTATCTATATAGACTCCTCTCGGTTCTATTTCTATGGACTTTTTTCTTACTCTGTATAATTTTGCCATTAAGAGACAAACTCAACATTCCTTGAATGTTTAAAATTTTGACTACTTTTTCTATTAGAATATGAAACATCTCCTACCAAGGTGTATAGAATGGCTTACAAAGAATCTAACTGATTTTGAAAAACTGCATTAAATATGCCTGATGAGTGTGTGACAAATGTTTAAATAAGTAATCTTTTTAAGGCCATTTCTAACTCATGGGCTCAGCTTTTTGGGAAATCAATGGACTTCCTAGGACATGTCATATTTAGCCGAAAAGAGGCTGTCTGGGTTAGTGAGAAAGAAAATTCATTTTGGGCAAACTGAGTAGACCATAAATGACAAAATGATACAAATAATAGAGGAATCAACCTAAAGAAAGTTAAACAGCACTTTAAAGATGAGAAAAGCATTTCCCAAAGTGTGTTCCATGATACCATAGTCCCTTACAAATCGAGAAAAATAGGTTTTATCATTAAACAATCTTCCAAAATGCTGGGTATTCTCCTTCCTCTAACAGAGTCACAGTGTACAATAATGTATGAAAGTCTCTGTGAGCAAAGTGCAGGAAAGAAAATCAACCTGATCTTTGTATATGAAATTCCCACTCCTTTTTGAAAATTTTAACACACATATTTTTCCACAGAAGACAATTTTGGAATACTTTAATAGATAACTATAGCTACGTAGGCAACAAAACATCAAAAGTAAAAATGGCTCACAAATGAAAAACTATTAAGCTAAAAAATGATCTGAAGGAATTTAAGATAAAACAAACAGTACGCAGTTGAACTCTTCCTCCAGCTATTATTCAGTCATTCAACAAATATTTACTGAGCACCAACAATGCCAAACACAATGCTAGGCACAGAGCACAATTTTGACTTTCTAGGAAGTTGCTCCCACCCCCACCCTCATATTTCCCCCCAAGAGACTAGGAATCTTTTTGAGAGATACTTCTGTTGCATGAATAATGCCAATTTCAACTCTAATGTAGTAGTAAGCTTGTTCCACAAGCACTGACATTAGTAAAGGCACTTAATAAGCAAGAAAATAACTAAATGCTGGCAACAAAAGCAAAAATAAACAAGTGGAACTACATTAAACTAAAAACGTTCTGCACAGCAAATGAAACCATCAACAAAATGAAGAGGCAACCTTTCATTGAATGGGAGAAAATACTTGCAAATCATATATCTGATAAGGGGCTAATATCCAAAATATATTAAAAAACTCATAGAACTTAATAGCAAACAAACAAACAATCTGATTAAAAAATGGGCAAAATCTCTGAATGGACACTTTTCCAAAGAAGACAAACAGATGGCCAACAAATATAAAAAAAGATGCTCAGCATCATTAATCATCAGGGAAATGCAAATCAAAATCATAATGAGATATCACCTCACACCTGTTAGAATGGTTATTATCAAAAAAACAAGAAATAACAAGTGTTGGTGAGGATGCAGAGAAAAGGGAACTCTCCTTGTGCACTGTTGGTGGGAGTGTAAATTGGTGCAGTCACTATGGAAAACAGTATGGAGGTTCCTCAAAAAATCACCATATGATCCAGCAATTCCACTTCTGGGTATTCACCTGAAGAAAATAAAAACACTATCTCTAAAAGATATATGCATCCCTATGTTCACTGAAGCATTATTTACAATAGCCAAGATATGGAAACAACCTAAGTGTCTATCAATGGATGAAAGGATAAAGAAATTGTGGCATATATATATAATGGAATATTATTCAGCCATAAAAAAGAATGAAATCTTGCTATTTTTGATAACATGGATAGACCTTGAGGGTATTATGCTAAGTGAAATAAGTCAGACAGAGACAAGTACCGTATGATTTCTCTTGTACATGGAATCTAGAAACAAAAAACAAAAAACCAAATTCATAGATACAGAGAACAGAGTGGTGGTTGCCAGACGTGGGGGGTGGGAAAAAGGAGTGAGCTCTTTTTGTTTTTTTTAGTTTAAATAAACTGAATTAAAATAGAAAAAGAATCCCACGGCCAGGGAGATTCTTTTAAGTAAGGGAAGCTGAAGTTACATCACTTCTGTTCACATTCCATTGATGAAATTTTTATCTCATGACCACAGCTTTGCTGAAAGGAAGACTGGGAAATACAGTCCCAGGCCAGGCAGCCACATGACAGCTATGGCTCTATTATGGAAGAAGGGAGAATGGAATTTAGTGAGTGTGGGTCGTCACGGTCTGTATATCTATAAACAAAAAGACAAGTTAACTGCTTCCTCCCTACCCAATATCCAATGGTGATGTGGGAACAGGATAACCATAATGAAACTCCTATTTGGAAAAAGAAGAATTAGAAATACTAACAGTCATTGATCCATAGTGACTGTTAAGCCTACTTAGCAGGAAATGCAAAGACTCCTACCCCTGACAGTAGATTAAATTCCTTGACTAGCCTGACTGCCCTGAATCTGCTGATGGGGGGAATTCTCATGATCACTATCCTCTAGGGGCCTGGCTTTGCTATCTGGGAGTTTATTCTTTGTCCATTATTCCCCATGATCACATATAAACAGAAAGTTAGGAAAATACTCTTCTTGAGAGCTTTATCATTTTCACAACCTGGTTCTTGCTGTTGCAGGTTTTTCCAAACATTACCATCCTCTGTGTCACATAGAGGGTTGGTAATGCTGCATTAGTTAACACTCCACTATCATCTCTGGGATTTCTCAAGCCATTGGCACCCATTTTGCAAGTTTTTATGCTGGCACTTCTTGATCCTACCAGAAGAATTTGAACCTTCATTAATATCAAATTTATGCATTGCTGCTGTGTGCCTTTTGCTATAACAATAATTTTTCATTTCAATGGAAAATAATGGTATAATATTTTTGAAAACTGTTTAAATGGCAACTGAACTTAACATATATAACAGTACATATAACCCAACCGAAGTGATGGCAATATGAATTACCACGGCTACATTCCTGCATGTTTCAACAATTACAAATACACCAGGTACTTGAAAAACAGAGATTGTAGTTCACTATCAATTTTAAGACACTCCTGATTTCTAGAATGTTAAAATGTAAAAAAAAAATGTGTCTTAGAATTGATGAATTGAAGAGATATCTGCACTCCCATGTTCATGGCAGCAGTATTCACAATAGCCAAGCATGGAAACAACCTAAGAGTCCAACAACAGATGAATGGATAAAGAAGATGCGGTATATATACATACATACATATATACAAAGATAAAGCAGAATACTATTCAGCCATAAGAAGGAGGAAATCCTGCCATTTTTGACAATATGGGTGGACTTTGAAAGCATTATGATAAGTGAAATAAGTCAGACAAAGACAGATAAATACTGCATGATTTCACTTATATGATGAATCTAAAAACAAAGCCCCCAAACCCCCAAAACTCATAGAGATCAGAATTGTGGTTATCAGAGGCAGGGGGTGAGGAATGGGAGAATTGGATGAAGGTGGTCAAAGGTACAATTTTCCAGTTATAAGACAAATAAGTACTGGAGATATAATGTACAATATGATGACTATAGTTAACACCGCTATATGGTATATTTGAAAGTTGCTAAAAGAATAGATCCTAAAAATTCTCATCACAAGGAAAACATTTTTTCTTTTTTTGTATCTAAATGAGATGATGGATGTTAACTAAACTTATTGTGGTAATCATCTCACAATATATATAAGTTATTAAGCTGTACAACTTAAACTTATACAGTGCTGTATGTCAATTACATCTCAATAAAACTGAAAGACAAAAATTGATTAAAAAGAAAATAACTAAATGTTGATTATACAAAAGCTCTTTTCAAAACTGAAAAAGTGAATAAATCAGTGCATGTTTGCTCAAGTTAAACAGTAGCAAAGCAATGCTAGTGAAAACATCTTGTTCTCATAATGGGCATAAGATATAGGATAATCTAGAGATAAGATACAGGCAATCACGTGATGAATAATCTTTCATTTTTAGGAGCATAATAATGATTCAGATATTTTAAATAGCTTTAAGATATTCAGCAAATAAAGAATACGATAAGCCATATGACTTCTAATTAAATGTTACCAATACTGCAAAACAATCCGGTTTTTATCAGGTAACATGTTCAATCTGAATATAAACCAGCTTGAAGGGCTCTCACTGGTTAAATCTGGGATACTGTGAGCATCAAATAATTAATGATAGTAATGGATTTTAACCACAGAATGAAATAATCCAAGAGTCCCTACCAATAGAAGTAAATAAATAAAGGAGAAGAGAAAGTTCTCTCTTAAAACAAAATTTCAACTAGTAAATGTGGTAGAAATGATAGAATTGGGAAAAAAATCATTTGTCACGAAATAAAAAGAAAGACTGAGGAATTATCCCAGAGTACAGGAGACCAACAGAAACTTGACAACTAAATGCAGTAAGGGATCCTGGACCAAAGTAAAAACAGTAGGATGTTTAGCAAAATTTGGAACAACTCTTTTTCTTTTGCCATAAAGGGTGTTAGTGAAACAACAGGCACGATTTGAATGTCTAGAGCATTACTGTCTAACAGAACTTTATGGAATGATGGAAATGGTCTATATCTGTGGTCTCCCAATACAATAGCCACTGGACTGCTGAGTGCTTGAAATGCGACTAATGTGACTGTGGAACTAAATTTCTAATTTAACTTAATTTAAATTTAAATAGCCACATGTGACTAGTGGCTATCATACTGGACAGCACAAGTTTACAGATTAGACAATAGTACTACATCAACGTTAATTTCCTGATTTTGATAATTGTATTGAGATTGCAAGACTGTCTTTATTTTCAGGAAATACACACTGAAGTTTTTAGAGGTTAAGGGGCCATTATGTGTGCAGTTTAAAGACTTTAAAAAGTTTCAGACGAGAGAGAGAGAATGCTAAAGCAGATGTGGTAAAATGTTAATATTTGGAGTATCTTGGTGAAGGGTACACAGAATTCTTTGTTCTATTTTTAGAACTTTTTTTGTAAGCCTAATGTTACTTCAAAGTTAAAAACAGAAAAGAATAAAATAGCTGCATAAAATCAATGCTATTCTCACTAGAACTGCAAATATAAAATTACTGAGTTCCTACTCATCTCTATACTTTTCACTTAGTTGTTGAAATCTGAGTTACTTCTACTAATTCAATTTTCATAAAAAACAAGTCCTCTACCACTCAAAAACAAAATATTCACTCCTTGACCAAAAGTGTATAATACGTTGTTATTCTAAACTTTCGTAGAGAAGAAAAGACAATAGACCTCAGATTTCAGCCTGAGTACTGAATATTAAAAGCAGCAAAGGTCATTCAGGAGAGCATAAATAACACTTTCGGCATCTCTCTGAGGATGTGGGGCACATACAGTCATCCCTACAGAGTAAAATGGAGAGCCCTGCAAAGAGTGAGATTTAGTGGATTCATCCTTGGGAAGATAATCAAGAAAAAAATTCCTATATGTCCTGCCTATATGTGATCAATCATATGTCAATGACAAATAAGGCAAAAGTTGCTGAATAGAAAACCTGGAAAATAAGGAAGAAAAAGTATCTAGATTAATTTCAAATCAGATGTCTTTTTCTACATATTCCTTAATCCAGTACAATGAGGTTTCTGCCATCAATTCACTGAACCTATTCTCAGTAAGATCATATATGTACTATTTACTAAATCCAATGAATAATTTTTAGTTCTTAATATCTGGATAATATTTGATAATACAGACTATGCCTTCTTTTTTTGAAACATTCTTTTCTCCTCTGTAATGATGTATATTTTCCTATCTCTGTACACTCTGCTACCAGTACCCTTTGCATGCTTTTCTTCCTTTACTCATTTCTTAACTACATTCATGCATTGCTTAATGATGGGAATACGTTCTGAGAAATGCATTATTAGGTGATTTCATCATTGTGTGAACATCCTAGAGTGTACTTACACAAACCTAGATGGTATAGCCTACTATACACCTAGGCTATATGGTACTAATCTTATGGGACCAACATCGTATATGTAGTCCACTGTTGACCAAAAAGGCCTTATGTGGCACATGACTATTGTTATTTCTCAAGATTCCATACCAGACCATCATCTCTTCTCAGTATACACACTGTCTCTGGGTGAGTTTATCCCACATTCCTAGCTTCAAAAACCATGTATTGCATATATGGAAATGAATCCAAAGAACATCCTATCCTAAACCATTCTTGAGGTCCATACCCACAAATGGATTCATGGTTATATCAAGTTGGCTGTCTTTCAGGAACCTTTAACTCAACATGTCAAAAACTAAACATTCTCTCTGATCTCTATGGCTACTGCCTCCCCATAAACTTCTCTTCCTCTACTCCTCTTAAAAAATGGCCTCATCATTTGCTCAAGATAGAATCTGAGTGTTACCTTTGATTTCTCCTTCGCCATTACCTCTACTTAAAGGATCATCAAGTTTTGTACATTCTACCACGTACAGTAGAATTTGTAGTAGTTATGCTCCACTAAAAGCATAAAGTAAATGTTATTGATTTGGGATCTGTCTCCTTTTTTAATGTAGGCATTTACAGCTCCCAGTAGCTTCTTATACTTAAGAAAATGAAAGCCAGAGCAGCAGCAAGTATACTGTTTCAGATGGCCTCAGGTTAGCTGAGGGAGGGAATGGGAAAACCAGAAAGGCCTGAAATAAAAGAACAGCAGTGGGTTTTTTTTTCGGGGTGGGGGGAGATTAGCCCTGAGCTAACATCTGTTGCCAATACTGCTCTTTTTGCTGAGGAAGATTGGCCCTAGGCTAACATCTATGCCCATCTTCCTCCACTTTATATGTGGGACGCCTGCCACAGCATGACTTAATAGGCAGTGCATAGGTCTGCACCCAGGATTTGAGTCTGTGAACCCCGGGCCACCAAAGCGGAGCACGTGAACTCAACCACCGTTCCTCATTAATATAGAAGCAAAAATCCTTAACAAAATATTAGCAAATAGAATTCAGCAATATATAAAAATATTTTTTCACTATACTAAGTGGGGTTTATTTCAGGGATGCAAGGCTGGTTCAATATCTGAAAATCAAAGTATTCCTCCATATTAACAAGATAAAGAAAAATCACGATCATATCAATCAATGCATAAAAAGCATCTGACAAAATTCAACACCCATTTCAGGATTAAAAAAAATAACTCAGAAATATAGGAATAGAGAAAACTTCTTCAACTTGATAGGGTATCTACGAAAACCTACAGCTAACATTACAGTTAGTGGTAAAACTGAACACTTTCTCTCTAAGATAGGGAAGAAAGAAAGGATGTCTTCTCTAAACCACTATTTAACATAGCGTTGGAAGTCACAGCCAGGGTAAAAAGATAGGAAAAAGAAATGCATAGAGACTGAAAAGAAAGAAAATCGTCCCTATATGCAGATGACAAGATTGTCTACATAGAAAATCCTAAGGAATCCACAAAAAACTCCTAGAACTAATAAGTGAGTTCAGCAAGGTTTCAGAACACGAGAGAAACATAAAAAAAACCCAACTGTACTTCTATATACTAGCAATGATCACGTAGATATCAAAATGCAGAAATACAATACCCTTTATTGTCATTCAAGAAAAATAACTTAGGTATAAATTTAACAAGACATACAGTACTTGGAAGCTGTAACTACAAAATGCTGATGAAAGAAATAAAAATCCTAAATAAACGGAGAAACATACTATGTTCATGCATTGGAAGACTCAGTATAATAAAGATTTCAATACTATCCACATCGGTACACAAGCTTAATTCAATTCCATTCCTACTGAAATCCCAGCAAGAATTTTTGTACACATAGGTCAGATTATTCTAAAATTTATATGAAGGATAAAGGAGCTATAAAAGCTAAAACAATTTTGAAAAAAATAAAGTAAGAATAAAGTGCCCAATTTCAAGACATTATATAGCTACAGTACTCAAGTCTTTATGATATTGGTGGAGAGATACAGACATAAATCAATGCAACACAAAAGAAAACCAAGAAACCTGTCTACACAAATGTGCCCAACTGATTTTTTACTAAAGTACAAAAACAATTAAATGGAGCAAAGACAGCTGTTTAATCAAACGGTGCTGGACCAATTTTGCATCCATTATCCTCCCCCCACCAGCATTCAAAAAAAGAACCTGGACCTAAGTTTCACACCTTATACAAAAGTTAACTTAAAATCAATCACAGACTTCAATGTAAAAGGTAAAACTATTAAACTTTAGTACTACAGAAGAAACCAGATTTTACATTGTTTTGGAAACAATCCACGTGTCCTTCAATGGGTGAATGGTTAAACAAATGGTACACCCATACTACGGAATACCAGTCAGGAATAAAAAAGAACAAACTACTGATACATGCAACAACATGGATGAATCTCCAGAGAATTATGCTGAGTGAAAAAAGCCAATCCCAAAAGGCTACATACTGTATGATTCCATCTATATAACATTCTTGAAATGACAAAATTATAGAAATGGAGAACAGATTAGTCCTTGTCAGGGTTAAGGAAAGGTGGTGGAAAGGAAGTAGATGCAGCTGTGTAAGGTTAACATGAGGGATCCTGTGGTGATGGAAATGTTCTGTATCTTGACTGTTTTAACATCAATGTCTTAGCTGGGATATTATACTACATGATTTTGCAATATGTTACCACTAAAGGGAACTGGATAAGGGGTACATGAGATCTCTCTGAATTATTTCTTAAAACTGCATGTAAATCTACAGTTATCTCAAAATAAATTTTCATTTTAAAAAGTCTTCAAAAATGTAAAGAAAAAACCCAAACTACCAAATAATTCTGCCTGGGAAATCTCTGTACTACATAAAATGACAATTTTATTGTTTATCTCTTATATTCTCTGTGTTGGGTAATTAGTTTTGATAGAGACACTAATAAAAAATAATTTGAGTAAAATAGTAATGTTGAATAACTACAGGAAAGCTGATTAAATTTAGCAAAACATGCAAAATCTTCATTCATTTAAAACTCCAATAACATGAAAAATGACATTTCATGTTATTGCATGCAAAGAAAGAGATATATCTATTCTTCTTCTGATATTTAAAACAGCTTGCATGAAAAAACATTTTGCCTATTAAGAACCACCTTATAATGAACTTCTACTATATTAAATTTCTTCCAGCAATACCTCATGACATTGCTGATCCTAGTTAATCTTATAAGCATTCTCATCAGTGTCAAGGGAAACTACGATGGAGTAACCATCTGCTAGAGATGGAAATCTTAAAACTCTCTACAAAAATAATTAACTGGATGCTTTTAGATTTCTAGTATTTTTCTTTTTTCAGAAAAAAATCAAATGCATACAAACATCATTTGCTAGTTGCGATCTTCATCAACTTATTTAATATCTCTCTCAGTTTCTCAGTATATAAAATGGGATACTTCCGATGACAAATGACAAAATAAAGTAAGAGTATAGAAGTAGTTAGTAATTATATCTGACAGAGAACAGTCATTTAATAAGTTTCAATAATAACTAATAATTTGAAGTTAAGGCATAAATAACATAGGCAGAAACTACGTCATGTTGCCCTTTAAAATCTCCTGAAGCAAAGGTTCTTTTGGGAAGCGGAACAGATTGTTGGAATTGTCTCCACAAAGTAGCACGATTATGAGCAAAATTATAAGGGGGTATTTGAAAATCTTTTCTAGTGTTAGACTATGTCACAATATCTGTGTTATAGGACACTTCAGATGATGTTGAAGAGCACTGACATAGTCATTGTGTGGCAAGATACCAAGAATTGTAGCTACCCATCTTTCCATGGATGTCTTAATTGTGTTTTCTTTTCAGGCAAGAGGACTAAATGATATAATTATCATTTAGGTGCACTTTGAGGTGCACATAGTGGCTTCAAAAAAAGGACGCTGTCGGGGCCGCCCAGTGGGGCAGCGGTTTAGTCCGCGCTTGGCAGCCCGGGGTTCGCAGGTTCGGATCCTGGGCGCCTGCCGACACACTGCTTGTCAGCCATGCCGTGGCGGCGTCCCATATGAAGTAGGGGAAGATGGGCATGGATGTTAGCCCAGGGCCAGTCTTCCTCAGCAAAAAGAGGAGGATTAGCAACAGATGTTAGCTCAGGGCTGGTCTTCCTCACAAAAAAAAAGGACGCTGTCAAAGTTTACTTTGCAGATAATTTTCCCTCTATATAATGTTGATATTAGATGCTAAAGGCAGGAAGAAGGCTAAGTTTTTAAGAACAAGAAGCTTGAGGGTGAAAATGCTTGGATTTAAATCCATTACTTCCCAGCCGTAAGACCTCGGTCAATTTACTTCCTGTCTCTAAGATTGAATTTCCTCATCTACAAAAAGGAACATGAATATTATAATACCTATACCTATAAAGTTCTTTGCACAATACCTTGCAGATACTAAGAGCACAATAAATGTTAGCTATTGTTAATAATTTTAGCTAATACAATTGCTCAAGTTTAAGTATAAAAGTGATAATTGCTGAAGCGGCTTCTAAAATACCTTTTCTGACAAGGTCAGATGGAAGGATTAAAATATAATTAAACTGCAAAAGGGCTACTAGATTTGAAATAACTTGCAGGGTGCTTTGCCTGAATATGCTCATTATTTTAAGAAAGTATTATGCAGTCTGCTCCATAAATATTTGATGAAAAAACCATAATTTCCACTTTAGCTCACTGATGGCACTTTTCAAGCATAAAATTAAAAACTGTTGTATTTAATAATCATCTGCATATTCATAAACAATTTGTTTTTAAAATACTTTAAAAATTTGTTTATCCTACCTAGAATATTAGTCAATTCAAAGAAACAATTAATAGGAACTTTATAAACATATGAATTTGTCTCCATAACAAATAACATCTTTAGAAATCAAACTGTAATAAACAAACTACATTATGAAACCCTTTAAGATTAGAAATTAGTTCTCTAAATATTAAAACATTTGGGCCTGGGAAGGAGAAATTAACTAAGAAATTCTATAATTGTAAGTAACAGCTGCACAGTCAATATTTAATCACTATATTGTGAGACAGTTCAGTAGAGGAAGACAGGATTAACATATTGCTTTAAAACATTCCATTACTTTCTGCATCTGTTTACTGATAATAAAAGACACAGCTGTTCTAAACGAAACACACTAACAGGTGTAAAGTGCCAATTTGGCATTTTACATAAAAGTTACTTCTTATTTCCTTTTGGAATACTCTAAAATTGTACTCTAAGCACAGCTACCAATAACTTAAAGAATTTTTTTATACTAACTTGGATTATTCTAGTCATTGAGGAAAAGATACGATTCTTTCTCCATGAATTCAAGATTATTCTTAAATAGTACACATGCTGAACTAATTATAATTACCCCAGACATTTTTCATAAAAATGGCCACTCATTTGAACAGGGTTTCTTTAGCAACTGTTCTATATCAAATTTACCGCAAAGAGCATCAAAATTATGAACTAACACTGTATCAGATTCACTGTTTAAACTACAAATGATAATGAAGCTTGAGCTTTTAATTTATTTTGACAAGTACTCCATCTAATCTGTAGCCATATGTATTTAATCCAAAGCCACCATGAGGAAATTCAATATTTTTATAATAAACTCTCAATAATCACTCACCTAAAGCATGTCAAAGTAACCAAAATTTGTGAATACCATAACGGTAACTATATAGTTCTGAGGGGTTTTCTGTTTGTTTGTTTTTAAAACATAATACAACACAATCAACTTAAAATTTCCTGAGTAAAAAAGCAGAAGCCATTCTAGTAATTTATTAACCTGATAACTAATTTTTTAATTTTATAAATTATAACAGTGACATTATAAGACAATTACAAATCAATGTCAACAAAAATATTAACATAAGAAAAAACACTATGAAATATTTTAATTTGGCCATTTTATTTACTTTAATACATAAAACTTGGAGAGGAAAAGTTAAGGGAGAATATCAAAGGAGTCGAAAGCGTTCCACTCACTTTCTTTTCTTTTGCTAAAATAAAGACATTTGTCAAATTTGCTTTATGAAGAAAGGTTCACTAATGTATATTTAAAGAGTCCTTGAGGCTACGTCTATATTTCGAGACACACCTGAGGAAAAACATATAAAATATATACATTTCACTTATTTAAGATTATACGAAGCATTCATATCTTCTCCTAATAGTTCCTTTTCCATGTTAGATCAGGTGTAAATGATTTTAAATTCAAATAAAATACAGCTTTGCAGTAAAGTGTTCTCAGCCAGGTTGTTTGGTTACAATAGTTTTTCTGGTCCTTCTGGAAACAAATTATGATCAATGAAAATCCTATTAGTTTGCTGCTTAAGTTTTGAAAAGAAACATTGGAAGTAATTTTCTACATCAAAAGAATAAAGGAAAACATTAATTTTACTGTGGAATCTAATAAAGTTTAACTCTGCCTATAATGTGGTAAAAGGATGACATGTTACCTTAGTAACATATTGTGGGACTTTCTGATTTGTAAAATAAATTATATAGTCAATAATCCAAATCATATGATATAGAAACTCATGAGTTGTTTATATAGATTTAATAAGGCCTTCAGTCTTCATAAATTTAATTATTATATGTAACCATTTATCCAAGCTGTCTTAACCTTTATCATTATTTAATTATCAGGAAGAGGGTTTATTATTTGGAATTATGTACATGCTGTGGTGTACCAACTACTAAAAGTACAGTGCACACCTTAAAAGATTTCTAAATTCCTTTCTCATACAAGATTATATTAAATTGTTTGATTTTTACTATAACTGGATATACATATACAGTCATGCACCACATAATGACGTTTTGGTCAACAATGGACTGCATTTACTATGGTGGTCCCATAAGTCTAGTACCATATAGCCTAGGTGTGTAGTATGCTACACCATCTAGGTTTGTGCAAGTACACTCCACGATGTTCACAAAACAAGGAAATCACCTAAGGACGCACTTCTCAGAACGTATCTTCATTGTTAAGGGACACATGACTGTATAGTCTAGCAATTATATATTTATTTTGCATTCTTGTCATGTTAAAAAGGAAAGGTGGACCAATCAATTTGCATTATTAAAATAAATAGTTTAGGTAAATATAAAAGAAAAACTAGGAGTAGAAATAAACAAATAGAGGCTCCCTTAGAAAACTGAGTTTTTAAAACAACGCTTGCTAAAGCAATTAATTCAATGAAATTTAGGGAAAAATAAGACAAAATGGCAGCCAAAAGACAAAAGGATTTGTCAATTCATTAAAGATAGTAGGAATACAGTTTAATGCCTTTAAACAATCAGCCTTTAGAGAAATTACAGGATGGATATTTGTAATAACCGAAAACTACTGAATTTTAAAAATCCATATTGTATAAATTTAGTCAAATTTCTAGATTAAACTAAATTTAGTCAAATTTCTATATTAAATTCTTGACTCTTTTTCTAGTACATATAAGTATGGTCAGAATCATGAGATATTGGCGTAAGGTTTTACATTACATAGCACTTGAGTGGTCACTGTAGTCCGTCCAACAATCACGTAATGAGTGACAGCTGTGGCTTGAAAAATTTAGGATTGTAAGAGATCAATAAATTCTCTTAAGCTCTTTTACTGCATGTGTTTCCTACTTTAATCTCAAAAACTGATATATTTCCTCCAAAACTAACAACAAATACATATTTATAACCACATGTTCAAATGGGTTTTAATAAAATTGTACGTTAAGACTAGCAAAGCTCAGCTTCTTTGTCCTGTAAAACTTCAAAAATCCCAAAGCATTGATTGTAATTCCTCCAACCACGATGTGGTTATCCATCTGGTAAATTCTGGAGGCATTAATAAAGAAGTCTAAGTAGTTTGCTTTCCTTCCACTTTCTAGTAGGCAATATTTCTTCAGATGGAGTAAAATTCTTCTTCCCATACATTCTCTAGTTTTCAAAGATTCAAACAAAAGTTTGCATCAATATGTAATTTGATACGGAGTAATATATAGGGAACTTCATTTAATAAGGGTATATTAGAAGCTTAACTTAAATCCTTGGAATGAATTCTGCCTCTCCTTTACTTGAGATGTGAACAGTGCTTAAAAAGGAAATAGATATTGAGGTAGGCTTATGTCAGATAATGTCCAATCTCTAGTGAAAGTAATAAGTTACAAAATGGTGCTTAGAAATACCTTTCAAAAAGTTAGATATGCTACATATCACCTTGTTTTATACCCCAAAATAAAAGTTGCGTCCTTGTTTTCACTGAGAACTTAAGTAACTTTTATTGCTACCATATTAGCAATTTAATTTCTGATTCCAATTTTAAATACTGATTAACGGTAAAGAAAATTTGGTTATGCTTCAATTCTTACAATTAAATAAAACAAGACAACCATAAATACAATAATAGATTACTAATGCATATTAATCCAAAGAAAACTCTATTTTAAGTAGTAAAGAAGTGAATTTTAGAGAACTGGAATTTTTTTGTTAAATAACAGTATGAGAATAGGTCAAAATACTACCTACTAAAAAATCAAGGGATTTTCAAATTGTTCTATGACTGTGTGATCTGAATTTTTCTAGGTTAAAAAAATTAAAAATACATACTCAAATGTCATATATGACATGTTTACACAAACTGGAAGGTCATCAATACATTAGTTTCAGTGTTAACGGGAGGAGGCGGTGAGAGAGAGACAGAGAGGGAGGGAGGGCAGGGAGGGACGGAAAGAGAGAGAGAGAGACATCTGAGAACAGACACAGACCTTGGAATAAACATTTTTTTTGTTTGTCCATCTCTGCATACATTCCAAATTCTTACGATACTGCAATTCATTAGGAAAGCATAGTTGGGCATGGAGTTGTCAGTTTAAATTCAGACTGGCCTGCCCGAGTTCACTTTCAGGAGAGTATTCAGGTGAGGGTAACAATCCTGTGAATCAAGACTTTTGTGATACTAGGAAGCTAAAACAAAACACTACAATAAAGAAATACACTGTATCCAATGCTGATGATATAAGACTGCAACTGTTACCATTAACCCTGTTAAATTAGTTCCTAAAAACACCCTCTTGTTCTCAGATTTGCTGTGTGAAAAGTAGATGTTATAAATTAACATGGCTTTTATGCAAACAGTGCTTTTAACGTTTGTTCTAAAGACATTAAAATATCTCTTTCTTTTGCATAATTTAAAGGTAAACATCTGCCCTATCTACTTAAATGATAAATTCTTGAATGAATAAAATTTGGATTGGAAAGTTAAATTCAGAATATTTCCAATTTCAGAATAATATATACAGAGGAAGCTAGTCCAAGCATAGAGCTAAAGCAAAACATCTTTACTCTAGATATTTGACCTGTTTTATAGAAACCATTTTTATACTTGAAAAATACCTTGACACAATTCTAAATGTAAAATTATTATAATTATCACTATTGAAATCAGTAGTTATTCATAAAGTGTTTGAGGTAGATAGGAAACACAGTAATAACCAATAATAAAATATCAATTCAAATTTTTTGTACGTATTACAGCTTACCATGTCAGTATTGACTTCTTTGCCTCAGAATAAAAGATAATTCAGAAATCAAATGATATTAAAATATTGCCAGATAATGGGTTCAATTTTAAAAACTGTGAGAAAAAACCCTCAATATTTGCACAAGCAATCTACGCTATTACTTGTGAAGGCTACCACTATTGAGCACATAGTATGTGCTAAGTACTGTGTATAACTCTTTACGGGGATTATTCGTAACCTTTAAACCATCTCCATAAGATTGGCATTTTCCAAATTTTATAAATAAGGTGACCTGTGATTTACTGACAAAATTGGTACACTTCTGAGAATAAAGGCAGAGGGCATTATTAATAACTATGCTAGGAGAACACATGTAAATCATGAGTGTTCTAGGAAATCTACAATACATGGTCACCACACAAATGAGGAAACTGCCTCAGACAGCCTCATTCAAAATGTATTCAATGAACATTTGTTGAACAAATTTTACACAGTGGATTAGTTACTGGGGATCTCTACTTTGCAGAGCAGGTAATTGCCATGTTTGCTTTCAAAACCTCATCTCTAACCACCATATACACTACCCACAACTCATAAGTAATTTATGTAAGGTTTTATACTTTCCACAACATTTTCATATTCATATACCCTTTGTTTTTAAAGGTACATGTATATTAACTATTCATTTCAACCAATAACTCCTATGCTTAAAAAGTCCTCTTAGAAGTTTGATAGGTATTTGTATTTTCTACTAGTTTTGCTCTAGTTTGACATTTAATATCTAAAATGTAATACATCTCTAACTTATTTTGAAATATAGTATGAGATAGAATTCTAAGTCTTTTTGTCCAAATTAATAAAGTAATGCCTGAATATGGTTCTGAATAATCTATTACTTCCCCAATGATTTATAGCACTTGCTTTTTCATCCTCACAGATTAAATTTGAGTCACCTATTTCATTCCATTGATATCTGCTTAATTTCATGTTATTAATTCACTGTTTTATTTACTAAAACTATATAATTATTACCTGGCCCCACTTTCTATACTTGCTATTGTTGCCTATTTATTTTTCCAGGTTAAAGTTTGAATAAAGATAATCAAATTCAAAGAATAAAACCAAAGACTGAGAAAAAAGAATTCAGAGAGAAAAAGAGAGTTGTCAGAAACAATGCTAAACACAGAAACTGATAAAATGCTGGTTAATTTAACAACTGATACAACATTACTAAGTTTTCTGTTAAAATATTAAAACAAATTCTAGATAAATGTAACAGGAAATTGCCTTGGGGGTTCTATGGGTAAAGTAAAATTTATCTTATTCAGGGGGAAGAGATATGTTGAATAATTTTGTTTAAAAATTTATGATCAAGAATATATTTTAAACATTTAAGGGTAACCATTAAAAACAAAACACAAACCACCACCACCACACAAAAATCAGAAATATAACCCACTGCTTCCACACCGGGGGTGACTGAAAAAGGGAAAATAAATTTCACTATTTCCAACAGAAAGCATTATTAAGGGGAAACAAAGACAGAGACACAGGTAGACACACGCGCGCGTGCACACACACACACTAAACAAAAAGCACAAAATAAGATGATGGCAATATATTCACTATGCCACTGGGTTGGCCCATAAATGATACATGTTTTATTCATATTTACATTTTATTTAATGACCCATATTTAGTACTTGCAATAAATTTATATGTTTATTATCTCCATTTTACAGATGAGGAAAGAAAAGTGCAGAGCTTAATTATCTTAGTCAAGGGCATAGAGCTAATATACTTGAGTGTATATAATAATTTAGCATATGATAAATGTAGCATTTCGGGTAAATGTGAATTATTTATTAAGTTCAAGAGACAACTGGCTAACATTTTAGAAAAAAAAGTAGATACTCATGTCACTTCTTACACCAAATGAATTTTCTATGAATTAAAGATTTTTTATTAAAATTTAAAAAGTACCAGAAAAAAATACATATTTATATAATTTTGAATTGTGATTTTTTTTCCTTAAGGATACCAATAACAAAAACCACAAAAGAAACCTTTAATATATTTGGTTACATAAAACCCAAAAACATCTATGTGGCAAATTACACCACCACCAAGTTAAATACACATAATAAACCAGTAATACTTTTTTCAATACATTGAGCAGTTTTACTTTCTCCAATATAGGAATTTTTACAAACTACCATTTTATAAAAATGGTAGTTAACTACTACCATCTTTTTGGGGGGTAAATGTGATGATGTGTAAAACATCTTTTTAAAAAGTCACATCCTTAGATCCCAAAATTTCACATCTTAAGAATTTATCAACAAATAGGCATAAATTTTTGTAATAATATGTTTGTGGACCTCATTATTTACAATGGGGAGAAACAACTGGAAGCAAACTAAACTGCAACAATTTAATACTGTTTAAATAAGTTCTAGCAAATCTATACAATGGTATGCTATGCTACGATTAAAATGATGATTCAAATCTGTATTTACTGACATGAAAATGTGTTCATAATTATTGATAAGAAAAGCAAGATACAGACCAGCATGTTTAATACCATCCTAATTTCGTGAATACTGTATATGCATAGAAAAAAAAATCTAAAAAGATAGAAGTTGAGTCTGGGTGGGAATTTAGATAACTTTTTTCCCTTTTGTTTTTTGAATTTTCTACCTTTTCCAAAATAAATAGCAACATTCACACAATTCATAAATTAACCTAAAAAACTAAACAGGAGGTAAAAAGTAGAGAAGAAAATATAGATAATGCTTTTAGGATAACAGGTTATAAAGGAAAGAAGAGAAAGAAGGTGAGAGCTCCAGTGAAATATATGAAGAAAAAAGAGAGACAGTAGACCCATAGATAACAGGGATGAGATAAGGCAATAAATAGCCCAATGAAGGAAAACACACACTGTCTGGAACGTAGAAAAAAGATTTCAAAATTATTACAGAAACAGGTTTGAAGACATGGTCAAAGATCATCGAAGAGACTATGGATCAACGAAGAGTGGAGGCTGAAAAATCATTTATTCTCCCATTTCTGACAATACAGTCACCAATGATCTCAATGAAAATAATAATGTAGTGGCTTAGAAAACATATGAGTTAATATTTTCCAAGAATCTAGATGAAGGACAGACGATCACATAAAATGAATACAAAACAGAATGATTCAGCAATGATACGTATGAAAAGTACTTTGTAAATTGCTCAGATTTACAGCAATGATACTCCTCTATAGAAACTGAGTCATTGAAATCAGCCCAGAATGAGAACTGGCTTATGGAAAATAAGGAGGCAATGCGAGAAACTTTTTAGATATGCTTAGAGCAAGATGATGAACAAAAAAGGCCTATTTGTTTCAAATGATATGTAACTCTCAGGAAGTTGATAAGAGACAAAATAACACAGATGAGCTTCTACTTTGCTTCCTTTTTCTTGGTATATAAAAAAATTCAAATTGGAAAAGGTAGAACAAATATGCAAAATTGGCACTGAAGATATGATGTAGATACCTTACAGAATCTTTTAAATTCTTTGAATTAAAAAGTCTCCCAGTAAAACCCAGATCATCCCGACACGAAATATACGTGATGATAACACAGCGACAGCTCAGCCTGATCCTTAAACCTCCAGAAGCAGGGTTTTATTTATGGTAAGCCCCAGTTCCTTACCAAAAAAAGAAAAAAAAAAATCAATAAATGGATTCATCTAGAACCATTGTAGATTTCATGCTCATGGGTACCTGGGCACACCGAATCAGGGTCTAACTGAGACTAATATCCAAACTTCTTGGAACTGTACATGACTGAAATCTAAAGGGACATCTCCATTCCTCACAGCTAGCGATAGTTGCAAGTACTCTAAAGAAGCTAGACAGACAGGAGGAAAATGAGGAAAAGAAGTTGAAGTCTGTTCTTCCTCTACCAGCAGTTAAAAGTTTCCCAAAAGTAGAGGCCCTATATGATGTACATCACTCTGCAATTAAACAAAACTAAAGTATATACCTGACCTTGGATAGAAAATGGTCCTCGGGCCAGCCTGGGGGTGTAGCAGTCGGGTTTGCGCGCGCCACTTCAGCAGCCTGGGGTTCACTGGTTCGGATCCTGGATGCAGACCTATGCACCACTTGTCAGGCCATGCTGGGGTGGTGTCCCCAGAGAGCAACTAGAAGGATGTATAACTATGACATACAACTATCTACTGGGGCTTTGGGGAGGAAAAAAAAAGGAGGAAGATTGGCAACAGATGTTAGCTCAGGGCCACTCTCCCTCAAAAAAACAAAGAGAAAGTGGTCTTCAATACTCCATTACCCACTTCAGTCCCTATCTTTATCTCCTCCTATCCCATTGGCTCCCATCTCTATCTCATTCTACTAATGACACTCTCTTCTTTACCTTTACCCATGCTTCTCTATGCCTCTTTCCTAACATATAAACATGTTTAAAGTTTTCTTTTTCATGTTTAAAACAAAAATTCTCACTTGGTTTCACATCCCACTTTAGCTAACACACTCTATCCTCATCATATTATGCTTTACGTGTACACTCTTCTCTAGTTTCTCATAAATTTGCCAACTCACTGTAATAAGTTATCTGTTCTTTCCACTCTTCTGAAAGTGCTCCTGCTAAGGTCACCAATGATCTCTAAACTGCTTAAACTAAAGGATATTTTGCAATCCTTGCCTTACTTGACCTCTCTTAAGCATTTAATACTGACTTTTCCCTTCCTGAAATTATCATTTCCCTTGGTTTCTGAGACCACTGTGTCTTGATCTCCCCTGCCTCTGCAACATCTCTCTGGCTGCCTCTTCCCAATAATCCTTATGGGTTCATCCTATTCCTTAAAATGTTAGCATTGGCTAGGGTTCCATTCTTATTTTCTAAATAAATTTAATTTTAGATTTTTTTCCCCTCTCAGTACGCTCTTTGAATAACTTATCTACACCCAAGGCTTCACTTATACAACTATTATTTCAAGTTGGCATTTTCAGCTCTATCCTCTGTTCCAAGGCATAGATACATGTGGCTTCCTAGATACCTACAGGTGGATGGTCCCTAGGCACTTTAGCGGAAAAAACCAAAATAGAAACAGAGTATAACTTTCAAATTAGTACAGGACAAAACAAACAAAAACCTCCCATTGGAACAAGGAAAAGAAACAAAAAACTTTAATCAATCCATAGAAGTTAGAGGGAGAGAGAAACAGAAAAAAGCAGGACAAACAGAAAGCACAAAAATAAGATGGGAAAAATTATATAAATCCATATAAGCTAAGTATATCAGTAATTACTATAAGTAAGAAATGAAAAGAAGATTATCAGACCTAACAATAATAGAAATCCAGCTGTATACCTAAAATATAAGGACACAGAAATGGCTGAAAGAAAAAAGATGGAAAACCCCCACAAATATTAACAAAACAAAACAAAAAGTTGGTATAGCCATACTAATATCAAATCAAACAGATCTAAAGGCAAAATTTGTTTCTAGCTATAAGAGTTATTACATAAGACATTAATCAGCAAAATAAAACAATTCTAAACTTGTCTGCATCTAATAGCATAGCCTCAAAATACACACAGCAAAAACTGACAGAACCAGAAGGAAAATCATCCACGATCACAGTGGAAGATTAACATCCTCCTTCGGTACTCAATAACTAAAAGAACAAAGAAACAAAAAAAATTCATGCATATTTGTGTTGTTAACAACACAATTAAGCTTGATCTAATGAAGGGGTGTTCGTGTGTGTGTATAACTCTACACCCCACAACTGGATACACTCTTCAAGAACATTTATTACAGATTTATTTTATAAAGCTATAATAATTAAAAACTATGTATTAACTCTGAGATAGACAAACAGACCAATGAAACAGAGTAGGAAATTCAGAAATCAGCGGAGGAAATGATAGACCTCTGTAACAATAAACATCATTAGGATAACTAAAAACTGACAATCTATATGATAAGAAGAAAAATATTTGAATATATACAGAACAAATTCTAGATGCATTCAATTCTTAAGTGGGACAATGTTGAACTTTATCTGAGCCCTGTGCTCCCGGAAAGGAGTGACAGTTTAAAAATCCCTCCAGCTTTTCACGTTTCCAGAACTGACTGACTACAAAAGGCCACCCTACTCTCACATAATCGTAGACATGACCCACCTCTACCCCTCCTCAATGATTATGACTTCCTTGTTTACCTGCCTTTATAAAACCTCAAGTCCCTTCTTTTATTTTGAGATGTTCCTCACCAATGAATGTGGTCCCTATTGTAAGAGCCTGAATAAAATCACGTTCCTAATTGTCTGGTGCCTCTGACAAATATGAAAAGCAAAGTGGTAAAACTGTTAAAAGAAAATGTCACAGAAAATCTTGGTAACACTGGGGCAAGTAAGAATTTCTTGACTAAGATATCAAAACATGGATAAACATGAAAAAACACTATTCAGTGAAAAAAGCTGCAGAAAAAAACCCTGTATTTATATATTTACATAAAGTTTAAAAACAGCATGTGTGTAATTAGGGATGCAAACCTATGTGACAAAAATATGGACAAGAAGGATACATATCAACTTTAGGATAGCTATTACCTTTTGTGAGGGAGGGAGGTGAATAGGATGGGAGTGGGGGAGGTTTAGCTGGATATATATCTTCCTTTTAAAAAAGATTTACAGCACAGCTTCAAATAACATGAGAATTCTGTTAAAATGCAGATTATGATTCAATAGGATTGGGGGTGGGGTGGTGCTGAGATTCTGCATTTCTAATAAGCTCCCAGGTGTTGCTAATACTTCTGGGCCATGGACCACACTTTAGATCCTCTGATCTAAAGAAAATATGGCTACAGCCAGCCCTCATGGCCATCAGTTAAAGCTCGGTGTGCTCCACTTTCATATTCCTTGGGCTCGGTTCCTGGGTGCAGAACAACACCACTCTTCTGTCAGTAGCCATGCTGTGGCGGTGGCTCACACAGAAGAACTAGAAGGACTTACAACTAGAAATATACTACGTACTGGGGCGTTGGGGAGGCAAAAAAAAAAAAAAAAGAGAGGAAGATTGACTACAGATGTTACCTCAGGGTGAATCTTTCCTGGCAAAAAAAAAGAAAATGTGGTTAGCTTAATTAAATCCAGGTGATGAGCACAAAAGAGTCTAATATTTTCTGTATGTTTGAAATAATTCACAAATAAATATAAAGTTCAGGGGAATTTCCAGTAGTCTCCAGAAAGTGCCATCAAGCAGTAGTAAATAATCCCTCTCTTAACTATATATACTGCTTGAGGCTGTTCTCATTTTGTGACACATAATATTTACAAATACACAAACACATATGAAAATAAGGAAAGCATTTGGGATTCTAAGAAAAATGTCAGGACAGTAGCTTAAATTCTTATAAAACTATTTTATAGTGAATTAATAAAAACTTCACTATTTTGTAATTTAGTCCCTACAAGTTGACAAATTTCTTAATTTAACCCTAACCTCTTCATCTGTCATTGATGAGATACTCCTGAGGGACATTTTTTGAGGTGTTCTTACACTATAAAAAAAAGGAATATAACAGCATTAATTCAGATTAACATTTAGAATATAATAATTCAGATTAATATTTAGAGTAACATAAGTAAACGACCTCACAAAAAAGAGAACAAATTCTGCTTCATGAATGGATATTTTCTGTATTTGAAGAAGTGGGTTTAGGAAATTTACATTAAATAATTAATACAATCATTAAGCATAGAATATAACGTCTACAAAGGTCAGGGCTTTGTTCTCTACTATTTTATCAGCATCTAGAATGCTCCTGGTATATAAAAGTCCTCAAAAAATATGTGTCAAATGAGTAAGAAAAATTTCATTTAGTAACTCCAATACACTAGGATGCTGTAAGAGATATAAAGAAAAACAATAGCTGGCCTTGCCCTTCAGGGTGTCAAATCTAGTGGGGAAGATAAATACACAGAGTTAATTTCTATCTTATACATTATTATATATGTTCAAATAATATTGACATATTTAGAAATCTACATATTTTTATATAGTAGAAAAAAGTATGGTCACGTAAAAAAAGATGGGAAGATATGTATTCAGAGAGAGGAACTAGTATGTATAAAGAAGTGTCTAAATAAATGTATAAAAGTGTATAAAAAACTATATATAAAGATGTCTATAACGTGAAAATCAATGAGGTGGCATGAATGGTAAAATATGTACAAAATGCTAGGGAAACACATTAAGGAGAGGATGCTCAATTTTCTCAGGAAGATCAAGAATTAATTCTCAAGAATTAACATTAAATCTCGGTCTTGCAAGATAAGTAAAAGTTTCATGGGTGGCCCGGGACTGGTAGAACAGGAGGGATTAGTTAGCAGGAAGTTGGAGACATATTCTAAAGAGAGGAATGCATAGAAAAGCAGGAAAAACAAGGTTTATTTTAGAGAACTTCAAGTGATTTGTCATGTCGAAGTTCAGGGTAGAAGAGAAAAAATGATAGGAAGTGAGGCTAAAAAGGTATATAGAGGCTAGACTATGAAGTGTGATGGAGAGAAAGAGCATTCTCTACCCACTCTGGGTCCTTTCTGGTTTGGCTACAAATTAAATTGACATGAGGCCAAATAGCAGGAGAAAATCAAACAAAGCTTTATAAAAAATGTATACATGGGAGAGACCAAGGAGCATCTCTCGACAAAATGGTGGAGATTCTCCTCTCATATAGACAAATGAGGATTTGGGGGGGAGTTGGGAGTGTCAGCCACGAGGGATTACAAGAAAAGCACAGTAAGGTTATTACGCAGATGTAAGGCCTCACATTCCACATTGACAAATTTCTAGAGATGAGGTCATCCACCCCTCTTCCCAGTACAGAGAAGGAGATACCTTTACAAAGGGAGATTTCCCTTACAAATGTACATGTATGGTAAAGAGAACTTTGGTAGGAATGGGCATAGCAAAGACCCTCCCAGTCTATCCATACCCAGAGTCATTCAAGGTGAAGGCCCATCCCAAATTCCTTTGGACAGTTGGGGGTGGTGAAGGTCAAAGTCTCCTTCAGAGCAAGGTAGAGAGAGACACATCTTGAAGTGGCCAATTCTGATCCCCCACAAATGCTTGACATATCATGCTAAGAAATTTGACTTATAACAATTACTACAAGCAAGAGAGTGATTTGATTAGATTTGCATTTGAAAAAGATTCTTTGGTAGCAACATGAAATATGGACAAAAAGTGGGTAGGACTAGAGGAAGAGACTAGATGTCTTTTAAAATGGTTGAAGCCAAAAGTGATTAGAGATTGAACCAGGGCAGTGGCCTTGGAGATTAAGAAGACCAAAGAGACTCAAGAGCTTTTAGGAAGTAGAACTGACAGTATAACCAGGGAGATGTTAAAATGGCTCCCACATTCCTGACTTGGGAGACTGAGTGGATTGTGAAATAGTGATTATATGTACACAGATCCATATGTACTAAAAGCACATACACAAGACTGAAAGAAGATGTGAGTAGACAAGCATGTGGGCACACAGTAAAGTAAGATGGAAAAGGAAGCTTCATATAAAATGAAGTATATATAATGTGAGAGAAAAGATGAAGTAGATGGGAAAATATGTTTGTGGGGATGCCTTTTTAGCAGTTCTTATTTTCATTTCAAGTGACCTATAAGCAGTACTTAGAATTCAGGCAATGCCTAGTTCTCTAAATGAGTTAATATATATAAAGGGTTTAGAATAGTATCTAGTAAGCAGTAAGTTTTCAAAGAATATTAGCTCTTTTATTATTACCCTGAACCATAGAAGAGCTTTAGTCCCTACTCTCACTTTTCTATTTCATTTGATTCTGAGTTCTAAAGAGGATTCGGTAAAATCTCTGGGGTACGTATAACTTTCAAATTCTGCAACACTGCCATCCACTTAAAATGCTGAAATAAAGATGATCTGTTTATTCAAAACAAGGAGAAACTGGAATAAGAGCTTTCATTAATTGCTTATTTGCCCCAGGAAATATATAAAACTTACCCACTCCAAGTAAGTGTTACATACAGTGACAGAGGTTCAGAAGACCTGCCTTAGAAAGATACTTTATGTCATTGAGAGTTGATGCAATCTATTTCTAAAATGGAGTTGTAAGAGAAGAATGTGAGAAGAAAAGGATAAAGAAGTTCAATGGATTTCCAGAGTTGCTTAAGTTGGACCTTCAAATGTTCTCATTATTTTCTTTGAAGAACTGTAAATAATCAGACCAAAAATATCCATATTCTAAAGCAAACTTCAAAGAAAATATAAATTATTTTTAACTACATACAGGCTCTCTTTCATCAGTTTAACAGAAACTTAACTGTAAATTCATAGTATTGTCAGTATCTAATCATTAAGATGGTATCTGACTCTGAGACACCATCATGATGAGTAACTTACCAAAAATGAAAAACATTTGCTATACTTAGGTGCACAGTGACACACTAACCATTTAAAAAATGCCTTGTTTTTAAACTGTAAAATTCCCTTATGAAATAGGTGAAAAGCGATAAGGGATATTAACTAATATTCGCTGAGTATCTACCATGTCCTAGGCATTGCACTAGTTGCTTTACATTTCCCCTCACTTAGGCTTTACAAAACTCTGCAAAGTAAATATTATCCCCATAAACATTGAGGAAGCACAGAGAAGTAAAATAGTCTATAGTAACATAGCTAGTAATGGAAAGAGCTGGAATTCAATCCTGAAGCTGTCCAGCTCCAAGGCCCATAGTCTTAATATTACATTGTATTATTGATTCTTTTTTTTTTTTGTTAGGAAGACCAGCCCTGAGCTAACATCCGTTGCTAATCTTCCTCTTTTTTTGCTGAGGAAGACTGGCCCTGGGCTAACATCTGTGCCCATCTTCCTCTACTTTATATGGGACGCCGCCACAGCATGGCTGAGAAGCAGTGCGTCGGCCGGCACCCGGGATCCGAACCGGCGAACCCCAGGCTGCCAAGCACGAACTAAACTGCTGCACCACTGGGCCGGCCCCTGTATTATTGATTCTTAAACATATATGCCTTATGTTTGAATAAAAGTTATAAATTTAAAAGAAATTTACATATTTCACTGACATATCATGTGCTTCTTTTGAACTACCATCTTCACTTATAGTTTTTGTTTCTTCCTCCTTTGGGGGAAAGAAAAATGTAATATTAGGACCAATCTTAATATGTATATGAGAATAGGCAGTCTTCCCCAAAAATGTATATCCCTAAATTGCCTGAAATTCAATCAACCAAAGATTAATTCAGGGCAACTTTTAAAATTCAGGATTCCTTTTAAAATCCAAATATCCCAGTCATTCACATTATAGTTTCCCCTCTTTATGACAGAATGCATTTTTATATCATTCACGTTGATATAAATCCCTTTTAATGTAATTCCTTTTCCTTTAACACTTATCCAACATCAACCAAAATAAGGGAAAAGGAAGTATAATTGGTGGTTGGGAAAGAGAACAAACAAGAGGTTATCTGGAAATATTTAGGCCCATGTGGAATGCAGGAGAAAGTACAGGGACAGCAATAAGTACAAAGAACCTACAAAGTCTACAAAGAAGGATAACAAAATACACATTTTTCCCCAGTCAAAAAATCAGAATATTTGCTGCTATGAAAAGCAAGATAAAATAAATTTAAAGCATCTTTTTGTCCATGTACACCATAAACTCAACATTCTTGTTAAGCATGGTTTTTGTCATTCTCCAAAGTCACTAATACATTTTACTGGCAAGTATTAGAACTAGAAAACGCAAAATAGAAATATATGCTTTAAAATTTTACTTTGATTGAATTTAAATTTAGAAATAATATATTTTTATACCTCAAGATTATCAAATTCTTCTTCAAGTTCTTCTAAAGAACCTTCTATGTTGAATGAACACAATGAACATGAGATGACTAAGACACTGAGACATACCATAAACGGAACTTTTAGCAGTATGATTTTTTTCAACTGACTTTCCCATCTCTATTCTTACTCATTCCAATTCATTTTCAACATGGTTTTAAACTAATATTCCTAATGCACAGTTCTGATTATGTTACATTCCTGCTCAAAAACTTTTAGCTGCTCTTACCAAAGCTGAAAATCTTTAGCCTGAAATTCAGGGCCCCTCAAAATTTGTTTCCAAATAAACTTCTAATCTCATCTCCCATGACTCTCCTTTGGATGGGGAGTATGACCAGTATTGGTTTGTCAATACCTGCAGATTTGGAATTGAAGGGAGAGAGTGCTAAATAAAACGCCATCATTCAAATCCACAGATAATTACAGATTGCCTCCTGGGATAGGCACCATGCTGGGTGATAAAGATAAATAGAGGTAAAACTATACATTAAAAAAAGGCACAATACTCAGTGACTTTAATATTAAGTATACTAAACAATAAATGAATGGTAGACATAAGTACTACTTATGTATAGGGTATAGGAGTTACTTCATTATTTTGGGAAAAAAATAGGTTTTGGCTAGCTGAAGGAAGTCCAGGCAGTGAGATTAATTATCAGTGCATACTGAGTCCTATAAAGTATGAGTGAGAAGGGGAAAATGAGGGAAGAACTTTTGTGGTTATCAAACAACACAGGTTCCCCCCCCCGCCCCCAACCCTAGGGCTTCTTCCTTTCTTCCTGTTGACTCTGGCTGTAGCTCTCCACTCAGATTATTTTCATTTGGATGGATAATCTTGGCCTTAGTCTCTAACGACATTTTCTTACACTTGATGATCTTTCCTAATTTTTTCATTGATGCCCTTCCAAGTCTCAGTCTTCTCTTGATTTCTTGGCTGCAGTCTCCAATTAAATTGATGACCGAACCAAGGTAAAACAAAATCTTTAGTAACTTCAATGTCTTCATTGTCTACATTAAAGTTGTGTAGTTCTGTAGTCATGATTTTTGTCTTCTTGATGTTCAAGTGCAGTCCTGCTTTGGTACTTACTTTCTTCACTTTCATCGGAAGTTGTTCCAAGTCACTGCTGCTTTCTGCCAGTAAGTAGTGTCATCTGTGTATCTTAGATTGTTGATATTTCTTCCACCAATTTTCACTCCTCCCTCATCTGAGTCTAGCCCAGCTTTTCAAGTGATATGTTCTCTGTACAGATTAAACGGATAGGGAGATAAACTGTACTCTTGTCTGACACCTTTGCCTACAGGAAACCATTCTGTGTCTCCATATTCTGTCCTGACAGTGGCTTCTTGTCTACAATATAGGTTACACACCAGGACAATCAAGTGCTAAGGCACACCATTTATTTCAGAGCATTGCATAGCTTTTCATGATCCACACAATCAAAGACTTTACTGAAGTCTATAAAACATAGACCAACCTTCTGAAATTTCTTTGGAACCCTTCAGTAGCCAACGAATAATTGCAATTAGATCTCGTGTGCCTCTCTTGTTTTGAAATCCGGCTTGGACATCGGGCATTTCTTGCTCCATATAAGGTAAAAACCTTTGTTGCAGCACCTCGAGCATCACTTCACCTGCGTGGGAAATTAGAGCAATGGTCCTATAGTTACTGCACTCCTTGGCATCTGCTTTCTTGGGGATTGGGATATATATTGAGCACTTGTTTTATTTTCCATATTTATTGGCATATTCTTGTTAGGATTTTGACAGATTCAGTCTCTGTGGCTTGGGATAGTTCTATAATTCTATCGATATCCTATCTACCCCTGGTGACTTATTTCTTCCAGGAACTTTCAGGGCAACTTTCACTTCACTTTCTAAAATTACAAACACCATATGATTTCACTCATAAGTAGAAGATAAAAACAACAAACAAACAAACACATAGATACAGAAATTAGATTGGTGGTTACCAGAAGGGAAAAGGGGAGGGGAGATGATGAAAGGGGTGACAGGGCACATGTGTACGGTGATGGATGGTAATTAGCCTTTGGGTGGTGAACATGATGTAGTCTACACAGAAATCTAAGTATAATGATGTACACCTGAAATTTATATAACATTATAAACCAATGTTACCTCAATAAAAAAATAAAAATTAAAAAAAAGTATTCCAGACAGATGTAAAATAAGAAAGAAAGAAAATTATGGGTTCTTCCTCATAGGAATCTTGTTCAAAGGAATCTGTCATCCTTTTGTCTCTTCTTTATAGACAGATCTTCAGTATACTGTTTCTACCTTCCCTTTATTTTCTCCTCATCAGATAGTGTATTTCCCTGTTGGTTGTTTAGCATTCCTATTCCAGGTTAAATTTCTCTTTGATTTCTTCAATCTTTTGGAAAGGACCTCTTGTTCTTCCTTTTTTGTTATTTTCTTCTATCTCTTTGCATTGGCCATTATAGTAGTTCTCTATCTCTACTTGATAGTCCCTGAAAAACTGTGTTCAAGATTCTAACCCTACTTTTGGCACCTTTTACTTTTGCTTCTTGCCTGCCCTTAACAATTTTTAGTGCTTCTTCTGTCATTCATTTCCACTTTTGTTTTCTTTTTACGTCAGGCATTGTCCTTTCACATTCTTTCTTAATAATATTTTTGGTTTCAGTCCATAGTTTTTCTAGTTCTCGGTCAATTAAGTTTAACAATGAAAATCTGTCTTTTATGTGAACTTTAAATTCGTCAGGAATATTGTTTATGTTATGTTTTGGCACTATAATTCTTTTAGTGCTCTTTTTTAGCTTTACTCTGATATTTAATGTTAAGAATTTGTGGTCAGTACCACAATCTGCTTTCGTTTTGGCAGAGAAAATACAGCTTCTTCATCTCCTGCTTCCAATTACATGTCTATTTGATTCCTATATTGGCGATCTGGTGATGTCCATGTATAAAGTCATCTGTTCAGCTGCTTGAAGCGTATATTTGCAATGGACAGATTGTTGGCTTTGCAGAAATCCATGAGCCAGCCTACTGCTTCGCTTCTGACCCCTAGTTCAAACTTTCACTTATGAGATATTTTTAATATTTAATATTCAATAATATTTTATATTTGAGTCTAAATTTTCTAAATTTTAATTGGCACTTTTTGGTTGAGAAGGTGTTTATATGTGGTCTTTAGATTTAAAAAGTGTCATTATAGGGAAAACATAAATCTTTTTCTCATTTGAAATAAGATTATGAAAGAGAGGCAATTTAAGAAGAGATGTCAAAATTTTCACATTAGGAAAGGAGACTATTTCAGGCATAAGAAACAATTTAGGAGGAAAACTAATAGTAGAAGCGGGATTTATAAATAAAATTTAATTGTCTGGCATAGTCAGGAGGAGAGGGAGAACAGATAAGGTGATCTGAGAAGAAATGGATCTAAAATTCATGAAGTTGCCTCAAGCATCATTGAAGGACTGAGCTCTAGTTCTTGTTTCTAATCCAAAAAACATGATTTTATTTGGAGATGCCCAAAAGAACATGTGGATGTCAATTCTACATGTAGAAAATATAGGTAAAATTTTAAAAAAACAACTATGAATATTCATTCTATGAGAAAAGGGCATTATGATGTTCAGAGAGATTAAATTGAATGTTTCTTCACAGATTTATTACAATGTGGATAAAAATTGTTTTTATCTACTCTTAAGCTGCTGCAAAGTTCACACATCTTTCAAAGATTCTAAGTATCTGATGTTGGAAGTGTTTACTCTGTCTTTATAAGATATGAATAGCAATACTAATTTTTATTTTTAAAAGCATCTAAAGTCATTTTGGTCTATTACCTAGTGTATAAAGGATACATTTATATGGCAAACTGGTTCACTTTCTGTGAGATTTTTAGTGAACCCTCACTCTTCCACCAGTGCTCCTTCTACATAATGTAGCCTTTCCTAATGGTATTATAATTTATGAACAGACTCAAACTGAGTCAGCTATAATGCCTATGATGCCTTGCTTATCTAGCTGTCTACGCATCTACCTACCTATCTATACAGTTAGGCACTAAGTCCTGTTGTGTTTATTCCCATTAATCTTTCTTTCCTCCTTTCAATCTCCAAAGTCATTGCCTTAATTCATACATTATTTGTGTTCTGACTATTGCAATAGGCCTCTAACTGGACTTGACTTTCTCTCTCACACAAAGAATGTTACACCTGGCTGCCACAGTTAATCTTTCAAAGTTGTAGTTCTGAACATGTTTCATCTCTATTATCCCATTCTTTTGTTCATTATGTCTAAAATGATTTCTCATTAAAAAATATGCATACTATTTGGAACTCTCTGTGCTTCTTGGGTCTGGATGTCTGTTTCTTTTTCCATATTGGGAAGTTTTCAGCTATTATTTCTGCAAGTAAGATTTCTACCCCTTTCTCTCTCTCTTCTTCTCAGAGCCCTATAATGTGAATGTTAGTCTCTTTCATGTTGCCCCTTGAGCTATCTTAACATTTTTTCACTTTTTTCTTTTTGCTGTTCTGATTGGATGAGTTCCACTGCCTTGTCTTTGAGTTGACTGATCCTTTCTTCTGCTTCATCGAGTCTGCTGTTGAACCCCTCTAGTGTATTTTTCAGTTCAGTTATTGTATTCTTTAGCTCTGTGACTTCTATTTAGCACTTTTTATATTTTCCATCTCTTTGCTAAGGTTCTCACTGTGTTCATCCATTCTATTTCTGAGTTCAGTGAGCATCTTTATGACCATCACTTTGAACGCTTTATCAGGTAAATTACTTATCTCCATTTCATTAAGGTTTTTTCCCTGAGGTTTTATCTTGTTATTTCATTTGGATCATATTTCTTTATTTCTTCATTTTGCTTGACTCTCTGTATTGGTTTCTACACAGTAGATAAAACAACCATCTCTCCCAGTCTTGAAGGAACGGCTTGTATAGGAGATGAACCTGTCATCTTGGTCATCTCTCAAACCGTTGTGCTTGTCCAAAAAGCCTATTATATTTTTAATAGCTCCCAGCAGTTGAGGATGTGCCAAGACCTGTCAGTGTCCCAAATGGGGGCAGATCTCAGCACCTAGATTCAGGATGACTAGAAGCCAGACCCTCAGGTAGCACCTTTTAAAAGGATGCAAATATATACAGTCCTGAGGGACTACAGTATAAGCCCCACTGGCTACCAGAGTCAGGTAATCTGGAGGTTACCCCTAGGTGACAATCATAACAATCGGGGCTCCACACAAGTGCACAACCTCCTTTCTGGGAGATACCACCAAGCTGGAAACAGGGAGAGGAACACTGCCAAGATGGTGTTCCCAGCCTATGTTCCTTGAGAGCAACTCCATAGGACACTAAATGTGTGCCAAACCTAAAGACTGCCCCTCACTTTGAAGCTCCAGGGCAAGCAAAGTGGCCTCCTTCACAGAAAGACTGGGGCGGGGGGAGGCGGTGCCTCAGTCTGCTGTCTGTGCAGTGTCCTGGGGGTGGTAGCCTGCCAAGAACTGTGCCTCCAATTGCCAGAGTCCTCTGGGACCAGGAATACAAGCTCCTCCAGCCACCAGAGCCAGGTGATCAGGGGTGTTCCCTAGGTGGCAGCCACAAAAACTTGAGCACCAGATTTGTGTAAAGGCTCCCTTCTGGGAGACAGTGGTGCTCTGGAACATGGCAAAGGGATAACTTGAGGATGGTGCCCACCAGTTCCTGTCCCCAGAGAGTGTTCCAGTAGGCTCCTAGATGTGTGTGTTAAATTAGAGGCCTGCCCCTCAGGCCAAGGTTTTAATATAAGCAGGTCAGCCTCCTCCACTTTAAGTCTGGGTGGTATCAGCTGCCTCTGAGCTGGGCCCTGGGGCAAGTGAGTCAGAGCATGCAAGCCTTTTAAGAGACACTTCTCAGATCACTACCGTCTTGTGGGTCTCGGGACTCCAGCCCTGTTGTTTTTCTTTTTTTTTTTTTTTTTGGTGGGGAAGACCAGCCCTGAGCTAACATCTATTGCCAATCTTCCCCTTTTTGCTGAGGAGGAAGACTGGCCCTGGGCTAACATCGTGCTCATCTTCCTCTACTTTATATGGGACGCCGCCACGGCATGGCTGACAGGCAGTGCGTCGGCGGGCGCCTGGGATCCGAACTCACGAACCCCGGGCTGCCAAGCGCGGACTAAACCGCTGCGCCACCGGGCCGGCCCCCCTGTTGTTTTTCAAAATTAGATGTTTTAGGGGCTTGTCTTGCAAGTGCATGTCTTAAAAGTTGAGGTGCCTAATGTGGGGTTTGAACCCTTCCTCAGCTTCCTCAGGGGGAAGCTCCGGGTTTTGAGTTTCCTCCTGTTAGTGGGTCACTACTCCAGAGCTGGGGTTTATGGCAAGATTGTGTCCTAGCCTCCTCCCCACTTTGATGTGATTTTCTTTTCGTTTGCACGATATGTAGTCATCACTCAGTCACCCTTTAGGTTTTTTTCTAAGGGGAAACTGTTCGATACACAGCTGTAGATTCAGTGTGTCTGTGGTAGGAGGTGATTTTAGTATCATCCTAAGTTGCCATCTTGAACTAGCATGTTAAGTTAACCCAAAGAGACCCATACCAAGACATATTATAATTAAACATCATAAGTTAAAGATAATGAAAGAATATTCCAAGCAGCAAGAGAAAAACAACTTGTTACGTACAAGGGAACCCCACAAGACTATAAGCAGATTTTTCAGCAGAAATCTTGCAGACACAATATATTTAAAATGCTGAAAGAAAAAACTTCCAACCAAGAATACTCTACCTAGCAAAAGTATCATTCAGAATTGAAAGAGAGAGAAAGAGCTTTTGAGACAAGCAAAAGCTAAAGGAGTCCATCACCACTAACTGGCCTTACAAGAAATGTTAAAGAGACTTCTTTAAGCTGAAAAGAAAGGGTGCTAATTAGTAACAAGAACACATATGAAAGAATAAATCTCACTGGAAAAGTAAACACACGTAAAGGTAGTGGATTAATTACTGATAAAGCTAGCATGAAGGTGAAAAGAAAAAGTACTAAAAATAACTATGATTATAATAATTACTTAAGGGATACACAAGATAAAAAAGATATAAAATGTGACATCAAAAACACAGAATTTGGTGGGGGGGAAGCAAAAATGTTGAGCTTTAGAATGGTATCAAACAAGTTGTTATCAAATTAAAATAGACTGTTACAGATATAAGTTGTTATACATAAGCCTCACGGTAACCACAAAGCAAAAACCTATAGTAAATAAACAAAAGAGAAAGAGAAAGGAATATAAGCATACCACTAAAGAAAGTTATCAAACCACAAAGGAAGAGAGCAAGAAAAGAAGAAAAAAACCAGAAAGAAACTACAAAAGCAGCCAGAAAACAATTAGCAAAATCACAATAAGTACATATCTATCAATAATTACTTCAAATGTAAATGGACTAAATTCTCCAATCAAAAGGCATAGAGTGGCTGAATGGATAAAAAGACAAGAGCCATTTATATGCTGCCTATAAGAGATACACTTTAGATGTAAGGATATACACAGACTGAAAGTGAAAGGATGAAAAAAGGTATTCCATGGAAATGGAAACCAAAAGAAAGCTGGAGTAGCTATACTTACATCAGATAAAGTAAAGGAAACAAAGACTGTAATAAGAGACAAAGAAGGGCATTACACAATGATAAAGGGGTCAATCCAACAAGACATATAACACTTGTAAATATTTATTCACCCAACATAGGAGCACCTAAATACATAAAGCAAATGTTAACAGACTTAAGGGAGAAATACACAGCAATACAATAATAGTATGGAACTTTAATATCTCACTTACATCAATGGATAGATCATCCAGACAGAAAATCAATAACGAAACACTGGCCTGAAACAACATGTTAGACCAGATGAACTTAACAGATATTTACAGAAGATTCCATCCAAAAGCAACAGAATACATATTCTTCTCAAGTGTACATGGAACATTTTCCAAGACAGATTATATATTAGGCTAGAAACAAGTCTTAATAAATTTAGGGGAACTGAAATCATATCAAGCATCTTTTCTGACCACAGTGGTATGAAATCAGAAATTAATTACATGAAAAAAACTTGAAAATTCACAAATATGTGGAGATCAAACAACATGTTACTGAATAACGAATGAGTCAAAAAAGAAAGAAAAATATACCTTGAGACAAACAACAGTGGAAATGCAACATACCAAAATTTACAGGATGCAGCAAAAGCAATTCTAAGAGGGAAGTTCATAGTGATAAATGCCTACCTCAAGAAATAAGTCTCAAATAAACAACCTAACTTTATACCTCAAGGAACTAGAAAAAGAAGAACAAACGAACACCAAAGTTAGTAGAAGGAAGGAAATAACAAAGATTAGAGCAGAAATAATTGAAATAGAGGCTAAAAAGACAATAGAAAAGATCAATGAAACTAAGAGCTGGTTCTTTGAAAAGATAAACAAAATTGGCAAACCTTTAGGTAGACTCACCAAGAAAAAGAGAACTCAAATAAATAAAATCAGAAATGAAAGAGGAGACGTTACAACTGATACCACAAAATACAAAGGATCATAAGAGACTACTATGAACAATTATGTGCCAACAAATTGGAAGACCTAGAAGAAATGGATAAATTGCTAGAAACATACAACTTACCAAGCCTGAATCATGATGAAGTAGAATATCTGAACAGACTGATTACTAGCAAGGAATTTGAATCAGTAATCAAAAATCTCCCCCAAAATAAAAGTCCACCCAAACAGCTCCACTGGTGAATTCCACCAAACATTTAAATTAATACCAATCCTCTTCAAACCCTTCCAAAAAACGGAAGGAGGAACTCTTCCAAACACATTTACCAGGCCAGCATTATTCTGATCCCAAAATCAGACAAAGATGGCACAAGAAAAGAAAATTATAGGCCAATATCCCTGATGAACAAGGATGCAAAAATCCTCAACAAAATATTATCAAACCAAATTCAACAATACATTAAAAGGATCACACACTATAATCAAGTGTCATTTATTCCAGGATGCAGGGATGGTTTGACATCCACAAATACATCAATGTGATACACCACATTAACAAAATAAAGGATGAAAATCATATCATCATCTCAATAGATGCAGAAAAAGCATTTGACAAAATTCAACATCCATTTATGATAAAAACTCTCAACAAAGTGGGTATAGAGGGAACGTGCCTCAACATAATAAAGGTATATATGTCAAGCCCATAGCTAACATCACTATGATGGTGAAAAGGTGAAAGTTTTTCCTCTAAGATCAGGAACAAGATAAGAATGTTCACTCTTGCCACTTCTATTCAATATAGTACTGGAAGTCCTAGCCAGAGATTAGGCAAGAAAAAGAAATAAAGGCATCCAAATTGGAAAGGAAGAAGTAAAACTGCTGCTATTTGGAGATGACATGATATTATACATAGAAAACCCTGAAGACTCTATGAAAAAAACTGTTAGAACTAATAAACGGATTCGGTAAAGCCACAGGATACAGAGTCAATATACAAAAATCTATTGCATTTCTTTACACTAATAACAAACTGTCAGAAAGAGAAATTAAGAAAACACTCCCATTTACAATTTCATCAAAAAGAATAAAATATCTAGGAATAAATTTAACCAAGGAGGTGAAAGTTCTGTGTATTGAAAATTACAAGACATTAATAAAAGAAATTGAAGCAGACACGAATAAATGGAAATATATTTCATGCTTATGGACTGGAAAAATATTGCTAAAATGTCCATAGTACCCCAATAAATACACAGATTCAATGCAATCCTTACCAAAATTCCAAAGGCATTTTCATAGAAATAGATCAAACAATCCTAAAATTTGTATGGAACCATAAAAGACCCCAAAGAGCCAAAGTCATCTTGAGAAAGAACAATAAAGGCATCATGCTCCTGATTTCAAACTATTACAAAGTTATAGTAATTAAAACAGTATGGTATTGGCATAAAAGCAGACACACAGATCAACGGAACAGAATAGAGAGCCCAGAAATAAACCCACACATATATGGGTCAATTAATTTATGACAAAGGAACCAAGAATATACAATGTGGAAAGGACAGTCTCTTTAACAAATGGTGTAGGGAAAATTTAACAGCTACATGTAAAAGAAAGAAACTGAACCACTCTCTACACCACACACAAAAATTAACTCAAAATGAATTAAAGACTTGAATGTAAGACTTGAAATCATAAAACTCCTAGAAGAAAAAACATAGGCAGTAAGCTTCTTGACATTGGTCTTGGTGATGATGTTTTGAATCTGACAATAAAAGCAAAAGCAAGAAAAGCAAAAATAAATAAGTGGAACTACATCAAACTAAAAAGCTGCACAGCAAAGGAAACCATCAGCAAAATGAAAGGGCAACCTAGTGAATGGTAGAAAATAATTGCAAATCATATTTATCTGATAAAGGGCTAATATCCAAAAAATACAAAGAATTTATGCAACTCGATAGCAAAAACAACTAACAATCTGATTTAAAAAGCGGCAGAAGACCTGAACAGACATTTTCCAAAGAAGACATACAGATGGTCAATAGGTACATGAAAAGATGCTCAACATCATTAATTATCAGGGAAATGCAAATCAAAACCACAGAGATATCATCTCACATCTGTTAGAGTGGCTACTATCTAAAGATAAGAAATAACAAGTGTTGGTGAGGATGTGGAAAAAAGGGAACCCTTGTGCACTGTTGGTGGGCATGTAAATTGCTGCAGCCACTATGGAAAACATGGAGATTCCTCAAAAAATTAAAAATAGAACTACCAGATGATCTAGCAATTCGACTTCTGGGTATTTATCCAAAGAAAGTGAAAACACTAACTCAAAAAGATATATGCACCTCCATGTTTATTGCAGCATTATTTACAATAGCCAAGATATTGTAACAACCTAAGTGTCCAATAATGGATGAACGGATAAAGAAATTGTGGTATACACACACACACACACACACACACACACACACACACACACATACAAACACACAATGGAATATTATTCAACCATAAAAAAGAATGAAATCTAGCAATTTGTTGCAACACAGATGGACCTCAAGGGCATTATGCTAGGTGAAATAAGTCAGACAGAGAAAGACAAATACCATATGATCTCTCTCATATGTGGAATCTAAAACAAAAAGCAAACCAAGCTCATAGAGAACAGATTGGTGGTTGCAAGAGGTAGGGGTGGGGAAGTCAGCTAAATGGGTGAACTGTTTCTTTTTTTTAGTTTAAATAAATTAAAAATTTTTTTAAAGTATAGTTAATATAACCTGTGATAAATGAATGTGAAAATATTTCATTAAAAATGGTAAATGTGGAAACATACACACACACACAAAGACCCAAGCAAACAAGAAAACTTCCCGGCCCCCACAGCCCAGCTCAAATGCAATTTTCTTCATGAAGCTGATCACGCTCGCTGATGTGATTTTTGTTTATTCTGAACATCCCCTGCATTTTTATTTCCCTCACTCAGTATTGATTCTAATAGGGTTATCTGTGGACTACTCTCTTTTAATAGACTAAAATCTTCCTGAGGGCAGAGATTATGTTTTATTTAATTTTGAATCCCTCTGTGTCTTGAATCCCCCAGGGTGTTTTTGATAGATGTCTGGTAAAAACTGAGTGAATGAATAAGTTTTAAAATATCACTAAAATCATTCTTTATGAAAGAAGTAAAGCCGAAAGGAGAGTGCCCTTAAGAAACTATTATGGGGAGTAATATCTAGACAAACCATGGCACCTATCAAAGATAAAAGAAAAGATAATATTCTTGACTGAATAAAAGATTCAGTCAAGAATATTAATCTCTTTCTCACTCATAGTTTGATCCCCTGAAGAGGTAACAGCATGGATAGGTGAGAATGGAAAATTCTAGTGATTATGTGGAAGAGCTGAAAATCAGATCTACAAATAAACAATCCTCAAGAGCAATACTATCCCTAATCTCAAAGACATGATCATAAAACATGACTTGAATATAAGTTATTTAATACTAAGATATTTTAATGAAAATAAAATGCTAGACATTACATGAGTAAATTTATATTTAAAAAACCCAAAACTACAATATTATTTTATATGAAAATTTCAGACGAATCTTCAACCTGTATACTGATCATTTTCTGGAAGATCAACGTGACATTTCAGTAATAAAACTTCAAGTTGGCATAAGGTAAATGTTCTATTTATCTATCTCTGCATAACAAACCACCTCAAAACTTAGTGGTTTAACAATTTATCTTTCATGGTTCTACGGGTTGATGAGCTTAGCTGGGAGGTTCTCACTTGGGGTACCTCATATAGTTGTAACCAGATGGCAGCTGAGGCTAGAGTCATTTGAAGGCATCTTAATTCAATGCCTGGCACCTGAGCTAGGATGGCTGAACAACTGGGAAGCAACTAATGAAGCATCTCTTTCTCCACACGGCCTCTTTATTTGGCTAGCTTGTACTTACAGAATGGCAGACTCAGGGTAGACTGACTTCTTACGAGGTGACTGACTTCCACAGAGAAACTGTTTCAAGAGAGCCAGGAGGAAAGCTGCAAGGTTTCTACGACTTCACCTTGGAAGGCATATAGGATCACTTCTGTTATATTTAATGGTCAAAGTAATTATAAACTAGCCCAGATTCAAGGAAGTGGAGGAACAGACTTTACCTCTTGATAGGGGACTGGCTTGTGTGTACAAGAAGGTAAGAATTGATGTTGGCCATTTCGGAGCCAGCTACCTCAGTAACATTTTTGAGAATATATAAATCCAACTTCTTAGATTAAGAATGATGTCCCATAAGAAAACCTAAATTTGACTTCCCAGTGAAAATGGAGAGCCATAAATATACTCATAATTCTGATTATTTGATTTTCAGTATATGTTTGGATTAAAAACATATCTGTATTCTACTTTAAGAACCTAGCATTTGGCCAAAGGATTATGTGCACTCTTGCTGACCCAAGTATGGTTCCTGAAACAGAAGCATCATCATTACCCAGGAAATAGTCAAAAATGCAGACTATCAGACCCTACCCCAGACCAGCTTAATCAGACATGCATTTTAACAAGATGCCCGCGAGACTCAAATGCACATTAAAGTTTGAGAAGTGCTGATTTAGGCCATATTCATATACTAGTATATTCAGAGTATCCTCAAACTTGTCATCTGAAGAAACCTAGAAAACATGATGTACTCTTCTTCCAACTTTGTGGGTAGAGAATGACTGTACATTTTATTTTGGTTTTAAGCGGAAAAAATAGCTAAAACTTGATTGTTCCTATAAAATCTTTGAAGTTAGAAACTGCATGTGAGGAGGGAAAATCTTATTTTTATCTGGGATATCAAGAATGATCATTATGTATATGGGAAAATGTTTGATCTATAAGTAAGTTTTTTTATATGACTTGGGAAGCTAAGGGGAAAAGACCAAAAACAGTGCAAAGAACTTCAAAAAAGTACCTTATATACATTTAGCTATTTACATGTAAAGACATATGGAAAAATTTTTTCTATTATTATCAGCATATTTCTTAAAATATATTTGTGGGCAGAATAGCATCACTGTCCTGCAAATTAACTTGCTGTAATTTACCAATGTCTTTAGATAAAATGAAAGCAAATTTTAAAACAAAAATGTCCTTTTTAAAGAAATAAAATTAACTTTTTATAACATACCATTTTCTTCCAAAAATATGTTCAATCCGTTCACAATTTCTTGCTTGTTTCTTCTTAACTTGTCATTCATTTCTATGATCTAAATTACAAAACATAATTAAAAGGCCTGAGAAAGTTCTTAAAAATCAAATAAGTTCAACATTAAAGATAATTTTAAATCTGTCAGTCATTACTTCATCTTGTTAAGGATCTCGATGTAAATGTTGTCTAGAAAATTATATTTAAATACTTGTCCTTTATAAATAAAACTATTTCATTTAAGCAACAACTAGAAACTTTAGATTGGTTTCCAAAAGGCCTGAGATACAAAGCTAGATTAAAATTTAAACACTTGATTTAATATTTTTTTAAAAAGATATTGAGGGGCCGCCCGGTGGCGCAGCGGTTTAGTCCGCGCCTGGCAGCCCGGGGTTCGCTGGTTCGGATCCCGGGCGCCCGCCGACGCACTGCCTGTCAGCCATGCCGTGGCGGCGTCCCATATAAAGTGGAGGAAGATGGGCACGGATGTTAGCCCAGGGCCAGTCTTCCTCACCAAAAAGAGGAGGATTAGCAACGGATGTTAGCTCAGGGCTGGTCTTCCTCACCAAAAAAAAGATATTGAATGATTTTCCTAGTCTGTAAGGAACTCAAAAGGATTAGCTGAAACTGTACTGACTTAGTGTAGAAAGGCAAATGACCCTCCATTCTTCCAGTAATGTTATCACCATAAATTAGCCAAAAGGAGAGAGGCCTCTTTTCCACTTTTAATTCTATTATAGCATCATCCCAGAGAATCTACACTGAAAATCCCCACAAGGCTATGAGGGCCTCAAAATTGTCAAATAGACTCTCTTATTTGTTACCTCAGAGCCTCTACCTTTTTGTTTGGATCACTCACACTGTTTCAGTTCTCAAGAAGCCTGCTAACTTGCTCTATAAGCTTTTAATTTGGCTAAATTGTTCTGAACCTTATTATGTACCTCTCTGCTTAAAAATTTTAATGGCTTCCCACAGTCCTTAGGATAAAATTTCCCAAATCCTTAGAGGCCTATGAGACCCTTTATAATCAAGGTACTGTCTATCATTCTAATCCAATCTCCATTTACTCTCAAGATCCAGTGATGCAGAATTCCTTGCACTCAGCAATGCACTGGCACATGCTGTTCCCCCTGCCTGAAACACCCTTCTTTTCTTTTTTCTCCCAGATAATTCCTTTTCAACCTTAAGACTCATTAGTTTACTAATTTCTTCCATAGGTTTCTCCAAGTGGGGAGTGGGTGCCCCTCCATGCTTCCATCCATGCTTCCATAGTACATACTACCTATCCTCATAACACTTATCATATTATATTGCAGTATTTTTTCTCCTCTGGAGGGCAAGAAATGTCTTCTCTCTGTATTCTGTGTTCAGCACTGAGTGTGACACTCAATAGATGTCATTGAATAAACAAAAAAATGAATATACAACTAAAGTAGAGATGGGGGAGTTTGTTATAGTGATTTTGAGTCCAATTTGAGTAGGGTGGAAGAAATCTACTCCCCCCCAGACCCCACTGATTAAGTTTAAAAGATTTTATGGATAAAGTGGACTAGTTCAGAGGCATTTAAATATGGTCAATAGTAATGTAGTGATAATTAACTGAAAAGAGGTCATTCCAGGTCCTGCTAATGAATATTCAAGACAAAACAGGAAGAAACAAAATTATAGAATTTTAGAAATGATTGTGCACTTGGGGGTCCAGGTCAGCATCTTTATTGCAGAGATGAAAAAGTATGGACTAAAAGAAATGGACTTGAGATTGTTAGGGGAACTTGAATATGGAACAGGGCAGTGGTTCTCCAAGTGTGACTCAAATGTGACAACCACTGAGACAGGATTTTAAAAATTAGAGAAAGGATCTTTACATTAATTTGTAGTGGTTTAAAGAGGAGTAAAAAACGTGATAAAAATAAGCGAGAAAACCATCTCAGGGCAGCAGAGGTGAGAGTTCAGTAGTGTGTTGCTAGCATTACTGGAAACAATGAAGAAGGTTTTGAAGATTAAAAATTTTTTAAGTTTAGGTAAAATCAACCAAAAGTTCTAGAACAAGGTAACAGTTAATTATTCACGCTTATGAAAGGAAGTAGTTAACAATCTTGTCATTTTTCATTTGGCTTTGCAGTAAAATTTATGACTTTTCTCTCAGTACTTACCTTTCTTTGTTTTGTTTATGGTAATAACACTTGAAGTCGAACTAGTAGAGTACTAGATCAGCCGTGGGCACTGAGGCAAATCATTTAATTGTTCTGGGTTCTATTTTCTCATCTGTAAAACTGGTTGGATTAGATCACCTCAAAGATTCTTTTTAGCAATTATGAATCCATGAACACTGATTTGTCTGAATCAATCTAGAATACCCCCCAAAAGTCTAGTTCATTTAAATACCTTAATATCAATACTGGTATTTTAATCTGCCTGGCAACTTTGGTTTTTAAGTTAGTGGGTCAATATTTGGGTGCCCGATAAATAGGTCACATTTAACACTTTTAGTTAAGATATGTAGATTGTGGTGGGATGGATTGCAATTCTGGAGCTACAAAATCTGGACAAGATCACAGAGAATCAAACCGTCAATGAAAATAACAAAAATTTGTCCATCTGAATTCAGGCGTAACATTTTTCAGTATGTTAAATATCTGAAACCTTGTAGGCATCGCTGGACCATGCATGGCTAGCCTCAAGACAAAAGGTCCATTCAAGAGGGGCCTGCAGGCCTCGCCTCCGCATGGCTTTAGCGTCACCCCTGTGCTCTAGCCAAGGCTGGGATCCCAAGCAAGGCCCTTGGGTGTCAAGGGTACTGTGGGAGATTCATACCTTCAGAATCCTCCCTCTCTCTCTCCTCGGCCAAGCCCCAACCAAGTGAGAAAAAATGGGCAATTTGGGGCTGAGGCTTTCCTTTCCCTCTAGATCTCCTCGCCTCGCCCTTAACTCCCAGCGCCAGCCTCCCAAACTGCAGCGGCCATTACCTCCATCCTGGGAGCCAGGGCTTCGCCATAGCTGCCACCCGCTACAGCCGTTTTGGCTGGCGGGGCCGCTGCTGTCGCAAAGGCTTGTGGGGGGTGGGCGGCCGCCCGCCGAGGGCAGCTCGCGGGGTCGGCGCTTCCGCGGCCTCCTCAGGAGCCAGGAGGCGGGGCCTCAGCCGAACCGGCCCTGACCCAGCTCGCCAGACTCCATTAGAAAGACGTTGCAGCCAAAAATTGATCTGGTGTTCCTTAGAGCGGCGTCAGGGAGTGTCATACTTTTCTTCTTCCCCCCAGTACTTACGTTGACCCTAATGACCTTTAGGGCCTATTTCTCAAGGCAGGCAGTATGTAAAGAACACGAGCTCTGGGATTAGAGTTTCAATAGTACCTACGATCCTAAATTTGTTGTGAAGATTAAATGAGATCGTACAAGGTAAGTGCTTAGTGTTTCTAGCAAATAAGTGGTAAATACCTGCCATCATTACTAACCTAACTTGGCAGAATCCAGGAGTGGAAAGAAAAAGCAAAATGAGTTTATTCATCTAAGAAACCGTTGTAGGACCTTCTACAATAGACTATATCAGCTAGAAAATACGTCTAAAACTCTGCTTAGGGCAGGTACAAATGTATGATGCAAATTTCATCAATCTGGATATCTCTGTGACCTTCTCTTTCCTCAGTTTACCCAGTAAATTAAAAAGCATTACTCCCGGAAAAGCATCCTAGAGAGGGGCCCAACATTTTTCAAGGGGATAATGGAAAAAAATAGTATTTGGGTTATGGGAAACAGGACAATGTTGGCAAGAGAAAAAGCCCGGCTACAGGTATAATTTCAGGTATCACAATTTGTACCTCTTACCACAAGGGTCTTAAGAATTTAAAAATTCTTGAGAATTAAGGGAAATGGTGTGAGGAGACACTGTATCCATTATAACACATCTTACTTTATACAACAAATATATTCATTAAAATCATGTTTCAACTTTTCGTAAATTATTTTGGTGCACTGTGGGACCTGGTTTTTGAAAGGACATATGCACAATGAATAATCTTAACCTAAATTTTCTATTAAAAAATCTGGATCTTCCCATGTTCTCTGACAAATTTTGAGCCCAAAGCCCAGTAATTTCCATATAAGAGACAACTTCTGACCTGTACCCCCAAAATAGAGGTAAATGGCAGGATTTTCAAAGCTATGTTCTTCCTTCTTCCTCTGAACTTCATTTTCTCTTTCTCCCACTCCAGGTCTCTCTATCCTACTTTAAAGATTAACAATTTATGTCACATATGCCAGCTGGGTCTGTGTGATTTATTCCTGCACAGGACTGACCCAGTGTATTAGTCAACTCAGGCTGCTATTAACAAAATACTATAGACTGGTGGCTTAAAAGCACAACAGACATTTACTTTCTCACCGTTCTGGAGGCTAGAAGTCGAAGACCAAGGTATCAGCAAGGTTGGTTTCTGGTGAGAGGTCTATTCCTGGATTATGGAAGGCCACTTTCTCTCTGTATCCTCACATGGTGGGTGGTGGAAGAAAAGGAGTACAAGCAAACTCTCTGGTGTCCCTTCTTATAAGAGCACTAATCACACCATGAAGGCCCCACCCTCATGATTTCATCTAAACCTAATTATCTCCCCAAAGGCATTATTTCTAAATACCATCACATTAGGGTTTACAGCTTCAACACATCAATTTTGGGGACATAATTCAGTTCATAGCACCTAATAAATCAACTACCCAAGAATACTAGGTATTTTCCAATTTGGAGTTTACAACCAATAATTATTATGAAGGCTGGTTCTTGAGAATAAAGAGAACTAATAGTCTCTATTAGTTTATTTAAGTTTTCTACAGTTTTTGAAATTGTTTTCAATATACAAACAAGACAGTGAATCCTCATTTATAAAATAACCATTTAACACATGATAGTACAAAGATGGCTTAAAAACTAACTTCATTATTTTATGACCAAATCAATTTCAATAGTAACAAATTTTCTTAAACATATGTAATCAGGTAGCTTCTGGAAGATGGGTTAAATGATGAAAAAATGGGCGACCATGAACACACCCTTTAATTTCATTTCCAAATTGGTGCTTCATTCTGTAGATAATGTCTTGGATGTCCTCTTTTGATAAGTACATGGGTAACTGTCTAGACAAACGTACTGCTTCTCCCTGTGAAGAGAAAGCCATACATTTTACCATGATATACCCTGAAGCAGAAAACATGTTATTCCTGGCAAGAAGGAAGACAAAATTGATTATATTCATTTTATTATTCACTTACTCAACAAATATTTATTAAGCACCAATTATGTGCTAGTCACTATTGTAGGTTCCAGGAATACAGTGGAGAACAAGAAACAAGATCCTTGCTCTTGTGCAATTTACATTCTAATACAGAGAAACAAAACATATAAAAAGACAAAGAAAATTTCAGTGACTAATAATGCACAAAATTAAACTGGACGACATGCTAGAGAGTGACTGTGTGGTTAGGAAAAGCTTCCTCGAGGTGACATTTAAGGTTCAATTTAAATAAGGAACCATGATGCAAAGATCATGGGGAAACAACAGCATTTCAGGTAGAGGGAATGGAAGGATTCAGATGGTCAGTGTGGGTGCAGCACAGTTACTAAAGGGGAGAAGAACAAGAAAGAGATTAGGCAGGGGTTAGATCACCCTTTAGGACAGAGTGAGCAATTTGGGTTTTAATCTGAATGCACAGGGAAGTAACTAGAGGGTTTTTAAGCAAGACCCTGATATTTGTTTCACATTTTAAAACAGTCTGGCTGCTGTGTGAACTATGGTTTGAGGCAGGTCAATTACTGCAGTCCTGGTGAGAGTTTTTGACTTGGCTGATAGTAGTGAGATGGGGGGAGGTATACGACTCCTGACACAAGTCACACTTGTTGATGGCCAGTTATGAGGGATGCAAAATCAAGGATAATGTCCACATTTTTGGTATGGTAATACTGTTTCCTGAGATAGGGAAGACTGAGAGTTGGGGGGTAAAATAGTATTAGCAAAGCTGGCTTCTTTCAGGATATATTTTAAAATTGTTGTTGTACTTCAAAGATCTTGAATCCTAACATTACTCTCTCTATCCACACATCCTCTCCCATTCTCTTTTCAACCATCCTTCTCCTTTATTCCAACTAAACCTATTCTTTTTCTTCCCTTTGACCTTTAATCTTCTCAATCTCTCCTTATTCTCCTGGTCCACCAGCACCCTTCTGTCATCTTTCCCTACTTCAGTTACAAATAGTGAGTGAGATATTAAGGATACTATTTCTAGCTTCCTGCAGTCCTTTTAGATTCCCACTAGAATCTAAGGGCAGATTCCTACTAGAATCTAATTCATCTTTATATCCCTCTGGGATGTAACACAGTTTCTTGCATATATTACGTGTTCAAATTTTCTCACTCATCCTCCTGTTCTTCCACCATATTCATCTTGCTAATCTTACCCTTGGATAAATTCTACCAAGCACTGTTGGAGAATCACAAAACTGTCCTGGCTGGATCCAATACCAGTGTTAGCTCTTATAAGTCCTCAATGCCATTTGGACATCTTATTATTCTATAATCAACCTTCTCTTACAGCACCTATAGCTCTTATTTTCAGACTTTTTCCACTATACTCAAATCCCCAATGCCTCCCCAGTCTCTTCACTTTAGCAGATAACTTTCTCCTACTCCTTTACCACATGCATCCTACTCCTTTACCACATGCATCATACATGACTTCTCTCAAGTTTACCTCAAAATATTTTTACTTTCACTTTCCCTCCTCTCTTCTGCTCTTGGTTGAAAGAATGGTTTTCCTTTCTAAAGGTTCATCGTTATCCCATCTTCCTTCTTTTGGAACATCTGCTCTCCACTCATTTATTGTCAATCTTTTCCACGAAATTCAATACAAACATGTTAATCTCTCTTTTCCATCTTTCACCACCCAGTGAAAAGCGGTAGTAGACTTGCTGTCTACACTTTTCCACCACTTTACCACTCTTTGATCACTGGCAAATGTCTTCATTCTGGCTACTTTTCCATTACAGCTCTCTTCAAGTTATCACTGCCATCTAGCAGACACACCTGATGGTTTTCTAGCAACTATTACCCTATAGAGGCTGTAATACTACTTATTTTTAAATTCCTTTCCTCCTTTGACTTTTATATCCACCTCTCTCTCGGTTCTTCTTTTACTCTCCTATCTTTATCTCTGATTCATCTTATTCAGCTTGACCTTAAATGGAAGCATTCCTGTGGTTCTCATAGAAGCCTTCTCTTTTTTTCCTAGACTATCTTCCTTAATAATCACATCCACTATTGCCTTAATGTAATGAGAGGTATAATATTAGTGAAAATATTTATATCTAATCCCAACCACTTTTTTCACTGTTATTTCTGAAATCTTATTTCTTTCCACATGGTTCTTCAATACACAAAACACTACCACAACTCCCTCAACCCTTAAGTTTATACTAACTCTTTCACAAGAAAAGATTCCTCTGAAGTCCCTAAAAGCTATCAGTGTTGAACTGCCCCCCACAATAGGCTGGGAAATTCCACAAGACAAAGCTCTAGAAGGACTCACAGAATGCTGCTGAATAGCACCTTCAAAAAGGGTAAAAAGTGGACTTTCCTGTTGAGGGATCCTGACCCTCAGAATGCAATGGGCACACCATAATTATAGTCTAAACAAAAATGGCTCATTTTTTTTGAAAGGGAGAAAATAACCTTTATTAAAGTTCAGGTTTGATTTCAAAATAATACCAGTCAACCTGGAGGGATAGAACCTCAAATATAGAGACAATCACTGTTTTTTTTCCCCACCATTAATCTATACTTGGACATTTAAGTTTATGATCTTCCTCCATCCTTTAATACTTTTGAATTTATTTATTTATTTTTTTGGTGAGGAAGACCAGCCCTGAGCTAACATCTTTTGCCAATCCTCCTCTTTTTGCTGAGGAAGATTGGCCCTGGTCTAACATCTGTGCCCATCTTCCTCTGTTTTATGTGGGATGCCTGCCACAGCATGGCTTGGTAAGTGGTGCGTAGGTCTGCACCTGGGATCTGAACCTGGAAACCCCGGGCCACCAAAGTGGAGCACACGAACTTAACCACTACGCCACCAGGCCGGCCCCCTCAATTTACTTTTTTAACCCACTGTCATGTTTCTCATTTGTGGTAAATATTGCTAGAAAACTAAAATTTCCATTTATTCAATAATCGACATCTTTCACTTTCCTTCCCCTCTTTTGCTCTTGGAGAGATCAGGTCTTAAAATCACATTATAGTTCTTTTTAGATAAGTATTTGATATAAAGGTGGAGCAATTTTGAATCCTTCTAAAAAACAAAACAAAAACCAAAAGAACTTCACTACAAAGTGTCTCATGCATAAGGCTCTTCCTCAGTATGTACTCAAGAAATAATAAGGATCCATGATAGAGTTTATCACAGTCTATGATGTAAAAGTTTTAATGGGTTTTTCTTTTTTTAATAGTATTTCCTCTTGCAAACAGATAATAAACCTTATAGAAACTTTACTATTTTGAAACCGTTAACTATTTTATTAAGGAACAGTTAAGTATCTTAAAACCTAGCCAACCTACATAATCTAATAATGCATACCTCTAAATAACTTATCACTTTGCGAGGTCTACATTCATAAACTTCCTTGGCATTTTTGTTTAATATAGCATTAAGAATTTCTTTTAAATCCATCACTCCATAGAATGGGAGACAATTAGCCATTCCTTCTATTTCCAAGTAGCTTTCAGCAATAGAAACTCCTAAAAGAAAAAAATAATAAAACCACATACTGATATAGTTAGTGCAGCTTTGTTTGAATTATAGTCCAGAAAATATCTATTAAAAACAAAATCACTGTTAAAATATTTAGCGAACCTTCATTAGAATTTCATACAGTCAGGACAAAGTTTTGTTCCTTAGTTGGAGAACAAATAATAATCTCCCATAGGATTTCACATTCACATTAAGTCATAAGTGCTCTCAGACACCACATGTGCTTTTTATCATTTAACTTAATCTCAGTTATTGTTGTTCTGTTCCCTACATTTATTTAGAACATTTCTTACTTTGGAGAGAAAATGGAATCCCATGCAATTTATTAAAATAAAACTGGTTTAAGTGTTTTACCAACTGCTGCTGTACAAATTCTATCCTACTGGTTTAATATCTAACATAAAGTCCTGAATTGTTTCTATGATTATTTTAACTTATAAATTATAAAAATACTCACATAGTAACTACTTTTTTCCAGCTTTATTGAGATATAATTGATATATAACACTGTGTAAGTTAAAGGTGTACAAAGTGTTGATTTGATACACATATATTGCAAAATGATTACCACCATAGTAACCTATTAATGTATTAAGGAAATGAAATAGTAATGTTTATTCAAAATATTTTACTAGAACAATGTTTAAAACTGATATATTATCTATTATTTAAACTACTTTAATTATTAAAGATAAAACTAAAAACTAGCTATATGACTGGATATATAATGGGGTAAAATATCTCTAACCGCCTACATCAAATTTGGCTTTAGAATGTATTTTATGATTTTGGAAAATAGTGGAGATTTGTCTTCTTTGACTGTATCTGTGTAACAGTGTTCTTAATATTGAAGTCCACACAATGTTACCTAGAAGTAAAGAGAATGAGACAGTCCAGTGTTGGATAAGTGATAGCTACCAACAGATGAATTAAAAAAGAGGAGTGATGTAGCTTGAAGAATTTCAGATCTCGAGATGTCAATGATCATATTCCTAACCTGTTCCCAATTACAGACTAGTTCCTTGACCTAGATGGCAGATGCAATGGTGGTACACTACACAGAGCAGGCATCCTAATGTTCTTCCCAGGAAACAACTGGAGAATAATGTAAGATATTATAATCAAGCATTAAGGGATAAAATACACAGTTCAGTGAAAGGAGACAAAATGAGAGTCTGAGCAACCAGGGTAACTTAAATGGGACTTAAAACAGGGTTTAGATAGGCAAGGAGGAAGTAGCAGAATATTCTAGTTCACATCTTAACATGGAAATTTACAAAAGTAGAGTCAAGAGACTTCACTATTTCTGGTTCTATATCTTTTATAGTATGATTAGATTGAAAAGTTTAGTACTAATTACATTTGCCCTGGAAAATTATACATATTTCAGAAAACTACTTGTGGATATGGGCAAAAAGTATTTGGCAGCAAATGAGGAAATTGAGCAATATTTTAATCTCTGTATTTAGAAAATTCAGATATGGAAAACTCAGAGACATTTGAAACCACGTAATAATAAACTTTTAAGAAGTTTCCATAAAATTCTGTGAAATGCTTCCCAGTTTTCAGGGAAAATACTTCAAATGAAAAAGTGGTTTGACAAGTTTTCACTTCTTAAAATATGGAATTCTTACTGATGCAGAACAAAAAGCTATTCCCATTAACAAGCAAAGTTGTTAGGGTCACATTCAGAATCTCTTCCCTCAAAGCCAGATGTAGTCTTCCTCTCTTTCAAATGCCTTATCTTTATCCAAAGATGTTTTGTGACAACTGGCAAACTGTTGATCCAGAGTTAGTGCAATGCAACAAAACTCTCAGTAAAAGAAAGAGAAATGGTCTTTAAGAAAACATGACCTAGAAATTAATGAAGGATAAAAAAGGCTAAAAAAAATGAAGAGAGAAAACATGAATGTTTTTAACTTAACATGTTATTGACAAGAGAAATACTGCTGATGATAATCTAAATAAAGTTAATTCCAGTCAAATCAAGTCAGTTTGTAGATGACTGTCTTACTCATTTTTACATCTCTGGTGCCATGCAAAGTACCTGGTATTCAATAGGACTTAAAAAACACTATCTACAAGCTAAGAGCTGAAAGCATCTGTCAGACAGAAACTTACTGGGTAGCTCAAAAGTAAACATGCTCTTGGAACAGACAGGGTAGTTATCCTAAACTTTAAAACAAATTGCTGTGATAACATCTTTCATGAAAAAAATGGTACCTGCCACTAACGCCACATAGTTAATTAGAAAAAACAGATTAAGAAAAAAATATTTTGCTACAGACACACACACATACCACCCCCCATGCTTCACACTTCAAATAAATTAAGGGAGGCCAGGGGCCCTAAGGAAGAGAGATTTCTAGGAGGACTAAAAGAAATGACTATAAGTCAGTTCAGGTCAGAAAAGGGGGCTGGAAGATGGACAGAAGAGAGAATATTTGAACACCTACCATTGCCAAGTCCTATGCTAATTGATTTACATAAGTATTTTGTGTAGTGTTCACAAAGATTTCATGAAGTAGATACCTCAATTTTAAAAGGGAAGCAATATAACAATCTAAAGGCAGATTGCTTGGGTTCAAATCCTGGTTCTACCACTAACTGTATACCCTTAAGCAAACTTAACTTCTCTGTGCCTCGATTTTTCCATTTATAAAATGGGGCAATAAAAGAACCTACTTCATAGGGCTATTGGGAAGAGTAAGTGAATTAATATATTTAATACTTAGAAGAGTGCTCTGCACATAATAATTATTCAATAATTATTAAAGTTATTATTGATGAGGAAACATTGAGGCCAACTGACTTTCCCAAGAACACACTGGTTTTAAATGGCAGAGTTGGGATTTCAACTCTCTTCACTCCAAATCTAAATATCCATGATTGAGGTAGGAGGAAAGAAGTTTAGGGTAGGTATCCTTAAAACTGCAAAAGTCAAATAAAATTAGTTAATTTTTGCAACACCAAAGTATTTTCTGCATATACCTAATTTCATGGTTTTGGACATTGTTTTTACTTATTTTCCTTCATGTGTCAGTAAAACATTCCTTTAAAAATCTTCAACACTGTTTTTCTACATTTTGGTCATGACAAATTTAGGGGCAGGCAGGACAGTGGAATCATTCTTTGTGGTGCCTTTGTCCCCTTGGTACCAGATGAAGGGAAAGTAATAGGACAAGACCAGCCTAGGAAGCTAGGGCAGAAGGTAGTTGAGTATGGAAACTATGAAAGAGCAAAAAAGGGGCCATCTAGGACAACTGAAGTCTCCTAGCCAAATGGAAATTTTTTCTCCCCACCCAGTGAATTTCCATACGAGGCAAATAGTGTTATCACAGTCTTTTTAGCAAAGCCATGGAAATCACATCATCCACTCTACAAACAGTAAGACTGCTGATGTTAAACATCTAATTGGCAAAACAAGTAAATGCTTTTAAAAAAAGGAAAGGAGATGCCCATTTTGTTAGGCCATTACAGTTTCCTACATATTTTTTTGTTTCGTCATCTAAAGGAGTATTTAATCATTTAGTTAAACAAAGCAGGCAATTTGAATATTGTGACAAAGGATGACAAAAATTACAATGAAACTACTTAATTAGTTATGAAAATGCAAATTCAAGGCAATGGACTGCAAGAGCTGCCAAACTTGATTGTTTCAGGCAGAGGTGACCTTTCTGAAATATGACTGTTTTTACACAACTGACATTGTACTTTTGGTGAGACAAAAATATACCATAATATCTGTAAATTATGAAACCCAAATGTAACTCTTGAAACAAGACCTATTTTTCCAAGTCAGGAAATATTAAACCATATTATCATACCTGGCATCAATTTTATCTTGAAACCATTTGCTGTAAGACGAGGATCGCACAGGTAAGTTGATCCACTGGATCTTTGATCATCTGCTGTCATTTTATATAAAATCTCTAAATAATGAGATCCATTAAAAAGACTGAAAAAGAAATTATTGCCCTTTAACTTATTAAACATGTAAAATGAAATAAGAGGATTTATGGAAAAAAGTTAATCCAAAGGCCCTTTAAAAAGTGTTATTATCAGTAACCAAAATACAAAGGTATAAGTAGTCCTGTGAAAAACTTTACTTTTTTACATTCCTGTTAATATTTATAGAAGACCTACTACATACAGTGTACAGAAAGGAGGAAGAATAGACATAAAAGACAGTTTCTATCTTCTAGAATGTTAAAAACTAAATGTGAAATCAAAAAATATGCTCTCCATATATAATACAAATGAAAACTTTATTTATACATAATACCATTTTATACCTTAAGCAGATGCAATAATATACAAGTTACTCAAGTGGTCCATCCTATGTAATTCTCAATTGCTAGTCAAGGTTTCTCCAATAATAAAAAGATAAGCATGTATCTTTTCTCTCAGGAACTTGAAAATTTAGTAATTCAGAGCTTCAGCTTACTGTAGGCATAGCATGTTTGCCAAAGGTGGCATATGAAATGGTTTGGAGTGGTGCAGGCTCTAAACAAAATTTTGAGCTAGCCAAAGATTATCTAGGGCACAAATTACCCTTTCCTGTTGGTTTTAGGCTTGGTTGGGATGCCTCATAAGATGTTACTACCATAAGGTGTCTGCTGGGGTTGACATGTGAGTGGTTACCATTTTCCCATTCAAATATTCAATGAATATATGAGTGCCTACCATGTGGTAGATACTGTCTTAGGTATGCAAGGTACTGTTCTATGTTCCAGCGCAGGATGATGAGCTGCAGTTTCTTCATTACAATCCTGTACCCCTTGAAAAAGTAAACGAATAGATGATGTCTTTACTTATCACCTTGGAAAGGCTGAGGACCCCGCTGGCTGTGAGAGCAGAGGGGAGAGCTTTGGCTATATATTAGATGTGCTTTGTCTGGTCCAACCAATGTTCAGAAAATCAATCTGAGACCCAGTGGTGGTGATGGTGATATGATATAGTATAGCAATGAAAGGTGCAGGCTCTACAGTTACTGTCTAGACTAGAATCTTGGATACGCCGCTTGTTTATGGGCTGTAAGATACTTAACAGTTGTGTTGCAGTTTCCTCATTTATAAAATGTGAATAATGATAATACCTACCTTTCATAAGGTTGTAAAGGTAAGATCATGAAAGCAAAGGGCTTAATAAAGTTCCTATCATACAGTAAGTGCTCAATAAACATTAGCCATTGTTGTTATTATATTGAGATCTTACTTTGTATTTTATAGATATCTAAATTACTCCGTTCAGAGATAAGCTATACAACCTGCATTAGAACTCTGGTGAGAAAACAGGTCAAACCCATAATTATCTTGTCCATGACTCAGTTTTGAAAATCTTACATTACTAATTGTGATGGTGGTATCACATTTCAGAAGAAAGTGAAATTTTGAAATAAGCTTTGTTGCTGTCCATGTTCAAATAAGGAAGATTTATTTTTAGGCAGTATGGGCCCAAAATAATAGTTTTTAATGTATTTGTTTTTGAATAACAGAACATCACAAAGAAAAATATTTTTAAAAACTCATAATTTGTACAAGCAGAAAAAGATTTCTGGATCTAAATGAAAGTTTACAAATACCATTTAGAAAAGCAATCAAGTTTAAAATTTCAGATACACTCTAGCTTTTTTTAAAAAAAGAAAAAGTACTATCAGATTTTTGAACTGTTTTAATATAGCCTAAGGCTGTATTAATTCTTCTTCTTGACAGTTTCCAAGGCCAATCTTAAGAGAACACTATGAAAGATGCTGGATTTTGGTTAACGTGATTACTGTTGCCTTAATAATAAAAGAAGGCTTTAACAAATGTTTTTCTGTATTCTGGCCCTATTTTTTTCCTTCTGATAGCAGAGTCTTTAACATAAGAGTCTTAATACATTTTAGAAATGATTTTTGATTTATTCTTGGAAGTTTTGAGACAGAGTTATCTAGTGATGTATCCTAGTGAACAAATTCTCATTATCTTTCTAATTTCAGGTTTTTAATCTCCTTTATTGTATATATGGTTCTCTTCTACCTGTGTCAGATAAAAAAGAAATATTAAGTATGAAAAGGGGAAATGTTAATAGGTTAGTTATTCATTTTTACAGAAAACGATTTCTTCACATAGGATATGAAAAGGAAATACTCCATTTTACAATCTATAATAAAATCAGTTCAGGCAACAATCATCAATGGATGACACCATTAGATGAAAAGGTTGATAGGGAACTTTAAGGTGGAAGATCAGGCTGTCAGCAGCTGAACACAGTAATAAGTGCCTTTTGATGTGATGAAATATGAAGCACATATTAAGCACCACCTATTAAGCAGTCTTACCGGAAAGTAGAATCTAAATCTATTCAATCCTCCTGAGCTAACTTCCATTTAAATATGGGAGAGGGAAGAAAAGTTAAACAACACCATAGGGAGCAGAGACAAATCAAGACAACAGGACATTCCAATGAACAAGTGGACTCAGTATCAAAAATAAGTTAATGGTGTGATATTAGAAGAGATTTAAGAGACATAAAATGTAATGGCTGGATCTTGTTTAGATACAAATTAAATTAGAAAATGTTTAAATTATAAAAAAGACATTTTGAAACAATGAGGAACAATTCCAAGAAATTATTTTTGTGTAAGCTATGAAAAAGGCATTGTGGTTAGGTAAGAAAAACAGCCATTTTTGAGAGAGAGATACTGAAAGATGTAGGGGTGGGAATTGTTCTAAAATTCTTTAGCAAAGGAAAGAAAATGTGTGTGTGTGTATAAAAGGACAGAAAGAGCAAATGTGGCAAAGTCTCGATAATTGTTGATAAAGGCATTCATTGTATAATTCTATTTTGGTGTATGTTTGAAATGTTAAAGAGTGAGCAATGAAACAAGAGTCATAGCAACCTAACTTCAAAATTACCAAAGGGAAGTCACTAATGTACAGGAGGAGAATTGAGCTTGATATTTATTAACTGCAGAAGTAAGCTGTCTAGAATATTCTAAAATTATTTATTTAAAAGCAATTAATTCTACTGAAGATTAGAAATCAAGTTTTAAAAAGATTTCTTTAAATAAATACCACTTTTCCCTATTAGGAAATACTTTCAACTTTTTACCTTCAATTCCTAATCTAGTATGGATTAATAAATGGTTTTTTTTGGTGAGGAAGATTCACTTTGAGCTCACTTCCATTGCCAATCTTCCTCCTTTTTTGCTTGAGGAAGATTAGCCCTGAGCTAACATCTGTGCCAGTCTTATTCCACCTTGTATGTGGGTTGCTGCCATAGTATGGCTTGACGAGTGGTGTAGGTCCACACCCGCAATCCAGACCCGTGAACCTGGGCCACCAAAGTGGAGCACACGGACTTAACCATTATGCCATGGGGCCGGCCCCAGTAATAAATGTTTTTAGAGTAAAAAAAATTATATTACTTCACCATACCTCTCTGTTAATATAATTGGCTTTTCCAGTGGCTCTGCAGGAAGTTTATGATTCTCAAGAAGTCTTTTAAATAGCAGGGCTTCTTCCACTCTGTATGGATTTAATAACATTACCTCTGTTTTGGATGTAATTAGCCAACCATCAGGAAACTTAAGATTGTGGATCAAGCAAAGTTCGTCCTTCTCTTCTAAGTCAAATTTATGTTTCTCAGAATTTTTCTTTAAGTTTTCCATAGAAAAGGGGATCTGAACTACTTTAATGTTTTGGTCCTTTTTTTTTCCATTTTGGGACTGAAAGAGTTCATCAAGTTTTGGCTGATTAGATAATGAAGTTTTCAACTTGTGCTTCTGCGCCAAATTCCAAGCACTGGTGGGTTGTATCTTTTTTCTGCCGTCTTTTGTTGACATTTGAGACTCCTGTTCAATGGCTCTCTTGATTTGCTTATTGTATCGCTCCAAGTCTTTAGTAGCCTTCTCTTCATATCTGTGAATAGAGATAAAACAGAATTAATGAAGTGATAATCAAAAATATATTAACCATCTGAAGTAGATGTTATAAAAAATAAAGAGCTGGCATTCCAACTCCAGTAATGACAAACGAGTTTGCCTTGGACTAACCCTCCCATATATAACTATGATAAAATCCAAACAAACTTAGAAATCAACTATTTGAAATGGGCAGTGAAGAACAACCAGAAGCAGGCAGAAATTGGAATGGATTCAACCCTTGAAAAAAAAAGATCCACATTTATACAGCTTTTACCCAGAGGGCAGTCCCCAACATTAAGGAGTAGTGGCAAGAACTCAGTCAGAAAGTTGCACTTTTAAATTAGTCTTAGTCATCAGAACACAGAGCTCCTTGCTTCCAAAACAACTGGAAATAGAGGGAGAAAATCCCATGTGTGGGACCCTAGAGGAAAACAACCACTCGAAGTCTAAATGAGCTAAATAGAGATTTCAGTGGCTGCCTGTTGCAGGGAAAAGAGAGTTTGGAGTTTGAATTCCACATAATTAGATGGCTTGGTAAACACATTGGGCTTTCAGTTAAAACTGAAGGAGGACTACATCTTAGGGGTAAGAAAAAAAACTAGGTTCTAGAGCTAAGGAAGCTGCCCTAGAACTAAGGGCAAACTTTAAACAGTCTTTCCCTAAGGAAGTGTGAAACAAAGCCTCCATAAGTGCAAGGTGATCTGTCAATAATTTAAATGCCTAGTAGAACAAAAACCAATACTTTTCAGAAGATAATAGAATCCAGAGTTTCTACAACATATCAGACACAATGTCCATTATATAATCAAAAGTTATCACTCAAAACAGGAAAATGTTGAGTCATGGTCAAGAGAAAAAGTGGTCAGTAGAGACCAAACTCAAGATGACTCAGATGTTGGAATTTGCAAAAGAAAGTTTAAAAATAGGTTTTTATAAGTATTTAAGGACTTGAAGTAAAAGATGATCATAATGAGAGAATAGAAGAGGCAATCTCAACAGAGAAGGGAAATTATGAAAAAGAAGCAAATGGAAATGGAAATTCTAGAACTAAAAAATATAATATCTGACAGGACAAATTCACTGGATAGGCTTAACAGCAGATCAGATACGGCAAAAGAGATGGTCAGTAAACTTGAAGACAGATCAATAGAAATTATCCAATCTAAACAACAGAGAGAAAAATGACTGAAGAAGATTGAAAAAATACCTCAGTGACCTATGGCACAGCAAGCAACCTAACGTCTACGTAACTGGAGCCCCAGATAAAAAACATAGAAGTGAAGGGAAAAAAAAATTTGAAGAAATTATGGCTGACATTTAGCCAATTTGGAGAAATGCAACATTTTACAGATCCATGAAGGTCAGGGAACCCCAAGCAGGATAAATACAAAGACATCCACAGCTAAGTATGTTAGAATCAAACTCCTGAAAACCAAAGATAAAATTCTGAAAGCAGTGAGAGAAAAAAAGACATTACAAAAAAGGAACACCACCACAAATGAAAACTATAACTTCTCATCAGAAGCAATGTAGAGCCAGATGATAGTGAATAACATCTTTTAATTGTCAAAAGAATCCAGAATTCAATTATATCCAGCAAAAATGTCCTTCAAAAATTAAGATGAAAATAGACATTTTCAGAAAAAAGAAAGCTGAGAATCTGTTCCTAGCATAATTGCACTATTAAGGAATGACACTAGATGGAAACTTAGATCTACAGGAAGAAAGGATGAACACCAAAAATGGTAACTATGTAGGAAAATAGAAAAATACGACCTTTTAAAAAATTCTTGTTTCTTTGAAAGATAACTGTTTAGGTAGAAAAATAATAGTACTCTAAAGTGAGGTTTATATTGTATGTAGATATAAAATATATGACATACCAACTGCACAAAGGACAGGGGTGGTAAGTGGAATTATACTTGCAAAGTTTTTATATTTTATGTGAAATGGTACCCTATTAATTCTAAGTAGATTATGATAAATTAATGATGTATAATGTAGTCCCCAAAGGAAAAAATAATACAAAGCCAATAGGGGAATTAAAATTATAAATTGAATTATATTCTTTTAACCCTAAAGAAGGCTGCCTCTCCCCCACAAAAAGGGAGAAACAGAGCAACAAAACAGAAGTGGGACAAATAGAAAAATGGTAGACCTGGGTTGGTAAACTCAATCATATCAGTTATTACATTACATGGATTAAATATTCCAATCAAAAGACAGAGGTTGTCAGATTGAATTTAAAAGGCAAACTCTAGCTATAGGTGTCTACAAGAGTTACACTTTAAAGACACAGATAGTTTGAAAGTAAAAGAATGGAAAAGATACACCATGCAAATGGTAAGCATAAGAAAGGCAGAGTAGATATAGTTAATATAAGACAAAGTACCTTTCAAAACAAGAATACCATACATAAAGAGGGAAATTTCATAATGACAAAATGAGCCATTAGGAAGGTGTAACCATCACAAACATGTATGCACCTAATGAGAGAGCTTCAAATTACATGAAGCAAAACTTACAGATCTAAAGGTAGAAATAAATCCAGAATCATAGTTAGAGACTTTAATACTCATCCTTCGGTAACTGACAGAACTAGACCAAAAATTAAAAATCAGTAAAGCTATAGAAGATTTTAGCAATACTATCAACTACTTTGACTTAGACAACTACTTTGACATTTTAGAACACTACATCTAACAACTGCAGAATTCAGATTCTTTTTAGGTGTACATGGAACATTCATCAGGATAAACCACAGGCTGTACTTAATTCTCAATAAATTTCAAAAGATTGGAATCTACATAGTATTTTCCCTGTCCATGACAAAATTAATTAGAAATCGATAACAATAAGATATTCAGAAAAACCCCAAATATTTGGAAACTAAACAACACTGCTTTATTCATAATAGCCCCAAATTGGAAACAACCCAAATGTCTACAAACTGGAGACTGAATAAACAAATTGAGGTATATTTATACAATTGAGTATTACTCATTGATTAAAAAGAATGAACTATAGGGGCCATCCTGGTGGTATAGTGGTTAAGTTCGCATGCTCTGCTCTGGCAGCCCAGGGTTTGGAGGCCCGGATCCTGGGTGCAGACCTATGCACCGCTTACCAAGCCATGCTGTGGCAGCGTCCCACATAAAGTAGAGGAAGATGGGCACACATGTTAGCTCAGGGCCAATCTTCCTCAGCAAAGAGAGGGAGATTGGCAGCAGATGTTAGCTAAAGGCTAATCTTCCTCACAAAACAAAAGAACTATACAGATACATTCAACAAACATGGAAGAAAATCACAAAAATATTTTGTTGAGGAAAAGAAACTAGACATAAAAGATGTATCATCATATGATTTTATATATATGAAGTTCAAGTACTGGCAAAACCAAGCTAGTGTGATAGAAATCAAAACAGTGGCTGCATAGGGAGATTGGCTGGTAGGTGGCATAAGGGAACTTTCTGGTCTGATGGAAATGTTCTATATTTTGTTTGGGGTGGTAGTTACATAGGTGTAAACATATGAAAATGCACTGAACCTTATATATGATTAAGATCTGTGCATTTCACAGCAGCTAAATTTCACCCTATTTTAAAAACCACAGGCACTAAAAAAAATATAAAGAAATAATAAAGAGTCAATTCCAGATGTGAAGAGTTCCTTATACATTTGCTGTAACATCAACATGGAATAAACAACTCCCTGAGCATTACAAAAGACAATTTACCTACATTAATACTCCATTTACTAATTAGACACAAGTAAAATTAAAATCGCTATAACATGCAAAATAAAAATTATATAATTAAATTTGTAATGGTTTCATAGCTAGATGTTAATTTTTTCAGTTGCTATTTCTCATTTTAGAGTCATCAATGAAAAAATAAACTGAACACATCCAAACCACCTAATTTAATTCAATTTCAAAGGTACAAGATAATGGATGTTTTAAAATTATACTGGGTAAAAAGTTGAGGGCTTTTCTTTTTTGTTAATAATAACAGGAGTAAAATGAAACTTCCGGGGCCAATCAAAGACAGTCCAGCATAGTGGTTATATCAACCCTTTTCTAAAAAATTGAGATGCCTAGGTCTTAACCCTCAGAGTTTCTAATTCTCCAGGCCTTGGTTCGGGTTGGGCAGTACTGTTTTTAAAGAGCTCCAAGGGTGATTCTAATGCATACCCAGAATTGAAAACTACTATTATGTGTTCAGCAAAGTGTACTGATTAAGAGCACAGACCCTGGAGAGAGACTGCCTGGCCTGGTTCTGCCCCTTAGTAACTCTGTAAACCTATGCAAATTATTTAATTTTTCTGTGCCTCATATGCTCATCTGTAATATACAGATACTCTACATATACTTCATAGTTTTGATGGGAAGAATAAAATGAGCTAAAATGTGTCAAGTACTTAGAATGGTGCTTGGCACATAGTAAATAGTAAAAAATGTTTGCTATCACTATTTTCTATAGTGAAACATATAATGAATGGGGCACATGATTGACTAAAGGTTGATAATTATTTAAGCAAACTTGTTAAAATTTTTTTAAGTGGAGTTTTAAATTTGAGAGAATTAGTATTATTTCTAGTCTTAAACTCTTAAGAAACTGGTTGAATTCTACTGCAGGTATTACACATATAACATTTTTAGGGAGAAATTTGAATAGATAACGTGTTAGGGAATAAAAATGATACTGTTGGGAGAACTGCATTAAACATTAAAAGTGAGACTCAGATACAAGAGACCACAGCATGTAGTTTGTACTTCGTACAAGCTTGTTGAACAAAGAAATGTTTCCTGAATGAGAATGTAAAAAAGACCTTGTTTCACTGTAAACTAGATGAAAAATGCCTCTTTTGGTTATTTACCATGTCATACTCATAATTTCTTATGTTATTTTCTCCTATTTCTACCTAGAATCTGAAGTTCTGGATTAGCTATATAAAACACATGATTTTCAATACAGTTTACTTTCAATAGGTTCTATAAATATTTTTAGCTCTTGGACATTCAAATTCAAGATTTTTCCCTGACAGTGGAAAATGAGTTCAAGATGAAGGTCACCATTTGTAATTAATTATAATGTGCAAAGTTTCGCATATGGTATTAATCTTTTGCTTTACTCAAGAAGTTAATTTAATTAGTTCCTTGGGAAATATAAAAGTTATGTCCAAAGGAATATTAAGTACATGTTAAGTAAAAGCAGCTGCTACATTTGACTTAAGATCATTAAAGGATTTAGTAACTTGAATGGAAAATATTCTGATTTGACCAATAATCAATTCAAATGATGTTTCTGTGACTAAAGATTACATGTAATTATGAAGTTTACTTACCATTTTCAATAATACCCAATTACAATATTATTCTTAGTTCTTTTAAGTAGAAAGATGTTCACAGCTACTGTTCAGGTTAACATCAATTGACTAAGACCCCAGTGGCAGGGCACATAGCCTAAATCTGGTTTCTAATCCACTAGAGGAAAGGAGAGGAAAGCAAGAAAAAAAAAATCCATAAAGAAAGAACTAAAAATTGAAAGTACTCTCTACTCCAAAGTCTGTCCTAAGCTCTCAGCAGAAAACCCTGATCCTAGTTCTTATTCAAACTCTTTGTTATGGATTACAGAACATTCCATGGCCTGCCTTCCCCATCTTTCTTTACCACACTCCCCTATATTTTGTTCCTGTCATAGGCATCTTTTAGTTCCTCAATAACATAATTTCCTTTCTAGCTTCTGGGCCTTCTTACATGCTGTTCCTTCTACCTAAAAAATTCCCTACACCTTTCTGATTGATTTCCATTCAGGAAAGCATCTCCTGTCCCATGAATGAGATTAAGCCCAACTGCTAAGTGTTTTCATACCTCTCTATATTTCTTTTGTTTTAAAATTCATCACATTCTGTGATTACTATTTGCTTAATTGCGTCTTCCTCACTAGACTACACCATTTATGAGTAGAGAAAGTATGTTTTATTTATCACTGTATCTGAAGTGACTAACTAGAGTACACAGGGCCTTGTACAGAATGCTGTCAATAAAGAAGGGAAGTGAGGGAAGATGTAAAGGAAGAGAAGAAACAATGGAGGGAAAACAAAAGGGAAAGAAACAGGAAGAAAGAACAGAAAAAAGGGAAGAAAAGGAAGGATGGATGGAGAGACTGATTATCTGTAGAAGAGGAGTCTACTCTCATATCCTTTAGCACTCCCTGTAGACTTCAGGATCATGGAAAGAATTCCAAGATAAAGACTAGAAGAGAAGTGGTAGTTAGTGTGACATCATTTTTTGCTCTGCCTTCTCACTAATTCTGATTTTGGACGTAGCCAATCATGGTCTCAAGACCCCTAGCTCTGGAAGATTCTAATACAGCAATCTATGACATACAGTAAGCTCTCTGATCCCAAGATACCTGTATTTTCTTCACAGGTTTCTATTTTTGGCTTCCAAATTAAATTTAATCTTAACTTAGCAAGTGAAAAATAATGTCAATCACAACAGAGGAATTTCTTTTTTACAGATGGAAAACTCTGATTAACGTCATGAGCAATCATTTACTATGTGCCAGTCATTTATCCTGTATCATAACACACAATATCTTATTTAATCCTCACAACAATCCAGAAGATACTGTCCACACATTTTTACAAAAGGCTAGCAAAGAGAGGAACTGGGGTTAGAGCCCAGGCGTACGTTCAGAGGTCTTCTCTTGACCCACAATGCCTCTTTTTTCTACCTTACGGCAATAAGAGAAAATTTTGGATTCCAGAATACTGCCTGATAATAAACAAATTTTTAGATGAGGCCTATTAACCATAATCCTGACAACTTGGGGCTTACAAGGGGAAATAATGCTGACATTCCCCAAAAGGCAACTGGAACAATACCTGCTGTTGTGAGACTGCAAGGAAATAGCTATCCTACACTGTTACACTGTCCCTACTTTAATGAGAACTGGAAACATCTATGATTTTTTTTTTTTCTATCCTCAGACAACTCTCAATTCATCACCTCCCTGGTCAATGCAATTCAACTTTTGTGGGCTTGCTGTATTAAAAGTTAGGTGTACTCATCTTTAAACTGCATAGTTGTATCATTTAGGTAACGCTAAAGGCAATCACAATTTGTGAACCTTATTTGCATCCTGATTCAAATAAACAAACTTTAAAAAAAATCTGACATTCATGAAACAATTAGAAATTTGTACAATGAATATTTGATGACATTAAAGAATTCATGTTTTAAAAAGTTACAACAATTTAAAATAAGAGTATCTTTATCTTTTATAGATATATACTAACATATTTATGAAACAGACTATATTATCCTAGGATTTGCTTCAGAATAATAATGGTGAAAGAGCAAAAGGGAAATGAGTGGAGGTACGGCTGAAGTGAGATGAGATGATGGTTGGTGAAACAGGGTGATGGGTTCATTATACTGTTTTGTCTACTTTTCTTTATGTTTGAAAAAAGAACAAAACGCAGCAACCATCCCCATCAAAAAAAAGGTGAAGAGAGAAGTCAATTTATGGAGGTTTTACCTATTGGTGTTTATAGTGGTCTTTATTATATTAAATTGATAATGTCTTTATAAGACTGAATAAGCTAATAAAAAAATGAAAAAAAAATTGATCACATATCCATGTAGTTTATCACCAAATATAAACTCTGGATGACAAGTTACATTTACATTTTTTTCCCAGATGTTTGACGTAGTATTGAGATGTCTTAGATAATATGTGATTGGAAGTATAATACCACCTTTTCATTTTCTGGTGGGCTAAATCACTCAAAAGATAATATTTTGTATTTATAGTAAGTGCCCTAAGTCAATTAGAAACACTCATCATATTATTTTGAAATATTTATTCGGATCATCTGATCTAAAGATGGCAAGTAATATGTAGTTATTTTAATCAAACACAGATCAAACCATCTATTTACCTACAAAAAAACTCACCACAGTTTATAAGCTGCCAATAAATAAATAAACAAATAAATAAATAAAAGATTCTAGAAGGAAGCCGTGAGTTATACTGAACAGGGATAGTACTAACACCACTAAATTGAATCTGCAACAATGTTACAATTTTTGTGTTGTGTTACATATTTTGGAGACCAATTTATAAAAGAGAATAGTTAAGATATTTCTTAAAAACACTACTGTTATAATTGTTCTAATGCATAAGCTTAGAAAAGAAAAACTACTGTCATTGAAAGATTCTTTAATATAAAATAAAAAATAGAAGAAAATGGTAGTTTTAAATTAAGAATGGAAAACCTTTAACTACAAACTTAAATTAGAAAGCAGTTAAGGCCTGTATCAAAACAAAAAACAAAACCCCAAACCTAAAAACCTCTAATAAAAAAAGTGATGCCAAAAAAGGTACTCTAGCCAAGCCAAAAGGCATTTTCCATTCTGCTTTTCCATAAATAAGAAGTTAAAAAAATTGTTTTAACCCAGTGAGTCATATAGAATGGAAATATCTGAGCATTCAGGTCAGATGCAAGCTCTGGAAACTTACTTCAGCTTTTCCTCTTCACTCAATGTCTTCCACAGTTCTTCAGTTTGTACTGTTGCTTCCTCCAAACTAGTCTTCGAATTTTCTGTGAGAAACTGAGCACGATGATCTTGAACAAAAAGGGCACTTGCTGACATGGGTTTCTTGATTACTCGATTGCTAATTAAATCATAAGCTGTAAGCTGTCCAGATTTGTTATCTACCACATTTGATTTTTTGTTACAGGAACCTTCACTGAGATTCTTTTGTTCAGGGCTTGGATGATTATTATTATTACTTACTTTACATGCTGAACTTTCTTGAGGCACTAAAATTTTCACAGGTTCAATGTTTTCTCCCATTGAATTTTTAAGTACATTTCCCTTGCTCCAGTCATTTGCACTAATTTCCAAAGACTTCTCAAGAACTGCTGCTTCTTCATTTTTCCCACTCTCATTTATATGGCCTTTACTACCATTTTCTGATTGGGCATGCTTAACAGAACCTACACAAGTTTCACTATATTCCTTCGGGGTGTCCTCACATAGTAAATTATTCATTGGGATCTCCTGAAATATATTTCTAGTGTTATCAATGCTAAAATTTTCACTACTAAAATGATCATCATAAGGGTCATCAACATGTATCTGAGGATTTAAACAATAATTAGTGTTTTTTCTAGATTCATCATTATGCACATCATTTTGGAAAGGAATGGCTGAAGTATCAACATTTGGATAATTATTTCCAGATGATTCCATCTTATTAAAAAGCACATCTGTTTCTGTTTTACTAACAACCATGTCAGCTGACGAAACATCTGTTTTATTATTTTCATAAGAATTTGTACTAGGTAGTGATCCATAACAAGTTGTCATCAGATTTTCAAGAGCAATTAAAACAGATTCCTAAAAACACAAATTAACAAATGTTAGCGGAAATTATGAAAATAATAATACACAAATTTAAAATACTATTTAAAAAATATATAAACAAGCAAATCTCCTTTGTTTTATGAAAATGGTTAGGATTGCATAAGTGTGTAAACAGCAATAGTTTTGTAAATTAATGCAAAAATCATCTGAAAAGGTTACCTTATTCTGTAGTAATACTTGACTTTTATCTGGTGTTAAATTTACATCCACATCAGCTGTAGGAACATCAATTTTCAGAAAGAAAATGGGATACAAACGAGTAGATTCCTTTAGGCACTTCAGATTGTAATAATGTCGGATTAACTAGAAATATATGTAATGAATAAAAGACAAAAATATCACATAAGTAAAGATAGTATTGCCATTCTTAAAATACCACCAAAAGAAGCATATTCATCTAAGAAACTGAGTGGATGTAACTACTTATTAGGAAAAGCAGTATCTAAATAGTAATACTCATTTAGAGGCTTTGAACCTATATGAAGCACAAGCATTCATTAAAATGTACAAATATCCAATGCAACTGGCTTCATGGTTAAAAGACCATAGTGTCATGGATGTTTGAAAGTCCAGGGTTCAAATCCAAACTCTGTTACTTCCTGGCTATGTGCTCTAAGAAAGTCACTAACATTTCAGTTTTTCACTATAAATGAGGATAATAATTCATCACAGGGTTGTGAAAAGTCAATGAGACATCAAATGTAAGGTACCTAGCACAATGCTTAATAAATGTTATTCTATCTCTTTTTTTCCTTTTCCTTATTTTAGAGCAAATTCTTGGAAGTAGTCTTTATAACAAGTTGACAAATGACAGAGCTAGTTTTTATTTCTGATCCAAGTGGTAACTTTTACTAAAATAGATTACCTTTAATATGTCTTTTTGGTGTATTGGTCGACTGTTTATAAAGATGAAACTCCTTTCTGGGGTTGAAAGACTTGTGAAAGAGTGGTCTGCATCATGCTTTGGAAGAAATCCACTAAGATAAATCTATAATTGTAATAAATAATTACAGAATTAATATGTAATGTCAACAATAAATGTGGTTCCATGGGTCTGGTTATATACAATACACTAATAGGTATAAAAAATAAACAAACAAATGGATTTTCATCTTAAGATCTAAACAGCCATATACTTCCTGATGACCAGTGTCTTGAGCAATAACTTTAAACAAAATACTGAAGCATGTTAAACTGGTGTTCTCGGCCTCTAGTTCTCTTTTTGCAACTCTATTTTATGGAAAAATTGGCATTCATTAAAGCTTCATGAATGGGCATATATCTAACTATAACAGGACATACAGCATAAATACTGCTCTCTCTTTGCTCAACCCTATCTTATGTCTTTTAAAAATTTATTTCTTTGTGACTTTCCTCTGGCAGTTTGTCCTTTACTTTTTAGACACCTTTTCCTATAAAGAAGTGGTTGTTTCTATCTTTATTCTGAGTATGCTATGAAGCCAATGTGACTGGGTTTTCATTTCTGAGTTTAAAAAAATCTCTTTTACTCTCTTGACACTGACTGCACTGTTGTACTTTACCTTCATTTTTGTTTACAGAACTTTTCTACAAACAAACCAATTATTTTTATGTTATCTTTCTCTATTTCACAAATGTATGATGAGGAGGAAGAAAATAAAGGATCCTAGGAAAAAAAATACCAGAGAGAAGAGAAAGAGATTGAGGGGATAGAAGGCAAGAACAATGTTCCTACTTTTACCTTTAAAGATAATACACAGAATTGTTAAGAATTCAAAATAGAGCCAGACTGACATGATTTAAATCCCAGCTCCACTAGTAGCTATGATCAAGTGATGATCTTGGTCAAGTTATTTAAAATACAGGTCTATAATCTCTTATCTAAAACAACTGGAACCAGATGTGTTATTAACCTGTTAAGAAACACCAAAAATAATTTCAGCTCAGGTTTAGAAATGCGAGAGAGTCAGTGCGGGGGTGCTACTTTTAGTTAAGCAGAAACCATGAGGGTCCTTACCAACATACCCTGTAGGCTGCCACCTATGTCTATGGCTGTCTCTGCCTTTGGAAATAAGTGTTTAAGGAGATGCATTACCAATTTTAGAACGCTAAGTGCATTATTGTCACAGTGCCAAATTGTGCCAATTAAAAAAAAATAAATTAATAAGGCTGGACAATCCATTATAAAATGATACTACTTAATCAACTGTAAAACTTCACAGCATTTATAACTGGTTGCATAATTTACCAGGTAACATGAGACCCTTCTTAAAGCACCTGCTGAGCATCAGGGAGAGTCTGTTTAGTATCTGAAAGACTTAATGGGCTTGTGAATTAAACAAGAAAAAAAAAAATCTGCCCCAAATAGGTAAGAATGAAGAATAAAGTGAAGAAAAAGTTGGTAATATTGCTACTGTTTTCCTTTCACATCATCCTGGTTGGCCACTGAATAATTACTATTACTTCCAAATATTGACCTTTAACAATGGCTTGGGATAACCTTAAGAACTAACAAACTATATTTAAGTTATATGGAAAAGTAAAATCAAACAGCAAAGACTTGTAAAATGCTATAAAAAGGCAAAATCAGGCTAGTTCATGGACAAAGAATGTAAGAAACCAAATCAGTGCAACAAAATAATCAGACCTTAAAGAGAGTACCCAAGTATTCCTCAACCTAAAAAGCAAAACAAAAATCAAAGGCAAAATATAAACAAATGCTAGTCCTCTTTTTGCTTTTCAGCCATGGACTTCTCTCTCTCCTTCCCTTCATCTTCAACCTCCTATAATCTGGCTTCTACATCAATGACCAACTGCAATGGACACTCAGTCCTTCTTTTATTTGACTCTCTGCAGACTCTGACACCAATGACAATCTCTTCTTTGGGAAGCATGAAACTGTTTCAGCCTTCTCTTTTGGTCTTTCTGCTTCCTCTATGATACTTCCTCTTTAACTTGATTTGTTGGTTTCTCTCCCTTTGCTTACCCCTTACAAATGATGATGGTTCCCCTGAGTTCCATCATCAGGCCCTTTTCTCTTGCTCTCTGCCCTCCCAATAATTTCATTCAAATCTATAGACATATACCAGGGATGCTATTTCTTTCACCTCCAAATGCTTACTATCTTCAACTAGCTGTCACAAAAATCTCAATCTCATCACATTCAAAACTTGATAAAATACTTCATCCCACTTCTAACTTGCTTTCCAATTGGCCCCTGTATTCCTTTACCATGATAAAGAGCCCTGCCACCTACCCAATCTGTCAAACCCATCTCCTCCTCTACCCTGATTCTTTTGAAGTAACTCTGACTGGTCTCCTAACACTAGTCTTTCTCCTCTTTCAGTAAACCTCTAGAAACATCATGCAGTTATGTTTCTAAAGTAATAATTTAAGTACTTCTGGTCAGGATAGTGAAATAAGTTACACAGAAACTCCATTCTCCCCTATCCCAACTGCAAATATATAGCAGTGATAGATAAAATCAGTTTTTACAAAAATTTTGTAAGACCTAACCATTTAAAAATAAGACAAACATAGGGGCCGCCTGGTGGCACAGCGGTTTAGTTTGCGCTTAGCAGCCAGGGGTTCGCGAGTTCAGATCCCGGGCGCCTGCTGACGCACTGCCTGTCAGCCATGCCGTGGTGGCGTCCCATATAAAGTAGAGGAAGATGGGCACGGATGTTAGCCCGGGGCCAGTCTTCCTCAGCAAAAAGGGGAGGATTGGCAACAGATGTTAGTTCAGGGCTGGTCTTCCCCCCACACACACACACAAAAATAAGACAGACATAAAAATGTTATGGATGCAAAACATAACAGGGAGTGATGGCTGAAGTCAAAAGCTCTATGTGCTTTAGGATCATAACCCAGCTGTGTTAGTTGGAAACTAAATGCTGGTATGGAAATAGAGATAGAAAACACCCCATACAAGGCAGGGGATTGAAATCAGTCTTCTCATTTGAAATGAATGGCTGAGATAGCCCCCTCCTCCAAATGCTTAAAAATACTGTGACCACTCTTTGGAGCTACTTGCAAGGGTTACATGAAAGAGCACAGACAATTCCAAACCAAGAATAAGACTAAGCCAAGTCAGCTAGGAAAAGGGGTCTCTAAAATCTTGGCAGGATGAAAGGCATGAACTACTAATATAACACCTGGTTTTGAACTGGGAATGGAAGCAGGGTAGTATCTACTGAACTATGGGGAGGGAAGGAAGGGTGGGGAGGGGAAAAATAAAACAACAAAAACAGTAAATCTGCATTCAAGGTTATTGTGAAAATTAAAATTTCGAAGCATATTAAATACTGGAGAATGAGAGAATATTCTCTCAGGAAAGTAGAAATGATACAGTAATATAAGAAAGACTTTGAAATTAGTATGTGTATCATGCTTTTAAAAGAGTAAATAAAAATAACATCCATTTAAAAAAAAAAACCCAGAAGATAAACAAATCAAAACTAGTAGCTATAGATCAAGTTTAGAAGAGAAGAATAGGAAAATAAATAAATTCTGAATCTTGGAAACAAAATATATAGTTTTGGGAATAAAAATCAGGCAGTACTGAAGAATTCACCCAGAACTTGGCATGGAGTAATGTAGAGAGAAAAATATCAAAGAGAAGATAGATGTTAAAAAAAAAAAACCCCAAAAAACAAAAAAACTTGAGGAGCTCCATCAAGACAACAAAGCCACACTGGGAAACTCCTAACAAATGCCACCACAGCAGTGATGCAACTGGGACCACCATCCATAAACAGGAGAGTCTTCCCACGTGCAGTCCCTTAAATAAAAAGGGGACCCTCAACATTATGGGAAGAGTTATATAAAGATTCTCTACACCCAAGGTTCCCAATGGCCAACGCATCTGCCATCCCAGTCCAGTGAAGTGGCCTTAGTGGCCAAGTTTCACAACTGAAAGGTATGTAATAGGGATGGAAATGGGGTGAGAGGGTATAACCACTAGCATTTGGCAAACAACTTAAGATTGCTTTTGGCCAGGAATGAGAAGAAGTAAAAGAAACTCATAAAGGACAACTCTCTTTACAAGCCCAGAATGCAAGGAATGGTGATGGGTAGCTGGTGCCAACATAAACACAATACTTGTTTAGACACACAGTGCATGAACAGAAGAGGGGATTTGGTTAGACAATCACTTTCACTAGAGAGATACTTGAAAATTTATCATTCTGATAGCCCATGGAACTGGAACTACTCAGCAACACGTGCTTTCCAAATTCCCCCATTCCTCCATGCAAGAACCACATGAAGGTACAGCAAAAGTTTTGGTATCCATGATAGATTACCAGCAGCCCTTATGCAATTTTAGCTCAAGAGAAAATAAAAAAATAAATGGGTAAGCATAGATCTGGCAACATATTTCAATAAAGATCAGAGAAAAAAATTCCCACTGCAAGACTGACTCATGTGATAGTCCCAGCCACAAATGGTATCATAACCAGTCTAACGAGGCACTGGGGTGTGTCGAAACTATTAAACAACTATTAAGGGAGCTCTGAAAAACAGGACCCATGTCAGATCATGGCCATGCTCCAGGCACTATAGCTGGCCACAAAGGCCTGAATTGTCCCTCAGGCAGAGAGAGCTCTTAACATTAATTGAGCACAGGCTCCCATCTAAGACTCTAATAAATTGATAATAATTAAGAACTCAGTACTGCAAAGAGAATAGGAGGGAAACTAGTAGCAGAAAAGAGATTTCAACAAATTATGAAAAAAGGGAAGAGTAGAACAGAGAGCCGAATGTCCAGCTTCTGAACAGAGCCTACAGGCTTAAAGTCAGCAGACAAACAAAAACAACAAACAAATGGGTTCTTCTATAAAGAAACTGAATAAGGACAATCTGTCATGAACCAATTACAGTTTAATTTTGTACTAGAAAGAAAAAAAGAGAAAAAGAGGGGAAAAAAATGGAGAGGAGGGAGAGAGATGAAATGAATTTCCTAGGGCAGTGAGTATGGGTGCAGTGGGCAGAGTAAGGCCCCATACCATAATGGCACTTTTGATTCCCTCAGACTCTGGGAACAGGACCAAGATCTTGATTACTCAACACTCAAGTGGAGCCTGGCAGCCAATAAGCCCCACCACAAACACTGAGTTCCCAATTAGACTTCTTATGCATGAGAGACTCGGAGGAAAAAGACCTGATAAGCAAAACAAAACTCACCTCTTAAGAAAAATAGATAATTTAAGAAACAAATAATTAAAAAACAGAAACAAAACCTTAATATCTTCAGAGAGATTCAAGATTTTGTACCCAAAAAACCCAGAAGTTATGAAAAAGCAATACAATTTTAAAATGTTCTTGGAAATTAAACATAAAACTTTCAGAGTAAAAAAAAATTCAGTAGAAGGGGTAAAAGATAGCAGAGAGATCTCCAAAAAACTTACAGAAAAAAGAAAAATTGGAAAATTTAGAAAAACAATAAGAGAAAAATAACAGGAGGTCCTACTGAACAACAGAGTTTCATTAAAAAACAGAAATTATCAGAGTTATGACAGATGGAAGTACATAACCCAGAGCTGAAATAGAAATGAATCTTTAGATTCAAAAGGTCTCACACCAAGTGCTCAGCATAATAAACAAATAAATAAAAGACACACACCTAGACCCATTCTTGCAAAATTTAAGATCAAGGATGAAGGACACATCCTAACAACTTTCAGATAGAAAAAAAATATCACCTAGAAAGAATTGAAATGCATTAATCTTCTCATCAGCAACAATGGATGATCAAAGATACTCAATGTCTTCAAAATTCTGAAGACAAATTATTTTCAATCTAAAATTCTATGTCTACCAGACTATCAACAAGACAAAGTGCAAAATAAAGTCATTCTCAGACACGAAAGTTTACCTCTCATGTCCCCTTTCTGTGGAAGTTACTTAAAGATGTATTATCAGAAAAGTGGGAATGAATACTAAGAAAGAAGGCATGAGAAAAAAAGGCGGGGGGGGGAAGGAGTCCTATGAAAAGAAATTCCAGGATGAGAGTTGTGCACAACACCTGACATCCAATCAATCCAAAGAAGAAATAAGCGGGTTTTAAGAACAATGATTTCCAAAAGAATGGAATGGAATGGATCACCAGTTTTAGCTAGAATAACTGAAAAAGCTGGATTTTATTGTTGACATGATGAAGAAAGTTTCTTCACTTAAAAAAAAAACTTTTGGAAACCCAGGAAAAGCAAAAAACTATATAAGCTGGCCCATATATAAAGCAGACAAACATGACAAATTTTGAGCAATTGATGGGAGAACAAAAAAGGAGATTCCATTTAATTGGGACAATAGGAATATTCTCATCTGTATGGCATACAGATATAACACTGGATCTTTAGAAAATGTAATCCTAGCACAATACTTGGGTTTACAATGAAGACTATTTTAGCCATAATAAAGGATACTCCATTTAAGTTTTCAATTTTTAAAATCAATCTTCAAACAAAAGATGGAAGACTTAAAAAAGGGTTACATAAGAAAACAGGTTATTAAGCTTGATAACATAAGAGTAGAGCTCATGACTGAGAGAGGAAAGGGCAAGTACAAGTAAGACTGGGAGTGTTAATAACCTCATCCTGTATTACAGGGACTCGAGAAGTTCTGTCTGAAGTTGTTAGATCAAGAAAAGATAGTTGGAGTATTTATTTAGGATGGGAAAGGGAGAACAAAGGTAAGAGAGCTCAACTCTTTTTCTTTCATAGTGGAAAGTAAATAGATGAGATCCTAAATTGAAAATCATTAAAAAAATTAATGTAAGCACAATACTTAAAATTAAAAACAACAAACAGAAAAGATAAAACGAGAAGTAGGGCTGGGGAGGGAGGTTTACTATAAGCTCTGTATTTTCTCTTTTACCTAATACATATTTGATAAAAATATTAAAAGAAAAACCTCTTCCCATCCCAACCCCCCAAAAGGAAAACCATTTAACAGTTTCATTGGTAAATTAGAATTTTTAAAGAACACTTTTGTTGTATACCTGAGATTCTTCTGAGTGGTACTGCACGGATTCCATATTGCCCATAACGGTAGTCCCCAGAACAGACATGAGAGCCATCTTATGATCTGATACTCTAGTTTTCTGCCAAATAACTGCCTAGGAACAAAATGACACAGACAACTTTTAATACAATTTAGATTTACTAAACTTATACCATTTATTTCTATATTTAGCATTCATCCCCAGCTTGTATTTTCAGTATAATTTGGAAAAGATGCATGGGCTATAAAGTCTGACAGAACGCTGGTTCTGAATATTAGTAGCTATATATGTTATAGTGTATAATCTATTTAACTTCTCTTAACTTCTGTTTTCTCCTCTCTACAAGATGGCTAAGAATATTTATCTTCCAGAGTTGTTGGAAGATGAAAATCTATAATGTAGGCAAACACAGAGGCTGGTGCCTGGCATAAAACAGTTTCATTAAATATTAACTCTCCTCCCTCTTTTAATCCTAAATGTCAGAGTATATACTTCAGAGTATATATAAATTAAGTTGTTACTCCAAGTAAGGTATTTTAGTGAGGATGGACAGCTATGCTATAAGATTTCTGTAAATTGTCAAACTGATATAAAAATCTGGGATAATGCAGCTCTTTAAAATTACCTTTGTAATTACCTCTTATACACAGAGAACTTACACAAAGCTAACTGAACCACACAGACATAAAAGACATGAATAGATGTTGAATATTTCACAGACATGAATAATGACGTTGGGTTTTTTTCACTGCAAGTTTGTAGTAGGGTAGTTTAAGAGAATCATGTTTCAGAGAGATTGGACCAAAGTTTAGCTTTGAAGTGCAAGATCAGGTATGATATACTGCAATTTCTTCAGTTAACAAGGTCCAATTACAGTCAAATCTCTTGAGAAACCATCAGTATAGACAAAATTCATTCATTCAACAAATACTCACTTACCACCTCCTAAGTCCTGAGGAAAATGTGTGAAGGGCCTAGGAGAAAACATCAACATTTAAGGGACAGGCAGAAGAAGAAGAGGAGACTGAAAAGGAGTGGTCACAGAGACAGGAAGAGCGATAGGAGAGTATGATGCACAGAACAAGGAAGTAAGAAAGAGGTAGTCCTATGTGCCGTGTTGAGAGATCAAGGTAAGAACAGCGATGTAGCCACAGGATTTAGGAATCAGGAGGGTGAGCACAGTTCTAGGGAAGTTGAGTAACCGAAGCCAAATTTTAGTGATTGGATAGTGACTACAGGGACAACATAGAAAAGTGAATCTAGACAGCTCTTTCAGAAGGTTTGGCTGCAAAGTGAAAGCACACAGTGCAGTAATTGGAGGCAGGTGTGGATTAAGGGAGGGTCTTAATATGACACACTTGAATGGGAAGCAGTAAGGGAAGAATGGGTCTACAAACAAGTAGGAACCTATGAAGGCAGGAAGAAGTACTAACAATATTATGTAAAATAAAATGAAAGGTGAAGTACATGGATTCATGTTGTCCTCTAATTGGCATGTTAGGGGACAGCAGTGAAGGAATGTGCTTTTCTGGACAAGGTGACAATAATCAATAACTCTGCTTGTTGATCTGTGTCATCTGTAAACCACTTTGTTTTTAGAACGTCAAAGACCAACCTGCTTGGGAAGAGAGTAGAACAACTACTCAGTAAGACAAATTACACAATACTTAGTGTAGCAAAAAAACCTTTTATCTATTGCCATGGTTTTATTCATACTAATCAAATAGGAGTTACAATTCATGAAGAACTTAACAAAGCACTACTATTCTAGAAGCTACTGTTAATTTTCATAACCATTTCAGGTAGTTATTATTTCATTTCGCAGATGAGGAAACTGAAGCTCAAAGAGATTGATTTACCCAAAGGGACATAGATAGTTGGCCACAGAGCCATGATTTATACCCCAACCTTTATGGCTCCAAATTGCTCACTGTTTTTACTTTGCTAACATCTCTCTCCTCTCTAGTCAAAGATAGTAATAAGTTATGGCCAACTCCAGACCCTGATTGGGAATTCTCAGAGTGTCTCTGACATGCATTTTCATGTATGATTACCCTCCATGGCTATGTGATATGCTATGTAACCTCCAAGTAGCTTGAGGGTATTAATGAATTCTCAAAACAAAATTTTTAATCTATTTGATTTAAAGATAAATAATTTACCTTTAGAAGAAGGACAAGGAGTAAAATTGGGGTCCCCAAATCAAACAAACCACACCAGAATACAGAAGTCCAAAAAGATCAGGAGCTACTGTCCTAACATCCTCAAGTCACAATATTTTTGAGAGTGCAGCTGCTGGTACCAATCTTAAACTTATTATGCAGATCCTTATAGCCAAGGATTTCTAAATATCCAATAATTTTTTATTCACTAATAGTCATATAAATACAGATGCGCAGTATCTGGAAATTAGTCCCAGGGACATATTAGTCCCAAAGTACACAGCAAAATGAGAGAACTAGAAAAACAATTTAGGTATTGTTCTATCATAAATTTCAACTTTTCACTATCTATTGCTTTGAAAATGATCTGAATCAGAAAAAGGATATAAAGTACACGAAATCAAAGTATAAAAGTAAATTGCAAACAATTAAAAATTCAGATATAGGTTCGATGCATATATTTATAAACAAAAAATTATGACGTTTTGATAACTACATTTATACTTAAAGCACAATACACTAGACTATTTAAAATTGGAACTGCTCCAGGAAACATGGGCTATAGAGTCACATAAGTATTTTTAATCCTTAATTTCATCACATATTGTAATACATAAACACTTAGGATAAATTAAAATTTGGAGAAACTCATTTTGAATTTATTCAGCAAATATTTATTGAGCATTTACTGTGTACCAGATTCCATGCTAAAAGCTGAGAATACAAAGATAAAAGAACAAGGACCGGTTCTCAAGGAGCAAAAAATATAAAAGGAAAGCAAGGTATTAAATAATTATAATGCATTATGAAAAGTGCTATTACAAAACACAGTGGGAGCACTGTAGAAGAAACCTAAGTCTACTTCACAGAGCGGTGAGACCTGAAAGGAGTTTGCTGCTGACAAATCATGGGAAGAGCATTCCTGACAGACAGAAGAGCACATGTAAGTGCATGGAAGCAGAGAGGATATGCCTTGCTGGTGACGAAGCTGGACAGAAAGACAGGAGCAAGATCATGAATGACCTAGAATATCATGCAAAGAAATTTATACTATCTCTTTTTGTAATGCAGAGTCACTGAAGAAATCTAATTGGGAAAATGCCATGATCAGATATGGATGTTAGAAAGAGATCTTTGGACCTTGAGGACATTATGCTAACTGACAGAGAAAGATAAATACTGTATGATATCACTTATATGTGTAATCTAAAGACAAACTCATAGAAAGAGGGAGTAAAATGGTGGTACTAGGGGACGGAGGTTGGGGGAATAGGACAGATATTATTTAAGGGTCCAAACTTGCAACGAGTAGTAAATAAGTCCTAGAGATCTAATGCACAGTACACTGAACATAAACAATACAGTATTAAAATCATCAAACTTGCTCAGAGACTAGAACTTCATTACTCCAACCACTAAAAAAAAATTATGTAATGTTATAGAGGTGCTATTTATTGCTACAATGGCAATCATATTACAATATATAAATGTATAAAATTAATATGTTGTACACCTAAAATTTACAGAATGTTATATGTCAACTATATTTCAATTTAAAAAGAAAGATCTTCGGCAAAAATGATTTAGTGAGAATTGAAACTAGAGCAATATGAATTTTTAAAAAATGTGATTGTATTAATCCAACACAGAGATTCTCAATGTTTACTGAGGACATGCCAAATGCATGAAGTTCACATTCACAAAATATTCCCAAAGGCACCGAGGATTGTATGCAATTCTTGGCACACTAACTGTAATGCTACCACTTTCTCTTCCACTCACAAAAATACAGTGGAACGCAAGTCAGTGAAAGTCACATTGACAGGTAAAATATTTGCAGACTTCGGTACTTTACTAATATTAACATTGTGATTGAGAAATCACTGGACTGGGTAACAGAACCAGGCACATTGGTAAAAAGGAAGGAGAACACAGGGATGAACTAGACCTGATGTGACCTGGTGACTGACTGCATGTGGGGACGAAGAAAAGGAGAAGAAATCAGTAAGATAATTGAGTTCCTGGTACCAAGAACAGTGTCAGGTGCTCAATAGGGCCCAATAAACACTACTTTGTTGAAGGAGTAAGCAAATGAATATATTTTTCTAGAGAAAAGTAACCCCAGTGGAGTTGAAACCTAGCTCTTTGTTTTTAAAGATTAAATGGTTGGTTGTCATACCACTACATGGGTTAGAAATTATGTTTTTGTTTACTACTTTACTTTAGGAAATCCAAAGTAAACTTTTCTTTTTTTCAATAGTTTTATTGAGATATAATTCATACACCATACAATTCACCCATTTTAAGTGTACAAGTCAATGGTTTTTAGTATATTTACAGAGTTGTGCAACTATCAGCACAATCTCATTTTAGAACAATTTTATCACTCCAAAAAGAAACCCTATCCCTATTAGCAGTCACTCCCATTTCCTCCCACCTTCACCCTAGGCAATCACTAATTTACTTTCTGTCTCTATAAATTTGCCTACTTTGGTTATTTCATATAAATGGAATCATACAATACATAGTCTTTTGTGAGTGGCTTCTTTCACCTAGCATAATGTTTTCAAGGTTTATCCACGTCGTATCAGAACTTCACTATTTTTTTTAATGACTAAATAAGATTCCATTGTATGGATAGACATTTCAATTATCCTTTCATTGGATGATGGACGTTTGGGTTGTTTCCACTTTTTGGCTATTACGAATAATGCTGCCATGGACACTCATGTACAAGTTTTTGTGTAGACACATGTTTTCTTTTCTCTGGGTATATGCCCAGAAATGGAATTGCTGCGTAATAGGGTAATTCTGTTTATTTTTTGAGGAACTGCCAGACTGTAATCTTTGTGTTTCCTGTGTGTATGTTTGTGTGTATGTAAAAAGACGGAGTGCTGGCTTCTGCTATTATGGCTGTTATTTTAAGCCAACCAGTACCTCGTGATTTAATGCATAATGTGCAAAATAACAGAAAGTAGGTAAGGTTCTGAATAATCTGCAACTACATGGGAATGAAACATCCCCTGCTTCATACTTTCCATATCACAAGTTACTTTTAACAAGGAGTAGTAGAGCAATAAAAACTTAATCAGAAGAAGTTTATCTCTTTAAAGCTATGCTAGCTCTCTGACACTGACTTACATATACATAAAATATATTTAAAGTAGTCAGGAAAATATTTCAAGAAAACTAATGTTTCAAAACGCCACTGAATACAGCTATAAAGCCTGTGATATTTCTAATGTTAACAGCATATTGTTTATTTTAGTTTGTATTAGAGTGATGCCTCAGGTACTGCCTAAGATATAAATCTTAGCGGCTGATTAACGCAACGATGCTATTTCACTGCCTGACCTGCTGAATAGCTAGTATACAGAACTGCAAAAAGATCACTTGAGAAAACAGGTTCTAAAAAAGCTGTGAAACATGAGAACCATTAAATGTGAATTTTTTTTAAAGTAAATACTGACAGTAGTTCTGGAGCATTATTTCACACTAGACAATTATTGCATCAGATCAAGGGGGCTAATTTAGGAGCATTTTCTAAACTAGTTACGGTTGGGCTAGCAATAAATGATGAAGAGGTCTGCCAACAAGTTAAATCTTCATATTACTTGGGCAATTAAGATTCATTTTCCAAACAGGATCCATTATTAAAGAACTAAACAATAAAGTGATAATTAAAAATTGAAGATCTAGAAGAAACTGAACTTTTAAATACTATTATTTTCTACAACAAATAGTTTTTAGTTTGCTTTCCCTACCATTTCATGAATCCTATATTATTTTCTAAAATAGAGATTCTCTTTTCACTTCCTGAAGTTTTTCACATATTTTGCCCTTAGGCTGAAAGCTTAACATGTGCTAAAAATACACACACATACCCCCATATGTTTTCTATCTAGGTCACACAAGTTGGAGCATCTGGATGTGCCAAGTAAGAATCTGACTCTAGTCAGTATGATGACAGTGCAAAAACACCTCAATCAAAAATATATTATTACATGCACACCATGTAATTGATTGAAGTTAGCCAAATATATCTTGCCACTGTTCCTACTTCATTGACATATACTATTTGAAGGAAATGAAGTTAGATGAGAATATTCAGTATTTAATTAGTAAACCTCAGGTGTGAAGGCAATTTGTGATAATGGGGAAAAGGAGGCTGCACACAGATGATGCACAATTAACTAAAAAACGCAATGCTAATAATAAGACTGCCTGAGCAAAGGTGACTCCTTTTAGAATATGAAATAAAAAGTATACTTTGTGGAAATTTATATGCACAGATGTACTAAGCAGCTCACATTTGAATTTCTTAAAAGTCAGAAGTTTTAACTACTTCTGAGGTCTTACAAGTTGATATAACTGGATCTGTATCTACTGCGAGCTATTCCTGGATATATATTTGTACTGACTCTGGTTCAGAAAGGGCAGGGACACAAACACAATATAAGAAAAGGCAATTTTTTCCCACACTGGCAATATGACAACAATATTAGTTATAGAAGCTTATCACTAAGACATTGCTAAAAGTTTTGAATTCGGTATAAAATGATGGATTATTCCATCAAAAAGTTAATAGTTGTTACAAGAACATCACATTCTATTAACATAATAAGCATTAATATGATTTGATTCTTGCTAATAAGCAGCCTTAGACTTTAAAAAAAAGGATTCTATCTTGGTAAAATTTATTCAGCATAATGTTAAATTTAAAATCTCTTATCTTTACATCTACTCTGCTTAAATATTTCTTATTTTATATTCATTTTTTGGAATAGAGCATGCATAATTATATTCCCTGAAGCTTACAAAGAAATTAGTAACAGTAACTTTACCTATGGAAAGGAGGCTTATAGGAGCTAGGCAGATGAGTGACAAAGATGAGAATAATTTTTTCATTCTACCTTTTCATACTTTTTGTTTTTTTCAAAGATTGAAAGGTATGATTTATTCAAAAATTTAAGTAAAAATTTAAAAAACATAAAGTTAATCTTCACATAACTTTCAAAGGGAGATTGTAAATACTCATTCTTGGTGGTCTTTAAAACAAGAAAGATTATTTCCAATTGCTAATCAAATCTTATTTATCTACATCAGAAATGGTTTTCTTGTCTAGACCCTCTTCTCCATACTCTGTGCCACTACCTGGACTTCTTCAATTACACAATTACTAAACATAATTTGGGCCATCTTTCAACTGCCATGAGAATTATCTTGTTAGTCTCCTACTGAAACTCCTTATTTTGTTTCCTTGTGGCACTTGGCAAGAAGTCCACATTCCCATGTAAGATCCACAGGTCCTTTAGAATTTAGACCCAAGCAACCTTTCTCATCTCATCTCCTATTTTCCTACACCAGCTTTCTCTGACCTCTGATGACTCCTTGACCTTGCATGTGCTTTGAATGCCTCTCCTCACCTAGTCTTTCTCAAGAACCAGTTCTAAGGCCACTTCCTCTGAAAATCCTTTTTGAGCCTATCCAGAGTTTAATAACTGCCTCCAGATTATCCACACTTTTCAACAGTGTTTACAGGAAACCTTTCAGATCAGCCTTTCTGATCAACTCTTTACCTTGGAAACCATAGGGAATCATTACTTCCTCCCATATTTAACTTTACAGAAAAGGTTATTCGCAAATCAAGCTGCAGTTGCTTTATGACAATATTTGATTTCAGCTTTTTCTCTTTATTCTCACTGAATAGAACACCTTATCTATTACTTTTGTTTTTATGAGACTTCTCCAAACTTGATACTACTCTTCCCCAACTCATTTTAAATGAAGCTACCCCAGCCATCTCTTCTGCAACACAACTCCATCCTCCACACGGTTCCCTAGTTGTTTTCTTTTCAGTCAAGACCAATAATGGATAGAAAATTCAGACAGAAGATCAATAAGGAAACAGGACTTGAACAACACTATAGATCAAATAGACCTAACAGACACATACAGAACATTCTACTGAACAGCAGCAGAATGCACATTCTTCTCAAGCTCACACTAATCTTTCTCCAGGATAGATAATATGTTAGGTCACAAAATAAGTCTTAACAAATTTACGAAGACTGAAACATACCAAGTATTTTTTCTCACCACAATGGAATAAAACTAGAAATCAATAGCAGACAGAAAACTGGAAAATTCAGAATACGTGGAAATTAAAACATCACACTCTTGAACAATCATCGGATCAAAGAAATAAAAAAGGAAATTAGAAAATACCCCAAGATAAATAAAAATGAAAATGCAACATACCAAAACTTATGGGATGCAGCAAAAGCAGTAATAAGAGGGAAGTTCACAGTGATAAACACCTATATTAAAAAAGAAAGATGTCAAATAAACAAGCTAACTATACACCTAAAGGAGCTAGAAAAAGAACAACAAACTAAGCCCAAAGTTAGCAGAAGGGAAGAAATAACAAAGATTAGAGCAGAGCAGAAATAAACAAAATAGAAAAGCAACAGAAAAAAAAAATCAACAAAACTAAGAGTTGGTTTTTTGAAAAGAAACGAACTTGACAAACCATTAATTATACTAAGAAAAAGAGAAGACTCAAATAAAGTTAGAAATGAAAGAAGAGATATTATAACTAATGCCTCAGAAATAAAAAGAATCATGAGAAACTTTATGAACAATTATATACCAACACACTGGATAACCTAGGAAAAAAGGCTCAATTCCTAGAAATATACAACTGACCAAGACTAAATCATGAAGAAATAGAAAGTCTGAACAGACTTATAACTAGTATAGATATTGAACCAGTAATCAAAAACCTTCCAACAGGGGCCGCCCGATGGTACAGTGGTTTAGTTCACTCTTGGCAGCCCAGGGTTTGCGAGTTCGGATCCCGGGTGCCCGCTGACGCACTGCTTGTCAGCCATGCCGTGGCAGCGTCCCATATAAAGTAGAGGAAGATGGGCACAGATGTTAGCCCAGGTCCAGTTTTCCTCAGCAAAAAAAAAAAAGAGGAGGATTGGCAATGGATGTTACCTCAGGGCTGGTCTTCCTCACAAAAAAAAAAAACCTTCCAACAAAGAAAAGCCCAGTGCTAGATGGCTTCACTGGTGAATTTTACCAAACATTAAAAGGAGAATTAACACTAATCCTTCTCAAAATCTTCCAAAAAAAACAGAGAGAAAAGAACACTTGCAAATGCATTTTATGAGGCCTACATTACCCTGATAACAAAGCCAGACAAGAACACTACACGAAAAGAAAACTACAGGCCAATATCCCTGATGAATACAGATGCAAAAATCCTCAACAAAACACTAGCAAATCAAATCCAACAGCCATTAAAAAAATCATACACCATGATCAAATGAGATTTATTCCTAGGATGCAAAGATGGTTCAACATACACGTTTCAATTAATGTGATACACTATATTAACAGAATAAAGGATAAAAATCATATGATCAGGAGAGTTCAAGATGGCAGCATAGGAAGATCCTGAACTCATCTCCTCCCACAGACACAACAAACATACAGCTACATAAAGAACAAATCCCTCTGAAAAGAACTAGCTGAACACCTCCTCCACAGCAAAGGATAAAAGGGCCACATTGAGATGGGCAAGAGAGGCAGAAACACGTTCTCACCAAAAACCCCACCCCCAGTGCAGCGACTCACAATAGGGAGGAATCTCAAAAAAATAAATAAGTAAATAAGCGGAGCTTCTCCCTGAGAAGGAAGAGATTTGCACCCCACACCAATCCCTGGGTCCTGCACTGGAGAGACAAGCCCCCAAAACATCTGCTTTTGAAAAGCAATGGGGCTTATGTTCAAGAAAAACATGGGGCTGTAGGGAAGGAAGATCTCGCTGTTAATGGGCTCACACTCAGACCCACTTGCCCTGGGACCCAGCGCAAAAGCAGCAGTTTGAAAAGAGCCTAGATGATATGTGAAGGAGATTCACTTGCTAATCTTAAATCATCTACCAGAGAGGTCGAAATCTGCTGGGACTCAATTGAGGATGGAACATTTTTAACCAGCTCCCTCTACCTTGCTGGTGCCAGTGCTGGTGGGAGCCATTTTAGCCCTCTCACTCAAACCTGCCAACAGTGGTGGGTGAGCAGCCCCAGCCCCACTGCTCCTGCAACTGCCTGACGTGGTGGGTGAGCAGCCCTGGCCCTGTACCACTTGTGTGAGGCACCAACAGGCACAGAGGGCAAGCAGGCCCACCCCCAGGCCCCACAATGCTCACACACAGCACTGACCAATGTGGAAGGCAAGCAGCCCTGCCCCCATATGCCACTTGCATGACCCTACCAGGGCCAACAGGCATGCAGCCCACACAGGGGATGTCCCTTGAGCAGCCTAGCTCTAGTGGTCTGGGGGGAATTGTGCTTCTGAGTCCCATGTGACATCTTCTACACAAGGCCACTCCTTCAAGATTGGGAGAGGTAGCTGATTTGCCTAATAAACAGAAACAAACACAAAGAATCAGGCCAAATATGGAGACAAAGGAATATGTTCCAAACAAAAGAACAAGACAAAACATGAGGAAAAGACAATAACAAAATGGAGATAGGTAGTCTACCTGATAAAGAGTTCACAGTAGTGGTCATAAAGATGCTCCCTGAACTCAGGAGAAGAATGGATAAACACAGTGAGATCTTTAACAAAGAGACAGAAAATACAAGAAAGTTCCAAACAGAAGTTATAGAGCTAAAGGATACAATAAACGAACCAAAAAATGCACTTGGAGGGTTCAACAGCAGACTGGATGAAGCTAAAGATCAGATCATCAAAGTGGAAGACAAAGCAATACAACTCACCCAGAGAGAGCAGCAAAAAGAAAAGAATTAAAAAAAAAAAATGAAGATAACTTAACGGACCTTTGGGACAACATCAAGCAGAATAACATTTGCATTATAGGAGCCCCAGAAGAAGAAGAAGGAAAGGGCCAGAAAACTTATTTGAAGAAATAATGGCTGAAACCTTCCCTAATCTGAGGAAGGAAACAGACATACAGGTCCAGGAAGCCCAGAAGGTCCAAATAAGATGCACCCAAAGAGATCCACACCACGACACATTATAATTAAAATGGTAAAAGTTAAAGAGAGAACTTAAAAGCAGCAAGAGAAAAACAACTTACTATGTACAAGGGAAACTCATAAGGCTATCAGCAGATTTTTCGGCAGAAACTTTGCAAGCCAGAAGAGAGTGGCATGACATATTCAACAAGCTGAAAGGGAAAAACTTCCAACCAAGAATTCTCCACCTGGCAAGGTTATCATTCAGAATTGAAGGAGAAATTAAGAGTTTTCCAGATAAGCAAAAGCTAAAGGAGTCATCACCACTAAACCAGCCTTACAAGAAATGTTAAAGGGACTTCTCTAAACTGAAAAGAAATAGTACCAATTAATAATAAGAAGACATATGAAAGTAAAAAATCTCTCTTGAAAAGGTAAATATATAGTAAAGGTAGTAGATCAATCACTTATAAAGCAAGTATGAAGGATAAAAACAAAAACAGTAAAATTAACTAAAACTACAAAAATTAGTTAAGGGATACATAAAATAAAAGGATGTAAAGTATGACATCAAAAATATAAAACATGGAGGGGGAAAAAATGTAAAGTTTTGTCATGTATTCAAATTTAAGTTGCTATCAACTTAAAGCAGACTGTTATATACATAAGTTATATATGAACCTCATGGTAACCACAAAGCAAAATCTTATAGTAAGTACACAAAAGAAAATGAGAAAGGAATCTAAACATAACACTAAAGAAAGCCATCAAACCACAAGAGAAGAGAGAAAAAGCAGAAGAAAGGAACAGAGAGAAACTACAAAAACAGCCAGGAAACAATTAACAAAATGGCAATAAGTACATACCTATCAATAATTACTTTAAATGTAAACAGACTAAATTCTCCAATCAAAAGACACAGAGCAGCTACATGGATAAAAGAACAAGACCCACCTCTATGCTGCCCACAAAAGATTCACTTCAGAAGAAAGGATACACACAGACTGCAAGTGAAGGGGTAGAGAAAGACAATTCATGCAAATGGAAACTAAAAGAAAGCTGGTGTAGCTATACTCATAACAGACAAAATAGACTTTAAAAGAAAGACTGTAATAAAAGACAAGGAAGGGCATTACAGAATGATAAAAGGGTGAATCCAGCCAGAAGACATAACATTAATAAATATACATGCACCCAACATAGGAGCACCAAGATATATAAAGCAAATATTAATGGACTTAAAGGGAGAAATTGACAGCAATACAATAACAGTAGGAGCCTTAAACACCACACTTACATGAATGGATAGATCATCCAGACAGAAAATTAATAAGGAAAATCAGCCTTAAACAACACATTATTAGACCAGATAGACTTACGTATTGTCTATTAATGTCTACAGAACATTCCATCCAACAAAACACTAATTTGAAAAGATATATGCACTCCTATGTTCATTGCAGCATTATTTTCAATAGCCAAAATATGAAAACAACCTAAGTGCCCGTCAATGGATGAATGGATAAAGAAGATGTGAAATATATATATAAATACATACACACACACACACACACACACACAATAGAATACTACACAGCCATAACAAAAATGAAATCTTGCCTTTTGTGAAAACATGGATGGACCTCGGGGGTATTATGCTAAGTGAAATAAGTGAGATGGAGAAAGACAAATACTATATGATTTCACTCATATGGGGAATCTACAAAAACAAAATAAACAAATGAACAAAACAAAAACAAACTCATAGATACAGAGAACAGATTGGTGGTTACCAGAGGGGAAGGAGGTTGGGGGGGTGGGTGAAGGGGGTCAACTGTATGGTGATGGATGGTAACTAGACTTTTGGTGGTGATCACTTTGTAGTGTATATAGACATTGAATTATGTTATACACCTGAAACTTATATGACGTTATATACAATTTTACCTCAATAGAAAAAAGAAAAAAAATCACATGATCATCTAATAGATGCAGAAAAAGCATCTGACAAAACTATACATCCTCTCATGATTAAAAACTCTCAACAAACAAGGAATAGAAGGAAAGTAACTCAACACAATAAAGCCATATATGAAAAACTCATAGCCAACATTATATTCAACAGTGAAAAACTGAAAGCTTTTCCTCTAAGATCAGTTACAAGGCAAGGATGCCCATTTTCATCACTTCTATTTATCATAGTACTGAAAGTCCTAGCCAGTGCAATTAGGCAAGGAAAAGAAATAAAAGGCATACAAATCAGAAAGGAAGAAGTAAACCTGTCCCTGTTTGCAGATGACGTGAACCTATATATAGAAAACCCTAAAGACTCCATAAAAAAAAAAAAAACTGTTAAAACTAATAAACAAATTCAGTAAAGTTGCAGGATACAAAATCAACATACAAAAACCAGTTGCATATCTATACACTAATAATAAACTATCTGAAAAGGAAATTAGGAAAACAATTCCATTTACAATAGCACCAAAAAGAATAAAATACTTAGGAATAAATTTAACTAAGGAGGTGAAAGACTTGTATACTGAAAACTGTAAAACATTGATAAAAGAAACTAAAGACGACACAAACAAAAGGAAAGGCATCCTCTGTTCATAGATTGGAAGACTTAATACTGTTAAAATGTCCGTACTACCCAAAATTAACTACAGATTCAATGCAATACCCATCAAAACTCCCAATAGCATTCTTTACAGAAATAGAAAAAAAACAATTCTAAAACTCATATGGAACCACAAAAGACCATGAATAACCAAATCAATCCTGAGAAAGAAGAACAAAGCTGAAGGCATCACATTTCCTGATTTAAAAAATATTACAGGGTCGCACGGTGGCGCAGCGGTTTAGTTCATGCTTGGCAGCCCGGGGTTGGCAGGTTCGATCCCGGGAGCTGGCGGACGCACTGCTTGTCAGCCATGCCATGGCGACGTCCCATATAAAGTAGAGGAAGGTGGGCACGGATGTTAGCCCAGGGCCAGTCTTCCTTGGCAAAAAGAGGAAGATGGGTACGGATGTTAGCTCAGGGCTGGTCTTCCTCACCAAAAAAAAAAAAAAAAAAAAAAAATTACAAAGCTACAGTAATCAAAACAGTATGGTACTGGCATAAAGACAGACATAAAGAAGAATGGAACAGAATAGAGACAGAAATAAATCCAAGCATATATGGTCAACTGATGTCCAACAAGGGTGCCAAGAATACAAAATGGGGAAAGGACAGTCTCTTCAATAGTGCTGGGAAAACTGGATATCCACATGCAAAAGAATGAAATTGGACCCTTATCTTATACTATACACAAAAATCAATTCAAAATGGATTAAAGACTTAAATATAAGACCTGAAACTGTCAAACTCCTAGAAGAGAACATAAGAGAAAAGCTTCATGACACTGGTATAGGCAATGATTTCTTTGATATACCATGAAAAGCATAAGCAACAAAAGAAAAAACAGACAAATGGGACTATATTAAACTAAAAAGCTTTTGCACAGCAAAGGAAGCAATCAACAGGGTGAAAAGGCAACCTACAGAATGGGAGAAAATATTTGCACACCATATACCTGATGATTAATCTCCAAAATATATAAGGAACTCCTACAACTCAATAACAAAAAAAACCCCTAATAACCCAATTAAAAAACAGGCTAAGTTCTTGAATATTAGCATTCCCATGTTCATTGCAGCACTATTTACAGTAGGTAAGATGTGGAACAACCTAAATGTCTGCTGACGGATGAACGGATAAAGAAAATGTGGTATATACATACAATGGAATATAATCCAGCCTTCAAAAAGAAGGGAATTCTACAATATGTGACAGCATGGAAGAATCTTGAGGATATCATGCTAAGTGAAATAAGCCAGTCACAGAAGGACAAATACTGCATGATTCCACTTATACGAAGTATCTAAAATAGCCAATTCATAAAATCAAAGAGCGGAATGGTGGTCACCAGGGGTTAGGGGGAGGGAGAAATAGGAGTTACTAATGAACAGGCATAAAGTTTCAGTTAAGCAAGATGAATAAGTTTTAGAGATCTGCTGTACAACATCGTAACTCTAGTCAACAATACTGTACTGTACACTTAAAAATTCGTTGAGCAGATCTCCTGTCAAGTGTTCTTACCACAATAAAAAAAAAAAAACAAAAAACAACTCCACAGATTCTAAGCTTCCAACACTCCCAACAGTTGGCTCCCTGATACATACATACAACTGGCTCTCCTCTTTCCATACATCCTATTTTATTCAGGCAAATGTCCTAATAATAACATTATGGTTCTTTATTCTTTTAATTTTGTGCCTTTTTAAAAAAACAAGCAACAAGTGTTAAGGCTAACATATAACAAATAATATCCAGCCTAACTGACTAATTAACAAAAACTCTCTATTGACGAGGTAACAATAATTTCACTTTAAAAGTTTTGTTTGATTCTATTAGCTTCTTTTTTTTTTTTTTTTTTTGTGGGGAAGACCAGCCCTGAGCTAACATCTGTTGCCACTCCTCCCCTTTTTGCTGAGGAAGACTGGCTCTGGGCTAACATCGTGCCCATCTTCCTCTACTTTATATGGGACGCCACCACGGCATGGCTGACAGGCAGTGCGTCGGCGGGCGCCCGGGATCCGAACTCGCGAACCCCGGGCTGCCAAGCGCGGACTAAACCGCTGCGCCACCGGGCGGCCCCCTATTAGCTTCTTTTTTGAGTGAAATCAAAATTATGTTAGAGTAATTCACGACGGTAATGATATATTACAGGAGAAAGCCAGATGCACTCATCCAGGGATAAAAAAAGGGATGTAGTATTACCATTTTCCTAGGCATGGAAGTTAAATATATCAGATAGCTTCAAATCTTTTCTGTTCATTTTCTACATGCAGTCAGCCAACCAGTCTCATTAATTCTTCCTTATAATAGCTATCACAGACACTCTTTGCTTTCTATGCCCATTGTGCTTATCCTAAATCAGGCCCTTAGTGCCTGGATTTTTGTTTTAGCTTCCTAACTAGTGTCACTGCTTATAGCCTCCTATAATTCTTCCCTGCACACTACTGCCAAACTAATTGTCAGAGGTAACACCTTGATCAAGTCACTTCTCTACTCCCAATTTTTTCTTAAAAAAAAAAAAAAAGATTCAGTCTAGCATTCAAAACCCTTTATAATCTAGACTCAAATTATCTTTCAGGATTTATCTTCCTCTATTCCTTTAGATAAGATACCTACTCACCTAAATTGACTTATTCACTGCCTCTTAATGTGCTCTGCACTTTCCTACCTACATCTTTTATGTTCACACTATTTCTCTACTTAGAATGATCTTGGTCCATTTTCCCATATTACCAAATTCTACTGTAACGGAATCCCCCTATAACCCATCTACCTGGGGGGCCCTAGGTGAAATCATTCTTATAGGTTGTTCCTACTTCACTGAATCAGTAACACCCTCCTGGCAAGTGGCCAAAGTCAGTCCTTCCTCTTCTGTGACTTTCTACAAGCCCCCAAAAGGAAAGGGAAGATATCAAGTATAAAAGCTGATACTTGCTGTTTTGCCACCTCTCTGTTCCAGTTGCTATCTTTAATCCTTAGTGATACCATCTGCCCCTGTGTCTTAGGTGTTTTAATACCTATGTGCACAATCCAGTATGGGCTAGTGGCACCAATGTGATGTAGTGCTCCTTTCCTTCATGCTCTGAATCCTTGATCACACTCATTCATTTAACACATATTTTCTGAGCACCTACTATGAAGTACTATTGTAAGCACTAGGGATACAACAGTGAAAAAATAGTCAAAAATCCTTCGCCTCATGGAAATTATATTCTAGAGGAGGAGAGACAATAAATCAAGATAAGTACAATATTTAGTATATTAGATGCTTAAGTTTTAAGAAGAAAAATAAAGCAGGAAAATGTGTGTGGGGCAGGGAAAATGGTTGGCAATTTTAGAGTGGCTAAAGAAAGCCTCACTGAGAAGGTTTAAGTAAAGGTCCAAAAGATGAGGATTGAGCCAGATATATGGGAGAAGAATGTTCTAGGCAATGGAACTACAAATACAGAGGTCCTGAGTTGGAAGTATGACTGGTAGGTTTGAGAGCAACCAGGAGGCCAGTTCAGCTGAAGCAGTGAGCAAGAGGAAAGAAGTAAATGAGATCAGATGCAATAGTGGGTTGGATCATCTATAACAGGGGTCAGCAAACTATAGGCTGAATCCAAGGGCGGAATCCAGCCCACTGCCTGTTTCTTTTGAGTTTTACTGTTTATGGTTGCTTTCCTGCTACAAGAGCAGAGCTGAATAGTTGTAAGAGAGACTGTATGGTCCAAAAAACCTAAAATATTTACTGTACGGCTCTTTACAAAAAAAAGTTTACTGATCCTGATGTAGAATTCACGGGCCACTTATGAAGGCTTTGATTTTACTCTGAATGAAATGGGAACTCACTGAAAAGGAGTTGTGTGATTGGTCTTACATTTTTATAGGATCACTCCAGCTGTTGGGCTGGGAATAGACCGAAGATAGCAAGGAAGGAAGCTGGCAGATCCAGTTAGGATATTATTAAAAAAATCCAGGTGAGAGATGATGGTGGCTTAGACCACAGTGGTATTCATAGACGTGGTGGAAAGTAGTTAGATTTTAGATATAGTTTGAAGGCAGACCTACAGAATTTTACTTTTGAATCAGATTAGAGTGTGAGAGAATTAGTAGCCAAGGATAACTCCAAGGCTTTTGGTGTGCCAATTGAAAAAACAGAGTTCTTGTATAATGGTGAGGAAAGACGTAGAAAGAACAGTTCTAGGAGAGAAGATATGGAGCGCAGTTTTTGACATGTTAAATGTGAGAAGCATATTACTAGATATCCAAAGAGAGGTTTTTGGTGGTAGCTGGATCTGTGAGTTTGGAGTTCAGGGGAGAGTCACAGAATAGAGATAAAAATTTAGGACTCATCAAGTACAAATGACAAGAAAATGAACACATATACATATTCTGTTCATTCTCTATATTCTATATAGAGAAAAGGGAGTAAATTCGAGGATTCAGAGCACGTAGACACTAAATGTTTAGAGGTTAGGAATTGAGGTGGAACTAGAAGACCATAACAAACGGTGGAAAGAAATGTAGGAAAAAAAACAAGGAAGTGTGTTGATCTAGCCAAGTGAAAGTGTTTCAAGGATGGAGAGATCAACTGTGACAAATGCTAAGTAAGATAAAGACTGAGAAGTGACCACTGGATTTAGCAATTTGGAGGTCAATGGTAACCTTGATAAGAGTAGTTTGCGTGGAATGGTAGAAAGAGAAAGCCTGACTGAAGTGGGTTCAAGAAAGAATGAGGGGAGAGCAAGGGGGAGACAATGAATACAGACAACCATTTCAAGAAGTTCTGCAAAAAAGTGAAGGAATTGGCCTTTCCTAAGAACATGGGGAGTACATCTATAGTAACAGAAGGGAAGGTTGAATGTATGGGCACAGTTGCAGACAGGTTGGGAGTTTGTGGATGTTCTTTTTTGATTGCCTCAATTTTCTCACTAACTTAGGACACAAATCAGGTGAGACTGAAGATGGGGAAGAAGGTCTTAGCTGTCTGAGAAGAGAACAGATGAAATAGCCATTTGGGACCTTGTGACTTAATGTGTGATTCATGGACCAGCAGCAATCACATCACCTGGAGACTTGCTGGAAACGTAGAATCGCAGACCCTCCCTGACCTACTGAATCAGAATCTGCATTTTTAACAATATCCCAGGTGATTTGCATGCATAACAAAGTTTACTTAAAACACTGATGTAGGAGACCAGAAGAGAAATGGACTAGAGAAATAGAGTATGACGATCATGAATTTAAAGTGATACTAGTCAGAATGGGTGTGTGTTTTCTTCCAGCTACTTTCAGCTGTACTGGTTCAGGTACGAAGACAAAGAGATGGGTTTAACCAGGATTTACTTAGTCAAACAAATACAGTTAAGAGAGAGAGGAGCAAGAAAATTGAGTGTGTGCCCAAGGAAAGGATGATAATTATGGACCATGTATTTTAAGCAGGGTAAGGAGAGAACTGAGGACATCAGATACAATAAACAGTTAAAAGGCAGCAGGATCAACAGATCACAGATCCAGCAGTCTAATGATCATTGGAGAGAGTAGGCTGGAGACACAGGAGGTGGTGGTCAGAGAGTGAAATATTTAACACTGAAAATATGGAGGAGGTGCACTTTTTGGCAATGACAAGGTCTGTGGTTTAGCCAAAGGAATTAATGGCTGAGGTAGGGTGGAGAATCATATCACTGGAGGAAAGGAGGTAAAAGATCTGAGAAGTCAGGAAGGATTATCTATGTGGATACTGAAATCACCAAGTGGTAGTGATCTAGGAGTCTAAAGACATGAGATTCAAAGCTGAGTGAGATTTTTAGATGGAGAGAAGAAATGGTCCGGAAGTTGTAATGAGATACAATGATGTGAGGAATAGGTGAGAGAGATCAGTCACCACTTGAAAGGACTGCAGGAGATACAGGGTCCTCAGGGAGAGCAAGAAGGTGATCAAAGAAAAGGCTAAGGACACAGATTTCACTTATGACTCACCATGAAATAGGGCATTTCAGGAGATGGGAATGCGTGAAACAGAGTTAGAAAAAAGCAATGATTTGTATGAGAATAAGAGTCCAGGGTGATAAGGGATGATTTGAGAGACCCAGACTTCTTGTGTTGATTAACATAAACAGGAAAGCAGTTAGCAGTTGCCAAGACTCGGACTTTTAAGAGGAAGGCTAGAGAGGCCTTGCCAGGATTACGAGAGTTCTGGGAATCCCATCTGACATCTGCAGGTGGAGGCACGGAGGAAAGAGAGGTGGTCTTGTTCTGAGAGCAAAGGCTTCCTGTTGATCCCTACAAAGGGCAAAGGGGTGGTCTTTCATCCCACTGCTCTGGGCTCTCATCTGGCTCCTATCAATGAAAACCTAAGTAGACATCCTACTTTCTGTCCACATCAAATACCTTCTCTCGGTCATAGGGATTTTTCTCAGAGATTCTGTTGTGCCTCTCCTGCCTCACCATCTGATATTTAGTACAGAACTGAATCCCAACTGTGAAGAAGGTATAAGTTTATTTCCATGAAGCTCTTAGGCCTTAGGCAAATCAAGGCTGTGACTAAGTTCTCTGAACATTTTGTGATAGGTAACATGACGTTTTATCCATTCAGGCGCAATTAAGAAATTTTGTGTATGGAGGTTAGACCTATCTCTACACCCTGATATATCTCAGCATCAGCTCCAGCCCAGCCAAGACACTAGTTAAACAACCACACAAAGATCCAGATCAAAACACATCCACATGAAGTTTTCCTTGATTATTTCAGTCTAAAGTCATCTTACCCTCCTCTCAATTTCCATACTATTTATCAATATTATTCGACAATCACTCAACAAGTTTTCATTATTCTTTTCATCTATTTAAATATTCATACACTTTCACATCTTACCTCCTCACTTACATCATAAGGTCTTTGGGAGTGTAGACCACCACATAACCATTTCAGAGCAGCTACTCAAAGCTCTGCATCTAGTAGCTGTGAAGAGGCCATAGCAAAGGAGAATGAATGTTGCATTAAAAATTAAGAGATCTGGGGTCCAGCCTGGTGGTGTAGTGGTTAAGTTCACACACTCCGCTTCGGTGGCCTGGAGTTCACAGGTTCGGATCCCAGGTGTGGACCTATGCACCACTCATCAAGCCATGCTGTGGCAGCATCCCATATACAAAAAATAGAGGAAGACGGGCACAGATGTTAGCTCAGGGCTAATCTTCCTCAGCAAAAAGAGGAAGATTGGCAATGGATGTTAGCTCAGGGCTGAACTTCCTCACCAAAAAAAAAAAAATTAAGAGATTTGAACTTTAGTTCATTCTCTGCTATATATCCACTCAAACTCTTGGGGTCACATGAAGATAAAATGGGAAAGGACAGAAATAAAAATACTTCATTTGCTAAAAGATTTGGGGCAGGACAAAAGATTTTCAGTGGTCCTTCCCAAAGGTACAGATCTAGGAATCCTGATACTTTCTATTATTTTATGATTTGATATATAAATCATCTCATTAGAACTTCAAAGTGATGGAAATGTGAAATTTCAATTTTCTAAGAAATAAACGGAAATGCTCAAGATATAGGTAAACACCCTTAAAAATCAAAGAGTTTTAGAGTTGAAAAGGGTCTTAGAGATCATCTGATCAACTTTTATTGGCCTAATAATTTCTTCATGAGGAAGGGGCATTTGAACCATGGTCTTGAATTGGAATTTCTCTGCCTCCACAACCCTGGCTGGGATTGGGGAGGGGGTGACCCTTTAACACGGGTCCAGTTGTGGGCAAAGGACTTCTCCAGGGTCGGCCCCATGGCTTAGTGGTTAAGTTCAGAGTGCTCCACTTTGGCCCAGGTTCAGTTCCTGGGCGCGGACATACACCACTCCTTGGTGGCCATGCTGTGGCAGCGACCCACATACAAAATAGAGGCAGACTGGCACAGATGTTAGCTCAGGGTGAATCTTCCTCAGCCAAAAAAAAAAAAAAAAAGACTTTTCCTTGATCCCTCACAGCACAGCTCAAACAAAACTGGAACTCAAAAATATTGGAGTAAAAGGCTAAAAGATGCAAAGAAGAATAAAATGAACAAAGAGGAACCATGAATGTAGGGGATACAGATCATAAACTACCACTTATTTATCTTCAGTTTATAATCCAATAAATGTGTCTCTTCTTTCTCATTCTTGGTTACTGTGCCCACCCACCCCCTGAAAAAAATCTTCAGCCACCACCACAAAGGAGTACCCTCCGAGAGACCCAGAAAACTAGAGACTCACTACCAAATCTCCATGGGCAGTTTTCTGTTCCCAGCTAAGACCCTGCCTCTTCCCAGATTGACTGAAACCAGAGATATTCAACTCTTCAAAGCTGTGCCATCATTTTTCCAGACCTCAAAAATAAATAAACTGATTTCAGTAAGTTGTAACATTCATGTGAAATGGAGGTGGGGTAGGTGGGAAGTCATTCCTTCAATTATTTCTATTTTGTAACAGTTAAAACCTCCTTATATCAATGATATCCAATTCAGCTTTTGCAATACCAGTAGACCTCTAATTATCAAGACAAAATGCAATTCAGAACAATTCTTAAAACCACAAATATTTTAGGCAAATGAAAATATTCACAAAAATCAATAAGTATGAAAGTATCCCTTATTTGAAATCACACATTTAACATTATGTTCCCAACTGATGATCTATAAAATTATTCATGTACATATGAAATAACTAAGAATACTAAATTGTTTCAAATATTATCACATAGAGAAAAACTAATTCTGGGAAATAACTACTTTATAAATGAAAATATATATAGCAGGACCTCATAAGGATTCAGTTATTACAACTAAAGCTGAAAACTGTAGTGTTCATCTAAGGAATGGCTCTAGCATTTCTCCAAATAATATCTCCTTTAAATAAACTCACTGAATCCACTTGTAAATTATTTCCCTTTGGCTGTCTCATTATTCAGTATGCTTTCAAGGAACACGGTGATGAAAGAAGAAAAATACCTCTTTCTAACATAACCAAACTGGCAAGAACATCAACATTATCAGTATTCAAAGAATGTCTTGGCAGGTTAAACCTTCATAAAAAGAAGGAACACTATCTAATCCAAGATGTCAAAATAGCAATAGTACTTTTCATATTATGTGCAATATGATTGTTTGTTTTAATGCAGAAAAAAATTTCAAAAAAGAAAAGAAGCCAATAGTGTCATGTTTAAATTTTAAGCAAAGGCAAAAAAAATTCTCCAGAAAAGCACATAATGAATGATGAAAGTAAGCATGCTTAAAAGAAAAAGGCTAAGAGCAGAGTACGCCTCCACGTTCAAAGAGATTTATGACAATATATCAATGCTATTTTAGGAGATTTAACAATATATTTTAACAGTTGAGGCACAATAGCACTTTTAAGAAATAAAAAAGTGGAAAAATAATTTGTACTAAGAGAAAAAGGCTTGAAGATAGACTGCTGGTTCTAATTCAGCCCATGATTTCCTCGTGTATTAACAGCTAATACTTCATTTTTCTATAGGACTTTTGACAATCTTACATTACTTTCATAGTATAACACTCTCAGCATACTCTCCAGCATTTGAACTGCATCCAAAATTACTGAAGGACAGTGAGGGACTGTGTTTGCTCAGTATAACTTCAGAAATGGTATCCTCCAAAAATAATAAAATGCAGTATATTAAAAAACACTATTTCCATTCTCAAAAGAAAAGCCTATACTGATGATTACAGTGGTTGGGAAAATAATATAAACTTATCCAAAGTTTAGAAGATATATATTTGACTTTAAATATTCACTTCCATTACATGAAGCAATAATCTTGTTTTATTCTTCTATTATGTTTTCTCTTACTCAAAACTTTTCTCTATAGTTGTACTCGCTTTTCTTTTATAAATATGTAGTTCCTATCTTCATATTTTACCTCTTCCACCTGTTTTCCGTTCCTGGTCATTGTTTCTTCTGTCCTTGATCTTTTCTTAACTTGAGTACATTCAACTTTTAATTACTAATGTCCTTTGGATCGAGAGGTCATAGGGTTATTTATATTAGCAGGATGAGCCTCCATCCATCAACATCCTGAGGAATCACAGCATGGCAGAGCTGGAAGGGATCTCAAGGTATCATTTGGTTGAGCTCTATGCCAGCAGGAACAGGTGGCTGACTATTCTTAATGTTTTTCTTTCTTTTTAATTTCTTTTAAGATGACTAAAGACTTTGATCATAAATATTCCATCATAGCTTGGTTTAATACAGAATCTTCTTAATAACAACTAAAAAGACATGAGTAGAAGGAAAACTGGATGAAAAAGGGTTCTGACTTCAGCACTATTTCTTACTGTGAAATACAAAACAATTCCTTTGATCACTCTGAGCTTCAAGTTCTCCACACAAATAGAGATAATGCTATCTAACTCACAAAGTTATTGTAATTGTTCTGAAACCTGGAAAAGAACTATTTAAACATAGTATTAAATTGGGAAGACAACATAGTAGAGTGTAAAGAACCCGCACTCTGCAGGCATGCTAAGTTTCAAACCCCATCACAACAATTTACTAGCTGTGCAACATTATTAGAGAGGGAAGAGAGCAGTGTATTACCCTCTCTGAGTTCAGGTCAGAGGACAACTGCAAAACTGATATAACGTCTACCTCATTTGGTTGTTGCTGTGGATTATATGAATTTAAGGCGCCTAGCATAGGTCCTGGCATCATGTAGGCCCCCAATAAATGTTAACTCCTTACTCCTCATCAGGTTTCCACACTTCTGTTGTGTGGTTCTGCTCTCCTTCCATTAAATGTTTCAAGGTGTACATGTAGAATTTCATGAAAAACAGAATAATCAGAAAATATGTAAACCTTTCTCTCCCCTAAGATTTATCAAGCAACAAGAATTCCTTATCAGCCCTGCTTTGAAAAAAATGGAAAGAAATGAGGTAGAGTTTCCTTCAAAAAGCAAACAAAAAAGCTCTTCCAAAGAAGAAACAGTTTAGAATAGAAGGTGAAAATATCCCTAAATTGTGAACTCCTTAAAGGAAAAGAACAAGTCTTACTCATCATCATATCTAGAAAGCACTCAAATATTTCTTGGATGGAAAAGTCTGTTGGCGGAATCACTGATCTTAGAAATTAAGAAATGAAAGGTTCAATGAGATTTCATATAGATATTAGGTAACAAAGTAAAGATGCTCTTTATATAATAAAGATAAAACTAAACAAATGTGAACAAATTTTTAAAAGAAGACTCTTTACATATCTAACTGATTTAGATAAAATACATTGTCCCTTTGTATCATATATCAAAAAAACCTTATAGAAGTATAATAATGCTTACCTTGTTGTGTGTAAAAACAATCCTTAAGTCAGGTTTAAGTATACCATAGCTTATGAGGAGATCTTGGACCTTTTTTATTTCATCTTTACATTTTTTAGCAGTTGAGTAAAACTGCTTTCTTACAGGTAGGTTCTTAAACAATTTTAAAGCAGTTACAGTTGTACCTGTTGGCAGATAAGAGGAAAGCATATTTATATGTGAAAGGAACTTCACAGATCTTTAAATCCACATACAGCTAATAATTAACCCCTCTGTCACTGAAGGTCAGTCGTCCTCTGACTCTGGGAACCCAGACTCAATTTTGCAAGCTATTCTGATGCTATGCTAGACTCTTCTATTTGTAACAGGACTGATCTGCTAAGTATGATCTCTTCTATGTTGTCTAAACAAGAATAATCTTTATTTCTACCACTGCAGAGAAACATGGGCTCATCAGAATGCAGTATCTTAAGAAATTTGCTAGTTTTCAAAACACCTGGGGATGATACTTATTCTGAACTTTAAAATACAATATATAGGTGCTATAAGGCTATAGAGCGTATGTGTTAACCTTAATTATTCCACTAAAAATTCTTATCTGAAGTAATACCTAATTGCCTGGTTTAATTTACCCTCAACTTCTGAACAACAACAAATATTTGAAATAGAGGATAGTCTAACAAAAGGTCTTTTTAAAATTGTGAATTTATTTAACTAAAAAGTTGAAAAGGTATAAAAATTATGCTGCTGGGCCAGCCCCAATGGCCTAGTGGTTAAGTTTGGCATGCTCCGCTTTGGCGGCCTGGGTTTGGTTCCTGGGTGCAGACCTACACCACTCGTCTGTCAGTGGCGATCCTGTGACAACAGCTCACATACAAAAAAAGAGGAAGATTGGCAGCAGATGTTAGCTCAGGGCTAATTTCCCTCAGGAAAAAAAAAATTATACTGCTTAAATACCAGGTTAATAATTAGCTTTTGTTGCGGGGAAAAAAAAAACCACATAAATTAGGACTAAATGTTTTCTCATGGCCATACATCATAAGTCCGTGTTTTAAAACTACCAGTCACCAGCTAATCCAGATTTATTAAATCAGTCTCCTCATGTGATTCTAATGAATGTAAGCCAGGATTTAGAAAAGAAGCACTGAGGAGTAAAAAAGTCAATTTAACGTAGAATTTCTCAACCTTGGCACTACTGACATTTGTTGTGGGGCTGTCTGGTGCATTGTAGGATGTGTAGTTGCATCCCTGGCCTCTACCTACTAGATGCCAGTAGCACCCAACACAGGTGTAACAATCAAAAATGTCTCCAGACATTGCCAAATGTCCCCTAGAGGACAAAATTGCCCTCAGTTGAGAATTACTGATTTAGTATAAAGAAACTAGCATTTTCTAAAATAAAATAAAAAGTCTAGAATAGACTAAATGAGAACAGAAAATAGGATGCATCACACATAGTAAGGGTATATATTGTTTCATGAAATTTTTGCTTTAATTAGATTTGTATGAACTGGGTTGCTATGTAAAATGTATTTCTTACTGTGAATCACAGTCAAAAAGGCTGAAACTTGCTGCAATAGGTCAGTCTTTGATCTACTGCTCACAGCAAAGGGGAAAAAACACACAAAAAAGGGTAATCAAGAGAGAAATATAAGACTTAGAAAGCCTAGAACAAAATCAGAAGTTCCAGGAAGAGAAAAACAAATGCAGATGTAATTAAATAAATAATAGAAGAAAATTTTCCTGAGTTGAAGTCTTGAGTGCAGATTTCAAGAGCTTACTGCATTACAAGTAGGAATATTAAAAAAGAGAGACACTACATTCCACTGGAAATCTTAAATTTTAAGGACAAGGAAAAAATTTTACAAACTTTCAGACGTAATAAGTTCCTTATAAGGAAAGACTAGCATCACCTATAACACCAAAAGACAGACAATCTACAAACTATTGAGGGGTAACTAAGAAACCTACACCTAGTCAAGATAAGTATAAGGGCAAAGTGAACATTTGGACTTGCAAGGATTTGGAAGTAAATCACCCAAGCATATTTGATGAAAATAGTGGAGAATGAACACTAACCAAATGACAATTACATCAAAACAGATTTTATGACAAGAGAAGATGAGAAAATAAACTTGGTGAGCAAAGAATCTAAAGACTTAAATGTAAACAGAAGACGGCAATGTGGCTGGCATTTGCAACGTAACTGTTAAATAAGGATTCCTGAAATGAAAGAGAGATGCTGTAGGGGAATGCCTAACAATAGCCTGGAACGCAATATTTTAAACTATTATTAGAAATACTGGATAACTAGAGTATAGGGCTTGGGAATAAAATGCGATAAAGCATAAAGGGCCCTATACAACCTTGACTATGGCTATCTACTTTCCTACCAATGTCCTTCCTTCTGTGCCTCCAACACTTCAGACTTGTTTCTACCTCAGGGCTTTTGCGCATGTTTCTCTTACCCTTTGCATGGCTAATTCCTTTATCAATCTTCAGATCTCAACCTAAGCATCACCTCTTTAGAGAATCCATCCCCGAATGCCCTATCAAAGGTTGTTTCTCCCAAACCGAAACCATGTTTTATTTCTTCCTATAAATTATCAATATTTGCAAAAACTTGTGTCTGCCTCCCCTCTTACAATACAAGAAGCAGGAGAGCAAATGACTGTCTACCATGTTTGCCATCACATCCCCAGTACCTCCAACAATGACTAATAACCTGTAGGGTATGTAACAAAAAATTTATGAATGCATGAACAAATGAATGAATGCATAGAAGAATGAAAATAAGAGAAATAAGGTAATAAGAATAAACTCTGTATTTAGTTATAGAGGACACATGATATTTTTCTAATTTTCTGAAAGGGACATTACTAAAAGAAAAAAAATAAAGTTATGGAAAAAAGACATTTGTGGAAAGGACCAAGGGAAAAGCTGTATTTCTATTTTGCTCACACTTGATGTTTTTCTGCTTCTTTTCTCTTGATCAGATGCTTCATCAGCATATTACATTACTTACAATTAAAAAAATTTTTTTCCCTTCCTCCATTTTTATGTAGGCGATTTCCTTCGCCTAAGTGCACATGTCACTTCCACACACAGAACTAAAGTCCTTGGAACACCATGGTATTCCTCACTGGTAACACTGTGGTGCTACTATTCTCTGCCTTAGGAAAGTAAAAAGGCCACCGTCAATTTTTGAGGTAAAGGTGACAGAGGTCAAGGAGTACCTGCACTCAGCCATCAGAATAGGCACGCACTCTAAACAGAAGTGAACACACACACCAGAATTCACATCAGACACTATTCTCAGAGATCTCTTATGCCTTCTTCTCATCTCACTCCATATTCTCTTGAGATAACTCCTCCACTGCCACAGCTTCAACTACCACCCATATGCCAATGATTCTTTTCATCAAAGCTGTAAGAAACACTATACTTTTATGAACCTCTAAAAAAGAAAAAACATGCCAATTAAACTATGATACAATGCCTTAACAACAGTCCTGTGCAACAAAAAATTGGTCACACCAGCCTCTTATCTTTTCGAAATTTCTTTCATCTATCCCCATAGATACGGCAGTTTTCTCTGGTATCTTCAATTTCAATGCTTGGCCCGTGATAGCAAACCTTTTACACTTAACACAGCTTTTTTTTACTTGTGGCTATTTTCCTTTTTTAGGTCTCATAAAGCATTTGTTTGTTGCTTTGCAAGAAAATATGAAATTGTTGTTTATTCCTCCAATGAACACATAAATTACCAATAATGCACAAAATTGCCTGTCAAAAAAGGAGTTGGGGAGGCCATTAATTATAAGCCAAAACTTTTCAGAGATGTCAAAATGTGACAAATGTGCATCTTAGAATTAAGATATGTATCTAAGACCCACAGCATCAAGTTATATATAGATGTTTATTCAACGTCATCACCTGGATGTCCTGAAGATACCTCAAATCAACCACACCCAGACCTCATTATCTTCCTCCTTCAGTCTGATACTACACCTTTCCTCAATTTCTCATATAACACTGGCATCCAACCGTTTCCAAAGACAGATACTCTAGATTTAGTTGATTCTTCCCTCTACCTCACACTGCCAATATTGCATGTCATCTAGGCCTATCTATTCTATCTCAAAAACCTCCCAAATCTATGTCAAGTCCCTTCTCTTCCCTCAAACCTGAGTTCAAGATAGCATCTCTTATAGTAAGACATATTTTATGGTAGGAGTTATAATGCCCTACAGGTTAATATTGTAAATAACATGATATTCATCTACCTAAAAAGTTTCAATGGCTCACTGCTGGTTGCAAGAAAAGGTACAAACTTATTCGCATAATTTAACAGGCCCTTCATAACCTAACATCCAAGCTATCATTTTCTAACCTAATCTCCTGCATCTACTACCTCCATACATTCTCACTGAACTCTGCTATGTCATTATTAGTATTCCATTTTTATCTACTTTTATTGATTTTTTAGCTATACTTCTTTGCATTATTTTTGTGGTACTCTGGAGATTATAATATACATCCTTAAACTATCACAGTCTACCTTGATAACCATGAAATGAATTACATGTCACAATGCAACAACCTTACAATAATGTAATTCCATTTACTCTCCTGAGTCTTTTGTAATGTTTTGTCATGTATTTTATTTCTATATGTTATAAACTCCACAATATATTGTTCTGTATGTTTTTGTAAAATAAATTTTTAAAATATTTCATCTTCTGATTTTTTCCAAATATTTAACTTTTCTAATGTTTTCTTTCCTTCCTGCAGGTTCAGGTTGTCATCTGGAAGATTTCCCTTCAGCTTAAAAGCCTTCCTTTAGTGTTTCTTGTAGTGCATGTCTGCTGGTGATGAATTCTCTCAGCTTTTATTTGAATGAAATTGCCTTTATTTTGTCCTTATTTTTTTTAAAGACATTTTTGCTGGATACAGAATTCTAGAGGTTGATAATTTTTTTTAAACACTTAAAAGATGTCATTCTATTTTCTTTGGGCTTCTATGTTTCTGATGAGAAGTCAGTTGTCATTCTTCTTATTGTTCCCCTGAATGCAATGTATTTTTTTCTCTAGCTGCTTTAAGATTTTCTCTGGTTTCCAGCAATTTGATTAGGATGTGCCTGGCTGTAGTTCTGCTTATATTTATTCTACTTGGGGTTCACTGAGTTCCTTGGATCTGTGGCTTGAAGTCTTTCAGCAGTTTTGGAAAATTCTCACGTTTTCTTTTCAGACTTTTCTTCTGCCCCATTCTCTCTTTCCTCTCCTCCTGGGATTCCAGTCACACATATGTCAGACTGTCTAATGTTGTCCCATAGATTTCAGATGCCCTTTTCTCTTTTTCATGCTATCTTATCCTCTGTGCTTCAGTTTACATAATTTCTTAGACCTGACTTCAAGTTCATGAATCTTTTCTTCTTCTATGACCAGTATGCTGTTAAGCCCATCCAGACACAGTACTTTTTAAATTCTACAATTTTCCTTTGGTTCTCTTTTACAGTTCCATTTCTATGCTGAAACTCTCCACCTTCTTACCGATTTTGATCATGTTTTCCTCTAAATTCTTTAACATAACAGTTGTTCTAAAAGTTCTTGTCTGCTAATTCAAATATCTGGGTCTTCTGTGAGTTTGCTTATGTCAACTATCTTTTCTCTTGATTATCCCATTTTCCTTTCTTCACGTCTGTCAACATTCTTATTTTTGCCAGACATTGTGTATAAAAGAACAATAGATACTGAAGTAGATAATATTTCCCCCCCCCCAGAGAAGGCACTTCATTTCCTGTCAAGCAGCTAGAGTGAAGAGCAAATCTCTTCAATATAATTAGGAGTTTATCTGGGTTGGAGCTGAGTTGCCCCTTTATTTAGTTTCAGTTAACTTACAGTTTCAAATGTCTTGAGGATGGAATCAGGTCTCTTCCTCTAGCAAGGCTTTGGGATCTAAGCAATGAAAGACTTTAAGATCTTTCTTTCTCCCTCTAGCTCAGTCCCAACTTCCCAACATCACTGCTTACTCAGCAATAGTCCTGATGAGATTTGACATCTGGGGTGAACTAGCTCTGTGTTTGAGGATCCCATCTTCCAACTGTCATGCCAGCTCACATGTGGCTATTAAAAGTTCAGCTGGTTGCTCCTAGGGCCATAAAAGATCCCTTGTCTATAGCAGGCTTGCTCCTCTGCCCACCTATGCCTCCAGACTCAGTTAATGATCCCACGGAAGTAAGTGGCCACCAGTCTCTTCTTGTCTAGGAAGGGGTCATCTTTCTCTTGAACTAAATTCACTTAAACTTCTTTGACATAGTTCTTCAATGGGCTTTTAAAAAATGCAAATTTTAATAATTATGTGTTTTTTCCCCTCACTGCTACATTATAGAGCAATAGTCTCTTGAAATCTTCTACATCCCTCATTCTTCTCTTGCTGAAAGGGTATCTACTCTCACTCCATCTTACCTACCATCTTCAAACTTAAATGTCCTTTTCTGAAAAACTCACTAACCTTCTTCTTAGCAGCTGGTGGCTTCTTTTTACTGTCATTACTTATTTACTCATCTGTATTCTTCAGTAGACTGTGACAAATATAATGACATACTGTAGCTGTGGACAGATGGTGGAAAGGAAGGCAGGCAGAAACCAGCAGGGCAAAATACAAATGTGTTTATGAAAGGAAAAGATATATGTTGATTTTTAAATATATGTTATATATCAAAGACCACACTATATATACCTAATCCATATATTAACTGATAAATTATTGCTTCAGCAGCTAAAAATACTCTCAGAGCAAACTGGGAATTACCAATAAGCCAAGAACTACATATGTTTGAATAAAATTTAATGATGGAAAACTCTGCTGATTCCAAATGAAATATGTGTACTTAAAAAAAAAGTACCAAGTAATACTGACCAATAGGGAGGAGGCCCTAGTATACCCTAGTATACTATCATATTTTATAAGAGAACTGCTCAGGTCTCTAACTTTAGCACATTCTACAAACACCAGAATTAAACTGCAGTCCTGTAATATGCTCCCTGTTATATTTTTACATGACCCTATGCTATGCCATTTATAAAGGGAGCTATTTATATTCCTAACGTAAAGTGGTATGGTTGCTTGAATATATCAAAGCTTTCTTAACCTATTTAATGAAAAAGTGCCATTCTCAAGATGAAAAAAATCTTTCAATATATGCACAATCACACATAACAGGGATTTACAAAGAATATGATGCTCTACTCTAATAACAAGGTAGGGAAAGGAAATATCCTGATCTGAGTACTGTAAATATACAACTTTTGGTATCTGAGAAATTCCTAAGGTGGAAGTACCAGGAGGTGTTAAAAGAATTTGTCCAGAAGGGTAAATCAATTTAGAAAGCTTAAAACTGATCATCTAGGGTAAAGGGAACAGAAGTGATGACAGAAAAAAGATATGACTAAAACAAATAATTTAGTCAGAGTTCTTGGAGAAAGAATTTAAAAGCTGGAGACTTATTTTTACATTTCTTGTTAATTTTTTAAATGTCTTAAAATAGAAGTGAATAGAAGGTAAGGGTAGTTTAAAACGACACACTGTTAAACATAAAAATCATTTTAAATGGCTAAGTTAATCCATAAAACAAATACCTACACCAGGAAAAATGAGAATGGGAATCTCTAATAAACTATTTTTAAACATTTTAAAATACATGTTTTTAAAGGGGTAACAAATTTTCCAACACCTAAAAAAGATTTTGTTGTAAGTTGTCTCTGCACCTACAGCTAGGCTATATACAGGTGTCATCGTACCAGATGATAAAGGAGCAATTGCTAAGCAAGGATGTTCACACCACAGCAGAAATTAATCTACAAGAACCCTAAATGCACAGGTATTAATTAGGATGGCTGAACTGCAGTTTTATCTTACACAGAAAATATTTAAATGGAAGCTGAATGACAGCTGGTGGTGAAATGTGAGTCTGTGATTCAATCACTCAAAAACTATCAGCACTAAGCCAATATAAATGTAAAAGGCTTTTTGAAAGTGTTCATGGATTTCTATAATATGTCCACTTAGAGCATTTTGAAACTAAGGGCTTGATTTTTTGTTGTTTTCCTAGCCAATCAACTGTAATTAGGAGAAAAAAGTGAGTTATGAAAGAAATTACTAGTTTTGCAAGTACTGACCTTCCAAGTATGTTGTTTCTTAAGGGAAAAGGAATATGCTAAAGAAAACAAAGTTCATTTACTGCCTGTAGAAATTTCTTAATATGCATACCTTGTCTCACTTACTAAAAGTAGAAGACTTAGGTTAGCAAGAAAAATCAATCAGCAAACGAGCAAATATCAGAAAGATTCCATATAGAAGGATCGTTATTTCATAGTTGCCATGGAGACGAATATGGAAAAGTATGAGATGTATGAGTGATGCAGAGCCACTGGCCATCCAGATTAGACTGGCTACTACTAAGATAAAAATAAATACATTTAAGTTTTATAAGCTGGCTAGATTACTTCAAAGTACTCTACGGGACAGCCACTCAAGCATCTCCTAATGGTTTCTTAATTTGAACTGCTAAGAACTGGGGCCAGAGCATTTCTGGAGAGGGACCATATTTAAAAATGCCTTCTCTTTGTTCTAACCTTCAATACATAAAAAGGAAAAAGAATCACAATCTATTATTTTTAACTATAATATTATTATACATCAAATTAAACAGCTATTAGACTTGAGTTCATTTTTGTTGACTGAATTAATGAGAAAAAAAGTGTGTTTTCTTAGGAGCACCACTATTTTCTCTCCCCTATATGGATAAAAAAGACTAATTCTTAACAGGCAAAAATAATCAGTAAATAATTTGAGGATTTATAAAGTAAGAGAAAGAAGGAGAGAATTTGGTATCAGTATTAAGATACAAGAAAATAAATTTCAATGAAGAAAAATAGAAATCAATTGAAAAAAAAAATCCAATAATTTAACATTAAAACTGGAGGGAAGAAACCACAGAAAAAATACAGTACTTTGATAAATTACAATGAGGTACCAAAATTAAAAATAAATTTACAATACAAATTGGAGGAGAAGGGCAAACAACAACAAAAAAACACAAGTCCCTTTTCAGATCTAATAATTCTTTTGAACATGACTCTAAAGAGGTCATACCTTAAATATTCCCTCAACTTTAAACACCCATTAACAGAAGTTAGCAGTATGAAAAAGATTAAAGGAGATATGTGAAACTCAAGCCTGAAGATTTTTTTTTTCCTTTGGAAGTAAACAGTTAGTAGAGGAACTTAAAAATATAAGATGTCAATTAAAATATAATAAAATTACATAAGTGTATAAAACACTAAAGAACTAAATGAAAAATAGCCACACTAATTAATATATTCATTTGCTTCATATAATACAGAAAGGGAGGATGTGAGTGAGAGTATTAGACAAAACAACATTAGCAATGAGTTAATAATTGCTGAAACTAAGTGATGGATACACTATCCACTTATGCATATGTTTGAAGTTTTCCATAAACAAATAGATTTTAAATTATTTATTTAATTATAATATCTTGATGGTATGGTTTATTACCATGATTACCAAACCAATAATGTTTTAGGTATTTTAATCAAATATTATCCTTCATATATAACGACACTAGTGATCCAGCAGGAGTAAAATAATTGCTCTTACAGTTTTTACAGAAGGGTAAGTAATCCATGCTGTTGTCCTAAGTCTTTCACACAGCTCCTCTTGAGAACAACTCTAAGTATTTACGATATTGGTGGCTAAAGTAAAGGCTGAATGTTCACTTGGAAGTTAACTAGCCATTACCAGGACAAGCCTGAAGCAATACATTTGAATTTAAGGAGTAACAACTTTTTTAAAAGAAGCAATTAAGACAGAAAAGGCAAAGAATGCTACAAAGCTACTCTCTTACCTTGACCAAGATGTGAAGGTTTCTGAGAAATTATGTGGCCACTGCCATCTAAAACATACTGGGTGCTAAAATTATCAGCAGCCGTCCTTGTTGTAATTAAAACCTGGAATAAAAAAAAAAAAAAACCTCTAATAAAATTATGATATTTGATATTGCAGTGGGCTCATTATCAAATTAGATTTAAAGTAATTATCATATATTTACTTATGATTGAAAAAAGTTTTACTTGATAAGTTCTTAGGACCACTTCTCTTGAAATATTCCTTAGAATTACACTAATAAGCAATAGGCCAGCTTATATTTTTTATGTTGCAAATGACTGATTTTTATTTTGAGTATTTCACTTTAAAATCAAATACTTCAATTACATTAGGGAAGCTTGCTTTTAATTTAAAAGACTATTCCCATAAATTTGTGGGTAAACTGAATAATCCTTTTGTAATGTAATCATGCCCTCCTTTTATATTCTGCATAAAACTGCATTTATGTATTTCAAGCTAATAGTTCAAAAGAATAAAAAAATGTAATTGTACAGATACATGTCTATGGGTGACTTTTTCTTAACTCCAAGCTTTGAACTCATTGTTTAAATGTAAATTTTTTGATTAATTTAAAAAATTACAGCATTAAAACATGTAAGCATAAGAAAGGATTTCAGGGGCTGGCCCCCTGGCTGAGTAGTTAAGTTCAGTGTGCTTTGCTTCAGCAGCCCAGGTTCGGTTCCTGGGCACGGACCTATACCACTCATCAGCGGCCATGCTGTGGCGGTGACCCACATATAAAATAGAGGAAGATTGGCACAGATGTTAGCTCAGGGCGAATCTTCTTCAGCAAAAAAAATAAAGGATTTCACTCAGCATGAAAATATTTCCTAAGATGTCATAGTCATAAAAACACAAAGTTAAGAATGTCTGCACTCTGAGCTACCATTACCCTCAGCTTTCTGTTTACCTACTTTGTGAGATTAGTAGAATATAACAATAGCAAACCATACCATTGTCAGAAAATACTACAGGTGAGGAGGGGGGATGCTGGCAAAGGGAAGCAGGGTACATTCAGAAAAAGGTAGCCTCCTCACACTTTTGGTGAGCAATGATGACCCAAAATTGGGAGCAATCTTTCTTGGCCATCCTTGGACTTAGCAGAGTTGACTATCTTAAAATAAACTTACATAATTTAGGAAGAAGCTGCAAAGACCCAGCTCCACTGCTGGAACTTATCTGGGTCCAGTTGGGTCTGTTTGATGGTTCTGTCACTCCGTCTTAACCATTCATTGACTTATTGTAGGCCATATGGCTCTGTGGAACATGTGGGTACCAAGCAGGGAACACCAGAATCACTACGAAAAAATATGGCTCACAGTACTAGTAGAGTCTATTAGATTCTCTCTGAAGGAGATGTCCATAAAATCCTTACTAGGGGCATTGCCTCAAGCTGCTATTTCTGTGATAACTACTCCCCAAAAAAGCTGTACCTAAAATAAAGTTGTGAGCCTCTGTATACTCGTAAAAGATGGTTCTACTTCTTCCAAAAATATATTCCATGGTTCAAAAGTTTATAATTTAAAAAGTTTGCCTGATAACTAATCTTAATCTTCCTACTACATCCTAACTCTATCGTGTCCCACAGTGATTTCTTTTATTTTTTATTTTTTTTTTATTTTTTGTGGGGAAGACTAGCCCTGAGCTAACATCCATTGCCAATCCTCCCCTTTTTGCTGAGGAAGACTGGCCCTGGGCTAACATCCGTGCCCATCTTCCTCCACTTTATATGGGACGCCACCACGGCATGGCTGACAGGCAGTGCGTCTGCAGGCGCCCAGGATCCGAACTCGCGAACCCTGGGCTGCCAAGCGCGGACTAAACCGCTGCGCCACCAGGCGGCCCCTCACAGTGATTTCTTCTAGTAAAGTTTGTTCAAAACAAAGAGGACAGAAACTGCTAGAGATTTTCTTTCCTGTCTCTAATTTAATTACTCCATGACTGTCCCTTTAAAAACAATTCTACATGTAACCAACCACTTCTCCAAAATGCCAAGGTCAATTGAATTCTATTTCTATTCTCCAAGAGCTAGCCACCTGACCTAAACTTGGTGTCACTGAGCAAATGTGGCCCTAGAACTCTGAGTTCTAGTATTAACTCTGCCAGTGGCTTGCTAGATGGTCCTGAATAAATGATTGCACTATCATCTTTAAGGGGAGGAAGATGATAAGATGAAGATGACACTCATACTTTATAAGGTTACATTAAGGTTACATGGGTTTTTGCTTTAACTACTTAAAAGTATTTTACAGATATTAACTTGTTCATCCTTTAAACACATTAGTGAATAGTAATACTCTGGCCTAGATGAGTAAGTTGTGCTAAAAAGCAAAATAGGACCTTAGTGGTTATAATGTAATGTTTATGTTAAGTAAAAAAAAGTAGAATACAATATTGTTTTCCAACACTAGAATTTTTAAAATTAGAATGTATAGAGTTCTATGAAAATTTATTTAGATAGGAAATGCTTTGCAATTCACTGCTAAAGACAGGGAAGGATAACACGCATAAGCATGTTTCACAAATTCATGAAATACAGTGTGTTCCTCAGAGGAAGGAATTGTATTTCAAGAGTTCATTTCATCATATGACCCTGTGTCCTGGGCAGGAAACATTTTTGGACCAGGCACAGGTTCAGAATGTGTTAGCTGTGCAGCAGCTAGCATTTGAACCTGCAGTAACTCCACCATCAGAAGCATCTCTAATATTACAAATTATTACTGGTGCTTCTTACCAGAGACACTGAGGAATTGTGACAGTGAGTGAATCTAGTGGTGTCAAGAGAAGAAATAAAGAAACATTTAAAGAATTTTAAAAAGAGAAGTTTATTTTAAAAGAAGTTTTAGAAGTCCTTAGAGGACCTTAGAGGTTATATTAACTGTCTAGTCACTGAGTTTCAAGAAATTATAGTACTATTACTAAAGTTAAAACTACATAAAAGCATTTAAATTTTAAATAAGCACAATTTTTCTCAAGGTTTTAGATAAAAAGTAAATTAAAAACTTAGGATGTATCCTGGTAATTCATACAAAAAATCCTCTTGACAAAAACTCATTTTAGATGATTATATTAAAGGGTTTTTTTAATTGTTTGGGATCTTTGGCTAACTTTTAGTTGAATACTTTGGCACAGACACATGAGCCTGAAAACTAAGGTAAATGGTCCTCATGATTCAGCCAAAATATAGATTTTGCCTGGATGACTGAAATGTCTTTTTCTTTCTATGTGTAAGTATGCCTGCCTGCCTGCACAGAGCTGTACACTAATACAAGTACTCTGACCTCAGAACCTTCTCCCTAATACTCCACTATGAGAGACTAGCAACAAGGAGATCTTGGCCCTGGCTTTTCTCCTTTCAACAGAGTTCTGTTACCTGTGAGGAGACTGCATTTAGGAAGCAGGATATCCCAATTGCTTCAAAAATTCCTGTGCTTATTCTAACTAAAGTTATACCACCATGGCTCCAAAAGACAGAGGGGGTACCCTCCACTGAAGCAAGAAGCAGGAACCATCTGAATGATGTTGGGGGCTTCTGCCACCCTTTTCCAGTTATATGGGCCCACAAACAAGGGAGTTCCAACTTCCATCTTCAAAACAGAATGACTTAGCTTCTCATTCTGCCCCCTTTAAGCCACAGAGGTTTAATGTAATGTAAAACAAAATCTACAGATCCCATACAATCTCATCAAAAAATTATGTATAATGAACTTGACAGATCAGAATAATACCCAGAGCACTGTAACCACTGCATAAATGTTGGATGAATGAATCAATAAACATGAGTGTTACTCAGTGGATGGCTGGCAACTCTTCTAATTCTTCTGAGGGAAAAATAAGAGAAAAAAATAAACTTACGCTACAGAATAAAGACCTTTGGTGAGAATTAGAAGGAATTTACCTAAGAATGGTTGTTAAATTTTAGAAAGGATTTCCCCCAAATTTTGAGGAGTCTACACGAACTTTGAAAGTTGAGATGAAATACTGCTTGCTGAAAAGGGAATGAGTAAGCTGATGACATCATCACCTGTATGATACAGCCACATACTACTTTTCACATTCAAGTCCAGAGTAAAAATAAGCTTCATTTGTATGGCACGTGACAATATTCACAATACTCTAATATGTACTATTTCATTTGACCCTCAAATCATTATCCTCACTTTATATGTATTAAAAAAAAGACTCAGGAAGGTTAACCTGTCTTATGGTCAAGTCTCATATTCAAACACTTAGGAATGAGAATTAGGCTTCTAACTTCTTGTTTAGAGTTTGTTCTGATTTTAAGAAAACAAAACCATTCTGTAATCCTCCTAGAACTAAGGTATAATTTAGCCTCTATTTAAAATCCAGTTCAAAAAACTTACATGAGTTTCTTAAACATTTCTTTGGAGGGAAAAAGATCATTTTTAATATAATGTATATAAAATATCAACCTAAAAAGACATAAAATATTTCATTATGTGTGTCTTATTACAAGATAGGAACAATATATACAAGAGTCTTCAGGGCCCTGCCCGGTGGTGCAGAGGTTTAGTTCATGCTTTGGCAGCCCAGGGTTTGCGGGTTTGGATCCTGGGCGCCCGCCGACGCACTGCTTGTCAGCTATGCCGTGGTGGCCTTCCGTTTTAAAGTAGAGGAAGATGGGCATGGATGTTAGCCCAGAGCCAGTCTTCCTCAGCAAAAAAAAGGAAGATTGGCAATGGATGTTAGCTCAGGGCTGGTCCTCCTCACACACACACAAAAGAAAATTAAGAGTCTTCATAAATGATTTTACAAACAGGCCAAAACAGGATTTTCACTATCTCTAGCTCATTCTAGTTAGTATGCTTAGTAATCAGTATCAGGAATTTAACAGTGGAGAATGACAAATATCCCCAAACTATTGCTTCACAAACAACAACAAATTTCAAGAGAAGTCATGCTTGACAATATGATTTAAAAAAAAAAGCCCTATTAGTCAATTTGTGTGAGTCACTGATACATTCATCATAGATTATAGAAGCAGTAATTCCATTTTTAAATATCAATAGGATAGTCTATAGATACAAAAAGAATTTTTTACTCCTTTGGACTGTTTAATTCTAAGATTCAAAGTCATTTTATAATTGACAAATTAGGAAACTGCCCATTCTTTTAAAGTATATAAATAAAGAATATAGAATTAGATATATTTTAAATTTCTCCAGCTAATTTTGCTGCAAGTCTTTTGCTGCAAATTTTTTTTCTTTTTATAACTAAAACTATTAAAATCTTTAAAATAATCTAACAAAAAATAATTTCAACGATGGGAGTTTTGGGTGGTGGCTGTTTAATAGTGTGACAAAACTGTATCCCAATTACACATTATCAATATAATAAGCCTGAGATGGTTTACATCTCTATGACTTTAAAATCATTTGCATCAGTTAGTCTGTCAGATAAAATAACCAAATCACTAATTTTTATTATATAACTGCAATCTCCATCCAAAGATTTTCAAAATAAATTGGAGCCTTTAAAATAAATATGCAACTTCTATACTATATGAAACTTCAATTCTTTCTGAGTGGTGAAGAATATTAAGTTTAAAAAGTGAAACTTTTTCCCCCAAAAGCATTCATTAAGTCTTCCTGAATAACAATAATATTTATTTTTAAATGTAATTGACCTTAACAAGCATATATTACTTTCTGTATTTCTGAAATACTGTTCAGAATCCTCCCACATAAGTTTCAACTTGACTACTGCTTGATAACCTATCTATTGAGCTTACCACTGCAGGCCTGGGTATATTTATTATTTTAATAAGAGGTATTTTTAAACTTATAAATACCTCTCTAACCATGCTAGTAAGAAGGCAGCATGACTTACTGTGAAAAACTAAGTACTGGGAGGCATGAAATTGGAACTGAATTCTTGGCTTTACCATGGACACACTACGTGTCCCTAAATATGTCACAATTTTCATATTCCATTTACTTCACTGTGCACAGTTCCTCTGAGGTAAACTACTTAGCACAGCACCCTACAGTAGACGAAATATTAGCTGATTATTAGACTGTGTTTTGAAGCTGGAGTGAGAAGACTTGGCATTTGTCTTCACAAGACTTCAGTTTCCTCATCAGTAATTTGAGGAGACTGAACGATAGAAGACCTACATTGCAGGATGGCTTACCCATGAAGCAGACTGAGGCAAAGACTAGTGAGCAGGACGTTTATTGGGGAGTGCTGCTGGGATGATCACTTGCTGGGGCAGGACAGAAAGAGAAGTGGGGCTGTGCCACAGTCACAACAAGGCCTTGGCTCACCCCAGAGGGGCACTCCGGAGCAGAGACAGCATAGCAGAGTTGTTCTGAATTGGAACAGAGCGTTTACAACCTCTCGTCAACCAGTCATCGGATGCAGGTTGCCCTGGATGATATGGGTAAGGTAACTCTCCTCAACTGAGGTAAGGGCAATCTCCAGAGGGAGACTCAGCTGTGAGTGTTCGGTCACCATACTCTTGGCAGCTGGGAGAATGAGTGCTCAGTCCTCAAGTAGGGGATTTGGGCAATGCACCAAGGTCCACTACTACTACCAGGGTCCCTTCCAATTCTATATTTCCTTTGGCTTTCATGCACAATCAAACCTAAATTATCATCAAACAATTTGTTTGTGACAAAATAATACATACTGTAAGATTCCATTTAGATCAAGTTCAAGAACAGGTGGAACTAATTTGTGTTGATAGAGGTCAGAATAGCAATTACCTTTGACTGACTGGGAGGGGGCATGAGAGACCCTTCCAGTAGTGATTGGGAGGGGGCATAAAAGAACCTTCAGGGTTGCTGATAATAGTCCCTATCTAGATCTGGAGTATACATATGTAAAAATTCATTGTGCTGTGCGTGCCACGCGTGCAAATACACGTATCTACGTGTGATGTTCCCAGAGATTGACAAGAAGAGAGATTCCATAAAATGCTGTCAATATTTTCTAAGATTAACAAATATTTGACACTGCAATGTGTAAATCGAAAATAATTTTTTAAAGTTTATAGTTTCCTATTACTATTGTGATACTTTGACATTTCTTTTACTCCTTTTGTAATTTTGATGAGCAAAATTATTCCACGTATTTATACCGAAGGCATTCAAATGCCTCAAAAATGAAACAAAAGACAAAATGATAAACTTAGTTATCAAATGGGTTTAAGCAATCAAATAAAGAAACAGAGTACCACTGGACAGGGACTTGCACAACTGCCATCTAAAATCAGAACTACAGTGAAGATTTGGATAAATCATATGGCTTATGTACAATATATTTTAGAAGACTAAGTATAGTGCTGCCACCTAGCAGACAAAGTTGATAATGACCAATTTCAGTTCTGAAAGGTTACATACATCTTAGGAAACACAGAAATGCCAATTATATATTTTTCAAAAATACTCTGCCAAAATAAAGCTTACTGCTAAGTTTGGACAACAGCTAAAAAATAAAATACGTTCTCTAACAAATAGCCACTGGGAGGTCATACAGTAGTACTAGTCCTGGGAGCTTCAGAGGTTCCCTGATACAAATCCCATCCTATTTTAAAAACAGACTCTACAAGATCCCAGGGCTGTAGGTTCCCATATACAGTCTCTGGGGAGAAAGATGGGCAATGCCTAGTCATACCCTCTAGTCACTCTTCCCTAAAATCTATTTGGAGACTCAGTGAACTCTAAACAAAGCAAGTGCTGAGAAAGATAAGAGAAGCACAGAGTGTGCTAGTTTTTGGATAGAGGTTTTAAGCAGAGTGTACTTAAGGAATGACAAGGTCTTTCCTCCTGTAGTGATGTCTGAACATGTGGAGTCTAACAAGCAAGGGCCCCTAGTCCTCTGTGCTAAAACAGCAAAATCGCCCACTTTACACTCCATCTCCTCCCCCACCCACAATTTTACTTTCTTTTCTTACATCACCTTACAGAGCCCCAAAGTCAAAGTGTAAATGAATACCTCGTTGGGACCCTATTTACAAAAAATGGAAAAAACCTACACTATGCCAGCACTCTAAAGGCAAAGGGAAGACCACAATAAGACTGAAAAATGCAACACTGCTGGAGAGACTAGGCTCCTAAATAGATGTCCAGAGACCAGATGAGGAGAGAGAAACAATATTTCATGTCCATGCCACTTTTCTGGGACAAAAGGTATAAAATCCTATAATTTGATCGCATCGGAGCATTCTCATCTAGGGTTGCATGACCATTGGGCAAACTTAGACAGCTAAAGAGACTCTCACAATTACCATGTCACTCATTAGCACACAGGTACTATCACACTATAACACAGAGCTTAACATACATAGAGAAACAGAACAGCACAAAGAAACTAGTACAGAGTCATGGGATAAAACATAACTGAAATACACTGAAATGAAGAGATCAAGGTTCTAGATGGGCTTTGCCACAAAGTAGTTATATAATCTAGGGCAGAGGCAGTAAAGTGTAATTGGTACTATGCAATCGAGTGGATCAGGCAAACTCAGGGGTTTATAGACATTGAAAGCACCTAACCATCAGTCCGGAGATCAGTTCTTGGACCCAATCTGCTTCTAACTAGCTAGTGTTTAGGCCAAGTCAAATCGCATCTCTAGAGCACAATCTAATTATTTGTGTTAACTAGAATGGTATTTCCACAGAACAACAACAAGAAAACAGTGATATGCTTCCCAATAAAAGGGTTTCATAGTCAAGTAGGTACAGGAAAATAAACCTACTATAAACCACCAACCTTAGAGATTCACAGTGCACTTCAGTATAGTAAAGGCTCTGAAACGTGCTTATAGTTAAGATATCTGTTTAATTGTATTTAATACCCTTTTTCCAAGACAATGGGCCACTAAACCAGTATTTCCTCTTATAAACATTAACACTGCAAAACACATTTTGCTGTTCCTCAAAAAATTAAACAGAATTACCATATGACCCAATAGTTCCGCCTCTGGGTATACCTAAGAGAAATGAAAGCAGGGTCTCAAACAGACATTTGTACACCCATATTCATAGCAGCATTATTAACAATATCCAAAAGGTGGAAACAACCCAAATGTACCCAAATGTTGACAGATGAATAGATTAAAAAAATGTCGTTTATATATACAATGGTATATTATTCAGCCTTAAGAAGGGATGAAATTCTGATACACTTTACAACATGTATGAACCTTGAAGACATTATGCTAAATGAAAAAAGCCAGACACAAAAGGACAAATATTGTATGATTCCATTTAAATGAGGTACTTAGTATAGTCAAGTTCATAGAGACAGAAAGTAGAATAGTGGTTACCAGAGGATGGGGGGAAAGAAGAATAGGGACTTAACTATTTAATGGGTACAGAGTTTTCAGTTTGGGATGATGAAAAACTTATGGAGATGGATGGTGGTGATGGCTGCACAGCAATGTGAATGTACTTAATGACACTCAATTGTACACTTAAAAATGGTTAAAATGGTAAATTTTATGTTATGCATATTTACCACAATAAAAAGAACCACACTCTTTGCCAAACACTGGGTTAGTTTTCTCTTAATTCTAATATTCTGTGATTATAAATGACTAAAACAGTCAATATAAATAACCTTACCTCAGCTACACAACAAATTGACCCCAAGGCTTCTCCACGAAAACCGTAAGTTGTCAAATTTTCAAGATCTTCGTGACTATTTATTTTTGAGGTGTAGTACTTTATTGCCATCACAGGTGCATCAACGGCTTTGATACCCTCACCATTGTCTCGCACCTCAATTTTATCAAATCCATAGTTCTCCTATAAAAAGTTAAAAAATACTTTTAGAATATAAAGGCATTAAACTTACAATATTTAGAAACAGAAAGAAACACAAGTGAAACAATTTTGTCATTTATTTATCGTTTATGGAAACTTAACATTAAGAAAGCAAAAGTTGAATTTCTTATGTCTACTGATTCCTAGTTAGGGTACAATGGGCAAGCCCCTTACTTTCCCTGGACTTAGATTCAACTTTAAAATAAGGAAGTCGGTCTGATCTTTAAGGTTCCCTTGAATTGTTTTAGTATCATAGGTATTTATGACTAAATTTATGTTTAAATTTGACTAAAAAATCCTTCTAAATTATACATACCTTTGTATGTATAATCTCACAAACAAAACAGAATACCATCATCATCAAAAACAACACCCAGGGGCCGGACTGGTGGCGCAGCAGTTTAGTTCACGCTTGGCAGGCTGGGGTTCGCGGGTTCGGATCCCGGGCTGCCTGCTGACGCACTGCTTGTCAGTCATGCTGTGGAGGTGCCCCATATAAAGTAAAGGAAGATGGGCACGGATGTTAGCCCAGGGCCAGTCTTCCTCAGCAAAAAGAGGAGGATTGGCAATGGATGTTAGCTCAGGGCTGGTCTTCCTCACAAAAAAAAAAAACCAAAACACCACCACCTAGTTCTACCCACCAAGAGTCTAGCAATTATCATTATTCAACTTGACTTTCAATACTTTCTCCCTTGAACTATTTATTGCTTTCATAAGAAATTTAAATATTTACATTATAACTTTCAAAATTTCTTTCTGCAAATAGTCACCTAACAGGAAACTGCTGAGAAAATACACCTAATTTGGCAATCTCAGTGAGTTTTCAATTTGGAAATCAAGAAAAAAGAAAAACCACCTCAATTCATAGCTTAGTATTTGTAGTCTAATATTAACAATATGCATACAATAAAAATAAAGTCTAAATTCCTATAGTGATCACACTTTCTAGGAATACCATATTCTAAATTTGGTAGTAAATTTCTATCATAAGCTTGACTTCACAAAGTTTTATGTGTGTGGCTGTTTATGCAGTCATAAAGGGAAAAAAAGTCTTCTTACAATTACAATGACTGTGATATTTAAAATAATACCACATCTTTTTAATAAACTAAAATTATATAATACTGTGTCAGTACTTTTTAGATAAATTAGATATAGGTGTTGGGGGAGACGCCTAAGATTTAGTTCCTCATCTCTCTCTCAATCTAAAATTAACATTCTGGGAATAGCCTGTCTGCTTCATTTATAGGAAAATCATTAACTACAAAAATGCAAATCTTTCAATGTAAATCTTTCAATCTTTCAATGTAAATAAGAACATCTGAGTAAAATAACACAAAGATCTGTTTAAATGTGTAAAATAATACCAACCTGTTTAATTAATTATGAAAAAGTTTCTAGTCAGGATAGTTATCATTGTATGAAACCATAATAAAACAGGCCTTATTATGTAGAGCAACACAGCTTATTTTAAAACTCTACAAAGCACAGAAAGAAAAACAGAAATGTCAAGAGACTAAAATATATAGCCAGATAAAAATGTCTCACTTATTTTCACAGGAGGATTTCTGTTGGCTTTGTAACACTATTTCAAAAAATTATGTTTTTCTTCCAGAGAACTTTGAGAACAAGATATATATTTGCCTGCCTAAGATTCTTAAGTGAAATCTGTCAGATATAATTACCTAATCCAATTTAATTATTATCAATTGTATTCTAATCAGACTGAACTGACTATATGAAACACCTAAGAAAAATATATCATCTTTCTCTGGGTTTAATTTAATAAGTATTTTTCATGCTTATGAAATTTCAGTACATTATTTAAAAACAAAATACAGGTTTGATACGGTATAGAACAGTGATTCTCAGCATCAACTAGAAACTTGTTAGAAATGCAAATTCTTGGGCCCCACATAGAATCTGAAATTCTGGGGCCCAGTAACTGTTTTAACAAACTCTCTGAATTATTCTAATGCCCCCAAGCATTGTGAGAACACTGACATTGAGGAAAGATCCTGAATGGGTTTTGGAATCAGAAAGACCTGAATTCCAATCTCAATTCCACTACTTACTAATTATATGACTTTGAGCAAGTTCTCTCAACCTTTATTATTTGTAAAATGGGTACAGTAGTAGCTAATTCACAGAGTTTTTATAAAGAGAAGCAACTGGATTTTATATATACCTACATATAAATTATAGGTTTCTTTCTTACAAAGATATTCATATCAGTATTATTTCTAATACTGTAATACTAGAAATAACATAAATATCTGATAATTAGATGATTACAAAAAAATGTATTCTTACTTCAAACAAATTTATTTACTATTTATGTACCAAGTACTGGTAAGATATGGTGGACGCAAAACTGAAAAAAATACAGACCTTATTTTATGAGCTAGTAATTTATAATAGGGGGGGCAGACACACAAAATAATTATAATAAATCATGAGTGTCACAAGTCACATTAACTCAAATGACTTAATATGCTGCACTTATATTTAAAAATGTGAAAACTATGCAGCAGCATAGGAAACGGTTTTAAAATAAGATTAGGTGAAAAAATAAAATGCAAATGAGAATATACAAAGCAAGTAAATATGAATAACCAAGGATAAATATTAGTATAAAATACAGACAAATTAAAATTATGTTTTAGGTGATGGAGTACTAAAGAGTAAGTTTTCTTTTATAATTTCCTTTAGTGTTACTAATGTAGACAAACTAATCAACAAATGTTCATTTAAATTAAAATTTATTTTTAAAAATTTACTCTTAAACAAGACAAAGGGTCCAATGTCCTGCAAATAATTTACTGGTACATAGAAAGAAAAGAAAGGCAGTAGTCATGAGAAGAAAACATTTGTCCAGCCCGTTTTTGTTTTAAAGGTATTTGGCTCCTCAGGGGTTCTCACCAGTTTAACATCTATGCTTGTGGCACGAGCATCCAAGGAGTTTTCAATGAGCTCTTTTACAACACTGACCACTGAAGTGATTATCTGAGAACTTGAAAGGAGGCGAACTGTTGCTGCAGGCAACTGTTTCATTCTAGCTTTTAGCAGAGTAGCTAGAAGACAAAAATACAAGTGGTAAAAATAAAAATTGTTAAACAGTCCTGACTAATAGAACTGATGGCAACAACAACAACAACAACAATAATAATAGCAGCTCACATTTATTGAGCCTCACTGGATGCCAGAGTCTATTGAAAGCACACACAGTATTAAATCATTTATTCTTACAAATACTCTTTGAAATAGATGCCATTATCATCTCCATGTTATAAGACTAAGGCACAGAGAAGTTAGTTGGTAAATCAAACTATGGTAAGAATCGAAGAACAATAAGCACAACTGTGCTATAATGAGTGTAATATACACTCTGCCTGACTAGGAATGACCAGGTGGTGCTGTCACCTTGGAATGTGGATAATGTCAGTCAGTTATGTGCCTTAATGGCAGTCTCACTTAAACATCATTAGTCACCCATATGTTCTGATGAGTTACAATGTCTTTTTCAATTATCAAGCTCTTTTGGAGTTAGGATATGTAGACCCTAGAATTACTAATTATCTGAACTAGTCAGATCCCAGACATATCAGATAACTATAACTATCCTCTACGCCACTCTGAGTAAAACATCATTCTAATCATGTGGCTCCCCAAAGCCTAAATAAAGCTAGTCAAATCTCTGTGCTGCTATTCGAGGTCCTTTACATGCCAGTCCAAACTGTACATCCAAAATCTCTCTGCCAGTAATTGTTTTAGCTATGAAACCCTTTGTTTGAAACCATTTCAAACAAACAGACAAAAAATCTTATATGGAAATCTCATACGTAAAATATGCAGGGAGCGGGGTTTGCACCTGCCTTAATGCCTAATCTCAGAAAAGATTTCAGAAGAAAAAAACACTAGCTTGACAACATGTAATTCCCCTATGGAGTCAACATTTTCTTTTACAAAATAACAGGGGAGAAAAAAAGCCTAAGTACTTCCTTAATTTACCGCGACTAGTTACATGCTCACGTGATGATTTGGTCATATGGAATCTAGGATCAAACAAAACAGCAATGCCAAAAACAAACAAACAAAATAAAAAGGTGTCCATTTAAGATTCTTTCTCAGGCAACATAAGACAAGCAGAGTCATGTAAAGTAAGAGTCAGTAACTGAGCAAGAAAGGGAGTATACCCCCTATAACAATTACACAGGATTTTAAGGGATGCATTTCTGGGAAGAGGCCAACATACTGAGTTCTGAGTAGTGTTAACTGGTCACAATTCATAAATTCATAACTATATTCTACTTTGAACAAGGCAAAGCTGATTAGCACAGTGGAAAAACATACCAGATTGGAGTCTAAAAAAACAGGTTTTGGGGTTCATTTTTATTACACATAAACTGAAGCAAATCACTTAAACCACTCTGTAAAATCAATTCATCACCTGTATAAGTGAAGATAACGCCTCACTGGTCTGTTATGAGGATCAAATAAGAAAGCACATGTAAAATGTTGTGTAAATTATAAGGCTGTATAAAGTGTACATTATTATGATGATGAGAGATGACTATGTAAAGAGATGCTGGGAATTCTTTTTTAAGTCTAACAATTACCTTCTAATTAATCTATATATTTGATTTAATTTTGGGGTACCCAGTTTTAAGGAGAGTAGCTGTGCACAACTACCTCTCAATGGTTTTTGTGGCTCTCAAGGGTTGGGAGGCTTTTCCCAATAAGTCAGGAAAACAGAAGACAGTCAGGCTGCTCCACTGTTGTAACATTCATACAAATTAGTGCCATCACCAACAAAAGGCACCCTGTGCACTCTCCCCAAGCTTCAGACTGGCCTCAGGTGCAAGGGTATAGAGCTGCATTGTCCAGTATGGTAGCCACTAGTCACATGTGGCTATTGAGCACTTAAAACATGGCTACTCCAAATTGAGATGTGCTAATACACTTTACATTTCAAACTCAGTATAAAAAAATATAAAATATTTTTATTACATTGATTACAGGATAAAATGATATTCTAGATGTCCTGGTTTATATAAAATATATTATTAAAATTAATTTCACTTTTCTTTTTGCTCTTTAATGTGACTATTAGAAAATTTAAAATTATATATGTGGCTTACATTATAGTTCTATTGGACAGCACTGGATAGAGTAGTATTTAAAAAAGCAGGCTCTAAAATCACACTGCTTTTGGTTCTATCCCAGCCCTTACACTAATAGTTATATAATGCTGGGGAAATTAAAATTAAAGTCTAAAACTCAGTCATCTAATCTACAAAATGGGGATAATAATGATATCATAAGGTTGTGGTGAGAAGTAAATAAGATAACGTATATAACTTATTACAATGTTTGGCACATACACGCTAAAAGATCACACAATACTTGGACTAAATTGAGTTCCTCCAAACTCCCAAATGAATAAACTCCCCGCCACTTCTAACCCCTAACCCCAAAGGGGCTAACCCATGGCCTGGCATCAGGTTAGGCTTGCATTCAAGAAGTCTTCTACCTTAGTTTGAGAATCCCAAGGATCTAAGAAAAATATCGATCAACCAAGCTTTGGGGTATAAACCTAGCCTCACCTTAACCTTCACTCTTTCTGTGCAATCTCCTTATTAATCTCAGCATCTTTGTCTCATTCTCTACAATCCCTCTTCTAAAATCTTCTATTTTTTTCCCTCAAGTTCCTAATTTCATCCCAATCTTTCTCATTTTCTAGTTGACTGAGATCAAGTCCATAGCATGAACTCTATCTTCACACACACCTTACCTCCTTCACCCCATTGTGTCCTCTGGTTTCTTAAAATGTCTGCACCTCTACCCATACTCTTCTTCCCTCAGTCTTCGGTCAATGTCTCCTCTTCCTAAGCTAACACTTACAACTAGTTTCGTTATCCAGTCCTCCCACAGGCATCTTGGCCTTGAAAGCAAAAACAAACAAAAAATTCTTCCCTCAACTCCATTACCCCAATGATCATCTTCTTTCTTTTTTTATGAAGCCAACTTGAAAAAGTAACCTATATTCACTGTCACCAATTCCCTATCACTGACCTACTTCTAAAACCTTTGCAAAATGGTTTATACCATAACCACTGTCAGGATTCTGTTCTCTTCAAGTTCACCAAGGATCTCTTACATCATCAAATTCTTTTCTCAGGACTCACGTTCCTTGACATACCTGAAGCGTGTGACATTGACAATACCCCCCAATTCTCAAGGATCTTTCCATCTATACCTCTTTGATCTCTTCATGTTTTCTTCACTCTCTTCACAGAAATGTGGGCATTGCCCAATCCCTCTCTCCTCTTAGATATCTTAAAACCCAAAGTTTCAGTTACAGAATAATATCTAAATCTATATCCCCAACAGTGATCTCTCTCTTCCCAAGACAGGTAGTTCTAACAGTCACTATCACTGTTACCTCAAAATAAATATTTGTAAAACAGAATTTATCTTCCTGCTCCCCTCCTCATGCCTTCCACCTAATTTTTGCTATTTCTCTTAATAATACACTGTTTTTTGTGACCAAGATCAAAAATCTCAATCTTTCGTTGCCAGCAGTCCCACTCTATTTGCACCTCCACCTTCTCCTAATGCAATCCTATTATTCCAGACCCAGTTCCAATAACATCTGTAACATGGTTCTTTCTGTTCACCCAACCAGGAATGATCCTTCCTTCCCCCTACATTCCCAAACAGCTTGGCTTGCATGCATCCCTCACAGGATACTTATCACACCCCTGTACCGACCTACACAACTTCTGAATGCAGAGAATTATATGTTTTGTATTTCTGGATGCAACACAGAATAATCAGAGTACTTCGCTCACAGCAAGCACTTCATGAATATTAATGAAGGGCCTCAAAAAATAATTTTATCAGCACCTTCCTCATGCCAATGTGAACATTAGGAAGAGCATCCTCCTTTCCAGCAAGTCACCATTGCCTTAACTCCTTCCCTTTATATACTCTATTTTAACTAGCCTCTATATCATCCCCTACCTCACCTGTATCTCCTAACTAAGCATTTTTCTGAACTCAAGGGCCTTATTTCCAACTATCTTCTAAATATCATCAGTTAGATGACTTGGAGGCACCCTAAACTTAACATGTCCCAAACTGATCTCAGAATCTTTCCTAATTAACTTTCCCCTATATTTCCTGTTTGATAATAAAAACAATAGCTAACATAGCAACTTTATATATATATTATCCCACTTAATTCTCACAACTCTATGTATACTATCACTCCTCTATCACAAACAAGATTTAAAAGCTTGATAACTTGTTCAAGATAACACATCTAGTGACAGATGCACATCTGCATACCTTGGCAGTTTGACTCCAGAGGCAGTCTCACAAGGCAAAATTAGAAACCTTGAAGTCATCCTAGAAATTCAGTCTCTCCATCCTGCCACCCAGTCCCATCTATCCTATTACTAAATATTTCTCAAACTAGTCTCTCCTCTCTATACCTATAGCTACTGCCTCTGTTCAGCCCCTCAACATTTCTCCCCTGAACTATTGCAATAACCACCTAATTGATATTTCGCTTCATATCTCAACCTCCTATAGGGTTGTTTCATGTAATTTAAATGTCATCATGTTGCTACCCTACTTACAATTTCATCAAGATTTTCAACTGCGAACCAGGTAAAGTCCAAACTCCTTAACAACTGGACCTCTGTCTATCTTTCTAATCTCATCCTACTATTCTTCAAATGCACACTAGGCCAGTGGTACTATACAGCTTGTCTTTCTCAGTGTGGTGGCACTCACTCCTTCCTTAGCTCCCCAGGTTCCCTTTCTCTACCCATGACTTCTAACCATCCTTCCAGATTTAGTTCAAGTATCACCTCCTCAAGGAAGTCTTTCTTACCTGCTCTAACCCCCACCCCCCAAGAGATTATGCATTCCTTCCTCCGTACTCTCATAGCACCTTTTCCTTATTTCTAACCCAAAATTCATCAGAGGTTATTCTAACTATTGTTTGTCCTTTCCTCCTGGCTCAGAGTTCTTTGAGAATAGAGATTTTATATTAATCTCACATCCCTTGCATAATCTCTGGAACATAGCACGCATTCTACTGTATGTGTACTAAATGGCATCTTTTGAAAAATGTAACGGTTGATATCAGGGTTACAAGTCACAGCATAGAATGACTGAGAACGTCAGGAATCAGTCTTCCATATTTGCTGAGAGGGAAATCAAACACTCCAGAAAGAGTGCTGATGGCCAGGAAAGTCAGTTAAGGACAAAAGAGTACCTAAAAAAGAGGCAGAGATCAGGGAACTCATAGACTTGAGGGAAAACACAAGGAAATAATTTATTTAAAGAACATAATAAATCTAACCCAATTGTTTTCATAGAGCCAATAGAAATGCAAGATATATAGTCAACATTCTCTTACACCAATTTTGAAATGTTGTTGCAAGTTATTTCAGCATTACAAATCACAAACTTTGTGTTCTCCAAGGTAATGAAATCCGATTTCAAAGATGACTCCAAATTATCTGACTTTTCCTCTCCTTTCTCAAATAAGCAATCTTGGGTATCCACATTTCCTCAGCATGTAATACAGGTGCCTGTCTTCAGCTTGTGGATAAACCCAGAATGACATCAATAAAAATCGTGGTTAACTGAAAAGAGTTTGCTTGCACCACCTGCACGATGCCACAACATACATTATACAACGCCACTTCACTCACAAGACAAGTTGAATTACGGCTGTGAGGGGTTCAAGTTTCCGCCTGGCATACGACAACTTTAAGTCCTGCACCCAGAGGATCCGGGTAAGCGGCTGCGCCTAATCACATTCAGTCACGAGCCGCCAAACCAGCAGCTGACGGGGCCGCAGACCTGCTGGGAGCCCGCTCTCCACGTGTGCGCGCCCGCGAGCCCGGCCCCGTCCGCCGCCCGAGCGGTAGTGGGGGGGTCCGCCCACGGCGGCCCAGTTGAGGGGAGGAGGCTCTCGAACCGAGAATCCAAGAATGAAGGCTCGTTAGCCACACGACACTACCTTCCTGCTCGCACGAGGTGGGCAATTACCATCCACTACTGGACCGGCCACCGTGCGCCCGTAGCCCAGGCCCGGCCGCACGGATCCGCGACTCACCACAGCGCGCGCAGGAGCCGGCAGCAGGAGCGCCGCACTTAGTCCCGCCCTGACGGGGAACGTGGGATTGGCGCTGCCCGCAGCCAATCCCCTGGCAGCACTTTCGGCTCTGAAAGCTTCCGCAAGCTGAGCCGCGCCGCGCTGGGGCTGACCACTGGCATTTGGACTTGAGGAGACGCCGGCGCCATCGGGCTGGTTTTGCCCGGAGCCGCCCGCCGGGAGTGGGGCGGGGGTGAGTGGGCGCGAACGGCTCCAGGGGATGTGCTGCTGCCCGCGGCGGTGCGGAGCTGCTGCCTTCAGGTCGGGAAGAGTGGCCTATCTGGCCGTGCCGGCCTAGCGGCCCCCAAGGCTCACCCCTCAAACCTCGTCGTTGTGCGTCGGCCCTGACGGGACGTGCGGCTCCGCGAGGAAGGGGCGGGAGAGAGAAGCGCTGCGGCAGTAGAAGCCGCGGCTTTTGCTAAGCTTCCCCCAGGCGGGAGCTCCGGCCGCCGGGCAGGCGGGGGACTCCCCAAGGGGGTCGCCGCGGAGCCGGGAGGCTCTTCGCTGTCTGAAGTCATTGTGTGCCAGTCCCGAAGTGGCGGGGCAGACGCCCTGGAAAGGTTTTCTGAACGTGGGTAGGGTCAGTACCACACCAGCTTTGCCTTCCAGCTCAGATGTAAATTTTAAGCCTCTTTCGAGCATTTTTTTCCCATCCTGTGGAAAGTGGGAAAAGTATCTTGAGTGGTGGCATGTTCTAAGTATAACTTATAGCATATAAAAATGAACCCGGTGGGTGTTTAGTTTAGAAGAAATATTTGCTCATAAATTTGAGACTTTTGCTTAGTGTAACCAACTTTCATCACCGTAAGCCTTGATGCTTTGATGCGTGCTCCATAGATTTCTGGAGGAAGCAGGGGACATTGTACTCCGGAAGCACTTGTTGGATGGAGTTGTGAGAAATTCCTGTCAGTGTCAACTCTGTAATCGAAAGGGCTTACGTATTTTTAAATCAGAGCTGTTCCAAATATAATCTAGCCCTGTTTTCCCCCTCCAACCTCGCTGGTCGGTTTTTATCGGCATGATTAGGTATTCTTCAGGACAGTTTTATTTTGTTAAGGGATTCTTAGACCCAAGCAAACATCATCCTTAAAATAACTGGGAACTGTTACAGTTTTTCCTTTGGGATGAACACCAAAGGGAAAGGGAAAAACTTTAAAAAGAAAGAAAAAACTAAGGTTTTAGGGCGTTGGCTGGAAAATATGCAGAAGACTCACTGTTTTAACCTAATTGGATCATGAGATTGAGATACAAACAATCCCTTGACCATGTAAATTTTCCACTACACTATGTTCCTCCCAGGTTCAGTATTCAAAAAGGAGTGATTTGAACTCTAACCATTCTTTATGGATACAATATTACATTAGATGTAAAAGTCTGACTACTCAGAACAGACTGGCTGGGTCTGTTTTTATTAGTTTATTCTGTTGGTAATTTAGCTCCTGAGTTTTCACTTTGCTCTCATGATATAAAAAAATGTAGGTTTTCTCTTTCAGTTTGAGTTTTCCTGCCCATTATTTGATTTAATAAAACCAGCATCCTAGAAAACAAGCTTTAGAAAAGGGATTTTAACTTTATTTTTTCAACGAGAACCATAAAAAAAAGTCTTGTTTGTCTTACCGTAAAGTCAGATGTTAAGAACTGTTTACTGACTTCATCAGCATCTGCAAGTAGCATATTTTGGAGGGTGTGTTTATTCTATTTCAGAACAACTAGGAAAAAAAAATAATCCTAGTAACATGTTTACTTTGTCATGTCATAATTAGGAGTATTTAGGTTTCTAGTTATATCAGTATTGATTCATTTCATTGCTTTCCTACAGAGCAAACATGAATGTTGGAGTTGCCCACAGCGAGGTGAATCCAAATACTCGTGTAATGAACAGCCGGGGTATGTGGCTGACATATGCATTGGGAGTTGGCTTGCTTCATGTTGTGTTACTCAGTATTCCCTTCTTCAGTGTTCCTGTTGCTTGGACCCTAACAAATGTTATACATAATCTGGTAAGAATTTCACCTTATACTAAACACTTAAAAGCTTAAGGTATAGTGGTTGTCAGGGACTGGGGGAGGAAGGAATGAGGAGTTATTGTTTGTTTAATGGGTCCAGTTTCAGTTTTGCAGGATGAAAAGAGTTCTGGAGATGGATGGTGGTGATGGTTGCATAACAGTGTAAATGTACTTAATACCACTGGACTGTACACTTAAAAATGGTTAAGATGATACATTTTATGTTATGTGTATTTAAACAGTTTTTTAAAAAGCTTGAAGTTTTATGTTATGAAGAGGAAAAAGACATGACAGTTTTTTTTAACAGTTTTATTGAGATATTCATATAATATAAAATTCACCCATTTAAAGTGCACAGTTCAATGATTTTTGTATATATGACAATTTTGAAGAATCCTAATCTGGGATAGGATTATATTTTTTTCTATCACACTTTATATTTAAACATTGGGACCTTTCTCTAAGTAAGACTTTTTTTCTCATATTGGTTTTATAGAATCTAGAATATAGGTCATTTTAGCAAAAATTACAAGATTCTAATTCAAGCTACTATAATATATTGATTAACCAGAATGCTTCAGAAGTAATGTTTTTTGGTTAACTGGAGTCTAATAGGAACATCTTTGGTTTCAATCCTTCCTAAGTCTTGCTAAATTGTATAAGTATACTTTCTTGCTTCGGTATTGAAATTTTTATATCTTATATGATTCAGGATCTTATGGTGCCTTAGCTTCTTCATGTTGACTATCACTGTTCTGTATTATATGATAGCTCTACAAAGTATCAGAGGTTCAGTTGACTCCACTGACCACATTATGCAGCCCTGGAAATTGCCTGTTGAAAAAAACCCTGATAGTGGCTTTTCTTGTCTTTAACAATTTATTAATAGTAGAATGAAAGGGGAGAGATCTGGTTAATTATGACTTTTAATTGAATCCAGATTAACCGTGTATTTGTTGTTTAAAGATATCCAAAAAACAAAGAACTTAGAACATTGACAGAAAAATGTAGGAGAAATAGATTCTTAAAAATTATTATTTATTTTATATCTTCTGGAAAGTATTTGAAGTTGACTGGAGTAGGACAAGAATGAGATGGTGGTAGAAATAAGTGAGTGTCCATTTAGTTCATTTTATGTGATAGGCTTTGATAGGGAAACACTGTTTTTAAATACTAGTGACTTCTCTGAGGTATTTTACACTAATCATATCCCTTTTATTAAAATTCTTTTCCTTTGGCTTCCCTGGGATCCCTTTTTCCTAGATATATTTCTGATCTTTCCTTTACTATTTTCTCTTGCAAGGTCTTCCTTCTCTTTTTCTCTCTTAAATATTGCTGTTGCCAAGGTTTTTTTCTTCATTTCTTCTTATGCTATTGATTCTATCTAGGTTACTTTGTCTATTCATATTTTCAGTTTCTCCCTGTAGAATGATATGCCCATATTAATATTGCCAGATCACCTTGCACCTTAAACCAAACAAGTATAAATTGAACTCATTCCTGATCTATCCCTTACCACCCTCAATCTGTTCCTCTGATTTTGTTTCTAATCTAATCATCTAAAGGTACTGCTGTCTGCCCGGTAAGCCAAGCCAGATAGCTGAATATCAAAGGTAAAATGATTAATATAATGTATCATCCAAACTGAGACTGTTTTGAGAGTAAGAGAGCTTTAGTAATAACTACTCCAAGAGGATAGGTATAAATCAGGGCCATCCATGCAAACTAGCATATATGATCACCCTAGTCTTAGAGTAACTCCTTCTTTATATTCCATATCCATTTAGTCAAAGCCCTGTCTGTTCTACTGCTCTGCTGTCTCTCAACTTGATCCCCACTGGCATTGCTGTAAGTTATACCCTTATTTTTTTCTCAAGTGGATTACTCCAATAGAGCAAATGGTCTCCTTGATGCTCCTCTACTCTATTCCTCTTTTCCAGCTTGGCAGAGTGATATTTTAAAATGTATGTCTGCTCAAGTCACACTCTTAAGTCCTTCAGTGATTCCCTATTGCATTCATAGTGAAATGCCAGGTTCCTTGTATGGCATACAAGACTAGTTGATAATAGTGCAGAGGCAAGAAAGGGACTCAGTTTTATCTCAGCCCATCTCCAAACACAAGCTGAGCTCTAACAATGATGAAAATCGTCTTGCTCTCACCTTTTTTGCTTTCATTTAAGCTCTTCTTCCACTATTTTATTTATTTTTTATTTTATTTATTTATTTTTTGTGAGGAAGACCAACCCTGAGCTAACATCTGTTGCTAATCCTCCTCTTTTTGCTGAGGAAGACTGGCCCTGGGCTAACATCCGTGCCCATCTTCCTCTATTTTATATGGGATGCCGCCGCCATGGCTGACAAGCAGTGCGTCGGCGGGCTCCCGGGATCCGAACCCGCAAACCCCGGGCTGCCAAGCATGAACTAAACCGCTGCGCCACCGGGTGGCACCCATCCACTATTTTAATACTCCTTCCTTCCTTCCTGCTCTGCTTGGCTGATTCCTGCTTGATTCCAAGAAAACTACTCAAGTATCACCTCCTCCAGAAAGCTATAAAACTCCCATGCTGCATTCTTTTATCATATATTTATCATAGTTTTATAATTAGTGGTTTATCTTTTTTATTTTTTCATTTCTGTATCTCTAAAGACCTATTTAAATGTTTGCTGAATAAATTAGTCTGTATTGTCACATAATTTTCCCTTCTCCGATTGCACATGTATTAAATATACTTTAGATGCCACTGCCCCCACCTTATGTTTTCAAGTTGGTTGACTGAGATTGAGGCACAGTATATGGCCATGGACAAAGGATAGGTAATTGACAACATAGGGAAGCAAACTCCTGACTTACTAGTTCACCACACTAAAAACCTAACTAACCAGCCACAGATGTAGCAATTACATGATTTCAAATTTGTTTCTTTTGAAGATAGCCTACATTAAAGCAATTAAAAATGTGAAATACACACTGAATGCTTTTAAATATGGGAAAATAGACCTAATTGTTATCCCTAGTTAGAAAAAATACTGTTTTTGCCTTTCTGAACCATATATTAGAATGTGTTACTGATTGTTTTTGTTCAGTGCTACAGTTCACGCTTAGAGGTATTAGTACTCCACAAAATTCTTAGCCTAGCTTTTAAAATGAATAAGAATTCTCTTCATTTTGAGTCAGTAAATATTTGTTAAGGGCTAAATATGAGCTATATACTTTTTTCTTAATTCTTTGATGTGGGTATAAATCATCCATCACTAAAATTTTATAGAAAAACTATTAAAAATGAAAACAATGGATCAGAAGATATATGGTCAGATAAGATTTTATTCTTTTTCATTGAAAAGGATATATGAAATAAACTGTTTGAATATTATATTCTAAACACTGGTGAGTGCATGTGGTTTGAAGGAAATAACAACAGGATTGTTCTTCTCTTTGACAGTACTAGCACATATGTGGTCTAGGGTAGAGATTCTTAACTTCTTTGGGTCACATACTCCTGAGAATTTGAAAGCATACAATATTTGTTTCATAGTCTCGTTTAAAGCCCAGGGGAAGATGTTTTCCTTATGCTTACAGAATAAACATTCCTTGGCTTACTGTCATCTTGGCTTAATATCTCATACTTGCTACTTACCAGCCCTTGTTCCTAAAGTATTCAGGGATAGGTGGAAACAAACATGTAAACAACTCCATCACAATATATTGTGCTATAATAAAAGTATTTTCAATAAAATTCTATACAAGCACATAGGCAGGAGGTTAATTATTATTAATGAGGAGGACTTCACTAAGGAGTTGTCATTTGAGCTGAACCTTCAAGAATGAGGTGGTTGACAAGATAGAATGAGGCTTTAGCCTTAGCAACAAGGAACCTTTCCCTCCTCTGCATTTCGTGAGTACTCTGATTGTACCTCTGATAGCAGTTTCTGTCCTACCTTCTAGTTGTTTATACATATCTTTTTTTTTCTTAACATCTCTTAGAAGATTAAATTTTTTCAAGGCTATTGACATGTCTTATTCAATTTCATATATGCATTCATGTCCTGTGTCCTGAACATATAAGCCACTTATTAAATGTTTGTTGAGTTGAATGCAATTGAACATGAATCCATTCCTCTATAACTTAGGTGTTATTGCAGCTAAAAAACTTTTGAATTACCTAATGGAATAAGTAGGAAGTTGACTAAGCTTTGAAAAGAAGGGCTCTCTTAACCTAGTATAATAATATAAAATTTGAAATCATTAATTTTTCTATATATTTATTAAAAGTTAAAAAGGACATCACATCTTGACTTTGAGTAGGAAAAACTATTTCATGATAATATTTAGGCTTTATTCTGTTGTCCGTGCCTCAGACAGTGATCCTGCAAAGAACCACTACCTATCAATCTAAGTGGGCATTATAATCCCACGGAAAGCAAATCTAGTATACATTGTTTTTTTCCTAATTAACCACAAAATTAGGTGTTTAAATATATCACTGGACAGAATGGGTTTTAGTAATTTTTTTACTTTGATTTATAAAAACTAATTTCAAAGGAAACATTATTGAGGCACAGTGGTGATTTTAAAACTGAATTGAGTTGAACATTATACCTATTACATCAAACTACCTTTGTTGCTTTGGAAGAGAACTACTGAGACAAAGACAGTCCTAATATTAAATATTTTCAAAACCATTTCCCCCTGACACAGAGGTTTTTATTATTATTTACCAATTTGTATGTTTTTATCATTTTGTAAGTATCATCAGATTTAATAATATGACACTCTAAACTCTCCTACACATTGGGGAAAAGTTAATCCTATTTCCTAATAGGAAAGGTGTTAGAAAATCTGAATGTAATGATGTAAAGCTATCCTGATGTTACTTTTTATTTTCAATTTAATAAGATATGAAAACAGGTTATTTTTGGTTGACCTTTTACTGATTTTCACCAAATAATATCTATATGCCCCTGAAAGTTTTATTTTACTCTGAAGAAATAGGCCACAGCCTTTTACAATAATATGAAAACTTAAAACTTGAGCTCGTTAAGTTAAATCACACACTCTGTCACAAACAGACTGGAACTATCTTAATGCTTAATGACAAATACTAATTTTGTATTTGATATTGATTACATATCCCCTTGCTTGTTTTCCAGGGGATGTATGTATTTTTGCATGCAGTAAAAGGAACACCATTTGAAACTCCTGACCAGGGTAAAGCAAGGCTCCTAACGCACTGGGAACAACTGGACTATGGAGTACAGTTTACATCTTCAAGGAAGTTTTTCACAATTTCTCCAATAATTCTGTAAGTGGTGGAAATTTTTAGGTGTAAGGAAGATTGGATGAAAGGAAGCTATCCTTTTATTAGAATGAATTTGAATTAGAAACAAATATTTTGTTGAAAACCTCTATCAATGAATAGCTACCTCAGGTACACTGTAAAATACAGGCAAAATTTTTAACAGGCTGGTAATAAACCACTTCAGTCAGTAATCATATGGAGACAACAGTACATGCTCATCAGCATGCCTAGACATCCTAGCATATACAGGTCAAATATATTGTACTTCATGTCCTTGCTTATAAGAAAACTAAACACATACTCTTATTCTGTATTCCACTATCAGATTAATCTCCCTAAACAAGGATTTGGATGATTTCAGATAAATTTCATTTTCCACCTGCCCCATTTGGATGTTCAAACTCCATGGGAGAGACAGTATGGTTTAGAGAAAAGAGAGGTTAGGGTTTCGTTATAGGACAGACTTGGTTTGAATCTTGTATCCATCACTCAGCCAGCTTGCGCATAAATAAAATTCTAGCCAATGGTACCTAACTCAATGTGATGCTATAAGAAATAAATGAGATAATATCTATTTGTAAAGCATCTAACCTTGTATCTGGTATCTAACTTCTTCCTATTACCTGATATTCAGGGCCTTCTACAAAATGGTACTACCTCATTTTTCCTTTATATGAATATTTTACCCCTACCCAACTCCCACCTGGTCAAGCTCTTCTAAGCAGCATTTCTTGAATACTTCATGTATAGTCCTATTTCTTTGCTTTTGTTCAAATCATTTCTCTTACCTGAAATAGCTTCTCCTTTCTTAATTTATCTGTCGTACTCTTTCAAGATTTAAATTCTACCTCCTCAGTGAGGTCTTTTCCTTAGCACCCAACCTTCAGTGATAATGGTCTACTTTGAACTTCCGTAGTAGTTATCTATGCCTCATTTATGCCACTCTGTATTATATCTCTGTTATTATAAATGTTTTATTTCTGCAAAGAATTTATAAGTGCATAGATTGCTTTGAATTCCACACTTATTACAGTTGCTTGCATATCATAGATGTTTTATATATATCTTAATCAAACACTCTGTACCACATAGCTCATACATAATAATATAAACATGACAGAATCAGTGCAGTTAGAGTAGCTGGAAAGACTTCTCGGAGGCGTTAGAATTCCTTAAACGGGGACTTAAGGGAGAGTAAGTGTCAGATAGATGTTCAAGTAAGGGAAGGCATTGATCATGAAGTGGTAGGTTTCTTTTTTCTTGTTTATAGCACTTGTAGGAGATTTTTTAAAATTTTTAATTGTTTTAGCTCCATATAAAATTAACATCAAAAGAAAAATGATTTGTGTGGTCCAACAAAAATAAATGGAATAGCAAGAATAACAGTTATTCAAAGAGCCCTAAATTTGGATTTTAGCTCTACTGCTTTCTATGTAACTGTAGGCCGTTTTCTTGAAAGCCTCAGTTTCCTCATCTATAAAATGTTGAGGATTGCATTATAACACATGTAAAAAGCCTGACATATAGTGAATTTTCAATGAGAGCTATCACAAAAAGTCAACTAAGATGTACCTGTGTACAACATCCATATTTCTAAAAATATATTTTTGACCCACAGGTATGATTTCAAATAGTCTGTGATTAAATTTCTCACATAACTGAAGAAACAGCATTAAAGTCATCTATATAGCATTGATACTTTTCAGAGTGCTTTCACATTTTCTTATTTGATCATCACTTTTCAAGTAGGTGGGACTTGCAGTATTATCCCAGATTGTTAGATAAAGAAACAGGCTCAGATGTATTACCTGGCTCCAGATGTTGCAGCTAGTTGGAGTCAAGAGCCCAGATTAAATCCTAAACTACTAGCTTCTAATACAGGTCTCTTTCTAGTATACCCTTTAGCGAATAAACGCTATCACACTGGTTTCCACCTGGATTTTGCATCCCCTTGGAGGGTTGTCTAGTTTTTTGTAAGAGTCGTGTAATTTTCATATAATCTACACACACAATTAGTTTTCATTAAAAGATATAAAAAGAACATATGCTATGGTATGATAAGGAGAGGCCATTCCAAGATGTATTACTTCCAACATACCAGATTATAGATTAAACCCGTAATGATGATGGGAAATCAAATGAGTTTACTAAATGCAAGTAGTTACCTATTTTGTTCAATGAAGGAAATATTAAAACAGTCTTCAAGTATATGAAAGCAGGAAGAAAGGGTTTAAAGGAAAGATTGAGGAATGTGGTTTGTTCTCAGGAAAGAATTTTCTGACTATAGTTGGTGAAATAGGTGGGAGATTGTAGAATTTCTCAATTTAGATGGTTCAGAAAATGATGTATACAGCTCTGTGATGTTTTAATTGTACATGAAAATAGCTGTTCTCTTCTAACCATATTTCTCTCTCCTTATGAGAAACTAATGACAGTACTTGGAGGAAAGGCTATTAGAATACTTTCCTGTGCACTCTAAAAGTAGTAATTAGACCAAAACCCATATGCACACTAACTTCTTAGTTATGGTCAAGTAAAGTATGATGTTTTATTCTTTACATCCTATCTATATAACAATACTCTTTTAGTGGCCAGATGATGTGTCTGCACCCTGCTATACCCTTGGGTAAAACTAGACATTCCAACTCGATGATTTATGGTCTTAAAGGTGGCTTAGGCTTGTTAAAACAAATCCTCAGATGTTGGATGTCTTTGAATATGTACATACAGTTATAGCAAAACAGCTGGAATTTTACAATAGTATCTTTCAAGTTTCCAGTTAAACTGGTTATAGACCTGTTTGACTACAATATGGAAATGAGAACATCAGAAGGGCAATCAAGTATTCGTTTTCTTTCAAAGATATTAAATAGTACTAATGCACTAAACCCCATTTTTCACAGCTTTACAGCAGTGGTTCTTAACGTTTTGGTGAGTCACAAAACCCCTTGAGAATATCATGGATACTTTGGATCTGGATCTTCTTTTCAGAAACATACACATAAATACAAAACTACACCTGAAATTTCAGGGAACATGTGAATCTTAGTTTGAAAGCCTTCTGCTTTAAAGGATGCTAAGTAGCAAACGTATTCTATTAAATGCATTTAACATAATTGCAGAAGTGCAAAATGTGCATATATACCTCTCCATTAAACAAAATTTTAAATCCCAAATAAAATTAGTTTAGAGCCCCAAACTAAAATGTTTCCTCTTGTTTTAGCACTCAAAAATAGTTCTGCTTTAGGTATTTATGTTTCAATGGCCTTTTTTCTACGTTTAAATTTTTTTTAAATTCTAAGCAATTTATTTTTAGATGTTATATATATATATCCTTAACTTTTATTTCTACAGATATTTTCTGGCAAGTTTTTATACGAAATATGATCCAACTCACTTCATCCTAAACACAGCTTCTCTTCTGAGTGTGTTAATTCCCAAAATGCCACAGCTACATGGTGTTCGGATCTTTGGAATTAATAAGTATTGAAATGTTTTGAAATGGAACAAATATTTTTGCAGGTACTGAGTTTCCTGTAAGGAAGGAGTGGTTAGTAAACTGCACTGTTTCTGTGATAATATGAAATGAGAGGTATTTACATTGGAGGTCCAATTGCTGGTTCTTCATATGCTGTCTTAAAGTGCAGATTTTTACTAGAAGATGCCACTGTTTAATGTATCTAATATATTTCTGAAGAGGGACTTTATAGGCAGGCTGGGCAGGCCCAGCTTTTAAGTTAAATGGCTATAAAGTGAGGGTGTAGTAAATAAATCCAAGGAAATAAGAGATTTATAAGAAACTGAGACCAGCTAAGCTTATAATGAATGGGCATTATGTTAGGAGAAGAAAATTTCCAATCATTCAGTCACTGTCAGTTTAAGCAGACTTACATGTAAACCAGAATCATCTCTTTGCAACTTTATTACAGATTGCTTTTATTATCATACATATTCCTCTTGTGTTATATAAGAGGACATGTACCTCTTGTTTTATACAGGCCAATTCCTACCTTATGAGTATACTTTTTTGGTTTTGCTGGCTCAACATTGTGTGTTGATAGATGAGGTCATTTTTACATGTATTAAGTTACTGAGTTCATGAAGGTCCACTTTCATGACTGATTGGTGATAGAAGATAGCCAGGCATTTTACAGACAGCTCTGAGTCAGCCTTCTAATTTTGGAACAAAGTGGATTTTGCTGCCTCTTCAGACACAAGGCTGCTAAACCAATTAAGAAAATAATTTCATGCAGTTAAATTATATGGTAATTTAAAGGTCTCTGGTTGGTTGGTTGAACAATCTAATTATTAAAGTCTGACATTCGTTCAAAAAGGAAATATTAAAATGGACAACTATATAGCCAACCTGTAGTCTGGCAGAAACTGCTTGTCTAGCAATAGTACCAAAGTAAATAATGGAGTCTTTTTTAGCAAATCTGCAGTAACAGATAACATTGTCTTTTCGTAGTCCCCCTGCTCTCAATCCCCATATTTTGCCTTTCAATACATGAGTCTTAGTGTAAATAACCCAAAATGGTAACTATTTCCGGAGCAGCAACCATATTGAATTCTTGTGACTTAGAGAAGCTTCCTATTAGTTGCTGACATTAATTCCAAGAAATAACTATATACTGCTTTGAGAAGTAAACATGTCAAAAAAACAAAATTCTGATATGGGAATGAAACTGAAAAACCTAGTAACATATGTAAACAAAATTGAGTGAAAATAGTTATAAACCAATTTTAAAATCAGTTTGTTTCAATAAACTGACTTTTGGGGGTAATGATCATTGTTTTGTATTTCAAAAGTATTGAGTTTAGAAATCAGTTGTATGATAATGCCTTTGTATGTTTGTTTTTTCCCATGTATTTTTAAATAACCAGTAATCTATACTTTAATAAAATTTTTCTTTGGTGTAAGATTATTGCAGAAGCTCTCCAAATTCAGTCATCAAAGTTACATTTTTCAAGTTTTTTTTAAGCAACTGAATTTGTAAAATTAAGGTAGTTAAAAATATTCCTTTGTTTTTCTTCATGTTAAAGTTTATCTCAAAAGGGCCTATATTTTTTGCACAGATTTCAGAGATAGAAATCTGCCTCTGATACAGGCCTTCGGCTATTTTCCCTGCTTTTGCCCTTCAATGTTTTAAAAATATTTATTCAGTAGCTATTTGAGGGCCCACTCTGTTGTGGGTATTGTTTTAGGTATTGTGGCTTTAGTTTGTAAACAAGATAAACCAAGTCCTTTCCCTTACGTGCTTACATTCAAGTTGGAGACTGGATAGTAAATGAGTAAAAAATACATTTCATTTCATGTTGTGATAAATGCCATGGGAAAAGAAAAATTCAGCAGGTGAAAGGCAGAGGAGCCTGCCTCAGAAAGGTCTTCCCTAAAGATCCTAAGATGACATTTGGACAGAGACATTACTGATGTAAAGGAGCAAGCAGTACAAAGATCTGGGGAAAGAGGCTTCCCAGTACAGGTAATGACAAATGTTAAGGCTCTGGAGCAGGAATGAAGGTGGCGTGTTTGAGGAAAAACAAGATAGCCGCTGGGGCTAGAAGGGAGTAATAACCAAGGAGGATGAGAATGGTAGCAAATGAGGTCAGAGAGGTAGGTAGGAGTCAGATCATATAGGGCTTTATAGACCAAGGTAGAAAGCAAATTTTATTCTAAGCTTGACAAAGCCATTGGAGAGTTTTACACAGGAGATTAGAGAGATCTGATTTTTTTTTTTTAAGGTTACTGGCTAACATTGAGAACAAACTATAAGGGAACAGGAAGTAGGAAGAATAACTGGGAAGCTACTACAGGCAAGAAGTAGCTCAGACTAGGGAAATAGCTGATGAAGTGGTCAGATGTGGGATAGACTTTGCAAGTACAGCTCATAAGACACTGATATATTGAACGCAGGATGGGAGCAGGGAACTAAAATAACTCCTAGTTTTTTGGCCTTAACATCTAGGTGCATGGTTGTGTGAAATAAGGAAACTGTTCCCAATTTCACAAATTTGTACAGTTTAATGTGAAAAAAAAAGCTGTTTTTTTTTTTTTAAAAAACAAAATCTATAATGACTATTATTTGGAACAAAATCAATTGCTGTGCTATAATTGCTCCTAATTTCAAGGCAAGAGGCATAATGGCAATTTCTAAATAGGCATGAGCTCAGAAATGCCATTAATTTTAGCATTCATTGATGAATCTTTCCTGCAGCAATTATTACTGTGGATAGAACTATAGAAAGGAAACTACATCATTAACACTGTAAAATGAACTCTATTTTTAAAATATGAGAGGAATTTTATAGTATATAAATTTTCTGACTCTCCAATTATGTAGTTATAAATTTTTATTAACACTTTTTTGAAAAACTTCGATTTTGCAAAAATTCTATATGTTGACCATATTGTCAAGAAGATAAGCATGCATTATTTTCTTCATTTTATAATTTTTTAAGTGGGAACAGAGAAGCCAGATGGTTTATTGGCAATTGCCTGGGAAAATTACAATATACCACCTATTACATGAAAACCTGATACAGCAATCCTGCTTTGAAACTTTTGTCTCTCCTATGAATTATCAAACTATATGCTTCCATCATGGCACTTAACAGCCATAGGGAGTATATGGGAGCAACAGGGAGATTCACCCTCTCCCTCCCCTGCCAAAAACACATAGACCCCATACAGTTTAAAAATAAGATCATCTGAGTACGGCAGTTACTCAAAAAATTAAACAGAATTACCATATGATCCAGCAATTCCATGTATGGGTATATACCCAAAAGAAGTGAAAGCAGGGACTTGAAAAGATATTTGTACAACCCATGTTTATAGCAGTATTATTCACAATAGTCAGAAGGTGGAAGCAACCCAAGTGTCCATTGTTGGATGAATAGATACGCACAATGGAATATTATTCAGCTTTAAAAGGAAGGAAATTCTGACACATGCTATAACATCGGGTGACCCTTGACATTAATGCTAAGTGAAATAAGCCAGTTACAAAAGGGCAAATATTGTATGATCCCACGTATATGAGGTACCTAGGGTAGTCAAAGTCATGAAGACAGAAAGAATGGTGGTTCCCATGGGCTGGGGGGAAGGGGCATGGGTAGTTGGTGTTTAATGGATACAGAGTTTCAGTTGGGGAAGATGAAAAAGTTTTGGAGATAGATGGTAGTGATGGTTGCACAACAGTGTGAATATACTTAATGCCAGTGAACTGTACACCTAAAAATGTTTAAAATGATAAATTTTGTTACATATATTTTACCACAATAAAAAAAAATCACCTGAGAGTAAATTTGTAAGTTAAGTATAATGGCTCAGCAAACAAAATGAAAGCAAAATATCTTCCAAAAATGAGACCTGATCAACAGTATTACCATTGATGAAAGAATGTTCCACATCAAAAGAAGTATTTGTCAGCAAAGAAACTTAAAAAGGAGAAAGGCAAATAACAGTGTGTTTTTACCACAATCCAACCTATGAAGAACATAAGACAGGTATGTGACTCAAGTGGAAAGGGGTGAAATCAGGCTTAAAACCTTAGCCATTAAAAGCACCAAACTGCTTTCTATTGCTTCCATTCCATATTTACCAAACAATCTTCTGATTATAATAATTTGGATCTGGTTTTCACTGTAATTTGGTCAACACAGAGAAGGTGAGGACCAGCAAGCTCAACTATCCTAGCTCCTTCATTATTGCATTTCTCATAAATTAGAACATTAGTATTATGGTTTTTACATAACAGTTTCTTAGCAAATGGAGTGTGACCCCAGAATCCAGTCACTCCCAGATCTGATAAACCAATTTCAAGCCTAGAAAAGAATCAGATGTTGAAACCCAGTAATCACACCAAGGTCCTGTTAGGCTGTGGATATGTCTGTGGCAAGCCTATACAGTGTTCCCCAAGCAACTTCCCTCACTCAGTGCACACTTTCTATAATGCTGTGTTGTAATAGCCTTTTATTAGATTCGGTTCCGTGAAGATAGGGAATGGATTTTACCTTTTATCCTTAACAACTGATAAAGTTCCCAACACAAAGGAAAGAACTCAATAAATATGTGATAAATGAAAATAAAATTCAATTTAGTAAGACAATATTTTCCTCTAAAGTTTCCTCTCAAGTTCTATATATGTTTCCTCTAAATGGCAAGTTAGACAGGTAATAGCAGAGACAAAATGAACATATTTAAATGCATTTGAAACTCAATTTGAAGTTACAGTGGTTAGGCCATATTTCACTGAGAATGTCTGAGTGGCATTCAAGCCATATGATGTGATCTCCCTGAAAGCCCAGACAGGCTCCAGAGAGCATGCATAACTTTCCCCCAATAAACTTCTCCTCTAGTACAATAAACAACCTGCAAGATGTGTACCTTCACTTGCCAAATATGTAGGACTGGTGTTAAGTGCCATTTCTTTCTACTACTCACATGCACTCAATCAAAAGAAGAATAAAATTCCTTCCTAATGTGTCCTAGAGTTCTGCTGTTTCACACAATGCAGCATTCAGGTTCAACACCAGCCAAGAGTGCCCAGATGAGGAATCTACCAATGATGCTAACACACACAACAGGGATAACTCTTGACAGCACAGGAGAGCATTGGGACACACCTGCTAAACATAATTCAAATTGCAAGATGAACAATGCCAGATGTGAAAGGTTTTATGTCCAGACTAGATTCCTGTGTATAACAGAAAATAACCTCTGACATATATGCAATCAGACAGGGTGACTAATTTTTCTTAGCCTTTAGGTCTTAGTTTTTCTTTTTGCCTCTTTTGGGTCAGCAACACATCCTAGGGAAAATATGAATTATTTTACCTTCTGGCAGTTACGAAAACAGACTCCAGAGCCAGATGGCCTGACTTCTAATCCTAGCTCTGCACTTACTGCGTGACCTGTCAATCACCCAAACTCTGTGGCCCAGTTGCCTCTTCTGTAAAATGAGGACAGTAACTATGGTGTGAGAATTAAATAAAGTAATCTGCAACAGTGCCTGGCACATAGCAAGTGCCACCTAAGTGTTAATTATTGTCACACAAATGAAATTTTTGAAGAACATAAATTCCACCTGAAAAACAAATTCCACCTGAAAAACTCAATAACCTTTTGATAATTACAAATTTACATATCTGTGTCTACCACCAGACTATAACTGTGACTTCCCAACTGTGATTTGTTCATCTTTTATACCAAGAGCTTCACACCTTGCAAGGCACAGATGTATGTGCCAGCCCTGTCCAACCTTGGATTTATAAGGTCCTTGCTTAGTAAAGCCTAGCAGAAAAGAAGAAAGCCTTTTGCGCTAAATCTATTCAAACAAATGGTAACAAGTTTACAAACCCATAAAAGCAAAAAAAAGACTGAAAGAGGTGCAAGAATGTGAGTACATACTATGCTGAAGGTTGCGTACATAGTAGCAAAGGCCATATAATGCATTACGAAAATAGGATATCATAATTTTTTAAGATAAGTGAACATTTACCACCGCCCCCTCCCTTTATTTTTATCACAGAAAGGAGCCAGCCAGCCTCACACCTTTTACTCCAAGTGAAGCGGCAGTAACGGTTTACAGTCCGACCGGAAGTGCTTCCGTTTCCTCGGAACCCTGTACAAGTCCTTGGGGCCGTCCCTAGTTCCCACTCTGTGTCGCTGAAAGTATTAGATATCTCAGGCCACAACCTTTAGATTTGGTGATAGTTCCTCTAAAATGGAATAACGAATAATTACCCCATCCTTTTTTCACAGTGGCATCCAAATTCCAGTCAAAGGTCAAAAAAAATTTATTGTAGCGTAGTGTTTAGAATGTAATGCTGTGTAGTCAAATCTGTGTTCGGCCTCCGCTAGATCAGTCACCATTCGTGTGACCTTGCGAGAAATGCATGAGCGCACTCCCGCCGTCTTGAGCAAAGCCCGCCTTCGTGCACGTTTACCCAAAGCTGAGCGCGGCTCTCCAAGGCAATAGCAGCTGGTCCTGGCGACCGGACGCTGGCACTGTGTTGATGACGTCACTCCCAGGGCGCCAGGTTCGGGCTTTCCTGCGCCTGAGGAAGGGCAGTCGATCCTCTACTAGGGCAAGGAGACGAGTGCTAGCTACGTCGTGCACGAAGAAGGTGGGTGAAATTGCTCACCTCTCCCCCACTGAGGTTTTCGCGCGCCTGGAAAATCGGTTCCGCTCCGAGCCCTTTGCCTTCTTAGAGCAGTCAGAGACCAGCGCTGGCCAAGTCCCCTGCATTCATTTGGGAGCCTTCTTGGCCCCAAAGAGAAGTGCTTCGCACCAGCTGCGTTGCCTAGATGTAGTGACTGCAAATCTCATTTCTTGGGGTGTGTCTGTCTGGGCTGCACCCCCTGCAGCTGTCTTCTGCGTATAAGCCACTCGTCTCTAATCCCTGGATGCCCTCTGCCCCACTGGAACAATAAGAGCTCCAATATGTATTCGCACTTTATTCCATTTTGTCCATTAGTGTGGTAGAGAAAGGCCCTACTTAAACATCCAGAAAGCTCTGGAACAGGTGATTTGGGGGAATGAAACTAGATACTTGGCAGTGTGAAAATACAGGGTGCTTTAATGACGGACAGCTATTTTGGGGAAAAAAGGATTTGGGGAGACCCCTGTTATGATAAACCTGTGGCAAAAATGAGATTTAATTCGAAAAATTGTAATTAATGGATAAAATAGGTATTAGGTTGCAGTCGTTTAAGTCTAGATGGATTCTTTTAAGATGAGCTTTATGAGAATACTTGTTAGTAGAGGACTAAATCTTATGTGTTTTATGTGAACTCTTGTTTTCAAACCAAATGATTAAATTTTAGTTTGAAAGATGTTGCCAGGAAATGGGAATGCATGTATTTTTATCTGTGTTGCCCTTATCGTTTGACTTTTTAAAACCATCTTTTGTCTTAATTTTAGCTATCCAAAAATAAATAACACTTTCCATGGGACTATTTCTGCAACTATTGTATTGTAATATTAGCTGTTTTATAAAGAATAATGAATAGTTTGGTAAGAACAGCATGAAAGTAATAGTAAAACTAAAAAATTTTATATTTGACTTCCCTGTTATCCCCCTTAAAGAGTACTATATTCATGTATACTGTTATTTATATTAACAGGTTGCTACAGCCTTTAAAAATTTTTGTTTTTACAAAACTTTCCTACAATTTTATAAAACTATATATTGAAAAATAAACTAAGCTTTCAGAATTTTGCTTAACTGAATGGGTTAGTGGCTAATGTCAGTTCCAAATAATAATAGGTTTGCTTCTTTAATTTTTTCCCAGGAATTATCTATAGAGTAAGTATGCTAATATTGAATAAGACAGCAGGAGTGTTTTCCAAACCATCAAAAAGGAAAATTTATGAATTTTTAAGAAGTTTTCATTTTCATCCTGGAAAACAATTTCTTCATAAACTAGTTTTGGGAATTGAAACCAGTTGTGATGATACAGCAGCTGCTGTCGTGGATGAAACTGGAAATGTTTTGGGAGAAGCAATACATTCCCAAACTGAAGTTCATTTAAAGTAAGTAGACATTATCTTGGTAGTTTCCACTTTTTTGAAAAAAGTTTAATAAAATAATTCTTTTGTATTTATCATATATAAAAGTTAAATTTTAGGAGATAATTTCTTCTTTTGTGCAAAAGCTTCTAATAACTGCTATAGAAAACCTTAAACCAATCAATGTGGCTTTTAAGGCTCTTGGCAATAAAGTCCCAACCTTAGCTAATCCTGTTGCCAAAAAGAAACTAAGCTCATTCCCAACTCCAATATTTATCCATGATTTCCCCTCAGTAATGCCTTTTCTTTTGTCCACCTGTATGTTTCGTGGTCTCAACTGAAGTCCTAGCAAAGCATGACTCGACTCTAGTCTGTGTTAATCACTGAAAAAAAAAATCCTATTCACACGTTGGAACTTAAATAAATAATAATATACTGTTGTATTGAAGCACAGAATGGTGCAAGGTTTATAAACTCAGATATTTCCAGAGGATCACCTGGCAGGTTACATAAATAAGTGGGCTGGATATAAAGTGGAAAATAACTGCAGGAGGTCACTGCTCAGCTCCTGCCGATTGTTGCCATGCAGGAATGTGGGCCTTGTGTTCTTGGATCATCAGAATTTTCAAGAGAAAAAGAAAATCCAGAATGTTACTGTAATATCTCCAGATTTTTAAAATTAGCACTAATTCAAAATATATTAAAATACTGTACAGATCAAATAGGCCTGCAAGCCATCAATTTACAACATCTGAATAGTGGAAAAGTTGGTATTTTGAGATCACAGACCTGTATCTGAATCATGAATTAGGTGCTTGGTATTGGCTCTGACTTTATGTAAGTTCCTTATCCTCTCTGACTCTATTTTCACATCTGTAAAATGGGAAGGAGAATAGCTGCCTTATAGGGTTGTGGGGAGTATAATAGAAATAATGTAGAATATTATAAATAGAAATAATATATGTGAAGAGGGAGAATAAGCCTCTAACGGTTACGTACTATGTGGAAGGGACTGTGGTAGGTGTTAATAAGGCACAGTGAAGTACTAGAAAGTCCTTGCCTTCAAGAAGGTTAACCTAATCTCTGAGACATGATATGTAGACCTACAAGGAAAGTTAACAGAAAGAAAGTAACAGCATAAAGTACACATCAACAAGTGGTGCCAACAATAACCATTATTACCATGCCTCAGTTCCACAGTCCTTTCAGTATTTCTCAGTGTATTGGATGTTTGAACACGTAAATGTGAACTGCACAGAAAGGCTTACCCTGATCACTTTATCTAAATGAGGTACTCCCACACTGTTTATTCTATATCACCATACTCTGAATATTTTCTCCATAATCCTTTTCATAATTTATACATAATCTTTCCCCAATAGACTGTAGGCTCCACGGTGACAGGGACTGTGTCTATATTAATCACTATACTATGCCTAGCACCCAGCACATCATCTGACATGTTGCAGGTGCTTAGTGGCCTTGAAAGATAGTTCAGTCTTCAATGAATGGAGATGGATAGGATATTGTAGTTTGAGTGAGCATCATCAGCAAAGGCAAAGAGGTGAGAAAGTACTGCACAGACATTCAGTTCAGCTAGCACATAGGTCACTTGAGAGGAATGCATAGGCGAATAGGCTGCCTGGTGCTATCCACGCAGCTCATCTCATAGTAAATCTACCTCCCAAATATTTCTTGAAACTTTCCTCTCCCTTTCCATTGATTTAGTTCAAGCCCTCATTGTTTCTTGCCTGGACTCTTGGCTCCAGCCTTGAGGCTAAATGGTTTCCCTGCCTCTGTATTAGCATTGTTCCCTAATCGTCCACTCTCTGTACTGTCTACAAATTAAGTAAGACAAGAATATATGCTCATTATTAATTCTTTGAGAATAAAACCATGGTCTTATTCATTATTTTTGTCTCTGGTGCTTAGCATAATCCTTGGAAGATAACATACATAGAAGATGCACAGAAAGGAAGGAGGGAGGTGGAAGTGGCAGAAGGAAGAAATAAGTGCAAGGGAGAGGATTTGGATTTAAAATCTCCCAAATTCCAAGAAAGTACAGGCTTTTGAGTTGGAGAGTGATGGGGTCAGCAGTGTGTTTTATTTTCTGGTGACACAATATAAAATGGATTCCACAGATCAGAGAATGTATCTAGGGAAGTGCAGTTAGAAGGCTTTGAATAGACTGAGATAATGAGGGCTTTTTGAACTAGGGGGTGGCAATGGAAATGGTGATAAACATAATTAAATGTGGAAGGTGAGGGAAAGAAAGGAGATAAAGATGAACCTTGAAACCCAAGTGATTAGGAGGTTATTGATGCCATTAGCAGAATTGAGGAATATAAGAGAAAAATAGCTTTGAAGAATTAAGGAAAATGGTATTACAAGGTGGATGTGTTGAAATAAGGTCATTTCTATTAATACCTCCCTCATAACCTGACACAATGCATATTTTAACTATCAAATATTCATTGAATGCTCCTACCAAGGATTTTCATTTCTGTGTATAAAACTAGCAGATCTTGCAACATCAAATATTGGAAGATTTTCTTTGAGATGAGAGGTGCATCTTGCAGACCCTATATTTTATTGCTCTGCTTCTCTGTAAATCAGTTACATGCTGACAAATTTTTTGCTAGCAACTTTGCCTCCTAATTCTTGATATTTGGAGTGGTGATCTACTGCTTGTCCTACATGGACCAAAAATCAAAATTACCAACTCTGAGTGCTGGATTCCCAAACTTTATTTCAGGATTGGAAACTGTCTACTGTCCTGCCATGACCTCAAGTGCAGTGTGTTTAAAAATAAAATCATCTTCACAAAACTGTCTTCCTGTTTCTCTCTGTTAGTATTTCTTTTCTCCCAGTCATTCCAGCTCAGTATCTGAATCATCTTTGATGCCTTGGTCGCCTTTCCCCTTATATCCAATTATTATAGTTTTCAAGGCTCTCTGTCCCTTTCTTCCCATTCCCATGATCACCAGTTTAAGATCTAATCGCCTTACACAAATATTTTTGCATAACCTCTTAAAAAATTTCCCTGTCTGCAGAGAGATTAATTTTCCTAAAATCCAATTTTATCCTGTCCTTTCCTTGTTCAAGACTTCTTCCTTAGAATGCTTGTCAAGGTTATTTTGGTGATTTCATTCATCAGCAAACAAATCCATAGGTTTTTGTTGTGCACAATTTCGCAAAGTTAGAGACATAACCCTTAATGACTGCATATTGAGTTCTTACAGTGTGCTGCATTATAAGGCACATATATTTGAAAATACTTGACTTACTAACGTTTTTAGCTATATAATGATTAATTTGAAAACATGCCTTCAGCCATAATATATAATTTTTATTCCTCTGTTTTTACAATCTTAAAATTATAAAAAGTTTTTATTTCTTTCAGAACAGGTGGGATTATTCCTCCAGTAGCTCAACAGCTTCACAGAGAAAATATTCAGCAAATAGTGCAAGAAGCTCTCTCTGCCAGTAAAGTCTCTCCAAGTGAACTCTCAGCAATTGCAACTACCATAAAACCAGGACTTGCTCTAAGCTTGGGAGTAGGCTTATCGTTTAGCTTACAACTGGTAGACCAGTTAAAAAAGCCCTTCATTCCCATTCATCATATGGAGGCTCATGCACTCACTATTAGGTTGACAAATAAAGTAGAATTTCCTTTTTTAGTTCTTTTGATTTCTGGAGGTCATTGTCTATTGGCATTAGTTAGAGGAGTTTCAGATTTTCTGCTTCTTGGAAAGTCTTTGGACATAGCACCAGGTGACATGCTTGACAAGGTAATTATTTAAGAATTAATTTCTCCATTCTTTTTTGTTGAGGTATCTGTTTCAATTAAATAGTAATAGGTGTACTACTATCATTTAAATATTTCTGAATAATAGACTGAAAAAAATTTTGCAGTAAGAAAAAAAGAAAAAGAGTAGTACATATTATAAAAAAATCTTTCTTACCCATTCCAGATAAGATGGTAAGAGCTTTATATCAGTAGATAAAGGCTCAAATAGTTTACAGATGCAGTTATATTTTTAATCAGAAGAAAGTGCTTGGTAAAGTACTGTAAAAATATGAAATAAGAGGATATATAAAGATAAAATAAGGAGATTAAAGATGCCCAAGTTCTGTGATTAAATGTCACAATTGCTGATACCACCGACAAGCAGATTTCTTTTTCCTTTGTTTTAGAATCTTACAGAGCCCACTGTCAAATACAAAAAACCTGCTGCCAACAGCTGAAATGATTGGAAGAAATAGGACAGGTTCTTATTTTTGAAGTTCATCATTGTTAACTTCAAACCTAGTTTCCATCCCCAATAGAAGAGCAAAAGTAGATAGGGAGGCAGTAATTGGCCACTATTGAGCAGGTTGTCAGAAGGAGCAATATTGTCTGTCTTTACTGACCACCAGCAATAGTCCATATTTGTAAAAGTATAGCATGTCTTATTTATCCAGGTGGTTTTTTTTTTTAGTAAAATTCATTTCCGTTGCATCTTGGTTTCAAAATGTGTGATTTTAGGACTCATCACAAAAATTTTTGTTTGTTTTTGATAGGTAGCAAGAAGACTTTCCTTAATAAAACATCCAGAGTGCTCCACCATGAGTGGTGGGAAGGCTATAGAACATTTGGCCAAACAAGGAAATAAATTGCATTTTGATTTCAAACCTCCCATGCAACGTGCTAAAAATTGTGATTTTTCTTTCTCTGGACTTCAGCACGTTATTGATAGGATAATAATGCAAAAGGAAAAAGAGGAAGGTATATTTTTAATTAATAAAGTTGGACAAATAAGTAATCCTGGATTGCGACTAAAAATACCTGCTCATTTCTGCAGGTATTGAGAAAGGGCAGATCCTGTCTTCAGCTGCAGACATTGCTGCTGCAGTACAGCACACAACAGCATGCCACATTGCAAAAAGAACACATCGTGCTATTCTGTTTTGCAAGCAGAGAGGCTTGTTATGTCAAAGTAATGCAGTACTGGTAAGTTTTGTCATCTCACCTTAGAATGGTAGTAACACTTTACAGTATGTTACTTTTCTTCCAAGAGCTTAATTGACGCTGTGCATAGGATGAAAATGTCTTCACTTGCCATATGCTAGCCCTGACAGTGTGAAATTATGCAGATTAAAGACTAACAGCTATTTCTTGTACATATATGGCAGTTTAATGGGACATCTGTACAGCCTGTGTGGCATAAAAGTCCAAGACTGCATCTTCTCAGTGAATGTAAAAGAAAGTTTATAATAAGAAACGAAATGCAATAATGGCTGTCTTTATTTTTAGAAAAATAGGCTGGTTTCCTTCAAATTTATGTTCCTTTGATGAAATCCCTTTAAATGTGCTTAAAAGCCTTGATAAACTTCCTGTTTAACTGTATCTTAAACTTCATTGTTTTATCATGAAGTGAGAAAATATTTAAATGATGGTAGATTCACGAAATGGAATATTACATGAATGTCAAAGATAATAGTTTTAAGAATTATGTAAAATAAAAAATGCTTAATAGTAAAAACTGCAGGGTCTAAAATATCGTACTCTGTAAATTGCAAAAAGATTAGAAGAAATTATAAAAAAATGATAGTAGTGCTTGTGTGCTGATATTGAAATTGTTGGTAATTTTTTTTCTTCTCCAGATTTTTATTATACAGACATATTGCTCATTACCCATCTATCAAAATATGATATTTTCTGATGGGTATTTTCTGATCTGATATTTTCCCCCGGTTTAGCTAATAGCTTGGCTCATATCCATATGTGATATTTGTTAATTTTGGTCTTCTCAATTCTTTCAGGTTGTATCTGGAGGCGTTGCAAGTAACTTATATATTCGAAAAGCTCTGGAAATTGTAACAAATGCAACACAATGCACTTTGTTGTGTCCTCCTCCCAAACTGTGTACTGACAATGGCATTATGATTGCATGGTAAGCTATGGGATATATGTGCTTCACTCGTAAGTATGTAAATATTAGTTGCCATTGCATCATGCTAAATCTTCCTTTAAATTTTGTGCTTTTTTTTTTTTTTTTTATGATTCTTATTTAGGAATGGTATTGAAAGACTGCGTGCTGGCTTGGGCATTTTACACAACACAGAAGGCATTCGCTATGAACCAAAGTATGTGGTACCATTCATAATCTTTATGCAAGTTGCATTATAAAAGTCAAAGCCTGGATTTTGTTTTTATATATGCAGTTTTCACTGATATTCTGGTGGTACTTGAAGAAAGGTTACACTAGTTTCTTTCATGAACCTGGAAGAGGTAGATACCTTATAAGAAATCTTTTTGCTAAGTATCAAATTATAAAAATGTTGACAGATTGTAGGTTAGAAACAGGCAGTGGGTAAGGGTGATGAATTCCCTCATTTGGGACCAGAATAGAAACCATATTCATGGCCTGGACTTTTGCCATGTCAAGACCATCTCAGGACCAGCTGGTATGAAGGAAAAGTTAAAGAAAATGTACAAAAAGCATTCAGATGTGAGACGAGGTTGTAAATACCCTCCTCCACAGGCAGCTGAGAAATTTCCAAAAGATAAGTTGTTTTCTGCAAGCTTTATTTCCTCTCCCAAATCAAAGTTCCAAGGAATAGTACAGTTTTTCAATTTGTTACCAAGTTCTGGTCTAAGTTAATTCTGGAATAGTAAAGGATGATTATGTTTCATAATCTAACATAATTCTACTTTTAACATTCTTTTATCTAATGTTTTAAAACTTTTCAGCAATTTTAGTCCATAACTATAGCTACATGAACCACAGGCTATTAAGGCTGATCATAAATGAACAGAGTTTAGTTAGTAGTGGCAGAAGGAATCCCCTATGCTGATGGCCTAGCCTCAGGTAAAATATATTGTCTGACCCAGTGGTACCTTCTTGTGGCAGTGTTGAGGCTGGAAGTGATGGCTTTTTCAGGTTAGGATCCACTTGAAGCCTTATATTGGGCAACATGGTAAGAAAGCAGAAGTCTGAGGCCAAAGTATTTACTGAGAAAGAACAGAGGAAAAAGCGTATGATCTAAGACGTTTCCTGCCAATAATGACAAATGAAGGTAGAAAAGGAGCAAGGCAGTTTTGAAACCTCAGAAACGAATCGATAGAAACCTGGGGAGTTTCTAAAGTAGGAATGTACGCAGGTTTGACTTTAGCTGTATGGTAAACTGCTTTTACCCTTTTAGCTTTGTAGAGAATTATAAGGCATTTTTTTTTAATTTCTTTATTTCACTTTAAGTTTTTATTTATTTACAGTATTTGAGAGCAGTAGAACTATTTCTTTCAAAAGCATCTCAATCCTCAAACTCATATATATGTATATATTAAATATGTATAGCTTTTTACATGTCAATTATACCTCAAAGTAGTTTAAAAAAAAAAACTCCAAATTTAGATTTCTTATTAATGGAACTGGCCTTACTTCACCCATTATTCTGGTTTGAGGTCCCACTGTATTTGTATGTATTCAAGAACCATCACCACATATGATTAATTATACATTAGACATATGTATACCGTTTGTCAGAATTCTAAGCAAATAGTCTGCAGAACTAGAGACAGATCAGGAAGCAAATATGTGAAATAATGTGATTTGTCTGATTATGATGCAGATGTCCTCTTGGAGTAGATATATCAAAAGAAGTTGGAGAAGCTGCCATCAAAGTACCACGACTAAACATGAAGATTTGATTTTTGCTTTTCTTAAAACCCGTCAAGGTAGTATTTCAACATTGTTTGATTTTTTTGTATATCAAATTGTAAAAGATATACATAATATTAATTTTTTATCAAGACTTTCTTTTAATATTCCTTTTCTCATATTTGATATTTAACCTGCTTTTCTGAGAGACTGTAATAATATGTTATAGTCTTATAACGGAGTATAGAATTTTTTATTATCAAAAACCAAAGTATAGCACTTGTGGGGAAAAGAATGTATTGATATTGGCAGGTAGAAAAAAAAACCTTGGAAGAAATGTAGTAATTCTGTTAAATCCTGGCCCCATATTTTACAGGCCTAGATCTTTCTCCCCCTTTTTCATATCAAGATAGTAGAAGCTATTTTTGGCTCCTGCTGAAAGATTAGTCTGATTTTTCTAATGAGAGAGCAATTTTAGAAAGGTAGCCAGGTCAAAGTTGTGTCAAATCAGAGAATTCTAAATCAAGACGAGAGATGACTTTTTCTAACAGAATGTATGTTATTAATTATAAAAATATACGTTATTAGGTATCTTCTCTGAAGTCAAAAGGGACATGCAAATAATTCCTCAAGTGTGTATTGCACTTTTTAGTTGACCACATACATTCATATGCATTATTTTAGGAATTGTAATCAATGAAAATACATGAGATGCAAAGGTTTTTTTTATAGTTTCCTTTGTTTCAAATTTCGTACAAATTTGAAACTTTGTACTGCAGAAATCATGACAGTTTATTACTTTTTTTCTGCCTAGATGAAAGTAACTGAATGTACTGTCCCTTGAATATGAGGCCAGTGCTACTGACTGGTTAATGTCCTTTGAGAGATTTTAGCAGTAGAAATGTATATTGCATCATCTATACTGGACCACCTTGTTAACTTTCTAATCAGTGGTTTGCTTTATTGAGAAACTAGGGGGTAAGGATAAAAATACAGAACGAAAAGATTTCTTATTTTAATCCCACTTTAAGGTGACTTCCCTTTTGGGAAATTCCATAAGTAATCCTTTTTTTTAGAATTGTGATTGTAGAATATTGCTTTATGATCATCCATTTTATCCTGGAAATAGAAAATATAATTTATATGAGGGAACATATAGAAATGGCCAAAGCTTTGCATTCTTTGGTGTTGAAGCATAGGTGTGATGGAATTGGTTTGTAAATATCATTTAAAGGAAACTATTTGTGAGCCAGCCCTGATGGCCTAGTGGTTAAAGTTTGGTGCACTGTGCTTCGGTGGCCCAGGTTTGGTTCCCAGGCACAGAACCACATCACTCATCTGTCAGTAGCCATGCTGTGGTGGAGGCTTACATAGAAGAGCTAGAAGGACTTACAACTAGAATATACAACTACGTACTGGGGCTTTGGGGAGAAAAAAAAGAGACAGGAAGACTGGCAACAGATGTTAGCTCAGGGCAAATCTTTCCTAGCAAAAAAAAAAAGATGAAGTGTTTATTAAAAAAAAAAACTTTGTGAATTCACATTTTACATTTGGATTTGTGTTCTGTATCATGTGAATCTGAATTCACAAAGAAGTGTAATTATTTCCTGTGGCTATTGCAATCAGAGTTCATATAAATTATACAAGAAAATTGACCAAAATTTCTTCTCACTATCAGAAGTATTATAAAATAAAGTTATCTATAAGCTAAGTTCTTAAAATTTCAAAGTATCAAAATTGTTCCAGATGCTACAAGCACACATGTGAAAATTGAGTTCATGATATAAATAAGGGAACCTACAGATGAAGGAAATGAGCAAATTCTGTTAGCATTCCATATCTTTAGGCCTTTCAGTACTTAGCCATAAGGAAGGAAGGAAGGGTAATAAGAAAGAGAGAAAGATGGAATGGAAGAGGAAGGAAGAAACGTTGAACTCTATATTGGCAGGCATGTGTGCCAAAGTTAGCTTATGGTACAGGTGAGAGGCAGGCAGTTTGCCGAAATCCTCTGTATCTTGAGGCCTTTCTCATCTTATATATAATTTTAAAAAAACAAAAATAAAAATAAAATGCAGGGTAATAAAAATAACCTTTACTGGGGGTGCTGTACTTGAGGAGAAATACTGTACGTTTTAGGAATGGTAGGATGGTCTAGCTGGGCCACGATATTGAAGAAATGTCTATGTTATTGAATGCAAGGAAACCCTCATCCTCAACCCTCAAAATACTCTTAAAATATAGTCTTTAGCTTTTTCAAAGTTTGCTGTCTAAAGGCCTTTTTTTTTTTTTTTTTTGTCTACAGAGGCTTAATATTTTCATTGATATGAATTCTTTTCCTTAACGGTGCTGAATAAATAACACAGTTTCTTATCATTTGAATTATTTATCCCTCTCTAGTATAAAATATGCCATTTCCCCCTGCAATTCCTATATTTTAGTCCATCCACCAGAAAGTTGTGACAAAAAGCAATTAAGCTAATTTAGAATTGAATTGGAAAATTAACGATGTCTCATTGCACAGTGGTTAAAATCACAGGCTTTGGACTCTGGCACATAGAAAGCCCTAAGAACATGTAGCTACCGTCATCACTGTCATTATTGTTGTGTTAAAGCATGTTGGGGGGGCCAGCCTGGTGGCATAGTGGTTAAGTTTGCACGCTCTGCTTTGGCGGCCTGGGTTCGCAGGTTCGGGTCCCGGGCGTGGACATAGGCATCACTCATCAAGCCATGCTGAGGCAGCATCCCATATGCAAAATAGAGGAAGATGGGCACAGATGTTAGCTCAGGGCTAATCTTCCTCAGCAGAAAAAAAAGAGGAAGACTGTCAATGGATGTTAGCTCAGGGCCGATCTTCCTCACCAAAAATAAAAGAGAGAGAAAGAAAGGAAGAAAGCATGTTGTGGAAAATAACTGCTAATTAATATAAATGTTCAGTGCAGCCTGGGTAGACTGTATGGAGACAGCTGAGCAAAGTGGACAGAGAAAAAGGGGGACTTGAAACGACACAGTGAAGCCCAACTTGCTTTTGTATCAAATCTATCTGCTGCTGTAAAATAGAAGCAGCAGACATAGATCAAAACTTGGACCTACTGGAAATAGTACTCTTGGGCAAAGACATCATGTGATTCTAAGTCACAAAGAGTATCAACCTTTCCAGCTGCAAACCAAAGGTACTCTCTAAGTTTGGAGAATGGTCAACACTGGTGGTCCCATTTTTTAGCCATACTTTTGTACTTGATGGGCAACGATCTCACATTTTTTTTAAGTACAGTGTTTTAAAAGTACACATTTCAGGTTTTAGAAGCCTCATGCATTTGTAGTATTTGTCCTTAAATATCTCAAGGTATTACAGTGAGTGTTAACATGTGGGCTACTTTGAGTCAGGCCTCTTTAGCCCAGCATACCAATTTAAAAATGTTTCTAACACTTGATAAATATACTGACTTTGTCACTCGTGTCACTTGCTATATTTTAATAGTTTTAAGTGCAGGCATTCTATTATGGAAAATTCTACTTATTTTTTTAAACCATAACTCTGACCTGATGTTAAATTCCAGTAGTCATGCTAAGGAAAATCTGTTAAGTATCAATATCAAGAACTTCCATTCAAAAAGATTATTCAGTTATGTGTATTTTATCACAATTAAAAATAAAAAATTTAAAAAGATTGCTCAGGAATCCTTTCATTCTAAAATGCTTTTATTAGCCTTCTGCAGGCTCAGGATTAGCTTTCTGTACGTGTTTCCCAAGTTGGCTCAAAAACACTATTCTTGGTCTTGATACTTTTATGACATCTGATGAAATTGCAGATGAAAAGGAAAAAATATTTTGAGAAACAGTGGTCTTTTCTGTTTTGAAGAGCCCCATGAAGTTAGTTACAGGAGGTATTAAAGTCAAAGAATCTCTTGGTTGAATTTTAGGTTTTAATTTTCTTCGGTGCTCTTTTCCTGGAAATTAGAGAGCCACAATTAAATGTCTCTTTCTTAAGCCTAAGAGCCCTAGGTATAATCTCATTGCTTTCAGTTCTATTTAGTTCTATTTTCTTCACATCACTAAAACACACTAAGAGAACAGATCAGTAACTTCTAGACTTTTAGATGTCAGAGTGCAAAAATTTGTGGGGACTAATATATGGTTGCCAACTTTTTATTATGCCGCGTTGGCACTAATAAAAGAACAAATGCCAACTACTTTAAACATCATTTTGTAAAAGAAGGGATATTTTAATACCAAAAGAAAGTGCCAAAGGCATTATCCCCAAATGACAGACTTTACATTGAATAAAATTAACTTGATCAGAAACTTGTTACATTGTCCTTATTTTTTCTTCTATTACCACAAACCTGTGGAAACTTCATCAGACCATTACTGGTACACAGATTGTTGTTTAGAAACCAATATTAAAGTGAAGAAAGAATGGGACTGACTATTCTTTTGTATAAATTAAATTACTTTTACACTAAAGAAGGTATACCAAAAAACAGACATTCTTCTACCCATGTATTCAGAAATCTAGCCTCCCATACATGCCTAGCTTCCTTCAGATACTCCCTGAATAAATGAAGTTCTTTCCTTTCCTTTTATTCTCTCTCTTGATTTTCTCCCTTTCCATTTTTGAGTCTAGCAAACTGATCTTGACTTTTGAATGGTTCTATCCTTGCTTTTGACTATAGGACAATATACCAAGTAAGACTGATTTTAGTCCTACATTAAGCACACATGAACAAGAAATAAGGATATACAGAAAACAATAAGTAATTTATTTTTCCTGTTACGTGTCTAATAGGAATTGATGAGTAACATTATAAGATGTGGACCCTGATCTTGCAGGCCTAGGCCACTCAGCCATCATCTACCAACTATGTATAAACTGTACAGAGTATCAATGGAAAAAATGTGATCTTTGCCCTGAGAACTTATAGGCAAATTGTACATGAAACAGAACAATAGCAAGATCACAATTTAAGTCATACTTGCATGTTGTTTCAATAATGATTTATTTCTATGCATGGCTTGTGAGAAAAAACAAAGTTAGAAGGGATTTCTAACAAGTGATCTTAGTAGGGAAGGCCTTAAAAGAACTGATTAACATGGGCTTGTAAATGAGAAGATATTTTAGGTATACAGAATTACAAAAGCAAAAGTTCACAGGTAAACTTTTTTTTGGGTAACCTCTACGTTTTGGATTTTTAGAAATGGACACAGAACTATAAAGTGTCAGGGCTAGAAGGTACCTCAGAGCTCAGAGATAAAAGAAAAATCAGTTACCTTTTTTAAAGACAGGAGTTATGGATGGCCCTCCATTTTTCTCCAGACTAAAAGGAAAACATTTTTATTACAAAAACTAGACATATATATGAGACTCTGTACACTCAGGTACCATGTTCAATGCCTAAGGCTAATTTATACATGTTACCTATACTAACTAGGCATGTTACCTGTAGGTATTTTATATTCAGTCACTCATTTACTCACTTATCACTCAGAACATTTGGAACATTAAATCTGCTTGAAGCAATGAAGGAAACCTTCAAGGAAGAGACACTTCAGCTGGGTTTTGAAGAAAATAGGTCTTCAAATGGATGGGGGGAGGAGAGTATTTCATACAGAGGGAATAGGATATGAAAAGTTACAGTACTATAAAACAGTATGGCATGTTCAGAAGACACTGAGTCATCTGTTGTTGGAATTAAAGGTATCTGGAGACATGATGGAAAATAAGGTTGGAGAATAAAGATCAGGTCATTTTATGTATTAAGAATACAAGAAAATTTAAACTTTATTTTCAAAGCCATGGAATACCAATGAACTGTTTCAAGCCAAAGAACAAGGTGTACCTAAGTTAATATGATGTGTGTGTGTGTGTGTGTGTGTGTTTGTGTCTTTAAAAGATAGTATTTATAAAAGAAGTATTGTTTTAATCAACATCCTGTACATGTAATATATAAATACAGTATTACAAAATTTCCCTGGTAATGAAATGTAAGTCTTGATTAAAGTTAATATATTAAAGGTGTTTATCACAAATGTATTCCTGGTTAATTTGATGAGGCACATTTGCTATTGACAACTGTAATAAGGCTCAGGCCTCAGTCTGTTCATATGCCAACTTCATGGCTATAAGGTAACATGGATATAGGGTTAACTAGCCTAGTGTTAGGCTCAGATTATTGGCAGAGTCAGTTAAAACCAGTAAAATTATGTCTCTCTACATACTTCAAAATTTACACATCCAAGGACTCTTCTAATCTGCCATTCTTGGGGCTGAATGAGGTAATGGGAATAGAGAAGTGGGGGCATATACTCCAAAAAAAATGCTGTTGTGATCCCAGCCACAGTCAATCTACTTTCTGTTTCCAGTAGTGGCATCAAGGAATATTTTGTGGAAGGATATGGTTATCTATCCCAAAGGTTCCAAACTTATCTTAATAATCTTTTAGTGCATTTCCTGTAGTTTCATTTAAACCAAACTCCTTCAGAGGATTGTTATGAAAATTAAAGGGAATAGTCCATATAATGCTCTAAAGAAAGTGCATACAACTATTAGTTATGGGAGTAAGTGGTATTTGCTTACCAGTTCCACCTCACTTGGTAACCATTCTTATAAGTTTACTGACCACTGGTCACTGCTTATAATCCTGAAAGTTCAGTGTTCACAACTCCAGGGAGTGTCATTCACTTCACAGTCATTGTAGGTTTGTATAGTTACTACAACCATTTTGCAGGACATGGCAGTAAAGTGTCTTGAGAAAGGGGCACCCTTTTCTAATTCTCAAAAGTTGCCATATGGGCTAGCTGTGGGAGTGACTGTGTAAAATAAAACTTGCATTATTTACCCTAAATTAATTTTTTGGACCAGTAAATTCATTGTCAATTACAGCAATTATAATTTAGATTTCCTTGGCTTTTATATCAAATTAGGTAATCTGGGGCCAGCCTGGTGGTGTAGCAGTTAAGTTCATGCATTCTGCTTTGGCAGCCCAGGGTTTGCCAGTTTGGATCCTGGGTGTGGACCTACTTACTGCTCATCAAGCCATGCTGAGGTGGCGTCCCACATAGAAGAACTAGAATGACCTACAAATAGGATATACAAATATGTACTGGGGCTTTGGGGAGAAAAAAGAACAAGAGGAAGATTGGCAACAGATGTTAGCTCAGGGTCATTCTTCCTCAAAAAAAAAAAAAAAATTAGGTAATCAGTCTTGAGTTTTCAGTTTTTCAAAGAATTAAAATTAAAGTGACTCTGAAGATGTACTCATTTTTCTCTATACCTAAAATTGATTTATAGAACCATGATGCAATATTGTATCCTATTCTCTTCTGTTATTATAGAGTTAATAATATATCTTGAGTAGTTCTGTTTCCTATATATAAATAGCACTATTTGCTGCAAAGACTTGTAATTCAGCTACATCTGTGGAAGAAGAGAAAATATGCCCATTGTAAGGAGATTCTCCTCTCTTTTTTCAGAAACGTAAGTTCATAATGAAACTACAACACTGAATAAATGCCTGGCAAACTTTGCCATAACTCCAGCCAGCTGGTCTGAGTTAGCCATTTCTCCCCTGGGAGTTTGGCCTAGCTTTGGATCAAGTCCAAAAGTCCCATTTGATGTCAGAGTTATGGTGGTGGTCCTGGTTGGCTCAGAAGTCTCAAGTGTACCCTAGTCTGCACCAAAATGGCTTCCTGGATCAGAGCTGGAATCAACCCATCTCCCAAAAACTTTTCTGAAATGTGAATAATCCTGGATAGACAGGATCCCGAAGATCTGGTTGTATTCTTGTCTGCACTCACAATTCTGTTGCTAAGTTGGAATTAAAACAAGGCTTTGGCGGGGCCGGCCCGGTGGCGCAGCGGTTTCGTCCGCGCTTGGCAGCCCGGGGTTCGCGGGTTTGGATCCCGGGCGCCCGCCGACGCACTGCCTGTCAGCCATGCCGTGGCGGCGTCCCATATAAAGTAGAGGAAGATGGGCACGATGTTAGCCCAGGGCCAGTCTTCCTCAGCAAAAAGAGGAGGATTAGCAAGGGATGTTAGCTCAGGGCTGGTCTTCCTCACCAAAAAAAAAAAAAAAAAACAAGGCTTTGGCAATGGACATTTAGAATTAAGTTCATCCTTTGGTACAGAAGGCATACTTTCATATCATATCAAGGATAGTTCCCTTGTTTGATCTTCCTTAAATGTCCTTAAAAGTTCCTCTATCAATAATTTCACTACTGCAACTTCAAATATAGGCACAATACCTTAAAGAAGGAAGTCCCACTCTTTGTTGCATTTGAAATTCCTTTAAAAATGCTGGGTTAATACTTGCATCTCTGCTGATATAATTTGTTATACGAAGGAACTGATTAGGCTTATTCCTGCATTCCTTTAATAGGATGCGGAAAGCATTTGCATTGTAAGTTAGGTAGCCAAGGGCACAGGAGCAAGCTGTGCGAACCTAAATGAAGAAGAAACAATTCCTCGTTAACCACTGAGATTTGTTCTTAAAATATCTAGCCAGTGCTCTCACTAGATAGTTCATAGGAAAGTCTCTGTAGCTATGTATAGCAGATATGTTTGTCAACTGATAGCAATCTATAGATGGAAACATAACAGACATATTTTTAGAGAGGGCTGTCAAATGCCATTGATTCCTAGTAGTTGTTCTCAATCCCAACTGCATTTTAGAATCACCAGGAGTTTAAAAGAAAAAAGAAAAGAAAGTCCACTAGTTGAATCAGACATTCTTGGGGGTAGAATCTGGGCATTGGTATTGTTTTTAAAGTGTCACAGGTGAATCTGATGTTCAGCCAGCCTGAGAACCATTAAGCCTGAAATATGACAGTCTGAGTCTTCATTGTGCATTAGAATCACTGGAAAGCTATGAAAATTACTTATGCCTGGGTTCCACCCCTAGAAACTCTATTTTGAGGTGCAGCCTGGACATTGGGATTTTTCAAAATGGCTCAGAATTTTTCCTATTCCTTTATAATAGGAAACCAGGTAGGAGACTATAGGACAAAAGTAAGTTAAAAATAACCACTCAGGCAACTCTTGCTGTTTGCAGACAACATGATTTTATATATAAAAAAACCTAAAGAATCCATTGGAAAACTATTAGAAATAATCAACAACTACAGCAAAGTTGTGGGGTACAAAATCAGCTTACAAAAATCAGTTGCATTTCTATACTCTAAAAACAAACTAACAGAAAGCAAACTCATGAATACAATCCATTTACAATCGCAACAAAAAGAATAAAATATCTAGGAATAAATTTAACCAAGGAGGGGAAAGACCTATACAATGAAAACTATAAGACATTACTGAAAGAAATCAATGATGACATAAAGAAATGGAATGATATTCCATGCACATGGATTGGAAAAATAAACATAGTTAAAATATCCATATTACCTAACGCAATCTACAGATTCAGTGTAATCCCAGTCAGAATCCCAATGACATTCTTCATTGGAAATAGAACAAAGAATCCTAAAATTCACATGGGGTAACAAAAGACCCTGAATAGCTAAAGGAATCCTGAGAAAAAAGAACAAAGCTGGAGGCATCACAATCCCTGACTTCAAAATATACTACAAAGCTACAGTAATCAAAACAGCATGGTACTGGTACAAAGACAGACACACAGATCAATGGAACAGAATTGAAAGCCCAGAAGTAAAACCACACATTAACAGACAGCAGATCTTTGACAAAGGAGCCAAGAACATACAATGGAGAAAGGAAAGTCTCTTCAATAAATGATGTTGGGAAAACTGGACAGCCACATGCAAAAGAATGAAAGTAGACCATTATCTTTTGCCATACACAAAAAGTAACTCAAAATGAATTAAAGACTTGAAGGTAAGATGTGAAACCATAAAACTCCTAGAAGAAAATATAGTCAGTACACTCTTTGACATCGGTCTGAGGAGGATCTTTTTGAATACTATGTCTACTCAGGCAAGGGAAACAAAAGAAAAAATTAATGATTGGGACTTTATCAGACTAAACTTCTGCAAGGCAAAGGAAACCAGGAACAAGACGAAAAGACAACCCATCAACTGGGAGAAAATATTTGTAAATCATATGTCTGAAAATGGGTTAATCTCCAAAATATATAAAGAACTCATACAACTCAACAACAACAAAAAAACAACCTGGGGGCTGGCCCTGTGGCCTAGTGGTTAAGTTTGGCATGCTCCGCTTCAGTGGCCTGGGTTCATGGGTTCAGATCCCAGGTGCAGACCTACACCACACATCAGCCATGCTCAGGTGGTGACCCCCATACAAAATAGTGGAATATTGGCACAGATGTTAGCTCAGGACTAATCTTCCTCAAGTCAAAAGAAAAAACCTAATCAAAAAATTGGCAGAGGATATGGACAGACATTTTTCCAAAGAAGATATACAGATGGCCAACAGACACATGAAAAGATTTTCAACATCACTAATCATTAGGGAAATGTAAATCAAAACTACAATGAGATATCACCTTACACCTGTTAGAATGGCTATAATTACCAAGATAAAAAATAACAAATGTTGGAGGGGTTGTAGAGAAAAGGGAACCCTCCTGCACTGCTGGTGGCAATGTAAACTGGTCCAGCCACTATGGAAAACAGTAGGGAGATTTCTCAAAAAATTAAAAATAGAATTACTTTATGACCCAGCTATCCCATTACTGGGTATTTATCCAAAGAACTTGAAATCAATAATTCAAAGAGACTGATGCACCCCTATGTTCATTGCAGCATTATTCACAATAGTCAAGATGTGGAAGCAACCCAAGTGCCCATTGACTGATGAATGGATAAAGAAGATGTGTGTATATATATATATATATACATACACAATGGAATACTTCTCAGCCATAAAAAAAGACAAAATCGTCCCATTTGCAACAACATGGATGGAACTTGAGGGTATTATGTTAAGCGAAATAGGCCAGAGAGAGAAAGACAAACATCACATGATTTCACTCATATGTGGAAGATAAACACATGGATAAAGAGAACAGATTAGTGGTTACCAGAGGGGAAGGGGTTTGGCGGGTGGGGATAAGGGGTAAAGGGACACATATATATGGTGCAAGTAATAATGTACAACTGAAATTTCACAATGTTATAAACTATTATGACCTCAATAAAATAATTAAAAAAAAATAAGCCACTCAGACTCAGAAAAGCAACTCAATTTTCCACTGGCATAAACAAAGAAACATATACAAGTATCAGGCCACAGGACTCCAGAAAAAGTAGTTCTTTCCTTCTTTGAAGGAAATACCCTCTGCCTGTGACCATGAAGTGATTAGGTTGTTCATATGATCAGTTAAAGTATACTCCTGGGCAGTTCTTAGGAAAATCTGTTAGTGGTGGCATATGAAATGTCATAGAATGAACATAAACGAGGCCCATGCAGAGTACCAGAGGGTTAACATATTGGTCTTTACATTAGCATCTGACTGCTGTATATGCCCATATATCTTCCATGCTTGAACGGTGGTTCTCAGTGTCTGTTCCCTGGACCAGCAGCTTTAACATCTGGGAACTTGTTAGAAATGAAAGAATTTGGGGCCTACACCAGATGTATTAGATTAGAAACTCTGGGAATGGAGCCCAGCAATCTATGCTGTAACAGACACTCCAGGTGATTCTGATGTACCCTAAATTAGAGAAACACTGCCTTAGACCTTGGGGAAAAGCATAGGGGAGCACTCAGAGGCAAACCACTACTATGTCAGCCTTGCCTTCACATAACTGTCCAATAGATTCCACTTTCATTCATTACAAATAATTATAGAAATGACTTAAGTGAGATTACAAAAACTAACCAGTTTTTGTGAGATATTTTATTAGTATTTTAATTATAAATTTCTGTATCATCAGTGTACTTATTTGTAGACTGAATCTTCAACATTGAAGTTAAAACAAATGTGCACATTTTAGGGGTAGCATATTGTAGATGGCAGATGTACAAGAAAAATCATCAAATTTTGAGTTAGTTACATGAACTATTACATAACACAGTCAACCTCTGGAGAAATTAGTTCACAGAAGTGACAGAGAGGCAAATTATATTTTTTGAATATTCAATTTTAGAATTACTTTTGTTTTTACCTCTTCTTTTCCTGAGTACAAGTGATAGCAGAGCCGTTGGACTGTCCCTAATGTGGTAAATGCTTCTGGAATACCAGCTCTAGAATGAGCCAGGCTAGCTATTAAATTGCCTATAAATTAAACAAGAAAAATGCTTGTGTTATTTAATTCATATAAACTGATATACTGTGCTTTTGTTCATTTACACATAGTATTCAAAAGGTTTGAATCACAAGACATCTCTGTTAATGAAAAAGTGCTGAGAAAAAGCATATATATGTTAAATGTAGGATAAACTTTCCCCAAAATTATGCTTTGGTTTTCTGTCACAAACAGTAAAAGTTAAATAGGTTTATTTAAGAGTGGGGAATTTTGAAAATCAGAGGTTTTCTTCCCCATGGCTTCAGAATATATTTTGTTTCGAGGTTTTAGGAGTTTTATGACTATGAACATAATGATTGAACTACCATTAAGAAAATTTAATATGTCCTTTTTGCAGTTCAAATGGCTTTGAGTTAAGAAGAACTTAATGGTATTTTCAAATCAACCAATGTATTGCTGAAGTTTAAAATTATTGAAGTTCTTGCCATAAAAAGAAATGTTTTGGGATTGAAAATAATAAAGTGATCCAGTAATTAAGTAAATGTGCAGCTGCCAACTTAAAACTATTTCATTCGCATTCGTGTTTTATTTTTAGAGCTTTCATGTGATATGCTTTCACAATATTGTTGCTGTGTTGGAATAAGTGTAACAAATTTTAAGATATGCATGTATTTTTACATTTGTGAGTGGATATATTTTATTGAGCTATTAACTGGGTTTTTGTTCTCGTATTTTTTTCTGGCCTCCACTATAAGCCAAGAATGCCTTTGTATTTTTTGCCTCCGGTTGGGGAGGGCTGGGTAGTATGACCTAGAGCAAAAATTGTCTAAAGATAACCTTTCTTTCAGGCTTATATTTTCAAAAGCCTGAGTTTATAGAAGGCATTATGCTAGGGGGAGGGAGAGAGGTGTCTTTAAAGATGGGGAGTAAGAAGTGGGGAACAAATGGAGGAGGGCAGAGAAATCTAAGACTAGAAAGGAGAGAGCAGGAACAGGTGCTTTGAATGGAAAAGGCTAAGTGGTGCACATAGGAAAACTGGACGCTTGGCAACAGAAACCCCAGTCCGCAAAACTTCCATGGTTTTGGAGCCTCTTCAGGGAACCACGTCAACTTGGACATTGAACACATCATTTTACATTATACCTGAGGCCTGAATATCCTGCTTTGCATGAGATACTCCAGACGAGCATTTGACTCTGATGGTGGAGTGCAGAGAAAGTCTAGTAATTTTTGAGATTCAATTCCTACCAGCCTGGGGAAATTAATATTTGAAAGCTAGTATAATATGGCATTTCTTGCACACAGGAATTTGTGGAGTAAAATTTTTAACCCATTACAATTGTTTTTCGGAGTCATAGAATTACTATGACATTGAATTAAGAATGTTATTTAGATAAAAATACAGGTAATAACTTCTTTTAAACGTGTCTTTTTCCTAGCTAGTTTCCATCAGAAAGTTTTCGTTTGCTTGAATTTTCCTTCAGTGCCATTTGCTTCAATTCCTTGCATTCCATTCCTTCAATTTCCTTTGATGCCTTCAGTGATGCCTTTCAGTTAAAAAACAAACTCGTTATTTATTTATTTTTTTGGTATTAGTCACTTCATGTGGATGTCGTTTTGATACTGTTTTATGTTGCATGGAGAGTGATATATCAAGTTAGTTATTGATCATCTGGACAGTCAGGTCTGGAGTATAGTTAGATAATCAGCATTAAGTGTGTCAAGCACTTTGTTGCACTATTTTGCTTTGCTATATTGCAGAGCAATGCAGAGAACTCTTAAATATTAGCAAAATGTGCACAATTGATCAAAAAGAAACCAGACAGAGCTACATCAGTGTAAATCTGTCTCTACTGTTATAAATCAATGTGTAAATTTTGTTGTTGGTAGCTCATAGTTCAATTCTCATTTTATATTCCAGAAAAAATAATTATGAGTTTGAAAAAGCAATTAGGAAATCAAAAAGGCCATGTTCAGAGTTAACTCTGCTCCTATTTGGGGTGCAGAGTAGACTCCCATTGTCCCGTGTAGACTTATTGTGGAGTTCCGTGTAGGCTTACATGAGTTCATCTTCAAACCGTGTGGCAGAGTACCAGGCTTACTACTTTATTATTGTTCAGATTACATAAAATTTTTTTTTTTGAAAATAGTTTTATGTGAATACAATTAGCTTCTACTTATTTCTTACCTGTCAAGGCAATAGTAGCAGAATGAACTGAATACAGACTATCAACTAAAATAGTAACGCCTCTTGCAGACAAAGTAATATGGTCCACATCTATAATAACTTTAGCTAATATAATAATCTAAAAACAAAAAAGAAGCATAGAATCATTGAACATTTTCTACGCAGCTTCTCTTATTAAGCTTCTATGTTTTGGGGGTACTTCTAAGGAAGGTATGAGGGGTAATTTGGTATGAATCAATAGAAAAGAAGCTGGTGGGGGGGGGGGAGTTAGAGTACTGGTCCCTGTCTGATCATTGCAGTGACCATAGTAGGCCATATTATTCTTTCTACAATGTTTGCAACTTTTGTATCCTTGAGGTATGGATTCATAGAAAATACTTTTCCTAAAGGTCATACACTAGAAAAAGAAGAGAGAGAAGAAGACTAAGAAGAACCCAGATACATATAGTTGTCACAGGTTGAATAATCAGTGGGATCAGCTAAAGATTTACACTTAGAAAACTTGTCTTGGACACTACCACGTTTCTCTACCTATTTCCTTGTAGATGGCGGGATGAAAATACCACTATCGCCTATCAACCTGACAGGGTTGTTATAAGCATCAAATGAGGTGTAAAGGGAAAAGCACCTTGTAAGTTGTAAAATTCTATATCAATGAATAAATCCTCATAGAGTTTTTATGAGGTGGAAGGGGCTGGTGTAAAAAATAACATGAATTCTACAAATCAGTAAACATTTTTCCGGATCCAAAAATTTTCCTAATTTTTCACTAAAGTGAAGTTTTCACTAAAAAGACATACTTATTGGTTTGAAGTTTTAACCTCCAATTTTATACCTGAAATGCTGCCATTGCCTTCTCAGTTTCAATTGTTGATTCAAGAAAAGGTTCAAAAATTGATATGGTCATTATTCCACTTTCCAATATTAAGAATTGTTGAAAGCGATTATTGAAGGCAAAAAGGGTTAATGCATAGCCTGCTCTTAAACAGATATCCTAGAAATAGGAGAAACATGCATTATCTTTAAGTTACTTAATTTATTATGTCATTTAAGGTAATAGGTTTTGAATTCTTGCCCGTTAAAATATATTACATTCTTATCTCTGGGAGTAAAATATGACATTATTGATGAAAACAGATAATAAAGTTACCCCAGAATGTTACTGAACAGAGAAAATAGATAATTAGGTTGTGGTATCAGGAAGAAAAAAAGAGAAAAAATTTTAATTTTCAAAGAGAATGTTAGAATACTGATTATGCAAATGAATACCTAAATGGTAACAGGAAACTCCATAATTTCATTAACCCTTAACTTTTTTGTTTCAACATATTTTTATTTTCATCTCAACATTTCAAAGTAGAGTTGATAAATCAAAACTTCCTTTGTATAGCATGCTATCTATATGTTGCATCTTATGCATTGTGGGATGATCTTTATCATCTCTTAAAAGAAGTTCACTTGTAAAATTCTATTGTACTATATTCTAAGGGGGGATGAAAGAAAAATGATTTGCTTTTAAAAATCACATTTTAACATTCTAGAGCAAAAGCCAATTCTCCCTTAGAGTTAGCCCACTTGTCAAAGATGAACAGATATGGTAGGTCTTCCGGAAAGATCCAAAAGATAGAATCATATCACTAAATCTTATTTTTAATATTTTATTTGAACAGTATAGTACAGAGAGAGCGAGAACCATTAATCTTAGTGAGTTTTTTCTGCCACTATTAATAATTATATAAAAATGCTATATGTACATAAATATTTACAGATAAAATTATATGATGCCTGAGATTTGCTTCAAAAATAATATAAGTAGAGTGAGTGGGTATATAGATGAAATAAGGTTGGCCATGAGTTGATAATTGCTGATGCTGGGTAATGGGAATATTTAAGTTCATTATGCTACTCCCTCATTCTGTGTATGTTTTAAATTTTCCATAATAAAATTATGTAGTGACACAAAGTAGTCACCAGGCCATAGGCAAGAAGAAAGGTATTAGGTACAGTCAAAGGAATAGGGTCCAGAGAGTGAAGCAGATGGTAACAGGCTGGGTGGAAAAGGAGAATGATTAAACATGGAATGGGTAGTGGAAGAAAAGGGAGAAGAAGGGGTGTACCTCTGGACTAGGGTAATGAGAGTAAAGTGTGGAAGGAACAGAGTAGAGAGGGAAGAAAGGTGGCTTAGAGAGTCAGTCAGACATGAATTCAGTCTCCTCACCCTATTATTCCCCATATTATTACAGCAGCACTTCTCCATCTTTTTGTGTACCACAGTACAGTAAAATTCATATTTAAAAAAAATAATGCAATAACTTCATTTCTCCTCTTATAACCCTCCTTTCTTCCTCCCACATCTCCCAGAACTGAGAGAGACATAGTTGGTAATTTTCTTCCCTGATTACTAAATGCACTGTAGACAACAAAAGTTCCTGAGTTTTTCTAGGGTTAGTGCTCTTCAAAGTGTGGCCCATGGATCAGTGACAGTCCACAAAATCACTGACAACACGATTACAGAAACTGAGACTAAGCATTTAAAAGAAACAGCTCTTCTTTACAGTTAAATACCAATTAATAAATGTAGAAGGAAGAAGAAGGGAAATTTTTAAAAAAAATCACCATTAGGCAAATGCCACAGTAATCATTGTTGCATCAGTGCATGCTAAAATTGGTGAGCAAAAGTATGATGCAAAACAGAATATTTGCATAATCTTAAAGTGTCTCACCTCAAGATATTTGTTAATTACAAAGGGAAGAATAGTAACTTTACAGTGGAGAAATATGGCAGACACCACTTTAACCAAGTACCCAAAGTTAACATTGCCAGTTATGAGATATATCAACATCATGTACCCCTTGAAATGATGCACTGGGAGGGTGAGTAAAGAAGACCACATCACTTCTGTGGTATTCTTGCCAAAATGCATGACCTCAATTTAATCATGAGAAAACATCAGATAACTCAAATTGAGGGACATTCTCCAAAAAAACTGGTCTGCACTCATCAAAAATGTCAAAATCATGAAAAGACATGAAATCACGAAAGACAAAGGACTGAGTTTCACAGACTGAAGGAGACTAAAGAGACATGACAACTAGATGCAATGTGGGATTATGGATTGGATTCTGGAACAGAAAAAGGACATTGGTGAGAAAATGGGCAAAATTTAAATAAGGTCTGCAGATTAGTTAATGGTATAATATCCATGTTAATTTTCTGGTTGACATCCAGAAAAGCTGGATGAAGAATATGTCAGAACACTCTGTACTATTTTTGCAAAGTCTAAAATTATTTCAAAATTTAAAGTTTGGTTTTTTAAAATTTATCTCCCCATAACAGATTGCTGGGGAAAAGCTATTCCTTCATAACAAAGAGTTTGAGAAGCACCACTCTAGAATATTGGGTAAGAAGCAGATGACAGAGGGTTGAACAGTCATAAAGTTAGGTTAAAGTTTTGATGCATCCAGGACAGAAGAGATTTGGTTTTTGGCTCTTCACCAAGCATTAAAATTGCTACATTTTAAAGATGAAATGTGACAACTATGAAAAATATGGAACAGTATTATTCCATCATTTCAAACTAATGACCTACCAAGGAGATTTTACATTTGTTAAGTAATACATTTAAATATTGCCATGAAAAAGACTTGATGATAATTTGAGGATGTGGTCTAAAAACCATTTTCTTCTAAATGAGCTCTAACATTTTGTAAAGGTATTACCTTATCTTGTGAGTGAAGAAGGTAAAGGACATCAGCATACTTAAAGCCTTCATTTTCCTGTAATTCTTTCTGTAACGGATCATTCCTTAGGACAATACACGCCAGAGAAAATGCTACTTCAACCTAAATATGTAGTTTCAGAAATTATTTCTTTTTCACTCATGGTTTATCAAAGGACATATTTTATTATACAGACATTTATATGGCATATACTAATTCAAAGATACTATAAAATCCATTGATTCCAAGTCTCTGACTAATATTTAGAGAGTGGCATTTACAACTTGTGGAGGAATGTCCCTTATAATTATTAACATCTAGGAAAATATCCTTCCTCTGTGTGCAGACACAACCACAAAGCTCCATCTGAAGGCGTGGGGGGAGGCAACCAGGGCCAGCAGGACATGTGAGGAGTTATTATCTTAAGTGCATAGTTGTATCCCTTCCACATATAAAAAAATTTTTTTAAATTTCCTGTCATGGGTTAAGAAGCTGTTTTGAGGGGCCGGCCCAGTGGCGCAGTGGTTTAGTTCGCGCTTGGCAGCCCAGGGTTCGCGGGTTTGGATCCCGGGCGCCCGCCGACGCACTGCTTGTCAGCCACGCCATGGCGGCGTCCCATATAAAGTAGAGGAAGATGGGCACGGATGTTAGCCCAGGGCCAGTCTTCCTCAGCAAAAAGAGGAGGATCGGCAACAGATGTTAGCTCAGGGCTGGTCTTCCTCACCAAAAAAAAAAAAAAAGAAGCTGTTTTGAACAGCTTGTTAGCTACTGACCACTGAGTTGTAAGGCTTTAATGGGACACCTATCAATTTAAGCAAAGCATCAGGAGGTAGTACTGAAAGATAGTTTTCCGCCTCTAGTTCTGGAGTTATTTAATGCACATTCTAAGCCCTTTCGGAGAATGTACATGAACCTTGTTTATTATTGGGACTCAGATAAGTTTTTTAAGTACTACACTATGCCCTTCTATGAAAAATGTTATGAATTTTAAAAGCATTATTATTGCAAAAATATTTTGTTTACTATAGAATCTTATTTGAAGAAAAGTATTGAAATGTATTTATGTTCTGTTTTAACGAGTTTAAGAACTCAGTGAAAATATACTGAAATATAGACGGATATAAGTGACGTAATCTGTTTTGACATGAAAATGTATGTTTTAAAATAAAAATGTATTTTTATGTGGCATTTTCCATAGTCTTATGAAATTTATTTGTATTTTGAAAGTCAGTGTAGTTTTTACATACAATTCAAGCCAAAAAATTGTTAGCACATGCTCCTTCCATTTGTTTCCTTAATCAACTCCTATTAAAAAAAATCTCTTTCATAGCCAGAAAAGCCGTATAACTTATGACATCTTTTATAACAAACACATTCCTGAAAAGAAATAATGCTATGTTTATTTATGTATTTTCCTCCCATGTTATTTCTATTTTCTCATCTCCAACAGAGCCCATATTAAATTTTGAAGAGAAAATGTATTTTTTGTTGTTATAATTAACTGCCTGGACAACTACAGATGTCCTGAATTTCCAAAGCCTTGGTAAAAGGATTTGAATAGATGTGAATGTCATTTTATTAAAGGCATTTTACAAGAAGTAAATGGAAGAGTGAATGACTCTTCAACAACTCATAGTAATTCTTCGTAATGTCCACCCTTGAGAAAACTATTGCTGCCAGCCAACACAGGCTGCTTGGTTGAAGGTAGGGCTGTTTTGATGGTGTAGCACCGACAGGATTCACTTACATTTGAGAAATCTTGCTACATAAATCACACATCCTTATTATCCCCACCTAGTTTTAGCAACCAATATCTGGAAGAAATTCTGTGAATAATCAAATATCTGAGGAATAAAACATGTTTGATAAGTAAGGACATAAGACTTTATGACTATATTTGAAGAAATCATATTTTAATAAAATTTACTATCTTTGTAGCAACATTTTTGCTTAAAACTTCTAAGATTTTGTTTAAAAGGTTATTTGTTTATACTTGTGAACTTGTATAAAGATACAAATTATTCTTAAAAAGTCACATTTCTGTGAATTTTTACTGTATCAGAAAAAAACCCTTAAAACCTTATATATATATATATATATATACCTTAATGTTAGGAGAAGGGTGATCTCTCAGTAGTTGAATAAGTACTGGAAAGGCATTTTCCTCTACAACAAATTGTTGACTAATGGGATTGCTTGTATGGGCGACACCTGTAAAAATCCACATGTTGATCAGGTAATATTTTTTTCCATTTTGGAAATGGTAAAGTCATTTTTGGTTGTTTTTTGATATTTTTGGTTGATAAAGTGTCAAGCATAATAGGGTAAATTAGTACATTACAAAAGGAAATGCTATATCAATACTATTTTACCTGAATTATATTTTTCAAAGGCAAAGTGAATAAACATGGAAAATTTAAAAGTGTGGATGGTTTTCTAATAGTCTCAAAGAAATTAGAAATGCTAGACTATCAAGGAATAACAATATAATAGCTATCATTTATTGAAGAATTATTATGTGCAAGGTACTTAAATTTATAGTTGCTATTGTTTTCCATAAAAAGCTTATTTTTATAAAAGTGACTAGAGTAAATCACCTGGTTAAAATTTCTGGATTCTTTAAATACACATACTAAAAAGATAATCTTACTGTCTTTTTTTTTTTTTTTTTTATAACATGCTACTTTAAATTGCAGGCCTAATCTCAGTGAAGAAATGTTAAGTCATCTCTTTCTAGTAGACATATACGAACAATTTTAATTTTAATGTTTAATTCTGTTCTTTTGCCAATAAGTGTCACAACACATGTACAGTGGGTTTATATACTTAAATATAACTACAAGATTGGGCCTCTCTATGAACAATGAAGAGAAGCCACCTACTTATGATCTGAGGAAGTTTGAAGGAACTGGGAGCAAAGAACACTTTTGTTTCCTTGTCACCTACTCCCTCACTGGCCACCCAGGGATGTACACAAACATTGATTAATGAATATTCTTCATTCAGCTGACAGGTGTTAAATGCCTAATGCACCAGGCACTGAGGTAGGAAGTAGGGCTAAAAAGAGGAATTAGAATCTCTTACCTCAAGGAGTTTATATTCTTTAGGGGAAGCAACTATTTAAACACACGATTTCAATACCATGCCATAAGTGCTTTAATAAAGGTATAGAAAAGTACAATTGAAGCACAGAAAGAGATTGCTTACTTCAGAGTAGGTGGGAAAAAGGTATATAGGGAGATTTCAAAGGGTGAAGGTCCTAGAGGTGGGTGTCAAGAAAATGAGTGTTTTTAATAATAATGATTATGATGATGATGGTGGTGTTATAAGGAGAATAACTTCAAATCTTTGACTGAATCTTCACATGTTAATAATGGGATGAAACTCCATTTAGTTGGGAAAAGAACCACTACAAGCAGTAGGCTGAACAATTCTCAGAGCTCACACATGGCTAGAGATGGTTTGTGTTCCTATTGGCTAGAATGTAGATACCTTATAATACAAGTGGCTATACAAGGGATCAAGTCCTTGGAACAATATCATCTTTTTAATAGAGATTAAGTTATTTCCAGAGTAAAGGCTACTCTAGATTTGTCCTACCAAAGCTTAAAAGCTAGCTGCAAAAGGATTAAACTGACCCCGAGTAACATAAGTCCATGCCAGAACAGAACCTAACTCTCAAGGAAAATAAGATCCAGCATCTGTTGAATTAAAACTCACAATGTCCAGCATTTAATCAAAATTTCCTCTGCATGATTTTAAAATATGAAATACCTAAGATAAAGTTGACAAAATATTTGCAAAAATTGTATATTGGAAACTATAAAACATTGCTGAGAGGTATTAAAGAAGACCCAAACAAATGGAGAGATATAACACATGTTTATGGATTGGAAGACTTGATGTTATTGGGATGTCTGTTCTCTCCAAATTTATTTATAGATTTCATGCAATTCCAGTCAAAATAACAGAAAATATTTTTCAGAAATTGACAGGTTAATTTTTAAAATGATGAAATACAAAGGACCTAGAATAGCCAACTTTGAAGAAGAATAGTAAGGCTGAAGGACTTATACTACCTACTTTCAAGATTTATTGTTTACGTATAGTAATTAAGACAGTGAGTACAGCATAAAGATAGACAAGTAGGTAAATAGAATAGTAAAGAGTCCAGAAAGAGACTCACAAATATCTAGTCAATTGATTTTGACAAAAGTGCCTAGGTAATTCAATGGAGGAAAAGATAATCTCTTCAATAAATGGTGCTGAAGTAATTGGATAGCCATAGGCAAAAAAATGAATCTCAGACATATGCAAAAAGTAACTCAAAATTGATTATATATCTAAATACAGAGGAAAACAGAAAACCTTCATGATCTGGGGTTTGGCAGGGGTTTCTTAAAGAGGACAAAAAACCAAAACCTACAAAAATTTAAAAATCAATAAATTGGACTTCATCAAAACTAAAAACTTTTGCTCTTCAAAAGACCCTGTTACCAAAATGGAAACACATACAATAGTCTAGGAGAAAATATTTGAAAACATACACCTAACAAAAGACTTGTACCTAGGATATATAAAGAATGTGTACAACTCAGTAAGACAACACAATTTAGAAAATGGGCAAAATATTTGAACAGACATTTTACCAATGAAGACACACAGATAAACACATGAAAAGATGCTTTACATCATTAGTCATTAGGAAAAAACAAATTAAAACCACAGTGACATTTACTATACACCCACTAGAATGGCTAAAATTATCATACTAAGTGTTGGTGAGGATGTGAAGCTACTAGAACTCTCATACACTGGTGGTAGGAATGCAAAGTGGTAACACTACTTTGAAAAACAGTCTGGCAGTTTCTTTAAAAGTTAAACATACATCTACGATATGACCCAGCAATCCTACTTCTAGGTATTTACTCAAGAGAAGTAAAAACGTGTATATAGAAAGACTTATACTCGCATGTTCATAACAGTTTTATTTATAATAGCAAGAAACTGGAAACAATCTAAATCTCCATCAATGGGTGCATGGATAAACAAATCATATATATCCATATGTATTAGGGTTTTCCAGAGAAAGAGAACCAACAGGATAGGTATGTATGTATGTATATCATAAGACATAAAATTAACCCTCACACCATACAATGGAATACTATTCAGCACTTAAAAAGAAGTGAACTATAGGGGATGGTATCAAGATGGTGGCATAGGTGGACTCTGAACTCACCTCCTCCCATGGAGACAACAAATTTACAACTACTCTTGGAACAATTACCTCTGAGAGAGAACTGAAAACTGGATAAAAAGAATCCCCACAACAAGAACAGTGCTGACTGAGGTGGAAGAGGCAGAAATTCCTTTCAAGAGAGAAAAAAAGTCACCTTCACAAGCCATGGCACTTCACAGCTGGCTGGGAGCAACCCTAAGGTATGAAGCCTTCCCTGGAGGAGTGGGAGATCTGAGTGAGGAAATGTTACTGCTATAAGCAGCTTTTGGACTCAGCACAACCAAGTTGAGTGTCATAACATCTGGCTTTTCTGGCTACTAACAACAACAGGGAATACCCCCAGAAGAGCTACTGGGGAAAAAAAAGCCTGCTTTTAAAGAGCCCATGCACAAATTCACCTATTTCAGAGAGCAACCTAAAATCACCAGAAAGATAGGTGCACAGTCCTTTTGTGAAAAAAGACTTACCTGATAGGCTCTGGGTGCATCCTGGTGAGAGGTGAGACTTCCCCAGGTTGGGACCACCTCCCCAGTGACTGAGACATTGGTGGCAGCCATTACTGTGATCTAGTACAGGTGTGCTGACACAGACCGGGGCACATGCCACTGGAGTTCTTACCCTGGCCTGTTAGCCCAGGGTCTGCCCCACCCACTAGAGCACTGATTTAATCCAGCTTAGCCAGGGCAGGCAGCCCACCCTAGGGACCAGCCCCATGTAACAGCAAGTCCTAGGGAAACTTGTGGGCCTCCATAGGCAGAGTGCCTGGAATCTCTGCAGCGGCAAGTGGATCCACCTCTGTGGGGCAAGTCATGCACAAGGAGTGGGTGGAGTGTGTGGGGCCTCTGCAGTGGGGCGACTGGGTCCACTTCAGAGGGTCGGGACATGTGCACAGGGCAAGACTGTGTTGACAGGGTGTGTGGCCCTATGGGTGGTGGGGCTTGTCAGCTGCAGCAGACTTGTGCTTCTCAAACAGCCACATAGGGGATTGGCCCCACCTTCCAAAGCCTGAAGCAACTGGGTGCTCCCATGCCTGGGACTGGCCCCACTCAGCTGCAATCCTGAAAGAGCTGACAACAGCCTTGTAGGCCAGAGGCCTACAGCAATTGTAAGCCCCTGAGCCTAGCAACCAGCCACACTGGGGGCCTACTCACTTAATAGAAAAACTGCAACAGGAATGTGCTATTAGACCTTGCAGCCAACTGTGCTGGGGCTCCCCACAAAGCCCAAAATCAGTAGAAGGGAGGAAATAATAAAAATCAAAGCAGAAATAAAGGAAATATAGACTAAAAACAATGGAAAAAAATCAGTGAAACTAAGAGCTGGTTCTTTGAAAAGATAAACAAAATTGACAAACCTTTAGCTAGACTCATGAAGAAATAAAGAAAGAAGGCTCAAATAAGTAAAATCAGAAATGAAAGAGGAGAAATTACAACAGACACCTCAGCAATACAAAAGATTATAAGAGAATACTACAAAAAGCTATACAGCAACAAGTTGGATAATCTAGAAGAAACGGATACATTCTTAGAATCATATAACCTTCTAAAACTGAATCACGAAGAAACAGAGAATTTGAATAGACCAATCACCAGTAAAGAGACGAAAACAGTAATCAAATGGGGCTGGCCCAGTGGTGTAGCAGTTAAGTTCGCGCTTTGGCAGACTGGGGTTCAAGGGTTTGGATCCCGGGTGCTGGCTGATGCACTGCTTGTCAGCCATGCTGTGGCAGCATCCCATGTAAAGTAGAGGAAGATGGGCACAGATGTTTGCCCAGGGCCAGTCTTCCTCAGCAAAAAAAAGAGGAGGATTGGCAATGGATATTAGCTCAGGGCTTGTCTTCCTCACACACACACACACACACACAAAATAGTAATCAAAAACTTCCCAAAAAGTAAAAGTCCAGAACCAGACAGCTTCCCTGGTGAATTCTACCAAACATTTAAAGAAGACTTAATACCTATCCTTCTCAAACTCTTCCAAAACATTGAAGAGGAGGGGTAGCTTCCTAATTCATTCTATGAAGCCAACATTACTCTGATACTAAAACCAGACTAGGACAACACAAAAAAAGAAAATTATAGTTCAATATGACTGACGAACATTGATGGAAAAATCCTTAACAAAATCTAGCAAATTGAATACAACAATAATTAAAAAGATCATACACAATGATCAAGTGGGATTTATTCCAGGGATGCAGGGATGGTTCAACATCTGCAAATCAATCAATATGCTAAAGTTACAGGATACAAAATCAACATACAAAAATCAGTTGTGTTTCTATACACTAACAATGAAGTAGCAGAAGGAGCAATTAAGAATACAATCCTATTTACAATTGCAACAAAAAGAATAAAATATCTAGGAATAAACTTAACCAAAGAGGTGAAAGATCTGCACAATGAAAACTATAAAACATTGTTGAAGAAATTGAGGAAGACACAAAGAAATGGAAAGATATTCCGTGCTCTTGGATTGGAAGAATTAACATAGTTAAAATGTCCATACTTCCTAAAGCAATCTACACATTCAATGCAATCCCTATCAAAGTTCCAACAACATTTTTCACAGAAATAGAACAAAGATTCCTAAAATTTATATGAAACAACAAAAGACCCTGAATAGCCAAAGGAATCCTGAGAAAAAAAGAACAAAGCTGGAAGTATCACACTCCCTCATTTCAAAATATACTACAAAGCTATAGTAATTAAAACAGCATGGTACTGGCACAAAAACAGAAACACAGATCAATGTAACAGAATTGAGAGCCCAGAAACAAACCCACACATCTATGGATGGCTAATTTTCGACAAAGGAGCCAAGACTATACAATGGAGAAAGGAAAGTCTCTTCAATAAATGGTGTTGGGAAAACTGGACAGCCACATGCAAAAGAATGAAAGTAGACCATTATCTTACACCATACACAAAAATTAACTCAAAATGGATTAAAGACTTGAATGTAAGACCTGAAACCATTAAACTGCTAGAAGAAAACATAGGCAGTATGCTCTTCAACAATGGTCTTAGCAGCATTTTCAAGTACCATGTCTGACCAGGCAAGGGAAACAATATAAAAAATAAACAAATGGGACTATATCAAACCTAAAAGCTTCTGCACAGCCAAGGAAACCATCAACAAAATGAAAAGACAACCTAATAATTAGGAGAAGATGGTTGCAAACCATATATCTGATAAGGGGTTAATCTCCACAATATATCAACAACTCATACATCTCAACAACAAAAAAAGTAACAACCCAATTTAAAAATGGCCACAAGATCTGAACAGACATTTCTCCCAAGAAGATAGATAGATGGCCAACAGGCACATGAAAAGATGTTCAACATCACTAACTATCAGGGAAATGCAAATCGAAACTACCATGAGATATCTCTCAACGCTGTCAGAATGGCTATGATTAACAAGACAGGAAATAACAAGTGTTAGAGATGATGTGGAGAAAAGAGAACTATCATACACTGCTGGTGGGAGTGCAAACTGGTACAGCCACTATGGAAAACAGTATGGAGATTCCTCAAAAAATTAAGAATAGAACTACCATACAATCCAGCTATTCCACTGCTGGATATTTATCCAAAGAACATGAAAACATGAATGCATAAAGATACATGCACCCCTATGTTCATTGCAGCATTATTCACAGTAGCCAAGACTTGGAAGCAACCTAGGTTCCCATCAAGGGATAAATGAATAAAGAAGACGTGGTACATATACACAATAGAATATTACTCAGCCATAATGAATGATGAAATCTGGCCATTTGTGACAACATGGATGGAACTTGAGGGTATTTTGCTAAGCAAAATAAGTCAGAGGGAGAAAGTCAAATACTTTGACTCACTCATAAATAGAAGATAAAAACAACCAACAAGCACGTAGAGACAGATTGGATTGGTGGTTACTAGAGGGGAAGGGGGGAGGGCGAAAGGGGTGATTGAGTACATAAGTATGGTGATGGATTGTAATTAGTCTTTGGATGGTGAAAATGATATAATCTACACAGGAATTGAAATATAATGATGTAAACCTATAATTTATATAATGTTATAAACCAATGTTGCCACAATAAAAATAAATAAATAAAAGAAGTGAACTATTGATACATGCAATAATATGGATGACTATCAAAATAACTATGCTGAGTGAAAGGAGAAAAAAAGAGTACATCTGTATAATTCCATTTACTTAAAATTCTAGGAAATGCAGGTAATCTATAGTGATAGAAAACAGATCAGAGGTTATCTGGGGATGGGGGTGCAAAGAGGGAGAGATTACAAAGGGACACAGTGAACCCTTTGGGGGTGATGATTATATTCATTTTTTGATTGTGGTTATGGTGTCACAGCTGAATACATATGTCAAAACTCATCAAATTGTACACTTTAAATAATGTGTTTTATATTTTATTCTAGTGAACATTTTATTTAAATATTTTACTGGATGTAAATTATATTTCAATAAAGCTAAAAAAAATCCCACATTTAAAAATTCTAGGCATGCAAAGAAGCAGAAAAATATGATTCATATCAGGAAAAAAAACAACCAATAGAAAGAGATCCAGAAATGACAGAGATGCTGGAGCTAGCTACAGGGATGTTAAAACAGCTATTTTAAATATGCTCTATATGTTCAAGAATGTACAAGAAAACATGAACCTAAGAAGAAAAAGGAAGGGGTGTGTATTTGTGCAACCAGTCTAAGCTGGTGAGTTTGAAAGCAACAGTTTTCTTCTGTAATTCTACCAGAGAACCCTTGTCCATGGCAAATGTGGACACCTTTGAGTGAACTAATGAGAAGAAATTAAGTACAGACACACACACACACACACACACACACACATCAAGTGTCTTTGTAAATATGTTATCATTTATTAGAATTTTAGAAATAGCTATAATTTATGCCATAATCTCTGCCTAAAAAATGAAACATCTTGTCTGACTGATTGTCTTCAGGCAGTTAATGAATTTCTGCAAAGTACCTTTTTTAAGCAAGGAGGAAAATAATTTGGGGGGAACCAATTCCTGCATTCTTGACCCAGCTATGCTATTTTTTGAGAAAATACAATGAACTAGAAATAAAGATTTTTTTTCCTCTTGTCTATAAGAAGCAGTCTACATATAATCAGCCCTATACATTCATGAAGGTCAGCAAAGAACACAAATTGTTATTTTTGGTAAGTCAATCACTGACAATTCCACAACATTTTTCAGATATCCCAAAATGTTAATTCCTTTGCAATGAAAGGAACAACTAGACCTAGTGGTCACTTTATAAACAAAGAATCATTATGAAAAGAGACTGGAATTAAAAAATGTGCCCCAGCATTAGAAACTCTTCTATGTTCAAAAACATATCATTCTTAAGATTCAAAAGAAGAAATATTTTTCTCTTAAACTTAAAAAATGAGATTTTAAGTAAAATCTTTTAAGTAAAAATAGCCAAGGCTCACTGTCCTCATTTCCCTTTCTAACCAGAGTTCAAGAGCAAGACCAATATAAAATTCTTAATTCCACCACTTTTACTCATTAAGTTCTTGGAGAAATAAAAAAAATTATAATCACCTTTTATAGATTAAATATGGTTTAGGGCTCTAACAGTGCGGACAGAGAGGAAGAGAAGTATCTTACTCATATTTTAAAAATTGAGAATAAATTTACCAACCAATACAAATGGATCCCACTGCTCTGATGACACTCAGAAGTGTGCCTTCAGCTATCTTACTCATCCTTAGTAAGCGAACCAATGGTGCAATTCCATTCCCTTCACATATTTGATTTTGATGCATCCTGCTGTCCTTACTTAGAGCTATGACTGCTTCACCTCCTGGTAAAGAAAAGCAAGAAACATATCTGATATTCCAATGCCCTGTTCTACATCATGCAGATTTATCCATAGAAAATAACTTACCAACATACTGCATTTTAGCTGATGGTGACAAAAGCATATTTATTATAAAGTTGTATCCAATCTGTTCTGCCATATACTTCTGTTGTTTCAGTGTTTGTCCTGCCAAGGCCCAAAGCGCTACAGCTCCTTGTTCCCTCACATCTATTTGAAATGCCTATTGAAGAAATATAGTCCATTCATTCAATGAGTGTTTATTGAACACCGTGGAATGTATGTTTTATAAACTGTTTAGTTTTCTTTTCACTTAATTAAATTCAATATTCAATACTTTGCCTAAGAAAAATGACAAGGAACCATAAAATTCTTACCTTGAGGAGTTTTAAAAGATATTTACATAATGATCTTTCCAGGAATGCTCTCTGTATAGAAGGGTTGTAACTTGCCAGTGATTCCACAGCCATTGCACCCTTCACTTGGACACTAAGTTGTTTCCCTTTGAAAAGATCCACCAGAGGAGGAATGGCTCCTTCCACAGCCATAGCATCCTGCACATCCCTATTGTCACGTGCAACCTCAGCAATTGTAGCAGAAGATACAGCCTTCAACACATCTTCAAATGAATTCAAGAACCAGTTAAATAAATCTTTAAAAAGTAAGACTACAAAAATGCAGCATATCATTAGTTTCCCATATTATAAAATCAAATTTAGAGTTTATAGAAAATTTAGAAAATATAGAAAAAAGAAATGAAACTGTCCAGATTCTCGCCACTCAAACACAAACATTTCATTTAATCTCATCCACTAATTTTTCATGAATATAGATAGACTTAGATAGTGTTACAGAAATATTTAGTATAGTTGTACTATAAACACAATATCCTGCATTTTAATTTACCAGTAAAACACTTCCCCATTTTTTATGAACATCACTGTCTCCTAAATATTCCATTAGTGAGTGTATCACATTTCCTTAGCCATTCACATTTTTTAAAATACATGTTGTTTCCCAACTTTTCACTGTTTTAAACAATACTTAGGAGAAATCTTGGCACATAAGGTATTTCCTTCCTGTCTGTATTTTTTTTCCCTTAGTATAGTGTCCCAGGAATTACCAGAATAACTTAATACATCCCAGTAAATTGCATTTCAAAAATGATAATAGCATCTTACCCTTCCATAATCAGAGTATGAGAGTATCAGTGTTACTGTATCTTGTTAAGTATAAATATTATCATTAAGAATAAATACATAAGGGGCTGCCCGGTGGTGCAGCGGTTTAGTCCATGCTTGGCAGCCCGGGTTCGCAGGTTCGGATCCCAGGCGCCCGCCGATACACTGCTCGTCAGCCATGCTTAGAGGAAGACGGGCACAGATGTTAGCCCAGGGCCAGTCTTCCTCAGCAAAAAGAGGATTGGCAACGGATGTTAGCTCAGGGCTGGTCTTCCTCACACACACACACAAAAGAATAAATACATAAATAAATTTTGCTGACTTGATAGGCAAAAAATGGTGTCACTTTGTTTTGTACTTTGGGTTACTGGTGAGTCTAACCATTTTCATACATGCTTATTAACCAGTTGCATTTGTTCTCCTTAAAACGTACAGAAAAGTTGCAAAAATAAGTCTGAGAACTCCACCAAGACTTAGCAACAATGGATGATTTTTGCTCTAACCAATCTTTACTATGATGTTTGCAAAATATTAATTTTCCTAATCTACCACTCCCTTCACGTTTATCAGTTGGCATTCTACTATAAAGAAGAGCTCTCCTTACTTCCCTATTTATTTATTTTCTTGTTTATCCTATTATCGTCAAGATGAGCTCTTGGATTTCTATTTTATTCAATGAGTTATAATCCATTAATTTCCTTTTTTGTGTTGATATTCAAATTGTCCAAGATTTGGCAATTGTCCAAGACTGTCCAACTAGAAGGGCTAGTGAAAACACCTTCAAGTTGGCCCCTGTGTCCTTTAGATATACCTCCATCAGGTTTTTTGTTTTTTGTGTTTTTTTTAGCATTTCCTTACTTTCTGTCACAATACGATGTTTCAGACTCACCAAACCTGCTCCGCCCCAGCCCTGGAATCGACCATTTCTCCAAGAAGCTCTGGTTCCTTTTAATGAGGAGTGGTATTTAGAAATGATGGGTAAGTTCATTGCTACTGGAGTATCATTGCTTCTAGACTCTCTTAACAGACAAGACTAGGAAAATTTATATATTTCCAATTTTCCAACTCCAGTCCAACCCCACAGGATTCTTTATTGCCTTTCCACATTCCGTATATCTCTTTTCACAGTGAGAATCCAATAATATCAACACATTATTCATTTGTTCATTCCTATAATACTTATAAAACAGGTCCAGAGCTGTTTCACCCATATCGCTGTGAAATACAAATCCACTAAGAAGAATTCAAGATATGTTTGCAGTTTTTTTTCTCCCCTAGACTGAGGCTATATAGTAAAGCACTGTATTCAAAAGTTACTTGTATTCATTTTTTAAATCTAGTTATGTAATTCATTTGAAATACAATTGGGTTCATTTGTTTCTATTTGTTTTCAATTTAAATTTCTCCCTATACCTTGCAGATTTAATTTTTTTTTAATATGTAAGATGGCAATAAGTTTCCAAAAGTCAAAACTGTACAAAAAGGTGTTTTTAGATTCAAGCAGCCAGACTCTCTGAACCTCGCATTTGTTCTTTCATAGAGTATCTATTCAGGTTAATTATCTCTCTATTAAGGCCTTATTGTTCATATCAATCTATATACCCACTTTATATCAGATATATTGACTTTTTTGTTGTGAATATTTTCCTCATTCAATCATTTATTTGGCAAACGTTTTATTGAGTAGCTAGTACGTGCCAGGCACTGTCCTAGGCACTGAGAAGCAGCGACCAACCAATAAAAGGAAGTTCTTGACCTTGTTGAGCAAGCTCAAAGGTCAGAAGTACAAAATAGCAATAACTTCAATATTACTTAAGAGTAAAATAAGAGAGGATGGGAGTGATAAGAAGTGATAGGAAGGTCATTTCCTTTTGAAGTAGGAAGGTTAGAAGGGCTTATAGGCTGTGCTAGAAATTTGGACTTTATCCTAGGTGCTAAAGAGCCATTGAATAATTTAAAAGAGGGGAAAGATATGATCAACTTTGCATTTTAGATAGATCACTCCAGCAACACTTGGAATACTGTTAAGCACAATAGGTTAATAAAATTAAGCCAGTGTTGGGAGAACCGTTCTTTCTCTTACCCCATGTTCCTGCATCAGTCCAACATGTAGCAATTCCTACTCTCACCTCCCATTCAGGAATGTTATTCATTCTTCCCACAAAAGGAATAGTGAGTTACATAGTTTCTTAGTTTGAAGAATGAGTCTACAAATGCGTAGCTTAGGTTCTTTTTGGCACTATCTTTTTGCTGTTTTTTTAAACCAAGCTTTCCAGCAATGAGGCTGAAGTTTCGATCTCTATTTGATTTCTGTGTCTATTTATCAATTGGATCTAAATTCTAAAGGTAGAGGGCTGTCTTTACTTAGTACCTCAATAATCCAAACTAGCCCTAAAACTCAGAGGAGAGGTCAGGGATTTGGATAGAGAGCTGGGAAGAATAGATTATGACCACAACAAAGTTCTCAAGAGTAAATAAGATTGCTTAAGGAGAGTGTGCTGTGTCAAAAATAAGCAGCACACCAAGAAGAGAAGCTCAAGGAACTCCAACTCTAAGAGTTGGGTGGAATAAGCCTAATGATGGAGGTGGTCTTTATCTAAAACTCTTGGGATCAGAATTCCAAAGTTTTCAGATTTTAGAAGGTAATGAGTACATATACTATATATTACATAACATCCCAGGGAGTCTGGAGAAAACACATTTCTGCAGTGAAATGCATGAATAATCATTCTGAGAAGGAAGATGTGCTCTTTAAGTTTTTCTCAGATAGTTTGGAGCTGAAGAGCGTTTTGTACACTTTTCTGTTATATATTTGAATTTCCATAGTGATGTCATAAACTTTTGTTAAGAACATAGACAAGGACAATTGTGTGCCATAGAAAAGATGAAGTCAGAAGCACTGTAGGAATGAAAACACACATACATTTGTGGAAGAGTGTGAAATAAGCTGCTAAAGGTGGATGAAGCAGGGGCCTAAAACCAACCAAACTCAGCAAAGGTTGAAGAATCCCTGGAGATAGGGGTTAAGACTAAGGCGATGTTAACAAATTCATAGTCCCAAGAAACTGCATGTGAATCTACTTTGGGGCCATTTTACCTTAATGCATAAGATCTTAGAGTGGTTCAGAATGGTTAAGAAGATATTGGAATTAATAAAATTCCTTTGTGATCCCCTACAACTTAACAACCCAGCTAACATCCAAGAGAATTATTTGTTAAAGCACCAAAATTATAATTGTAGCATTTATAAATTGTAAATGAAGAGAAAAAAATAATTAAAAATTTTCTTTCAAAATTAAGTTCTTTATCTTCCTTGGTGTGAGGAGATAATATAGGATAAATCACTTTTATTTAGGTTTCAGATAAGGCAAGAGCCCAAAAGAGAAATTATTTCAATAATTTCTTTTTATAGCTTTCTTTCATGGATTCATTTGCTTGTTCAAATTGCCTCTATAATTTGTGCTTTGTTCAAGCATCTGAGGTGGGGAGGATGACAGAGGATGGGAAAAACCTATTTCCTGCCTTTAAATTTTAATTAAGGAGATAAAACACAAAGAATTAATAAAAGAACAATTATAAACAAATAAAAATTCTAAAGTTAAAATATGCATACAAACTGGCTCTCTCTAATGCTTTTCTTAAATGATAAAGTAAAGCATAGTTAGTGATGGAGGGAAACTTAGAGCAGATGACCTTAGGAATTTGCAATAAAGGGAAAGGACTTTCAAATGATTTCACTACATGATAGAGGTTCTTAGAAGATACTTAAATTTGAAGTTCTACAGTAAAAGAAAGCCCTCTGCAACAATCTCTTATCCATAACATTGTCTTACATTTTAACTAACATATTTATTCTGTATATATTCCTAGAGAACTAGAACAGAAACACAGATGATAAACTGAGGAGGAAGAAAAACAGACAAGCTTTCCCCCAATTTTTTATCCCCCCAAATTTGGGGAAAACCAGAGATTTGAAGTTTACAATGTTACGTATATGTTCACTGAAATGAGATAATTCTTATAGAACCTAACAGACCATTTGCAGTGGCTGCAGAAATTACCTCATAGCTTCTAGTGTGCCTGGTACTGACATGCACTTCAGAGTCTGATAATTACCCTAATGACCTGATGACCTTGTGTTTGGTATCAAATATCTAACAGCAAATCTGAAGTCCATGTTGTCACTTGAAAAATAGCTTCCAATGATCAACATGTGTATGATTCACACACAGAGACATCTACTTGAGTCTCTGGGCATACTGACTACATTATTTTCTTTATTCATGCTATTATTTCTCTTTACAAAAATGTCTAAAACATTTTTTTTAAAACTATGGCTTTGAGAGTCAATTCCTTTTATAAACCCAGCAGTTTAAGTGTTCCAGATATTTAGGTTATATTATATGTGTCTAGATCCATTCTAAGATAAATCCAGGACATCTATTCATATAGGACAAGTCCAACATTGTGTTTGCTTCACTTAATGTATCTGGTCACATTAAAATAATACAGAAACAGGGGTTCACCTGAATCAGAACTCAGGAATGTGATAAGATATTGGATGCCTTTATGGTCTCTCACTGCTCTTTGATTGTTTTCATTTCCCATACATAATACCCGTATACAGTTCATTACATTGACTAGCACATTTTCTATGTTTAACTGTAAGAGATTTATTAGAGCTGGGATTCCATTCTAAAAAGAAAGAAACAAAAAATTAATTACAAGTGAATTTATTTAAGGTGTATACAATTAGAAACACAAGTCTGTAATCTTTCTTACTGTAAATATCTGCTTATTTAGGAGAGGATGATTGCACACAAACAAATGTGTCTACTGTTATGGCACATTAAATGACAGCTAATACAACTTTGAGTGTATCTTACGCTTTAATACTAAGGTAAGTACTCTATAAATATATTTAAAAATAGCCTCCTCTATACAAGAATAAATTGAGGCTGCAAGTTCACTGTCACTTTTCATAAATACCTAAAAAGTGAAGCAACTGAGTAAGATCAATTGAATACAGTGCCCATTTGGAAATATTTGCCATTGTAGACATTGCAGTGGTAACTGGTAATTATATTTGTGCAACACAAAATATTATTTTTAAATGCGAATATAATTTCCAGCCAACCCTGGTGGTCTAGTGGTTAATGTTTGACGCTCTTACCACTGCTGCCCTGGGGTTTTGCTTCCTGGTCAAGGAAACACACCACCCATCTGTCGGTTGTCATACTGTGTTGACTGTGTGTTGCTGTGGTGCTGAAAGCTATGCCACTGGTATTTCAAATACCGCTGGTATTTCAAATGGTGGACAGGTTTCAGCAGAGCTTCCAGACTACAGATTAGGAAGAATGACCTGGTCACCTACTTCTGAGAAAATTGACCATGAAAACCCTATGAATAGCAGCAGAGCATTGTCTGATATAATGCAGGAAGGTGAGAGGATGGTGCAAAAAGACCGGGCAGGGTTCCACTCCGCTACACACAGGGTCACTAAGAATCGGAAACCACTCGATGGCACCAATAATGAATAATTTTGTGATTTTAAATGGAACAGAGATAGCATTTCTCCCTATTAACAGAAATAATGTGAGATTATTAAGGAAGATAAGAAACAGAACTGTAACCTATTTTCAGTAAAGCTGGGAGATATCTGTAATGTTGAACCATAATAAATGTATATGAGTTTCCAGCAGGGATGAGAGAGATCTCCCATGGCCAATGGCCACAGGAAATGCCAGCAGAGCAGACTATTCCAAAATGAGTGGCTCTACCTCAAGGGGCAGAAAAAGAAACACATAATTTCTTGTCTGGAACAATAGGAATGGGTATGTGGGAGGGTAGCGGGCTCTTTCCTGGACCAATTTGGCATAAATTTCAAAAATTAAGGAAGGCAAAGGTGAATAAGGAATCATACTGACAAGATATGTTTGGAGGAAGTAGTCTATTCATGAGGTAAAAAGAAAGGCATAGACTTTGCATTGTGGAAGAAATAGAATTGACGCTGTGAAGTACAATGCACTGGTCTCTGTTGGCTAGGGAAAAGTAAAGCTGAAAGGACCTAGGTATACAACCATGTGGCATAAGTCACATTCTTGCTAGCCTAGAACATGGGTCTGGGCCCTTTCCCACACACACTTCTTGGACCAGAAAGAACTCACCTAATTCAAAGATGAGTAATGATCAAAAAGGAACTAGAACAGGATCTATCCAATTATAAGAAAAAAAAGTAGGAGAAACTTATGACAGATGGAGAATGCTCATCAGAAAAACACTGCCACAAAGTAGATGAAAATTGTAACCAAGAGTGCTATATTATTATCAATGAAAAAAATAATTAATGAAGCAATCACTTCTATAAAACAACAGTGCACAGGAGAGACACCAGTGCTCAGGGAAGATATTTTGAGACAAAGGGAGATAAAACAAGTTCTAGAAAAGCTCAGGAAAGATGTGGAGTGATATAAAAGCCAAATTGGAATCCACACAAAAGAAATAATGCTATAAAACATAGCAAGGGACAAGGAGGATAGGATTGAGAAAAAATGAAATAAAATGAAACAATGAGTGGAAAAGGACTAGAGAGAAGGGGCTGGCCCGGTTGTGTAGTAGTTAAGTTCATGCATTCCGCTTTGGTGGCCTGGGGTTCGCAGGTTTGGATCCCAGGTGTGGACTGATGCACTGCTTGTCAAGCCATACTGTGGCAACATCCCATATAAAGTAGGGAAAGATGGGCACGGATGTTAACCCAGGGCCAATCTTGCTCAGCAAAAAGGGGAGGATTGGCAACAGATGTTAGCTTAGGGCTAATCTTCCTCACAAAAAACAAAAGAAAGAAAGAAAAGGACTAGAGAGAAAATGAGAGCTAGATAAGATAGGAAAAGGTGATACAATACACAAATAATTGGTGTTCCTAAAGAGATGTGGTCAGTTAATTCAGTGGTCAATAAATTCAATGGTCAGTTTTTGACTTTGATCTTACAACAGCATTTGACACTATTGATCACTCTCTCCTCTTTGAAACACTTTCTTCATTAGGCTGATATGATAATAAATTCTTCAGGTTTCCTCCTACCTCACTGGCCATTCCTTCTTAGTCTCATTCCTTTTTTTTTTTGGTGAGGAAGACCAGCCCTGAGCTAACATCCGTTGCTAATCCTCCTCTTTTTGCTGAGGAAGACTGGCCCTGGGCTAACATCTGTGCCCATCTTCCTCTACTTTATATGAGACACCGCCACAGCCTGGCTGACAAGCAGTGCGTCGGCAGGCGCCCGGGATCTGAACCCGTGAACCCCGGGCTGCCCAAGCGCGAACTAAACCTCTGCACCACTGGGCCAGCCCCCCTTCTTAGTCTCATTTGAGGTCCCTCCAGATCTTTCAACTTTCCCACAGATCCTGGTGACTCAATTTTCAAAAAACAATACAGAATATGATCACTTCTCTCCATTTCCACTATTACCACCCTGGTTCAAGACACCATTATCTGTCACCTAGATTACTGTATTAGCTTCTTAATTAGCCTTTTGCATCCACCCTTGACTGCCTATTTCAGGATACAAGGTAGAGTGACATAAGTTTCTTCATGGAACTTCTCAGAACAAAATCATTCAATGGGTTAACATACTCAGAGTAAAAGCAAAGGTGTCTTAACAATTGCCCACATGGCCCTACATGATGTGGTCCACCATTACTCAGCTAAGAGTTTCTCCTATTTCTCTCCACTCAGCTACTTTTGTATTCCTTGAACATGCCAGGCACACCCCCACTTCATTTAGTTTGCAATTATTTCCTCTGCCTAGAATGCTCTTCCCAACAGAAAATCATGGCACACTCCCTCATCTACTTTACGTCTGTACTCAAATGCCAACTTCTTAGTGAAGTATTTTTCTCCAAGCTCCCCCACTCCCCTTTCCTTGCTTTGTTTGTCTCCTTAACACCTATCTTCATCATTATATACTTGGCTTATTTGCCTTGTTTATTGTCTTGTTATCCTTGACTAGAATAAAAGCTCCACAAAGGCTGGGATTTGGGCTGTTTTGTTCACTGCTATAAGCCAGCATCTAGAATAGTACCTGCCATATGATAAACTCTCAGAAAGTACTTGTATGAATGAACTGAAAGAATACTATAGAAAAAAATATTTAAAGATTGAATTCAAGAAAATATTCCAAAAATAAAAGAAGATGAACCTAGATGTTGAAAAGTTATACCACGTCCCAGGAAAAATAGATAAGTAACATTGATATGTAAGTCCTGGACTTTAACGATAAAGAAAAAAAAGAGAAAGAAAACTCTCATCACACAGTAGAAGATTAAAAATAAACAAAAATAGCAGCTTGCCCAGTGGTGTAGTAGTTAAGTTTGGCGCACTGTGTTTTGGCAGCCCATGTTCATGGGTTTGGATTCTGGGGGCAGACCTATACTGCTCATCAAGCCATGCTGTGGCAGCAACCCACATACAAAATAGAGGAAGATTGGCACAGATGTTAGCTCAGGGATAATCTTCCTCAAGCAAAAAGAGGAAGATTGGCAATAGATGTTAGCTCAAGGGCCAATCTTCCTCACCAAAAATAAATAAACAAAAATAATAACAAAATATGACAAACAAAATATTACACATGTCACATCAATAAATGTAAGTGAGCTATACTCAGTAAAAAGTAAACGACAAAGCAAAACCTAAATATACTGCATTCAAGGACACATTTATCCTATCTCTGGGTATTTATCAGAATCACTGGAGATTGTAAGGTCTAAATGAATTAAACCAACAAAGTAACTAATCCGGAGGTAGGCCTGGGGGTGTCTGTATTTCCAATTTATTTTCCAAGTGGCTGATAACAAACCAACCAACAAGAAATAAAATGACTCAGAGAAGTTAAAAAGAAAAGGATGGGCAAAGCCAAATTAAACATGAGAGCACAAAGGAAACAGATCACAAACATAATTTTGGACAAGCTAGAATTCAGGGCAAACGTATTACACTTGACAAAAAGGGTACATTTTATAACGCTAAATGACTCAATCAATAATGAAGTATCACCAGAAGAAAACTATAAAAATAATCTTACTTATAAATACATATATTAAAAGATCTTAAATAAAACAGCAGACATAATAAGGTGGATATTATGTGAGGAAGTAAAGCATAGCAAAGATTGCTTAGTGTTCACAAAAAATAATTTTCTTCTAATTCTTTCTGGTACACAACTGGACAACATTTCCCAGACAGAATGGAAATAGCCAAAATGGTAGTGTTGCTTGTAATATCTTCTCATAAACAACAAGAAGCAACAACATCCTCTAGAGCTAAGTAGGTGCTTGGCCTGCCTTCCACGTTATCCCAGGTGACGGTTTTACCAGATATTTTTGTTGAGAAACAGTACTCCCTGGGCTTCTTGCACTCCTACCTGTATTGTGAATATATTAAGATTGTAACAGCTCTTTCACCTGGGCCATTCCTCAGGATTTTTATGTAGCTAGCAATTTTTAAAGGTGTGGTTACACCTCTCTCCAGACAAAGAACAGGCTTGCTTACTGGTCACTACCAAAACAATAGGTTTCTTAAGCTCAAGGTTCCTCAGATGTGACACAAACCCAAAGTGCAGGTAGCATCCATCTGGGCCCACTGTGTCACCTTGTGAGACTTGGGGACAGGGAACTGGACAACTCTGCTAAATTTCATGCCCTTTGCTGTGCTTGCTCTGTACTGTCTTGCTCTTGTTTACTTTTGGCACTCACGGGATTGTGGCAGGTTTGCTCTTTGCCATCCTCATTGAGATTGGAGTTCTTTCCTGAGAGTTTTGCTACAGCATAATAACATGGGTATGCATCTTTTTAGCTTCTATATAAGAGAATTACTGTCAGTCAAAATGATGTTCTATGGAAAGAACTTACGTATTTGGCAATAACATCCTTGTTTTCAAGTTGAGCAATATCATATAGAATGACAGCACAGCGAGAGTGTAGTTCAGGTTCATCAGAAACCAGTAGGTTGATCAGAGCTGGAATGCCTCCCGCCTCTACTACAGCATGCACTACACTTGCATGGGTTGAGATATTACTCAGTAACCCAACTGTTTTGCACTGTAATTTTATTCTGGAACCTTTTAATAGATTGATTAAGGCAGGAATGGTGCCTGCAATGAAGAGACCAAGAAAAAGCACGAATTATTTGTAACCATTTGTAGTCAATTTATCATGATAAGATTTAAATAATGTTCATGGGCATTGCCATATAAATAATTAGCAAATCTATAAAATATTTATAAAATTATCATTTGAAACTACATGAATGCACTTTTCTGTCTTGTCTACAGTATAGGCAGCTCTCATTGTTCACACATTTGATTTCACAGAGCACATAATCATACATTTCATATGGTAACCTAAGCCACCTTTGAAACACTGAATTTTGGCTTAAGATCATTGATAAATAAATTCTTTGAGCGACCATACGGTAGAGTTCAGTTTTGGTTATTGCATCAAATGTGTATGGCAGTGTTTGTGCAATTATTTGAGCATTTTATTATATTTTACCCATATTTTATACAAGCAACTGAAAAACAAAAATAAAGTGCTGAATCTAGTAAAAAGCAACCTTTGCCTCATAAATTACAATTGGTTCAAAGATGGAAACGATTGGGCCTGGCGAAAATAGGAAATCTGGCTTCAGTTGGATGCTTGTTACACTTATATCCGTTCAATGTGAAAGAAAAGAGCACATTAGAGAGCACACACGAAATGCTGGGAAATATAATGGGTATAATTAGGGTTGTATGTATGTATGTATGTATTTAGCTTCCTGAAATGAAACCTCCCTCATGACTTGTTTATCTCGGGTTCACTTTTTGGACAAAGAGCTTTTTGTATATGTTTTTAGGAACACATTAAGTGACTACCTAATATAATTTTTCATTCATTCAACAAATATATATGAAGCATCTCATGTTGCCCAATAGTCACCTTAGAGTAGTGGCTACCATAAGAGACAGTGCAGATAGAACATTTCCATCATTTCAGAAAGTTATATTGGTCAGTGCTGTTTTCAAAACAACCGTATGAGGTAGGAACCATTTTATTAATTAGGAAATTAATTAATTTGGAAATTAGGCTTAGAGAGGGTAAGCAATTAGCCTAAGTTCTAAATGCAGAGTTAGTTATAAACCCAGGCCTGACACTGTAACTTGTTATGGTTGATAAATTAAATTGTGCAAATACGGAATAAGAATAATTTCTAAGTGAAAGTAAACATAAGAGGTAATATGGTAAAATAATTTAATATCATTTTTAAGTTTGAAAACTTTTAGAGAAATGGGATTTATATAGTTTTTGGATGTGTAGCTTTCTTGCAGAAAATAAAATATAAGGTTGACAGGTACAGGAAGTGATCTTAGAAAAAAGAAAACTAGAAACCTAAAATCAACTAGAAAGTTTCCTCCACAATTAAAAATACATTTTAAAGTGATTGAATATAATAAAGCTCTACATAAGATAGCATAAGCAAAAGATAGTTAATAGATTTTACATCACCAGCATCCAAAATACATTTCCAGTATCCATCATTTGCTAAGCAAATTACTTCTAAGGACATGACGGCCATCATCCTTCGTTTATAGCTTTCGCACTGCAACATTTCTGGTAAGTATTCAACAGAAAAACACATGCTGTAATTTCACAAAAGGGAATGGAATGATTGATTCTGTTTCTGTATGGCTAAGTGAAGCCATGAGTTGAATCACCACCATCACGACCAACTGCATTCGTTAAATTCCCCTCTGTGCATGTGAAGTGCTTGAAAAGATTGCATACACCCATGATTTTTGAGGTTTATAATCTATACAATGAGTACAAAAAAATCTTGAAATTCTTTGTCTTTGGTCTGAATGACTTAGATTGGCTGGTCAAATGGTTCAAATTCACTTGGAAAATAGTACACCTCTCTCTTGCCTGTTATTGAATAAAATTTGAGTATGAGTTTTCAAGGATGGCACAGTAAACTATATTAATGTCAATAAAAATTTAATATCCATTAAATCATATATGAGGCTTTATACATTTCCTGAGTATGAAGAAGATCCTTTAAAAAACATCTTGAATGAACTTATACTCCAGACAGGAGATAATACAAATACATATGCTTCTAAACAATGTCTATGGTGCAGGAAAAACCACACAGAAGTATCCTTTCCTCATCTTTTTTCACCCAGTCCCTGTAATAACAAATCTGGTTCTAACTCCTACCCTGGCTAGATCACTCCACGGTGCTCTCCTTTAAAATTCAGCTTCCACTCCAAGAGTTAATCCTGTAGACTTCTAATAAACTCGAATTCTTCTTTTACTCATAGTGGAAATGCGCAGTGTGAGGAGGGAGAGCTATTCCAGGGCACAAAGCAAAGAAGCAGTGGCCAGATGCTCACTGGTTATTGTGTTTGTGTCATTATCAGGACTTCCCAACAATGGCTGTGGGAAGGCGTGGCTGTCAGGAGTTTTTTGTGCCCTTAGGCTATACCTGTTAGAGGCTGGAGTTTCTTAACTATTGAGGTATTTCAAAAGTGTTACCCTATTAAAAGTAACAGGAGTTTTTCTTAGTTCCTCCTAAAAAGACTAAGATATAATTATATATATGCACACAAACAAACATTGAAAACACTTTCCAATATCTCTTGGGGCTGATATACTTGGAATGTGTTTGCAGTACCCAGTAAATTCCAAAATCAGTTATCATTATCGAGCCAGTTTCGAAACCAATTATTCAGACTTCTTGAATAAGTAGAATGGGATTGAAAATCTCAAATATATCTTATCCCATCCTAAATAAGTAGTTGGGAAAAATATCAGTTCTCATTCTCCAATTTGTTTCATTTTTCGCTTTAGTTTTTATTTTATTAAAGTAATACATGCTCATGATTCAGAGTTAAATGCTACTAAATATAGTGGTTCTTTGCCCCATCCTCTCTACTTTTCTGAGTTCCTTTCTCTGGATATAACCACTTTGGACTCTCTCCCTAGACCCTCTGTGATTACGTTATCTCCATATTTATATATGCTATTACCTTTTGCTATATCACTTTTAGACATCATTGATTGACTTCGCGTTATGGTAAATGAGAAACTAGCTCTTTCAACACCGCTCTGCCATATCTTCTGCTTCCCCTTCCCCGCACTTCTAGTTTTTAGTTAAAAGAATATTCAATACTTACATTACAATGCCTATACAGATACTATTCACAACTAAGCACTGTAGCATACTACAGTTGTGTCTCCTTTCTTACTTTTGCTTTTCCTGGAGATCATAATTTCCTTATTTCATCTGCTTAGTTTTCTTTGTACCTATTTGTAATTCCTCCCACATCTTCCCTTTGGCCTGAGTACACAGTTTCCATTCTGGGACTTCCCTTTGCTATCATCTTTGAAATTCCTTTTGTTTTTCTCTTGGGCTAGACTCCCAGTTTCCTGTTCTTTGGAGAGAATTCTGCCATTTGTCTCTTCGGGTCTTTCCTGGTTGACCTCTGCAGAGAGCACTCCTGATTGGCACAGCCATTCTTAAGCCTACTGAGGATTTATGGAGTGAGTCCGAGAGGTTCTCAGCTTTCCCACTGTTGGCTTGCAATGATTTCTCCGGTCTGCTAAGTCCTAAAACTGGCCTACCTGTTTCCAATATTTTATCGCCATTGTATCCTTTCCTGTTTTCTCTTAAATGCTTGTTTGCTGCTGGTTGTTATTATTATTTAATCTCCATGTAATTTTAGTGGGGCCTTGGGAGGGAGCAAAATTAGATGTGCACATTCAGTTGGCCTAGTAACCCTTACCTTTTATCATATTCCTGGCTAGATTTAGTACAAATTTGGAAAAAAATCTCAAACAGAATTTTTTACAAAAACATTCATCAGAATATGAGGAAAGATGTTGCTGAATCTGTCTCTAAAATTAGGAGGTGAGGAATAAGTTGGAGGGAATCTTTTCCACTCAAATTTTAATTTCCTTTTGGAGAAAGTTGGAAAATAAAAATAAATATAATTGTGTAAAATATAGTCTGTTTGGGTTATTATTCTTTTATTTTAATTTAGAAATAAAACTACTTTTGCACACACAAAAATAGGTCAGTATGATTTGCATTCCTGGTTTTAACTCAAAAATGTTTATTTCATGATTTTTAAATGTTTAAAATATATGCATGTATTATTTTATTTGCTCTATTTCAGAGTAAGTATCAATAATCAAACTGAATAATAATCAGATCATTTATTTATAAAGAGATTATGTATTCTATACTCACCTACCAAAGTTTTCCAAACTGGGAGTTCAGGAATATTTAACTCTATTATATGCTTGAGGACCTCTGTGTGAAAGGTTAGCACTGATAAATGAATTATATTATTTCCTTTAATGTCTGTTTTTCTCCAGTTAGCACCAAGAGAAAATAGGTACTGAATCGTGTCCAGTGCTCCTGAAGTGGCAGCAAGTAAGAGTGGAGTACACTGATTCCTAAAAATCAAGGAACATGTTATAATGATTGAGTACACACATAGCGTCAGAGTTGCTTTTTGTAAAACTATCCGGATTGCTGTTGGAGGAAGTCTGATTTATATCATCACCTTCTCCTCCTTAGGTGTTATTTTTCTGTACATTCCACATGTCAATAGATTTGCCTCCCTTGCCTTGGCTGTCCTTACCCTCCCTCCCAACTTAATTATCATGTCTTATCATTTGTTCAGAAGTTGATAATGCACAAAGTTCTTAGAATATACTATTTCATCTAATCCTTACAACAAGTCTATGAGTGAAGGAAAAAGCAAGGCAAGTATTATCAGCCCATTTTACAAATGATGAAATCAAGGCTCAGGTAGTGTTCTAACCCATTTCTTTATACTTCATGTTCAGTTCTCAAATCCCAGCTTCCTTGTTGTGGCAGAAATTAACAGTTTTTCTCAAAAACCCACTATCTGCTTTTTAGATAGTGAAGATCTTTTGGTTGGGCACATGGCTATCCAGCCAAATATTACATTTCCCAGCTTCCCTTATAGATAGGTATGGCCACATGACTAAGTTTGGCCAATGTGATGTTAGTAGAAGTTACCTGGCAACTCCCTAAAGAGAAAAGGCATCTGCCATCACTTTTCCTCACTCTTTCTTCCTATGGCTGGAAAGCAGGCATGATGACAGCAGGAGTTGCCATTTTGTACCAGGATATGGAAACCACATGTGAAGAACCAACAAGAGGAAGTCTGGGTCCCTCATGTTGTCAAGCCATATGCCAGCCCTCGACCACCCACCCCGACTTCATGAAAAAGAACTACATGTTTATCTTGTTTAAACCACAAATATTTTTGGGTATCTTTGTCACAGCAGCTTCACCTGTATCTTAACTAATAGATCTACTGACTAGCAATGTGACCTTAAGCAAACTGGGTTACTTTCTTCATCTGTAAAAGAATGAGGGTAACAGCAATCAGCTGACAGTATGGTGAACGGGATGAGTAAGGTGCTTGGCACAGTCCTGATACATAGTTCCCCTCTCAGTCTCTGTCCACCATATCACATTGCCTCAAACATTACTGTTTTTATCCTTATACCCATGCCTTCCTATCTTCATGAAACCCCTTTCTCTTGCTCCTGTCCTTGAGGTCTACCTCTATCCAGCTGGCCCCAAGCCTCTCTTCTATCCCCTTTTTCCCAGGCTCTGGGGAAACTTGTTCTTTATGAGTAAACATCTCTTCACTTTCTCCCTTTTCTACTTTAACAAGACTGTTCTCCCATTGCTTGCTTTCTCCTACTCAATGGTAGGAATAAAGATTACTTTTACTTCTAACTCTATCACTCTGATTTTCCTCATTTGAAAAATATGCTTTAAAATAAATTATATTACCCTTTCCAGCTCCATATTGCCATTGCACCCTTCCCAACTGGGTCCTTTTCCACTATCCCGGCTCATGTATTGCCTCACCCATATGCCTCCTCCTATTGTCAATGACTTCAACATCCATGCTAATTACCATCTGTGTTCTGATCTCTCAGTTCCTTGTCATACCTTCATTTGTGCTCCATATTCATACACACCAGCATGGTGACACTCCTCATTAGCTCCACATAGATCTTAACCTTGGTAATTGTCCTCTCCACTAATCCTTTCCGTCTTCCTTACAGTCACAGATAGCTTCTTACTTCTACCTCTGATATCCAATTGTTTGACCTTTTACAATCCACCCAGTCTTTTATCTCCCTTCTGCTCAAAGACACATTGTCAAAATATGACAGAATCAGGAGTTGAACTCAGGTCTCCACATTCCATGACTCTTTCCAGAATCTTTTAGTCAGATAATCTAGTAGCCAGAGATCCTGGTTTCCCAGAAGCTTTCTCCACACACGTCTCTGCCCCAACCGAGAGGGAGGATTAATTTCTTCACTGAATAAGAATAGACAGGTTATCTGAAGACCCAGAAATATCTGAATGAAACTATGCATAAATTGGGTTCAGATATTCAGAATAATAACCTGGTCCTTAGATCACTAGCCAAGAATGTATCCTCAGGAGTAGTTATACCTCCACCCTAAAGGTTGGTACTCAGCTAAATTGTGCAACAGAAGACTTTGGGATGTTTCCCTATTGCAAAGTTATTTTCTTCTTTTTAATGTACTTCTCTTCTGGATACCACTAGACATCTCTCCTGTGTCTAAGGCCTATCTACTTTGTCTGGAGCCCTTGGACCGCCTCCTGGCTGTGCAGGGTTCAATTCAGAGCAACTTTCTCCTCCCTAGTCTCACGCTTCTTTCAGGACACTAAGTAGTTAACCTAATAAACGAAATCTGTAGAACCACATGATTGGGAAAAGTTTGGGAAAAACTTCCTAGGCCTTACTCCTTGTTCTTCCAGAAAACATGCATAGGTTAATAGAAGTTCCCATTTTCATAAATTCTAAAGATAAGTAGTAGGAGAAGAAGTGGTAGGCAGAAAGGAAGCAGACTAAGCCTTACAGAGCCTTTCAAATCAATCATAATAACCATTCCTTTTAGTGTCCGTGTTTGGGGCAAGCCATGAAAGCAGAAATTTACATATTTACAAATGCTTAATAACTTACTCAGCTGTTGCTTCGGCTTCTAGTAAACTAGGATCCTTCCTACAGAGAGCAATGATGATGCAGATATTGTCATAGAAGGCGGCAAAGTGAATCGGCATCCAGCCTCTTTTTTCTGAAAGCGTGTAATCAGCTTTGAAAGAGAGTAAACAGATGGTTGTTTCTAATGAGCAAGCCTGCGCGGCCAGGTGTAGAGGTGTTGGACCTAGAATGGATGGACAATTTACTTCAGTGGTCAAAGATTTAACATTTTCTAAAAAACATGCCTTTTTGATATCCAACCACAGAGCTTAGTATTGTGTGATATAACAGCTCCAAGATAAGAACTAAAAGGATTAATTTAAGCAATTCTGTACTTTAACTCGGGATGTCTGATCATTAAAAATCAATACTTCTTTATAAGTTAAGAATAAATGACATTGAAAACATTAAATATTTGGAAAATTAAGTCAGTGTGCAAAATAGTCTTGTGATAAACTATTTCTTGTTTAAATTATTTTCCATTTTATTCAGATGTTTTGTAGCAAGAGATAAGATCCTTTGAAATTGAAAAAAAATATGCTCACAAAAGGCCTCTATGTCACTAAATCCAGTGGATGTTTTTCCATTTTCCATTTTCAAAACTCCCTGATTTGGACAATGAATTATCCGGTCACCATGGGCTATTCCTGCTGTCTGAAAGCTCCTTCTCCCAAACAACACTTCCCAACCAGGGTCTAGCTAACTCTTATTTATTCCTCAGCCTAAATCGTATTTCCTCAGTGAAGCACTGTTTTTCTCCCAACTCAGAAACTTCCAATGGCCTCCTGCCTGCCTTAGTAGTCTAAGCTTTATACCATAGCCTTTGATCATCTATAACATCTGACCCAAATCTATTTAAAATTACAGCCTAGTCTTCCCATTTCTGGTCTGGCATGAAAGGAGCTTAAAACTCACCAGTCTATCCAGACAGCAAATAAAAAGCTGAACAAACTGAAAAATCAACAACTTTTCTCAGATCTGTTAGAGAAGTGAGGTCACAGGGCAAAAACCCTGCCCCCAAAACTGGAGAGATAAATAGTCAGATAGAGAATCACAACCTACTGCAGCAGAAACCTCCACAGGAACCAGTGGCAGGGTAGAAAAACCTGAACTGTAATTGGCAAATTGCTGACAGCTCAGTGTGGGCAAGTCTGAGAGTTAAAAATTCCAGGGGGACCAAATCACACGAAGCCCCCGTGCTTTAGTGAGTTTTACCTCCAGGAGCTCCACCAGGTCCTCACAGGGAATATCAGAGAAAAATCCCTTTGTGCTTCCAGCAGGGGGCGGAGAAAAGGAACCATTTTGAAATACACCAGAGCATTCTGTTTTTCTTAACAAGGCCTGTCCTCAGGAGAAACTATTTGACCAGAGCGTAACGGGCTGGGGTTTTATCAGAACCTAACCTACCCAACTCCAACTTCCTCCAGCCATCTTCACCCACCTAAGGGACAGGGAGCGACTGAGAAGCAAGTTGAAGTTCACAGTCTGAGAGCAATGGCTCCCCAAAAGACTGAGACCGAATCAGACTATAGAACATGCCGGTGCATTTCAATCAATGAAATGCAATTAGCTGCTTTCAGCAGGAGAAACATCAAAATGACCTGAAGAGTTTTTTTTTTAAACCAAACTAGCCTCCCCACTGACCCTCTCTTTCTCCTCTCCCCCCCACCAAAAAATTCAGCACAATCCAGGGCCAACAGTACTATTCTTACATCCCCCTCTTACTGCTTTAAAGGGTACTTAATAGAAATGCAGGATGTTGGCTGCCACCCAGGTCCTCTGAATCAGAATCTGCATTTTAACAAGATCCCTGGGTGGTTCCTATGTACTTGAAAGTTTATCCCAGGGTGGTGAGATAAAGTGCTCACCCTCCCCCGACATTTGCAATGTCTGATGACGATTTTGGTTGTCACAACTAGGGTGGGGATTGCTACTGGCATTTAGTTGGTAGATGCCAGGGATGCTACTAAACCTTCTACAGTGCACAAGACAGCGCCCCACAATGAAGAATTGTCCAGTACACAGTGTCAAGAGTGCTGAGGATGAGAAACACTATCCTAAGACATGCTAGAATCAAGGAAGTTCTGGACAGGTTTACGTAGTTTGAAGAATCTATTCTCTGGTTGAGTACCTTGGTCTAAGGAATAGATGCTCTATTGGGGCCTGAAAGCCATTTTTATCTTTCTTTTCTCTGAATTTCTATAGAATATTACTGCAAATTAATTATGCCAGTGACTGTCAAATGCTCCTCCGCATTCATTACCCATGCATTCACTCACAAGTATCTCCTGAGCACCTGCTAATGTCAGGCTTCCTTCTGGGCATAAGGATACCATGGCAAAGTAAACCAAATCCTTGCCCTTTATGGAGCTTATATTCAAGCGAGTGAGACACAATAAACAAATAAATAATATTATACAAGGTAGCCATAAGTGATACTTAGAAAGGAAAAAAAAAAAGAAAAAGAAGAGAGCAATAATGTAGGAGGCCCACTGTTGTTACTCAACTGCCAATTCCTACAGGGTAGGTGGGCGGGATAAGCTTCCTTCTTCCCCTCCAGGCCCACTCACCTCCCTTTCTCACCCTCCCTGCTCTCTTCCCCTGCAGATTTAGCATCCCCTGCCCTTTGGCTACTTGTCAGTATCTGCCCACCGGTAACCCTGGCAGGACATTGGAGGAGGGAGGAGAATGAGGCCAGGATACTCATCGTCTCAGAGAGGAAACCTCTGAGGTCATCTCGGGTTAGCTGCATTCTTCCACCGATGGAAGGTGGCTGTTTGAGTAACTGCCGCCCTCCCCTAACAAAATTCAGGCCTTTGTAGATAGTTTCTTTAAAAATAAACTCTTCTTGAATTATATACAGTATGAAGGTATAGCCTCTTAGATATAGATATAGAGGGTATAGACTCTTAAAATTGACAAGACATTTTCGCATATCAAGGTATATGGGGTAACTATTCGGGTTTGAAACTGATTCAGCTTGAACTAAACAGCCTGACTTAAGGCCTATCAAACACACATTGCACATCTGCTTAACCATTAAAGTAAAGGATACACTCTCTTAAGAGAAGAATGCATACTTCCCCTCCTACGCCCTATTGGTAACACCCTCTTGGTAAAGCCCAAATTAGTCCCTTTCGGGACATCATGGTCACATTGACCTGCTAATTTGCAACTGAATATCTCTTTGAGATTTTGATGAAAATGTATCCTGGGTGTGTTTAATGTACGTTCTTTGTTCTAAAAAACTATAAGACTATACTGAAAACCGTGCTTCTCCAAAACGCTTTCTAAGGCCTTCCCAGGTTATAATCCTTACTGTGGCTCAAGTCAACTCACCTTATTTCTCATATCTATAGAATGATTATTGGTTATTTTGCATCGACAAAATTTTTCTGTTTTCTCCATATCCAACACTTAGGTCAAGTCTCTCCTCAGTCAAGAATGACTCATTCCTCAGACCTCATAGATTGTTACTGTCACTAGGTGGCAGCATATCTAAATTACATTAATTGCTTTTTTTTAAGGGGTAGAAACCACTTTTGATCCTGATTTTATAAAAACAAATAGAGAGTAACAGCAAAGTCCACAATAAAAAAAAGAAAAAAAAACCCTCCGACACTTAAGAGAGATGACTAAATAACCATGATTAGAAAAAGTTTATATACTTCAAAGTGTATACAAAACTTCGTTATGTGACAGTCTCATGCAACAGAGCATTTTGCAGATTTATACTATAAGAAAAGTTTTAATACATACAATAACCTTTTAAAATGCACCAAATATTTTATTAATGTCTTACCATTTCTTTCTTTTTTCATGTCCATTTTGGATGACTCTGTTTTAAAAGGGAATACACATAGAAATATGATTATTAATATATAGCAGTTTCCTAAATTAGTCAGAATAGACTCATGAATAAGAACAAAATGACTATGTTTATACAGATGGCAGGATTACATCAAACAGGATTGAGAGTAATTTTTGGTCAAGCCGCCCGGGCGTGGTGCACCTGACAGCGCGTCCGAGCAGAGCTGGAGATGCTGCCTCTCGGGCGGGCAGCTGCTCAAGACAGTCGGGGCTGTGATTTTCGTGTCGGTTAAGTAATAACACAGGCATTGCCAGTAGAGTAGTACATTTTCCATACTTCAAAATCGACCCAATTCTCAGCAAATGGAAATTCAAGTTGTCACAGTATGAAAGAGAGACTTTAATTTACCAAAGATTTTTTTCACACCACAAAAAGGCCTAAAATCTAACGCATCTTAAAAAAATAGGCTACCCACTGCATTTAAATTTGACTGAATTTGTGCTCTATTTCAACTGGGTTCATTCTGTATTGAATATTTTAATTGAGTAATAGAAACATCTTAATATCAAAACATTTTGATTATACTGATAGAGTTCAGAATTTATTAGTAGTCAATAGAATTAAAGCAGGACATTTTGTTTTGGTGTGTGCAAATTTAGCACAGCTTATTAAGATAGCTGACCTAGTTAAAATATAAAATTACATTTCTCATTGCCAATATTGTTGCATCAGCCATTCCTGACATTTTATTTCTATTTTCCTCTTCAGTTATGGAGACTCTCCACTTTCATTTTCAACTTTATTATTTTTATACTAGTTACATTTATTCCAATGAAGATGTAAATATGTATGCATATCTAATAATCAGAAAAAATGTCTTTTGAAGTTTAAACTAGATTAACCTTAAAGGGGTTATTAATCCTAAAAATTATTATTATAGCGGAATTTGTTGTTATTAAATACAAGTTTATGTAGTGTGTAGAAACTATTCCTTGGTTGAGAATCCTGGCATAAGAAATGATGTTCTGCTGGGTCTCTATTTATCTCCCTTTTCTCTGAATTTCTATGGTACATCACTGTATATTAATTATGCCAGCGATTGTCAAATATGCTATTCTGCATTCATCATCTATGCATTCATTCAACAGCTACCTCCTGACCACCCATTAACGCCAGGCTTCCTTCTGGACACGAGGATACCATGGTAAAGTCAACCAAATCCTTGCCCTATATGGAGCTTATATTCAAGTGAGGGAGACACAATAAACAAATAAATAACACTATATAAGTGATTTATAGTAAACTAAAAGAAGCCCCTCTGAGATGAAGAAAACGAAAACCTCAACTCTGCTCTAGGTACCAACACCAAATTTTAACCTTGCTCTAAAATCAACATGCATTCTTTTTTTTTTTTTTTTGTGGGGAAGACCAGCCCTGAGCTAACATCTGTTGCCAATCCTCCCCTTTTTGCTGAGGGAGACTGGCCCTGGGCTAACATCCGTGCCCATCTTCCTCCACTTTATATGGGACGCCGCCACAGCATGGCTGACAGGCAGTGCGTCGGCGGGCGCCCGGGATCCGAACCCGCGAACCCCGGGCTGCCAAGCGCGGACTAAACCGCTGCGCCACCGGGCGGCCCCCTAACAACATGCATTCTTAATGCCGAACAGGGGTAAGTAAAAGAAAAACACTTTAGATTGAAAGACTTTATGGTACCTTGGTACATAACAAAGCGTCTCTGGTTGACGTTGAAGCTGGCTTTGCACAGCTGGCATATGATCGGAACTCTGTTATGTAGAGCGGCGTGATGGAAAATAGCATAACCTGCTTCATCTGCCACGTTGATCGTTAAGCTGGAGGTTTTACGGCTAAATGTATGGAAAACAGCGGATAATCCTCTTTCAACAGCAGACTTCATACCAAATGGAATGCTCTAAAATTATTAAGAAGACCAGAATTAGTTTTTTCAAAATTCACCTAAAGTTTGGTTTAAGGGAAAAAAAGGACAATGAAGTATATTAATACAATTACATGATTGGTACTCAATGACAGTAGAATTTTCACAAAATCCATGAGGAAAGTGTCTCACTGGGCAATGATTAAAGTTGTGAGAGCTATAAATAAACACTAAGAACTTTAAAAAATATTTTTGGGAAGTTTTTTCTTCTTTTTTTAGGGAGAAGTTGTAGATCCTTCTTTGGAGACAATTAAAACAGGGTAGACAAATATATTTCTGAAATACTTTAAAAGCAAATGGAGATCATTGGATTCCTTTTCTGGTTTAAGAACAATCTCGTTTAGAAGTCTAGAAACTTTAAATACATAGCTATAGAAATACAGTTTGTCTCCTTTGCTCTAGGTCTCAAAATGGAGAGGTACAAATATCATACTTTCTTTGCAACATTCTGACTACTTAATAAATTCAACTAACAGTTTATTAAATTTTAAAATTTATGGACATTAAAACAAATAAATGGTAAGTAAATACCAGTGTATCCTTTGAAATTGATGAGCTCACCACTTAATTTATCAGTTCCAGAAGCTGAAAGAAAGTCAAGGCTTGTTAAGCAAAGTAGAGGTTTGACTCAGGATGCCAGGTTTGCTCCCTGGGTTTAGTTCCCAGGATTAAAGTCTGGCTCTGCTGTTTACCAGCTGTGCGGTTTGGGAAAGATCCTTAACTCACTGCACCTCAAATTTCTCTTTTGTAAAACAGGAATAACAATAGTACTAATATCTTGAAAAAGTTGGTTGAAAGGATCTATAATAGTCCCTGGCACACAAAATAAGCACTCAATAAATATTAGCCATTATTAAGATTAATCACAATCCAGTTCATTAACAGGTTGTTTTGTAACCCTGCCAGAAATTTATAATCCAGAATTGTATAGCTTTTCAACCGCTAAAATGTGGAATTTTTATTTCATATTGAAGACTTTATTTAACCTATTATTTATCCCTAAGATAAAAATTTGTTTGAGACATATACTTATCTATAATATACAACTCCTTACAGTGTGGTAACCACTGATATACCTTGCATTTCATAGCTTTTTTGAAACCAAATTTCTTCTTATATTGTTCATGTAATTGAGCATCTGTCAGTGGAAGCCTCTTCAGCCTCAGATTGTTGACTATTTCATTTATGGCTCCCCACCACTGTGTCTTATATAGTTGCTGATAGAAAGTTTCCAGTTCAAAACAAATCACATAGTAGCTATAAAAAAATAAAGAAAAAAGATAAGTTTTTCTGACTTTGAAGTGATTTGATACTTTTTTTCCCATGCTGGCAAAACTTTATTTTTCTATAACAATTAAATACAAAAATGTAGTTTAAATTATACTTGACTAAATATTTTAATAACCTGGTTATCATCTGTTATTAATCAAGTCATTGTATAACAAGGATCTTCTCCATGTTGGCCCTTCTAATTGACTCTGTTCTTCCCATGCCTGTGACCAGGGGCATGGTCTAAAAGTCACTGGAAACCCTAACTCTGGCTGAAGCATTTTAGATTTACCTTCTAACCATCTGCTTACCCTCCTCTTACAAATTTATATGTTAACTCTTTTAATCTAGTTATGTCTACATTTGCTTTCTCAAGAATTTACCCTGCGTCTGACCTGGAATGATTCTTTGGGAATGATTCCTTGACTTTTGCTCCCTGAAGCTGGGGACCAGAGAAACCCCCAACCCCCAGGTCCTTGAGACATAGGTATACCTGACAACAGCTCCAGTCCCTGATCACACTGGAATGGAGGTGACAAAATTCTGAGTGATTCTGTTCCCTGGGTTTGCTTATCATCACAGGTAAAAGAAAATGGTGGCCTTCCTCCACTTCTGCCCATGAGGTACCTTTCCCCATCCCCAGATTCCAGTGGTAAAGTGCCTCAGCAGCTGACTCTATTTCTGCCAGTGGGAAGCCTCTTAATGTTACCTGGGTTTTTCTCTAAATGCAACTACTGATTGCTGTAAATACAGTATTCTTGACAGTGGTCACCCCCTCCTATGGCTCTTCACTCTGCTGCTCAGGGACTATCTCCTACGGGTGCTGAGAAGTTTGTTCCACTGTACTAATTCCCAGGGAAGTGAGTTGGTGACTCTCTATGCTAAGGAAACTCCATGTCCAGAAGCTGAGGGGGGATCACTGGGCCCCATAGGTCAGTTAAAGGAAGGGAAACACCGTTATGAATCGGTCAGAGGCTAATACCCTCTCTTCCTTGACCTTTATTTCAAGCCCAGTTTCCTGAATATAATAGACCTCTGCATGGATGGAGGCAAGTTTGAGGTCCTGTTCACATTTACTTGAGGTTGTCATTCTTCCTATCCACCATCCTCTCCTGCCAAAAGGAAAGTAGACCCCAAGAATATAAACTAAAGGCTGTCTTCACCTGTATCTCGCAAGTACAGTGCCAGGCCAGGTGGTCGTCACTTTGTCCATGGGTCCTGACTTGTGGGGGTGCCACCTTCATCAATGCAGACTTGCCTACCTTACTAGATACCAGCCTCCTAAATCAAGGAGCAGGTATTCTGAATCCTACTCAGATTCAAAGGCTTTAACTCACAATGGTGATAGGTTCTAGGGCCTTAAGGAGCTGTATAGATCAGACCTGAATGCTTGATTTGTACTGGATAACTAAACTGAATTTCTAGAAGAATATAGCTCATCTTCCCTTGGTATTATATACACTGATAAGAGTGGACACCACAAACAGATACTTCAAGTCCCACAAGACTCCCTCCATTGGGATCACACTGGGAATGTCCTTTGATCTTTGACTCAGCTCTACATCATCCTGCTCCAAGAGAATTTCAGTACCAGCAACTTCTGTCTTTTCACATACTTCTCCGGGGAACTGGCCCTGGCTGTGGCAAATGGCTATGAGAACAGGAGCTGCCAACTACTTTTGGGGCCCTGGTACTCAGTGATATACTCTTGGACCACTGCTTAAACAATGAAACAGACATAAATTCACCAAATACCAAGGGAAGGTGGGTTGATTTCTTCTGGAAATTCAGTTTAGTCATCCTGTACAAATCAAGGATCCAGAACCAGCAAGGGGCTGTGCGACCCTAGAATGTGGAGAAAACAGGAGGCGGTAAAGGTCGCTGTACCCTGAGAAAGTCTCTGATCACAGGGTTTTGTGACCCACCCCCTCCACCAAGGCTGGATACACAACCTGCGCATTAGGCCAACACTGGCCCACATAGAGATGATTACTGGAAGCACAGAAAGCCCAGACGGCAGCACTATGAGGGAGCCCTCATCCAAGTACTGCACAGTGACATATACCTGTTCTTACTCAAAACCTTAAGTGAGTCATCAGCAGCTACTTTAGGGGTGCCTCACTTTTAAAATAAACTCCCTCCATAGTCTTCTGCCTGGGAATCTGCACCCAGCTTAGGGACTGTGGTGAGGAGCTGTTAACACCACACTTCCCTGACACACCACTGTCACATTAAGTTGATTCTGACCTACTTCCTAACATCCACAACGGTATCATGATGCTGGTATGCTCTCCCCAAAGTAGGACGTCTTAGTCATCTATTTGCTCCAGTCATTGTCATTTTAATAATTCATGAGTTCTTCTGCTTTTATGGACTGCCAATTCCTGGGTATCTGACTGTGGCCCCTATTTTTTGATTCTGATATAGTAGGAGGACCCAACCTGAGCCAAAAATGAATCTAGGATTTAGATGTTTCTGGGCATGCCTAGGGGGCCAGTGGAACTGGTCCTATTTTCATAAGGAACCAGGCGTCTCCTAGGAAATAAATCATTCTGAGAAAAGAGAACATCAAGATACATGAGTTTGGTCCAATAATAATGCCCCTAAAATCAAAGAGGGGAAATTTTGAGATGGCATATTCAATCATTCAGATTATTCTCTGGTCCAGCACCAACATAGAGTGATCCCTACATCATAGAAAGGAACAACTGTAAACAAAATGACTGAAAGAGCTGTTTTTGCACCAAATTATTAGGGGTTCAAGGCAGCACTTCTTTGAAACCAATAAAATTTGGAAAGCAATTCTCCTTATTTCATTGGATTGGCTTCAACATGTCTCACAGTTGCTGAATGCTGTTTAGCAGGAATCAGGACAAGCCAGCCCCAGAGGTGACACCAGCTCCACAACCAGGAGCAGCAGTGTCAGAGACAACAATGGTGTTAGTACTGAGTTGGCTGCACGGGGCCTGTCGGGCTCTAGGGGCCCAGCAGTATACTGATCATTACAGGGAGCTCAGGCAGGAAAAGAGGTAACTGAAGATATCTCACAGGACCCGAGAGTGCTGATCTATGGACATATGAGGTTCATAGGAATAATTGTGTGGGCGTGGATTTTACAAGAAAATACTGATTATTATTCCACTTGTGGTTTTTACTGTTACTCTATGCTGGCTGGGTCTGGGAAATAAGCTTATGCTGGTTTCAAAAGCCTGCAAATTCAAATCCATCTATGTACAATTCACCAACACTGATGACCAAATTCTGGGCATTAGTCAGAAACTAGAGAAACAATTCCACTGTGACATCCTATCGCAACAACATGACTGGATGGATCTGGACTGTAAGGACAGTGCAGTGGCAGTGTGCCGATGCCAACCACAGTCCTTCACCCACAACAACCTCTCACCAAGTACAGTGTTCATCCCAGCTGCTTCCTTGCATTCCCAGGATCATTAGTGTCCAGCCAGACACTAGAACCTGGGAGAATAAAGCTTTATTCAGAGGTGCCTCCAGGACACTATTTAGCTTGGCAAGGACTGTACACGGAGTACGTCAACAGGTGCTAGGTCCCTGAGCGAGAGATTCCTCCCCTAGGGAGATGCACACCAACTGTCCATTCCAGAGGCCTGAGATCTGCTGCTTAATTCCTTTCAAAATCATGGAGGTCATTAGCCACATGGGCTTAGACTTCAGCTCTGGTATCATGTGTGCCTCCAGGCAGTAGTCAGTGGAAAGATCCACCTTTCATTCTTTATTTTGCTTCTCCCTCTGCCTTTTTTCTCTTATTTCCCTCACTGCCATGCATCTTGAAAGAAATGTATAATCTTTGTCTTTACTTCTTTACATCCCATGAACTCTTCCCAACTTTACCTTTTAACTCACTACACATAACCTTCTATAGCCACAATGAAAATTCTCTTACTAAGTCATTGCCAAATTTAAAGGACTCTCTTCAGTCTTAAATTGACTTGGCCTTTTTCTCTAATGAATTTGATGCTTTTAACTATTTCCATATTTTAAAAATTCTCCGTATTTGGCTTCCATGCTATCCTACTTTCTTGGTCCTCCTCTACTTGTACCATTCCTTCTCAGTCTCCTCTGCTTCTCCTCTGCTTCTCCCCACCGCCTTTAGAAGCTGCTCTTCTTCAGAGTTCCAGACTTGGCCCTATCCTCTCAAATATTTACATGCCTTTAAGAAAAAACAAAACAAACAAAAAACAAAAACCCTCTCATATGCTTTTAAATCTCAAGTCTTTACCTTCAACCCAAATGTTTCCCCTGAGCTCTATTTCCCATATTTCCAAACGTCAGTGTCCAAGATGTGAAAATCCAAGAACACAATAATAGACCCTGGAAATACTGAGAGAAACATACTGCTCCAAAAGATGACAGGCACCATGAGACCCAGCAGAGAAAGAGGATTTTAAATCATATTCGTATGGAAATGAAGCAGTGTATGCTGAGTTCACTGCTTTTCAGTGGGCCCATAGGATTTGACCCCCACCTCCATCCCCATTTAACCACTGTGTTAATTATAAGAGCTAATTATATCTCTAAGGATTATTATACAGAATGTATCAAAATTCATGCAGTAATAAATATAACACTGAATACTTTGTCGAGTCCATACGTCACTCATGGCGGATATTATTGTCTAGGATCTCCATACTGAGGTTTTAAGGTGGCCTTTGCATTTCAGCATTTCCCTTGTCTTCTGCTAACTTTCAACAAGTTCGGGTTACTGTGAATAATTACTGAAAGCTTCTTACCTTTTTCCATTAAATTCCATGACTGGTATTGAGTAATATTCTTTGTATCCTGAATCTTCTACAAATGTATTAGCAGCACAATCCCGTATTTTTTCTAAATTGTTCTAAAATATGAGTTATGTTACTAAAAACATACCTTTAAACAAATCTAAACAATTATGACTGCTTTTAGATAAAATTTTAAACATATAAATGACAAATTTTTAACATAATATCTCACAAGACCCTAATAATAACTGCGTGTATCCAATCCCTACTTTTGGAGTGAGGAAAAAATACAAATGGAAAGATATAATATAGACGATATGACAATTGAAGTGTATAATGTTTATACTAAATTCCAGATGACAAGTTACTGTTCCCAAACTCTAGAAGATCTCTGTTCTAATAATACTCTTTGAGGAAATGGAAGAATACATAGTGAAATGTTCAGGGATTTCTCCTGCACTCTCTGGTTATCTCTTCCAGGGCAAATATGGTTCATTAGACGTCTGTAAATTCTGTGAGGATGATAGTTGTATCTAGCTTATTTACCATTCTATCTCTGACGTCTAACATAGTACCTTAGAAATAGCTGCACTTGATCCATGTATGTCATATAATGTATGGAAAAATTAGTGAGTTGGGAAGATAATCATTTGGAGAGCTGCCTAGTGTCTGTACCAACAGAGACTCTTTCTGGATGGAGAACAAGATAAAAGAGTTGGGAAATGACAAACCACTTCAGGAACAATAATAATTTAAACCTTAAAATCTTCCAGTGCATTCTCAATTGAAGGGGTGCTGATATCAAATTCAATTCCTCCATGAACATGAAAATACTGATTCTCTTTGTAGTGAAAATTCTGGCATTTAAAGTCTCGCCCGTAAATGAATGGAGGCAATTCTCGCTCTGTCTTGACCTTGTCATCTCCAAAAATGAAAACAAACTTTTATTTAAAAAGTGAAAAAAGCATATAAACAATCACATTTTGGAGATCTAGATTTTCATTCATGTAAACAAAGTGAAAAAATCCACATGAAATGAAAATCTTGGCAATTACAGTCTATAAAATCACTTATGCTGTGTATATTTTAAACATTAAAATATATTTATATCACACATTTTGGGCATTTTCTGTAGTTTCATTGTACAAACATTCCAAAATAGTCAAAACATCATTCTACTTATTGATTTCTATGTGTGAGCTCAAGAATAATATCTTACCTTCAATTGTCAGAAAAGATTTGAAACTCTGTGCCTTAAAGAATCTTTGGTTAAATAAACAAAAACTCCCCTGGGCTAGTTTAGGTAAAAAGAGACATTAAAAAGAAATAGGTGGGTATCTCTCACATGACAGAAATAACCAGCCCACTTTTCTGAAAATTAATGAAACCACACATATAACATTTATTTTAAAAATAATTTTCTAAAATCCCAGTAAGGATTAGGTTTGTTCAATATTTTGACTTGTTAGCAGAATATGGTTTCATCAATATAAAGTATAGAATGTGTTTTGAGAAATGTCAGAGGTACAGAAAAGTACAAAGAATAACACAACACCCTAATCTCACCATCTGGAATTAACTTTTAACATTTAGTCATATTTGCTTCCAATAATTTAAGTAACAAAACATTACAGATATAGCTAACATGTTCTTTAAGCAAGGACCTCTTAGTTCCATACATGTGCTGTCCCTGTACCTCCACCATGGGACAAGCATTGTCATGAGTCCATTTTTAAATAGTTCACAGATAGGGATAATAATCTTCACCATCTGAATTCTCATGATACAAAATTTCATTAAATGGTTTGCAAAATTGCTACTGAAGATTGCCATCTGAATAGAAAGCCCACTATAATAAGCCTACATTGGGCACCAATGAAAATACATAAATTGTGTGCTAATCTGAGTGGGAGGAATAGTTTGCACCACATTCCTGTCAAATTCCACATAAGCGTGGTCCTATTTCAGCTCTCTATTCTCTTAACATTGGCCTATTTGTTTATTACAGTGCCAATACATTACTAAAGTTTTAAAATATGTTTTCATCTCTTTTTCAGAAATGTAAGACCATATATGATCCTTTAGTGCTCTGTATTAATTTCAGAATCAATTTATAAACTTTTACGAAAAACACAACAGAGATTTTGAGTAGAAGTGCGATGAATTTATAGAGTAATTTGGATGAGATATGATATATTCACAGTATTGTCCCATCACGAACATGGGATATTTCTCTATCTTCTCGGAACTTGTTTTTAGTCTTTCAATAGCCCTTATAATTGATATAAATATATACCAAACAGTATGTACATATACCAGGTATTTTTAATTACTTTGAAGACAATAAATTTTGTTTTTTTCTTTCTAACAGGCCACAGCTAGATTACATGCCTAGACCCACATACTAGAAACAAAATTGAATTTAAATATAAATTTAATATATATTTATGTCTATGTTTTATATTTGATTTTTGGTGATACTCTTACCTGAAAAAGGCTGAAGCAGACTACTTAAATATGGGACTTTCATCTTCTTTTTTAAACTCAGTAGAAATGGAATCAGAAAACATATTAACTTTAAGTATCCTATCCCTCTTCTGATTTCTTTTTTCTTCTCAAAGTGTTTTTGAATAACCTTTTTGTGAAGATATAATCTTTGCTGTAGTCTCTGGTAGGTACAAATATCAAGATAATCCTGATTATATTTTATAGCATTAGTAAGCCAATAGGCTGTTTCAAATATAAAAATGTTTTCACACTGTTGAACTTGTGTGGTACTGAATGTCAACTTTAGCAAAATATTTTCAGCATATTTCATAAATACGGCTTTTTCTTCAGGGCTATTGGGATTATATGTTGGATCTTCATTCATGTCTTCATCATAAATTCCATTAAAGTCTGGATCCTTTGTAATATCAATCAAACCTTCACAGTAAAAGAGAAGAATTTTAGATAGTGAAAACTTCATATTTGGCTTCTGAGTAAATATGGCAGATTAAACACAGGGTTTCATCTTGAAATCCTACATGACAGTAAAGGAATAATGAGATGCCAATAAAATTGTTAAAGATGAAAAGCAGATGGAAAGTGGTAACTAAGCAGAGTAAAGAAAGATGCAAGCTTGTGGAATTGAAAAAACAGATTTCCATTCTTTGGAGGAAAAAACACAATTCCAAAGTTCCATCTTCAATCAAGGAAAATATGGAAGAACAAGAAAACATTCTCTTCCTTTAAGCAGAGAATCAGCTTCTTGCTTGGGCTAAAAGTATAATTTACTTTTTCAGGCCTTATATATTACACATTTCTTCTTTTTGCTGATAACAGAAGTTAAACATATACAATAAATAGAGAACTTGCCTGCTCATTAGTCATGAAGAAACAATAAGAAATAAAACTTGATTTTCCTTTTACAAATGACAAATTTCCTACGTTACATTTTCTTCCCATTTATGATGAAATTATGGACTTTCTTGTTGTCAAATTGTCTTTCTAAAGATAGTTACATCTACAATGTTACCCTTAACCTAGGCTTGAGAAAACTGTTTGGAATCATAAAATATGACTTTGTAGAAAACATGGAGTTTGTTTGCAACATATGTGCCTTGAAGTGTAAATAATACATCAATGTGCCCCTTTTCTTTTTCTTTTCTTTCTTCCTTGAATCTACTTCTTTTAAAAAGCCAGAATACTCTTGGATTTTTAAAATGGCCTCTATGATTCATCTCCCTTTTGCAAAAGAGTAAGTTAAATTATTACGAGATTATAAAGAAATTAAAGTGTTTCTGACTATTTTTAAAAATCTAAATATAAGTCAGAGCATTCTTGATACCTCTAAAACTTTGTGGCTTGGGTGAGTGGGAGCAATGGGCAGCAGGTCGATTCTCACCACAGAACATCAGAAAGGCCTAGAAATTGGAAGCTGTGGAACCTCGGAGGGACAGGTCACAGTGTTGGAATTCAAAAAAAAAGGATTGGTTCAAAGTCTGATAAAGGTGCAGTGAGACCCCCGATCGCTTTCCCCAGACAGCACAGCTCCTTCCCTTCCTCCATAAAAGGGCTGCGAAGCACAGCCGAGGGCAAGGAGTGGTGTGCTGAAAACCGGGTTGTGGGAGTCTGTGTGCTGAAGGGGGAGACCCGCAGCCCCTCCTCATCCTCCTCCGGCCTCAGACTCACGGCCCTCCCTCTGACCACCCTGCAGTGCGGCGCTAGTCCACAGGCCCTGCGCCTGCCTCCCTCCTATACCAGCACAGACAGCAGGGACGTCCAGGCGGGTGGGGAAAGCCTCCCAGAGGAGAGGCTGAGACTGGAGGGAGGGGGGAGGGGAAGGAGGAGGGGGAAAGAGGAGCAGGAGGGAGGGCGAAGAATGGGAAGAAAGGATTTTGGAGAGCAGTAAAGGAAGGTGCCTCGAGAAGAATCAAGAGGTTCAGAGGACGGAGGAGGATGAAGGTGTCCAGAGACACTTCTCAGGAAGCACTGCCTGAGAGGTCACTTTACTGAGAGGAGTTCAGTATTTCTGTTCAAAAGTTTGGGGCTGAATTAGTAATAAGTACATGGGAAATGAAGCTAACTTAAAAAAATGACACAATTGTTCATATGAGAAATAAAAAGTTATTAAAGAAAATGTGATCATAGCACAGCATGCAAATCAGCTAGGAAGAATATGTACGAAGTCATAATAAAGTAAAAAATGAGAAAAGATTTAACCAAAAATTGGACATAACTAAATCTGTAGGATGAGGGAAGGGAAACACAAGATTCCATTGTTTTCACCTCGATGCTAATTTCTTTTAATCTCATCTCCTGCCCTGTTTTTGCTCCTGAACTCCGGATTCTTTCTCTATGCCTAATAAATACCTTTACCTGAATGCCACAGAAGTGCTCACAATTGAAATTCATCTTTCCTCTCCCGAAAATCTGCTTTTCTTTCATTCCCTATCACAGTTAATGGTGCTCTTTATCTATCAGCTCTTCAAACCAGAAACCCGAGGGTCTCCTACCATTCCTTTTCTCTTACATTCTGTTATTAACCATGTACTTTCTACATGTATTGGAAGTTTACTATGTACCAAGTACTGTACAAGGTGCTGAGAACTTAAAGACAAAAAAGACACACTTTACTGTGCTCTTGAGGAGGCGCTTAAGGTCTGAAAAGGAAGACAGGGATGAAGTCAAAAATTCAATACAAAATGGTCCAGTGTGCACAGAAGAGACCAGGCTGTGTTGGAATCAAGTCTCAAAAATGAGTATCAATAACCAGGGGAAGAATGTGAAAGAGTGGGGTGAGTGGCAGGGAGAAGGGCATTCCAGATAAAGGACAGGGGCATAAAGAATAACCGTTTCACTTTACCAGCTTGTGGTATTAAATAAGGTCATATCTTTTTTTGTTTAGTATCTCAACTAAAAGTTCCCCTTCCCCACTTTGCTATCATGAAAATATCTTTTTCTTCTTTCCTCTCATCCCCCAAACTTCATGTAATAAATCCAAGAACCCGAGAATTACTTAGATCAAGGGACTTGCCCTAATTAAAATCCTCTCTCAGAAAACTGACTATAAACAGATTTTTAGTGTGCTCTCTTTACTGCTTTTGCTACAGTTTTTTAAGAGTTGTGTTTGCTTTTGGCTTTGTACAGTGCAAAGCTATCAGAGAGGTAAAGTTTAACTTGGCCAGACTGATTTCCAGTAGTTGGCCCTCCCAGGAAAAGAGCCGGCTTGCTGCAAATTCCTTGGAAATCCATGGTAGCACGGTGTTTAAGGCTCTCATATGGTCAGTTGCAAGACTTGAACCCAGTCTCCCAGTTATGCCGAGAGAGGAGGTGCTGCTTCCCCAAACGTGAATAATTATATAGCAATTCTTGCTGCTAGCTTGCCACCATGCAGCTGCAACAAGGACTGCACTGGGCGGACAGGGCTGGAGCCAAGTTTCCATGAGTCACACTGCATATCAGACAGCTTTTGTTCCCTACCTCACTTCCCCTTAGACCATCTTTTTTACTCTAGCTGTTGTTGCGTTGGCCAGCTCCACACAGATTTAACCTGACTACACCTTGCCTCAGATGCACCACATGGCTCTTATTTTGCCCTGGGGTTTCTCCGCCACTGCTGTGTTGGACTCATGATGCAAACCATCCAGCCATTCTGATGCATGAACAAATCTTGAAGTGCCAGGGAGTTAAGCTCCATGCAACCTTTGATCAATGAGAGAGAGGAGCCAGTAGATACATGCTCCCCTATTCCATCCCTCTGGGTGACAATTCTGAAGTGTATTCTATGTGACTCCTCAGAGAGTCCCAGCGAAACAGACCCCAATTGCCCAGCTGGTAAAAGCTCAACAGCACACCCTTGGATTGATGTTCCTTCCTTTTCTATTTACTCCTCCTTTTCTATTACTTTTCCTGTCCCTCACTGCTGTTCCTTGGAGTCATTTCCCATAAACCACCCTGACTTCAGTCCTCAGTTCAGGCTCTAATTTGGGGGGTAACACAGGCTAGTACATGTTGCTCTTGCATCATGGCCTTGGACTCGGTGTTTCCTTAATCATGTAGCATAAATGCTCCATGGCCTGAATTCCTTTCCCCGGGTCTGGTGCTTGGCCCTGCAGGATTTCACAGTGATGCTCCAGGTGTGGTGCAGGATGGGGAACCTGCACCTATTCCTGCTGCTGCCTCTGTGAGTTTTCCCCCATAAACTCTGCTCCAACAGGTCTAGTGTGTGTGCTGCTTGGTCATTTACTAGTGTTTGCACTACACCGTTGTTACAGTGCCTGAAGTATGCTGATGCTGCTAGTTCTTCAGCAGACTCCCAAAGGGCAGTGGAGGAGAGAAGAAAATCTCTGCTTCCGGTGTGATGCTCATCTTTGATGGCCCAGGAGCCAATATTACAAAGTGCTTTGGTGTAAACACACACAGCATTTTTCCCAAGGCACACCGGGGTAGAGTGACTAGATTTGGAAAGATTTCCAGCTTCATTAATATACAGTGAAAAAGGGATTAGACGCAGAGAGAGAAGTCAGAAGGTGGTTGCAGCATGTGAGGCTAGAGAAAACGGTGTTCTCTCTCAGGGTGTTGCAGTGGAGATAAACCAAAATGGATGATTTTGAGATATTTTAGAGGTACAATCACAATAATCAAGACATGGGTTCCCAGGAGGGAAAGGAGAATTGACTAGAATTGTCTAGGATTGATATTTAGCTGACATGTATCAATATGGCTATACTGGTTGTTAAAATATTGAACCATTCTATATTGTTTCATCATCTGAATTGCTATAGCCCCATCTTTGAATGCCTCCCTCCCCTGGAATAGCCTGGAAAACTCCATGATCTAGCAAAGGGTACACATAACAAGCAGGAGGTCTCTGAGACCCTGTTCCAGCATTATAGCTGATGTCTGTTCTGTTGGTCAACTGCCATGCTGTACTTGTGGTTAAATATTTTGAGTATCACCCCTGAAAATGTAGGCAGTGGAAGACAGATAGCACTAGTTTCTCTATGCACCCCCACCCCACCTACATCTTGATTAGGATATTCCTATGTGTCTCTGGTCCCCTCAACCAGGAGCATCACTGTGAGGGAATTCCCATAGAGGGTGGCCTCAGATATGACAGACAGCTGGGCTCAATAGACCAGATGCTGGGTCATGAAGTTGCTTGATGTAACTGCCTTTGTCATCAACTAAGCAGGAGCCCTCTAGCCTTAGTTACACAAGACACATGCTCCCCCCTGCCATAGCCATGTCTCTTCTTTATATTGATGTTCTCACTGCATGATCCATCTCTGCCCATCTTCCCCTATTTTTTTTGTAATGTGGGATGCCGCCACAGCATGGCTTGATGAGTGGTGCATAAGTCTGCACCTGGGATCCGAACCTGTGAACCCCGGGCCACCGAAGCGGAGTGCACGAACTTAACCACTAAGCCACAGGGCCAGCCCCAGCTCATTGTTTCTTTACCAGTGAAATCTGTTAGCTCTGGCCTGTGCCTTGCTTGACACATGCCAGATCAGAATGATGGTTCATCAGTCCCATCTCCTCTCCAATGAGAGTCCCAAGTAATCTTTGTAAAAAAGGGAAGAAAAGTAAATCCAATTTTTGCCAGGATTGTCAAGGCTTTAACATTGTTGGAAACCACTATCCACTCCTGCTGATCCTTAACCTCCATGGAGCTCAGACCTTCACAAAGCTCCTGCCATCATCTCGATTAGGAAGGACAAACCATGTAACAGTTTTCCAGAAACATTTTGGCCAATTCAAGTATACAGAGACATCACCTGGCTTGTGCAATGTTCCCTGCTGTTTTCCAGGGATCAGCAAATGGATTATTGGACAACTTCCAGGACAGAAGGGTCATCAACCACACAAATGACATCTTAATTTAGTTACATTTTATTTACATGACCTGAGCTAGCCTTGGAAATCCTAAACTACCAGCAATGATAGCACTTCTGGGTGAACCCTAATAAACGTTTTAAGACTTTGACCATGCCATATTCCCTTCAATAATGGATCTACACGATGCCAAAATGTCAGTGGCCCTTAAGAGGGAATAACCAGACCAGTCAAGGGGATGCAGAAGTTGATGGAATTCACTAGATATTACTGGCAATATTTTGCATTTCTTCACCCTAATCACCCCCAAAGACCTCAACAACGAGAAAGGATTTATTAGGTTCCAGTTACAGCTATAATCTTTTAGAAGCCAGTGATCCTCCAATCCTATGATACTCTGAACCTAGCCAGATGGCGTTAGTGCTGATTCCAGCAACACCACAGATTGAGTAATTCTCTCCCAGGGGAGGAGAGTTTCTGCCTTAAACTCACTACTCTTAGAGTCTGTTCTCAACAGAAGTTGATTACCCCACATGAAAATGAGAGCTATTTCTTTGAGACATAGAGGCACCATCTTCAACAGACGGTATTGCTTGCTGCTACACTAAGGCTACAGAGCCTGAAACAACACATCTGGAAACCCAATGCACAGCAGGTGAGTCAGGTTGCCTTATTGTTACCGAGCAAATCTTATCCTCAGGCATTTGAACTTCACAGCAGTCCAGCCACAGATACAGTAAATAGCATAGGCAGCAAACACTTTTGTGGTTCAGGTCCTAACCAAGATTCAGAAGTGTTCAGTGGTGCATATGCTGAAGGTGATGGTGGGGGAAGGACTACCCAATTGTAGCCATTGTACTTAGACACCATCCTGATTGCACACTTGGGGACTTTGAGCATGATCTACGTGACATCCTTGCTGAGGGGCTGCTCACTCAGTTTATGATTGTTAAATCCCTCTGGGATACCAATGCTAGACTTAAATCTCCAACCAGATCCACTGGTAATGGTAGAAACCCTCTCAAGATATGTGACACCCCTGCCCCATGTAATTATTCATGATTCAATTCAATTCATTTAATGCAATTTAACAAATATTTGTTGATGCCTACTATGTGTCAGGTACTGTTTTAGGCACAAAACATACCAGACAAAAAAGACAGGTAAGGGCCCTTTTTTCATGGAGTTTACACTTAAGCTTACTGTTTACTTGTTCTTGACATCAGACTTATTTTTGTGTCTCAGCAAGAAATAAAAGCTCAATGAATATTTGTAAAACAAGTAAATTGATCTAGAGTTCTTTATAAACATATATTATGTGCATGTGTGTATGTAACTTTTGATTTAGCTATCAATGACAGAGAAGGAAAAAAAATAAGGGAAGAAAACTATTAAACTATTCCATGAAACTTACCATAATAACAGCATTAAATATTCAAATGATAATCCTTCAATATTTTATTGAGAAGCTAAGAAACAACTAATTTGGTTTTCAAGGTATTTTCTTTAGTAACCAGATTTACATTGACAAACTAAAGTCTTTTTCAGATAATTTTCTCCTCCAGTACATGTCCAGTTCAGATAAATGTGGTTCATTTCAACCTGATTTACCATTAAAAGCTTCTGTTAGTAGCTCTGTTTTGCCAAGGGAAATCTGGCTAATTAGGGGAGAATAATAATCCTTTTCTGCCTTAGTAAGATTATGCAAAAGCTTCTTGCCATATTAAGATCATATATAAAATAAACTGAATAAAGATTGAAAATACTATATTTTTGAATACCGATCCCATAATGTGCAGCCAATTTACATGCACTACATAAATCAATAGATTTGTTCTCAAAATGGCCAAGAAAGGAACCATTGGGGTGACATTTTATTCCTGAAGGATGGGCTGTCATCCCTTTTCGGTTTCAGATAGCATAAAATCTGTATAAAATCTATTATCATGCTCTCTCCTCCAGTCAAGTGAAATTCCAATACATTTTTACCAGAATTGAAGCTTATTTTTAAGCTTGCGCCCACAAACTCTGGAAATCTATTTAGAAAGTGATTAGATATATTTAATCAGTGAAAGCAGTTGGAAACACTGTCTGGGGCACACATTTCTCATTTCACTTCCCATTCCACTTGGCCTGCTGCAAAGGAACTATGGGAATTTTTGAAAAAAAAAAAAGCTTCAATAAGAAATTTACATAGGCTGAAGGAGATGCACCAGGATTTAGTGGTATCTATTGTTTATACACAGGCTTTAGAGAAGTGTGGCTCTGAGGAGGGAAGGATTAAAGTTAGGTGAATCAAGACTCGTGAAACGAAATGGTACTAAAATACCAAAGCTTAGATTGCTGATGCACATCTATCCTTAACTTCAATTCTATGTTTTTCACTTTAGAGGTTTATAAAAAAGGCAATGTGGATGGCTAACCAATCTGGCAATCATCTGGTTTTCAAGTTTGGAGATTTTTCTCATTGCACTCCAATCCTACTCTTGGCTCTCCTACTGATTTTCCTACTTAGGCCCTATAAGACAAAAAGTATCAACCGAAAACTCTCCCTCAGGTATTTGGAATCTGATATGTTCTGCAGAAACTGGAAATTAAGATGAAAGAGGTAAGATGTCTGACTTAAAACATACTTTTTGGTGACATTGAAAAAAATTAAAGTTGTATTGAAAGGATTGTTGGGAGTTTAAAAGATCTCTTTTAAGAAATGTGGCTAGATACATAAAACTGAGCCACAGATATTACTTTTAAATTTTAAAAATGGCTTCTAATAATAATAAAATGTGTTAAATTATCTCACCTGCTGAAGTAAACTCTGCAAAAATATCTTTGTTTGTTTGAGGCTTCCCGTCTGGATCAATGTCCATGATGGTACGCCACAATTCAGAGAATCTGACCCGTTTTTCTTTGGGCATGTACATTCCATGCCATAGTGCTTTCAGCATGTAGTCAATATTGATCAGAATTTGCCCAATTCTGGTATCAAAATAAGCTGGAGGTAATTGACAAGAAGAACTCTGATCATAATTAGCTTCTAAACTGATGGAAGGAATTTGATTTAAGCAATAAATTCCAACAGCCAACTCCCTTAGGATCTGATGGACGTCTCTATAGTCTAAGAGGGCAGTGGGGTCCACAGGAGTCAGCAGGATTGCAGTGGAGAAGCCTACATTATTCATCTGAGTCATAATTCCACAAGGCATTTCAAACTGAGAGTGGGCATCTTCACTGGCAGACAACCAGCTAACTAGTACAGTAGTTAGCAACTCTTGTATTTCACTCCGATCATATTTTTCAAAAAAAGCAGAAGCATTTCTCTGTACTGATAAATTTTCCAGGTAGGTTTCTTCATCTTGAATTTGATCAAATCTAGGTAATCCTTTTTTGGGCAATCTTAACATTTCTATTTAATTTTATTATGTACTTTTTGAAGTTTCTGTAATGAACATAAAGGAAAAGACAAGCAATAAAATTTGCCATGGTAATGAAGCTAGATTTCTTAAGAAATAAATCTGTACCTTCATCTTTATTAGGTTAGTTGTTTCATGGTCAACCATTACATTTTTCAATCTTTTTTTTTTTTAACTTTTTTTACTCGAGGTATAATTGACATACAACATTAGTTTCAGGTATACAACATATGATTCAATATTTGTATATATTTTGAAATGATCACTACAATAAGTCTAGTTAACATCTGTCACCACACATAGTTACAGAATTCTTTTTTCTTGTGATGAGAACTTTTAAGATTTACTCCCTTAGCAACTTTCAAATATGCAATACAGTATTATTAACTATAGTTGCCATCCTGTATGTTACATTCCCATGACATTTATTTTATAAATGGAAGTTTGTACCTTTTGACTTCCTTCATCCATTTTACCCACCCCCACCTGCCGCCTTTGGCAACCACCAATCTGTTCTCTGTATCTATGAGCTTGTTTTTTTTTTTTTTTAAGATTCCAATGTAAGTTAGATCATACAGTATTTGTCTTTCTCTGTCTGACTTATTTCACTTAGCAAAATGCCCTCGAGGTCTATCCATGTCATTGCAAATGGGAAGATTTCATTCTTTTTTATGGTTGAATAATATTCCATTGTAAATACATACCACATTTTCTTTATTCATTCGTCCATTGATGGACACTTAGGTTGTTTCCATATCTTGGCTGTTGTAAATAATGCTGCAGTGAACATGCGGGTGCATATATCTTTTCAAGTTAGTGTTTTTGTTTTGTTAGGATAAATATTCAGAAGTGGTATTGCTGGATCATATGAAAGTTCTATTACATCTTTCAATGCAGTATAAGAAAGTTGAAATTTGGATTAAAACAATTAAAATTGTAAAGCCTTTAACATTAATCATGTTCTGCTTTTCAAAAGTAGTCAGACGATACTAAGAAGTACATCAAAAAGCAATGTAAATTTATATGTGAGAAGCTACTGTTGCATACCTAACTCTGTTTTGTTGGAGAGGCTTTCTTGCGTGTGTTAATTTTGTTTTTAGTTTTTTTAAAGCAAGAAAATAAAGACTTGCTTAAAAGAAAAGGAAAGACAAGAAATGCCTGCTTAACTTTCCATTTCTGTGCAACTAAAATGCCTGTTTCTGGGATAACTATAACCACTATTTATTGAACATCTACTATTTGCCTAGCTCTTGATACACAATATTTTATTTATTTCACTTAATTGGCCCCTCTTATACAGTGGTTCTCAAATTTAACCTACATGGAAATCATCTGGGGCTTGTTGAAACAGATTGCAGGACCCACCCCGGAGTTTCTGATTTGGTCGGTTGGAGTAAGGCCAGAGAATTTGCATTTCTGAAGAGTTGGGGGTGATGTTGATGCTGCTAGGTCAGGCACAGCACTTTGAGAACCCAGCTCAGAGACAGAGGCGTTGGTAGCCCCACTTTATAGACTCAGAAATGGAGACTAGGAAGATTGCCGAATGTGCCTAAGGTTTCACACCTTCAGAATCAGAACCAACCCGTCTGTCCACACTCAAGAGCAAGACCTATGCTCACAAGGACACAGGAGAGAGGAAAGGACAAGGTAAGGGAAGAAACCTACTTTGAAATGATAGTTTTCTTGTCCAGGAGAGGGAAGCTGCATCCACGCTGCTCCGCGGAGTATTCCTGGGGGCCGGGGACAGTGATAGTTTCCAAGGGCTTCTCGCTGGGCTGGAATCCACCTGAATCCACCGTGAGGAGCCCCGCCTGGGCGAGCGGGGGGAGCAACTGCGGGGAGGGTCTGAGAGGGAGTTTGCCGAGGCGAGGGCCTGGGGGTCCTGCCCGCCCCGCGGGGGCCCCTGTCCTCCTGGAGCCCTCGGCCTCCCCGCCGTCCGTGGGTCACGGGTGGGCCAGACCGCCGCCGCCCGGGCACGGGGCAAAGCCGTTGGTCCTGGGGCCGCGGGGCGGGCAGGCCGCGCCACAAGGGGGCCCCTGTGCGCCCCGGGGGCAGTGCCTCAGATTCTGCCGGTTCAGATGCCCCGCTCCTCCCCTCCGCCGTAGAACTCAGTCCCGCCTCCCGCTGTGCTGCTCTCTACGTTCACTCTGTGGCTTCGCGAAAACAGAGTGGTTGAGGTCAAAGTGCCAGGCAGGGAGGTAGTCCTGAGTTGGATTCCCACCTCCGTCATCATTCTTTCATTCAACAAACATGTATGGAATGCTTACTATGAGCCAGGCACGGTGCTAGGAGTTGGGAGACCCTGGACAGCAGGGCAGACACAAACCCCCAGGGAGCTTACAGTTAGACAGATAATCACACAGCCATATTTAAACAGTATGATAGATGTAATAGCAGCACATGAAGGAAAGCTAACCAAGACCAGGGGCTGGGAAAGGCTGCCCTGAGGAAGTGATCTTTTAAGCTGAACCTGGAAGATGAAAAAGAGCATCCAAGCAGAGTTGCAGTAGTTTCCAGGGATAGGGAACAGGTGGTGATGAACTAAGCTAAGAAAGTTCAAAATTTTGAGAAACCAAACAAAACCTTGCATAGAGAACGAGATGTGCACAGAGTAAATCTGTAGAGGTAAGGTGAGGGCCAGGTCATGCGGGCCACTGAGTTAATGATTTTGAATTTTATTCTAAAAGTTTATCTAGGTTGGTGGCAGTGGAGGCTAGGTGTAGGCTAGGGTGGCAGTGGAGATGGAGAGCTGGGGATGGATTTGAGAAATAATGAGGTGGCCTACTGGTAAGAGATTGGATGGGGGTGGAGCGTTGAAAAAGAAGGTGGTTGTCTAGGTGACAGCCAAATTTCTGTCAGGAGCAACATGGGATCAGGGCAAGATTAAGAGTTCAGTTGTGGACATACTGACCTTGATGTACCTGTGAGAGAACCAAGTAGGCATGTCAGATATGCCTTAGATGTACAGGTCTGAAGAAGAATGGCAGCTGTGTTAGACATATACATTTGGGCAGGCTTAGGGTACTGAAGCCAGGGGAGTGGCTGAAATCACCAAGGGAGAGAGTAGAGAAGGAGAAGAGTTGAGAACCCAGGATGGAGATCTGAGTAATTTAATATTTAAAGGTCAGGCAGAGAGGGTAGAGTCTGCAAAGAAGACAGAGTGAGCTGTCAGGAAGGCAGGAGGAAAACCAAGATTGGTCTCAGAAGCCAAGAGAAGTGTTCTGTGAATAAGGGAATGGCCAACTTTATTGGATGCTGCTGCTAGGTCAAGGGAGATGAAAACTGAAACTTTTCCACTGAATTTAGCAACATGGAGGTCTTTGGTGACTGGGGACAGAATTTCTCTTACTCCAACCATGTCATTATTTTAGCTGCTATAGAGGTGGTGAATATTAGTAAATTTATGATTGCTGTTCCAGAGCAAGGGATGTCAAAAAGTCATGGCCTTCTTTAAGATTTGCATGTTTGCACTTAAGAAGTATGAACAATATATGTAAATTCCTCTACTTAACTTAAAAGGTTTTTGCTCAGGTACCCAGATGGTTTGTTCTATGTGTCTCAAATCTTGGGATTGTTCCTTTGTTTAAGGATTAACATAGAACTTCATCCCAGAGTTTATGGGATTAAGTAGCAAGAAGGTTGTAAATAATCAGGCCCTCTGGAGACTGAAAAAAACAAAAACACACAAACCATGCACACAGACTATCCTGCTGGAGCAAATACCCTATAGAGGCTCGATTGATTAAATTAACACATGTAAGCTCATAGAATAGTGCCTGGCACATAGTCAGCTCTATATAAATGATAGCTGTTTTTAGTATTAAACTATATTGTGATTATAAAAATTGTTACATTCAACTCTAGGCTGCTGGGCAAACCTCTTAGAAACTATCTACCCCTGATATAAGCAATATCAATTTAGTGCTCAGGACCATAAAGACACTTGAAGTTGTCTGAGTTCAGGTAGAGGGATGAAAGTTATTCAGGTAATATCTAAATCTGGTTTGAACATTTACCAGGGAATAAAATCAGGGTGTGTGAAAGTCTTTGACAGGCTTCTGTTTGTCCATATCCCCAAATTTCTTTCCCACTCTGATTAAAAGAATCAAAGTATGTCCAGATCCAGAAGGGGTGTCAGCCCTACTTGGGGATCAATCCCAGTGACGGTGGTATGGTGGATACAACTGAATAATGTGGATGGATGTCAAGTTGGAGTGGAGTGGAAAAGTGGAGAGGTGAGTGTGGATGGGAGGCAAGGGGTAAGCAGAGAAAGATGTAAGACCAGGGATGTGCATTTCAAATTGGTATAGACTAGAACATTTTAAGTGATGATAGGAATGATCCTACAGAGAAGAGGCTGAAGATACTGGAGAAGAGTAGAGAATAAGGTTCCTGAAAGGCAGGAAGGGTTAGGATACAGAGAACAGGTGGAGGAACAGCCTTTTGTTGGGTGGGTGGATGCATTTCTCTTCATAATGGCAAGAAGGGAGAAAAGGATGGGTGTACCTGGGACAGTTAGAAGTTCTGGTGTTGGGAAGTGGGGGCAGTTCTTGGCCTGATGACTTTGACCTCTCTGTGAAAAGCCCAGGTCATGACCTGAGAATGGGGCAAGGAGAAGGAGGTTAGAGATTTGTGGGACAGGAGAATGCTTAAAACAGTCTTCAGAAGTTAAGTACCAAGTATTACTGCTCAGGAGTGTGAACGTCAAGCAAATCGTTTAGTTTCTCTAAACCTTAGTTTTCTTATGTGTTCAATAGGGCTCTGTCTAAGCCAGGCCCCTGACAACAACAAACTGAGTTCTATCTGGATGTAGCTTCCAGGAAGAGTCAATAAAAGCTGCCTTCCTTTAGTGCTGCTGGTGGGACATTACCATGTAAGAGTCCAAAACAACATTAGCATTAGTTTAAAATATCCAAGTTGTTCTTTCAAATTCTCCAGAGTGTCAGTTTGACTAAATTGGTTATATTAAGCTACACAGTTAAGTAAAAAGTCACCATAATGAACTTTAAAACCACTACATTATACAATAATAAAGCAGCAGAGTGTTTTATTTTTATATAATCATCATTTGGTAAATGTGAAATATTACATTTTAATTTCCTTTTCTCTAGAAAGGTTTTCTGAGGAAATGACTTGGAGTCTTCCACATTTGTCAGATGCCTTTTCATTATTCTTTTCCATTTTTGCAATTCTGGATCCAAACTGCATGGCCCGTTTCGGCAGAAGAGCAGAGGTGGTTAGACCAAGTTCCACTGCTGCAAGACGCAAAATTAGTTTTTCACCAATTCCCCGGGGTAAAGTCAAGTTTGCCTTTTCCCAAACTGGTAGGGAATTTAGAAAGGAAACAACATTTTCATCCAGGAAAGGAAATCTAAAATAAATACACAAATATAATCACTATAAAAATAAATTCAATCCGTTATGATTATTTCTTTTGCATTTTATTCAATATATTAAAATTTACAGTATAAAATTAATTTGGGGGCACTATTTTTCTCAATTAAAATATTCTGGTTATTTATACAATTTTACAGCTAAAATTTTATCACATTAAAAAAGCATTTCACAAGTGACTAATTTTAATACATATGCTACAAAATAAATAAATTTCGCCTCAATAAATAAATAAATTAGGTCTGTGGTGTCAAGAAATAATTTCACATTGTTTCACAAGATATCTTTGGGGATGCCTTGAAAACAAGCATGGTCTTAAGTCAATTATTCAATCTCTGTCTGCTCTTTATCATGTCTAAAGAAATTGAACTTTAGGGATATGAGACCAATATAAAAGGGCTCTACAATCCTGACCTTGTGAAACATTTTCTAATGGTATCAAAATTGTTTAATTACATTTAAATATCTAAATGATGACAAATTGGTGTAACAATAAAGTATTAGATTAAAAAAAATAACTTCCTGCCCTTTTGGCTTCCCTAATTTCCTATAAAATTCTGTTTTTTGTTTAAAATACTTTTAACACTCCTCCCCCTTCCTCAAAATACATACAGTTACACTAGCGTTTCTATTTCATTACATCTTATTCTAGCTCAAGTAGACAGACTGGAAACGGTATAGGCATTTGTTAAATGGAATATTTTATAAAAATGAATTAATTGTAAAAGCAAATTAATTTACATATAAAAGAATCTAATCAATAGATTACTGTTAATATGCATGCCAAAATACATAATAAATTGATTATTTAGATCTAGCCTCTATAATGGCAGTGTGGAAAGCGACCGTGTAAAGGCAGCCACGGTTCAGTGGAGAGAGGAAGAGAGAAGCAGAAACAAGCAGCAGTGACATCTCAGAGCAGGTGTGTTATGATGTTCCAGTCCCCACCAAGCTTATTTGGTCTCCCTGTTCCTGCACGTGTGTACCCTTGTAATAAACTACCACTTACTGAATTAACCTACTTGAACAAATTTCTGCTTTTTATAACTAAATGACACATCTTCCTTTACCCTTAATGCTTTAAAAACTTGTATTCAGGCACTTGTTTACCACCATCAGAAATATATTGTAGGTAAAAATAAACCCCTGAGATTAAAAAAGAACACACGTAATGAAAGTGCCTTGATCTCTTTGAAGGTTTTAGGTAATCTGCAACATATGACTAAATTGTGTTCAAAAAATATTGAACAGAGGAGAACCCAGTACTGGAACCACCATTTAATAAGTCAGTATGGATCTACACATACAGAAACGTCTAAAGAGACAAAACCAGGTTCTGTAACACTGGAGGAGAAAGCGTGGGATAGGGCCTATGCCCATATTGGGAGGAAAGCAAACATTTAAAACAAAACAAAACCCTTTAAATACCCTCTCTCCAAATTTCACTATCTCAGTTTTCCAGTCTTTTTCATGTAGTCTTAAAAGCAATCACATCATTGTATCATCTTTGAAAATTACTGAAAAGACACTTCTTGGAGAATGAGTTCTGGAAAGCTGCTCCTCTGGCTCCTCCCCAGCTTTGCTTCTGACTGTGTTTGTAATAAAAAGCCAAAATATTATTGTTGTTACTATCATTCATTTGAACGGTCTCCAAAAAAAAGGGAACCTAAAAAAAATCTCCTTGTAGTCTATTGTTTTTACAAAATTACCCAACAACACTCAGATAATTAGAATTACCTTCCTTCTTTTCCATGATCGCCAATAACTCTGTCATCACGACCGAGATTTCTAGAAGAAATTCGACCCAGTTCCATCTCGATTTCCTTATTCAATCCTTCCAGCCCATGTGCCTGGAAGCAAACGCGATGACGAGAATAACCCGCAAGTTGCTCATCTGCACCAATTCCGGTAAGAACTACCTATAAGGTTTAAAGAAATCCATATAGAAAACATTATCTATTAAGGAAGAAAAATAACTAAGATAAAAGCAAATCTTAAAAAATTATAATCTCAAACATAACATTTTCAGAGACAAGCCAAAGTCACAAAATAGTAAAATATGCCCAATTTTTAAAAAGTCATATATTTTGTGTTATAGTTTAAATGCAGCTAAAATGTGATGTGTTCTTGCAACCTAAATGCTAAAAGCTTTTAGGGTTAAAATTAGGTCTCTGAAATTCTTCCAAGCAGAAATACTGTGCCATACCTTTGCGTTGCTCTGATATGATTTCACTTCATCCTGGGTCACTAACCAACCAATTCCTCGAGAAGCGAACCAGACTGCACAGCCAATACTATCATCCAACACCGTATCCAAGGGCTGAACTAAGTGGCATATTCGAGTTGTTCTGAATTTTTGCAGTTCTTCCAGAGAAACATTAATTTCAACAAAATTCCAAATCCGGGAAGGGTTAGCAGCTTGCAGTTCCTTTAGTCCTGTTCTTCCCGTGATTCGATCTGGTACACTGAATTGTCTATCAGGTCTATCAGCAGCAGCAGCAGCACTTTTAGAGGAATCTACAGAAGGTATTTCACAATGATTTTTCTGTTTTCCACTTTTTTTGTTAAGACTAGTTGGTATGGGCTTTTCTTTAGTCATGAAAGCCACATTAAGAAGATCAATTGGTTCATCTAAAGGAATATGACGGTCAGCAAGGGTTGCAATAACCATTGAATCAATACCCCCAGAAAACAGGATGGCAACATTTGCTTTCCTATCACAAGTTTTCGAAACCTCACTTGGTGTCAGGTTTTCATCTCTAGGTAAACACAACACACGTCTCCTGACCGCCATACTCAGGACCTTAATGAACTGCTGAACTACTTCCTTTGTGTGTCCATCGGTAAGAAACACCTGAAGTATCTCTCTCGTAGGTGGGATGCTGGAAATGTTACTGCAATGAATCTCAAATGGAGCTTCTGGCAACATCATATTTAAAGGAATGACAGGTTCTTTAAGATATAGTTTGGCTTCATTTGCTACCACTGATACAGATGTTGGCAAGTTTGCTGAAATTTGAGTCAGGATATCAACACATTCTTTTGTAACATTCTCCCTAGAAATATATTTCCAAGGATATAATTTTAAAACCACAGATTTGGAAATGGAAGTAGACTTGAGATCAATTCTGAAAATTCCAGATGCTGGAACTTCTTGCCACTGACTGGCCACTTCAGATGTTTGGGCGCTAACTGAAGAGAGGCAGAAACTCTTGCCCAAATTACTAAAATGCCAAAGCAAGCTACGGCGACCAAAAAAATCCCTACCAAACCATAAACAATGATTAGATGCTTGATAATATATAAAAGACCAAGGACCTTGGACTTCTGAGAACAGTGACAAAATATCAGATTCATTCTTACAAGAGGAAAGATAATTAAACATTATCAGAGTATCATTCTCTTCAGCTTCAACCTTTATTCCACTAAAGACTTCTCCATTCCACAGGAACACATTTCCTCTTTCATCTTCCACAGGCTGGGCAGTCAAAACACCTCTTAAGTGAAGGACATGACCAGAAAATAAACACTGGTAGTTAACATTAGACTTTAACAACTGTTTACTACTATCAGGTCCCCGTCGTTTAAGATTATACAGCAAATCCTCTTTCCAATCTTTGCTGAAATGCTCAACAGAAAAGCTTACAGAACAACAAATGCCACACATTGTTATGTGAAATGAGGTTGACTATTTCTTGATTTTGGTCTTCTCTGAGTTTTCTATTTCTTGGTATTCTTTTTTCAGCTCATCTAATATATCTGTTGGGGGAGGGGAGAAGAAATATTAAGTAGAATAAAAATTCTTGGACCTTTACCAAGTAATTCATAGTGCAACATAGGCTATTTACCAAGACCAAACCATTTGAGTATTTGCACTGTGTTAGTGCAAATAAAAATTTACAACAGGTTTCTAATGGCAAATGTTTATCTTTTAGGAAAATAGTTTCTGTTTATTAAATGCTTATTTTGGCCCAGGCACTGGCCTATGAACTATATATTTATACCATCTTATTTAAATCCCACAAGACTTTGGAGGCTCAAAGTAAATCAAAGTCACAAAGGTAGAAAGTGGTAGAACAGTTTTTCATACCTAGATCTGTCTAAAACTCTAAAGCACATGTTAATAATTATTGCTTTCTAGCACATCATGTATTTTTATTTAATTTTACTTTTACTGTAGACTCATCTTTGGAAGGCTAACTTGAAGAAAACCAAACTGCTGCATTAATTTTATTAACAGGTATACCAACATCCAATCTTTAGATATATATTTAAAGATTCAGATATAAATAGTCTGATTTAGGCACTACCATGAATTTCTATAGAAAGCCTACAGAAGACTTTCTGTGCATTTCCATATAACATACCAAAAAAAACTTACTTTTGCTTTCAGAAAGCATTTCTGTTCGGTCTGCAAGAAAGAATATGTTGCTGTTCTGTTGCTGCCTATATACTTTCTGCAAAACATAATTTAGGCTAATATCATGATTTGATCTAAAAAGTAGCAGATGTCAAAACTCTGAACCCTATTATTGCTTATTCCAGAATTTTAGTAACATATGTTCAGAACAATACCTTAGCAAATACAGATAAACACAAGTCACCCATTATCCTACCATCTAGAAATTGATACTAATTAACACTGAGGTGAAACTCTTTTTTTTCTCTGCATATACCATAATACCATTTTTCTTTAACAAAAAAGGCTCCTACTATAACTACAGATTTAAAATTTGCTTTTATCAATGAACAATATATTGAGAACACTTTTTCTTATTAATAAGAGTTCTTTTACAACATTCCTATGTGAGTGTAACATTACAGTTTATTTGGTGGTCCTCAAGTTTTAGACATTTAAGGTGTTAACCAGCTTTTCATTATTACAAGTCAATGTTGTGATGAACATCTTTGTAACAAAATCTTTGTGCACTCCCATGATTCCTTCCTAAGTATTAATCCTTATAAATGGAACTGCTGAGTCAAAGTGTTACACAGTTTTAAGGCTTTGATACATTCTGCCAATTTGCCCTCTAGAAAGTTTGTATGAATTGTGCCTTAACTTCTGATATTCCACAAGTGACAATATCAGAAAGGTCTAACCTGTCAGTTATCAAATAATCTTTAAAATGCTTTAAAGGGCTCAAATTCATTTCTTCCTGAACTTTAAAATGTAATTTTTGACTGTATAACCACACATGAAGCAGTAGCTTGGTCATTTATGAATACATTAATGGAAATGGCATTAAATAACTACATTAAATATTTGGAAGATTTGGGTAAAAAAACTGGGGGGAAGGGGAAGCATTTATCTTTTTTGTTTTTTCAACAATTATCCACATTCACTTAAAGGAATAGTTTCCTCTCTTCTCAGTATAGCTAAAGTTCATTTATTTCAAAAGAAAACCAAATTCAAGTATAAAATAAATACCATTAGTGATTACAGCTCCAAGATATCATAGTACAATTAGTATCATTTGGTTCAAAGGTAATGTGAATTGCATATGATGGGGAAAAGATATCATCAAAAGATATCATTAGTCTATAAATATCTATATATGATATATATATATAAAATCTTGGACACCTTTCACTTTTGCAATTTAACTAAAAAGATGCTAATATCTTGTAAATTTTAATATAAATATAAGTCATTATAATTCTTATAGCTTCAGTATATAGTTAATAAGATATAATCAAACCCTCCCACATACTATACAGAATTACTCTAATAACTCACCCTGTTCTTCTTCAGGTTAGAAAGTTCATCCACAATAACTTTTTGTTCTTTAATCTATTGAAATAAAGAAAAACATCTTAAATCAGAGGTTCTCAAAGTATGCTCAGTGAGGGGCCTTTAAAATTAGAGAGATGGGATAGAGGCTATAATGGGCAGTCTGTGACTATACAGACTCTTTTCGACAGCAGTCTGTGTGAGGGGCAGGGGGGTAAAGTTGGAGGAGGAAACAGTGATTGGACTTGCCAAGTGTCAGACAGCCCACCGAGCCCAGCCAGGGGGTCTGGTGTTGGTAACCAGCAACCAGGCAAGGGCCATAGTTACTAAACAAGGTTTATACCTTTTATTTACAACAGACAACATGCACCAAACTAATACCAGTTTTTCAATGGTTTCTTTTATGTTTTAGCTTTTTTTTAATAGCAAATGGAATGAGGGGTGAGCTACTTTTTCCCCCTGCAAACACCAAGGTTTGGGCTGTGTGTGGTTTGAAAATTCACCCCCCAGGGGAGGGTACCCTTCTCTCTCTCCAGCTGACAGTCAGTGTAATAACTGACTAGACTGAGCTGCATTCCAAGACAGAATCTGCATCATCTCCTTGAGACTTGTGTTTGAACAGCGCTTTCCCATTCATTTTAGGAACGGCAGGCATACATTTTACTTTACTTCAAACAAGGAAACTGTGATACCAAGGGATGAGAGACTTGCCCAAGATGTCACTGTTAGTTTCGGACAAAACCAAAGTAGAATCTAGGACATCTAACACCTGAAAGGCTATAACCATCCCCATCTCCAATATATTTTAAAGGTTTTGTCTGTTTACGGCAGTTAAGTTTTATATTATATTGGCTTCTCCCCCTCCCTCCTCTTTTTGGGTGGAGGAATGACAATCAGCTTCCTGTTTTAGGATCATTGTTCTGGCTAATGTGGAGAACGGAATGGAAGAAGGTAATGATGGCTGAAGACAGACCAGTTAGGAAGACTTTGCAGGGTTCCCGGTGGTAGATGAAGGCGGCTGGTTGAGGATGGTAAGAGGGTACACGGTGACAAAGGGACATAGGTATAATGAGCTTCAGAAGTAGAACTGATAGGACTTCTTGCTGGACGTCAAGGATGGTTCCCAGGTTACTGGTATGGACAACTGGATGGTTGGTGGCGACATTTTCTGAGATGGAGAATACTGGCAGATCTGGGGTGGGCAGTATTTCTAAAAGTTTAAATAGAAAAAATTCCAACCAAATATCCGCCCCACTGCCACGTGGGTCTAATTTCGGGGCACGTTTCAGGGTTTCCCTTAACTGTAGCTGTCCCAGTGCTAAGGATAAAAAGAGCGAAGCAGCTGGGCAAAGCCGAGACGGCCATGCGGCCCGGACGCCCCGGCCCGAGTCTGCGGGCCTTCTCGCCTCGTCCCACACTCACCTTGCTGCTAAGATCCTCTCTCTGAGGGACCACGTCGTCGGTAGGAACCAGCCCGGCACCGTCCTCCGGGCGTGTCCCCCGGCTAGGCATCTCCACCGACGGAGAGAAACGCGGCACGCACAGCCCGGCTGGCGCCCCAGCAGTCCTCCAAACGGCCCCCAGGCCCCCGCCTCAGCGCGTGCGCGCTTCCAGCGGCTCCACCCCCTCGTTTTCCCTTTCCAATGAGGCCTACCAATAGCGTCGGCGCACTCACTGAAACGCCTGCGCAGTCCGGGTCTAGCGTGGTAGCAGTTCCGCGCGTGCGCACAGATGCTGCGAGAGCGCGTAAGCAGAGCCCGGTTGTGGAATCGGAGAGGTTCCTGAACGGTCCCCTAGCGGATCGGATGTAGAAACACTTTTGTGGCGTCTTCGCTCCCTCGCAACCAGTAGATTGTCAGTTACATACGCCGCCCAGTGGTGAATATAAAGAATAGGAGAGCAGTAGAAATACCACTTAATATTTATTATCTAGGCAAGGGTATGAAGGTAGGCACATATTTAAGAGATACTTTGTTGGCGAGGGAACTGTACAGATTTGGTAAAGTTTCTGTTAACTTGTTATAAGGTTTAAAAGATAAATACAGAATGCCCGGTTAAATATGAATTTCAGATAAATGAATAACTTTTTAGTCTAAGTTATGTCTCATGCAATATTTGCAATATCTCACTCCTGTGAGAAAAATTATCCAAAATTTGGGAATAGGCAAGAGATTACTCTTTCAGAGCTTTTCTGGGCTTGACTTTCTAGTCGCTTTATTATGTATGCCTACCTTCTCAAAAACTCTGAATTGGTTTTAACATCTTACCTCTTCCCTCATTAATCAATGAGTTGAATAAAACTTTGACTTTTTTTTTGTGAGGAAGATTGGCCCTGAGCTAACACCTGTGCCAGTCTTCCTCTATTTTGTTTGTGGGACACCACCACAGCATGGCTTGATGAGCAGTGTGTAGGTCTGTGCCTGGGATCCAAACCCACAAACCCTGGGCCACAGAAGCAGAGTGGACAAACTTAACCACCATGGCACCAGGCTGGCCCTGACTTATGTTATTTTATATTTGCATGAGAGACATAATTTTTTATTTTTGAAAATTATGCTTTAATGTAGGAAATCACAAGGTTCCATGGAGATGCCCAAGTGGACTCACATGATGAAGACAAAAAAAGTTTTTGTTGTTGTTTCTGATGTATGCATGGCTGATAAGTTATTATACATTGATAGAAGCCCTGATTGGGAATTGGTTTTATGGTCTAATCATAATAACTGTTGGATGATGGAGATCTAGTCTCTATTAAAAGAGAGAGATGACAGAGAATCCAGTTTTTCAGTCTTTTTGTTTGTCCTTTGTGAGCTCAAATTAATTAAGAGTTTTGTACTCACTGGGAAAGGAGAACAGCTTTTTGAGACTGGGCTGGTGAGTTTTTGTGTTTACTTTCAACTGGGATTGAGGTTGTAAAACTGAAGCTATATGCTCTCTATGAGTATTTAATTTAGAATAGCCTTTATATCTCACTGTGTGAATGTAAAATGTTTTCATACGTCTGGAGGATGTTAATAAATTCCACTGTGATGTCTCTTAAAGGAACTCTGTTATGATTGGTCTATAGACATAAATATGTTCTTGTGTAAATCCCCAAATTTAAAAAAAGCCCAAAATTTCTAATACTTTAAGTGTGCTAGACTTTTATGAAAAAAAAAATCCTTCACACAAAAACTGCTAGCTTAGAAACATTTGAAGAATCCAAATTTATTTAATTAAGGTGAGTCTTTGGAGAAATAAGGCTGGATTAATAATTTTGGTTTAAGAAAGGAAAGGCACTTATATAGCTTTTCTATGATTTATCAGTGTTAAGTAAAATACAGGTACTTTTTTATGACATTTAGATTTGTTTTCTCATGAAGAGATTAGCTAATCTGAATTTCCTAAACTCTTTATATTGGTTTACTGATTAAATAAGTTAGCATTACTGCTACAGAATATTCAAGTTTATGAAAAATGTAAATTTGTGTTCACTAAAATGAGAAATTATTCAGACAAACTTTTTAGATCAATAGTAATTGTGTTTTAAACCGTATAAGTTTAAACATAATTACAAAATCCTTAGGTAACTTAAAACTCTGAGATAATATTAAATTGAGTTAATTAATCATTAGGTAACTAGATAATTTATTTTTAAAAGCTGAATACTGAAACACTGATTAATAAAAGAATAATTTTAAGTTTATATACTTTCGTTTCTTGTTTTTATATGCCATAGAATGGCTATCCTTTTGGGTCATGTTAATAGACATGTTCATTTTTGCCGCTTTCAGAAGGTATAAAGGGAATGTGTGTGGCTGCAGACAGTTGTGTTATGAGCTTTATTGATCTGCTAAAATGCTTGCATATGACAGTTCTCAATTATCTACCTCCAGTTCTTTCTATGAAATAGAAGTTATTAAATTGGTTAAAAGTTATAGCTAATATAAATGGCTAAGATCACATTAGGGGCAAGAGTAACAGAGAATGCAAAGTAATGGGATGAGCCTTGTTTTGCAAGGAAAAAGAGACTTCTAAAATAAAGTGTCCTTTTGTTCCAGAATATGAAAGAGCACAGTGAAAGATGAAACTTGAAGAAGTATAGCAAGTTGGAGAAGGTTGGATGAAAGTGGGTTTTATTTGCTTTGATTTGTGATATCTGGCCCTGAAAAGAAACTATGAAATATGTTAAAAGCTTGGCAAAATGCATTCAGTTTTGAAGGTTTATTCACAAGCTTGTTTTTTTAAAACTCTACTGCCAAATATTATGTTAATTAAAAACTGAAATTTGGCATTCTTTTACTCCATCTCCTGGCTCCATTCCCCAGAACCTGTAGGGTTCGCTACCATTGAGCTGGTGGGAACCTAGGAACACACCTCTCCTGAATTGGGGTATCATTTTAATTAGTGCTTAGAGGTGAAGGTGAGGCTTATCTGTAAAACTTAAGAGACTGAGCTTCCGAGCATAGTAGTCCTTTTGTACCCCACCTTCTGTGGCAGTGGCTGGCAGAGTGGGAGCTCTGCTTAATGTTCGAATTGACTCTTTGACCCACAGTTGTTTCCATGCTGAGTGGCCAGAAACGCTGCTCATGGGTCTACAGCTGTTCACCCCTTTGGGGGATGCATTATTGCTTATGGCTCTGCCTGGTTCTGATGTTTCCGTTTATTTACAGGGGCCACTCAAGATGACATAATACTAAACAAAGTGGTGATAATCATATTAGTATGATGCTAAACTGTTCCAAAATTCTGTCACATTTTATCTTATTTTTTCATGTTTATCCAATTGCTTCTATTTTCCCCTTCAGCTGCTATAATTCCTGCATTGCTTGAAATCACACTTTAGGGTTCCCTGGTGTCTTTTGTCTTGTCTGACTGGTTCACGACTGCCCATCTGCAGCCCACGATACAATTAACTAGGCTGTTCTTCCTTCTTTCATTTAAGTCCATTGCTGTTGTGTGTCCTACTTAATAGGATAATTTCATGTTTATTAATGCTATTTGTACTCTTCCTCTGATGCTACATTCTTAACATGTTTCTTTCTGTTTAATAATTCATAGTTCACTCTTGACCATTTTATAGAAGTGATGTGTATTATTAGCCTGGCTTCCAAGGTTTTGAATGAGTAGTTCCCTCAACCGTTGTTTTTCCTTGCTTTCTCAGTATACTCTAAAACAGATTTACTTCTAGCCACATAAATTCCCTCTTGTGTCCCCCAAATGAGGTGTGGAATACTGCTGTGGTTCCCAAATATCAGGTAGTAGGTGGGTACCCTTCTCAGTATATAAAAATCACCTGAAAATCTTGTTCAGATATCTACAGATTTCTCAGTCCTTTCCCCAGATTTACTGAATCAAATCTTTGGGAATGGGATAAGATTGTCTGCGCATATCATAGTGCTTACCATTTACCCTATAACCAAAATGAATTTTGGCTTCTACATTTCTTAGATGTGTGACTTTGGGTATCTCATTAACCTTTCAAGCCCCAGTTTCCTAATCTGTAAAATGGGAGTAATAATAGTGCCTACCTCAAGGGGTTGTTATGAGGATTAAATGAGTTAATATTTGTAGAGTGTTTATAACAGCTTCAGGCACATAGTAAGCACTATCTAAATGTGTGTTAAGTAGATAAATCAGAAGCTCCCCTAGATGAATTTGACACAAGCAAGGTTTATGAACCAATGGAATAGAAAGAACCAGGCTCTGAAATGCTTGGCCTGTTTCTCATTGAGATATGTCCTCTCTTCTGCTTCCAGTGTTTCTCAACAGGACTAGGGCTGGAGGCACTTTTGGTTGTCACAATAATTGGATGGTTGTGTTAACTCTGATGGGGTGGGCCTAACTGGAAGCCAATTGAAAGGACAGAGACAGAGCCAGAGACTCTTTTAAGAAACCTAGACTAGCAGGTCAAAGGGTGGTCTCAGCAAGCAGACAGAACTGGAAATTGTGTTGGTGGGAGCTGGGATGGGTTCTAGGACCAAAACACCAGAAGGTGAAATCAAGGGAGAGGTAATAGTGTAGTCTAAGTAGGTGATTTGCATCAGGAATTCTGTCAGAGGTGTCAGGGCCTGAGATATTGGACTGCTGTTTATAAGCTGGGGGACTACTGGGTTCTTATCACATGGGCACTGCGGGGAGGAGGCAGAGTCTTAGCCCTAGTACGGAAGCACACCAGGCTGGTCTTGGTCCCCTAAGGGAAATGGCTGAGTCTCCAAGCCCTGGGCTGGAGATGGGTAAACTCCTTCTACCTGAGGTAAGATTGGTTCTGAAGCTTAGCTTCAGCTATGGAATATGGAGATCAGGCCCTCCTGGCTCCTGTAGCCAACATCACTTTGGAGCTCTTGTGCAGGACAGGGACTAGGGTGAGGCAAATAAGGTGCCTAGGGTGCGTAATTTAAGGATGCACTCACTCTTGGGGTCTTGTAGGTGCCTTTTTAAATTTTCCACCCTGGGTACCTCACACACCTCACTCTAGTCTCAGCCCTGCTCTTGTACCAACTGGATCTGATGACTTCATTGTTAGTAGTTCTGTCTTACAATCTGGTGGTTGGTGTGGCTTGTGAATGACACCAGTGGAAGATGCTTCATATGTTGCCCATGTATCTTTACATATCTGACAGTTATGAAAATAGTTGAGTGAAATGATCTTATCTTCTATAACTTCTGTCCTATGGGTGCCATAGACCACTTCTTTCCCAAAGACTAAGGATATGCTTAAAAAGTTTTGGTCTACATTATTAACGAAGCAAAATTAAACAACCGTCTCTGTGAGTTAGATCACAATGAATGGCTGAGTCAGTTAAATAAAGTTATGAAATGTTTGATATCTGAAGAGTTGCAAGTAGGGATTAGGCATTTACTGTTACCAAATTTGCATTTAGATCCTTTTAAAACGTGCGGAAATGTGTCCCTCTGAGTGAATCAACAGGGACAAATAACATCTGAATGATGTATTAGTGATAAATATTTATATATGCAGATAATATTTTTCTTTATAGAATGCCCTCCTTATAATGCAGAGCTCTTCATACCTGGGTATTTTTATCCTAGTTCTGATCGTTAGCTATTAAAATTTTATGAAGGTATTAATCAAAATCTGTTTATGGCAACAATGTAATTCTACCTTGGTGTCTTAAATTTTTTGTCTTTGTGAAGCAACTAGACAGGAAAATACTATTTGTATTATTACTGTGTAAGCAAGCAAGTTAGTCCAGTTTACCTGGGTTTGCTTGTAGGTTCTGTTGTTTTAGTGTTAAAAGCATTGCTGTGCTGTTATTATTGGCTTGCCCTAGTAAAACAAAACAAAACAATACCTGGATATGTGTCTGTGGTTCCCAGTGATTTTATAGTGGAAGTTGAGTGTGCAAGACTGAGATTAAATTCTGGATGACCAAAGCCATACTTATTAGTGGTTTAATGTCATCATCATAGGTGTGGCTGCCACTATGGTTGAGCCTGTGTGGTTGAGGCCTCTTGAAAGAAGGGGCACAGGATAACTTTTGCAGAAGAAAGAATATATATAAGGGGCAGAGGAAGAGGGAGGAGGTGAAAAAGGGCAGTTAGAATTTGGGAGACTGTTTTGATCAAAAAACCAGGAAATGTGATCATACCATTGGTACTAATATTTGAACTAATTGTGATTTTACTTAAAGTCAAGTAAATGAAGACAAAATACAACTAGGTAGAGTTCCCCATGAATATAACTGGGCTTTCTTCTACATTGTACATGGTTTAATTAAAGTGTTTGGTTGAACTAAAGAAACTTTTATCTGGGCATGAAAATTTCTGTCACGAGACTCACAAGACCCTGAACCATTTTTTCATTTATTCAGTTCAGGAATTCTTTTATTAATAAATTTTGTTTCCTTGAAAAACATAAACTATTTCATGAACTTCCTAAGCATAGTAACTTAAGCATTCTATCCCTTGTGATACACAAGGAAGGTTACATGTTAAGGGAAAAACTAGAAAGGATCTGGTGGGAAAAGGGGCGTCCTTACTGGGAACTAAATGCACCTGAAACCAGCTATCTGAAGCTGGTGTAATATTTGATAGCCCTTTATTAGAGTGATAAGCTCTGTTTCTGAACTCTACAGTGTCTCAATTTTTCTTCTTTACTCCTTATGTCTAGCTGTTTTTGATTCTGAAATTATAATTTCTGATTAAAAGTCCTCATCATAAAAGTTTATCTGATCCCTATTGACAAACTAAACAAAATGCATCAATGAAGATCCTATAGAAGTCCATTGTTTCCTCTTCCATGTAGATAGGAAATTATTCAACTCCCCAGGATAAGTAAATTCTAGTCTAAAAATGTGGAATCCTAGCTTCTAAGTCTGAGATGGTTCTGATTCAGTATCTAATTCACTAGATAGTTCTAATTTATTAAGTTTCAAAAGCTGTGTGCCTCAGTTTCTTCACCTACAAAATAAGGGTAATAGTAAGCACCTGCATTATAAAGCATGTTATGAAGCTCCCTAAAGGATTACTTAAACACAGCTAGGATAAAAAGGAGAAACATAAACTAAGGTTAAGACTCTTTTGGATGTGGAATACTCAAACAAATTATTAATAAGCTTTCCAGGAATTAGAATTTTAAAAGCTCTTTTATAATTGAAGACCCAGTTCATCTCTAAGGACAGTCTTACATGCCGCCCCAAAAGACAATTTTTATAGCATATATATATCTCAAACATCAAGCACCACAGAAGCAAAGAACCTAAAAGTTAAAACATATGGCCCCCAATTCAATTCATGACTATAGGGTTTTAACTTAACCTCATTAATCTTATAGTCTCAGAATAAAAATACTAACATTGCTACCAACAATATTTCTTGTTGCTTTTGGGGAATATCTCACTAAATGTGTACAGTTAAATTACTGTGCTTTAAAGTAATTTCAGATAGTTTCTCTTGATGGATTCTAGCTACTGCTTTATAAAACTTAAAATTTTGTTTTATACTTAATGTAAAAATTTACATGGTTCCAAAGTAAGTGTACAAAACAGGGTATATTCGGGGAAGTTTAGCTTCTATTTTTGCTCATTCCACCTTATTTCCTACCCTCCCTCTATAGACAGTTGCTAAATATTTTTTCATTTTTAAAAATTAAAGTACAATTTGACACATTTTAGTGTCTTGTCCTGTGAGTTTTCACAAATGCATACAGTCATACAACCACTTCAATCAGGATACATAAGAGTTCCTCTACCCTAGTAAATTCCCTGTGCTCCACCCCCAGCTTCTGGCCACCACTTGTCTGTTTTCTGTCCCTATAGTTTTGCCTTTTCCAGAATGTCATATGAATGAAATTGTACATGTAAAGTCTTTTGGGTCTGGCTTTTTTCACTTAGAAAAATATATTTAAAATTCACTCATGTTGTTGTGTGTATCAGTAGAATGTTCTTTTTTTAAATTTCTGAGTATTATTCTATTGGGTGAATGTAACATAGCTTGTTTATATATTCCCTAGTTGAAGGTTATTTGGGTTATTTCCAGTTTTAGGTGATTACATATAAAGGCTCTGTAAGCATTCATGAAAAGATTTTTGTGTGAATATAAGTTTCATTTCACTTAGGTAAATATTGAGTTGTGGGATTGCTAGGTTATATGGTAACTGTATGTTTAATTTTATAAGAAAGTGTTTTTCAAAGTGGCTGTAATATTTTATGTTCCTACCTGCAATGTATGAGTCCCAATTGCTCAGCATCCTTACCAGCAATTGGTATTATTCTTTATTTTAGCAATTTATTATTTATTTATAGCCATTTATTATTCTTTATTTTGGCCATTCGAATAGGTGTGTAGTGATTTCTCATTGTGGTTTAATTTGCATTTCCCTAATGACTAGTGATGTCAAATATTTTTTTCCATGTGTTTATTTGTCATCTGTATATTTTCTTTGATGATGTGTCTTTTAAATCTTTTGCCTATTTTGTATCGGGCTGTATGTTTTCTTATTACTGAGTTTCAAGTGTTCTTTATATATTCTGAATACAAGTCCTATGTCAAATAGGTGATTTGCAAATATTTTCCCAGTCTATGACTTGTCTTTTTAGTCTTAACAATGTCTTTCAAAGAGCAGAAGTTTTAAATTTTAATGAAGTCCAATTTATTGATTTTTTTTCCCTAGAAGTGTAATAGTTTGAGATTTTACATTTAGTCCTATAGTCCATTTTGGGTTAATTTTTGTAATGGGTGTGAGGTATGGGTCTTCATTTTTCTGCATACTGATATCCAAATGTTCCAATACCATTTGTTGAAAACTATCCATATTCTACTGAATTGCCTTTAAACCCTTGTGAAAAATCAGTTGTTCATATACGTGTGAGTCTGTTACTGGAATCTTAATTCTATTCCATTGATCTAAATATCTATACTTTTCCCTAGTACCACCCTGTCTTGATTACTGTAGCTCTATAGCAAGACTTGAAATCAGATAGAATGAATCCTCCAATTTTGTTCTCCTTTATCAAAATTGTCTTGGCTATTCTAGTTTCTTTGCTCTTTCATATAAATTTTAGAACCAGCTTGTTGATCTCTACCAAAAATCCTACTGGGATTTTGATTAGAATTGTATTGAATCTATAGATCATGTTAAGATTAAGAATTTAAATGATTGTATATAAGAATTAACAATATTGAGTCTTCAAATCCATGAATACAGTATATCTTTCCATTTATTTAGGTCTTTTTTATTTATTTCATTAGTGTTCTCTACTTTTTCACATACATATCTTCCACCTATTTGGCAATATATATCTTTGCACCTATTATACCTAGATATTTTATGGGTTTTTAGTGCTATTGTAAATGGTAGTTTTTTTGGTTGTTGTTTTACTTTACAATTGATCACTTGTAATATATATAAAATGTATATATTTCTAGTATATAGAATATGATTGATTTTGTAGATTGATCTTGTGTCTTGAGACCTTATTAAACTCACTTATTAGTTCTAGTAACTTTTTTGCAGATAATTCAGGATTTTCTATGTAGAAAATTATATTGACTGTGAATAGACAGTTTCATTTTTTTGTCTTATTGTACTGGCTAGAACCTCCATTATAGTGCTGACTACGGGTGGTGAGAACACACACCTTTGCCTTGTTCCTAATCTCAGGGGCAAAGCGATCAGTAATTCATCACTAAGTGTGATATTAACTGTAGGAATTTTTGTAGATGTTGTTTATTAGATGACAAAAGCTGATAGTTTGTTGAATGGATGTTGAATTTTATCAGATGCTTTCTCTGAGGTCATCATATGCTGTTTCTTCCTCAGTCTGTTGATATGATGGATTAACTTGATTGCTTTCTGAATGTTGAACCAGACTTATATTCCTGGGATAAACTCCACTTGGATATGATATATTACCTCTTACTATTATTTTTGGATTCAATTTGCTAGTATTTTATTGAGAATTTTTACATCTTGAGAGCTGCATGTCTGCAGCTTTATTTTCTTGCAATGTATGTTTTCTGATTTTGATATTAGAGTAATGCTGGCCTCATGAAATCGGTTGGGAAGTGTTCCTTCCTTTCCATATTTTGGGAGAGATTGTGAATTAAGTCGAATTTGCCAGTGAAGTCATCTGGGCCTGGCGTTTTCTTTGTTGGATGGTTTTTAAAAAAAACATTATTTCAGGGGCTGGCCTGGTGGCATAGTGGTTAAGTTCACGTGGTCTGCTGTGGTGGCCTGGGGTTCACAGGTTTGGATCCTGGGCATGGACCTACGCACTGCTTATCAAGCCGTGCTGTGGCAGGCATCCCACATAAACTAGAGGAAGATGGACACAGATGTTAGCTCAGGGCCAACCTTCCTCAGCAAAAAGAGGGGAATTGGCAGTGGATGTTAGCTAGGGGCTAGTTTTCCTCACACACAGACACAAAAAAAGATTATTTCAATTTCTTTAATAGATATAGGACTGTTCAAATTGTGTATTTCTTCTTGAGCTTTGTCTGTGTCTTTCAAGGAGTTTGTCCTCTCCCAGGCCTGCACCATAAGGCAGGCTTGCTCAGATCTCTTGCCTTGCCTCATTGTATGACTGGTTGCAAATTCTCCTGGTATTTATGGCTCCCAGAGGTTCTGTACTTTCACACTAGTGCACATTTGACTTTTATCAATTCATTGAAGAGTTTAGTGGAGTTCTTCCTCCTGGCTTATGTGCTGTCTGGTGGGATCTGTCAGATAAGTGCTTATGTCCTGACTCTCATTGAAGGCTCCTGACTTTCCTTATATTTTGGCTTAGTTGGTTGCCCTGTGAACTCAATTCTCTGATGCCTTCAAGAATAGTTGTGATTTTGCAGATCATCCATTTTTTTTGTTTGTTTTTGTAAGTGGGAGAGTGACTTTCTACAACATAAATGGAAGTTTGAAGTCTAATAATCATTTAAAAAAATTCTCTTTAATTTTTTCTTACAAGCAAATGTTTATGTATATATTCATATCCTCCTCTTTCTTTTAGATAAATGATGACACACTATACATACTCTCTTCCACTTTGATTTTCTTATCTAATATTTGTATCCTGGAGATCATTCCACAGTTGTGTATTGCAATATTCTTCATTTCTTTTTATAGCTGCCCAGTACTCCATCATGTGTTGTACCATAGTTGATTCAGTCATCCTTCTATTTTGGGACATTTGGGCTGTTTCCATTCTTTTGCTTTTACAAGTAGTGCTGCATACATCATTACTGATTTTTCTTTGTCCTACACTTTACTTCTGACCTTTAATCCCTCTTCATATGTTTAATACAACATTTATTTTTTGCAGTTAATATGGATATATTTTGTGGTGCTCTGCAGCCAGAATCCCACTCATTTCTTCTTGATGAGTTTGATGCCTAAGCCAGAGGTTCCTCTTCTTTTTCAGTTCACAGCATCCTTAGCATCTCCATCATTTTTTCATTTGTCCTTGAAGTGAAAAAACCCAAAAACTAGCAAACAAAATACCCAAAACTTCTTTTTAGTAAGTAGTTAGGTCCAGACAACTTAATAAATATTTGTGTTTTAACAACTTAGTAGCCACTTGGAAAAAATAATATATATAAATTGAAATAGAAAATAATATTTTATTCTTAAATAACCACAATTACTAATGGGATGTATATGCCTGTTGGGCACCGCATGACTTCTCAAACCTTGGGATCAGATTGGACACCACCACCCTCGTTTCCTGTTCCTCATTGATTTTCACGAAGTACTTGTTCTTTATCCCAGCAACCACCAAAAACACAGCTTTGCAAAAAGATGACATCTTTAAAAGAAATATAGTGTGATCTAATGTTGCAACTGTGAATACCTCAAGCAACTAGTTCAAGCCATGTCCAACAGGTGTCGTGTATCACTATGTTTCCCTGTGAGTTCACTCTGACACCCCAGGGCACCTCTTGGGAATCCCTGGCGTTGCCATCTTGCTGCTGTAATCATCACAGATGATTAAAATATTTATGACCTATCAATACCTTCACTTCCCAGTAGCCACATTCTACTTTCTGAGCACATCGATATAGTCACATTTTTCCTATTTCCTATTATCATTCTTCTACCATTTTATTCCCCAAAGACCCAACTCTGAGTCTGTTCTATTACCTACCACCTTCTTACTTCCTTATCTATATGATCACTGTCTCAGTCCACTGGAAAACAGTAATTTCCTTATCTTTATTGACAATTCTCTAGAATTCTGAACTCAACACTTAAAAAAGTAAAAATAAATCTTATTAATACCGTGTTCCTTATGACCAGCACAATATCATTGAATGTAGAATTGGGAAGACGTGTGAAGTCACACACTATAGATGTAAAAACCTAAAGAGCATAGATAACAGCAAAATATAGTTAAAAAATTAGCATGTGATAAGTTTTTAGTATTTGCTAACTTTGTTTTTTTTTTTTTTTTTTTGGTGAGGAAGACCAGCCCTGAGCTAACATCCGTTGCCAATCCTCCTCTTTTTGCTGAGGAAGACTGGCCCTGGGCTAACATCCGCGCCCATCTTCCTCCACTCTATATGGGACGCCGCCACGGCATGGCTGACAGGCAGTGCGTCGGCGGGCGCCCGGGATCCGAACCAGCGAACCCCGGGCTGCCAAGCGCGGACTAAACCGCTGCGCCACCGGGCCGGCCCCTTGCTAACTTTGTTTTGAATATAATTTATTTAATTGTAAATTTATATAAGTTAATTTAAAATAATGGTCATATTTAACAACCAGCTTATAAAACTCCTGAAAATTTAACAATCAGCCAGTTCGAGCTGGCTCTAGCCACCTTGCTCCCTCAGGCTAAATTTTCAGTTACTATAGAATTAAGGGGTCAAAGGGCTCATGTTCATTTTGTCAGGTTGTTGCTACATCTTAAATTTTACTTTGTGATTATTATTGCTCTTGCCTTGATTTCTGTTGCCCCCACCCCACAGAGGGCATTTGTTAAACATTATTAGCACACCACTGTTCTGTTTAGGATATAATTTAAAAGTGAAATAAAGAACTGTGTGTAAAGAAATGTTCTTAGCAGAATTAATATTAATTGCAAAAAACACTTTAAATTTAAATTACAGGTCAGGGCTGGTTAATAATTTATGGTTTTATCTCTGTAAAACACTATATAGTCATTATAATAAACATAAGATATCTAGACATATGGAATAGTGTGGAGATATAAAATAATGTTGAGTGAAATTATTATGATTATGTGGGAGTTATATATATAAAGAGATAAGAACTGGAAAATGCCACAGAAAATTTTAAAAAGTTGTTTAGGTGAGAGCACATTACATCCAGAAATTATTTTAGTTTCTATAATCATTCATTTAGTTTGTATATTTAACACAACATAACTTCTTTATGTCAAGTCTTTTGTATTTTTGTCTTGTTACAATGCTATTTTGAAGAGATGAATTGTGGGAATAAGAAAACTTTAGTGATCTTGGCAAAAACAATACATAATGACCCTGGAAACTAAAATGCTAATACTAATAATAGTATATGCATAAATAGTCAAATAGAATTAAAAAACTCTGAGCGTGTATAGAAGACTTTATGGAGAAGATAGGCATTGATTTGGGCTTTGAAGAACCGGGGAAATTTCAGAAAGGTGGAATGAGAAAACATAATAAGTAAAATGCTGTTTTAAAACTATCAGCTTCAAAGTAAATTAAAAAATCATTGTTAATATTCATGGTATTGAAGTGAACACAAAGGAAACAAAGAAACAATAATAAATGGATATAGAATACTTTATTTTGAACTATTTAATCAATTCCATATAAAGCTGCTATTTAAAGGCATCATAATTTATTTCTGCATGATGGAACTAGTAACTGTCACACTGCTAGATTTATTAGAGGGAAATGTTTTTTCGTTCAGTTAATTCAATTCCACAAGCATTTATTAAGCACTTATCTGAGCAAAGCACTATGGAATCATCCATGTACAGGCAATTAAAATTTAACTGGTTCAGAGAATATTTGCCACATCATTTCACTTTAAAAAGAGCTGTTACTATATTCCTTATTGATCTTCTTATAGGAGTGCCTCAGTTTAGAGGTTTAAGATTAGAATAAAGATAATATGACCCGTGGTGGGTTTCTGACCTTTCATTTTCAGGCTGGGTTTAGAGAAATGGCATTATTAAAAAGTAATAGCTTGTCTTTCTAGACTGTTTTACCATTTATACTATACTTTCATATCTATTAATTTATTGTATTCTTAGTTGACTGGACAGATCTGTGGAAGAAAAATCAAATATTTTTTCAGCTGTACAATGCTTAGAAGTAGCCATGCTGTCATTTATCCAGTGAGGAATTTAGTTCAGGGAAGGTTTTACACTGTTTCTGAATAGGTTAAAGAAAAAAAAAAATAGTATATTCGTAAGACACTTTCCAGTTTACCAGCATTTTAACATATGCCATTTCATTTAATCTTCAGCAATCCTGTGAAGTAGCTATTACTTTGCTTGTTTTATAGCTGAGGAATCTGTAGCTCAAAGAGATTCAGTGACTCATTGAAGGCCATACTGCAAGGAAATAATAGGGTCAAGTCTTTTATTTTCCTTGTGAGGAATTATTTATTTTCATTTGCAAATGTCCACATTCAGGGCATACAATTATGCATTCTAATGATGTATTCTTAGCAAGACTAAATTCATAATGTAAACATAATGTTTTAGGGGAGGGAGAATATACACATTGGTAGAAGAGCATGTTAATAGAACCCTAAGTTAGCAGATGGGAAAGCAGTAACTTAAGAAGTGGCAGCATGTCTGGCAACATGACATAAGAAATGAATGGAGCTGTGGTATCAAAATGACCTAGATTTGCATCTAACATCACTATTGACTTTCTTGCTGTGTGAACTGGGACAAATTACTTAACCTCTTTTAGCCTGGGTTTTCTCCTCTGGAAATGGGCATAATAGCTCTTACTTAATAGTGTTTTTGTAAGTATCAAATATATCCTGGAAAACCCAGCATTGAATAGTCCCTCAATTATTGTCAACATGTTGTTAGAGTTATGCTTCTAAATTTTTTTGCGTAAAATTTTAAGAAATAATTATATATTTAATTAACACAGAGCATTTAATTAACATTTTAATTAACTATTCTACATATATATGCATGTATATACACACAATTATGTAATATATAAATTAAATAGCTGAGATAGTTTGCACACATTTTTAAATATTCAGCCTTTTTAAAAAATGAAATGATTTCGAGGCTGGCCCAGTGGTGTAGTGGTTAAGTTCGTGTGCTTTGCTGCAGTGGCCCATGGTTCTCAGCTTCAAATCCCAGGCACGGACTTGTGCACCACTTATCAAGCCATGCTGTGGCAGGTGTACCACATAAAGTAGAGGAAGATGGGCATAGATGTTAGCTCAAGGCCAATCTTCCTCAGCAAAAAGAGGAGGATTGGCAGCGGATGTTAACTAAGGGCTAATCTTCCTCACACACACACACACACACACAAAAGAAATGATTTTGATATAGACTTTTCATGTACCAACAATGTCCATATACATATGTAGTTTGTATCATTATTATTTTTCCTGCTTATACACCTTCCACCAGATTGACATATCACAGTTTTCTTAATTGTTTTATATATATGTTTTGCTTTTATGAACAATACTGTTTTATAATTTATGGGATTGTTGACTACTATATACCCACATATGGTACATAGTGTGGGAATATACCTATGACACATTTTAGACTTGGGCTCGAATTCCAGCCCACTTATCTACTCAATTTGGGATCTCGGACAATTTATTAATTTCTCTAGAATCAGTTTCCTCATATATAAAATGGGAATAATAGCATCTATTTCATTCTGAAAACAATAAAGTTCTATACCCCTGCTGAAGGGGTAGATGTTAAAGAGAAACAAAAGTAGTAAGAGACTGAAGCTTAAGCATTGAGTGAAAAAGTTGAACTGCCGGGGCCAGCCCCGTGGCACAGTGGTTTAGTTTGCCCTTGGCAGCCCAGGGTTCGCGAGTTTGGATCCCGGGCGCCCACGGACACACTGCTTGTCAGCCATGCCGTGGCGGCGTCCCATATAAAGTGGAGGAAGATGGGCACGGATGTTAGTCCAGGGTCAGTCTTCCTCAGCAAAAAGAGGAGGATTGGCAATGGATGTTAGCTCAGGGCTGGTCTTCCTCACACACACACACACACACACACACAAAAGTTGAACTGCCAAGCAGGGAACAGTGCAGCATAGTCCAGGCTCTGGAGGGATGAAGTTTAGAGGGAAGAGAAATGGAATAATAGATCTTTTCTAATTATTTCTATGTCTCTGTCCCATGCTAATAAAGCTAACTCTCTGAGTGTTGCTATTGGCTGTGGTTTCTGGGCTCTGCAGGTTAGGTAAGCACTAGGCTGGCTGGAGGTGGTCTACTACACTTGTGAGGCACCCACCTGGTGGTTATGTTATCCAGTTGCTTCTATGCTCTCTGTTAGGTGCCTGCCTTGGAGTAGTGGAGTAGTGGAGTCTAGTTTACTCCTGCTGTGTATCTGACATGCCTCAATGAGGACTATGCTCCCCAAACAGATCTAAACCAGAGCAAACAGGCTGGGTAGCCAGACCAAGTTTTGTCAAAAGTAACAACTGAGTAATTGCTAATGTTTTTAGAATTATTAGAGAGACATCACTTGATAGGTTAGGTTAATCCTTATCTTATTTAATTTCTTAGCCAAATTAGACATTTTTGACTATCCGTGTCCAGTCTCTAAATATTGGAATTAATCAGGGCTTAGTTATAGGCCTCCTTCTTTTCCTAATTTACACCCTGATCTTGGGCGACCTCATCCACTCCTGTGACTTTTAATCTGTCTAAATGCCAACAGCTCAGCTTGATCCTGACCACACCTCTCTTCTGAGACAGACCTGTGTATCCAAATGCTCATTTTATATCTTGACATAAATGTCTTATATGTATCTCATAGTTAACATATCCCATATACTTATCTATCAAAACTGATAATGAGAGAGAGTATACTATAGTGATTAAGAGCATGGTCTCTGGAGTTATATCCTATTACTAGCTGAATGAGTTTGGGAAAATCACCAAACCATTTGGAACTTCAGTTTTCTCAACTGTAAAATGGATGTTAAACTAGTCCTTCCTCATGGAGTTGGATGAGTTCTGAAGGAGATAAGTCAATTAAAGCATTTAGTGTTGTAACTAGAAAATGGTTGTCATTGCTAACTATTATTATTCTTATTGTTGTTGTTTGCTTGAAACCATTTAATGGCTTCTGATAAAATAAGAAATCCTTTAAATGACCTACAGAGTCCCACCTACAGCTGTAGACTCATTTCCACCACTCATGTCCTTCCTTATACTCTTGTTTACCTGGTGTTTTTCCTGTCACAAACCAAGCTCCATACTACCCAATGCCTTCCAGCATCTAGCACAGGATACTCTTTCCTTCTTTTCAGTGATAACTCCCCTTCTTTCTTCATGTTTTGGTTTAAATGTTAGATCCAGAGAGGTTTTTCCTGATCTTCTGATTTAAATTAGGCCCCCTTTCTTCTTTCTCATCTATAGCGGTTGGTAACTGTGCATTTATTTGTAGGATTACTTACTTAGCTTACCCCCATGAGGGCAGAGACTCTGACTGATTGTCAGGCACCTACATCACTACTAAATATTTACCAGAAGTATGAGTGAATCACTTTATTTCCTAACTAACCAGAACTTGTAGCCCTGGGGATTTGGAAAAAAGACAGGTTGGTGGGGAAAGAAGGCATATATTTAAAAAAAAGCCTCTAAAACAGATTATCAGGATGTGTTTTTAAATAATCAACCCAAACATTTTCTGGTACCGTTGCATAGATTTGATGCACCAATATGACTTCTAGGAAAATATAACCCAGATTTTAAAAGCAATTTACAGCTTTCTTAAAAAAATTCTGTGTTGCTATAATTAATGTATTTGAGTAAAACAATAAGAAGGGATGAAAAAAGTCAGACGGAATAGAATAGTCCACATAGGTGCAAGCATATTTGTCCTTTTTATTCAACCTGAAAGCAGTTGAATTCTGGTGTTTCTGTATTTAATAGCAAAGGATCACGTATATGTGCTGAGATTTCAGGGTCTTTTCTTAGTGCAGAGACAGTAAGATAATGTAATTTTCCAGATATTTCTATTATTCGTGGGAATTATTGGTTTTTCTAATGTAAATTGTTTTACAATAAATTGAAGGGTATTAGGGATGATGTTGTTGGAATAGAAAAAGATTTATTTATAATCTTTATTTTCAAGATCAGTTGTCTGTTATAATCTATTGTTATTACCAAATGAAATAACTGGAAATGTAATATGTTGTGATAATTTTTCTACTTGGTAACCAAGATATGATGAAACACAAAACAGTATAATGAATTCTCATTTACCTACTCCAGTGAAACGACTCGAAAGCAATCAGGGATGATTAGTCTAACTACACAGTGCTTTTATACCTGGCATTTGAACATACGTATATGAATACCAATAGCTAAATTTATTGGGAACTTATCACTATAGACCAGGTACTGATTTAAGAACTTTACATATTTTAACTCACTTAATCCTTATAACAACACTCTGAGGGGTAAATGCAATTAGTATCCCCCCATTTTCCAGATGAGGACATGGGGTGGTTAACTTGCCAACACTATGCAGTCAATAAGAAGTAAAGGTACGAGGTGAACAGAAGCAGCCTGGCTCCAGGACCTACACTCCTGATACTCCGTCCCAGGTTTTACTGCCTATTGTCTTCAGGATTTAACTAAAAATAAGCAATAAAACTACACAAAGAAGGCCTGGTTGGGAGGAACTAGGAAGCAGTTAAATTATTCTGGATGTTTTCTCTTTATTCCTTTTTACTTCTTACTCCACCATGTGAAGAAGGAAACAGTTTTTCGCACGGTTTTTGGGAAGGTTGCTAAATGTTCAAATGGAATAATTGGTATAGAAAATTTACTTAAAAGTGAACACATTTAAAACAAAAACAGAAATTTTATAGTAAATATTTAAAGCTTTGGATCATATCATTTTGAAAAATGAAACTAAGTTATGAAAATAAATTCATATTATTTTATATTTAAGAAAATTTAGGTTATACGACAACTATACCATAATTTTTAGAATTAACAAAGATTGAATTGTGTTGGTTTTTGTAGGCACAAGAAAAAAAAAACAATACATGAGAGCAATCAAGACATCTTTCATTTCACATTTGATTTACCTGAAATGATCAAAGAGGGCCAGTTTTGCAAAAATATTTGAGAACTTCAGACTTCATCAATTTTCCCAAAGTTGACTCTATTTTGATATTCAAAACATTCTCTCTTGAATCTCCTATTGTATTATATGTAAGCCTTGCTGATTTTCTCTGTAGTCAAAGGCTTTCTAGTGGTCCATGAAACATCACTTTGCAGCTTTGCAACATTAGTAATATCATTTTCCAATGATTTTCATTTTATATATTTATACTGGATGTTTCTAACATCCCACCATTACCCAGACTAACCTTTCATGACTGAGGACAGATGGTGCTCATGGGGGCAAGGAGAGACAAAGATGTTTGTGTGGACACAGATTTTATAGTGTTTAGGTCGTTATTGAATGGTTGTGAGATATGAAGATTTTTCCTTGCCTGTTCAACACAATTTCTGTGGGACATCAAATAATAAGTTACAAATAACAAATATGCTTTATTGTTTTGTTTTTCTGTCAAACTACAGAAGCAAGATTATATTTTGGCAAGTAGTTAAATTACATGGAAGAATGTAAAGGAAAAAACAACATGATTCATCCTCTTTTCCCTCCCCTACCTGGGTATTTAAAACATTATTTACTTATTTTCAAAATAAGAACACTGAAATGGTATGATTTAAAAATTCAGATTAATTAAGAGATTAAAAAGTGAGCAACAAAACAATCGAAAGCAAGTAGGAACAGAGATTTGATGAAGATAAAATTTGAAATTGTGAAACAGATTTTTAAAAATTAATAAAAAAGTAAGTAAAATAAGGATTTAAGTTCTTGGAAAAGATTAATAAGCCTGATTAAGGAAAGAAGAAAAAAATTAAAAGATATAAATTTAAGAATGAGAAGGGGGATATGAAAAAATCAAATGGAAACTTTTTCAGAGAATATTATTTGTAATTCAATAGCAATAAATTTGAGAATCTAGAGAAAACTATTTCTGGCAAAATATAAATAAAAGTGACCCAAGAAAAGAAAGAAAACAGAAAAAGATGAATAAATACAGAAGAAAAGGAAAAGGTTGCTGAAGAATATATTTTAAAAGGTACCAGGCCTGAGTAATTTTTACTATTGACTTCTTTCTAACCTACAAAGAATGGACAATTTTGTACTAGTCTGATTCAAAATTGAACCAGTCTGATTGTATTTAAACTAGTTTGATTCATAGAAAATTATGGGAACACTTATAATTTATGGAGGTAGCATGGTTTAAATACCAAAATTTGATTTTTAAAAAATAACCCCGATACTTATAAATATAGATGCAAATATTTAACTAAACTATTAACAAATTGAATCCATCACCAAACTGGAAGAAGACCATAGCAAAGTAGAATTTATTCCAAGGTTACAAGGATGGATTTCCTGGTTGATGACCTAAATGACAAATAGATAAAGCCAAGAAGTTAATAGAAAAAGGGAATTAGGCAGCAGTGTCCAGAGGTTTAAAGCAAGCAATTAAAATAATTCCTTTAATACACTCTCAACCAAGAATTACTCTGGATAAAGTGCAATTGCTATAAATTCACAAAGGATATTTATAAGAATTGCCTATAGTAAAAACCTAAAATTTACCATTTAGTAACAGATGAGTATTTATAAGCCACAGTGACCATATAATGATACCAATAGTTGTCAAAATCTGGCCCTTTAAGGAAAGAATAATAGTACATTTCAGTTTTAAGCTTTAAATTGTAGTCAAAAGACATAAGACTATTTTGGGAAAAAATTTGGTAATGCCTTTAATGTATATTTCTTAAAGTAAAAATTAATGTTTTTATCAGCATATAATTGTATTTTAGGGAGTTTTTAACAACTTTTTACATTGATCAAATATTCAGTTTAGAATTTGGAAATTAACAAAACATGCCCACACAGTTGCAGTCATATTTAAGTTATTAATATGAGAAAAGCATGATGAAAGTAATTTTGTTTTTCATTTAGAACTCAAGGGAAGTTCCTCAGAAATTAAAGTAATAAAACTTAAGCCCTTCAATCATTACTGCCTAGCACGATGACTGGCACCTATAAGACATTCAAATATTTGTTGAATTCAACTGAAAACAGTTTGCAGCCATTGAAAACCATTTCACAATTTTGTTCATTGAACTGTCCTATGAGAAAGGTCAATGAGCAGATAATCCTGGGTCCTGGTGTCATCTCTGTACTAGTAAGCTATGTGACCTTAGACAAATCATTAAATTCTTTGGCTTTATTGAGTTATGACCAGTAAATTCTCAGCATGGGCCCTCTAGGATGTGTGATCCACTTCTTTTTTGGTATGTGAATGAATTTTTTTAATCAATGTTGGATGAGTTTAGGAACTTAAGTTATAAAGACCTGAAATGTTAGCTAACCAACAAACAACTTTATATGATACTATCTTCAAAATCCATTGTGTATTTTACAGCCCATTTCGATTAAGACTTAGCACATTTCAAGGGCTCAGTTGCCACGCGTGTATAGTGGCTAACTATATTGGTCAGTGCAGTTCTGAGCCTACTTAGTTAATAAAATAATACAAAATAGTGTCTGCCATTATCATGTGAAGTCTGACATCATGACCAGATAAACCTTAAGATGATTATCAAGCACATCAGAGGAACAGAAGTTTCCCCTTTCTTGATTTGTAGAATGGGTGAATTGGATGAGATAATGTACGAGGTATCTTCCATTTCTGATATTAATGCTGTGGTTCTGTCCAAGTGCGTGGCATAGAGGAGCCACTTAACATTGTTGTATGTGGAGTGTGGATTATGTATGTATGCCTTGTCTCGTTCCATAAAAGCTTTGAGGCAGAAACTATTTGTGGGAAGAAGGGAAAATGAAAAACAAAGAGAAAAAGAAGGGAGGGAGGATTAAAGGAACGAAGAGAGAGGGGGAAGGGAGGAGGGAAGAAGTGAGGGAAGAGAGAGAAAAGAAGGGAGGAAGGAAAAAAGGATATCTGGAGAAGGATCAGATCTCAGAAATGTCAATCTCCATTAGGTTTATTGGTAATTATTTCTGGTATCAAGTGAACTTTCAAACAGAAGCCTTAGCTGTTGGGTGCAGTGCTCTTTTAAGCTACAAAGTACATTTTAAAAGCAGACCATGTCCCAAGAACCTCTTAGACTGTGGACTTATTTACATGTGGCACAGGCCTAACAGACCTTGGGCTTTGTGATCATAGCCCTGTAAACTGTAAAGTTCACATCACCATGAGAATGACCAAGTACAAAATCTGCAATTTGCTCCCTGGATTTTCACGTTCAATGATATTTGAAAGGGTGGGATGTTAATGTAAATATACTTCAACTTGTAAATTTTGTTATTAAGATCTAAGTGAAGTCTCCGTGGCTTAAGAGGTACTCTTAGTTGAAGCCCACTTCAACAAAGTGTAGATTAGAACAAAGTATAGGCTAGTCTACTTTTAGATGAATTTCTAGTTTTGAGTTGAATTGGGAGATGAACCTCCAGAGAGTAGAACAGAGAAGGGAATACCTACTATGATCAATAATAGGGATTTTCAGGGTAGTTTTCATGGCACTTGAACTCAAATTCAGGCCGTGGTCATACCCGTTTGCGTTTGTCGGACTGTGAGTCACCGGAGTGCAGTGAATCTATTGCCCTAGCACCACCCACATCCCCCAGCACATAGTAGGTGACTTCATCCACCTCTGGTGACTTCAGTTATCATCTATAGGCTCTCAGCTCTCAATTTGTAACTTCAGTCCAGGTCTCTCTTCTGAGTTTCAGACCCATTTTAATCAAGACCTCCACAGGTGTTTCACACTCACTGTGTCACAGACTGGGCTCATGTTTCCCACTGAACCTGCTCCTCCTCCAGGGTTCCTTATCTCAGTCAATGGGGTGGCCATCCACCCAGTTACTCAAGTCTGAAACTTTGACTCAGTAAGTTCCCCTACCTCCCACAGCCCGTCAATCACCAGTCCCTCTGAGTCTCCTCAGACGATATCTTGAATATATGTACCTTTCTCCCTCTCTGCTCACATCACTTTAGTCCACCATATTTCCCCTGACTACTGCAATAGCCTGTTCTCCCTGGACCCACTCAGGCATCTCTGTACTCCAAGCACTGTGGGGACTTTAAAATATGTAAATCAGATCACTTCAGCCCCCTGCTTAAAAGATTCAATGCTCTTAAAATAAATTCTAAACGCTCAAACTTGGGTATTTTGGAATAAATTCTGAACTCTGTTACATGGCCCTCCACTCGTGCCACCTTCCCCTTCGCTTACTAGCTCCAGCCTCTTTGGTCTTCTTTCTGTCCTCATACACTCTGAGCTCTTTCTACCTCAGATCCTTGCAGCTGTTCACCCTGCCCCAACACATACACCTAATTCCAATTCATTTTTCAAGTTTCACCTTAACTCTCACTTACCTCCTACAAACCTTTCCTGTGTGGAGTAGGTTAAGTCCCCTTTATGCATTCTTGCAGCTCTCTGTATGCCATTGTGATCCTAATCACATTTGTAATATTTGCACAACGTTTATCTTTCTACATGGACATGGACTGTGTTCCTCGTATATTGCTGCATCCCCAGTAACCAGCATAGGAGCTGCTAGATAGCAGGCACTCAACAATAAATATTACTTGAAATACTGAAGGATTCGATGGGTATACCCCATCTTTGATTTAATTAGCAGCTGAGTTGTTACTATTCACATGTCTGGGCCTACAGATTTTAAAAGACTTTATTACACTCCTGGATATTTTTGCATGGTAGTAATAATTCATAAGAATATTTTAGAATTATTCAGCCTCTTTCCCACATGAACGTCAAATACCTAACAAAGATATTATAGAAAAAAGGTAGAGGGGCCAGCCTGGTGGTGTAGTGGTTAAGTTTGCGTGTTCCACTTTGGCAGGCTGGGATTTGCCAGTTTGGATCCCAGGCACGGACCTACTCACTGCTCATCAAGCCGTGTTGAGGCAGCGTCCCACACAGAAGAACTGGAAGGACCTACAACTAGGATATACAACTATATACTGGGGCTTTGGGGAGAAAAAAGAAAAAAAAGAGGAAGATTGGCAACAGATGTTAGCTCAGGGCCAATCTTCCTAAAAAAATAAGTAGAATAAAAAAAGAGTAAATGTGTTTTTACATATGGCATGAAAGAAATGTCTAGAGTTGATGCAAGAGTTAAAAAATGATAGAGTTATTATATCAGAGTTGTTTCAGGGCTAGAAGGCATCTTAAAAATCATCCAGTTCACTTTATTTTAACCTCAATTATACAACATAATCACTTGGATCAATTAAATTAGAATCCCTGGGATGGTCTGTTCTAAAAACTCCTGAAGTGATTCTTACATGTATCCATGAAAGAGAACTACTGATCTGGGCCAACACTGCCTTTTTCTATAAAAGAGAAATTGAAGTTCAGAGTTCTTAAGTGATTTATTCAAGATCACACAGTTAGTTTCTATATTAGTGGTCCATTTAGTGGAACATACTTCCCTATACTAATAGCTAAAATAATGGAAATTGATAAGGAAGAATGCTAAGCCCCTGAAATCAATTATTTCTTTCTCCAGGATGCCTAATTTCTGATTGGCAATTGAGCCTAAATATCTCATCAGACCAGCTGGAAGAATATTACCCAGTAGCTTAGATCAGTGTCCCCTCAATTCATCTGATCATAAGAATCACCTGGGATGCTTGTTCAATCCTAGGAGTTAGAATGTTATATAAGCACTCAAGTGATCTTATCCTCAGTTATGTTTGGGAATCACTGGCTTAGATAATGTAATAATTTCCATTTCTAGAGACGCCAGTAAAGAGGCCATAAAGAACTTCAGCATGGTGATATGGGTTTACTCCCAAGGAAGAAGGTCGGTGTCAAAGACCGTGATGCAAAAGTAAGTCAAGGTGTGCTGATAAGAAAAGGAGACTAAGCGTCTTGAAGGTTGTAGGGCCAACAGATGAAGCAGGCTCAAAAGGAAGGCAGGTGTGCTGGCGATGCTGTCTCCAAGTAGCAGAGAATCTTATGAGATGACCTCATATAGGCTGGAGCCCCGGATGTAAAGATAAGCTTAGGGGCACGTATTTCTGTGAATCACTGCCTGTATTCTTACAGCAGCAGGAGGCTTCCATGGGGTCTATTGTAAGGACTCATTGAGGACCTTCTCTGAGCAGAGCCCATAAATGTGACATATGGTACCAGCATGCAACAGAATTATAATCCATTTGTGCAAACATGAAACTCCAGCAGATACCAGAGAGTTAAATTAAGGTGCTAGGTGGTATAGGATAGACTATCAGGGCTGTAAACACCTTTAAATAGAAAGGCCTTAATGAGGCTGCAGTAGTCAGAGAATGCTTCATGGAGGGGCTTCAGCCTGAGCTGGGCCTAGAAGAGTGGTCAGGATTTTGACAGAGATGCATAGAGAAGGGAGAACATTGCCAAACATGGAAGCCACAGGATGAGGGGCACAGAGAAGCAAGGGTTCCCCTCAGCCAACTGGCAGGATAGTGAGGAGTTTGGTGGGGGTGGAGGCTAGAGAGCATGATAAGAGGTAGAGAGTGATCGTATTTCAAGGGCCTTGAATGTCAGTTAGTGAAATTTAAACTTGATGCTTCAGAAAATAAGGACTTATTAGTGCTTTTCTAGTGGAGCAGTAACTTGGTGAAGTTAATTACTGCAGAAGATTGGTCTGGCAGCAGGATGCTGAATGAACTGGAAAGTGGCACAGGGAGGGCCATCGAAGCATTTTGGACCTGGGCTTTAGTGAGGGCCAGGGATAAGATGCAGTTCGTAGAAACAAAAAGGAGAAGCTGAGTGGAAGAGCATCCATACTACTTGGAGAGGGACTTGACTGGGAAACTGAGGGAGAGGAAGGAATTAAAGATGGGGCCTAATATATTTTTAGTTCACATGCTTGAGTGTGTTTTTAGAATAATGCCATTTTTGCTTGTTTACCTGCTCCAGATAGGATTTACCAAAACTCTGTTGCTCTGCATAGAAATACCATGGCTCAGGGTTATGGGCATGAGATGAGGTTCCTGAGATCATCTCATGAGTCTATGGAGATGAGACTGGGCTTCACTATTATCCTCTGAAGGTCTTCCTGTGACCTCTCCCCACAGGTAGTGCCTCTGTGGGTGAGCAGCTAAGGGAGAGGCATGAAGACAAGCATCACCTGCACTAGGGATGGGAACGCACAGTCAAGGTTGTGCAGTCACCTGAGCCTGGGTGGGTGGGGTCCCATTGGGCAAGTTGGTAACATCTTTGAGCTGCTATTTCCTTCCTCGTAAGATAGAGACAATGCTATCAGCGTACTATCCAGTCTGCGTATTTTGAGGAGTCAATAAAATATTTGTAAAGAGCTCAATTTAGTATACTGGCTCTCAATCAGGGCTGATTTTGCTCCCTAGTCGTGACTGGGGAGGTGGTACTGGCATCTGGTGGGTAGAGGCCAGACATGTACTAAACATCCTACAGTGCACAGGATGACCCTACAACAAAGAATTGTCTGGCCCCAAATGTCAATCATGCTAAGATTGAGAAACCCTGGAGTAGCGCCTGACGTAGAGTAGCCACTCAAAAATAGCTACAATTTTTAGAGTACTTAATATGTCTAAGACTATACTAAGTGTGTAACATTTATTTTCTACTTTAATCCCTTCAGAAGTCCCCTGGAAGGTAGTACTCTTATTAGGCCCTCTTTACAGGTGAAGAAATCAGAAGTCTGAAAAGTTAAGTAACTCTCCCAAGAACAAACAGCTGGTGCGTGGATTCTGGGCAGTCTGACTCTAGAAAGCTGGTTTTTAACCACCATGCTATTTTGTCAGTCTATTAATGATAGACATAATTGTTATTACTGTTGTGTAAAGACAATGTAAATTTCTGAACTCATCCCATTAATTCAACAAATTGAATGCCTATGAGCCAGGTCTGTTTTAGGTCCACAGACAGACAAATATTAAACTATTAAAGGAATGAACAAGTCTGAGCTTATGTTAACTGGTGAAGCCTCTTGTCTCTTTCCCTTTTCTGAAGATGGACAAGCCAGACCAAAGACCTATGATAATGGCTTGCTGCAGCTATTATTCCAATTGAAGGTTTCTGAATGGCAGCCACAGTGGTGATAGTGGTACTGGGTGGAGCAAGAGGTTAGTCTCTCTTCTCCCCAGGACTCTTGCCCCAATGCTGCTACTTTACAAATAGTAAGAACTGTCCACCACTACTGACTTCCAATCTAGGTTGCAGTTTCAGTGCCATATGGAGTTGAAAGTATTGGGAACTTTTATGCCCCAAGCTGGGCAGTATTGTGAAATGACTAGGCCGGTTATACTAATTGGGAAAATAATCTCTTTGGTTTTTTCAGTCCTTGTATTTGGCATTAACAAATGAAGCTTTAAGATTTTACTGTTTTCAGGATCTCCAAATCTAGCTTGCTTTGACTGTCTGTTAGGAAGTCTCCACTTGATTTTTATATTCTTTATAATACCTAGAATAAGGTATTCACCTAAATTCATTATGTTTTTTTATTTGTAAAATGTTTTAATGTAAGTAATTGAAAGATTAGTCTTAAAGCACTTAATACTCATGGGTGTTATACTAGGTACTTTTGAAGAATGTAGAAGAACAAAGCTCTTAAAAAACTTAAACCTAGAAGAAGAGACAAAATATAAACAATGAAGGCACTTGGGGATAATTGCAAAACAGTTTGCTACCATATACAAAATACTATAGAGGCGACTAGCCCCTTAAAAGCAAAACTGATACAGAAAGAGAAAATGAGTTGGGTTTATAGCATCAAGATGCATGGAGAATGCCCCCATGTATGGATGCAGAACTCACCAAGTTCCAGGTAATAACAGGCTGGAGGATGGGCAGTGCAGGATAGTGGTTAGGGCTCAGCCTGTGGAGTCAGACAGACTGGGATCAAATCCTGGCTCAGTGCTTACTAGATATGTTACCTCTGGCAAGTGATTTCCACCCTCTACACTTCAGTTTTCTCATCTGTAAAATGGGGATAATCATAGTAGCTACGTCATCGGGTTGTTATAAGGATTAAATAACTTAATATACTTAAGTGCTTGAAATCCAGGCAGTCTGACTCCATAACTTGAGCTATAAACCCGCAAGCTACAGCTGCCTAGACTCGTCATCAGCATTGCTGTGGTTGTTGTTATCACATTATCATGTGAAACAGCGGGTCAGGGAGAAACTAAAGATAGGAGACCCTCTGAGGTTGTTACAGAAACCTAGGCATAAATGATGCGGACCTGCATTAAAGTAGTGGCTTTAAAAAGCAGAAGTAAAAGGAAATAAATGGGGCAAAGGACCAAATTCAAAAGACATTGCATGATACAAATCCAGAGGGTAGTTGGATTTTGAAACTGAAGTATAGACGGTGAAATGTAAGGTTACAGAAGTGTGAGCCCAGGTGCACAGAAGTTGGGTGATGCCACTGAAAATAACGGAGTTCCCATTTTATTATGGGAAAATGACAAGCTTAGTTTTTGAAATGTTAGATTTTGTATGTCAACGGGAAACCTAAGTGATCTTCTCCAGACAATCACAATATGGTCACTAAGAAGCTGGAGACAGAAGTAATTTGCTTTTGTACCACATTGCCGTTGTGTCACTGGAATCAAGTATATGGGGTTGGAGTTTTGCCACCCTCAGATTCTCGACATATTTCTGGGGTCTGGGTGACTAGTGACCCTTAGGTGTCATCATAGAGTACTTTCATGTTTTCTGATTCTGCTTTGACATATTTCCTTATTTTTAAACTACTCTAGTCTTGTATGCATTGCTAAAATGTTACAAAGGTTGGTAATCTTGTTGCTTAAGTAGCCACATAATTCTTTCCGAAGTCGTCATCCATTTTATCAGCAATAATACTTAATGTTTATTAATGCTTCAGTCAGGTGTTTCTGAGATTGAGTATGATGAATATTATCATCTAATTGTTTTAGCCGAGTTCAAATTGCTACTGATCAAATGTGGACCATGAAAATCTAGCCCTTCCCTTTTCGCCCGAGAGCGACATGTCCCTCAGTTCAGAGTACAACATTTTACAATTATTTTTAGCAGTTGTGCATTCCTAGCAGTTGACTAGGAAAGCAGTCATCTACATAAGAGCCCATAATAACTTTCAATGTCATTATAGTAGCTTGTAGAAGGAATTATATTTTTTTGAGGTTAAAAGAGGTCAGAGTTTCTCAACCCCGGCACTACTGATATTTGGGGCTGGATAATTCTTTGTTGTGGGGTGCTGCCCTGTGCTTTGTAGGATGTTTAACAGCATCCCTGGCCTCTGCCCCCTAAGTTCCGGTAGCAGCTCCATCCCCCAAATTGTGACAACAAAAAATGTCTCCAGAAATTGCTGAGCATCCCCGGTTAAAACCACTGAAGTTCTTGCCGTTAGTTTTTCACATGGCTAATGTTGAATGTAGTTTAAATCTTTAATACCATATGAAATAGCACATCATACATGTTCTTCACCAAGGCTTTCAGAGATCCTTGCTTCTTAGATAAATGACATGCCTGGCTTAGATTTCTGTGCTTTCAGAATGTGAGCCACGTTACTCGATTTGCAGAATGGTATAGTAAAGGAAAAAGTACACTGGAGACTTGTTTTCTGTTCTTCTCTGTGACAGTGTCCTGCTGAATGTTCTTAGGCAAATATTTAAAATCTATTCAACATTCACTCAACTGAGACTTAAGTAAGTACTACTTATCTGGCACTGCCGATGTCCACTGAGGGTACAAAAATCAGTAAAATGGTCTGTAACCTCTAAGAACTCTCAGCCAAGTGGAGAAACCGGCCAAGGAACAGTTTCACCATAATGTGATAAATATCGTGGCTGAGGAATGGAAAAGGCAATATGGGAACTCAGAGGAAAGAGTTCCTACCTGAGGAAATCAGGGAAGGCTTTTCAGAGGAAACAAAACTAGAACAGATTCCTAAGATGAGCAGGAATTTGCCAGACACAGGAGGAGAACAAGAACTTCAGGCAAAGGGAAAAGCCCCTGCAGAAGCTCTGAGACTTGGTTTTCAGGGGGGTGATGAGCATGTTTACATGAGTGGAATAGGGGAGGCCAGGGTGGTGGTGGGAGAGGAGGCTGGGAAAGTGGGCAAGGCCCAGCTGCTGCAGGCCTCGAATGCCTGGTTAAGGTCTTAACATTTTTTTCCTGTTGGCCATGAGAAGCCCTTGAAGGCTTGTATAGGCAGGAATTCCCTGTTCTCTGGTTCAGGGATGATCTGGCCAATATTGAGATACATGTGTTTACTGTTAACTATTTGCGGATGGACACCTGTTCAGTTAAAAAAAATTAATGAGTGCCTATAATGAGTAAGTTGTGTGCTACATATGGGGGAAACTAAGCCAAAAAAGACCTCAAGGAGACCACCCTTTACTGGGGAAGAAGTCTGGACGCAGTGAGGAGGTCTCAGATGAGGAGGGATGATTAATTCTGTCTGAGAGAGTCCAGGAAGGTGTCACAGGACTTTGATGGCATCTGCCAGGTAGACAAAGACTCGGTGACATCACCTTGAAGGTCTGCTCACTCTGGGGACAGAAAATTTACTCTTACCTAGGAAGAGTTACCCTTCATGTTTCTGTTTTCATAAAATAAGTATCACTAATTTAAAAGTTTAGACTGCATGGATAAATTTAAAGCTTATTCAGATCTTTTCTGAAATATAAGTTTTTCATTGAGAATTTTCCTGACCATTCCCTTTTTTTTTTTTTTGTGGGGAAGACCAGCCCTGAGCTAACATCCGTCGCCAATCCTCCCCTTTTTGCTGAGGAAGACTGGCCCTGGGCTAACATCGTGCCCATCTTCCTCCACTTTATATGGGACGCCGCCACGGCATGGCTGACAGGCAGTGCGTTGGCGGGCGCCCGGGATCCGAACCAGCGAACCCCGGGCTGCCAAGCGCGGACTAAACCGCTGCGCCACCGGGCGGCCCCCCCATTCCCTTTTTTGTTTCATTTTTGTTTCATTTTTTTCATATTACTTTTATCACCATATAGCAGACTACGCTGCATATTTTATTAATTTTATTATCTTCCCCCTCTGGAATGTAAGCTTCATGTGGCAGGGATTTATGTGGATTTTGTTCACTGCTAGTAGAGGGCCTGATAGAAGGCCTGGCATAAAGTAGATTTCAATAAATGTTGACTAAATTATTCGAGTATAATTTTTGTAATTACTTATGCTGGATTACTTAGAATTCAGTTAAGTATACTGTATCATTACCTATTAATCAATTTTTGTATTTAAAAAACTGTTATATACTCTTGGAAATAGCTTTATTGCCTTCAGTTTTATTCCATATTTTCCAAAGGAAGTGAGTTATTTTATTTTTTTCTATCATCTTGATTCATACTTAAAAATTCATGGTCAGTTTTGTAATGACTGACTGATGTAATACAAATTTTTTTACTGAAGCTGTGAAACCCATTTTAGAAATTTCAAGACCAATAAATTGCTTGGAAGTACGTATTTTCAGTATCTAGAAATATCCAATCCCAATAACAAGTTTTTACTTTCAATAGGTAAAATGTATTGAATCACCTTGAGAACATATCCAGGGTTAATGTATATTTATTTCAACTCTGTGGAAATCCTTAGAATGTTTCTTTTCTCTCCCTCCCTCCTTCCTTCCCCCTGCTTCTTTCTTTCTTTGCTATATTGCAATGAAATTGTATTTAAGTTAGTGATTTTAACAGCAGAAATTTATTCTAGCTATAAAGGGGAATAAATTAAGGCAAATTGACTTCAGTGTCTGTGTGTTGTTTCAGATTGAGAGAGTATATTTGATTGGTATAGTGGGGAAGATGCTGACCCTGATTCAATCAGCTGTGGTGGGGGGAGCACATCAGATGGTGCCTCTGAGTTGTCTTTCCTATGGGGGCTATGGTGGTAGCAAATGTGTGCACTGGGAGGGGTGGGTAGGGCAAGAGTGGAGAGGGGTCAGCTGTACAGATACCCCTGGAGTGCCTATAGTAGTAACTGCTTAACTTGAATAGAGAAGGACCATGTATTTTTTCCTAAAAGCATTAAAAACTTAAAAAAAAAAGTCTTTAACAGGTAACATTTTTCTTTTCATTCTGAAGCTGGTGTTCTGTTCATCCAATCTTTGCACTATTTCCTAGTATTTATATTTAGCCTATATAGTGTAATCCGATTCATGAAAAGTAAATTTCAGGACCTTTTTCTTTATTCTTTCTTTCTTTCTTTTTTTTGCTTGTTGGCTGAGATCCCTGCTAAGGAAAAAGAAAGATAATATTTTGTTTTCCACTTGATATCAAAGAAAAAGTCTAGATTCAAATAGAGATGTGCTTTTATGTTTTTCTCTTGAAGATCAGCAAACTTATCACATGTTTTACATGATGAGAACCAGAGTCGGATAGCTCCCTGTTGTCTCAGAATAAGAATGTGTTTTGAAATGCTGTTTTATTCGGTTTATTTTCACTGTCTTTTTTCTATTTCCGTCTCTTCCTCCCTGCTTCCACCCCTGATGTTGTTTAGCAGTTTGTGTTCCCAACACGGATTGTGTTCCTAACATGCATTTTGATTCCTTTTCAAGTTAAAAAAAATAAACAGTGGGAGTAACATGAATAATTCTCTGGAATGAAAATTGAGCTCTCCCCAGATTACAGGGAGATAGTTTCAAAATACCACATGTTTGTTTTCATAGTTCTCCAGATTTCTGTTGGAGACATAGGCTGTGTCATTGCCCAACCAGAAGGCATTTCTTGGCCCAGCAGAGAAGACCACTGTAATCCAGCAGGCCTTCTAAATTCCTGTGCAGGATGAAAATATGAGATGCAGTACTTCCTGCAGAGCCATGAACACGTTATTCGTTCATGCCACACAAAAAATGTTAGCTTCTACTTTGTGTTAAGTAAGGTGCTGAGAATATCATGGTGAACAAGCCAGGCAGCTATCTTTGCCTACGTAGCATGTGATGCAGTTAGAGAGATAGACATGTGAACAGCACATTATCTTCTGAAGTGATAAATGCTGTGGCATGGAAAGCACAGTTTGCTATGGGGGCACATAGGAGGAGCATTAAAGCAGATGGGGGTGGAGGCACAGGGAGAGGTCAGGGAAAGCTTACAGGAAGTCTTAAGATGGGACTGGAAGGAGTACAAATTAGCTAGGCAGAAGGTGAAAGAGTGGGTATAAAAGAGAGGGAAAATAATGGTATTTACTCATAATCACCACAAATAGACTTCAGTGCAATTTCTCTGTTTCTGGAGATATTTAGTGATGAACTACCTTTGTGTTGCGCTGCCTGCTGTCCCAAGCATCAGAGCTGGATGATCAACAAAGTGCTTCTTCACCAAAGTGGACTGTGAGGAATGGCCAGTCCCAATCTGGGCAAGTCACTTCTTCTACCATTCAGTCAGTAGAGGCTCCTTTCAGAGGTTCAGTATGCTTTCCAGGAGTCTCAAGCCCAGTGTGACTGTGCATGGCCTTCCATCGAGGCCTATGGCACCTTAGCCAGAGCTCAGAGAACACGTGAAAACCAGCTCAGCCATGTCCATAATCTGGGGGTTTCCCCCATTGGTTTAAATAAGTAATGCCTGCTTACTATAAAAAAAAAATTGCTTTCTAGTTCACCCAGTCCTCTCCTGGACCATTTCACTTGTTTGTGTTATCTGTCTGGTATGTAAAAACATCTGAATTTTTAACACTGCCAAAAAAAGATAACGTTTGGCAGACTTGATACATAAAAATGTAAAATTTCTATATGATAAAAGACTCCAAAAACAAAGTCAAACTACACACAACACTGGGAAACATATTTGAGACATATAAGAGATAAAACGTTAAAATTCTAAAAATCTTGCCAATCAACAGTAAAAAAAAATAAGAAAGAAATCCTATAGAAAAATAAGCTAAACGTAATAAACAGGAAATTCATTAAAAAATACAAATGGCCAATAAACTTATGGGAACTGTAAACTAAAACACCAACATACAATTTTTTTGCCTGTTAAATTTATGACAAGTTATAACATTAAAACACCAACCCCCAAAAATGTGTAGACCAGAGCCACTCCACTCCAAGCTGCCAGTCCATTCAGACATTTTGATTGGACTTGTATTAGGTGTGGGGTGTAGGGCTTGGGATCCTATAACTCCAGGGGGCCCTATTCCCGTTCTATATCAATATCACCCCCTGGAGCGCAACTCATATACAAAGTGAACAATGACCCTTGGAATTGAGCAACACTATGAGTCCTAGATGTGTGCACAAAGTATTTGAAAACTTTGTTTTAAAAGAGAAATAGCTCCTCATCTCTCCCAACATTTAGCTAATAAGTTTTGCCCTCCTGCTTTCTCATATGGGATGGATCCTGGAAAGGAGAAGCATAGTGCTAGAAGCAGAGTGAGGTTAGGGGATCCCTCCTTACTAGCCTCTTGTGTTTTTCAACCCTGTCTGATTGCTTCATCTCATGTGTATCTCTAGAGATAAGAAAAAATCTGGGGACCAGGGATGACTTTGGTTGTGTCCCCAGACCAGTCATTCAGCCCTTGGTTAGGTGTCCTTAGTCTGTGGGTTCATGGCAAAGATCCCCAGACTGGCACTCACATCTGAGTTTCTCTAGTACTGGATTTTTCACTTATCCAAGTGTATTTTTCACTTGTCCAAGTCTTCTTTTGCCCCCTGTACTGTTTCTCACTCTTTCCGGCCTGCTCCTGACAGAGAGAGGAAACGAGACAAAGGATGTTGCTTTACCACCCTCATTCCACCCTGAGTACGCAGAATCCTATAGTCAGGTGGCCAGGGTTACTGTGCACATACTCACATACCTGCATCTCTCACACTGAGCTGTTTTCACCTTCTCTGAGTGAGAGGAAGGGAAGGTCTTTAACCTGTGAACAGGGCCATTGAGAACTAGTCACTTTTCACTTGATCCAGGTGGGTGAACAAGACCCAGCAGCCTCCCTGCTGCAGAATCCTCTGTACCCTCTGAGCTGGCAGGATGAGCAAAGCCAAGGTCAACCTCCTTCCCAGCACACGGTCCCCTCTGAGAGGCCAAAGGAGGCACTCAGTAAGGGCTAAGAGGACTCCTTCCTTCCTCCAAGCCCAAACTTCTGCGATTCCCTAAACAATACCCCAAACATAGCACCAACAGAAGAGAGCACTCTAATATTAGAAGAGCAAGCATGTTTGGAAAGAATAAATATCCTTGGTGATGAGAAACAGAGAACAGAGACCATCCTCTTAAGAGGATGTGGTAGCATGTGGACTAGTTAATTTTCTCTACTTGTACAGAAACATTTCCTTGATAGAAATTTTCCTCCTCAGAGGAGATGGAAGACTTTCTTGCTGACTTGATGCAATGCATCCCTAAAGACAAAGCCTGGGACATGGGGAGGGGGGCCTGGGGAACCTGGCCTCCTTCACCCAGGCTGGCAGGGCCTGACTGGGGACACACGGGCTTGTGGAATGGGGATGACCAGCACAGTGGCTGATCCATGATTCTGACAATTTTGTGGTGATGTATAGAGACATGAAAACCAAATACAAATATCCTGCTAGATCATGTTCTGGATGGCAAAGAAAGTACCTTCATGGACATTGTTGTGTAAATTGACAAGATTTTAATAGAGACAATAGATAAAATTCTATAGCAATGTTAAATTTATTATAGCTTATGTGTGTATATAAGAGCATATCTTTTTTTAAATGTACTATTTATAGGTGAAGGGCTTCGATATATGCAACCTACCCTTAAATACTTGGAAAAAAAGATCGATTTCTCTATCCATCTATCTAGACAGAGAGAGAGAAGGAGAGTACGAGTAAGCAAGGGAGTCCAAGGGACAAATAGTTAAAAGAGGGCAAATCTGGGTCACGGGTATATATTCATGCAAATTTCTTTAGGTTTGATATTGTTCCCAAATTAAAACAATGACCAATTGACTCTGTCTCCCTCTCATCAAGAGGCACACACCATCTTTTAATTTTTTATTATGAAAAATTTCAAACATACACATCAGAGGAAAAATATAATGAATTCTTATGTACCCTCCTCCTACCTTAAAAATTACTGTCATTTGGCAATTTGTGACAATACCATCTTTAAACAATACATAAGGGAAGCTGTCCAGTTGAATCTTGTGTCCCCCATCTCTTGGAGGCAGTGCTAAGTCCCCTCGGGCCAAGCTTTCTGACCGTCTAGAGCTCTCCCAGTCCTTGACCACGTGAGGAACACACCTTCCACATCATATTTCCACAGTGTTGGTGCCTGGCCCTCAGGGAGCTGTTGAGGCTCTGGGGTGTGGATCTGCCTTGCTCTCTAGTCAGCTCTGGGGTCTATTTTGAATAAGTTTCCTTATATACAAGGAAGTCATCTGACGAGAGTAATTTCAGTGCACAATAGTATAATCCTTCAATCACCTAGTAACCGCAGCATGCAAAAACAAGCAAGCAACTGGAAATGTGGTTAAAACCTCAGATCTCTGTATAAATACTTTCTAATGTTGATGAGAAAATGGATCTAGTCCTGACACACATCTAAAATAAGAATTTGGGATTCCAGCAAAACATCCTTGATGGGACACACATTTTATCTTTTTTCTCTTCCAAAATACCACTAAAAGTAAATGAAGAATGAGTGGAAGAAAATACAACAAGCAATTTCACCTTCATCTTTGGAATTAGAAATCTGATTGAGGAAGGGTAACTGACTTAACAGAGTGGGAGAGTGCCTTCAGGGAGGAATTCAAGAAGCAAACCATCTCACTCTGCAAACCTCAGTAGACTCAGGATTTGCAGGCACCAGAGAATGAAAAATGTGGAGTAAGGCATGAATCTGGTATTGAGGGATTGGTTAAAAATCTGTATGATTGCACCCCCTCTGGTTTCCAACCCATACTTTGAGCAGCCAAATTACCTTCTTTGTCTCTACCCTCTCCTTATAGCCTTTACCCATGCTCACTCTACCAGTGGAAGTAGGATCTTTAGTGCCTTTAAATCTAATTAGATTAGAGAACCAATTCCAGAAAACCCAGGACTAGTTCAGAGAACCCATCCTTAAATTCTGTTCCCCTGGAACCATTTCTAATACTAAATTCTGGATCATTCAGGGTTTGGCTAGAGAAGCATAACTAGTAGTGTATATATTTATGTATGTATATGGATATACATATACATGGACTTTTACAAGAAGTTGGCATACACAATTACAGCTGCAGCAGCTGGCTCAGCCTGTCCAAAATCTGTTGGGCAGAAATGGAAGCTCATGAGCAGGCTGGAGCTCCATGAGCACGAGCAGAAGCTTGCTGTCTACAGGCAGTTGATTATAAGTATGGCTTGAGCTGAAGCTTGTGACTTGTAATCATAGACATCCTCAACTTTGTCACTTGACTAAATAGTTCTATGTGGGGAAGTATTACAGAAGGCAAGTGTCAGGCAAGTGGCCACTATTAACATGGTAAGCGTTATCTATTTATTCCCTATCTGGGATCTCATAGGAGATTTTATTTTCAACCCAAAGTGGATATCTCCATAGAATGATGCATGCAACTTAGAGGAATGAAAGCAGGTAGGCAGTAACATTCCTTCAAGATCCTTGATTCTTTCCCTGGAATAAATAAATGCTCTAGTAGTTTGTCCAGGCAATAGTCTTAGGCAATAATGTTTTTGATAATAATGACTACTCTTTATTGAACATCTACTATATGGCATGTAACTAGTGTCTCATGTTTCTTCATGTCTTGAGAGCAGAGGCACTGCCTGCCTCTGTTCCTGACTATCTTCAAGGGTATTTATACGTACACTTAGCATATGACCTAGCAATCTTACTCCTAGGTATTTACCCAAGAGAAATAGAAACAAATGCTCATACAAAAACCTGAGCAGAAGTCAGGTTTACTGCCCATCATAAAATAGTTGAGTTCAGTAAACTTGGGGTTCCTCTCCTGTAACACAACCTCCTGCGTGTGTAGGTGACACCTGCCTTCTTTGCATCACCCTGCAGAATTAGGGCTCAGGGAACTGGTGCAAATGCTGATATTCTGGCACTGTTATTGCTGTGAGTAATAAACTGTCCTTTGCTCTAACTCAGGAGTCTCATGTCTTCTGCCAGTATCCATGACTAACTTGTTTGCTTGTGTGTAGGGTAAAATCCCAGATTCTTTAAAGTTCTACACAAAGTATTATAGACGCATGATCAACAATTATAACAACTTCACTAGGGAAGAATTATTTTTTGGATGTGGAAACTGAGATTTAGGAAGGTGCAGTTTGCAAAGGTCACGACCTGTAAGTGGCAATAGAAAGTGGTAGTTAAGAGCCTTGTCTCTGGAATTGGACTGTCTGAGTTTAAGTCCTGACTCCACCACCGAATAGCTTCTAAAGAGGGGGATATGGTTAGAAATGCTAGAGGCTGTCTCAGTTGTTTTGCTCTGTAATCTTGAGCATAAAGGCTAACGAGGAAATATGATTCAATAATTTAATATAAGCCAAAGGCTCTATTTAAATGAAGACACAAATTATCAGCATCTCTGGTGTCGTTTGTGGGTCTCCTTATATAAAAAATACAAGACTGGAACTACCTGATTTTTTTTATGCCTCTTCTAGCTTTGAAGTTCCGCAATCAAGTGTTTTAACTTTTTATACTGTGCTTCCTCCCCTATTTGTCTCTAGAATTCAAAGGTGGACCAGGAAATCCTATGGCAAGTGAGATCTATGGGCTGGGGGTGTTGCAAGAGATCTGCCCTATCTACCCCCTGACCCTCCAGTTAGGGGAAAGTGGTGATAAAACAGGATCAATTTGCTCTTGGAAGTGGGATATGCAAGATGGTTTCTGAGGGTCTAATGCCAATGGTTCTGTTAGATTCCTATTTGACACTTGGGCCTCAGAGGAAGTCTTCCTTTTCTAAACTATATTGGCTCATGTCAAGTAAGAATAAACTTTAGGTCCCTGAAGTCAATGAAACAAAATTTACATAAGGCATAATTAAGTCACCAGTTTGAATTTTAAAAAATTCCGTTTATTACATATGAAGATTTAGTGATCTAAATGTATGTTTATCCCAAGTGCCAAGAAAAGCACCTAGTGTGTAGTAGGAGCTCAATAAATTTCTGTTAATAAATAAATTAATAAATGAATATTGATATAGAAGGGTATCTCTGCTTTGCTAAGTGGAAAAATGTAGGCTATAAACAGTTTGATCTCCTTATATGTATTTTATATCTGTTCTATCTACCTATCATCTATTTCTTATGCTATTCATAGTAAAAAGACCAACAAGTCCTGCCTCAAATACATTTTCCTGGGAGGTCAGATGAGGTAAGACTTTAACATTCTACTTTATGCACTTCTGCTTTTGGTGGGGGTATAGGGGAGATGGATTTCTAATATAGTTTTTAAAAAGAAGAAAAGAAAGAAGGCCATTTCCTCTCTTCAAGAGGCCTGAATGGAAACAGATAGTGGCTTTGCCAAAAGCAGCAATGGAAGAACAATTTTCTAGGTTGGTGGGAAGAGATAGAGATGTCTACTTCCCCCGCTCTTCCTTCCTCCATTTTCCTTTCTCTCATCCTGCCTTTTCAGACGCTTCCAGTGAAGGCTGGTTCTCAGAAGCGTTGGTGGAGAGCAGGAAGACGGGCTATTTAAGCAAGAGCTAGAAGTTATGTATTTCCAACAATTAATTGAAAACCTTCACCTGCCTTCTTTAAACATTTTACTCCCAATAACCTCTAATAGAGCTTTGAGGTGACAAAATATTTCTGAGGAACTCTCAGTATCTTCCAAAAAGTAAGAGTTATTACATTTTTTTTCTTTTATCTACTGTTCTCTCATCTATCTGTGGGTTTTTTGTTTTTATCATTGCAGAAAATAATTCAGGTTATAGGAATTTAAACTCTACTTTTAGGTATGGGTCATTAAGGCCTTAATAAACCTCAGCACCAATTACATTAGTACAACTGAATTCCAAAAATTGTTAGAGTCAAATAATTTGTGTTGTTTCTTGGGAAATTCATCAGTGTATGCCCTAAGAGCTAAGTTATTCTTAAAACTATGCTATAATTACTATCTTCTTGCCAGAAGAAACACATTTTACTTAAATTAGTTTTTCTTTACTTAGTGACTGTTATTTCAACTTAAGATTCCCAAAGAGAGGAAGAAGAGGAAACTACCACATTTACTGAACACGTTCTATCGAGCATATTGTGCTGGATGCTGTCATGTGCATTATGTCGTTAATCTTCAAAACACTTCTCGGGGGTGGGTATTGGTACACCATTTTATAGATGATCAAACTGAGACTCCGACAGCTTAACCAACTTGCTCAGACTCAGTTACTACGTGGCTCAGCTGAAATTGAGGTCCCATCTGATTTCAAAATTAGTCCAACTTTTTCCATTGAGCTACACTAGATTCTCATATAGGGGCTGTTTCAGAAGTCAACCAAACAATAATCGAAAATACTCAATTTCAGTTTGATTTATAATATGGCATTTAAAGTGATACCTGGATACTGTTTACTATAGTACTTTATTCTCAGTTTACTACGTATATTAGAGGAGCAATTTTATTTGTTATTAATAATGCCAAAATTCAAGCAAATCTTCAACAAGTAACTCAAGGAAATTTTTCTCACTCAGACACTCCCTAATTTTGCCTGAATAACTATCAAAAATGGAATTTATATAGAATTATTTGGTTATGCTATGTGTGAAATTTTATGGCATATTATGGTCTTATATCATTGAAATAGCTCATGTGAAGCAATTTATTACACTAGGGACAATATCTGAATATGGGAAAGCAGACCCAAGGTAGACAGGTTACCCTGGAATTGACATGTTTCCACTCAGTTATCTTTTGTGGTTAGAAAAGAGTTCTTGATTAAATTTTCAGAGCTTAATAATGATCTATTTTATATATACCTATAGTTTTCTGTCCCTTGAACATGCCAAGCTCTTTTCTGACTTGGACCTTTTCACTTGCTATTCCATCCCAGTGTGTGGAATTCTGCCTCACTGGTTTATCACATGGCTGGCTTCTTCAGGTTTTAGCTTAAATGTCATCTTCTTATAAAGACATCTGTTGTTTTGTACCCAACATCCATCCATCCTTCTTTCAGTAAAAGAATGACCCAATTTTCCTCTAGAGTTCCACTCTTACCTCACCTTTAAGCTTGTGGTTGAGGTGGGATGGAATCCATGTCCAGTTCCAGGCATGGTCTTGATTGGCTTGGGCCAATAAGCATATTCCATCACCCTTGCCACAGTGATTGGTTCAGGGATGGGCCCAATCAGAGCCCACCCCATTCTGTAACCCAATCAGAGCCAAGGAGATGTGAGAAGACATTTATTAGGGTTTCCGAGAAAGAAAGTTTCCTTTCTATTCATTGAGAGCTTTTGGAAGAGACCTCCCTCTTTCCCTAGATTGTTGGATAGTAGTTATGCATATCAATGGGAGTATATTTGTGTATGTGTGTGGGGGGGATGTTGAGGAGTGGAGAGTAGTGACTCTGTGGAGCCCATGGATGACTTCATCAATGAGGAAAGCAGAGATGGGAGGTGGCCTGAAGAAGATCTCCTAGAATGACTTTGAGCTGCTAGACCAAATCCTGAAGGAAATTAGACCTATTCCTAGACAAGTCAATAAATTCTTTATTGTTTAAGCCAATTTTGTTGTTGTTGTTGTTTATAACATAAAGAGTTCTGATCAATACAGCTGTTCAGAGAGGATTTTCCTGATGAACCTATCTAAAGTAGTTCTCTCTCCCCACTACTACTTACCATGAATCTGTTTTATTTCCTTCATGTTACCTAGAACAATCTGTAATTATATTTTTGGTTTATTTGCTTACTTGTTTATTGTGTCTCAGCTACAAGGCCGTCTTCAGGGCTGGAATCTTGTGTTTCTAGTTCACTAATTGCAACCAGCACCTGGAAAAATGTCTGAGAAGATGGAAATGTTATTTATTGGATGAATGGATTAGGAACCTTTCTGTAGACTCAAAAATGCACTTTCTCCAGTTCCTTGCTCTACACCCCTTTGTAAAAGCAAGAAAAGAAATAGATTATAATTATACCATATGTGCCCGTTGGTATGAATTCTGACAGTCCTTTTCCAAACAAAGTAGAATAATTTTCCTGGAAGTCAGCTTTTAACATGAAATTTTGTTATTTTACCTAACCACAGTTAGGCTTCCAACAGTTTTTATAGCTTGGTCTCAAAGAACTTTGTCACCATCTGTTTTTAATTTTGAAAGGGCTCTCCAAAAGACACACATTTGAAAACACATTGAAACAGAACTTAGCTAGCTTTAAAAGAGGGGCATAAAGGTTTTTCCAAAAACTGTGACCCAAAAGGTTAGAAATTAATTATTTAGTACTTTTTGGCAACAGAAACAACAACAAAACAGAACAACAAAATCTTCATCATTTTGTGATAGTTACAGATAATGACCAGAAGGGAATGAGATATGATGTAGTAAAAAAAATAATTTAGATGCTCTGAAAGATGCTGAAGAAACATCTTGGAGAATACTATAGACTTCTAATCCTGTCAATAATATTTGAGTCATCGCTTTACCTATGATACAGCAATTAATAGCAAAGGATTCTGTTTTCTGTATTTTCTTTTTCATATTCTAAAATATAAACTATTCTCAAATGGGAAAAGATAATTTTTTAAGTGTGTATTTTGTCAATATTCTCACAGTGGTTTTCAATTTTTGGGAGACCAGCACAATAATTTTACTAATTTTTCTCATCAGAATCTCTATCTCTGGATATTTAACTTGACAATACGCATTCATTCAATCAAAAAAAATGTCTTGAGCGGCTGCTATGTGCTAAGGACAGTGTTAGACTTATATTTGCACAGGATGACAGGATCCCAGTTCTTTAGGTGCCAATAATTTAGTTGGCAGAGTATGATAATGTTCTTAGTCCATATTTTATATTTTAAATGTGTTGATGACAGGAAATTTAAAAGATGAATTGCTAAAATTTGCCACAATGTGTAATTTTAATGATCTGTCACCGAAATGTGTTATATGATCATTTGGGAAATCTAGTTAAGATAGAATCCTGGAGCTACAATAATATAAAGGCATCCTAGAGGTCATCTCATCCATTCCCTGTGTCAGATAGTAGCAGAAGAAAACAATCCTAGAAAATAAAAATCCATTCCATTTTGATGTCCTGAGAAATATAACTTCCTAGAAATGAAGACACTTTCGTTCTAGAATAATAAAGTTATAATGGTACTTTAAAAACAGAAATTGTTTGAATTCTGCTTCTTTGTCTTTGAATTACAGAACTTAAAAGACAAAAAATTGATTTTTAGGAAATTCGAAAACTAAAGAGCTGAAAAAGAAAAATGCTTTCTACTTCCAGAAAGGAACAGAAGCCTAAATAATTAATTAATAGGCAGTAAAATTTGTGTGACAGCAGACACACAACAAGAGTGTTTAATCCACCAAAGCATTGTAATAAATGCAAGTACTCTAGTATGTAATCCACACAAGATTTTCTGTGTCTTCTTTATTCATGAAGTCTCCACTGTGACTGGTCACCACTGCAAATATTAATTCTGGTTTTTCCTTCAAGAACACCTGACATAGGAACTCCTTGTATGAAGGAAGGCCTCCCTCTTGTCCTGCCACTGGACAGAGACCTCTTCTATCTGGATACCCTCCCCATGCCACTGGTGCCTTTTCCTCTGAGGCTCCCAGCTGACATCCCCTTGTTAAGACAAATTATCCAGAGCTTGGAAATAAAGCCAAAGAGTGCATGATGTCTCCTCCTCATCATGCAGGGCAGTGTTTAACCATCCCCTGCCCGCCCTCAGGGATTCTTGACTTACCTTCAAGACATGCACTTGTATTTGAGGCTCACTATACTTACTATTGATTAAAGGCTCAGACTGTGGGAAGTTACTTTTAATTTATAGATTTGTTTCTAGTAGAGATGCAAATGATTTCTGTCTTACATAAAAGGCAACCCAAAGATTATGGTGACTGTGGGTTCATTTTCTTGTAAGACATACACCAGTTTAATGTCTAACCTAGGAATCATATTCTAACATTCTTCCTTAAAATGCTTATGAATACCTAGTTCCTCAAAATGCTCTGTGTACCAGTTTTACCATTTTCCAGGTTCTCTCATTAATTAATAAGTTGAATAAAAACTTGAATACATGTTCATTTCTTATTTGTATGAGTCAAGTTTTAACATTTTAGAATTTTCTATTCCTTTCAGAAGCTCCTATTGCTATTTCCAATGAGGCACAGAATCCAGGCCCTTCCCACCTCCTCCTCTATATTTTGGTATTATTTCCTCGCCACATCAGTATGGAATTAATATGGTTAGCCTCCAGGACCCTCATGTGGTCTATATGCTCCTAAGCCTGTTTTCCTCAATACTTACACAGGTTTGAAAGGGAAAGGCTTCTTAAGATCAGGCTTGAGAATTTTGGGGGAGCTTGGGCTAAAGAATATTATTAATGTTCCCGGTGCATTGTGGGTTAAACTGACTTCCTTTTGGGGCTAGCCAGAGGACTTTATTCCACATATCTTGGTATCTGTGACACAATGTAAACAGATTCCAACCAAGCATTGCATAAAAGACCATTTTGAATATAACCAGCTGGTAAGATGGTGGACACCTGTCCTCTTTGCCTGCCCAGCATGCATCTCTCCATCTGGGAACTATACCCTGATTTTACTTACTTACCCTTGTCTCATTATCTCCTAGGCAAGGGATGGGCACATGACCTCAACTGAGCCAATAGATGCTCTGGAATTTGAATCTTAAATGAGTAACAAACCATCTGAAATAATGACTGTGGCTCATTCATCCCAAGGACAGGGCCCTGAAGAGACTGCCAGCTGGTTCCTGACACCTAAGTCTCCACAGCTGCCTGGATCCTGTCCTTACTGAGACCCAGTTCTTCAGCTTTCCCTTCTCTCCTGTGAGCTATCCCATGACTTTCAATCAATTCCTTTTTTGGCCTTTGTTAGCCAGAGTAAATTTATAGTGTTTGTACCCAGAGAACACCAATTGATAGATTTGGTGATTATATGTGTCTCATTAAAATTGAAACATCAAATATTCCATTTTTTAATTGCCTTTTAGAACTAAGGGTAGTAATTGTAATAGCTGAAAAATAACATTTACTAGGTGCCTGCCACTGTTCTAGATCAGCCGATTTAATCCTCACAGCAACCATATGACATGAAGAAACTGAGAGTCAGAGGCATGAAGTAACTTGATCTCATTACACACTTTAAGTCATGGTGCTGGGATTCGAACCCAGGCATTCTGGTGCCAAGTTTTTTGCTCTTTATCAACTTTCTCCCTGGGACTAAAGATACCCTGTTAATTGACGGAAAAAACCCACCTTGCAGGTGATTTCCTGCTGCTGAGTGCCTTTCATTCTCAGGATAATCTTTGCATTTCACATCTAAGACAATCCAAAGTTTAAAGTTTTGTGTTTGTTAAAACATTGGCATGAAGAAAAGCATTCTGTGCTTTCTAGACACTAAGTGGCTCCACAGTGGACAGAAGGAGGGATTTCAGTCCTCGAAGGTGCCTCTCTGGGCTTCTGGGAGGAGTGGCTTCCCCAGGTTTTGTACACTAGCTCTGGGTGAGAAATCGACATGGTCAGCAGCAACTCTGGACTCCTCCCTTTGGTGTGCTGGGGGAATCTGAATCAATGTTTTGTATAGACAGCCCTCTAGACTACAAATTTGGAATTAATCTTCAGTTTTCTGCTCTTTCCCCAAATCTGGATTCTCTGCTTTCTTTATATCTCTGTTCTACCCCCAGGTCTGTTTCATTAGGACAGCATCCAATTGAGCATAGAGCTGATTGAGGGGATGGTCACAGGAGACACCATGTGGTGTCAGCATTTCCTCTACTTACCTGCCTGTTTTTTCTTACCTCATTAGGGTGCACCTGTCTGAGCACCAGAATCACTAGAGAATCCTTTACATGCAGATTCCCACGCCTATTCCAGACATCTTAGAGGACAGATCCAGGAGTCTGATTCTGATGTCACGTTTAGGACCTATTGGTGCAAAGGAAAGAATTCTAAGAATACTTGGCTTCTTTGACACTTACCACGGTCCTCAACTTCTCTGGGCATTGATTTCCCAATCTGTAGAATGGGGAAACAAGGCCAGCTCTGTCCCCCTCACAGGTTATTGTGAGGCTGGTGGCTGCGAAAGAATTTTGGCAAAATGCTTTACTATTATTGTTTTCAAGAAAAGGCAGTTTACAATAGGTGTTTTTACTCTGCCTGGAAAGTAGAGCTTGCAAAGCACAAGTGTCGCAAACACACAAAATTCTCTCAAACGCAGATTGTGTGGGACATGTTTACACAGACTCATTGCCATTTCTGGGCCTGGATCTAAACCTCATTATAGAAGTCATTCTTGAGAGTAGTACAGGGAATTCTCTGCCTGCACCCCTGACCACAGTCACAAACCTGTATAATGAGGCCTAAAGTTCTCTTAACAAAGGAAAAGCCTTTTATTCCATAATTAAAGATAAGACTCTCATCTTCAAAACATTTTTCGTGAGATTAACAAATGCACTCAAACTGACCCAATAGTGACATTGACTGAAACCTTCTTCCATGGTCCCTAATTGAGAGTAGCTTTGGAGAAGGCTGAGTGGTGTGCAGGAAATGCAGGAAACGCAGCTGGGCAGCAGGGAGGGGCTACTGTCAAGTGAGTTGGAAAGTGCCGACCAGAATCACTAGGGAAATATGCACACTTCAAAATCTTTTCTAGGGCCAGCTCCTGGTTTATCTTATTCTATTTCTAAGTGGGCAACAGCCTCATCTTTCTCACATCAGATTTGCCTGCCTTTTCTGGTGAAAATTAAACTCTCTTTGAGATTTTGCTTGAGGAGATAAGCATTTGTAAGTTTCTTATTTTACAATTGGCTTGCATATGAGGAGAGTGGGGAGAGGGGAAGGGAGGTGGGAATCTAATTTCTAACTCAATCTAGAAGTTGTGAACTTGATATTTTTCAATTGGTTGATTTAACTAAGTCTTATTCAAATTATAATTATCTGACTTCCCAATAAAGCATAATATTTTTTTGTTGAGTTGTTCTTTCAGGATAGCTATTATTCCCTGGGAAGAAAAGACTACATACAAAAATTTGCTATCAATTTTGTCCTTCCCCTTTTAAAAATCATGTATGTTTTGTTCAAAGTCATGATATTTTGGGATTTGAGATTGTAATCAGCCTTGACATTTTTGGTCAACACTTGCAAAACGGCAGAGAAGCACGTTAGAGAAGAATTGCAGGAAGTGGGGCTCTGGCTGGTAGAAAGCAGAGAGGAGATAGGGCTGTGCATGCCTCAGCCTTCCACTGTCCCAGGACTCTTACTATCTAACACCTCCAGTGACGTGTCCCAGATATCAGCTTCAGACCTAAAGGACTGCAGATTCACACTGGTCAAAAACAAACACAGAACCGAAAACAACTCAGTCACTGACTGGAGTTTAGTATTAAGGGAACAGATGTTTTGTCAGTTTCATCTTTCTTAACTAACTTAATAGTCAGTACATGGATATTGGAAAATCAATTTATTGTTTAGGGCTGTATTTGTTAGAAAGAAAAAAAGGAAAGAGAGAAGGAAGAAGCAAGGGAAGGAGGGAGAGGAGGAAAGAAACCTATTAGCTATACACTTTTTTTTTTGGCAAATTGCTCTGCCAGGGTTTATAGCAAGGAATGAAATGTCATATAGGGTTGGTTTAACATTTTTTCTTTTCCCTGGATAGAGGTCAAAGAATCATGTATAGCCCAACCTCTTTTCTCAGTTTTAGTCATTTAGTGAGGGTTCCAGTATTAACATGTGAATCAATGCAACTTGAAAGCCAGCTATGGTATCTGCAGGGTGTGCGGACCCTGACTCCACTCCTTCTTGCCCACAGACTTGCTTACTTCCAGTTTCCCTGCCCAAGTGGGCATAGGAAAAGAGCTGGCTCAGCTCTTACTAGTGAGAGGAAAAAAATAGACAGTTTGGTTTTCATTTTTTGCCGACACCATGTATTTGAACTGTTTAGACATTTTAAATGGAAAAGGCCTCCTGAGTCAGAAGGTCAGTCCCTCACTAATGCAGAGAAAGGCCCTGAAAACGTACTCTTCGAGGGGGCTGTGAACCACAGTCCCCATTTTGCTTTAAAAACCTCATGTCTCTACAGTCTCTGACTAGCTCTTTCCTATTGGAAAAATGCAGTTTAGACTTCCCCCTACCTCCTTTTTTTCAGTTATCACAGGCATTTTTACCATATACATTCACTCTTGTAGTTACCTAAGATCCATGGTGAATCCTTCCTCCCACAGCACGGGTCCTCACTGTTGTCACAAAGCAGCCATTCCAGAAGCAGGTCAGTCTGGAGGACTGGGGAAGGGGTCATTGAGTCCTTCCACATCACTTGAGGCCACCTCTCTGAACTACAGCAACTGAATATTCAACCTAAAAACAACGTGCTTGCTATGCACAGTTTCAAGACAAGTCTGTAATTCCCCTACACTGTGTCTCCTGAGGCCCTCTAACATACAGATTCCATATGCCCCACTGCCCTGCGGAGTTTGGTTGTCTAGGTGAAAAGGTAGTCTTTAGGATTGCATAGTAATAGCTACCTCACAGGGCTACTGAGGATTCAACGAGATAAGCAGGTAAAGCATCTAACATAGACCCTGACAAGTAGTAAGTGCTCATTAAAAACGTTAGGTTCTCTGTAACTAAAATATCCACTAATAGATCAGGTCTTTGAATCCATTTAAATTAGTTATGTTATCTAAAGGAGGAGCAAATGAAATCCCAAATGGGACCGGGTTCCCAATCAGAAATAATTCTCCCTTTGTGATGTTTAATGGGTTTTATCCTTTAGGTATCATAGATCTTAAAAAATTATTAATCAGTGTCTACAAAAGAAATTCAAGAAGATAAAGTCTGAATTCCTAAGAAGAATGCATTGATTGTGACCTGGTGTTTGATTTACAGTGTGTTTTCTGTCTGTACTTGTAGGTCTTTTGCTTTTAGCTGTAATTTTTATCTCTAGCAGTGCAAAGAGGGATCATACTGGAGTCCTGGAAGACTGCCAAATCACATCGTTGTTGAAGTGGTTGGCACAGTTTCTGGGATAAAGGAAATTCCTGCTTGAAGGGGCCCATTTGTTTTAGACTTAAGTTTGTATCATGTGAGCTGAACCCTGGAATTTGTATATGAAATTGCTATACAGAAAGAGACAGTTGTAACTGGTTTGTTTAAACCAAGCTTAGAGCAAGGCAGACCCGTGAGGGGGAGGGGCAGAAAGGCCAGATCAACTTGCCAGCAAGAGTCTCAGAGTGTTCAAACCAGTTGAACATGCTCACGGGAGCAGGACACACCCTGGGGGAAACCAGGTCCAAAAATAATGGCCTTGCACAGTGTGAGGGCGTCATAACTTTGATCTTCTGAGGCTGACCCATTTTGGCAAAACTTTCCACAACTATACATTGTGGAAGTTTGTATGCAAATTAGAAATCAGGTACCTAGATTTTCATGTCTGGTTGCAGACTATAAGCTTAAAAATGAGTCCCAACAATCTAACATTCTACTTATTATGATATAGAGCACTCTTCAATCCTTTTACTGATGCCTGAAATGATGAGAGAATGGTAAAAGAGTAATGTTTCTCAAGAGTCTGTGGACACCTAGGGGTCTGAAGATGTTAGTCTCAGGTCCTTGTATTTTGAGGGGTGTGTGTGTGTGTTTGCAGTTCAATGACGATATTTAAAATTGTTGCTTACCTTACATGAATAAAAGTTTTCTTTTTACAGTGGTAATTCATAACCAAAAGATGCTTTCATAACATATATCTTAGATCAAGGTGTTTTAAATCAAGGACTTGACATATTCTTGATGATCTTTATAAAAGGGTCTATTCTTTACTCAATCATGACAAACATGTAATCTTGGGCAAGTGAGTTAATCTTGTACCCTTATTTCTTGATCTATAAAACAGGATTTATAGGGCCTCCTTCAGAAGGTTGCTATGGGTTAAATGAGGACAATGTGTATGAAGCACTTGGAACTTAGTAGGTGCTCAATAAATGTTAGTTCTCTCTCTGAGCTCCTTGTCCTCGTTCCCTGGGGATATACAGTGGTACAAACAGATATAAGGACTCCAATTACAGATAGTAGCTTTGCTTCCTCAAGTAAAGAAGGCAGAATGGTTTTAACAAGTTGTTGCCATATGTCAGGCTGTTAGAAAGTTATACTTAGTCGTGATGTAACTCCAGATTCATTGAGAAGGAATCTCATAATTGTGAGCAGAATATTCTAGATAATCCAAGTGGAGCACTTATATTTTCCAGCCTTCTGCAATTGTCATTTCCATTAATATTTAAATAAAAATTATGCAAACTCCCATTTGCTTGCCCACAAGAAATTCATTTCCCTTCTGGATATTTTTGAGAGTTCCTTGGAGTCTTGCCTGTACTGTTGTCATTTCTCACTTTTTATGTAACTGCCCTCTCAGTTCTTGACACTCACTGGCCATCTGGTCGCCATACTCCATGTTGATCCCTCTCCCTCTTCTTCACAGCCCCCACATGAGGACAGAGCCCCTTCCTTCATGTTCCAAGGCATTGTTAAGACAGGCAGATACTAGATTACAGTGGTTAATAAGAAGAGTTAAGGGACTTGAAAGCTGTTTGTCAAAAATCTCTGCCCAGGTTCTCTCCCCATGCTCCATCAGGAGGCGTTTCCAGTTGGCTCTCTCTCCTTGGGTCCCAGCAGCTGGGCTCAGCTCCCCTTCAGCTTCAATATCATTTCCCCTCCCTTCTTTTTCCCAAGTCCCTGGGCCTCGATCCCCCATTACTCTACCCAGAACACTCACAGCACTCAAACAAGATAGATCTATATAAAGACTGCTGTAGTGTTTTTGCTCACACCTTTAAAGCTAAAACATCCCCAAACTAAATATCAATTACAAAAATCTGGGTCCTAATTCTGTTAATGCCAATTAGCTGACAGATTTTTGTCACCAATTATTTCTATACTGTAATTTCATTGAATTTGGCCTTGATTGGCAGGAATGGAGATGGGGGTTGTAGGAGTTGCAAGTATGTGTGTGGGAATATAAAATGATCTCCACTTATATGAGGAATCTAAAATAGTCAAATTCCTAGAAGCAGAGGGTAGAATGGTAGATGCCAGGGACGGGGAGAAGGGGGGAAATGGGGAGGTATTAGTCAAAAGGTACAAAGTTTCAGTTATAAAGTATAATAAGACCTAGAGATCTACTGTACAGAATAGTGCCTGTAGTTAACAATACCGTGTTGTATATTGAAAGTTTGGCTAAGTAAGTAGATCTTATATTAAGTGTTTTTATCACAATAAATAAATAAATAGGGCTGTAGGAAACTTTTGGAGGTGATGGATATGTTTATGGCATAGGTGTGGTGATGGTTTCTCAAGTGTACACTTAACTCCAAACTCATCAAGTTGTATACTTTAAATAGGTATAGCTTTTTGCATGTCAATCATACCCCAGTCAAGTGGTTTTAAAAAAACATGTAAAATGATCTCCGTGGTTCCTTCAAATTCAGATTTTATTTTATTCTAAAAGCACCTTTTTAGTATTAAAAAATCACATATATTACAATTAAATTATCTTTATGTACTTATGTAAATTTGATAATTAAATTACTAAAATTTAAGTATAGCTATTGTCATTTTGTCTCTAATTTTACATGGAAAGTTTGGCACATAGCAATGAAATTAATCATACTGATTTACCACCGTAGGAAATATTTTTATTTCTGTGAATTTCTTAGTCTTCTGAGAGAAGAATTTTTTTGGAGGGAGCAAGGAATATATGTTATTATATTCCTTGGGAGCGAGGTATATATGTTATTACAATAAGTATATTTCAGTAGCAGAGAACCATATATGATGTAAAAATAGCTGATTTGATTTCTGATGCATTTGTGGTGAGTTGATTTTAGATTTCCATGAGATCATAATATCCCTCCGTCAAGAAAAAAGTCAGATCACATCATCTTTTCTTTTCATTTGGGCATGTGGATAATAATATTTTCCCCAGAATTGATACTATATGAAGGTTTGAAGTTATAAGAAACAATTTGAGCTAAAATACATAGGTCATAACCCAAGTCAGCCTGTAGACACACTTGATGGACCTTTTCATGTTTAAGTTATGAAGGAGCATTCAGGGGGCCACTAGGTCTCACCTCACACTCCAGGTGGGTCAGGGAGGTACCCAAAACACGGACATTTCCCTCTAGCTCCAAGCTGTGTAGCTTCTCAGAGCCAACAGGCACACTCTCTGGGTTTTGGGTGGTGGGGTACACCCCGACCCCAATACTTTGTAGAGGGCAAAAGTATTGGGGAGCCTGGAGAGGAAAAGGAAAGGCTGCATTACCTCAAATTTAATAATGGTTGATTTTGCTCTGATTCATTTAGTTTGATTATTGATTATGGAGATTGTGGTTATATGAGCAATTTCATTTGAAAAATCTCAATTATTACTAGTTATAGGTAATGACTAAAACATCAGTTAATATTTTATATATGTATTTATACACATACACATTTTAAACACATCAAGCTTTAAAAACAAAGGCATATTAAATCATCTCTTTAAATCCTACGTATTGTCCCCTCATCTTTCTCCAAGTATTGGTGATTCTCGTCTCTTTTAAATCCCACCATTTAGAAAGAATTGGAAGAAAACCCACCCTAGATCAGGCCCCTTAGTCCTGCTGACTTGCCAGTGCAGCCTTGAAGATGAATTACAAGTCAGGAAGTACATAGAAGGTAAATATTCCTCTTAGTTATCTAGTAGTGTATTTTAGTTCTTTTTAACTACCAAACCTAGTTTTTTCTGGTTGGTGAAGTTGCTGCATCTGGATAGAATTATTCTGTAAATAAAGAAGGATCTATGTAAGTTAATATTAATATCTTAATCATTTCTTGCTTACAGTGGTGGGGACAGCAATCATGCTAGTCACAGAGGAGGAACAAATACATATTTTCAGCACAAGCCCTATGGTAACATTGCTGTCACCCTTTCTCAAGCCTTTCTACATTCTACCTATAACTCTGGGCATACCCATGGGACTGTGAGGTGCACATCAACACCGTCTTTCTTTTGCTTTAAGGTGAAAAATTGCTCCCTTTGCACAGCTTCTGTCAGTCATGTAATATTTATGGATGTAAGAACTCAGCTAAAGTATTAAGTGAAGTGTCAACAGCCAGAATGTGAGGTGGATTTATCTGTGTACTATGGAGTTGTTTTATTTAAATGTGTGATTTCTATAAGAACATTTTCCTGCATATTTAGGGATTCTCCATTGTTCTCTAGGCACATCAGGGGAATATTTGCCCTTATTCATTCGTTCGTTCGTTCTTTTTTCTTCATCCCTCCCTTTCTTCCTTTTCTTTCCTTCTCCCTCCCTCCCTTCCTTAGCTTCCTCCCTCCTTTCCTCCATCCCTTCCTTCTCTCCTTCCTTCCTTTTGTCCCTGGGGGTAAATATACAAAATTATACACTACTACTTATTTCTTGATCTCTTACCATGGCCAGATACTTAATGATTTATATATATGTGATTTAATTTTATGTAGAAATATAGATTATATGTAATATAAATTTTTATGTAAATATAATATACAGTCGTGCGTCGCTTGATGACAGGGATACATTCGGAGAAATGTGTCGTTAGGCGATTTCATTGTTGTGCGAAAACCATAGAGTACACTTACACAAACCTAGATGATGTAGCCTACTACACACCTAGGCTATATGGTACTAACCTTATGAGACCACCATCGTATATGTGGTCTATTGTTGACCAAAATGTTGTTATGCGGCACATGACTATATAATAAACACAATAATATATAAGTATAATATAAATTTAGATAAGATATAAATATAAAAATTTATATCTTGTATAAATCATACATGAATTTAATCCTCAAACCTTACTTTTGCCCATATTTGTAGATAAACTAAGGCACAGAGACCTCTGCTCTCAAGGAGCTTATATAGCCATTGGACTGTTTGTCCCGGGTCTCACCAGCCTATAACTAAAACAAGATCACAATTCTCCCTTCATATCCAAATTATTATGACACAAGCTTCCAACCTACTTGACTGCCTCAAGTCCAATCTTTGCCAGGCCCCTCTCTGCAAATGCTGCGGGAAGAGTCTCAGAGCACCATATCACATGTGCCCCAGAGCAAGGACTCAGTTTCTCTCACTTTGGCCTTTTGGTACCATAGTCTTTTGCTGCCTCTCCACCAATGGCCCTTGTGAAGATCGCTGCTCCATCCACCAGCCTTGCCTGGCTGTCCTTCTCTGGAAACCACTGCTCCAAGACCCTCATTCTGGTCTTGGAAAGGAACACTGCTGCTCCTTCCCTCAGCTCTTCTCTCAGAAACACAGTAAAGCTTCCAGTTCACTGGCCTAAACATAAACCCAAAGTTGATTAAATGACTTGATCTCAGATAAGGCTCTGCATAGCAGGGGCCTGTTTGCCTTTTCCCCTTGGCATCTCCATGCCTTAGAATCCAAGCCTCAGAGAAAGATGAAGGAAATTTCTTCCTATTGCCATATAGGTCTGTAAGTAAAAGACTCTTAGGAGTGGTTCCTTTCAGACAAAAGCAAATTCTAGGTCTTTAACCTAGAATTGATTGGGAGTTTTAAAATAGTGGATTGAGAGCTTTCAAAATAATGTTAACATCCAGATCCCTTGGGGCACATGATCACAGTGAATTCCTGTGGTCTTAAATTAACCACATCTTGACAGTGGGGTCCCAACCCCACTGCAGCTTCAGCATTGTTGCCATAACAACAGGGCTTGATGTCCTTCTGAGGGAGTTGAGACATTTTAATTTGATGAGGATATGCAATCCTAACCGTTTAGAGTGTTATGAAGTCGTTCCGTGTAACAAATGAACTGTGATTTGTCAATGATGGTCTGGCAGAGAACATCTGTCTCAGACTTTCAGTTACCAATCTGTGAATACAAAGGCAAAATGAACAGGCAGATGAAGCTGTTATCTACTCACCTAACACTGACTAAAATGTGCCTCGGCCCCACGTCACTTCTCACTGCTGACACATGTCTTTCCAACCTGGTCAGTTCATGGTTACTCCCTTCCCCCACATCCATCCCCATCTCTTTCTTTCTCTGTTGTCTGAATTACCTGGGAAACTATTATATTTGTCACTTTTCTGTCTTTGTTTTTTCAGGCCTCATATGTTCATACTTTGCTTTAATTACTCATTAGCCTGTGAACGGCAGACAGAGGCAGCTTGCGGGGGCAATGTGGTCTTCCCATCATCAACGTCAACTTTAACAGGGTGGTCTGAACATGATTAAGCCTCACAAAATGAGGGCAAAGGCGGAGGAGGACAGTTGTTGGAATGAATCAGAAACTCCAATGGCACAATCATGAAATCTCTGGAGATTGTGAAATAAAATTGTTGCCTTTTTGTTTATTATTTTAGAATTGTTTCCCAGGATGTATTTTTTTAAGCAAGTTTATTCTGTTTTTCCAATAAGCATTGTTTTTGCACTGCCTATCGAATTTTGTTAGTCTTTCTATGTTAGTTTCTCCTGTGTGTTTTTATGATATCTATTATTTATGTCAAAGCACAATGCTATCTTCAAGTAGAAGGCCAAATTTGATAGTTTTATCTTTGAGGAACCTACCCTAGGTTTTTTTTTATAACTGTTCTAACCTCGGGTGAATTAAGTATAAGCAAATTGAAGGTTAATTTCTTTAGGAGAGCATTTCTTTCATTCACATGGTATGGGGCAACCCATTAAAAAAATCAGAAATGATGAATTTCCTGTTAAGTAATTTTAATTAACTTTCTATTATTATTACTTTAATTAGAATATCATGCAATGTTTTAATATGGACTACAAGTGAGCTTAAATGGTCAAATTTTATGAAAGAAAAGACAAAAATGTGGACTCACTTTAACGGGCTATGTATATAGGCAACATATTGCTATTAGAAAATTAGAAGATTCTTGAAGACTTCTAGAAAGCCATGTCTACATTATCCAAGTTCATTGGCCTCCAAATTGGTCTATCTGTTTTTGGTCTTAACAAATTATTTCTGTGGATTATATGAAAGGAAGCTTTTCTCCATACTTCCAGAATTCCAAACTGGCTAGCTGTAGAATAAGGAGCGTTAAGAGTACGATATGGATAACTGGAGCAACTGCTGTTCCGTTGGCTCAGGTGTTTATCGTTCAGGTGATAACATATGACTAGGTCAAAAGACAAGTGTCAGCACTATAATAGTCAGGACTGTCAATGGCAAGGCAATGTGAGTGATTCAGAGGATGAACTGCCTTTGCTATTACTGTTGTGGTTGGTGGTCATTTCCCTTCCTTTCTCTAGGTGCTGTGATTAGTTGGACAGCCTTTTGCTCAAGAACTCAACTCAGCAGCTATCCTTTTATAGAATCTTATAGATTGGTGGAACTTAGATTTCAAAATTTTAATATTGGGGAGGACGTTGGAAGTCATCTAGCTGAACATTGTCATTTTATAGTTGAGGAAAATGAGGCCCAGGGCAAGTAAATGATGCTCTACATTGCTTTATTTGCAACAGAATCAGGTCCAGAATTTAGGTCTCTTGGCTGCTGGACCAGTGTTGTTTTCACGATCTCATGCTACCTCCCTTGCATATCAATTGCTCACTAAAGATGGAAATGACTGATTTTAGGACTTCTAATAAAGAAGAGATGTTTCCTTCTAATTCCTGGATCATTGCCTCCAGCACATCTTGATCCAAAGCATGAGTCCCTTTAATAGTCCATTACTCGGAATATCTGTGCCCCAAGCACTCACCAGATATTTAGACTCAGCACAGGGGCCCCCTCCATGGGAACAATTGCTACTGAGTTGATCAAATAAGATAGCGGTCTCCAAAAAGATAGGGACGGATAGGTAGCAATTATTGTTAAATCTATCATTGGTCCATGGCAAATTGCAAGAATTAAGGACTGTATAATAAAATTATCAGATAGCCAAGTTTATTCCATTAATTTTTAACTTAAAAATTTTTTTTTCTATTTTTTCTTCATTCCATATTTATGACATTGGGCACTGTTGAAGATACAATGATTTGCCCTCATGGACATTACATTCTAGTGGAGGACACAGAGTTTGAACAATAAAACATGTATTTCATTTATCAGTACTTCTATGCAGAAGATAAAGCAGAATAACAGGACAGAGAATGCCTAGAGAGGGGCAGGGTTAGCTGACTAAGGTGGAGTGGTTAGGGAAGGTGTCTGAGGAGGTGGCTTTTGAGAAAGGAATGGATGAAGAGAAGGAACTACCAGCTAAAGATTGAGGGAAGAACATTTGTCAGAAGAAAGCATATGTACAAAGGTCCCGAGGTGGGAATGAGCTTGGTGGTAGCAGAAGTGGGGTGAGAAAAAGGGAAGAACTGTAGGAAATGAGATCACAGAAGCGGTCAGGGGCCAGGTCATGTGGGTAAGGCATTTGGATTTTATTCCACATATAACAGGAAGTCCACTGGAAGGTTTTAAGATAATAGGGCAAGAGTAGACAGAGGGAGACTAGTTAAGAGATTATTGCAGTCAGGTAAATGAAGAGAAAATGATGACTTAGACTAGGGAGGTTGGAGTGAAGCTGGAGGTGATGAAAAGTGGCAGATTTGGAGTATATTTTGAAGGTTGAGCTGACGAGATCTGCTGAAGGATTGAGTGTAAGTAAAAATCCAAGTGTGGCAGACAGATTTTAAGGTAGCCCCAAGACCAATGCCTCCTGGGTTCATCCCCTTGTATAGTCCCCTCCCTTTGAGTGTGGGTGGGACCTGTGACTACTTCTCACCAATAAAATATGGCAGAGGTGATGGGACCTCCTTTCTGTGATTACGTTACATAAAGCTCATGCTGGTAGGCCCTGTCACTTTCTCCCTTGCTAGCTGCAAGCTGCCATGTTCTCAGAGGGCCTATGGAGAAGGCCATGTGACAAAGAACTATAGGTGGCTTTTAGGAACTGACAGTGGCCTCCAGCTGACATCTAACAAGAAGCCAGGGCCCTCAGTCCTACAACCATAGGAACTGAATGCTGCCAGCAGCCTCATGAGCTTGGAAGCAGATCACCAGCTGAGCTTCCAGATGGGAACTGAGCCCTGGCTGGCACCTTGATTGCAGCCTCTCAGAGCCCTGCCTCCTGACCCACGGAAACTCTGAGATACAAAATGTGTATTGTTTTAAGCTGCTAAATTTGTGATAATTTGTTACACAGCAGTAGACATGTATTACACACAGGATGTTTAATTCAACTATTCTAGTCTTAATATCACGAAGTATTAAAACAATAAGAAAGCCATGATGGTCAAACACAGTCCACTTATTTCACAGATTGGTGAAACAGGGCCGCAGAGAGGGGCAACTTGTCTGAGGCCACACAGCTCACAAGCAATTAGAATCCCCCCTCCTGCTTCCCCATCCATCGCTCTTCCTGCTGCACTGGCTGCCTTTATATTACACATGTCAAGTCTTTTTTTTTTTTTTCTGTTAGTCTGTGTGAAGCACATCCTACGACTTTATTCTGGCTTATTGAGATAAAGAAATTTTCTTATTTTGGTCCAAGAAGGTGTGAGTTAGAGTCTCTATGTTAGGTCAGAAAAAAGACGAGTCTTTTTTTTACCTCACCCAGGAGATGCTCCATGTGCAATTCATCTGAATTCTTAACCTGCGACCTGTGGCAGCCTCCCTCGTGAAAACGAACTAGCAGGGGGTTGGGGAGAACTCTTTGGAGTCCCCCAAACGTGGCTCATTTTAATACTTCCTGCCCAGCCAAGGCAACACTCCTCTCCTCTCTCATCCTTGGAAGCCTCCGGAAACCCTTGCCCTGTTTATGTGGCCTTTCCTGGGAAACACAACCACAGTAGGGGTCACTGAAGGGCCTCTGGGCTGAAGTGATAGAAAGCAAGAAAACAGAAAATACTTTTAAAATAGAAAGCAAGCAAGCAAGAAAACATGAACCTAAAATGTCGGTGACCCTTGGTTCTCCTGGGGTGCGAACACTCTCATCGGCTGCACAGCTGCTGTCAGACCTGTTGGCTACATCGTGCACTGCTTCTATGTCCATTGTCAGAGACAAGAGAGACAGGAACTGGAATTTTGGCTAATGCTGCTTGGGATGTTGATTTTTCTTCATGCGGTTCGTGAAGTGTTAGAAGGATTTAGCAAACAGACTGATCACATCGGGAAACTTTAATTCTTACTTTCATAGCAATCATCGCCCTAATTCTCACATATTTTCCTGCCTGTTGTTGTGTCCCTTGCTTGGCCTAGTACAGAATTACTATTTTCATTCTGTTAGTACTAGGATGAGAAAATAGAATTCTTCTCTTTTGTGTACAAGCCAAGACGTAATCTGTATCAGGGCCGACGGGTGCAATAGGCAACAGGGATAGAGTGATCAACATCCACGTGCAGTGGACCACCAAATGTTTTCTTATAGATTACAGAGTGACTCAGGATGCAATAAGGCTTGTAAATAATTATGGTTTGAGTTATCACCTGTAGCTTGGACTCCTTTCAGCTACTGGATATCAGCAAATACTGGCAGTCACATCTTATGTGGAAATGTTTCGCCTGACCTGAGTACATAGGAATATTTACAGCAATTCTGAAAATAACTTGAGATTATTAAGCTTCCCCCGTCCCTTTTGCTGGGAAGACCTCCTCGCAACCCCACACGCTGGCCATTCTGCAAAAATACTTTCTTCACTTGCCAGGATCCGGAAACTAGAAAATTAAATATTTTATTCTTTGCTTATTTGTTGCTTAACTAAAATTTAAATAACTCAGGAATAATAACAAGTGAAGCTTTGTCAGCTATTTATACATGAAAGTGAGTCTGTCCCATCATTTCCTGGAGCAGGTTTTGCTGAGGGGTGGGAGGCTGGTTTCGTAGTGGAGGAAGTTATATGGGAGGGCATATGTGGGGGATACACCTAGGGACGGTCAGGCAAAGGGAAGGGGAGCTCTGAAGACCAGCTCAGCCCACTTGTCAATCTGCCCCACGGGCAGCAGCCTGCCATGATCTCAGCCTGGCTTCTCTCCTGATTCTTGTGAGAGCTGGTAGATGTCTGAACAAGCTCAAAAAACTAAATAACAATTATAAAGTGGCACTCAAGAGCCACACCTTGTTACACATTGTTTAGTAACATAAATATTATTCTGTATAGTTCCATGTATTCAAAGCTTTTAAAAGTACACTGTATTTTGGGGATACTTAAACACGTCCTGTGGTACCCCCTTCTTGTCTGATGAGGCTATATTACTGGTGATGTGCGATTTTGCTGTATATAGGCAATCCATAAATTTAGTTACATTTTCTGAATTTCCATATTTCTGAGCAAATTTAATTTTCAATCTGGGCACTTTTTTTTTTTTTTTTGGTGAGGAAGATTAGCCCTGAGGTAACATCTGTTGCCAATCTGCCTCTTTTTGCCGAGGAACATTTTGCTGAGCTAACATCTGTGCCCATCTTCCTCTATTTTATGTGGGACGCCTGCTACAGCATGGCTTTATAAGTGGTGCATCGGTCTGTGCCCGGGATCTGGGCCCCAGAACCCTGGGCCGCTGAAGTGAAGCATGTAAACTTAACCACTACGCCACAAGGCTGGCCCCAATCTGGGCACCTTATACTGAATTTGATAACACTGTCGTGATTGAATGGGTCAATTAGTTCAATCAAACAGATGATTAATTTAGCAAAATATTATTTCAATTTGTGTATTTTTATTCCATTGCTTAAAAACAACTATAAACAAAATTAACCAAAAACAAAACAAAATCTCAAACAATTACTAAGCCTGCCAGGTTTTCTGTCAAAAAAGTTGAAGCATTGGAAAACAGATTATTGGCAACACCAATATGAATCTACCAAGAGTTTAAGGGACTTGATTGTGATTAACCTTGACTTTCAGAATAGGCTCTTATATATTTATAAAAATTTCCCTCTAATGGAGAATAACTTGTAGAGTTATGAGGGTTAAAAAAGTCATCATCTATTTGTCCAAACCCATAGAATGTACAACACCAAGAGTGAATCCTAATATAAGCTATATTTAGACTTTGAGTGATGATGTGTTAATATAGGTTCATCAATTGTAACAAATGTATCACTCTATTGGAGGATATTGATAATGGGGGAGACAATGCATATATAAAAACAAAGAGTATATGGGAAATCTTTGTGCCTTCTGCTCAGTTTTGCTGTAAACCTAAAACTGCTCTAAAAAATAAAGTCTATTTAAAAAAGAAAGAAAGGAAGCCCGGATTTAAGAGTGTGGACTTTTCACAAAGGAAGCAGTGATGATGGAAATGCCCAAAACAAAACAAAAAAACCTGATAGTGTATGAAAGATTGGCATCTGATTTGAATTGAAATAAAACAGAAAAGTAATGGTCCCAATTGAGTGGGAAAAACTTAGAAATGTTTGGCCAAACTCTTTCGGTATCAAAGTTGAATTCATTAATTTAGCAGATATTCCCTCATTTATACTGAAATTAGTTTTATTTCGTGGCCCAAATTACTAAAGTCAGACGAGAGAGGAAGGTGTGTGCATGCACGTGGGCTCGCATAGATATGCACACACATTTTGGATCCCACTCTTGACTGGCTCTGCCTGGCCTCCCTGATTCCTGCCAGCGGGGGGTGGGATGGGGGGTGGGGACAGAAGAGCCACTGCTCCGGTCATGGGGGCAGAAGACTCTGGTTGCCTCATCAAGAGGTTTGCCTACTTCACTCCAAACAGGGGCCATTTGTTTTTGCTTGCAGAGAAGTTTTGAAAGAAACAAGCTGTGATTCCTTGGCTTTGTTAAAAATAGCGTGCATGCAGTGGTAGTTAAGTTTGGGAGTCAGGGAAGTTTGAGAATGATGTGTATGTCTGGGACAGCCCTTGCGCTCAGGTTGTGAGATGTTTGCTGAATAGGATTCAGTATGCAACAGACGCAAGCAAATACAGATAATTTTTAGAAGCTTAAAGATATTTTCAAGGTGAGTAAGTTAGTTTTTGATCCTAGGATACTATTGAGAGTCATGAACACTTGCAGATCCCAAGACTAATGTGTTTTAGCCATAAATAGATCAGCTCCTGAAGCTATGAAGGAATAATAGAACCACTACATACATAACATACAATCTACATACATTCTATGGGTTAAGTATTTAAAATAAATACTAATTAAAATGACAAAATGAAATGCATAGCTATTTTCATGTTTAATTTGTTTTAGATTCCCAGTAGCTAACATAGTAAAATCAGGCATCTTTCTAGCAAGTACCCTTTTAGAAACATAGTTTTATTTATTAAAAATAATTTCACATATCATTTTGTAGCTCTACTCTGCACAGGGAATTTATGGTAACATGTTTAATCTGTCATCTCTGTTTTGAACTCTTCAGAATATTAAAAATACTTAGCTATATTGGAGGATATTATGCATCAGCTTATTTTTTTAATGTAACTTGTCTTAGTATTTAACTCATACTAAAATAACTTATCAAGACTATTTAATTTGCTTGGGAAAATTGAGACATATAACAGATTTTTTGGTCTTGATACCTTGGCACAAAGTATCCATAGTTATTACTATTGCATAGTTAAGCATACTTCCAGAAATGTGGCAATGTACAAACTGGAGAAATTCCAAAATTATCTATTTAGAGATTGTTTCAGAGAATAAAAATCAATCTTTCCCTCTAACACCAACTTTCCAGTGTTCTTACACTCTGAATAAAAAACTAAACTCATCATCCTCATCCTTGAATTAAATTTGGAGAATTCTCCTTTTTACAAGAAAATCTGGCTCTCATTAGCATCTTTTAATGATTTTGCCTAGACTGAGGAAAGATGTTTGAATCTAATAAATAGTCAGAATGCATTCCCCTGCACTGGGATAGGATTTTTGTTGTTGTTATTTAGTTTTGTTTTTTGATCAGCAGCTTCATCCTGGGCTGGTTAGGATCAGAGCTCTGGCCTATTGCTTTGACTTTAGGACTGCACATCCTATAATTATGATGCCCATATCTATGTAGAAGCAAGGAGCTCATTATTGTATTTATTTTTAGACTATGTATATAATAATCAGGTTTGTGAAGGGTGCAATGAATCATTGGCTACTGATAGTTTCATTTTTTAATAAATAATAATTTATCTTGATTAAATGAGATTAGGATGTTTTTGTTTCCATAGTTAAAAAAACACAGTAAAGAAAGAAAAAAAAGTAAACATAAAATAAAATTTCATAAATATGTTACTCAAATAGCATTTAAAATATAATTTTGTGTGGAGTTAAAAATTGTGAAATGCTTCATTATTTATACTTTTGGGGGGAGTTTTTCCCCAAATAGCAAAACAAATTGGTTATTTCTGTATTAGGTATTATTGAAAATGTACTAATATTTGGTAGCATTAAATATATAAACCAAATCTTAGTCTTAAATAAAACTGTAAGCAAAATGACTTTGTGAACAGATGGCTTAATAAAATAATAATTTTTACATTTTCCTCAGAGCTTTTGCTGATAGCATAATTTTTACCTGAAATTCACCCCACTTCAATTTCCCAGCCTCTCATTCCCAGCACAAATGTCGAGTCTTCCTCAAGGCCTTTCCTAATTCTTTCTACTTCATGTAATTTCCTTCTTTGAACCTCCATTAGTTATTTGTGTACTTAAAAAATACTTTTATTAATTCTTTATCAGTTGTAAAGGCTTTTCAATTTTAAGCAACAGAGACTCTGACAGTGGCTTAAAAAGACAGAGTTTTATTTTTCTCACGTGACACACAGTCTGGGAGGAGCTGGTTGATGGTAACATGTGAGCAGCATGGTGATGTCAGGACCAGCAACACTGATTCTCTTGTTCTTTCCCATTTGATTCCAAGATGGCTGTCACAGCTCCAGACATTACTTCGGCAGTCAGTGCAGGGAAAAGAGGAAGAGGCAGCTGCTAGCCAATCTGTTCTTATATCAGAAAAGCAAAAAATCTCCCAAATACTTCCCGCAGACTTCTCACATCTCATTGGTCAGAACTGTGTCACGCAGCTACATCTAGTTGTAAGGGACTTTGCAAAAGTGAGTCTGGCATTTCTTGCCATGTTGTAAAGGAAAAGGGGGTTGGGAACCAAGAATAACTGTCATGGATTGTCATCTGTGTTTTAGTCACTCTTGTAATCTCTGCAGTGCTGATAAATCTCCTACCTATAGACATCACTCCACTATTATTTATTGAACTAAAATTACTTTTGTATAAGAATCATGTACTTTGTAAAAACACTTTCAAGTTGACTAATTTATTTGGGATCAGTTAAACTTTAAGAAAAGTTCACATTATGTTGATTGAAGGTGTTTAATCACTATTCATTGAATATCTATAAAACAACAAATAGTTCTGGCAATGTTCTAAGGAATCACAAGGAAGTCATGGCTTCCTATGAATAGTCACATGAACATATGGTATCCATAGAGGATTTTGATAAACTACAGGATATTTTTGCATTTGATCATTGCTAAGTTTCATCCTTTATGTTTTCCTCCTTTGGAAAGCCAGGAATAACAAGGCAATCATTGGAGGAGATGAAACATCCATCTCTTTTTTTTTCCTGTATAAATGTATGTGTAACAAAATAAAAATATTTTAATTCAGCAAAGTGCATTTTAATCAATGAATAATGGGCAACATAAAACATGTATTTTATTTGTAAATAAAAATTTACAAATGGTCTGTATTTTGGAATAATTTATACTTTGGGGGGAATTTGTTAATTTTGCTGTATAAGATGAGACAGAAAGAGAAGAAAAGGAGAGAAAGAGGTTGATGTCAAATTTTCAAAAATTTCCAACCAAAGTCCCTTCCAACTTTTCCTTTCCAACCAACCAATTCCATTTATATTTAAAGCATATTACACGCTTTAAATATAAATGCTTTAGTTTCAGAAGGATCGTTGCTTTATGTTAGACACAGACATGGGAAAACAATACTAACACACATCAACGTAAAGGGCCTTGCTAGACATAACCATTTCTTGAATCTACTATTGGCTCCTGCCTTCTTTGGTTTCTCTTAGCATTTTCCCTCTCTTCAGCAGTGAAGATAGGTAGGTTTGCACCAACTGTGAAACTGGACCTCAGTGTGCAATAGTAACAAATGGCCCTCAGAGGGATGCCTGGAAATGGCTGAAGTACCAAGAGCTAAGGTGGGCCTGGATTTAAGAATGGATTTAACCCCAGAAATGGAAGGTGTCCTTCAGTGTGCCCTGTTGGTAACCCCCTGGCTTCTCAGGTGCTAGAAGAACTGAATGAGTTTCAGCAATTCCTGAGGACTCAGGTTTCTTTAATTGAGTGTGCATGTTCTGTGGGGATTCTGGGCCACTTAAATCCTAGAATTGATCTATGTCCCCAGAGCTAGTGATGGTCCAGAGATTGTGAATCTCTGGATAATGACAAAAGATTTCTTCAGATCTATCTGCATCTGGCTACAGTGAACAGAGTTAAGGTCATATTGCCCTTGAACGTAATAGTGAGTCTAAGGGCCTACTACACTGTTTGTTCCTTTTTACCTAGTAGCCCTTTCAGTGTAAATATTTCATTAATTCTGAAAAAGGTAAGAGACCAGAGAAAGGTTTTAAAAATTGCTATTACAGTGAAGCCATCTGGGACTGGGTAAAAATAATAATTACAAATGAGAGCTATAGATATACTTTTAGTCCTTAAAATATGTTAAGGTTTTAGAAAAGTATTAGGAGTAATTTCCCATGATTGGAAGTGCTTTCAAGTATTTGGATCAAAGGCACTTGGGTAAATATAAAGAATGGGTTCTTTAGTTAATAATAATAGTAATTTGGCACTTTTATATGAGGACTTCAATGCATGTTAGACACATTAAATATCCCAACAGGCAGCCTCTTTCCTAGATGACCAAATGGACAGGAACTGACTCATGAAAGTTCACAGAACAAGTTACCAACATAATTTGAATTTCAATCTGTGACTTATTCCCAGTCCAGGTAGTTACCTATGGTTATACACCTATAAGGGGCATATTTATTAATTAATCAACATTTATCCAGCAGTTACTATGTACCAAGCACTGTCATAGGTGCCAGGTTTCCAAAGATGGATAATACCTAGTTCTGTCTACAAGAAGCTCATGGCCATTCTCTGTTCACCTAATCGTCCTGTAGATGCTCACATGGTTATTCTGGAAGGAGCAGTAGCCTCTTGGGTTTTACCCTGGTTCCAGCTTGGGAATTTGTCATGAAATATACCCGAGAAATATGTTTTAGAACTAGACTTGCTTAGGCTATTTGTGTATCATACACTAAAAATACCAGTGTGCATAGATATTTGGGTGGGACCATGACTTTTGTAAATGCGTTGAAATGTCCTTTTGGAAGTTTTCAAATATTAAATTATTAACAAATCAAATATGCTACCACCTCTCTTTTAAATTTTCTTTTCTTCTTTTCATTGCAATAATAAATGTTCCTCTGCTCTTGAGCCAGTTGGTTCTAAGCCAGTTGGTTCTTGCCACCAAGTATGCTCCCCAGGTTGGCTTCCTCTCATAATTTATTTTGTGTTTATTTCTGACTTTGAAGATCAAAGGTTCTTAGAAAACTCCTTTTCCCTTTTCTGTGTGATAGGTAATCTAGTGATGGCCTGTTAACTTCCTCATCCTCCAGACACAGATTCCTAAATGTTAGACTGGGAGAGACCTTAAAAATGGACACTTTTCAACTTTCATATTCCCTCAGACCCACATTTATTCCTAGGAATGTCTCTTCAGTTTCCATCAACACTAGGCATAAACTTCTTGAAAGAATGAGAGAAACAGCTACCAACAACAATCCCAAGGTAGTAATTCTTGTTGCTCATCAACTTTTCATATGTTGATACTATATTATATCCATAGCTCGATTAAAATGGTCTTCAAAAAGATATTTGGAACAGACTGGTGGTTGCCAGAGGCAGGATGTTGGGGGTAGGCGAAATGGGTGAAGGGAGTCAAAAGGTACAAACTTCTAGTTATAAAATAAATAAGTCATGGGGATATAATGTACAGATGGTGACTATAGGTAATAATACTGTACTGCATATTTTAAAGTTGCTAGAGAGTAGATCTTAAAAGTTCTCATCACAAGAAAAAAATTCTGTAACTATGTACGGTGATGGATGTTAACTAGGCTTATTATGGTGATCATTTCACAATATATGCAAATATCAAATCATTATGTTGTACACCTGAAACTAATATAATGTATGTCAATTATACCTCAATTAAAAAAAACATTAAATTCAGAGCAAAGCAGTAACAACAAAAAAGTAAAGATATTTGGGGTTATCTTTACCACTGTTCCCTATTAGCAGAGATAATTAAGAGATGGTTGTATGGTTACACGTTTCTGGATTGTGTTTTGGACTTATATTTTAATGTGGATGTGGCATGCTGGAAATTTATAATAATTCAGATAAAATAGCATGAAGCTTTTCCATGAAGCTCAGACTCTAAAATACAGAAGCTGCCCATTTTCCGTGTCCTGGGCTTTAGCTTATCTCCCCCTTGCTCTCTATTTCATATTGGGGATGACCAGCATATTCAATTGGTCTAAAGAAACATCAGCCTAAGCAGAGAGGATTTCCTCCATTCCCGTCATGATGACTTGCGACTGGTTTCCCCCTTCCATGTTTGTTAGGAGGGTTAATTAAAATTTTTACTCTAAATAGAGGTGATTAAGAGGTGATCTTTTTCCCTCAGTTTTTGCTAGGCTGTAAGTAGACTATTGAGAAAGCAGTTATGCAGGAAGATAGTATCGTGACGAAGTGGAAAGAAAAAATTTGTACTGCAACCAATAATAGGAACAGTTGACATTTATTCATACTCTTTAACTTACCAAAAACTTATGCTATATTTGAGTATTCTTCATGTTTGACAGCGAATTATGCAACTACATTTCTATTCCCCAATGTTGAATTTCTTCCAATGAAATTATCTAGCCCTACAACAGAGTTTTCTATACTGTGCCTGTCTAGACATGGCTCACTTATTCCATTTAGAAGGCAAATCCACTGGACAGTTTCTTTTGTTTTCACTAAGCAAACTAAATTCTTCCTCTTTACTTCTGCTCCTCAAAGCATGTATCCTTCGAGTTCAGAAAGAGAACAATTCCTGTTGTTTATTTCTTGGGTTCTCAACATCACTCATTTTGAAGACAAGGGTCAGCCAGCCAACCCTGAAAGCTATGCTGTGATAATATGGTGCTTCTCAGGTGAAGGGCCTCTTGTGACTTTGTGTTTTTTGTTTGTTTATCAAGAATTCTCATGGATGAAAGAAACTTGAGTGCTTGCCTAAAATAGCCCCTCATCCTACCTTAAATTCTCTAAGCATTTTCTTTATGTAATATCCAGGTATTGTTCCCTTTAAGTGGGAAAGACAAGCACTTTTATACAGTGTCAAATAACTTCATGTTATATATAAATATTAAATAATGAAGCTGATTTTTGACAGTTTAAAAATTATCATTAATCATGCATTTATTTTAAAAGTATTTATTGAATGTCAATCCATTATTGAATATTTATCAAGTGCCCAGACTGTCCCAACTTGAAGATTCTAAGTGTTTCCATGATTGTCACTGTAATAGACTAGTGATTATAGTCCATGTTGTAGTCTTGTCTATTTAGGATCCAAAGCAGGAAGGAGATCAGGACTTTTTGGTAGCTCTCAAAGTCTTGTCTGCTAGATCCACACGTCAGCTGTGTGCAAGAAGGTCTGAGGGAAAGTCCAGAGCCTGGGACATAGTGTGCTCAATAGATGTCAGTTCTCCATCCAACCCTGCACAACTTTCCTTCTTCGGTAGTTTAAGGGATTAATATCCCAAGCCATGGGTTTGTCATCGTGGATGTAAGTCTCACAGGGGTAGGGATCTTGTCTGGTCTGTTCACTTCTGTAGTTCCCCATCTTGGAGAGTGCCTGCCACCTAGCAGGAGCTGCATAAGTGAGTGCTGACAGGCAGCAAAGATGCACCCTCCCCCAGCTCGGTTCAAAACCTGTGGAAGGCAGCTCTCCATGCCATCCCTGCCTCAGTGTAAGCACCAGTTCCTCTCCTCCCTTTTCCCAACCTCTTTGGTTGTCTCAAGGTTTATGGGGTAAAAACTACCCTTTATATGGAGATTGGTAAGCCATGCCTCACATTTTACCTCAGTTTACCTCATTTCATTGCTATTTTGATTAATGTATGTTTATTTCTTTAACATCGATAATATAACGGAATACTTGAGGCCGAATTCCATAGTCTTAGCTCTTAAAACATCTTATTCTGACCAGAGTAACAAAATTTAAATGTCTTGTTGGTCAAAGATAAAAGTTAACCATTGGGAATTGTTCGGGCCTACACTTTGTTGGTGTTTGTTTTCAGTTCATCTATTAAAGATTTGGAGAATTATAAAAGAAAACCAGACACCTCAAATTTTACTTTTAGTCATATATTTTGAGGAATTACAGTGGTTCCAAGGAATGCATTAAGGCTGTTATTTACACTGTGGGGTAAGGTTTAATTACTTGCAATCTGAATATCCAGTACTTGCAAAAGAAATTCACCCTTACAAAACTGACATCTTGGGTATCAATACTACTTCTCAACCTAAGTAATGTAATAGTATGAGCAGAAAATTGCACATACTCCGTACACCCTAAATAATCAAGCTATTTCATACTATCTATACTCTGTGGATGCTAGGTAGAGGACAACTTGGAGAATCATTTACCCATAGTTGATCTGAGAAGATATAATAGATTTTGTTTGCAGTTCTTTACTGCTGTCTTAATTCCCAAAAGAGAACTGAGCTGTGTACAGAGTTGCTGAGACAGTGCAGGCACTACCGTGTGTGGTAATATGATTCATGAGGCTATCTATTTCAGGCCAGCTCTAAGAAGGTAGAGTACATGAGGGGATCATTACTGGTCAAGGATTTAGTTTCTTGGCTCTCAGGTCTAGAAACTCAGTAATATGCTTCCCCAGAGGGCTAAACCTCAATTTCCTTGTCTGTGAAATAGATATAATGATCATGCTTACTTCATGGGGTTTACTGTGAGAGTTAAATGAATTAGTATATGTAGAGTACTTAGAGGAGTGTCAGGCACATGGCAAGTGCTCCGTAAGGTTAGCTATTATTTCATTATTATTATGATAACTAGATCATATTTGCTAAACTCAAGGGATACTGGTTTATACCTCTATTTTAATTTGCAGAGAGGCATATTCCTTTCCAGGGAAAAGAATATTCCCTAATACTCTCTCTATCTGGCACCATGTGATCTTCGATACTAAATTAATAAATACCAGATTACTTGGTGAGAGTATTTAAATGAAAGGAAAGTGAATTTGGACAGCTTTAAAAATTGTTTCAAGTAAGTGTGGCAAAGCCAAATTATTCTTATATCTACTCTTGTGATCTTTCTAGGGTTACCTGTCAGGTAGTTATCTTTTCCTTGGATGGTGCTGATGACCTCTCTCTCTCTCTCTCACCCTCAATAGGGACCACCCATTTCCAAGGAGGGTTTAATCTCCCTAGAGAGCCTGACCATGCCCTAAGACAGCCTCAGGTATTTCTTTGCTTGGGCTCTAGATTTTAGACTATCAGTACTTCAGGGCCTCTAGTCACCTGCCAAACAACCACACATTGCTCCACATTATATCTAAATCTCTAACCCAGAGCAGAAAGAAAACTGTGAAATCTGCCCTTATTGACTTTATGAAGAAGGAAAGAAAAATCCTTAAAATAATTACTCTTCAATGACTTCTATTTTTTTTATTATTGAAGATAAATCATGCCTTTTTCATCTTGGATATAGGGGCTGTAGTGTTTTTGCAAATGAAAAGGTTTAGCTCTCCAGTTGTAATGCTGAAATTTATTTTAATTATTGGATGTTACAACTTTTTGCTTAATTGCTTATGTATACTCTATATCAATGTTGCATAATGCTGTTTCTGCCATATATGACATTAATATTAAGCATACACAACCGATAACCAAAATTTAATCAGTTTCCAAATTTTTCTTATAAAATACTGCCTGTAAGGAGAGTGGTAGAAATGAGGCAAGTGGTTTGCTTCAGTAGTCACCATCACCCTGATTGTGTCTGATGCTGAAAAACATCAGTGCTTGGGAGAAGTCAAACGTTATCTGTTTCTGATGAAAGAAACTTAATTATGATTAATTATCATATTAGTTTGCTAGGGCTGCTGTAACAAAGTACCACGGACTGGGTGGCTTAGAACAACAGAAATTTATTGTCTTGCAGTTCTGGAGGCTAGAAGTCCAAGAGCAAAGTTCAGCAGGGTTGGTCCTTCTGAGGGAAGTGAGGGAGAATCTGTTCCAGGCCTCTCTCCTTGCTTCTAGTTCCATGCCTCTCTCCTAGCTTTGCTCCTAGCATTCTTCCTGTGTATGTGTCTGTGTCCAAATTTCCTCATTTTATAAGATTACTGGTCATAATAGATTAAGGGCCCACTTTACTCCAGTAGGACCTCATCTTAACTAATTACATCTGCAATGACCCTATTCCAAATAAGGTCACATTCTGAGGGACTGGGGGGTTAGGACTTCAACATATGAATTTTGGGGGTCATCAACCAATAACAATTGTGATCCTCAGATCCCATTTTAAAATGCTCATGAACAATGGGACCTGTCCTTTGAATTTGTGTCTTACTTTATATAAAGAAAAAAATCACCAACAAAAAAAAAAACAAATGAATCCACCAGCCAATGAAACAACTCACCACCAGCCAGGGATTTTGATGCTCAGTTGACAACTTGAGCTAGGCTTCATTCCGAAATGATAATTCTCCTACATCCTTACAAGGATCTAACACCCGATAAACTGTAGTGTGGAAAATAAGTTCTAAAAAAGAGAGAGCACACAGATAAAAAAGAAAAAAAATTAAATTTGAAAATCTTCAGACTTTATATAATCTACTTACTAGGAAACTGTAAGGGTATCACCCATCCTGCATTCTGTGGAATTGTTCCAGTCTTACCAGGAAAATCTCACATCCTGTAAACTTCACTTTCATATCTGAATAAGTGCTTAATATTTACTAGAGTGGCAAAACAAGTTATTGGTTGATGATGACTCTTACATTACCACCATTCTTGTTCTTGCCTGGAAAATACTGTAAAAGAATATGGAAAACCCATCCATTAATAACTGAAGATATTTTTAATGGTTGCCTTTTACAGTATATAACATTTAAAAGTAAACGAACTTTAATTTTAATGTATTGGCTATAATCAGGGATAATTTGAACAATACTTATACCCAAAGTTAACCTGGACATATATATATATATATGTCATATATATATATGACATATATATATATATATCAGAGAGATATTTTGACCAGTAATCCTTATAAACACCCCAGAAATGGTTACCCACTCTTTTATTGGTTGAGCCAATAGTTTATATATATGACTGGACTTTGACGTTTAGTTGTGTAAGCTGAACTGTCTTTCTACAGACATGTTTGGCAGAGAACTGAAAGTATTTTGAACTGGAAGTATCAAAACAACTGGAAATTATTTTGATCTTTTTCTCTATGAAGACAATGGCTAGTTAATTTGACCAAAAGATACAGTTAGGGCACTTCTGGGACATTTGTACCATGGGGCCTTTACATACTGCTATGGTTTGCAAAGCAGTTTGGAACAAATGCCATTGATGTGCCAAGCAGTCTCTGAAATATGTGAACAGGAGAAATCAATAGAGTTGTCATATACTTTTACTTTAAAAAAAGTCAGTAGTTTGAAAGAGAAAATATGCCAGATTTTCCCTGGGGCCAGATAGCACAATCAAATAAAGATAAATACCAATTTAATGTAATTCATGAGATTTTAGTGAGGAATTATTTCTTAAATATCTAATCACCTGCTCAGTATAGTTCATAACAGGTAGATGAATACACTTAATCTGCTATAGTTACTGTCTTGCTTGAGCTGGTCAACTGCTTAGAAAATGAGATTTTTTTTTTTTTTAGTAGACAGAAGAGACTCCTATAACACAAATATGAACCTTTCCTAAACCATTTTATCCTTAGAGTTCAACTTTAGCTTAGATGGTCCATCCCATGAAGAGCTGACACACAATCATCATTCCATATCAATCCCTATTTACCTTAAAGGGTAATAGACTGCACATACAAAGGAAAAATGAACTAGGCATGTCTAAAGTAAATTGGTATTAAGAAGAAACAACTAAACTCATCTAATGATACCCTATATCCTCATAAACTGGTAATTGTAGTCTAGGTGTTTTTCATTTGCAGTTTTAAACTGGTCAAAACATTAATGTTTTCTAATGTGACTTCCTAGGGATGCATTATTGTTTTTTTCAAAGGATGGAACCTGAGGAGAACACAAAGTAGATTATACAAAAAGTACGCACCTCATGACCACAAGAAATGGGATGCTGAGCTTGCCACAGCACAGTAATTGCCATGACTGTCTATCAGAAGGAAGGGGTGATGGAAGGTCAGGTAAACCTAAGGAAACAATCCTTGAAGAAGCTGAACCCAGCCTAAATTGGACTTCCAAAAGCAAGTGAAAGGTCCTAAAAGTTTAAGGACACATTCTCTGAGATTGATAGCCTTGAAAATATTTTTGCTAATCAGTTCTAGCAGCATATTCTTGTGTGTGTGTGAGGAAGACCAGCCCTGAGCTAACATCCATTGCTAATCCTCCTCTTTTTGCTGAGGAAGACTGGCCCTGGGCTAACATCCGTGCCCATCTTCCTCTACTTTATATGGGACACCGCCACGGTGTGGCCGACGAGCAGTGCGTCCGCGGGCGCCCGCGACCCGAACTCACGAACCCCCCGGCTGCCAAGCGCGAACTAAACCACTGCACCACCGGGCCAGCCCCAATTCTAGCAGCGTATTTTATATATTTTTGGCAACTCTATAGGTATATATTGAAAGTCAATCTTCACATGTGAATGCGAAGTTCTTCAGGAAACAAAACTTCAAATATCCATTTTTACATTTCAGGTAACAGATGGACTAAACAATTCAAAAAGCAATTAAGTGCAGAAGCACCAAAATAGTTATCAAACCAAGGTCCCTTACTTGGTGATATTATTTTCCAGGTTATTAATATTTGGATCCAGTTGATAAATAAAGCAGTCCAAAAATAAACAAGGATCATAAGTTGCTTTAATGAGTACCTCAAAATTCCCCAAGAGATATAACAATGGAATCAATTCAAGTGCAAAGTCAAGGCTAGAAAACCATCATCCATTTTCCTCTTAAATGAAATAATATCCATATATATGGTAGAAAGATTTGTGGAGATTTCTTTCAAAACTATTGTTGCAAATAAGATTTTTAAAAGTTTAATTAGTATTTTATGGATCACTGTCCCTGAAGAGAATTTGCAGTTAGCCCTGTTCAAAGGTTGAGATGGCATAAACTGATACAAGAAAGTCATCTTGTGGTTGAAGGAATTCAAACCACAGAAAGTTTAAATTAATCTTTTTGTTTCTGGATATATAAGTAATACATACTCATTATTAAAGTATGTAAGTAACACATGCTCATCATATAGAAAAGTATTGAGAGGTAAATAAAAATCACTAAAGCTAACTACTGTTATTGAGTCACAGACAGTTTTGAGGAATTTGATCTCAGAGATCAACTAAAGCCTTCATTTACAAATGAGGGAACAGACCTTCCAGGTGAAGTTGCCCAAGGACACAAAGGTGCTTATTAGCAAAGATGGAACTCTGTCTCCTGATTTCTAATCTGAATCTTGTTTCTGATGACACATGTTGCCCTCTCTCTCCCTGCTGTTTCCTTCACTTTTATCTTTAGCCCTTTAAGTTCTCCTTAACCCTGTCCCCTTTCCAAACCCATAATATCCTTCATCACCAAGCTCCATCCCTCAAAACCTTTCTCACTTCCAGAGGGACACACACACACTCCACTTGTGTGTGCGTGCGCATAGGCAATGGACCTCTGGGATGATTTGATGTATGATGTCCATGATCAGAAACTTTGTACGGTTATTAAAGGATTAAGTAAGAAAACACCAAAGCACATTGTAGACTTGAAAAGACCTATGCAAATATTAATGATTATTCCTCTAGGTAGAACATTTTCTAAATATGAAAAATTATTCTCAAAAATACATTTTTTCTGATACCATGGAAAAATCCCAATCTTCTGTACTTAATAAATGTGTATCTAATGTCACTTAATAAATAGCTTAAAAATAACCTCCTTAATCAAGTAAAATCTACACTGGTTATGCTTTTAAAATTCTCTCATTTTCCTTTACAATGCCAAGAAATTCCTTTAGACTATTTTAAAGATAACATTTTTATAAAACCTTGAGACTTTCTAAAAAGTTGACTCTTAATACTGATTACAAAATTCAGCAGTAAACAGTCTAAAAATAAAGACAGAAAAACCCCAAAATATTTTATTTTGACCTAGTCTCCCTTTTTCACACCTAAAAAATATAAAATTGAGCTTTTCACCAATCTATTTCACATTATTTTATCCATCTGATAGCCATACAGCGCTCTGAAAGTGGGCCTGGACCATCAGCTGGACATGGGCAGCAGGCACCACCCTGGAGTTCTCCAAGAGTTCCTGATATTAAGTGGTTCCAACCCCACTAAAGGGATGGTAGTGCCCCCACCCCGTCAACACTAAGTTAGTTCTGAGACACTACTCGTGCTGAGTCCCCATCATCTTTAAGGAAGAAAAGCCCTATTTGTGCTTATTGGCATCATCTGAATTGTGCCAAGCTTATTAGGTGGTGAGGGACAGAATAACAAAGCAGAAAGAGCCAGGGTTTTGCAGTCAGACAAGTCAAGGCTCGAATCCTAGCTCTACCCCTCTCTAGCTGAGTGACTTTGGGTGAGTTATCTAACCCCTCTGTCTCAATTTCTTTATGTGTACAATGGGGATAACAGTAGTTATAGAGGTGTTGTGAAAATGAAATGGGACATACCACCTGAGAAGCACCTGTTTAATATCTGCCACTTGTGTTGTGCTCCAAATATATGGTGACTTTTGTTATCTATTTGGCTCAATAACATAACAATGGCAATATAACAATGCAGTAAAACATTTCTGACAGACATCCTTGGGAGGGACCTTCTTATTGTATTTTTAACTATCCCTAAATGTTGAAATAATCACTCTAGTCAATATTTTCTAATTGTATCAGAGAGGAGGGCTTTGTCCAGGACACATGATCAAGGTCTTCTTTATTGTATTAGGGTCTTCATTATTACACAAATTCAAGGACCCAAAATGAGGGATATTGTCTAATCAGAATTTTATGACTGTGAGACGCCATTATTTTTTACTATGCTGCACTCGTAATTGACATGTTATTACAACTGGGCATTTTATGACTTATAAGGAACAAATCAGCAGTATGGAAGTAATCTTTACTGCAATAAAACAAACAAAACGGAAGAGCAGGCACAATGATCACACCACTAAGAGGTTGGGGTTGAGAGGGAGCTGGAAAACAGGGACTCTATGTCCCAAAGGGAATGTTAAGGAACTCTGAAATTTTTGCCTAGATCCCAGAATGCAAACTTCATGCATAAGTGTATGGCCAGCTTAGTGGGGATCAGTTTCAAGGTGCTGCTTAGAAACTGGCATGCAGTGTGGAGTGTCTGAGACAGAAGATTGAGGATATGACATTGTGTAACCAGGAGCCCTTTGCTTAGATGGGTGAGGCCCTCTGTGCTGTCCTCTGTGAGGGGCTTGCAAGCAAATGGTGCAACTGAAAAGGGTGCCAAGAAGACCAATTAAAATGACTGAACACCTGAGAAATCCATTCCTGTTTCCATATACCAAGGAAGGCAAGTCCAGGTAAGACTGAGCAAGGTCTCCAGAATATGAAGGGAACATAGTGGTGATGCTAAGCGACTGTCTTCTGTTTACCAAAGAGAACAAGAATACAAGACAGTGGATGTTGCATTATAACATGAGAGGGTTAGGTTAGACAGCAAAAGAAACTACCTATGGCAAAAGTTGAGAGGATGAAACATTTATTAAATGAAATTTGTGTGTATTTTCTGGCTGTACATGGAGAAAACTAAACAGTTAACTCAGTTCCATGTTTTTTTAGTTTCCAGTGAATGTGATGGGCAAGATGTCTCTTTTCCTCTTTCCAAATTCTCTTTCTTTTTTAACATCTCCTAAGACCACATTTGGCCTGCATTTATGCCAATGAACACTATTACTGAAAAATGGCACACTTTCCATATAGGAATATATTTCCTTTTTTTTTTTAATTGAGGTAAATTTCACATAAAATTCACCATTTTAACCATTTTAAAGTGCACATTTCAGTAACTTTTAGTACATTCACAATGTTGTGCAACCATTGCCACTATTTGGTTCCAGAACATTTTCATCATCCCAAAAGGAAACCCCATACCCATTAAGCAGTCACTACCATTTTCCTCTCCCCCCAGCCTCAGCCCCTGACAATCACAAATATGCTTCCTGTCTCTATGGATTTGTCTCAGGAATATATTTCTTTTGGATTCTTCCGAATTCTGCATTTAATCTTCCAACTAGAAACTGTAGACTACTGAGTGTATCTGTGTGTGTGTGTGTGTGTGTAAGAGAAAGAGAGAGAGAGAAGGAGAGAGGGAGGGAGAGAAATGAGAGTCAGCATTCATGAGGAACTTGGCAAGGACAAATCTATTTGAAATAGTCAAACAAAATGAAAATCTGGGAGAATACTTATTTTTCAGTTAGACGTCTGTAACTTAAATTGGGTGTCTGAACTTAAAGTTCTCAAGGGTCTAGTCAGTTACAGGTTCAGAAACATCAAGCAGTTCTTGAAATATGCCTGTGGTATTGAGAAAGGCTTTCGAATGGCAGTGTAGCTTTATAGCTCCTAAGTTAGGCTAAAAAGTTTCACACCCAACAGCAGCTCTGTCCTGGATCTGAGCTCTTCCTGTAATAGCTGATGATAACCCTATTACTTTTCTTTTTTTGTGTGTGAGGAAGACCAGCCCTGAGCTAACATCCATTGCTAATCCTCCTCTTTTTGCTGAGCAAGACTGGCCCTGGGCTAACATGCGTGCCCATCTTCCTCTACTTTATATGGGACGCCGCCACAGCATGGCTGACAAGCAGTGCGGCGGCGGGCGCCCGGGATCTGAACCGGCGAACCTCGGGCTGCCAAGCGCGGACTAAACCGCTGCGCCACTGGGCCGGCCCCCTATTACTTTTCTTTAGAGCAGGGTAGTGGTGACCATTTTTTATTCTGCATTTGTCTTGATGAGACCATTAGACACTGCAGAGGACACTTAGGATGCCTGATGGGTAGATGGAAAAGCAACTTAAAAATAAAATAATAAAAATCCCTGTCATTCAAATCCCCAACCACAAATACTTATCAATTTTAAATTAGAATATACATTTCACCCTGACTGGAATTTTTAAAAAGTTAGTTAACCTATTCACAAACTTGAAAACTTTGAAAATGAACTGGAAAATGTTTTTTAGGGCATCTTTTTTTTTGTAAACTGATTTAAAACTTGCATGGCTTTCTTAGTTATGATTACATTGACAGGAAAGTTGTGTTTTCTGAGTTCTGGAAAAAATACATGTGACTTTGAAAGAAATCTTAATTTTTAGCCAGTCAGATAATTTCTGGGAAGGAAGACTAGCCAGTCGGGGCTTCTGATTTCAGCGGTGCTTTATAATCTCAAATGTCAAGGCCAGGAGATTACTATCATTTTGCACGTATTTTGAGGATATTTATTCCATTTTCATTTTCAATTCCTTTCCATTTCATGAGCCCCAACTAATAGAGCTTGACTATTCCCATTTATAAAGATTTAGGATTCCCCTGCCCAAGCTCAAACACCTCACTGGTTTCGATATTATGGATCTTCCTTGTTTTCTTTCCAAAGTGTCTTTCCTACATGCTTCACTGTAGTCTCCCATCTGCTCTTTTCGCTGTTCTCTCAGTTTTGGCTTCTGGAGACTCCCTGACGACAATGGAAAACAGTCTCCACGTCACATTTTGAGGTACATATTGACTTACCTACTATTTCTGCACACACTTCTCAGACAGTGTTGACTGGAAGTAAAATTTTTTTCTTTTAAATTAACTGAACCTCCTTTAAGCCACCTGGAAGTTGGGGACAACACAACACTCCTCTTGTGACCTGTAAAAATTAGTGTAAAGCACTTGGAGATCCTTGTTGCTGAGAGATGCTGTGGCAAATGTGCAAAGTATCCTCATCTTTTGTGCCTTGCTTGAGGACCTGTCGACAAAATTCAACTCCAGTAAGACATGGCCATAATATGGAGAGGTTTAATTCACCACTTCCCTCCTTCTGCAGGTCCCTCATAGGATCGTGGCGTGGTTTACCTCTCAAGAACGTGTGGATGCATGACCGTATTCTCCAACTTAAGAAGACAAGCCAAAACCTCTCTAGGAGTGAAGAGAAAGGACTTGAAAGTGTTGTGGAAAGAAAGGAAAAAAGAGGGCTTAAAAAGGATACAAGCAGTTAACAGCAGTAGCTAAACTGTAAATCCCCTATCTCTGCCCTCCAGATCACATCCCAACCGAATCCGCCCTCGACCTGTGGGGCTCCTGATTGGCAGTCCAGATACAGGCCATATATTCATGCGTGTCTCCCTTCACTACTGGGTGTCAGTCCGGCCTGTGCTCAAGGTGTGGAATCTGGTTGGAGTTTCAATGTGTAGGATCCACTGCCGGGGTTTTGGCGAGATTGAGAAGGGTAAGGTAACCGGTTGACCATGAGGGTTGGTGTGCCCCAGGAGTTTTGGCACAGCGGGGCTGGGCGTGGGGTAGGGAGTGGAAAAGTCATGGAAGGCTTAAATCTGGTGTTCTTTAGAGTCATTCACCTGCTCCTCCAGGAGGCCACCGAATGGCTTTATCTGGACACGGACAGACCCAGGGACACAACTGGAATAACCGGTATTCCTGGTAACTGCCTGTCAGATACTGGGGCATTTGGAGGGGAAGTGGGGAAGGGATGCGATGTTGGGGGCGGGGGTGAGAGGGTGCTGAGGCAGAAGGAAGGATGGGGAAGGGAAATGCTTAGGCTGCTTCCCCCTCGCTGGCTGCATCTCCAGGAAGGATTTGGAGACCCGAGTTCTGGGCTGGGGGTGGGTCCCTAACTCGCTTCGGGTCCTGACCTTTCCCAGCTTCGGTTTACTCCTCTGAAGAGAGCTCCACTCTGATCTTTGCGCCTCTTCCTGCCCTTTGATTCTGCTTCTTTGAGGGAAGCCCCGCTAGGCAGTCCTGGGAAGAAAAAATACTCTCTGCTGCAGGCGGGGCGGAATGGGAAGGCCAGGAAAGCGGCCTCGGTGACACGGATTATATTTATTTAGACACCTATATTAAAAAATGATTTTCATTAAAAAAATCCCCTCCCCTCGAGCCCGGGCTGGAGCCGTCCGGCGGCCGCCCTCTCCCCGGAAGGAACGGCCAGGTCGCCGGTGCAAAGCGCTTCCCTCCCGCACCTGCCGCTCCGCTTTGCGCACCACCTCTCCCCGCCGCCCCCGCCGGGTCTGCGCACCGTCTTCCCCTCCCCGGCCTCCCCGATCCCTCCCTTGCGGCTTCCCGGGGGCCGGGAAAACCCGGCGAGTGGAGTTCGCCAGGCGAAGGTCCCAGCAGGCCGCGCGGGTTGTTTGCGCCCCGCCGGACGCTTGCGCCCCGGGCGGGCGACTCCCCCGGGGAAGGGCGTGGAGGGCGGCACAGGCGCAGGGGCGGCGGGCGCCTGGCCTCGCGCGGCGGGGACGCCCCGGTGGCCCTGAAGGGGCGGGGCGGCCCGAGCTGGCGGCGGGAGGGAGCTCCGCCCCCGGCCAGTTATAAATGCTGGGCCCGGCCCTCGGCGGCGGCGGCGGCGGCGGCGGCATAGGGGCACCCGGCACGGCTCGGAGGGCCTGCGGAGCCTCCCACCCGCTTCCATAAGGCTTTGTCTTTCCAACTTCAGCTACAGTGTTAGCTAAGTTTGGAAAGAAGACCAAAAGAAGACCCCCCAGGCCCTTTTTCTTTTGTTTTCTGCCCTAGTAGTCGTTGGGGTCTTTTTGCACAAGGCTGTTGTGTTTTTAGCGGTGCTCTCTTCAATTCCTTGCACTCCTCTTAACAAGCACCTCAGCAAGAGCAGCTGAAGCAGCAGTAGCAGCAGAAGAGCAAGCGCGGGGCGCCTGGTGTCATGACCAGGGCAAGAGAGCAAAACCGCCAGGGAGGATGCTGTGGTGAGTTGACCGAATGCATGTGGTGGACGGTGGAGACCAGCAGCTCTACGCAGGTTTTGGAGGACTGTGGCTCAGCTGTAGACCAGAGTGCTGCGTAGCCCGTTTGACTCATATTTTGGTGGGGGGTTGAGGAAGAAAGGAATTTCAAGTTGTGGGAAGGGGGCTTGCACACAGGCAGGGATAGCGTAGACTGGGCGGATTGGATTGCCTTGTTAAAAAAAAAAGGGGTTAAGGAATGTTGAAACAAGAGCTTTCTTCACTGTATGTGAAGTTATGCAGTTATTGACCAATAGGTCGTGCTGAGTTTGAGTGGTATCAAGTGACCTCGACGCATCGATTCCTAGGTGACTTGATAAAATGTACATGGTTTGTCCCACAAAGTAGTTTTTAATAATCATGTTTAATAAGAGCGAATAAATGAGCATTCCAACCTCAGCTCACTCAAGTGACTAAATATGCTTTTTATTTTCCCCCCTGTGTGTCCTTGCAGGATCCTTAGCAAACTACTTGACCTCTGCAAAATTTCTTATCTACCTTAGCCATTCTCTCTCTACTTGGGTAAGTGATTCTTTCAACATAACTTGCACAATTTCTTGTTTCCTTTCTTTCGGGCCAATTGTATTAAGTCATCTTCCAGTTTTGTCTTGCAGCTAAAGAAATAAATCATCCAAATACACATGCTTTAACGAAAAAGTTATTTTCATCAAAGATATTTTCCCATATGTGTTAGTAAATGCTATTTAATTATTAGGGTATCATACTTTATGTAGATGGACAACTATCGAAAGACAGGATTAACAAGGACAGGAATATTAACGTTGTTTGTAAATTGTATTTTGCATTACTAGGCTTAGTAAATGGTAATATCTGCTACTAAAAATGGTTATGTCATATACTTTCTATTCCTTCACATTTTAAGATATTTCTTTATTTTCTTCTTTTGTTGAAATTATAAGTTCCAGCATACTGCATTACGCAAATACAGCAGAATAGTGGAGTGACTGACTTAGGCTGAAAAAAGCATTCTAAGATTAATTTAAATATAATTGACCCCAAGAACAAATATCTGAGTGATGAAAATTCTAAAATTTTAAAAATGTTATCTGTAGGTAGATATGTGTGGGGGCATCTCAGGCTATCTTAAAAACCATCATCCAGTGAAAATCAGCAACTGATTCATAATTATCCCTCTGACTTCCTATGTGGTCTTGGAAGAGTCCCAGTCTTTCTATGGGCCTGGGTGACTTCATCAGTCCCCCCCTGAAAAATAATCCCCAGAAGACACTGGACATGTATTTAGTTAATGATGATTAGAATCTTTAAAATTAAACAATTGTTCTTATTGTTTAAAAGCAATAAATCTGAGTATATTCTTTTCATGCCTCATATATGATATTTAATTAAAAGGAACCATAAGTAAGGAGAAAGAATTTTGAGAGTAAATTTGGTGAATGTTATTTCCTTTTTAAATTGGAAACTTCTATTGGATCATCCTTAAGACATGAATGTAAACTTGTATGGGGAAATCTGTACCCATGCCCTTGGGAAATTATTAAATTAGTTTATCAGTTCTTTAAGAAATAGCAGTTCAAAGATGGCTTTTTAGAAAGGCCAGCTCCTATCTGCCCAGAGGCGAGGACAAGGATGACTCTGCAAATATATGTAAACAAAGTGGAATTGGTGTGTTTGTTTCATTTCCAGTAGCTGATGGTTCTAAGTAGAAATCTAGTGAAACTACTCGTAATTAATCTAAACCAATAGTTTGTTCTTCTAATTTAATTCAGTACATATTAAGTATTAAGAAAACCAATAATAAGTGAAAGAGTCTCTGAAATTCTCCTCTTGTGGTCTGGACCTATCTCTTAGGGGAAGAAAGTGCCTCACTTCCAAATACTGATAAAGTTGAAGGTTTATGTGACCTTTACTAGGTTGGGACCTTTATTAGGTTGGGAGGGTAGAATTGCCAAAAGAGTGGAACTGTGGTTGTTCCAGGAGGATTTTTTGTCATGTTAATTAAAAGTCCCACAAGAAAAGTGACAGATGTTTACCCCAGTCTTACAGTAGGTTGAGCAAAGGCTCAACTTGTGGGAAAGTTGGATTAAAAAAAAAACCCAAACAGACAGCAACTACAACCATGTAAGGTTTAGTGGATTTTTACTTCTTTTTGCAAAGGAGTGCAAAAGAGGAATGCTCTATCACTCTAGATAATTCTACCTTTTGAGTTTTGTCTCCTGTTTGACTCTCTGCCTGATTTTATTACAACAAAATATGTGTACTTCTATATATATGTATATACATATGTATAACTATCTGTCTATCCATTCCCCTGCCAACTCTGCCATGTCATGGTTTTCTATACACCGAATGTAGAGGTGTTAGGGTGGAAGGTTCTATCAGGTTAGATTTGTGTGGGGTTGAATGCTTTTAATTTCTGACTTCATTTCTATCTGCCAGAGAATCAATACATTTTACTCTATACCGTCAGAATATCAAGTACTGTAAGAAGTGGATCCTGTCCTCAGGGAGGTTATAATATAATTTAGTATGGGCTTTAAAAACATATCACAGAGAGATAACTAACAGTGTAAGGCAGTGAAAAAGTGTGGCTGGTTGCTTATGTCTTACGTCATTATCCTGTGCAGTGTCTCCATTTATCCCCCAGATGTCTGTATGGCTCCAGCCTTATTTCCTGAGGTCTCTGACTACCTCCTGCAAAATGCCACCTTCCTGCCCCACCCTGTTTTATTTTTCCTCATAGCATTTATACCCCCTGACCTATTCCAAATTTGTTTTTTTGGTCCCTGCTCACTGGGATGCAAGCTGCATGAAAGCATGGGCCTTGGTTTTTGTCACTGCTGAATTTCCAGTGCCTGCAATAGTGTTAGGTACATAGTGACCTCTCAGTAAGTCTTAAGTGAATTAATGACTGTGATCATTAATTCACAGATATTCAGCTGGCCTTTGGCTCTCAGTCCACTGGGGTTAGACAGATAAGTAAACAAATTATCAAAGTATGGTGAGAGCATGTGGGAGGGCAGGAAATGGACATAAGGAAGGAATGGGTGGGCTTGTACTTGGTCAATGTTTACTTTGACTTTACCTGATTCTTGGGCTTTGTGAGTGTGGAATCTACTACTTCTTAAAGCCTAAACCCTTTGGAAATTGGGGTACCTGGAGCAATTTTATTCCTCTCCATCCAGGAAGTGGCATGCTATACAGGGATAAGCAAGAGAGAAAACATTCATTTAGTGGCACTTGTTTTGATGGACTGCTCTAGAGGAATCTGAAACAAATTCTTTTGGAAAAGAGATAGGAGTAAAAAAACAAAGGAAGAAGCAATAGTAGTGTAATAATATTTCTTATTCTTTATGTTAAGAAAGAGGAAATTCACTCACGGAGGCAACCTCTCATTTGGGGCATTTATGTGTTTTTATCTTTTCCTTGGGAGCTATTCAGAGGGATGGAGATTAGGATAAAGTACCTCCCCTCTCCCCATCCCATTTTATTCTAATCATATGTAAAATTGCTTCTTATGTTAAAGATTAAGAAAACAGCTTCATTTGTAATTCTTATCGATATCTTATTCTTAATATATGATTTTGTCTTTTTACTGGTTTCAAACAAATTGTATGTGTATCATGCATTTTTAATCGTTTGGTGAAATGGTATTTGAAATTTAAACAATTCCTACTTAAAGTAGAAAAACTTTGTATTATCAAAGCAAACTTAAAAAAAAAGCTGTCTCAGAAATATGGTACTGATTAATCCTCAAATTTCTAGAACGTTCGCAGAAGAAATCTAATGTACCAGAACAATATAGTTGATAAATCAGCCTAGTTTTTGTCACTTATTCTCTGTTTACTCATTCACAACTGGGATCCACTGCATATCCACTCCTTTGTTGATTCCACAGTTATTTGTTGTGTATCTACTCTGGGCCATGCACTGGGCTGAGGGTTGAGAGTGCAGAAGGTTCTAGAGCTGACATTGCAGACCTTCAAGTGAGAATCAGTCTTTCAAACATGGTGCTCCACTGACTTGCAGGGTTTGTTTGTTAGTTTTAATGTTTACTTGACTATATCCACCCCGTCCCCCAAGGCCCTAATCTTATGTGAATTTTGAATTGTGTTCTAAATTATGTTCCTAATCCTCTACACCAAGGTTTCTCTACCTTGGCACTATTGACATTGTGGGCTGGATAGTTCTTGTTGTGGGGGATTGTCCTTTGCATTGTAGATGCCAATAGTACCCGCTCCCCGACAGCTGAGACAATCCGAAACAGCTCCAGACATTGTCAAGTGATCCCTGGAGGGTAAAGTCACCTTCAATTGAGAAATACTGGTCTACATGAAGTGTCTTATAAACAGTTACTACTGTGTATGTGGATCCGTTTAAGTTTTGGATGGATAAGATAGTTGTCTTGGCTTTATTAAATTTTAAAATCAGTTGACATATCGGGATAATACTTTGCTCCTGATAAATTAAATGTATCGGGAAGATGTTACAAGCCTTTGGAAAGGACTGTGGTACTTCCACATAGGGTCAGATCCATCCTGGGAATTTAGTTTGCTGTGGTGATATCCAGGGATGGGCTACAATAGAGCATTGTTGTTCTGTTTTATGTTAAGCTCAGAAGTCAGGGATGGAGCCTAAAATCTCTTAATAACGTCCATTATAGGTTTCTTACATGTAAATTTACCTGACTCATTTAAAAGTTTCTGTTATTCCACATTTTGGAGTAATGAATTCCAAAATTCCCTATATAATCTGGAGTGAAGAAATAAGTGGGGTGTTTTCCCTGTTCAAAACCCATCTATATTAAAATGTTAAAATAACTACTTCCTTATACATTTATTTCCGACATCTTCATTTGTGTGGTGCCAGAATTTGCCCATATTAATTTCATCTTTCTGATTGGCCTGCTGTTTTATGTCTTTGAAATTTATTTGTGACCTAGAGCATAGATTTTAGAATGTTAGAGGTAAAAGAAACTTTAGAGATCTTATAGTCCATTCTTATCATTTTACAAATTGGGAAACTGGCTTTTTCTTGACATTCAAGGCATACTGATGCTTGTGAACTGTACTGTAGTTTGATTCTGGTTCAGCAGCAAACTACTTTATTCTTCTTAAATCAGGATAGTAAATCCCAGGCCTGGGTGGAAACCTAACACAAAAGGAAACAGGTTTTGGCTCAGAAAACCTTCCTGAGGCTGGAAACTGCATTTTGTCTAGAATGATAAGGAGTATATGTGTTTCATTAATATCATGCCTTTTTGAGTTTACTCAGTAATTGGGCAAGAATATTTTCCAGGGCCAGCCGGGTGGCATAGTGGTTAAGTTTGCACGCTCCACTTCAGTCGCCCAGGGTTTGCAGGTTCGAATTCTGGGCGCAGACCATCCCACTGCTCATCAAGCCATGCTGTGGCGGCATCCCACATAAAAGACAGAGGAAGATGAGCACAGATGTTAGCTCAGAGCCAATCTTCCTCACCACCCCCCCCAAAAACGAATATTTTCCATTGTGCCAGGATGAACAGTTTTAACACCTGACCAGCATTCAATTCGTAGAGGAATTGTTGACTTTGAAAATCACGTGATGTAGCCAGAAAGTGACCTTTTGATAAGGAAACAACTTCCTGAGTATAATTGGCTAGAAACTAAAAATATTTCATCAAAACATTTTCTCTTTTTTTATTCAAGGGAGATCGGATGTGGCACTTTGCAGTGTCTGTGTTCCTGGTAGAGCTCTATGGAAACAGCCTCCTCTTGACTGCAGTCTATGGGCTGGTGGTGGCAGGGTCTGTCCTGTTCCTAGGAGCCATCATTGGCAACTGGGTGGATAAGAATGCCAGACTTAAAGGTGAGTGGTGTTATAACTAAGACTTTGTGTTCCTGGGGCCAGTGCCCGCACTAGAGAGAAACCACTGTGACTAACCCACTGTCCCACTGTGTGTCTGCATTCTACACCTTGGTGATGGGGTGCTTAGTGGCAGCACCTCTGCATGGAGGCTCCTGGAGCTCCTGTACACAGTTGGGATGCCAGGATATTGAGCTTATAGATTTTTTTGTATCTTTGGCTGTTCATAAATTCCAGATGTTAATGATTAGCCTTAGCTTTTCTGAGAACCATGTTAAACATTAAAAGTTTGCTTAACTCTGGCATCCTTTCTAACCATGACGTGCACTGGAGTCCATTTAGTGTGATGTTCCTGGGACAGCTGTAACATCTGCCCTCTGGGTTACTGTATTTCATATAGAGGTGTGTGTAGGGGAATTGAAAACCAGAGATTCAAGAGAGAATATCTGAGTCTGGATCACAGAGAGCCAAATTATAAACTTTTTAGGGAAAAGGAAGAAATTATGATATATTGGCATTTATTTTAGAGCATTAATATTGAAATCATTCAGTTTTATATAGGAAAGAGAGAAAGTGATTGAGCAGCTCAGTTATTTAGAATATAAGGGCCATGTCTGTCTCAGACACTGGGGAGAGATGGAGGTATTAGGTGTTTTCAGTGCAGGATGACTGCCTCTGGATATCAAATTCTAGGACTTGATGCTATTGGTAAAATGGTGAAGATGGACATTTTTCTCTTTTTTAGAATGGATAGACCAAAACACATATAGAAAAAAGTTTTGTATTCTAGAAAAAAATTCCTAGTTATTTACATCATTGTATGTAGGAACATAGGAATATTATACAAAGAGACCTTTAACCTTATGATTGTTGAGCACTGAAATTGTGGGTTGGGGAAGAATGTTGAGTTGGATAAAGATGAGTATGATGGGAAAGCAATCTCCCACTTATCCCATGGAGTCAACTCATATGTCACCCTCCATGAAAATCTTCTCTGATGTCTCTGGGCTGAGTTAACCATTTCTTCCTCTGGGCCCCCACGAGGCTTCCTTAATACCCCTGCTATTGCACTTACACTCTTAAAATTACCTGTTCACTTATCTGTCCTTCCTCTGGTCTGTGGGCTCCTGAAAGCTAAGAACCTCATTCAGTTGATATTTAATTCTCGTGCAATGAAAGAATGAGTTATATGTTGGGATTTTAGAAAGCAGTTTGTTTTGTCTTGAGGCTTTGATATGACCATCCAAGCCAAAATGAGCTATACTGTCCCTGAAGACAAGAGCTGTACATATATAACTCTCTGTTTTTCAAAATGCTTTTGTAAGTATTTTATTTGAGCATCATAATGACCCCAAGCATCGAAATGACCCCTTAATAAAGTAAGGAAGGCAGGTATGTATTATCCTCATCTTATAGACACAGACATAAGAGACGTTAGCTCTCCTGTCCTAGATTGTCTACCCTACGGAGTGGCAGAGAAAAGACTACAAGGTGTCCTCACCTGGTATACTTACCTGTCCTTACTCCAGCACCTGATCTACGTGGGTGCCTCACTTTGAGAATGTGGGCATTTTCTGTGAGGGAAGATGGAGCTTTGAATTTCATAGCAATGGTGAGTAGCATTAATATGCCAAAAGGAACACCCTGTTGCTTTATTCTTGGCAAATTTTTACATGTCTTTCCTATTTATCCACACCATCTTCTCTCACTAGATTCAGGCTACCATGTAGGAGGTTATGGATTCCATGACCTCTTCTTTAACTTCCTCCATGGTCTTATTTTAGCTTAAGCACTAAAGAGCTGAGAGATGGATCTTGTCTGTGTAATACAGTTCTGTTCATGGCAGTAAACTTTCAAGAGAATAAACTAAATGAAAATGTGGTCATTATGAATGGCTTCGAGTGACAGAAAAAATGGTGGGTACTTCATCATTCTGCCTGCAAGTTTTACTGATATAGTGTGATCTGCTAGGTCCTACTGGAAATAGTTGAGGCAGGATTTACTTCAGGAGTGTTTTTTTTCTTGTAGTAATTTGCATATGTATTAATATAGTAGAGCAGTGATGTGTGGATCAAAACAGCTCCATTGAGACATTTTGGTGTAGTGAAAACTTTGTTTCTCCCTCTGTACAGTGGCCCAGACTTCGCTGGTGGTACAGAATGTTTCGGTCATCCTGTGTGGAATCATCCTGATGATGGTTTTCTTACATAAAGATGAGCTTCTGACCATGTACCATGGATGGGTTCTTGTAAGTTCTCAATGAGATTTTTTTTTTTTTTTTGCGAGGAAGATTGTCCCTGAGCTAACATCCATGCCAGTCTTCCTCTGTTTTGTGTGTGGGATGCTGCCACAGCAGGGCTTGATGAGTGGTGTGTAGGTCCATGCCTGGCATCCAAACCCATGAACCCTGGGCTGCTGAAGTGGATCATGCAAACTTAACCACTACGCCACCAGAAAATTGAATGTCTGGTGGTGATAAAAGGTGAAAACCTTTGAGTCTAGGGAGTGTCTTTTTACAAATGGAACCTTTTAATATTGATCTCTGTGTCTACTTTAATATCGCCTACAGATTGGGGTTTTTTTGTTTTTGGTTTTTTGCCCATAATAAGGCACTCATTAAATATTGTTTTGAATTTAAACTTCATCCTATTGGGCTTTTTTCCTATTTGTTTTTAATGGCATTTGTAAGAGTTTGTCATATAATTCAATTGTTAGTTTTCAGCTCATTAGTGCTAACCTGTAATTTGTTCACACTGTATGAGAAATGTTATCCATATATATATATTAATCAGTCATGCTTGTGTTCCTCCAATAAAATTGATATTTCTCTTTGGGGACATGGACTCGGTAACTTGTCACACTGTGATTTCATGATAGCTTGATGGAAAAGAGGAGAGAGATGGGGTGTGGCGGGAAATAATGGATTTGATGTCACTATTGACTCTTCTTATGTATATTTGGATTGATACTGTAGAATTTCAAAGCCAGGTAGGACATTAGAAATCTTTTGGTCTGTTCCCTTCATTTTGTTGATGAAAAACTAAGACAAAGTGATGTTAGCTGATTGCCCGTTTTCATGCTACTAGAAAGCATCAGAACTCTGACTTAAATACAGGTCTTCTCACTTCTCCTTCAGTGTTTTTTCCAAAGGAGACATTTGTGGGGAAAATTAAAAACTACCCTTATGTTAACACTTTATGATAACAATGTCACATAAATATGCATATGACCACTATAATTTTTGTATTATGTGTACTACAGATGATACAGATTAGGAAGTTATTATGCCCTTATCTTAACCATGGGTATTTGTTGTTTAATGTCTACAAAGTAAAATGATTTCTTATGATTTATGAAATGAAATTAAAATCAAAATTATTATGCCACCAAAGACCATTTTAAACTACATTGTAGCGTGAGGTAGGTATGGTGTTGTAAAACTGACATTTTAACTCAACTTTCACCTGTAATTCCTTAGACTTCCTGCTACATCTTGATCATCACTATTGCAAATATTGCAAATTTGGCCAGTACTGCGACTGGAATCACAATCCAGAGGGATTGGATTGTTGTTGTTGCAGGAAAAGACAGAAGCAAATTAGCAGGTAATTTGGTTTTCTCTTTTCAACTAAGTGTGTTATATTAGGATTCACTTTAAATCAGTGATAATAGATGAAGCTTAAGCATTTTTTTCTGGGTATTTGATCAGAACAATAAATTGAAAGCACAGTTTACCACATTATCTTACCACATTATCAATCTCGGTGCAAAGATTTATCTCACTGTTATGAAGTTAATTTATAGGATAGTGAACTTCTCTTTTATTCTAGGCAAACTTGGAAAGTTGAAGAACATTTCTTTTGTGTTCTTTCTTTGTTTTAAATTCTGATCACTGTTTCTAAATGTTTACTTACTACTTAGAACAGTGAAAATCTGACATGGGATTTTATTGATCATACTATGGATGTTATTACCAGTACTATTGTAAATGTTACTTTTCTCCAAACCGAATGGAAACAACTTAATTCTAGGAGAGGCTCTAGAAGTTAATTTCTTCAACTTTAAAGTTATAATCTATAACTTTTATTACATTACACGTGATGTAGTATCATTGCTGTTACAAATACTAAAGAAATAGAGGACAGACTATGGCTTTTAAGAAGCTTACTGTCTTAGTTGTCCATTGGAAACATATACAAGAGGCCAAAGAAAGACAGAAGAATGTTTACAAGGCAACATGTCCTATTACATCAATGTTACTTGAGCTCAGAATAACCTACCTCACTCGATATTCCTACCTGCCCCCCATCAGCACACAGACACAAATGGGATTGATAATTACCCAGGGTAAAGGAGGAAGGCCACACCTATCTACCAAACAGATCAGCTGAATAAACTCTGCTGGTCCTTGAGATAATGGGAATCACAAACATGTTTCCCAACCATCCCAACAGACAAGAAAACCCTTCCTGATGGCTTAAATGGCTTATCCCAGGGCACAGAAGACAAGATTAGGCGGTGGGGTAAGCAAGCAACTTTGACTGGATCATGTGGTTAAAAAAAAGATAGAAAAGATGTGGTGAGAAAAGGGGAACAAAATTTCTGGAAGGTCTAAATGAAGAATTTGCTTAAATCATCACTCTGTGGTAGCAGTATTATAACTGAGATGGAAATACCAACAGTGATTTTTGAGGATGCTGTGTGCGTAGGATGAGTTTAGCCCCTGTGAATCTCTGCTGCAGGAAATTCTCTCTGGAGCTAAAGGAGTGGTTCTTGTTAATTTTTCTTCCCATGATCATTTACTAATAGGAAATAATTCTATATCTCTTTTTGTCACATTGAACTATAACATAAGGCCTTGTCCCTTTTTTGTGTTTTTTTCCTTGTTTACTTTTTCTTTTTAATATACTATTTTAAGTATGTAATACATGTCCATGTTTTAAAATTCAAAAGGTACAAAGGATATATTTTGAAAATAGATCATATATATATCTGTTGGAATATATTTGGGGAAAAAAGTTGGATTTTAAAATGATTTTCTTTCTCTCATCTGAATTTCTTAACTCAATTTGACTGTGAGGTCTGTACAGTCTATTAAAAAAGTCTTGAGTAAAGAGAAAGTTACTCAGAATCTTTGATTTGTTCTAAATACATAAATAAAAAATAAAAACAAAGATTCCATATAACCTTGTGGAATCTTTCTGCCTGTGATGTGATGACCCAGAACAACAGGAATATGAGTGGCCATTTCTCAGCTGTCCTTCTTCATATTAGGAACTATTGCAGAGTGGAAGAATCTAGGCCAACCAGTCTATTTTCTAACCTTCTTGAGTTTCTCAAGCGTAAGAAGTCAAGCAAGCTGCCTGTGGCACCCTTGTCCACTGTGAGTTAGCTCTCCGTGAGTGGTGCTCTTGGTGTGTATCCAGTCATGCGGGTTAGTAGCCTTGTAAAGGAAAACCTGCACGTTGTCTTTCCTCAAGTTTTGACCTCAACATTTGTTAAAAAATTAATTAAAAACCATGCTTCAAAACAGGATACAGAAACTTCCTTAGTTCTGAGGGTCAGCACTGGTCTCACCATGGCTTTTTAGTGCCATTTCTGCTAGAAGGCAGAGTTACAGAACAGAAAAAGGGAATATAAGGGAAAAATAGAGAGAAGGGGAAAAGCACAGGTGGAGGGGACTCCAGCTGCCACCTCGGGTGCCTCTCAGGTTATGACTCTGTCCACAGACGCACCTACTCCAGTCAGGAATAATTTATATTTATGCAGGCTGATGTTTGAAGTTGCCGGCAGGGTGTTAGAAAGCCAAGCGGAGGACTGGACAGGGCCGCCTGAACCTGTGTGCGTGTGCGCGCGTGTGGATGTGTGTGAAGGGGAAGGGTGTGTGCATGCAGAGGAAAGGTTGTGAGCTGGGTGTCATTGCTCCCATTCCTGTATCCCAAGGTTTCTTGATTTCAGAGCAGAATTTAAAATTGGAAGTTGTATCACTGAGGGTGAACAACAGGGGAGATTTTCCCTGAAAGGTTAAGAAGTTTTAGAATTTCGGTGGCATCAGGCCAAAATGTAGCTGTAACCGTCTGGTTTAGATAGCTCTGGAGAAGGTATTGTTTTCCCACAGAAATATTGTTAATTAATCTGTTAACTTATTTGTCTAGGTACTTGATTGAGTGTTTTATTAAAACATTCTCTTGAGCCATGACCCTTAGCCTGTCAAACCTTTCTGAAACTCATTTCCCTTTCCCAGACTTTTTAGTTCATCTGCTGTTTTCTTTCTTTCCCTCTTTTGTTTGTTAATCACTCTTTATTAACAACTTTTGAGGTTTTTCTCATCCACCATTCTAAGGAAACATCTGCTGGTTAGCTTGATCAAGTACGGCAGATAAATTTCTTGTTTGAACTCTACTGACTAAAAATTGATTTCGTATTTGAGGTAGACAAACCTGCTAGCTGCTATTTGCTCAGCAAATTTGATTTTTATTATTATTATTCTGAGATGTAATGTACCCTTTATAATAGCAAGTAGTTATTTAATGTCATGTTCTGTGCCACAGCTGTAGCTGAAAACAGTTAAATTGGATTTAAATGAGCACACATTTGTGTGTTTGCATAAGAATAAATATAAATTTGTAAAAACAGTATGTTTGCACAGTCAGAGGACTCATTCTTCTCTAGCCTGTTACCAGTAAAATGATTAGGTCTCTCAAAAATTATTTAATTCATTCTGCTTCAGAAAAATAAAAGCTGTTTTCTGACACTACATTACACTTAAACATTATTAACTTCCTAAATATAATATAAAAGATAGGAATCGGCGGCATTAGGAAGCTTCGTGAGCACTTGAAAGCTGACGTTGTGAAAGAGTAACAAATCATTTTAACTGGATTAATTTTCTTGTTGTTGTTCTAGGGCTTTCAGATCCAAGTGTATATTTCATTAGTACTTGATTTTTGGATTCAAATTACTGAGTTATTTGGATCAATTCTACATTTCTCTGTTAGCATATGAGTTGGCTACTTATTGGGGGAGGGCAGATGGAAGTTCGTGAAGCCTCTGCAAAAATGGTCACGTGTAAGATCAATGAAAACTGCCTTTGCCTCTCAAGGGAAAGGTGAAATATGTCAAAGTTCTCCTGTTATCGTATAAGCATTTACACTCATAGGACTAATTGGAAGGTAATTTAGGACCAGGAAGAACTAGAGAAGGAATAGAGGCAATTTTCTGTTAATGTACTTATTAGTCATGTATTGCTTTTCCCTTAGGGTGCCCTACATGATTGATAAGGACTTGTCTCATTAATTTTCACTCCACTCTGTGAGATAGAGAATGAGAAAGTAGTCATTTTCTTGACTTCCTCTCCTTTATTCATTTTGTCCTCCACTCTAACTCAAATATATATTCCCATGGTCATACCCTACACTTTGCCATCACCACTAAATCCTCCCTTTCCATAATCGCAATCTTAGGCATCTGTATCTCGAACTGCTGCCTCCTGTCTTTCCAGCTCACTCCTCCTGGTACCCCAACAATCCTCCAGCCTGGTTGGCACCTACAAGTCATTAATTCCACTACCTTGTCACTGTTCATGACCCCTCTTGTCTCCCTTCCTTACGGAGTTTAAATTCCAAGGTCAGTTGTTCTGACCGCATGATAGCCTCTTAGCGTATATTCTCAGCTCACTTGGCCTCCTCTCCTTTTGTCACTTTCCTTTTATAAGACCCTGATTAAATCCAACTCTCCACAGTAGAACATGGCTGGAGAAAAATGCACAACCTTGCTCACTGTTCTCACTTAAAGTTCATGACCACCGGGTTCAAGTTGGCCCTTTCATGCTGCCAGATGATCATACTGTTCTCTCTAGTCTCTTCCTTCTCCCTTTTTCCTGAAGGACTATGTCTAACTTTCTCCTTTCTCCTCATGAATTCAGTACCTCCTCTCCCATCCTCACTTTCAGTGATGCTTTGTATTTCACCTTGCTTTGTATTTTACTGAGAAAATGGAATAAATGAGAAGAGAACTTCCATGTGCTCCCACCATCACATTGCTCTTTGTACTTGTACCTGAAGCCATAGATGTGGTCTATGCTCTTGTTGCTGTTGATGAGTTGTTTGTGCTCCTGTCTGAGAACAACTCCTCCACTCAGATTCTCTCCCTTCTCATCTACTGTATCATTCCCATCAGCATATAAACATGCTATAATTTTGCTTTTCTTAAAAATCCTTGTCTTTATCCTTCTACCATCCCATTTGTTTGTTCTCCTTTTCAGCAAAACTTAACAAAAAGGGATGTCTATGCTCACTCTTTCTACCTCCTTTTGTTGATCAGGGCTTTGCTTTCCCTAATGCCAGGGGGCAACATTCACACTGTGAATCCAGGGGGTATCACTCACTTATAATATAAATGGTGGCCCCTGGAGTTGGCACCAGTCTCTTAAACTAACTTTCAGTCAGGCATTTGCCCTTACTGCTCTACCGGAACTACTCTCTTTAAGGTCCCCGGTACCTTTCATGTGAGCAGTCTAGAGCTCCTTCTCACTGCTCATCTTTCTTGACCTTCAGCAGCACTTGCCAGTTGATTACTCCCTCTTCTTTGAAACACTGTTACCTCTTGGCTTCTAGGATACCACTCTCCTGGTTATTCTCCTCTTTTGGTACTTCCTCCTCATCTTCCTGACTCTCAACGCTGGCCTGCCCAGGATTCAGTCCTAGACTTTATCTCGATCTACACTCTCTCCCTTGGTGAACTCATCCAGTCTCATTGCTTTAAAAATCAATCATCTGACTCCCAAATCTGGCGCACACTTCTTCCCTCAACTCCAGGCTCATGTATTTAACTGACTGCCTGATGTGGAGGGTTCTTGAATGTCAGTGGGCCTATCAATATCAACATCTCTAGAACCAAATGCTTGTTCTTTTCCCCAACCTGATTCTTCTGAAGTCTTTCCTTTCTTAGTAAGTGGCAACTCTATCCTCCCAATAGTTACTCAGGAAAAAAACTTTCTAGTCATCCTTAATTCTTCTTTTTCTCTCATACTCCGTATCTAATCTGTTTGCAAGTCTTTCTGATTCTACCTTTAAAATATATTCAGTATCTTTTTCTCCATTTCCATTGTTACTATGGTGGTTCATGCTACCATCATCTCCCCTTTGTCTCCTTGTCCCTGCTCTTGTCCTCCACCCCCCTCACCCGCACTCTGTAGTCTTTTCTCAACACAGCAGCCAAAATGAACCTTTAAAAATATAAGTCTGACTGTGCCACCTCTCTGTTCATAAGCTTCCAAAGGCTTCCTGACTCAGTATAAAAGATGAAGTCCATATAATGTTCATGAGATCCTACATGATTGGGCAACTCTGCCCTCCCTCTCTGACCTCATCTCTTCCTATTCCCTCCCTTCCTCACTGCTGCAGCCCTATTGGCCGCCTTGCTGTTTCTCTAACACTCTGGGCATGCTCCTCCTGCCCCAGGACTTTTATACTTCCCTTGGCCTGGAATTCTCTTTTCACTGACATCCACATGACTCACTCATTTGCCACTTCATGTCTTTGCTTTCATGCTTTCTTTTCTTCAGTGACTCCTTCCCTGATCTCACCATATTTAAAACTGAAATTACCCTTTTCCCCTAAGCACTCTCTATGCCCTTTTTCTGCTTTATTTTTCACCATAATATTTAATGAACATCTGACATTCTATATATTTATGTGCTTATCGATTTCTTGTCTTTCTCTTCCCATGAGAATGTAAACTCCATGAAGAAAGGGAAGGATATTCTTCATTTTCATTATTGTGCTAGAATGGTGCCTAGCATAATAGGCATTTAATAAATGTTTGTTGAAAAAAATGAATGTCGAGTCACTATTGTATTCATTTTAAAAGCTGATGTTAGACTAATTTATGCAATCCCAAGGGAATCACAATTTAAGACAAATTTAATGTGACTTGATCCAAAGAACAAATGATTTTCTAACAAAATGGTTTGCTTGCAGAGTGCTTTTAGAGATTTCCATGTTAGGAATCTACACTCTTGGTTTATGAGTTTGTATTATGTAAGTGGGTAGTCTCTCTTTGATAGTTTTGCATACATTTCTGCCTCTTTCACCTATATCTGTAGATATGAATGCTACAGTACGAAGGATTGACCAGTTAACCAACATCTTGGCCCCCATGGCTGTTGGCCAGATTATGACATTTGGCTCCACCGTCATTGGCTGTGGTTTCATTTCGGGATGGAATTTGGTGTCCATGTGTGTGGAGTACTTTCTGCTCTGGAAGGTTTACCAGAAAACCCCTGCTCTAGCTGTGAAAGCTGCACTTAAAGTAGAGGAAGCTGAATTGAAACAGCTGAATTTACACAAAGGTAAACTCAACATAATGATTAATCCTTTTATTCTGGTGTTCAGACCTTAAATGTTGGTGAAGAACAAGACTATTTTGAATTCATGTCAAGTTTTAATACCAGGGCAAGCCTGCATGAGGTTAAATATATCACTTGGGTAGGTGAGTCAAAACCTAGGCTTTTGATGGTCTGAGAACAACTCTGGGTTGAACCTCCAGGGCTCGGAATGGGACCCCTGGCTCTTTTCCTTAATATGAGCAGTAGACACAGAGGGACAATTAATTGAGGGATGGCTGGACAAAGTTGAGCCATAGGAATGGGAAGAATAGTGGGAAAAAAGAGAACAAGAGAATTCCTAGGAGTCTCTGAAGAGAGGCGTTACATGGCCATTTGTAGGCCATATGTAGGACAGTGGAGGGGGTGAGGACATGAAGGTGGGCGTTTTCCAAGAAGAGAAGAGGAAGCTGGGCTTCTGGGCAAATGGAATCTTAACAGGGCTACAGAAAATAAGATGCTGTGTTTTCCCAGACAATTGTTATATTTTATCTGATGAGTTTTCCTGTTGTTTACTTTGGTAGGAGTATAATTTCTGAGAGAGAGATGTATCAAGAGTATTTTGTTTATTGAACATAAATGCTACTTGAAGATTATTCCTTGGGTGGAATTATTAGATTAGTAAAAGGAAATACATATTATATTGTAGAAGCCAAGGGTATGCATGGAGGAGGGAAAGAAGAAAAGAGAAAATACCAAATAAGATAATTGGTGCTTTTTCGCCATGAAATAATGATGTCTTTTGTTAACAGAAACTGAGCCAAAACCCCTGGAGGGAACTCATCTAACGGGTGAGAAAGACCCTAATGTCCGTGAGCTTGAACATGAGCAAGAACAGAGCTGTGCCTCCCAGTTGGCTGAGCCCTTCCGCACCTTCCGAGACGGATGGGTCTCCTACTACAACCAGCCGGTGTTCCTGGCGGGCATGGGTCTTGCTTTCCTCTATATGACTGTCCTGGGCTTTGATTGTATCACCACAGGGTACGCCTACACTCAGGGGCTGAGTGGGTCCATCCTCAGTATTTTGATGGGAGCATCAGCCATAACTGGAATAATGGGAACAGTGGCTTTTACTTGGCTCCGTCGGAAGTGTGGCCTGGTTCGGACTGGTCTGATCTCAGGATTTGCACAGCTTTCCTGTTTGATCTTGTGTGTGATCTCCGTGTTCGTGCCTGGAAGCCCTTTGGACTTGTCCGTTTCTCCTTTCGAATATATCCATTCTAGGTTCATTCAATCAGAGCCACTGTCCACAACTACAAAAATATCTGAAACTTTTACAACTGAAATGCACATGTCAAACGGGTCTGATCCTGCTAATGTTGTCCCAGAGACGAGTCTTAAATCTGAGCCCATAATCTCTGTCAGTCTGCTGTTTGCAGGCGTCATTGCTGCTAGAGTCGGTAAGACATCTCTTCTTGTATATTAATGAACTAAAGTGTCTTTTTGCAGTATGGGTTCACAGATTCAGTAAATGATCTGAAATATTCCCTGAATGTTAATTTAAGCACCATTTATCCGTATGTATAATCCAGTCTTTTATTATAATTTTTATTTTATAGTTTAAAAAATTATATGTGTGTGTGTACATATACTTTCTTAAACATGTTTAGGGCTTGAAAATTTTTTCTAAATGCATATCTTAAGTATTATTCTTAATGTAATTTAATTAATTTTTTTAAAAAGATATTAGCTCTAATAATTATACTACCATTTAGTAATTTAGAGTCTTTATATTGCTATAACGCTACCAAAAGGATTATAATTTAGAGAATATTTCTATGGGACAAAGTGAAAAAGATAATGTTTTTGGTTTAAATTAAAAAAAGACACAGTAGTGGGGCCGCCCGGTGGCGCAGCGGTTTAGTCTGCGCTTGGCAGCCGGGGGTTCGCGAGTTCGGATCCCGTGCACCCGCCGACGCACTGCCTGTCAGCCACGCTGTGGCGGCGTCCCATATAAAGTGGAGGAAGATGGGCACGATGTTAGCTCAGGGCCAGTCTTCCTCAGCAAAAAGGGGAGGATTGGCAACAGATGTTAGCTCAGGGCTTGTCTTCCCCACAAAAAAAAAAAAAAAAAAAGACACAGTAGTTAGAAAAAAAAAATCCTTCAAAAGCCCTCTCTAGCTGATGTGTATTTATTGTATACTTGGCCAAAAACGTGGATTTTGTTGCTCTGGAAGGAAATACAATGTAAAGACTTCTTACAAAGCAGAATTTAAGTAATCATTAATAGAGTGCTGATGAATTATCTCTGCCTCAGTTCATTCTTGAAATGAAACCATATTTATCTTGTGATACAAAGCAGTTCATTAATTTATCAAAGACATTAATATTCAAGCAAGACAGCTTTATTGCAGTAAATGTAGTAATGGTTTAAAGTTTCTTTACACTTTAACCATAACAATGTATTAGGTCAATTCATTTTAAACTTTAAAAATACTAGTACTTACAATAGGATTTATTAATTATGTCCGTGAAATCAGAGTTTTGCTCTTGTAGTATGAATAACCACAGAAAAACAGAATTAAGTTTGTAGATGTTGTCTCGTGTCTGTAAAGATAATTTCTTGAAGCCACTAATAACCCAGTATTTATTAATGAGAACTAATTCTTTAGGTAAGGCTATGATGAATATATAAGTGACTTTAAGGTAATAGGGGTAAAATGTACGTTTTGCACATGTCAACAGATTTCTAATCTATAAATCTGAAATGTAAAGCTGTAAATTAAAAGTCAATCTTTAACAAATATCTTTTATTATAGGTCTTTGGTCCTTTGATTTAACTGTGACACAGTTGCTGCAAGAAAATGTAATTGAATCTGAAAGAGGCATTATAAATGGTGTGCAGAACTCCATGAACTATCTTCTCGACCTTCTGCATTTCATCATGGTCATCCTGGCCCCGAATCCTGAAGCTTTTGGCTTGCTCGTACTGATTTCAGTCTCCTTTGTGGCGATGGGCCACATCATGTATTTCCGATTTTCCCAGAAAAGTCTGGGTGACCGGCTTTTTGTCTGTGGCTCTAATGAACGAGAAGTTACGCATGAAAATCAAACTAATACATCTGTTGTGTAAGACACTTTAACTGCTGCCGTCCCTGTTACTAGATTATATTCAGCACGTGTGCTTTTTTTGTATTTCAGAATTCTGGTAAATGGCTGGGTGTTTCTCTCTGGTTTCACCACAGCTATACCTTGAGGGCTAAAAGCTATTTAGGAAACCTAAGTCAGCAGCAACGAGCTGGCTAATTTCCCTTACATTTAAGGATGGGAAAAAAAAACCGGAAAAGAGAAACTCATTTCCAATATGGAGACTAAACTGGCAATACTGATTTTCCCTATTTCTCATGAGTAGGTAAAATTTTACATAAAAGAGTGATTAGTCATGTGAATTAAGTTATTCTTTGGCAGATATTTATTATCTGTGCCAGAATTCAGATGTCAGTTTTCTCTAAAACTCAGTCTTGTTAAAGTCTAGCTAGTGTATTTTTTTGGTATCTTATTCTCAGTTATATTAAAAAACAAATTCTATTCCAAGTTTGAAGATTGAAATTTGATAACCAGTATTATCCTTATTGATCCTATTGATCTTAAGGGATTTATATCTATGTGGAAAAACAAAATACGTAACTAGAATTCTCTAAAAGGGTTGGTGGTTTAACTTTAGAGAGCACCATCATATTTTTATTATCAGATAGGGCAAAGTATTGTATTAAGCATATGTAGCACTTCATAAAATGACTATCATATAAGCTGCAGGTAGAAGCAAAGCTGTAGATTTATAACAGTGAATGTCTAATGACTTCAAATATGCCAATAGTTTGTCCATAGAAACTAGAAGCTTAGAGTCACACAGAAGGGCAAGATGCAAATTTGATACACGTCACTGTCATTAATGGTCTCTGTCTAGATATGAGGGAGTCAGCTTTCAGCCTGGCAGGTGAAATATAGAAAGCAAGCCCACGCTTGGAAAGGTTTTGTTTTATGAATCATTTGATTTTACTTGGAACACGCTCGCCTAGAGCATTTTTACTTTTACTGTTTTGTAGCCAGGAGTTATTTTTCCATAGTTGTAGAACAAGACTGTTCATAAACGTATCCCCTTCAAATGTCTTTGAGAAGAATGGAGGGAAAAAAAAGAGACTTTTGTATATATTTTAAAAAACTGTTTTACAAGTCATTTTGCCACATGCCAGTACCACCGTGGTACTTTGCCTTAACTGTTCATGCACTTTCATGGAGACTGCAATACGTTGCTATGAGCACTTTCTTTATTCCTGAGGTTTAATCTTTTTCTTCTTTCTATAATATGACATAATGATTCGCTATTGTTGTAAAATCTTTGTAAAATGTTTCTATATAAATACATTTTAAAAATCTTGATTTCTTTTTTCTGAATTGCATTCCCCATTTATTTTATGATGCTTTTGTTACAGAACATCTGTTTTGGATAATGTATTTTTTTCTCTATAAAGGGCTAAAGTTTCATAATAATTCACAACTTTTAATGCTATCTCCCTGTTCATGTGTCTAGTTTATAGTGGCTTGGACAAAAGTGTGGTAAACATGAGGCCCATACTCATTCTCTGACCTTGAAGAAGTCACATCAACCTCCCTGAGTTCTATTTTCTCTTCTGTAAATTGGACACAATACTATAAAACCAACCCCACTTACCTCACGACTTTTCTGATGGAGTCAAATAAGTCATGTGGAAGCACTTTGTGGATAATAAAATGAGGTGGTATTATTACTAGAAGTTGGACCTAACTAATGACGGAGAGTTAAAGATAGTTTCCTGCTCATGGCCCAGTGAGAGAAGACCCTCATTCTCTATTCAGCAAATGTTTACTGAATACTTGATCTGTGCCCCAAACTGATTGGTCCTGGGGATGCAGATCTGACTCAGACATGGTTGATCAGAGGCTTCTTTTCTTTCTCCTAAAATTGGGAGCTTGAGAACTTTTGGCATCACCCTGTAGCTGCTGATCTGCTCATGCCTTTGAGCCAACGGTAGATGCCTCTGTTAGGTTTGGCTGCTGTCTTGCACAGGTCATCTGCTCCCTCCCACAGAGGCTGAGCTGGGGTTGGAGATCTGCCCTGAGTGTTTGCAGCTGTAATTGAAGGCCTGTGGCCTTGTGAAATGAATAAAGCCGTATTAGCAAAGGAAGGTCTCAGCTCTTAATGTGGGCATTTTGCCAGACTGTGGGCCTAGAGCGAGAGGCCCTGTGTAGGAGGAGGGAGCACGGAGCTGGAGAGTTGGTAGGAATTTTTACAGCTGCCTCTCATCTTTGCAGAGTACTGTTCAGAGCAGGAAGAGGAGGGAAGTGGAGAGTCACTGCTGGGCTGGACAGCCTTTGCTGTTTACTGCCCCAGGGCATAGAAGTAGGGCAGGGGTAGATGACGTGTGCCTGTGTCTGGGTGCATTTCTAAACAGGGGGACAGACTCAGATATCTACAGGGTCAATTAGATAATCCAAATGAGTGAAAAGGACTAGATATAGGAAAATAGTCTTTCCTGTAACATGTCATTGCATTTCAAAAAAGTGTCACTTATGTTATTCCCACTTAAAAACAAATTACTACCTTTATTTTGTAATGCTCTTTTTTATTCCAGGGAGGCTTCTTCTGATTTGCTTGGTATTCTTTTCATTGCCCCTCCTTTAAAAAAAAAGGCATAAGTAAGAAATTACTTTCCTGTTTAACATAAGACTAAAAACAATGCAAGAGGCATGCTGAAGGGAGCGTGGTACTAGAAGTGCTGTTGAGGAGGTAACAGTGTGGGCAGGCTGTGGGGGCTGGAGAGGGCACCAGGTTAAAGGGACAGCTGTAAGCAATCCCAGTGCTATGCTGGAACGTGGGCACTGTGTTGTCATATGTTTTTGATTTTTCAAGAGAAGCTGAGAATCTCAAGTTTTGTGGTAAATATTCAAATTCTTAAATACTGGCAACTAATTTGAAAATGCCAAGAACACCTTTCTAGCCAAACAAAATACATCTACAGGCTACATATGAGCCACCCATGGGCTGCCGTTTTTTGAGCTTTTCTCTAAGAGGATGGTTTGTGAGCAAGAGAATGGTATTTGATTAAAGTGTGGGAGGAGAGGAGGTATATATATATATATATATATATAAATTGTAGTGTACAAAGGACAAAGAAAGAACTGTGCAAACACATATTTGTAGGGAAAAATGTGAAACTATGACTCATCCTCTACTGGAAATCATTTAAGGTGAAGTAATCTATGCATTTGTTACCTGCCATATTGATGCTAATGAGAATTCTGCCCCAGAACTCCTTCCATATGTTGTTTGCACTATTGGGTTACAGGGTAATGATTAAAAAAAAGAACTTTTAAAGTTTGTCTGAATTATAAACATGGTGTGCTCCTGTTTTGAAAAAGAAAAAGAAAGCACAGAATTTTTTTTTTTTTGGTGAGGAAGACCAGCCCTGAGCTAACATCCGTTGCTAACCCTCCTCTTTTTGCTGAGGAAGACTGGCCCTGGGCTAACATCCGTGTCCATCTTCCTCTACTTTATATGGGATGCCGCCACGGCATGGCCGACAGGCAGTGTGTCGGCGGGCGCCCGGGATCCGAACCGGCGAACCCCGGGCTGCCAAGCGCGGACGAAACCGCTGCGCCACCGGGCGGCTCCGAAAGCACAGAATTTTAAATTGTTAAAGGTCTCCTTTTCCTGTCCCACTCCCCAGATCCTCAGAAGTACCCATTGTGAACAGTTTAGGAGGTACCCTTATACATAATTTTTTAAATAAAGTTAAAAAAAATAACTTTTTATATCACCATTTGGTTTGTTCACCAAGATTATGTTGATATTTATCTATATCTATTGATTGATCGATCAATGTATATATTTTTCCCCAAATTCTGAGTGTTAAATTCACATTTGCATTAAGACCTGGGATATAGTAATTAAAAACGTAGAACAGAGTAATTAAAAACCTTAAAAACATAGAAGTAGGTATACAAATTAGCTAGTCTAATGTGTTTATTATGATTGAGAAATAAATTTAGTCTGAGATTCCCTTCAGCTAAGACAAAAGACCGCTGAGTTTTACCTTTTTCCTCCCAAGTGACATTTACTTTAAACTCTTTCTTACTTCAGTTAAACATTGCTGCTGCTTTTGTAATGTCTCCTCATTTTCTCCTGATCCACCTTTCAGAATAGTCTTTGCTATCAGAACATTTTTGTTTTCCAAGATAGCGATTCAAGAATAGAGTTGAAATGTTAGAAGAACCTTGTGACACCTTTACGTTTAACGCACACAAGTCTGAACTGGCTACATTTAGTCACACTTTAAAAGTTAAATGACTTTTTCCCTTATATGGATACTTGTTTACATTTTTCAAGTCCAAAAGGGAGCAAATATTTTATTTAAAGCATGGACAAATGAGAGCTCAAAGTACAAGTGCTTTTTTTCCACCTCTTTCACTCTGGCCTCTGTGTGAGATAGTACATATTTTTCTATTTGAACATTTTCCTTACAGCATTTTACTGGGAGAAAGTGCACCAAGAAGCTCCTGAAGTAGTTATATTCAAAATTGTCTTAGATGGTGGCTGTCCTTAACTCACGTATGTAGTTGTAGTTGATAATACAAAAGTTAATCTAATTAAATAGATTGAAGGTGTAAGAGGATAAATATGTTTTATAGTACTAAAACACTTCATGAGAAATATATGCTTTGAAGAACTAATTTTCAAAGACCTTTCAATAAATGATCCCTAATAAGCAGGACATAGTCACATAGTAAGTCAAACCTAAAGGAATATTTGAGCTTAATGTATATATATTCTAGAAAGAATGGTTGTCCAAAGATAGATTTAATTTTTACTAAGTATTATCTATTGCCCAAATAGATACATATCTTCTTATCTATTAATTCTAAGGTATTTAAGTAAAAGGCGCTACAGTGGAAAGGAACTAACATTTAAACATCTATTATTTATCAGCACTTTATTCATTTAATCATCACCATAACTCAGTGAAGAAGAGATTATCTGTGCTTTATAGACGAGGAAACTGTCCCAGAATAAGTGTCATGTACTTACACAGCTGGTAAGTGGCAGAACAGAATCTAAAACCATGTCTGTCTCTCCCCAAAGGCTGTCTTCTTTCCTCCATCCCACATGACCCTAGCATGAGCTTTTTCTAATGGGAAGTGTCAGAAAATCCTTAATATCCCTAAGGGGTCTGTTTGTTTAAGGCAAACATTTTAACTTACACAGTGAAGTGGGTATAACTCTGTTTACTGACTCTTTGAACATGAGGATTTCTAATTGTGTTTCCAGGGAGCTAAAGTTTCTCCAATATTCATAGCTGCCACATCCATTTTAAATGTCTTGGTTGGTCCTTGTGCAGCACTTACAATACTTTAAGGCTTTCCTAATGCCTATATGAGGTGGACTAGGGAAATGGTTAGAAGCCGTAGAGAGACCTGGGTTCAAATTTTGGCCCTGCCAATTACTAACTTCTGTGCTCTTGGGCAAATTATTTAACTTCCCCAAACTTCTGTTGTTCATTTGCACAACGGGTATATTAACACTTGCCCCCAGTGAAGTGTTTCTTAAATTCATATGAGGAAGAACTGAGAGTAGTCTTTGTTTCAACATAATTTATTGTCACCTAAATTATTCTTATGCAAATGTGTCATGTTGGATGAACTATTCAGTTAAATATACCAATTAATTTTACCTGTTCATTTTTTTCTTCAAATCTGACATATTCGCTTTGTCCATGGAAATCTAGAAAGAGACCCGACTAGAAGAAAAAAAACACTGAATTAGGTTTCGTTTCAGTTCTTTGAAAACAATTTTCTGAGATATCTATTGTGGGCATTATAAAGAACCTCTTTGAAAAGAAAAAGAGGAAAATTCTCATCACTATTTTTAGTTCTAATATCATTTCCTAGACTTCTAGGCACTGTGAAAGCAAAGAAGGAGAGAGGAACAGAAGGACAGGAGGATGGTGAGAGGAAGGGAGAGAGGAAGGAAGTTTGGGGAGGGAATTCACAAGTTTTTAGTCAAGGATAGTCAATGGAGTACGTATGTTCATCCACTCTTCCTCCTCAAATGCCACTGAAATGACATGAAAAGAGTACCCCAAACCTTCAGTTTGTTCTTTTGAGAACAGGCTAGGGTGGAATCATCAAAGATCAAAGATAAATTTCTGGAGTAAAGAAGGTGGATGAGAACATATTGACTTACGAGCCCTAGCACAAAAGGCTGCAGCACAAGCGTGAGCCACCTTTCCTGGAATAGCTTGGGCTGACAGGTATGGAGAACCAGGGAGGGAAGTGGGCAGAAGGATTGTATACAAAACAGCTGCTCCTTCCCACCTATACAGAGCAGGTATGCAGTGCTACTGACCTGGTGACATTTGCAAAGTGTATGATTAGTCTGGAGAGGGATAATGCTCCTTGTGAGGGTGTGGGCTCCAGAGAAAAGTCCTCCTGTTCTGATACTGGAAGTGAAACCCTGATTCCCTTTTTGTTCTTTGTCCACATATCTTAAAGAAGCCTCCCCATTTACGTGAGTTGCCCACTTACCCAGAAATCCTCCCAGTCAAAGTAATATCTTTTGAGAAAAAAACCCCTACTCAACAGTGGAGGAAATCCACATAAAGTTCTTGAATTCATCAACCTAGTTTTTCTTTCATAAGTATGAATAGATAAACAATGATGACCAGATATGGGGGGAATCAACAGCACCCAATAGTAGGACTAAGATGAATAAAGAAAGTGATGGAGTAAAAAAACTCCAAATAATCCAGGGAAGAAAACAAATCCTTTCAATTCTAGTTAATATCCTCAGAGATTAAAAAAGAACTGATATCTACAAAGTAAGTATAAGGTTTTATGCAAAAAGAGAACTGGAGTAAATTATTGGAAATTAAAAATATGATTGCCTCTCAAAATGCAAAAAAAAAGATAGATTTAAAAGTAGAGGAAAGAGGCAAAAAAAAAGTATGAGAGAAAAATAAACAAGCTTAAAGATTAATCCAGAGTGTCAAATATCTTTCCATTGAGAAATCAAGTAAGAGGTAGCAGAAAAATGGAGGAGATGAATGGGAGGGGAAAAGGGTGGAGGAGAAGGAGCTAGATTACTTTAAAGATATGATGAAGGGTTTGTATGTTTCCTGTCTAACAGGGAAAAAGGCAACTAGAAACTTCAGGAAAAAACCAAAAACTGTAATACAAGAAAGTCATTTTCATGTACAAAACAAAGTAAACTGTGGCATAGTTCTGAGGAATTTTTGGAGTAAAAGAAAAAAGAATTAGTTTTACTTTGATTCTGAAGTCCTTTTCTTTGAGTGGCAAAGTTTTTCTTACATAGGATTACACTTCTTTCTCCTGAGGTCCAATCATAACACTTGATTCTGCAATGAATAATATTGACATAATAATAATGTTCTATATGCTGTTTGTTTTAAATTTTTAGAATTAACTTCTAAATAAAGCTCAGAATCTTTTTAATAAAGTTTATAAAACAAGGACAGGGTGGTTGTAAATGTGAATGTTATACATACTGATAATTTAAAAGTCCTGGTTTAATTTTAAAAGTCCAAAACCTGGAGTTGGGGGGAGAGAAGTCAAAGATAGCATAGGACTCTTATTTCCTCTTTTTATAGAAAGAGAATTAAAACACTGTCTAAAAATGATGAAACAGGAAAGGGAATTTAAGCATATTATTTGAAATTATGTGAATTATATCATTTGAAATTATATGAAATTATGAGATAATTCTTATTATATGACTTGTGTAACCAATAAAATAGTTAAAAAGTACAGATTAACCAACAAAACCTGGGAGAAGGGACGGGGAAAAAGAAGGAAGTAATGTAAGGTGAATTACTTATCTGTAATAGTGGGTCATTGAGAAAGATTGTCTTGGGTTGCTAAGTCAAGAAATAGAGATATATGGGTAGTATTGAGAATTAGATGTAGCTGGCTTAACATCAGCCATTTTAGTAGATCCTAATAGTTACTTAGGTCTTTTATCTATACATTTATTAACAAGCTCATTCTTCTCAAATACAAGTCTAAATAAGCCCAATGATTGAATTATTGAAGGAATGACTTACGCCATTCATTTGGAAATACAAGTTTAGAAGGCACAGGCAGACCTTTTAAAAAGTCTATTGTGATGTGCTAGTGGTCATTGACTTGACTACATATGCAACAGACTGCCTTATTATTTTTTTATTGATGTCTTAATAGTTTATAACATTGTGAAGTTTTGGTTGTACATTATTGTTTGTCAGTCACCGTATGAATGCATCCCTTCACCCCTTGTGCCCACCTCTGATCCGCCTTAGACTGCTTTATTTTGAAAGTGAAAAGTATATTGTGTAAAGTGGAAGGAAAAGATTGTGTGGTCTTAGAACTAAATCTAAGCTAATTGCAGTATTTATAATAAATATATGTCATAATGTGTTTTAAATTGTGTTATACTATTTTCATCAGATGGAATTATGTTGACTATAGCTTGTAGGTTATTTGCGAGTGGTCCTTTTCCATGCTCCTCATTTCTAATCATTATTTCTTTAATTTTCTCTCTCTCTCTCTTTCTTTTTCCTGGCAGTATTTCATACATATTCTCCCATGTCTTACATTTCTTAAAACTTTTGAACCATTGATTTTGAGTAAATAAATGCTTAGCAATACATACAGATCTTACAAACAACTTTATGTAATATGTTAAGTTCAAAATGGTGACACGTGCTTAATGTAACATGTTGTAGAAATTCTAAGCTTAATTTCCAAAAGATTAAGTAAATAAACACTCAGAAAGACATTGATTGATCTGCCGTTGTCAATATTTATAAAATAAGTCACAGCTTTCACGTGATCATTAAAAGCTGGTGATTCATTGGCTGGAGGAGTGTGTGAAAATCACAGCTGTGTAAACACAGGGTAAAAAGCCTGATAATGAGGTGACCACCTGAAGACCTGAGAATAATGTGAAGTGATCATCTCTAGTTGGTGTAATGAGGCGTAAAGCTGTATCTTTTCATTTATTATCATTCTGTAGTTTGATTTTGGGGGGGGGGGGGTGGAAGATTGTCCCTGAGCTAACATCTGTGCCAGTCTTCCTCTGTTTTGTATGTGGGACGCTGCCACAGCATGGCTTTTTGAGTGGTATGTAGGTCTGTGCCCAGGATCCGAATCCACAAACCCTGGGCTGCTGAAGCGGAGCACATGAACTTAACCATTATGCCACCAGCGGGCCCCTGTTGGAATGTTTTTAAGCAGCATTAGCACTATTAACACCACAAAACCAACACTGTCCTCTAGAATATGTTTATGAACACATTAACTGTTCGCATACTGAGTTTAGGTCTTTCAGTTTCTAACTAATTTCAGTTAGAGGGCTCCTTTTTCTCTCTGATATGTCATCTACCCCTTTTACATGTATTTTATATTTCATATTAACATATAATAGTAGTTACTAATTAGAAACCATTTCTACCTGCAATTCATATCTGTTACTGTAGTTCAAAAGCACTACCCCCAGAATATAATTTGTAATCTGGATAAAGGAAAACCTCACATGATGAAGCCAACAAACTGATAAGAAGAGCTTATTGTGAAACATTTTTCAGTGTTGCTCAGTGCCAAAATACTGTTTTTCAATGTCAAAATAGAGACAGAGTTCACTGGAAAATTTGGAGCTGAAATAAAGTATGCCTAAAGCAGAGTCCTCGAGCAAGCACTGTTAGCTATTCCTCATCACCAGTCATTGGAGGTAGATGCTTGTTGCTGGGTGAATTGTTCTTATTTCCAGTTTGCAGATGCAGAAAGTGAGAGTTCCAGAAAAATACACATGTTCCCAGTAATCAGCATCAGTCGTTGTCAAGACTTAAACAGCAGTACTCCCAAGAAGGATTCTGAAAGATGTTAGTTAATTTGTTGAGACCCTGTGTCTTGCTTGAAAGTAGAGAGATCCACTAAAGAAGGAGGCCATTACTTTGCATTTCTCCACAATTTATCTCATTAAAACCACTGAAGAAAAAAACATATCTTTAACTCATAAAGCCCACACCTACTCTCTTGAACAATAGATCACTTTATAGGACGTTTGTTTGAGTTCCCCAACAGTTTGAGTCATTGGGTGCCTGCTATGGGCCAGTCTCCAAGCTTGGTGCAGGAAAAACACAATAAATAGGATATCAAGGATATTCAAGATTTGATGATTTAGTGGGGTGGGATGATGCATACTAATGTCTGTATATTGGAATGTGGATTTGCTGTGGTTGAGATGTGCATTGGGAGATATGAGAAGTCAGAGGGCAATGCTTAGACCAACCTGGAGTTAGGGAAGGCTTCCTGGAAAAGGCAATGCTTCAGTGTGTCTCTTCTGTTTCTTTGTTTAGTGGTATTTATTTGCTTGTTAAAAAATTCCAAACAATACATGAAAATATAAACAAGAGAGTAAAACTAACCCCAAATCATCTTACCCAGAGATAATCACAATTTTGGTGAATAAGCTTCCAGGCATATCTCTGTGTGTGTGTGTGTGTAGACATAATTTTATTATATAAATGTGACCATACTCCATATATTATTCAGTATCTTGATATGTTTTTTTATTCAACAACATATCCTGGATGTCATCCCAGATCAATGAATTTAAAATATGATAATTTTTCATGACTATATAGTATTTCATTATATTTTGTGCCTTAATTTATTTAGCTAGTCCTTTATCAAAGTACAGTTGTTTCCATTTTCTCTTCTGTTTTGTATAATGCTCTACTTAATATCATTGTATATATAGCTTTGGACACTTGGGCAATGATCTCCACAGATAAGTCCCTGGAAGAATTGCTAGATCATAAGTTATACACATTTAAAATTTTGATTCACAAATCCCAAACTGCTTTCTAGAAATGTTGCACCAATTCAAATTCTACATTTTCCTATGCCTTTGTCAACACTGAATATTTTCTATTATGTCTTTGCCAATCTGGTAAAAAAAAAAAATCTTTTTATTCTAATGTGCATTTCTTTAATCATTAGTAAATTTAAACATCTTTTCACGGTTTTTTTGCTTATTTTTTCTTATTTTTGTGAATTACTTGTGTATGTTTTTTTCTGGCATGCTTATTATCATCTAGTTGATTTATAGTTCTTTGTATGGCAGGGATGTTAATGTTTGCTTATCATATGTACTATAATTAGTATTTCACTTCTTTGTTTGACTTTAATTATGGTTTTAAAATGTTTGAGTTGGGTCTACCAGTCTCTTCTATTTTGATTTTGACTTTTCTGTGGACTGTAAAAAGGACTCTCCACATCAAGATTTCTAAAAGTCCATATTTTCCTGTTACTTTGATATTTTTATTTTTACGTTTAAATATTTAAGCCATCTAGAATCAGCTGTGATATAAAAAGTAAGGTAGGGTTTCTGTTAGTTCTCCATGTTGAATGATCTTTCTCCCTTGTTGATTTAAAATACTGCATAGTACAGTGATTAAGATAATAGGTCTTGGAGTTAGGCTGCCTAGGTCCAAATTCTGGCTCCACTGCTTATTTCCTAGATGAATCTAATTTCTCGTATATAAAATGGGGATAATAATACTACCCATCTCTTGGAGCTGTCAGGACTGCATACCTTAGTATATGTAAAGGGCATAGAAGTATACATGTTGCATAATAAGAACTCACTAAAGAGTAGCTATTATTGGACACCAAATTCACATGTTATGTGGGATTATTTCTAGACTCTTCTGTTACTGGAGTCTAGAAATTCGTGGATCAGTACCAATTCTAGCTTTATAACATATGTGGACAAGTTCTCTCATTCTTTTTCAGAATTTTCCTGATTCTTCTAGCATTTTTACTTTTCTAGATGAACTTTACAGTCATTTTTGTCAATTCCTAACAAACTTATTGCGATTTTGATTGTCATTATACAGAACAGATTCTGTTAGGAAAAATTGATTTCTTCATAATTTTGAATTTTCCTTTCCATTAAGTAGGTATGTCTTTCCATTTATTTGAGTGTTTCCTTGTGTTACTTAATAAAGGTTTATAGTTTTATTCATAAGGATTCTTCTCATTTCTTGGTACTAAATATTCTGAGCTAAGTCTTGGAGGGTGAACAGGAGTAAGCCAGACAGAGAAGGAGAAACATTGTTTGGTCATGTCTCTTTAGCTGCCAGAAGTCATAGTTATGCTTGGAACACTCCTAGTTCTAGAAATAATGTTCTTCAGTCAGTCCACATAAGATATAAGCACTAAATTGGACTGGAAAAAAAGTGTGGTATTTTCCGCAAAGAAGTGAAGTGGGACAGGCAGCCAATGTTAAGAAATATTTATGCAGCTGTTGCCTGAACTAGTCCAGGAAACTTCTGGGGACTGGCAACAACATACAAGTTTGGCTTCTTCTGAATCTATTGACTTGTTTAAAAAATCCAAAGTCCAATATGTTCTCAACCTGTGTGTGTGAACCAAGGAGTTTGAATATGGATTGATGTGTTTGTGGGTGTTTTGAACAGAACAGGACCTAGGCAAGTTTGTGAAGTGGTTCCAGTTTTTCCAGTTTTCCTTCATTTGCCATTTGATCTCATTTTTAGCCCATCCCACCTCAACTTCAGAACCACAGCCTTGGAATACCATCATTTGGGATTAATTTCCTGCCCAGGTACTTGCAGTCTGTGCACTGTTCAAGCAAACACTGAACAGAGGCCTCTCCCTCAAATGTCTAGTCATGAATAGCTGGTTTTCATCAATCTGTGCTTAGCCAAGTGATGAAATAAAACAACAATATACTCCCTCCTACAGAATGTACCTCACGGCACTTTTTATCCAATTATCCTTCTGATCTCAGAATTTTAAAGATATTTATGATGCCCCATCCTGTGACATTTTATTACTACTCTCTACACCACCTAGGAATATAGGGTTGTATTCTCCTCTTCCCCAAGCCTTTTAAAAATATTATATATATTTGAATAAGGGGACTCATTTCATTCTCAGGGCATGATTCCAACCTACATGCCAACCTACAACCCAACGGTTGAAAATAATAATTAAGCCATTGCTTTTCTCTGTCCTACCAACCTAATTGATCTTGGACCTCCTCTGAGATAGCCGGGAAGACAGAGTTCACCCAGCACTGTCCTCACGTTAATTAAAATTTGTGCACCTCTCCACCTTAAAAAATTCTGGCAGTTCCATTAATAAGGTGGTTTCTTTGATTATTCAACATAGCCTTACAGGGACTGTAGGAGGAATTCTAAAAAGGCAATTAGAGTACAATAATTGGAAAAAAAAAAGACTTGTTAATTTATTACGCAAAAAGCATAGGTCAAAAATGTTCTAAAATTAGATTGTGGTGATAGTTGCACAATTCTGTGATTATATGAAAAACTATTTTATTGTACACTTTAAAAGGGTGAAATGTATGTTATATGAAGTATATCTCAATAAAGGTATTTTAAAAAGCTGTAGAAATCCAGTCTTAGAGCCAAAAAAAAGAAACATAGTTATCAGTCAGCTTAACTTGACAGAGTTACTGACTGCTATGAATGGGCTGTTTATGTGAAGTCTCATTTAGTGTTCACAATAAACTTATGAGGAAGGAAATGCGATTATCATTCTTATTTCACACATGACAATTTGATGCTTAAAGAGGTTAAATATTTTGGCGAAAACTATGCAGCGAGTAGGGATGGAGCTGGGATTCGAGCCTAGGCATCTGTTTCGGGAGCTCAACTCTGAAGCACAGAGCTGATCCGAGCACCCAGGACTGGCTGGGTTTTGACAGTCCTTCCTTGTAAATAGCCATTATCCTTAGTGGTAGTCATCTCCGGAAGACTTAGACAAGCTCTTTCATCTAACTGGTTTTAGTTGTGGCTTGATTTTATGCAATAGGCTGTATAAAATTGTTATTGACATACAGTAGATTCTCGATAATCTTTATTTAATAGACATTTTCTGAAAAAAATGTCTATCAGACTTTGCAATTTGAATTATATTTTAAAGCATCCAGGGCTAGAGCAGCTTGCTGTGGAAAGACATCCCTATGCCTCCTATATAAATAAACAAAAATGGTGAGTATTTTCCATATGTGTAAACCTATATTTTCAGACTGCATTTGTTTCAAGCAAGGTCCTCTGAAAACCATCATGGTGTCAAATTTGTACACATTTTAGAAATTCCAACATCACTATCACTGAATATGTATCCCACCAGCTCAGGGGAAAACCAAGGATATCATGTTGGAGGAGAAAGCAGAGTCTCCCATCCTCCTGCAGAGAAGCTCAGCCTTCAAGATAAATCAAAAATAGACTTGGACGATTTACTGTGAGCTTGTGAGGAAGTACAAGGAAGAGCTACTTTTATTGTTATTGAATGTTCAATTTAAGTCATTGGGAGGCAAAACCAAGCCTTTGTCTTTTGCAGAAAATCTTGTACTAAAGAACAATAGGAACAGTATTACATCAAAATTTTGTGATGGGAACATTCTTGAGATTAAGATTTGGGATCACTTTCAGCAGGGCTCATGGGTACATGAAGTTTCCTTCTTGTGGTTCTCAGCCCCTCTCCAAGTCTCCAGCCATTAGCAGCTCATGGAACATTCATAAGAGGGTTGTTATGATGTTTCAAAGATAAGGTTACATAATCTAGTGGTTAATGTAAATGTAACGAAATAGATATTTAGATCAAATAATAATTTCAACTTTCTGTTTGTCTATCGGCTGGGAAGTTTATGACACAATTTCTTGGTGTGTCGAGTTGATTTTCCAGTATCATTTTTAGTTTAAATTAATCGCCCTTAATTAGTTGTCTATTGAAGACCCAGAACAAACCATTGGAAGGGCATATGGGGGCATAGGGAGATGAATAAAGTAGAATCCTCGCTTTTTAGGAGCTTGCAATCTAGCGGACAGGATAAGACAAGCATGTCAATAACTCTAAAGCAAAACATCCTGGGAAAGGCAGTCAGTTAAAACATTCGTTGACCACACCATGAGCCCAACAGTCTGCTAGGACTTATGTTAAATGGAACAATAGAGGTGCAAATAAAATGCTGAGCATCAGAGATCCTGTTGAGTTATCAGAAAATGTCTTCACGGAGAATATGGAATAAATAAGTCTTTGGCCTTAAAGAACGCACTGTTTGGAAGAATACGTTTCTGTCAAAACCGTTAGGAAAAAAAGCATGTAGTCTAGTTTGCAAAGAAGTGGGTGCCTGTACAGCACTGGAGGAGATAAAGAAAACCAGAAGAGTATACCCATAGAAGAGAGGTCACAAATGCCAGTTTAAAAACTTATGTCTTGGTCTAAATTTCATAGAGAATGGGTTTTTCAGCTGAACTTTTGAAAGTAGAAGAAGCAGGGTATAGTTTAGATTGGAGCAGAGAGAGAGCTGAGAAAACAGGAAGCAATTTAAACCACCCAGGTGAGAAAGAATGAGGGCTTTGCACTCAGGTAAGACAGGGAAAGACCATTTTCATATCAGAGGTAGAGACAGTAGGATTTCTAGAAAGATTGGACATATGAAAACCAGGGGAAAAACGTGTATGACGATTGCAAGTTTCCGAGTCTGACTGAGTGGAAGAATAACAAATTAACAGAAACTGTGGAGAGAGGAGAAGACGGCTCAGGAAGGAGAAGGATAGGATGCTTTCAGTTTGAGTTTTAATGAGTTTTAGGAGGCAAACGACTGGAAACTTGAGTCCGTAGATAGGTAGAAATGTCAAGGCTGAAAATATCAACTTAGGAATCAGAGGCCTAAAAGTAATCATTGTATCCAAGGAGTAAATGCAGTCACAAGGATAGAGCAGGGAAAGAGGACAAGACTGGAGTATAATTTGAAGGAAATTCTACATTTAATGGCTGGAAAGAGAAGCGTGATACACTGAAAATGGCAAAGAGTGAGGATAAGGAAGGAGAAGAATCAAAAGTGGAGAGCTAGGCATGGGAGCCAAGGAGTTTTAAGGAGGTTGGTGACAGGGACAAAGTCTCTCGGGTTGTACAAAAAAATGTTCCCCTGAGCCAAGTTATCTCCATTTTAAGAAATGACATTAACTATCTTATCTGAAATGCTCTTGTTATTTTAGCTCTTAAAGTCTAACAATATTACTTTATGCATTTCCAGAAATGGAAATTAGTCTTGGGTAAAATCTAATTACAATATCTAAATTCTGAACAAAATTTTCCATAGCTTTTACCCTGATAAAGGACTAGCACTCATAAAGATGCATCCTTTATGAACAGAGGATGGCATGTGCACTGAGTAAAACAGAAAAGTGAGAGACAAGTATTCGTTTACAACTTCTCTCTTTTTCTTTTAGTATGATTTTCCAGAAGATTGGTCCAGTTGATATAAAACATGGATTTGGTCCTGTTATGGGTCGAATTGTGCTCCCTCAAAATTCAAATGTTGAAGTCCTAACCCTCAGTAGTTCAGAATGTTACCTTATTTGGAAATACGATTGTTGCCAATGTAATGAATTAGTTAAGATGAGGTCATACTGGAGCAGGGTGGGCTCCTAATCCAACATGACTGGGGTCCTTATAAAAAGGGAAGATGTGGACACATACACACAAGAAGAACACCTTGTGAAGATGAAGGCAGAGATTGGGGTGATGCAGCCAAACCTAAGGAGTGACAAAAATGGCCAACAAACCACCAGAAGTCGGGAGAGACTCATGGAATGGACTCTCTTTCACAGCCTTCAGAAGGAAACAACCTTGCCAATAACTTGATCTAAGACTTCTAGCTTCTAGAAGTGTAAGACAAATTTCTGTGTTTAAGCCACCCAGTTTGTGGCACTTCATTACAGCAGCCCTAACAAACTAATACAGATCTATAAACAAGTAAGTCAACAATGTGTTTCCCCAGGTGGTGCACACTGAAATCTCACGTACCACAGAGAAAACAGAGTGACTTAGTTCACTCTGAAAAAAATGTATTTGCAGGGGCCGGCCTGGTGGCGTAGTGGTTAAGTTCGTGACCTCTGCTTCAGCAGCCTGGGGTTCGCAAGTTTGGATCCCAGGCATGGGCGGGTGCACCGCTTATCAAGCCATGCTGTGGCAGGCGTCCCACATATAAATTAGAGGAAGAGGGGCACAGATGTTAGCTCACGGCCAGTCTTCCTCAGCAAAAAGAGGAGGATTGGCAGTAGATGTTAGCTCAGGGCTAATCTTCTTCAACCCCCCCGCCCCCAAATGTATTTGCATAAGCAGTTTAAAACTGCTTCATTTTCCAAATCCACTTAATTCCCCCAGAGACAGCAGTTCTTTGACTAGAGTTTACATTGAGTGGGAACAGCCAGTTTTGGAGAATAAATCTCTTCCACTGCAAACTCTTCTAAACCAATCTAATAATAGAACTGGCCTGTTCACAATAATTGGCTGTTGCACAGTTAAACCATCAGAGGTGTTATAAAAATAAAGCCAGATGAAGTTGCCTGTTAACAAGTGAAGGCTCTGAATAGGTGTTTTTAACAGAGAACATGATTATGATATCTGGAAATGTACTAGTGATGCTGTCTTTTGATATTCAATGTTATTGGAAAAAAAACCCAGCTGCCACTTTATAAAGTAGCCTTTTGTATAACTTTCGACATTTACAGCTCATCATGGTTGCACCTGCTTGGTAAAAGAGTCTCTCTATACAGTGGAAACGTTTTGGTAGTCGAGTTGCTGAGTGGGTGGCTTCCGTGGCAGAGATACTTTTCTTTGGGTACCCTTTAAGTACATGCAGCATTTTGCATTTCTATTTACAAGACCTTTACAAGTTTTTCTGTGGCCAAAGCTTTTCTTCCTAGATGAAACAACCCAGATTCTGGCAAACATCCACTGGATTTAAAACATGATTTTATAAAACATGATATAAAGCTGTCACTGGCCGAATACTGCTAAAATCTAATTTAGGCTCCTTTTCCCTCAAACTGAAAAAAGCCAGGGCTTTCAAGTGATCATAATCTGCGGAATCCTTATGTGTATAAGTGATTACTACAAATTGCCCATGAAATAATATTGTCAAACTAAATCTGTCTGTACTCAAGAGGATATGGTGCCTCATTGGTGACATTTACCTCGATGATCCTTGTCCCTTCTTCCAACTTGTCTGTGGACACACTTATCTCCTTTCCCCGGTTCATTCCAATTCTCTGTCCAGTGCTTTTCAGAGATGAAGATAAGAGAAGTGGCCTTCCATCGGCAGGTTTTTAAACTTCGCTTTGTTGTCCATTTGGGCAATTGTGTGAAGGACAATTGGTAGGAAAAGGTAGGAGAAGAATGGCGCGACCACCTGTGATGACTGGGTGTTGAGTGAAGCAGCCCAGCCCTAAATCACAGGAGCCGATCTGATAATAATAATCCACACTTGGCTCTTAGCCTCAGCCTTTGGGAAGGTAGGGATGGTGGAGAACTCTAGACCCCATTCTCCTTCTGAAAGAGGCAGCTGCTACTCAGCTGATTTCTGCCATGGAAAGTGGAACAGGTGTGGACAGATTTGCTTATTTTCCAAGAGAGGCCAGAAAGATATACACTTTTTAAAATGGCAAATCTTCTGATTTTTAAATGTTGGAAACTGTATTACCTTTCTATTGCCACTTTGACAAATTACCACAAACTTAGTGGCTTAAACAATATGAGTCTATGATCTTAAAGTCCTGGAGGTCAGAAGTGTGAAGTGGATTTCACTGAGTCAAAATCAGGGTGTTGGCAGGGCTGTCCTCCATCCAGAAGCTCTACATGAGAACCCATTTCCTTACCTTTTCTAGTTTCTGGAGACTACCTGCATTCCCTGGCTGCTGGCCTTTCCTGCATCTGCAAAGCCAGCAGTGTAGAGTCTTCTAATCTCTCTCTGACTCTGACTGCCTACTTCCTTCATCATATCTCCTTCTCTGACTCTGACTTTCCTGCCTCCCTCCTTATCTTTTCTTTGTAAGGGCCATTGTGATTATATTGGGCCCACCTGAGTAATCCAGGATCACCTCCGCATCCCAAGATCCCTAATCACATCTGCAAAGTCCCTTTTGCCTTGGAAGGTAACATATTCACAGGTTCTGGGGATTAGGACATGAGCACCTTAGGGGGAGGGTCATTATTCTGTCTACCACAGAGGCTGAGTCATTTTTTTAAAAAGTGAAGGCCCAGGGGCCAGCCCAGTGGTGTGGTGGTTAAGTTCATGTGTTCTGCTTAGGTGGCCCAGGGTTCACCCGTTCAGATCCTGGGTGCGGATCTACTCACCGCTCACCGAGCCATGCTGAGGTGGCGTCCCACATAGAAGAACTACACCTCTACAACTACAATACACAACTATGTACTGGGGCTTGGGACAGAAAAAAGAAAAAAGAGGAGGATTGGCAACAGATGTTAGTGCAGGGCCAATCTTCCTCAAAAAAGAAAAAAAGTGAAGGCCCTAATAAAACATGTATGTGGCCACAATTTTGTGATTTCTGGTTAAACACTGGCTATACCATCTCTGAGAGTGAATGTTTGTCCTCTGGAGATGTTTGTATCTGAGCCAACAGTTATTCTCTGGATATCTGAAAGAAGAGGAATGTCTGCAGTTCATGTTGATGGTAAATTCTCAGGGGGGACCTGGACATGATGTGTCCACATCCACCCTGGACTGCTTTGCATGATGGAGAATTCCACACACCACCTTGTACCAGCTGGAGCACCTCAGAGACTTGCTCTAGATGGAATGACTTGGGAGTAATGAGCAGTGAGGAAGGGCAACCACTGTGCTTAAGTGTAGTTTCCCAAAGGTGGAGATTTGCATGGCAGAAATGACGTAACATGCAGAGGTTACACAAGAAAGGTGTGGACAGGGCAACAGGGTTAGGATTTGGGGAGAGTCCATGTAGGAGCTGCTGCAAAAGCTTGAACTTGCTGGGTGCTTTACCCCTGGATGATTTCTCTTGAATTGAATTACTCCTTTCTTGGCCCAGTGCTTTCGGTTACCTTGGCAATTTGGAAAAGACGCACATCATACAGCTTTGTGGGGTGATGCCATGGAAAACAAATGGGTTGAGCAGAGAAAAGAATGGCCTGTCTTGTCTGCTGTCCCGTGGGAAAGAGTGGCAGCCTCCCCCAAAGGGGACTGTGATTGCAAGTTCTAGAGAATTCCCAGCTGCAAAATGAGCCATGCCAGATGCCAGAGCTCAAAGGAGCAGGGAGGAGCAACTTCTGGTATGCAGTTCAGGAAAGATATAGAGGACAAAGCTCATTCCCGAATGTACCAGAGGGAAGTGTCTCAGTGCAGAGAGAGGGGCAGGTGGAGGAGGTGGAAGGGCAAAGCTGTCACAGGTTATGGTCATTTGTAACACTTTACATGCCTGCTGGGATAACTCTCCACTAATCAGACCACTGACCTTCGCCTTTGGCCAACAATTTGAAAGTTTTACATATTGGTTTTCTGACAATATTTCAATGGCATTTAGGGGACATCAGAGTGAATACTAGTTCATTTCACTATATTCCATTTCAGAAGTCAGTAGAATAGTTTTTCGTTCACATCTAACTGTGGTCATTTGTGACTTCTTTCAGGTTGTGGTTTCCTCTTAGTTACTACAACTTCAAGAGTTGCCCCCACATTTTCCTAGGGAGGAGCTTGGACATGGACGCAACCTGGCACAATGAATGTGACATTAACCACCCTCATAACAACAGTCTGATAAATAAGGTTGCTTTTCAGCTGTGTTGGAAACTTGTATGGATGTGGCAAAGACAGAATCAGCAGAACGACTGAGAAGTCTTTTCATGCGATTTATGATCTGTCCAAGTCAAAGCCGAAGCAGGGCAGGTAGGCTGGATTGGGATCATGCCTGGCTGGAGTTTTCTTGTCTGCTGACAAAAAGACTGCTTTCTAGCTCATTCCAGGAAGTAGTAGACATTTTACTGAGTATATGTGTACACATACTACAAACACAATGTGAAGAAAGACAGTTTTACTAATTGTTGTAACCCCAGCACCTCACTTCGTACGGGCATCAGATTTGTCTTCAATGAAGGGATAATATATAAACGGAGCTGGCTTTGGTCATGTAGCATCTGTGTCACCTCAGGCAGGTCACTCAACTTGCTAAATAAGAGAATAGCATCTATCTCACAAGAATCTTAGGACTAAATGAAGTGATGGGCATGAAGGTATTCTGTAATTCTGAAGTGTCGTATAAAGGTATGGAGTTATTATTTGTGCAATTTGAGTTAGATTTTATCTTTTCTGTGTACTGTGTCCTTTAGTAGAAAACACTAAAAATCTCATTGACTATCTGGCTTAGGTACCTTCTAAATGATTATAATACTTACCTAAGGGCATCTCAGCTAACTAAGCTGCCTGCGGCCCAGATGCTATTAGTTAAAAAAATGTTTTTCAACTTTTTTCTTGAAAAAACAAACAAACAAACCCCAGAACTAAGCCAGAACATCCGTATCAAATAGAGCATGCCATAGAAAGTAGGAAAAGCTGGTAACCAGCTGGAATCTCAGTCAGAGGATGGGGATCTGGGGCCCTTTTATACACTGGTAATTGTGTGGAAGAACTAATCTTATTAATCTCATTAAAGAAATTCTGGGCAGACCTCCCCTTACTAAAACAGAGTTAATTGGTTTGAAGGAAACATGTTGATGAGATATTTTGAGGGAGAAGCAGATTTGGTCATTGACAAAATATTTCCCATGCACAAAGGCCCGGGTTTACCGGATGCTGAAAACAACTGGAACAATTGAAGTTTCACCTTATGATGAGCTAGAACAATCGCGATGTAGAAAACTCCTCCAACTGATTACAGAACTAGAGAACTACGGACTGCCTGAGTCATGGACTCTCTCGGAGTTTGGCAGAACTTAGACTGTTTTTTCTCAACTCAGTTTTGGTTTCTTTGTCAACTTGTCACAGTTAATTTGTATTCTTTTCGGGTCACACATCTCCACCTGTTATTAAGTTGGTCACTTGGCTGAGTCAGTTGAGTGATCTGTGTTTGCTCATCTCATTCTGTTGGTCACCAGGAGGGATTTAGCTTTGTATCCTCCTGCAGACAGAGATGAGCCTTCTTGTTGACAGGCTGACCTTCCCAGGATCCTTAAACCACCTGAAGCACAGTCTGTTTCGAGGAGAGTATACCCTTCCTCGTGGGGTCTCAGATTTGGTGGGAATAAAAGTTCTTGCTGCAGTTCTGTCCCTGGCATTAGAGGAAGATCTGGGTGAGCTAAGGAAAAGCATGAATTTTGGAGTTCAGAAAAATGGTCTTGAATCCTAGTGTGCCATTTTTTCCTGGGTAAACATTGTCACATTATTTTATGTCTTGATTATAATAAACACTTGAAATATTCAAGCGATAATCTTGAGACATGGAATCCTTAAACGCAAGAATACTACTGGAGCACTTCTGGAGAGCTACAAAGACGGGAGAGAGAGGTGAGAAAAGCCAACTCAAGTTGGAATAGAGATGCTCCCAAATAATCCCATCTCACTCACTGGTCAATCACTTGCTCCACTAATTCAGCCTCCAAGTGGGCATCAGCTTCAAGTGAATGCTTTAGAAAAATTACAAGTCTTACCCTTTTGGGGTTACTGGCAAATAGCCAAAACCTCCAATGTTAAATCTGCAAATGACAAGAGTCTACTGTAATACCTACTTCTTAGGTTTGTTGTAACTAGGAAAAAATGTAACACAGGTGAAAGAGAACATGGTATGATCAATAAATGTGAGACTCCTCACTTCCAAAATAATGTTTGTTAGCTGAGTGAATGAATTTGGTAAGAGAATTGCTTCTCTTCAGGTGGAAGAGTGATAAGCATAGGTGATCTTTGGACATTTTTTTCTAGAATTCTCCAGGCTCATCCCCTTTTGGAAAATATTGGTTGGGTCAATACATTGACTCTGTGACCACATAAAGAGGAATTCAGGTCATAGTTGCTCATTCATCCCTCTTCCCTCCTTTCTCTTCTCCATTCACAATGAGGTAGGATTTGTGCTCACCCACACTGTGTGTGTGTGTGGGGGAAGGGGGTATTATTTTTAAAATATATTTCCTTATTTTTAACTGCATTTTGGTTAAAAAAAGATTTTAATGTAGCTTAAAAGATGCATCAGAGAATTAACATAAATCTCAGAATTAAAATAAAAATAAGAAAGAAAAGTTAAGAGAATCAACAATCACATATTGACTATGTTATGGTTTGCATGGGAAGCCAGACAGAGCAGGAAAGGGAAAAAGAAGTTGTCTGTAACAAACACTGTGTATCCCATAATTCCTTTCACATATACACAAATTAAATGAAACATTAAAAAATTACTTCTAACACTTCTGGCAAACAAGGTACAAGTTTTCATTTTAACATCTGAAAAAAAAGTAGAGAAGTACAAAAAGAAATAAACCAATAACATTAAAGAAAATAAAATTGGGAATGAACCAACAAACAAATGATTTTAACAAACTTCTGGGAGATTGAAAATGAAGAGGAATGGCTTGGTGTATAAAACAGGCTGGAAAAGTGATAGTTTTATGGATGACAAGGAGCTACAAGGAGATAAGAGCCAATCGGCTCTGCAGAATCCCAGAAAGTCTCTGGCCTCAGAGTCAACAGCAAGTGAGTGAGAAGTGGAGTTGAAATCAGGGGATTCCCTTGAGGTCTGTAATGAAGCTGCCGCCACCAGTTGGTACCTCAGTCCCTCTTCCCCAACCAACAGGTAAGCAGATGGCATGTAGGGCTCCTCTCTAAATAAACCAGACAACGTTTGGAGAAAGCGAAGACGACTAGCCCTACATCACCTATTGACAAAACAGAAGGTTTTGCTGTGCTGGCAGGATATGTGAATATTAACAACCTTATAATGTGAAAACGTAAAAGTGTAGCTGATTGGAGGAGGAAAAGGACATGTAGAAGGAAAGGATGCTAATACACCAATACTATTAGTGCAGTCATTCATTCACTCACTGGACAAATAGTTAGTGAGATCCTACTGGGTACAGGTGCTATTCTGGGCACGTAGGATACAGAGAAAGGAAAAAAATCACACAGAACGTCTTATCTTCATGGAGCTTATAACATTACGCCATGAGTAAATGAGTCTGCAAAAGATACCGCAAAAGCTGATGGAATAAGAAATAGAGATTTAAATATATTATTTAAAGATATAAAGATAGCTAATAGTAAAACTATAAATAATAATAACATGCAATTAGAAGAGTAGAGATGAGTAAGTGACCGGAATTTTAAGCTCTCGTATGTGAAATTCATTAAATACAGTCTAAAGTGGATAAATCAAAACAGAGATAAAATCATGATATCTAGAATCAGGGAGGCAACCACCAAAACAAAAAACAGAAACAACTGGAAGAGTTTCCCACTGGGGTGTGGCATTGAGCGTGAGAAGAGAAGGATGAGAATGTTTTGCTTTCATCGTAAGTCCTGTTGGCTTTGTTACCACGTGCATGGATTATATTGATTAATATAAATATTTTAAATTAAGTGACTTCTAAGAACAGTTACAATCAAAGAATGAGACTCATTTTTCATCCACCAAGTGTCATGAGATTAAGCACAAAATCATTAGAAGTGGATTTTCTTTTCTGCATCTTTTCGTAAGTGTTTAAAAATAGATACCATTCCATTGTCTTCTCTTGGCTGTAATGAATGATGGGGCCCACAGAATAGGTTTGAGAAGGTAAGTGCCAGAAATGAAAGATAGCAAGAAGTCTCTAGAGTGTATTAGTAGAACAGCTTGGGTGCAGTTCATTTGAACAAAATACTGCTTTTGTTTCCGTATTGTTTGCCATTGCTTAGCCCCCAGTGTCCAGGAAAGTGGAACTAACATTTCTTGAATGCTTATTTTGTATAAAGCATTTTGCATATGGTTAGTCACTTGATGCAGTCAACAACCTTATGACATTGGCATTGATTTTCACATTTGATAGATGAGGAAATCGAAGAATAGACGCATGGTGACGCTTGCTCATGGCAATCCAAACTGTAAATGGAGAGCTAGATTTCCAACCTAGGTCTGTCTGACTCCAAAAGTTGTGCTCTTTCTTCCCTGGCTCTTGGTTTTCCCAGTGCATATTTTCTTAGAAAAAAGACATATTTCAGTAAAATTCCATTATAAGTTATATTTTCCATTATGAGTCAATATTTTCTACGATATAAATTTCTGTAAGTGCCCTATTTTTCTAGGTACCTAGACATTTAGCTAGTGTGGTAGATATTGCAGCATCAAATTGATGATAAAGGTACATGTCTGTTAGTTTCCTAACATTTAAACAAAAAGAAACCTTATAAAGTTTTATTTTCACTCTCAACCAATAATATCCTTCCTATTCCTTGTGTTGTATTTAAAAATATTCTTCAGTGGTAGTTTATCCCTGGACAACTCTCCATCTTGTGACCCACTTTGCACACACACGATGTCCTGTGTTGCTATTATTTGCTGAAATGAAGCAATGGTCCTCCCTTGAGTCCTCTAGGTTATCAAAAAGAGATATACTCTGGTAGTAAGTTAGATACTCATAGATTTGGGGAAAATGATATTAATAATAATAACACAAAAATAAACTAGCTTCTGTTTTGTGTACTTATTAGGTGCCAGATGCTTTGCATGCATCATCTCATTTAATCCTCTCTACAGATCAATAGGGCAGATATTGTGATCAATATTTACAAATGGAAACTATAACCTAGAGAGTATAAGCAACTTGCTCAAACTTGTCACAAACCAAGGAACTGATAGAACTGGGATTTGAACACTAGGTTTGAGAGTATGCCTGTCATGTTTCGGAAGTTGCCTGATGTATAAATAATTCTACAAGTTCTCTCATGCTGTCCTTAGGAGACAAGATGGGCTGTTGAATCGTCAAGTTGGACAAACTTTTAACTGTTGCTGTGACTGACCTAAAGTGGATTTGCCTCTACTAATGCCACCCTGGAGGGAGATCCCAAGTGGGGTCCCAAGGGTAACATTCTCTATCTTGTTTCGTTCTATGTTGTTATTAATGGATTAGTTAGAGGCGTTCACACTGTGCTGCTGCTGCTGCAGCTGGTTATTATTATTATTGCAGAATGTACAAAGCTGGAAAGAGGAGAGGGCAAATAAGTGAGAAAGAAAATCTTAAAATCATAATAGGCGACAGCAATAATCTGACTTGCTAACAAGATGAAATTAAATAAGAATAAAATTATAATCATGCTTTTGTCTGAAATGTTATCTATGTCAGTACAGAGGTGGAAAGATGCGGCTTAGTAAGAATTCATGCAAAAATTTGACCATCTCATCAATCTCAAGCCTTCATTACCATTTTTACAATGAAAACTCCCAAATACTTGTCTCCATCCCAGACCTCTACATAGCTCCAGTCCTGTATGTCCAATAGTTCAACCAATTCCTCTTCTTGGAATTGGATGTCCGAAAGTCTCCTCAGACAGCATGTTCAAGGTTGAACTCTTTTTTTTTTTGTATTTTATTTATTGAGGTAACATTTGTTTATAACATTATATAAATTTCAGGTGTACATCATTATATTTCAATTTCTGTTTAGATTACATCATGTTCACCAAGACTGAACATGCTTGTTCAGTCTTAAATCATCCCTTCCAAACCAGGTCCTCTTCCAATATCCCCAATCATCAAATATTACTACCATCTGTTCCGTTAGCAAATTTAGGCATTTTTGTTGATACCTCTTTGTCTCTCATCCCTTCCTCGCCATCTTTAACTCCTCTCCAGACTCTGTCCATTTTAACTCCTAGAATCTCAGAATTTGTCACTCTTTCATCTCCACCACTACTTTTTAGTCCACGAGACCATCATATCTCACCTGTACTATTGCTGTGGTCCATCTGATCTCAGAGTTTCTACTCTGGCCCTCTTCACCCCATTTAACACATCAGGTCTAGTGATATTTTCATAACACAAACATGATTGGGTCATACACATGTCTACCTCCAGATTAAGTTCCTCTAACGTCTTTATATTTTTCTCACATACAGATTAAAGTCATGTCCCTGTATACCTCTCCTGCCTTGTCTCAGTGATCTCCTCCTTGCTCTATGTACTCTGGTCATATGAGCTTTCTTCCAGTTCCCTGAACACACTATGGAGCCTTCTGCCACAAAGCCTTTGCAAAGGTTGTTCCTTCTGTCTGAAATATTCTTTCTTCCTCCTCATCTGGCTAATGCCTACTCATCCTTCAGGTCTCCATTCAAGTGGCTTTTCCATTAGAAGTCCTCCCTGACTCTCCAGGTGGAGATTCCTTTGTTACATGTTCTTATAGTTACATACTCTGTTCCTGCCCTTTAGAGCTCTTATCTGAATTTACAATTCTTGCATTGGTCTACATAACACATAGTTGGTGACTTTTTTTTATGTGCCAAGCTCTGTTCTAAGTGCTGGGGATATAGTGGTGAATAAAACAGTTCCCTCCTAAGGATCTTCACTTAGTGATGGAGGAGATAGACAATAATCAAATCAACAAATAAACATAAAGTGTGTCCACTGGTGATAAATGCTATGGAGAAAAAACAAAACAGAAAGAGGATAGGATGTGCCTATAGGTGTGCACAAGTAAATGCCGTTTTAAATAGTCAAGGAAGAACTGATGAGGTAACATTTGAACTAGATGAGAGGGTGAAACTTGCATATACCTGAAGGAAGACTGCTCTAGGTAGAGGGAAGAGTAAGGGCAAAAGTCCTGAGATAGAAGTATATTCCCCATATTTAAAAAGTGACAGGAAAGCCAGCATGTTTGGAGCAGAGTAAAGGGAATAAAAATAGAAAGAGATGAGGCAGATAGTCAGGTGAGGTAGGATCTGGAAGGTCAATGTAAGAGCTTTGGCGTTCAGTCTGAGTGAATGGGAAATAATTATGCAATTTAAGCAAAGGATGTATCTGACATGTTTTTAAAGGATTGCACTGGCTACAGGGTGAGGAATAACCTCTGTGTGTGGGTGATGTGGGGCAGAAGTGGGGGGATGGAAGCAGGGATATCAGTTAGGAACGTGTCTGTCTTAATCCAGGCATGATAAGATGGTGGCTCGATCAGGGCGGTAAGAGTAGAAGTGGAGGAAGTGGTCAGATTCTGGATATTTATGAAGGAAAGCCAACAGAATGTGTTGACAGATTGGATATGTGTTACAAGAGAAAGAAAAAAAATCAAGGCTACATTAAGGTCTATAGCATAAGTAACTAAAGAATGGAATCACTATTTACTGAGATGGGCAAGTCCATGAGAGAAGCAAATTTGAGGGGAAAGATCAGGGGTCAGTTTGGACATGTTAACTTTAAGATCCCTATTACATATCCAAGTGGAGGTAGACAGTAGGTAGTTGGATTTATGGATCTAGAGTTTGAGGGGGAAGTCTGGGTAGGGTAACCAACCATCCTGGTTTGCCTGGGATTGAGGAGGTTCCTGGAACATGAGACTTTCGGCGCTAAAACCAAGAAAGACCTGGACAAACTCGGATGAGTTTGTTATCCTGGGTCTGGGCTACAGACATGAATGTGTGAATCTTTGGCATATTTGTTGTTAGTGCCATCAATTTCAACTCCTACTGAGCCTATATACAGTGCAGCAGAACTCTGCTCAGTCTTTTTGTGCCATCCTCTCATCTTCTGATGCTATGTCAGAAAATGATCCACTGCTAGTCATAGGATTCATGAATTTCATGGCCAATTTTTTTTTTAGAAATAGGTGGCCAGGTCCTTCTTCCTAGTCTGTCTTAGTCTGGAAGCTCTGCTGAAACCTGTCCAGTGGGGGTGACACTGCTGGTATTTGAAATACCAGTAGCATAGCTTTCAGCATCACAGCAACACACCTCTGCCACAGTATGACAATCATGGGTGATATGGTTCCCTGATGGGAAACGAACCTGGGCCACAGCAGTGAGAGCATCGAATCTTAACCACTAGACAACCAGGGCTGGTTCTTTGGAGTATAAATGCCATTTGAAGCCAAAAGATGAGATGAGATCATCCAGAGAGTGAGTGAATTAGAGAAGAGAATTGGCCCAAGGTGACTGGAGCATTTAGAGTGAGGAAATTTAGAAAGAATCAGCAGAAGATAGTAAGAAGGAAAGTCCAGTGAAGCAGAAGGAAACCCAGGGCAGTGTGGTGTTCTGGAAGTCAAGTGAAGAAAATGTTTCAGGTAGAAAGTAGTGGTCAACTGTGCCAAATATTGGTGATAGGTAAAATGAGATCAGGACTATGAATTGACCAATGGATTTAGCATTGCGGCGGTCATTGATGACCTAGAATAGCAGTGTTACCATGGAATGGTGGAGGCAAAACCTTGATTGGAATACGTTCAAGGAAGAGAGCAGTTAGAGACAGAGCATGTATAGTGCTAAGGAGGATGGAGAAGTAGGGAAGTAGCTAGAAGGAGAAACAGGGTCAAGAAGAGGTTTTAAGATGGGAAAAAATATAGCATATTTATAAGCTGCTGGAAATAACCCCAGAATAAATGCTGTAGAAGAGAAATGGAAGAATTGCTGAAGCAAAACCCTTGAGCAGACATCTAAGCAGCTTCAGATAAGAGTACAATCAGTTCACTGTTAGTGATAAAAATAAACACAGTATATGGGTCAGGTGTATTTAGGCAGGTGGATGCACAGAGCTCGTTTACCTTTTCTTCTGATTGCTCCCATTTTCTCAGGGAAAAGGGGAATCTGGTCATTACCAAGAGTGGAAGATGAAGGGTGGGGTGAAGGTGTTGGAAGAAGTTAAAGGTGAGAAGAAGGAGGGGCAGATGAGCAGATGACTCCTACAAGGAAGGTAATGGGTAGTATAGTCTGATGATGTGAGATTCAAAGCTAGGGTTGGGGTACAGGTTAGGGATGAGAGAGGGAAAAAGATTTAGAAGAGGAGCAAGGAGGACACATTTCCCACCTTCAGGCCCGGAGAGATAGATGAGCCATCACCTGAGAGGGCTGGGGGGAAAGCAGAGTCCTCAGGGGAGAGGAAGCTTTCAGTTGGAACACAAAGGTGACAAGAACATTCATGGAAATTTTGAGGATATTGGAGATTTTAATAATGTTGGATTGGGCATTCTCGAGGGGACAGCAGAGGGTTTGAAGAGTTAGACATGGGGGTGGGGCCTGAAGTCAGAGCCTTAAGGAGATTAGGGTTTGTGGGATCTGCTGAGAGATCTGGACCTTTTGTGCTGACTGAAGTAAACAGGGATGAGTTGTAGATAGGGGTAGAGAGACTGTGAGCCTCTCTTGGGAGGGAGCTCTATACAGTTCCCTCTTTTTTCCTGCTAATGGAGGGGTGGAGGACAAGGAAAGGCAGCTCCCCACTTATGGGGAGCATGCGTGGTTCGGGCCACCTCCTCACTCCTGTGTGATGAGTGATCCTTTCATGAGTGTGATTATTTGCTCAGTGTCTGTCTCCCCAACTAGATGCTAATCTACGTGAGGGCAGGGGACTGTGTTTGCTTTTGCTTTCTTGCACATCTCCAATTCCTTAAACAGTGCTTGGTACGTAATAAGAGATCAATAAATATATGTTTAATGAGTAAACAAATAATGAAAGAATTGAGGCTTTTAACTGACAGAAAAGTCAACACAAGCAATGTGATTAGGCTGCCAACAAAAGGGGATGATGTTCAGAGTAGAGAGGGTGATAATTTCCCTCTACTCCTTATTGGATGGTGTAGCCTATAGGATTTCATTGTTTTCTGGCTACTACACTATAAGAAGGATGTAGTTAACTGCTTAGAAATGTTGGTGAGGTATGTTAGGCAGTTTGGCTGCCAGAAAAAGAGAGAACAGTGTGAACTCTCCCTACCCCAAGTACTGAGGGATTTATGTAAATATATTTGTAGAACTAAGGCAATAGAAATTTCATGGAAACACAGGAATAGCCCTATAAGTGGGCCTTGTGGGGGATGAAACACACTTTGGGGACTGGGTTACTTCGTGGCTCCCTCAGTGTCAGAAGATTGAGAGTTAATTCTCCATCTTAATGCTGACTCAACTCCTTTTCGACCGCTTGTGCTGTTCTTACCACCACCAATCAACTATGTTACCTCTAACCCTAAATGTCTTTCCGCTACTTCAGACTCACCCATACTTTCTGCTTATCCATTGTTTCTGCTTAGTTACCCAATAATGCTCTGAGCATCTTAGGGTGATCTTCCTTATTTTCCCCCATCATATCCATCCAGATGTTCTGTAACTACTTTGTATACTTCTCTCAATATTTAAAATTACTCAATTGATTTTCTGTCTTGGTGGCTTTAAGAAGATGCTCCTCAAGAGTTTTCTGCTGTCCCAGATTATGTCTCTTCTCCTCTGTTACAGAAGGTCACAGTCTCTGATTTGATAGTCACTGACCCATCTTCCCCTTTTCTAAAACCCTTGGAAAAAGCAGTTAGACCCGGGAGCATCTTGTCTCTCTCATATCAGTCTCTCATGGCCTTCCAGACTTCATTTTAATCTTTCTAGGTGTCCACTAAGATCTCAATCTTTTGTTTTAGGAAATCTTTCTCATCCTCCAGGTTAACCAGCTGTTTTTCTCAACTTGTTTCCAGTCTTCTTCTGTTCCTGTTTTGATAATAAGATGGAAACATGCTTTCTAGACCACTAGAGTTCTTACTTGATTTCCTAAGCAAATTTGACTTCTAGAAACAGAGAATGCCGTGTACAATTTTTTGGTTGCCTTCCTAGCTTTAGAGTTTGTATTGATTTTGTTCAGTTATTTCTCTACTTCAGCCAAAGATCCATGTGTATACCTGAGTACTTATTAGACAGCACCAACTTAGTGTCCTATAATAAGTTCAGAGTGGCTTATTTTCCATAGCATAATGTTCTCAAATTTCATCCATATTGCCACATATTGCAGAATTTCCACCTTTTTTAAGGCTGAATAATATTCCATCACATATATATACCACATTTTCTTTATCCATTCCACTGTGGATGAACATTTAGGTTGTTTCCACATCTTGGCTATTGTAAGTAGTGCTGCAATGAACGTGGGAGTGCTAATATCTCTTCAAATTTTGCATGATTCCACTTATATGAGGTATCTAAAACAGTCAAATTCATAGAATCAGAGTGAAATGGTGGTTGTCAGGGGCTGGGGAGAGGGGAAAATGGGGAGTCACTAATCAATGGACACAAAATTTTAGTTAAGCAAGATGAATAAGTTCTAGAGATCTGCTGTACAACATTGTACATAGAGTCAACAACACTGTGTTTTACACTAAAAAATTTGTTGAGATGGATCTCATTTTAAATGTTCTTACCATGATAAAATAAAAATAAATATATAAATTAAAAAGTTCAAGCTGATTTTCCCCTGAACATTCTTCCACGTTTCTACTTCAGCTAATTTTGCCACCACCTATCCAGAAGCTAAAACCTCAGATCTGGTGTTCATTTCCCATTACTTCTCCCTTGCCCTCAGTCTACACCTTTAATTAGTTGGCTTATCTTAAATATTTCTCAAATATGCCTCCTCTCCTCCCTTCCCATTGACATCCCTCCAGTTCAGGTTCCCACTATGATTCACATGAACCAAGACAATGACTTTCTCACTAGAAATCCTGCCTCGACTCTCCACTCCAACTAATCTTCTTTGCACCTCTACACTGCCGAGGATGACCTTTCTAAATTTTAAATTCAGTTATTCACTTCCTGGATTAATACCTTTCAATGACTTTCAAATACCTATAACCTTCAGGATAAAGTTAAAATCCCTTATGATGGCATACAAAACCTTTCATAATTTAGCCTCTGCCCCCTTCTCAGGCCTCATTTCCCCAGTCCTACTCCATTTCATCACACCCTCATTCCATCAATAACAAGCCATCAGGAGATACCCAGGTCCTTCTATATCTCCATGTGTTTCTTGTGTTGTTACATCTGCCATTATGCCCTTTTCTTTGACAAAGTCATTGTTTCTCCATCTTGACACAACTAAAAACAGCTCTCATTCATAAATGTTTTCTTGAGCTGCCTGTAGGTAGAATGAGCCTTTTTTATTCCCATGCTTACCTCTTTTATAGCACTTGTTACACTGCAGTACAATGATTGGTTTGCATGTCTATCTCCCTACTAGACAGAGAGTACCTGAGGGCAAGATCCATGTCTTAATTATCTTTGTGTTTCATGTGCCTAGCAGAGCACCTGACCCATTGTAAGTACTAAGTGAATGGTTGCCAAGTGAATGAAACTCATCTGTATTTATTAATTTCTTCTTATCAGAATTTCTTAAACTGGAAAATGGAGGGGGAGTCATAGAAGAATTCATTTTTGTCCTCACAATAGCCTGTGATATGAGGATTTACAAGACTGTAGAATGGGAGAGATGAAGAGAGAGAGTATGTGGTATGATTCTGGCAAATAAAAATACTTGTGAGGCTCAAGATTAAAAGGATGTGAAGGGGCTGGCCCCGTGGTGTAGTGGTTAAGTTCACATGCTCCCCTTTGGAGCCCAGGGTTCACACATTCGGATCCTGGGCACAGACCTATGCACCACTTATCAAGCAATGCTGTTATTCCTCCACATATTAAAAAACGTGGAGGAAGATGGGCACGGATGTTAGCTCAGGGCTAATCTTCCTCAACAAAAAAATAAAAGGATTTGAAGAGCTTAGTCTTTGTTTTTGCTTGACTGTTTCAATAGGAAGAATGAGTGTTATCAAATGCCCAAGAGAGAGAAGTTAGCACATTTCAGGGAAGGAAAGTAGTGGCAATGAAACCGGGTTCAAAATCCTCCTGTACTTCCTGCCCATGACTTGTTCTGTCAGGATCCCTGCTTGTTTCATGTTGGAGTGTGCCCAGTCATGTGAAGATTACGGAACTAGTTCCATGGCTACTTCAAGCAAATCTTTATGCTTTCTTCCTTAAAGGTTGTGCAGTTAAAGAAAAGTGCTTACTCTTCCTGTCTAACTATTCACATTGGAATGAACTCAAAATAATTTTCAGGCAACAGCTGTTAATAATTACAGAGAAAGCATTTTATGGCTTCCCAGCCAGAGCACTTTTGCATTGAAGACAATGACGCATTGGTTGACAGCGTCTTTCCCTACTTCACCCATTTTAATTTTCTCACCTTTAATTGCATTTATTTCTATCACAGACGCCACACCTGTCCCACTAACCCATCTCATGTCCCTTTCTTGTTAGCTAAAGGCACCATCAAGTCTAATTCAGACTCTGATCTTTGGTCTCTGAGCTGTTGACTAGTCTGTCATCATCTGTCCAGGATTTACCAGGTTAGTTTGAAATCCAGAAGATAGAGAATAGTCTATAACATAGTCTACTGTCCACTTGCAGATTCTCTGGGGTGTCTTGGGAATAAATTGTCTGGGTATATGTCATTCAAATATTCTCAACTTGTGTCTGTGGTGGTCTGCCCTGTATTTTTGTTAGAAGGAATAAAGAAAACAAAAATTTAGGTGCTTCCTTTGTGTCAGGCAATATGTTAAGCATGTCTGTATATACTAACTTATTTGAGCTTCATAAGAATTCAGTAAGGCATTATTTTCAGATTTTATAGGTACAGAAAAGAGTAAACTCAAGTCACACAACTAGTAAATGGCAGAACAGGGTTATGAACCTGGCTGGGCTTCTGTCAAAACCCATGCCCTTTGCACTATAGGTACCAACCTGTGAGCTCATGGTGATTTGTACCAGCAGGGAAGAGATGTCTGGAGATGTGGTACCATATTCCACCCTTGTCCCTGTCTTAATTCTCAACCTTCAGTTTGTGACCACCATCAGAAAATGGCTACTGACCCTTTGGCATTTGAAAAGCTGCCCCCTGCCTGCTCTTTCACTCTTTGGTTGCTTCAGCCTTTTCTTTAACTCCTGGAAGAAAGGAATGTTCAATAGTGTCATAGTATCAGATGATTGAATGCTAGGCCCTGCTGCTTCTTCAAGGCATGAACTCGGATAAGTTACCAATCTCCTTGGGACTCAGTTTCCTTACAGGTAGAATGAGTAGATTGGATGAGATTGTCTAAGGCTGCTTCCTGCTCAGATAGTAATTTTTAACCCTATTTTAGAGTTCATGAAATTTTCATATTAAGATGTAGTTATTATTTAAACTCTCATTCAAGGAAATTGAAAATAAAAACTCTCATTGAGAAAATTGAGGCTCCAGAAGTTTAAATAACTCATCCAAGGTCACAGAACTAATAGGTGGTTGACCTTAGATTTGAACCCAGACAGTTATCAGAGTATTAAGTCAAATCTTCTTAACATGGAAGACAAATTCTTCATGAGCTTGGCCTGTCTACTTCTCCAGACTTAACTCTCACACTCCAACTTTATATTCTAGAAGGTGTTGTGTTTGCAGATTCCCTGAGCAAATCATGGGCAGGGTGTACCCAGGGTTTTCATTGTGATCCACCTCTCTGGGCCTTTGCTTATGTTCCTAAGTTCCCTCTGTGGGGTATCTTTACTTCCTCTCACCACCTGGCTAATTCCTATTTGTTCCTTCCCAGCTTAGTTCATGTATGTTCTCTTCAAGAAAGTTTCTCAAATTCCTCCGTTGGGATAAATATCCCTCTTCCTTGCTCCCACAACACATCATGCATATATTCATCTTCAAACTTATTGCATTTTCTTAAACCTATGTGTTTTATTCTGTCTCCTTCAATAAATCATAAGCTCTTGGCAGGAATGCACCTTGTTTGTTAATCTTTGTGTTCCAGGTTCTAGCATGTGCTCAATAAATATGATTTGAACTTAACTGAATGGAGTGATGCCAAATACAGGGCTTTACCCTTGTATTTGTCAAGTTATTTTCTGAGTATGATTATATTCACATCCTCATTTCACAAATGGAGAAATGCAGGCTACACAACCAAGGATAGAAACTCAAAATTCTGCCCATGATCAGGCTTCTGGAAAGAGCTATCTCTGCATATTTTCCTAATACCTTCACTTCCCTTTCACAGCTAAGTTCTCTGCAATCCACCATGTCACCCAAACTGTTCTAGCTAAGATCTTAAAGGTGGCCGTATTGCAAAATCCAACATACTCCTTCTGTCCTCTCCTACCTTGACTTCCCTGAGTGATCACTTTCTCCATTTGAAATTCTCTCTTTCCTTGGCTTCTGTAATATGCAACCTAGTGTAACACACAATCTAGTATTCTTTCTACCCCATCTGGGCAACCCATTTCATTCCCTTATCACCTCCTACTCTACTCAGCAATTGGAGTTCTTCAAAGATAACTTTTGAACCCTTGTTTCTTTCTTACCTCCCATTCTTTTCCTATGATGTCTCATCCACTACAACAGCTTATAAAAAATGCTATGTATACACCAGTGACTTGGAGATTGGTTTCTCCAACATAGATCTCCCTCCTGGGCTATAAAGTCATATATACAACATTTACTTACTGTTCTCTCTTGTTTGCCTTTCATGCATCTCAGTCTAAACATATCTGAACTCATAATCCTGTCCCTCAAATCTGCTCTTTATCTAGTACTCTCAATCTCCCCATCCCCTATCCTCCCAACTGATGATGACAGAAATGTTAATGTTACCCTTGACTATTGTCTCTTTATTAAGCATCTGTAATTGTCACCTAGTAGATGAATCTTGAATTTGTCTACTTCTCTATATAGCCACTGCCACTCTTCTGGCTCAACTGCCACCATCTCTTGCCTGAACTATAGTAGTAACCTCCCAGCTGGACCTTTACTCTCATCCACTTCTGCCATTGTCTTGTTTTGCTCATCTCCTCCAATCCTTTCTATTTGTAGACAACTATAATGTTCTTTTCAAAATGAAATTCAAATCATGTTATATATCTGCTTCAAACCTTAAAATGTTTCCCATTTCTCTTAGGATAAAACAGAAAATCCTTAACAAGGCTTACAAGGACCTGCATGATCAGATCTCACCTTTTCATTTCTCCAAACTCTTCCTATTTTGGCCTTAACTATATCATTATTTGTGTGCTCCTTTTTAATTTTTCTTTTAAAAATATCTCCCCCCCCATAATGTAAATTCTATGAGATCAGTGTCCGAATCTGTTCTGTTGATCACTGAATCACAGAAACCCGGCACAATACCTGATGTGCAAAAGATAGCCAATAAATATTTGTTGAATAAATGGATGAATCAATTAATTAATGACAACTTCTTTTGGGTACATAAAAATAGGTCATCCTTTAGGGCTCCCCCTCTGGATAATTCTCCTTATTCAAGCACCCTTAAGATTCTTATTTTTAAGAATTAGATCTAGCCATATTGTATCCCAAACTATTCACTTTTCTTTCTGTCATTTGTTTCTTTATGCATAAAATTCAACTATGTGCCAAACACAGAGGTAACAGAAGTAAAAGGACAGCAAGGTACAGTGAGCCTATAAGATCATAAGGATATACAAAACTGTTTTTTAATGCTTTAGAACAAATATTTACTAATCTGAGTATCAGTCTGCTGGTATATCTCTCTGAAATTTGAAAGATGATTGCTGTGGCTACTGCTCCAAGGATCTGAGTCTGCCCAAGTTTTTCTGCTGTGTGTTCCATGATGTTCAGGTTGCAGTGCTTTTTCAGTCTGCATATGCCCTATGGCACTGATGACTCTGCTGAATATCAGTCTATTTTTACTGTGATGACTCTGAGAAACTAGTCCAACCCTTTTAGGAAACTGTTGTCATATTGTTTATTGCCTTCAACTTGGATATCTTGGCTGTCTCCTACAGACTCTTTGTTATGCTGTAAGCCCTGGTCTAATATTGTAAAGAATCTGATCTGTATTTCTGCGAGGCCAATTGTTTCCTCATGCCTGAGGCAATGTAGGCTTACAGAACTCAGCTCAAGAATGGAAAGATAGCCAGTGTTAGTAGTGGACTAAACACCACTGAAATGATTACTATAAATAAAATGAAATATTATATTATTATAATTAAAATAAAATTATTAAAGATTGAACTTATTAATAAAATTAATAATTAAAATTATTATTAAATATTCTTAAGTTATTATGAATAAAATAATTAGTTAGTGGACATTGGTCATTATTTAGCTAACCATCATTGAGCTTTCTTCATTAGATAATCCTAAGTGGGAGATTGCATGAATGCCTCACATCATTGTGATTCAGCATTTTCAGGGAGTGTGCACCATTACACTATTGAAAGTAAGTGAAAGGCCGGGGTGGTGATATGGGTAGGAGAAAATCAAGGCATATATGTTTAACTAAAAATGTTTATATATCAAAAATGTTAGAACTGTCAGGAATTCACAGGATTCGGTTATTATTTGTATGTCATTGTTTTTTTCTCCCTGGAGAGAGATCCCAGTACACTCTACTTAAATTCATTCAGGGGAGCCAGCAAATGACAGGTGTGAAAAAATATGTAGGGCCATGTGTTTACCCATAATTTCATTTATTTTAGTTACTGAATCTTTGGTACCTAGAAAATCAGCACAATTTGCTCCTGAATATATGAATACTTGTAATTTTAGCACAGTTAAATGTTTTATTGTACTAAGAATATTTAGTGAGAACAAGTTGAATCTCTGGGACTTCTATAAACATTGTGGATTTTTGGAGGTTGGACAAAATATGTAGCACTAAAGGACTGCAAATTCCTAGACTGAAATCTAAGGCAAAGTTCAGATCCCTTCCTCTTTCTTCTTGGCAGACTCTGTGTGTTTGTATTCAACCGCAGTGCTGATCCTGCCCAGGACTCTTATTTAAATGCTTCTTTATTAAATCTTTATTTAAATCTGCTTTAAACTGTTAGATGTTTTTCTGGGAGGAAAATTAAGAGACCAAGCATTATAACATATTTTAAACATTTTCCAGAAACACCATTAATCCAGAAAAAAAACATGATAACTAAAATATTTGGTGACTGACATAGTCTACTTAATTATATCTTTTAGATAAACTTCTAAGTACTACAGTTCTTTGAGCATTATGGAAATCTCTGTAAAATAAAAATTTTTCCTTTCCTCTATTGGGTGATAGTTTAGTGTAGACACAGTGGAATCTTTATTTCATGGCCAAACTCCTGAAATCAGTCCTGACTAACACGTCCGACCCGGGTTCTATGGTTTTGTGCACATGTGTAAATGGAGACCTGGGATGACGCACATCCCCAGATTGCCCTTTCTGCTTAGCTCAGGGTGACTTTAGAATTCCAGGTGCACTAAACCACACTTCATGGAAGGAAAAACTATAGTGCTGGGTTGTTGTTTTTCTTTTACAGTTCCCAGTGTCTATTTTGGTAATTTCTCCTACAGTGGGGGAAGCCCCGTTCCCAAGGTTGGCCCAGGAGCAATTGCCACAAGTCTTCTTCCCTTTCTTCTTTCTGGGGCCTTCACGCCAAAACTGCTTGGGCTAAAAGGCGTTTTTGTATTTACTGTATTTTTCCTTTCAGTCAAGGAATGGAAATTTAGAAGAGAGAAACCACTGAACGAAACCAGGACTGCTGAAAGTGCTGAGTGTGCTCAAAGGCAGCAGGACAGGGTCTGAGGAGCAGGAGAAGGGAGGGTGGCTGAAATGAAGGCAAAGCTGGGAGGAGTGTAGGGAGAGCTCGAGGGTAGAAACTGAGTTCTCCAAAGTTGAGAACCTTCTCCAAGGCTGAGGAAAAGGAGAAACGAACAGGAAGAGAACATTTAGAGAGAACGGGACTAACTGGAAAGTACTATCTGATACTCTGTCTTCCTTGGGAAGACATTCTCTGTGAGGAGACAGTCATCAGAAATGAGGAAGGTGGCTGAGGAGGAGCACAGAACAGCTGAAGCTCGAAGGCTGAGTGTTGATGGAGAAGGAGGGTTAAAAGAGAATGAAGAGGAGGGATATTAATGGCCTTGCAGTGGGTAGCAGGACTCTATGACTCAGTAATAATAGGTCATAATGCTTATAGGTCATAAGCATATCCATCTTCCATATTTAGGATGGAAAAAGGATATAAAATTACCAAAACAGAGTATGTACCAGAATAAATACTTAGAATGAAAAAACTCCCTTCTGCCTAGCTCAGGCTGAAAGAAGAAATCACAACAAATTACAATAACCTACTTTTGCTATTTGACAAAAACATACGACCATGGGAACCCATTGCCAGGGCTCCTCTTAAGGCATGGAAGGAACCGTTGCAAGAGAAGTGATCAAAGCTTAAAGCTCGTTAGCTTCGTGGGAAATCCACCTCGGTCATAAGGGTACAAATGCCACGAGAGTAAAGGTTTGGCCAGAACAGTACTACATTTCAGACAGCATCATGAAGGAGCTTTTGTGGAAGATGATGGATGCCTTGATAATACTGGCCTCAAAATGCTCAGTGTACTCAGAACTGCTCTAACTTCTGATTTTTTTCAAAACAAATAAGAACATGCATATGAAAGTGCATTAAAAACTTGTAAAGTTCTCCCCAAATGTTAGGTGTTTTTTTTAACTTTCTGAAAAACCCATTATATCACCATCATTTATCAAATTTATTTAAGCCTTCAAAGAACCTATTTATTTTTACCCTATATAAGCTCCTTGTAATTTTGTTTTATAATTACTACGCCGTATTCCCTTTCATTTTTCCTAGACCATTGTTCTTTCAGCTTCTATGTTCCACATTTGAGAAAATAATATTTTAGCCACTACTTTAAAATGATTCAACCTCGGCTTTCATTTTTCTAGACTGAAGTTCAAATTTTTGTTTTCATCTTCTTTTGGTAACTCCTTAATTCTCTTAATGATATACAGTTCTCATCTTTGTGCTTTTGCAAGATTGATTCTTGTGTTTCTTAAGGTACTTGGCCAGAACTGAAGCCAACGTTGAATGGAACAGAGTGTCATAATTTTATAAATGATTTGTGTGTGTGGGTGTTTTCCAATACGCCTAGCCTGTGGTTATTTATCAGCAATAATTGGCAGATTTATTTCAGTTTGGTAACTCCTTTAGAGTCCCTTTAATAGTAGTTAGCTGGGATCATAGGAGAAATTTGATCAGGATAATCCAGGATCCAGAGGAAGTTTGGAATAGGGGGCAAAGGCATTCAAAGTTCTAGGGAGAACAGATGAATAAAGCAGGCAGAAATCGATAGAGAGAAGGGGGACTACGACGGAAAGAAGAACTTGGGAGACTATGACACGGCAAGTAAAGTCACAGAACAGGGAGAATTGGTTAATTGACGAGATAAGAGGTTATGGTCCTAGAGAAAAAGCAGGAAGTCAGGGCATCAGGTTGATACAATGGAGGTGGAGCTGTACCTTGTAATTAGGTCCAAGGTTTTTTCATTTGGCGAGTGTCCAGGGTAGGATGGAGTAGGAGGTCAGGATGATCAACTGAGAACTTGTGAGGTAGAGATTAGAGGAGTAGTTCCCAACCTTGTCTGCATATTACAATCACCTGGAGAGTTTTAAAACCTGTCAGTGCCCTTGTCCCACAGGCCAATTGAATCAGAATCTGGAGGTGGACCAAGGCATTGGCAGGTTTTGAAAAATTATCAGGTGATTCTTGCATGCATTCAGAATTGAGAATATGGATTGGAGCAGCGGCCCTAAACTGGAGAAGTTTTTATAATCCTCACTAAGGAGTGAGTTGGCCTCACTCCTTACTAGTTAAATCAGAACATTTAGGGCCGAGATCTAGCCAACATCATCTTTTAAAATTCCTTAGGGCTTTCCACTGTGCAACCAAGTTTAAGAACCATTGGGTTAGAGAAGTTGTGTCCTGTGATCTACTACGCATCACTAAACGAGTGAAATTATGTTGTATGATAGCCCTTTTGTATTAAAATCATTCTTTCAGCCTTGAAGTTTAAGGCAGAGAAAGGAATCCAGATACTGCTGTTTGTCTGTGTTCTGATGCTTCAGTGCACCCTTCAGATTTAACAAAATTAGAATAACAATTTTGAAAACTGGAGGAGCCTTTAGAGAAGTAAGCCAGCTCCCTCCTTTTACACGTGAGAAATAAGAGGCTGAGAACGGACAGTGGAATTGTTCGTGACCACTTGGGTAGTTAATGACAGAGTGGGGTCCTCTGAGTCAAATCTTTTTCAATCTTCTTCCATAGTGCTGGCTACATTAAAACTCTTAGTTTTGAAATGACAAACATTAGAAGGGATATAATTTAATTTATAAATGTGAACTTGTCCACAAAACTCTAGAACACTAGAAGTAAAAGCTATCCTTGAGGCATGAAAAAATTTATGTTAAAACAAGTAAATTAAACCATTTTTTAACAATCTAATACCCAGCGTGGCATTTGTGAAGTTACTGGCCATGAGAATCCTTAAGGATTAAGCCAAAGAGACAGCCATTGGATAGCCACTCTGTTAGGAAGGCCAGAACTTTGGGGGGCTTTAGATCTGGGAAAATGCTTGGGTTTCCTCAGGTCACATGCTAAACTGTAAAAGGAAGTTTTGAAATCAGTACCTAGACCCTCAATCATGTGGATCTCATGTGTTTTCATATCCTCTGATTTGGCTAGTCCAATTCCTGAACTAACTCAGCAATGAAAAAATTAAAACAAAAGCAGGTCCCTTTAGGGGATAAAGTTAACTGTATATGATTATATTCTGTTTGTTAAATGTGCAGACTTCCTTGTGTACTCATGGACTTAAGTTCCAGTATATGATCTTTGTAAGAAATCTAGAGGGCACTTCCCACCCCCCTTGGTGATATTCTTTGGTTGGTGTTCTGTTTCCAGCTATTTTCTGGCCAAACATCTTTGCCAGTGGCTATGGTGACAACACTGGAGCCTGCTGATCAAGCCTAAAAGTGACTTGAAGGAGGGAAAGTGAATAGATTATGTCACAGAATTGGGATTCAGAAAGGTCTCCATGGGCTGAAATGAATGACCAAAATCTAAGCAGTTGCAATTCAGTGGGGGAAAAGAACACAAGTCACTGTACTTGGACATAGTGCTTGGTACAGAGGGAAAGAGCACTCTTTCCCTTACAGCATTTGAAGGGTTGTTATTGAAGAGGGTTTCTAAGCATAAGGTCTGTAGACCTTACATATGCCTTAGCGGGTCTGCAACGAGCCAGAAATTGCTGGTAAGCCTTTTGTGCACGTCTACAGTCTATATTTTTTCTAGAGATAGGCTTGTAATGTTTATTAAATGCTCAAAATAAGAAAAACTGGATTAGACCTAAAGGTTATAACTGGGAAAACAAAAGGAAGCTACAGACAGATTTTTATCTCAATGTGAGGAAGAAATTCTCAGTTAAAGCTGTCCAAAGATGGAATGAGCCGCCATGGGAGATTTCAAATTTCCAGACCATTTGGCAAGAATGTCATAGAAGGGATTTAAGCGACACATGGGTGGTTGAAATGTGTTTTCATGTTTCTACAAAACAAACAATTGTGTGCATGGAGAGAGTGCCTGAATGCAACTCATGTGAATGCTGGTGGAGTTAGGAAGTCTCAGAGCATTGAGGCCCTGAAGCACAGAGGCTATGGCAGGAATTGTGTGTAATGGGGGTGCCTCCTGTAGGTGGATCCTGGGTCACAGATGCTTAGGTAAAAGGCACCCTGGTGGTTTCGTTTTGCCTTTGAGTCCAGAGGGAGGACTTACTCTACAACTAGTTCATTTATGGTGTCTGATAGACAAAACACCCACAAACTGTTATAATAGGGAATTTGGTAGAGAATAAGGGGTGAAAGTATAGCGATTAAGAGCATGGACTGTAGAGTCCCGAATTTCCTGAATTTCACTCCTGCCTTCATATTTACTAACTATGTGTGACCTCAGAGAAGTTGTATAGCCTCTCTGCGCTTCGTTTCCTCATATGTAAAATGAAAATGCAGTAGTACCTACGTTATAGATTAGAGAATTAAATAAACATAAAAAGTCATGTGAAGAATTAAAAACCATGATAAAAAAGTTGCTTTATGATTGTTATTTTTAGTTACTGGTTGAAGATATTTGCACTCTGTTATAAACTGTTACTTGTTTGTTGTGTGATGTAGGGAAAATTCGTTACCTCTCTGGCTTCATGTTTCCCTACTATAAAATGGTGACCACATTTACACTAATTTAATTTAATATTAATTTAGTATTGCTCTATTAAAATAAAAGACTCAAAGTACCCTGAAAGGTCTTACTTAGAATGCAGAGTTCAACAATAACTTTACAAATTTAGGTTTGTGTTAGCACATTAATTCTTAATTTGGGGGCAATACTTTAGATTAGGTTTTGAAATCATCAGCAAGGTGTACTCATCTGCTACATCATCAAGCTTTGTTAATTCAGAATATCTGAGAGGTATTTTTTTGTATCTGTAGATTTCAAAGGCTTCACAGTAATTTTTGATTTGGCCCCAGCCAGACTTAGGATTCCCAGAATTAGAGCCAAGCTCTGTCTCCCAAGCACACAGATCCTTGGACGTCTCCTAACATGACTGACTCTCCTCTGATGGAATGTTTTTGCAACAGGAAGCACCCTGCCAATTGGCGAGGGAGGTTAGTCATGCTTTATAGTCTATTTATAAAGTTTCCTTTTTGTCTTAAAATGAGGCCTTGTATATATGTGTAAGGATTTAATTAATAACTGATGAAGCCTCGTAGGAAGGGTAGTAGGTTTTTGCTTTTAAACCTAGCTTCAAATGCTAAATTAATAGTGCAGACAAACATGCATCAGTGTAGCCTCATTGGTTTGGACTTGACTACTGCAAGGTTTGTGATAATTGGCTGGACCAATGTGTACATTTGCTCAGTAAGTCATCATCTTTATAACATAAATTAATAGCATACTCAAACAGTTAAGAGGCTTAAAAGAACTGCTTTTAAGTACTTTATAAACAGCTACTAAAATGCTCATTATAGTTTACTCTTATCTATTCATCACATCTTTTCTTGCGAGGAGTTAAAGACTTAAGAAGTTGACAAGCCCGACTTTCAAATCTGAGTTCTTGGCATTCTTTGAAAAGAGTTATTTTGTCAAGTTCTTGTCTTCAGCCCAGGCTTCCATTTTTTTTTTTCCTCACCTGCCATGTCCTGTTCGGCTATTATTTTATTTTATTATTCATGCAATGTATTTGAGAGCTAGTCTATGCTGATTTGCAGATGTCAGATTTTCCACAGGCAGTTCCACTTCTTCTGAAGTATCTGGGAAATCTGCTTTCTATTTGTTGTGTTGGGTTAAAAGTGAAATAATCAGGAAGGAGATAGCGCCTCATAAGACCTTCCTTCATTACTAGGCAACATCTCTGGGACAGCCCTCCCAAATCACTCTAGTCTGGAGCCATACAAGAAAGTACCTGGATTCCCAAACCCCATCTCCTTCTCTCTCAACCCACCAGCTCCTTGAACCTTTGCCTTTTCTGGTGTATATAACATTCCTCCTCAGAGGGGCTCAGTGGTTTAAAATTTTGCTTGTTGAACATTTCCTTTCCCAAAGCGAAAGAACTGTTTAGAGACCATTTCTAAAACATCTTGTATTCAAGGACAGAGAAGCTGCGACTTCAGTCAAACTCTTAGACACAAACTTTTTTCAGTGTTGAAGCAATTTGAACTTAGAACTAAGGTCCGATTTTCAGATAGCCATAAAGTCAGGGAAAATAAGCCCTTCCCCTTCTCCTGTGCACCTGAAAACCTAGCAATATTGACTCTCTAACATTCCCCCATCTCCGTCAGCCAGATCTCATCCTCATGCCTTTGCCCACACTGGAAGGCCTCCCTCACAGATCCCAACTCCACATGTGAGGGGTCTTCAAGGCACTTTCCTTTAGGACTCAGCTCAGTCTCACCTCCCTGTAAAACAGTCCCGTACAATGTCCCCACCAAGCTGTGGCAGGTGCTCCCCTCACCACCATGGAACTTGTATTCTTCTTATAAAGTCATCTTGCTTCATGCAGAATCAGTTTCTCTGATCAGATCCCTCACCAGGAAGTAAGCTGCTCCAGAGCAGAATGCATTTCTGGATTATCGCATCTAGCACAGTTCCTGGCCAGATAAAACACGTCCTCAACATATGTTTGCAGCATGACTAAGACAAGGATAAGCATCAGACCACTCTATAAAAGATGAACAGAATTAGTGCAGATTCCAGAAATTACAAATTTAGAGAGGTCATTGTCAGGCAATTACTCTGAAATAGAGAGAAGGGAAAGTTAAGGTTATTTCAAATGAGGTCAACATATAGTAAAATTCCACTGAACAATTATGTATGTCAATAAGTAACAGATAACTAGTCAGAATTAATACAAAATGTAAATAGTAAAATTGTTGTTGTTGTTTTTAAAGCAGATGTGGTTTCTTACTTTTAAGTATGTAGACAGAATATCTCACACTAGGCTTTAAAAATGCTGCCTGGTGGGAGATTCTTCTTCATTTTAACTCAGCTATGTGGCAGGAACTGTCATGGCTTTTGAGAACTGCTCCTTTGGAAACACTACCTCTGATCTGAAATGAAAGAAAGCATTATAGACTGACACTAGTGAAATAAATTTGTATTTTCAGGAATTTCATAGGAATTAATTTATGCTTTAAAAGATAAAAGTAAAATAAACATAAAATTATAGTAAAACACTAAGTAATTATGACCAAGACTGATTAGAATTCGTGAACTACTTGAATCAATAGAACATTTAAATAGGAATGCAATTTTATTACTTTCAGATAGAGACAGGATCTGGATCTAGGTTAACGTACCTTCCAGTAAAGGCCCTTTTTAAGGAATATAGAAGGATGACCAGTGACTCTGTTAATTAGGCAATGTGGCACTGACTCACCTAACCATAGAAATGTTTCCATCAGCATATATTCATTTCAAAGTTTAATGCAATTTACACATTCAAGTAAAAATTACCCTTGAAATTGTGTTTACTCTATTAATTTCCTTCTTCAAAGATGTGCAAAATAAAAATTTACAGTTAGCCCATTTCTGAATTACCCCAAATTTTCAGTTAGAGAAAAGACTGAATTAATGAGAAATTGGTCATTTTAAAAGTAGAATTTAGTGGAGGTGGGGGGAGGGGGAAGTACTTGAAAACATTATTTTCCATTTCATTCATAAGTGCAAGTTGATTTAAAATGATTTTTACTCCATAGAGAGAGAGATGGGAGTGCTAGGATAAGGAATTTTAATCCAAAAGAAAATTTTCAAAATTGTAAGTTCTGATGAGTAACTCAGCAAATAACAAAGTGCTTCCACTTTGTCAGCATTTCTGCCGCAGGATTCTTTGTTTTGCAGTTCTGTGAATGATCTCCAAGTCTTGTGACTGGCTTAATAACCTGGCACCTTGACCTGAGACAATGTGAAATAAAAATGAAATAGTCTCCAATCGTGTGATATTTAGATTCAAAAATGACACATATGCATTTTTCAGCTGTGATTTTCATAAACAGCACAACTCGGGTTGGGTTTGAGAAAAATGGAAGAGGAAAAAGAAAAGGAAAGTGAAGGATGTACATCCTGTGGGAGGAGTAGTGAATGCAGGGTGGAGAGGGCCAAGATGCGGGGAGGGCTTTCCTTTGTCTCACAACTAAGCACTGCGTTTGGTTTTGAAACTCTTGCTGTATCTTGAGTGTAGCTGATTATTCATAGAGTGCAGCCTCCCAGTCTGGCCAATCCGGCTTCCCATCCTCAGCACCGTCTTACTAGAAAGACTGATTTTAGGAGCCGTGGTGGACAGGGAACTTGCCCATCCAAGTTCTGCCAGGAAAATGGAAGAATTTATGGTGATTCCCACCCTCTCTCTGGGCACTTAATGCTTCCAGGCAATCTTCTGTTTTCAGTTCTTTTCTTTTTCTCACTGGGATTATCCCAAATATTTTCAGTTTTTCTGCGACTCTTTATCCTGCTCATCGTCTCATTCTAAGTGTATGACTTTATCTCTAAATTCATGGATAAAATTAATCTCATTTATTTCCCTTTCCTGTCCTTCCAGCATTAGTAACTTCACCCACCACTCCCTTCTCTCATCCTGTCTCCCTAAGGGACTCTTTCCCCTCTCCCCTTAGGACTTTGTTCCATCAGTTAGCGGTGGCTTCACATTCTATGCTTTGTTTCCTCCCTCTAAAAAAATGAGCCAAAAAAGACTAACATAATCTCCCCTTGATTCTGCCTCCACTTAAAACTACTGCTTTATTTCTCTTCTTCCTTTTTTTTTTTTTTGGTGAGGAAGATTAGCCCTGAGCTAACATTCTTTGCCAATCCTCCTCTTTTTGCTCAGGAAGATTGGCCCTGGGCTAACATCCGTGCCCTTCTTCCTTCACTTTATGCATGGGACACCTGACACAGCATGACTGACAAGCAGTGCATAGGTCTGCCCCCAGGATCCAAACCTGCGAACCCTGGGCCACCAAAGCAGAGTGCATGAACTTAACCACTAAGCCACTGGGCCGGCCCTTCTCTCTTCTTCCTTTTGACCCCAAAATTCGTATAAGATTGGTCTATATTTGCTCACTTTGACTTCCAGATCTTTCTTTGCAAACTGACTTCTATCTCCACAACTCTTTAGAAAGTGCAACAGATGGGATTAACTTCATAACTGACAAATCCAGAAACTTTTTTTCACTCCTCACCTTCCTTGGCATCTTTGTAACAGCAAAACTATTGATTGTTTTTTCTTCTTGATTTCTACAGTGTTACCATGTCTTAGTTCTCTTCTTAACTTTTTTACTGCTCTGTCTCAGTTTCTCTCACCCTTTCTACTTCTTCATCCTGACCCATAAATGTTTTTGTTCACCAGGATTAATTTGGCATTTTTAATTCTCATTCATTGTTCTATCCCTAAGTTACTCATTTCATGCATTCCACCCATGTCAACAATTACTGATGCATCATCAACTAACAATATCAAATCTATTTCTCCTGCACTGACCCTTCTTTTGAGCTCCATTTATGTATTAGTGACAGCAGCTTTGACATCCATATGACCGTGGACAATTTATGTAAGTTTCTGCACTTTCAGTTCTTTTCATCTATAAAATTAAATAATGTAACATTTCTTGTCATGTTCTAAGAATAATAAAGGCCAGCGAATATTGTTTTTTATACTAATGTTTTATTCAACAGTGAAGGTGAAAAGCAGCTTTAGTGAGGATGTGGGGATGGTTGTGGAGGAAGGTGTAATAGCAGATGTCAAAGAGGGGAAGCACCACATTTTGCTTAGAGTTGAACTAATGCTGTGGAATAAATATGGAATATGACTATGCCCGTGATAAACATGACAGTAGCAAAGATGAGAAAACAGAACTAGTCCCAAACTAAGCAATTCAAAATGCTGAGTATTATTTCATTTAAATACTAGCATATTCCAAATAAGAAGACATTGTCTTGAATTTTCTGTGGGTGAATTAGTGTTTTCCTTAAATTTAGGCATTTTGAAGTATTAATCAAGTAACAAATTATATATTGTCTACAATCTAAATAGTACAGATTGAACTATGTTGAAGACATACCTTTCTCTGTGATTTGTTACACTGAACCTCAAGTATTAGAAAAATTCATTTATTCATTGATTTAACAAATCTTTTTTGCATATTGCTGTGTGCCAGTCACAGTTGTATGGTGGTGCAGATTATTAGAAGACAGGAATACTTGCCTTAAGAAGCTTAAAAAAACAGCTACATAATTAGATAATACATATGATAGATATGTGCAACAGGTAAGAAAGGAGATTATTTTGCTCAAAGCAGTAAGCAGAACAACCCGTGACTGGGGTTTACCCTTCTTGGCCAAGTTGCTCTAACAACTCAGGAATGCTGATGAGGTACCTATCTCAGACATCTCTCTCTGGGTCAGTGTCCTAAGATAGTCTATGGCTCAATTCAAGACTAGAATCTGCCATGTTTTCTTCCTCTTCACCATCAGTACTTCTCCTTTCTACATCTTGTTCCCATGGGACTGGTCTCGCTGCTTCACCAAACCATTCCCACACCCCACACCTGATTTCACTATACTGGCTCTTGAGTTAGGCATCTTCCAGGATCTTAGAACTGATCTGAGAATTTTAGGATTTGTGGTTTGAATTTTCTGGTCTCAGGGCTCAGGGAAATCTTTGAAGATTTGAAGATGTTGAGTAAGATTAATGCATGGGGGCCGGCCCGGTGGCGTAGCAGTTAAGTTCCTGCGTCCCGCTTTGGTGGCCCAGCATTCGCAAGTTTGGATCCAGATGCACTGCTTGTCAAGCCATGCTGTGGCAGAGTCCCATATAAAGTAGAGGAAGATGGGCACAGATGTTAGCCCAGGGCCAGTCTTCCTCAGCAAAAAGAGGAGGATTGGCAACGGATGTTAGCTCAGGGCTGGTCTTCCTCACACACACACACACACAAAGATTAATGTATGTGCTTGGGGAGTTGCCTTGATTAATAATAAAACTATTTAAAAGGTAATCTGGATCTTTGAAGTTAGAGGTTAAAATAACTATTGTTTCTTTCATTATTAAAAGGTTTAAGAATGAAATGGTATGTTTTCAAGTGTTGATTAACGGAATCTATTAATTAGATGTGATAGACTCAAGATAAAGTTCAGAAAAAAGTTTTGTGTTTTACTCTTCAACAGGTATTGAACCTTCTGGAGTAGTTGAAATCCACTGTGATATAGAAACCCAATAAAAAATAAATCAGTGCTTCTTGTATTTTGGTCAAGACTTACTGCTGTGTCTTGTTCCCATGAACAAACATCCTCTTATGAAGGAAGGGCCAATGTTTCCTTTATTCTCAAGAGAACTGATTACAGTGACTGTTTCTATTTTGGTAAGATATAAAAACATATTTCAATGAGAGCAAAAAGCAAAGCATAGCATGTTCGGTGATTCAGCAAAAATGAGGACGGCTTTGGTCAGAGAAAACAATTCAAGTCTTCTCATTAATGCCATTTCCACTGACTCTCAAAAACATTGTTTTTAAAATTGCCTTAAGAAGAAAAAATTAGACTGTTTATGAAAATCCCTTCAATTTCAAGCTTATGGTAGAATCATAGCAAAAGTGACCAATAGAGAGGACATTTCCTGGAAATGAGATATATAATTCAGTATTTGGTCAGACATTGCCTTCCAGATAACATTCTCTGCCAAATTTGAGGTTTCTGTGTTTCGGACTACAAACTGTCAAAGTCAATGTTTTCATACATAAGAATAAATAATGGAATGGTTTTTCAAGTATCTTTCAGTTGAAGCCTGTATGCTTAGTCTGAGAGCATGGGAGTGTATTTGCTGTCTGAGTTTTTTTCTTATTTCAAGAAATTAATTTACTTAAAACCAAGGCAACGCCATTTTACTTCTCACTCTCAAAACAGGTAAGCCCAGCTGTAAGACTGACATAAGGAGACAGGGTCAGGCAATGCTGTCAGGGTAGGCTTTCCATGTTCATAAAAGAGTGTAAATATACTCCTAATGTAACCAATCTAAGTGGAAGTGAGATACCTCATTGGGGGGATTTATTGGAAACTTATGGTTTGATTATTCATTCATTCAACAAATATGTATTGACTACTTACCACACTGACACAGCCTCTGACCTCACAAAGCTTGCAGTCTAATGGTGGAGACCATCAAGTAAACAGGTGTCACCAGGATAACATTTTGAAAATGCTAAACAGATGTAATTTTAATTCCCATTAAATCATGATAGCCTGCAGTTCACCACCGTATATGTACACAGATGGGCCGTACAGTCCAAAGTTGGGCTAAGGAGGTCTTGTGATAAGGATGAATAAGAGCTGGGGGCTAAATAATGTTAGACAAAAGCGCAAGCAAGTTGAAGTCCTGGATCCCAGTGAGAGCATTTAAGGAACTGAAAGAAGTTCAGCTGGAAAGAAGTGGCTGGAATGAAAAAGGAAGTGGCAAAAGATGAGGATGGAGAAGTGAGCAGAAGCTAGATCATGTAATGCCCAATACTCCTTGTTACCATGTATTTGAGGAATGGAAAGGAGGCCCTTGTGACTAGAACCAACTAACTGGAGTATTTAAAATCATCAGTATAAGTGGTGACCAACTTAAACATTAGAATTCCATTAATTTATCCAGCTTTGGGAACTATGAAATAGTTAAGGATGTTTCTGTGATCCAATTTGGATGAGTACCTTGTATGAGCAAGAAAAATGAAAAGAATTTGGATATTTGGTCAAGTTGCCTTCATATCTGCATTGGGTATAGGGGAGTGATGGACTCTGCGCAGCATCCTCTGGGTGCACATTCTCCAATATTCTAAGGGCTCATTGTGACAAGAGTAGGCTTAGGCCCCGGCTCAGGAAAGAGCAGGAGAAAGTCTTGCGAGGCAGCTCTGAGTACTCTCCTCCCTGCCCTTACTAGTGGCAGCTTTCCTAGAGGAATAAGAATTAGCATTCATAAGAGGCTTTGCATCTGCTCCCTGAAAGAGCTGTAGAGCCCCATTGTGGTGTTGAAGGGAGGGTGAGACAGGCCTGTGGGGCACTACATAAGGTGGTTACTATTTAACTATAGGAATCAGAGGCATCCAGAGAGGTAGTCTATAATACATGTCTAAGAAAGAGTGATAGGGGTCAAAATCAGAAGAACCAAATCAGTTATGGGTCCCAAAGTCAAGCAAGAATCCAAGAACAAGATGAAGAGGAGCAAAAAGCTCACGAGTGAAGGGGCCTACGTTTGGAATTTTTGCAATGAGAAGAGTAATGATGCTTGGATTCTCCTTTGTTGGGCACCAGCTGCACTTGCATGAATAAGTCAGCCTCAGTTAAGAGGGTCCTGGTAGATATGTACAGAAATTAGGGACACTGCTGACAGATGGTCACCATTGATTGGAACTATCACCTGCAACAGCACTCATCAAAGAAGGCCATAGTAAACCAGAGAAGTTCCCACAATTCACCACCTGGAACTGTGGACATTGGGAACTACTGTCAAAAGAAACCAAGAAAAACCATAGCTGAGAGCCCCAAGATGAAAATGGCCCCTGGAAGGGTAAATAGAGGATCAGGCTGGGAGGCCACATGGCTCGGTGGTCTCGGTCCAACTGTCTCTGAAATTCCAACAGAAGTCATTTTTGAAATAAGAGAAAGGAATAGAAATGGAGGGAATTGGGAAACAGAGCCTCCTGGCAGGGCCTTAGACCAACTAGTACAAAATGATTACCTATCCTTGGACTCCTGGTGGAGGGTAAGAGAAAAGATGACTACATAAAGCCAAGGAATGTGAGATGTCCTTTGTCACTGGTTTTGGTTTGCAAACTGGCAGATGAGAAGTGAGGTTCCTTCAATGGTGACCTGATGGACTTTTGCATCCTAGTCAGTTTTTACTAATATATCACCTTTTAATGATCATAAGATTTCCTCCTTTGTGATTTTGCTAACACCCAAGCAGAAAATATATTTCCACAGGAGTCACTTTTTTCTTTAGGGCCAGAAACTATTTGGGGGAATCTCTGGCAGGGTGTTTTTTTTTCTTATTATTTTTAGGTCTCTATATGAGTTATACTTGGTGATTTGAATTTAGATTCAAGCAATTGATTTCTCTTAATCAAGAGAAATCTATGAAGTCATTAAAATAGGGAACCAAACATCCCTGAGTCTGAAGTTTTGAAGTGAACTGAAACACAAACACATTAAGTAACCCTGTATGTGCCCTTGTGTGAGGTCTGGTGCCTTCAAGTATATTGTTTATCTTTTTGTAAAGAGACTTAAAATAAATAATGCTTAAAATAGTATTATAAAAATGATATTATTAAATTGTTAGAATTAAGTGAATTTAAATTGACTTAAATCTTTGATAAAATTAAAAAATACAAACTTTAAGACACACTATATTGAAATAAATAGAGTAGGAGGAAGGAGAATATATCTATAGTTAGGCTAAAAGTAGTAAATGAGCACAAAACCTAGATCTGAGTTTCTTGGTAATTAGGGCAAAAATAAATCACGTTGGATTCTATATTTCTCATGATCTAATCTAAGGAATTACACCTTTGTATCCAAATGGACATTTTGTTTTCCCCAACACTCTAAGGGAAATTTATCACAAAAATCATTACATAAGAGACCTTTAACAATATGGTAGACAGCACATTCAATTCATAGTCTGAGGAAATGCAGAAATAGTCTTCATATTGTTATTTCTTATAAAAACCCTCTCTAAAATAGGAGGTAAAATGTTAATCAAATTTGTGTAAGTATGACGGTGGGAGAGTAAATTAGTAATGGGATTTGTGTGTGTGTGTGTGTGTATGATCTGATTGTGGCCGTGTAAACTGTTGAGAAGCTGGGGCAATGAGCTCCCCTCTCATGATTCAGATGTCCCAGATGAGCTTGTGAGAAGAGGAGCAGAGAGGAGAATTCAAAACCAAGCCTGCTCCAGAAATAGCAAGATTCTGGGTTGTAAATTGATAGGAGTGCCTCGTGTAGCTACCACTTGCATAGGAAGCAAAGTCCAAGATGTTAGGCAAGTTAAAGAGCCTTTTGCAAACTCCTGGCCAGATGAAAGTTCCTACTTACATTTTCATAGAAGTGGATTGCCACGAAAACAAGGTTTGGGAAAAATTAATGGCTGTGGTTTTCATATAGTAAATTGGCTACTGGCATATTATTTGAAAAAAATATAAAGTATTCATTGACTATCTGAATAAAAAACTGCTCAAACTTTCATTTTCCAACTCATGTGGTGGGATATACTATTGACACAGCTGTCTTAACCTACATGTGGCAAAATATTTGCTTACTAAGGATCATTCTTCATCACCATTTTCCTTAGAGGAGTACCTTGCAAAGAAGAGAAACCCATGGTAGTAAAGACTGTGGTCAGAAAACTTGCTCTGTACTCTTTTTCACTTGAAATTTTTTATTGAGCTATGGATTCACATGCAGTTGTAAGAGGTAATACAGAGAGATCCTGTTTATACTTTTCCCACTAACATTTTGCTAGCTACAGTATTTCATCACAACCAGGATATTGACATTAATACACTCCAGTGATCTTATTCAGATGTCCCCAGTTTTACTTGTACTCATTTGTGTGTGTGTGTGTGTGTGTGTGTGTTTAGTTCTATACAATTTTATCATGTCAGTTCCTGTATCTACAGTCAAGATACTGAACAATTCCATCACCAAAGGGATCCCTTCTATTGCCTTTTTATAACCATACCCACTTCTCTCCCCCTCTACATGTCTCACCCTTATCCCTAACCCCTGGCAGCTGCCAATCTGCCCTTCATTTCTAAAATTTCGTCATGTCAAAAATGTTATATAAATGGAATAATATATTATGCAACCTTTGGGATTGGCTTTTTTCACTCTGCATAATTCTCTGAAGGTCCATTCAAGCCGTTGCAGTATCAATATTTGCTTCTTTTTATGGTTGAGTGGTATCCCATGGTATGGATGCACGACAGTTTCTTTAACTATTCATCTATGGAAGGATGTCCGGGCTGTTTCAAATTTTTGGCTATTACAAATAAAGCTGCTATGAAAATTCATGTGCAGCTTTTGGTGGGGACAAAAGTTTTAATTTCTCTGGGATCAATGCCCAAGAGTGCAGTGGCTGGGTCAATGATACAGCTTGTCTAGTTGTATAAGAAACTGCCAAGCTGTTTTCCAGAGAGCCTGTACCTTCTTACTTCCTACCAGCAATGTATGTGTGATACTGTTTTGCACATCCTCACCAGCATTTGGCGTTGTCATTATTTTTATTTTAGCCATTCTGATAGGTGTACAGTATTTCATTGTAGTTTTAATTTGCATTTATCTGATGGCTAATGGTGTTCAATATCTTTTCCTGTGCTTATTTACCATCCACATATCCTCTTCAGTGAAATGTCTGTTCATGTCTTTTGCCTTGCTTTGTATTATAAAGTGTACAACTTTCTAACTTCAGTAGTGGATTTTTTTAAATTGGAAAATACATTGATACCAAGTACAAGTTATTTGTCATTGTTTCATTTCAGACAGAGGCACCAACACATTTCCCACAGATAGAACCCTTATATTCGTACTCAAGATTCACTTGAGAGCTCAGCAACCGAGGATCAGGGAAATGGCTTCTAGAACACTCTTTGAATTTTTTTTTAAATTTCATAAAGTATTTGGGATTCTTAGGGATTCTAATTGTTTCAGTTAATTAGTTAATAATTTAGGTCAGTAATGGAAAATAAATTTACATTATTTTTATACATCTGAATTGTAGGAAATATTACACTTGCCACCAATAGCCAGGGGCAGCTAGAAGAAAACTTCCAAGAAGAGGCAGCAGGGTCTATAAGAAGACGTTGAACCTATGTTGGGGAGCCAGGCTCAGCAGGGCCTGCAAGAAAAGCATCAATTGCCAACCCTCGACATGTGGTTTATTATCAGTGAGTGGCAGTAGAGAACCGACTGAGTAGCAAGAGAAGCTGGAACCTCCTCTGGGTCAGCCACAGCACAGATGAGCATAACCAGACCAATGGCTGGGTGTTTGGTGAAAGTCTCCCTGCAGTGAGAGGAGGAGGAATGAGTAATGATGCCCGGGATAGAGAAAGTAGTGGTGCCTCTGAGAGCCCATACCCGTCTAGGGCCCAATATAGAGAAGGGGAAGTTTCCAAACCAGTGAAGACAGAGATGGGTGGGATGGACCCACAAGAGATGTTGGAGGGAACAGGACACAGCTTTGCATGGTCATTTGGGGAAAGAAATCTTCGAATGAGAGGGAAGCCCCAGAACTATGTGCAGAAATATTACATCTTTTTTTTTCTTTCCTTCCAGAACCAAAGCAGTGAGAGTGGCTTTTAGAAACTATAGAAACTATAAACCTGGGTGTGGGGCTTGTTGGCAGTGGGTAGTGAGTGAGTGAATAACCCATTTAGGATTATATTTTAAAGTTTGGAGTCTACATATATTAGTCCAATCTCCATTCTCCTCCTCAAATACTCTCTAAGACTATAGTCTGGATAGACCAATACCACCCCAAATGTAAAGGAACAAAGAAAGACGAATTTTCATAGCAGCTTTATTTGTAATAGCCAAAGGCTAAAGGATTGACTCTTATGATTTGAGGGGTGAATAAAATGTCCCCCAATATTTCCCAGCCTATCTTCTCCCTCAGCTACCATGATCTTTTACTGTTAATTTTCACGACCAAATTTCTTAAACAACTTGGCCCCATGTCCTTATTCCCCTCACTCTTTGACCTGACTTTTGTCCCCATCTCTCCTCCAATATAGTTCTTGCTAATGACCTCCTTGTCACTAAATCCAACGAGCATTTTTTCAGTCTTCACCTTACTTGACCACTCAGCAGCATTTTTTTTCTGTGACTCCTAATGTCCCTCTTACCTTCCCACCTCTTCTTTTTAGACTTCTCCTCTGTGGAGACCTTAAAAGTTGGTGCCCCTCAAGATTTATTCCTAAACCTTTTCTCTTAATCTACCTCCATTGATATGGGACGTCACCCATCCTTATTTGAAGCTATCAAATTGTCTCCATTGAATCAAACTTATCATGCTAATCAAACTTACTGTTCTTCATTCTTGCCCTCCTCTCCTCCAATTCATTCTCCACAGTGTTATTTTAAAGAGGTCATCTTGTCATTTTTCTGCTCTTAGATAAAGACTGGCTCCTGCTTGCTTCTGCTACTGCCGCCAGACTCAGCGTCTATCAAAACATCCTCCTTTCAGTTCTTTCTCTTTCAAGGTCTTTGCTAAGGAGTTCCCTCTGCCTGGAATACTTCTGCTGTCCTCCTTGCCCCCCACCCACCCTCCCAACTTCATCTGGTTGTTGCCTAATCATCCTTCATGTTTTTTGCCCAAATGTTACTTCCTCAGGAAAGCTTCCCGACAACACCAAAATAGATCAAGTCCATCTCTCATGTGCAGAGCCCCCGAACTCTTCCTTTACAGGCTTTTCACTGTTTTTACATATTTGGGTGATTATTTGATTAATTTGTGTCTCTCATACTAGACTCTAAGCTCCAGAAGAGGAGGTGACTGGGCTATTAGTTCTCTCTGCATCTCCAGAACCCAGGGCAGAGAATGAGTGAAGAAACCAACTAGTCATAATCGTTCAAGAACCTGAAAATTCCCCCCTTGGCCCCCAGGTCTCCATGGAGGTCTTCCACAGCCAGAGGGCATGGGGATGCCGCAGTAGGTATACCAGCCTTGGGAGTGAGCATGGCTTGTGACTGTCTCATACTTAATTGCTCCAAGTTCAATTTCTGGTGCTCTTTCCTTTCTGATTATTTAAATAATTCCTGAAAGCCTTGCTCAGCCGGGAAGTTGTCTCAGATTTTATTTTTTAAATGTGTTTAAATAACATTTGTATAGCACTTTATAATTTACAAAGTATATACATTTCCATATGTCATTTGAGTCCGCAAACACCCTCTCAAGTAACATATTATTCTCAATTGACAGATGTGGAAAATGAGGCTTAGAGCAATTAAGTGACTAACCCAGGTTCTCTGAGCTAATAAGGGACTGAGTAGGGATTTCACCCTAGATTTTGCAATGCCAAGTTCCGTCTTTTCCCACTGCCAGATAATTGCTCATGGCTTCTCTTCACCTGGTCAAGTCTGAATTTGGACTTTAGTGGTTAACAACACCTCAAGAAGGATGCAGCTTTTATCATATTTACATATATAGCATATATCACAGCATTTGTATATGTATAGCTCTTAATTTGAGGGATACTTCTATTTTTATCAGTCTTTCTTATACTAGAGGAGAGATATTTGATTTAGAACCCAAGGTTTGTTAGTTGGATAGTTGTCTTTGTAAAATGGTCATATATATATATATATATTCTTTTTTTTTAACTGATAATGTTCAGAAGAATTGACGACCAGGTTTACAAAACAATAGGGCAAACCTTCAAATCTATGGAATGATGGTTAATGTCTAGTATTTCAATCATTACTCTTTTATATACCATCAAGTCATATTTCTATTATTTCAGATAAAATCCAAAATATAAACCAATTATTGGATCAAGAAGCTTTTATAACAGCTGGTTAGGCACCCTAAAGTGAGGCAAAATTTTACATTTTCCAGACCAAAGAAAAGAAGAGCATATATTAAGAATTCAGGTTTGCAGTTACAGCCAGGCCCTTTATTGCTGGTCATTTAGTTGCACAAAAACTTTGGATGTCTATTTCAGAATCTAAGGATTGTTAGTTCCAAACAGCAGATTAGTTACTACCGAAAAACTGAGAAAAATAATTGCAGTGGAAAATTAGACACTTTGATTCGGGTGTATTTAGATTTTCATCAAGAGTGTCTTCCCCTTAAGGCCAGCTTTACGATGGCAGTTCAAGTCATTCTTGTCCGCAGGTCACCTGTAAGCTGAGGTCACTGTTCCAGTACCAATAATGTTAATGTGATTAACATACTCTCTGTGGGGGCTCAGAAAAGAAAGAAAGAAGTTAAAAGGAGCTTGTTCAATGTATTTGGAAAGTGCAGACACTTGTGCAGACACCATTGATTGTAATATTCACCACTAATTTGAAAACGGCTTCTTTCCTTTTTCACGGCAAGATACGCATGGAAAGCTGGCAGGAGGTGATGGGCCTGCGGGCACCAGCAGTACCAGCCCACACCAGATCTCTCTGAGAGCAGAGGAGATTAATGAAAACAAATGGACAAACAAAAGACCTCCCAGCTTACTGGAAAAGAACATGACACTATTTTAAATACAAGCACATTAATATAAAAACATTTTGATTTCAGAAAAGTTAAACTGGGGAAAAGGGCATTTTAGGATTGAGGAAGCTTGGTAGCTAATTCTGTGTGGTCAATTATTTTCTAGTTTACGTTAGACTGAATCGTTGGAAGAAGGCACATCAAAGAGGTTTTGTTTACCAAGTATCTCTGTTCAGGGAACCTCGGGCCTACGAGCTTCAAAACTGCTTGGCGAACATCCTATGATCCTGTGCAACTAAACGTATTTTAAAAGATCGAGCTCTGAAATGATGGGCAATTACTGGTAACTAGATATTTCTTTTAAAAAAAATCCTCAAACATTTTAGATTCTTTCTTAAATCTGAAGGAATAGAGAAGAATCAAGCAAAACCTTTGTATTTTGTGTATGATTTTTAAAAACAGAAACATTTACTTCAGTGCACTGAAATAAACAATAACCTATTTCTTAAACATCCACATTAAATAACGTGATTTCAGACAGATGACTTGAAAATAGACTCATAAAATGTAAAATAGAGATTAATTCATTTGTACTGAAATGGCATCTGTAAAACCTGTAGCATGAATAATCACAGGAAAACTTACTGTAATAAATTATATGGATTTGATTTGCTAGGGTGAAAAAAGCATCTCCTGTTTATATCCTGACTATAGTGGCGTGCGTTACTGAAGAGCTAAACTGTTAAACTCATGCTGGGGACCGACGCCCTTAGATGTTGGTGGAGCATCCGGTGTAGATTATATGATTGGCATTGCCTCATATACAAGTTTAAATGCTTTGACACTATTGTGATGAAAGTTCTCTAAAATTTAGAAAGTTATTGTGGATAGCTGGAATTGGGAAAAAATTATAAGTAAGTGTGATGATTTAAATTCAGAACCATCCTAGAAAAGGCATTAGTCTCTATTTTCTGTAAATTCCTTCTTGCCTAAAATCATCTTGTCTTATAGCCAGTGGTTTAGAGAAATCATGCCTTTCAATGGGACCTCTAAAAATATATTCCATTGTTTGGATGGGAGAGTCTGTAAAGAGAATTTACATTATAATGAGTCATCATTTTAAAAAGTCCCAATATATAATCTGTGGTGTGTGTACACCAAATGGTTAGATTTCTTTTTGCTACTGATAAATTACTAAAAAGTCAAACTTGTTCAAATGTTTTATTGTTTTTATAATTTTCCCCCTAATCAAAAGATGATCAAACATTAAACAAATTATCTTCAACTGGGTCAAATATAGTTGAACTTTTTTTAAATCAACTCTACTACTGGCACAGCTTGTCATTGTTGGATACATTTTTAGATGCCCAGATATGGATTCTTAGTACGAGTGAAATCACACGGTTGGATTGCAAGTTTCCTCTTATGTCTCCAGAGGAGATGACAGTGTGTGGCTTTACATGAGATACTGGGTAGGAAGAATATAATTGATTTTATTTGATGGCAATCTGAGGTCTTCCCTGGCAGAAATGCCCAGAAGTGAGCAGTAATATTTAAGAAGTGTATAATACTTTTTGTCTCAGAATAAGCCTGTGGGATTTAAGCTTGAGGCTTCTTTGAGGAGAAAAACCGCCTTCAAAGATCTTAGCCCCCCTTTTACCCTGTATGTTTTGCCAGTAAAGAACTCAAACTTGGTGATTCTACAAATGCATATTTGTTAGCTGTATTTTGTGACACAATGTGTCCTGAATTCAACTAAGGACATTGTCCTTTAGTCCTATAATGTTAATACTCTTTCCCTTTTTATGGCACTCACCATCCATTACAACACCTCCATCTCACCAAGGTTGATTTCTTTTCTAGGGATATTTTCTCTCTTAGATGACCACAGCTGAGGAGGGAGTAATCCACTCACATGATCTGTGCTAATGTTTTATGGGAATTGTGGACGTTCTGGCAGGTAGGTAATCAGAAAGGCCTTTGGCTTCCCTCAAATACCAGGTGCAGACCTTGCCTCTTGGACTGAGAAACATTTTAGTGAGTCAGAAGAACAAGTAATTGCTTTAATCTTGTGTAAACCAGCCACCAGGAAACACTTGCTACTTATTCCATAATTCATTATCCCTATTTCCTCATTACTTTCCATATTCCACCCATACAGCAAAGCTCATCTAAGACAGAAAACACTGCCAGGAGTATTTACCTTCTGCTCAGGGTGAGAACATTTGTCTTTGTGCAGTGAATATGTCCATTTATAAGCAAACACTAATACTCTGATTAAAAAATGAAGTATGTTAATGAACCATTGTCCACACAATAAATACTGTTGTCTTTTCCTTACAAATAGGATACAATTGACTCTGACACTGGACCAGACACTGGACCTGGTTTTCCATTATCAATGATGGATTTTCACAGATCCATCCACACTTGCTTGCCTCATCGCTGGTGACCTTACAAGCCATTTGAGAGGCAGTTGGCAGGAGGTCGGGAATGTAAGTCAGACCTGGAGTCTTTAATCTTGTCCAAGTATGTTCTTGTTTATGAGGTGATGTAAACTGGCAAAACAGCAGCTACATCATTGTTGCTTTTGGGAAAACCTCATATAATCATTTACAAATGAACCAGAACAAACCACACCTAACCAGGCTGTAAGAACTGACCATGCTCTTCACCAAGGGCACCCAGATAACCTTTGCTATCTTCTCCATCTTAAATTTTCCCCCATACTCTTGAGAATACAAGATTTAGAAAAGATTTAGGCAAGTCTTCTAGATTTCTTCTTTTTATTGCCCTAATGCTTCCTGAATTCTGCTGCTAACTTTAAATAACAGGAAGCCGTTGTGGTGGCTGAGCTTTGTAGGCTGACTTACTTTGGCTCAACTCATTTAACTACTAAACTAAACACTGTCTGAACTAACTGCTCCCACTTCAGTTTTGCCATATTTTCATTCTTTAATTAGCTTTAGATCCACTACACACTCTTTGTCAGAATTATAAATGTCTACTGAACACAGAACGAGAGCACACCTGAGGAGCAGGGCTATTTCAGATACAGTGAGTGAACACTGAGACTGCTGCCCAGCAATCCTTTCTGACTCTGCAGCCAGTGGTCATGCTTCCTATTGAAGTTAGGAGAAATTTTTGTTGTTTGTGTCCCACATTGGGACCACATCAGAATTTTTCAGTGCATGCCTACTTAATGCCTATTCAATGGAATGGAGGTACAACTGAAAAAGGGCCAGCAGCATCATGGTTCAGGTAACTTATGGATTAAAATTTTGGGGGGTCTGGCTTGGAAGTCCAACCACCATTTTCTACTCTGACACAGGAATACATTTTCCCATTGAAACAAACAGTGAGCTTAACATTCAACCTAATATTTTTAAGTTAGAAACCAACAAGAACACAGGTGCATAACAGAGAGGCAAGGGAAGGTCAAAATAAACTCAATACAAGAATAGATAGAACTTATACTGTGTATAGGGTATATTTATTTAGGGATTGGGAGTGAGAGAATGTATTTATGGATTAGCAGAATTGACCAGGTTACAGTGGTTCTAGGTATACTTTTGGGGAGAATAATAAGGAACGTCTTTTGAGAGAAGATGACTGAGCAGTAATTTGGAAAATTTGGACAACTAATTCAGGAAGGATAACTTTCCAACACCACAGTGTCCAAAGGCCTGGGTTCAAACTTGAAAAAAAATCATTTTACTGCCCTTCGGTGATTAGCCAAAATGCTACAGGCAATACTGATCTGTTTCCCTGTTAAGAGCCATGGACCTAGATGATCTTTAAGGTGTCTTCCAGTTCTATAAGCTGAATTTTCCTTGAAAAGATATTATTCTACTTACACAGCTAAGAAGATTTAGCCATTTCCTCTTGCTCTTCTAGCAGAAGAGCTACTTCAAGAAGTGGGATCACAAGAGACAAACTATTCTCCCATTGTCCTTTCTTGGTGCAAAAACTATTCTAGGATTTGTTCCCAAATCCTGGCTGCAGGAACGAACACATTACGACTGGACCACAGTGCCCTCTAGCCTGCTTGCCTGCATAGCCAGAGGCTGGGCTTTCCAGGATTCTGTCAGAAACCAGTGGGCTTTGTTCATAGATTTTCTTCATACAATATGCTTTCTTATCATTTGTTTATGTAATTTATACACTTCAGAAGTCTTGCTCCCTCTTCAAGTTTAAGGAAACCATTATTCTTTTTAGAGAAATGAATAACACCACACCCAAAACCTCATCTACTTTACTTATCTAACATTCCTTGGTAGCTTTAATTTTTAAAACCTGACTTTCAGATATTTTGTCGCCACTAAGGAAAGAAGTTTATAACAAAACATCCTGATATATATGACAAAGTCACTGAGTATATTATGATCTTATATTTGGAAAAGTAAATAGACATGCATATAATATTAGGTGGAACCAAATTGCATTTCTTTAAACTGTGTTTGATGTACAAAAATGGCTTTTTTGTATGGTTCACCCTAATATCTAAAAGGATAAATAAGAAACTAGGAAGAAACTAGGGAGAGAACTGGAAATTGGGAAACATATGAGCGGCAGACTTATTTTTCTACATGTACTCTTTGAAATCCAAGGTTCTTTTTACCACATTAAAAAATTTAATATAAACATGTTAAGAGGAGAAAAAAGAAAATTATGTGGTCATAAATTTTCCTAGACTGACATTTTCTCCTTTTCCCATATTTCTCCCCACACTTTTCTCTCCTTCTCTGCCAGAGTTGTTTATTAAATTAGCTGATAATCTATTATTTTCAAACTTCTGGCAAATGATGTTTAGAAACATATCCTAAGGAAATATATCATCTGATTACAGAAATATATAGGGGCACAGGTTTTTATTGTTTTAGGATAGTGGAAAATTTAAACAACATAGATGGGAGATTGTATAAATAAAATATGATGCATTCATCTGTTGGAATACTATGTAGGCACTTTTTTTTTTAGTGTGCCTTCTAATTTTTTCGATAGCTGGACATGATGTAGTGGATGAAAGGAAGTGCTGTAGAAGGGTTTCAGTAATGTGGTAGTAAGGTATGTGCTGGGAGGAAGCAATCTATAGCCCTGTGATTAGTTCTCAGTTTTTTTTTTCTTCATTGCTCTCTCTTTTTTTATTGAAGAATAATTGAGATATAATATCCTATTAGTTTCAGGTGTACATCATAGTGATTCAATATTTATATACATTATGAAATGATCACCATAAGTCCAGTTACCATCTGTCACCATGCAAAGTTATTACAATACTCTTGACTGTATTCCTATGCTGTACATTACATCCCCATGACTTATTTATTTTATAACTGGAAGTTTGTACCTCTTAGGTCTCAGTCTTTTGGTGAGACTATACCTCTGGGCTGTGAACTTCACAAGTATTTCTCAGTGCTTTTCTCCCCTCTTCGGTGGGACAGGATGGCTGGAGTGGGCTGACGTTGGGTAGTTCCCTTCCCCCAGGTGGAAGGCTAAGGCTGACTGGCATGGGTATTTCCTTTCCCCAGGTGAGTTAGGCTCTAGTTAAGTAGTTTCTCCTGAGGGCAGGCCTTGTTAAGAAGAACAGAGTGATCTGGTGTATTTCAAATTGAGTCCTTTTTCCTTCCCCCTGACGGAAAGAAGCAGGAGAGGATCTTTCTCTGACATTTACTGTGGGAACCTGCTCAAGCTCCTGGAGATAAATCTCACAATACTGTGGGTGCCTCCCTATGACTGGGTCCCCTGGAGTTTTTAACTCTCAGAGTTGTCCACCCTCAGCCTCCAGCAATTCCTCAGTTACAGTTTAGGTTCTTCCACCCAGCACTGGTTTCTGAAGCAGTTTCTGCTGCTGGGTCTCTGCTCATGTAAGCCGTAACTCCCTGTATTCACCTGTCGGTCTCTCCAATCTTGTGGACAGAGATTTGCCCTGTGTCCTTCCCTCTCTTATGGAATCCAACAAGAATTATTGATTTTTCAGTGTGTTTAGCTTTTTACTCGTTGTTAGGATGGCGTGGCTACTGCCAAGCTCTTCAAATGCAGAATGGGAAATGGCTTGAAATCAGTTTTTAATGAGACACTAAGGATGAACATTAAAGGATGTTACAAGAGAAATGGAAGAAGTCTAAAGGGCAAAGGAGAGCAGAGGAAGAAAGTCAGGGGGTAGAAAAGGAAGGAAAAATACCAGGAGCCCTTAAATGGAAACAGTGGTCCATGAGAGAGCCCCTCTACAGAAGGTGTAAGGGGCCGTGAGTGTGAGGAGCCACACGGATCAGAGACCTTGCCAGCCAGGCAACTACCTAGACTTCCTATGAAAGAGAACTTCACATCACCTGCATCCGGGACCTATGCCTGCCAATCATTCAATCTGCACTCTGGGAGAAATGTCCTCTATCTGTGTTGTATTCTCACCAGCTGATTGTCCAGCATGACGATGCCAAGTCCATGCCACCAGTCTTTGCTTTCTGCCGCTGCGTGGCTGCCCACTGTAGAACCCTCTTTGCAAAGTTGTTAGGGCACCTCTTGGCCCAAGGGGACCTACTAGTGTGGTGGTGGTATGGGAGGGACAGGGTTGACAAACTGGTTATGTTTGAGGACTCTGAGCTGGAGCAATGGGGCCTGGACTCCACTGTTCTGTCCGAATACATAGGAAAAGGTCTGGAAGGAAATATACCAAATTAGTATAGGATATACAGACTTCTTTATTGGACATTTTTTTCCCAACATTTTTATACAAGAGTGTTTTGACTTTGTTTCTAAATATCAGTCCTTTAATGACTATTTATGGCCTTAATTGATTTTCACAGTTAAAATATACTAATTTCCCATTTTAATTTCTATTTTACTGAAATTATTTTTCTTGGGGGACAGCTTCTCTGTGTAAATTTTATAATAAAGATTTTTATTGATGGTGGCGCATAGTATTTGACCTTTATTTGGGTGTATTATTACTACCAAATCTAATTTTCCCAGGTCAAATTTGCAAATCTGATTTTTTCAAGGAGATTGAATTCTTCCATTAATTTCAGTGATTTTTTTTATTGCGTATAGTTTTAGCGATTTTTCAGTTTTATTTGTGTTCATTATTCCAAAAAAGTCTAAACTTTTCTGGGTTGGCGTGTGCAGTTATCCTTCAGTCGGTTTCCTATTATAATTTAGTGGCGTCTAGACCACATGGAGAGAAAGAAGAAAGAAGGCAGGTGCAGGAAAGCAGGTAGATTTGGTGGTGGGAAGATGAGAGAACATCTAAGAGCTTCTGTTTTCCCCATGATGTATGAGGCAAGATGAGCAACTAAGAGTGAAGGAGGAGAGGGACATGAGTAAGATTTTGGAGAGAGGAGGACGTGTGATGTAGTTATTTTGAAGAGAGGAGAAGTCATCATATTGGGGACTGTTGGCTAGTGTTAAGTGCTCTTTTGAGATTTGTGGTCGTGGATTTTAAGTGAGACCAGCTGTGTATTTTTCTCCCACTATGTTCAGCTGCTTGAGTTCAGGAGTGTGGCTGATGGTTGAGTTTTACCTGAGTTGGCATTTGGCAGTGTTCACGGCTGAGGGAGAAAGCATGCTCCCATAATGATCTCTTTTCTCTCTTGTATCATCAAACTTTTACTTATTATTTCCTTTAGTATAAAATATGTCCAGTAGCTATCACCCTTAACAACAACAACAAACAAAAAACAAAATATAGACAAAGTCTTCCTTTTACCCTACTCCTCTTAAAAGAGCCAAACCACCACCCCATTTATCTGTTCCCTTCACAGCTTAACTTCTTAAGTTTTCTATAGTCTTGGCTCCATTTCCTCACTTCACATTTTCTCTTAATGCACTCCATTCAGGCTTCTCTCCCATGACTCCACTGAGACTATGTTTATCATGGAACCAGTGACCACAATTGTGCTGAATTAATAGTCAATTCTCAGTCCTCATCTTGATCTCTCAGCACTTCACAGCTTCAAACACCTTCTCCTTTTGAATCCATTGACACCACACATCCCTCTTTCCCATCCCATCCGCATTTCACTGGCTGCCCCTTTGGAGTCTCCTTTGCAGAAGTTTTCAGTGTTGGAGATCACGTTCCTGGGAATCACTTTCTCTTATCTAATTTATTTTTCCTAGGGAATCTTCTTTACTACCAAGGATTTAAATATTATATGCCAATGACCTCCATAAGTAGATTTTCCATTGTTGGAAAATCCTTGCCTTCCTAGATCCACTTTGATTATGACGTCGTGTTATCTTCTGTACATTGATGAGTGCAACTTGCTAATGTTTTATTTAGGAGTTTTGCAACTGTATTTATCAGGGAGGTTACCTATAACTTTTTTTCCATTTGAATTAAACTCAGAATTTTTCAAAATAAGCCCTAGTGAAAAAAACTATTTTATACTCAAACTAAAACTATTTTAATAGAACTTTCCTTTCCAGAAACAATAATAAAGGAAACAAGGGATTTCGTAAAATGTGGTTCTGAATAAGTCGCAGTATGAAATAAATGTATACTTTCACCTCCTCAAAATAGAGGCTACTTTCTGTTCCTCACCCTTGGAAATGGGGTGAAGAATAGTCCATAAGCAACGTTTGGCAGAGAGTTGCCAAAACAAAGCTCAAGCAAGTGAATATGGACACCTCTTAAAAGAATTTGGGGGAACCTGACCAAAGGGTCCAGAGTCTATTTTTAAAAACTGAAACAAAGGTGAAGTGGTTCCTCTCAAGTAGCAGTGCTGCCAGAGCCCGGCCCAGCCCCATGCTCACCTATGCTAAATTCCCAAGCAAATCTTGACACTTCTGCTCCAGGGGAGACTTTTTCTTTTTAGAGTTTCAGTGTCCACAGAGCTCCTTGTGTGACTGAGGTGAGCGCAGACTCTATGTGGGTATTCTATAGCTGGAATCAAAATATTTCCCTAAGACTGGTTAGGTACAGTCCAGGTGTCAAATGGCCCATTTCCAGTTTGTCTTAATTCCTCGCCACGCATTTGTAGACCTAGGACCACAGACCTTTACTACGTCATCATAATCATATCTATGTTCAATCTAACTTATGATTCATGTTCTGTACCTGGAAACAGTCCCTGTATTTAACAATAATACCTACATATAACACAATCCACTGTTACAATGCACATGGGCACAAAACATTAATAATCTTCTGTAGACCAAATGTTTTTAACCATAATTGTCATGCATCAAATTCACAGCCAGAATCCCCCAAATCAAAAAAATTTGCACAATACAATAACAACTTAAAAGACACATACACACACTCCTTACAGAACTGTGCTTTGAGAAATCCCATTTGTTGAGTGCCACTGAAGGCATATTTTGCTAAACTGCTGCTCCAGGTATTTTTGTTTGGAAAATGTAACACAGTAGGGCACAACTGTTTACTGGATGAGCAGAAAAGAAAGATATGCTTATGGGCAACCAGAGAGTTTTAAGGTCTTTTAAGTTGTATGAAATGAACCTGCAGAAACGTTTAAGTTTCTCAGGATGCAAAGTTGGAGCTGAAATGCAATATCAGACCAGTTGCTAAAAGTGAACAGCAGCCATCTCTTGAGGTCAAAACTTGTACCCAGATACGCAAGAAAACCTTCAGGATGGCTAGTTTGTTGGCCTCTTCACATCTTATCGCATAATCTAATCTGTGCGAATTTCGCAAAAGACTCATATGGTTCTGCTAGATTGGTATAGAGGATTTGCTCACATCCCTCCCCAATGTGATCTTCCCAGGCTTTTCAGAGACGCTCACATATTATTCCAATTAGTCGGAGGGTAAAGGGGGACTGGTCGTTCATCCGAGAGGAACCTGGAGAACTAGGTACTGCGTGTAGTCAGGCTTGAGGCTGACTTTCCAAAGTACAAGCTTCATTCTGATTAAGAACAACTTCTGAATGTCTCCACCTCCGATAATGACTATATTATTGTTTTATGTTCTGAAAGATTTACTCTAGAATTGGAAGACTTCACCTGGCTGCCGGGCAGCGGCAGGATACTGCAGGGTGGGGTCTGTGTCGGTAGCGCGGCATCTGGGGTCCGGGGTCCAGAGTGCGGCCGGGCGGAGGAACGCAGCGCCGCCCCTTCGGGGATCGGGGCTCAGCAGCGCCCCTGGGCCGCTGCATCGTCGCCCCGCACGTGCGTGCCGCCAAGCGGCCAGGGACCAGGAGCCGAGGTGGCTGGAACAGCTAGTTCCTTAGCGGAGCTTGGGCGCCAAGCTGGCCCCGTGGCACCTCTGGCACCCCCACCGAAAATGATTTTAAATATAATGGTCATAATGATCACTAGAATGTACTGTGATTAAGTAGCAATAGTAAAGTATTATGTAAACATCAAACACGGATAAAATAGTGAAATAACTGAAATCCTGAGATATAAGGAAGAAGAAACCACACTTATTGTTTTGTATTTTAATACTTTTCCTAATAGTTTGTGATTTTGGAAGAATTTAAAAATACCAGACCCACGATCCCAAGTTTTTCAAGTGTGAGGAACCCTTTAACATAAGATATTTTACAGGCTTTTATGTGATTAAGTTTATAACTAGTATCTTTTAATGAGAAAATACATCAGAAAAAGCTGTATTGATTCATTAATATATTTAAATAAACCTGTATTTTATTAGTCACGGGCTGCAGGTGGTGTGATGAAAAGGCCAGCTCCAGAGTCGGAGTACTCGATTTCTAATCCTGCTCCATCACTTCCTAGTGTGCAACAAAGGTAACTTCTAGGTATCTCAGTTTCCTAATATTTAAAATGGGGAAAAATAGTACCTATTTCACAGAGTTAGTATGATAGTTCATTGATATATGACATGATAAGCCCTTAGAAGAGTACCTGGCAGATAGTATATTCATTTTAAAAATAACCCATATTTGTATTGGACTCAATTTATAGTTGACATGTGATGTCCAGTGGGCTGTATATCTCAGGACAGTGCATGGCAAGTAGTGGCTGGCTGAGTGAATGAAATCAGGCAGATCTGGGTTCCAATCATAGCTTTGCTGTTTGAAAGCAGCTGCCTAAGTTACTGGACCTCTCAGCTGTGAAGTAAGGATAACTCCATAGGTCTGTTGCGAGGATAAAGTGAGCTAATGCATGTAAAGTACTGCATGTAGTACCTGGCACGTACTGCCTCAGAGATGTTTGCTGTTAGCAGGAATTCAGACTGTGAAACTGAGAGCTGGAGATGTTCAACAGTCTATATCTGCCTACTCAGCTATTCATCAATGTTATAGCTGGAAACCCCTGCCCAGGAAAGCAGTTTGTAACTCATTTCCTTACTTCCTCCTCTTTCTCCTGCTACCTAACCAAGAAAAATAAGTTTCTAAGGCTTCTTTTGACTACTTCAGTGTGGAAGACACTATTGGATGGCTACCCAACAGCCATTCCATTCTCTCTTGCTGTTGGGGCCCCAGTTTGTTTGGAATGAGGGGATAGATTGGATTGTTGTTCCCAATCCTTCATTCCCTCTCTTTAATAAATGACACATCTAAACCTTTTGGCATGTGACTTTCTGGCACTTTCCACTGGAGTCGGTAGACTATATATTCCTGCCCAGTTTGTGATGGACTTGGCCTGGTGATTTGTTTGGCAAATGGGCTGGACATGACATGAACAGAGACTCTAAATGTGTTGGTGTGATTTATACCATTTGCCATGAGAAGAATATGCCATGGGTGGCCAGTAGTGCCAGAATTAGAAAATACATGGGGCAGACATGAAAACACATAGCCTGGATCCAAGCCCAATTGATCCCAGCAAAATCTAGTAGAGTCACAGATGACCTACATGCCCATAATTGAGAAATAAATGCTTATTCTTGTAAGTCAATAAGATTATGGGGGTGGCTTGTTATAGAACATTATCACAGCAATAGCTGACTAATACTGGCAGCAGTCTGTCCAGCTCCAGAGGGTGAATCATAATTGATCTAAGCTAATCCTGCTGTTCTTTTCTGTACACTTGATTTCCAGATTCTTTTGAAGATAGAGGTGGCCAAAAGACCCAGAGTTGGCCAGTGAAATATAGAAAGATGTCTACTGGGACTTCTGGAAAAGCTTTCGCTTCTCTGATAAAAGGCACAGTAGAGGCTGGAAGTAGTCTTTCTCTCTTCTTCTTTGCCTGAAAATTCAGTAGGCATCTTGAGACCATAAACTGAAAGGCACAAAAATGAAAAGCTAACAGCTAAGGATGATGAAGCAAACAAATAGAAAGTCTAGACTCCTGGTGACATGGCTTAGTGGTTGACCAACATCAATAACCACCTATCATTACACTTAGTCAGATTTTCTGTTCCTGTTTCTTGCTTCCCAAGGCATTCCTAATCTAAAAAGATAACATAATATCAGTTTAGTCATTCTAGTCACTGTTTCTCTGAGGTGAGTGATGAAGGAGAAAAGAGAGCTGTGTAATCACATCTCCTCACACCGACTCTGGGAAACCTTATTTATTAGTTATTAGAACCTGGTGTCTTTTTTGCTTGTTCTTGTTTTTGTTTTCTTTCAACATTAGATGCTGCCTAGGATGTGGGGCAGCAGGAACTCTCATTCATGATGGTGGGAATGCAAATTGCCACAGCCACTCTGTTTTTGTTTTTTTGAGGAAGATTGGCCCTGCACTAACATCTATTGCCAATCTTCCTGCTTTTTTTTTTCTTTTTTCTCCCCAAAGCCCCAGTACGTAGTTGTGTATTATAGTTGTAGAGTCATAGCTCTTCCATATAGGACACCGCCTCCACATGGCTTGATGAGTGGTGAGTAGGTCCGCACCCAGGATCAGGACTGGTGAACCGCTGGCTGCCAAAGTGGAATACGTGAACTTAACTGCTACACCACTGGGCTGGCCCCAGAACATGGTGTTTTTCGCTGTGCTGCCTCTTTGTCAAAATGTTTGTAATCACAATGAAGCAATTAGCTTACGGTTGCCTTTAACCAAAAATGTGGTAGGGACTGATTTGGATACAGAAAAGTACATCCTGGCCAACGTTGGAGGCCACTATGTCAAATGGTGATTTCTGAAAAGGAAGCTGTGTCAAGTGTGGAGCCACACGGTAAGAGCATCTCTCAGAGGGTTGCTAGGGATCAAGGTATCAAAGGTGTTCAAGAAATGTGTGATGTGTGCGATACCACCATCTTCAACTTGCACTGGGTGTATCCTCAGTGTGAACTTGGAGTGTGCATAGATTGCCAGATGGAGAGGAAAAATTGTCAACAGGGTGCTCCCTACAAGACTTTTCCTTGGCTGAGATGCATGAAGAGTCAGGTACATGAACCAGGGAACTTGACACCTACACAGACTATTCTTGGAAAAGCTCTCTATGATGTTGAAGGCTGTTCATGTTGTAAGAGCAAAATGTGGAATAAAGGCAAATTGTCCTTGTTCACAATGGCAATTCCAGCTCTTTTTAAAGCCAGCCTTGAAGGAAGACATAAAATAGACTTCCTTAGTTGGAGAAAAACCTATTCTTGGTGCTGTGCTCCTGCAGAATCCCTCAGTGTTGGAGCCATTAGCTGTGGGTGAGAGCGCAGCCTTCAAGCCAGCAGCATGAAGTCAGCCTGTCCAATCAACACTTCTTCTTTAAACTGGCTGGCAGACCTAAATGGTGGGAATGTCAACAAGGAAAAAAGACAGAAAATGGACTCAAGGATACACTAAAAATCCTTGATGACGTCTTTGCTTCTTTGGTAGAAAATAAGACTTCCTCCAATTTATGTAAGAACTTCAAGGATTGGTGACCAACCTAGCATTCTGACACTCCTCCCTGTTGGCTGTGTGGTAATTGTTTGCTGTGTTTGCAAGATCCCAACAACAAGAGCAACTGGAATGTGTTCAGGGAGTACTGGAAACAAGGGCCAGTGATGGTGTCTGGAGTGCATCATAAATTGAACACTGAATTTTGGAAAACTGAATCTTTTGGCAAAGAGTTTGGTGACCAGAAAGTTGATCTAGTTAATTGTAAGAATGTCTTAGTCTGTTCAGGCTGCTATAACACAATACCATAGACTGGATAGGTTAAAAAACAAACATTTATTTCTCACAGTTCTGGAGGGTGGGAAGTTCAAGATCAAGGAGCCAGTTGATTTGGTATCTGGTGAGGGCCCACTTCTTGTTCATAGATGGCTGTCTTCTCACTGCATCCTCACATGAGGATGAAAGGGGGCAATGGAGCACTCTGGGGTCTTTTTCACAAGGGCACTAATCCCATTCATGGGGGCTTTGCCTTCATACATAGGGGCTTCCCAAAGGCCCCACCTCTGAATACCATCACATTGGGGATTACATTTCAGCATATGAATTTGGGGGGGATACAGACATTCAGTCTATACCAGGGACCAATCATCACAGAAGCCACAGTAGGAGACTTCTGGAATGGACTTAAAGATGTTCCAAATCTCTTGGGAAACAAAAAAGAATTAATGATGTTGAAACTTAAGGACTGGCTATCAGGAGGAAATTTTAGAGATATGATGTCCTCCAGGCTTGATGATCTGATGGCCAGCATTCCATTGTTTGAGTACACTAGGTGAGATGACAAACTGATTTTGTCTCTAGGTTGCCAAACTTTGGCCAGATTGGGGTCCCAAGATGTATAATGCTTGTGGATTAATTACTCCAGAAAATCAAAATTGTGGAGCAATCTCTTTACTGAGACATATCTGATGCAGCTAATGTCCTGGTCTATGTAGGAATTCCCAAAGGACAGTGTGACCAAGAAGACCTTAAAACTGTCCAAGGTGGAAATTCTCATGAACTCACAATAAAGCAATTTATTAAAGGAAAAGAGAAGACAGGAGTCTTCTAGCCCATGTATGCTAGTGAAGACATGGAGAAGATAGGAGAATTCCTTAAAAGAGCATCAGAAGAGCATTTTCAGGAAAACCCAGCAACCTTGATCCTATTAGTGATCAGAGCTGGTATTTAGACTGATCACTAAGAAAGCATCTTCATCAAGAATGTGGAATTCAAGGCTGGGCTATTATACAGTTTCTCAGAGATGTGGCATTTATTCCAGCAGGAATTCCACATTAGGTTCATAACTTATATAGCTGTCTCAAAGTGGCTGAACATTTTGTTTCTCTAGAGCATGTTAAATAATACTTCTGGCTTACTCAGAAATTCTGTTATCTGTCGCAGACTCATACCAGTTGTGAAGTTAGATTACAGATGAATGCTATCTACCATGCATTGAAAGATGCAGTTGCTATACCGAAAGCCAGTGAATCCAGTTTTGGCAAACCCTAAGGGTCCCAGAGATGCCTTAACCCCTGTACAGTGGAAGTGAATTATTGGCTGCTGTTCATACTCTTCAGGCAGGATTCCTGTGGACTTTGAGAATTATGTTACCTTATCTTTTTTTAATACTGTACCAGACTTTTGAGGGTACTCTAATTTATATTTCTAGTGTTTACAGACACTAAGTGTGTATTAATTATTTACAGGACATGCATCCTTAAACTGTGACTTCTCACCTAGTACAGAGCTTTTACCATGTGGAAAAACAAACCACTTATCAGCCCTGGTGCAATACCTGTAGTTATCCCCTAGCTACTTGGTTGAATGGCTTAGTCAAAATGCATTTGTAACTACTAGGAATCACTCTGCACAGTTTATTTGGGTTGTATTTTGTTTCATGTTTGGCTGAATACCCCTCCTCTGCCCTTTAGGATTCAGAAGAGTGGTGGAGGAAATGAACAGCTAATGATGCAGTTCTTATTATATCGCATAGGATTGGCATTATAGAGCAGAAACCAACTATTGTACAGTTCCTGGGGTTAATTGTCTTTATTAAATGAAATTTTTTATTTAAATGAAGCTTTGCTAATTTTAAGTGTTAAGCATTTTGCATTAAAATATTCATGTAATAGAAAGTTTGATTTAAAAAGTGATGTAGCATCAAAACACGTAAGGCAAAAACTAATGGAATTGCAAAGAGAAACAGACGAATCCATCCTCATAACTGGAGAATTTAATACCCATCTCTCTGAATGGATAGATGCAACAGGCAAAAAATCAGTATGGACATAGTTGAGCTCAATAACACCATCAATCAATTGGATATAATCAACATCTATAGACCACTTCATCCAATGACAGCAAAATACTTATTCTTCTCAAGCTCACATGAAACATTCACCAAAATAAACATTCACTATGACCACATTCTGGACATAAAACACACCTTAACAAATTTAAAAGGATAGCAATCATACAATGTCTACTCTTAGGCCACAGTGGAATTAACTAGAAATCAATAACAGAAAGACAACTGGAAAGCCCCAAAATACATGGAGGTTAAACAACACACTTCCAAACCACACACTGGTCAAAGAAGATATTAAGAGAAATAAAAAAGTACTTTCAACTAAAGTGAAAACACAACTTATCAAAATATGTGGGAGGCAGCGAAAGCTATGCTTAGAGGGAAATTTATAGCATTAAATGCATATATTAGAAAAGAAGAAATTTCTACAATCAGTAATCTAAGTTACCACTTTAGGAAACCAGAAAAAAAAAGATCAACTTAAATCCAAAATAAGCAGAAGAAAAGAAATAATAAAAATTAGAGCAGAAGTCAATGAAATTTAAAACAGGAAATCAATAGAGAAAATCAATGAAACCAAAAGCTGTGTCTTAGAAAAGATTAATAAAATTGATAAGCCCCCAGCCAGGCTAAGAAAGAGAGTGAACAAATTACTAATATCAGAAATGAAAGAGGGGACATTACTATAGATCCCATGGATATTAAAAGGATAATCAAGGAATACTGTGAACAACTCTACACCCACAATTTTGATAACCTAGATAAAGTGGACCAATTCTTTGAAAGACACAATCTGCCAAAACTCACACAAAAAGAAATACATAATCTGAATAGGCCTGTATCTATTAAAAAACTGAATCAATAATTAATAACCTTCCAAAACAGAAAGCATTAGGTTTAAATGAGTCCACTTGTGAATTCTTCCAAATGTTTAAGGAAGAAATTATACCAATTCTCTAAATCTCTTTTGGAGGAGAGAAGCAGAAGGACTCTTCCTAACTCATTCTATGAGGCTAACATTACCCTAATACCAAACCAGGCAAAGAAATTACAAGAAAATGAAACTACAGCTAATATCTTTCATGAACACAGATGTAAAAATTCTCAACAAAATATTAGCAAATAAAATCCAATGATGTTTAAAAAGAATTATATACCACCACCAAATGGGATTTATCCCAGGTATGCAAGTCTGGTTCAACATTTGAAAATCAATTAATGTAATACATCACATTAACAGGCTCAAAAAAGGAAAATGACAATTTAACAATCATATAAATAGATGCAAAAAAAGCATTTGAAAGAATCCAACATTCATTCATGATAAAAACTCTCAATAATCTAGGAATAGGGGAACCTTCCCCAACTTGATAAAGAATATCTATTAAAACAAACAAACAAACAAAAAAACCCCCACAACTAACATTGTACTTAATGGTGAGAAACTTGAAGCTTTCCCGCTAAGACCAGATACAAGGCAAGGATGTCCCCTCTCTCCACTCCTTTTTGACATCATACGGGGTGTTCTAGCAAATGCAGTAAGACAAGAAAAGGAAATAAAAGATTGGGAAGGAAGAAATAAAACTCTCTTTGTTCACAGATGACATGATGATCATCTATATAGAAAATCTGAAAGAATCAACAAAACACTCTTGGGACTAATAAGCAATTATAGGAAGGTTGCAGGATCCAAGGTTATAATATACAAAAGTCAATTGCTTTCTTAAATACCAGCAGTAAGCAAGTGGAATTTGAAATTAAATTTCAAATTTACATAATACCATTTGTGTTGGTATAAAAAAAAAAGAAATACTTAGGTACAAATATAACAAAATATGTACAAGATCTATATGAAGAAAACTGCAAAATTCTGATGAACAAAATCAAAGAAAAACTAAATAAATAGAGATATATTACATTTTCACGGACAGGAAGACTCAACATTGTCATGATGTCAATTCTTCCCAACGTGATCGATAGATTCGATGCAATGCCAATCAAAATCCCAGCAAGTTATTTTGTGGATATAAACACACTCATTCTAAAATTTATATGGAGAGGCAAAAGACCCAGAATAGCAACACAATATTGAAGGAGAACAAAGTTGGAGGACATTACCTAACTTCAAGACTTTCTATAAAGCTACAATAATTAAAACAGTGTGGTATTGGCAAAAGAACAGACAAATAGATCAGTGGAACAGAATAGAGAGTCAAGAACTAGACCTACATAAATATAGTCAACTGATCTTTGACAAAGAAGCAAAGGCAATGCAATGGAACAAAGATTGTCTTTTCAACAAGTGGTGCTGGAACAACTGGACTTCCACATACAAAAAAAATGAATCTAGACACAGACTTTACACTCCTCACAAAAATTAACTGAAAATGGATCACAGACCTAAATGTAAAATGTGAAACTAGAAACTCCTAAAAGATAACATAGGAGAAAACCTAGGTGACCTTGGGTATGGCAATGACTTTTTAGATACAACCCCAAAGGCACAATCCATGGAAGAAAGAATTGATAAGTTGGACTTTATTAAAATTAAAAACTCCTGCTCTGGGAAAGACAATGTCAAGAGAATGAGAAGACAGCCACAGGCTGGAAGAAAATATTGGCAAAAGACACATCTGATAAAGGACTGTTATCCAAAATATAAAAGAACTCTTAAAACTCAACAATAAGAAAATAACCTCATTAAAAAATGAGCCAAAGACGTTAACAGATACTTCACCAAAGAAGATATTCAGATGGCAAATAAGCATGTGGAAAGATGCTTCATATTATAAGTCATCAGGGAAATGCAAATTAAAGCAACGAGATACCACTGCACTCCTATCAGAATGGCCAAAATCCGGAACACTGACAGCACCAAATGTTGGCAAGGATGTAGAACATCAGGAACTCTCACTCATTGCTGGTGGGAATGCAAAATGGTACAGTTGCTCTGGAAGACAGTTTGGTGGTTTCCTACAAAACTAAACATACTCTTACCATGTAATCCAGCAATCATACTCCTTGGTATTTACCCAAAAGAGTAGAAAACTCACACAAAAATTTGCACACGGATGTTTACAGCAGTTTTATTTATAATTGCCAAACCTGGAATCAACCAAGATGTTTTTGGTAGGTGGATGGATAAATGAACTGTGGTACATCCAGACAGTGGCATATTATTCAGCACTGAAAAGAACTGAGCTATCAAGCCCTGAAAATATATGGAGGAATCTTAAATGCATATTCCTAAGTGAAAGAAGACAATCTGAAAAGGCTACATACTGTATGAGTCCAACTATATAACATTCAGATAAAGGCAAAACTATGGAGACAGCAAAAAGATCAGTGGCTGCCAGGTGTTGTGGGGCAGTGGGAAAGGAGGGATAAAAAAAAAGTGATGTCATCTTAGATTATCACATAGTCAATTAGACCACTTACTGCTGCCATTTCCCAGTCTTCAATTTATGCCATATGGTAACAAGTTTCAATGCATTCTGATAACAATTTCTTAAACTGGTTTTATTTAAGAATTTTTAACACTTTCACATCATAAGAAATTGAATGAGAGATACAATTATTACAATAATTAACATTATATTAACATTATTGAGTGCTTACATAGAATTAAATAGAACTTATTTAGTGAAAAGGATTCTGGTTTTGTAATCAAACATTGGAATTAGAATTAGAATTCTATAGTTCATCATATGACTTTGGGCAAGTCAATCAACTTCTTCTGGACTATACTAATCACTCTTCTGACTAATTTATAGTTATGGAGATCAATGAGGCCTTCTATGGTATTACAGTGCACTTTGTAAATGGCAGAGGGGTCTGGATAGATGACTTTCTATAAATAGTACATGTCCCCAGGACAGCTGTGTGCAGTGACAGTGAGGCAGCAATTTTCATGTGGTTGTTCTGAGGCAGGACATCTGGTTAGAACCTTCTCTTGCTGTTGAACAGTAAGCCTGCCCATATGTGATGATGATGGATCTGCTCTGAAACTGTGTAAGCCATAGTTTCAGGTCCCGCTGGCCTATAACAAATTAACAACATGCACTGTTGCAGCTTAAGGACAAGGACTTCATCTTACCTCTTCACAAAGCATGAACTCAAAAACTGGTTGAATAAAATTGAATTTTTGGACACCAGAAACTTCCAGGCATTCCTTGGTATGATTAGAACACTGTGGGCCTTTGCAGGGAAATAAAGCTTCCCTGGATTTCTTCATGCTCCAGTAAAATGCCCTAGCCTCTCAACACTCTTCACATACCATGAGAATTAGATCTGTGTCCACTTATCTGGTTAATTGCTCTGATCTGAAATGACAATGAAAGTTCTCTTATATCCCTAAGAGAGCTAACAGTTACAACACAGACTAGGTCCCTAAGCTAAGCCCCAGGGTGCCAGAACTACTGATGGCAGTGCTATCTCCTTTGGTATGAAGCCCAGACCTTGGAAGAATCTTTAGGCCATAAAAGTTGAGACACGTGGGGTTATCTGGCTCCTGCAGGTATTTTTCACATGAGGAGCAAGGACTCTGACTCCTTATTTTTCTAAGGATACTATTTCAGGAGGGGAAGGGGACAGCTGCTTCCTTCTTTATAAGCAGAGAAAAATCACTTTTCATCATCACTCACCTATGGAGTGTCCAGCTACTCAAGTAAGACATTTGATCTGGGTCTTGCTGCAATACCCAAAGGGGGCCAGTATGCTTATTATTTACTGTAAGGTAATTAACATGAAATCTGTCTCTGATCTTGAATACCTCATGTGCATATTCATGATAAAATTAATAAAGATAAATATTAACTCAGTGGTTTTGACATAATTATAAAATTATGTCCTGAGTTTCTAGCCAAGGGGATTGATGGCCAAGATGTGGCCTGAACTATAGATGCCTCCCCCAACTCTTCCTTAAAAAAAAAAAAAAGAAAAGAAAAGATGCATACACTTTATTTAGGAAAAAACCTTGTGAGTATGGGTCAGGGGATAGGCAGAAGCATGCAGTGACTGGGAAGTGAAAGGGTAGGGGGACTACTGCACTGCTGGTACTTGGGGAGGGTCAGAAGTCCCCACTCCTGAAGGGCATGTTGTGACAGGTTAAAGGAGACACAGGAGCCAGAGGTCAGAAGTCTTGGAGGTGAAGGTTCTTTGGTAACTTATCTGCTGCTGTTCTAGGACTTCTACCCCTGGGTGGGGATGGGGTGTTCCAGAGGCCTGAGGGGAAGGCTGGTGTGTGTCCCTTCAGGTCCAGGGAGGCTCCTCCCCCAGTAGCAGCAGGTCCTGTTGGAGATAGACTATCTTGTCAGGAAGAGCCAGGATAGAGAGCAGCCCTTCATTGTAGGTCCACAGCTCCAGCTTTGCCTCCAAGGTAGGATGTGTCCAGGAGCTCCAATTTCCAGGGCTTGGGGGAGGGATGAAGATCTAGAAGCTTCAAAGCATCATCTCTTTGACTCCATCATCCAAAGGTGAGAACGCCAGGGGCAGAGCCCAGAGTGGGAGTCTGAGTCATTTTCTTGGCTCAGTCATTCAATGGATTAAAAAAACTGGAAAAAACAAAAACAGACAAAAAATAAAATCAGCCTAAAGCTGACAAGCATCACTGTCTCTTTGATGACTCTAGTTCAAGAGGGGAAATCTCCATTGTCAAGGGAGCCTCCATTCGCCCATCCTCCTTAGAGAGAACTCTTAGTGGGATACTCAGAGGCTCCCAAAGAGGTATCAGCCTGGGCAGGGTCAGAGTAAAGCCTGGAGCCCTGGATCCCTCACAGGGGCACTTACAGCACACCAGCCTCTCCATCCTCATCCAGCAAAGGCCGGAGGCTGAGGCAGCTCAGCCTGGGTACAGGGAAGTGCTTGCCACCAGGTGCTTACCAAAGTCCCAGATGATGATGTAGGCTTGTCCAGCAGATGAGGATTAGAGTCAGGGCCAGGATAATGAAGATGATCCCAGAGGTGAGCACCAGGTGGACTATGGATGCCTTGTCTTCCACACAGGTGTTATACCTGGACCCAGCAAGGTAGACCAGCAGGCTCATCAGGGCAACAAAGAAGATGGTGATACAAAGGGATGCTGGCAGCCTGCAGCTCCTGAGGGAAGCACCAGCAGCAGAGGTATCAACCTTGCACTTCCTCTGACCCATGCTCTGTACCACACATGACATCCACAGCCCCTCCCATACTAGCTGGGATGGCAACGATTCTGTTGCCAATGCAGGTGGTCACCTCCCACAGGGGCAGGATCCAGGCATTCACCCAGCCGAGCAATGTCAGGATGATGCCCAGGATTTGCAGACCAGCCAATGCTATGGCAAGGTTGAGAAGTACAAAGGAGACCAAAGGGCCTCCAGAGGATGGAGATGGGGGCAGAAGTGGGGATCACTTCACCACCACACAGCCGGCAGGAGGGGTGGAGACCCCAGCTCCCACTCAGACTCATCAGAGGTAGAATGCTCCAGACTGGGGGTGCTGCATTCACTGGAGGCCCTGGGGTGGTGGTGAGGAGTCCTGCTTGCTGGCTTTGGGAACCACAGTGGTTAAGGGAGCTGGTCCTAGCGCCAAATGGAGCTCAAATCTCCACTCTGCCATTTATTAGTGCTTTGACCTCGGGCAATTCACCTAACCTTCCTGGGCCTTGGTGTCCTACCCTGAAAAATAACAAAACTGCATTTTAACATGTAAGTACATCCTAGGGTGCAGATTAAATTGCACATGGTGGGCTCTAAATAAACATTGGGTATTATTCTCTTTATGATATTATTATTATATCTCTGGGACCCTTCAGAAAGCTGGAATTATCTCTGCAATGAGATGTTTCATGTCTGACTCTCCTTCCATGATCCCCCAAAACACATACCTACATCTGGCCTGGAAGCACTGAGAGGGCAGGACCGGAGTGGGAGTCACTGTGGCTTGTGTGGAGATGTTTGTTGAATCGTCCCTCCTCCTTTTAGTTGTATAAAGAATTCTGCACCCCATTGTAGGCTTCTCTAGTCTATTAGTATATTCAGCAATGAATTATTGCTATCAAAGCATTACTGTCTTAACTGCAAAGATATTATGTAGTGCTCTTGCAATCAGGGACTATTAGAGCTGGAAGGCATATCAGTGATGACAGCCTCCTCCCACTTTACTGATGAGGAAACAGATGCCCATGGAAGTTTAAGTGATTTTTCCAGTAATTTAGAAGAGCCACTGTGACTGAGCTGAGAGTTGAGCTACACATTTTTTTTGCCCTCCAAGAGCTGCCTGAGTAGATTCCATAATGTCCTGAATAGGAACTAGAGGCCCATAGTAACTGGCATACAGATTGCTCCTGCTAGAGATCTTCCAAAAGATGCAGAGATATTCAGAGCGGCCTAAATTCTTATTCAAAGTTGGAAATGATAGAAGAAAAAGGCAACATATAAAGTAGCAATTTGTTGTCCTTGGTTCAAGATATCCCCAATTATTGGACGTACCATTGAAGGTGTGCTTTCTGCAAAGTTTAGTTTCAATAGCCAATCTCATATACATGTCTCCATGCTCCTTTATTTAAGGGACCTGGACATATTGGTATATTTTGTAGTGTTCAATGTAGTGTTGAATGTTTCCTTTTGGTTGTCTTATATAGTCAATAGGATATTTTTTTTATGAAGTTTATGCATTGGGGGATTGAGAGGAATGTTACACAGGTTAGATACACCAGAGGGATAGAGTGAAATGGATTTAAGCATATTCAGTTAGTAAGAGTTCCAAAAATCTCCCAAATTATGGGACTGGAGACAGGGCAGAAATGCAGAACAGATTATGACCCATAAATAGAACCATTTGAGCAGGAGTCCTTAGTGCCCTGAATGGAGGAAATATGGGAATGGTAAAGATCTCAGAACTCAACTTGAAAGATGACAGCTGGTTCGAACACAATAGAATAGGAGAGCAAGATAATGCAAAAGAGGCCAAAAGAGCAAGGAGTAAGGGGAATAAGCAAAGGGTGGTGTTAACAATGCTGAAGCTAGATAAATTGCTTTAAGAGGAAATGGTGGCTGGAAAGTTGAGGGTGGTAAAATTCTATGAGGAAAGAATGAAGTCATCAGGATACTTATCAGGTGAGGAATCTGAGCAGTTTTGGAGACAAGCTAAAGATAGCTGGACAGGTTGCAAAGACTTGGTTCTGCCATAATAGAGATAACAGAGGTAGAAGGATTGTTGTATAATTTTTTTGTATTTTTATTTTGAAAACTTTTAACCTATAGAAAATTTGCAAGAAGAGTGCATTGAGTATCCATACTCTTTACCTAGATTTACCAATGGTTAACATTTTGCTAGATTTGCATTTTATCTATATATCACATATACATCTTTTTTTTCCCCCTGAATCATTTACATTACCTTTGAATTTTAAACGGTTTATATCACACTTCACACCTAAATATTTCATCATATATTTCCCAGGAACAAGGGCCTGGCTACATGACTCCAATCACTTATTGGCTTCAGGAAATTTAACACTGATACAATCCTATACCTAAAATATGTATATATTCAAATTTCTCCAGGTGTCCTCCAAATGTCCTTTATAGCTTTCCCCCCTTTAATCCAGGATCTAACCAAGGATCACACATTGCATTTAGTTGTTATGTCTCTTTTAGTCTCCTTTAATCTGTAATGGTTCCTTAGCTTTATTTTCTTTCAAGACTGCCGTTTTTGAGTCCAGATTAGTTGTTTTGCAGAATGTCCCTCAATTTGGACTTGTCTGTTCTTCATGATTGGATTTGGGTTAAACATTTTTTCAGGAGTAGCACATGAGTGGTACTATAGACAATAACTTTATTGTAAGTCATAATGCACGAAAATCCTACAAGCCTGCTGTGATTCTGCTGTTCATCTTGAATGTGTGTTTTGTAAAGAACAAATGGGATGATTACTCAGTGAACTGTGGATGTGCTGAAAGCTGATCTAGACTTCCATGACATAAACTGGATTCATCTCAAAATTCTACCTCAGGGACTGGCCCGGTGCTGTAGCAGTTAAGTTCACACACTCTGCTTCAGTGGCCCAGGGTTCACAGGTTCAGATCCCCGGTGTCGACCTACACACTGCTCATCAAACCATGCTGTGGTGGCATCCCACATACAAAAAACAGAGGAAGATTGGTACAGATGTTAGCTCAGGGACAGTCTTCCTCACCAAAAAAAATATATATATAGATAGATATATATTCTACTTCACTCTGTGCTACATATAGCTAAGGAATCAGAAGGGCTGGTGTCTGTTTCTGATAATCAGATCTTTTCAATCTAGAGCTTATATTTTGTACTTTCTTTTGTCTTAAAGGAACTGATTTAAAACACAGATATAATATGTTTGGCAATACAAATGTCAAGTATTAACCTCAAGATAGATTTGATTCTTTATTATCTTATTGCGATCACATTGGTTTATAACATTGTGTAAATTTCAGATATACATCATTATATTTCAGTTTCTGTATAGACTGCATCACATTCACCATGAAAAGTCTAGTTTCCATCTCTCACCATACATATGTGCCCCTTTACCCCTTTTGCCCTCACCTCACTCCCTTTCCCTCTGGTAACCACCAATCTGTTCTCCTTGTCTATGTGTTTGTTTATCTTCCACATATGAATGAAATTACATGGTATTTGTCTTTCTCTGCCTGACTTACTTCGCTTAGCATGATACCCTCAAGATGCATCCATGTTGTCACAAATGGCACAATTTCATCCTTTTTATGGCTGAGCAGTATCCCATTGTATATATGTATATATGTATGTGTGTGTGTGTGTGTGTGTGTGTGTGTTTATGTATATATGCCACATCTTCTTTATCCATTCATCCATTGCTGGGTACTGGGGTTGCTTCCAAGTCTTGGCTATTGTGAATAATGCTGCAATGCACATAGGGGTGCATATATCTTTTTGAGTTAGTATTTTTATGTTCTTTGGAAAAATACCCAGAAGCAGAATAACTGGATCATATGGTATTTCTATTTTTAATTTTTTGAGGAATCCTCATACTGTTTTCCATAGTGGATGCACCAGTTTGCATTCCCACCAGCAGTGTATAAGGGTTCCCTTTTCTCCACATCCTCTCCAACACTTGTTATTTCTTGTCTTTTTAATAATAGCCATTCTGACAAGTGTAAGGTGATATCTCATTGTAGTTTTGATTTGCCTTTCCCTGATACTTAGTGATGTTGAATGTCTTTTCATGTGCCTGTTGGCCATCTGTATATCTTCTTTGGAAAAATGTCTGTTCATATCCTCTGCGCCCCCCCCCCCTTTTTTTTCTGAGGAAGATTCACCCTGTGCTAACATCTGTTGCCAATTTTCCTCTTTTTCGTTTTTATGTAAGCCATCACAGCACGGCCACTGACAGATGAGTGTTGTGGGTCTGCGCCCGGGAACTGCACCTGGGCCACCAAAGCACAGTGTGCTGAACTTAACCGCTAGGACCCTGGGGCTGGTCCCCTCTGCCCATTTTTTGATTGGATTTTTCATTTTCTTGTTGTTGAGTTGTATGAGTTCTTTATATATCTTGGAAATTAACCTCTTATCAGATATATGATTGCAAATATTTTCTCCCAGTTGGTGCATTGTCTTTTCGTTTTGTTGATGGTTTCCTTTTCCATGCAGAAGCTTTTTAGTTTGATGTAGTCCCATTTGTTTATTTCTTTTCTTTTGTTTCCCTTGCCTGAGGAGACATGGTATTCACAAACATACTGCTAAGGCCAATGTCAAAGAGTGTACTGCCTATGTTTTCTTCTAGGAGTTTAACGGTTTCAGGTCTTACATTCAAGTCTTTAATCCATTTTGAGTTAATTTTTGTGCACAGTGTAAGATAATGGTCTACTTTCATTCTTTTGCATGTGGCTGTCCAGTTTTCCCAACATCATTTATTGAAGAGACTTTCCTTTCTCCATTGTATGTTCTTTGCTCCTTTGTTGAAGAATAGCTGTCCATAGATGTGTGGTTTTATTTCTGGGCTCTCAGTTCTGTTCCATTGATCTCTGTGTGTCTGTGTTTGTGCCAGTGCCATGTTATTTTGATTACTATGGCTTGCAGTATATTTGAATTCAGAGATTGTGATATTTCCAGGTTTGTTCTTTTTTCTCAAGATTTGCTTTGGCTCTTTGGGGTCTTTTGTTGTTCCATATAAATTTTAGGATTCTTTGTTCTATCTCTGTGAAAAATGCCATTGGGATTCTGACTGGGATTGCATTGAATCTGTAGATTGCTTTAGTTAATATGGGCATTTTAACTACATTTATTCTTCCAATCCATGAGCATGGAATATCTTTCCATTTCTTTACATTTTTTCAATATCTTTCAATAATGTCTTATAGTTTCAGTTACAGTGTATAGGTCTTTTACTTCCTTGGTTAAATTTATTCCTAGGTATTTTATTCTTTTTGTTGCAGTTGTAATTGGGATTGTATTCTTGATTTCTCTTTCTGCTAGTTTGTTGTTACTGTATAGAAATGCAACTGATTTTTGTGTGTTGATTTTGTACCTTGCAACTTTGTTAATTATTTCTAATAGTTTTTTGGTGGATTCTTTAGGGTTTTCTATATATAGAATCATGTCATTTGCAAATAGTGACAGTTTTACTTCTTCCTTTCCAATTTGGATCCCTTTTATTTCTCTTCTTGCCTAATTGCTCTGGCTAGGACTTCCAATTCAATATTGAATAAGAGTGGCAAGAGTGGGCATCCTTGTTTTGTTCCTGTTAGAGAAATAGTTTTCAATTTTTCACCATTGAGTATGATTTTGGCTATGGATTTGTCATATATGGCCTTTAGTTTGTTGAGATACTTTCCTTCTATACCCATTTTATTGAGAGTTTTTTCATAAATGGATGTTAAATCTTGTCAAATGCTTCTTCTGCATCTACTGAGATGATCATGTGATTTTCATTCTTCATTTTGTTGATGTGGTGCATCACATTGATTGATTTGCAGATGTTGAACCATCCCTGCATCCCTGGAATAAATCCCATTTGATCATGGAGTATGGTCCTTTTAATGTATCGTATTAAATTCGCTAATATTTTGTTGAGAATTTTTGCATCTGTGTTCATCAACAATATTGGCCTCTAATTTTCCTTTATTGTGTTGTCTTTGGTTTTGGTATCAGGGTAATGTTGGCCTTGTAAAACGAGTTAGGAAGCATCCTGTCGTCTTCAATTTTTTGGAAGAGTTTGAGAAGGATAGGTATTAAATCTTCTTTGAATGTTTGGTAGAATTCATCAGAGAAGCTGTCTGGTCCTGGACTTTGGTTTTTTGACAAGTTTTTGATTACTATTTCAATCTCTTGTGATAGGTCTGTTTAGATTCTCTATTTCTTCTCGATGCAGTTTTGGGAGGTTGGATGATTCTAAGAGTTTATCCATTCTAGGTTATCCAATTTGTTGGTGTATAGCTTTTCATATTATTTTCTTATAATCCTTTGTATTTCTGTGGTATTCATTGTAATTTCTCCTCTTTCATTTCTGATTTTATTTGTTTGAGTCTTCTCACTTTTTTTCTTCGTGAGTCTGGGTAAGGGTTTGTCAATTTTGTTTTTATCTTCTTGAAGAAACAGCTCTTAATTTCAATGATCCTTCTATTATTTTTTTAGTCTCTATTTCATTTATTTCTGCTCTGATTTTTATTATTTCCTTCCTTCTACCGACTTTGGGCTTTGTTCTTTTTTCTAGTTCTTTTAGGTATAGTGTTAGATTATTAGAGATTTTTCTTGTTTTTTGAGGTAGGCTGGTATTGCTATAAACTTCCCTCTTAATACATCTTCTGCTGTATCCCATTAGTTTTGGTATATTGTGTTTTCATTTGTCTCTAGATTTTTTTATTTCTCCCTTGATTTCTTTATTGATCCAATAGTTGTTCAGTAGCATGTTGTTTAGTCTCCACATATTCGTGACTTTTCCAGCTTTTTTCTTGTAGTTGAGTTCTAGTTTCATACTATTGTGGTCAGAAAAGATGCTTGATATGATTTCAATCTTCTTAAATTTATTGAGGCTTGTTTTATTTCCCAACTTATGGTCTATCTTTGAGAATGTTCCATGTGCACTTCAGAAAAATGTATATTCCACTGCTTTTGGATGGAATGTCCTAAATCTAGCTATTAAGTCAATCTGGTCTAGTGTTTCACTTAAAGCTATTGTTTCCTTGTGGACTTCCTGTCTGGATGATCTATCCACTGATGTGAGGGGGATGTTAAAGTCCCTTACTATTATTGTGTTACTGTCAATTTCTCCCTTTAGGTCTGTTAATAGTTGCTTTATATACTTTGGTGCTCCTCTGTTAGGTGCCTATATATTAATAAGTGTTACGTCTTCTTAGTGGAATGTCCCTTTTATCATTATATAATGTCCATATTTGTCTCTTGTCACCTTTTGGCTTGAGCTCTATTTTGTCTGATATAAGTATAGCTACACTCACTTTCTTTTGATTGCAATTTGCTTGGAGTATCAACGTATCAGCCTATGTCTGTCTTTAGAGCTGAGATGGGTCTCCTGGAGGCAGCATATTGTTGGGTCTTGTTTTTTAATCCATCCAGCCACTCAATGTCTTTTTATTGGTGAATTCACTCCATTTACATTTAGAGTGATTATTGATATATGAGGGCTTAATGCTGCCATTTTATCTTTGTTTCCTCTTTTTCTATATTTCCATTGTTTCTTTTTCCATGTATTTCTGTCTGCCATTTCAGTTTGGCTGCTTTCTGTGATGTTTTTCTCAGTTTTTTCTTTCTTTATGATTTGTGACTCTGCTCTGATTTTTTGTTTTGTGGTAACCATGAGGTTTGTATAAAAGATCTCATTTAGTCCTTTTTCTGTTGATAGCATCTTATCTCCATTAGCCTATGCAGGTTCCATCCTCTTGCTCTTCCCCTTCTATGCTTTTGTTATCCTCTGTTGTGTTGTGATTTTGTGATCAAACTGAAGTGGTTATAATTATTTTTGATGCTTTCTTTCCCCTTAGCATTTATGTTATAATTGTTTACTAACCTATTCTGATATAGAGTTGCAATTTTCTGATTCTGTCTATTTATCATGATGCTCAAAGCTTTGTAAACCTTTGCCTTTTTGTTTCAGGTAGGAGGGCTCCTTTCAACATTTCTTGTAAGGCAGGTCTAGTGGTGATGAATTCTGTCAGCTTTTGTTTGTCTGGGAAAACTTTTATTTTTCCTTCATATCTGAAGGATAATTTTGCTGGATAGAGTATTCTTGGCTGATAGTTTTTGTCTTTCAATATTTTGAATATAGCATTCCACTCTCTCCTAGTCTGTAGAGTTTCTGCTTAGAAATCCACTGAAAGACCAATGGGGCATTCTTTTGTAAATTATTTTCTTCTTTCTGGCCACCCTTAATATTCTTTCTTTGTCATTGACTTTTGACAGTTTTAAAACGTCTTGAAGGTCTTTTTGCATTAAGGTAATTAGGAGTTCTATTAGCTTCATGTACTAATATATCCAGTTCATTCTCCAGGTTTGGGGAAGTTCTCAGCTATTATTTCTTTGAATAAGCTCTCTGCTCCTTTCTCCCTTTCTTTTCCTTTTGGGATAGCTATTATCCTTATGTTGCCTTTCCTTATTGAGTTGGATATTTCTTGTAGAACTTCATTTTTTAAAAAATCTTAGTTCTCCCTCCTTTTCCACTTGAATTATTTCTAGATTTCTATTTTCAAGCTCACTAATTGTCTCTTGTATATGGTCTGCTCTATTTTCCATGCTTTCTACTTTATTTTTCATCTCATTGTGTCCTTCATCTCCAGAATTGTTTTTTAGAGTTTCAATCTCTTTAGTGAAATACACTTTCTGTTCACTAATTTTATTCCTGAGCTCATTGAACTGTGTTTCTGAGTTTTCTTATAACTCATTGAGTTTCTTCATGACAGCTATTTTGAATTCTGTCAGTTAGACTATAATCTTCTGTGATTTCAAGTTTGGTTTTGGGGGAGCTGTCATTTTTTCTCTTCTGCCATGTTACTGTAGTTCTTCATGGTACTTGATGAGTTGATCCTCTGCCAGCACATTTGTGGTAGTAAACACCTTTCTTATTTGGGTGTAGCTTTGGTTACTTTGGTTCTGAGCTGCTTCTGGTTGTATTTAAGAGTCTGCATTTTCCACCCTCCACTGCCTCTGCTAGAGGTGTTGTCAGTACCCTCCTTGTGCTGCTTATGCCTCTGAGTTCATGGGTGTTGCTCTTGCTGTTGGGGGCCCAGGGTCTTGTTGCAGCCCCTGCTGCTGGTAGAGCTGGTGTTGGGGGCCACAGTAGATCTGCCACTGGGGGCTGGGTTACAGGTTCTGCTGTGGTTCCTGAAGCCTCAGGTTGCAGGTGCCACCTGCCACTGCTCAGGGAAGGTTAGGGTCTAAGCCATGGTTGTTGCTGGTCCTGCAACCTCTGGTCACTGGCATGCGCCAGTGTGCTTTGAAACCTCAGGTCAGGACACCCCACACCAGCAGGGGAAATCCACATTTTAGATGCTGACCCTGCTGTTGGAAAGACCAGTGTTGCTGGCTGGGTCACCCACTTTGCTCTGTGTCCTGAATCCTCAGGATGTGTGCACCATCCACTACTGCTGGGGGCAGGGGCTAAGCCGAGACTGCCATGTCTGCCCCTACAGCCTGTGTTCGCTGGCACGTGCACTGGTGTGAGGATCCGCATTTTGGATCACCACCACCAGGGAGGGTGGTGCTGTTCCCCTAGTTCCACTACCTCCTGGAGGTGCAGTCCACCCACCTTCAGATGTATAGATGCATGAATCTCTCAGGCGTTCTGGTGTGCTTCGCATGGAAAGATAAAGGGAACAACTCACTTCACCACGATGCTGATGTCTCTAGATTTGATTCTTGCTCTAATTCATCCCCCAAGTGAAATTGAAATCCTTTTGCTGTTCAAGGGGATACATTTTAGTTAAAGTGGCTAAATTTGCCAGCTGGTTTGCTTAACATTTATACAAAAATTTATATTTCTATGAAGGGCTTTATCATACATGATTGTGTTTAATGTTCATAATAACCCAGTGAGGTTGTGAGATGATTGAAGCCTCAGAGATGAGATTAGGATGGTCCTAATTCCGAGTGAGACTCACAGTCCTTTGCTTGTTGAGACTGGTTTGCAACCACACATATACTACCTTCCCATCTGCCTGAGAAAGGTGGTTGTTTCAGAATTGGTTACTAGAAAATCAGGTTATCAGAGAGATCAGGTTAATTGAGATCTTTGAATCCACAACGAATTTTGTAGAAAGAGGGCCAGTCTTAAAATAAAAATCTCATTTATTTTGATTTCATGTTACCTAATAAATTAAGATATTCATTTGCTCATTCAGTTCTCAAACTTTCATTTGGAACTTACTTTGCTAGATATTGGATGACAGATTGGATATGATAACTGTTAGGATACATGAATATTTGCATGTCCTATATTCAGGTCTATTTCCAAAAAGATTTAAGACAGCTTACAGAAATACATATGATCTAACAAAAAGCAAAATAAGAAAATAACAATGTAATTGGGGTGAAAGAAAGATAATGCCAGCAATGAGATTCATATAGAACACAGTGTGAGCTGTGAGATTTTGTTTTAAAGGTTGAAGATACTTAAGTCTAAGCATGTTTCTATGCCAAGAGGAAAGGGGAAAGTGAAAATTAAAGATAGAAGAGTTGGAGGTGATAGTTGCTGGAGCAAAGTCCCAAGCAGACCAGAAAGAACAGGATCAAAACCATGACGGTGGGTGAGAATTAGGGCCTCATGAAACTCTAAGGATGTGCTCATACACAGGGATGAAACAGCGATGGTTTGTAAGTCAGCGTGGAACAGAAAGCAAGCCAACCTCCCCTCCTGGTGCTGAGGGGTGTGGGGAGTGGAGAGCAGCCTAAAATATCCAGTGAAGCACTGTATTCTAAGACTGGAAAACCTTTATTCAATTTTCTTTTGCTACCTCACTGCCTGACTAAAATTCATGGGTTGTGCTGTCCATGTTGCAGAATATGTAACTCCTCAGTGGTTTCTGGGAGTACTGGGAGCCTGGAAAATAGATCTGATTGGATAAGGCAAGCTTTGGCCCTTCATTTTCACCTTGACTTTGAATATAAGTAAAAGCTGTAAACCTACCTTCTCTTATCTTCTTTACTCTATGGTCTCCTTCATTCGACAAATATGAGTGCCTCTTGTCTGTCAGACAGCCTGCTCCCTCATTCTGCTTTTCACTTTTGTTCAGTTTCTGGGGAAGTTGCTGACGAGGAGTTTGGACTCAAATCTGTTCTCTTCAGTGAAGTCTGCAGAGATTCAGGCCAAGGGCAACTCGAGCCTAAGTAGGTTCAGGATCTTCTCTCTTATTCAGAAATGAAATCTTCAAAGCTCCTTTTTTCCTCTTCTTTCCAGCACAAAGGAGGCTGTAATTTAGCAGCAAAGCCACACATATTTTTTTGAGTAGGGCTAATATAATTCTGGACACTTTGGAGAATTGCAATGTGAGAGTCAAGAAAGGGCCTCAGAGGACAATCTGAGAAACACAGCCCTCTTACTTTAGAGATAAAAAATTAAGGCCTCAAATAAACTTAATACAAGCACAAGCCTAATAAGAGGCAGAGCTGGAACTAGTGGTCTCCTGACTCCTAGGCCAATGGTCTTTCTGGCATGAGACTCTGCTCACCAAATAAAGCCGGGCTAGTGGACTCCAATTTCACAACTTGCAGACAGGCATTTGAGGGAACAAATTTAAATTTACCTTCCTATGTGAGCTAGAATATAATATCAATATTTGCATTTTAAGTGCTTGTTTTCAGAGCACTTATATTTGTCCTTCCGGTAAAGTAGGCAACCGCTGAGTAACAATTATCAAAACTCAACACAACAATGGGAGGAACTGGTGCACTTTCATGTCTGATTATTTCATTTTGTGAACTAAGTGCTCTGATCTCCCAAGGATTTTCCAGGCCAGAGGTATGTCATGCCTGAAGACGGGAAACTAAGATAGCTCTCTCTCTCCATATTCATACATAGGTACCACAAATTTAGTACTTCCAAGACAAGATTCTTGGTATTTTGGGGCACAGGGTGGGAGTGGGGGCTATAATACACCACTCTGGTATCTAAGTTAGTTTTGTGGTCAGAGTGTCAGAGCTGGAAGACAATTTTGTCTAATTCTGCAATTTAGATGAAGGAACTGAAATTCAGAGATTAAGTGGCTTGTTCATTGTTTTAGAAAAACAAAAGCAATTTGAGCAATTTAATCATCGATTACATCCCTCTGGTTGATTCTATTCCATTCACATCCCCCCTCCATGGTACAATGCTATCAAATCCCAGTTACTTCCATTTCTGTTTCTCTTTAATCTCAATGATAAATAATCTACCTGGGATCATAAATCCTTCCTGTGTTTTATCTTTTACCATTTCATTTAGGATTGTGTATTGTTAGAGAATCTTTAGTGTTGTAAGATAATTTTGCCCTTTTCATGGCTATCAAGAAGCACAGCTAACAGAGGAAAGCACAATTTTCAGAAGCAGCAGTTTAGATAAAACAGCCTCACAGAAAAATCAGTGCCATTTACAAGACTTAAGTTAATTCTAACCAAGTGGCTATGTTTAACTTAATAGGTTTCCGTTAAAGTCTCCATTATCGTCAGAGTACAAAGACCTGAAATTACTGAAGACACATTATCCAAAACATTACAACATATTCTATAATTTATATACTAGGTGATAGTCTGTTAAGGAAAAAAACCCAAGAGGAACATTGTTCCAGCACATCAACAATGGGCCTATTTTGATTAATATGCTGTCCTCCAACTAGTCTAGACTTTTCATTAAAATTTTGCATAGAATCAATTGCATAATCTCATACAATATTCAAATTTTATACACTTCTCCAACATTTGGAACAGTTACTAGTCAGGCAGTCAAAACCATTTGTATGGGGAGGGAGCACTTCACTTTACAGATGAGGAGGCTGAAGCTCTGACGGATTCAAAACGCCTTTATAATAACTGTTTTAAGTATCTAGGAGACAACGTGCTATTCTAGAAAGAGCATAGGATTTGGGATTTGACAGACAGGGAGGGATTCATGTTTTAGCTCAAATTCTTGAGAGCCCAGTGACGATTTAAATGACTTAACTTGCTCTCTCTGGAGCCAGTTTACCTCATTTGTCAAATTGGGGTAAATACCTGACATTCGGAGTTGTTGCAGAGAAAGTGTGACGTGTGTGAAATGTGTGGCATGTAGTAGAACATGTGGTCCCTGTCCGACATGGGAGGTTGACTGTATACCTTTGGAAGTACAGGCTGCACTAGTGAGAGCACCAAGTGATGAGTTCATGCCTTGACAGATAAATTAAATAAATGAGGGAAAGAAGGTGAGTAATCTTTATGGGTTCACTTACTATGATAGGACTAATTTTCTGTGGGAGAGAAACTGAGGGACAGCATTACAGATCTGCTGGGCAGAAGTCCAGATTTCGAGGAACAGAGTGGCCATTCCCCTTTTATCTGTACAGTTGTCTTTGAAAAAGACAAAAATTTTTTTTTAATATTGCAGGAGGAACTAGAATAATTCCCCCAACAAGGCTGTTGTTTTCGTGTAAGAGTGATCAATTCTTTAGAAAAAGTAATTAAATCCACATTTACAAAGCAATTATTCAGATTATATCATCCCTATTTTAAAGACATGTTCCAAATTTACTTTGAAACTATGAAAACTTTCATGCATAACTGCAAAAAATAAGTACTTCTTAAACTTGGGGGTACCATGTCAGCGTCTGAATACGGCAAAACAATAATGAAGTTTATTTGTAACTATGTCAATATGCCCCACTCCCTGCACTGAGACTACCAGAGTCCTGGTCGTCCTTGCCCCGGCTTGCTTAGGGCAGAGGTTCCAGGCCAGGAGAAACAAGCAAAGACTAGAGACTACTGTCCCTGCCCAGTCTGTAAAACAGAGGGGTCACTCTGAGGAGGGGCCACTGGGTCTGCCCCTAGTTCTGGAGCAGTGGCTGAGAAATTCTGCCCAGGGGCAAGAGGCAGTCCATAAGAATAGAGACCTCTGGCATTATTTGAAACAGAGTGAAGTTCAAGCCTAAGGGTGTTCTTGAAAACAATGGAGATTTTGGTGGTAAGCAATTATTTATTTTAATTAATTAAAAGAGGCTAGTAGCTCCCTGAGAGCAATAAGCTAAACCATAAACCAGATAGTTTACCAGACAGAACCAGGGAAAAGAGACAGCTAAAAAGAATCCTCTTGGGATCAGAATAAACCTCAAACACTGGCCTCAAAAACTAACTCTGCAAAGGGACCTAAATTTAATGGATCAGACAGTGGAACAATTAATGCCCCACATAACGTAAATAATGTAAAAGTTTTGGGGTGCTGAATATGTTCTAAAATTGATTGTGGTGATGGTGCACAACTGTGCATATTCTGAAAAACTTCTGAACTGTACAATTTAAAGGGTGAATTATATAGTTTTTGAGTTATATCTCAAGCTAGCTGTTATTTTAAAAAAACTGTATAAAGGCCTTACTTGGATACTGACTCAAACACACTAAAAAGCCATTTACAGCAATTTTGTGGACATTCATTGAGCTGTGCTCTTATCATTTGTATACTTCACTGTCTTTGTGTTAACTTTTTAATATAAATTTTATAGAAGTATATCAGGAAAACAATGTGCTAAGTGGTTAAAATGTAGCAACTTCACTACTTTAACATAATACGGAGACTTGGATTCTTTTCTACTAGTAATGGGACTTTGGTTAAAAAGTAGTTGTTTTTTGACTCAGTATATACATAGTCATAACACTGACAGAGTAACATCAGCTCTTCTTATCTTCCAAGGCTGTCATGGAAATTATATTTACAAGTATGGTAGACAAGCCCTTATCTGGAAGGCTTGGGGCCAGATGATTTGAATTTAGAATTTTTCACATTTTAGGCAGCCCATATTAATACGATACCCTCAGTGGGGTCTGTGGGAACACAACATAATCATATCATTTCTCTAAATTTCTCCAAGAGAAATAAATACACTTAAGAGGGATGAATCAGGACTACAGAAAACCTCTTACCAGTTCAAGTCATATTTGGCCATCAAATGAACTTTGGAGTCAAACTTAACAACAATATCATCAACAAAACCTTTTGATTTTCAAAATATTTTATACCTCCAAATTGCAGATAAGGTGACATATGCTATATGAATTCAAGTTCCAGCTCTGCTGTATCACCCGTGAAGAAAATATCTAGCTATTCCATAAGGCTGATGTGACTCAACATAAAAATGAGATGATGTATATCTGAATGTACCCAGCAACTGTAAAGCATGATGCAAATACAGCTTCATATTATCACTTATTTAAAAAGTAAAGCTTGTTAATATTTTATTTCAAGAACAAACATTAAAATAAACGTTTGTTTCTGGAGTATCAACATACAAAAAAAAAGTGCAAGAACCCTCCCCCATTTCTAAAGCTTAAAGAGCAATTATCCAGCTGTAGTCCACTTTCCTGAATTTTCTCAGTTCTTTTTCTTCAGATTTTGACAACTGATGTATAAAGTCTTCTCCCAGATCTGTGTTATTTGTATCTTGGACCTTTTCAGTAAAATCATTTTCTTCATCTGAATCATCACTTTCTTTTTCTTCTTCCATATCTACATCATCAGGAATTTCTTCAGCACTTCAACAATAACAGCATAAAATATAAACAATTACTATCAAAAACTACATTTCTAAACAATAACTTCCTAATTAAGACACGTATGTAGAAATATAATCATACAAAGTAAATTAAAAAGTCTTGTTATTGGGTGCGCTTTAAAAATTATGGGTTATTAGAAATATAGTGGAAGAATATTCTCACAGAGGATAACACAAATTATCCTGTTTCTGAAAACAGAATATGTAAACGTTCTTTTAAGAACTGCTTTACCTCTTAGACTCCTTAGACAGCAGCAATGAATTTACAAACATGGAGCACAGGAAAGAAGCAGATGGCAGTACATGGGCTGGAGTGTGAAGAAGCTGCAGTAAAAACAGAAAAATAGGGTTTCATTTAAAAAGATTAAACGCCAAGAGCCAAACACAACAAGCTTTCCCCACAGAAAAACCAAACCAAAGAAAAATCTACTTCCACCTTCCTATAATTATGCAAACGATAACCCCTCCCCTCACCCCAGGTCAGGCCACAATAATCCAAAATCATAAGTTTATCCTATTTTATTTGGGTATTAAAGTTGCACAGTATACATATGATTATTCAAGTTATTTGTTACAGATTAATTGTACAAAAACTCTAACTTAAGGTGGCTAAATGCATTTAATCTGTTCCATATTGTTTTGTTTTAATAACTACTCACCTCACTAATTGCAGGTATGTTTTCTGTTAAGGGTAGTTGTACCAGTTCATTCTCCAAAGCTACATTTAATTTCTCATCTTGCTGTTGCCTGTGCTTTCCCAATATGAAATAAAATGGGGTTGTTGGAAGACTTTCTTCTGCTAGCAGCTATTAAGGATTTAAGACAAAGGAAAATTACTTTGATAAAAAGGAGGAACTGCCCTTGACTCAGTAAGTACTACAGAGTCATAAAATGTCAGGGATGGAAGGAACTTTAAAAATGATCTAATATGATTCTTTCATTTTACCGGTAAAGCAACTGAGGCTTAGCAGCCCACTTACTATGGGAAAAGTTAACAGTGGACACTTAGATGACAGAACACAATATGCATTTACCAGTGCTTTGCCCCCAAATCCTACAAAAATGACAGCAAAGGAATTTTCAAAAGGGCCTAAGTCCACAGTGATGAAGAGAATGGGTAAACAGTAACATGTTGGAAGCTGGAAAGTAGGTTGAAGGGTGATAAGTAACTTAGTAGACCTGAGAAAGCAGAATTTGAAGCTGGTTGTGGGGAAAGTCAAGAAGCACCCCAATTTATCCTGCAGAATCCTGCAAATGCTCAGGCAATGGTACCTCTGTAAAGAGCTAAAAAAATCCACCAGGTAGCCTGGTTGAAAGTTTATTTAGAGAGTGCTCAGATTCCCAGATCTCTTTCTCAGCCCCAGCAGAGGGCTGGAAATATATTCCTTGGAGAGCAGAACAAAACTCCATCTTTAGACTGGATTGTTGTGGGGGGTAGGGAGCATGGTGGTGGTAGTGTCTTCACAGCTGAAGGCAGCTGTACTTCATACAGGATGCTCCCAGAACACTGGCAGCCAGGTCAACATCCTTCAGGCAAGAACTTAGATCTGGGCAATTTGACCAGCCAAAGAGAAAAAGACCTAAAAATAATGACATTGGAGACTTGCTCGAAATAGCTCAGCCACATAGTGGAGGCCAGCAGACAAGCTCCACCTAAGCAGACCTTCCAAATGGCTTTTTGGCTCACTTAAATAAGAGCGGACAGACAAGACTCATCAGACTCTGATGAAAATCTCCAAAATGAAAGACAGAGACCAAAATACATTGAAAACAACAAAATGATGGAAATGGACCATCCAAGAGAGAGAAAAAAAGTAAGCAGATTAGACGATCAAAGATGAGGAAATCTCTCAGACAACAGAAAGAAAATAGGAGAAAAAGCAAGAATGTGAAAGCACCATTCTAGAAGATCTAGAACTAAATGATAGGAGTTCCAGAAAAAGAACAGAGAAAACAAAGGCAAAATAGTATTTCTTCCTTAGTCATTTCTCTGATCAAAACTCTCCAAGGGGCTCTACTCAGAGGAAAAGCCAACGTCTTTTCATCAAGGCCCATTTTGATTGCCCTATATAAAATGGAAGCTGCACTCCAAACTCTCTTTTCCTGTATTCCTCCCTCCCATAATTCTTATCACCTTCTAAAATACATATCTTACTTATTTAATGCTTGTTTAACATCTCTGTCTTTTCGCTAGCTTGTACACACCACAAGTGTAAAGACTAGATTATTTTGTTCACTGATGTATCCCAAGAATCTAGAACAGCCCCTGGCATAGAGATGACAAAACAAAAAATTGTTGAATGAATTCAATGAGTTTTCAGAGGAAAATAAACAAGTCAGGTTACAGATAAAGGATCAAGGATAAGAATGGTATTGGACTTCCAGTAACACCCCAAGCTATAAAATAAGAAGATAATACCTTCAAAGTTCTAAGAGAAAATGATGTTTAATTTACAACTCTATACACAACCAACCAATCAAGTGGGAGAAAACAGAAACATTTCCAAACATGCAAGGTCTTAAATTTGCCTCCCATGCACTAACAAAATGTGCTTCACCAAAGCAAGAGAGTGACCAAAGAAAGGGAAAAAAAGGATCTATTACAGCAGAGGTGAAATGAATTCCCAGAATGAAGGTGAATGTAGATCCTATGAGGACTACTGTGCAGCAGGTTTATAGAGCAATCAGTCCAGATTGAAGGTCAGAGGTTCTTGGAAATATTTCTTTCAGACTCAAAAGAACTCCTAATGTGTCTGAAAATATTGACAGAAGATTTACACAACTTGAGTAGAGTTTGGGGGTGAATTAGATGAGTAGTAAATAGAAAACTAAGCAAATGAGAAAAGAAGGCAATCATTAACTTCAGAGAAAACAAAAAGTTTGGCATAAAAGGAAAAACAATCTGTCTATTACTATATGGCTCAGCTATAAATTGGTTTACATGGTTATAATGATGAAGACTGACCTAATTTAAGATTTATCTATATTAGGAAAATTGGGGGACAGTAAAGGTGTGTGTTGTATATTTGGGGGAGTGGTGGTGTGAAAAAGAGCTATGACTTCAACTTCAATAGATCACAGTTAACAGATAATACCTAAATCTGAATAATTCAGAATTAGCAATATAAATATGTTTCTTAGCCATATGGAGATAAATAAAACCTCCAGCTAAAAGAGGTGAAAGTGATTATCTTTATGGGTAATGACAATGGTGTTAGAAAAGTTTTTCCTGAAAAGTCTTGAAGAACTATTCGACTCTTTAAACCACAAGCATTTATTACTGATATTACAAATTATAACTATAATTTAAAAGAGTAATATAACCCCAAAAGAGGCAAGCAGTTTTTAAGTGTACGGTTTTCAATTCCACTTTAAGGCAGGTGAAACATTTTTCTCATAGCTGAGTTCTAAAGGATAACCTTATCTTTGTAGGGAGGTAACATAGTCTGCACCCTGAGTGGCTATAACACACCTGTTTGCTTGTTGGTGTGAGTTTCTCTTCTGGAGACTTTGTACTGAATGTCAATAAACTCTGAAAGGAGAGATCGATTAATGATGCAAAAGATAAATTGTAGAGTGCAAATCTAAATACAGATGTTAAAGTTAGAAAATGAGAAGGTCAATTTTTCATCTTGATATTGACCCACAGAAAAGAAGACTTAAAACACATTTAATAAGTGCTGTGACAGTTATAAGATTGTTCTGAGAGATTATATTTAAGAACTGGTAATGAAATAAAATTCAACTGATGGATCAAACTGAAGCCAAAGTTTTCTTTATGGCAAATCAAATACTAAAATTAAAAGAAAAAAACAACTATGCTGATAAATACAATTTAAGGTATCGTAGGTGTCTTTTTTTTTGTGCTGTCACGGAGTTACTGCAAATATTTAAAGAGCCTCAAAGTAGTGAGGTGAAGCGTGCTAATATATTCACACTAGTAATACCGCTGTATTGAGCATATGAGATTCCTTCTTTCGGGAAATATCCTTTCATGAAACTATTCTACCTTTTATGGGCTATTACTCTCAAATCTTAAAGCAACCGAAAATTACACATACAAAGTGACTGCCTTTTTTGAGGTGGGATGGTTACCTGTGATTTTGTGAGGAAGTAAAACTGGGATCTGTTCAGCCACTGGTAAGCTTCTGAGGTGAACGATTCAGGAACATCTCGTGGAACAAACACTCCCCACTGGACTTCTTCTCTGGAGATATTCTTTTGAATATACAATGGCCTTGGCTCACTAGGTTTAAATACAAACACTAGAGGGAAAAAACAAACAGACAGTAACATTTTGCCGGGAAATGTTAGTTGCAGCCTCAGGTTGGCAGACAGCACTAATCCTGGGACTTACCGCATTGAGTATATCGCCCAGGTCAAAACTGTTTTAGGCTTTGATTCAACAAATATCTACTGGGTGCCTACTATGTGCCAAGCAGGTTAGGAATGAGGGCTATGAAGAGGGAAAGGGGAAAGAAGAATCCCTGCTCCAGAGACTAGGGTCCACTGCAGAAGACAGACACTGAGATATTATTGCAAAATTTTGTCTTAAGCACTAGAACAGAGATGTGTAGAAAGGGCTTCAAGAGAACAGAGGAGAAATGATTAAAGCTTCTCAGGGGAACTGAGAACACTTTAAAGGGGTGAAATTGATTTTGAAGGCTGAGTAGGAATTGGCATGTTGAACAATGAGAAAGGTACTGGAGCTCTCCTGGAACTAAGTATGAACGTACACATAACAAGGTGTTGAAAGAAGAATTCAAGAAAGGAAGGGCAGTGTCTCAGGCAAAATGTCTTCAAATGAACATCTGATTTGGAGGCAAGTTTGACTTAAATTATATGAAAGATGTTAAAAAGAAAATTTGGGTAATAGATCTCCTCTTGCTATGAAAGTATGGTCTGTACTTACAGTCTGAACCCATGGAAGACTGAGAGACTGCAGCAATATTCTCTGAATTAGGATCAGGCTCCATAACTCTAACATTTAATTTTGCACTCCATTCCACTGGGGAAAAAAAGTGATTCACTTTTAAGAAGAGATTTACCAAAACCTTTTTTACACCTGTTATTTAACTTAGATACTCTCAATCTTTATCGGGACAATCAATTCTATTATTCTTAGGAAGAGGGAGTTTACACGTCCAGATTACACTTGGAGACACACTGAAATTATCTGTGGAAGGGTGCACTAAACCAAGGGGCAGGAAGCAGAAAAACAAAGTACTCCTTCCACACACTATGAAATTGTTATTATTTCAGCACAACTATTGTCTGGTGCTTTTCTGCTGCTGCTAAATGTGGGCAAAATGTTTACCAGAGTCACTGTGGAGAACATACAAAAATGTTATCACTGTTATCACACACATTCATTACTAAGCAACCATCATGTCTTCCAAACATATACTTGAATGAGCAAAATGACACTAAGTCAACGTTTGTTAGGAGGATTGTGGCAGGCTACATTCAAATTTGGATACTGCAGGTTAATATGCATTACGAATTAGTAGAAACAGTCCTCAAGTTGTCATGAGGATCATGGAGGGCAACAGAAAGTCATACACATGGAAGACAGCAGAAAAAGGCAAGGATAATGGAAGCTGATTTACAGGTTTATAAATAATCTATTACAGGCCTAGTTCTCCAAATTTTGGTGGTGTAATGTGTTACATGAAAAATTATATATTCTGAGTAAAGACATGAGTATATGGTCCAGAAGTCCTAAAAGGCCAAAGTTTAATGGCCACTTCCTATATGTTTTGTCAAGTCACCTTATAGTAAAGAATATCTTACATGTACAACTGAGCAGATTCCAACAGCAAAGAATACCATTTTCAGAAGCACCAAGAAGATACTTCGAACAAGTCAATCTCCCAAAGCAAAGGTGCCTAGATTAAAACAACAGGAAGTTAACAACAGTTAATTCTGGTGCACTTAGTTACAAAGGATTGCAGACTTCCAGCAGTTACACAGGATTGCAGATTTTTAGATAGACACTTATTTTTTTGTTTATAATTATTCTGCAGAAAAAAGCAGGTGAGGAATACAAAAGGAAAGGTTTATTTAGCTATTTTGTTTCTTTAGGAAAACAGTTTTGTTGACCAATTCTTTTCTATAATATGTTGTGCAGTATACTAATTAATGCATATAGAGAAAATATACGTGAAATGCCCAGTCATTTAATGGAAACCCTTTTTTGTGCTTATTTACCTAGAAAAGGTAAATCGGCAATTTTAATTCTGAAGAAATTTTTACCACGTAAATTCAGAATCAGGCATATTGGGAATTAGAAACAATTTCAGTCATCAGCCATTCTGTCCTCAAGTGCCCAGTTACCTGAAGTAAAAATGGAAGATATTGCTGTTACCTTCCCCTGCCCTTCTTAGAAACAATGAGGTTTGAGCATAATATAGTTTTTATGAGGATACACAGAAGGTAAGCACTGTTTGGATCCACTGAGGTTTATGTATATTTTTTATTATTATGCAGCACAACAATGAAAAATATTTATTACAAAGGAAAAGCCTGTAGGCCAAGAATTACACGTTAATCCTGATTTCAGAAATGGGTAAATCACAGCACATGGTTCATATACCCAGAATGCTTAGTTTCGCAGCATTTTGGTTAATTGCTGGCCTCACTGACCTACAAACTACCTTGAGAGGAAGCATAAATTATTAGTTAAGTTTATGCAGAAAGACTTGTTTAAATTAAAAAAAAATAGTACTACATACTCTCCAAATTATTTACCTACCTTATTTTCCCAGCTCGTTGACAAAATGTACATTTAAGTTCCCATGTCTCTGAATCCCATATTGTAACTATTTCCTCAAAACTAACTGCTAGTAAAGAGCCATCTTCAGAGAAACAACAGTTAGTTGCTTGGTATTTGTGATAACTACCCACAAAGTCACAGGTCCAGCCAACAGCTTTTTCTGTGGAAATACAGACCAAAGAGTTCAGAAATGGTATAAATGCTAGATAACATTATAGGGAACTTACAGGCAATAAGGATTAAGGAGCCAAGAACCTGCTCCTCAAAACTTTAGTTAGAAGTGCCACAAAGCAATGACTGATCTGAACTTTATGCTCCTTCCTGGAGACCTTGACTTCCCTCTAGTGAAACAGTGAAATGACTAATTGCACAAGCCCTTTTTACCATACCTTCACAAACTGGAACAAGCAGCACATGATTAATCAAGAATGCCATTACAAAGGTAAAGATTTGGGGAAAAAGGTGTGTAAAGATGTAACTCTTAAATCTTTTCAAAATTGAGCAACATCCTATAGAATTAAACAAGGCAGAAAACAACCTCCCAGAATGGATGCAATTCATGAAGGAGATAAATATTTCAATTCTTAAAATTGTGTACTCTTTAGACATATTTAATTAACTTACTGTATATATCAGAATCATCTGTTAATATCCATACTTTGAAGTGACCATCTTTACTAGTTGTAACCAAGGTAGGGTTTTCAGATTTTTCTGCATTACAGAAACAAAGAGCTGTGACGTGGTCTTCATGTGGCATGTTAACCTTTGTATTAAGAACAAACCTAATAAGAAGGAAAGCACCAATTTATTCTTACATCAGGACAATATGATATACTGTCATGTGGGCATAAGAATTTCTTACATACTGTACATTTTACAATAGTGTCTTTAAGAATGGGCAACTGATACATTATCACCAAGAATGACAAACAATTGAATGCTCTGTCTCTAATGGCCACAGGATGCAGAGTTCTAATGTATTATCTCTGTCCTCATGTAACTCACATAATATAGAGATGATTATGTAGTGTCAACTTACTGATACAAAATAAGTATAAAATAGGGGTCATTATAAAATACTTGGAAGCCTACTAAATTTTGCATGAAAATGGTATAGAACCCAGATGCCTATCTACTTTTGAAAATAAGCAAAAAACGGAATGACTGTAAAAGCCCCTACTTCTGGCAAGAAAACACAGAAAGAAAACTACCTATTTAAACTGTCCTGGTCAATATTTAATATTTACAGTCACCCAAACTACCTCTCAAAGCTTGTTCCCAGGTTGACAGAGCTCTGCTGTGAATGAAAAATAAAAGAACATCAGAGCAAGATAGTGGTGTGATTTTAAAAAGTCCAGGACACAGGAGGGGTGACTAGGGACAATCACTTAATTCCTCTGGGCCTGTTTCCTCACCTGTAAAATGTGGAAAACAAGCTTATCTTAGTGTTCTTGTGAAGACTAATAAGACAATAGGTACGAAAGCCTTCATGAAGCCTAGTTCTGGGCACAGAAAAAGGACGTGATAGATGGCTACTGTAACCATGGTCTGAGAAACCGGTGGGCTCCTTATCCTTTCAAAGCACACACAGAACACTACACTACACCTCCGCCGCCCACCACGGCCACTGTTCCAAAGAAGGTAGCATCCTGTTAGTAAAAGAGCAAAGGAACTAAGACATTTGGATTCTAATCCTGGATTTGCCCGGAATTAGGTATTATGTCCTAGGGGTGTCACTTTTCCATGTCTCCTCATTTATGCATTGAGATGACATTATAACTTTGAGAACACCAAGGCTTTCTCAGAGCAGAAAGCTCAAAGGCTTTATTAGAAAAATAACACCTCCCTCATTTCTCTAAATCCAAAAGCCTATCAAAATGAAACATCTGCAAGACTGACAATTGAAACTATAAAATAGAAAATCATATCTTCTACTTTGAAATTAAATGGCTACGTACCCTTGTGTTTTCTTATTATACATCCACAGTTTCATTTGCAATTCAAGCTCTGCTTCCTTTTCTTGACGTTGTTCCACCGTTGCAAGCCAGTTACCATAGCAGCCAAATGCAGCCTTTGTTAGCTCAATTTGGATCAGACCGTAATCATTGATATATTCTTGCTGTACAATATCTAACTGATGGGTTAAAGAAAAATCCAAAATACTTGTTAATGTAAATACATAAATGTTCAAGCTTTCAAGGAATGGTAATTAACTGCAAAGATAACTTCTAGAACCTACAGTAACAGATTCTTAGATAGAGGAAAAGTGAACTGTTAGTTATGTACATCAAAATTGCCATTAAAAAAGAGAGCACATTACACAGTACCAATTCAGTATTGATTATTCTATGACCTTGAATTTTAGTGATGACTATGATTCATTTATATGATACACTAGAAACTTTAGTTTACAGTAATGTTTTTCTCTTGTTTCTATGAACAAACAGCTTCAAGTAAAATCTCAAGGCTAGATTCCACAACACTAAAAATAAGAACAAAAATAAAACCCACAATTATTAAGAAGTGAAAAAAGACAGCAATGTTGTAAGTAGGCCAGCTTTTTATTTATGATTGTTTCTTTTATCCGATTTCCTCATCTATTTACTAAACATGTATTTAGTGCCTATTATTTCCAGGCATTGTACTGCAAATGTACCAAGATCAATAAGTTTCCTTTCTTTGAGGTGTTTAAAAGCAATGGAGAGAAAGAGATCAAGTGTTATAGGTGGCATGATAGAAATCTGTACTATGGGGCACAAAAAAAGAAGTGAGAAGTCTGGATTGCATTTATCAGGGTTAATAAGAAGTATTCGTCTTTAACCTACATTGAAAATTTTATCTTTGGTATGTACATACGACACTGCTTCACCACAAAGCAGAGACATATGTGTACTGTCAATTCCCATATTCTCATTTCCTTCTCATTATGACTCAAAGGCACAGATGTGTGTGACAGCTAATTAAAGTGCAGTCTGACACAAAATAAAATAGACAGCGAGAGAGCCAGCACAAGAGTGGCAACTGGCTTACATGTAGACTTAACCTGCAACTGTGGCCTCAACAGAATTATGCTGTGAACAACTGAACTAAGTAACCAAAGATAATACTGACTATGTTCAAATAAACACAGGCACAGGATTTTGTTTTAGAAGCTACTAAATAAGTTACTTGACCCTAGTGGTGCTGTTAAGAGATTTCATTAGTTTTAAGGCTAGTTAATGAATCAAAATCTTACATTGTATAACTGCTTATCATTCTGGAGAGAATAAAACTGCAAGTGGCCAGGTTTTCCATTCAAAACCAAAGCTTTAGTTCTTGGATCAATCATCAAACCAGTAAAGATATTGCTGTCTGCAAAAAAAGTGACAAATAGTTGAAATCAAACAAATATTCACTTTTAAAATATGATTCCAAATTCACTGGGTTCTGCAATACCTTTCACTAGGCCTTGAATCACTGCGGATGCCTCAAGGTTTCGGTGAATGACTATTATCTCTGTGGGTAAAAAAATAAATAGATTACAACTTCAAGGTTAAAAAAAAAATCATTCGAATTGTTAACATTCTGAAATATACAAGAATACAAAACAACTGAGCAAGTTCAATTTACTCGGTGTGTTATTGGAAAATCAGGAATATATTTTGTGATTTAGCTGAAAAACCAGAGGTGGGGATGGGGGCTTTTCTCTAAGAGTCTGTTTTATCAGCCATGCCCATGAGTATATTTCAAGTGTTAATTCAGAAACTTATATACCCTAAAAGAGAGTTTACTTTGAAATGAATCATTGCACTAATGGATTGTCCACAGTTACATATATTCTTTTTTGAAGAGAAAGGAGGCAATGGGCTATGGGATCTACATCTAGGCTGAGCAGTAACAGGATGAGCAAGAAGTTTCAGAGGAATACAGGATGCCTCCTCTTCTGTCAGAATCCACAGGACCCCCACACTGAGATAATGGCTATATCGAAGGGGAACCTCATAGTGTTCTTTTGAAAATGCCATTATATTTGTGAAAGCAAAATGCCCACTTCAAAACCTACCCTTTACTTCCCCACATGAAAAGGTTTAGAAATATAAGTGGCAAGACAATAACCAAATACTCTGAGCCCCACATTTTCATAAAAACAATTCTGAAAATGTTGGATTCTGGTGGCATCTAGGGGCAGAAAGGGGTAGAGAAAAGAGGAAGAATGGAAGAAAAAATGCTCATTAAATCTTATGCTACTCAATTAGTTTCAGGTCTCTTATTTTCCACTCCCTACCGATGCCAGTTAATTTAGGCACTACACAAACTGTATTTCATCACAAGAGCGAATTCAGACTTACTGTTATCAGAGTGAGAGGTGCAGAACAAATCCCCTGCTGGGGAGACAGAGATATGCTCAATAGTAGCTCCTAAACGGGGGAGGAACTCCTTATTCTTCTCTCCTGCATCACGCCACTCGACAAGGACAGACTCACGGCCACCACTCAGCAGACTGGTGCCTTCTCATCCATCCACAGAGAGGAAAAGGACAGTGTTTTGGGGGAAAAAATGAAAGTAAAATATGATCAACATTTTAATTTTTCCTACCATGTTAGAGAAATAAACTATTTTGAAAAACATGCCAACAGTTGTCTTCATATCTTTTATACTCTTAAGACAAAAGATTTAAAGATCTTGGTTTAGGGATTTTCCTTTCTAACAATATCTGTTTGCTGCTGACCAACTGTTCTGCCAATAACTAGAAAAACGAAACAAACACCCTTTAGGCCCAGATGCCTTCACTGATCAATTTTTCCAAACATTTAAGGAAGAAATAAACCAATTTTACACTCTTCCAGGCAACAAAAAAGAAACAACACTCCCCAATTTGTTTCACAAGACCAACATAATTCTATATCAAAACTACTACATTGTAAGAAAATTACAAGCCAACTTTATGACAGATGAAAATTCCCAAACACATTAGCAAGCTGAGTCCAATGATATATTAAAAGGATAAGATGTCACTGCAGAGTTGAATTTATAGCAGGAATGTGATGTTATTTTAACATTTGAAAAATAAATCAATGCAATTAATTTCATTTACATAATAAAGGGAAAAATCATGAGTATCTTCATAGATGCAGAAAAAATAAATGATAGAATTCTACACCCACGATAAAAACTCGCAGCAACCTAGGAATTGATGGGACCTTTTAAATTTCATCAAGGATATCTAGAGAAAATCTAAAGCAAACATTATTTTAAGTGGTAAAATACTGAACACTTTCCCCCTGTGATTGGGAACACTATTATCACTTTCATTCAACATTAACTAGAGGTCCTAGTACATTGAAATGTAACTAGAAAGGCTTAAGGATTGGAAAGAAGAAAGTAATTGCTTCAGTGCTCACACACACAGCATGACTGGGTTCAAAGCACAGCCCCAACAGTTTATGCTGTTCGTATCTGCCTTACTTCACAAGAGTTCTCAGAACTATAATTTGTAGTTTGTTTACAGACAACTAATCTTTTTCTTCTTCTATTATCTCTTATAAACCCATTCGGGGTCAATGCTAACATTTCACTGCCAACGATGTACTATATTTGCCACTACTTCTCATTTACAAATATTCACATGGCTTAAAAATAGAGTTAAGAATTCAAGTCTCTTATAGCCCAGGTTACCTGCAGTTCTTCCTATCCCACAGCCCTGGCTCAGTGGTGCTCTGTATTTCTTTTCCTTTCTTTCAGTGCCAACTAGTCTAACTACGGATTCTTTCTTCCCCAAACCCCACCTGACAAAGGCCAATGTTGAAAGTCCCAGGACTTAAGGTAAGCAAAGTCACAGAAAGCTGTGACTGCTAACTAGTGTGAGAAGAGGTGGACAAGATGGATAAGAGCAACAAAACAGAAAAGTCACAGGGACAACAAATATCAGTTGGTCTTGGCCCTGATTTGGGCAAAAGCCACGGCAGAGAAAAAGAAACTGAGGAGGAAGGGCAGAAGAAACAACCTTAGGTTAGGAGAGAATAAAGACTCTGCCTGGAACATTACCCACAAATGTACACACACATGCCACACACGCATCTGTATTTCAGGGGGGTGAGGTGGAGAGGAGGGTAGAGAAGGTAAGAGTAGCCTACATCTTTCATCCAGAGTGTTAATACCCTTTTCATTCTCTTTCTATTCTTAGTTCCTATATGTCCTAACTGTACTCTTGTTGTACTACTCTGAGTGTGTTAGGTTGGGTCCCAGCCCCACTCAGCAGTCACTGTTCCCCCAACCCAAAGCACAAACAGGCTGAAGGTACCTCCTACTTTCTGAGACTCCAGTGAGTTAAACCCAGGTAACCCTGTAAGGATGCAGAGCACATAGTACTATCTAAGACTTGTCCTGGCAGTCTTTAGGAAGATCTGCAGAAAGAAAAATCACTTTCTCCAGGCACATGATCTTCTCTAGTATCTAGCCCCCTTTTCTCAGAACCAGTCAAAATATGCCCACATCACTTTCACCACATGGGTGTGAGGGTGCTAAAAGTAACCAAAGACAAAATGTCCTTCTCCAAATTTCTGTCCAAGACCATCCTATTTTCAAAGAAGATTTTTAATCACTACAGCCACACTCTCCCGCAGCTCAAATGGAACAAAGGTCTGAATTAGTTTAAAACTGTGAATGTGAATGAGGCAATCTAACAGTGAAGAACATAAACTTCTGAAGTAGACGTAGGCCCAAATCCCACTTACTAGCCATGTGACCTTAGGCAAGTTAGCTCTCAGCTACAAATCTCACTTCCTTCACCTATAAAATGAGAATAACACCTACTTCATAGGGTCAAGGATTAAATGAGATAATGATGTAAAGCACTAGCCTAGTCATTTGCACCTGATAAACTGTAGCTATACTTACGGACAAAAAGCACTTAGCCATGGTAGACATGCATTTTAATTTGAACAGGTTCTTTATGTTAATAACAGACTTTATCACAAGTGTACACTCTGATACTCTGAAAGGCTTTGAAACCTAAAGTATATGGTACTGTGCTAAGCAAAGCCCAAAACACAGGGGTGACAGACAAGTGTTCACAATTCATTTGGCCCATGCAATTCTAAATCTTTCAAACTATAAATACAGTGAATTAAAATACTTGAGTCACATACTTCAAATGTTCATTTTAATTATTAAACTTGCACTTACCTGTAACTGAAAAAGCCAAATCCATAACCATATCATGGTGCCAATGTAAACATGTGTATGTGTATTTCTTATCATCATCGAAATTTCTCCTATTGGAGAAAACCAAAATTCTTAATTTGACCAAAGGCATACATTAGGAAAACAATGGCATGCCACATATAACGAACATAATGTATGCCAAAAATAATAAATCATGGTACAAGCTTACAGGTCTTAATGTGCAAAAAGTACATTTTCTATTTCTAACCAGAGTGACTTGTACAAACAACAGGCCATCATGGTGTCCTGCTAGTTAAGACCTTCATTACTGACACTCTTTCCTTTTTACTTGAAGGCCTGCAAACAAGTTCTCTTCAATAAAACAATTATAGGCAAAATGGCAGTTTTCACTCCTCCTACAAGCCCAAGGTTGGAACTTCTAAAACAGTAAGTCGATGCAACGATGAGCACAAAGAGGGAGGATGTTGACAGAGCCCAACCTGCATTTGCAGCAGAGGCTTTTCTGTACTACCCCTCGTCCTGGACCCTGAGAGCTCGGTTCCACAGGACTAACACACAGTAGGATAAAAACCATCACCACGCTCTTTAGGAGTTAACTGACCAAAGACGAATCTTGCCGTCCTCATGACCAGTTGCTATGCAATCTTCCTTTGGGTGACATGCTACACATGTAAAACTGTTCTTAGCATGTTTCTTATTTCTTGATGATGATAAAGTAAACCTAAAAGAAAAAAATTTTCCTCTGATTTCTGAAGTCACTTTGTAAGTGGTGATGTAGTTAAGGAAAAGGGAGTTCCCACCCTTACCAACCAAAACTGAAGATCTCTCAGAATTCACTGAATATAAATGCATGGGATAAAAAGAAAGTTGTGATCAAGAATTTTGTTTTGTAAACATTTACTAATATACAATATAAACTTCACATGACTAAAATTCTATCACAGTAAGTTGTCTATGGAGGTCACTGACTGATGTAAAGAAAAGACAGTCCTTTTAGTGGCTTTTTGCCTGAACGGTTTGTTCAAATTTCTTGTTCTTGTTGAATCTAAGTTTTAGCATGAGGTACGAACAAGTCTAAGAAATCTGAGACAATTGGCTAATGTGTCCAAAGATGTCAGGATCTTTATTACACTGCAAAGAAAAACAAATGTTAATCTCGGCAGGGTAAAAGGGAGGACGGGACAGTGTCACTTGAAGAGCTACTACTCATGCTTGGCATGAGTCTCTTAAAATATGTTATTTTACTCATCCTTATAACTCAGTTAGGTAGATACTATCCCCATTTAAAGTATATGTTAATTTGAGATGCAGTGAGGTTTAATGGACTAAATTTGATTCATTTTAAACCCAGGTATCCCAAAGCCTATATTCATTCTGATAGCCACAAAACTGGCAATGAGGATCACTGGGGAAGCCTTACCAAATTACATCCAATTTTGACACCGAGGATGCACACCAGAATCTAGGTGTATGAGGGGTTTTGGCTGGACAAAGCTCCCTAGGTTTTTGCGAGTTCCCTCAACCTTACCATTGTAGGTTAAAACTCTCTCTCTCTGTTTTGTGGTTTCACAATCACTTGCAACATGAAGCTAGAAACAGCTCTGGATCACAGGTACGAGTGAAATAAAATTATAAAAAACTCTTGAGTAAATAAAATAAAGCTAACATAAAGGAATTCTTACCTTGATGTTGTTTTCTTTTTGAAAAAATAAACAGACAAGTAAAAGTCCCGTACTGCAGCAACATATTTTCCCTGGCATTTCAAGGAGAAGATAACATTCACAAAAACAGTCAACACTCTTTAGAAGAAACATTCTCATCAGAAGGTTACAGTAACAATAATATCTTTTTGCAGATTAAGAGTATATTAATATAAAATGATTATGTCATAGTTTAGCTATGGAAATGATAATCTTACTTTTAAAATAATCAAAGAAAATTGGAAGACAAACTGAGGTCCTAGATCCTAAAACTAGACTTTGTAGCTTTAAGTATAATGATTTAAATTTTTTCCACTAAGGCAGAATTTACATACAATAAAATGCAACGTGTGATGTATGTGTATATCCAATGAAACCACCACCACCATCCAGATTTAGAATATTTTCTTGACTTCAGGCATGTTCCCTTGTTCTTCTTTCCAGTCATTCCCCAACGCCCTCACCCCTACCAGCAATTACTGATTTCTATCACCATAGTTTACTTCTCTGCCTGTTCTAGAATGTCACAGAAACAGAATGGTACAGTATGTACTTTTTCGTGTCTGGAATCTTTAGCTCAACATCACCTTTTTTGATATTTGCCCACGCTCTTATGTGTATCATTCGTTCCTTTTTATTATGAAGCGGCATTCCAACGAATGAATATACATCACAGTTGTTTATTCTCTTGTGGATGAACATTTGGGTTACTTCCATTTTGAAGCTGTTATGAATATTAATCATTCATGCACATGCCACCTGTGGTCATTTCTCTCCCTAGGAGTGGAACTGCTGGGCATGGTAAAGTGCATACGTTTAACTTTGCTCCATATCTTGCCAACTCTCAGTAGGTCAGGCTTTTTAATTTTAGCTGTTCTAGTGAATGTGAAGTGGTTTTAGTCTGTACTTAATTGATGACTATGATGCTGAAGAATGATGATGTCAATAATGTTAAAGTTCTCACCAGTCTTAGAAATTAACCCTTTTTAGAAGAAAATCAAAATAATGCTACAAAACTTTAAAGCAACATGCTGCCACAATAATGTCTAGGGGCTTCTGATGGTACTTGACTTTAATAAAGTGATTACTAATAGGGGATGGCTCAATAAATCACAGTATGAACATCACAATTATTATTTCTGATTGCAATGTTAAGTGGAAAAAAAAGGTAAAAAGCCTTCAAATACTAATTCAGTTTGGGAAAAGTTATTTATGCATTTTTAGGCGTAAGTTTAGAAAGAGATTCCTTAAATATTATCACTGGTGAGTTTTAATTTCTTCACTTTATTTTTAATTTCCAGATTTCCTATAACGGGCATATCAATTACAGACAAAGAGGTCATATTTTCTAAAGACACATAGTCTAAAATGAAAGGATTTGAATGCCTTTTACATGGGACAGGCTAAGAAATCCAGTACAAATGCCAAAACATTGATAGTTTTGGAACAGTGAGAGGGTTTACAAGAGCAATAAGACAGCTTATACAAAATTAAGGTGGTCCTAAAAAATCTACACCATAAATACACACTAAACAATGAAACAGACTTCTTAGTTACTAACAAAAGTATTGTAACTCAAGGCAATATTAAATCACTATAACATATAGTGGAAAGACTGTAAGAAAGAGGAAGGACTATAAGAAAGATATTACGTACAAAGAAGAAGACCAACAAAACAAATTTTACCTCATTTCCAAAGGCAATGCACTTGGGTGACTGGTTTATGTAATCCAAAACAAAGGACAGCTCCTTAGCTTCTATTTCCTGGCTTGATGATTTTGGCAGCTTCACTGAAACCAGCTGAAATACATCTAGCCAAAGGAAGCTATATTAATATAAAGCTTCTCCAGAGAAAGTGAAGATGTGCGTTTATTCATATAAAATTGTTACTGTTAATTAGTACTCTAGAATTCATTTGATGCCAAGATAATAATTCTAGGCAATCTTGAACAAAACATACCTTAAAGTTGGACTCATTTGAATCTACAAGTATTAAATGCAAGTTTAACTCCACAACTCATATACATCATGCTGTGTATATGTAGAAATTGAAAACAATTTATCTTACTGGTGCATTCTACATTCCAATGTACTAAACTGACCTTTAACATGGATATGGACATTGGTGAACTGACAAACCCTCTGAAAGAGTTTTCAGAAATGCTATAGGCTTGCCATACGTTCACAGGATAAATCTCCTTTTCTGTAACAGCGGCATGCTCTTCTCTTTACATCCCGTGGGAAATAGCTATATTTTACTATGCTATCTCCTTATCCTCCTAGGCTTTATAATGAATATAAAATCTTGTAACACATTGATCTACCATTTTCCCGTTTTCCAGCCTGCTTTTTATATGTTCTGAACTCTTGATTCTTCCAGACTTCTCAGTCATCTCAAACTTTACATACCCAAACCCTGAACTCCTGATATTCCTTTCTAATCTTAAGTCTTCCCCCACTTTGCCCATTGCAGGAAATGGCACCAAATCTACCCAGTTGCTTAGACTAAATTGTTGAGTCATCTTGACTTCTATCATATACTACATCAAATCATCAGCAAACTCTGTTGGTTGTATCTTCAAAAGACATCCAGAATTCAGTCATTTCTCACCACTCCTGCCACTACCAACTAGTCTGAAGCCATGATCATGTTTCATATTCTAAGTGTTAAGAGTGATGACCACTTAAGCCTTCTCCCTACTTCCACCCTTGTCCCCCTTTAGACTACTCTCAACAAAGAAGCCAGTGATTCTATTAAAACTAAGTCAGACCATGTCATCATGTCACTCTTCTGCTGTCTCTTTAATGGCTTTTTATCTACTCAGAGTAATAACCAAAGTACTTCCAATGGCCTACAAAGCTCTGTATTTTTCTCTCTTGGCTTACTCCAATTCAGCCTCCCTGCTATTCCCTGAACGTGCCAGGAATGCTCTGGAGTATGTTTTCCCGCAACAGCTGCACAGCTTCTTCTTCCTCTCAGAACTTTCCCCAACCATTTATTTAATACGTATTCCTCCCATGTTGCCTACTCCCCTCTCCTGCTGTATTTTCCTCTAAAACAACTTTCATCTTCTTCTATCATATGACTGATCTAGTTTGCTCTCACTGTTGGGATTTGTCGTCTGTTTTGTTCTCTGCAACCAGAACAGTACCAGGCTCATGGTAGGTGTTCAATTAACTGTTGAATGAGTCAATTACATATAGTCAAGAAATGACACCATAAAAGATAATATGTAAATAAAAGATTAATTTGTTTTTAAGCCAGAGAAACATATTTTAATAGGACCTATACAATTTTCTACCAGAGACTCTAGTTTTGGGCTGTGGAACAAAGATGAAATGAATGAAGAGAGCAGAAACATTTATATATGAGACATCAGTCACAGGGAATCTTTCCAAGTTTGATTCACATTTTTACATAATAACTCGATTTTCACATGCTGAGGGCATATGATGTGCCAAGTACTGGTGAGTAATACTAGATCCCACCATGAACAGAATTTAGATTAGATTATAGCATTTGAAGTTTCCATAGCTAATTCCAAAAGACTAATGACCAAGAACTTTACTTTAGATCAGTTTTCTACTCTGGCTTGCACATTAGACTCAACTAGGGAACATAAAAGTAAACACTTAGGCCGCACTACAGAGAATCTTACATTTTAAGTTCCTTGGAGTGATTCTAATGTGCAGCCAGTGTTAAGACTCACTGGTCTCACTGATACGGATAGAAAGCTTTGCTACAGCTATTGGCAACTACCCTTCCAACTGAGGAAGCATGGGGTGAGTATAGGGGTGGTTACCGAACGTAGGTAATAAGCGGAATCACCTGGAGAGATACGAAAAATGCAGATTCCTAGACTAAATCTCAGACCAAGTCAATTACCTGTCAGTCAGGGACATTAGGAATCTGCATTTTTTTTGTAAGTATGTGGACAGACATTAAGAATCTACATATTTATATACAGAATGGAACCTAAATTTGAAGAGTTATCTTTAAAGTGGTGATCTGGGAAGGTGACAATTATTTTAAGAATGCTGCCATTTCCAGAACATTTTTTGGAATGTCCTTTAGAGGTGGCTTATGGGCCACATAAGAAAACTAAACCTACTGATTTTTACTCTTCATGTCACATTTTTGATAGATGAAATATTACTCATTAACTGGCCACCAAACGAGTTTCAGCTAAAAAAACAGACAGCGTTTACAGTTTTGACTATTCTCAGGTAACTTAAAAGTCCATGATCTATAACAATTTGCAAATCTGTTTCAGCCAAAAAACAAAGCAAAAACAGACAGACAAACCATTGTGGAAAAAATTCACTTAGCTAATGAGCTATGAGCCAGTCAGCTGACTGCTCAGTAACCATCTTAAAGCTGCTTTAAACTTTGAATTCTGAATACAACTATATTTTATAGAGGACACCAGAGAGTGCAGTGGCATTTCTGAATTCTGGAATTAAAAAAATTCTTTGGATATATCTTTCATTTCAGTGTTGTGATGTATCAAATTCTCCGCTAAAGGACAATTATTTTTAACCACTGAAGACACTCCAGAAATTCCTAAATGCTCTGAAACATGGCAATTTCAACAAAATAATGTTCCAACAATAATGAAAATATACTAATAATGATTTAGTCACACTATTAGTTCTTAACATCAACCTGTTTTCTACACCATTTCTGACAGATTCAAGATCAACAATAGGGTGTTCAATGATGGGTACAATGATAGTGATGATTAAGAATGACAGATTAAGTTCAGTAGGAAGACAAATTCTAGCCCACCTCTGCAAAATAGCCTTAAAATTTGAGCCCTGCAGTCTATTGGTAAGACCATACACAATCATTCCCTCATTGCATTATTTTACAACTGATAACGAAGCCTCCCCAAAATGAATGCAGTAACAATGAAAGCAATTTAAATACCAACTCCAAAAATTGTTAACTTCACACTAAATCAAAATGTTGAATTTTGAGAAACTGTGAAATGTAAGGAGCCACTCAATGTTATATAAAATAAAATAAATTATTTATACTATACCTGGTTTTTCTTCATTTATTGTAACAAAGACAGAATCTTCAGCATGGGCAACAGTAAAGAGGGCATGAAGTTTACGTCCAACTATGAAAGTCTGAAAGATAAAAAAGACCTTATTGTTTACTGTCTGCCACCCCCTGCCCCCTCAACTAGAACATAAGTTCCATAAAGAGCAGGGATTTTTTTTATCCATTTCGCTCACTACTGTATTCCCAACATCAGAAGCATATCTGGCCCATAGAAGATACTCAATACATATTTGTTGAACAACTTTTCAAGTTAATACACATGGATCTTCCTGTTTTTTAATGGTTGTATAGTATTCTATTGAATGAATATCAGATTTTAACTGACATCAAGGTCATATTCCATTTTTTTCTCCCATAAACAATGATGTAAGAACTATATATACATGCCATTATTTCAACAAGAGATTCCTAGACCAAAAGTTATTTTTCATTTTCAGTTTTACTCTCATTGATTATGTACAAAAGCATCAGATTCTCTACACTTTACCTATCACCAGATTTTTTCTCTCAATCTGCAGCTGGCTAAACTGGAGGGGAAATGCTGTGCCATTTGTTTTAATTTGCATTTCTTTAATTATTAATGATGTTAACTATCTCCTCATGTTTTCTGTGTATTACATATTCCTACCCTGGCCATTTTTTCCACTGGGTTATTAGTTTTTCTCTATTGGTTTTTGGGGATTTTTTGTATATTAGGGATAACATCTCTCATAAATATTTTCTTCCAGTTTTATTGCTCATCTTTTTGTTAGAAGTTTAAAATTTTTAAATAGTCAGATTTGTCTTTCTTTTATGGTGTGTGACTTTCAAGCCTTGTTCAGGAAGGCTATCTATAAAGATTACGCCTTATAGAAGGAAGCAATATATCTGTAAATTATATTGTCATTTCCTTTCACATAATGAAAATGAAAGATCAATCCACATACCTTTATCAAAATGCCATCTACATAGTCCCACAGTTTAACTGTGCCATCAAAGGAACAAGAATACAACTAAAAGGGTAAAAACAGTAAAAAATTGATTAAAAAATAGAGCTCCATTAAGATATCCAATGAATAATTAAGTGCTGATACAGAAGGCATTTCCTGTTTATTAATTCATTGTTAACCTTAAAGAAGAGGAGTCATTTACTTATATTGTTTTTGCAAAATAGACAATCTTACCATGGCTCTTTTGAGGAAGCAGATCCATCAATTTCAAATTTTCACCAAAATGAGGGGAAAAAAGTCAACCTTCTATCTTCGAGAAGCAGATGGTAAGATACTGAGTTATGAAAAGCACTTTAGTGCTTGTTGCTATTTCTCCCAGAGCCCAGTCGGTTTTTATTAGCAGAACCGCTTTCATCTTTCATGGGTATTAGAGGAGTGCTTCTCAAATGATCTGAGAATGTCCTTTTTTGTTTTTTTTAAATTCTCAACCCATCAAGGTCTAACACTTTTGTAAATACAATACAAGTTATTATGCACTTGGGTGCTATGGCAATGTCAAAGGGTTCTGAAGTTTTGAGACACTCAATTTCTATCCTTATCTCATTGCAGACTGGTAACCGACTTTGTGGCACTGGTCTGTGGACCATACTTTGGTAGCATCAAAAGGCCTAGTAATACGTATTTTTGTTTTTGTCCCAGTGGACTTAGTTTTACTAAGGTCACACTGGATTTTTATGTTGCTGTTATTGTGAAAACACTTTGCTTATAATGTTTTTAAAGAATTTTAAGTTTTTTGAAAGAAAGGGGCAATTTTAAGATTTCTGCCAACGAGGACATGGAATCAGAGAATAGAGATAAAATATGATGGAGTAAGAAAATATTATCTATCCAAGTAAAAGAATTAAAGTAGAAAATATACATCACAATTACTATATATAACATAAGAATTGTGAACATGGATTAGTAAAATACAAGGCAAATACATAATCACTGTCAAAACAATGGCTAATACACAAATATTGTGACTCTGAAGTTCAGAGACTCTGCACTCCCCACCACCTCAACCAAACCTGTTGATAGAACTGCCTTCCTCTAATTTTATTAACTTTCAGTTACCTGAAATAGATCTTTTATGCAATGAATATATGGTTTTTTGTTTTGCTATAAAACTTAGTGATATAGACTTCATGAATTCCCATTATAATGAAAGGATATTTTTGCTACCAAAAACATTCAAATGCTACATGTAACAATAAACTATTTTCTCAAACCCTCAGAAGACAGTAAGGGAAAAGTGTGCTTGGATTCTGCAGAAAAGCTACTTAACTTTGACTTTCAAGAGTAGCTCACTGAATTTTGGAAAGGAAAGATCACTGTTACTTTATGCCCCACTTCCTTGGTGATAACACAGTTTGTGGCAACACAAATCCATTCTTATAGCACGCAATAACTTCCAAGTTGGCTGTGACTAATCCAGAGAATGGAACTTGATCTAAAACTAGAGCAAAAGTAAAATGTTTTTGAGATAACTCTTTAGTAACTGCTGAAACTTAAAAACAGAATTAAAATGACATTTTATTATTCTTGAATTCTGAGAAGCAAAAGCTGCTTTGTGAGGGGAGTGGTGAAGTCCGGACTAAATTAGATTCCTAAGTTTGTCCTGAAATTAACTGGTCAATTCACTGACTAAAGAAGCCCTTGCTCTTGTCTGGACACTGGCCTTGAGATTAGATAACATCTGCATTAAGACTAAAGAGCCTCACCTGTGAAAGAATAGATCTACAAAATCAACACCTCTTAGCCAACCTTTTCAAAACTGTGTTCCAGAAACCAAAGGGTTCAAGGGTATATAAGTTTGAGAAACACCAAATACTATGTACCCCTCTTGGATATTCACAATGCATATAAAGGGACATGAGAAGACCTACAATCAAGAAATTCATTTAACTGTGCTTAATCCTGAATTTCAGAAATTCATACAGCCAAGAACCCTTCTTTGAAGTAACACCTACTAGCATCCTGTGGAACAATTAGTTCAGAGTATACCATAAGCAATGTAGTTCCAGGCTGTGCCCCTATTTTAATAGTTAGAAATAAGTGAAAAATACCCCAAATCAGAAAATTAACATATTTTCCTGATTATAACTTGGAAATTCCGGTCATAATTTTCTTGCAACAACAAAGCCAATATTAAAATATTCAATATAAATCATCTGACACCTGTAGATGGTTGTTGGGGTTGAGCTGGATTCCAGTCACCAGATTTCTGTGCCCTTGCAATATGTGTACACATTCTTCTGTAGCTGTGCTATAAACTTTAACAAAGTCTCCAGAGACACAGAAAATATACCTGGAAATAAGAGAGAAAAATAAGTTTCATGTGCTCTATAGAGAGCATAATCTTCTTATTGTCCATGAAAAAAAATTTTAACTTCCAACAGAGGTTTCTTTCAAAACAATAATTTAAGAACTGTATATTCAAAATTGTGTGCTATGTATTCACTTACTATCCACTATTACTCTTCAGTGGTTCTGCTAACAGCAGTGTCTTCCCACATCCCCCAACTCTCCATTGTTCACTGGGGACACCAGCTTACAAACACTAAGTCAGTGGTTCTCTGTAGACAGGAGATCTCTTGTATAGCAAAGTACAAAGATTTTGTGACAGTTCTTTTTCTTGTTGAAATGCTGGTTCTGCTTTTGTCTTTCTGGATTTGTGGTTTTCTTCCATATAGCAGAGGCTACTAAATTATTAAAAGTGGTTAAGTTGGAGTAATATTTGACAATTTTCATAACAGATATAACCATAGGACAAAACTCAAGAAATGCAAATCTTCTAGTATCTATCAAATAAAAAATGTTTGCTCTGTGCCTATTACGTCTAACATTATACATAGCTAACATGGTGTTTTTCCATATACTGTAGAAGGTACAAACCACAGAATCCTTAGGCCTGACCTCTTCTCTGTGCTCCCAAAGCAGCCAGTGCATGACTTGATCCTAGTACTTTTCACACAGTGTTGGAATTACTTGTTTACATTATATCCACTGCCATTAACAGGCCATAAGCTCCTACAGGGCAAAGGCCTTAATTTATCTTCAATTCCCAATGACCAACAGTTTGTTGAATAGAACTTGCCTAATCCTCAAAGGTTTTATAAACTAATTGGATAAAATGAATCAATAAAAAATTATTACAAGATAATAAAAGAGTAAATCTTCTGAGGCTGAAGATTTTATCAATTCTAAGACAAAAATTCTAAATTGATTTTTCACAGGTTCACCTCTCCAAAATCAGGATGCATCCTATAAGTGCTGTAGCCAGGAGGCAGACATGGCATGGTTGTGTGCAACTGTCTAACAGATCAAGAAAGTATGTGCAGCAAAGCATCTGAGGTATATGGTCTCCCCTCTGGCCCGATCCTCCTCTCCATTCCCATGAGTACTGTAGTTCAGTCTTAACATCTCCAGCCTGGACCACTCTTAGAGCTTCCTATAGTCTCCAGGTGTGGCCCTTCAATTCATTTTTCACACTCATACCAAACTAATTTTACAAACTTGACCATATCACTTCCTTAAATAAAGAATAAATTAAATAAAAATCTGTCAATGTTTTCCTACTGCCTTCAGGATATGATCCAAAGTCCTAAGGCCTTTGGTGACTTGACCCCAGTCTGAAACCACTGGAACCATTTTTTCACTTTAACACTGTGTCAAGTGGTTCACAACTCCAACACCCCCACCCCGCCCCTGACACACCCCATTAGTATTAACAGGTCCTTTAGGCAGTGTTTCCTTGAGATGGTGGTGGGTGAGAGGGTAGTGTCTGCCAAGAAAACTCCCCTAATTGACTCTGATATGCTTTCCCAGAGGAAAGGAATTTCCTCTCTCCATTTGAATGCAAGCCCCCAAAGGAAACTCTCTCCATGCTTTTGCACATTCTGCTGTCTACACAGAATACTCTTCTTTCTGACTACTTTAAGATATATTCAGCTCAAGGGATGCTTTCCCTCATCTTCATTCCAGATCAGCACCCGTCCTAATGTGCTTCTACAGGATGGTGAGCTTAACTCTATCACAGCACTTACCGCGTGGCATAATGCAAGACTCTCCCTACTAGACTGTGAGCTCCTTGAGGGGAGGAACTGTGTGTTTACTTATTCTAAATAATAATAGAAATACAGTATGGTAGAAAAGGATGTATTTTTAAGAAGTCAAACACAAATGCCAGCTTTACCATGTACTAGCTGAATGATGTTGGAGAATTTCCTTAACCCCTCTAAACCTCACTGTTCTCCACTGTAAAATGCAGATAACGTTTTCTCATAGAGTTATTATGAGGACTAAATGAAACAATGTGTGCAAATGCAAGCTTAGCACACACAGGAAACACTCAATAAATGCTTCCATAAAATTAGGAATAACACCTAGACCTTGCCAAGAGGAATGCGTGTAGAGCACACACCACGCCTGTCACACAGGACTCAGTCACCTTTGTTGATGAAGTGGAGCAGTAAGAAGTTAGGGATGCTCTCAAGCAGGAACCAGGATTTAAACGAAGTTCTGAAGGATGCATGACTTAAGGACTGGGAAGGGAAAAGAATAGTAACATAAGCAAAAGCAGGGAAAAAATAATTAACATGGTACCTAAAAGAGACAGGGAACATACTTATCTAACAAGCAAAGTGTGCACAATAGATAATATCAGGAAACTCAATTGCATTAGCAGAGCTGAGCAAGATCAGGGAAGGCCCTGCAAGCTGGAGAGAAGAGCTGTAGTTAAGGCAGGCAACAGAAGACTTCAGGGTTCTCAGCAAGACTAGGAATAAGGGTTAGGGTAATAATGTTATGATAGTAGTAACACTTTAGGAAAATTATTACAGAAGCGGTATCCAGAATGCTCTCCAAGGGAAAAATATTCAGAGTCAGGGACATTAGCTTTGTGATAATTTAGGAATGTAAAAGGCAAGAATGACCCATTGTTTTACTTTTCTATACCTTAGTGACCTAATGCTAGAATGCACAGGACTATCTAACTGTGGGAGGCAATAGGATGTGATGCAACTGCGCTGGACTGGGAGTCAGTAATATCTGACATGGGAATGCCAAGTACTGTCATGCACACGCACTGCCCCACTTGCCTCTGCTAACAACCCACTCAAGTTGGCAGAACAAAGGTTTTGTCCTAGTTCCAAGAGGACCTAGTGATGAAGAGGAAGCTGCTAAAATTCCACTATTCTGTTGTTTTATTTACTATTTCAGCTTTCTTGATAAGATCCTTGAGGTAAAATACAAAATTACCCTATTCTTCTTTGTATAAACTAGCCAATCCCGTGTGGTACCTTTTAGGTAACATCCAAAACCCTGACGAGTTCATTATAACCTAGTTAATTTGCTAGAGAACTAGTTTTAATTATTAGCTTCTATATAGATGACCAAAAAAAGTAGACATTTCTAAGTCTTGACCAAGTTCCCCAAACTTTAGTCCTAAATTTCTACCTACTACTTATTACTATGTCCGCCTGGTTTATAGGTATCTTAAACTCAACAGGCCCCAAAGTGAACTCAACATCTCCTCCTCATTGATCTAATTGCTAAATCACTCCCAAACTCTGTCTTTTCTCTTCATCTTCAATACTACCTTAGTTCAGGCCAGTCATTTCTTGCTTGCATGCCTGATTAGCCTTCTAAGCTCTGGTCTCTACTCTTCCAGACTCTTCTCCCACCACTTCCCTATACCTTATGCTGCAACTATACTGACCTACATACATGACACGCTCCCCCCTCCCCCATTTCAAGCTGCTCACTGTGCCTGGATGCCCTCCCCCAAAACCATCGGTGAGGCAAACTCCAGTTAGTCTTGCAAGATCCTACTACTGAAGGGAAACTTTCGCTATCTACCTCCCCCTTCTATGCCATCACTGTACCTTGAATACATTAGCCTACTCACCTCTCATCTCTCCAACATACGTTATACAGTTTTAAACAGTTTTCAGATTAATATTCTTGAAGAAACACAATCATGTTATGCCCCCCCCACCGCCGCCTTACCTAGAGGATAAAAAAATACACTCTCTGGACCAAACAACAACCAAGAACTGGCTCCAAGTTCCTTTACCAACTTCATTTCCCACCAGCTCTCTTCACATACCATTCCTAGTGGCTAACTGTACCACCGTCTATTCAATATAAACAGGCTTCTACTCCTCTTGCTTACACTCTGCCCCCTACGGAATGCTTTCTCTCCACATCCCCTAGTCAGAATACCATCCACCTGTCTAGGCCTAGTCTAAACATCACTTCCTCAGCAACCTTCCCCATCCCTACAAGTCTGATGTTCTCTCTCCTTCTTATGAGCTTCCAAAGTACCACAGTATGAAAGATCTGTTAGAGTATCACAGTGGATATCAATATAATGAATAAGGTGTAGAAACAGTACACTGCTGGAAGAAAGTGGATACCTAGACATAAGTCCAAAGTAGCAGAACTTTGGCAACCTCTTTTAGTCTCAGTTTCTTCCTCTGATCCATAAGATGAATATCAACAAAGACCTCTTTACTGTAAAGATCGATTCTTTTTTTTTTTGTCTCTAAGGCAATTCATGAAAGCTCCTTCAGTCATGCATGCATTCAACAACTCTCTGCCAAGCACCAATAAGCAAGATATTGTGGGGGGCACAAACGTTAATAAGATACCACCTCTACTCTTCTAAGGTAGAAAAGGTTTTTACTAGGTGTCACTCCATCCTTAAACGATTTGAAAACCTTGTCTTTCTGCAATGTATCACTTCTAGGTGATGCTGACAATATAGCAATAATGAGAACGACAGCTAACGTACATTGAACCATTAAGTGCCAGGCATTGTTTTAGGTGCTTGATATGTATTAAGGCATTTAACCCTCAACAACCCTATGAGATAGATTACTAAATATTACTACTGTTTTAAAGATGAGGCAACTGAGGCAAACGTTATGAAACTTGCAAATGTCACACAATGGAAGAATCAGGTTTCGAATCCAGGGAGCAGTTTGGTTTTCAGCTACACTGAACTCCTGAGGAGAAACAGGGGCTTCTGGATGTTTTCATCCCGCACAGAATCTAACAGTTTTCACGCAAAGCTTCAAAAGGTTGCCAAAACGCCTTTTTGGCGGGTAGGAGAGAGTGGAGAAAGCTGAATCTTTAATCGTTCAGTAATTCCAGGTCACGATTCTGTCCGAAAGAGGAACACTCCTCGCGGTATTGCAAGGGCAGTGGCGTACACATTCGTGCCTAGACCATCTTCCAGCCGCCCAACGCCCAGTCGATTCTAGACACGTGGGCCCTCCCCCACGACCCTCAATCTACCAGCAGGTGACTGTCCGAGGCGGGGACGCGCGACCCGGCCACGGGCCTGAGGGCTTCCTCACTCCTCTCAGCACACTTGGACCGGCTCCCTCCCGCGTGCCCGGGGGCATCCGCACGCGCCCCTCCCTCGAGGCCAGATCCGCCCGCGGGCGAGTCCCGACGCGCCTGACAGTCCTTTCCCCGCGCCCCCGGGGACTCACGTCCCTCAGCCCGGCCGACAACGCGCGGTGGCCCCATACTTAGAATCCGCAGAGAACACCGCTCTCCGAAAGTTCAACTCGCTGCCGCCACAACGAACCACGCGGACACTCTCCTCCTCCACCATCTTCGCGCAGACGCAGGGCCTCCCGGCCGCGGGCCCCGCCCCGAACTTCCTTTACGGAGGCCGGGTGAGAGGGCGCGTGTGCCGGCCCGCCAAACCCACGCACGGGCTCCTCTGGGCCGCCGTCTCTATGGTAGGACCCCGCGCCTGTGCCGCCATCTTTTGTTTGGGCAACGTCAAATTAGGATACGTGTGGAAAAGGTAAAAGCGAAACAGAGACATAGAGGCGATGAATTTATATTAAATATCTCTAAACTCTTATTTAGTACAGATAAATTTCTCTCCGGCCTTGTCAATCTGACTCTATAGCTTCTTCCGCCAGAAGGGAAAGGTGGCCCATAATGTGTCACGTGACCTCCAGTTCTTGCCCCGCCCTCGCCTCTCCTCTTTCGTAGCTGTGATTCGGGGGCGACGAGGCGACGCCAGCGTCGCGTGCCAACTGGTTTCTTGGTCGTACAGTTGAGCTCTCGGGTGCAGGGGGAGCTTTTTACTTTTTGCACAGCTGTTTGCTCCTCTCGTTAGCCGTCACTTTTCCTCTGAGCATAGAGTACGTTCCCACAGAATCTCCCCAGCTCCGAGGGCCTTGCTTTTTTCTTGGGACGGACACTTGGCGCCTGCTCCGGGATTCTGGTGCTTCCTTCTCTCTCCGGTTCAGTGGAGCTCCTCGGGCGGAGCTGACATTCCGCCCCACCCCGGCCAAGCTCCGGGGCCGCTGCTCCCTGGTTGGCTGCGGGTTGGTTTGTGCGTGTTGTCTTGGTTTTAGCTTCCCCCGTTGCTCGACCGTACCGGTGGGTTAGGAAGCCCTGAACTCCGAGAATGTTTATGTCGCTATCGTCATTACTTTTTATAAAGTTAGGTGTGTAATTTTCGTGGTCCCTGTATGTAAGGGGGGTGCTTCTCTTTATTCAGTCATTCATTCGGTAAACACTTACCGATCCCCTCTGTGCCAGCTCTTTACCACTGCTAGGGGTAAAGAGCCACCAGCAGCTCAACTCTTACAGGGACAGGGGATCTACCTTATACGTGTCACTCCTTGATGTGTTAAAATTTACCGCATCTCTTCAGTCTTTCTGGAGGCAAATAACCATTGAGAGCCTTCTATATGTGAGACACAATGCAAGACAGACGTGATCCCTGCCCTGTTACTTCTACGGGAGAGAAGAGGATAAATGTGTTAAAATAGTTACAGATCGTGTGCTGAAGAAAATAAAACAGTAAGATGAGAGAATAGTTTTCTCTGAGGAAGTTTAAGTTTAACCTGATGAATATGTGTGTGTTGAAGTTGTGCAGGTTAAAAAAATGATATTTTAAAAATTCAACGTTAGTGCAGATTTGATGTAAAATAATTCAATACAGAAATGTAATTAGAATGGTTCCAGTCCATCTTACACCCCATGAGTATTTCTCCACCGTTTGAGAGTTTGATGTATACGCTTCCTGATATTTTTCTCGGTATACATATATTCTGCCATACACCCAGCTGGGTGAGCAGTGCGGGATAGATTGTGGAGAGACGGAAGAAAAGACCCTGAGACAGTGAAGGAGATAAATGGGTTCATTGGGAGTTACAGGCAAGTTCCGCTGGCGGAGGGCTGGACGGGAAATGTGCACCCGCAACTGCCCCCTGAGAGAAGGTTGCTAAAGTAGGCAGAGGAACAAAGGCTGCATGCTTGCCAAGGGGGACTGTCCCTGTATGACCTGTATTGCAAGGACCAGAGGCCCTCCCCCCAACCCAGGGCCTTCATGTTTCCTCAAACTGTGAGGGTCTCTGTGCTAACTCTCCCACGAGAAAACAACTGGTTTAGTTCCAAGCCCAGGACTGTTATCATCATGAGGGCTGGAGTATAGCCCAGACAAGGAGCCTCAAGGACACATGGCTCTTAAAGGGCATGCAGGCTAGTGCTCCTACGCTCCACCCAGCCATGGGTCGGAATGACCCTTACAATTGTATCACGCCAGTCTTCCGTGGTTTTTCTCCAGCCGGACACAGAGGGACACTATAGCCAGAGACCACAACATGAAAATAAAAGTAGTAGTAAGAAGGCAAAGACAGGCTACTTGGCGGGAGGGGAGTAGAAATGGGAAAGTGGGTGGCCTTCCTCCACTCTCGCAGGGCTCTCCAGTCAGAGGTGTTGGCAGCTTGGGGACACCGCGGTAACCCCCTCGTTGAAGAGAGACAGCTCCCTGCATACCCAGCAGTTGGATCGGTTTTGTATGTCAGCAATGGCATGTGCCCAAGCAGTGAGAAAGTTGGCAGATGTTGTCCTAAGGATGAAAAGTAAGATGTTTAAAGGGAACTAAAACAGGGAGGTCATGACCACTCAACAAGACACACTGGAGGGAAAGGATGAATGTACCTTGGGGAATTGGAAGTGTTACTGTGATATCCTGTTCTAAGCCTGTCCCCCAAGGGGTTAAGAGACCACATCAGCCAGGCCCCACCTGCCAGTCCCAGGACAAAGTGACTATGTGGGTCCCTGTAGGGAGTTCCTGTGGCAGAGGCAAAAGCAAGTTGTTCTGAGTGTCCATCTGTGGTTGTAGTGTCTCTCCTTGATTAGCTCTTGTCTGTAGACGTACTGTAGTATCAGGTACTTGTGTCAACATCGGATAGGCACTGGATCCGGTGTGCCTCTCGTGTTCATTCAGCTGACCTATTGCAGTTGTTAGGCATCTTGTCCAGTGGGCTAGGGTCCTGCCTTCTGTTCTCAGCTGCTGTTTCAGGAAGCTGTTTATTTATTCCCTCAGCCCCGCAGCTGTGGGGTTGTATGGCAGGTGAAAATGACAATGTATGTCCATTTGATCTGCCCATGTTTGTACCTGGTGGCCAGTAAAATGTGTACCTTGGTTACTGTTGATGTCCATGGGAACAGCATATGCAGAACAGAGGTGGTCCAGGCCTCTTAGGGTGGTCTTCTGTGTGGCCCTCTTGCTGGAATATGTCTGTAGTAGTCTTGTAGATGTGTTCACACAACTAAGGGCATACTGACAGCCATCAAAAAGAGGCAAGGGCCCAATGTAGTCCACCTGCCAGTACTGAGCAGGCTGGTTGCTTTTGGTAATTTGGCCTGTGTCCTGAGGAATGGCCGAGGGTCTCTGCAAGGAACAAGGGCACACCTGACAGACCTGTACCACATCAGCATAGCACAGGGGGAGGCCCCAGGCCTTGCCAGTAGCCCATAGGGTCCTTGTCATTTATGTTCAGTTTTCTTGTGTTGCCACTCTGTCACTCTTTTGTCTGGCACTTCTTTCAGGAGACGAATCTGAGCTAACTCATCTGCTTGTTGGTTTTCTGGCGGTGCTGTCGCCTGATGTGCAGACACATGGTACACTGTTATTGTCATTTCCTGGACCTGTTGCCAAATATCATCCTAGAGTTCTGCCCCCCCACAATAGGTGACCATTAATATTCACTTTTGTTGTGCCCACTGGGCCATCCACAGGGTGAGCCCCTTTCCACAATTGAGACCAGAAGCCAATGGGCACTTGTTTATTGCCTTGCCTCTGCCAGAGACCCCATCTGAACCCCTCTGGGTAACTGGAAATGTTTAATTCACATGATTGTCCTTGTATTAAAACACCTGAGGACTGGATTTGTTTCACTGTTATTTTGGCTTGGGTGAAGGCCTCTTGCTTGGTGGTTCCCCAGTCTCAGATAACATCCTTTTGCACCAATTTATGAAGAGGACAGACAGCCTGTATCTTATCTATAACAGTAGTGGGTACTGCTTTTGTCTTACCCAACCAGACAACACCCAAATATTTGACAGATAACCCACAACCTTGTACTTTGTCGTTGGTTACCACCCATCCTTTTTGGCATAGTTGGGCGAGGAAGGAGTGGGCTGCTTCTTGAAGGTCTGAAAAAGACTCAGAGGTTAACATGACATCATCAGTATAATGGAATAAGGCAACACCGGGGTTTTTGTCCACCGGGTAGCATTATAGAAGCATTGTCGCAGCGTCGGGTGAGAAGTGATGGAAGCCATTCTGCTCATTCCCACCCCCAACAGCAAAATGTCTTCCGCACCTGGAGACCAATACGTTGCTGTTGTTACATGTGGCCTCTGGTCCCCGATACCAAGCTAGCTGCACGGCACTGTAGGGATGGGTTAAGGTTCTTTGGCCCTCCCCCTAGTCGAGGGGGCTAGGGTGTTCCCAGGCTGTCAGTGGGGGCACTGTTAAAGCCACTAGAACAGTATTTGATTGTTTACCACTTTTTTTCCCCAAGCGGTGTTAGCTGCTTCCTGGGGCTGCGACAGCCATCATGCAGACAGCTCTCTGCGTCTTGCTCAGCCTCAGTCCTGCTGCCGGCTGGAGAGGAGGGAGGGGCAGGGAGCCCTGGCCACCAGCCCCTCGGGACTCAGGGTCCTGCTTTGCTCTGCCTCCCTGCCAGGTGTCAAGGCAGCTGGACAACACACTCACTGCACTCTCTTTGTCCCCATAGGCACTTTTTGCCCAAGGCCTGCCCTTGCTCCTGTGCACACACTGGAGCCAGCAGCTTTTTTTGTGACTGCCTTACTTTTGGTATTGAAACTCAGTTATTTTAATCTCAAACAAATTCACCATATACAAAGCTCCTCAGGGTTTTACTTTCACAAAACTTCTGTCACTTTTTACGTTTAGAATTTGTCCAGTTTTTTTTTTTGTATGTTAGGACAAATTTATCTTTTTTAACAAAGCAAAAATATTTTTATTCTTTATACATTCTTTACTGAAAACATACATTTTACTTTTTTTGTTTGTAGATCTTTTAGAAATATGTGCTTTCTCATAGAATATTTTTTAGCATGCACAAAACATGTTTATCAAGAGACTTAAGCATCTTTCAGTTTCTTTGAAATAAGAAACCAAAGGCAGACAAATCTATGCTTAGTAATATTTTATCTTATGTGAATGACCTAGTCAACAAATTTTTGTCATTGAACTTAATTTAGCAAAACTCTCAAGTTTTAAGTTACCAAAAAGATTTTGTAAGCTGTTTTTTAAGTGTATATACCATAAAATATAATTATTGCACCCCAAAACTTACTCATTTTAATCTAAATCATTATTTGTTCCCAACAATTATGTTTAGATTACTCACAAAAACTTCATGTGACATTAAAGCTGTTAGTCATCATCTTAAGTTGTTTTAAGTACATACACCATAACACATAATTATTGTTAAAAAGCCTCCCTCCCCAATTTTTATCCTTTTCACATCTATTTAGTTTATTTGTTCCCCAATTCCATCAGTTCTGTGGTGGTATAATTCCTCATGGTGGAATGCATATGTTGAACAGGCAGAGGCAGGTCCATGGGATCTACCCCCGCGAGTTGGGGCTGGTCAGACCTCTGTCCTCTCATTAGACTCCCATAGGTGTGTTGACAGAGCCTTGGTAGTTTCGGCTTGAACCAGCTGTGCATCCCTTTCTAATTTTAATTTCTCTTGTAGCTTCCTCATCTTCTCTTAGCTTTCATTTTGGCTTCCGTTGCTGAGTGAACAGCGGCAAGGAGGGGCCATCCCATTGCAGCAGCTATTCCCTGGGCCTCTGATTTTTTCCTCATCATTTATCATGCCCAGGACTTCCCTTGCTTTAGTTGCAAGCCATCACACAGTGAGGAGGGGCTACCCTACGGCCATAGCAACGGCCTGGGCTTCTCTCATGCCCAGGACTTTCCCCTAGGCCCTTTGGCGTTTTGGGGGCATCCCTGTACTCATGCAGTGGGCCCTGTCCATCTAGGATAGTGGCAACTGGCCTCCACAGGGAGGACATCAGCCAACCTGGGATTACCCCTGTGGATTTTCCCTTCCCATCCCCCATAGCCTTGGTGCTCATGGGAGTTTCTCGGTCTCCTGGCTGGCTCGAGAGACCAAAGAAAAAACTGAGAGACAGTGAAGGAAACATATGGATTTATTGGGAGTTACTTATAGGAAAGGTCCGGTGGTCCGCTGGTGGCTGGTTGGACAGGAAATGTGCACCTGCAACTGCCCCCTGAGAGAAGGTTGCTTAAGTAGCCAGAGGAACAGAGGCTGCATGCTTGCCAAGGGGGACCTGCATGTCTCTGTGTGACCTGCATTTCAAGGACCAGAGCCTCCCCCCCCAGAGGGCCTTCATGTTCCCACAAACTGTGAGTGTCTCTATGCTAAGTCTCCCATGAGAAAACAGCTGGTTTAGCCAAGCCCAGGACTGTTATCATGAGTGCTGGAGTGTAGCCCAGACAAGGAGCCTCAAAGAAACATGGCTCTTAAAGGGCACGCAGGCTAGTGCCTCTACAACATATATCTTTACATTATTCTTCAATGCAGTGCACTAGGTATTCTTTTATTCTATCTCTATATGCTTTCATTGTAGTGAATACAAATCTTATCTCCTTTTTAATGACTGCATAGTATTTCATAAAGTAAATGTGTCATAATTGATTAAATCATTCTCTCAAATGTGGATATTTAGTCACTTTTATTTTTTTGAAGTGGGAAATAGTGCTACAGGACACATAAATTTGTGACATATTGCTATAGGGGTGATTCCTAGAATAGGTATTGTGGGGTTGAAGGATATCTGCATTTTTTATTGTGAGGGAATGTTTTGTAGAATTGAGATGGGAAAACCAGGAGGAATAACTAATGGCAGTTTTAAAAAGGGAAACTTTTTTTTTTTTTTTGTGGGGAAGACCAGCCCTGAGCTAACATCCATCGCCAATCCTCCCCTTTTTGCTGAGGAAGACTGGCCCTGGGCTAACATCCGTGCCCATCTTCCTCCACTTTATATGGGACGCCGCCACAGCGTGGCTGACAGGCAGTGCGTCGGCGGGCGCCCGGGATCCGAACTCGCGAAACCCGGGCTGCCAAGCACGAACTAAACCGCTGCGCCACCGGGCGGCCCCAAAAAGGGAAACATTTAACTTAGTTTTTTTAGTCTAAAGTTTGGGGAAAATCCAAACTCTTTTGGGAAGAGGAAGTATTATAAGAGAGTATGATTTCTTAAGAAATCAGGAGGGAAAAGGACTGGTGAAATGGTGTAAGGCTGGCAAAATTGCTTATAAAAACTGCATCAATGAGCAACAATTGAAAGGTAGCAAGGCCTGGGAAGTCCATTGTTTAACATTTAGATTGTCATGTGGAGTTTCACTTTGTCAAGAATGGTTAAGTATAATGAATTCTGATACTTAAGTCTAATATTTCCTTTCATATACTGGCATTTGTATATTATATGTTAATTGGCCCTCAAACACTAAAACACGAGCAAAATTTTCTAAAGTAGTTTGGAGGACTGGAAAGAATTAATATAATCCTGAGGATGATAGGAGGTGGCTAGATACACATGGTGTTAAATAATCAGATACTTCCCTGGGCATTTCCTAGAAGACAGAAAGGAAAGTTTGGCTCATTTGTTGGGAAGGGAAGCTGAGCATTTGACAGGTCCCTGGTTCTCTCCAGTTCTCCTCTTTCTGACTCCTCACCAGAATCATCTTTAACTGTCCCTTCATGGCAATACTGACTTTTCTAGCACACATCTTAAAACTTTTCCAGTCTTAACCCTTGTCCAGTTCCAAAGCCACTTCCACATTTTACATATTTGTTAGTTAGAGCAGCATCCCACTCTTGGTACGAAAACTTGTATTAGTCAGGATTCTCCAGAAAAACAGAACCAATAGGATTTATTTATTTATTAAAAGGAATTGGTGCCCTCAGTTATGGAGACTGAAAACTCCCACAGTCTGCAGTCTGTAAGTTGGACACCCTAGAATGTCGGTGGTGTAATTCAGTCTGAGTTTGAAGGCCTGAGAACCGGGGGAGCTGATGGTGTAAATCCAGTCTAAGTGCAGGAAAAGACTGATGTACCAGCTCAGCAGTCAGGCAGAGAAGGAATGAATTCTCTGTTCCTCCTCCTTTTGTTCTATTCAGGCCTTTAATGGGCCCTGAGTGATGCCCACCCTCACTGGGGAGGGCAGTCTGCTTCACTGAGTCCACAGATTCAGATGCTAATCTCATCTGGAAATACCCTCACAGACAAACCTAGAAATAACGGTTAGCCAAATATCTGGGCACCCTGTGACCCAGTTAAGTTGACACATAAAATTAACCATGACACCAGGCAACCACTGATCTGTTCTTTTCCCCCACAGTTTTGTTCTCCAAAAAGCCATATAAATGGTATTATATAATTTGTAACCTTTTGAGTCTAGCTTTTTTCACTTAGCATGCATTTGAAATACATGTTGTTGTGTAGATTAGTGGTTTCCTCTTTTTATATTGCTGAGTGGTATTCTATCGTATGGGTATTCTACAGTTTGTTTATTCATTCTTTTGTTGAAGGATGTTTGGTTTTTCCCCAGTTTTGGAAATTATGAATAATACTGCTCTAAACATTCATTTGTAGGTTTTTGTGTAAAACAAATGGTATTTTCCGCTGGATCAAATATCATATATAAGAGAATAGGAGACAAAATGACTCCAGAGGTTAGAATTGAGAATCTTGAATATTGGGATTGCCATGTACTGTGATGAAAAGATTATGGAATAGCAGATTCAGTGGGGTGGAGACTACTAGGAACTAGGTGTGAGCTTCTTACAGGACATTCAGATGGAGATGTTGAGTAGGTAGTTGGATATCTTATTGGAATCCAGGGCAGGGGTCTCTGCTGGAGATATAAATTTGGGAGTCATTGGCATATAGATGATATGGGGGAGCAACGAAACTGGCTGAGATCACTAATGGAGTGAGTGTAGATAGAATATGGAAGAAGTCCGAGGACTAGGTCTGCGGAACTTTAATATTTAGAGATCAGGAAGATGAAAAGGAAACCAGCTGATAATCATCTGGCCGGTGTTAAGAAGAAAACCAGGAGAATATGGTGCCATGAAAGCCAAGTGAAAAAAGTGTTTCATGAAAGTAGAACTGATCTTTTTTGTCAACTGTGACTGATAGGTTAAATAACAGGGAGACAAAGAATTGACCACTGCACTTAGCAATATGGAAATCATTGGGGACCTGGATAAGAGCAGTTTTGGTGGAGTGACGGGAATGAACATCTGATGAGTGGGATTAGAGAATAGAGGAGTGAAATTAGAGACAGTAAGGACTCTTTAGGAGTTTTGCTCTACATAGAAAGGAAGAAAAATGGTGTGATAGCTGGAAGGGAAGTTAGAGAGACAAGGGCTTTTTTTGTTTCTAAGGTAGAGATATTGCAGCAGATAGTAGACTGATAGAAAGGTCACAGGAGAAAGAGAAAAACTGACAATGCAAGAAAGTGGGGAAAGAATTACTGGAGCAATTACTTAAATAGGTGAAAGAGGGTGAAATCTAGTGTACAAGTCTTTGCTAGGAGCACAGACGCTTCGACCGTAGTAACCAGAGAGGAGATAAAGATAGATGGTAGATGGGGAGATGCGGTTATGGGAGATTTTAGAATTTTTCTTTTGCTTGTTTTCTATTTTTTCAGTGAAGCAGCAAATAAGATGATCAACTGAGATAAGGATAGGGAAGGAGTTGGAGGTGTGAGGAGAGAGAAGATATGAAATAATCATTTAGGATAGGGTTCAGCAAACTATGGCCTGTAAGCCAAATGTGGCCTGTAATCTTTCTTGAAAATAAAGTTTTATTGGAACACAGTCATGTCCACTTGTTAATGTATTGTCTATGACTGCTTTTGCACTACGTCTCAGAGTTGAATAGTTGTGACAGAGATTGTATGTCATAAAAACTCTAAAATATTTACTATCTGGCCCTCTTTAGAAGAAGCATGCTCACTCTTAGTTTAGGAGGTAGGAAGGGAGAATGGAGGGTGTCCATGAAGACTGGAAACAGATAATATTATTTTATTTTTCACAGATTGAAGATGTAATTCAATTAGGAAGTATCACTGCAAAAGAGAACTTTTGTTGTTATGCTGGTAAGTTTTTTTCTCAGATTATCAAAATGACATCTCAAAATTTAAAAATTCTCCTTGAACTTTCAGATCTCAATTTGAGAGACTAGGCAATAGGGAATAACTTCATAAAGCTAAAAAAAATTCCACATTTTAATGACAACCGTGCAAAATAAGGCCTTAAGTAGACTCTCAAGCCCTACCCACATGAAAATCAACTTATACAAAACACTGTACTTTTAAGTGCCTGGCCTTAATAAATACTTTATGCCAGTTATATCTCCAAGGGATAGTCTAGCTGCTCATACCAACCTCTCACTAAATTCTCCTTATTAAATAGAAAGAAGTAGTAAATCTTAGGTACATGTAGGAACAACCTGGGATGTGTTGGAAAATAATGAAACCTGGTCCTACCCCCAGAGATTCTGATGTAATTGGTTTACAGTGTCACCTGGACATCAGGTTTTTAAAAAAAATTGTGCTGAAATATACATAACATAAAGTTTTTATTAATGCTAGTTAGTACATTCACAATGTTGTGCAACCACCACTCTATCTAGTTCCAGAACGTTTTCATCACCCCAAAAGGAAACACTTTATCGTTAAGCAGTCACTTGCTATCCTCCCTTCCCCGATTACTAGTGTATAGAAATAAAACTGATTTTTGTGTGTTGGTCTTGTATCTTGCAACTTTGCTGAATTTGTTTATTAGCTTTAATAGTATTTTGTTCTGTATTCTTTAGCATTTTTTATATATCAGATCATGTTATCTGTGAATAGATAGTTACTACTTCTTTTCCGATTTGGATGCCTTTTATTTCTTTTTCTTGGCTAATTGATCTGGCTAGAACTCCCAGTACAAAGCAGAATAGCAGTGGTGAAAGCGGGCATCCCTGTTGTATTCCTGATCTTAGGGGGAACGTTTTCAATCTGTCACTACTGAGTATGATGTTAGCTGTGGGTTTTTCATAAGTCCCCTTTATCATGTTGAGGAAATTCTCTTCTATTCTTAGTTTGCGGAGTGTTTTAATCATGAAAGGATGTTGGATTTTGTCAGATGACTTTTCTGTGTCAATTGAGATGATCATGTGGGATTTTTTCCTTTATTCTATTAATGTGGTGTATTACGTTCATTGATTTTCATATTTTGAAACACCTTTGCATTTCTGGGATAAATCCTACTTGATTATGGTGTATAATCCTTTTACTATGCTGTTGGATTTGGTTTGCTAGTATTTTGTTGAGGATTTTTGTATCTATATTCATAAGGAATATTGGTCTATAGTTTTCTTTTCTGTGGTGTTTTTGGCTTTGATATCAGGGTAACGCTGGCCTAATAGAATGAGTTAGGAATTGTTCCCTCATCTTCTATTTTTTTTTTTCTGGGAGATTGTGAAGGATTGGTGTTAATTCTTTAAATATTTGGTAGAATTCACCAGTGAAGTCATCTGATCCTGGGCTTTTCTTTGTTGGGAGGTTTGTGATGGCTGATTCAATCTATTTATTTGTTATAAGTCTGTTGAAATATTCTATTTCTTCTTCAATCAATTTTGGTAATTTGTATGTTTCTAGGAATTTGTCCACTTCATCCAGTTATCTAATTTGTTTGCTTATAATTGTTCATACTATTCTCTTATAATCCTTTTTATTTTCTGTAAGACTGGGAGTAATTTCCCCACTTTCATTTCTAATCATAGTTATTTGCATCATCTCCCTTTTTTTCATAGTTTACTGAAACGTTTGCCAATGAAACATTTTTTTTTATCTTTTCAAAGAACCAACTTTTGGTTTCATTGATTCTCTGAATTGTTTTTCTATTTTCTACTTTGTTTATCTCCACTCTAATCTTTATTATTTCCTTTTTTTCAACTAGCTTTGAGTTTAGTTTGCTCTTCTTTTTCTAGTTCCTTAAGGTGTAAAGTTAGGTTATTGATTTGAGATCTTTCTTTTTGGGCATCGTGGCTTTAAAAGCTTCCCAGGTGATTCTAATGTTAAAAGACAAGTTTAAGGGGGCCACCCGGTGGCGCAGCGGTTTAGTCCGCGCTTGGCAGCCCGGGGTTCGCGAGTTCGGATCCCAGGCGCCCGCGGACGCGCACTGCCTGTTAGCTATGCCGTGGCGGCGTCCCATATAAAGTGGAGGAAGATGGGCACGGATGTTAGCTCAGGGCCAGTCTTCCTCAGCAAAAAGGGGAAGATTGGCAACAGATGTTAGCTCAGGGCTGGTCTTCCCCACAAAAAAAAAAAAAAAAAAAAAAAAAAAAAGACAAGTTTAAAAATACTGCTGTGTTTTGAGACTGGCTAGGTCTAGCTTACTGGTTGTTTACCTTGGCTGCCCCTTAGAAACACCTGAAGATAGTTCTGAATTTGGATTGGAAGTGTCATTATGAACTTATAATGTATTTTATTTAAAAAAATTGTATTTTTTGATTAAAACCTGGTAGCATGGAGTACTCTTAGCACCCAGGTGTGGCTTCTAAATTCCATTTTCTACTAAAAGGAAACAAACCTCCTTGTTGAAGTGGATGATTTCAGGTCTGATACACAGATATACGAGACATCTTATACCAGAAAACAAGAGAGCTACCCAAGACTACTGGGGTTGAGTCAAATGGACTCAGGAACCAACTTGAAGAGGGTCTCCCTGAGTTGGGACATTTTGAATATCAAAAAGAATAATAATTGCAATGGATTGAAACATACACGTTATACTTGAAGCCATGAGTACATAGTGATACAAACAAAGTCATTGGTCATCTTTGGAGGGTACTAGGAAATGAAGTTATTACTTCAAAAAACTTACATAAAAAAGAAATTAAGGGGCTGGCCAGGTGGCATAGTGGTTAAGTTCACGTCCTCTGCTGCTGGCTACCCGGGATTCACAGGTTCGGATCCCCGGCATGGACAGACGCGCCGCTTGTTGAGTCATGCTGTGGCAGCGTCCCATATAAAGTAGAGGAAGATGGGCATGGATGTTAGCCCAGGGCCAGTCTTCCTCAGCAAAAATGAGGAGGATTGGCAATGGATGTTAGCTCAGGGCTAGTCTCCACCGCCCCCCCCCACCCCGAAAAGAAGAAATTAAGAATCAGGCATTTATTCTGCCTTTCCTATATGAATTGTACTTGGATAACCAAGTGGTTGATGGAGGAAGCTTTCCCTTCATGTAAGTATTCTAAATAGTAAGTAAAGAAGGACTGATAGAATTATAATATCACCATTTTGCAACCCCGAATGGATTAATGCATTGTTAATGGCTGCTAACATGATAAAGGAACACCCAGACATTATGTGCCTTCTATGAAGTCTCTAAACCAACTTTGTAAAAATAAATAAATAAATAAAGACTTAATGTGATCAAGTCTCTAGATCACTTAATTTTCAAAAAATACAAGGAATAGAGAAACATGATGACATTACAAGGATTGGCAAAATCAGACTTAGCATTCTATAAGGCAACCTGACTTCTTTAATAAATAAATTGCAAGGAAATAAGAAGAAGGGGAATGGTGGACCCATGGCTTAAAAGAATCTTAAGACATGTCAACCAATTACAACATATGGACTTTAGTTTTCCTGGTTCAAACAACTATAAAAATAATTATGAGTTAATCAAAGGTAGAATGGTAGAGTTGGGGTTTCTCTATGAGAGGAGCTTTTATCCAATAATAGTTTTATAAAACCAATGCCACAATGATCAATAGATACTTCATGGTAGAATATAAACTTCAGAGTATTTTTAAATTTGGTTAAACTATTGTTGCTTGAGAATCAGACTATTTACTTACCAAGGTGATGCTATTAAGTCAAACGGCAGGAGAAGAATGCCTAGATTTTTCAGCCTTAAGCAAAGTTCTGTAAGAAAGTGATTAACTCAGATCAAATTTAGCTTAACTGACAGCTGAGAGGGAAAGATGTGGAAAACCTGGATTCCTTACTCCAAGTGGTAAGTGAGAGAGTAGGGGCAGAAAGGCAGAAGATTAACGTGTGGTAAGGTTAGATTGGGTCAAACAACAAGGGTAGTATCACAGGTGTCTCTCAAGCCCATTCCTTTAAAAATATTAGAGGTAAACCAGTTGGCTAAAATCAGATGATAGGGGATGCTTCCTTATCTAAAACCATTGCAGTATTTCATCAAAGCTAAGAATCATTTTCACATCTCTGATGTTGGGATATGTCTTATAGTCAATGGCATCTGGTAATTGATGGCATCTTAATTCACTGTCAATTGTCATTGTTTCCATAGGCTGAGTCCTGGCTATTTCTGGTGACTTGACTTAATACTTGCAAACCCTTGATATTTTAGTCGACAGGCCATTTAGGGACATTTCTCACTCAGTGACCAGGAGGTTTTTATAATCAGTCAAGTCCTTTGAAAGATATAGCTTTAACAATTTTTCATTGTTGTTTTCAGAACTTTTAAGTAAACTTGAGGCTTATCTGAGACACACACATCCTAGGCACTGCATTTCTCAGAAAGCCCCCACACTTGCACAGTTCTATCTCATTCTTATATGCTTTATTTATGCTTAATTTGAGTTGCTTGACCTGAGCAAGGTTTGGACCTAATTCCTTTAGTCCCTTGTTCTGCATTTTGGGAATATCTACCTTGTTCATTGTTCTCCATTGCCACATCTGAGATGGGCATTTGGGAGACTGCCTTTTAGGGGTGCTATATATTTTCAGTAGTTCATTTCATGTTGGTGTACAGGGACCAGGGTTTAACTAGGCACCCAGGGTTTAACTAGGGGTTGAACTGTCATAGGCTTTTTTTGGCCAGGCTGGGAGTTTCTTTGGACAAATCCCATAAAAATTGAAGTCTTTTAGTCAATTTGCTTTTGGTTGGTTCCATGGAAAAGGAGTATGATACACTGAAGATAAATCATCACCTGTATAGTAATATTTCAGATATCTGTTATCTTGTTACTACTGCTATGTAACAAATCGCCCCCAAACTTTAGTGGTATAAAACAAATACAGTTTTATTTTACACACAGTTTTATGGGTCAGGAATTCAGGAAGGACTTGGCTGGGCAGTTCTCATGCAGCTGTGCTATTATGTTGGCTGAGCTGCGGTCATCCAAAGTCTTGACTTGACTGGACATCCAGAATGGCTCACTCACTGTTGGCAATTGATGCTGAAACTGTTAGCTGCAAGCTTAGCTGGTGTTATCAACCAGGGCACCCAAACCTAGCATCTTCAACATGATAGTCTCAGGGTAGTTGGAACTTTTACATGGTGGCTGACGTCCCTTAGAGAGAGTGTCTTTAGAGAACTGAGCAGAAGCTTCATGGCCTTTTATGACCTACTGTCAAAAGTCATCAAAGTAGTCACAGTTCTGGGCCAGCACGTAAGGAGCTTGGAAGTCATTACTGTCATTCTCACAACAAGAAAAAAAGCTGAAGCAACTGAAAATCAACAACTCTTAATTAGATCCACCAAAGAATTGAGATCCCAGGAAAAACACTAGCCCTGCTCCCAAAACTGGAGACAGGCAGATAGAATCACAGCTTATCAGAGCAGATGCCCAAGGACAGAAACCACAACTGCTGGAGCCAGTACTGGGGAAAGAAAACAAACTCTAATAGATGAATTATTGAAGGTTCAGTGTGGACAAATCTGAGAGTTAAAGACTCCAAGCGAACCTACTCTCAGGAGTACCCCCACACTTTTATGTGTTTACCTCCAGGAACCCTACCAGGTTGTCACAGTGAAGATGGGAGAAAAATTCCCCCATGCTTTCAGCAAGGGGAGGGGAAAAGTAGCCATTTTGAAATATGCCCAGACTATTCTATTCTTCTTAGGAAGGTCTGCCTTTCACAGTTATTTTACCAGAGTCTATCTGACCTGGGGGAAGGGAAATACTCAACTCTACCCTCTCTAGCCTTGTCTCACCTAAGGGGGAAAACTCTGAGAAGCACTTGTGAAAGTCACAGCCTCAGGGAATAGGTTCACTAAAAGACTGAGACTAATCATAGGACTTTAGAACACTTCCCCTCCCCCATACCTTTCCACCACGTCAGTAGGCCTTCTGTATAATAACAGGGAAATACAGCTGAAAAAACTCCATGGCTAGACCTTATTTAAGAATAAGTCTGGAGCCAGCCCTGGTGGCCTAGTGGTTAAAGTTTGGTGTGCTCTTCTTTGGCGGCCTGGGTTTGGTTCTTGGGCACAGAACCACACCACTCATCTGTTAGTAGCCATACTGTGGCAGCGGCTCACATAGAAGAACTAGAAGGACCTACAACTAGAATATACAACTATGTACTGGGGCTTTGGGGAGGAAAAAAAGAGAAAGAAAAAAGAAGATTGACAACAGATGTTAGCTCAGGGTGAATCTCTCCCAGCAAATAAATAAATAAATAAAATAAAAAGAATAAGCCTCTAGGGAAACGCAAAGACAAGAGGGGAGACAAAAATAAGGATATCACATGATATTTTAGCCTCTGCCACCTAAAGCTACTACAAACAGTAAACACAGCCTACCTCCTAGCCAGATAAACACAAAAGCTTATGTTAAGCCTGTTTACCTCAGTTTCTTTTACCCAGTATATCATGTCTGACTTGTAACAAAAAGTTACAAGGCATACTAAAAGACAAAAAACACAGTTTGGAAAAACAGAGGAAGCATTAGAACCAGACTCCGATATGGCAGAGATGTTGTAATTATCAGATTGGAAATTTAAAACAGCTATGATTAATAAGCTTCAGGCTCTACTGGAAAAAGTGGACAACATGCAAGAACAGATAGGTAATGTAAGCAGAGAGATGGAAACTCTCAGAAAGAATCAAAAGGAAATGCTAGAAATAAAAAAATAACAAATGAAGAATGTCTGATGTGCTCACTAACAGACTGGACACTGCAGAGGAAACAATCAGTGAGCTTGAAGAAATGTCAATAGAAACTTCCAAAACTGAAATGCAAAGAGAAAAAAGAATGCAAAAGGTGGAACAGCATATCTAAGAACTGTGGGGCAATTACAAAAGGTGTAATGGGACTACCAGAAGGAGAAGAAGGAGATAGAAAAGAAGTTACATTTGGAGTAATAATGAGTGAGAATTTTCCAAAATTAATGATAGACAGCAAACAACAGATTCAGGAAGCTGGGAGAACACCAAGTAGGATAAATATCAAAAAAAATCTACAGTTAGGCATATCATATTCAAACTGTAGAAAATCAAAGACAAAGGGAAAATCTTGAAAGCAAAGGAAAAGAAAAAAAGGAAAAAAGCCCCCCACATTACCTATAGAAGAACAAGGATAAGAATTACATTGGACTTCTCTTGAGAACCATGCAAGCAAAAAGAGAGTAGAGTGAAATATTTCAAGTGTTGAAGGAAAAAGATCACCAACTTAGAATTCTGTATCCAGTGAAATTATCTTTCAAAAGTAAAGAAGAAAGACTTTCTCAGACAAAAATTGAGGAAATTTGTATCCAGTAGGCCCATCTTGCAAGAAATGTTAAAAGAAGTTCTTCAGAAAGAAGGAATATGATATAGGTCAGAAACTCATATCTACATAATGAAAGCAAGAGTAATAGAGAAGGAACAAATGAAGGTAATATAAAATCTTTTGTTTTTCTTATTCTTAATCTAACATGTTTGTTCAAAATAATATTAGCAACAATGTATTGGATGATTATAGCTTATGGATAAGTGAAATAAATGACAGAAATGTTATAAGGATGGAAAGGAGAATTCGGGAATAATCTACTATAAAGTACTTGCACTACCTGTGAAGTTGTATTGTTTGAAAGTGGACTTGTATTAATTGTAAATGTATATTGCAAACTCAAGGATGACCACTGAAACAGTTTAAAAAAAGCATAATTGATAGGCTAAGAAACATGAAAAAATGGAATCATATAAAATGTTCAATTAAAACAAAGAAAGGCAGACAATAAGTGGAGGACAAAGAAACAAAGAAGATGGACAATGAATAGAAAACAGTAAAAAATATGGTAGATATTAATCCAACTATATCAATAATCACTCTAAACATCAATGATCTAACTACAATAGTTGAAAAACAGAATATCAGAGTGGATAAAAAAATAAGACCCAACTCTTTGTTGTCTACAAGAAATCCACGTTAAATATAAAGACAGATTAAAAGTAAAAGGATGGAGAAAGATACACTATGCTAACACCAATCAAAAGAAAGTTGGAGTAACTAAATTAATTTCAGACAAAGCTGACTTCAGAGCAAGGAAAATTTTAAGAGATAAAGAGGGGCATTACATAATGATCAAGAGGTCAATTCTCCAGGAAGACATAATGATCCTTAATGTGTATGCTCCTAACAACAGAGCATCAGGATACGTGAGGCAAAAGCTGACAGAACTGCAAGGAGAAATAGATGAATCCGTTATTAGAGTTGGAGACTTCAAAGCAGTCACAAGTCTTCCCAGTTTCAAACAAGGGGGAAATGGACTCACCTCTCAACAGAAGAAGTGGTACCATCACACTGTAGAAGTAACTGTAGGGTGGGAGACGTTGTAGCCATCTTTGGAAAATACAATCTGTCGGAATCTACATTCTCACAAAAGAAGTCTCATTTTTCCCAGAGGTTGTCCTCCCCATTATGGAATGTTCTGGTCTCGCCAGGTGGTGTGCTTCTGGTGAGGTTACTTTTTGTCAAGGCATAGAGAGATGTTGAGATTTTCCATATAATCAGAACCTCTGCCAGCAATGTAGCTGCCCTTCTGCTCTAGTCACTGCTGCTCTGTTGATGTTTTTCTGTCTCTCCATCCAGTAGGGACGAGTATTCTCCTATTTTGTAGTAATCCCTAGTAGCATTATATGAGCCTGTAGCAATGCAGTCTTTTCGTTTCAGTACACAAGCACTTTTGGAGGATGAGTAAGCATGCCATTAAGAACAGCTTGAAATGGTACTGGGAACCACTGTTCTCCTAACTCTCAGGCCCTAAAATCTTTTTCAGTCCTGGGGATTTTTCCTCTCAGGGGTGCAGCAGAATTCTTTTCAGCCTGGCTTTCTTTGTTCTATACCCCTTCTTTGGAATCACTCCATCAGATGAGTATCTATATCTCAATCTATTTGTAGAGAGGGATAAATTTCTTCCCTATGGGACTTAAAAGTCCCATGCACATTGGGATATTTCTGGGCAATCAGTATGTTCCCTGAACATTCTTGACAGGAGATATGCACGGTGGGTGCAGTGCAGGGGTGCACCTGACTACACTGATACGCTTTAACCCGTGTTTTACTTGTTTGAGAGCAACTTTAAATTAAATCTGTCAGTGCTAGTTCAGTTCATTAAAGAACCTATTGTGGGGAGTGTGGGTAAAAGATTAATAAAACCCTTTCTCCTTCTACCATAGGAATGTGACCTTAGTTAACTTTCCATCTCTTTTCTGCTGGAAACCAGATAAAGACGGAATGTCAACTATGTTACAGGCAATATTGCCTATGGTAAAATGACCCCTGATTGATAAATTGCATCTGGACAGGAAGGAACTATAAATGAGCCATAAATACCTGATGAGGACGCTTCAATTTGTGCTCCCTTGAATGTGTTTACTCTTGTAATCATGTCCCTCACATGAGCCCTGGAAGCAATGCCTGTGGATTTGTTACAAGAGATATGGTCTCCTGTAGGACATTCGGCTCTTAAACCAGGCAGCTCCTGTACCTGCCAGATGAGATGACGATGAGATAAATAATAAAGTTATATTGAAGTTATAATTTTTAAATCACATACCCCCAGGCATCGTTATACAAGTGACCCTCTTTGGAAACTACTGCCTCAGAGAAATTTCTCTAAGACACAGGTAATTGGAGAGGGTATCTGAAGCAAGGAGCCAATCAGATTCTCCCACATAGGAATGTGGGATACAGAAGCTGAAACTGAAGGCCACAAGGATTTGGATTCTGAAGCTGCAAGTTATGTTTCTTATGGTGAGGTTATTTGGGAGTAGAAGAGAGATCAGGGAAGAATATCCTAATTCAGTAGGTCTGTGATGGACCATGTTTTTATATCGAAGTGAAGTGTATTAATACTTTAGAAATGTCACAAGAAATAGAAAACCTATTGACAAACTTAGTTTGAAAACTATTCATGGATTAGTGAGTTCACACAGCTCTCTTTCTAAAGTAAATTAACTTATCAGTACAGCAATTATTTCATTAGTGCCTCAAATATTAAACAATAGCATTAAGAATACTTCAAATATGTGTGAATGAAAGACAAACACAGTGCTTTATAAGTAAACAATGTTTTCTTATAAAATGTTGTTTTAGGGATCATTTTATTATAAGACACAGAAATGTCCTCAGTTAATGTCCTTAATTGAAAAGGGATTAGGGACAAGAAGTTTGGGAAATCTTATGGAATCAAACTGTAGGAAGGATAGCTAGATTTGATGGAGAATAGGAACAGGAAACCCCTAAGGAGTAGTTTTTCTCCTCTTTGTAATAGCATGACCAGTCACTGTCTCTGCTGAGGGTCTGATTTTGTTAATCTCTCTTTGTAGCTTCTCTGATCTTACTCCTTTTCATTTCTATTTTGTTTTTGTGTTTACAAGATATTAGTGCAGTACTAAATATATATATATACACACACATACACATTCCCTATCCATTTTATGTATATATAAGTTATAAATAAGTAAATTACATATATTTGGAGATACATACTAAAATTATTTCTTAAACTGTTGGGGTATGCAATGAAACAATATTGGAGATCAGTTGCTAAGAAATGAATGTGAGTATAGAGGAAACTGTTGACATCTCTAGGACAGTATTATTTTCAAGCTTGTATTCTACAGCTGATTGGTTTTCCAAATATTGTAGAACTTTAAAAAGTTCTTGATTACATGTAACTGTTGTCTACTCTGCTTTGTTTCCTCACTTTTTTATTATGTTTACTAGAGTAATTTGTAATTTATAAAATCTGAATTAAATCAGCTCTCAGTTATCCACTAATACTTGGAATCATGGGATTCAATTCAATTCAACATGTAGGATGGATAAATTGTCTGAAAATGAATTGTGAGACTGCATTAGGTAAAATGATGAATTTCTAATGGCTGTTTTTTAGAGGTATTCGTCATTTTTCTACACCTTAGAGTGGACATACAACCTTTTGTGCATTAATTCAATTCATAAATTTGACAGTTATTATCTGAAAAACAAGTGAAAATGTAATAACATATCAAACAATTGTAAGATTGTAATGGTCTAAGAAAATCACTATTATATAAAACAGTTCATTCATTTTTTTTGCCATTTTAATAGGTGTAGACTAATATGTTATTATTGTTTTAATTTATACTTTCCTAATGATTTATGATTTTTTTTACTCTATTTTTTTTAGAAAAGATTTAGATTTACAGCAAAATTGAGAAGTAGGTACAGAGATTTCCCATATACTCCATGCTCCTACACATGCATATATAGCCTTCCCCATCATCAACATCACTCACCAGAGTGATACATTTTTTACCAAGGATGAACCTACATTGCTGCATCAAAATCACCCAGAGTCCTAGTTTACCTGAGGGTTCACTCTTTAGTGTTGTATGTTCTGTGGGTCTGGAGAAATGGATAATGACATATATCCATTATTATAATACCATACATAGTATTTTCACTGCCCTAAAAATCCTCTGTTCTCTGCCTATTCATCTTTCCTCCCCACCACCACCCCTGGAAATCACTGATCATTTTACTGCCTCCATAGTTTTGCCTTTTCTAGAATGTCATATAGTTGGAATCATACAATATGTAGCCTTTTCAGTTTGGCTTTTTTCACTTGGTAATGTGCATTTAAGGTTCCTTCCTGTCTTTTCATGGCTTGATAGCTCATTTCTTTTTAGTGCTGAATAATATTCCATTGTCTGGATATACCACAGTTTGTCTATGTATTCACTTGCTGAAGGACATCTTGGTTGCTTCTAAATTTTAGAAATTATGTGTACCTGAAATGCCCTTTTGTTTTCATTCTGCATATCTAAATCCTTTCCAAGAGCCTCAAACTTCTCAATTCTCTTTCATGAATATTCTCTTGTATCTTCCTACTTTCCACCCAGAGCACTTAAATTGTCTTTACCACTCATTGGCATCCAATTATATAATATCTCTTGAGTTGTCTCGTGTTAATACTTGATTTTTCTGTGTTTTGATGTTAAGAGATGTGTGCTCTTTGAGGGCAACACGATATATTGTTTCTCTAGGTATCATAATGCAATGCTTCTTGCATTGTGGGTTTCTAGTTACTATTTATTGGTTGATGATTCATTAGTATGTAAATTACTAAGAACAGACCCTATATTCTTAAAGCCTTTAATAATATTTGCATACCAGAGATCTAAGCTGCTGCTGCTGCTGACTTCAGAACTAGGTATGAAAATTATTTAAAAACTTAAATTCTGACTGCAAAAATACAGACATACCACATGGTGGCAGCAAAGGTACACCGTTATTTTTGTAGATTTTTGTATTATACTTCAGTCTACCAGAAATTATAATTATTCTAGTAGCACATTGAAATATATTTTTAATGTCTAATAAGTAAGCCTAGTGAAATATTATGGAATGAGTATTTCTTAATAGAAAGAAATTTTAAAATATCTTCGATCTTTAATTGTCTTTATTTACAAAAGCATCTTTTTAAATTCTAGAACTCCTCCATATTGTTTTGGAATCAAATTCCTCTTCCCTCCCTGTCTTATCCCTCTCTACTATAAAAGTTTCATGAGCATTAGGAGCTGTTCTTTGACGTTTGGGTTTTGAGACTGGGGTCATTGGTGGCTCACAGCGTTTTATGCTATGTACAATGTAGACCTATACAAATTCCAGCTGTTGATGGTACATGTAGTTCTTTTGCAGACAGGATTTTTAGGCAAGTTGCCTAAGTTTAATTTCCATGTGTAAAGTCATACTTAAAGTATGTAAACTGAAACAGATGTTAGTACTCTGAGAGTGCATTTGGTGCACGAAGGAACTATTCCCTAGCCTCTTCTTCCACCCCCACTTTATTTTGAAAGCCCTTTTGAATAGAAAAGGGCCTCTGGAGAACCATCTAGTGTCTTTGACCCCATTAGTGTGTAGCAGTTCACTCCTGGGAAACAGTTGCCCCAAATAAATGTTAGCTTCTGCTTTAAACTCCTTCCTTAATAACCATGTGGTTTTCTTTCCTTCCCTATAAGCTTTAACTATTCTTTAATTAGAAAGCTATTTACTCTAATAATACAAGTTTTCTTAAAACCAAACTAGATCTTACTGATATTATCATTTAAATAATAACTCTGAACTTTTATTTTCCTAAGGATTAGCAGTAATAAAGGTATATGTTTTTGCGAAACCTATGTATCTTCTCACTGCTGTGGTCCCAGATATTAAAGCTCTATATTTGAAAGTCTTCCAGTATCTGAGTTATGTTGGTGATAGTTTATAGAGTTCTAACCACATGATAATTTGTGCTTCCAATAATTTTCCAAAAGAAAAAAGGGGTTTTTAGAAGTAACATCTAACTACTTTCTTTTTATCTTCTTTCCTTCCTCTCTCCCTCTTTCCTTTTTTCTTTTCAAAGTACTTGTTAAGGGCCTACCTCAGGTACTCTGCTAGGCTCAAAAAGGATTAAGACAGATCCTGGTCTTAAGGAATATTCAATATAATTTAGGGAAGAAGCACAAATTAAAAATCTTTGACAGCACAGAAGAGCCAACCCATAATTCTGGGCAACTAAAGAAGACTAGAGGAGATGATATTGGAGCTAGGTGTTGAATGATGGAGGGGAATTTCGCTAAGCGGTGAAGGGGAAAGCAGATTTTCTAGCAGCGGAATGGAATGAGCACTCATGTGATGGGTTTGTGGAACATGAAGGACTCTGATGTGGTTTTCTTATATACATGAGGAGAGTAATTAGGTGATGAGAATAGAAAGAAAGGGTGAGACCAGATTTAGTCATGCCTAAGGGTTTGGAAATATAAATGCAAAATCTTTCTTTAATTAAAAATTAGTGGTTATAGTTTTAATGCATGTTTTGATTTATGATAAAATTTTGATTTATGTTAACTTTAAGGTGATAATAGAGGACCCTTTTTCTGCATAGTAAAGTTGTAGATATCATAATAGATGATGCTCAAAGTTAGTGAGTTACCTTCTACGTGTATCAGTAAAATATATCAACTGATTAAAAATGTATGCAATTCCATGTATAGTCACATAATTTTTGCTTTGTTACACAAACATAAAAAAGCCTCCTGGAGTTTGTCTTTATATTTAATCATTCAAGTCTACAGATATTTAGCTTCTAGATTAAGAAGCAAAGCTTTAGTGAAAAATGTATGTTATGCATTTCTATAATTATAGTACAGATGTATAATTATAATGCTATATTGGTAATTGCTAATTTGGCCTTTATTAATGACCAACTTAGAGGGCTAAATGATAGCTCTAGTAGATATTAAATGTAACAGAAATAATTTAATTATCTAGACAGTATTTTCTTCACAAAGTAAAACCAAGTTCAAAGTGTCTGTGGAGAAACTTATGTTCGAGAAATAAATTCCATGTTATTTTGTCTAGCTTTTAGACACTGATGAAAGTGTTTCAGTAGTTCTCTGTTTTTAAGATACATAATACTGTTTTACTATTTTATAAAAATAAGTTAAATTTTCCTACTTCTGGTTTTAGTATTTGTTTTATTCTCAAATCATACATCTTTTGCTCTTGACACTACAGTCTTAGTTACATGGAAATAAATGGTGCTATTTGTTGGGACACATGTGGATGTCTTTAAAAATGTTGTTGGAGGTTTGGCCTGAGAATATTTTATATATCATTTTCATATTGGATCAGAATAAAACATACTTCTAAATTAAGAGCATTCATATTGCTCTCTTCTATTTAATACCTGACGTTGAACTCCCTCTTTATTTTTTCAGCCTAAGTTATAATTCTAAAACAAACAGATTCTAAGTGCTGTACTTTCCATTTTAAAGTTTCCATCAAACTGTGGTTAGGGAGTGGATAGAAAACTATTATGACATTCTTTAGGTTTTCTAGACTGCTTGAGTTATTTCATAAATAAACAGTAAGGCTTTAGTAACTTCACTTATGAAAGCCACTTGAAAAAATAATTGGCTAATAATTTTGTCACAAGTAAATTCAATCTTATAAAGAGGTGTTATGGAGATTGTATTTTTTTAAAATTTTTTTGCTGAGAAAGATTTGCCCTGAGCTAACATCTGTTGCCAATCTTCCTCTTTTTGCTTGAGGAAGATTCACTCTGAGCTAACATCTGTGCTAGTTTTCCTCTATTTTGTATGTGGGTTGCCGCCACAGCATGACTGCCGACGAGTGGTGTAGGTCTGTGCCAGGGAACCAAACCTGGTCCACCGAAGCAGAGAGCACTGAACTTAACTACTAGGCCATAGGGCTGGTCCTGTATTTTGATTTTTTACATTAAAATAATTCTATTTTTAGGATGAAGTGAATAGTTTTTAAGGAATTAAGTGGTAGTTTTCATCTGAATTTTTACAATTACTTCACACCTTGCCTCCCAGTTAGGTGTGAAGTAATCTAACTCTCATTTCTAGGACTTCTCAGAGAAAGTATTAAGGAGAAACTAAAGATAATTTCCCTGTTTCATTACCTACTTATACAGAAGTTAATGTGTAAGGAGTTAATGACTTGACTAAGTTAATGACTTACTCCTTGACTAGGGCATATGTCCTAGCATTGAGTTGATTTATAAAAATCAATAAAATATAAGGGTATTTCTATAATTCTGTGAGCAGAATCTGCCCTGTCATTTTATGAGTGTAATTTTCTGTTGAAACAAAGACAAAGCCAATGACTTTCAGAGAGAAGTCTATCACTAAACAAGAATAAATGCCATGAAGTGAAAATTTTATAAACAAAACTTCCAATAAGGGAATGGATTTGTACTGATTTTCAGGTAAATGACTACTGTAGTCATAAAAATTAAACTTGTGAAGTACTCAGACCATGGACACCTTCAGTTATTTCACTTTCCTTTGATTGTTTACAGGCTGGGTTTCTACAACCAAAGTTAAGAGGACCAGTCGAATAAATAATCCAGTTAATTACATCAAAACACCTGATAGATTCATGAATATTCCCGGATAACTCAGGATAATGTAGTTAAATGATTATGTCAGGATTTACATGGGGTGGCTTTCATCACTACCTGCCACTGTGGTTCAGGTCTACATGAGTTCAAGGGAATAGTAGAGATGGTGATTGTGTCTTGTATGGCTTCTATCCAATGTTTAGAAAGATGGTTTAAAGTAAAGCTGGTGGTAAAAAGATAAATTAGTATATATGAATCATGATATTTTAATTTTTATTATATTCCAATATCTATTTATTTAAAAAGTTATTATTCATTTATTTTTTTGAGATATAATTGACATACAGTCGCCCCTTGGTATGGGGGTGATTGGTTCCAGGATCCCCATGGATACTAAAGTTTGAGGATGCTCATGTCCATTGTGTAAAATGGCATACTAATTGCATATAACCTATGTACATCCCCCATATATTTTAAGTCATCTCTGGATTGTTTATAATACCTAATACAATGTAAATATTATGTAAATAGTTGTTATACTGTATTGTTTGGGGCATAATGACATGAAAAATAGCCTGTACATGTTCAGTACAGAAGCAAGCATCACAGGGCTTTTGATGCGTGGTTGGTTGAATCTGCAGATGTGGAACTTGTGGATGTGGAGGGCTGCCCATGTAACATTGTGTAAGTTTAGGATATGCAACATGTTGGTTTGATACATTTATGTGATATTCCAATTTAAAGAATGACTATTACAGGTCACTGTAGTCACTAAGTTTTTATTCTCTGGGTTTCCTTTTTATGATTTATATCCTATGGTCTTCAGACCAGTATCAAGAAGTAATAGTCATAGAAATTTAAAAAAAAGCTTTATTGAGGTATAATTGACAAAAACTGTGTATATATATATAAGGTGCATAACTTGATGTTTTGATAGTCACATATGTTTTTAAGAGTCTGATTTGAAAGTAGTATGCCAACTCTATTTACATAGTAATGCTATCTATGCCCTTTCTTTAAACATCATGCTGGGAGAGGCAAAAAGCAAAACTGTGCATAGGTCCATGCACTATAGTTTATAATACAATGGGCAGGATGTTAATGTCTGTGAGACTAAATTAACTTACCTTTAGCTTCAGCTTCAGCTGTAGCCTGTTGCAGATAACAGTATCATTTTTACTCAGATTTGTATTCACTTACGTTTATCCTTCACTTAGAAAGAAGAATGACTTTCTAACTTGAAATGGGTCCCTTGTGCTAAATAATTGGCTAAATAATACAGCACAAATTTTTACAACCCCAGACATTAGAGTGGGTTTCATCTTGATCTGTAAATCAAGCACATGAATCTGGGTCAAGGGTGGCCAGGTAAGTAGAACCAGTCAACCCAATCTTGGTTTGAACAGCCTTAAGTAATGCATTCCACTTTTCACCATCAAAAATGCTGCATCCGTCCTCAGCCAAAGATCATTAAACTGCCATAACAAGATCTGGAGTTTAGTTGCTGTTACTGGAAAGGCAACCTTAATATTTTTCTTTTCCCAGAAAATGAAAAACAGAGGAACCCTTATTTCCTGACTACATGTCAACTGTTAACAAATGTCTTAAAGCAAAGAAAATGGAGCCTGCGTTTGTTCAGTATAACAGTGCTAGTAAAAAAGTGTCATCTTGCTGTAATATTCCTGCAAGCTAATTTATTTGTTGCTTTAGAAAGAAATTCTGTTTTCATTAAAATTATGTCTCTGGGTAGGTGATTCATAAACAGAGGACCTGGAAATGGAATCAGTCCCTTGAGCCTATTTACATTCTTAATCATACACAGCTGCTGAGTTGAGGGAAGATTTTTGGATTTTTCAAAGGCAGAAATAGTCTTATCTTTTGCGATTAAAATGTTTGATCATGGTCACATTAAAACAGTGCCAAGTAACATAATCATAGAAAACTAAGTTTGGAGGAAGGTATATATCCCTTTCAAGGCATGGTGAACCTCTTTTTAGGTGTTTTGAACTCAGCTTATAGCACATTTTAAAAAACTGATGCAAAACAGCTGTAGCTATGTTTTGGGTGATATAAACATTCCCCTCCATCCCATCCTTATTCTTACACTTTCCAGGCTCAAGGCAAAGGATTTAAAAACTTTGCATTTTCTTCTTATCATGCACTTCTGCAACTATTTACCTTTTTAACTAAATACTACTTTATAAGAATACTTTTACAGAGATAGAGTTTAATACTTACCCGAAGCAAATAACCTAAGAATGGTTGAAAAACGTTAACAATTTTCTTGAAAATTTAATATAATCTTAAAACATCTTCTTATAGTGTAGCTGTTAACAAATTTTAAAATGCATTGCCTGCTTGGGAAGAACTTGGCCAGCACAGACAGTACAAATTAATACATAATCAATAGATATTTGGGTTGAAACACGCAAGCCAATTACAATTCTTTTCTCTTTGACTTTGTGGGAAGTGATCCTTCCAGTTTTTTCAACCGCTGGAAATTACAGCTCCATCTTTCTCGCTCTTGTAATGATTTGTCTATGGGCTTTTTGTCTGAACAGTGTTAAGATCTTACATCATCACTGGTGAATTTTTCACACCTTAGAAGCTATATTAACAAATTAACATTGTTTCTTGGCATCTTGTATTTGAATAACATTATGTACAAGTGGCTTTTAATATATAAGTAATCCTGTCTAAACCAATTTTCAAACAATTTTCCTAGTCATAGGGCTAGAGGTCAGAGCTGGGTCAATCATGTTTAATTATAGAACTTTTTCCTATAGAAATTTTATTCTAAGACCTCTGGAAGCTCCTTTTTTTGGTGGAGCTTAGCAGGGGGAAGAACTTGATTTTAGACTAAGGAGAAGTGTAAGGATAAGATTATAATTTGTGGCAGGAAATATGTGCTATAAAACTAATTTTTTAGATTTTAGCAATATATGCTTTTTGATGGTCTTGGATATTTCTGAATATAGTCAACTTTTAGTAGTTTTGAGATGGTATTATTTCAGAGATGGAGTCTACCACCTCTTCATTTTGCTTGAGAAATATATTGTTACCAAAAAATACAATACATTAGAAGAAATATATCTTAAAAAGAGTGAATTCCTTATTTTTAAAAGTATACCATAAAAATTAAAATGAGACTGAAATTAAAATTGGCAATTTCCAACATGTTATTGATAAAGGATTTTCTTTCTGTCACTTTGAACTTATTTTATTTATTTAATTATTGATTTATTAAAAGATTTAATATTAGCATTTGGAAATATGATAATTAATTACTATTTGTATAGTATAGTATACTTTGATCTTAGCTGAAGTATGTTATCTACATATTTTCCTTTAGTCACAAATGTTGACTAAGTTTTGACAGTGGTTTTAGAAGTTGTCAGAAAAACCTTAGGACAACAGGAATTTTTGACTAAAATGTGCTATAATTCTATATTGGGTTCATGCTTATAGATGCCCGTCTGATCTTACGTGCATTTTCCACTGTGAGCATGAAATAAATTGTGTGTAAGAGTTTGTCTTTTTTGATTTAACACAGTATTATGTTACATGCCTCTGCTTTGTATTTTTAACCTAGTTCTTTTGGGTCTCTATTTCCTGCATGCCTCCCCAGTGGCCAATATGTAGAATGTTCTATAGAATGCAATAATCTTAAGCAAGTTTTGTGACACTCAACTTTGTTAAAAGATAATTTCATTGCAAATGGATAGCCTATGTCATTTTTTTGTGTTTCTTTTTGTCTGTTTTCATTCAATTAATCCTAATATTTTCCAGTTGCAAATAATTATATTGATAATAATGGCTAATACTTGTAGAAACCTCCTATATGCCAGTAAAGTACTTTCACTGGATTATCTGATTTATTTCTCACAGCTACCCTATAAAGTAGATATAGTTATCATTTTGTAGATGAGAAAATTGAGGCACACAGATATTAAATAATTTGCCCCAAGTCATGTAACTAGCAATTGTCAGAATCAATATTTTTTTCCAGACAGTGTTTTCAGAGCCCTTGCTCATCCTCTCTTAATAGGAAAAAATTGGAAGAATGGAAATATTTGATAATGAAATTAGTGTGAACCACCTAAGTCTTAGGCACAAAACATAAACAAGAAAAACAAGTACAATTGACTTAAAATAAAGTGTTTTTTTAAAAAGTAGAACACCCAAGTTCCACATTTTTTTTAGAATTCCTTTTAAATAGAAAAGGCAGTACATGCTCATAAGTGAAAAACCAGACACTTAACAGAAGAAAAATGTAGAGTGCCCATAGTCCATCAGAGACACACTATTAATTATTAACAGAAATACTACCTCTCTTTAGATACCTTATATGTATACATTTTGTATATTATCAATTTTTTTTACAAATTTGAACTTTACTATGTATGTTTTATAATTTGCAATATTTTCTGAAACAATTCATTATGTCAAAACACCTGCCAGACTCATAAGTATACTTGGATAACTCAGGGTAATGTGGTTAATTGACTGTATTAAGATTTACCTGGAGTGCCTTTCATCACTACATGCCACTGTGGTTCTGTTCTATATGAGGTCAGGAGAATAGTACAGATGGTGATTATATCTTATATGGCAGATAATTAGACAGATTTTTATTTCCACTATACCTCTACTGACAAATTAGGTTGCTTCAACTTTATACTATTATAGGAAAAAGCAGGATTAATTTGCTAAAATATATATACTTTCGTATATATATATGTATATAAGTAAAAACTAGAATACCTCCAAACATCTGAAAAAGTACAAAATATGATTCCTAAAGTGTTATAAAAAGTTATAACAAAATTATAAATGTCCCCCCCCCCATTATTTGGGGATATTTATTTTAGACCAAAGAGTTGTTTTGCCCAAATTATTGTGTCTGCTAATTTACTTTTAATCTTGCTTTTGAAATTGTATGCTACTCTTATGGAGCTTGTATCATTTAGACATAATTATGGAGAAGCAGAAAAAAATGGATCATATTATCCATGGGCCAATGATTCTCAACCTTGACTGTATACTGATATTACTTGGAGAGCTTTAAAAATACTAATGCCAGAGACTCTGATTTAATTATTCTGGCCTATAGCTTGGGCAACATGTTTTTCAAAGCTTCTCAGTTACTGATAACAAATACTTGTGAGATTGTGGAACACCTGAAAATCTCATACATTGCAGGTAGGCAGGTAAAATGGTACAACTGCTTTGGAATACAGTTTGACTGTTTCTTGTAAAGTTCAACATATACTTCCCACACGACCCAGAAATTCCACTTCTAGGTGTTTATTTAGAGGAATGAAAATGTATGACCACACAAAGACTTGTGCAAGAATATTCTTGGCAGCTTTATTCACCATAGCCAAATACTCATGGCAGCTGAAATGTCCCTCAATAGGAGAATGGATTAACACATTATAGTACATTCATGCAATGGAATTCTACTCAGCAATAAAAAAAGATGAACTACTCATGCATGCAGCAACATGAGTGGTGGTAGGCAGGATCCTAGATGGCTCCCAAGGTTTTTGCCCCTGTGTGTACACATTCTATATAATTCCCTTGAGTGTGGGTGCGCCTGTGAATATGATATCATTCATGTGACTATGTTACGTTATATGGCAAAAGAGAGATCATTATGAGTGAACCTGACCTAAACAAGTGAGTCCTTTAGAAGAAGGGAATTTTCTCTAGCTGGTTACAGAAAAAGAAGTCAGAGAGACACGCTCCAGGTGAACTGGAAGAAAACAAACATCCGTACTGTGAACTGCCTATGGGGGCCATGTGGCAAGGAACTGTGGGTAGCCTCTAGTAGCTGAGAAGGATCCCTAGCCAGCAGCTAGCAGGAAAAATATGGGCCTCAGTTCTACAACTGCGAGAAAATGGATTCTGACAACTAGTGAGCTTAGAGTCCCAGATGAGAACTTGCAGCCCTGGCTGACACCTTGATTTCAGCCAGTGAGACCCTGAGCAGAAAATCCAGCCATGCTATGCCTGGACTTCTGAACCACAGAAACTGTGGAATATACACTTGTATTGCTTTAAGCTGCTAAATTTGTGGTAAGTTACACAGGAATAGAAAACTAATATATGGATGAATTCCACAGATATTATGCTGAGCAAAAGAAGTGGGACACAAAATAACACTGACACTATGATTCCATTTATATGAAATTTTAAAGCCGTTGTAAATGAGGGAACTTTCTGAGGAGGTGGAAATATTCTGTCTTGTGGTAGGGATGTGAATTACATGGTTGTATCCACTTATCAGAATTGTACTTCTAAGATTTTTGCACTTCAATCTATGTAAATTATACCTAAGACTGTTAAAAATAATGATAATTGAGTGGAGATGGAATGAGGAGTGGCTGAAGATATGGATAAAATGAGAATGGCCAAATATTGATAATTAATGAAGTCAGGTAATGGGTACATGAAGGTTATTGTACTATTCTGATTACTTATGTATGTTTGACATATTTTGTAGTAGTAAACAAAAAGCTTCTTAGATGATGCTAATGTGCAACTAAGGCTGAGAACCACTGATCTAAGTGGATTAGAGTAAGAGCAAGTTGTGTTATGCAAAGCTTGGGCCTGGACACACTTTGTGGAGAATTAGAAACAGCGTCCTAATATCAGAGCTGGAATTAAATTTATCAGGTCTCACCTCTGTCATCATCTGCAAGTGTACTGATGAGGAGATTGAGACCCGTGGGAGCCAACTGTCTAAGTTCAAACAGTGCACATAATAGTAGAACTAAGGCTAAAACTCTGATAAAAGATAAACCTTGTCTCTTGGCTTGCCCTAGAAATTATCCTGGTGACTCTCTCTTCTTTCTTTTGGTGGCTTGGCAAAAACTTGGGTTAGCAGAAGAAGCATGCCTTTTCCATGTGAGAAGAAGAAGGTCTCTCACTGCTATGTTGCTAATAATTAATACCTTCCCTGAGCTCCAGAGGCTCGCCTTTTCTTCAAACATTCCTTCAGTCAGGAAACTCCCATTGTTACATAGTCTACCTGAAGTTTATCTTTCCCCTGTACCACTTGACAATGATACAAGGGCAGGGTTCCTTTCTTGGGTACATCACATGATGAATCTAGCTGTGCCCAGCCCAGGTACTCTACTCTGTGGGATTATAAGCACTCTGGGTATCATGTACAATCTGCTGTTTTCCACTTTCAAATTTTCTTTTCAATAAACCTTACTTTCTGCTTGTACCATGTGTTTCTAGGGCTGTTTTTCTGTTTCCCTTGAACAATAGCTGTTGACCATGAAGGGAAATACACTAGTCATTCCAGTGTTAATGATTTTTTTGTTTTTTGTAAATGGTGGGATAGTTCAACTGGAAATATCTGCTTTTTTGGCTGTGTCAAGTCACTACCACACTAGTAATTGGTAGCTCTTGCCTCTGCCAGCCACCGTGACCCCACAGCACTTAAGCCCAATAACTGAGAATTCCCAAAACAATGGATTTGCTAAGAAAGAAAAAACTAGGGGAGATAACTTGGAAAGATGTCAACATATCTGAATGTCCTAGATGCTGGAGCATTTTTGTGAGATCATGGTTTTGTTTTTTTTTTTCTCCTTTTTTCATACTGCATTCTGGATATGGACTTTCTGAGCTACCTGAGCCTAGTATGGATGCACCAATGGTCTGAATAGAGAATGTTTTTTAAGATTGAAAATATAAGTGGCATAGTGTAGAAGGAAGAGAGTAGCCAAAAACCAATGGATTAAAAAATGAAATTAAGAAGAGTTTTCATTAATGCCAATGGTTGACTAGGTTATTTAAAACTAATTATTCTGTTGAGAATGGTTATAAAATCTGGGTAAAATATTAAGAAGAAAAGAACATCTATATGAAGACATCAGATAGCTACCAAGTATTTTTAAGCCAAGATCTGAAAGAAGAGGGGAACTAATAAAAATGAGGCCAGTGTTTGGGGATATTTTCTCCCTCAAGGCAGCTGCAGACTTCAAAAGTGAAAGCAGTGTTTGGAAGACTGAGAAGCTGAGGAGAGCTTCTTTGAGTGTTATGGAGATGGAAGAATAAAAATTGGAGTTGAGGGGCTGGCCCAGTGGTGTAGTGGCTAAGTTCGCAAGCTCTGCTTCGGCAGCCAGGTGTTCATGGGTTTGGATCTCAGGCACGGACCTACACACTGCTCATCAAGCCATGCTGTGGTGGCATCCCATATACAAAGTAGAGGAATATTGGCACAGATGTTAGCTCAGGGGCTATCTTCCTCAAGTGAAAAGAGGAAGATTGGCAACAGATGTTAGCTCAGGGCCAATCTTCCTTACCAAAAAAAAAAAATCGGGAGTTGAGGATTAGTCAAGGAGGTAGGCTCCTGGTCAACGGCCTATCTTTTCAGTTGGGACCCTCAAGGGCTGTGTCCTAGACTAAGGGTAAACCAGAAATAGACTAGCCCTGGAGACCAGGAACTGAAGGTCAGTTTCAAATTATCTTAATCTCTGATTGGATTAAAGCAAACTTATCTTAGCCCCAATGCTTGACAAAAGCAAAAGTAAATTCTCTAGAAGGTAACACCACCCAGATCTTCAAATTGTCTTTATAATTTTTTAAAATCTGCAATGTCTGTCCCCCAATAAAAACCCAATCTGTTCATACAGAAAGAAAAGAATTGACCCAAACCAAAGATGACAGAAATATACCCTCAGGAGGTCCAGATGCTGGTGTTACCCAATATTGACTTTAAAATAACTATGATTAATAGTCAAGGAGGAAGAATTTTGGCAGAGAACTATCAACTGTAAAAAAGTCAAAGGAAATTATAGAATACAAAATAAATATCTGAAATTAAGAACTTGAGTAGCTTAACAGCATATTTGGTACAGCTAGGGAGAGAATTAGTAATTTGGTAGAGAATAAGAAAATGTTCAGACAGAAGCACAGAAACTAAAGAATAGAAAATGTAGAAAAGGATATCAGAGATATATGAGACAATGTGCAAAGGTCTGACATATGTGTAGTTCGAGTCCAGAAGAAGAAGAAAGAGAATGGGGAAGAAGCAACATTTGAGGAGATAATGGCTGAGAAATTTCTAAAACTGATTAAAGAAGTCAAACCATATATTCAAGAAGTGCTATGGACTCTGAGCAGGACAAATATGAATCAAAAAGCTTATTTAGGCAAATCATAGTAAAACTAATGAAAATCATAGCAAAAAAATTCGTAATATTAGAACACAATATTTATTATTGCCAAGTGAGCTGAAATGTCTTACAGAGGACTTTTCAACAGAAACAATGGAAGGCAGAAGACATTGGAATTATAATTCAGTGCAAAAAGTATTGTATGTAATATAATATATATTGGGCACAAAAATTCTAGTCTACAAAATATATCCTTCAAAAATGAGGATAAAATAAAGATTTCAAATAAACAAAGACTTAAAGAATTTATCCCCAGAAGATCTGTATTAAAGAAATAGTAATGAAGTACTTTATACAGAATGAAAGTAATTCTACTTGGAAGCATTAAAATGCAAAAAGAAATGAAACTCTATGGAAAGAGTAAATATATGGATACATCCCAATGATACTTATTGCATTAACCAAAGCTAATAATATGCTGCTGCTTTTAAAATAGGTAATAAAACAGCACAAAATATGAGAAAGGAGAAATGGAGTTCAATTATTTAAAGTCCTTACATTGTTTAAGAAATGGTAAAAATACTGTTGGACTTATAAGAATTAAGGATACATATTGTAATTGTAGAGTAACCTTTAATAGTAAATAGAATGTGTATCTAATAGTAGCTAATAGAGAGGAAGAAAATGAAGTAATAAAAACTACATAATTAGTGCAAAATGCAAGAAAGAAGAGAAAACAAATACCAGTATAGAAGACTTAACCCAAATACATCAATCATTACATTAAATGTAAGCAGATAAAATACACCAATTAAAAGACAAAGATTGTCAGACTGGATACAAAAACAAATTCCAACTATACTCTGCTGTGATACTCACAGGTTAAATATAAGCATAAAGAAATGTTGAATGAAAAAGGATTGAAGAAGATATATCATGCAAACAGTAACCAAATAAAGTTGGTGTAACTTAACTAATATCAGGCAAACTAGACTGCAAAGCAAGAAGCATTATAAGTGATAAGAAGAGAGAAATCATAATGATAAAGGTGTCAATCTTTTAGGAAGATATAATAATTTAAAATTATGTGTATCTAATGAAATAGCTTTAAACTATATAAAGCAAACATTGATTGTACTAAATGTAAACATGGACAAAACCACAAAGTGAAGATTTTTAACGTAACTTCTCTAAGTAACTGATAGATTGAGCAGACATAGAAGAATATGGGATATTTGAGTAATAACAAGTATTATCTGATATATAAATATGTTTATACACATATAAAACTGCACCTAGAAACTGCAGAATTCCTATATAAAATATTTGTTGTGTGCTTGGCTACAAAGAAAATCTCAATACATCTCATCAGATTGACCATCAGAGTATGTTCATTGAGCACAGTTGAATTATACTAGAAATCAATCACTAAATGTCAACTAGAAACTTTCCAAGTGTTTGGACATTAAGAAATACTATTATGAATAATCCATGAATTCAAAGAATTGCTGTAAAGATTAGATAACATTTCAAACTGAATGCTAATGAAAATATGATGTATTATAATTTGTGGAATGCAGCTAATGCCCTGCTTAGAGGTAAACTCATAGTCTTGAATAAATATATTATAGAAGAAGGGCTGAAAATCAGTGATTCATCTCAAAATTATTAAACAGCAAATTAAACTCAAAGTAGAATAAAAGACATAAAGAGGGTAAGAGTAGAAATTAATAAAATGGAAAATAAATATGCAATAGAGAAAATAAAAAAGGCAAAATTAGATACTTTTAAAAGGCTAATTGATAAAACTTTGTGATTAATCAATGAAAAGAGAAGTCACAAATGTCCAGTATTGGAATGAAAAAGGGGACATCACCACTGATCCTATAGACACTAAAGTGATAATAAGGTAATATTATAAACAAATTTGGAAATTTAGATGAACAAATTCCTTAAAAACTCAACCTAACAAAACTGACGTAATGAAAAAGAAAATAGGAATCCTCCTAGATATTAAATAAATAGAATCAATAATTGAAAGCCTTCCCACCTGGGATTAAATTTTACCTTTAAATCTCCAGTAAAAAGTATGTAAAATGCCTGGTTTGTACCAATGCTCACGTGATAATAGTTGAATCAGTATATAAGTCTCAAGTATTGAAATACCCTTACTGTATTGCTTATTTTTTTTATACCTCTATCTCTCCTATTAAACCTTGATCTCCTTGAATGGAGCATGGTGTCTTAGCCCATTTTATATCCCCAGCATCCAGCACCAGTATTTATAACTGGTCATTAAGGTTTGTTGAATAATTGAATAAAAAAAGAAGAGAACTACTAATGTTTACTGAGTGACTTCTGCATACCAGGAACTATGCTAGGAACATTTACATAATTATTTTACTTATTCTTAATGATAGTTTCATGAGAGGGGAATTTTTAGTCCCACGAGGGAACTACATTTTAAATCAGCTAATTAACCTGCTCATGCTCAGAAGTGGCAGAGCCAGGAATTCAATTTGAATTTGAACTCTCTTCAAAGCCCATTTCTCTCCACTATACTAGTGGTTTCCAAATTGACTGCATGCACCCTAGAGGGGTACTTAATCGAGGAAAGAAAATTGTAGAAAGGAGCAAACTGAGAGTGAGAGAGGTTAAATAATTTGTCTGAGATCACACACTTCAGCTTTTTCATCTAGTACATTTACCATTAAGATAATATCTATAAATTTCTTAAACTTTATAAAGTTTAGTAAAGCTAATACCAGTGATAAATTGGTAATAAAGTTTCCTATATCTGAACAAAAGGGTCTTGGTTTCCACTCCTACTCAAATGTCCTGATTCCCATCTAGTAGAAGCTATATATATATTCTTTGTAAGTAGTATATTCTAAATACCAAGAAAACAACAACAAAAATATAGCTACCATTTTTCGTGCAAAATTGTGAAATTAGCCAATAGCTTCTTAAGAATGGCTTTCTGTGCTATCTTTGCTCAAAATTTTATTTAGAAATGTGAACTATCAGCTATATTTTCCTAAGACTATTAAACAAATTATTTAGTAGTGATAAAAAATTCCAAGTTGTATCTGGCATCTCTAAGATAAAAACCAAAAGGAGAGATAATGGAGCTTATTGAAAGCTGATGTTTTTTGTTATAGTTTCCAAGTGTATGCCTAGAAGTAGTTTTTAAAAATAGAAGAGACTAAAATTTGGCCTACAAATTGTGATGTGACATTGGTAAACTAATAATTGATGAAAATTCTTTCATTGCTTTCCAGCTTATACCTACATTGTGCTTTTCTTTGTAAATTTATTTTATTGTATTTCATAATGTAAAAATTATCCTCACTCAATGGATCATGCAAAGTGTGAAAAATCTTAAATGATGTTAAAAAGTGTGCAAAATTATGACACAGAATTTGTCAACAGCTTAGGCACTTTTGGACAGTTTCTCACCTTTTATTTAAATTAAATTATTCTTGTAGCATCATCTGGAAGTAATTTTATTGACTTTGAAATTCTTTTTAGATTATCATGCTTATAGAGACTCAGACATTTCTCTGGTATCTTTTTTAATCTAAAGAGCTTTGTGGAAGCTTCAATAATGAGCATTGTACTCTAAGAAAACAACACAAATTCCGGAGCTGCTATAAGCCATCTCATGAAAAGACAAACCTAAAAGGAACAACTGAAATAAAGTGTGTAGATCAAGACTAGTTATTGTTCAATCTAGTTTAAAGTATGTATAATGCCATGAACAAAATGTGACTCTCTGGGACAGGAACAATTTTCAGTTATGTAGGATTAGCCTTCAGTGAGGTTTATCTCATTTTATTTTACACATTTTTCCCTACTCCATCTTGCCTCTCAGTCTTTGTGTCATTACAAGCGTGTGGAGGAAGAAAATGTTTTATGTCTCTGACTTTGTCATGTGATTAATTTGCTGAGTTAACCCATCTTAGTCAATTTGGGTTGTTAGAATATCATAGACTGGATGGCTTAAACAACAAACATTTATTTCTCACAGTTCTGGAGGCTGAAATCTGAGATTAGGGTGCCAGCATGTTTGGGTTCTTGGTGAAGACCCTCTTCCTGGACTGCCATCTTCTCATTGTATCTTCACATGGCAGACACCAGAGAGAGGAATCAAGTTCTCTTTCCTCTCTCCTGTAAGGAGAGACTAACCCATCATGTGGGCTCCACCTCATGACCATATTACCTCCCAATGGCTCCATCTCCAAATATCATCACATTGGGGATTAGGATTTTCAACATGTAAATTTTGGGGGACACAAACATTCAGTCTATAGCGTAACCCTTCCAAAAGTATTCATATTTTACAAGAGAACATTTGTATGAAGGAATAGTTTTTTTTTTTTTTCAGAATCTTCCTGATATTCCTTAATTTTATCATGTAGTTCTCATACAGCATTATCTACTGCAATCAGGTTAAGATCAATATTATCCAGAAACAACTTAACTTTTCTGCTAGAGGGGTAAATTTTTGAAAAGAAAGGACAATAATGACTAGTAAGCAATTGTAGAGGATTGGTTGCCATGGGAACTTGTGATTGGAAGGTGTGCCCAAGGGGAAGCCTGATTTCATTTTTGATCAATACAGTTAAACAGAAGGAATTGGCCTATTAAGGATGGGGAAGGATTAAAAATGTGGCTGAGAAGGAGTGAAAATGAAGTGGACAGAATGTCTTTTAAGGAATTAGTGACAGGCAGGCAGTGTTGTGGTGAAGGAGCTAGTGTTGTGGTGAAGGCCCTGAGGAATCCTGAGGGAATTTTCGCATAAAGTAAAGGCACTTACAAGTTCATTTCTTTTGGCATTCTAGGAACGACAGACCAAAGAGAATCTATAACTTAAAGATCCAGTTATCACTTCGTGACTAATGTGTTTTGTAGACTGGGCAAGAGTTTGTTTGCATCACTGTTGTCCAGGGGAATCCAACTTTAAATCTGCTTGTTATAAACAGCATTCCTCAAACCACGAACCCATCCCATCAACCTTCAGACATTATACAGATACTGCTTTGACTCACACTCAATGACTCACATTCTTTCTCTAGGTAGAAATGAGAGTCTTGTAAAACTTAAGTAGAGTTAGACTGTAGAAAGACAGATCTCTGTAGTTCTAGCCAGTTTTTAAGCTGATAAAAATATTAAAAAGTGAATCAATGGCAATGTGTTAAAAACCTTTAAAATATGAAAATTTCTAGCCACTATAAAATGGGACATGATCTATTCCTATTTAGTTATTAGTTTTCTTTCATTTTACAGTTTATTTTTTTAAGTGTTAGACTAAAGAATAAAAATAAATGTTACCAGACCCAAGACTAGAAAATCATAGTACCTTTAGACATGTGGAATGAAGTCACAGCTAGAAGCAACTTCTTTTTGTGTTATTCTGTAAAAAAAGATTTGAAGATTTCAAAAAAGCATTAAAAATGTAACTCTGAGTTCCAGGGGCACACATATGATGCAAAATTTGTATTGCTAATTAGGAGCAAATTGGCAAAGAACTTATTTTAATCTATTTGTTCTTACAGCAAAGTTTTTCATTTGTGGGTAGAGTTCTGTGCAGTAAACAGGAGTAATAAGACATGGCTGTAAGGGCATCCTGGATGTAACTAGTATACAGCCTTTTCCTTTTACAGATAGCTGTGGCATCTCTTTAATTCCTCTTGCCTGATGACAGTACTCTCAGAGTAGGTACTTAAGCTGCTCAGGTGATCGGATAATTCATCACTAGACTAAATCCAAAGAGAGGATGCTAAACAAGGCTTCCAATCAGGGTTAGAAAATAGATCATGCTTCAAGTGATTCCCTGCACCTTGGGCCATGTGGCAAGGGTGATTTACTGTGCACTGTGCCTATGACTCCTACTATCACTGCAGGGAATTCTTACCCTGTCTTACTCCTTCCCTCCCTCCACTCCTGCAAGGCTGGGTTCAAGCTTTTTACAGTTTGGGAGTGATGGGTTGGAGGGAAGCCACTTCTACTGGTGATAAAGTAGGATGATTTGCTTCTTTAGATCAGGGGATGTGTAAGCACATTTATCCCATAAAGTTGGAGAACAAAGGAAGGCACATTCTTTACTGCTAGAGGTAGGAAATGTAAACTCTGATTTTCTTTTAAGAGTCAAGGAAAAGGGACTAATAGTCATTTGATATGAATGGGAAAGTTTGGGACAACCAGGAGCATAGGAGGACTTCACTGCCTCTGTAGAGGATACAGTCAAAGTCAGTATGATATTTGTGGGGAAGTTTTTCCTGAATGTTATACACATATTCCCAGTTCTGGTTGAATCCAAGGTCTATCAACAAAGTTGTAAATATACCCATTCTTAGGACTGCATTGGCAGTTTTTCACATCCCCAAATTTTCCTTTCCAGGTTTATGTGGAATTCTGAATGGTTGAATTAAGCTCAATTTCTAAACTTTTTAGTTATAACTTGATACATAAAAGTAAAAATGGTTCTGTGCATTCCAATATTAAATTTGCTCAAATTATTTTATTTTTAAAATAGTGGGGATAAAACAATATTATCGTGGCAAAGAAATCTTTTAATAAAGGATAAACTAGTATCTCAGCTGAACATTAATAACTTATAGACTAGTTACCTCATGGGAACACCATTTCAATATGATGTCAAACTTAGTAGTATTGAGATGCACAATTAATGTAAGTAAAACATATCCATTTAAATGGAAAGAACTAGTGGCCAATTAGCAACAACAACAATTTAAACAGTTTTGTTATGAAGGGTGAACTAATGTGATCTAAGTCTTTTTTTAAAACAAGTTTTAATATTCCTCTTTTTATATTCTAGAAATAAGAGAGAAGACACTTAATAAGTGTACCTAAAAAGGCCTTGTAAATTCATCTTTGCAGAAAAAACAGCTCTGTTCCTTATACTAGTGGGAGAAATATGGTGGATGCCCTCTGAGAACAGTATATTTAATATATCAGATAATTAGTTCTACTCATAAAAGGAAATCTAGAGTAAATTACACTTTGTACATCACCTCTTCTGAGACACTATTTATTGCTATTTTGTTCATATATCACCTTGTTCACCCTGGTTTTACTCTTTGTGACCCCAAATAATCAGCCTTTGTCTAAGGAGCTAACAAATTAATTTCTTTTATTTAGTGGGAGCAATGGGTTCCCACTTTAAATTTGTCAGCATCAATGGAACCATAGCCATAAGTTAGAGATGTTCTCCATGATTCTCACTGCCTTGCAATACAGCTTAGGAGCCTGTGCAGCTCTAACATTAAACTGAATTCACCGTATAGCATGTCTGTCTGATGTGCATGGAACACAGGACTGGGAGGTATCTTACCATCCTACCTTGACTTCAGATCTAAACCTCAATGCCATCTTAAAAGATCCAGCCATAGGCTGGCCCAGTGGTGTAATGGTTAAGTTTGTGCACTCTGCTTCAGTGGCCTGGGATTCGTGGGTTCAGATCCCAGGCCCAGACCTACACACTGCTCATTGGGCCATGCTGTGGTGGTATCCCACATACAAAATAGAGGAAGATTGGCACAGATGTTAGCTCAAAGATCCAGCCAAATTTGAGTCTCAAAAGCATTTGTTACTTTCAAAGTAGTGTTATTGCTTTGGATACATTTCAAAAATATGTATTTTTAAAAATCTTTGAAAATAGCCAACACCAATTTCTCTAATGACTTACCTTTTAAGCCAACTTTAATAAACTCACACTTAAACTAAACAAACCTGATGATCAAAAGGAAAACTTTATTATTTTAAGAAATTAGCTTCTATTATTATAGTTAGCATCTCAACCCAAGGTGACAGTTTCAGAGCACAAAAATAGTTAAATTTTAATGAATTACAAAAATATATTACTGATGCCTTATTAACTTTTTATAAATGGCTCAATTTGCTAAATAAATCAAGGAAATGGCTTCTAAGTACTGACTACCTATTCTTACCTTTGATCTTTTATTTTCTTGTATTCAGTTAGACTGTAAAGTGAAGACTGTGGTTGGGAAGTGATTGTTAAGATCATTAAACAACCTTGGGATATAGGTGAGCATGGCCCATATCACATGTTCTTGTGACCCTCAAGAGCAGGGCAGCCATTGTGTTTGGATAGCTTCTTAGTCCAACTTTTTATGCCTGGCTTTTCTCTGTCTGTAGCCATTACCTCATAACCTCAATTTCCTCCCTCCATCCCAACCCTATGGCCATGCCTTGCTAGGCAGCTGGATTTGACATGATTCACATTAATTCTAACTTGTCTTCTGTTCCATTCTTTTGGGGCCTTTTCTTCATTAGGACATGTGGGCAGTCAAGTTTATCTTTATTCTTTGATCCTAAAGAAATGTTGCTAAAATTTGGTAGTTTCAATCATCTTGGCTTTATTTATTAAATTAAGTATTTTATTTATTAGACCTGTTTTTGTCCTTACAAATATTTTTGGTGACTCTTGAGTCATACCACATAGGTGTGTTCTGCTGTGACTCTGCATATCTTGACTTGAAGGACCAAACCATTTGGGCATATGCTGTTGTGGTTTGTGCTGGTGCCTGGGGTTGCAAAGGTGGTGAGTCTGTAGTTAAACAGTCATGCTCTGGGGACCCATTTTACAATATTATGCTCTATTTAGGCAATGTTTCAGGCTGGACATGCCAAATTTAGGGCAGGCCTAGAAATCCAGGAGGTCCGTAAGAACTTGTGTCTGTTCCAGGGCTCATTAGAGCGTTCCATTGTTCATTAGAATGAAGACTAGTATGCCTCTACTGACTAATGTATTTTCACATTTCAAAATGCTTCACAGTATTCCCAGGTTTTATGAAGTTTAATGAGAGACAAAATGTGTTGATGGAGTCTAGCTTCTTGATACAATAATATCTTCCTTTCAGTCTTTAGATATATTTAGATTTACTACAAACTCTTTGATGCTGGCAGGTCATTAGAAGTTAATGTTTTTCATTGCAGTGATCCTCAGTTTAGAGTGGAATAGTGTTTGTTTTCATTAATGATCCAATTAATGATCGCAATATGTATGTGGTTGAGGTGTGGGGATTAAGAGCTCTAGCTGATCGTATTTTCTTCTCCTGAGAAGACAAGAGGAATAAGCAATAATGTCACAGCCCCTTCACAAATTTCAAACAGATCATACATATGGTTGTAAAGCTAAATTGCTTTTTTCTAATTTAAAATTTATAGAGTTATTCTGTACTAAAAATTAGACTGACAGTATGGATTTGAGCATTGTAAAGACACCAGAGCAGATACATTCTCTGAGGGAGAAGGTAAAAAAGACCTTGGAAAAAATTCCTGGAATCTTTACCATTTATCTGTGATGATCTCATTAAAAATTTGTTTTAGTATGATGAATAAAATGTGTCCCCATATTTGTTTCTCCATGTTTTTTTCCTGCATGTTGCTTTCCAAAAGTAATTTCTTAAAAACTCCTAAAAAATAACATAGAGCTATCATAGAATATTAGAACCAGAAGATATCTGATTTATAGTATTCGATCACAGTTATTTGATATAACCAGAGATAGGAAGTTAGGAATTTTTCAGTGGTTCATCCATTAGCATATCCTGGAATCAGAACTGCCTAAAGCACTGGGACAATCTTATGCCCTGCTGATTAGTGTCAGTGCCTAGAATATAAAAGGTGCTTCGAAAATGTTTGCAGAATGAATGAATGAGAGGGTGAATGAATGGAAGGGAGGAAATATACCAGATGGACTAAAATGATGCTCTATGCTCAGCAGTACTATTACTTAATGTTATGAAAACAAAGGGAGCATAATTCCCTTTTAGTTTGTGAATGCCCCAGGTTCCTAGTTCTTAATTTTATTTTTCTCCTCCTTTAACCCTATATACTTGCAATCTATTTTTTATATAACGATGATTTTTCAAAAATATAATTCATATAATGTTACACTTCTGATTTAGAATATTTGACTACCTTTTCATTGTAGTTAGTACAAAATCCAACCATTTATCATGATGTACAAGTACATGCTTGGTCTGATCCTTGTCCACACATCCAATCTCTTCCCCCGGCTCTTTTCCTCTTACATTGCACACTAGTCACATTGGCCCTCTTTTTGTTTGTAGCTGGTTTCCACTTCAGGACTGTTGCACTGACTATTCTCCCTGCCTGGAAGGCAGATCTCCCCATACCTAGCTCCTCCCCATCATTTAGTTCTCATCACAGTTCATCTCCTTAAAGATGCCTTCCTTGACCCCCCAACCCATTGCATGAATCTCCCTCCAGCACTCCCTGTCAGGTCATTCTCTATTTGTATATAAGAGTAATTACTTTATGATATTATCTTCTAGGAGAGTCATCCTTACTGCTGCGTCCTCAGTGTCTAGAACAGAAGCTGGCACAAGTTGAACAAGTAAATGCTGTATTTTTTTTATTGAGGTGTAATTGACATATAACATTATATTAGTTGCAGATGAATGCTCTATTTTTGATTATATTTTAAAAATGCTCTACCAGAAAGAGTCAGAAATGAACTCTGAAGATTGATCTTGCCCCTTGTCTGAGCTCCCTCAGTGCTCTGTGTATATATGTATCATTACTGTACTACATCCTAGCACTTTATAAGCCCATCTTATTCATCAGTTGTAATCCCATAGTGAGGAAGGATCCAGTATCTCATGATGCTAGACATATCAGATTTCAATAAGTTATTTCGGAGAAGGGAGGCTTACATTTATTAAGCACCTGTTACTGCAACGTGGAATGAAAGCAGATATTACTTTTGGGTCATATTTATTTAAGGGCTAAGAACACAGACTCAGAAAAACTCACATAACCTTGGGAGATAATTAGTGTCTCACAGAATGCTGGTTGCTTACCTCTCCAATCCCTTCTCCTTCTCTACTTTTACTGTCAGAACCCTGCTTTTATTTCAGACAGCCATGGGCCCAGCAGAAAGATTTCATTTCCTTGCCTCCCTTGTGGCTAGGGGTAGACAATGATATGTAAATAGATGATGTTGGGTGGGCTTTGGGAAGACTCTTTGACACACTGATTCAGCTCTTACTCTCCCGTGGTAGCTTGAAAAATTTGGCCACAGCATTTTGCAGTTTCTCCCACTAACGGGTGGAGTCTATTTCCCTATTCTTTGAATACGGGCTGGTCTGGTGACTTTCTCTGACCAGTAGAAGGCACACACTTGATAAATTATCAAGATAATAGGTTTGAAAGCCAGGCTTTTGAAGAGTTAGGAATTCCTAACCCTTTAAGTCTGTTTATTATATTAAGGTTAGGCTAGAGTCCTTAGGTGTGTATATTTCCTGTCATAGTGTTTAGTAAAGGTTCCCCTAATCTCCTCTAAAGGGTTAACAGAGAGACTCGAGTCAGAGAGAAGTGGAGAATGGAGTTAGGGAAATAAAAGGAGAGTTGACCTCCTTTTTGGCCTGGGGGTTGGTGGACATAGGGATAGTAAGAGGGAGAGTATGGAGCTAATTAAATATGTGTACTGACTCTCTCTCTCTCTTGGCATTAGCCTGGGTTGAAGGAGTTTGGGTTGTTGATGGGATATCAGTGGCATGTGGCTTGTCCTCACGCCCCTAACTGGGACTCAGGGAGGATATTTGACAGGAGGAGACCCTGACCAATGTGGAGAGGGGAGGAGATTGGACGCTAACATAAGAGACAGTCAGTGGTTGAGAAAAGGCCATCAGGCCAGGAGCCTGGATGGAGGCAGTAGGGAGAACCAGGAGTCTGAAGCCACTAAGAGGTGAGGGAAAGCTGAATTGGCAAAAGGAGGAAGCCAATTTCTTCTGGAAACAAAGTTCAAGCTAAAGGAATGGACCATAAATTTGATGGCCATAAATTGCAGCAACAGAGTCCAGTGGGGCAAATTAACCAGGAGGATAGGGGACCTCAGTTCTGAGAGCAGCAGGTGCCAGTGCAAGGACTGGCCTGTGGCCGGCGGCCCCTTCATCCCAACACTAGAAGAATATAACACCTAAAATTGTTGTGACTTCACTGGAGGTTAGGCAGGAAGAGGCTGTAGTGAGACTCAGGGTTTTTATCCACATGAGAGACTGAGCATTACTTGAAGGGACTGTTAAATAACCAGATTGGACTGGAGATTTCTCTCTGTCTCCCTCTCTCTCTCTAATATATCCATATCTAAACCCACTGGGTATTAGATGGAGAAACAGGAAACAGGACAGACGTCTTTAGACAAAATAAAGAATCTAAGTTTTTGCTGCACATTTGAGTTTTAATGTCAGTTACATTTTATGAATCCATTTCGCTTGCCTGGCTGCAAGAGGAGAATATTGGCCCAGAAGCTCTCCAGGGGCCTTTCTAGCTTTAAATGTTAAGGTTTCAGCACATTTCCATTATTTGTCAAACTCCTGCAGCAGCCTCCTTAGAGGTCTCCCTATTGCCCAATGACCTTTCCTTCAATACCCTTTCTCCTGTGTTGGAGGAAGAACAAACTTTCTCAAATGCTTCTTTATTCACGTGATTTCCCTGCTCTGAAGCACAGCCTTGGAACAGATTAAAACTCCGTTCATGGATCTTAACATTGTCCATCGCCTGTTCTACTTGAGGCCCTTTGCAGGATCAGATGTATTTACCATATGTTGAAAACATTTGTTTATTTTGGTCTTGGTCTTCTTTTCCAAAAGACATCTCTGTCCTCCTTTAAACTTTTTGAGCTTTAACAATGCTCAAAATTTTTCTTTTTCATGCTAACATAAACCGGCTTTTGATTAGCCCCTCCTTATTGTTTCCATCCCCTGGAAACAATAACTCAGTGATGTTACACACATTTTTGTTTGCTGCAAATAACACCACACTGGGTGCTGTATATAATTCATTTTTCTGACACTTTTCTTTAAATCCCCACATGCATGTAATTATAAAGGGATTTGATATTAATAATCCATTCTCCCTTTAAATATGTTTTATGCAGTTCTGCCCTTGGAAGAAAACTCAGGCCCCATAACATTTCTGGAAACTGTTCTCTGGTTATTTCAAGTCAAAAATCAGAGTTGTAGTTTAGTAATTAAAATGTCCAGCCTCCTGTCCTAGTTAAAATTTCAGTCTTGTTTTGTATTTGTGGCTCTCCTCCTCTCCCAGCAGCAGCAATTCACAGATGGGAAGCTGGGGACAGCATGGGCGTTATGGTCTGCTCTTTCCTTTTTTCTTTTTTCTACACCTTCCTATCTCTCCAATCACATTTTCTGAGTCTCCCAGCATGGGACTGTTGGCAGGGAGAAGATACAAGGAAAGCAGGAATGTTCCTGCCAGTCTGCTCCTAATATGCTAACTTAGAATTGCTGGTCTCTGGATTTGGTAGATGTTTGAAGACTCTTTTCACTCATGGGAATTTTTTTTCTTTTTTGGTTTTTCCATGTCTCCCACCTTATGGCGGAATCTCTTACTTGCAGTTCTCTTGATGAATAAGAATGCATCACTATTCCAGCTGGTAGTCTACTCCTTCATTAGCCCCTTAGACCTCCTAAACAACCTCCAGCTTTTATCTGATGAAGCTAACTGGCCCCTTTTTGTGGCCCAATTGGGCAGTACCTAGGAGACCTTAAGTGCATGCTGTCTCTTGTGTGGTATTTTCTTGCATGCTTTGTCTTAACAGATTTGGGGAGTTCAGGCTGCCCAACATAGCTTGTCTCCTTTCTCTTCTAAGTAGCTAGTCAGAACATCTTTCACTCTTCAGATTCTCCAGGTGGGAGGAATGTAGCAGGCCATGTTGTCTCCCAAACTGCAGGGGACAAATACCAATTGATCTTCCTAATTCTTTTGAACTGGTGGTGAAGGGGGAAGCACTTTCACTCTTTTGCACTGTGGATTGATAGGGCTCATGGAACACCAATAATTCTTTCAATGATTCCTCTTTATTCTTTTATTCTTGATTTTTTTATACCTTCAATGTGGGCAAAAGGTCTAAGGATGATTTTCTTTCCTCTCTCTTTTTGCAAATGCTAATGGTGGTCTGTCACTTCACTTAGGAATATGGCTTTTGTTATCTTTGGGCCATTTTAACACTCTCTGTGTTTCTTGCTTGCTTGCTCTCTCTCTCTTTTTCTTTCTTCCTTCTCCCTCTCATCTTCTCTCTCTCTCCTTCTTTCCTTCCTTCCTATCTATCTAACTATTCTTTCTATCTATCTATCTATCTATCTATCTATCTATCTATCTATCTATCTATCTATCTATCTATCTATCTATCTGCCTACCTACCTACCTACCTACCTACCTACCTACCTGTATCTTTATTCTTTTTGTGCCTCCATTTCCTCATTTGTAAAATGAGGGAAACACTACTACATACTTCATAAAGATGTTTTTTTAAGACAATGTGTTAATAAAAGTAGAGCTCTTAGAACAATTCTTAGCACATAGTGTTGTGTAAGTGTTAGCTATTATTATTAACAATATTATCATCTAATATAATTTAGGTATTATCTAGATACCATTCAACCAAATCAACAGGCACAGCCCTTGATGTGCCCCAGGCTTGGTGCTAGTGCCAGAGCTGCAACACTTAGTTAAATATGATCCCTTCCCTTTAGTGGTTCAAGGTATGACTTATGTTTTCTTATTAAGTATTCATTTATTTGTTAAAAAAATAATAATTGAGTATCTATTTCTAATGTACTGATGATAAATACAGATATAGTCCCTACTCTCATGTAAAGGTTAATTCATTCTCCATAGACTGCAACATTAGCCATATACTTGGAGCTCAGTGAAGGTCACTGGTATATATATATATATGTTTTCCTGTGTAAAATATAAATATATATATTTCATGTATATGTTTTCTTTTGCATAAACAGATCCTACCATGGACAGTGGCACTTTTCTTTTGGGAATAAACTAATGTTCTATATTTAGGAAGTTAATTCAAAATATAGGGATCACACAAGAAACAAATCTCAGATATTTGTATCATATCCTAGCTTAAATCAATAAAATACTAGTTCCTGAATTTAATTTTACACTATGTCTTAATGGTAAAAATAAATGAGACCTAAATGCTCCTATAGTCAGGACTCACTTAGGACAGAACTTTCCATGTATCTCAAACAAACCAGGGAGTTGAATACAATGTTTAGTCATAGGTACAACTATTTTTTCCATTAATTTTTATTTACCTACTATAAGCTTCTCACTTAAATAGTAGGTATGGTAAATTCAGTAAATTGTGACAATAGGCTTGCCTGCTCTGTGATTGTTTAGTGAGCAGAAGAGATAAAATGTTTCCATGTGGTGTAAATATGGCTCTAAATGATTCTAACATTGGTCCTCTAAGCCTCTCTTTTGTAATAATCCTATGTGTATTCAAATTATGGAAGTACCAAGCCTGGTGTCCGTTACTCATTGAGCCCTCTATGGCTTAGCAAATACTGACTTGACATGGCATTTAGCTTATACCCTTACTTGCAAAGGATGTCATTTTATATTTTAAGATAAAAATAATTTTAAAAGAATTTAAAATTTTACAAATTGAGGATTTTCTAGAGTATGCTATATTCTTATATACAACTAAATATAAATAATGCACACAATGGGTTTTACTATTTGTCTCCAATTTCTCTTCCTGAAGGAATTGGTAAAAGCCTTAATCACTGTGTCTGAGGGACTGTGATTTCCAGTATGGTAGCTGCCAGCCACGTGTAACTGCTGAAATTGGAATTAAGTAAAATTAAAAATTAAGATTCTCAGTGTGCTAATCACAATTAAGTGCTCAATGGTTAAATGTGGCTAGTCACTATTATATTGGACAGTACAGATATAGAACATTTACATCATCGCAGACAATTCTTTTGGACAACTTGATCATAGATTCTATTCTGTATGTCCCACAAAGGGCTTGTTTCAGCCCATTAGGGCTTGTATGCTTCAGTGCTTTGATTGCTGGATTCTCAGTTTTTTCTTGTGCATTTTCTCAATGTTTGGTCTATAAACATTTTTTTAACCTAATATATCTCTTGCTTTTTATTAAATCAACTTTATGGAGATATAATTTACATATAATAAATAGACCCGTTTTAAATGTATATTTTCAAGAGTTTTAGCCACCACAATTAAAAGATAAAGCATTTCCTTCGCACTAGAAAGTTTCTTTAAGCCCATTTGAAACCAATAACCACCGCTTCTGGCCTCAAGCAGCAACTGTTCTTTTTCTGCCACTGTACATTAGTTTGACCCGTTCTAATCTTTCACACAAATGGGCTCATGTAGTTTGTACTCTTTTATGCCTGGCTTCTTTTTCTCAGCCTAAGGGTTTTGAGTTTCGTCCATGCTGCTTCATTAATTTTTAAATTTCTGAGTAATAATACATTTTCTGAGTATATCATTTTGTTTATCCATTATCTCATTCATTATTTTTCCCCATGCATTTTTTTGGAAATTTTATAGGTTTAGCTTTTATGTTTAGGACCATGTGCATTTAAAATTTTTTTGTGTGTATAGTCTTATGTAAGGAATAGTGTTCATTTTTCCCATATACTTATTCAATTATTTCAGCACTATTTGAAGAAAAGCCTTTCTTTTCTCTGTTGAATTACCTTGGCATCTTTGTCAAAAATCAATTAATCATATATGTGGACTCTATATTCTGTTCCACTGGCCATAAATTTACTCTTCTACCAGTACTACACTGTTTTGATTACTGTTAAGTCTTGAAATCAGGCTAAGTTACCAAACTTCATTATTTTTCAAAAATTTTTTGGATATTTTCTGTCATTTCAGTTTTTATGTGAATTTTGGAATCAGCTTATCAAGTTCTACAAAAATAGGCTGCGGGGATTTTAATCTGTAAGCATTAAAAAATACTCTGTCCTCTTTTCCCCCTTCTCTCTGCATCAGTTACAATCCAACCTTTCTATAAAATTACCAGTGTAATTTTAGGCTGAGAATACCATCTGTCTAGCTGATAAATGAAATTTTTAAAATGGACTTCTTTATAGGATAACTTTTTAAAACTTTTTCTTCCACTGTAAACTATGCTACTTTACATTTGCTAATTAACATATTTAAGCACAAATGTCTTAGCCTGTTGATGATTTTCTTTCTATGAGAAGTGGGATTGTTGAATCAAAGTTTATGTAAATTTTTGATTTTAATTTAAATTCTAATTTAATTTTAAAATAAAAATTCTAAATAAAAAAAATTTATTTAGAATGCAAAAATTCTAAATAAAATATTAGCAAACAGAATACTATAATGCCTGCAAAGAATAATTTATCATGACTAGACCTCATCCCAGAAATGCAAGGCTATTTCAATGTCAGAAATCTATGAGTTTAATTCATTACATTTACCAATTAAAAGAGAAAGCCATATAATTATACAATAGATACTAAAAAGCCTTGAATAAAAGATAGCAGTTATTCATAAAAAAGTCTAAGTGCAATAAGAATAACAGAATATGCTTAAATAAGTAAAGCCTATCAGAAAAAAATAGCAAATATTATTCTGAATGATGAAACATTAAAGACATTTATATTGCAATTAGAAAAAGGACAGAGATGACCAGTACTTTATTATTCAATGTTATTTTGGAAGTTCTCTGAAATGCAATAGGAACAAAAGTGAAGTAACACCTAAAATAATGGAAAATAAAACGTAAAGTGACTTTTCTTTCTATTTCTTTTTTTTTTTTTTTTTTGTGAGGAAGACCAGCCCTGAGCTAACATCCGTTGCTAATCCTCCTCTTTTTGCTGAGGAAGACTGGCCCTGGGCTAACATCGTGCCCATCTTCCTCTACTTTATATGGGACGCCGCCACGGCATGGCTGACAGGCAGTGCGTCGGCAGGCGCCCGGGATCCGAACCCGCGAACCCCGGGCTGCCAAGCGCGGATGAAACCGCTGCGCCACCGGGCCGGCCCTCTATTTCTTTTCTTGTCTATGATATCTTAGTATCTTTAGAAATTGTTATGGACTGAATTGTGTCCCCCCCCAATCATATGTTGAAATCCTAACCCCAAATATGACCGTATTTGGAGATAGGCCCTTTAAAGATGTAATTATGGTTAAATAAGGTCATAGGGTGGAACCCTAATCCGATATGACCCGAATCCAATCCAAGAGGTCCTTATAAGAAGAGGAGATTAGGACACAGACAACACATATGACCATGTGAAGACACAGTGACAAAGCTTGGCTCTCTTCTGCAAACCAAGGAGAGATGCCTTAGGAGAAACCAACCCTGCTGACACCTTAATCTTGGACTTCTAGCCTCCAGAACTGTGAGAAAATAAGTTTCTGTAGTTTAAGCCACCTGGTCTGTGATACCTTGTTATGGCAGCACAAGAAAACGAATACAGAAGCCCATGATATACTCATTCTAGTAAAAATCTATAAGTTATAATAAGAAAACTTGGTTAGATGGCTGGATAGAAGATAATTAAACATGAACCAAAAATTTTCTCTGTATTATATCTAACCACCTGTAAATGGAAATCAGAAAAATAATCATAAGTAGAATTAACTAAATGGCAAAGGTGAGATTTAAAAATTTTGATCTTTAACTACTTGGGTAAACACTAGTTATCATTTCAGTTATTTATGACTGTCTTAAAGGGAAATTCTTTGTCTTCAATACAAAACATTCAGCTTTATGCCATCTTCTATTTATTGCTGCCTGACAATAATTAGGCATGTAGATAATTGTTTATTTAGCTTCTTAGAAGGAAAGTCTTAAATATTGGGAATATTAATTGTTGAATAGTTATTTATTCAAGTTATAAGTTTAATAAATGAAAAAATATTGAACATCAGCAGGAAATTATTGCATAATACCATTTTTCCTTTCACTAAATTTCAACAAACATGCTTTCTACAAAACAATCTGAAAGCAAGTAATTTATATTATAGTCTAATACAATTATCTAATACACACAAATAGGAGCTTATTTTTCAAATCAGTTTTACTAAAGATTAAATTCATATTATAGTACTCTTCTTTAAAATTAATCACAGTTTTGAGTTCTGTTTAATGGCTGTTTGAGGTAGGAAAGATATATTTGAGATGTTATTTTACAATTTTATTCAAGAGAGAAAGAATACAATTTTATTTCAAGTTTTCCCAATCTTCTCTTCTGAAATTGCTGCACAATCTTTTCCATATATAGAAGAATGCATAAGATACCTCAACTATTATTTTTAACATTATCTATCTACTGTTCCATTTTTTGGTAATGCTTTCATGATTTTAAGTAAAATGTTATAGAATTATTACTTTATTTTTCACAGAATTGATAATACTGTTTATAAACATTTAAGTAATCCAGAAATGTACAACAAAACAAAATACCTTTTATGTCCCACTACCCAGAAACAAATGTCAATATAATAAGGAGAATGATTTTTCAGCCATTGCTCTATGCGTACATAAAGATAGAAATATAGCCATAGATGGCTAAAACAGTATATAAAAATTGCATCTAATTATACATAATATTTTAAATTAAGAGATAAATTTAAGTTTACTTGAATTTAATAAAAGAAAAAGAAGGTAACATGAAGCTTAAAGAATTTTCAACCTTCTGATATGTTTCTTCATCAGAGATAGTCATTGCTAAAAAAGCCTTTTGAATTTAAGAAGAATGATGAGAAACATTAAGAAGTTGCTTAAAGTTCATGTTTCAATTTTATAACTTACTGATTTCTGCTGTGAAAGATGAGTAAATGAGCACTCTTCCTTCCTCCTCCCATTTCCTTACTTCTGTTTTTTATTCAGTGTATTGTATTTACTTTTCAAGTTTTATAACATTGACAGTCAGTCCTATAGCTATAATTCTCAGAGTTGTTTAGTCTTGGTTCTGCATTTAAATAGATTTCATTTTCTCTACCAGTTGTTTTTACCACAGCATCTCCATTCCTTGGTTCCTTGTTTTCATTTACATGTTTGATGGCTGAATTTCATGGTCAACTAATTTTCGACAAAGGCACCAAAAATACACAATAAAGAAAATCTCTTCAATAAATAGCACTGGGAAAACTGGGTAGCCACATGCAAAAGAATGAAATTGGACCTCTACCTTACACCATACACAAAAGTCAGCTCAAAATGGATTAAAGACTAAAGGTAAGACCAGAAATCATAAAACTCTTGGAAGAAAACAGATCTTTGACATGGGTCTTGACAATGATTTTTTTAATCTGATACCAAAAGCACAGGCAAAAAAAGCAAAATAAACAGTGGGATAACATCAAACTAAAAAGATTTGCACAGCAAAGGAAACAATACGCAAAATAAAAAAGCAAACTACAGAATGGGAAAAAATATTTGAAAGCCATGTATCTGATAAGGGTTAATATCCAAAATATATAAGGAACACTTACAACTCAATAGCAAAAAAACCAACCTAGATAAAAAAGGGGCAAAGGATCTGAATAGACATTTTTTCAAAGACATACAATTGGCCAAGGGATTATATGAAAAGGTTCTCAAAGTCACTAATCACCAGGGAGTTGCAAATCAAAACCATGATGAAATGTCACCTCACATCTGTTAGGATGCCTATTAACAAAAAGACAAGAGATAAATGTTGGCAAGGATGTGGAGAAAAGGGAACTCTTGTGCACTGTTGGTGGGAATACAAATTAGTAAGATCATTATAGAAAACAGTATGGAAGTTCCTCAAAAAATTAAAAATAGAACTACTGTATGATCCAGTAATCCCACTTCTGAGTTTGTATCTGAAGGAAGTGAAATCAGGATCTGGAAGAGATATCTGTCCTCCCATGTTCATTGCAGTGTTGTTCACAATAGCCAAGATATGGAAGCAGCCTCAAGTGTCTATTGATGAATGAATGAATAAAGAAGATGTGGTATATATATATACTCAATGGACTATTATTCAGCCATAAGAAAGAAGGAAATCCTGCCATTTATGACAAGATGGATTAATCAAGAGGGCATTATGCTAAGTGAGATAAGCCAGACAAAGACAGATACTATATGATCTTGTTTATATGTAGAATCTAAAAAAAAAAAAAATTGAACTCATAGAAACAGAGAGTAGAATGGTGGTTACTAGGGGTTGTGGAGTAGGGGAAATGGGGACATGTTGGTCAAAGGGTACAAACTTTCAGTTATAAGATGAATAAGTCTGAGGATCTAACATACAGCATGGTGACTATAGTTAATATTACTGTATTATATATTTGAAAGTTGTTAAGAGAGTAGGTCTTAAGTGTTCCCACCAAAAAAAAAAGTGTGTGAGATGATGGATGTGTTAATGAACTTGATTGTGGTAATCATTTCACAGCATATACATATATCAAATCATCATATTGTACCCTTTAAATATATTACATTTTTATTTGTCAATTATACATTAACAGAGCTGGAAAAAAAAAAAGAAGTACTCAGAGATGTATTCTCTGAGTTTGTGCAAGTTGGCTACAAATTATAAAATGTTATAAAATACCTGGGTCATTTTTTTCCTCCAAGAACTTTGTAGATATTGCTCTATTATTTTCTGGCACTAAAGATTGCTGGGAAATGTCTTGAGGCTAACTTAATTTCTTTCCCCCTGTAGGTGACTCATTTTATTTTCTCCCTGGAAGAATGGATTCATTTTTTTAAAAAATTCCCATATCTAATATGGAAAAATTATTGGATGGCATAAATACATATATAAATTATAATAAGATCTACATTATTTATTTACTTGTGCTTTTATTATTTTAAAAGTTAATTCTAGCTTTTAAAATGGAATATACCATTATGTTTTTAATTTAAAAGTTAGGGCCAGAGGCCGGCCTGGTGGCGTAGTGGTTAAGTTCGTATGCTCCGCTTCAGCAGCCTTGGGTTTGCAGGTTCCGAACCCTGGGCAGGGACAGAAGCACCGCTTGTCAAGCCATGCTGTGGTGGCGTCCCATATAAAGTAGAGGAAGATGGGCATGGATGTTATCCCAGGGCCAGTCTTCCTCAGCAAAAAGAGGAGGATTGGCAACGGATGTTAGCTCAGGGCTGGTCTTCCTCACAAAATAAATAAATAAATAAATGAAAGTTAGGACCAAAAAAGAGGCAAATCTCTTTTGTTTTTTTCATATTTATTTTTTCTAGTGTGTTTGACCATTTTATACTGTTTTGTTTCAATTCTGATTTGCTTTAAATCTTTATAACTTTTAATGTTATTTTTACTCAGCTTATTTTTTAAAATTTTGTATTATGTAGCTTAAAATAATTTATTTTGTTTTTTAGTTAATTTAAAGGTATAAGGAGGAAAAGTTTTGTGTGACAGTTTTGAGCTTAAGCACAATCCACATTCCAAATAGGGGAGGTTAGATGCTCTATTTCACCCTAGTAGGTTCTGGAACAGCTCATCAACCTTCCCTAGATAGACCCCATTATCCCATTCCATTTATCACTGACATTCCTAAAATATTTCATGTGAATGATTTTGAAAACCCACAGGCTGAATTCCTTGCAATAATGATAATCACTATTTATGTGAATAGCATTTTTAACCACTAAGACTGTTTCTTTCACGGTTTGTTATCATTCCCTTTAAGAGTATTCACATATCCTAAACAACAAGTACATACTGAAGAAGTCAGATTAAAGAAATGACTACAAAACTACTGGGGAAGTAGATGGGAGATTCCATTAAGGGAGGATTCAACATAATGCCAGTGATTTAATTTTAACTAAAAACCTTGATCTTATTTACCTTTCTGGGAAGAGTTATGGAAGGGGTCTCTTTGGTTGTAGGGTTTCCCAACTCCTTCCAATATTAGTGTGCAAAGCAGGGAGTAAGGAGGATTGTCAACACGGTATGCTAGCAAGACCATACAGAAGCTTGGAGCTTAAACCTCAGATTGGCTTTTGGCTTTGTCACTTACTAACTGTGAACACTTGGGCAAGTTATCTAACATCTTAGAGTCTTGATTTCTTCATGTTTATAATATGATAATGCCTAATTTATAGTAAGATTTAAATGAAATAATGTCTGTAAAGTACCAAGGACATAAAAAGCATTCAGTATCAGTTACCATTTCTTGAGATGGAGTAAATCCCAAATATCTCCTTGAAGATAATTTTGTTTTGCCTTAGGTACCTCTATATCTTGCCTCTCTGTGGCCTTTAATAATGAGTTGTCAGCTTTACAGTCTGACAGGTCAGTTGCCAGAGGCTAAGGATCCCCTTTCATCCAGCCATAAAAAATGCCTGCAGAAAGCAAAGGTGGCATCGCCTCAGCAGATAAATATACTGTTTGTATAAGAAAAGTTATTATCATCAGAGGAAGGAATTTTGCCCTGAGGGTTTTCAGAGTCATTCAGATTAAATATTTTAGGAATATCAGTGAAACTGCAGCCCTGAATCATTTACTCCTCATCTTTTATCAAAAATGTTAAGTCTGAAATTGACATGTATAAGAAATTATTTAAAGGCTGTGTAATCCATCTACACCATAGTCCTTGGGACTTATGGATGGGCTGCAAGGGGTCAATGAACTCCGTGAAATTATGTACAAAGCTGGATGTGGATGTGCATTTTTGTGCTGAGAGGTCTGTAGTATTTAAGAGAGACTTTTTTTTTTTAAGAAAAATCAGTTTTTTTGAGGAACATTGGCCCTGAGCTAACATTTGTTGCCAATCTTCCTCTTTTTCTTTTTTCTCCCCCAAACTCCAGTACATAGTTGTATATCTCAGTTGTAGGTCTTTCTAGTTCTTCTATGTGGGATGCTGCCTCAGCATGGCTTGATGAGCGGTGAGTAGGTCTGTGCCGAGGATCTGAACTGGCAAACCCCAGGCCGCTAAAGTGGAACGTGCAAACTTAACTGCTATGCCACCAGGCAGGCCCTCAAAAAATTCTTAAAAGGGTTCAAAGCTCAAATAGAATTAAGAAGCACTTTCCTAGATACTCTGACAACTGTTTTGGAGAAATTGGACCATGAGAAGATGATTTTTTTTGGACCATATTAACTTAGCCTGATATATAACCATCTTCACTGAGTTTTGTTTTAATAATATGCCTATAAAATATAATAAAATAAATATTAGTCATATAATTTTTCCAGCAGACTATAAACATAATTGTTGAAGATAAATTTCACTTTTTACTCAGTATCTCATATTTCATATACAAAAGTTTTGATGAGAACTTTCTTTTAGAATTCAGTGCCAGAAAAATCTTTGCTTCCTCTTAGTATCTAACCATGTTAGTTTCTTTTCCCTTTTAAATAATAAGAATTAGATTACTCCTTTTATCTTTCATTTTTACCTTTCTTTCAGGCAACCAAAAATCAGAATTTAAACTAAATGACAGCATCTAAGTTGCTCTTACAAGTTTCTTATTTCCCTCATCTATTCCATGGCAACTGTTTTCTATTTCTAATTATATTTTATTATATGTGTTTTTGTTGTAAACTGCCTCATATCTTTTATGTCAACAGTAGGATATAAATAGATGTGCAATAAAAAATTAATCACTTTTGGAACTGACCATGTAAGTGTAAGGGGAAGATTTCTCTCATCACAGTGATCAGGGAAAATATATTCTCTAGGGAAGGATGAGAACTTATCTTATAATGTATTAGAAGCAGATCATTTCTCTCCAAGTTTAACTCAGATGACTCTTGAAAGGGATTTGCCCAGCTGTTGGTTGCCACTTATGCCCTTAAAAAGTGTGTTGGCTGTGACTCATAAATGCACTTTAGTCCTCTCAGAATAACCCAGCTCATATACTCAATTATTGAATAAATGATTCACAAAAGGAAAAAAATCATGCAACTAATGTGTTTATCCTGTAATGATGCACAATTCTTTTTCTTTTAAATCAAAATCTCTCACTGTGATACTCATTACCTCTTCTAGGGATGAGGAAGGAGGAGAGGGTGGAGGGATTAGGACAGGTAAATACAGAAGCTGCGAGTTTGTCCCTTTTTAGTTAGACTTGCAAAAATAACACAATTAGGAATTTGATAATAGAGTAGAGAGATTAATGTGGACCTAAGTAAGGCTCTTGGTTATAATCTGAATTCATTTTAGATTAGTGTATGATTTGTTCAGACATTTATTTATTCATTAAAATATATTTGTAGAGTTTCTACTTTGTGTAGATACTGTTCAAGAAATGGGACACAAACATGAAAGCACCTGTGTTTCCTGTCTTCAAGGATCGTGGATGTAGTTTATGGGAGATTAATAGTAGTGTCATGACCCAGTGAGAGCAACATTAGTGTGTACAAAGTGCTCTGAGAACACAGAGGTGAGAATGCTTGACATGCCAAAGTTCAGAGTAGGCTTTAGAAGAGCTAATTTTCACCTGGGTCTTGACAAATAAGTAGGAATAGTAAAAGTAAAGCAGAGGGAGGAAGGGCATTGAAGGCAAAAGTAATGACTTTCAAACATCTGGGAATGTGAAAAGCCTTACTAGGGTACAGTCCAGCATGGGGGGAATGTAACATATGTTCTGGTGAGGATATGGTAGAAAGAAGGGCAGATGTGGCTGAAAACTTGGGAACAAATTGCAAAGGGCCTTGATCATTATAAGGTGTTGGGACTTTGTCCTGTAAGATAAGATGAACCTCAGTCAGATAGTCACTCACACTCTTAATTGATGAAGTGTGTATTAAATATATTTTGTAATTTTAACACAAAAAAATAATAACCACTATTTATTTTAAAAATTCAGCATCTTTTCTACCTATTCTCTGATTACTGGGGTTGACACCCTCCTCAATTTGTAAAGTGGGACATAATGTCTTTGTCTTGCCTTCTGGATGACTGCTCGTTACTTTACATATTTCAAGTGGATATAAGTGCTTGATCTGTGTTAAGTGATTATCAAAGGAAAAGTGGAACATTCATTCCAATTTTCAGTCCATTTAAACTGAGAACTACTACACTTTGAATGTTCACAACTGCGTAGATAATATAAATTCAAAATTGTAATAACATTTCTATACTAGAGAACCCAAATATGCTTATGTTCCTGTGGCAACATTTATAAAGTGTGGTGACTGCTTGGAGCATTGTTTTGAAAAAGATTCTGGGGCTGCATCTGGGGGCAGAGGGAAAGAGTACATTAATAATTGACTAGCAATATCTTCTATGTGCCAGAAGAGAGGAGATGCAGCCACATTTTTGCTATCCTTGGTTATTGCACTTTAGGGGAGAAGTCAAGATTCACTATTTGTGCCACAAATATATTCCATTTTGTTTTTAAAATATATCAAGAATATGGTAAAAAGTTAGCCAACTGAAGTAGACTGGAGGCCTCATATTCTTAGATCTTATGTCGAGTGAACTATAGAAAATACAATGTATTTGATGATGGAATAATTATATCAGTTCATTATTGATAGTGAGGCTAGAAAAGGATGAATAGAGAAAGAGAAGCACAGTTTAAAATGCAAGATCTTAGAAGGTGATCAAATACCAACACTAACCAACAGTGCAAAATGCAAGGATTGTAAGTATAAAAAAATCAAGTATTCAATAAAGGAGAATCAAAGAATAAAAGAAAGTATAATATTTTATTGGGGTCATAAAGGCAGCATTTGCTCACACACATTGTGGAAAAGCTAGATTCATGAAGTCACCCTGTGTGCCAGAAAACAAGAGAAGAGCAAGGAGATCCCACTTTCCCTTCTCACAGGAAGGGCGAGAGCCAAGTTGAAGTTTGGGTTGAGTTGAAAGCTTCCCTAAGAAGGGTTGGAGATTTCTTTCCCCTGTTCTGACCTTGGCTAATCTTGGAACTTTGTTAACATGCTAGTAGAAAGGGTCATGCAGAATAAAACTATTTTTTCCTTTTTATCCACTTTCTTCTGAATGCCAGAGGTCTAAGTGATTATTTTCAAATATCACAATTTTTATTAAGTTGTGTTGTTTATTAGTCACTTTGGACCTATCTTTAGGTAAGATCTTGTACCAGTTAGCACTGAGATCCCTTCCAGACCTATAAGTCTACTGTAATAATAGGTAATACTGTAAACTCACCTATTATTCTAAAAGTCAGACTAATTTAAGAAATTAACATTCTCTCTATAAGAATTTAAACATTGATAAACAGTGTACAACTTTACTATAAACAAAACACAGACATCATATTAGTTGACAGAAGAAGCCATTGCCCCCATTTTGAAGATAAGAAAATAATCGTAAAATCAATAAATTATTTATAATGTATACACATTATTGCTCAATAAATAAAAATGGGACCTCCTAGCTATCTAGCAAAATATAGTTATGAAGTAATGCTATTTGGTAAAGAAGATTGGTGTAGAAATAAAAAAAATAAATAGTTTATTCAATAACTTATTTTATATTCATTTAAATTATCCCAATATTTACATTTTACACTTTAATTTGGTCCTGTAGTACTGTTATTAAATAAATGTGGGCCCTTTGAGCCTGTTTCCCACTTTCATTGGTTTGAGATTTGAATTTCCTCCAATTCATGTACTTCATATATATGCATACACATGTGTATATTTATAAATAATATTTGGATACCCCTTTATCTTGGCACATAGTATTTTCTTTACATTTTGGTCAGATTTGTATTCTGGGAACATATTTGAGAATTAAATCTCCTAAGTGGTCATATTTTCTATTAACTTTATTGAAGATTAAGGTGCTTCATTCTCCTTTGTTTCGAAAGTATTTTTAAAGAGATCCATAGTGTGAGAAGACGATTAGTAAACTATTATACACTGGTGATTTATATCTGTCTTTATCTATTTATTCATTCCTAGCTTCTTTAGCTCACATATCCCTTCACCTGGATGCACACTTTCAATTTGCAGAATATATCTTACAGTGAGTACTGAATATTCATTAGAAGATTTTCATGTGGAAATACTCTGACTTTTAAGTCATGACACAAAAAATTCTCTGTAAAAGTTCTTTGAAGATTCCAGCTTTGCTTTCATTTTGTGCCTTCCATTTAATACTGAAGAACAAGTGGATACTTGATAATTTTTTTGAAACAATGCACCCATTAACAATACGTGTTCTGTAAATGTGACTTTACACTTATTCCACAAAATTGGTTCTCTAGCAGTCATTTTTAAAATTATGATAAGTAAACTTCATTAAAGATTATCTTGAGGTAATAGTCAATTTCTTTCCGAGAGTGATCTTAAAACTAAAACGGGTAAAACTGGACCACAGGGACTTCAGCAACCATAGAAATCTGAATCTTTCCCTCTCAAAAAATATATCTAAATTTTGAGATTGCCCCTAGAAAAGAAAAAGATATGTGAAAAACAATAATTTAATTAATTCAATATTTAGTGAAATCTGTCCCCTACTCCATGCCTTGTCACTCATGCACTGAGGGTTGTTTCATTTTTCATATTATGCTTTTTTTACAGTAAAATATTCTTTTCTTATTCACAGCTGTCCTTTGACCTAATACTTCTTCTATGGCTGCTTTCCAAGATGGGGTTTATGCAGGTTGCTTCCTATTCCTTCACAGGACATTTTCTTGAACAAAAATGATATGATTTCAAGGATAAATTCTCTTCACTTGTGTGTTTCACAGCAAAAGTCAACAACACATTATGCCATTGTTTAAAAAAAAAGTTCTAAATAGGTATCTGAAGCCCTGCCATTACCTTAGTCACATGGGAGATTAAAGGCATTTCCTGAGTTGGAGATGTTTTTGCTTATAGGATAGAGGAATTATAGAACTGATTAAATTTCTCTAATTTTTCATGTTCTTTTTCTCTCCTTTTTTTTTCTGTCAGCTGCATTCTTTCTGTGCTGTCTTACGATTTAAGCTTCTCATATTGAATCTAGTTTCACATGATTCTGAGACCCTAAGAGTATGTCCCTGCCGTATTTCTTCCCAGACATTTCTCATCATTGTCATTCACAAGGAATATTATTTAGAGTGAATATTTATAGATGTCTAGAAAGCCTGGCACAAGGAAGGGTATAAAGGGATTTTATCCAGTAGGAACTTATAAGATAGAAATATGAATTTGAATGGAGGAATGTAACTTATTTTGAAAAGTAGAGAGGTTCCCATGCTTTGTGGGTCCTTAGTCCTCAGTGTTCATGTTGAAATTCTCTTTGGAGATCTCTTTTGCCTTTTAGTTGACAAACATTTGAACAGCAGAGAATACTTAGCTATCTTTGTAACTCTCGAGCTTAACCTTGTTTGTGGTATATAAGATGATCAATAAATGTTTGCTGAACTGAACTGAACTGAAAAGAACCTTTTGTAGTTATCAAGCAGTAACTGTAACCAACACTGTAATGTTTGGGACTGAAAAGGCTATTATAAAAATTATAAGAGTCATATTTTCCCTGCTGAGATATTAACGTCTGCTTAAATTGAGCAGAAAAAAAAAGGAATCCTCTGGGGGAGACAGTGAGGTAATACAGAAATTAATTTTGTCATGAAATGATCCATAACAATCTAGGGCATTCTGAAGTTAGTGCCAAGTGTAGCATATGAAAAACTGTTTTTTAAAATATGTCAACTTTCCCAAAATATGAAGTCATTGCATTCAGTATTAACTGATTGGCTTGCAAAATTCACCCTCTGGAACAGTTCTAACTTCAAATGTGAGAGGTGTGAGTTTATGAAAGTATTCAAGAAATAAAACTTGTTTGTTTAATAAAAGTCTACAAAGAGAAAAAAAGGAATGACTTAATAAAAGTCTTGTCCTTTGAAATATAATTTTTAAATTTACTACTTATGCAAAAATGTTTCATCAGAAGAGAAAATGGATAAATTCTATTTTATAATGACTGTATTTTTGGAAAAAATCTATATTTACTGGTTTTGCTTATTATGTGAGTAATACATGCTCTCTGTAAAACCCTTAATACAGAAGGGCTTAAAATTAAAAGTGAAAAATTCTCCTGCTAATCCACTTGCAAAAATATTACCATTTATAGTTTCTTATATGTCATTATAGAATTTTTCATGTATATAAACAAATAGTAAAAGATAGACTTTTATCCATTTTATATATATATAAAATATGCAAATTTAGAATGATATTAAATAGTTTGACAAAACTGGACATATATGAGCTTGAAATATATCTAGGAAATAATTTTAACTATTTATAATAATGCAGATTTTAGTTAATCCTGAAGTCAGTTTTAAATATTTGAATGTAAGTACTCTGTGAATGGGTAAATTAGTATCACACTGACCATCTTCAACTACTAGTCTCAGAAAATTCTAACTTATAGTAAGTCTTTATGAATATATATTGATTAACTTAATTGTCAATTAAATTAAATTAATTATCACACCGTGTCTGTGGAGTAGGATTAGAATTCTCTATTTTACAGGTCAAAAAACTAAGGCTCAGAGGATAAGCAACTTGTCCAGTGACTTGACTCTGACAAATAGCAGAGCCAGTATCCATTCTTAAAAGTACAATGAACTTTATTCAGTGTTGAAGTTTAAGTCAGTCAAGAGTGAATATATAATTGAATTTTTTAAGAACATAAGCAATAGAGCCTATTAGAATGTAAGTGTCAAGAGGGCAGAAACTTCTTCTCCCCTTCCCTCCTGCCCCTCTGTTTTTAGGCACAAAGTAAGTATTCATTTTTTTCACTTTTTTTAAATTGAAGTATTGTTGACATACAATAATATTATGTTAGTTTCAGGTGTACAACATAGTGATTCAACATTTATGTACGTTAGGAAATGATCACCACAACAATTCTAATAACCATCTGTCACCATACAAAATTATTACAATAATATTGACCATATTCCCTATGCTGTATATTATTTCCCCATCGCTTGTTCATTTTATAACTGGAAGTTTGTACCTTTTAATCTCTTTCACCTATTTCACCATTGCCTCCAGCCCCTGGGCAACCCCCAGTTTGTTCTCTGTATCTGAGTCTGTTTCTGTTTTGTTTGATCATTTGTTTTAATTTTTAGATTCCACATATAAGTGAAATCATATGGTAATTGTCCTTCTCTGACTTATTTCACTTAGCATAATACCCTGTAGTTCTATCCATGTTGTCATAAATGGCAAGATTTCATTCTTTTTCATGACTGAGTAATAGTCCAGTGTGTGTGTGTGTGTGTGTGTGTGTGTGTGTGTGTGTGTGTGTATGTGTGTATGTATATATATATATACACCACATCTTCTTTATCCATTCATCTATCAATGGACACTTAGGTTGCTTCTGTACCTTGGCTATTGTAAATAATGTTGCAATGAACATAGGGGTGCATATATCTTTTAGAATTAGTGTTTTTGTTTTCTTTGGGTAAATACCCAGAAGTGGAATTGCTGGATTGTATGGTAGTTCTATTTTTAATCTTTTGAGAAACTTCCCTACTGTTTTCTATAGTGGCTTCACCAATTTACATTTCTATCAGCAGTGCACAAGGCTTCCCTTTTCTCCACATCCTTCCCAATACTTGTTATTTGTTGTCTTTTCAATGATAGCCATTCTGACAGGTGTGAGAATATCTCATTGTGGTTTTGATTTGCATTTCCCTAATGATTAGTGATACTGAGCATCTTTTTATGTGTCTGTTGGCCATCTGTATATCTTCTTTGGAAAAAATGTCTATTTAGGTCCTCTGCTCATTTTTTAATCAGGTTTTTTGTTTTTTGATATTGAGCTGTATGAATTCTTTGTATGTTTTGGATATTAACTCCTTATTGGATATATCATTTGCAAATATCTTTTCCCACTCAGTAGGCTGCCTTTTCATTTTGTTGATGGTTTCCTTCACTGTGCAATACTTTTTAGTTTGATGTAGTCCCATGTGTTTATTTTTGCTTTTGTTGCCCTTGCCTGAGGAGACAGATCAAAAAAAATATTGCTAAGAGTGATGTCAGAGAGTTTACTGCCTATGTTTTCTTCTAAGAATTTTATGGTTTCAGGTCTTACATTTAAGTCTTTAATCCATTTTGAGCTTATTTTTGTATTCGCTTTTTTTTGGACAAATTAATCAATAAATGAATCATGTGTCACTCTGTCAGGCTTAGCTGTTTTTCAGCACCTACAACTGGATGGCTTTCCCTTTCCATTAGTGCATACCTTCTAGTGAACACAGATATTTAATGCATATGCAATCAATTGTATAATTTCAGATAATGAATGCTATAAAGAAAATAAAGTATAGTTTAGGCATATAGATTTATATGTGTGCATATATGTATTTGTGTAAGTTATTATGTGTGTATGTTGTGTGTGTATTCTGTGTGTTGAGTGTGATTGTGTGTACATTTTGTGTGAGAGTTCTATGTGTTGTATATGCTGTGTGTACATTGAGTGTGGTTGTGTGTGTGAATGTTGTGTGGCAGTGTGTTTTATTTTAGATAGGGTGGTGGTCAGAGAAGATGTTTCTGAAAATACCTTGTTGAAATTACAGATCAAAAGTTTATGTTGTTATTAGAGTAAGATTTATATACTTCTGTTGACTCCAAACTATGAATGTGATGGAAAGGAGAGAACTAATAGGCATTGAATACCTTCTACTTTCACATATTATCTCATTTAATTCTCACAATGACTCTATGAAGTAGATATTTTTATTTGCATTCTACAGATGAAGAAACAGAGTGGGAACTTGTTCAAGGTTGCCAAGCCATCAAGTGGGCTAGAAGTGGGATTCAAAATGTGTCTCTCTGACTTCAGACCCCATTGTGCTTACAGCTTTACCACACTGCCTGTCTTAGTCAATTCAAGCTGCTATAACAAAATACCATGGACTGAGGGGCTTATAAACAACAGACATTTATTTCTCACAGTTCTGGACGCTGAGAAGTCCAAGATCACTGTGTCAGCAGATTTGGTGTCTGATGAGGGCCTGCTTTCCTGGTTCAAAGATGGCCCTCTTCTCACTGTGTCCTCACATGGTGGAAGGGGCGAGAGAAATCTCTCTGGAGTCTCTTTAGTAAGGGCACTAATCTCATTCATGAACGCTTGACCCTCACGACCCAGTCACCTCCCAAAGGCCCTGTCTCCTAATACCATCACATTGAAGGTCAGGATTTCAACATGCGAATTTTGGGGGAACACAAACAAAATTACTAAAACCAGAAAAAGAGGCCATGGAGAGAGAAGGAGAGAAATAAAAGTATGATTAGAGTTACAGAGTGGAGAATTCATAATTTCTGAGCTGGTGGAGAGAATGAAAAGTAATAGGGAATCATTTGGTGTCCATTATGGCAAGATAACTGATTTGCTGTAAGTATTAAAAGAGCCAAAATATGTAAAGCACACAGAACAATGCCTGGCATGGAGTATGTGCTGTTTGTGTTAACTTTTATTATTATTATTGGCCTGGTGAATTTATAGGTGAAGCTAACACAGGATATTGACACAAGAGGTTTATGACTTTAATCAATGGATGAGGAAGAGTAGAGTGCGTGCTATAGTTCAGCTGTGTACTGAGATGCTAGTTCTCGTCATGCAAGCAGAAAACAGTGGAAAAGTAACACAAGTCAACCAAACATTGCTGGATAACACTGTTGAAGCAAACTTTATCTTTTGCCCATGGAACTATTACAAATATATCTGGAACATTTGTTTTGGAATTATGTAATTTCCTTAAAAATGACCAAGAGTTCATTTAGTCACATTATCATAGAATAGTCATTCTTAACTTGATTAGTTCCAATGTCCTTCTATTATAACAAATGAAATTCATAGTTAATGCACTTAATTTAACAATTAATATAAAAATCAGAACATATAGATATTTAAAAAGCTTTTAGAAAGAAGTTTGAGTAATTGCAATTAAAACAAATGTACCAAATTCCTCCAGTTAAAAGACAGATTACTGGATTGAAAAATAAAATAAAACAAAAATAAAATCAGCTATATGCTAAGCCAGCCCTGATGGCCTAGTGGTTAAAGTTCGGGGCTCTCACTGCTTCGGTGGCCCGGGTTAATTTCCTGGTAGCAGAACCACACCACCCATGTCAGTTGCCGTGCTGTGGCGGCAGCTCACACAGAAGAACTAGAGGACTGACAACTAGGATATACAACCATGTACTGGGGCTTTGAAGAGGAAAAAAAAAGGAGGAAGATTAGCAACAGATGTTAGCTCAGGGCAAAACTTTCCCTGCAAAAAAAAAATCAGAATAATTTGAGAAAACTAATGTTAAAAAAAATCAGCTACATGCTATATATAAAATGAACATCGAAATCATGTGGACACAGGTGCTCATCTGTAAAAATGAAAATGACAATAATTGAGCTATCTAATTAACGGGATTGTTGTGAAACAATAGAAAACAAATGCAAATATGTGTTATTTGTTTATGTAAACTGGAGTGGGGATGAGTGTAGGGAATATTTTAATAGATATTTGAAGGCAGAGAGTTGGAAAATAAATCTCTGTCATAAATGAAGATGTTTGACCTAAAAGCTAAAATCCAGATTGCTTAAAAGTGGGACCTAGCCAGGTAAAGACTGTCATAAAAACAGGTGACTAATTATTTTCCATAATTTGAAAGGCCTTTGTGGGCAATATGAATTCTTTCTACTGCTTCATGAAGATGACTTAACACGTCTGAAGGGCTTGATACTGGAAATATAAATCAGAGTGATGGGTTGGATTACTAGCAGCTGTGACAGCATTAAAGCCACAGGGTCACAACTACAGATAGAGTTTTTCAATTGCTACAGAATAAGATGCTTGTCTTGCAGCTAAGCTCTGGGGAGGAAGCTGTTTGGGTGAAGCAACTGAGTTTCTCCTGTCCATTTTGTAATAGTGTGGAAAGTGACTTCTGAGCGTGAAGAGTGACCTCAGGGTGGTGGTGTGACAGCGCCAGCAATATAAAGGAACAGGAGTGAAGTAGGTTTGGGAGAAGGAATGTCCTGGAATAATGCTCCAATGAAGTAATTTAATTTAATGTAGCATGGAAGTCAATCTGTGGACTTTTGCTTTATCACAAAATTTATTAAAGTGCAGCTGTTACATATGCTGAAAGGCACTTAAGAGTTGAGTGACCAACTGTCCTGGTTTTTCTGGAGTGGAGATGTTTTTCAGAACGTGGGATTTTCAGTGCTAAACATGGGACAGTGCTGTGCAAACTGGGACTGGTGGTCACTTTAAGAGGAAAGGATCAGATGTGCTCCTGGGCTCTGAGTTATACAAGTTGTTTTGAGCCCACTCTGAGGAAAAATAAAAATGACCTTGGAGTATAGTTTTACCTAGTTTTCTGTGAGGAGCAGGAAGGAGGGAGAATGTCTGTTTGCACTACTGAGTATGTGGTTGTCACAGTAGTTTTTCTGTGTACTACATTCGCTTTGCAGGTATTGAAGGAAATGAAAGAGGATCTTCTGCCAATGCTTGTACCCCTTGGGAGAGTTTCTGGTGGGAGGACGAACTGTCCCATTCTGGGGATGCAAGAAGGACCAGGGAGAGGAAAAGCATGACTTGCCTGGTTTGAGAAAATCTATGACAAGGATATAATCAGGAAGACAGGCAAACCTCTAGAAGAGCCTAGATAGCCATTCCTTGATTCCTGGCATTTAACCAACACTTGTAGACAGGGAGCAACAGTGAAAGGAAGAGGCCTATCTTTGTCAGTCTACTAAAGAGAAACTATAGACAGAGGTGGCTCTTTGGTTACATAAGAGAAATTTCCAGGCTATCTTATAGGTTCAACATTTATTGAACACAAACACACACCCATACCTAAGGCTTTGTGCTTCGTGCTTGGGGAATGTGTTGGTAGTTAAGATAAGCAGAGAGTAGTGTGAGGGGCTGTCCTGGGTTGGTGTTTAGCAGCATCCTTGGTCTCTAATTACCAAATGCCAGCAGCACCTCTCCCCTATTTGTGACAATCAAAAATGTCTTCAGACATTGCCAAATGTCCCCTGGGGGTCAAAATAGCTCTTTGTTGAGAACCACTGCTATGGATAATGATAGTGCATAGAAGCAAAGCAGAATTGAGATCCATCCCAACTAATGCTGTCATTAATGGACCTTGTTGTAATAGGACTTTGTTGGAGCGAGAGAGACAATATCAGTAATTATGGCTATTATTTACTGAACACATTTTACGTGTAAAGCAGTGTGCTAAGTGCTTTACATTTATTATTTCAATCCTTACAAGAGTCTTATGGGGTTCATGCTATACAAGGTCAAATAAATAAAGGATTCACAAGATTCCACAGGGAACACTTATGTAAGGCTTTAATAATGGCAAAGGATATGGCACAAAGAGGAGAAAGAAAGTGCAGGCAATTAAAGGGAAGTGAGGAAACCTCCAGTGCCCCAGGGTCCTTTCTTAGTCTCACAGGATGCATTTTATTTTTGGATTATGAACTGCACAGATATGTGGGGTATCTAAGTTCAGTGGAGCCCAAACACAAGTTGACTTGAAGAGTCTTTTATACCTTACTGATCATGGAGCTACAGTCAGGCTGTGTAACAGGTTAAACCAGTTGCACACCACCAATCCACATATCCCTAAACAATGTAGACAAGCTAACATGGAGTGTCTCTAGGGGAGTTTTGAACTTGAAACAGTGCATTATAAATCACTAGCTGCTATATCATTCTTATCTGGATCAGGGATCAGTACCAGACATCCAGGCGTCCCTGGAGATAAGCATGGTGCTGCCCCAGTCCAGCTGTAAGATAACTCTATCCTTGCATTGTGCTATTGTCCCATTTTACAGATGAGGAAATTGAGATATTAAGAGATTAAATTAACTAGCCAAGGCCATAGAACTGGCGAGTGGCAGAACTGAGATTCCTCACAGGAATAAGCTAAATGATTTTTTAAAGTTAGTGCTGCTACTAGAAAATGCTTGAATTAGGAGAAAAATCCAGATTTCTTAACATTGAGTCCATTGCTTTGTGTCTGTCATGCAAGATGGACCTGGAAGGTTAGAAAAAATTTCAACGTGCAAAAATGTAGAGGGGTGAGGAGTGTTCAATGGGCAGAACAACTGCAAATACTTGCCTAAAAACCGTGACTTACAACCAGGGTAGATCCTGAAGCTCATACAGTTTTGATGGCCCTTGTAAACAAAAAGAATATAAAATGACTTACACAAAATTAAGTACAGAAGTGAATATTTATTTAGAATATTTATTTAATATTATCTCAATATTATTTATTGAGAAAAGAAATCACAACAAATTACAGATTTAAAAAGCTGAAAAATACCAAAAACATCACACAGTTCAGAAAGAAAAGTATTTTTAATTAACTGCCTAACATATGTCTATGTTTGTTTTTCTATATTTTTTGCCTACATACCTTTAAAAAATAGATTTCAGTTTTTAAAACAGTTTAAGATTTACAGAAAAATTGTGATGATAATACTGAGAGTTCCCATATATTCCCTGTTATTAGCATCTTACATCAGTACGGTACATTTGCCATAATTAATGAGCCAATATTGATATATTATTATTAACTGAAGTTCATGGTTTATTCAGATATTCTTAGTTTTTACCTAATGCCTTTATCTGTTTCAAGATCCCATCCAGGATACCACATTACATTTATACTTATCAAATTTCCTTAGGCTCCTCTTGGCTATGACAGTTTCTCAGATTCCCTTTGGTTTTGAGGTCTTGGCAGTTTTGTGGAGGCCAAGTCAAATATTTTATAGGAGGCCCCTTTTTGGAATTTATAATGTTTTTCTCATAATTAGATTAGGGCTGTCCTTTTGGGGAGGAAGACCACAGAGGTAAAGTACCCTTTTCATCACATCATATCAAGGGTACATACTGTAAACATGATTCATCCCTGTTGTTACCTTGATCACCTGGCTGATGTGTTTGTCAGGTTTCCCCACTGTAAAGTTCCTCCTTTTCCCCCTTTCCGTACTGTACTCTTTGGAAGGGAGTCACTGTGTGCAGCCCAAACTTAAGGACTGGAGAGTTATGCTCCCAGTGTTGAGGACAGAGTATCGATATAAACTGTTTGGATTCTTCTGCAAGGGAGAGTTCTCTCTTCTCTCCCATTTGTGTATTTATTTATTCAATCAATCATTTATTTATATCAGTAGTGACTCATGGGTATTTATTATATACTTCAGGTTATAATCTAGGACTACTTTGTGTCTTTTGTTGATGAAATTGTTCCAGCTTTGGATCTCTTTCTGTTAGCTCCTGAGGCCCTTTGACATGTGCCCCACAAATGTAGGGCTTTTTTTTTTTTTTTTAGCACTTCCATACTTTCTGGTGTTACAGATGCTCCAGGATGATCATGTATGTTTCCTCCCCCAGTCTCAGAATCAGCCAGTCCTCCAAGGATGGCTGGTTTCTTTTATTGGAGAATGCTATTACAAACCAAGATCTGGGTGCTAGGTGTGCTCATTGCTCCTGGGATGTTGTTACTTATGGTTACTCTCAGCTGGCAGAACAAAGGAATATAAATATTTCTATATGCAACCATCTATATCTTTATTAATCTAAATATAAGTTCATAGTGATGTCTTCCAACTTGAATCCATTACCGTATGTATTATTCTATCCCCCTCCTTTTGCTTATCTGTAAGTTCCCACTCCAATAGTGAAAAACCTGGCTATCAACATCTGTTGCCCATTTACTTAATTATTCAGTTCCATGAGCATGTATAGCAGTGTCGGAATTGTTAATCTGCACTCCTATGGGAAATAAAGTTATCAACAAGAGTACGGTGCTTATGTACTGTTCCTTTTGCCTTTAGTTTATCAGACTCCACTCATTTCCAAAGCTACTTAGGTCAATACCTTATCTTCTCACCCTCTTCACTGAAGTTGTTTCCTATATTTGTAAAACAGATTCTCTTGTCAGAGTCCGCCTTCCTTCCTGGGATCTGCTGACCTCTATTTGATTTTTTTAAAAAAGTTGCATGCATTTAGTTTCACTCTTTGTAATATAAACTTCTATGAACTTTGACAAATGCATAATGTCAAGTATTCACCATTAAAGTATTGTACTGAATAGTTTCACTGCCCTAAAAATCGCTGTGCTTTGCCTACTCAACCCTCATCCCTCCCTCTGATACCCTGACAACCACTGATATATTTAGTCTCTAGAGTTTTGCCTTTTCCAGAGGGTAATCAGTATGTAGTCTTTTCAAACTGGTTTCTTTTACTAAACATTATACATTTAAGATTCCTTCGTGTCTTTTCCTGGCTTGATAGCTCATTTCTTTTTACCTTTGAATAACATTCTATTGTATGGATATACAACAGTTTATTTATTTATCTATTGAAGGACATCTTGATTGCTTCCAATTTTTGGTGATTATTAATAAAGCTGCTATAAACATTTGTGTGCGGGTTTCTCTGTGGGCATATATTTTCATATGAGTAAATAGCTAGGATTGTGATTGTTAGATCAGATGGTAAGACTATGCTTAGCTTTGTAAGAAACTATCAAACTGTTTTCCAAAGTGGTGGTACTATTTTGCATCCCCACCAGCAAAGAATCTTGTTGCTCCACTTCCTTGTCAGCCTTTGGTAATGTCAGTTTTTTAGATTTTAGCCATTCTTATAGGTGTGTAGTGGCATCTCATTGTTTTAATTTGCAATTACCTGATGACAAATGATTTTATGAATCCTTTTACATGCACATTTGCCATCTGTATATCTTTTTTGGCAGGTGTCTGTTCAGATCTTTTACCATTTTTTAAATTGGGTTATTTTCTTAGTATTGAGTTTTAAGAAATTTTTTTTATATTTTAGATACAAGTTCTTTATTAACTGTATGTTTTGCAAATATTTTCTCCCAATCTTTGTTGTCTTTTCAATCTGTTAATAGCGTATGACACAAAAAAGAAATTTTAATTTTAATAAAATTCAACTTATCAATTTTTTCTTTCATGGATTCTGCTTTTTGTGTTGTGTCTAAAAACTTATTGCCAAACTCAAGGTCATCTGGATTTTCTCCTGTTATCTTCTAGGAGTTTTATAGTTTTACATTTTTACATTAGGTCTACGATTCATTTTGAGGTAATTTTGTGAAAAATATAAGGTCTTTTTCTAGATTCTTCTTTTTTTTTGTTGTTTATGGACTTCCAATTGTTCTAGCACTATTTCTTGAAAAGGCTATTCTTTCTCCATTGAATTGCCCTTTCTTTTTTGTTAAAGATTAGTTGGCTATATATATGTGGGTCTATTTCTGGGCTCGCTATTCTGTTTCATTGATCTATGTGTCTACTCTTTCATCAATAATATGCTGTCTTAATTATTAAACATTTTTAGGAATTAGGGGCCAGTTGGTGGCACAGCGGTTAAGTCTGCGTGTTCTGCTTCAGTGGCCCAGGGATTGCTGGTTTGGATCCTGGGCACGGACCTACTCACCACTCATCAAGCCATGCTGAGGCAGTGTCCCACATAGAAGAACTAGAAGGATCCACAACTAGGATGTACAACTATGTACTGGGGGCTTTGGGGAGAAAAAAGGAAAAAAAAACCCTGAAGATTGGCAACAGATGTTAGCTTAGGACCAATCTTCCTCAAAAAAAAAAAAAAAAAACGCAAAACAAAAAAACCCCCAAAAACCCAAAAAGAAAGAAAAAAATTTTTAGGAATTGTTGAAGTCAGGTAGTGCCAGTCCTACACTTTGTTCAGTACTTTAAACTTAGAGCTGAAGAGCTTTGTTCTTCAGTATTGTATTGGCTATTCTGGGTCTTTTGACCTTCCATATAAACTTTAGAATCAGTTTGTCAGTGTCTCTAAAATAGATTGCAGGTATTTTGATTGAGATTGTGTTGAATCTACAGATCAAGTTGAGAAGAATTGACAGCAATAAAAAGTATTCCAATTTATGAGCATGAAATATACACAATCCATTTGTTTTTGTATGTTGTATATTTTTTCCATTAGAGCTCAACATACTATTCATAGTTATTTTACATTCACTGTCTGATAATTTCAAAATCTGTGTCATCTCTGAGTCTGGTTCTGACACTTGCTTTATCTCTTCAACCTGTGTTTTCTCCTAACTTTTAACATGGTTAAAAGCTTTATGGTTTTTTTTGTTGAAAGCTGGATGTGATATATCAGGTAATAGGAACTGAGGTAAATAGGCCTATAATGAGGTTTTGTGTTAATCTGTCTAGGAGTTGGGCTGTGTTTAATGTTTGTTATAGCTGTAGGTGCCAGGGCCTTCAAATTCCTCTAGTGTTTTTGTTTTTGTTTCTCCTGTCGTCTTTAGGTTTCCCTAAGAAGTCCTTCTTAAGTAGAGTCTTAGCCCTGCAGCTCTTTCAGCTTTAATCCACTGTTATTATAATGCAACCCTCTTGTTATGGTAGTAAGGAGTGGAGGAGGAGAAGTGTTCTACAATCTTATGATTAAATCTAAGTATTTTAATGGGCCTGTATTCCTGGGCTGTGAACTTCATAAGTAGGATAATTGTCCTTCTGCCTATAAATCTCTGGTAAAGTCTTTTTCACTGGAGAGTAGGCCTTTGTTATGGTGAATGCAAAAGGTTTATTTCAAAGTGGTTGCTTTTTCACCTCTCCCTGCCAAAGACATGAGGTGATTTTTCTTGGATTTTCACCATGAGACCTGGTGGGTTTCCTGGAGATAAAGTTCTTGAAAGTGTGGGAGCTCCTTAAACTTCAGCCCACAGGAGTTTCTTACGCTCAAGTTAGTCCATGCTCAGCCTCCAGAAATTTGTCAAAATTACCACATTCGTGTTCCTACCTGTTTATGATTCCAGCACTTTCTGCTCCAGGTATATGGATCTCAGCTGTCTTTCTCTGTATTCTCTTGTCTCTCCAGACTTTGGGGTGGCAGTTTGCCTTGCAACCTTAATTCTGTTATGGGTCTGGGAAGAGTCATTAATTTTCATTTTGTTGCACTTTTTTCTTATTGTAAAGATGGTAGTGATGTTTTCAAGCTCTTTACATATCAGAGCTGAAACTGGAAGTTGCTACATGCTTTTTAATCACCTCTTCAAGTGCAGATGATTTTGTAATATATTCCATGTATATAGAGACTAGAAAGACAATTCAGTCTTTCTCTTGCATGATTAATCAAAAAGATTTGTTGATGATGATTGGAATGCAGAGAATTCCATACACACATGAAGTCACAGTTACTGGTGCAGGTTTTTGTCCTACAAACCCAGGAATTCTGATAAATACTATTTCATGAAATTCAAAAAAGAGAAAAATATGTAGTGCCTTTATAACTGTATTAGTTGCGTTATCATGTATATTCCTGACAGGAGATGACCTGTTTTGTCTACGCAGTGGTGGGAAGGGGATCCTTTGCTTATAATTTTATAAATTTGATGACTGGAAGAATTTTCCCCAAATTCCTGGCTCTGTACATTTAAGGCCTTATTTCCCTTCCTTTACACACATATTTCCTACCGGAAGCTGTAGGACACTCTGCCCATACCTTTGTGTCACAGTGACAAGTGTGTCAGCACAGTAGGTTGTGGTAGGATTCCTGGAAGTCATTCCTACCCTGAGAAGGCTAGCAATCACTTCATTCTATGTGTGAGTGGCTGTGAACTACAAAACATGCCACTAAACTAAAAAAAAAATGAATCACCAATTCCATTTCCCCTTAGCCAAATCCCAGTGCTACCCACAACCTAAGAGAAATTGTAGAGGAGAGGAAATTGATCTTCTATTTGATAATATTTTTGAAATCTCTTATTAGTCCTAAGAGGCTGTTGATACTATACATTCTTCTATGTGGGTGATCACATAATTAAAATTACTATTTTAGTAAATAATATTGAATAAATTCATAATAAATTCATAAATGACATGAATAAAAATATATCATAATCAAATACAGTTTATCCCAGGAATGTAAGGATGCTTCAGCATAAGAAAAATCTATAAGAGTAATTTACCACATTAGTTGACTAAGGAGAAGAAATATATAATGATTTCAATTATATATGGGGAAAAAAGCATTTGATAAAGTTCAGAACATAATGTATGATTAAAAACTGTTAGAAACCTAGAAGAAAGAAACTTCCTGGACTTTATAAAGGTTATATATTAAAAACCGTTGGCAGATATTATACTTAATGGAGAAACTTTAGACACATTACCTTTAGGATAGGGGAGAAGACAAGGATTTCACTATTACCGACAAGATTTAAAAGAGTATTAAAAAGTGCTAGACAATGCTGAAGAGAAATTAAAAAAAAATCAATGAAAGATGTAGTCTTGGAAGAGAAGAGAAAAAAAAGTGTCATTTTATAGACTGACTATTTTTTTGATTACCTTTTAAATGTCTTTAGTATTTATTCTTCTTTTCAAGTTCTCTTGAAAAGATGTTCTCCAAGATGTTCTCTGGAAATGATGACAAGAGCACTCCTACTTCTCCCATTTAGTTAGTGAATCCAGTGAAATTTAATGGCTGATTGGTTTAAAGTATGTATAGTATCATGAAGGAGAGTGACCCAGCTGGACAGAGTGTCACCTCCAAGCTTATACCTTAGCTATACCTTCAAGTGCCTGTTCCAATGCTCTACCAAACTGGTAGCTTATGGATGATACAGTTTTTCTGATTATGGATCTCATGGTTATGCACCCACTGTTGCACATCCTTTGCTGAAAAGCTGTTCCCTTGGTCAGAGGCAATTTTATGTGGGATTCCATGTTTACCAAATCAGATTCTTTGAGAGCCTTAATGTAGTTATGTTGGCTGAGGTAATGCAGGCAGGAAAAGAAAACCCATACCTAAAATACATGTAAATCTTGGTCAGAACAAATCACTGGCCTTTTCTGGGTGAAAAGGGTCCTATATTATTGACTTGCCATTAAGGGGGTAGTTGATCTTGAGGAATGGTACCATACTGAGGTCTCAGCTTTGGTCTCTGTTACTGAAAGTACATACATTCAGCAGCAGCACTACCCAGATTAACTTTGGTGGGGCAGAGCCCACATGGTGTTGAGCCCATGTATAGGCTCCTGTTCTTCCACCGTCACTACTCCATTCTTAGGCCCACTGAGCAAGTACTGGGGTGGCTAAATACAGAAGCTGGCAGACAGCAACTAGATAAGTTATCCTGTTCACCTGGTTGTTTAATATGTCTTCAGAAATTGATGCTCTGTCATTTAGTGTGTTTCAAGGGTGCTCAACCTTTGTGCCCACTCCAAAAGACTCATCTACATGCTTCTTTCTAAGACTTTCTTCTTATCTCTGATCTTCCAATCTTGCTCTTTCCTGGCTTTTGACCAACTAGCCAAACCATTTTCGATTGTCCATGTGTCTATATATATTCTTATCTTCTGCCAGTTATTTTTTTTTCAAACTGTGTGACCAGCTGCACTGCCCCAAGTTTTGCCCATTGAGAGAATTTCTCCTCACTACTGTCTTTCAGGATCACCCTTGAGTTGGGCTGCAGGACAGCAGCAGTATATTTGTATTTTGCCTCAACATGTCTAGTAGACCCATCCACAAACCAGTTCTGTGTGTTTTCCTCTGTCAGTTGGTTGTAAGAAACTGTAAAAATGAAGCCTATAGGTGTAAGAGAAGGGTGAGTCATTGGTACATGATCATCCTGACCATGAAGCTTACTTGTGTCTTCTAGACTTCCTTGGTTCTGTCCTGGGTATACCTGGGTGGAGCTTCTCTTGAAAGTTGTATTGTTGCTTGGTCAGTTGAACCTTAAGACCTGCTTAGGTCTAAGAGCATCTAGTTCATTATAGGCAGCTATGGTCTGTGGTCCCTTGCTATCCTGTGGTCAGACACTCACTTCCTACCATGGCCTCTAAACACTTGACTGATATATGAGGACATTAAGTCTTTGTAGTATTTAGTACCCATTTTTAGGAGCTCGTGTATGTTACTAGGACATTCAGAATACTTGACACTTTCTGATCATCAGGTCTGTTTATCTTGATGTTATCAATATATTGGACCAATGAGATGTTCTATGGAATATCCAGGTGATCAAGATCCCTTAGAACTATACAGTGACAGGAGAGAGGTGATCAACATACCCTTGGGTGATACCATAAATGTATAATGTTATTCATCTCAGGTGATTGAGAACTACTTTGAGCCTCCTTCCTGAGAGGTATTCACCAGATCAGTGGCTCCATACCACATACGAGAGGCCAGGTTGATCTGTAAAAATATCACATTTAGCAAAAAAGCTGAAATTGAGACTAGTATTTAATTAAATTGTGGAGTCCACTGTCATCTGCCGTGGTCCATCTGATTTTTTATGGCCAGACTGGTGAATTGAATGGAGACTTAATGGGAAACAACTTCCCAGCATTTTTTGTCTTTGAGGTTGTCACAAATCTCTGTCATTCCATGTGGAATACTGTATTGTTCTTGACTTCCTATCTTACCCGGAGTAGAGTATCCTATCACAGTCCCAGTTATCAGAGTCAGTTTAGATCCTGAATTCAGTAGTCCTCAAAAGATCCTGATTCCCCTTTCCTCAATGTAAAGTCATTTGATAAATGACTCTAGGTCACCATGAGGAAGGACTGAGGGAATTACTACTCTTACTTAGTATGGTATTCTAGGGTCTTCCTTATGGAGATCTGACCTCTCTTTTAGATGTGTTCTTGTCTAAGAACTGGCTCAGGTGTGGAATGTAGGTGAGAGACTGCAGCTTTCCATTGGTTCCATTGGGGCAGCTGATATTGTCCTTCTGCTCACCCATTCTTGATCTCCTTTGAATCTATCTATCTATCTATCTATCTATCTATCTATCTATCTATCTATCTATATCTATCTATCTCAAGAAACTCCCTTGTTTACTGACTATTTGTCTTGCTCTTAGGAACCATGGTCTGTTAGTCATCATGATAGTTCTCTGTGGGTCAGGGTGCCCTGGATGCCATTTTGACTATGCTGCCAATTACAGTTGTTACATGTACCTTGCCTCTGACAATTAAGTGCTGCAATCTGCCTCTGCTACTCTGGAATCCTATCATCCTTACTGATACTAGGGAGCCAAGTTCCATAACAGCATGTCTTGCCATCAGCCTCAGTCTCCAGAGGATAGCCACTACTAAGCTTCTCAGTAAGGGTGGCATCTTTCTCTCCAGTGCATTTCTTATCACCATAGTTAATAAAATGTTCTCTGGCTTCTTCCAAGGAAAGTCAGCTGGTGGGTTCTCAAGTCTTATGTAATATACTCATTCTAGCATGTTCACTTCTCTGGGACATTTGCTTCTTTTCCTCAGCACTCTACCAGGGCAGTTGTAGCATCTCAAATTTATTTAGTAGAAGGCCATCATTTTTTCCAAGTTTCTGAGAGCCATCCCAGCAGCATATCAAAACTTGCCAGGGCATTAAATCCTGAGTCACAGAGAGTGCCCCCATATCAACAAACTCTCCCTAATCCAGCCTTAAGTTCAGGTCCCTTCCTGGATCAGGACCTTCAAGAGCTACTTTCAGCCATACTGTACTGGTTGCTACCAGTTCACATTAGCTAGGTCTTACAGCTCCTTTGGTGAAAAATACCTTTTCTCACTAGCAGAGATAGCAATTCCTGTGTCAGGTTATGGTAACACTTGGCCCTAGATATTGATCTAGTGGCCAGGAGAGGGAAAGAGAGGCATATCTGAGGAGGGCAGAATTTTCTAGCAAGGCATCTGCCTCAGTTGAGGCTTCTGCATAGTCTTCAGGCTACCATTTAGAAGTCAATGTTAAAAGAGATGAAATAATTTCCTTCCATCTATTTCAAAGAGTATCCTCTTGAGGAAGACCTGTTCCTTCAAAGATTATACGTATAAAAGATAAGAACTTAATTTTTGTTTTCCTTTTTTAATGACTTAAAATTTATATTTAAAAATGTGATCTAAACATTATTCAGTGAGATTGAAAACATTCTCAAAAAAGTAGTGAAAATGCACCTACACCAGGCTTCTAACATTTAGTTATAAATGTTATAAGCTGCATGTGAGTTTGGATTCTTAATTTCAAAATATGGAGTATTTTTGTACTAATATTTAGCACTTTCTACTGAATATTTCCTAACCAAGTAGAAACTAGGCTTACTCAGAATAGGGAAGCTGATACATTGAATAACTTATTGTTCACATTTGGCAGTTAACTACAGAGATGTAAAGTTAATAATGTGCTTGCCAGGAAAGTTATTAATCAAAAATGAAAAAAAAAATTCTGGCAGTGAGGACACAAATGGAACATTTTGTACTAAGACAAGTAGTTAATCATCCAGCTGTGCTCTTGGTTAATAACTCATAGAATGAATGTAAGGAGGAAATAAATGACTGATATTTTCCCATCATCGTGGTTTTAGTGTACTGGGTTGACAGGGTCCTGTTGGTAAAATTAGGAGAGAAGTTATGGGTAAAGGGAAAATGGTCTATTTATTTAAGGCAAAAGTTGAATACTTTTTACTGGTTTGAAACATTTACAACACTCTACACTCTTCTTGAATAGCCCTGTGGCCTTATAAGCTCATTATATGATTACCTAAAATTTACATAGGTAAAATTCTTTCTTTTCAAGCTTTGTGAATGGTGGTAATTGATACCTTTGTAAAAAGACTCAAGATGGTAAATTTATCTGTAGTCTTAAAATCATTGTCTTCTCATTTGCTTATATTCTCTGCAGCCTAATCTCTGTAAGAAAATGGACAAATGCCTTAAAAATAAGATCTCTTATGCTGTCATAATGTTTATGTTATGTGATCACATATGTTTTATTTGTCTTATCTAAATGTTATATTTATAGGTGTGAAAATAAACTTTATTAATTAGCATTGTACTTTTCTGAGAGAGTTTTTTTTCCTGATCCATGAGATTATAGACCGTTTAGAAATTGTGCCTTCAACTTTTGAGTCTAGCTCCAACTTTTATTACAAATTGATCAATCAATGAATTAATCACTCAATCAATAAGTATACTGGGTATGATATTTCTCAGGCAATAAATTTGTATGTGCAATATAACTTTATGTGTTTGCAACTCAAACTAAGTTTCATTGTGAACTTCCACTCTATTTAGAGGCAGAAAGTTTAATCTAGTCATTTTGCAATACACTCAATGAACTTACCTTCTCTCTACCTGTCCTCTTTTTAAAAGTGAAAATATGGGGCCAGCCGGTGGCTTAGCAGTTAAGTTCATGCGCTCCGCTTCGGCAGCCCGGGGTTCGCAAGTTTGGATCCCAGGTGCGGACAGACGCGTGGCTTGTCAAGCCATGCTGTGGTGGTGTCCCATATAAAGTAGAGGAAGATGGGCACAGATGTTAGCCTAGGGCAAGTCTTCCTCAGCAAAAAAGAGGAGAATTGGCAATGGACGTTAGCTCAGGGCTAGTCTTTCTCACACACACAAAAATGAAAATAAGTTTCATTTACTCATTTAGCTTAAAGCTCTTCATGCTTCTTGAACACCTTAAGTCCTCCAAGTATGCACAGGACCATCTTTATTCTCTTATGCTACTGCTTATTTGGAGCCTGGTAGCTTCCTTCTTCCCAAGGCTGCAAACGGGAAATAAAGAATAAGTTTTTGGTGCTCAAATTTACTAGAGATTCTACTTATACTTACTTGGAGTGGGAATAAGGGAGGGGCAGAGTCCCTTCTAAGAGACTTACATCAGTATCTCACTCTATTATTCTTTTTAAAAGTTTCTTCTTAAATGAGAAAGCTAATTTTTTCCTCCAGCATCCTTCATTTGTTCAAAGCATATATTTTATGCTCTAGATCATAGACTTTCTGACTTTTTGTTGTCTCTGTATAGGCTTTAAAACTTTATTGTGAAAGTCAAAGCTGAGAATTGTTTCCATTGTTTATTTTTTTTTTCCTGCATTTCTTCTGGGACAACTCTGTTCTGAAGGTGTAAAGTACAGAATTCCTTCACTGCTGCCAGATTTGAGGAGGGCTGTCAGTTAGGAAGAAGTACCTGTATGAATGTTGGGGGCAGGGAGAGAAAGCAGAGACTGGGAGGGGCCACATTGGTAAGTAATTCACGTGATCATCCCACCACACTGATATTGATTTAGTGTCTATTACATGTCAGGTTCTGTACTGGGTACAGTGTGGGAGATGAGATGATATGCTCTCTATCTTCAGGGAGTTTGCAATTAGAGGAGGAAGCAAAGAACAAAATATGTGAAATAATCAAGGTACAATTCAAAAAATACATAATACATAATTCAATACTAAATTGGGTAATGCATGCTCTATGGTGAAATTGCTGGGCATAAAAGAAGTAGAGAGAGACTGGGTTGTGGTAGTGAATCTACAGTTGGTTCTAAAAGTTGGATTAAATTTATATAAAAAGAGAAAATGGTTAAGACAGTTAAGATAGAGAACCAATGTGAGCTAGAGTACAGAAGCATGAATGAATATGATAAGCTTGAGCGGAGTAATGAAAGGACTGGTATTTTTTGGAAAAGAGATTGAGTGCTTGGAATCAGGTGAGAATAAATGAGGTTGAAATAACTTACATGCAAATTTTTCAGGTTGGCAGAAGAATTTGTGCTTTCTGCAACAGACAACAGAAGATTACACAGACGCATGAAAGATGCTTTTGTAGACGAAAAGGATGATGGAAGCCTGGATGAACTGGGGACTCAAGGTGGCTATTGTAATACAAGCGTGAGATGTTAAGTGCCCCAAAAAGAGTGATATGAAGTGGGAATGCATTGAGAATGAAAAAGGGAAGAGAAGACAAGAGACAATGACGGAAAGATCTGGGAAAAGCAGAGTGGGATAATATACTGGTATAGTAACCTAGTTTTTAAGCTTCACATTGCATTTTTCCTTTATCCTTCTCCTATTCAAGTAAATATTTGGTTCTGGGCTCCTTGTCTCAGGGGAGGGATGTGGCTGGCTGGAAGCACAAACTTGGGCGTTTGTTTCAGAAATCCAAACCTCATAATGGAGGAAAGATTTGTGAAATAAGTAAAATGAAGTGGATGTGGATGCAAAGGAAAGCGTCTTGGCTGGATTTTTGAAGGGAGAATTGCTTTGAGACTAGAAAGAAATAGATTGCGCAGGGAAGAGAAAGCCTGGGAGGTTCATGGTATCCTAAAGGTCCAAGTGTTCCACTCCTCTTCCTGGCAGTGCCCTTGAGAGGGTGGGCTTTGGTAAGATGCTATCAAGGAAGTAAGGCTTTATGCAGTTGGGGAATGGGAAACTTACCTAAGCTCCAAGAATGGTAAGGACGCTGCACCTGAAAGACCATAATGCCATGGTGTGATGGACTTCTCAGTGGTTACCTTTATATGAGAAGTGACATCAGGGCCATACTAGTTTCCTGTCTCCCCCAATCCTTAATCCTAAAAAAATCCTTTCCTCTTCTTTAAACCTCAGCACAACCCTGGAGGATTGGGGGAACATTCAAAAAGACTCAAGTTGAAGTTTCCAGCCTGCCTTACAGTCTCAAAATAACAATTCAGTGGAGTAATGGGAAATAAATTTGCATTTATTGCACATCTGAATTTGTGGGCTTCATTCATCCCTGCTACAATAGTGACAGATTCATTTTATTTCGTGTGAATACAAACCATTTCTTTTATTAGAAAAGGATTCATTTACTCAACATTGAAATCCTTTTTGGAAAAGACTCTGATCATGTATTTTCTTTTTTCTTATATTCATTCTTTTAACAAAGAATTATTGTAAGCTCTAATGGGAGTTAGTCCCTAGCCATATGAAAACAAATAACGCATAGGTCCTAGCCTCAAAAAGCTTAGTCTAGTGAGAGAGGAGATATGTAGACAAATGATTCTAATATAGATGGTTTCAAATCCATTGTGGAATAACTTAATTAGAAATAAACAAATCAATAATTCACAAGTAAAATTCCTATATCCTACTATGCAGACCAAATTATGTATTAAATCTGGTGGTTATATGAGGAGGGAGTGGTTTATTCATAAAAATATAATATTCAGTAAGAATTTATTGGGTAACAGTCTGGTATAGAATATTATTCTTGGCTGGAGGGATGATGGAAGGAGGAGGTGGATAATTGTAAAAATCTTCCTCACTTTGAGGAATTTGACATTTAGTTTTGAAGGCAGTGCATATACATATATAAAACACGAAAGCAGGAGAGATTGGAGAAGATTAAGTTCAGTGTTTAAATAGCAACTGGTGGAAATTCTCTGTAGGCAATCAGAGGATGGGTATGTATTGGAAGGCAATGAAAATGTAAAAGGGAAAGGAAAGATAAGAGACAAATGACAGGAGGTAAACAAATGTTGGAGGTGTAGTTTTGTGACTCCTCTACAAATAAAATGTGAGTGGAACACGTCATCAAGGGAATATCTGAAGTACTGAGGACTAGTCCCTAAGCTCTCAGAAATGCCCACTGCCAAAGCCCTGAAGGAAGATCTCAGGGAGGAGGGAGATGAAGAACTGCCTGAGGGCTGGCAGGAGTGACCGATGACCACACCAGGAATCAGGGCAAGGCAGTTCATGGAGGAGAGTCTGCAGTCAAGTGTCAAAGGCGATCCCTGAGGGGTTGCAAAGAATCAGAACTGAGAGACGCCAACCTGTAACACAAGTTGGAAATTTTACTGGTGAGAATAAGGGACAGATCCTTCCATGGTTTTGGAAGCTAGAATTCTCACAGTCTTCTTTTCCTTCTTTTCTCCCTCCATCCACCATGCCCCCTTTCCATTAGTTCTTGTGTGTAGTTTCCTCAAGGCCTCATTTTTTAATCTTGATTTTACTTTATTTTCACCCAATTTATTGAATTTTTGAATAAACAATACTTGCACATGGCAACAAACTGAAATTCAAAAGCTACAAAAAGTTACACAGTATATATTGCATGTGTATTTACATACACACATACATATTGGCCTAGTTCTTCATCTTACTTTTTTCACCTAACAATTATTATGAGGATTTTCATATTATTATATATAGAGAGAGCTGCCTAATTATTTTAAGGGCTGCACATTATTTCTTGTGCAGATATAGCATAAAAAATTCTACCAGTCCCCACTGATAGATGCTTAGGTTGTTACCAAGTTCCAGGTCTTACAGACCACGCTGTAATGAATATCCTTGTATATACTTCCTTCTGAACATGTGGGAAAATCTTTGGATAGTTTTCTAGAAATGCAATTGCTGGTTTGAAAGATATGAAACATGATCATTTTTATCGACATTAAGGCCTTAATTTAAAGTAGTATTTATTTTAGGTATACAGTGACAAAGAACATGTAGTTACCTCCAGCATTCAGTGATGTTTTTCTATTTGTTAGCCAGATGGACATCTGTAGATAGTGAATGAAACTCCCATAGCTAAAAAACGCTCTTGAGAGAATCTTGCAGGTAGTGAGTAGCAAGGCAGAAACCCTCTCAAGGTGGCGTGGCAGGAGAGCCTGGACTCTTATTCTGATATTAACCAGGATTTTAATTTTATAAGTTTCCTGAGACATTACAGAAAGTCCTTTGTTTAAAATATTTCAAAGTCAGAAAAAAAAAACTACCCACTTGTTGTTCAGAAGGTAGAGAAATTGGAAACATCTGGTAAGTTTGGTTGCAGACACTGCTTGTGCTGACATGGAGATGTAATGACCAGGTGGTTGACTAGTCCAGTCTAATTCGGGTGAATAATATTTTCTCAGCAGTCTCCTGGCCGCAAAGTATCAAAAAGCAATGGGAACATGCTGTAAAGTGCCTTGATGCCCAGAACAATTACACTCTGGAAACATTCTCTTGGCCGGCTGAATGTGACCCATGACCATGGCTCAGTTCATTCCACAAACAGAATTAGTCACAGAGCGCATGTGGAATAACACTCTTTGCAGGACTTGCTTGTGTTGACTTTCCTAGTGTGTGATGCCATGATAGGCTCTCACACCTTGGAATGATATTACTTAATAATAGCAGGGATGAAAAAGAGAGCAACATTTTGCTTTATATAATTATACAAGTTCCATTTTCCCCAGGTACGTGTGGTTAACTGTACTCTTTTCAGAGCTATGTTATATATGAGTGAGGCCAGTCTAGGAGTCTATGACTTTGGTTTTAACACTCTACTCTCCTAATCTCATGTCAATAACATGCAAGTTACTTATGCTTACTTATGCAAGTTACTTACTACTTATGCATCTTTCTGATCCCTCCCTGATCTCATGAGATAATGTTAATTACTTCACTTCCGTGTAATACATATGTACTTCAAACATAGTCTAGTTGATTTACTCGTCATTTTGTATTTTAATTTATTTATATACCTGTCTCTGGTTAGATGTCCACGCCTCAAGGTTAGGACTATTTTATTTTATACTGTATTCCTGGTGACTGTCAGAGTGCCTAGCTCATAATAAATGAAGAATAAATGCTTATAACGTGAATGAATCAGTCAGCTAATCATAGATGGTGAGGGACCTTGATATTAAATCCAATCTGGCTACTAATAATCGTTTTTCTTCTATGGGTACATTCTTACATTTGGTTTCCTTAAAACTTTTTTACAAGTCCATATTGCTGGGTAATTTTCCAAAGGCAACTGTGAGTTTCTGAATATGTACTCTGAACTCATGAGCATGTAATTCTGTAATTAGCCAGGATAAACCAATTTTGTGATGCCACTTTCAAAGACTGCTGAGGATTCTGTTATCTGATGGGAAAAATTAGTTTGTTCTATCTGGAAAAGTGGGTTGCTTTCTGCTGTACCGGGACATTGTAATCTAAAAAATGTCCAAAGTTGAAACAAGTTAAAGAAGCTTCAAAAAATATTTTTACCAGAAATCTATTATCTGAATTATTTGTAAACCATCATCATCAAAGAGTGTCTATTGAGCATTGACCTGCACCCAGTACATCCCTGACTACTGTACCAATTAGGTTGCCTCTGTGAACCCAGTTGATGCAACAACACACAATGACTTGTTTTTACGGTTCCTTTCAATTGTGGATTCGGTATTCCTCTGATTTTCTTTGTTTAGAATTCTATTTTGTTTAAAGTTGACATGGCTTTTAGTTACTGTTTCTTCCTTTGTCACTTTTAATTTTCAACATACAATCCTTCCTTGTCTGCTGAAAAAAGCATTTTCTTGGACACTTTCTCCCTTAAGCTCCTGTCCTACCCTTTCATGTTTATGTGGGCTAGCCAAATTTCATGTCAAAACCTTCATCCTTTCTTTTGGTAGGAATATGGGTGTATTAAGGTATCATCAGACAAGGCGCAGTGATGTTATGTAGCTTTTGTGTTTTAAGAGGGCTGGGGAACATGATCCAAAATATGAGAAGTTAAAATTTTATTCACAGTAAAGAATGTTCAAATATTGTATTAGTAGTTGGGTCCAGCTATGTTTTGTAGCTTTGAGAAAATTATTTAATGTTTCTCAGTTTCCTTGTCTTTAAAATTTGGTGAAGATTGGAAATAATGTCTGTTAAGCATCTTGCATAGCTGAAACATAGAAGGCGCTAAACATGACAGCTAACCTTACAATTTATAGCTACAGAAAAAGGGGAGAAATAAACCTGTGTGAACTTGGCATATGTGTGGCATGCATCCTGCCACTCCACGTTTATATTGCCTACAGCAGACCCTGCTAATTGGTCAGCACTCTTTTCCACTGAGTCTGGATGCAGCTTTAGGGTTACTTATAAGCAGCCACTGCCAGTTCACCAAAGAAGAGAAATGAGTTAAAACCCATTTTCCATTCCTCATATAGTCTAATCCTTTCGTTTCACAGAAGAGAAAACTGAGACCCAGAGAAGTTATGTTATTTCTTCAGGGTGACCCATTTAGTGAGTGGTCAGAACCTGTCCTAGAAGTCAGAACTCTTAATTCAGTCCTCCTTCGCGGCAACATCTGCCTCTCTTGTTCATCTTCTTTCATAATAACTAGAGGTGGAATTCATTATCAGTTGCCATTTTTTTCTCAAGCAAATACATTAACCCATGATTTTCTTGAATTTGTTAGTTTATATAAAAGAGCCACACTGGCCACTTTATACCGGTGATTATATGTATTTTTTAAAAGCCACGGTATTTGATTCAAACGTTCTGTTCTATTGACTGTCAGAAAAGAAAAAGCCTGAGGGTCAGCAGATGTGGGAGGAGGAATAATGAAGGTAAAAACTAGATAACTAGGATGTGGTTTCCTAAGCAAGAATAACTAAACTTTTCCCATATACTCTCCTTTGATCGTTTGACTTTTTTTTTCTGGTCTGAATATTATGCTGTAAGTTTTGGGTTGAAATCCACTGAAGCTGGCAACAGTTAAATTAATCTTTCTTTTTACTGAGGACATGCTCATGCTTGCTAACAACTACAAAATTAATTTGGACTGACTTAGGCAGAGGAAAAGCAGGATGAGAAAAGACTATGTGAAGTCTCTTTTTCTCATCACTTACGCCTCCACCCCCACTGTTTTTTGTTTGTTTTAGTTACATTTTCAAATATTCTCTCATTTTCCCATGTTCTGTGTTCGCTTAGAAAATCTTGTAATGGCACAGATGACAAACAGGAGTTCCAGAAGTGCTGACTCATCACAGCAGAAGTTGGTGGTTTGGCAGGAGACTTAACTTTAAAATGTTGAGACTGGCCCTTTCAAAAATCAGTCTGTGGCAGCAGATGTCACTGTTGGTCTATCTTAACTTCAGGGCACTTCTTGAGTAGTATTTGCTGGTGAGTATGTGAGCCCAGTAATCCTAGACATTAGGCAGCAGGGTCTTGTGGGACATTTCACAATTGTCTGTGGCACTAATATAAGGGCCAATTTCTTACCCCTGGAACCTAATTTAATTACATAGAACTTTTAATATCATGACTTTCATATTAGTGTCATTATCCTTTTTTAATAGAGATTTTTTCCACAGGCTCCAAATTTTCTTTTTTTCTTCCCTCTTTCTGCATGTCATTCCTTAAGCATGGGGCAGCTTTCGTTTTTCGGCTCAAATGTGCTTATTTGTATAAATCTCCATATTCTTATACTCTCTAAGATGCTTTCTTCAGAATTAATTTTTGTGCCATTAACTATGATGCAGTTAACCTTCAATTTTCTGAGTAAATAAGTTGTGCCAGTTGTTTACCTATTATCTCTCAGCCCCACGTCCTTCTTTTTGACTACTCTGTGATGCTAGGGCTGTAACTGCAAACTCCATTCCTCAGATTTCCTTGCCAGATTCTAGAAGGCAGTAGAGTAGGACTTGAAGGTATTGGAGGGTGGGCAGGGGAAGAGGAGATAAGACTTTCTTCCTGTTTTTGAATTTATACAGTTCTTCTTGGCCTCAATTCCAAAATGGCAGTTCTAAGCGTCCGCTGGTGGCCTCAGCTGTG